>OY728121.1:416479454-419180488 GCA_963277665.1 Viscum album | reverse complement strand
CACTTTAATCACCTGAAACCACACAAAAAAACACACAAAAAACACATAGAAATAATCATCTCATTTTTGAAGGCTTACTCACATCCCTTCCCCTTGTATGGTTCACATATTTATGTGGTAGAGAGACCAAGAACCAACAAAATGTTGTCTTGTTCATCAAATAGGGAGGGGGATATTGGAAATTCAAGTTTATAACTCATATATGAAGAATCCCATGCCTCAATCCTGATCTATCGAATAAGGGTTATTTGTTTTGATTACTCCAGGATAAATTTGATATTTTTTCGATGAATTTAATCATTCAATATAATAACCTAGAAGGATATTTACACTATGACCATTATAACCCTTTTGTTCCTAGAGTATAATGATGGGGGAATCATATACTATGGGGCAATGACTTCTATAATGTCAAGAGATTTAGTTATATTGTTTCATTTATCAAGGTATTGGATTGTGTTTAAGAGAGGGATATTGTTCAGGCTCTTGTGACACATAGATTCTATGGGGATAGATATTTACTTGATTCATGAGAGATATCACATGCCTAATTTTCAAGGGGATATGCTATGATGACATCCAACATGGTGTTTGTCAGTGGTTATGAATTATTTACATCATCGGTTGGGCTCACTTTGGAAATTTTCTATCATATTCTAAGAGGATAAGATTACAAGGTAATATTCTATCCCCAATCTATAATGAAAACATTCAGATAATCCTCCATGACAATCCAGTAGATTACTACATGAGTTTTAGTATATACCTTCCATAGATGATTTTTGTATCCATTGAAATTTGAATGATGGTCCATAGGGAGAATCATAAAAATTAACCATTTATCACATGGGATCATGGTCTTCATGGTGGTACACTAGCTGGTGAGCTATGATATGGACCAAATGTCCTTGTTATTTCATACACATGTTGTGTGACAAATTCTAACAAGTATAGTGAAATATCTTAATGAATGAAAACACCTTGAGTGATTAGGTGTTGGAAGGACCCTTACTTGAGTGATAATGATGCTATCATATTATAAAATGATATCTAACACTAACATGATTGATAAGTTAGGGGGAATAGGTCCCGAGTAACTAGAACCTTGTACCTATCTGGTGAGCTATAATATGGACCAAATGCCCTTGTTGTTATTTCATACACATCTTGGGTGAGAAATTCTAACAAGTATAGTGATATATAATAAGGAATGACAACACCTTGAGTGATAAGGTGCTAGAAGGACCCTTACTTGAGTGATAATGAAGTTATCATATTATAACATGATATATAACCCTACCATGATTGATAAGGTAGTGGTCAATATAATGGCCTCACCTTGAGTGATAAGGTTCTAGATGAACCCAACCATGAGTGATAATGGAGAGTTTTGAATGTGATATTAGACCTACCATGGTTAATATGGTATTATTTCAGAAAATGGATTTACATTGATCATAATGTATTAACATGGATGTTTGTTAAGTGAGAAGGTTGGTATGTGATATATAGTTGTATGAGACACTACATTTAGTAGTATGGAAGATGTTGGGAGTTGAGTGATGAGCTATATTGAGTGAGAAGTATTAGTCTAGGGCTTTTATAAGGGTAAAAGTAGTGGATACATATAAATATGTTGGGCTAGAAAAGACATGTGTGAAGATAATTTACTATTTTGAAAGCGGTAAATTACTACTTGTGTAGAGGTAATAAAGAGGTTATAAAGAGGTACATGAGGGAAAATATTGATCCTTGCCATTTTTTACTTAGCAGTAATGAGACATGTGGAACTTTTTTAAGGACATGAATTGATTAGTTGAATGAATGTATATATATTATTTCGTATTACAAATGGTGTGAAAATTATTAAGGAATCTTCCATACATATCTTTAATTTCCTTTCATGTTTAAAATTAATCCAATGGTGTTCATGGATCTCATGAATGAGATCTTCCATACATATCTCAACTCATTCATTGTGGTTCTTATTGATGATATCCTTATATACTCATCGACCATTGATATACACATTGGACACCTATAGATTTTTTTTGTACACTTTGACCACATTATATGTTTTATAAGATCTCAAAGTGTCACTTATGCTTCCATAAAGTATGTTTTCTTAGGAACGTAATCTATAATGTGGGAATTTATGTGGACCCAACGAATGTATAGGTTGTGGTTTCATGAGAAGGCATACGAAACATGTTTGAGATTGTGGGTTTCATTTGTTTGTTCGGGTTTTACATGTGGTTCATTTAAAACTTTTCCCCTTTAGAAGTTCCTATGACTAGGATTACTAAGAATGTAGTTATGTTTGAGTGGTCAGAAAAGTTTAAAGAGGCCTTCCTAAAAAGTCAATGATGTTTTGATCCTACTGAATTACTATAAATTATGATTCAGAAATGAGGTCTCCAAATTGATCCCCGAGCATGAATTGGACTTATGGACATTTCTTGCATTGGACACAGAATTGTAGTATCTATGTGGAAGGTTCTATATTGTCCTCATCATATCACATATGAGAATGTGTCAACATTAGAATGATATTAAATCAAAAATCATAGTCAATGTAATATTTTCAAATATTGCTAACATTTATCATTAAATAAAGGTACAAGGGTCTGATGTTTCTCAACATAATGACGTATTAATCTTGATCTATGGTGGTTGTAGCATTATTACATTCCATAGTAATTGTACCTGGTTGGATTATGCATGGGGATTTTCCTTCTCTTACTAGACTCACTAAATGGCTCTTCCACGGTTTCTACAACATTGATAGTGTAAGTAGGGACATGGCTAGAATTATAGATTCTTCCACGAATGTGCCTTATCCGATATACTCGGGTCCTACGAAATCGTTCTGCAGTTCCCTAATTGGGTTCAAGGAACTCAAGTTCATCTCCATACTCATCCACCTGCCCAACCCCCCCCCCCCCCCCACTACCCCACCTACACATCCCCCCCTGCCCAGCCCCCTCCCCCTGCCTAGCCTAACCCCCTGCACATCCCACCCCCTCCCCCACCTACACAACCACCACCCTGCACCGGCACAACCCCCCTTCCCCCCCCCCCCATCTGCCCAGCCCCCCCACACCTGCACAACCCCCCCACTACCCCACTGGAACAGCCCCCCTGTCCAGCCCCACTCCCCCTGCCTAGCCAAACCCCCTGCACATCCCACCCCCTCCCCCACTTACACAACCACCACCCCACCTGCACAACCCCCCTGCCCAGCCCCCCTCCCCCATCTGCCCAGCACCCCCACCTACACAGCCACCCCCAAACCTGCACAACCCCCCCTCCCCCCTGCCCAGCCCACCCCCTCCCCACCAAACCCCCTACACAGCCCCCCCTCCTCCCCACCTCACCCTCGCCAAACACCCCTGCCTCCCCCACAAATTCCCATAGGGTAGTTGATTTTAAGTTTTAATCGTATTTTTTGGGTTTTTGGTGACCCATTCAGGATTCAATCAATGGATACTTTGGAGAAATTAGGTGTTTTGGGATATTTTTGGGGGGTTTAGTTTGGGATAACTCATGTACATGATGTGTAGTTTTGAGAACACACATCATGTGTTCTTCGTACTTGGGAAATATGGGTTTTGGGAACTAAAAGATTAATACAAGGGGGTGGGTTACATGCCATGTAGTGGTGACTCGGGGTGTGCTAGTGGAAGATGACCATGTAGGGTATAAAGCTATATCTAGTGCGAGGTACATGGATAGGCATTGTGCGTGGGTAGACCTTGTGTGGGGTGGATATATGGATAGGTACATACATGGGAACCATATGTGGGGTAAAGATTGTGTATGGGGTGATACATTCCACGTAGTAGGGAATTTTTCATGCTAAGTGGGGCCTTGTATGTGAATGTACCCAGGTGGGGGTAAACATCATATACCGGAACACATGATGTGTACTTTGGAAAAGTACACACTGAGCAGTCTATGTCACATGGAACGAGGGGACATTTTGGGTTACATATCATATACCTAAAGTACAGGTTGGGTACTTTTTTCTCCTTGTTGTGTTTACCCTATTTTAACCCTCGAGTCAGAATTCGACTTATGAGTATTCAATTTTGATCAGTTTTTCATATAAATTTCCATGATGGAATACTTTCTGTGTTTGAATGTGGTCTTTATGGTGTTTTGGAGTAAAACAATTCTTTATCAGGATTTCTTCAAGGATTGGATTCAGAATCCTCCAGCAGGTTGGGTTGTGAGATGAGAATCATGTGTGAGGGTTATTATGAGATCATTAGTTGGAATGGATTGTGAAATCTAAGCTAGTTCTGTTCAATGTTCTTTCATATAGATCCTGAAAATTATAATCAAGTAGTATATATGAAGAGATCTTGTTTTATCCTGAAATTTTGGTACCTATTTCTCAAGGTTAGAACAGTTGAGGATTACTGTCTTTTTTTAGGATTGGAACTATTGGAACCATTGGTATGGGATGATGATGTGGGATAGAAGTTATGGTCGGATTTCCTTAAGATATTTATATGCATCAAAGGGACTCTTGAAGATGCCATAATGGGATTGTTACTGATTGAGTGACCAGTGTTTTCTATACCTGTTAATTAATAACGCCCATGTGGAGTGGTCAATCTTGTACTATAGAGCCCTTGTAAGGTAAAACTTTTATGATTGTCATGAGGACCATTGATAATTCATTTGTTATTCATTTATTTTATATACCCCATTGGGGGCGTTGTTGATAGATGATCAGTAGGAGACGTTGTTGATCGATGATTGGGTTTTTCTAGTCGTTAATGTATTGGTGCTTCCATCAACATGGATGTTCTTTCACACCTGTATCTTATCTTTTCTCACCCCCAGCACATCCCCCCCCCCCTCTCCCCCTCTCCCCCTCTCCCCCTCTCCCCCACCTACACAGCCACCTCCAACCCCCTGTCCACCCCCCCTCCTCTTCACCTCACCCCTTCCCATCCCCCCCCCTCCAGCACATCCCCCCCTCCTCCCCACCTCATTTTGACCTCTTCAATATCAATCAAAATGATTCTATACAGGTAAATTAAAACAAAATTGCAACCTAAAATGATATATTGCTTTTGTTCATAAGGGGATCATAATAGACAGTACATTGCAGCGAAATGGAACCAAAAAATCAAAAATAAATGAAGGCATACATACTGATTTAAAGTGAATGAACAAAAATTACTTGAATCAAAGATAAGATGACCGGTTGGAAAGTAGAGTTAGAACCCTCGAGAGTAGGTAGGGAAGCAGGGTTCCAAACACAACCTAAAATCGTAAGTGGATCATAATATGTACCCATTTAATGCGGAAGAATTGAGCATTGGAAAACCAGACATGTCGCGCTGGGAAGTAGGGTTCACGTCGAGAGTCGGTTGGGAAGTAGGATTCGTGTCGAGCTATTGGGAAAAATCTTCCATATGGGTGCGTCGAGCTATGGTTTAGGGTAAAACGAGAAGGGTTATGGGTTCGCATAGAGATTTTAGAAAAAAATCGTGAGCGCTGATGAGCGGGGAGCGGCGATCGGCGATCGGCGAGCGGTGAGGGGTGGTTGGGATGGGAGCGGCGGCGAGGGGTGGTCGGTATGGGAGCGGTAGCGAGGACGAGAGGAGTATGGGATTGGCGTCGAGGGTTTGGAGAAGTGCGGATTAGGGATAGGAGAAGTATCCCGACAGGACTGTGAACCACCACAGGGTGTCGTCTTGGAGCAGGGAAAAATCACAGCGTGACCGCGGCGTGACCGCGGCGTGACCGCGGCGTGACCGCGGCGTGACCGCAGCGTGACCGCGGCGTGACCGCGGCGTGTTGGCCCGGTCTAGCGACATCTGCGGAGTAGCATCTTCTGGCCAGGAGCGAAGAGAGCGGGAGGAAGTGGGGAAACATTCCGGTCGTCGCCTCCCTCCCCATTTACTATGGATGGGTAATGTATCTAAAACTCTATCAAGGTATCATACATCGAATCCCGACAGGATTGCGAACCGCCGCAAGGTGTCGTCCTAGAGCAGGGCCAAATCATGGCATTACCACGGCGTGACCGCGGCGTGACCGCGGCGTGACCGCGGCGTGACCGCGGCGTGACCGCGGCGTGACCGCGGCGTGACCGCGGCGTGTTGGCCCGGTCTAGCGACATCTGCGGAGTAGCATCTTCTGGTCAGGAGCGAAGAGAGCGGGAGGAAGTGGGGAAACATTCCGGTCATCGCCTCCCTCCCCATTTACTATGGATGGGTAATGTATCTAAAACTCTATCAAGGTATCATACATCGAATCCCGACAGGATTGCGAACCGCCGCAAGGTGTCGTCCTAGAGCAGGGCCAAATCATGGCGTGACCACGGCGTGACCGCGGCGTGACCGCGGCGTGACCGCGGCGTGACCACGGCGTGACCGCGGCGTGACCGCGGCGTGACCGCGGCGTGACCGCGGCGTGACCGCGGCGTGACCGCGACGTGACCGCGACGTGTTGGCCCGGTCCAGCGACATCCGCAGGGCAGCATCTTCCGGCCAGGAGCGAATGGAGCGGGAGGAGGCGGGGCAACATTCCGGCCGTCGCCCTGCCGCCAAATGATATAACATATCAACTATTTAATATGCTATAACAAGGGATCACCAGAGAAGGTTGTAGCGAGTGACACAATGACGCAACGTCTAAAGGGAAACAAAACGACAGAAAATAACTATCACTACTCTTTGGTTTAGAAGACAGCGCACCTCCATTGAAGGGGTTTTATTATAAAATCATGGCATTGCTTTATCACAAAATTCATTTAATTATATTTAACATTTATTCTATAACTCATTCAGCACAAATCAAATGCAATAAGTTAAGCAACTAGATCAACATAACTATCACTGTGAGTTTTCGCAGACAGCGCACCTCCGTTGGAAGGGTTTTATTATAAAAAATGACGTTATTTATCAAATGAAATGATTATATAAAAGAACACTTATTCAAGATATGCAAGTCGATATAATTATGCATAATTAAGAAAGAAGGTAATACAATTTAAAGAATTCTTTAATTAAAGAGACTAGAAGAGGGACCCTACCTCAAGGTGGAACCAAGCCGTCCACTTCGGCTCTTGGATATTTCTAACTAAAAGCCGATGCTCCCCAACTGAGTATACACACCTTCACACACATGCAAGGACACCTATCCCCTATGCACACACCCACATGGCCATGAGCATGTGCAAGGGGATCCTTACACATATGCTTAAATGCATATACCTGTCTCCACTCTCCTGCGTATGCATTTTTATATATATACATGGGCACACCAAGCCCCATACGTGCATAATCATTGCCATGGTTGACTATACACGTAACGGGGGAACCCACATACATATACTTACTTACCTATGCACACGCAGGCGAGTCACCCTTGACTTGGTGACTCAAAACCAACGAGCAGGGATCAACGCACTACAAAAAGGATATTAAGAACCTTAAAACACATAAAGGACCCTACATAACCAGTGAAAAACCAACCAACAGCATTAAATCCTTACCTCCATTGGCGAGAACCAAATCCACCCGAACCAACACAAAACGATCCAATGCCCTACCAAAAACATAATATGGAGTCAAAAACATTGAAATCCCCAAAATATATGAGGTGCGAGACAAGTAGTAATCATAGAATCTTACCTCGGATTAAAGCCGGCGGATTGAAACAATCTGAACCCCTTCTGGCCTCCTTCGTAGAATATAACTACTCCCTGTCCATAGAAACCAATAAAAGACCTAAGTGGACAATGCGATAAAGAAAATAAAATAAAAACTAAACTAAAACATACTTGTCTCGTGTGACTATACATGTCACCGCCCAACATATAAGAACCACAACGCCACATAGGTCAAATCATGTTCCTGCAAGCAAGGGGGAAACAAATCCATGTTTCAAAATGATACTATTAAAAAGTACATTCCTATTAATTAACAATTAATCTTCCTATAAATGGTATATAATTAGTTTGGCTCGAGTTTTAGCTTAGTTTGGTTTTGTTCAATACAAGTTTGTTTGGGAAATTACATGGCTACACCATTACTAAAGGGTCAAGATAGGTTGTGGTGTAAAGTTATTGTGGAATGGGAGGATGAAAACATTATTAGAAGTGATTCCAACTAATCTTCAATGACCAAAACTTCCTAGATGATCTTAAACAAGCTAGATCTTGATATCTCTTAGATATTGAGTAGGAAAAATTGTTAGTGATTGAATATGAATCAACATTCACTAATATGGTAAGTATATGTCAAATCATATGATTAATATAAGGCTTAAGGCATGAAGATTTTTGATGAAGCTATGACTAATGATGTGATCATGGACCAGTCTTCTGATTTTTCTCACCTATATATTTGTGGTTAGTATGCTGTCTTTGGAAAATATAGGTTTTACATGAACATGGAAGGGGAGTTTTTTAATTCCTCATTCATGTGGAGGAAATACATCATTTAGCAGTTAGAAGATGAAGTATAAGCACCTCCATAGGTGATCAACCATTACTTAAATTAATTGTTTCTTTAAATAAGAATTCTTATGTATATAAAGATAGTATTAAGAGCCTCGATAGACCCTTAAACACTAAATTGATTATTCGATCATAGATTGACAAGGGATTGATTATAACTATGTTCCATGGGAGTCATGGAGTCTAATGACGGTAAATGAAAGTAAATAGATTAACATAGTAGACCTATAGATATGGTGTTCACAAGCCGCCTAGGTTTAGATAAAATTCTTTAGTGATTTTATGGAAATGAAATCACCCTGTCACTAGATATCAATTGGGATATGAGTGGTCTAACATATGTCTTATAATTTGGATGATATGTGTATGGACTAGATGAGGGTTTAGATCAAGTAAAATATTCCTAAGAGGATTGGGCCTTATGGTGATAAATGTGGTAATTGTACGTCTAGTGTTTGATGAGGAAATACTTATGAGGATGGATTGGAATCTTGGTGGGTTATTAGAGTGGGATGGTCCCTCAGAGTCTATAAAATGTATTATGATAGGTTTTACTCCATTTAATGATTCAGAAGTTAAACTAAGGAGATCAAGGATGAGATGCTACTGTGAGTATTGGGTATTGTCGGACATACTGGAATTATAATGCCAAGAGGCTTGGTGTGTTAGTGGGGCTGGGTTAAAATACATGATTTTAATGAGGTTCTTGACCAGATTCTTGATAATATAATTAAAGAATGGTCAACATGCCGAGAGAAGACTATAGTGTGTGGGATGAGGATTATGGGATAATCCTCGAGAGATGAGTCTATACTATGTGACTGAGAGGATAGAATACGATATGTTTGATATGATTGGGTGAGTGGCCAACCCATGTGAGGAGGATACGATGTATGGAGACACTTGGGGTTATTTATGCTATCTCATGGAGACATTTGGGGTTATTTCAACATACTCCGGAAATGTTCTCACATTATGTTTTAGAAAAACAAATCCATCTCATGGAAGACCCGAAGGCTACTCTAGCTTCCAATGTTTCCTCACACAAACAAGTGAGAAACCTCACCAATTAACCATAAGGAAAAAAAATGAGATTTCATAGTCAAATAAGGGGTGGAAAAAACAAAATAGTAACTGCATAATCAAACAAGTTACCACATGGACAAGAAATCAAATGCATGATCAAATAAGTGACACCATGAATAAAATTATAATTTGAAAATGTAAAAGGATCTAATCACCCTCTTGAAACCTCCAACCCTCATAAAACACAAAGGGTTTTATAAATTTGGGACCCTATAACAGATATCTCTCAAATAATTAATGTCCTTTAGAATTTAAAACAAACTTGAAAAGGAGAGAAAGGGGCCTGAACATCCACCCTATGAAATGACTCCCAAGGATATCATTATATAAAGAACATAACTTCACATCAGATGAACAAGGTTCATAACCATGCAACATCATTAAATAACCAAAAAAACACTCTCGTGTGAGATGCCTCTCAAAAAAGGGCAAATCCATTAAAAAACATCACATCGAAGAAGAGAAACGATCTCATAAAACAGTATAAAGTCAAACACATTGTATCAACAGAAAGGAAACAAGAAAAGAATCTAAATAGGGAAGATCACCCCTCAAACAAATTGGGATACTGATTATAATACACATGTCATGCAATTATTGGGTTTCACATATGCAAATGTGGAATCAAAAAACATTGATTCAATATACAGGTGAACTCAATGATGTATTGTTGAATCACCCTCCTTTGGATAATTTTGTAAAGGCAATAATCATCAACAGAGCTAAAATAAATCATATAAAACATTGAAAATGACAGTTATATATCCTGAATGAATCATATAAATACTAATAATAACTCATAATTAACCTGAATTCAAACTTAAAGAGAGTTAGAATTGATGCTTACACAGCAGAAGGGGGATTCGCGAGCGACCATGAGCGGGAAGCTGCGAGCGGCGAGCATGATTCAGGATGGGAGAAGGGGAACTCAAGGGGGGTGAGACCGGCAGTAATGACAGGAGGAGAGAGCGGCAGTAATGACAGGAGGAACGGAGCGGCCCTGTAGGGTTTGGATAACTTTGGCTTGAAGGGGGGTGTGTGGGAGCCGATGAGCGGGGAGCGGCGAGCGGCGAGCGGCGAGTGGCGAGTGGCGAGTGGCGAGCGGCGAGCGGCGATCGGCGAGTGGCGAGCGGCGATCGGCGATCGGCGAGCGGCGAGCCGCGAGGGGTGGTCGGTATGGGAGCCCTGGTGAGGACGGGAGGAGTATGTGAGTGGCACCGAGGGTTTGGAGGGGTGCGGGTTAGGAATCGGAGAAGAATCCCGATGGCAGAAGTGATTTTAGATGGATATTTCCCAACAGTTCATTTGAACCGTTGGAAAAACCGGTCCATATGATCTATATCCCAACGGTTCATATGAACCGTTGGCATAGGGTCTTTTTCCCAACAGTTTATTGAAACCGTTGGGAAAAAAGCGTTGGGAATGATGGAATTTCCAGTAGTGAGTCCTTGAACACTCGGCCTCTGTCAGCACTGCCCGTCGTCTGCAACCAACACAACGAGGTGTGGGCATAGCCCGTGCAGGGGTGAGTATAACGATACTCAGTAGGGACCCCGAGACCCTCAAGGTCTCTCTAAATCCAACAAGGATAACCACAAAGAAGATCTCAACAGATAACCTCTACTTAGGTATATGCCCATACATATACCTAAGTTATCAAGTAACCCATCTCAATCATGAGGAAACACAAGGATCATGAAATCAACGGATAACCACTACCCAGGTATATTCCCATACATATACCTAAGTTATCAAGTGACCCATCTAAATCATGAGGTAAACACAAAGGTCAAAAGTCTCAGCTCAAACCAGGATTTTCATTATTGAAACTGTAACTGCTGAAGAGCCCCATCTCTAGAGTGTACAGTGGTCCTGTCACGACTCCGAGGTACTGCTCACTAACCTAAGACTGCTGAGGTACTCCTCCTGTCGAGTACCTCGGGTCAGCCACCCAGACACAGCAGTGCTTCCCGCCGAGGTATGTCACCCAAACACAGTAGTGCACACCCCCTAGTAGCCTGCTGAGGTACTCTCCGGACGAGTACCGTGGGTCTGCACTGTCACATAGGTAGTGCTCTGTCCGCCATGGGTCTGCACCTCAGAAAGTAGTGCTCCGTCCACTGGGCTAGTCGACTCACTCCAAGTCGAGTCGGTCAAGCAGTCGTCAGGTCTCAGCCAGCTACACGGTCTCCGTACTCCGCACGCTCGTCTCTGGGAGGGTCCGCTCCACGAGCTACAGGTCGATACTCCAAGTATCTCAAAATCCCACGAAGAAGTATCTCAAAGGACCGCCTCGTCATAGGGGTCTCAACGTAACTGACGGCGCGTCAATCGGACGCCCGGTCTGTGAGTTACTAGCCTTTTCGTCCCAGGGGCCCGGTTGGTTTCGTGAGCGAACCAAATCCGGCCGTATCTCAACTGTACCCCGAACTCTCATAGGGTATACTCATAGGGACCGTTTCTCAACGTGATCAACAACGCCGCTGACGGTTCGTCAAACGGACGTCATGTCTGAAAGATATCAGATTTTCCGTTCTAGGGGCCCGGTTGGATTTCGGGTGCGATCCAACCCGGCCACTATCCAACTGTATCCAAAACTCGGGCGAAGTATGCCAAAAGTTTCGTCTCATCAAGAGGAAATCAACAAGACAGACGGTGCGTCAATCGGACGTCTGGTCTGTGAGTTATTGGCTTTTTTCGTTCCAGGGGCCCGGTTGGTTTTGTGAGCGAACCAACCCGACCGCACTCCGACGGCATCCAAACCTCGAGCGGAGTAAGCCAAAAGATCCTTCTCACTAAGAGGAATCCAACATAGTAGACGGCACATCAATCGGACGTCCGGAGCTCAAGTTAGGAGCGTTTCCGCTCCGAGGGCCCGGTTGGTTTCGTGTACGAACCAAACCGGCCGAACCCAAAGTTTTCCAAAACCTTGAGTGTAATATACCAAAACGACCGTCTCGATCCAAGGATCGCGTTTCCGCTGACGGCGCGTCAATCGGAGGTCTACAGCTCAAGATATGGGCGTTTGACCGAAAGTGGTCCGAAAACGGAGGTCTGGGCCCGGGCCGACCCGGCCCGACCCCCCTGGGTCGGCCGAACCGGGTCGACCCGACCCGGGTCCGACCCGGATTGGCCCGGTCCGGCCCGACCGGCCGGCCGCGGCTCGGCCAGCGTGGCCGAGCCGATTCGCGGAGCGGGGTGCGCGACTCCCCCACCCGCCGCTGATTGAGGCCGGCGGCGGATCCGCCGGCCGCCAACCCTCCGGCGGCGCGCCGCCGCCGCCTTCCGCGGACCACCAGACGCGCTCCGGTGGTCCGTTCCTCCTGTCGTCTTTGCCTATGGTCCCCCCGGGACCCCACCTTCACTGCGAAGGGATTCAAATGCCAAAACGGTCTGCTTCGTCGTCGCCCGTCTATCCACATGTCAAAAAGAAAAGTGTCGTCTTTGTAGTTTTCCAGCGCAACCTGATGGCGCCGCGCCCCTTCGCCACGGCCCGACTCCGACCGTGGTTCTTTGGTTTTCTTCGACACGGCGCGACGGCGTCGCGTTCTTAAACTTCCTTCCACGACGCGGCGCGACGGCGTCGCGTAATACTTGTCGTGTGATTCCCGCGTGGTGCGATGGCACCTCGCCATTCTGTTCCATCCACAAAGAATCAAACATGAACAAAGGAGGGGGGTTCGGCCGTGTTTGTGCGGTTCGGCCCCCCTCTCGTTAAACGATAACATCGAGTAGAAAATCCACGATAATCGATAAACTAGATTCATGAACGGAAAAATAATTAAATAAAATACTCCCCTACATCGGTTCAGGAACGCTGTTCGTCAACGAGCCGCGGAAGACGAGCGTCGCGGAGGTTGGGCGTCGCGAGAATAGAACGTCGACGTCGCGAAGCGAGGATTCGAAGTCGTTGACGGCGATTTCATCACGGAAAACCGTCACGGAAGAGACGACGCTGAAGAAGAACGTCGCATCGTGGATACGGCGTCGCGAAAGAACCGTGTTCTTCGGCGGAGAAGTTCTTCGTTGAAGAACGGTGTTCTTCGCGTTCTTCGTCGAGGTTGAAGAAGAAGAAGACCGCTTCCCCAATCCTCTCAAGGTTGCAAAACTCTAACAATAATAAAATAAGACCAAGTCTTATTTTATTAACACAACCTAACCATTTGAATTTCAAGAGTTTGAAAATTCAAAACCCACATTTAACTCACTTAAGTTATTAACATAAGATGTTATAAAATTAATGAGGTGATAAGTTAACAAAACTTAAATGGGGGGTTTAGAGGGGTTAGTAAAGTGAGGGGTTAAGAGGGTTAGGGAGTTTAAGGAATTTTAAAAGGTGGGGGGGTTCGTGTGGGCCCCACCCTTTCAAATATCCACACATGGGAAGTTGGATGGATGTGGGCCCACCACCAACTTCCCATGGAAGAAGTTAACCACACAACATGAAATAAAATTAATTCAACAATTTTATTCACTTTATTTAATTAATCCCCAAAAATTAACTTCTTCTCCCACACAAACGCAACTACGGTAAAGGTTCCCTTAAGCGATTACTGGCGTTGCAAGTTCATCGGTTCCATCGGATTTCAATTCCGAGCACCGGTTCAAAAGATAGGAAAACCCGCTCGTTCGTTCACTGAACGTACCCGAGCCAAACTTCGGAAATTGATTCTGGGCACTCCGGGCCTCGGAATCAAGTGCCGTCAGAAACTGCGTTCTTGTAAAATTCCAAAGAAAATTAAGAAAAAAAATTTCTTGAAATTTCCGGGTCTTTACATAAGTGACTCGTAACATCCATTAATATTAATTTTAAAGTCTAAGGACCAATACACATGTCCCCATATTGGAACATCCAATGTAACATGTAAAAAAGGATTTCCTATTGGTGGGTCTTGTTCTAATAATTTCCTACACAAGAAATTACCAAGGGTGTACATTATGAGAAGGCACCTCAAATTCCTGTGAGTCTCCACCTATAATATCCTATATCATTTGTGTCCCTCAAATTATTTCATCCAACTATAGAACATATATTTAAGAATGTTGTCCTAACACTTCTAGGTTCTCATCATAGCGGGGAACTGCTATGACATTTCAGTGCGGTAGCTACTCCTAAGACATTATCACATAATATGTATCATAAAAAAACAATCATGATGTGATAAAGAGTTTATTAATATTCAAAATAATGAATACATGTTCTCATAAAGTACACAAAAGTTGGTTCTAGGGAACCAACTCCAACAGAATCCCACTTGCACTAGAGCCAACTGCTAAAAACCTTCATTTCACTAGCTCACACATGATACACATGCTTCTACTAAGATAGGCCTTTAGTTCAGGGATCCTATATGTTTTTTTACATGGAAACTCCACTTGCTACAACTTTACCCCTCTGAGAAAAATACCTTAAGATGTGATACTTCTGGAGTATATGTTTTGTCTCTTACTGTGACCTTGGAACTTTTTCAAGAGTTATCACTGCAGAATTATCATAATACAATGTGATGGGGTCTTTTCTTTTAGGTAACACATCAAGATCCTAGAAAAAGTTTCATATACAAATAGATTCTTTGGATGTATCAAAAGATTCTATATAATCAGACTCCGTTATAGAATCAATGAAAAATGGAAACTTTGAACTCTTCCAACCCAAAACTCCTCTATTGAGAAAAAAACATATCCCAACTAAAACTTTAGGTCATTTTGATCTATTTGAAAAATAACATTAGTATCCTGATGAATATCTCCTCATCTCCTTCATACACTAGGAACATATCCTTAGTTCTTCTCATATACTTAAAGGTAACCTTAGTAGCAGAACAATATTATTCTCCTAGTTCATATTGATATCTACATACCATAACCAATGTATAGGAAACATAAAGTCTAGTGTATAACATGGCATACATGATTTATCTTATCACTAAAGTGTATGGGATCTTACTCATTTTCTCTTTCTCCTATTGTTTCTGAGGACACATTTTCTTAAAAATATGTGTACCATGTGACATTGGAACTAATCCCCTCTTAAAATGTTCCATACTAAATATCTTTAGTATATGGTCAATGTATGTACCTTGACTTAGTCTAAGAAACCTCTTAGATATATCAATAATGATATTGATCCCTAGAATATAGACTTCTTCACCTAAGTCCTTCATGATGAAACACTTGTTTAACCAGACTTTAACAGACTATAAGAATGGAATTTCATTTCCAATAAGTAATATGTCATCAATATATACTACTAGAATAATGACTGCATTCCTAGTAAAAGTCTTGTAAACACATGTCTCACATTCATTATTAATGAAACCAAAATATTTTATAGTTTCATTAAATTAAATATTTCATGACCTAGATGCTTTCTTCAATATATAAATGGATCTCTACGACTTGAATATCTTTTTGGAATCACCTAGAGTCACAAACCCTTTTGGTTGTTTCATATAGACATCTTCTTGAAGGTTCCCATTAAATAAAGATGTTTTGACATCCATCTTCCAAATTTTATATGCATGGTATGCTGCTATATAAAGAATAATTTTGATGGATTAAAACATGGAAAATGGTGAAACAATTTCATCATAGTCAATTCCTTGATATTTTTTAAACCCTTTATCCACTAGACTTGCATTATATGTACCTACTCTACCTTCCATGTCTATTTTTCTCATGAATACTCATTTTCAACCAACAAGATTTGCATCAAATGGCAGATCAACCAGAACCCAAACTTGGTTTTGATACATGGAATCTATTTCAGAATTCATGGGATCTTGCTATCTCATAGCTTATGATCTCTATACTTCCTCTGTATGAGAGTGGTTCATTATTGTCAACCAATAATGATTCACCATCTTTAGTGACTATAAAACCATATCTCTCTTTTTCTCTTACCTCTCTAGTGCTTCTACACAATACTTGTGTTTTAGGAACAAATTTTTTCATGGGGACCTATGAAATATGTTCATGTACCAACTCTTGTATATCTTGATCATAAACTTCATCAAAATAAATCTTTTTCTCACTATCCTTATTGAGGATTTTCTCCATTTTAATAAATATGAATTTTATGGAAATAATCACTTTCATATCTAAGGGGTTGTTTAGGTAGTAACCCTTTATTTCCTTAGGATACCCTATAAAGATACACTTTGAGACTTGGGGTGCTATTTTGTTTCCTAAAATGTCCTTAACAAATGCCTTGCAACCCCATACATGTGTATGTGATAGATTGAGTTTCTTTACACTCTATAACTCAAAGGGAATTTTGTTTTCTACTTTAGTTGGTACTCATTTTAGTGTGTATTATGCAGTTTGTAATGCATATCTCCAAAAGGATAATGGAAGATCTGTATGACTTGTTATCAAGAATACCATTTCTAGCAAGGTACGGTTCATCCTTTCACTAACAATATTCCAATTTGGTGTGTAAGGTAGAGTGATTTGAGATAGAATCTCAAACTCCTGTAGAAAGTTAATAAACTCTTGATTAATATATTCACCACCTTGATCCAATCAAAGCTTATTTATCTTCTTTCCAAGTTGATTATATTCTTCATTCTTGAATTGTTTGAATTTCTCAAAGGAATTGGACTTATACCTCATCATGTAGATATAGTCATATCTGATAAAGTTTCTAGTAAAAGTTATGAAGAATATCCACCTCTAGCTTCTGCTGGAAATGGTTCACACACATTGGTGTGTACCTATCCTGGAAGCTCTGAGGCCCTTTCACCCTATCCACCAAATGGTGGATTCTTCATTTTTTCTTATAAACAAGCATGAAATATTTCAATTGTTTTTAGCTCAAAATATTCTAAATAACCATCTTGACATAGCTTTTTCAAACTATTCTCATTTACAAGACCAAGATGATAATGTCATAGTTGGGTGTTATATGAGTCATGTGAACATGATTCGTTATCAATTGACAATACTTGGTTTTTTTAATTTAATACATAAATAACTTTATTTAAATGTTTCATACCATAACATATGTCATCTTTATAAAAAAACAAATTTTAATTCCAAATTTGAAAATAAAACCATCTGTATCTAGGCAGGATATAGAAATTATGTTATTGTTAATAGTCAATGCATAATAAAAATATCTTAAAACCAATATCATTCTTATTGGAAATAAAAGGTGGTAATATCCAATGGCTATAGCACCTAGCCTCACGCTATTAGTATCTCACAAGTCCACCTCTCCTCTAGAATTCTTTTGGATTCTACTTGGTTCCTATATTTGGATATAAATGTGAGCACCACAAGATTTATCTAATACCCAATGTGTATATATTGGAAGATTACACTTAATAATGAATGCACCTTTAGTTTTCCCTTGCTTCTAAGTGCAGTTCCTCTTTCAGTGGTCTTGCTTGCTGCATGAAAAACATACTTATTCCTTTTCATTTCTTTTCCTTTGGATCTTACTCTTATTAGATGGATAGTGATTGGGATTTTTAGACTTTTTATGAGTCTGGGGCCCATTTTCCTTGTTCTTCCTTTTATTATTCACCATAAGGACTATTAGTTTGTCACTCCCCATGTCCTTTCCCACTTGGAGAATCAGAGTAAGAAGTTATGAAATACTCTTCTCATTATTACTCATGTTAAAATTATTAATAAAACTAGATAAGAGTTTGGGTAGTGAGGAAATTATGAGATTTGTGTGCAACTCATAGGGTAATTTAATCCTTAAGATGTTTAAGCATTCAATATAGACAATGTGGTTGACTACACAAGGACTAGTTGGCATCGACTCTCCAATAATAGTTGTAAACAAAGAATTGGAGATATCATATCTCTCATATCTTGCCTTCTCTTGATATAGATCCCAAAGGTGATACATCATATTATATGAATCCATGTCCTCGTGTTGCTTTAGAATCTCATAAATCATGGATGATAACATGAAACACTGAACATTTTTAGCATCTTTCAAATGTTTCTCATAAAGATACAACACTTCCTTACTAGCCTCTTTACCAGGTGCTTCAAGAATAAGTTCTTCCAACACATACAATTTCCATTTATGGCATAGGATAATGCGTAATCACCTTTTTCACTCTTGGAAATTTGTGTTGTTGAGAATGTTATCCTTTTATGGATCATAGTGATATGTTTGAATTCATGTTTATTACCATTTCTACAAATAATATGATTATAGTTTTAATACTTTATCTAATAAAATTAAACAGATAAATAAATATTATATTTATTAATCTCTCACTATTTTATCAAAAACCAATATCCCTCGCCATTGGATTTGGGATATCTTGTTTCTTGGACATTCTAGTGGAAAGGATCCATATTCCCCTTCCCATCACCCCGACTTTGGTGTTCAATCAATTTGAAGGGTTTTCGGTAGGCATTCCAAATTTCAACTATATTAACTCATAGTTCCTTGATATGTTGAGGGGACTCCCCAATCCTAAAATAATTAAATTGGATTTCCTCAACATTTTCTTCTTAGTTACACCAAGTCCTGATTTGACAGTCATCCCTTGATGTGAACTAAGTTAAGTCAACCCAAAAATTACAAGTTAAAATTCCCCAATAATTGAAAGCACCCTGAATTTGGCTGGTCAAGCACTTTGAACTATGATTTGATTTTAACTTAATTAGTGGAAGACTATAATGACTTAATATATATGATTTATGAATTTTATCTTTATGTGTAAGTTGACCATTTTATCTTTATTGCATGATTTTTAATATTAAGTAGATTTACTTAAGTGATTGACCATGTCTTTCCTCTTGGAATCTGTCGAGACTGACTCAAAGATCATTTGGAGCTCCATCAAATATCTCTCTACAAATCTGTGGCAGGTAATTTATTTGATTCTCAAGTGAAAATATCTCATCTCCAACGATACGGAGCTCCTCCATGTGTGGCATGAAGGTAACTATGTTACTGATTTTCTAACCTCAAAGGCTACCTAGGATCTCCCCCTTAGGGAATTTTTTACTCTAGGATCCCCCCCGGGTAGTGTTGACTATGTTCTAGGAGATGGCCTTGGGATACACTTCTTCAGACCCCCTTGAAAACTTTGTACCCTCCTTTTCCATGATTTTTATAATAAAAAATATGATGGTAGAGTTAACCCTATCTTAGGTAAAATTTATGCATATTCCACTTTATTTTAGTTCTATCTTGCATGCTCGTTAATTCATTAATTCATATGGTCATGACAAAACATCCATAATTAAATTACCATGTAACTTGATAGAAATAAAATAATAAATTGGTATGATCATGAGAATTTACTAATTATTAGTTTATCTAGAAGATGATAAACTAATTATTGACCTAGGGGAAAAACACATTGAACCATTTTATGGTTCATGTTGCAGCTTCCACCTATCCACCTATGTATCTCTCTTGGATTGGTTTCGCTTTAGCTCTAAACTTGAACTGCCTCTACTTTCTCAGTATCTTCATCCATTACATATACTGTTAATCACTCACAAGTGAGGGGAACCAAAATATTGGATAATAAGTTTACATAAAAGAAACCATGGACTCACAGACCCTTACATAATGAGAGGGATGATGCACGGGCCATTAATTTGATTTAATAATAAATTAAAATTAAAATTAATCACACTCAAAGGTTTGTTTTGTGCTCATGATCATCCACATACATGTAATAAATTAAGAATATGATAAAAATAACATTCAATTCTAATCGTTCTTATTTAAGATAAATCATGCTCGAATTAATTAATTATCTTATTTAATTAATCAATTATTTTATATTAATTTATCTGAATTTTTCTTGAGATTATCATCCATCATAATTTTAAACAAATTAAATAAATTTATTCAAAATTAACTATGTGCAAAAATGTACCTTGGATGTAACACGGTGAGTACCCATCTGAACTACCAAATGTGTATTATATTTGTGTAATGTTTACTCATGAGACATGTGGAATACACATCTTAACATGTAATCTCATGGTGTGTACTATCATCTTAATGACCACACAGAACACATGGTATTTACATAGCATGTTATGTTTCAATGCATGTAGAGTAATGATTGTATTACAACTTATACATGATATGTAGTTTTAAACATTACATAAAATTTAATTAAACATTTAATATGTGTGTGTGTGTGTGTGTGTGTGTGTGTGTGTGTGTGTGTGTGTGTGTGTGTGTGTGTGTGTGTGTGTGTGTGTGTGTGTGTGTGTGTGTGTGTGTGTGTATAATATGTTACATGGTATGTACTATCAACTTAATGACCACACAAAACACATTTTGATAGGGTTCAAGCAGTATAATACATTATTTTTTAATTCTATATAATTTGGTAATATACAAAACGTGTACAATACAGCTACACAGATTATAATTTTCTCATCATCTATCCACAACATATTCCTAGGGACTCGGCATGTAATCGGGTCATAAAAAATAATAGAGTACACAACGTATACATGGGCTACACGGTGTGTGGTCTCTGAGTTACACGATCACCATTCATGTAGGTTGTGTACTGAAATACATGGTCTGCCTTTGACTAATGGACTACACATTATGTATGGATGTTACACGGCATGTAGTCTGACTGATCGTGTGCCAGGTTGGATTGATCAACACACGATATATTTAAATACACACCATGTTTAATAAATTCACACAACTTGAATTAATTCCAAATTAATTCTTGGTGTATTGAATGCAGGTACACGACGTGTACCAATACAAAGTGTATACTGTTGTGTTATCCAGCCAGAATCCTCGAAACCTTCTGATGTGTTCTTTGAATGTATTTTATTCATAAAATTAATCAATTTAACTGTATTTGTGAGAACGGAGAAGAAGAAGAAGAAGAGCATATCTTTCGGTTCAGATTAAAGTGCGATTAAATCGAAATTAAAAACTAATGATAAATGCATAAATTAATCAATGATCTTTAATTAATTATAAAAAATTATGTAATCTCACTTTGATACCACTTGAAGGATGTGAGTGAAATAGAAGCACCGAATGAGGCATACCCAACTTGGATTTTTGTCATAATCAATGGTTAATCCAAGATTTTCATGAAAATACATGTCGTGATCAACAGAATTGAATCGAAGATTAATTGATGATTGAGAATGTCAGAACAAAAATGAATGATCATCACATATTATTTATTATTAATTTAAACAATTAAGAAATACCTTGTGATGAATTCTTACTTCGTTGATGGGTATGAAAACGTCTCTACATCGCACCATCATTGTGTTGTAGGAATCAAGAGTAGATTCCCTCTAACAGTGATCCACACGTGATCCATGAACCTCCGAACATCGTCATAGGAATATTTGGGTGTTAACATGGTAGATCCTAATGCTTTCATCGTTCATCTTTGATCGCCCCAAAAATCACTTCAAGGAAAGGTTCTATTTGATCTATCTAGACTTGAGAGTGGTGGTGGAGGAGGACCGCTCTCCGTTTTTTAGAATGTTCTTGGAGAGGGAGATTTTAGGGCTTTGAGAGAATTATCTCTGAATTTCGTTGTGCACAACAAATGAAATTGGTTGCACTAAAGGAATTAATATAATTGGGTTTATATACTGCTAGGGTTAGAAAATAATTGTGTGTATTCTCTTATTATTTCTCTTAATTCCTATGGAAACCCCGTCTCAATAATAATAATACTAATATTTGTTGACATGAACTAAACTATAAAATTAAATTAAATATTATTTATTTAAATAATATTCAATATATATTATTTAACACGAGACCATTAATCTTGGTCCTTCATTCTTCCACAATATTTATCAGACCTTGAATAATAACTATTTATTTAATAAATAAATAGCATTGCATTATTCACTGATAAATAAATAAATATTATATTTACTAAATAAAAAATATTTATTTATTAAATACTCTGCTTACAAAATATTCTCTCGAATAACTAGTGACAAAATATATGCAATCAAGAAAAGATGAATAATTATTTAACCATGTGTAGAAATAATATTTATTCAACTTGTTAAATAATAAATAATATTATTATTCAACTCAGGTTCTGGATATAGTTAGTGTGTGACCATCTAGGCCTCTTTCTCAGTGGCATTAGGCGAAGCAGCCCAAAGTCCAAGGTTACCATCTATAAACACGTAGGCTCCCATAGAGAAAGAATTTAATATCACAATGACATAAAACTATATACAAACGCTTACTGTGTGATATAATCTCTCTATCATGATATCTCTAATCAAACATGTTGCATGTTGGTGTCATCAACATATATGTTCAACGTCTCTTTCTTTGATTTTTTAGAAATTAAACTTGCCTATAGAATATCATGGTCATGGATTTATTTAGGATATATATTTTTCATCAAATGGTTTGAGATATTAACTTTTGTTAAAGAATAGAAGGGAAAAATCTTTTCTCACGTTATTCATTGATGAAATTTTACTCGTTACGTACTCAATGTATCCTACTTTTCCACGAACATATGTCATCATGGTTTTCATCAATATATCAAAGTATGTAACTCATAACATCCATTAATAATAATCTTAATGTCTAAGGACCAATACACACATCCGTAGATAGAATCATCTAATGACACATATAAATATAGATTTTCTACTGGTGGGTCTCGTTCTCATAATTTCCTACACTGAAAATTACCAAGGGCGTACACTATGAAAAGGTGCCTCAAATTCATATGAGTCTCCACCCCTGATAACCTATATCATTTGTGTCCCTAAAATGATTTCATATGGTTGTATAACATATATTTAAGAATAATATCATGACACTTCTGTGTTCTCATCATAGCGAAGAACTATTATGACCTTTCAGTGCGACAGCTACTCTTAGGACATTATCACATATTATGTCACGCAGAAGAACAATCGTGATGTGATAAGGGAATTATTAATATTCAAAATAATGAATAAAAGTTATCATAAAGTGCATAGAAGTTTATTCTATGGCACCAACTCTAACAACTATGCTATTTAAAATTCATGTTTTGTGCTTCCCAATTGGTAATCTGCACTGTTGTGGTCTTCTTCCAGACCATCTTCAGTTTAGATTCTAAAACCAAAAAACATGGTTGTTGATATATAAAGATATCAAGGATCTCTTTGCACTTCTCCACACAATGTCCTCATGGCCTGCACAACCTCCAGTAATGTCACGACCCGTCCTCGGGGCCCGTGTCGTGACTACCTCAAGCCCGCCTTCCATAGGTCAGGGGCTGGCGACTAGCACCAAAGGCGTAATTCCAGATAACTGGGAAGGCATTGCCTTTATAAAAGTAAACAAAACACCACAGAGTACAAGCGGAAGTAATACACTAAGTACAAAAGGAAGTGCTGAAAAGTAAATGGGCCAGAATACAAACCCAATCGAAAGTACAGCTACAACTGAACAAAAGTACAACAGAAAAAGACAAACAACTGGAAGAATGGAAGCAGCTTCTGGGTCGTCCTCCTCAGATCCTACCTGAAGGATAGGTACAGATAGCGCAGCTCCTGGATCGTCCACCACGGATCCTACCTGAAGGGTAGGTACAGATAGCCTCCACAACGCTCTTGCCCGTCAACCTCCTCCGAGTGTTGTCTCGTCGTGAAGTCCACCGTCGGATACTGACTCGTCGTGAGGTCCACCTCCGGGTACCGTCCAGTCCTCGAACACTCGGCCTCTGTCAGTGTTTCCCGTCGTCTGCAACCAACACAATGAGGTGCGGGCATAGCCCGTGCAGGGGTGAGTATACGATACTCAGTAGGGACCCCGAGACCCTCGAGGTCTCACTAAATCCAACAAGGATAACTAAAAAGAAGGATTTCAATAGATAACCCTTACTTAGGTATAAGCCCATACTTATACCTAAGTCATCAGTAACCCATCTCAATCATGAGGAAACATAAAGGTTATGAAATCAACGGATAACCTCTACTTAGATATATGCTCATACATATACTTAAGTTATCAAGTGACTCATCTCAATCATGAGGTAAACACCTAGGTCATAGACTCATCTCAAACCAGGATTTTCATTATCGAAACCGTAACTGCTGAAGAGCCCCGTCTCTGGAGAGTACAGTGATCTTGTCACGTCTCTGAGGTATTTCTCACTAACCTAAGACTGATGAGGTACTCCTCCTGTCGAGTACCGTGGGCCAGCCACCCAAACACGGTAGTGCTTCCCGCCGGGGTCTGCTACCCAAACACAGTAGTGCACCCCCCCCCTAATAGCCTGCAGAGGTACTCCTTCTGTCGAGTACTGCGGGTCTGCCACCCAAACACAGTAGTGCTCCCCGTCGTGGGTCTGCCACCCAAACACAGTAGTGCTCCCCACTGGGCTATACAAGTCACTCTGACTCGAGTTGGACAAGCAGTCTTCAGGTCTCAGCCAGCTACACGGTCTCCGTACTCCGTACGCTCGTCTTCGGGAGGGTCTGCTCCACGAGCTACAGGTCGATACTCCAAGTATCACAAAGTCCCATGAAGAATTATCTCAAAGGACCGCCTCGTCATAGGGGTCTCAACGCAACAGACGGTGCGTCAATCGGGCGCCCGATCTGTGAATTATTAGCCTTTTCGTCCTAGGGGCCCGGTTGGTTTCGTGTGCGAACCAACCTGGTCGTATCTCAACCGTACCCCTAACTCTCATAGGGTATACTCATATTGACCGTTTCTCAATGTGATCACCAACGCCGCTGATGGTTCGTCAAATGGACGTCTGGTCTGGAAGTTATCAGTTTTTCCGTTCTAGGGGCCCGGTTGGATTTCGGGTACAATCCAACACGGCCACTATCCAACTACATCCAAAACTCATGCGAAGCATGCCAAAAGTTTCTTCTCATCAAGAGAAATCCAACAAAGCTGACGGCACGTCAATCGGACGTCCGGAGCTCAAGATATAAGCGTTTCCGCTCCGAGGGCCCGGTTGGTTTCGTGTTCGAACCAACCCGGCCGTACCCAAACTTCTCCGAAACCCTGAGTGTAATATACTGAATCGACCTTCTCGATCCAAGGATCGCATCGCAACTGAAGGTGCGTCGATCGGAGGTCCGTAGCCCAAGTTATGGGCAAATGACTGAAAAAAATCCAAAAAATAGGGGGTTCGGGCCCGGTTCGACCCGGCCCGAGACCCCCTGGGTCGGCCCGAACCAGGTCGACCCGACCCGGGTCCGGGTCCGGCCCATTTAAGCGCGGCCCGGACCGGCTGGCGGCCGGTTGGCCTGTCGCGTTTGAGCGGCCAGCTCGGCCAAAACGGCCGAGCGAATTGAAGGAGGGGGGCGCGCTGCCCCCCTATTTGGAAACTGCGGCCCCCATGTGGGGGCCGCTCCTTGCCAGCGGACGCGGCGACCCGCCGCGGCTTCAGCCACGGCAGCTCATGCCGGCGGCGCGCCGGCAGCACCTTCCGCGGACCACCGGAGTTGCTCCGGTGGTCCGTTTTCAATTCTGTCTTTGCCTGCGGTCCTCCTGGGACCTGCCCTTCGCTGCAAAGTCTTCAAATCGCCCATGCGGGCCCGTTCTGCCATGGCCCGTCGATCCGCACGCCAAATAAACAAACTGCGTCTCTTCGTGGTTTTCCGGCGCGGCGCGACGGCGCCGCGGCTTTGTTCGACCTCCACGGTGCGGCGCGACGGCACCGTGCTTCTTCTTCGCGTTCTTTCTTGTTTACGCGCAGTGTCGTTGCACCGCGCCGCCTTTGTTCGAGCCGCAACGAACAAAACATCAAAGGGGGAGGAGATTCGGCCGTGTTCGTGCGGTCTGACCTCCTCCCGTTAATCCGACACCAAGCGGCTAAAGGAATTGACGTTGGACGGCAAAGAATAATCATGAACACAAATCCAAACCCCTACCTCGCAAAGACGTCGTCGATCGAGGTTCGTCGCGGGAAAAAGACGTCGCGGAAGACGACGTCGTGGGACGAGGTTTCGTAAGTGTCGTCGGTGTTCTCCCTGATGAAGAATGCGGTGTCTCGCTTCCTTCGACGCGGAGAGAAGATGCAAAGATGAGATGGTGTTCTTCGTCGAAGCTTCCGTGTTCTTCGCGTTCTTCGATGAGGGAAATAAGTCCTTCAAGACTTAGAGCAAAACCTCCCAAAATCCTCTCGCACAACCAAAACAACACTAATAAAATAAGTGTTGCCTTATTTTATTACTCACGCCAAACGTTTTGAAATTCAAAATTGAATCAATCAATTAATTGAATTAACTGAGAAGTTTAAACCGCCCAAATTAATGAGGCGTTTAAACATTAAGTTAAACGTAAGAGTTGACTTCATTTAAAGAGGGGGTGCGGGTGCGTTACCTAATTAAAGGTGGGGGGTTTCGTGGAAGTTGAAAAGGTGGGGCTCGTGTGGGCCCCACCCCACAAATATCCTACCTAGTGGAGTATGATATAGTGGGTCTCACTTCAACCACTTAGCTTAGGTTAAACAACTTAAAATAAAATAAATTGGTTGCCCCATTTTATTTTATTCATTTACTTAACCCAAAAAAATTTAAAACCACACCCGATCAAACGCAACTCTGGAAAAGGTGTTTCTAAGCAATTACCGGCGCTGCGATTCCATCGGTGCCCTCAGATTTCGATTCCGAGCACCGGTTCAAAAGTTAGGAAAATCCGCTCGTTCGTTCACTGAACGTACCCGAGCTAAACTTCAGAAAATGATTTCGGGCACACCGGGCCTCGGAATCAGGTGCCGTCAGAAACTGCGTTCTTGTAAAATCTCAAAGAAAATTAAGAAAAAAATTTCCTTGAAATTTTCAGGTCTTTACAAGTAATGACTTCTATCATCTATTAATATTCTAGCTATGTTGTATGATACAATGTTTAACAACAAATCCAACACCAAACATAGGATTGGATCCAACAAATGAGATGGAGGATCCTGCACCCAAACCCATGGGGGATACCTGACACTATCTATAACTGACCCGTAGATAGTGGATCTTGCACCTTGAGTAATAGGGGGATACGTAACACCACTTGGAGGATAAGAACACACTGGTTGTTATGTCTGTACTTTCCATCATCTATTATTTGAAGCTAAATGGATTAAACTGCTTGTATCGTCTCTCACCTTATCCTCGGTCTTGAAATGGAGGTCATCATCGTATTTTACATGGAAAACACTCAGGATGAACTATTCACATGCCTAAATCCGAGTTTCGAGCAAGGAGATATGGTAAGCCACAAGGTTTGAAAGAAGTACATGATGTGTGATTCAGGATACACGTTGTGTAGCCCCTAAGCAGTAGCTTGGTCGTGTACTGGCACACTGCTTGGTGTGCAAGGGCGACCTACATGGCATGTATGTTAGACTACACAACATGTTAGGCTAGGTGGGGTACTCGGCGTGTACCACCGCAACTCGTATTGTGTTCCACCGTCACATGGTGTTTGGTCCTTACTCACATGGTGTGTAAGGCCAATTGGTCACCTGGGCATGTACTCCATGTATACGCCATGTTGGTCGGCTAAGGGGTGCATGACATGTGGGTTAAGTCGCATGGTGTGTGACATTTAACTAAATTTGAAACCCTATCCACTGTGAAATATAAGGTGTGAGTTCTTCTGAACTACACGTTGTGTAGTCGGGTATCTAAACCAGATTCAAACCCTCGCCCTAAATTCTCACCATCTTCTCTGATTCAACCTTCAATCATGCTTGTTCCTTCACCTAAGGCCCCAATCATGGGTATAACGCCACCAAACATTGATCTCCGACCATTGATTGTTGGAAACAAAATCCATTGCCACCCACATGTGGCTCCCGTTGCCCCGTACATCACTGACTAGGGAAGAATCTGCACTTTCCTTCCACGATCTATTGTCACACGATGATTTTCTCACATGCCTCGGTCCTTGTTGTCGATCCCATCAACACACATGGTCCGAGATCCAATCACAATTCAAATCAGACCAAAATGGATGAATCGCCGACCTAACCATAGGCTGGCGACGAATACACAAAGAATGGTGCAAGAAACAACGCAAAATCAGATAATCCATGTTGACTATGGAATTATAATTTGATAAAGCCATGTGAAATAGAGGGAAAACAATGTAGCACATCATTCCATGCTTGAAAAATCACAAAGGCATAACAAATCCATCAATAACAAAGCCCTGTCTCAAGAACAGTTTGATCACCAGAGAAGAATGAATCTGCGTCGACATCATTGGTGATTCCCCGTTGAGTTTGTTTGTCACTCTCGAATCCTCCTTAGTCTCTCACATCTTCTCCCAACGACGACACTCTAATCTCGAGGTTTGATGCAGCTAATCATATGGATTAGAGATGGAGATATTTAAATTGAGGATTATTAAGTTAAAATTCAATTAACTCGATTGATAATTTAATTTATTAATTGAGCCAATTATTCCACCTGCGACAACAAACATCCTTGAAACCTAGTTAAACTAAACTTACACCGTTCATGGGGTAAAACTCACACTCTGGGCCCAATTGCGGTCTTGGTTCTCCCGTTTGAGTCTCTATTCGGAAGGAAAAACATTATTCCCAAATATGTGTAAGTGCGAGCTATAAATAATATTTTATTTTTAATATATTAATATCGAGGCTCCGCGATGCCCGCAACTTTGTGTTGACTCTGCAACTAAACCTATAAATGTTATTTAAAATATTCAAAAGGTTTTATAGAGAAAAACTAGAGTCGTTACAATCTCAAAGCTATGTTTTCGAATAAGACTTAAGTGAACATATTTCTTGCACGGAGACATTTTATGTTATCATCATTTGCATGAAGAAAAAGGAGGTTTTGTTTCGTGAACATGCAATTGTGTGAACGTAAGTTATGCGAGTATCTTTTGTGCACAAAGTGAGTTGTGCAAAAGTAAGTTGCGAGGATTGCTCATAATTTTTTGTGGTAAATTGAAGCTCATCATTTAGATGAAAGAATACCTTCATGACACATTGATTGTGGTGTAATCAAAAGTGATTCAATTCATCAGAGTTGTCCACTAAAAGAGTAGTGAGTAAGCAAAGAAAGTAACAAGCTTTCAAAAAGTGATTTGCAGTGAACTGGGATGGATAGTGAGTCTGCTCTAAATATTGTAACAAGAGTGAGGTTTAGTGATTTCAGTACATTGACACATTGTCTTTCAATGCTCTGATCTGGTTGAACCAAATAAAAATTATTGTGTCTCTTGTATGATTTTAATTTCATTAGATATTGCTGCAAAATAAAAGATAGAAGAGTGTTTTTTTTAATGACGAAACAAGATTGCATAAGAAGAGTATTTTAATCTGTCATGTCATGATTCACACCCTCTTTCAGGGTATTTAGCCTAGTGAGACCAATAATTATTAAATATTATTTATATTAATTACATTGTGAAATATTAATTATAGCATTAATTAGTAATTATATTATTAATTATTGACAATATTATTAGTTTATTAATTATATTATTAGTTGTTGACTATATTAATTAATTACATTATTATTTAGTAATCATATTATCCCTTAAAAAAAGGGGGTATAGATCCTGGTATGTTTTGATTTACTAATCATATTAATTGATTTTTTTTTATTATTAATTATATAGTTGATTATTAATTATATTAATTATACTGTTAGTCATCATCTATTTTAATTAATTAATTAACATTAGTTATATTATTAATTACTAATTATATTAATTGTATTCTTAGTTATTATTTATATAAATTATATTATTAGTTATTGATTATATCAATTATTTTAATAATTCTAATCAATTGCATTGTTAATTATTAATTATGTATTATTATTATTAATATTATTACTCTAAACTTGTCAAACTAGGATCAAGACCCCACATGAAAAATCCTTATTGGATGTCAAACATCGTTCTTTTATAAAATGAAGTTCATAAATTTTTTAGTTATATTTGAAATTATTTTAATGTTTATAATTACAAATAAAATAATAATAATAATATAATATTTAATTATATTATTAATTATGGGATACACGTGTAAAATTTAATTTCAATTTTACTAATTAACTACCACCCACTCACTTTTATCAAACCAACCGGGTCTTCCAACTAAATGTGCAAACTATAAAAATAAATGTTTTATTACCTCCAATCTGCCATTGGATTTAATCATTTAAAATTTAACTGTTGATTCATTGCATTTGTTTGTGAAATTGCAACAAACTATAAAAATATGAAAAATGTTCAGTAATTTTATTCCGATCAATTAAAAACATATCTATAAAAATAAATGTTTTATTACCTCCATAAAATAAATTTGGCGTTTTGATATCATATGGTCAATGCTTTATAATTTATTACAATTTGACCAATAAATGCAAAAAATAATAGTAAACAACAGCTAACTTTAAATGATTAATCCGGGAAGGGGGCCGACTGGCTTCCGGATGCAGCCAAAAACCGCGTCATTAAGCCCCAGCTTCCATGTCCCCTCAACTTTCTGCACGTCATTTTTTCCGTATTTTTGAATGGAAAATGACATTTAATAACCAGTCCAATTTTTTACAACGAAGAGTCTCTGCTCCCTGATTCGCGCACCAAGTCGAACACTGCCGGTCGGAGGGCCTGCGATGTCGGGTCATGTTCGATCTTGTTCGTCCTTAGGTTATCTCCTGAAATCGGTGCGTTTGTAGAGTAATTTGTTGCGCGATCATGGCAGCGGAGGCGCCTCGCTCGTTCACGGTCTGTCGCTTTGATTTCTTTCGCATATACAGGAATCGAACCCAGTTCTCCTCTATTTTCCCTTTTCCATCACTTTAATTTTGCATTTTTAGCTGTTGAGCGTCACGAGGGATGGATTGCTTTGCCATTGTGTTTCACTCGTGGCGTTGCTTTTCCTTTTCTCCTTACTGTTAATGAAACCATAAATGATACTAAAGTCGGGTGACTTGTGTAAGAAACCTGTCGCCCTTTTATGCGTATCCAATTCTCCAAAAATCCGAGAGGAAGAGAAGGTTATAATTGATTTTTAGTCTGGCAGCGGATGGGAGAGTAGATCGCGGGAATTGGGATTTACGGCCTATATTTTTTTTTTTTGGCGGGCTGCTTTTGTCAGTGGTTGAATTTCATTCACCAACTTCATCAAGTGAGAGAATCGAGTGGGAAAGGGAAAATTTCCGAATTAAGCAATATACCATAGCCTGAAACTCGTGTGTTGAACATGCAGCATCAAACAGCCACAACTCTTTTTAATACCAAAAGTAACTTTCTTTAGAAGAATGATAATAAGAAGAAAAAAGTGGTTTAACATCATGCCAAATTTGGCATTGCACTGTATCTCACTTCAAAAATGGAACGAGGTTTGTCGTTCCATTGGAGCTCCACCTATAATGCAATATGAAGTTATTACTCCATTATTGTGTCAGTTGGAGATGCTAGCAGGCTGTATTTTTTGTTTGAAATCATTATGACTTGGAGCAATTCAGAAAAGGGCTTCATTCTGAAAAAAAAAAAAATCAAAGATGTGGAATGGAACTCATTTATTTTTAAGTTGATTCTGTCACGTTTTTTATGCATTGCATTTGCTCAGTACGTTATATATGTATGTGTATATAAATTTAATTGTTACATTTGGAACACTTGAAATTATTGAATATGTAAAATTGATCCCAAGAATTTCACTTGGATGGCTCAAAGTGGTTTATTCTGCGTCTTTTGAATAATACAAGCTTTGCTTTTGCTTTCTGGGAATATAAGCCCTGCATTTTGTTTTTAAGGAATATAAGCCCCCTAGTTTAGATGATGGCTGATATGGGTGGCTGGAAATTTGTAGTGAGGAACAAACTATACAATATGCTTCTTAGGCAAGCAAAATGGGTGGGCTGGGACTAAACTGTCCAGGCTCGTACGGGCCTAGTCCCGTTTTGGCTTGCCTGTTTAGGCCCATTATACAGGCAGAATTTTGCAAGCCCGACCTGTTTTATATACGGGCTGGGCAAGCCTGTGGACAGGCCCATTTTTTAAAAAATATTATAATTATATTTCATATCATTTAATTTATGAAAAAATTGCAGGTCGTTTGGTGTTTCACATTTACTAATAACGGAGGGTTCTTGGCTTAAAACTCAGAATTCCCATTTTTTTGGCCTAATCTAATAATAATGGATATTTAATAATGCGGGAGTGGGATGATGTGACTTACTTGTTGGTGGGAGTTTAGTGTGGCTTACTTTAGCAAAGTAGGGGAATAAGGGCTATGCGGAAGCCGGTGGTGCGTTGTGTGAAGGAGTGACATGCAGCATGAAGCCTGGGGAGATTATGATGGGGTGAATAGGTGTAAACAAATTAACAATTAAATTATTTAAATAAGTATAGGCCCGCAGGCTGGTAGTGAAAATCCCGTTTAGGCCTGTTTTAAAAACAGGCCAAAATTTTTATGTCTAGTTCGTAAAAAGCACACAGGCTTGCCTGTGAAGCCTGCATGCTTGGGCCTGTTTTTGCATGTATAATGCTTCTTAGTCTCTATATTGCAAACTGACTGGCCTTGTAAGTTTCTGGGTTTCTTATTGCACTCTTGGGCAAAGTAAACAAGCTTGATTAAGGAGGATTTGTTTTCATAATTATTAAATATTTATTAATCATTAATATATTTGATCAAGCTTACTATAAACTCACAGCCTTTCTTGTTTTTAGTCAACAAAAAGATCAACGTTGATAGGAATATGGGATAGGGGCTGTTGCGGTACTGCTGTGTAGGGGTAGGTTGGCTGTATTAATAATGGCCAGGGGTAGTTTTGTCATGTGAGTTAGGTGGTTGTTAGGTAGTTAGGTGGTTAGTTAGGCGGTGGGTGGATGCTTTTAAATAGGGGCTGCTGGCCAGTTGGGTGGAACAAGTTGTATTTTGAAATTTGGGCTTCCAGCAGAAGCATCCGGAGGGTTAGGGCTCGACCAGCAGCGCCTTCCAGGGAGATTCTTCCTCATTCCTTTTCATTTTTCTTCTCCTTTCTTCTTCTTCTACTTTCTGTTGTAATCTGATACGCTATAGCTAATAGAAATCCTATGTTTTCTCTCTCTCTCTCATTTGGATACCTATCAATTGATGCTTTCATTGAGAGTTTTCTAAAAAGAGAAATTAGAAAAAAGAGGTTCTTGATCTTGAAAAAGAGATTGGCACAGCATGTTTAGCAGTGCGGAAGAATCTTGATCGGCAGTGTAGTCCTGGCAGCAACTTGTGTTCTGTAGCAGAGTCCAACTCGCAACAAATTCTTCATCCTTCGTGACTGTGATAGCTGATTCTGGTACGTCCAGCATCCGAGGCAGAAAGAACGCAGCAGTAGAGGACATTCCACAGCACAACAGGTGAAGAAATAACAGCAAACGCACCGGACACAGGTGATTCTGGTTCGCATAGTGTTGGAGGACACAGTAGACGCGGCAGTCGCAGCAGAGGAAAGCGACTCGCAGTGGTGGAAACTTGCAGCAGACTGCTGTCCGTGCACATGGAGGAACAGATGCAGATGATCTGGGTGAATCTGGCTAGGCTGACCAGGAGCCTGGAGGAGAACTTAATGCAAAAGACGATGCCAGATTTTTTTGGAAAGGATTCTGAAATTTGGATCTCAGGGGCTGATGCATATTTCTCGAACCGGCAAACTCCAGAAAAGATGAAAGTACCGATGGTGGAATTGTGTATGCAAGGTACGACTTGAGTTTGGAATTTCTTGTTGGTACCGACTAAGAATGGGCTTACTTGGACTCAATTTGAAGAAAAGTTGCTTAGGAGATTTGGTAGTGCAGCAGTGCTCTAAACAGTGGAACCGATTACACAAGAGTTAAAAACAGTGGAATGTGTCGAGGAGGAGCAAAGCTTGGAGCTGCAGAATAAACCAACACAAGCGGCAACACATGTAGAGCAATCTGTCCAACAACATTCTTTCGATATTTTGACACCTATAGAAACAACGAAAATGGTGAGAAGGAAGCCAATTGTAGAGAGTTTGTGTGATTACCAGACTGGACAGGATGAGAATGACGAAGAGGAACAATATACGTGGAAGAAAATGCAAACTCAGCAGCACCTGCAGAGGAAAATGCAGACTCCTAAAATTACGGGATGACAAGAGGATTCCGGGTTGTTGCCTCGAGCCGAGGAGGCGATGAAAGTTATCAGTCCTGCTAAGTCGCCGCGACACCCACTCCAGTATGTGCGGGAACCGGTCCAGGCTCCCGTGGAGCTATTTGTTTGACGTTCAACTGTATTTCCAAAACCACTACATATGGCGACAAGACTAAAGCCTGCAGTGGAAGGAAGCAGGGAGGGCTGAGCCATTCAGAAGACTGCAATAAAGTGCTGCAAAGAACTGCGAGTGGAGCTGGCTGATGCTAGGGTCCGTAGTGGAGACATAAGTGTACATAAGCCACCACATCAAAAGGAGATTGCTCGTAAGGTCAAGCTGCTTTGAGCCCTTGCATATCACCAGAAGAGGAGGATATTTCTACAAACGAAAAAAGCAATAAAAAAGTTACTCGGGCGCCAAGGCCACTGCCAAAGCCTCCGCGATGGGCAAGGCCAACACGGAACCTTCGGTTTATAATCCAATCAGATGGCCGACCACTCATCACCTTGAGGACAAGGTGGTTTTTCTAAGGGGCGGGGAATTGATAGGAATATGGGATAGAGGCTGTTGCCCTACTGCTGTGTAGGGGTAGGTTGGGTGTATTAATAATTGTCAGGGGTAGTTTTGTCATGTGAGTTAGGTGGTTAGTTAGGCGGTGGGTGGATGCTTTTAAATAGGGGCTGCTGGCAAGTTGGGTGGAACAAGTTGTGTTTTGAAATTTGGGCTTCCAGCAGAAGCATCCGGAGGGTTAGGCCTTGGCCCAGGGAGCTGCGCCTTCCAGGGAGATTCTTCCTCATTCTTTATTTTTCTTCTCCTCTCTTCTTCTTTTACTTTTTGTTGTAATCTAATACGCTATAGCTAATAGAAATCCTATGTTTTCTCTCTCTCATTTAGATACCTATCAAACATGTTTAAGTTTTGTTATTCCTTTGCATTGAACACTTTTTCAATGATCATATGATCGTGCTTTAGGGTCACTCAGATGAATAGCCTCCTTTGTTTGCCATTGCATGTTTTCCATTCATATGTCATGGGGATTGTCATGAAGATTAAGGGTATTGTAAAATGTTTCCTTTTGTCCAAGCATTTTTCAACAAGTGTTGTCAAACGGGGCCTAACCCTTCTGCAAACGGTAATTAATTTTCCAACTCCCCACTGGATCAGCATTTATTTTTAAGCAGCATAATTTATTGTTAAATCAGTTGTGTCTTTGAGTATGTTAGTTTATACTCATGGGGTATGTTAGTTTATACTCGTGGGGTCATAATATTTTATTTCAATTTTACAGGAATCAGTACCAACCAATCAGAAAAATTTGAGAAGGCGGCCGCTGCACACATGTGGTGTTTCTTTTATAGCACTTGGTCAAATAGCATTTTCAAAATCCCAAGGGCTTAATGGATGGATCGGTTCTATATTGAGATTGATGGCTGTCTTGGCCAGGCCATTCACTCCATTAGCATCCATCATGCAATATATTTTTCTTGCAGAGCTCTCCTTAATCGACAAATTCATTGTGGCCACCAAGAAAACAATCGAGGTTCTTTTTCCACCATCAACGCATTTGTTCAACAAGATCAATGAGCTAATTTGTGTCATAGAAGCCCTCCCAAGTTTGTTGAAGGATGCCAAAAAGAAATTCCCCATGATCATCCACCAATCCCCTCTTCCAGAGTATGTGTTGGGTCATCTCATCTCATGGTTGAAAATCTTTCTGTCATCATTGACATCAGAAAATGCAAGGGAGAAGGAAATCACAGTCGATGTAAGCTACCAAGTCATGCCTGAAGAGTTTGCTTCGGTCAATGATCTGCATGAATTTGTCGAATCACCCGTTCATGCTAAAACTGGGACTCTGGAAAAGTTTCTGCTACCATCCGACCATTCTGCCGACACCGAAACCGAGGCTGACGGCCCATCTCCTAAGCTGTATGATTCAAAACAAGGTTACGAGGAATCTGTGGAAGTGGAAGCTCAAGAAAAAGTTGAAGAGAAGGGGACTGAAGAGAAAGATGTTACAGAGAAGGCTGTGGCAGAGAAGGGGACTGATGAGAAAGATGATACAGAGAAGGGGACGGGAGAGATGGAAGTTGCAGGGAAAGGACCCCATAAGAAAGAAGCTCCAGAAAAGGAAACACAGGAGACAGAATTTGCAATGGAGGGAACACTTGAAAAGGGGATGGAAGGGAAAGAAGCTGTAGAGAAAGGGTCAGAAGAAAAGGAAGGTACAAAAACAGGGACGGATGAAAAAGTTGAGAACAGGGAAGGCAGTGCGGTGGGAGAAGAAACCACTGAAATTAAAATAGATGCCGCGGTGGTGGAAGCAGGCAAGGTGGAGGAAGTGGAAAAGGACAGTAAAAGTGATGCGACAGAGGATTCGATTCTGGACCTGTTCGAGTCGACTTGGCACTTGAGGCCACCAAAGAAGAGGTAGATGATGACGATGAAGTGGAGTGAATCTGTTAGCCTTTTGTTGGATTATTAAGTGTGGTTGTATCATAAATAAGCAGGCATGCAATTGGTTCTTCAACTGCAGCAGTTGGTTGGAAGATACTTGGGGCAAGCCATAAAAGATCAGACCGAACTAATGGTTTGACAGAATTAATCGATTGAAATTAAATAATATCATGTTTGCTCGCTCCCTTGATAAGCCTTCAATGAAGTCATTTGTTCTGGAGTTCATCTTCATCAGTGGGATTTGTTGTAAAGATCACTGTTAGTGAAGACACTGATAATGAACTTCTTACCCTTTTGGAATGCATTAGTCGTGGAGGAGTCGTTGTCCTGAAATTGCTTGCAATGAAAGAGTACTTCTATTGAGCGCTTGGTGGTGAAACTCCTTTCATCCATATAGAAGCTCTCCTTTCATGAAAGCCTTTTTTTCTTTCACTTATTGTGGATGTGTTTGTAGTGAGCGTTGCATTAAATGGAGCATCTTTAGTGGAGGTTGCTTCCATGGATCTCACTATTCGCGATGCGGTCTTCTATGGACCAGTCTTTTCGAGGTGCGTTGTATCATTGAAGCTTCCTTCCTGGCCATCATTTATTAGTGTTCAGTGATGTACATTGAGTATATTGTCATGGGTTACACATAACATGAGATAAATGGTTAAACATACATTTGTTCATAAAAAAATTAGCTTTGTAGCTGTTCCTAATAAGAGAGGAAAATGTATGTGTAGATGATGATGAGAAAAAAAAGGTTTATTCTAAGAGTTTGTGAATAACAAATGGAAGATCCAAGGAGTGTGCTTGGTGTTAAGTCTTGATATATTAGTTGATGTTAAGTCATCCTCTCGATTTATAATTTGTCATATTTCAGTTTTTCATGTTTTATAATCGCAATTCACATTTATTGAGTTTGCTAATTGTTTTAGAAGAAAATCTCGAAGTGTGGGACTTATGAATGAAAGTTGATATATTATAATTGTTAAGTGGGTATCTACTTTATGCTTTTGATAATTATAAAATATTATTGTTTTTATTTCCACCAACACGAGTGATTTATAAATATTAGTGTTTTAATTGTTTCATCTTTAATTGAATAATTATAATTCCGTAGAGCTTTGAAAATCTTTTATATCTTGTTTGAAAGTCTTATCTATGTTCATTAAGGTTACATTGCATGCAAAATAGTTATTTTTCATCCAATTTGCAAGATGTTTAAAAAGTTGTAAAATGGGATTTTGGCTACGTGAAATTCGCCTACGTGATGATTTTTGGATACGTGGATTTCCTTGCATGAGAATTTTGAATACATGAAATTGATTACCTTGATACATGAAGTTGATTACCTGAGAACTGAACTTTGGATATATGAATTTGCTTACATGAAGAATTTCAGATATGTAAATTTGCCTACGCCGCATATTTTGGATACGTGAATTCAGCTGTGTGAAATTCGCTTACATGAATTATTTCTGAATACGTGAAATTCAGTTACGTAGACAAATTCAGTTACGTAGAATCCTTTTGCTTACATGAAAACTGCCTACGTATAAAAGTTCAGTTACTGTAATTTTTTTTTTCACTTGTTTCATGTGGTTTAATTTTTCCATAATTACATATTAATTATTTTGAGTATGAGAAAATTAATTTGGAAGTATTTTAGAAAGTTTTAAATGATTATCATGTGGATTGAACATTCACGCTGCATCGTTGGAAAAACACTAGTTTGCATGCTTTATTGGAATGTTCTAAGGGACTTTAATGATGTTTAATATGGATTGTTAGTGCTATATTAATTATTCCGACATGTTCCACTATACAACTGATCATAAATTTTACAGATTAACGAAGTGAATCACGCTGGAATATTGTGCATGCACATTCAATGAAGATCGAGAGTGCACCGGTTTTTATAATTTGATCCTTTGAATATTTCTATATATATCTTTGGATTTTCTTTTAGAGTCCGTGCTGTGTTTGGGTGTTGCAGGACCCTAGAATTAATATATTAAAAATATTAATATATATTAAATTTTTTGCGCGCATCATTCAGAATAATTGGTTTTCCTATTAATCGAGACCTCAAATGAGAAATCTGAGACTATAGTTGTTTTCGAAACATAAAGTTTACCATAGACACAACATAAAGTTTGGCGCCAGATGTTCAGTTGAAGGCGACCGTTGACGGGTGCATTAAGTGAATTAATTAATTTATTTAACCATCAAACCAAATTCCATCCATCTATATAAGTGTCGTTATGACAAATCTTCAGGGTTGGCCGCATAACCCTGAGAGATTAGAGAAGAGGAGAGTGTTGGTGTTGGCAACTCAGGAACGTGGATCGACAACATACGATCGTGGAGAATTGTGAGACGAACGACGAACGCATTGAGATCATCACCATTATTGCTACTCGACTTGTTCTTCACCAATGATCAGTCCGTTCTTGAGTCAGGACACATTATTTCATGGATTTCTACCCTTAAGAATAATTTGTGAAGCATGGATTTTATATATGCTTTTGTTTTCCAATGATTGTCATTCTTCGCATGAGCCCGAATTTAAATTGAGTTCCTGAACTTGGTTTATATTTGTTGTACATTGATTTCACCCCTATTCTGCATTATGTAATCATTGGACGAGATCACACCAACTAATGATGTTGTTCACTTTGTTCTTGTCCTTTTCCTCACCGTTCTTTGCGTTCTTCTTCGTTGGCTCACAGAGCCGGTGATTCGACATTGTTAGATCGGATTCGAGTGCAATCGTACCCTCAGATTTATGGCGGATGCACAAATGACTTGAGATTAGTGTTTTGCGGACAGATCAAGGTGTGTTGCGGGATGCAGTTGAAGGAATTGGGGATCAGGACCCCCGTACAACGACAAGAGGCGCGACGACTCCCCCACGGGTAATCAGAGTTCTAATTTTCGGCCATCAGAGGTCGGGAATTGATGATCGAAGGCTTCTCTCTTCATTTTTGGTGGATTTTGGGCGGTCAACTGGTGAGGAAGGCGGCGAAAAAGGTGGATATGGTGTTCGCGTGAAGAGACTTTGGTTTCTGGAAAATTCCAAAGTACACAACGTGTACTTCGGAGGAACATACGTCGTGTGGACCCTTGCTACAGAGGCTACAGTTTCACGGGAAAAAATATCACACGTTGCGTGTCCAGACTACATGCCGAGTGATTTGTTGTTGGCAGCTCAGTGTGTACCCTAGGAGTACACATGCACATACTCGATCGGGTACACGTGCACGACCGAGGTACATGGGCACGAACAAACGAGCACCCGAACACGACCATAGTACATGGGCACGAACCAGAGTACACGGGCACGAGTCGTAGTACACATGCATACCTGAGGTAGCCAAGACTTGTCGTGTACTTCTTCCCAGGGACTTCAACCTTGTGTATCTCCTTCGAGACTCGGATTTGGGACCACGAGTAGCCTATCTTGAGCAGTTTTCCGCATAGAACACGGCAGTGACCTTCGTTTTGGCATCACATATACAACATGAGGTGTTACGAGCATGATGCTTCCTTCAACGATGCTTGACCGATTACGATGATCGAGTTTGTTCATCTGAGATGCTAGGGTCGGTACTCCCCTATCTCACCAGGGTACGAGTCCCCCATACTCTTTGTACAGGTAGAGTCAGTACTCTCCCATACTTAGAGGGCGCAAGTCCTTTGTTTACGGAGTGCTACTCCCCTGTCATCGTGCTTCGACAAGGAGCAGATCCTTCACTGTAGCTAGTACTCCCTTGGCTGTGGAGCGCAATAACGAGGAGCGGACCCCTCCACTCCGATTCTTGTGAGGTTGCGCGTGGTGGTGAGCATCAGAGATGAAACTTTGAGAGTTGTAGGCCGACTCATTGTTCATAGCTGGCTGTGGGGATGGAGATCCCCTTTCTCTCTTCGCTCGGGTTTCTTTTAAGCATATTTGATGTTGAGTTTTCCTTACCCTCTTGCTTATGGGTTGAGATGACTATTACTATTTATATTGCTCCCTTCTTGGTTTTTGGAGCATCCCACTGGGTATGTATATACGTACTCTTGTATGGGCCTTGTTTGCACATATTGTGTCTTATGAAGACGACAAACAGACCCATGGTGATATTGGTTGACCTGGTTTCTGTAACACCCCACCCCTCCTCAATGGGTTGAGAAGAGACAAAATGCTACTAACCTTAAGTGACATCCCCAAGACACCAAAGGATGACAATAAATGTCAAGAGTTTAAGAAATATTGGGGGATGATTTGTTCTTTAAAGATAAAACAACCTGACAAGACTAAATAATAAACATCCAATCCTCTAAATGATGCATGAATAAACAATCTCATAACTCAAAGAAATACCAATACATGACAATATCAGAGTAACAATGGAAAGGAAATGAAGGTGCAAGGCTAATACTCTAAATAGAAAGACATTGACATCAAAGTGACACTATCCCAGACCAAGATCCATACACTCCCCAGATCAAGCTTTAGCAGCCAAACCATGACGTCAAGGATCAACACTAAAGAAGTACGAAACATGAACCTTCCCTGTATCTCGATAGACGACATCTTTAAATGCACTAAAGTGACCAACCGGGAGGTGAGTATATCATTTAGTAGGACTTCCTCAAAGACTTCCCAACACACGCCACTAGGACAAGAGCAAGTTAACACATTTTATATAAAACAGAGTGTGAATAATAAAATAGTTTATCAAAGGAAAATAGTTAAAGAATGACATTTAAAAAAATAAATCCTTTCACCATCTCTTTCGCTTTCTCCTTGCCATACCCATTCCATGTTCCATACTCACATGCACATGCATGCCATTGACAATCCCAACACTCGTGAGCGTAAATCCATCCTTCACCAAGTTGTCACTAGGTGATATCCCCTTGTGACTTTCCAGTCGACACCGAGCACCAAGTCTGTTTCAACAAGGCCTCATACAATGTAATATGAACACACACCACCTTGTATGTCAAGACCATTATCCATATCAAATAGTTTTCCACACAAAATATTTTTTTGAAAACCAAATCCTTTAACAAAATTTAATTAAAACATCTCATGAGCATCTTTCAAAACTACCCTTTTGAAATCACATCAAAACAAGGGTTTTCCATATAAACTACTCAAGAGATTTCTAATCAAAGCATGAGAACAATTTATCAAGTTTCAATCCAAAAAATTCTAGAATAGTAGAGTGAGAGAGAATCCACCTACCTCGATCACGTTTTCACAACAGATCTTAAACAATTTCGCGGATCAACCTCTTCCTCTCGTTCAAAACCCAAGAAGATCTTATCACCACAAATCCAAACCCATAGATCTGGTCTTACACACTGATATAGGGTTCTAGAAGAAACAACTTCAAGGAGATCCCTGACGAGAAAGGAGGAGACCCTAACCTTGGATTTCAAAAACGCTCACAGATTCATTGCCAATGGAGTTGAACATTGAAAATTTCCTAGGGTAGCCCTGTAAGTCAAGAGGGAGGAGAATAAACCGTATGAGAAATTTTACAACCGTAGGTTGGGTAAATCCAGCTAGGCTCGATGGATTTAATGCGAATAGGGAATTCACGTCGTGAATTCCTTGAGAGGCCACTTATGTTGATATTCACATCTCCTTGGTTTATTTTCTAGGAGAAACACATTTCATGATGTGAATGGTTTTCACATCCTGAACAGACCCAACAAAACCATTCAAACTTTGAAATATTTCACAACATCTGCCTGAACAATTCATGATGTGGAACCCTTTCACAATGTGAATGTTTCCTGCAGAATTTTCTAGTAGGCAGACTCCAGTCCTCCTCTTACACCATCGAACACTTCCAGTTAAATTATCCCATTGACTCTAAACATAAAATAACAAGCATAGAATGAAGGCATACCTCAAATTGGGGGTGCTACATTCTCCTTACCATTGGGATTTCCATCCTCAGGAAGTTGGAACAAATTAGTCCATTACTCCCACACAAACTTTTCTATTTCCCATGTTTCCTATTGAACCTAACCATGCCGCCATACTACTCACACCAAGGAAATTGATATCCCTCGAAGGGTGTTTTCCTATATGTCCAGAACCCGTACCAGTTCGTGGATAGAATTCACATCAAGATCAAGAGTAACATGATCCCAAATGATCACATGTCATGGATTGGGATGATACTTCTTCAGTTGAGAAACATGGAAGATGTTATGAATGACACTGAATATCGACATTAATGCTAACCGACACATAACAATTCCAATTCATTCTATAACCTTGAGCTGTCCTACATACCGTGGCGCTAATTCCCTTATTTTCCCAAGCATCGATGACCATGTTTCAGTGACACTTTCAAGAAAATATGGCCATTGACATAAAAAGATAAAGGCCAGTGACGATTATCTGTGTATGAATTCTGTTTACTTTGTGCTGTAGTCATACACTTCTGGATTATTTGGACTTTCTCTATAGTCTCATGCTCTAGACTTGGTCCAATCAAATATGTATCCCCTGTCTCTACCCAACATAAAGGAGAATGAAAAGGACAACTATACAAAGCCTCAAATGGTGGCATCTGCATTGTCATCTGATAACTATTATTATAGGACAATTCGACCGAAGGCATATGCTCCTCCCATGAACCACCAAAGTCCATGACGCACGCTCTGAGCATATATTCCAATGTCTGAATAGTTCATTCTGACTATCCATCTGTCTGTGGATGATATGTCATGCTCATAGTCAATCAACTTCCAAGAGCCTATTGTAACGATTACTAAAATTGAGAAGTGAAACAGGGGTCTCTGTCAAATATAATCGAAGCTGGAACTCCATGTAATCTGACCACTTCTCGGATATACAATTTTTCCAATTCCTCTATCATGTTGGATTCTCTGATAGGGATAAAGTGTGTCGACCTTGTAAGTTGATCCACCGCTACCCATAAAGAATCATGTTTCCATAAGGTTCTCGGTAGGCCTATGAAAATGTAAGAACCCGGATCTTCATTTCAGGTACGCCTTTCCTTTTTCTGGAGTTTTTGAGAAAAATAAAGTTTCTGAAATTTTTTGAAGTACACGCTGTGTACTTTCTGAGTACGCGCCGTGTACTCTTTTCCCGCTCGAAGCTGTGTACTGGCCGTGTCCGGGCCACACACACGATGTGTAGGGGTGATGTGGAGGCTGATTTTGGCAGAGTACGGAAAGACCTAGTACACGCCATGTACTCTAAAAGTACACGCCATGTACTTTCTTTTTTTTCATTAAACGGACCGGGGTCACGCCTGACGCACAGAAATGTCTTCTTCTAGGTCCCGTTCGTCCGAGAGCGCCAAGGATCCACGAATCTTCGAGGATCCCTCGCCTCTCCATCCGTTCTCCGATTCGAGCACCGTTGATTGTGTTGGAATCGCAGCGGTGAGTTCTTCCTTCTGCTTGAGCCTTGTTTTCCAATTCCTCATCTTTCTCAAGTTATCGTGGTTTATGTGTTTCAGACGTTTTCTCAGATCTACGACGTTCTAAGGAGAATCTATCGTCGTTGTTCACGTATATCGATCTCCTAGGATCGAGGTAGGTGGTTTTTGCATTTCTGTAGAAAGTCTTTGAATATTTTGTGCAATTACGCCAATTCCCTTGAACAGGAATTGTGTGTTTTCTTGTTTTGCCCTTGATTGATTGCATGCTTGCTTGATTGCTATAGTAGAGGTTTACCCTTGTGAATAGAGTAATTTTTGCTGTACTTTGGATGTTTTCCATGCTTGTTTTGCTTGTTTGGTGTTTTCCAGTTGCCATGCCTAGTTGTAGGATAGTGGAACTGTTATACTGTTATGCTGTTGTGCCTTAGAATGATAGCCAAGTAGTTCTTGAGGTTTACTTGGGCGATACACGCACGCTGAGCATGTTAATTTCACACAGGACTGTGAGAACCTAGTGTAGTAGACCATAGGGAGAATGGACGTAAGGGCTTCTCCAGAGTGTCTTTTAATACGATGCGAGACCACAGGGGGAATTGACGATGAGTGCTTCCTCAGAGAGTCTGTAGTTCCTCGACGCGGGCCACAGGGGGAATGAGACATTGAGTGCTTCCCCAGAGAGCCTTTAGCACGATACGAGACTATAGGGGGAATTGACGGTGAGTGCTTCCTCATAAAGTATACTCTTAGCTGAACCAGAGGGGTGAGACTGTGTGTGCCTCCTAGAGGGTTTCTAGTACTTGTAGGTTGAACCATAGGGGTTAGGGTGTGAGAGCTACCCAGAGGGTTACCTGTTTTCTACTTGTTGTTGGTTGTTTACTTGTACACTTTATATGCTAGAACTGTGGATTGTAGCTGCTGTGTGCTTTTCTGTTTACTGCTTACTGCACTTTTACTTGCCTTGTATTCATTGACTGTTAGACACAGATCTTTGGGTGATTGCCTACTGGGATTGTATCTCACACCCTGTTTGGGCCATGCTTTTGGGCCCAAGCAGACTTTGTTGTTGCAGGAATAGATAAGGGCAAACACCCTTCGACTTCCAGTACTTGATTACTTGGAGCAGGAGAGCATGGGATCGAACTTTGGCTTGCAATGCTGAGGAGCTGTTTACTTTTCTTTTGTACTTGTTTTGGTACTGTGGTGTTTTCAACATTGTGACTTGTTTTACTGTTTTCTTAGAGTTGTATCTTGCATCATTTCATATATACCTATGTTCTCCAGTTTGTTGATTTAGTTTTCCACTGTTTATTACTGTTGGTTATTCACTGCTTCCGCTATTTCATGTTTATCTATTTCCGTAGTGTACTTTGCCAATGAGGGCATAGTTTCCCCACTATCACACCCAAGACCCTCGCTGCTAGTCGGAAACCTCTGGCGTTTGGGGAAATGCGCTTGAGACAATGTGACCAACCGGGCACGGGGCGCCTCTGGGTGGCTTCCGGAACCGGGACGTTACATAAAAAATCAGTCACAATTTGCTCCCATTTCCATATAGGTATAGGCATAGACTGAAACATACCAACCAATCTTTGATGCTCAACCTTTACGTGCTGACATGTCATACATTTCTTCACATAGTCTGCAATCTTGCATTTCATACCTGCCCACCAGAAATGTGCTTTCATCACCTTGTACATTTTCTGAACACCTGGATGAATAACACATTTCAAATGGGGGTATGCTAAAAGGATTTGTTCTTGACAAGAATGAGGAACTACAATTCGATTCTAAAAGTGTAAGGGTTTGCATCTTCTTTCCAGTTGTCAGAAGTCTCCCCAACATTTATGTTTGACCTAATGGTGATACAATCAGAATCTGCTATCTGAGCTTCTTTTACTAACTTTATCAAATCTGGAACAAGATTAACTGAAAATAAAACCATATGCCCACCCTATGCAGTACAATCTAAATGCATATCAACAATCATGTTCATCAACTGCCATTGATCATGAGCTTCTCAGACCACTTCATTGTATGATTTCCAACTCAACACATCTACTATAGAATTCCTTTATAGTGTATCTATACCAAGTTGAAATCAAACATCTCGAGGTACACCATCCATCTTCATTGACTCAAGTTCAAGTATCACTGAGAAAAGATGTATTTCAAACACTTATGGTCAATAAAAACTGTTAACTTTTTTCCAAAGAGGCAATATATCCAAGCCTTTAAGGCATGAGAAACCACAACTAATTCCAAGTCACATGTAGGATAATTCTTCTCATGCACTCGCAACTACCTTGAACCATAATCCACAACATGGTCTCACGGTATGCGAACATGACCAAGACTAGATCCAAACGCATCATAATATACCACATAATTGTTACATGGATCTAGAAATATTAGGATGGGTGTTGAGGTGAGATGAGTTTTAAGTTCCAAAAAGTATTTCTGACATTCATCATTCTACATGAACAAAACACCTATCCTTGTAAGAGCAGTCATGGGAGAAGAAAGTTTTTGAGAAATCCCCAAAAAAGAGGTGATAATAACTTACTAATCATAGAAAACCACGTACCTCAAAAACATTCTTCGGTGTCTGCCAAGAGACTACTGCTTCTATCTTCCCAGGGTCAATCAATATTCCTTCTTCAGAAATGAAATGCCCGAGGAAACAAACTTCTTGAATCCAGAAGCCACACTTAGAAAACTTAGCATACAAATGATGTTCCTGTAACATACTCAGTACAATTCCCAAGAAATCCTCATGGTCATTCCTACTTCAAGAATATACCAGAATATCATAAAAAAAAATACAACAAAAGAATCAAGACACCTGTGGAAGATATGATTCATCAAATTCATGAAAACTACTGATGCATTTGTTAGAACAAAAGGCATGACGACATATTCATAATGGACATAAAGACTATGAAATGTTGTTTTTAGGATATCCTCTCTTCCGACTCTAAGCTGATGATATCCTGATCATAGATCAAATTTAGAGAACCACTTGGCTCCCTTTAATTGATCAAATAGATCATTTATTTGAGGAAGATGATACCAATTTTAATCATCACTTGATTCAAATTACGATAATCAACACATAAGTGAAGAGTACTATTTTCCTTCTTTACGAATAAATCCAGTGTAGCCCTAGGAGATGTACTAGGTCTGATGAAACCTTTACTTCACACATCCTCTAACCGAACCTTTAATTCTCGCAACTCTGTCGGAGCTATTTTGTAAGACGATAGTGAAATAGGGCTTGTTCCAGGAGTAGGTCGATAGTAATTTCAATTTCCCTTTCGGGTGGTAACCCAAAGAAATTGCTCAGAAAGACATATGGGTATCAATCCTCTATTTCAGGAAGATTCATATTCCTTATTTTATCACTTGTGCTCAAGATCATTGCTGCTAACTGGCCAGAGATGGTTCCATCGACTGTCACTAAAGGTCTTTCTCTGCCTATATTTATATCCCAATTCCCCTTAAAAGGTGAAGGAATCCATCCAGGGATGTAAACATTACCTGTCGAGCGTAATAATCGATATGGGATTTAAATCCCACCTGCTAGTCCAAACCAAAGACTAAATAAAAAACATCCATATCCAGGATTATAAACTCCCAAAGAAATTGAAATACATCAATGGTAATGAAACAAGCTGGGATTTTGAAGCCTCTACACTCCCTCTGTCCAAGGGGTATCTTGATACTCATGATATGAGGCATCGTTTCCACATGAAATCCCAACTGTTTAACCACAGAAGAAGTAAGGAAAGAATGAGGCACACCAGTATCAAACAAGACATTCATAAGAGTGGTGTTCATAAGAGTAGTACCACACACCGTAGAGGGACCTGGTTGCTTACTCACAATATTTGGTTCTTATCTATATAACTATCACTAAACTATCACAGGATATCTCTTGCTTCCCTGCTGGGGTGTCGACTGAACAACCAAAGTGTTCTTGGAAATATTCTGGTTCCTTATGTTTGTGGTTGCAAACTAGTCTAATGGGACTGTTCCATCTGAGCATAGGAAACCGAGGCGAAGCCAAGCTTGTTAGATATATTGATCTCAAAAGTTTATGACAATACTTCTTAATATGGGTTTTCTTTCCATAGTGGTGGTAATTCTTTGGCGGTGCAGTACATTCTTTCCTCCTATGTGTCAACGAACCACATTGGAAATAGCCTGGTTTGGTATCAGATCTTGGAGGAAAATTAACTAGTTCTTTAGTCTGAGTCTAGGGTGCGCTACCTCTGTGAGAATAGACATTCCTTTTTCTCTTGTTTCATGCATTTGAGTTGAATACTATCCCCATGGGAACAAACATACTACCTCCCATAGAATTTCTAATATGATCCCTTTCCTCCACTATTTCCCTATTAACCATCTTTGTATAAACTGTAATACAGAGAATAACTATCTTAGATATAATCTCTGATCGTAATCCTGACCCAAAGATAAGTGCCTTCAAGGACACACTAGCAGCTACTTTTAGGAAAAAAATGAACTAAGTTCATAAACTTAGTTACATACTCTGTCACAAAGAGGTTTTCTTGCTTCAAGCTAAAGAAATATATTGTTCTTGTTATTTTGAATGTGTGTGGGTAGAACTGTTTATTGAACAATTCCTCAAAATCCTCCCACATAATCCCTTAGTTGGATTTAGCTTGAATAACCAAATCTCACCATTGACGTGCCATATCTTCCAACATGTAGGTTTCCAACTTAATCTTCAACCCTGCTAGTGTACCAAGAAAATCAAATATTCTATTCATTCACTTTATCCACACTTCTACTTTTTCAGGTTCAGAATTCCCTTAAAACACAGGTGGATTCTGCTTATGAAACTACACCGAATGATCCACTTTCCTTGGTTCATCATTTCTATTTCCTTTGTCAATATCTTGAAATTATTGCATAATACTCTGTGCAAGTTGTTGGTTCTCCTGTGGCTTAGGTACAACCACATTTTCAGTAGCTTCTTCCTGCTGGTTTCTACTGCATCTTCCTGGTGCCATTTTCTATATACAGAAAAATACATTTTTTATACCATTTCTATCTAATAACCGAAGGCTTGAATAAATTACAAAACATTATAAAAAATTATCATTACCACGAGCAACAAACAGTGAAACCATCATTTAAAAAATAAACCATTTTAAACATTTTCAAAATTCATTTGATCAACAGGTGGACAATGCGACCCTAGTTGGAAGTCTCTGTACTAATGCATGATATGAAGCACTCATCATCTAAACCCACAATAATGAGATAACAACACCTATAAAAGCGTCTTATAACAATTTTGTACTCAAAACCATCATGTTAACTTGATGTTCATTATAAAGAGTCCAACTATGTATTTTTATACTATACATTTCAAGTTTTGACTGTCATATCTCCTTGCTACCAACCCAACTCAAGGACCGAACAAAAATGATACCATTTGTAACACCCCACCCCTCCTCATTGACTTGAGAAGAGGTAAAATACTACTAACCTTAGGTGACATCACCAAGACACCAAAAAATGATAGTAAATGCTAAGGGCTTAGGAAACATTGGGGGATAATTTTCCCTTCAAAGATAAAACAACCTGACAACACTGAATAATAAAAATCCAATCCTATAAATTATGCATGAATAAACAATCTCATAAATCAACGAAATATCAATACAATACAATATTAGATTAAAAATGGAAAATAAATAAAGGTTCAAGGCTAAGACTCTAAATAGAAAGACATTGACACCAAAGTGGCACCATTCCAGACCAATATGCAGACACTCCCCAACTCTAGCTTCAGCAACCAAATCATGATGTTAAGGATCACCACTAGAGAAGTATGAAACATGAACCTTCCCTATATCTTGATAGATGAAATATTCAAATTCACCAAAGTGTCCAAGTAGGGGGTGAGTATATCACTCAGTAGGATTTCCCCAAATATTTCCCAACACATGCCACTAGGACAAGAGAAAGTTAGCACATTTTATATAAAACAAAGGGTGTGCATAAGAAAATAGATTATCAAAGGAAAATAGTTAAACGAATCCATTTTACAAAATAAATCCTTTCACCATCTCTTTCACTTCCCCCTTGGTATACCCATTCCATGTTCCATACTCACACACACATGCATGCCAATGACAATCCCAACACTTGTGAGAGGAAATCCGTCCTTCACCGAGTCGTCACTAGGTGATATCCCCTTATGCCTTTCCAATCAGAACCGAGCACCAAGTTTGTTTCAATAAGGCCTTATACAATTCAATATGAGAATACACCACCATTTATGCCAAGACCATTATCCATATCAAATAGTTTTCCATACAAAACATTTTTTTGAAAACCAAATCCTTTGAAAACATTGAATTAAAACATCTCATGAGAATCTTTCAAAACTACCCTTTTGAAATCACATAAAAATAGGGATTTTTCATATAAACTAATCAATACATTTCTAATCAAATCATGAGAAAAATTTATCAAGATTCAATCTAACAAGTTCTAGAACAATAGAGTGGGAGAGAATCCACCTACCTTGATTACGTTTGCATAAAGGATCTTAAATGATTCCACAGATCAACCTCTTCCTTATGTTCCTCTATCAAAACCCAAGAATATCTCATCACCACAAATCCAAAACCATAGATCCATTCTCACACAATGATCTAGGGTTCCAAGAGAAACAACTTTAAGGAGATCTAAGATAAGGAAGGAGGAGACCCTAACCTTTCATTTTATAAAAAACGCTCAAAGATTCATTTCCAAAGGAGTTTGAATGTTGAAAATCACTGAAAATCGCTAAGGGTAGCCTTGGAAGTCGAGATGGAGGAGAATAAACTGTATGGGAAATTTTACACCCACCGGCTGTGTAAATATGGCTGGGCCCAATGGATTCATGATGTGAATTGGGAATTTACATCGTGAATTCCTTGAGAGACCACTTACATAGATGTTCATGCTGCCTTGGTTTATTTTGTAGTATAAACACATTTCATGATGTCAATGTTTTTCACATCATTAACGGACCCAGCGAAACCATTCAAGCTTTGAAATTTTTCATGACATATGCATGTACAATTCATGATGTGAATGTTTCCTGTAGAATTTTCCAGTTGCCAAAATACAACCCTCCTCTTACACCACCAAATACTTCCAGTTAAATTATCCCATTGAATCTAAAAATAAAAGAATAAGCATGGAATAATGGTATATCTCAAACCAGGGGTGCTACAGTTTTAGTGGAGTATAACGGTTCTTGGCGCTGACCATGTTCAGTGGTTAGCCTTGGAATTTGTGAGCCGATCACTCTTCAGTCTTTCCCTTTTTCTAGTTGTTGTCAGGTTGGGACCACTTTTTTGATTAGGAATGTATTTTACACTTTATATCTCTTATATTACCTTGGATTCACTTTGATGTATTTACTAGAGGTTATTTCATGCATGTTTTATACTCCAGATGTTTCATTCTTTATTATAGCTTTGCACTATTACATGGAGCTGGTTGTATGCATGCATATAGGTAATTAGGCTAAGGCCTACAATTTCAGTGTTATTCCAAATTAGTTCTTTTGACTAGACCCTGGCCTATTAGAGGCAGACTTGGGGTGTCACACTCAGCTTACCACTGGCCAGACGAGCCTTAGTGGGTCAGGTCGGGATATAGTGGTATCAGATGTGGTTTATCCTTGGGTTGGTGGATGGAGTTGGATTTAATATGAGGATTGGTTTGGAAACTTAGGAGAATGGTGTTATAGTATCTCGAATTCAGATTTGAGGCTAGGGAACCTAGTATGCAACACCTTAAGATTTTACAGTATGTCTCTTTTTAAATAAATTTAATCTCTTCAATACCTTACATTGCATGCAACATTGAGTTCAAATAAACCGCAATATATTATTATTTTACTGTTATAACCTATCCATTTCATTGAAGAGTATAAATAGGATTAACTAAATTTTAAAAAATATATGGTTTATACATTTATAGAATAAATTCGTTGGTTATCAATTGATTAGAAAATTAAAAGAAGCGTTTTTTCTGATAAAATATTTTTGTGTGCGCAATATATTTATATCATAATAAATTGAATTAGTCACTATTAATGAATGATTTTAATTAAATATATATATATATATATACTATATTTAATAATTTTTTTAATATTAATATATTATTTTTACTATGCATGAGATAAGAATAAATCAAGTTTTATTCTTAAAAATTGTATTTTCTAAAATGATGTTTTTATCGCATTTTACATTTATTTTAAAATTAAAATTTTCTACTTATAGGTATTGAATTTTATTAAATAAATTCCATATTTAGAATTAGTAGACTCAAATTTAGTAAATATTTCTTTTTTTAGATATTATAAATAGTAACCATGGTAATTTTTATCACCTTGGTAAAGGATAAATCAGGTTAATCTAGGTTAAAACTAAGTGACAAGGCCATAATTTTCATAATAATTCTTATTGGATGAAGGTAATTTGGCCCTTAACACCTTAGGATCTAAATTGACTTGTTTAATGAGCACTTTTCTATGATAATGACATATATATTATTTAAATCAAAGATTGTTACAAAATATCACTCTATTTTTAATATCTCTTATGTGTCCACATAGGGACAAAAGAAAGATATAAATGAAAATAAATCTTTATTTTGAGATTAATGAAATTATTTTCATTATATAAATTTATTTTTATTTTTTATAAATTATATAATTACCTTAAATTCTTGTGCAATGTTAATACATTATTTATTTAATTAACAAAAAAATAATAAATGATTTTAAAAATATTAATTTTGATATAATTTGAATAAGTTAATGTGTCCAATGAATTTTCTAGATTTATATGACTTTTTAGAGATGTGTTAAATCATTATATTCTAATTCCCCCTTTGTCTTCATGTATTTTAAGTCAAATTAAATAAATTGTGTCAAAATTGAAAAAAATGATATTTTATCAAAATAATATATTATTAAATTATTTAAAAATCATAAAATATTTAAATAACACAAGGTGGATAATATATGCTCTAAAATGTCATAAATTGTCCATTTTTGGGCCAATTTTAACCTTATAAGTAAAAATTACAACTCTTTAATATGGAAAAAATTGTTACCATAGTTAAAAATTAAAATTGATTAACTAAGGGTTAATCAAAATGATAAAGTTTAAAATGACACAAAAAATAATCTAAATTATATTGGTTTATATGATTACAACCCTATACTACCTTATCTTTGAATACATTTCTGTTTAGAGGCATTTAAAATGAGAATGAATTTATTATAATTTATTCTTTTGAGAAATTCCAAAAGTGCCTCTCACCTCAATTATACAAGGGCATCTTCTGCCTAACTTCTTAATCTCACATCAAGCTATATAACTCAAAAAATCACTGCCCATTTATCTTATCAACATCATTAGACAAGTTTTGTAGGTTTTTTTTCTCCCTAAAAGACCAACCTTAAGTCCCTTAAGAAAGGATCTAAAGAAGGTCCCCTGAAGAATATGTAATTGTCTTACCTGACCTCTTTCAATTTATTCATTCTTATAACTCTTCTAAATATCTGGAAGATATCATAAAATAATAACTTCAATATACTAAATATATTTAAATGTTATTATGATTATGAAACCACCATTACCCACTCTCTTTCCCATCAAATGGGAAGTGAAAGTATCACTCGTGTGTATGTACGACTTACCGTATCCACGTAGCAATACAATTCATTTTCCATTAGACTATTTTATGGATGAGAATTATGATAGGTTTAATATTTATATATTATATTTATAACATAATTATAATTATTAAATTATAATATAATATCTACTTTCTTACCTTCCAAATCATTGGTAAACTATAATGTCGCTGGTGTGTACTTGTGGACTACCACCTCCACGAAGTGATGCGATTCGTTTTTCATTTCTATTTTACTTGGATGGTAATAAGGATGGATTTTATGAATATATATGATGTATATGATATAATAATTATTCTATAAATGATAATTATTATTTAACTTTCTTTCATTCCATCCATAGAATAATGAAAACAATGTTCATGCACACGTACGACCAACCATCTCCATGAAGGGTGTAATACATTTTTCTATCTATACTTTTAATGGATTAATCTAAATACATATATAGTGAATATATAAAATATTTATATCATTATTAACATTTTTTATATTATTAAACCTTGATCAAAGTATAAATACTGAAACCACCGAACCAAAACATACATGAAAAATGAAGCGGTTATTACACGAAACAATGATTTTTAACAAATAATTATTAATAAATTGGTGATAAAGTATTATAAGAATGTAATAAATTGTATGATATATGAGTATGGTTCTGGAATATATGTATAATAAATCTATATTTATTATATCGTAGTTTTGAACATGTATGAAGGAAGTCAGACTCGGGGTAATGGTTTATTTCACAATCTCATCAATATTCGGGTTTGTTTATGCTTAACTCTCCATTGGTGAATATTTTTATTCCATATCTATATTTTCCATAAAATTTTTCCAATAATATTTTTAATACTCTACTATGATTTTTAAAATTCATTTTTACCCATTTTTACTTATTACAAAATAGTTTTAAAGGAATCTTCTTGTCATTTTTCAAACAAGGTACTTTTCGAATTTTCTGAAAAAATTGTGAAATGAATGTTTTTTTAACTTATATAGCATAAACGAATTTTACCTCCTTCATGACTAATATTTGATTTGATGTTTCCTTTACTAGTTTATAAGGTTATTTTTAAATAAAATGTTTTCCTTTGTAATTGTGCATTTTCTTAAAAATGAGTAATTTTCAAAGTGAAAAGGTTATTTTCCTCAAGAATGATTTTAAATTTTTATGGTATTTCTATTCATCCATGAAAAAAACCCTTATTTTACATATGATAAATTGAGGATATTTTATGATAACACCATCCTTATTATTTCTCTACATGGTTTATGATCTATTTGATTAGGGATACACTATTTTGATACCATTCTCCATATTACTTTGGATGGTTTATGATTATGTTTATTGATTGGGGACAATTATTAACATTTCATATGACAGTTTCAATATGAATATTTATATAGATTATGTTTCAACCCTTTTATACGAGGAATGCATTGGACTTAGTAAGTGATAGATGTAGCCCGATATAGCCCCTCGATACATCAATAGGTCTCATGAGACAAACTAGCTTAGATATTAGCTAGGGCCTTACCCATTTATGTAAGATGTCTTGGAATGAGGTTTCAATGATATGTTTATAATGTCTAAAATTATTCATTTCCCTCATCATGTGATTAGTTATTAATTTCCATGTAATTATTTGATTAGTTATGATATCCATGGATAAGTTTTTAGCTTATGTGATTATGGCATTATTTGATTTCCATTTATTCCCTACCATATTATTCATGCATTATTTAGTTTCTGTAGTAATCATACCCTTAATGAGCATATGAGATAATCCTTTTTCTTATGTTTGTTTTCCCCTAGGATTAAAAGAAGTATATTATGATTTATATGTAGGGATAAGCTAGGAGAATAATGGTTTTATCAAAGGAAATACTATGTTGTATTTTATGTATTAAATTATAATGTAAGATTCAAGTATGTATCTAGTTTTCTAAGATTAATAAACTATTAGTCCTTTGGGATGTGATTATTTGTATCTAATGACAATGTAATAAATTAACCACTAACATTGGTCCATTGGGGTCAGGGTATTTATAGTTGGTATCATAGAAAGTTTATTAGAAACCTCAAGAATTAGATTTAGGATAGATTAAAGATACATAACTCTACAAAAAACATTGAGAATATTCCCAAAGAAACCAAGCTTATGATTTTGAGATTAGTTATATATAAATTTTCAATTTATGTTAAGTGTTTCACTAGTTTCAAAATTATACATTATGATTAATAATATAATAGTGTATGAAATTATTTAGAAATGACGCATAGTGGAAGGAATGGAAACCATATCAATGCACGTAATCTATGCATGGATTTCCCTCTTAGAAAAAATAATGATGTTGGAGCTTCAGCTACAGCTAGATATAAACAAATTATAGCTATATTGGGACAAATGAATCTAATTATGATCAATAATCTTTCCCATATGGAGTATCCTAATGATCCACAATGCAGTGTAACAATGTTAGACCACTTCATGCATCAATAACCTCTATCATTCAATGGGAATAAAAATCTATTTATAGTTTAACAATGGATAAGTTCCTTAGAGAAGATATTTATTTATTTGAGAAGTAATGAAAGGGATAAGACTATCATGACATTTTATCATCTATTGGAGATGCAGATCAATGGTGATCATTGATTCAAAACACTAAATAGGAGGAGAAAATAAAAAAACAGAATGGAAGGATTTTAAGGAACTTTTCTTGGAAAAATATTTTCCTCATGAATAGTGAGCAGATATGGAGAGACAATTCATGAGTTTGTGACAATGGTAGGATGATAATGTTGATAAGTATGGAGCCACCTTTACAAGATTATAAATACATGTTGTGGACTACATACATAATACAAAGAGAAATATTGACTATTTATTTTATGGGCTCAAGAAAATTATTTGAAGGGAACTAGTCTCCCAAACATTCTCATAATATAAGGATATATTATCATGTGATTTCAAGATAGAGAAAGAATTATCAAATTATTATAGATTCAAAGGGAAGAAATATAAGAAGTGGGATGCTGAGTTCTCTAAAAAAGGAAATAAGGAAAAGGGGAAGAAGGGAAGGGTGGGATTTCCAACATGCAATAAATGTGGAAAGAAAGATCATAGAACATACTTATTGGGAATGAGAGTTTACTAAAAGTATAGAGAAAAAGTCCACTAGGACCGTGATTGAAGGGGAAATAAATAACCTGACAATGTGTAATGCTTTTGCTATAAGGAGATGAAATACTATGCAAATGATTATCCTAGGTGTTAATGGAAATTTACCCAGAATACACCAAGGGAGAAAGGCCAAGATAATGTGATCACAAAAACCGAGTTTGAAGTTCCAAATGGTGTGGTGGAAGGTACTTTAATCATATCCTAAAAATCATCTAATGCTTTATTTGATTCTGGATCATCACATCATTTTATATCTCCCTAATTTTCCAAAAAAATCAGATATTTTCCATTAACCTTAAGAAGGGAGTTTTTAGTCAAAACTACTTGTGGAAACCTAATTTAAACAAAGACGTGTCAAGCAGTTCCTATTATGACACATAAAAGTTCTCTATTTACTAATTTTATTATCATACCTATGGTTTAATTTGATATAATTCTTTGTATAAATTTAATTTCAAAATATAATGCATAAATTTATTGCAAAGAGAAAGAAATTATGATTCGTGATGAAGATATTGAATTCCTTATATTTATAGGGGAGAATTCATCATCCGATTCATGTCTGGATTCAACTTTAGTAGCTCTTCTAAATGAGATTCTTGGAGAAGAAGAGAAGACACAACCTATAGATGAAAAAGTTGATCTTAAAATAGAGTATGCACCTATTGTACAAGAATACATTGATGAATTTCCTGAGGAATTACTTGGATATCCACCAGAGTGGAAGGTTGAGTTTTCTATTGATTTAATCCCTAATGCAAGACCTATATCAAAGACTCCCTATAGAATAGACACTGTGGAGTTAGTGGATTTAAAGAAACAACTAGAATATTTGAGTGGTAATGGATTTATATACTCTAGTGTTTCACCATGAGGATCCCCTATTTTTTTTGTTATGAAAAAAGATGGATCTATGAGGTTGTACATTGATTATAGGGAACTCAATGTTATTATAGTAAAGAATAAGTACCCTCTACCTCTCATTGATGGCTTATTCGACCAAATTCATAGAACTCAAAATTTTACAAAAGTTGAACTTTTTTCTAAATATCATCAATTGTGAGAAAAGAAGGAAGATATCTTGAAGACAACATTTCAAATGAGGTATGAAAATTACGAGTTTATAGTAATGCCATTTGGATTGACTAATGCACCCTCTATTTTTATGGATATAATGAACATAGAATTCAAGAAATGTATTGATTTTTTTATTGATGACATCTTAGTTTATTCCAAGAACTATGAGTACTTTGAAAACTACTTGTCACGACCCATCCCCCAGGGCTCGTTCCATGACTAACCCAAGCCCTCCTTCCATAGGCTAGGGGATGACAACTAGCACCGAAGGCGTATTCCCTAAAACTGGGAAGACATTGCCTTTAAAACCTGTAAGCACACGCAACCAAGCATACAACAAGATACGAACACAATCAAACTATATAACCAAAAGAGTGATGAAAGTAAAAAGGGGGCTGGAATACAATCCCAATAGTAAAGGTACAAGTACAACTGAAATACAATACAACTGAAGAAAGAGAAAAGATAGCTACTGGATCATCCTCTGAGGTTCCTACATGAAGGGTAGGTACAAATCGCCTCCTCAGCACTCCACATCCACCTGTCTCCTCTGCGTACCGACACGACATATGGTCCACCTCCAGGTACCATCAAGTCTTGGTACTCTCAACCTCAGTCAGCGCTGTCCGTCATCTACATCCAACACAACAAGGTGCGGGCATAGCCCGTGCAGGGGTGAGTATAACGATACTCAGTAGGGACCCCAAGACCCTCTAGGTCTCATAAAATCCATCAAGGATAAATCAAAAAGTATGAAATCAACGGATAAACCTACTTAGGTATATGACCATACATATACCTAAGTTATCAAGTAATCCATCTCAATCATGAGGAAAACACAGAGGTACTGACTCAGCTCACACCAGTATTTATTCTGGGGGGTATCGAGTAACATTCCCAGTCACAATGTCAAACACCTCGGCTGCTGGATGACTCCACCTCTATCGAGAACAGTGGGCCTGCCACGTCACATAGAGGTTCTTCCCACTAACCTTGGACTGCTGAGGTACTCCTCCTGTTGAGTACCATGGGTCTGCCGCATCACCAAGGCGCTCCCCACCATGGGTCTGCCGCGTCACCAAGGTGCTCCCCCTTGTGGCCTGCTGAGGTACTCCTCCTGTCGTGTGCCATGGGTTTGTCGTGTCACCAAGGTGCTCCCCATCGTGGGTCTGCCGCGTCATCAAGGCGCTCCCCACTGGGCATGTCAAGTCACTCCGAGTCGAAACAGTCAGCAGTTGTCAAGTCTCAGCCAGCCACTCGGTTCCTGCACTATGCTCGCTCGTATCTGGGAGGATCTTCTCCACAAGCTACTGGTCTATACTCCAATTGTCATTAATTCCAACTAAGAATTATCTCAAAGGTCTACCACATCATAGGGGTCTCAATGCAACAGACGGCGCGTCAATCAGACGCCCAGTCTGTGAGTTATTAGCCTTTTAGTCCGGAGGGCCCGGTTGGATTCATGCTTGATCCAACCTAACCATTCCCCATATTAATCCAAAACTCCAGTGGGGTATACTCAAAGGGACCATCATGCTCCAAGATTTCCAGTGCCGTTGACGGTTCTTCAAACGGACGTCTGGTGCCAAAGTTATGGTCGAAGGAGCGTAAATGGGTTGTAGTGGGCCTGGGTCCGGTCCGACCCGGCCCGGGCTAACCCGGTTCGGGTCGACCCGTTGGGTCTGTCCAGGCCCACAGTGCGGCCTGGCCTGTTGGGTTCGGCCCGGCCCGTTGGGTCCATCCTGGTAGGCCGTGAGGGGTCGCGGAGGGCCGCAGGTGGCCGAGAGGCCGCGTAGGGTGTCGTGAGGGCGCGAAGCCGCGGGGCGGCTCGGTCGAGGATGGCGGTGGGGCTGCGGGGCGACGGTTGGGCCATGGGGCGGCGGTCCGGCCGTGGGGCGGCGGTCCGGCCGCGGGGCGGCGGTCCGACCGCGGGGCGGCGTTCCGTCCGCGGAGCGGAGGTCCGGTCGCGGGGCGGCGACGACGGCCGCGGACAGCGCAAAGGCCGCGGGGCAGTGTCATTGCATCGTTGCCTTCGTCGCGGCCGGTGGTGGTGCCGACCACCATTCTCGTGCCCCTTCGTGGTTGGTCGCCGTCCTCCACCATCGCGAAGAACACCATAATTCAACACAAGAATTATAGAGAGGACGGTTCATGTTAGTTTGGCCCGCACTCTCCACATCAGAGCGGAAGCAAGCAACTATTATACTTGAATCACAAGAATATTAAGAACGGGTAAGGGGAATAATTCAAACACCCTCCCTTAAAGATCCCACAATTAAACATTCCTAATCCTGCAAAAGAAAAACATTCGCGGATCAATCTAAAATAGAGACTTGATCCGCATTTTTTGTTTTAGAAGAGAAGAACATGGGAATATAAAATCACTTTTAAATAAACCCCTACCTCGTTCTCTTGATGATGTCGATGAGGTCGCAAGGAAGAAGACGAATCATTGGGAAAATATGGACGTCGGCGTCGTCATCGTTTTCCTCGATTTTCGGTTCGTGCGTCATTAGAGATCCTTCGACGGAGTTTGTAGAAGAAATCGTCGAATGAGAGGCGTTCTTTGTTGGAGAGCTTTTCTCCCAAATCTCCTCCTCTCCCAATTCCACCAAAATGAAATGGTAGCCCCAAAATAATAGATTATGTGATCTATTATGTTTGTTGGCATATAATTCAAATTGGGTTAATTAATCTCATAGGTTGGCACAATTAAAGAGGCACCTTGGTTTAATTATTGTGGAAGAGGGTTGGCACAATTAATATTATGGGAGTTGAAGAGGCTCTCCCACATTTAATGAGGTAGTTGAGAGGTTTAGGCCTCAGGTGGTCCCCACCACCATAACCTCTCATGGGAGGTTAGGCTCAGGTGGTCCCCACCACCGTAACCTCTCATGGGAGGTTAAGGTCTAGTGGTCCCCACTTCTCAACTTCCACATGCAGGTTTTAACAAATAAAATAAAAATAAAATCTACACAACTTTATTTTTATTTTATTCATTCATGAAAAACCCAAAAACTAACTTCCACCCTCAACCAACTACTGTCGAGGTGAATGTCTATTTAAGCGAAAACCAGCGCTGCGAGTTCAACGGTGCCCTTGGATTTCAATTCAAAACACCGCTTCAAAATTTATAAAAACCCACTTGTATGTTTACTAAACATACCCAAAATAAAGTTTAGAAATTCATTTCGGGCACTCCGGCCCTCGGAATCATGCGCCGTCAATTTTCGCGGACTCGTAAAATTCCCATTTATTTTAAAAAAAAATTTACATGGAAATTCCGTGTCTTTACATTATCCCCACCTCAGGGCTCTTCGTCCCCGTAAGCCACAAATCAAACTAGGTAAACAAGTGGGGGTATTGAGCACGCATCTGAGCCTCCCACTCCCATGTGCTCTCCTGGAGTTTTCCATGCTGCCAGCGAATGCGCACCAGAGGTATCGACCATCCACAAAGGACTTGCTCCTGTCGATCCTCAATCTCTACTGAAACCTTCATAAAAGTCGCCCCATCGTCGACGTCCAACTCACCATGGTCGATGATGTGAGAAGGGTTGTACACATATCTCCTCAGCTAGGATACGTGGAAGATGTCATGCACCCAGTGCAACTGAGGTGGAATATCTAAGTGGTAAGCCACCTCGCCAACTCTTCTGAGGACCTGAAAAGGTCCAATGAACCTTGGATATAACTTGCCACCTCTGCCAAATCTCCAAAAAACTAATCGAGGTGAGACCCGTAAAAATATGTGGTCTCCATTCTCGAACTTCAGAAGTCTCCGTCTCCTATCAGCATATGACTTTTGCCTGCTCTGTGCAGTCTTCATCTACTCCTGGATGATCTGCACCTTCTTTGTGGTAGCCCATACCATCTCTGGTCCTACTAGTGCTGACTCCCCTGGGTCAGTCCAGCACAAAGGTGATCTGTAAGATCGCCTGTATAACACCTCGAAAGGTGCCATCCCAATGGTGGAGTGATAGTTGTTGTTGGATGTAAAATCCACTAAAGGCAAGTGATCCTCCTAGATGCGACCGAAGTTGAGGACACAAGCATGCAACATGTCCTTGAGGGTCTAAATGGTCCACTTAGTCTAGCCATCCGTCTGAGGATGGAAGGCGGTGCTCAAACGAAGTTGCGTCCCAAAATCCTCCTCCAACCCCTTCCATAGCCGGGAAGTAAAACGTGCGTCACGATCGAAGAAAATCGTCAAGGGTACTCTATGTATCCGCACAATCTCCTGCACATAGAGGTGTCCCAAGCTCTCTACCAAACCCTGCTCTCTGATCAGTAGGATGTGGGCCGTCTTGGTGAGTCGGTCGATGATCACCCTGATAGAGTCATGTCCCCTGGATGTACATGGAAGTCCTGTCACGAAGTCCATGGATATCGAATCCCACTTCCACTCTGGGACTTCTAATGTTTGAACCAAGCCTACTGGTACCTGATGCTCCGCCTTCAATTACTGACATGTGAGGTACCGAGAGACAAAATCTGTTACTGCTTTCTTTATTCCTGGCCACCAGTGCTATCGTCGGAGATCCTGGTACATCTTCACCACTCCTAGATGTACTGCTAGAGGGGATGTGTGGAACTCCCTCAACACTTCCTCCTGAAGTGACACTGGTACCATGGTGCATCCTCTGAAGATGATGACGTGCTCCCCACCTTCATAAAATCCATCAGGTGCCTGTCCTATGGATATCTGAGCACGTCGTGCCTCGTAGTTATCATCCCCACGTTGCGCCTCCCTGAATCATTGAAGAAGTGGGGGGGGGGGTGACTGTAAGAGACTGAAGAAAAGATTCTCCATCTCTATCCACAAAGGATATCTGTAAAGCGGACAGCTGCTCTGTCGCCTCACCTAGCAGATGTATACCAGATCTCCTACTGAGTGCATCTGCAACTACATTTCCCTTCCCAGGAGTATAGACTATCTCAAAGTCATAGTCCTGGAGGAACTGAAGCCAATGTCGCTGTCTCAGGTTCAGGTCCTTCTGGGAGAAGATATACCTGAGACTCTTATGATCAGAGTACATGGTAAAACTCTCGCCCATCAGATAGTGTCACCACATCTTTAAGGCAAAGACCACTGCTGCTAAATCCAGGTCATGGGTAGCATAGTTCTGCTTGTTCTATCTCAGTTGTCGAGAACCATATGCGATCATTGGTCGCTCCTGCATCAGGACACATCTGATTCCGGTCCATGATGCATCGCAGTAAACTACGTACCCTATTCCCTCCTCTAGAATCCTCAAGATGGGGGCACTATTCAGCCTCTGCCTCAGCTCCTAAAAACTTTGCTGGAATTTCTCCAACCAAACGAAGGGTTTCCCCTTATTCGTCACGGATGATAGTGGTGCTGCAATTATGGAGAAATCTAGCATAAACCTCCGGTAATATCCAGCCAAACCCAAGAAACTCCATACCTCCGTTACACTCCTGGGTGTCTCCCAATCAAGTACCTCCTCAATATTTGCTGGATCCACTGCAACTCCAGCCTCTGATATGACATGTCCCAAAAAGTGAACCTCTCGGATCCATAACTGGCACTTCGAGAGCTTACCATAAATCTGGTGCTCTTGGAGTGTGTCCAGTACTACCTACAAATGATAGGCATGCTCCTCCTCAGTAGTTGAGTAGATCAGAATGTCGTCGATGAAGACCACTACAAAGTGATCAAGGTATGGCTGAAAGATCTTGTTCATGAGTCCCATGAACACTGCTGGAGCATTGGTCACGCCGAATGGCATAAACAAGAACTTGTAATGGCCGTACCAACACCTGAAGTCCGTCTTCTGCACATCCACTTCTCCTAATCTGAGTTGGTGATAGCCTGATCTGAGGTCTATCTTTGAGAACCACCGTGCTTCCTTCAGCTGATCAAAGAGGTCATCAATCCTTAGGAGTGGGTACTTGTTCTTCACGGTCACATGGTTCAGGTGCCGATAGTCAAAAAAAATCCTCAAGCTCCCATTTGCCTTCTTGGCGAACAGAATCGGGTTTGCCCATGGAGAAACACTGGGCCAAATGAAGACCTTCCCCTGCAAGTCCTCTAGCTGTACCTGCAACTCATGAAGCTCCATGAGAGCCATCCAATATGCTGGAGTAGATATCAGTACCGTCCCGGGGTACAAGTAAATGTAAAAGTCCACCTCTCTGCGAGGAGGTAGACCTGGGAAATCATCAGGGAAAACATCCGCGTACTGGTCCACCACTACAGGATAGCTCAGACTCTCCACATCAACAGCTCCGAGGGTAAGGCTAGCCAACTGATGAGTGATCGGCTGCACTCTCTTCCGGGTAAGTCCATCTTGTGCTGTAAAGGTCCCCTTCTCGTCGGTGAAGGTAAACCTGGTCCCATCCGTGCGTACACACTGCACTTTGCACCTAATACAGTCTATCTGAGCATAGACTATAGATAACTAGTTCATACCCAAGATAATGTCATAAGGCCTCGATGCTGCTACTAGGAGATCCCAACCGAAGCTCTCACTTCCTAGAGTAAGCTCGCACTGCTGGCACCAGTGCGTAATCGTCTAATCCGCTCCCGTAGGAGTCTCTAGCCGTAAGGATCGAGCCAACAGCTCTGTCGGAATCTCTGAGCTCTGAAAGAGGGTAGTGGCAATGAAAGAATGACTGACACCTGTGTCTATAAGTACTACAACTAAGGTGGAGTAGACACAGATCGTACCTTGTGTCATCTCCAGAGCGCCATGATCATAGGCCTTAGCTACCTAGAGCTGAGCTCTCCCCTGTCCACCTGCTCTCTACGGTCGGGGTGGACCTCTTGGTGGTGGTGGCAGTAACATATTGAATCGTCGCTCACCGCCAACTACTCGGATAGCTTCTCTGCCACATCCCCCTACTCCATGCGGACCTCCTCGGTCGAATCTCAGTCTCTGCCTGGGCGATCCTTTGACCGTCTGCTGATCATCTGTACGGAAGGTCGGACAGTCACGAGTCATATGACCCTGCCTGTGCATGTGAAACACTGCCCACTCCTAGAATGATTGGATTTGCCTCGGGTGCCCCGCACAACCGATCCTGAGTCATGCAGTCGTCTATCTATAGGTCTGGTCCTCTTGGACCTCTGCGATGACTATCTGCTACCAGCTGTAGAAGACTCTGCTACGTGATGACTGGTAGTGGGTCTTGCTACTGGTGACTGCTCAACAAGAAAACTCTCCACCAAGAGGGATCTCTCTAACACCCCCGCCTACGTCGGGATACTGAGTGAGATCATCGAAGCCCTGATCTCCTGCCTGAGCCCCTGCTCGAAGGTCCAGACCCTGAAGAATGGGTCTCGTACCATATCGATGGAGTAACATGAGAGGTCTGTGAACCTCACTAAATACTGAGCTACAGTCATGCTACCCTAATGAAGATGAAGAATCTCCTGTATGCGCACTGCATGAAGAGTCGCTAGGATAAACTCTACCTGAAACAGACTCTCGAAGTCTTCCCAGAGAAGCATCACCTCGTCATGAACATGGAGCATCAAGATCCACCATCTGCCTGCTGCTTCTTGTAGAAGGCTGGTGGCAAGGATCACCATGAGATTGTCTTGTGTCCCTATAATTTGGAAGACTCTCACCATAGCCTCCATCCAATCCTCAACTGCCTGCGGGTCCATCTCTCCCCTGAACCTGGGTGGCCTCTAGTGCTGGAACTCGTGAAACGCACTCAAGCGGCATGCACCATCTACTGCTGGGGATGGTGGCATCAGTGGCCCAATGGGGAGTGGTACCGCTAGTGCCTCTGTTGCTGCCTCTACTGGAAAAGGGCCCTGTATCGAGGCCTCATCACTCAGTGGGCTATCAGTGCGTACAACTCTCAAAACCCTAGCCGACTGTATATGTGGAGGCATCTTGAAAATAAATAGGAGCTCCATAGTTAATAAGTTATACCTGGTGAGCTGACTCAAGAGATAACAAAGAAAACTCTTTAAAACACACACTTAATCAATGTTTTTGTGCACTGAGTCAGAAATTAGAAGTCAGGGTCCTGGTGTATGGATACGTCGGCTGCTGCACCAACACTAGACTCCCTGAACTAAAAACCGCACTCACAAAACTTAACACTATTTCCATTCAAAAGAAAGATCCGAGTCCTAGTTCTTCAGTATAACTAAATCCTATGATACCAATTTTTCATGACCCGTACCCCGGGGCTCGTGCTGTGACTACCCCAAGCCCGCCTTCCATAGGCCAGGGGCTGGAGACAGCACCGAAGGCGTATTCCCTAAAACTAGGAAGGCATTGCCTTTAAAACCTGTAAGCACACGCAACCAAGCACACATTAAGATACGAACACAAGAAAACTGTATAACCAAAAGAGTCCGGAAAGTAAAAAGGGGGCTGGAATACAAGCCCAACAGTAATGGTACAAGTACAACTGAAATACAATACAACTTAAGAAATAGAAAAAACAGCTACTGGATCGTCCTTCGAGATTCCTACCTGAAGGGTAGGCACAGATCGCCTCATTAGCACTCCACGTCCACCCATCTCCACTGCGTACCGACACGCTGTATGGTCCACCTCCATGTACCATCCAGTCCTGGTAATCTCAGCCTAAGTCAGTGCTGTCCGTCGTTTGCATCCAACACAACAAGGTGTGGGCATAGCCTGTGTAGGGGTGAGTATAACGATACTCAGTAGGGACCCCGACACCCTCTAGGTCTCACAAAATCCATCAAGGATAAATCAAAAAGCATGAAATCAATAGATAACCCTACTTAGGTATATTCCCATACATATACCTAAGTTATCAAGTAACCCATCTCAATCATGAGGAAAACACAAAGGTACTGACTCAGCTCACACCATTATTTATTCTAGGGGGGGGGGGTATCAAGTAACATTCCCAGTCACAACGTCGAACACCTTGGCTGCTGGAGAACTCCTCCACTATAGAGAATAGTGGGCCTGTTGTGTCACACAGAGGCACTTACCACTAACCTTGGACTGCTAAGGTACTCCTCCTATCGAGTACCGTGGGTCTGCCACATCACCAAGGCGCTCCCCACCGTGGGTCTGCCGCATCACTAAGGTGATCCCCCTCATGGCCTGCTGAGGTACTCCTCTTGTTGAGTACCATGGGTCTACCGCGTCACCAAGGTTCTCCCCACCGTAGGTCTGCCGCGTCACCAAGGCGCTCCCCACTGGGCCTGTCAAGTCACTCCGAGTCGAAACGGTCAGCAGTCGTCAAGTCTCATCCAGCCACTGGGTTCCCGCACTAGGTTCGCTTGTCTCCAGGAGGATTCACTCCACAATCTACTGGTCGATACTCCAACTTCCACAAAGTCCCATGAAGAAGTATCTCAAAGGTTTGCCATGTCATAGGGTTCTCAATGCAACAGAAGGCACGTCAATAAGACGCCCGGTCTGTGAGTTATTAGCCTTTTAGTCCCCGGGGCTCGGTTGGATTCGTGCTCGATCCAACCTGACCATTCCCCATATTAATCCAAAACTCTAGTGGGGTATGCTCAAAGGGACCGTCATGCTCAAAGATTTCAAGTACCATTGACGGTTCATCAAATGAACGTTCGGTGTCAAAGTTATGGTTGAAGGAGTGTAAATGGGTCGTAGTGGGCCTGGGTCCGGTCCGACCCAGCCTGGGACGACCCGGTTCAGGCTGACCCAGCCCGGCCCATTGTGTCCGGCCCGGCCCACAGTGCGGTCCGGCCCATTGGGTTCAGCCCGGCCCGCTGGGTCTGGCCCGGTAGGCCGTGAGGGGCCACGGAGGGCCGCGGGTGGCCGCGAGGCCGCAGAGGGTGCCGCAAGGGCATGAGGCCACGGGGTGGCGGTCCGGCCACGGGGTAGAGGTTTGGCCGCGGGGGGGGGGGGGGGGGGGGGGGTGGTCCGACCACGTAGGGGGGGCAGTCCGGTCGTGGGGCGGCGACGGTGGCCGCGGACGGTGCGGAGGCCTTGGGGTGGTGTTGTTGCGCCGTCGCCTTCATCGCGGTCGGCGGTGGTGCCGACCACCTTTCTCATGCCCCTTCATGGTTGGTCGCCGTCCTCCACCATCGCGAAGAACACCATAATTCAACACAAGAATTACAGAGAGGACAGTCCATGTTAGTTTGGCCCACACTCTCCGTATTAGAGTGGTAGCACGTGGCTATTATACTTGAATCACAAGAATATTAAGAATGGGTAAGGGGAATAATTCAAGCACACTCCCTTCAAGCTCCTGCAATTAAACATTCCCAATCCTGCAAAAGAAAAACATTTGTGGATCAATCTAAAATAGAGAGTTGATCCGCATTTATTGTTTTAGAAGAGAAGAACATGGGAATATAAAATCACTTATAAATAAACCCCTACCTCGTTCGTTTGATGATGTAGACTAGGTCGCAAGGAAGAAGACAAATCATTGGGAAAAGATGGATGTCGGTGTCGTCAGAGTTTTCCTTGATTTTCAGTTCGCGCGTCGTTAGAGATCCTTCGATGGATTTTGGAGAATAAATCATCGAAGGGGAGGCGTTCTTCGTTGAAGAGATTTTCTCCCAAAGATCCTCCTCTCCCAATTCCACCAAATTGAAACGGTAGCCCCAAAATAATAGATTATGTGATATATTATGTTTGTTGTCATATAATTCAAATTTGGTTTATTAATCTCATAGTTTGGAACAATTAAAGAGGTGCGTTGGTTTAATTATTGTGGAGGAGAGTTGGCACTATTAATATTGGAGGAGTTGAAGAGGCTCTCCCACATTTAATGAGGGAGTTGAGAGGTTTAGGCCTCGGGTGGTCCCCACCACCATAACCTCTCATGGGAGGTTAGGCTCGGATGGTCCCCACCACCATAACCTCTCATGGGAGGTTAAGGTCAGGTGGTCCCCACTTCTCAACTTCCACATGGAGGTTTTAACAAATAAAATAAAAATAAAAGCTACACAACTTTATTTTTATTTTATTCATTCACGAAAAACCCAAAAACTAACTTCCACCCTCAACCAAATGACATTGAGGTGAATGTATCTTTAAGAGAAAATCGGCACTACAAGTTCAACGGTGCCCCCAGATTTCAATTCCGAGCATCGGTTCAAAAGTTAGAAAAACCCGCTCACACGTTTATTGAATGTACCTGAAATAAAGTTCAAAAATTCATTTCAGGCACTCTGGACCTTGCAATCATGCGCCGTTAATTTTTTTGAACTTGTAAAATTCCCATTTATTTAAACAAAAATTTTACATGGAAATTCCGGGTCTTTACACTACTTGTGAATCATTCTTGAGACTCTTAGAATAAAAGAGTTATATGAGAATTTTATCTAGTGTGAATTATGACTTCAAAAGGTTTATTTTCTTGGACATATTATCTCCACAGATGAAATATCAGTTGATCTTGTGAAGATAAAGGCTGTCCAAGAATTATTTATACCAATGAACATAACCAAGGTATGTAGTTTCATTTATTTGGAAGGTTAAGATCAGTGATTTTTTCAAAATTTTTCCTGATTTGCTAACCTGTTAATGAATATTACTCATAAAGGGGTTAAGTTTATTTGGACAAAGGAATTTGAATAATGTTTTTAATAATTGAAGAGGATATTGGTGAATGATCCGATCTTGAATCTACTATTGGGAAATGTGTGATTTTTGATATATAGTGATGCATTGAGGAAGAGACTTGGTTGTATCCTTTTTTTAGAATGATAGAGTTATTGATTATGCATCAAGGTAGTTAAAAACTCATGGAATGAACTATCCTACTCATGATCTTGAGTTAGAATCTGAAATCTTTACTTTGAAGATATATACCCTATATCTATGGTGAAATATTTAAGATATATACAGATCACAAGAGTTTGAAATAGATCTTCTCACAAAAATAACTCAACATGAGGAAAATTAAATGACTCAAGCAAATAAAGGATTATGATTTCTCAATAAAATACCACCCAAGGAAGTCAAATAAGGTAGAAGATGCATTAAGGAGGGATCATGGATTTCTGAACAAAATGAGGAGTGACAAGGATCCTATGTTCATAGATCTAGTAAAGAAAGATATGAGAATTATTAAGGGAAAAATCACTCTTTTTTCAAATGTTTTCCAAACCATAATTATTGGGAAAGATAAAAATTTCTTAGTATGATGATGATAATTTTAAAAATAAAATTAATGTTTTGAATGATGGGAAATTCCCAGAATTCATATATGAAGATGGAATTCTAAAATTTGGAAAGGGGATTTTTGTTCCATATATACTCAAGCTAAAAATGGAATTATTGGATGATGTTTATAGCTTAAATTTCTTTATACACCTTGGTAGCACTGAGATGTATAGGGATTTGAGGGAAAATATTTGGTGGGATAATATGAAGTGGGAAATTACTGCTTATATGTCAAGATGTTTGGTTTTTCAATAAGTGAAGGTTGAGAGAAATCATCCTATAGGAGTCATGCAACCTATACCAATTCTTATATAGAAATGGGATGCTATTACTATGAAATTTTTCACTAGATTACCAAATATTACAAGAAAGAATTATGCGGTATGAGTTATTGTTGATCGACTTACCAAATTTGCAAATTTCCTCACTATAAAATAATATTTTCCACTAGAGAACCTTGAACTACTCTATATTAATGAATGTGTAAAACTTCATGGTTTACCTATTTCAATTGTGTATGATCGTAATCCATGAGTTATATTAAAATTATAGAAAAGTATTCAGAAGTCTCTTGATACTGAGCCTTATTTAATCACCAATTATCACCCCAAACTAATGGGTAGTCAAAAATGACTATCCAAACTTTAGAAGACATGTTGAGGTCCTACTCACATGACTTTCAAAGCATGTGGGATCATTATTTACCTTTGGTAGAATTCACCTGTAACAATAGCTTCCATTTAAGTATTAAAATGACATTGTATGGAGAATTATATGGAAATGGATGTTGTACACCAACTTGTTGGGATGAATTTGGGGAATAGAATCTTGTAGACCCAAAATTTTTAGAGGAAACAATGACAAAGGTAAATACTATTCAAACCTATATCAAAGAAAATCAAAGTAGGAAAAAGAGTTGTGTTGATAACTGGAGAAAAGATTTGTAATTTCAAGTGGGAGATCATATTTTATTAAAGATATCTCCATGTAAGGGTGTTATATGATTCGATAAGAAAGGAAAACTAAGCCCCATGTACATTGGACCTTTTGAAATCTTGAAAAGAATTGGAGTTGTGGATTACCATTTGGTAATGCCACCTAACCTTTCTAAAGTACATAATGTGTTCCATATCTATTTGTTAAGGAATTACATTCTATACTTGATGCATATTCTCACTTATAAAGAAATATAATTGGAACCTGATTTATCTTATTGTGAAGATCCTATCCAGATTTTGGACACTATAGAACAATTGTTGAGGAATTAGATAACTAGGCTCATAAAGGTACGTTGAAAAAAATCATAAGATTGAAGAGGCGACTTGGGAACCTAAGAAAATTATGATAAATAACTACCCAAATATATTTATGAGGTGAAATTATAGAAATTTTGAGAATGTTTTTTGTTAGGACCAATAGGGGTCTATATACCCTAAGAGGGGGGGGGGGAATCAGGGTATGGATATTCTTTTCTTAATAATTCTTCCTGCCCCACTGGATCTTGACCTCTTTATTACAAGGGTCACTTTTTTTGCTCTTGTGTGTAAACTATGATCACTTCTTCACTTCTTTATCTAATGATGATGCTTTGAATGCAATGTAGGGGAGTAAACAAAAAGACACAAATATTTTTACTTGGTTCACCCTCACTGGGCTACGTCCAAGGAGCATACGCTGACAAGTTGCTGGTCGTACCAAATTCTACTATTCTTCACTATATGTGGATACAATGTTCGGGATTGATCACTTCTATGCCCAGGATCACTGCCTTTACAAAGTTTAGGGTCATCTCACTGCTTTACCAAGGGTCACTCCCTATTTCTCTCTCTCTAGATCACTGCCGGTGGAGAGGATCACCTTCTTCCTCTTCTTTTACTCACTACTCCAGAAAGGATCCACTCACAGTTTATAGACTTGTAGGTCTCTTCATTTGCATGAAGGAATGCATCTTCCTCTGTGTGTAGATGCTCTGTTGAAGCCCAATTTTCACCCATAGATGAATCTCTATTTGCACCGAAGGTATTGGGAAAACTTCCATCTTCCACACAGCCCAAAAATCACTGCTGGAAACAAACCTTACTTGGCGCGCAAGTCAATCTCAACGCGCAAGTATTGGCGCGCAAGTCACAACTGGCGCGTAAGTCCTCCTCAGACACTTGCGCGACACAAGCTTCCCCAACTACAAACTTGCGCGACACACTTACTTTTACGCCCAATCCAACATTGGCGCACAACTCCACATTGGCGCGCAACTTCAAACACTAGCGCTCAACAATCACCCTAGCACGCAAGTCCCACCTGCGCGACCACACACACCACTTGCGCGACCACCACACCTGCGCGACGGGAGCTCTGATTTCTCAAAGTGTTGAACTCCAGTTGAGAATGAAGAGGGGTGGTCCAGTATTTATAGGCAAATTGACCACCCTACGCGACAGCGCACAAGTCACCTGCATGACCCAGTCTTGGCGCGCAAGTCTTCTGTCCTTTTAGACACTTGCACGACCAACTCCCAAACTTGCGTGAACCTATTTACTTAGCAATATTTTGATCTTCTAATCTTGAAAAACATATGGCGCACAAGTTTCCTATAATCCAAGTCCTCAACACGCAAGTCCCTTTGCCAAAAACACTTTTCTTCATTTTTCAATTTTCAGGCCCAAAAATTTGGCAAACACTGGAAAACGGCGCCACCTTGTATCTGTTCTTTTTGTACCGCCTCCAGATCATCCATTCCTTTTGTCGACATTCTTGAATAAAACATGGATCGTTGACCTCAGCTCTTGAACTCGACATTCCATCATGATATCCTCTTTGTCAACAAATTTGTATGTCATTGTTTTGCTTTGTCAACAATCACCACTCAGATGTTCACTTTGTCAACAAACACAATTACCTCAAAAATGCTTCAATGATGCCTTGAGGGATTTTTGCCCAACATTTTTTTTGAATAAGGGAATAATTTAACACACCAATATTTTACGGTATGTCTCTTTTTAAATAAATTTAATCTCTTCAATAGCTTGCATTGCATGAAACACCATGTTCAAATGAACCATGATCTATTATTATGAAACTGTTATAACTAACCATTAAATCTTTGGGTATAAATAATAATAACTAAATTTTGAAAATTTTATTGTTTATACGTTTATAGAATTAATTCATTGGTTATCAATTGATTAGAAAATTAAAAGAAGTATTTTTATGAAAAACTATTTTTGGCATGGAATAAATTTATATCATAATAAACTGAATTAGCCACTAATGGAGAATGATTTTACTGAAAATTATATATTATATATTCAATTGATTTTTAACATTCATATAATATTTTTACTTTTTATGGGATAAGAATAAATCCAATTTTATTCTTAAAAACTGTATTTTAGGAAATGCGTTTTTTATCACATTTTGTGAACTTATTTTAAAATTAATTTATGCTACTTATAAGTATTGAATTTTATTAAATGGATTCTATATTTTTAATCAGGAGGATCAAAATTAGTAAATATGACCCCTTTATTTTTAGACATTATGAATAGTAACCATGGTAAATTTTATCACCACGGTAAAGGGTAAATCAGATTAATTTAGGTTAAAAATATTTTATAAGGACATAATTTTTCATCCTAATTATTATTAGATAATGGGGATTCATCCTTTAACACCTTAGGCTCTAAATTTAATTTTTTAATGGACACTTGACCACAAAAATGACTTATACATTTTTTTAAATCAAAGATAGTTATAAAATGTCACTCTCTTTGTTTTTAATAACTTTTATGCATCCACATAGGAAAAAACAACATATTAATGAAACTAAATTACTATTTTGAGCTTAATTAAACTATTTTAATTATATAAATTTATTTTTAATTTTTATAAATTATATAGTTACCTTAAATGCTTGTGCAACGCTAATACAATATTTATTTAATTAACAAAAATAAAATAAAATAAATGTTTTTTAAAATATTATTTTTGATATAATTTGTATGAGTTAATGTTTCCAATGAATTTTATAGATCTATATAACATATCAAAGTGTTTTAAAATAATTATATTTGAATTAACCCTTTATATTGATGTATTTAAAGTCAAATTAAATGAATAGTGTCAAAATTATGATGAAGAACTACCCAAATATATTTATGAGGTGAAATTATAGAAATTTTGAGAATGATTTTTTTTGAATAAGGGAATAATTTAACACACCAATATTTTGAGCTATGTCTTTTTTAAATAAATTTAATCTCTTTTATAGCTTGCATTGCATGCAACACCATGTTCAAACGAACCATGATCTATTATTATGAGAATGTTATAACTAACCATTAAATTTTTGGGTATAAATAATAATAAGTAAATTTTTAAAAATATATTGTTTATAAATTTATAGAATAAATTCATTGGTTATAAATTGATTAGAAAATTAAAAGAAGTGCTTTTTTGAAAAACTATTTTTGGCATGAAATAAATTTATATCATAATAAACTGAATTAGTCCCTAATGGTGAATTATTTTACTAAAAATTATATATTATATATTCAATAAATTTTTAACATTCATATAATATCTTTACTTTTCATGGGATAAGAATAAATCCAATTTTATTCTTAAAAACTATATTTTATGAAATGCGGTTTTATCACATTCTGTGAACTTATTTTAAAATTAATTTATGCTAATTATAGGTATTGAATTTGATTAAATGGATTCTATATTTTTAATCAAGAGGCTCAAATTTAGAAAATATGACCCCTTTTTTTAGACATTATGAATAGTAACCATGGTAAATTTTATCACCTCGGTAAAGGGTAAATCAAGTTAATCTAGGTTAAAAATATTTGATAAGGACATAATTTTTCATCCTAATTATTATTAGATAAATGGGATTCATCCTTTAACACCTTAGGCTCTAAATTGAGTTTTTTAATGGACACTTGACCATGAAAATGAATTATATATTATTTAAATCAAAGATAGTTATAAAATGTCACTCACTTTGTTTTTAATAACTCTTATGTGTCCACATAGGAAAAAAACAACATATAAATGAAACTAAATTACTAATTTGAGCTCAATTAAATTATTTTAATTATATAAATTTATTTTTAATTTTTTTAAATTATATAGTTACCTTAAATTCTTGTGCAATGCTAATATAATATTTATTTAATTAACAGAAAAATAAAATAAACGATTTTTAAAATATTATTTTTGATACAATTTGATTGATTTAATGTTTCCAATGAATTTTATAGATATATATAACATATCAAATAGTTTTAAAATAATTATATTCGAATTAAACCTTTATATTGATGTATTTAAAGTCAAATTAAACGAATAATTTCAAAATTGACAAAAATGATATTTTATCCAAATAATATTTTATTAAATTATTTAAAAAAAATAAAATTTTGAAATAAGACAAGGTGGATATTTTATGGTAAAAAATATCATAACATGGATATTTATGGGTCAATTTTAACCTTATAAGTAAAAATTACAACTCTTTAATATGGAAAAAGTTGTTATAATTGTTAAAATTAAAATTGATTAAATATGAGTTAATCAAAATGATAAGGTTTAAAATGACCCCAAAACTTATATGAATTATATTTATTGATGGTATTAGAACTATATCCTACCTTATATTCGAATCTATTTCCATTTTGAGGCATTTTGCATAAGAATTAATTTATTATAATTTAATCTTTTGATAAATTCTAAAAGTGTCCCTCACCTAAATTATAAAATGGAACCACCTCCCTCAATTATTCACCCCACATTTATCCATATAACTTGAAAAATACTTTCCCATTTCTCTTATAAACATAATTATCCAAGTTCTTTAGGTTATAGTATCCCTACACCTAAATGGCCCGAAGGCCTTCTTTTTATTTTATTGATTTTTGATAACCCCCATTTCAAGGGATGAGGGGGAATCCTAACAAGGCCCATAGGCTTTAGAGATTACATGACTCATAGGTCTTAGGAAATATACAGACTATACCTGGAACTTCTCCTCCCATCTTCTTCATCGTGATATCAGCCCTCCACCTTCGCATGGCTGTTCAGCTAGGCTTCCTGTGCAAGTACAGGATGGTCATGATGGCAATGCCATACCCCCTCTTTCTGAAAAATCCTCTTAGCTTCTACTCTGGTGAATGTGCCTGCTCTGAATCCCCATCTGGAGTCTGCTCCTTGTAGAGTATTTCTGATCATTTAAGCATAATTTTAGGTGGCCCGAAGGCCTTGAGGTGGCCCGAAGGCCTTACTGGCCCAAAAGCCTTGGGTGGACTGAAGGACTTAAAGGACCTAAGGACCAAATCGGTGGCCTGAAAGCCCAAACAGATGAATAGTTCCGGCTGCTACAGTACTGAACAGTGTATGCTACATTATCTTCTAGAGTACTACTATAGTACTACTATAATACCACCAGAAATATGTCTCCGTCCAGTTTTAAACTTGGGTCTCCTATATGCACTTGCCGATTAATCACCAACTGGGCTGAGGTGCTTGTGATGGTCTCCCAAAAATACTAATCTTAAGTCCCTTAATAAGGATCTAAATAAGATCTTCTGAAGAAGAGGTAATTGTCTTACCCAACCTATTTAAATTTATTTTTTCTTACAACTCTTATAAATATCTAGAATATATCAAAAAATAATAAATTCAATATATTCAATATAATAAAATGTTTTTATTATTATGAAACCACAATTATCCACCCCTTTCCCATCAATTGGGAAGTGAAAGTATCACTCGTGCGTACGTATGACTTACCATCTCCACACAGTGATATAATTCATTTTTCATTACCATATTTTATGGATGAGAATTATGATAGGTTTAATATTTATATATTATATTTATAAAATAATTATAATTATTAAATAATAATATAATATATACCTTCTTACATTCCAAACTGTTGGTAAATGATAACGTCACTCGTGCACACGTGTGGACTATCACCTCTACGAAGTGATGTGATTCATTTTTCATTTATATTTTACATGGATAGTAATAAGGATTTATTTTATGAATATATATAATTTATATGATATAATAATTAATCTATAAATGATAATTATTATTTACCCTTCTTTATTTCCATCCGTAGAAAATGAAAATAGTGTTCATGCGTACGTACGACCTACCATCTCCATGAATGGTGTAATGCATTTTTCTATCTCTAAATTTAATGGATTGATTTAAATACATATATAATGAATATATATTATATTTATATCATTATTAAAATTATTTAAATGATTTAATATTGATCAAATTATAAATACCAAAACTATCAAACCAAAATATACATGAAAAACAAAACAATTGCTACCCAAAACAACGTTTTTTAATAAAGAATTGTTAAGAAATGCATGATAAAAGATTATAAGTATGTCATAAATGGTATGATATATATGATTATGGTTATATAATAGATTTATAATAAATATATATTTATTATATAGGAGGTTTGAAAATGTATGAAGGAAGACAGACCTGAGGTAAGAGTTTATCTCACAATCTCATCAATATTCAGGATTATTTATGATTAAGTCTCCATCAGGGAATATTTTTCTCACATATCAATATTTTATACAAAATGTTTTAAATAATATTTTTAATTCTATCATATTATTTTTAAAGTCATTTAACCCATATTTTACTTCTTAAAAAACGGTTTGAAAGGAATCTTCTTATCATTTTATGAACAAGGTACTTTTTAACTTTTCTAAAAAAGTGTGAAAGGAATGTTTTTTAACTTATAAGGAAAGAAAATATTTTTACCACCTTTATGAATAATATTTTCTTTAAATATTCCATTATATTTTTACAAGTTTATTTTTAAATAAAATCCTTTCCTTCATAATTTTACAGTTTTAAAAAAATAAGTGATTTTCAAAGTGAAAAGGTTATTTTCCTCATGAATTTTTTTAAAGAAATTTTATGGTATTTATATTCATACAAAACAAAAAACTTTATTTTAATTATTCTCAACTAGGTATATGTTATGATGATACCATCCTTATTATTTCTCTAGATGTTTTATGATCTGTTTGATGGAGGATATACTATTTTTATACCATTCACTATATTACCTTAAATGGTTTATGATTATATTTATTGATTGGGGAAATTTTTATCACTTCATAATATAGTTTCAATAAATTTTTTTATATTTATTATGTTTCACCCCTTTAATATGAGGAATTAATTGAAATTAGTAAGTGATGGGTGGGGCTCGTTATAGCCCCTTGATACATCGGTAGGTCTCATGAGAAAAACTAACTTGGGTATTGGCTGAGGCCTTACCCATTTATGTAATATGTCTTGGAATAAGGCCTTGAAAGTATTTTTATGATGTCCAACATTTTTAATTTACTTCATTATGATATTTTTTATTTATTTCCATGTGATTATTTTATTATTTATGATATCCATTTATAAGTTTTTAGCTTATTTTATTATGGAAATATTTGATTTACATTTATTTATTTTCATATTATTCAAGCCATATTTAGTTTCCACTGTAATCATACCCTTACCTAGAATCTAATATCATCCTTTTTCTTTTGTTTATTTTTCCCAAGTATTCCAAGAATTATATTGTGAATGATATTCAAGGATAATCTAGGAGAATAATGGTGTTCTCAAAGGAAATACTATGTTTTATTTTATGTTTTCAATAGTAATGTAAGATTCAAGTATATATCTTGTTTTCCAAGACTACTAAAATATTTTTTCCTTTGAGATGAAATTATTTGTGTCTAATGATAATGTAATAAATTAACCATAGTCTTTGGACTATTGAGGTTGGAATATTTACACAATATTGGTGCAACGACCAATGTATCCAATCATTAGGACTCTGAATACCTGTTTGTCACTTGGTATACTGAGACATTGGTTGTAGGGAAACTAATGGTATATGCATCATATAGGATTGAGTATATTGACTTTCATGTCCTTCTTGATTCAGTTTCCTATATACAATCTTCTAACCATGGAACATCTTGTTACTTTCAGGATGCCTTCACAATGATATCCAACTAGGATACTAATACAAGATCATGACAATGATCAATTGAGTGATAAGGCCTCAATTTCAGGACCCACTCATAAGGTGTTTACTCAAGGAATACATAGAGTAGTGCCAACACCTATTGAGTAGTCGATAGTTCTAGTAGGCCAAGATGATGATGTGTGCATGCTTAGTGTGTTACATGAGTTTTAGTGATGATGAACACTAAGATTTCATGACTAACATACCCTCAAGATATGGAGGATTGAATTTAGGTGGTGGTCTAATTATTCAGGATTATTTGGATCCCAACTAATTATATGGTTGTGCTTGTGACCAATATTTTTCATAGAGCAGTAGAGAAATTTTGGACTCTAATCACCCAAACTCATGAAAAGGTGATTCTATCATGGTTATACTTCTAGTAGTTGTTTTATGATGAGTATTCCCCTTAAAGTTTTCACTCTATATGGATTTAGTAGCTTCTTAAGCTGTAGTATGGTGATATGTCAGTTGTTGAGTATTCCATGAGGTTTACTGAACTCACATGTCACTATCTCTATATGGTGTGAGATGGATACTACCATGCACAAAAGTTTGAATAGGGACTTCACAGAAACATCCATGCTAGCATATTCTCCTTATACATTCCCACTTATGCTGGAGTGTTGGAGTAGGCCTTGGTTATAGATAAATTCCTAATAAAGGGACATCAAGTGGCTGGATCCGACAATGGACATCATGGGGATGATTCATCTACAGTGGGAAGTAGGTGTTAGATGTTAGGATCTTGGAATCAGAGTTATACTCATGCATGGACTCATACACATGGATCTACATCACATGGTTTGCAAAAAGGATCTAGTTAGCCAGGAAAGGGGATATGCTATGCTTGTGATGAGTGAGGCACATGGATCATAATTGTCTGACCCAATGTGATGTGGATGGTGGTCATGAAATGGATAGAACTATATGACAGATGTAGTTTCATGATCAAGGATCTCCTAGGCATGGTCAGGATAGCCCCTAGGGAGGTTCTACTGATAGAGGTGCAGGTGGGGATATGGAGGGAGGAGCTTCTAATGGAGGATGATGCTATTATTTTCTCCCACCACTACCACCACTAGGTGGACCACACCAGGCTCATAGGGCTGGAAGTAGAGGGCACGGGTAGTTTCAGGATATGGAGGGATATGATTAGGCTTCTCAAGAGATGATTCAAGGTATGATTTGTGTCTTCTATGTTTTATATATAGTACATGTAGACATAGGTGTAGGTCATTCCTTTATCTCAATATCCCTTGTGTGAGAGATAAAGTTTCCCATTGAGTCTTTATACCAATATATATGTCCACAGGTTCCGATTGGGAGTGATTCCTATATTTCAAACATCTACCGACAATGAAAGTTGGTGCTTAGTGGAGAGAGTTTCTCATGGGACTTCTTGGTCATTATGATGGAACCTTATGACATCATTATAGGTATTGAATGGTTGTATATGGTACATTACTAGATATATTTTTATCACAGGAGAGTTAGATTCCTTTATAATGATGGGAAGAGTCTCTCCTTTATGGGTGATAGATATTTTATGGCTGAGCGAGTGGGGATCAAAAGCAGGAAGATGTAACCTATCACCCATCAGTTGATGAGTTTTTCCCTTGGTGTAGCAGACTCTTTAGGAATCTAGATTCCAACTACAATGGAGGATTATAAGGATGTATTTCCTAAAGATGTCCCAGGACTACCTCTAAGGGAGTATAATGAATTTTTCTTCAACTTGAACTCTAGGATTGCATTGATATCATCTATAGAATATTAGATGGCCCCTATTGAGATTATAGAGCTGTGGGAGTAGTTGGAAGACCTTCGAGAGAAATGTTTTATCAGGATTAGTTTATCCCCTTGGGTGTCTCTAGTTTTGTTCATGAAAAAGTGAATTATATCTTGAGTATTTGTGTTAGATATCATCTCTTGAATCAGGTAATGATCCATAATAAGTACCCATTACTGGGGATTAATGAACTTTTTTACTAGTTTAAAGGCACGAGTTTGTTATCAAAGATCAATCTCAAGTCTAGCTACCATCAGTTGTGGGTTTTCATGGATGATATTCTAAATATGGAATTCTGATGTCACTACAGACAATATGAGTTCCTAGTGATTCCTTTTTGTGTGAAGAATACCCCCACTATGTTCGTGGATCTTATAAACTATATTTTCTAGCCACACTTGGACCGATTCTTAGTTGTCTTCATTGATGACTTTCTCATATAATCTATATATAAGGAGGAGATGCAAAGCATTTGAGGATGGTCTTTTACTTACTTCAAGAGCACCAAATTTATGGAAAGATATTAAAGTTTCTGTTTTGGATATGATAGGTTCACTTTATGTGGAATTTCATCTTTGGGAATGATGTAGCTACAGATCTGATGAATATTGATATAATGCTTTCCTGGGAACCACCCAAGATAATTTTGGAGGTGTAGAGTTTTCTTGGTTTGGAAAGATAATAATATAGGTTTATGGAATATTTTTCCATGATAGAATCCCCTTTGGCCTCCTTGACATGGAAAGGGAATCAATTTCCCTAAAATAAGTAGTTTTATATATCCTTTGAGGAGAAGAGGTAGAGGTTGATCAGTAATCCTATTCTAATATTACCAGAAGAGGGTGTTGAGTATGTGGTGTTTTGAAATGCCTATGGATCTGGGATCAATTGTGTGTTGATGTAGAGGTAAGAATTGATCAATTTTGGGTAAAGGTAGTTGAGACCCCATGAGTATAATTACTCAACCCACAACTTAGAGTTGGTAGTGGTAATCTTTTCCCTAAATATGTTGAGACATTATTTTTTGGGTAAACATTTCTTTGTTTACTCATACAACTAGAGTCTTAGGTACATCTTCACCTAGAGAGATCCCAACCTAAGATAGATGAATTGGTTGTATTTTATATAGGAATATGAATTTGAGATAGTATATACTCCATGGAATTTCCACGTTGTTGTTGATTCCCTTAGTAGGAAATCCTATTCTCACTTGGTGGAAAAGGAATCAGAGTAGTTATCCTCGTTTTAGCTGAACCTAGTGGAGGAGAGGGGTGTATCTTATCTTCAATTGATGGTGGTGACTCCACCACTTATTTATCACACGAGATAGGCCTAGTTAGGAGACATCGACTATGAGGTTCTACATGACTAGATATCCTCAGGAGATGTATCAAATAGATTTTATGAAGGAGGGGAGCATGTCATCCTTTTACAAGAATGGATGGTGATTACAATCATGTTGTGTGAGGAGGTGTTGATGGAGTTTCATATATCCCCTTTGTTTATACATCTAGGTATTGTGAATATGTATAGGGACCTTCAGTGGTAATTTTGGTGGGCTAACACGAGGAATACCATTGCTGTTTTTTTTCCCTCAATGTCTCACATGTCAGTAGGTAAAGGCCAAACATTTGGTTCCTATAGGTTTGACTCAACGTCTTAAAATTTTACAAGGAAATTGGTATTACATATAGATGGATTTTTTAATGAGGATTATGTGGATAGTGAGAGTCCATGATGCTATCTTGGTGATTGTTGAATGACTTACCATGTTGACACACTTTCTTTCCATTTAGGAGTAGTATTCAGTAGAGACTTCAGGGTAATTGTATATGTGTGAGATCATCTAGATTTATGGGGTACCTAGGGTGTTAGTCTCAGACCATGATGATTAGTTAAAATCATAGTTATGGAGATGATTAAAAGAGGCTTTTAGGACCCATTTTTAGATGGGCACAACATTTCACCCTCAGATAGGTGAACAGACTAAGCGAACCATCCAGGTGTTGGAGGATACACTGAGATCCTATGTGTTATAATTTATCCAAAGATATAACGACCACTTTACATTAGAGGAGTTTTCTTATTGGTCCAGAGTTGGTGCAGGAAATGAAAGAGAAGGTTTAGGTGATCCATGAGCATATAAGGATAACCCAGAGTTGATAGAAATTTTACACGGATCAACATAATAGGATATTTGAGTTTGAATAGGGAGACTATGTTTTCTATAGAATCTCCCCACGATGAATATTATAGATATTTATTCAGGTAAGTAATCTATACTTGAGGTTCATTAGACCATTACAGATCCTAAAAAGGTTTATAGAGAGTCCTTACTACTTGAACTTACTCCCATAGTTTGACCGCATGCATGAAGTCTTCCATGTGCCGCAGTTGAGGAGATACATGCATGACATGTCGCATGTCATTGACTAGGGAAAGCTAGACATTGAGGATAGAACCACATTCATGGAGTACCCAATGGAGATTGAGGAATGAAAAGAGTGGATCCTGTGTGGATGGACCATTACTATGGTTTGAGTGCTTTGGTAGTATGGGAGCATGCATGATAACTCATGGGAGAATGAGATCCAGATGCATGCACAATATCCCCACCTTTTTGTGTAGGTTATGATTTTGGGGGTGAAAAACCTCGAAGTAGGAAACAATGAAATGAATTTAGTTTGTATCGTTTGATCCTTTGAATATTTCTATATATATATCTGGAATTTTCCTCAGAGTTAGTACTGTTTTTGGGTGTCACAGGACCCTGGAATTAATATATTAAAAATATTAATATATATTAAATCACATGCACATAAATTTTCTAAATAAATGGTTTCCCCATTGATCAAGACTTCATATGGGAAATTTGATAGCATGGTTGTTTATGGAATGTGAGGTTTACCCTAGGTGAAATATAAAGTTGGTTGGCATTAGGTGTTCAATTGAAGGAAATCATTGGCGGGTGTGTTAAGTGAGTTAATTTATTTATTTAATGGATAAACCTAATTACCTCCCTCTATATAGGATTTATTATGAAAAATCCCTAGAGTTAGCTACATAAACTAGAGATATTATATAGTAGGAGGAGATAATTGGCATTGGAAACTCAAGGATTTGAATCGGTAAGAGGCAATCATGGGGAATATTCAAACTAATGAAAAACATAGTAGGATCATCATTTTCATCACTAGTGGACATGTTCTTCACCAACTATTGATATTTTCTTGAGGTAGGTCATGTTATTTCATGTATTTTCTCCCTTTTGAATGATTTTAGAAACATATATTTTATATCTACTTTTATATTTTAGCTATTTTTTTCTTCACATGAGCATGAATTTAAATTGAGTTCTTAAACCAAGTTGTTTATATTTATTGTGACTTAATTTCACCATTGTTTTACATTATGTAATCATTTTATTGGATCACACTGACCAATAATGTTGTTCAATTCATTATTTTTCTTCTCCACTATTGTTCTTCATCATTGGCCCATGGGGTTGATGATTCAACATTGTTAGGAAATATTCGAGCGTAATAAAACCCACATATTTATGGTGGATGCATGAATGAATTGAGATAAATGTTTTTCAGATGGATTAACTAATGTTGTGGGATTAAGGTAAAGGAATAAGGGATTGGGACTCCCATACGATGATGAGAGGCGTAGGGACTCCCCCCATAGGTAATCAGAGTTATGATTTCTAGCCATCGGAGGCTAGGAATCGATGTTAAGAGGCTTCCCCCTTCATTTTTGGAAGATTTTGGGTATTCAAATAGCGAGGGAGGAATAAAAAATGAACATTTGGCATCATCATAAAGATAATTTTGTTTTTATAAACTTCTAAAATACACAACATGTAGTTCAGAGTAACACACACTTTATAGACCCTTGCTGTGATAGCTAGGGTTTAAAGGGAAATAAAATATCACACATCATGTTTCCATACCACACATCATGTGATTAAATATAGGTAGCTCAGTGTATAACCCAATATTACATGGGCACAAACATGGCTAGGTATACAGGCACAACCAGGGTACACAAACACATACATGACTAGAGTACCCAGACACGACCAGAGCACCTGAGCATGAATAAAGTATACGAGCATGACCATAGTACATGGGAATGGGATATAGCACATAGGCATGAGTCATATTACACATGCATACCTAGGTTATCCAAGACACACTGTGTATAACCTATACTCATCATATACTTTTCCTAGGGACTTCTAACATGTGCATATCCTTCTTCAAGACTTGGATATGGTCTCAAAAATATCCTATCCTGAACCTTTATTCACATAGAACATGACCGTGGCCTTTATTTTGGCATAAAATATACGACATGATGTGTTACAAGTCTGATACTTCTTTCAATGATCCTTGGATGATGTCAGTGATCATGTTTAAACATCAGAGATACTGGGGTCTGTACTCTCTTTTCGTACTAGGGTGAGGGTCCCCATACTCTTTACATAGGTAGAGTCAGTAATCCACCATACTCTAGTGTGTTCAAGTCATCTATCTATAGAGTGTTAATACACCATCGTCATGCTCTGATGGGGAGAATGTCCTCCATCGAAGAATGTCCTCCATCGAAGCTAGTGATCCCTCGACTTTAGAGCACAATAGCAAGGATCAGACCCCACCACTCTGAATCTTGTGAGGTTGCATGTGGTGCTGAGGATCTGAGATGGACCTTTTGGGGATGCAAGTTGACTCATCATTTATAGTTTTATGTGGAGATAGAGATCCCCATTATCTCTTTTCTTGGGTTTCTTTTTATTATATGTGATGTTGATTTTTACTTACCCTCTTGCTTATGGGTTGAGATAACCATTGCTATTTCTATTTCCCCCTTATTGGTTTTTAGGGTATCCTACTAGGTATTTATATACTCACCCATACATGAAATTTTATCACATATTTTTTGTATTATATAGTTGATAGGAAGATCAATGGTGATATTGGTGTACCTGGTTTTTGTGGAGCATAGCGGTTCTTGGCGCTAACTATGTTGGGTAGTCGACCTTGGATATTGTGATTTGATCTCTCTTCAATCTTTCTCTCTTTCCATTTTTTAGGTTGAGACCTATTTTATGGGTTGGAATGTATTTTACCCTTTATATATATTATATTACCTTGGATTCACATTTATGTATTTCTTATAGGTTATTGAATGCAAGGTTTACACTCTCGATACTTTATTCTTTATTATATCTCTGCACTGTTTCATAGAGCTGGTTATGTTCATGCATACATGTACTTAAGATAAGGCCCCCATTTTAGTGTTATGATTACTCAAATCTTGTTACCAACCCCTAAAAAACTTGAGGTGGGATTGGTGTGTCACACTTAGCTTGTTTCCATCAAGGTAGGCCCTGGTGGGTCGAGTCATGACAAAGAGACCTAGTTTATTTAGTAAATTAGATATATAACACATTAACTTGAAATAGGGATACAAATACATTATTTAAAAACTATATAACAGAAGGTGAGAATCATAATCATGAACAATGAAGCATGACATAATATGGTAAAGTATTTCATGTGATTCAAGAGGCATAGAGTATTTACATAGAAAGGTGAGAATCATATTCATGAACATTGAATCATTACATAATATGGTAACATCAAGGAATCATAATAATGTGACAACAACATAAAACATTATATCATAAACATAAGTCAAGGCTAACCACTGAGAAATAAAACATAATGTATTTAGTTTAACCACCTATTCACCATACATAACATCTCATTAGATAATAACATTACCTAATGCATTATAGGGCTATATAATTATGGTTCCACCTATTATATTCATATCATGTACATGCATTTGTGTGTCATATATATCATATAACATAAGAATTTCTTTCATCACTTTTAATCCCATGATTAAGTAGTGTGGGTTACATACATGGAATTACCTAATCAATAAAGAATAGTTACATATAGGTTAATACCCTTGAATGGAAGTAGGATTGGGTATTCACAATATAAAAGTTTGGCATGGAAAATCATGGGATAATTTTAGTAGTATAATGGGTATATATAAAGGTTCAGGAGAGGTATTAATGAGAGAGAAATGTGGCATCTCATTAGTTGGACATCATATAGAAAATAAAGGTATGTATAAAATCACATGAAAACATGAACAATTTCAAATCAAAAGGCTAAATATAAATAAGGTGTTTGAATGGAAAATAAGGGAGAGAGATCCCTTACTTTGACATAATAATGACTTAGGTATAAGTTATAATGAGAGGGGATAAATAATATATCATTATTATAACATCAATTTGATAGTAAATGCATATTTATAAACACATTAAAATATAATTAATTGAGATTAAAAAGGCTAAATACAATGGAATTACTTGAATGAAGAGGAAGAGGAAGAGAATCACTTACTTTGACATCATAACAGCATAAGTAAATTTTATAATGAGAGGAAAAAATATATCATTTTTAGAATATAAATTGGGTAGTAAAGGGATATTTATAAACACATTAAAACATAATCGATTAAGATTCAAAATTCTGAATGAAAAGGAAGCACTTGAATGAAGAGGAAGAGGAAGAGAATCCCTTACTACGACATAGTAATGAAATAGGTAAAGGTTATAATGAGAGGGAATAAATAATATTGAATTATTATAACATAAATTGGGTAGTAAAGAGATATTTATAAACACATGAAAAAAATAATCAATTGTGATTCAAAATTATTAATATAAAGGAAGCATTTGAATGAAGAGGAGGAATAAGTGAATCCCTTACTTGGGAGGTTGCTTCTAAAAGCTTGGTAGGAACTTATTAAGAGCTTGCGAACACTATGGGAGGTATTTATAGAGGGATAGGGAGGATAAAGTCTTGATCAATGGGTTTTGAGTGAATAGTATTGAGAGGTTAAGTGTGTGTTTATATCTAAATAAAATGTAATTCTTTATTAATTTCTAAACATAGGTTTTGGAATCTAAGTAATAAAATAATCAAAAAACACAATCATTTACATGGATTTTGAACATGTTTTCCACCAAAGAGGAGTGGTTTCCAATATTAAATTAGGTAAAGAAAAAAAAATATTTAAAATAATACCATTCTTGATTTTGAAACGAGTTATGTTCATAAAAAATTATTTTTAAAACCTTAAAAATATAATATAGGTTTTGGAGGATTCATTGTGGGTTTGTAAAATTAATCAAATTACTTAAAAAATAAATTATTTTAAATGGAAAAATTATTTTTGGATGAGGATGAATTTTATAATATTTATTACATCAATTTTATACCATTATTATTTCATCATACTTACCGTATATTTATACCTATTTAATTTTTACCCAAAAATTCAACTGTCTCGGGAAATTATGAAAAATTCAACACTAGATAATTTTGATGTTATGATTTCAAAAATGATATTTATTTTACTAAATTAATTTCCGAAAAACAATAATGTGTACTTTTAAATAAAAACCCTTATTTATTGAAAAAAATATTAGTATTTATGTCACAAATAACTTTCTTACCCTTATAAAAATTAAAAAAGACTTCATTAAATTATATTACTATTCATATATAAATAAAAAGTGGTTTTTAATATTATTTCATTAAAATAAAGTTTATTTAAAATTTTAGATTTATTATAAAATATTTTTTTAATTGAAAATATATATTTTCCAAAAATAAAATTTTGGTTTCTTTTATCAAAATATACTTTTTATTAGGCTTATTCTAAATCAAGTGTATCAAATAATAATAAAAAATGAATTAATATAATCATTATTTTATCATTAAAATTTGAATACACAAATTCACACGACTAGGGTCAGGATACATAACCCCTTATTAGACCAACATACGCTCTATAGGTAAGGTGTGTGATAATAGTACTTTCTTGGGGGTGGTTAGACAAACATAGATTGGGAGGTGATCTCTATAAGCTTGAAATCATCTCATAAATGATTCCACTTGAGTTTTAATTGTTGTATCTTGGCTTGATATTAGTCAAGGGAGAATCCCGGTGATTCCATATCCCTAGAAAGCTCTGAAAAATAGGTTTCATAAGGTACAATCCTACTAGTTGAGGCCACCACTTATTCCTTATGTGGTAATTATATTTTATTATAACCTATAATATATATTAATATTAACAGTCTTTGTAGAATGACTATATCAACAATGGCTATGATTTTTAACAATCTTTTAATCCCAATTATTAAATTATGGTTATATTTTATAATGGTCTAGAATAAAAAATGGAAAAAATAATGCATTTTTTTTCTATAACTATATTACTTAATAAGGTATTTATTAATTTATAAGGGAAACTCATTTATAAAATTCTAGTTTGTTACATTTTCCCCCATATAGAAATTTTACCCTAAGGATTTCGTTTCATACACTAAAACAAATGAGGGTACTTATTTTTAATTTCCTTTTATAGTTCCTATATTGCCTCCTCAAACTTATGGTTTCACTATAGTACATTAACTAGGTGATTTGTTTTGTTTCATCTCAAAATTCTAAGATCTTCACTATATACTTATCATATGAAATATTTTTCTCCAAAGGTACAAACTTTGGATTCAGTACATGTGATGGGTCTGGTATGTACATTCTTATAAGGGATACGTGGAACACATCATGTAATTGAGATATGTTAGGTGGGAGTGATAGTTGATAATCCAAAACTATAATGTGACCAAGGATATAAAAGGGGATGATGTATCTAGGACTAATCTACCCCTTATTCCCAAACCTCATGAATTTCTTACATGGTGATATATGAAGGATCACCTTATCTTCAACCTCAAACTCAAGGACTTTTTGACATGTCTACATAGTTTTTTTATTGACTTTGTACAAATTTCATATGAAACTGAATTATTTGAACCTTCTTTTTCATCTCTTGGATAATATCGGGACCCATTATCGTCCACTCTACAACTTTATCCCAACATGTTGGACTCCGATACCTATTCCCATAAAAATACCTATAAGGAGCCATTTGAATTCTATAACGAAAACTATTTTTATATAAGATTTACACTAGGGGAAGGTACTGATCCTAAAATACTTGGAAATCCATTGAACATGATATTATAATACCCTCTAGAGTTTGAACGGTTCTATAATATTAACCATCCATATGAGGGTGATAAGTAGTACTAAAACTAAACTCTATATCCAACACTTATTAAAGGCTTCCCTAGAATCTCGAGGTCAAACTTAGATCTTGATCATATATAATAGAGAGTTGTACTCCATGAAACCTTACCACTTATCTAATTTATATCTTGAAAATTTGTTCAAGAGACAAATCTTACTTGATATCAATGAAATTCACTAACTTTTGTAAGGTGATTTATTACCACCCAAATGGTGTTATGAACTTTAGAATTCCTAGGGAGTCCTATGAAAAAACCCATAGTTATGTTTTCCAATTTCTATGATGGTATGGGAAACGGTTGCATCATACCATTAAAATTATATTATTCAGCCTTGACTTGTTGGTATACCAAGCCTCAAGATACAAATTCTGCAATCTCCCTCTTCTTGTTTTCCTACCCAAATTTTTTGATCAAATATCTATACATATTAGTGATTACTGGATGAATAGAGAAGGTTGATCTATATACATCATCCAGAATTTCCCTCTTTAGTTATAGTTTTTATGGGACACATATCTAGGTTCTAAACCTTATAATTACATATTTAACAAAGTTAAACTCCATAATATTCACTACCTTTATTAATATCTCCTCATTTTCTTTTTGGTCCTCTTTTATCTTCTCAAGAATGGAATATTGAGTAGTTATTTGAGAAAGGCTGGATGAAATACCTTTTATTATTCCTATGTACATCCTTTTTATTTCTAAGAATATTGGATCCCTTTCAATACTCATCATGGATAGGGTTTCATGATCCTTTATTCTTAGAGAATCTAACACTTTATTTGTCTCTCCAAGATGTTAATGGATTTAACAATCACAATCCTTGATCAGTTCTAACCACCTTAGTTGGCGCATATTAGGCTCCTATTGTGTAAATATGTACTTGAGGCTTTTATGATCTGTATATGTAATTTCTCAACCCTAGAAGCCAGTAGCTGGTGCATTACTTATTACATTGGAATGATTAAAAGGAATGAATTCCTGAAATAATGATTAGTTTTTTAGTCTTTAAGAAACTATATACATACATGTAACTTATATTACATTGGTAAAGGTCACAAAATACAATACATTACAAAAACTAATAAACTGCATCCACGAGAACTCAATAAATGGTATCCTCTTTATAACCTATTTAAGGTAAAAAAATGAAAGGGGTGACCTCAAATGATCAGTAAGGGTTACAAATAGTAGAAGCATGAATAAAAAATAATTGAATCATAATCAAATTGGCATAGTTAATATGGAATGGTGAATAAATGAAAAACACCCACCATTAATAAATTGAGAATGAAACAACATCCATAGATTTTATCATAGTGAAAAAACTCATGGATATTAATAACTGAAAATGAATAAATATAATTCTTATTAATCATAAATCATGTATCTAGAACATGATACCACTACACCATCGAAATGGTTTAAGTTTGTGGGTAGATACCCATCTGATTCTGTTTTGGAAACAAACTTGAAGGGTTTGTCGCAAACTAATTTGTCTCATGAGACATATCGATGCATCAAGGGGATATAGTGGGAACCATATATCACTATAATTCCAAATAATTCTTTATACATAGATTTAATACAAGTAAAATATGCTTTCTTAATATCCGTATAGAGTAGAGGATACATATTCATCAATATTTCCATAATTAAAACAACATTCCAAATAAACACCGTATGTAAAAGGGTATACGAATTAAGAAAATAATCATATCCATGAAACCAAAATATGGATATATTATATATTTACAATGTAAAATGTAAAATTATATAAAAGGGGTAGTAGGTACACCACATAAGAATGATTAGGTGCACAATACCAAGTAAATCATAATGAAATGGAAACTAAAACAAATTCCCTTACAACATTGTAATCAATCGAGTTAATAATCATCAAGTGAATCACTGAATAACATTAATATAAATAGAATCATGACATTATATACCAAATGGAAGTAAACATACATCACATACAATAAATAAGTGGTGAACAATGGAAATCTCACAGAATTTAAAGTGAGATGAGAAACCCCTTACCTTATGCCCAAAGGTGTTATCGATTGATCTTAATGGCCTGAATAATCAAATTTATCTTAAATAATTAATAATTAAATAACCTCATATACATTTAATTGATTTATTTTAACCTTATTAAGTTCATTCATGGTCTTTTTATGGGTTTAATAGGTTCAATTTTATTGTTTTGGAAGCATTTTCTTCCTTGGTTTTCATAATCGGTTTACTTGTATTCATGAATGGAAGTTCGTTTGAAATGTGGTTAAACATCCAGAATTATTAATATATATTATTAGTGACTTTAAATATATATAAATTATCTTATAATTATTTTGGTTATATACCATGAGGACGACTCATTAGATAAAATTTAATGACCAATGCTTGGATTAACTTGGTGGTTTTGTGCACAACGAACTTGTTTTGTATTATTATTTTAAATTATGAGTGTATAAGGATTTCATAACATTAAATAAGATAAAATACATATATTATGATCTGTTTCAACCATTAAAAATGTTTCATGACCAGTATTGAAGATAGTAATAGAAATTGAAAACCCATCATCCTTGAATGTGATAAATTAACACATCTCAGACGGTATTTTCATTTTTAGTATAAGAGGAGGGGGAAAAGAGAGATGATGATGAAATATTCCATTAGAATAATAAAATTAAATTTCATGTAAGGTAATGGAATTACCATAGAATTTGGATAACTTAGGTAAGGATCAAATCTTGAGTGGTGTGGGAGGAATAGGGGGTGAGGGGTGGTTTATATAGTGGAGGGGATGAGAGTTTTCTTAATATTTTAATCATTAGTTTATTATTTTTCCCTAAGATAAGAAATAATGATGATTCCATGACCAAAAATATTAATAAGTGTATGTGATTTCTAAACAAGTGTGCTTACCTCAATATGACATCATCCATGACTCAATAAATCATGTATTTAGCATTTATCATAATTTATCGTATTTTACTATTCACAAAAAATTCAAGTATTTCAAAAAAATCCCAAAAATTTACCCTAACCATTTTTTTTGATGTATAGAATCAAAAAATGACCTCCATTTTTCAAAAATAATTTTCCAAATATGAGAAATTTAATTTTTAATTAGAATCATCATTTAATCAAAAAATACCAACAATTAAAATATTCATCTTCCTTTTTAAGGTGCCTAAATTTCATTTACACTTTCATGGGTATGGTTACCATTCATAAGAGTCATATTACTATTCATAATATTAAGTTACTATTCATAATGGTAAGTTACTATTCATAAGGGTAGGTTACTATTCACCAAAAATTAATTTGATTCAATCAGACTCCCAATATCACCCTGATCACAACCGTGTATGTCTGTTTTTCAAAATTCAAAACACAGAAGTGACAAATTTAAGTTTAATGACCAGGTTATGACTACCTCCTAAATAAACAAGTTTTGTTTCAAAGAGACTCAGTGATTTATGCAATATAGGCTATCTAATGAATTGAAAGTATTTAATAGAAACATACCATAAAATTTTTGGGTCGCTATATTTTTACCACATTCGGAAATTTTTTCCTCGAAAATTTTCATGTACAAATCCATTTTAAAATACGTGGGTGGTTATTCTTCATAACATCCTTAGGTTCCCATGTTGCTTCCTCCATTTTATGGTTTCTCCAAAGAACCTTTACTAGCCGAGTTATTCGATTTCTCAATACCTGCTCCCTTGTGTCAAGAATCTCGATAGGCTCTTCATAGTACGAAAAATCAGGTTCCAACACTATTTCTTCATAGGTGAGTACATGCATTAGGTATGGTATGTATTTATTTAACAATGAAATGTGGAACACCTTATGAACTTTGGAGAGACTTGGTGTCATTGCTAAACGGTAATCTTGAGCTCCAATTATTTCTAGAATTTTGAACGGTCCGATGTACCTAGGGTTTAGTTTCCCTTTCTTACTGAACCTTAAGACACCTTTCCACCAAGATACTTTTAGAAAGACATGATCTCCTAAGTAAAAAATTCCAAATACTTTTTGCGTTTATTAGTATAACTATTTTTACTACTTTGGGATGCTTTAATATGGGCCTAAAATTTCTTCACCTTTGCAGTTATCTCTTCAATAATTTATGGGACTATAAGTTTCCTCTCACTAACTTCATCCCAACAAGTTGAAGTTTGAAACCTATTACCATATAATGCTTCATATGGATCCATTTGAATGTTATAATGGAAACTATTATTGTAGAAAAATTCCACCAAAGGAAAGTATTGATCTCATATACCTTGAAAGTCAAGAGAGCATGATCTCAACATGTCTTCTAGTGTTTGAATAGTCCTTTCAGACTGTCTGTTGGTTTGGGGGTGATAAGAAGTACTCATATAAAGCTCAGTATCCAAATCCTTCTGAAGACTTTTCCAGAATTTTGATGTAAATTGGGGATCTTGATCAGACATAATCAATAGAGGCACACCATAAATTATTAAAAATTCATTAATATAAAGTATTTCCTGGTGGTCAAGTGGTAAATCGTCTCTTAAAGTAAGGAAATGTGCTGATTTTTTGATATAATCAACAATTACCCATATTACATCATTCCTTCTAGGTGTCCTTGGTAGTCTTGTGAAAAAATCCATCATAATTTCATCCCACTTACATATAGAAATAGGTATTGGTTGCATAAACCCTCTAGGATGTTACCTCTTGGCCTTCACTTGTTGACAAACTAGGCACCTTGACATATAGTCTGCAATTTATCGCTTTATGTTATCCCACCAAAAATGTTCCTTCAAATCTCTATACATCTCACTGCTACCAAGGTGTATAGATAAATTTGACCTATGAGCATCGTCTAATAGTTCCCTTTTTAGCTTAGTTACTAATGGAACACATAACCTCTTCCCAAATTTCATAACTCCATCCTCATACACGAAGTCTGCCAATCTTCCATACTTAACAACTTTAATTTTCTTTTGTAGATTCTCATCATCAGATCGAGAGCTTTTTATCTTCTCTAGTAAATATGGTTTAGAAATAATTTAAAAGAGTAAAGATGTTTCCCCTTCCTTAACAATTAACATATCCATCTTTAGTAGATCCATGAAAATAGAGGGTGCATTAGTTAGTCCAAAAGACATTAATGTAAACTCATAATGCCCATACCTGGTTCAAAATGATGTCTTTAGAATATCTTTCTTCCTCACATACAACTGATTATATCCAGATCGAAGGTCAATCTTTGAAAAATATTGGGCTCAATGAAGTTGATAAAATAAATCATCAATGTGTGGAAGAGGATACTTGTTCTTTATTATAATAGCATTGATTTCCCTATAATCAATGCATAGCCTCGTGGATCCATATTTCTTCTTGAAAAAGAGGATGGAGGCTCCCCATAGATAAACACTGGGTCAAATAAATCCATTTTCACTCAATTCCTCTAGTTGTTTCTTTAGCTCCACTAATTCCATAGTGGCCATTCTACAGGGAGTCTTTAATATAGGTCTTTCACCAGGAATTAAATCAATAGAGAACTCGAATTCCCACTGTAAAGTATGTCTAGGTAAATCCACTAGAAATACATCAATGTATTCCTGCACAATAGGTACGTCTTCAATTTTAATATTTATTTCCTCACCCATAGATATTGTGTTCTCTTCCTCTCTAAGAATCGCATTCAGTAGAGCTATTGGGGGTGGATCTAGATAAAAACCAGATTGATAGGTTTCTTATCTAAAGATAAGGGATTCTACACTATTCTCAAAAACTGCAACTTCTTTCTTCTTTAAATAGATATTCATATCATAATTTTATAGCCAATTCATACCTAGAATTATATCAAAGTCGATCATGGCTATGGTGATAAGTTTAGCAACCAAAGCACGTTTATGTATCATGAGGGGGTCTGATCGACACATCTTTGTTGCAATGATACATCCCCTAGAGGTTTTGAATTACAACCCCTTTATTAAATCAAATTGGACATGTCTAATTTTATTAGTAAACTAGGAAGATATAAATGGATGCAATGATCCAGAATCAAATAAATCATTGTTTAAGTTTGAGGAAACAATTAAAGTACCTGCCACCATATCATTAGACACTTCAACTTCTGTGGTTGTAATTTCATAAGCTTTCCCTTTCTCTCATGGCCTTTTCTGAGACAATTTTACTTGGTTCTTAGGAAACTCATTTTCAAAGTGTCCCATATCTCTAAAATTGTAGCATTAAACATCATTGACTTGTCTCTTCCCCTTGCATTCACTAGACCGATGACCCTTTTCTACACACTTATAGAAAACTCCCATGCCTTTCAAGCATTTCCTAGGATGATTATTTCCAAAATTCTCACATAATGGAAATTGCTTCATTACCTTCTTCCTCATTGGTTCTTTATATTTTCCATGGTTATTAGAATTCCTCTTCTTATCTTGATTTCCCTTGAACAAATTTGATCTAGAAAATTCCTTCTCTATTTTGATGGAACTTAATACAATTCCATCGTATGATGAAAATGTTTGAGAAGCTAGTTCCCTTTGAAGACTTATCTTAAGACCTTTAAAGAAATGATCAATCTTGTCTTCTGAATCATGTACATAATTTATAGAATACCTGGCTAATCTTGTGAAGGTAACCTCATACTCCGCAACACTCTATTCTTACCTTTGCTTTAGGCTAAGGAATTTCCTCTTTATTTTATTTAATTGTTCATGATGGAAATATTTGTCAAATAATATTTCCTTAAATGTTCTCTATTCCATATATTATATTTCCACTTATAGTATCCAGACAAAGATTTATTTTCTAGGAAGACCCACATAATCTCTACTTTACCAAAATTCCAGGATGTTCTTCTATGATTATCCTCAAAGTCTAACTTAGGGTTATGTCCTCTAAACTATGTTTCCAAAATCTAGTTTCTAAGGTTGCCACTAAACTTCCTCTGATACCAACTATAATACCCCGACCCTAGAATCCCGGAGTTGGTGAATTACTTATTACATTAGCATGATTATAAAGAATGAATTCTTGAAGGAATTATTAGTTTATTAGTCTTGAAGAAAATATATACATACATGTAACTCATATTACATTGGAGAAGGTAACAAAATATAATACATAACAAAAACTAATAAACTGCATCCACAAGAACTCAATAAATGGTCTCCTATTCATAACCTGTTGAAGGTAAACAAATGAAATGGGTGAAATCAAATGATCAGTAAGGGTTAAAAATAGTGGAATCATGAATAAAAAATAATTTAATCATAATCAAATTGGCATAGTCAATATGGCATGGTGAATAAATGAAAAACACCCACCATTAATAAAATGAGAATGAAACTGCATCCATAGATTTTGTCATAGTGAAAACCTCATGGATAGTAATAATTAAAAATGAATAAATAGAATGCTTATTAATTGGAAATCATGTATGTGTCACATGATACCACTCTACCATCTAAATGGTTTAAGTCTGTGGGTAGATACCCATCTGATTCTGTTTTGGAAACAAATTCGAAGGGTTTGTTGACAACTGATTTGTATCATGAGACCTATCGATGTATTGAGGGGATATAGAAGGACCCTCCCATCACTTCAAGTCCAAATAATTATTTATACATATATTTAATACAAGTATAATATTCTTTCTCAATATTCTTATAGAGTATAGGATACAGATTCATCAATATTTCCATAGTTAAAACAACATTCCAAATAAACACTGTATGTAAAAGGGTATATGGATTAAGACAATAATAATATCCATGAAACCATAATATGGATACATAATATATTTACAATGTAAAAAGTAAAATTATCTCAAAGGGGAATTAGGTACACCACATAAGAATGAACGGGTGCACACTACCTAGTAAATCACAATGAAATGGAAACTGAAACAAAGTCCCTTACAAAATTGCAATCAATCGAGTTAATAATCATTAATTGAATCACTGAATACCATGAATATAAATAGTATAATTATATTATATATCAAATGGAATTAAACATACACCACATACAATAAATAAGTGGCGAACTATGGAAATCTCACAGAATTAAAAGTGAGATGAGAAACCCCTTACCTTATGCCCGAAGGTGTTCTCAATTGATCTTAATGACCTGAATAATCAAATTTAGATTAATTAATTAATAATTATATAAACTACTATAAATTTAATTTATTTATTTTAACCTTATTAGGTTTATTCATGGACTTTTTGATGGATTTAAGAGGTTCAATTTTATTGTTTTGGAAGCATTTTCTTCCTTGGTTTTCATGACCAGTTTACTTGTATTCATGAATGAAAGTTCATTTGAAATGTGGTTAAACATACATAATTGTTAATATATATTATTAGTGAAATTAAATATATATAAATGATATTATAATGATTTTGGTTATATACCATGAGGATTATTCATTAGATAAAAGTTAATGATCAATGTTTGGATTAACTTGGCGGTTTTATGCACAATGAACTTGTTTTGTATTATTATTTTATATTATGAGTGTGTAAGGACTCCAGAACATTAAATAAGATAAAATAAAAAGTTTTCATGACCATTCTCGAAGATAGTAACAGAAATTGAAAACCCATTATCCTTGAATGTGATAAATTAACACATCTCAGACGGTATTTTCATTTTTAGTATAAGAGGAGGGGAAAAGAGAGATAATGATGAAATATTATATTAGCATAATAAAATTACAGTTCATGTAAGGTATTGGAATTATAATATCATTTGGATGAGGTGATGTTATGAGAGAGCAACAAAATAATGGAACTTTTAAAAGAAGTTGAAAGAAAAAGGAAGAGAGGTTCACCTCTCGAGTACTCCTCATTGAGAATCTCCTTAAGGCTTTTTTTGGAATTTTGGTGAGACCAGAAGGTCTTGGAAATGAGGGTAGGTCTTGGGAAGTGTATTTGTTAGAACTTAAGTAAGTCTCAAATCTTGAGTGGTGTGGGAGGAATAGGGGGTGAGGGGTGGTTTATATAGTGGAGGGGGGGAGGGTTTTCTTAATATTTTAATCATTAGTTTATTATTTTTTCCTTAGACAATAAGTCATGATGATTACATGACCAAAAATAGTAATAAGTGAATGTGATTTTCAACAAATTGTTCTTACCTCAACAGAACATCATCCATGACTCAATAAATCACGTATTTAGCATTTATCACAATTTATCATATTTTACTATTCACCAAAAATTCATGTATTTCAGAAAAATCCCAAAAAATAAAACCTAACCATTTTTCAACATGTAGAATCCAAAAATGAACTCCATTTTTCAAAAATAATTTTCTAAATATGAGAAATTTAATTTTTAATTAAAATCATCATTTAATCAAAAAATACCAACACTTAAAATATTCATCTTTATTTTTAAGGTGCCAAAATTTTATTTACACTTTCAGGGGTATGGTTACCATTCATAAGAGTCATATTACTATTCATAAGGGTAATTTAATATTCATAAGGGTAAGTTACTGTTCATAATGGTATGTTACTATTCACTGAAAATTAAGCTGATTCTATCAGACTCCAAATATCACCCTAATCGCAACCGTGTATGTACATTTTTCAAAATTCAAAACATAGAAATGGAAAATTTAAGTTTAATGGATAGTTTATGAATACCTCCTAAATAACCAAGTGTTTTTCAAAGAGACTTAGTGATTTATTCAATATATTCTATCTAATGAATTGAAATTATTTAATAGAAACATACCATAAAATGTTTGGGGTGTTATAGTATATATGTCACACTTCTCCCCATAAAGATAATGTAACTAAAATTTAATGTGAAGATCTCTACAGCTAATTCCATATCTTGAGTTGGGTAGTTATTCTCATGTATATTTAGTTGGAGGGAGGAATATGCAACCACTTTGTTATTTTTCTTGAGTACACAACCCAATCCTTTTTTGGATGCATCACTATAGATAAGAAATCCTTCCCCACTGGTGGGTAATGTGAGAATAGGTATAGCGATTAACCACTTCCTTGAATCTTTAAATATCTCCTCACATTCATCAGTTAAGAAAAAATTCACTCCCTTTTGAGTTATCTTGGTTAATGGTTTTGAAAATCATGAGAAGTTTCCCACAAATCGACGATAGTACCTTGCTAATACAAGAAAACTATAGATCTCTATCATAGATAATGGTATGGTCCATAATTTAGTTGCATATATCTTTGAATAATCCACATATATCCATTTAATGGTGATAAAATGCCCCATGAATGTTACTTGTTCCATCTAAAAATTTCATTTACTATACTTCATAGAAAACTTTTCCTTTTGTAAGGTCTTTAGCACACAATTCAAGTGATCCTCATGTTCCTCATTGATTTTAGAATAGATAAGAATATTATTTATAAATTCAACCATACATTTGTTTAGGTAATCCCTAAATAATCTATTCATTAACTCCATGAAGATATATGGAGAATTATTGAGTCATAATGACATCACTATGAACTCATAGTGCCTATACCTTGTGCAAAATATAGTTTTGGAGATATCCTCCTTCTTTACCTTTACTTGATAATACCCCGAATGAATATCCACCTTAGAGAAATACCATGATCCACATAGATAATCAAACAAGTCATAAAGCTATGGAAGGTGATAATTATTCTTTATCAAGATATTTTTGAGCTCACAATAATCAATGCCGAGGAACACTAACCCATCCCTCTTCTTAATGAAAAGGACTGACACACCCTATAGTGAAGCACTTGTGTGTATAAACCCTTTATCTAGATTCTACAGTAATTGATTCTTTAGATATTCAAGTTAAATAGTGTCCATTCTATTGGGAGTCTTGGATACTGTAAATTCTCTTGTTATAAGTTTGATTAAGAAACCAACCTATCAGTTATGAGGAAGACAAGACAATTCTTCAGGGAATACATCAACATATTCCCTTACAATGGGAATGTCCTCAAGGATTATATTTTACTTAGCATAATGCATTTGATCTAGTTACTCTTTCTTATAATAAAATAATATCCTTTATTGATATGATGATTCCAAAGGAGATCTATCCATATCCATCCACTTTTATAGAATCATAGGCTGATTTTCAATACGAAGTGTGATTTACTTCTCTCAAAAATTTATGTTGGATCTATATAAGGAAATAAAATCCATAACTAGAATGGAATCAAATTACACTAAAGGGAGTATCATAAGGTTCACAAGGAAATTCAAACTATAAATATTGACAGGGGAAAAGTAATATGCTTGGGATGAAATAATTTCCCTATTTATCATTTTCACTAATAACTCAACTTCCATGTATTGATGTGGTGTTTGAATAGTTTTAATAAACTTTCATGCTATGAAAGAATTCATAGAACTAGAATCAAATAGTACATTTTATATTCTTGAATTAATAACTAGCATACCTATCACCAATTAATTGTCATAATCCACTTCAAAAATTTTGATGGCATATTATCACCCTTTCTCTCTAGGCCTTAGAGGTTTTTGTCACTGGTTATCTTTGACGACCCTTGTCTTAGTGCATTGGTTCACATAGGGTCCTTGTTCTTTGTAATTGAAAAATTGGAAAATAGGTTGAGGATTTATGGGGACATTCCTTTCTTCCATCATATTGGTGTGTTTTCCCATAAAAATTTTCTATCTTAGTACCACTCCTTTTCACAACTAAAGCATTTCCTTGTCCCATTTAGGTAATTTCCATGTTGCTTCTTCCCTCACTTTTGAAAAGTGGGAAGTTGTAATTTCTTACCATAGAGATATTTCTCCATAACTCCCCTATAATTATACTCTATTACCCACTTCATATATCCATCCTTGCGAGACCCTTGATATTAACCAATATCAATTTCAATTTTGGGGAACATCCTACAATTAATTCATAGATGTTAAAGTTTCAAATTGATAAATATTTTCATAGATTCATCTTTAGCCCCCTAAAGAAGTGGTAAAATTTACTTTTAGGTTCAATGAAAAAGCTAAAGGCATATTGTGAAAGTCTTGTGAATATTTCCTTGTACACATTGATGGATTCATCCTCCTTTTTATTAATGCCAATGAACTCCATATCCATTTTAAGTCAAAGAGTGTGAGGAAAATATTCATTGAAAAGAATTTTCCTGAATTCTTCCTGATCTATCAATTCAATATCTTCCTTGGGTTTAATATTCTTGATCAATGTACACTATTGATTAGATTATTCCTCTAAGTGATAAACAACCAGCATGAACTTCTCTTGCTCAGAGCATTGAAGGACAAAGAATATCTTTTCAATGGAGTTGATCCATTGATCCGTGATTGAGGGATCCAAATATACATTGAATTTCAGAGGTCTTTGTCAAATAAAGGTCTCAATTTTAACTTTCTCTTTATTTGGGGGATGTGTTTGTTCCTCTCGATTTAGTTTTCTATTAAAAACATGAGTTAATTGAGTAATTATTTTTATTAAGTTCACAACTCTTGATCCCATTAGGTTGGAAATATCATTTTTATATTCATCAAATTTCCTATCACATAGGTTGTTGAAACGATTCCTCCCATTTCCAACCATTTAAAAAAATAAATGAAAAACAGGGATGCAAATTTTTAAAATATTAAACATATAAAAGGGAAACTATGAACATTGAAGGGATAAACCATAAATTAAATGTAATCCTTAACATATGAATTTCTATTTTTCTATAATGTCTCGAATTTTCAGTGTATTATTTTGAAATATTATATGAAATTATTAAGAGACCAAGTGCGGAGACAACACGTCATTCCGAGGCCTGATGATCCCAAAATAGTTGTTTGAACTTTTTAAAATTAAGTGAGTTGGCATGTGTGTGCGACTGTGGAAGTTTCTAAACAGTTTCCCAAATTAAAAATATGAGGGCACCGTTGCGTCTAGAACGATGAATTTACCTAAGAACAGACCTAGCCTTGACTAGAGTGGGTTGAGGGAAAAAGTTAATTTTCAGATGTTTTTAGTAAAATAAAATAAAATAAAATAATTTGAAAAACATATTTTATTTTATTTGGAAATGTTTGCTGCAACACAACGAAAAGGAAACTGTTTTGATAATTAATGACATGACAATATGACTCTAAAACAACAACTCTAACTCATTAATTCCACATCATAATAGAATGCTGAAATGCATTGCCTCATTTTAATAGGTTAAATGAATGTTGATCATTGGAAAAAATTTGAGAGAAAATCTAGGGAATTCTTGGAGCTTTGGAGAGAACTCTCGACAAGGAACAGAGACGAATAAAAGGCACAAATCCTTACGCCAATGGAGTTGAAGGATCTCATCAGTGATGTCAATGAGATTCCTTCGTCAGCAATCGATCCCTTCCCGAGGTAGATGTTACATTTAAAGTTATTTTCTTCCCCGTTATTTGAATTTAATGACGTACACGGGTCAACCCATAAACTGGTTGACTCATGCATCATCGTTCTTGTGAGAGGGGTTTATCGGGTTCGTTCCTGGGAGTTTGATTGTCATGTTTTGATGTTTTTAAATTTCCCCATTTAAACCTTCTAACGGGAGTGGATTAACGCTGTGACAAATGACGTTGGGGGTTCGTTCCTTCTTTTTGACTTTTTCTTCTTCCTCCACCCTGAGTTCTTCGCATTCTTTGTGGGGTGATGAACAACAGATCGTTGCATATCCATTTTGCAATGCAATGATCCCATATTGGAGTCCCGACATCGCGATGACCTAGTGGTGGTGCGACGACGATGGCGAACGACGAATTAGATCGTATTGGGAGAGATCGTTCTTCAAGATTTCTTTATGAGGGTGGATTGATACGCATTTTCAGGGACGATCGGAGGCCCACAAACAATAGAGACAACTTCAGGATGTCGTGGCAACCTTAACTTTTGAGTTTCGTGGAAAACGGATTGTTAGATCAAAGATCAGAGCATCACTGAGGCGTGGTGGAGCAGGTTTGCGTTTTTGGAAATTTCCAGAACACGCGACGTGTGTAAGAACCCGGAGCTTCGGTTTCTGGTACGGATCTCTTTTACAAGCTTTTTAAGGAAAAATGGAGAATATGGAAATTTTCAGAGTACATGCCGTGTACTTTATGAGCACACACCATGTACTCCTCAGCCACTCTAAGCCGTGTGTTGGCCGAGACCGGGCCACACACACGGTGTGTATCTGGAAATTTTCAAAGTACATGCCGTGTACTTTATGAGTACACGCCGTGTACTCCTCTACCACTTGAAGCCGTGTGATTGACCATGTCTGGGCCACACACACGGTGTGTAAGGCTGAGGTGGAGGCTGGTTATTTCGGGGTACGGAAAATTGAAGTACACGCCATGTAATTTCTTTTTTATTTCACTAATCGGACCGGGGTCATGCCTAATGCTCGTAAGCACCTTCTTCTCCGCCTATTTCTGTCTAGAGCATCTGAGGAGGCTGATTCTTCTCCAAGCCACCGATCCGTCACCGGTTGTCCGAATCGAACTCTGTCGATTGCAGAAGAATCGCAGTGGTGAGTTCTTGGTTCTTCTTTAGCCTCGTTTCCTGATTCTTCCTCTCACGTGAGTTATCTGAGGTTGAGCATTTTAGATATTTTTGCAGATCTACTACGTTCTAGGCCGATTCACGGGCCGAGGTTCAAGTATATCGATCTCCAAGGATCGAGGTAGGTGGTTTGTTTCCCTACGTTGAAGTTCTTTGAGTTTTGGTTGCAAAAGTGCCGGATACCCATGTATCGGGTATCTCGGGTTAGGGTTTTGATCCTGTTTATTTATCTACATTATATTTCTTGTATGCTTGAGATTATTAGATGATTAATAATTGCTTGTTAGCTTGTTTGAGGATCACCCCATGGGTGTTTTCCCTTGTTTTGGCTGTTGTTTGCCGTTTGGCATGGTTTGACTACGAGGCAACCCCTATTGCATTGCTAGTATGCCTGTTGAATTGATTGCATGTATTGCCTGTTGTTTATATGCTTGTGGATGAATTTTTCATCTATTATCCAAGTAGTTGTTTAACTTACTTCGGGATGCTAACAGTCGATTATGCATGACTAGAATGCTCAGGGCCATGAGAACCTGGTGCGGGAGATCAAAGAGGGAATAGACGATTAAGTGCTTCCCTAGAGGGTTTGTTGGTTTTAGTTTCGTATGCAGGACCTACGTGAATTGGAATTTTTTTCTTCTCAATAGTGTTCTTAGTTTACCCATGCATTGAGACCACAGGAGGAATTAGACGTAAGTGCTTCCTCAGAGAGTTTGTAGCTATTATTACAAGACTATAGGGGAATTGACATAAGAGATTCCCGGAGTGTCTGTGCCTTGTTTGATTACTGGACTATAGGGGTCTGCTATTTTAAGCCACCCAGAGAGTCAGTGTGATTTTTTTTGATGGTTGGTTGTGACGAGTCCACTAAGACAAAGAACAAGCTTGGGTTTTGTACTGCTTGTGTTAGGTAGTCTTTTTAGATACCTTATATGTTACTTGCTTATCTTGGAATAAGAAACTTTGCTGGTTTTCCCTGGTTGTGTAATTAAATGAATGTGAATGGTAATTGGTAGAATTGTTTACTTCATTGTTTACCTTTACTTTTGTTATATCACTCACTAACAGTAGGGCACAAATATTGTGGTGGTTGCCTACTGGGATTAGTCTCACACCCTGTTTGGGTCCTGATTTTCAGCCCAAACAGATTATATGGTTGCAGGTTTAGGTAGGGATTGTGGCCCTTCCACCTCAGGTAATTGATTTCTGGTCGGAGCTGGAGAGCATGGGACCGGGTCTTGGCCCGCGATGCTGCTGGAGTTGCTGTTTACTTTTAGTACTTTGGTTTCAGTTGTATTTCAGCATGTTGTTTTGATTACTGATTTCCATAGACACATGTACCATCCTGCATCATTGTGATATCAAACCTTGCTTTTACTTTAAGTTCAGTTGTTGCATGCTATTTACTGCTTCCGCTATTGTGTATGTTTATTCTTCCACTGTATACTTTACCAAATGAGGGCATAGTTTTCCCACTGACTCACCAAGGCCCTCATTGCTAGTCGGCAGCCTCTGGCATTTGGGGAAATGCGCTTGAGGTCATGTGGCGAACTGGGTACGGGGCGCCAGTGGAAGGGCTCCGGATTCGGGTCATTAAAAAGTGGTATCAGAGGCGTTTTCATTCTTTCTATTGCCTTACTGTTTTGTGACCATAGACAGGGATAGGAAGAACTAGGTAGTTAGTACTTAACTGTGCCCGGGAGTAATTAACCCGTGTATAGGGAAAAGCTATATTACCTCGTAATTGTAATTTTCAGTTTTTGAAAGTGTTAGAGTTTATTATATTTCACCGTTGGGTGATGCACATGCTTTGTGTTGTTACAATTTATATGATTATGGTTCTATTTGGTTGCAACCCTATGAGATGAGGGTGTTCCATCTCATGCATCATATAGGCACCGGGTAGAAAATCACTAGTCATGCATTTTACCATGCCATCTAGGGTGCATTAGAATTTCATGTTGTTGTGATATATGCCATGATAGATTATGCATGCCATTTTGGTAGTTACTGTGATAGAAATACTTGTTGCACTGATAGAGTATTACTTAATTTACAGCCTGTTTAGCATGGGTGCCAAGCTCTGGTCTTGGAGGTGTTATGGACCCTCGAGGATCGGAATTTGGCGGATCATTGTTTGTTATGCTGTTTACTTGTTGTATGCATTGTGATGATGCCAAGCTTTGATTAGCGGGGAGTATAGGCCCCCACGGATCAGAGTTTGGCACATAGCTGGTTGTTTTTCAGTGTTTATGGCGTTCAGAGCAGTTTCAGAGCTACTGCCCAGAAAAACCTAGAATACACGGCGTGTACTTCTTTCATACACGCCGTGTAGTTTTCAAACCATGTTAATATCTATGTAAACAAAAACATGGGGTGCCAGAAAATCTTTGGGGACACTCCATGTACCTTATGTACATGCCGTGTGGTTGTCAACCGTGTACCCGGCCGTGTCGCCAACAACACGGGTCGGGGAAGCTCGTGTAGTGCACGCCGTGTGTTATAAATACATGCAGTGTAGGTTTCTTCTGGTTACTCGGCCGTGTCACGAACAACACGGGTCGATGTTATCCATCCTTATACACGCCGTGTTTGTTCGGAACACACCGTGTAGGGGATCAGCTGTGTAGCCGGACGTGTAACCTGCTACACAGGTCACCGAGCCTGTCTAGTACACGCTGTGTGTTAGAAGAACACGCCGTGTAGTTTTCTTCTAGGTACCCGACCGTGTCACGAACAACACGGGTCGATGTTATCTCCTCCGATACACGTCGTGTTTGTTTGGAACATGCCATGTAAGGGGTTAGCCGTGTGGCCGGCCATGTAACCTGTTACACGGACCGCCGAAGCCTGGCTTGTATATGCCGTGTCCTCAGTGAACACACCGTGTAGTCTAGTTTTTGGAGGACCATGTAGGTTAGCTGTGCAAGGAGACTCAGGCAGGGGAGTGGAGTTCAGGTACACACCATGTTTTTTGGACAACACGCTGTGTAGTCTAGAAAGTTACACGACCGTTAGTGGCAGAATTACACACCCATGTAAATGGATTTAATAAACACACCGTGTAGTTTAAATACACGCCGTGTAGTTCAGTTTTTCAAGTTAAGTGTTTCTATCTCCTATTCCCATTTTGTACTCTTGTATTTTTTGTCCTTGTTGATCCTAAGTCTGGAGTGTGCTTTTTACCTTTCAGGGTTATGGAACCAAGATGTCCTCCCGTTGCACGCCAGGAACCAGGCAGTGGCAGTACGCCTGATATGGAAGACCAGGTGCTACCTGTAGTTCCGCCGATTATTCCGGATATGGAACCTACAGTGATTCCAGACACTGGTGCAGACGCTCAGTTCAAAGAGGGTTTTATGAGGTTCATGCAGACCTTCCATGGAGCTCAGCATCCTGCCCCGTCTATGGCAGAGCTGACGTGAGTCTTCCAGCAGCAACATCCTCCCACTTTCACAGGGGATGGAGGACCTCAGGTTGCATAGTAATGGATAGAAACCATGCTTTCCATCTTCGAGCATCTGGAGACACCCCCATACAGACAGGTGAAGCTCGCGACTTACATGTTGCAAGATTCTTCCAAGAGATGGTGGGATGTAGTCTCACAGGCAGGGCGCCAGCGGACTATGGCTTGGGACGAATTCCAGCGTACGTTCTATGATTACTTCTATCCAGCGACGCTGAGGGCCGACAAGGCCAGGGATTTCATGAACCTATAGCAAGGTACTCTTTTAGTTATGGAGTATTCCTCCCACTTCACTAAGTTACATCGTTTCACTCCCGTTCTGGGAAATGACGAGCTGTTTTTGGTGAGGAAGTTTGAGGTAGGCCTCAAACCAGAGATCAGATCACAGGTGAACGTTTTCCAGTTGACTTCTATTACTCTGATAGTCAACCAGGCGCTGATTACCAAAATAAATATGAGGGATACTGGAGCTGTTGACCAGGGCGGTTTAGCACCCAAGGCCGAGTCGTTTCATACTGATAGCAGGAAGCGCCACCGAGGGTCTACTTGAGGTGACTCGAGGAAGAGGGGTATAGCTTATAGAGGACGGGATCTTCCTTCTGGAAACCCGGTGGTATGCTATCAGTGTGTAAAGAGTGGGAATAAGAAGCCTCAGGGCCCGAGAGATCCAGTGGAGTGCCGAGCTTGCGGCAAGATGGGTCATCTGCAGCGTTTTTGCAAGGTTCTTCTTCCAGCGGTTAGTGAAGGAGGATTTGTTTCTACCCATCATTAAGGAGCATGATTACCAGTCCAATAGCAGACTGGGGGATAGAGTTCTTCAGGTCATTCAGGCTAGGGTAGAGGTCACAGACGCGGTGGTCAGGCTCAAGGGGGATCAGCTCAAGGATATCAGGCTGCTACACAGGGCCGCGGTACTGTCCAGACGTTTGCAGTAGAGCAGATTCATTGGGAGCAGGATCCTGGACCTTCCACAGTTCGAGGTACGATCCTAGTAGCCTCAGTTTTATTTTCTGCACTTTTTGATACCGGAGCTTCTCATAGATTTATTTCTGTGCACACTGTGGAGAGCCTTAGACTCACTGTCCTTACTTCTGAGGATAATTTGGAATTAGACACTCCTTTGGGACATAGAACTGTTAATGTGCGTTAGTGCAGGGAGTGCCCCCTTGAGGTTGGTGGGTGTCACTTATTGTGGGATCTTTATGTCCTAAAGATGACATGTTATGATGTCATTCTTGGAATGGACTTACTAGTTCCTTTTCAGGCCTTTGTCGACTGTTATCACCGCAGGGTGAGTTTCACGTCACCAGAGGGCAGGTCTTTTATTCACAAGGGCGAATGGGATGTCCAGGCAAGAAGAGTTGGACCAGAGAATCATGGGTTTGGCAGAGTTACGGCCCAGATTTACAGTTTATACCTGGATGATCAGGGGACCTCTCAGATGTATTTTCCTCTAGTGGTTGATCACTTTCCAAATGTCTTTCCAGAAGACTTATCAGGTTTGCCTCCGGAGCGTGAGGTAGACTTCTCGATTGAGCTTGTGCCAGGAGCCGCACCGGTATCCATACCTCCTTATAGGATGGATAAGCCTGAGTTGTAAGAGCTCAAGAAGCAGTTAGAGGAGTTGTAGGCTAAGGGTTTCATCCGACCCAGTACTTCCCCTTGGGGTTCACCTGTGTTTTTTGCAAAGAAGGCGGATGGTACCTTATAACTTTGCATGGATTATCAGAAGTTGAACTAGTTGACGGCCAAGAACCGATATCCCTTGCCGAGGATTGATGATCTCTTCGATCAGCTTCAAGGAGCTCAGGTGTTCTCGAAGATCGACTTGAGATCTGTCTATCATCAGCTGCGCATTAGGCCTTCAGATATACCCCTGGAAACCTTTAGGAGCAGGTATAGCCTCTACGAGTATACAGTTATGCCATTCGGCCTTACGAACGCACCATCAGTTTTCATGGAACTGATGAACCGAGTGTTCCATCCTTACTTGGATTCCTTCGTCGTGGTCTTCGTGGATGATATCTTGGTGTACTCTCACACTCAACCTGACCATGCAACCCATCTTGAGATCGTTTTGAGTACACTGAGGGAGCATCATATTTATGATAAACTCTCAAAGTGCCACTTTTGGATGGATGATATTCACTTCCTGGGTCATGTCATCTCAGAGACAGGAGTATCAGTAGACCCAGAGAAGGTGAGAGCCGTAGTCACCTGGGAGCAGCCGAAGAACATCTTTGAGGTACACAGTTTCTTGGGGCTGGCTGGTTACTACAGGTGGGTTATACAGGACTTCTCATGCCTAGAAGCACCATTGAAGGGATTTACTAAGAAGAGGGTGAAGTTTGTTTGGTCAGAAGCCTATGACTCAGCCTTCCAGGAGCTAAAGGGGAGATTGACTTCAGCACCGATTCTAGTTCTGCCAGAGTCGGGAAAGAGTTATACAGTTTTCTGTGATTCATCTGGCATCGGTATTGGAGTAGTGCTTATGCAGGAAGATCGTGTTGTCGCGTAAGGATCTCGGCAGTTGAGTCCACATGAGAAGAACTATCCTACGCATGATTTGGAGTTGGCTTCTATTGTTCATGCTTTATGTTGTTCGAGGAACTATCTCATGGGAGAGAATTTCTTGGTATATACTGACCACAAGAGCCTCAAGTATATCTTCACGCAGCGTGACTTGAATCTAAGACAGAGGAGGTGGGTCGAGTACCTACAGTCTTTATAATTTGATCTTGCTTATACATCTGGGAAGGGCAATGCTATGGCGAACGCACTGAGCAGGAGGACTTAGTTGCAGGTAGTTCAGGAAGCCAACAATGAGTGGAATCTCATGGCTCTGTTCTTTGTGATGAATCTGGAGGTACATGACAGACAGGGTCATATGGTTCTTTCTTCCGTAGCTGTTACCTCTACCCTTTTTGATCGAGTTCGAATGAGGCAGCTATCAGACCCTGAAGGCCTAGTCCTATGGGAGGGTGTGTCATATGGAGACCCTACTCCAGGGTGGACAGTGGGCAATGTCGAGGTGCTACGTTTTCATGGCCGCGTATGGGTTTCAACATACATACGTGAGGAGCTGATGTGGGAGTCTCATGCCTCAGCTTGGGTAGTTCATCCTGGTGTCACCAAAATGTACCGAGACTTGCACCGCCAGTATTGGTGGCCAGGTATAAAGAAGGATGTAGCTGGTTTTGTTATGCGGTGTTCCACCTGTCAGCAGGTGAAGGCAGAGCATCAGCGACCAGCAGGGATTTTGCAGCAGTTACCCATTCCTGAGTGGAAATGGAATGATGTCACAATGGACTTTGTGACAGGGTTACCGAGATCACCTCAAGGAAATGATGCGGTTTGGGTTGTAGTGGACAGGCTCACGAAGGTTGCACACTTCTTTCCGATCAAGGAGACCTTCAGTGTTGATGAGCTGGGACAGTTGTATATCTGGGAGATTGTACGTCTGCATGGAGTTCCACACTCCATTCTTTCAGATAGGGATGCACGTTTTACTTCGCACTTCTGGCAGGGGATACAGAGGGAGTTGGGTACACAGGTACTTTTGAGTACAACATACCATCCCCAGACTGATGGCCAGTCCGAGCGTACAATCCAGGTGCTTGAGGATATGCTCTGAGCTTGCATTCTAGACTTTGGAGGTTCTTGGGAGAAGCATATTCCTCTGGTGGAGTTCACCTACAACAACAGTTTTCATGCGACTATTCAGATGACACCTTATGAGGCTTTATACGGTAGGCCATGCCAATCACCTTTATTCTGGCTAGAGGCAGGAGAGACAGTTTTGCTGGGGCCTCGTCTTGTTCAGGAGACTTCAGAGAATATAGAGCTGATTCGGAAGAGGATGGCTACAGCGCAGTCATGACAGAAGTCTTATGCTGATCAGTGGAGATGACCTCTGGAGTTTGAGGTCGGGGATCAGGTTTTCCTGTGTGTCACACCGAGGTTGGGACACAAGAGGTTTCAGAGACAGGGTAAGCTTTCAACAATATACGTCGGGCCGTTTGAGGTTTTGGATAGAGTCCGACTGGTTGCTTACAGGTTGCAGTTACCTCAGAGATACCAGGATATGCACAATGTCTTTCATGTTTCTCAGCTTCGACGGTATTTCTCAGACCTGTCTCATGATTTGGAACCCAAGGAGGTTGAGTTGGAGCAGGATGCATCTTTGGAGGAGCATCCTATTAGGATTGTTGATCGTAGTACAGAAGTACTCCGTGGCCGGTCTGTTCCTCTGGTACGGGTGCTATGGCAGCATGGCCATATACAGGATGAGACTTGGGATAGGGAGGCTGATATGCGATCACAATGGCCAGAGTTGTTCGAGGTTTCTTCTTCTACACCTTGCTAGGGAAATTCGGGGACGAATTTCTTTAAGGGGGTAAGTTTGTAAGAACCCGGAGCTTCGGTTTTAGGTACGGATCTCTTTTATGGGATTTTTAAGGAAAAATGGAGAATCTGGGAATTTTTAGAGTACACGCCGTGTACTTTATGAGCACACGCCGTGTACTCCTCAGCCACTCTAAGTCGTGTGTTGGCCGAGATCGGGCCACACACATGGTGTGTATCTTGAAATTTTCAGAGTACACGCCGTGTAATTTATAAGTACACGCCGTGTACTCCTCTTCCACTTGAAGCCATGTGATTGGCCGTGTCTAGGCCACACACACGGTGTGTAAGACTGAGGTGGAGGCCGGTTATTTCGGGGTACGGAAAATTGAAGTAGACGCCGTGTACTCAAGAAGTACACGCCATGTACTTTCTTTTTTATTTCATTAATCGGACCGTGGTCATGCCTAATGCTCGTAAACACCTTCTTCTCTGCCTATTTCCATCCAGAGCATCCGAGGAGGCCAATTCTTCTCCAATCCACCGACCCTTCATCGGTTGTTCGAATCGAACTCCGTCGATTGAAGAAGAATCACAATGGTGAGTTCTTGGTTCTTCTTTAGCCTCGTTTCCTGATTCTTCCTCTCATGTGAGTTATCTAAGGTTGAGCGTTTTAGACGTTTTTGCAAATCTACTCCGTTATAGGCTGATTCATGGGCCGAGGTTCAAGTATATCGATCTCTAAGGATCAAGGTAGGTGGTTTGTTGCCCTACATTGAAGTTCTTTGAGTTTTGGTTTCAAAAGTGCCAGATACCCATGTATCGGGTATACCAGGTTAGGGTTTTGATCCTGTTTATTTATCTACCTTAGATTTATTGTATGCTTGAGTTTATTAAATGATTAATAATTACTTGTTATCATGTTTGAGGATCACCCCATGGGTGTTTTCCCTTGTTTTGACTGTTGTTTTCCGTTTGGCACGGTTTTCCTACGAGGCAACCCCTATTGCATTGCTAGTATGCCTATTGACTTGATTGCATGTATTGCCTGTTGTTTATATGCTTGTGGATGCATTTTCTATCTATTAGCCAAGTAGTTTTTTAAATTACTTAGGGATGCTAATAGTCTATTACACACGACTGGACTGCTCAGGGCCGTGAGAACCTGGTGCGGGAGATCAAAGAGGGAATAGACGATTAAGTGCTTCCCTAGAGGGTCTGTTGGTTTTAGTTTCGTATGCAGGACCTACGAGAATTGGACTTTGTGCTTCCCAAGAGTGTTCTTAGTTTACCCACGCATCGAGACCACATGAGGAATTAGACGTAAGTGCTTCCTCAGAGAGTTTGTAGCTATTATTGCAAGACCATAGGGGAATTGACGGAAGAGCTTCCCAGAGTGTCTATCCCTTGTTTGATCACTAGACTATAGGGGTCTGCTAGTTTAAGACACCCAGAGAGTCAGTGTGATTTTTTTTGATGGTTGGTTGTGATGAGTCCACAAAGACAAAGAACAAGCTTGGGTTTTGTACTACTTGTGTTAGGTAGTCTTTTTAGATACCTGTTGTGTTACTTTCTTATCTTGGAATAAGAAACTTTGCTGGTTTTCCCTAGTTGTGTAATTAAATGAATGTGACTGGTAATTGGCAGAATTGTTTACTACATTGTTTAACTTTAATTTTTCTATATCACTCACTGACAGTAGGGCACAAATCTTGTGGTGGTTGCCTACTAGGATTAGTCTCACACCCTGTTTGGGTCCTGCTTTTCAGCCCAAACAGATTATATGGTTGTAGGTTTAGGTAGGGATTGTGGCCCTTCCACCTCAGGTACTTTATTGATGGTCGGAGCTGGAGAGCATGGGACCGGGTCTTGGCCTGCGATTCATCCTCCTTTTTATTGAGGCCAATGAACTCCATATCCATTTTAAGTCGAAGAGTGTGAGGAAAATATTCATTGAAAAGCATTTTCCTGAATTCTTCCTGCTCTATCAATTCAATATCTTCCTTGGGTTTAATATTCTTGATCAATGTACACTATTGATTATATTATTCCTCTAAGTGATAAACAAACAGTATGAACTTCTCTTGCTCAGAGCATTTAAGGACAAATAATATCTTTTCAATGGAGTTGATCCATTGATCTGTGATTAAGGGATCAAAATATACATTGAATTTTAGAGGTCTTTGTCAAATAAAGTTCTCAATTTTAACTTTCTCTTTATTTGGGGGATGTGTTTGTTCCTCTTGATTCAATTTTCTATTAAAAACACGAGTTAATTGAGTAATTATTTTTATGAAGTTCAAAAATCTTGATCCCATTAGGTTGGAAATATCATTTTTATATTCATCAAATTTCCTATCACATAGGTTGTTGAAACGATTCCTCCCATTTCCAACCATTGAATAAAATAAATGAAAAACAGGGATATGAATTTTCAAAATATTAAACATATAAAAGGGAAACTATGAACATTGAAGGGATAAACCATAAATTAAATGTAATCCTTAACATATTAATTTCTATTTTTCTATAATGTCTCGAATTTTCCGTGTATTATTTTGAAATATTATATGGATTTATTAAGAGACCAAGTGCGGGGACGACACATCATTCTGAGGCCCGATGATCCCAAAATAATGGTTTGAACTTTTTAAAATTAAGTGAGTTGTCATGTGTGTGCGACTATGGAAGTTTCTAAACAGTTTCCCAAATTAAAAATATGAGGGCACCATTGCGTCCAAAATGATGAATTTACCTAAGAACAAACCTAGCCTTGACTAGAGTGGGTTGAGGGAAAAAGTTAATTTTCAGATGTTTTTAGTAAAATAAAATAAAATAAAATAAAATAATTTGAAAAACATATTTTATTTTATTTGGAAATGTTTGTTGCAGCGCAATGAAAAGGTAGCTATTTCGATAATTAATGACATGACAATATGACTCTGAAACAACAACGCAACTAATTAATTCCACATCATAATAGAATGTTGAAATGAATTCCCTCCTTTTTATAGGTTAAATGAATGTTGATCATTGGAAAAAATTTGAGAGAAAATATAGGGAATTCTTGGAGCTTTGGAGAGAACTCTCAACAACGAACAGAGACGAATAAAAGGCACAAATCCTTGCGCCGATGGAGTTGAAGGATCTTAGCAGTGATGACAACGTGATTCCTTCATCAGCAATCGATCCCTTCCCATGGTAGATGTTATGTTTAAAGTTATTTTCTTCCCCGTTCATTGAATTTAATGACGTACACGGATCAAACCACAAACTGGTTGACTCATGCATCATTGTTCTTGTGGGAGGGGTTTACCGGGTTCGTTCCTAGAAGTTTGATTGTCACGTTTTGATGTTTTTAAATTTACCCATTTAAACCTTCTAACGGGAGTGTATTAACACCGTGACGAATGACGTTGGGGGTTCATTCCTTCTTGTTGAATTTTTTTTTCTTCCTCCACCCTGCGTTCTTTGCATTATTTTTGGGGAAATGAACAACAGATCGTTGCGTATGCATTTTTTAATGCAACGATCACATATTGGAGTCCCAACATCGCGATGACCTAGTGGTGGAGCGACGATGATGGCGAACGATGAATTATATCAGATTGGGATAGACCGTTCTTCAAGTTTTCTTTCTAAGGGTGGATCGATATGCATTTTCAGAGATGATCAGAGGCTCGAAAACAACAGAGAAAACTTCAGAATGTCATGGAAACCTTAACTTTTGAGTTTCATGGCAAACAAATTGTTAGATCAAAGATCAGAGCATCACTGAAGCATGGCGGAGCAGGTTCGTGTTTCTGGAAATTTATAGAACACACGAAGTGTATCCTAAAGAACATGTTGTGTGGTACTGAATATGGGGGATAGGGTTTTCATACTGCACGTGATGAAGAACATGGCGTGCCTCTGGGGGGACACGACGTGTGGGCCCCTCCCAACGACGGATGGAGTTCTGAGTGAAGGGAAGCACCAACACAGCGTGTGACCATTGTCACATGACGTGTGGGTCCTTACACGTACTCAACATGTATCTTGGAAGATACTTGGACACATGATGGGTACATGGTCGTGTACTCCACCACATGACCAGACCAGGATGGCTACATGGGCTAACCTGTATACCAGTTACACGGGATGACACACACGGGTTGAAACTGTGTACGGGCACACAACCGCATACATGGAGGGAACCCCGGTTACTTAGACATTACATGTGGCCCTGTACTACATGCCATGCACTTAATTTTCTATATGGCATGTTCTTTTGACTCGGTCCATTTTACACAAGCAGTACCCAGAGTTGAGAGACATGACGTGTGACCCTTATACATGCTGTGTATATCCTGGAACATATCTTGAACCTTTTTTCCACCATATCTTGGACATTTTTCATTTGGTTTAGTGCTCTTTTTCTCATTCCCCTAAAGGTCAGGTATCGTTTCCATCCACAGGAGTATGATTCCTTCAGTAGGACTTCCTGAGATAGAGTCAGGTATCCCTCCTAGAGGCCCAGAGCAAGATCCTCTATCCATTATTGACCCTAGGTAGAGTCAGGTATCAAGGTGAATAATCTTACAGGATGATAATCCTCTACTTATATGGTGAATCTGAATGAGTCGCGGTATCCACCAAGGCCCTAGCAGTGATCCTCATCTATGTATTGTTATCTTTCCCCACTCAGGAGTGTGTTTTCTTAGAATTAGTGTATTTATCTCTCATGAGCTTTCCTGATGAATGGTACTTCTTGGATGGATGTTATTAGAGCTATCAAACTCATGGAGTGAGTTCTCCCGAATGAGTGCTTCGTGGAACCTTCAAACTAAATCCTTATCAGGGGTATACGGTTGTGTGACTTGTCTCTAGACTATGGGTCTGAGTTTTCAGTATATCTAGATTGTGTTTCTCTTTCTATATGTTCAGTAGACATATACTGTGTAGTTATGTCTATACCTTTACTTTGTGTATTAATTTGTGGTTTTTGGGTTCCTATATTGATTATTGTTATACTCACCCCTACACAGGCTTTTCCCGCATGTGTCATGTCTTGTGCAGACGAGCAGCCATTTGATGGAGTCTAGGGAAGACTAGGACCGGACCGAGATTTCTGAGTTCCCTACAGGTTGAGGTGTTCCTACAGCTACGAGAAGCAGTCCCAATACCTCTTCGTGCTTATAGGTTAGACTTTGTAGTTTGTAGACTTTTTTTTTGGTGGGATTATATTCTGGCCTAGTTTACTTTCTGTACTTTACTTTTGTTGTACTCTGTTGGTTGGGTTTAGTTGTATGCATGCATTTTGTTCCTCAGTGGTTTTTACATTTCAGTAGTTTTTGGTCTTTTAGATGTGTGCCTATGTATAGGTACTTAGGCAATGCCTCCCATGTTAGTGATATGTCTACTCAGTTCTAGTCACCAGCCCCTAGCCTATTGGAGGTGGGCTTGGGGAGTCGCAGCACGGGCTCCACTCGGATAGGTCATGACTGAGTGGTATCAGAGGTGGTCAGTTCTACCTTAGGACCAAGAGTCTGTGAGTTTGGTTGGGGAAATAATGTTAAGTGTTTCAAGATTGGATTTCAAGGAAAAGACTCTAGTGTTGGTGTGGGTGGTCGACGTATCGATACACCAGGACTCTAATGACCTGCTTTTTGACTCGATACATGAAAACACTAGTTGTAGGGAAGTAAAATAATGGTACATGCATCATATAAAAATGTTTTGTGTTTTCCATATCCTTTGTGTCAACTATCCAGATATACTCATTGACTATGGTATATATTGCTTCCTTATAGGATGCCCCTGCGAAGTATACCCACTAGGATTCAGCAGCTCGATCACAAGGATGACCCCCTCAGTGATGAGGCTTCGATATAGGGACCAGTTCCCCAGGAGTTACCTCCAGGTGGTGCACCTTCTATTCCACCACCAGTGGAGAATCCCGTGGTACCTGTAGCACTGAAAGATGAGGGCTGAAGGTTGAGTGTGCTCCATGAGTTCTAGAGACATAGACCTCTCAGGTTCTGAGGCAAGCCCAACCCTCAGGCAGTTGAGGACTGTCTTGAGGTAGTGTGCAGATTTTTCCATCTAGTGAGGACTCTGGTAGACCAAATGGTGATCCTAGGAGAGGTCCTTCTTCAGGGTTTAGTAGGATGATGGTGGATTTTAACCACACAGACTCATGATGAGGAGACTCTTTCATGGACGGAGTTTGAGTGACTCTTTAGGGAGGAGTTCTCTCTGATTACACTGAGAGTGGTGCATATCCAAGAGCTTCTTCATCTCCAGCAGGGAAGTTTGACGATGATTGACTATTCATCAAGGTTCACCAACCTCGCTAGGCACTTGATGGATATGGTCAGGTATCAATACTTCAGAGCTCAGACCTTTGAGAAAGTTATACGATGGGACATCTGAGCTAGTGTTGTGCCTGTATGCATTTCAACTTATGATAGAGTGATTGAGCATACCTTGGTGATTGAGAGCTTCTTGGCAGAGTAGAGACAACTAACAACAGTCAAAAATAGGCAGACAGGTGTGGAGAACTCGACAATAGGGATCCCAAGTTAGGAATAGGGATTAGGATGTGGGAGACATCATAGGAGGACCCATGATAGGGGATCGATAGTCCAGGGATCTCAGGATGGATTCAGTCAGCCCAGGGAGAGGCAATGCTACTTGTGTGACGGTAGGGGAAATCTTTCTAGAGACTGTCCGACCCATCAAGCTGCTGACATAGAGGTGGTGGATGGACCATCAAGGAAAAGGAAGATAGTGGATAAGACAGACCCACTAAGTGACAGACATGGTAGAGGAGCAGGGAGAGATGTAGGTGGTGGAAGACGCTTCGATCTACTTCCACCACCACCCCTAGGAGGTCTGCACCAGGTTCAGGGAACTGAGAGACATGGGAAAGGTCAGCTGCATGCAGTCGAGGTGTACAACCCAGAGACTCTAGGGATGATCCAAGGTAAGATCTGTGTCTTTTCTACCTTAGCTTCCATTCTCATATACACAAGTTCTAGTGATTCCTTCCTCGCCACATGTCTTGTGTGAAACCTTGAGATTCCGGTTGAGTCATTGACTCAATCCTTATGCTTAGAGACACCTATGAGAGGATACTAAATGATCACGCATATTTTCAGATATTTTTATATTTCCCTCAGAGGTGAGAGTTTCGGTTAGAACCTCTTGGTGGTAGCATTGAGGCCTTACAACGTCATTCTTGGTATTGATTGGCTATCTTCAGTCCATACCTAGATTGACTACTTTAGGTGAAGAGTATGGTGTGTCTACAATAATGGGATGAGGTTTTCCTTTTTTAGTGAAAAGGAGACCCAGACAGCACAAGATGGTCTCATGCATAGGAGGGTGTATCCAATCACTCATGAGTTGTCAAGACTTACCCTCAGAGCAGTAGATATTGTGAGCTTCCAGTTCTTAGTAGTTGTGGCAGAGTACGAGTACGTATTTCTCGAAGATGTTCCAGGACTACCTCCCCACCAAGATATTGAATTCTGCATCAAATTATATCCCGAGAAGACACTGATATCCTCACCAACATATCAGATGGATTCTATAGAGTTGCGTGAGATGAGGCTGTAGTTAGAGGGTTTGTAGAGGAAAGGGTTAGCGAGTCCCAACATTTCACCCTGGGTGGCCCCAATTTTATTTTCCAAGAAGGCAGATGAGAGTTTTAGGTTATGTGTGGATTAATGGTTCCTGAACCAGGTGAAAATGAAGAACAAGTATCCACTACCGAGGATCGATGACCTCTTCGATCATCTAAGAGGGGCACAGTGGTTCTCGAAGGTTGACCTTTAGTTAGGTTACCATCAGTTATGAGTACAGAATGAGGATATACCAAATACAACATTCAGATGCCTCTACGGACACTATAATTACTTGGTGATGCCTTTTGGCATGACGAACTCCCCCACAGTGTTCATGGCACTTATGAACCAAATATTACAATAGTTTTTAGACTGGTTCATAATAGTCTTCATCAACGACATCCTTGTGTACTCAGCATCAGAGGAGGAGCACATGAGATACATGTAGATGGTTCTTGACGTACTCCAAGAGCACTGGCTTTATAGGAAGCTCTCGAAGTTCCAGTTCTATATTTTGGAGGTCTACTTTTTGGGATATTTCATCTCAGCAGATGGAGTAGTTGTGGACCTAGCTAAGGTGGAGGCAGTATTATCATGGGATCCACCTCGAAGCGTAATAGAGGTGCAGAGCTTCTTTGGGTTATAAGGATATTACCGGAGATTCATTCCTAATTTCTCCTAGATATCAGCACCAATTAAATACTTAACTAGGAAGGGGAAATGATTCATGTGGATGGAGAAGTGCCAGAAGGATTTCGAGTAGTTGAGACAGAGTTTGATGAGCGCCCCGATCTTGAGATTACCGTAGGAGGGTGTCGAGTACACAGTTTTCTATGACGCATCAGGGACTGGGCTTGGTTGTGTCTTATTACAGGGATATGTGGTTATTGCTTATGGTTCACGCCAGATAAGACCGCACAAGAAGAACTATGCGACCCATGATTTTGAGTTGGCAGTAGTAGTCTTCACGTTGAATATGTGGTGACACTACCTTATGGGAGAGCGGTTTATCGTCTACTATGACCACAAGAGCCTCAAATACATTTTCTCACAGAAGGATCTGAATCTAAGACAGAGGCATTGGATATAGTTACTCTAGGACTATGATTTTGAGATCATATATACTCCTGGGAAAGGGAACAAGGTGGCATATTCTCTTAGTAGAAGGTTGAGCTTGCAGCTGTTGAGTGAGGTGACAGAGCAGTTTGCATCGTTACAATTATCCTTTATGGATAGAGAGGATGAATCTTACCTTCAGGCGATGGTTTTCACCCCTACAATCTTACAACGAGTTAGGGATGCACAACTTGGGGATGTCAACTGTGAGACTTTACATGCTCAGTTATCCATAGGACATGCTCTTGATGGATATTCACAAGATAGGGAGCATGTTGTTCTTTTCAGGGGATGCACTGTTGTACCAGTGGAATTGTTGGGGGAGGGCCTGAGGGAGTTTCATACACCCCCTTGACGGTACAACCTGGCATGGTGAAGATGTACCCAGATCTTCGACGACAGTTCTGGTGGTTAGGCATGAAGAAGGTAGTAGCGAAGTTTGTTTTTCAGTGCCTTACATGCCAGCAGGTGAAGGCTGAGCACCAGGTTCCAACAGGGTTAGATCACCCCTTGAAGGTGCCTGAGTGGAATTGGGATGGGATATCAATAGAATTTGTGACAATCTTACCATGAATGTCTAAGGGTCATGATTCCATATGGGTGATCATTGATCGACTCACCAAGTCGGCCCACTTCCTAGCTATTAGGGAGCAGAGTTTGATAGAGAGCTTGGGACATCTCTATGTACAAGAGATAGTTCAGATTCATGGCATACATTAGAAAATAGTCTTAGATCACAATGGTAATTTCAAATACTTTTTGTGGAAGGGACTGCACGAGGCATTTGGGAATCAACTATGCTTGAGCATGGAGTTTCATCCCTAGACTGATGGTCAGACAGAGAGGACCATTCAGGTTTTGGAGGATATGTTGTGGGCTTGTATCTTGGACTTTGGTCATGGTTGGGAGGACCACTTACCACTGGTGGAGTTTGCATACAGTAACAACTACCACTCCACCATTGTCATGGCACCGTTCAAGGCCTTATACGGGCGACCCTGCTAGTCATCACTTTGCTGGACCGACCCCAGAGAGTCAGCACTTATGGGTCTAGAGTTGGTGTGAGCTACCACTGAGAAGGTGTAGATCATCCAGGAGAAGACGAAGACTTCACAAAGCTGGTATAAGTCTTATGCTGACAAGTGACGAAGACCTATGGAGTTCAAGGAGGGAGACCATGTCTTCCTTCATGTCTCACCTCGATGAGTGTTACAAATATTTGGTAGGGGTGGAAAGCTATCTCTGAGGTTCATCAGACCTTTCTAGATACTGTGCAGAGTTGGTGAGGTGGTGTAACTCCTAGCTATACCACCACAGTTGCACTGGGTATATGATGTCTTCCACGTATCGCAGTTGAGGAGGTACGTGCAGGACTCATCATATGTCATCGACTGGGGAAAGCTAGACATAGAGGATGAAGCGACCTTTTCTAAATACCCGGTGGAGATTGAGGATTGGTAGGAGAGTATACTTCATGGGTGATCGATTCCCTTGGTGCGCATCTGGTGGAAACACAAGAATCTTTAGGAGAGCACGTGGGAGTGGGAGGATCAGATCCGTGCCCAGTACCCACATCTTTTTGAGTAGCCTTGTTTTGGATTTTTGGGGACAGAACTCCCCAAGGTGGGGAGAATGTAATGTCTCAAATTTTCTATGTATTATTTTTAAATATTATATGGAATTATTAAGAGACCAAGCATGGAGACAACACATCATTTCAAGCACTACTGGAAATCCAGCATTTCCCAACGGTTTAGAACTGTTGGGAAAGGATGCAGAACCGTTGGTATATGTTATACCAACGGTTCTGCAAACTATGGGGAAGTAAGCCATTGGGAAAGGCTTTTCCCAACGGTTTACACAGAACCATTGGGATAGGTCAGAAAAAATCAACCTATCCCAACGGTTCTGCCAAACCGTTGGGAAAGGCCTTTCCCAACGGTTTGGCCCGTTGGGAAATCAATAGACAATTTTCTTTCCCAACGGTTTACAAACCGTTGGTAAAAACAACCCTGCAATAGGGTATCCCAACGGTTCCTTGAACCGTTGGTAAAAACAACCCTGCAACAGGGTATCCCAACGGTTTCAAACCGTTGGGATAGGGTGTTTTTACCAACGGTTCCTTGAACCGTTGGTAAAACAGCTCCATAGAGCCTATGCCAACGGTTTTCAAACCGTTGGCATAGGCTTTGCTGTGCAAATTGCACAGCAGCCTGCAATTTGCACAGCAGGTCTGGTTTTTGGGCATTTTCATTTCAATTTTCAATCCAATTATGCCCTCGTTTTCAATTCATTTTTCAATCCAATTATTGTACCTGTAACACATATAATGCATACATATAGAGAATAAACCAACACATACAAATAATGAAAACCAACCAACCAACACATATAATGCATCCTGAAAATATACACATCCATAATTAAAGTAGAATTCATAACATAATTATAAACATACATAATTCATTTAGAATTCATTTTAAAATTTAGATGACAATTATATGTGGAATCTGAAATTCAATTCATAATTTGATCGGTTTTTTCTATACCATATATTTTTACCTCAAATGATGTCCATTTTAAACAAAATACATACACCTGAAGTGATACCGGCCACACTGCACCTCATATTGAGGCGGGGTTGACTCGTACACATCACATTTGACCCATGGATCGTTGTGCAAAAGTATCGACACAATCCGAATACGTTTGGTCGGTTTTCCGTATGCCAGTTGATGTTTTTCACTTAAAATGACGTTCTTTTGAAACAAAAGACGGACACTATGAGTGGTGCCGACCACACCGCATCTCCAATTGAGGCGGGGTTGATTCGTACACGTCACATATGACCCATGGATCGTTCTCCTAAAGTTTAAATGGAAACCGAATGCGTTTGGTCGGTTTTCCATATGTACTTAAAATGTTGTCCATTTTAAACAAAAGAGTGACACTTAGACTAATCCTGACCACACCGCGACTCAGATTCATCCCGGGTTGGATCGTACATGTCACATATGACCCATGGATCGTTGTGATAAATTATCAAAAGATTACGAATGCATTTGGTCAGTTTTGCGTATGCCAGTTGTTCTTTTCATTTATAATCATGTCCATTTTAAACAAAAGAGACAGAGTTAGAGCGGTGTCGACCACACCGCGTCTCGGATTAAGACGGGGTTGACTTGTACACGTCACATATGACTCATGGATCATTGTTCTAAAGTATCGATAGAATCCGAATGCGTTTGGTCGTTCTTCCGTATGTCAGTTGATGCCTTTCACTTAAAATGACGTCCTTTTGAAACAAAAGACGGACACTTTGAGTGGTGTCAGCCGCACCGCATGTTGGATTGAAGCGGGGATGATTCGCACACATCACATAAGACCCATGGATCGTTCTCCTAAAGTTTCAACGGAAACCGAATCCATTTGGTCGTTTTTCCGTATGTACTTAAAATGGTGTCCATTTTAAACAAAAGAGAGTCACTTAGACTTATCCTGGCCACACCGCGACTCAGATTCATCCCGGGTTGGCTCGTACACGTCACATATGACCCATGGATTGTTGGGATAAATTATCAACAGATTCGGAATGCGTTTGGTCAGTTTTCTGTATGTCAGTTGATGTTTTTCACTTAAAATGACGTCCTTTTGAAACAAAAGACGGACACTTTGAGTGGTGCCGGCCACACCACATCTCCGGATTGAGCTGAAACCACCGTGAAACATTCTAATTATTATTCTTGACGTGTACGCGCAGACGGCACATCAATCGGACGTGCGGTTTGCGCAGTACGACTCAATATTCGTGTTTTAAGTGATGCGCGCGCTTCGTAAACGCGCGTGAGGGGGGTCCAAACGGGCCGAACGAAGTCGGAATGGACTGAAATCAGACGAAAAATACGGGAGAGTGATTTATGAAGTGTTCGAGCAGACAGCACGTCAATCGGACGTGCCGTGTGCCCGCGGTGACCGACAACGCAGTTCTGGTGTCATAAACGGCCAAAACGGGTGTCCAACGGTCAAATTCATAGCGGACGACCTCATATTGAGATGAAACCACCGTGAAACATTCTAATTATTATTCGTGACGTGTACTCATAGACGGCACGTCAATCAGACGTGCGGTTAGCGCGGTACGGCTCAATATTCGTATTTTAAGTGATGCGCGCGCTTCGTAAACGCGCATGAGGGGGGTCCAAACGGGCCAAACGAAGTCGGAATGGCCTGAAATCAGACGAAAAATACGGGTGAGTGATTTATGAAGTGGTCGAGTAGACGTCACGTCAATTGGACGTGCCATGTGCCCGCGGTGACCGACAACGCAGTTCTGGTGTCATAAACAGCCAAAACGGGCGTCAAACAGTCAAATTCATAGCGGACGACCTCGGATTGAGCTGAAACCACCGTGAAACATTCTCATTATTATTCGTGACATCTACGCGTAGACGGCACATCAATCAGACGTGCGGTTTGCGCGGTACAACTCAATATTCGTGTTTTAAGTGATGTGCGCGCTTCGTAAACACGCGTGAGGGTGGTCCAAACGGGCCGAACGATTTCCGAATGGACTGAAATCAGACGACAAATACGGGTGAGTGATTTATGAAGTAGTCGAGTAGACGGCACGTCAATCGGACATGCCGTGTGCCCGCGGTGACTGACAACGCAGTTCTGGTGTCATAAACGGCCAAAACGGGTGTCAAACGGTCAAATTCATAGCGGACGACCTCGGATTGTCCTGAAAACACCGTGCAACATTCTAATTATTATTCATGACGTGTACGCGTAGACGGAAAACCAATCGGACGTGCGGTTTGCGCGGTACAGCTCAATATTCGTGTTTTAAGTGATGCGCGCGCTTCGTAAACGCACGTGAGGGGGGGTCCAAATGGGCCGAACGAAGTCAGAATGGCCTGAAATCAGACTAAAAATATGGTTGAGTGATTTATGAAGTGGTCGAGCAGACGGCACGTCAATCGGACGTGCCGTGTGCCCGCGGTGACCGACAACGCAGTTCTGGTGTCATAAACGGCCAAAACGGGCGTCAAACGGTCAAATTCATAGCGGACGACCTCGGATTGAGCTGAAACCACCGTGAAACATTCTAATTATTTTTCGTGACGTGTACGCGCAGACGGAACATCAATCGGACATGCGGTTTGCACGGTACGACTCAATATTCATATTTTAAGTGATGCGCGCGCTTCGTAAACGCGCATGAGGGGGGTCCAAATGGGCCAAACGAAGTCGAAATGGCCTGAAATCAGACGAAAAATATGGGTGAGTGATTTATGAAGTGGTCGAGCAGACGACACGTCAATTGGACGTGCCGTGTGCCCGCGGTGACCGACAACGCAGTTCTGGTGTCATAAACGGCCAAAACGGGCGTCAAACGGTCAAATTCATAGCGGACGACCTCGGATTGAGCTAAAACCACCGTGAAACATTATCATTATTATTCTTGATGTGTACGCGTAGACGGCACGTCAATCGGACGTGCGGTTTGCGCGGTACGACTCAATATTCGTGTTTTAAGTGATGCGCGCGCTTCGTAAACGCGCGTGAGGGTGGTCCAAACGGGCCGAACTATTTCGGAATGGCCTGAAATCAGACGAAAAATACGGGTGAGTGATTTATGAAGTGGTCGAGCAGACTACACGTCAATCAGACGTGCCGTGGGCCCGCGGTGACCGACAACGCAGTTCTGGTGTCATAAACGGCCAAAACGGGCGTCCAACGGTCAAATTCATAGCGGACGACCTCGGGGGCTGTCCGGGGGGGCTATCTGGGGGTCTATTCGGGGTCCAGAGTGGAGGGTTGGGGGCTGTACGGGGGGCTGTCCAGGGGGCTGTCCGCGGGGGCTGTCCGGGGGGGCTGTCCGGTGGGTGTCCGGGGGGCTGTCCGGGGACCAATGAGGAGGGTGGGGGGGCTGTGCGGGGTCTGTCCGAGGGGTGTTTGGGGGTTCTTCAGAGGGTTGTCTGGGGTTGTTCAAGGGGCTGTCCGGGGGTTGTTCAGGGGGTTGTTCAGGGGTTGTTCAGGGGCTGTTCAGGGGTTGTTCAGGGGGTTGTCCGGGGTTGTTCAGGGGGCTGTCCGGGGGGTGTTTGGGGGGTTGTCCGGGGTCCAAGGGGGAGGGTGGGGGGGTTGTCCGAGGGGCTGTCCGGGGGGCTATCTGGGGTCCAGGGTGGAGGGTTGGGGGATGTACGGGGGGCTGTCCGGGGGGCTGTCCGCGGGGCTGTCCGGGGGGTGTTTGGGGGGTGTTCGGGGTCCAAGGGGGAGGGGGGTTGTCTAGGGTCCAAGAATGAGGGGGGTTGTCCAGGGAGTTTACAAACACACAACCACTAAAAGACAACAACATCCATAAAAACAGACAATATATAAAAATAACTCAACTTCAATACTATATTACGAGTCTAGATAAAACCAACAACTAGAATAGATTAAACATCAAATCTCAGTAATATAAGTCAAAAATGTAACAGATCAATATGTCCCACATCAGCATCACCATCACCATCATCATCATCATCATCACCCTAGTCATCGTCCTCCTCATCGTCCTCACCCTCCACAGTGCCTTCCTCCTCGCCTTCGCCCTCCTCCTCGCCCTCCTTATCTCCCTCCTCTTCCGCATCAGACTCCTCGCCATCATCATCTTCAAGCTGGACATCGGCCTGACCACCACTGGAACTGCCACCTGGTGCACCATATATAGAATGTATTGACAACATGTATTCATCAATCGCTGGGCTGGCCTCTGCTGGAAGTGTTGGACGTAGAACTTCAATAAATTTCATAAATGCACTGTTTGCCCTAGCAGACTGTTCTGCCGTCTCTGTGGCCCTTTTCTCAGCCTGTTCTGCCTGTTCCCTAACTTGCTGCAGCTCGGTGGCACTACAACTCGTACCTGAGGCAGGCCAATACCTCGTCGGGGCTATCCTAGGTCGGCAGCGTACTCTGCCAGAATGATCCTCTCCCAACACCTGATGTAATTGATCAGATGGCCCAAAATTGTCTGCTTCTTGGGCATCGAGGGCCTCTAAAGCATCCTGTTACAAATATAAATATATTATTAAGTTATGAAATAGATATTAAAATATAAAATCAACAGATTAAAACTTACAATCTGCTGCTGAGTCGCTTCGTTGACAACACTTCCATCCTTTTTTCGTCTACTCGAGCAAAACAGTTTTGCTCGAGGCACACGTCCTTCAATATTTTGTACTTGCCTCTACAATGACATTGAAAACAAAAGTTATATAAAAACTTTAGAAAATGATTAAATAATTGAGGAAACAAAAGAAAATGTAAGACGTAAAGAAAACTTATAAACAATTGTCATACCTGCTGCCTCTCATGATCCGACATCGTCGTGCGTCCTAGTGTATGGAGGTATTTTTTTGCATCAATGTTTTTTTTATTTTTTCCAGATGATTCCTAAATAAAATTCGATAATGCAAAGGATAATATTAATGCAAAACTTGAAAGTTATTATTTAAATACCTCAAATGTAATTCATACCTTAAACTCGGTACTCGTCCAATGAGTAATCATCTAACGATACTGCTCTATAGGACAATCATCCACGAATGGTACCGCCTCTAACTCAGTGCCAACTCTAGCACGCCAGCCAATATACAGCTCATGCTTGTAGGCTCTCCAAAGCTCACCTAAATCCTTTAGACGTTCCAGTCGTGCACCCTCACCACCAGGAAAATTAAATCGAAGCTGAAATGAAAATATTAATTCATATAAATACAAAAATAATTCATGGCATTAAATACAACAGATTTTTTTACCCATATCTCTGCCCAATCTCTATCTTTGACCTCATGTGGAAAATGTCTCCACGACAGCGGGCTGATGGGAATGATGTCGGAGTATTTGGCAAGCGTCGCCAGAAAACTCTGACATTGCTGCCCTGTTTTCTCAACCATCTGATTGTCTTCATTATATTCCACCATAACCTGTGTGCGACAGTTCCACACCGAACACATGCATGTACGACCCCGCCCCTGCCTCCTGTCAGTAGATGTATCTGTCATGAAAGAAAAACAAATATTTTATCAAAACATGTTATAATGAAAATAAATATTGCTATAAAAATTTGTTAGGGTTTTATAAATATACCTGCGCTAGTCTGATCAATGAGTGGCGCCGGATCCACAGAACCTGATGGAACACCCTCTGGTGGAACAGGAGTCGAAGATGATGGAATATAAAAGCTTGGAGAGACAGAAGTAGAAGGAAAAGAAGATGGAACAGCTGTATGACCTGATGCTGACTGGGGAGTGGGAATCATCATGGGATGTGAAAATGATGGGGCAGAAGATGTAGAAGGTAGCGAAAACATGGGAGGCCTAAATACCCCGTGTGTCCCTAACGACACACCGAGATCAGAATGTGGGAAGGCTGAAATGTCAGTGGGAGGGGCAGGGTCTAGTCGGGCACGCGCAGCTCTACGTCCACCTCTAGTACGAACCCTCCTCGTACCACCGGCCTGAGTACTAAGACCAGTACTAGGCTCCTCGTCGAATAATTGTCGACGTAATGGTGGATCCTACAAAAAATTTTACAAAAAAAATTAATCACATGACATTATATATTCTGTAAATATATATATATATATATATATATATTTGAAATAAAGTACTCACTGTAGGCACTAATGGTGGAATGCCCATCTCCTCCATCCGACGATTGTTCTCCGCCATTTTTTTTCTCCGTCTCTCTTCAATTGGCTGCATTTCCTGCATTTGAAAACAAATATGTAATTAATTAGAAAAAGAAAATTAATGTGTAAACCAAAAAACTAAATATATGAGGGAATGAGGGGATTTATTGGTAATTTAGCTATCAATTGTTTTAGAAGAGCTTGAATAAATTTAATAAAACATACAAGTTGTAATTGTTGGGTCGTAGAGGATGGCAAGAGGGGGGGTGAATTGCCTTTTCAAAAATAATTAACAATTTAAAACAATTATCAATTCAGCGGAAATAAAAAAAGGCAAGACACAATTTGATAATGAAGTTCGGCTTAATTACCAAGCCTACATCTCCGTTCCCAACAAGAACCGTTGAGAGATTAATACGTCAGCTTGCTTTTTAATGGTTGTAGCAAGAAACCCACTAGCCGTTTTAAGGTAGGCTAGAACACCTTCGTACAACTTGATTTTTTATTATGGTTGTAGCAAGAAACCCAATTGAAAGAAAGAATGGAAATGAGAGGTTTGTTTTAATCCAAACCCAATGAAGAACTAAACAAATAAAATAATACAAACACACGGAAGCCTTGAGCGCCAAAAGTGTGAGAGCAGCTGATGGAGAGGGAGCTCAAGCTTCAAGGATGGAAATGGATCTCAAGAGGCCTTAGAGATTTGTCATTAGAGCGTCAAGACATCAAAATATATTTTTTGTTATGTTCCCGGCATCCATGGTTTCTTATTTATAGGAGAAATACCCATAAACACTTCAATATGGCCGTTGGAGGGCTTCCGGAGCCGTTGGGGGTCAAAAGTACAAGTATGGTCAAAGCCCAACGGCTAGTTTGATTGGGCACACCGGCTGGCCGGTGGTGTCTCACCAACTGGCTAGTGGTCCACCGGCTGGCCGGTGCTGAGCTCCCGGCTGGCTGGTGGTCCACCGGCTGGCCGGTGTTGAGCTCCCGGCTGGCCGGTGGTCCAGATAGAGCAGGATTTCTGTCTGGGTTGCACCGGCTGGCCGATGGTCATCCACCGGTTGGCCGGTGGCACCAGGCAGTGGGCAAGCCTACTGCCTGGGTCCTCCGGCTGGCCGGTGGGCAAGAACCGGTTGGCCGGTGACCATACCGACTGGCCGGTGGGAATCCACCGGTTGGCCGGTGGACTCAGAGAGTCCACTATCAGCCTTCTTGGGCCAACTCCTGGGCAACCTTTTTCCTAGCATCAAAACACTTGAAAACAAGTTAGAACACGATGAGAGTGATTGTGATCATTAAAATCCAAGAGAGAGGGGTACAATAGTAATGTTCACCAAGTTAGAAATATTGTTTGATTTGGTTTGAATACAGTTCAATTCCAAATTAGAAAATGCAATTCAAATAAAAAAGCAACCAATAAACATTGAAAATTCACATAACGGTCAAGTCAGCTAAAACATATTTGTGATCAATACTAAATAAATATGAATATTACCAACCTTAACAACCCAACTCGAGGTAAACCAAAAGAATTGAGAACATGGATGAATGATTCTATATATTTCCAACCACAACTTCAGGTTCACAATCAACTCTGAAAATTGAGCTATTGGAGTCATCAAAAGAAATAAATGGATTGGTTCCAATGGTAATAGGGACAGTGTCAATTCCATCATCAGCACCATCAAAAATATGTCTTGGAATTAATTCAACTTTGACACCAAATTTAGGTTGAAGTTGATCTTTGACATAAAAAACTTGTTTATCCATTAATGCCAACACATATGGTTCTTCGGTTGCAAGAGTGCGGGTCATATTAATTACTCGAAATCCACAATCATCAATAAATGTGCCATGTCACGTCATCGAATCAAACCAACGGCATTTCATCATTGTGACTCGTCCATGAGAGTAATAATCCAATATTATTATTTTCTCAACGACTCCATAATAACCCACATTTTCAAGTCGCGGTCTACTATCTGATGCACTGGCATAACAATCTGTTGTGGTAGTAACCATAATACCATCATGTTGTGTTCTCATATTTTTGGCTCGTTCAGTGACAATAAATCTGTACCCATTGATAACAATTGATTTACAGTCACGAACCACGGTATTAGGACCAAAAGCCAAAGCTCTTATTTCCTCAGAGACAGAGTCAGCAGACAAACTCAATACCTGCAATATAAATGATAGTTAAACTTAAGTAAATATTGAAATAATTAATTTAAACAGTAATATTTTTACCTTCAATTTTAACTAAGCAGAAAACTCTTTGCTATGCAAAGTCTCTCTCCTTATCAAAGATAAAGAACGATGCTTCCTATTTATCATTGTTTTATGTTCCCTGTAGATAGAAAAATATGAATAGTTTAATAGATATATATGTAAGATATACATATTCAATTTTTTTACCTGATATAGTCATCGAACAAATCACAGTTGAACAAAACTGTGCGATGTGCCATCTCCCGCTCTTCAAGGCTTAATGTCTTCAATGTATACGATCCAGGAATTCCTCCTGTTTGAGGAAGTGATGGAAAACTGGGTTCAATTTGCTCATATTGTTCTTCTTCATTTCTCATTGGTCTGTTCATTCTTGTAGTAAGATCAGACAAATACATTGAACAGAAATCCATACATTCTTGAGCTAAGTAATCGTTCACGATATAACCTTCAGGATGATTCTTGTTTCGAACATAAGACTTTAATGTGAACATATTTCTTTCAGTTGGATACATCCAACGAAAAGAAACAGGTCCTCTGAGAAGTATTTCAGTTGGAATATGGACAGTCAGATGCAGCATGCATGTGAAAAATGATGGGGGAAATATTTTCTCCAACTCACACAAAATTAATGGGGCATCTGTCAACATTTTTTTGCAAGAAAGACTTGGACAACTTCTTAGCACAAAGATCTCTAAACAAATGGCACAACCGAATAACACCCACCCTTACATTATTGGACAAAATATGACAGATTGCTATTAGAAGCAACTCATGCAGTAGAACGTGATAATCATGAGTCTTCAAAGATTTTAGATTCAACTCTCTTCTATTGACCCGTTTAGATATGTTGCTTGAATATCCATCATGAACTCTAATAGTCTCTAATACTTCCAAAAATTGTTTTTTTTCAGTAGGTGTCATCACATAAGAAGCACATGGAAGTTGCCATTTATTTTCACTGATACGCACAGGATGCAATTCTGGTCTGATTCCCCAATCCACCAAGTCACGTCGAGATCGTAAATCATCTTTTGTCTTCCCCTTGACATTTAGAAGAACTGAAATCAACATTTCACATATATTCTTTTCAATATGAATTACGTCTAAGCAATGACGTAGCAAATTGGTTGACCAATAAGGAAAATCAAAAAAGATACTCCTCTTCCTCCAATTGTAACAGGTTTCTGTAGAAACATTCTTTCTCTTTCCAGATTTCATTTGACCCTTCCCAAACGAAAAACTGAAATCTTTCAATTCATTAAGCACATCAGTTCCAGACATACGCTGAGGTGGATCATCGGTCTCTATAGTATTATCAAATCTTCGATGATTCATTCTATATGGATGATCCTTTGGAAAAAATCGTCGATGTCCCATAAAACTGAAACTACAACGATGTTTCAGTCTTCTGGATCGTGTATTCTTCATACAAACTGGACATGACAGTTTTCCCTTCGTGCTCCATCCATACATCATTGCATAAGCCGGAAAATCATTGATCGTCCACATAAGCGCAGCACGCATCTGAAATATGTCTTTCGAACATGCATCGTATGTGTGCACACCCACATCCCAAAGAAGTTTCAACTCTTTTATTAATGGTTGCATGTATACATCAATATCAATGCCGGGATCAGAAGGACCAGATATGAGTATACTCATGAAAGTGAAAGATTTTTTCATACATAACCATGGGGGAAGATTATAAATGTGTATAAAAACTGGCCATGTGCTGTGCGAAGTAAGCATCTGCCCAAACGGATTAAAACCGTCGCATGAAAGACCCAACCTCACATTACGCACATCAGCTGCAAAATCAGGATGTCGAGCATCAAATCTCTGCCATGAAAATCCATCTGCAGGATGAACCAACTCATCATTAGTCTTCTTTCTCTCGGTATCATGCCATCTCATTTTTATTGATATGTCATCAGACATAAAAAGATTCTGGAGTCTGGGGATCAATGGAAAGTGCCACATTACTTTTTGTGGAACGCGGGATGGTGTTCCATCAGATTTTGACTTCCAGTGGGATGTGCCACATTTTATACATTCATTTCGTTCAGCGGTTTCTTCCCAGAATAAACTGCAATCTTTCGGGCAAGCATGAATTTTGTTTCTGGAAAATCCAAGTTCTTTAACTAACTTCCATGCCATATAGTGGTTTGAGGGAATATCTACATCATCTGGAAGTAAATCCTTCAAGAGGGTAAGAATGTAATCGATTGCTGTATTAGAAATCCCATACATAGTTTTTCCATGAAACAATCGGATTAAAAATTCTAGCTTTTTCATTTTATCGCATTGTCGATATACTGGAGTCGTGGAAGCATCATTCAATTTTTTCACCCTATAAATATCATCATTTTCACTAGATGCATCAGTTGTCCTCATATCGACGTCTTCTTGAGTCGAAATCCTTTCTTTTTCATGATGACGAATAAACGGAAACCGATCATCTAACAAATTCTCCATTCCAGTCCTTTCATTTCGATCATCACCAATTTGAGATTTCATTTTCTCCCCATTGTGATACCACACAAAGTAGTTTGCTTGAAAACCATTTTTGGTTATGTGGTAGCTGACTTCTTCACGACTCAACCAAGGTATACCAACACAATTGGAACATGGGCATTGTATGCGACCACTATCTGAAGCATTGTGAAATGAAAAATCTATAAAGCTCTCCAAATTGTTTTGAAAATCGCTTGAGATACGATCAGTTTCATACATCCAACTTCTGTCCATTCTTTAAAAAGAATTCATATAAGTCATTTTGTCATAAAAAATTCAATAGGATTGAAATTTAATAGAAAATACATTTAAGTAAACGATAAAGGAAGAAAATAATCATGGTATCAACTACACATGTGAAAAAAACATACTAATGTGTTATTGAAAAAATGTAAAACCAACAAGAACTTAATGTGTTATCACATCAGAACATGCCTCATCCCATAACCATATTAGTAGGGTATCCTCATATGCGATTTACCTTTTTGAATTAATATGCACTTCCTCACCAGGTACCTGAGTAGATTTCATAGATATAATCATCTCACATCCTGTAAGGCTTCCATTATGTATGATCTGCAGAATAATTTGAGTGATCATGAATCATGCATGGGATCTTCCCATGATCACTATAGATTATGAGAAGGAATTATGATAGGTCACGTGAAGAACATCAAACACATATTTTAGATAATTTGAGACATAATATAATAAAATAATGTATAAATCTATGGAATTTGGGATAAAAGGTGGGTTGTCCACGGGGGTCAATGATGTTCGGACGGGGGGTTCGTGAGAGCACGACCACCCCCTGTGGCCAGCCCACCCACCCCCATGGACAGCCCGTACCCCCCCGGGATAGCCCCGCCCACCCTCCCAAACAGCCCACACCCCCCTCCCCTGCAACCCCACCACTACCACCTAGACATACCAACCCCCCTGGACACCCCACACACCCCTCCCCCACCAGGACACCCCACCCAGACCCCCAAGACAGCCCACACCCCCTGGACAGCCCCGCCCACCCCCGTGGATAGCCTTTCCCACCCCCGTGGACAGCCCCGCCCACCCCCGTGGACAACCCACCCACCCCCGTGGACACCCCCTACCCCCTAGACAGCCCAACCACCCCCGTGGACAGCCCACCCACCCCCCTCGACACCCCTTCTCCCTATGGACAGCCCCCCACCCCCTTGGATAGCCCGCCCACCCCCCTGGACACCCCTACCCCCTGTGGCCAGCCCACCCACCCCCCCTGGACAGCCCGCCCACGCCTCCTTGATAGCCCGACCACCCCCGTGGACAGCCCGTCCACCCTTGTGGATAGCCCGCCCACCCCCGTACCCCCCCTGGATAGCCCCACCCACCCTCCCAAACAGCCCACACCCCCCTTCCCTGCAACCCCACCACCACCACCTAGACATACCACCCCACCTGGACACCCCACACACCCCTCCCCCACCAGGACACCCCACCCAGACCCCCAGGACAGCCCACACCCCCTGGACAGCCCCGCCCACCCCCGTGGACACCCCCTACCCCCTAGACAGCCCAACCACCCCCGTGGACAGCCCACCCACCCCCCTCAACACCCCTTCTCCCTATGGACAGCCCCCACCCCTTGGATAGCCCGCCCACCCCCCTAGACACCCCTACCCCCCGTGGCCAGACCACCCACCCCCCCTGGACAGCCCGCCCACCCCTCCTTGACAGCCCGGCCACCCCCGTGGACAACCCGTCCACCCTTGTGGACAACCCGCCCACCCCTGTACCCCCTGGACACCCCATACCCCCCTGGATAGCCCCGCCCACCCTCCCAAACAGCCCACCCCCCCTCCCCTGCAACCCCACCACCACCACCTAGACATACCACCCCCCTGGACACCCCACACACCCCTCCCCCACCAGGACACCCCACCCAGACCCCCAGGACAGCCCACACCCCCTAGACAGCACCGCCCACCCCATGGACAGCCTTTCCCACCCCCGTGGACACCCCCTCCCACCCCCGTGGACAACCCACCCACCCCCGTGGACACCCCCTACCCCCACAATCCATTATCCAAAACATATCAAATTGGTTTGAACACAATCCATAATTCCCACAATCCATTATCCAAAACATGTAAACGTCCCAAATCTGATTTACATGTTTTGAACACTCTCCTTCCAAACATAGAATACAATAACATTAAATAAGTCTTCACAAACACAAAAAATATCCTTTTTAGATATTAATTTCAATAATCAATTAAACCACCAACACCTGGAAAAAATCTATTCATTAAAACAACTACAACAATATGGTTAAGATCAAATTTTACCTATTCGTATTGGGTGTACCTGTTGGGATGGGGGTGCTGGTGTTCGGATTCGCGAGATCAGTGGAGTCGGATGGGGTTCGCGAGAGAACCTGAGCGAATAGATTAGGGCTCTGTCCGAATGGGGAGAGGAGATCGCGATTTGCAATTTGGGGGAAACCTTTGCCAACTGTTTATAAAAACCATTGGTAAAGGCACACATTTCCCAACGGTTCACTGGAACCATTGGGAAATGTGTGAGTTTAGAACCCCTTTCCCAACGGTTCCAGTGAACCGTTGGGAAATGTGTGATTTTAGCACCCTTTCCCAACGATTCCAGTGAACCGTTGGGAAAGGGTCCACCGAAATTCTTTTTGCCAACGGTTTTCTTAAATCATTGGCAAAGGCTCACTATACCAACGGTTTAAGCAAACTTTTGGTATACTGCCGTTGGGAAAAGACTAAATTCTAGTAGTGGAGGCCCAGTGGGCCCGAAATAGTGGTTTGAACTTTTTAAAGTTAAGTGAGTTGGCGTGTGTGCGCGGCTGTGGCAGTTTACAAGAGGATGACCGAATTAAAAACTTGAGGGAACCATTGCATCCAGGATGAAAAATTTAACTCAGAATTGGCATAATATTGACCAGCGTAGGTCAAGGGAAAAAGTTAATTTTCAGATGATTTTAGTAAAATAAAATAAAATAAAATAATTTTAAAAGATTATTTTATTTTATTTGGAAACTTTCGCTGCAGCACAATGATGAGGTAGCTATTTTGATAATTAATGACACAACGTTATGACTCTGAAACAACAATGCTGACTCATTAATGACACAATGTAACATAATTCTAAAACAGGTTCCCTCCTTTTAATATGTTAAACGAATGTTGATCATTGGAAAAAAGTTGAGAGAAACTCTGGGGAATTCTTGGAGCCTTGGAGAGAACTCTCAACAATGAACGAAGATGAATAAAAGGTGCAAATTGATGCACCAATAGAGTTGAAGGATCTCGACAGTGATGGCAGCATGATTCTTTCATCAGCAATCGATCCCTTCTTAAGGTAGGGGTTATGTTTTAAAGTTGTTTTCTTCCCCATTATTTGAATTTAACAATAAACTCGGATCAACCCATGAACCGGTTGACCCGCACATCATCGTTCTTGCAGGAGGGGTTTATTGGGTTCGTTCTTGGGAGTTTGATTGTCACATTTTGATGTTTTTAAATTTACCCATTTAAACCTTCTAACAGGAGCAAATTAATGTCATGATGAATGACGGTGGGGGTTCATTCCTTCTTGTTGACTTTTTCTTCTTCCTCCACCCTTCTTTCTTTGTGTTCTTCACGGGGTGAAGAACAATGGATCATTGCCCATTTTTTTTTCTAGGCAATGATCCCATATTAGAGATATGACATCGCGATGACCTAGCAGAGGTGCGACGATGATGGCGGATAACGAATCAGCTCGGATCAAGAGAGACCATTACTTAAGCGTTCTTTACACAGGTGGATCGATACGCATTTTTAGGGCCGATCAGAGGATTGAAAACAATGGAGACAACTTAGAGACATAGGAGAGACCTTAAATTTCGAGTTTCGTGGAAAAAAGATCATTGGATCAAAGAACATAGCATCACCGAGGCGCGATGGAGTAGGTTTGTGTTTCTGGAAATTTCTAGAACACACGACATGTATCCTGAAGAACACGCCGTGTGGTACCGACGACAGTGGCTAGGGTTTGCGCTCTACACATGATGAATAACATGGTGTGCCTTTAGGGAGACATGGTGTGTAGGCCCTGCCCAGTGGCGGCTGGAGTTCTGGGTGACAGGAAGCACTAACATGGCGTGTGACCATTTTCACACGACTTGTGGGTCCTTACACGGACTCCCTTTGTATCTCAGAAGATACATGGATACAGGGTGGGTACACAGTCATGTACTCCACCACACAAATAGACTAGGCCTGCTACATGGGCTAACCTATGTACTGGTTACAAGAGATGGCACACACAAGTTGAAACTGTGTATGGGCACACAACCGCGTACACAGAGGGAACCCCGGTTACTCGGACATAGTGTGTGGTCCCTACTACATGCCGCGTACTTACTTTTTTACATGGAATGTTCTTTTGACTCAGGCCGTTTTACATGGGAATTACCCAGAGTCGAGAGACACAGCGTGTGACCCTTATACACACTGTGTATATCCTAGAACATGGCTTGAACCTTTTTCCCACCATATCTTGTAAATGTTTTATTTGGATTAGTTCCCTTTTTCTCGTTCCCCTGAAGGTCAGGTATCATTTCCATCCATAGGAGTATGATTCCTTCACTAGGACTTCCCGATATAGAGTTTGGTATCCCTATGAGAGGCCTAGAGTGAGATCCTCTATCCATTCTTGACCCTTGGTAGAGTCAGGTATCAACATGACTAATCTTACAGGATTCCAATCCTCTACTTAGTAGGTGAATCAGAATGAGTCGAGGTATCCGCCAAGGCCTTGGTAGTAATCCCCATATATGTATCATGATATTTCCCCACTCAAGAGTGTGTTCTCCCAGAATGAGTGTATCTATCTCTCATGACCTTTCTTGATGAACGACACTTCTCAGATGGATGTTATCATAGCTATCAGACTTTTGGAGCGAGTTCTTCTAAATGAGTGCTTTGTGGAACCTTTGAACTGAATCCTTAGCGGGGGTATGCGGTTGTGTGACTTGTCTCTAGACTACAGGTCTGAGTTTTGAGTATATCTGGATTGTTTTTCTCTTGATATATGTTCAGTAGACATATACTGTGTCGTGATGACTGTACCTTTACTTTGTGTACTACTTTTTGGTTTTCAGGGTCCTCTACTACGTATTGTTATACTCACCCCTGCATGGGATTTGCCCGCACATGTCGTGTCTTTTGCAGATGAGCAGCCTTTTGACGGAGTCCTGGGTGGACTGGGACCAGACTAAGCTTTTTGAGTTCCCTACAGACCAAGGTGTTCCTACAACTATGAGAAGCATTCCCAGTACCTATTTGTGCTTAAAGGTTGGACTTTTTAGTTTTAAGACTCTTATTTTTGGTGGTCTTGTATTCTGTCCTAGTTTACTTTCCGTACTTTACTTTTGTTGTACTCTGTTGGTTGGGTTTAGCTGTATGCATGCATTTTGTTCCTTAGTGATTTTTTCATTTTACCAGTTTGTGGGATTGGAGATGTATGCGTGTGTATAGGTACTTAGTAAATTACTCCCATGTTAGTGATATGCCTACTCGGTGCTAGTCACCAGCCCCTGGCCTATTGGAGGTGGTCTTGGGGAGTCGCGGCATGGGCCCCACTGGGACGGGTTGTGAAAATTTCAATATAAGTTATCCACGATCTATTTACTAACATTAAATTTCATAGGATTTTTTATTCCATTCATAATGGTTTGTAAAAAATATATGATTAACCAAAGAATATCCCCCTGGATTGTCTAGATAGGTCTTCAATCTTAATAATTTTTGTCATGAACCTTGTATAGGTCGAGTTAATACCCAATGAGATCTTTTAGAGTTATTTCCTCTAGGTATATTTTTTCCAAAGTCATATCCACTTTCCAATATCTATACAGGGATGAATTTCCTAAAAAAACTAGGAACTATATACTTTTCTAACATTTAGGGATGTTTCCCCATGTTTAGTATTATCCCTATGGTTTTTACTGAGGTTTTATAATCATAATCCCAAAAAATAACTAAAACTACCTCTGATACCAAATATGAAAACCCATATCTTTTATATACTTTATTTCAAGATTCATTACATAAATATACAAATAATACAATCCTAAAAGATTGATAGGACTAGTGTCTTTGAAAAATTAGATATATAGAACATTATAATGAAGTAGGGATACAAAATAATTATTTAAAAACTCGATAACATTCCCTTAAATTACATTGATATTTTAATACTACACAAGATAACCTAGTAACATACATAGGAAATGGTTGAGTTATAAATCCCAATAAAGAAATAATCAAAGAGAAAAATAAAGTAAATTAGTACACGTGAGTCATGATCTATAACACAATGATATAGAAAGGGTAGAATCATAATCACGAGCATCAAAGAATGTGATAATATGATAACATAAAGGCATCATAGTAATGTCATAACAACATAAAATATGAAATCATAAGAACAATTCAAGTATAAACACTGATACATCATTACATAGTTTTCTTAGGATAACTACTCATGAACCATACATGGAATCTCATGAGATAAAAACATTACCCAATGTATTAGTGGGCTATATAATTCTGGGCCCACCCGTCATATTCATGTAATGTACATGCATTTGTGTTCCATATAGATCATATAACATAATAATATATTTCATCATACCATGATTAAGGAGTGTGATTTAAACACATGGAAGTCACTAATTAATGAAGGTTAGTTGAATCTAGGAAAATACCCTTGAATGTAAGTAGGATTGGGTATTTACAACATAAAAGTTAGGCATGGAAAATAACATGATAATTTTAGCAGCATAACAAATGTACATAAAGGTTTTTGGGAGGAATTAATGAAAGAAAAATATGGTTTCTCATTACTTGGTAATTATATGGAAATTAAAGGGTTGTGTAAAAACACATGAAAATATAAACAATTTCAAATCAAAAGTCTAATATAACAAAGGTGATCGAATGGAAAAGAAGGGAGAGAGATCCCTTACTTCAACATAGTAATGACATAGGTATAAGTTATAATGATAGGGGATACATAATATCTCATTATTAGAACATAAATTGGATATTAAAGTTATATTTATAAACACAAGAAAACACAATCAATTGAGATTAAAAAGGACAAATACAATGAAATTACTTGAATACAGGGAAAGAGGAAGATAATCCCTTAGTTTGACATATTAACATCTTAAGTAAAGGTTATAATGAGAGGGGATAAATAATATATAATTACTAGAAAATAAATTTAGAAGTAATGGGATATTTATAGACACATGAGAACATAATCAATTGAGATTCAAAATGCTTAATACAAAGGATGCAGTTGAATGAAGAGGAAGAGGAAAAGAACCCCTACTTCAACATAGTAACAAATTAGGTAAAAGTTATAATGAGAGGGGATAAATTATATATCATTATTAGAAAATAAATTGGGTGTTAAATGGATATTTATAAACTTATGAAAAAATAATCAATTTATATTCAAAATTCTTAAGACAAAGGAATCACTTGAATGAAGAGGAAGAGGAAGAGAATCCCTTATTTGAGAGGTTAATTCTAAAATCTTGGGGGGAGATTCTTATGTGGCTGGGAAAAAATTTGGAGGGATTTAGAGAGATATAGAGAGAATAAATTCATAATCAATGGGGTTTGAGTGATAGATAATGGGAGTTTGAGTGGGTATTTATAGTAAAATAGAATGGAATTCTTTATTAATTTCTAAACATTGGTTTTGGACTCAAGTAATAAAATAATAAAAACTAAAAACCTTTCCATGGTTTTGAACATGGTTTCTACCAGAGAGGAGTGTATTAAAATATTTTATTAGGTTAATAACATAAATCATTAAAATATTACCATTCATGATGTGGAAGTGAGCCATGTTCATAAAGAATTATTTTTAAATCGTAAAATATAATATAGGTTTTGGAGGATTCATTATGGGTTTTTAAAATTAATAAAATTACTTAAAAAATAATTATATTAAAGGAAAAAACTATTTTTGGTCAAGGATTCATTTTATAGTATTTATTACATCACTTTTATACCATTATGATGTCACAATACATACCTTATGTTTATAACATATTTAATTTTTATCCAAAAATTTAACTACCTCAGAAAATTTTGAAAAATTCACCATTATATAATTTTGTGTGTTGATTTCAAAAATTATATTTATTTTAGAAATATAATTTCTTAAAAATATGAATTTACCATTTTAAATAATTTTTTTTATTTATTGAAAAAATACCAGTCTTTACGACACAAACTTACTTACCTTTATAAAAATTACATGGGAGTTCATTAAACTATATTAAAATTTATATATAAATAAAAATTTATTTTTAATACCAATACATGAAAATAACTTTTATTTAAAATTATAGAGTTTATCATAAAATATTTTTTTAATTAAAATTATATATTTTCCAAAAATAAAATTTTGGTTTCTTTATATCAAAACCAAATTTTTGTTATAATCATTCTATAATAAAGTATATCAAATAATGATGAAAATGAAATTAGTATAACCATTATTTTATCATTAAAAATATAATACAAAAATTCATACTACTAGGTTCTTGATACATAACCCCTTATTACACCAGTATATGCGTTAAGGGTAAGGTGTGTTCTGGTAGTACTTTTTTGGGGTTATTTGGTGAACATAGATTGAGAGGTGATGTATATGACCATTAAATTATCTCATAAATGGCTCCACTTGAGTCTTGTTTGTTGGATATCAACTTGGGATTGGTAATGGGTGAAGCCTAGTAATGCTATCTCTATCAGAAGATCTGAAAAATGGGCTTCATAAGGTATGATCCTACTGGTTAAGTCCATGACATATTCCTTCTATGTAATTATATTTTATTATAACCCTTAATATATACTAATATTAATGATAAATTTATAATTAATATACCAATAATGGTTATGAAACTTAACTATATTTTAATCCCAGCAATCAAATTATGGTTATATTTTATAATGATAAAAAATAGTGCATGTGTTTTCTATAACCACATTACTTAATAAGGTAATTATTCATTCAGAAGGAAATTTCATTTATAAACTTCTAGGTCTTTTCAATACATAAAAATTTTGATTTGGGGATGATGAAGTGTAATATATTATTTCTTTTGAATATGCTAATAATGAAGGAAATCTATGTATTGAGTTTGATAAAACTAGTAAAGTAATGAGGTTGAGTATATTCTTGAACTGTACTATATGATATAATTTTGTGATCAATTACCAATCTCGACTGAACTTCATTTGTTTGATCTATTATTGATGGAGAAATTTTTTTCCTCGACACTCAGATCCTTTCTTGCTCATCTGATTTATGTAGTTTTTACTTCTTTCTATTATTTTCTATACTTAGTCCTATTTTATTATACTACCTATAAAATGTATGAGTTGGGTTATAGTACCCATACAAAAGGTACAAGTTCATTTATTACTGGTAAAAGTCATGTTAATCAGATATGCCTTAGTTTGGATAAAGGTAGGGTTTGGTTTCTACCACCACTTAAAAAGGTAGGTTCTGGGTTACGCCTCTAGGTGTGAAATTGGAGGGGTGATTAGGTTAAACCACCAGGTGAGAAAAAGGCTTGTTTTGGGTTATGCCTCTAGAGTTTAAAAAGGTATTTTTAAAGGTTTGTGAATCCCTTTAAAAGTTAGAGATTCTATGTTAGTGTGTTTCATCTCTCTATTTTTGAGAGGGGTAAAGAGTAGAGTAGGATCAGTTAGATCTGAACTACTATGAAAATCATCATGTTCATTTCTATTTATATTTCTACTACATTAAATATTAACTTTGATAAAAATTTCATAAAAAATTTAAAAGGATCAATTCACCCGTCTTAACCTTTATTCCAAACTCATATTGAGACCTAACAATAATATGGTTTTTATAAAAATATATTCAAGATAATTAATTCATTTTATACTTTAATGATCAAGGACCAACACGTACATAAATGATAATTATTTATGCATCAAAGTATTTATTCTTCATCATTCAAGTATCGAGCCATGTTTTGTCGAAATAATATCTCTTCATAATCTAAAATCCAAATAATAAACAAATTAAACTTGTGAAGACTAAAATATGCATGAACAATAGATGTTGGTCCGATAATTCATTTTAATGGTCTAAATTATGATTCATAAAACCTTTAGTGTAAGTGAACCAATATGAAATATTTTTATGCATCAATATAAAAATCATTGTTTGATAATAACCCTAAATAAGTTTTAAAGATCTAAAAACAACACATCATAGATTAGTGAATCAATGTGGTGTAAACAAATTTAAATACTTTAACTATTACCATATAAATAAAAAACTTTTTTGTAAAATTTTGAAGGTTAAAAATTAAATAATTACTAACTAGTACCCACATTCATATTGATTTTTGGTCTAAGTTTACAAAGTCTCAAAGTTAGCACATGGATCAATGATACATTATGGATCAAAACATCAAGAGATGTAATGAATATATTTCAACCTTATCAATAAAAAATATAAAAAATACTTATCAATATGTTGAGAATCTATAGTCTAAAGAATATTATTAGATAACTCATAAGTATAATATGTTATTTTAACATATATCTACTTTATGAATATATATATATATCTCCAATGGTTAGTTCATGAAAACCTATATAATATTCCTTGAGAGATAATTTATAAAATATATAGTATTAGAGTTAGTACCCTAAAACCAAATACTATACAAATTATATTACCAAAATATTCATGATATTTTATATTAAATTATTATCTTATCACATCTTGATAATTATTCTATGTGATATAGTATGTGATAATTTCCTAAGGGTAACTATCATACCGAAAGTTAATAGAAATTCCCTGCTATGATGAGAACCTATAAGTGTCACAAATTTTTTCTTAAATATATATATATTCTATAACTGAATGATATCATTTAATGGGACACAAATGTTACAGGCTACCAAGGGTAGAGACTCATAAGACTTTGAGACACTTTCTCATGGTGTACGCCCTAGGTAATTTCCATAATAGAAGATTATGATAATTTGACCCATCAGTAGGAAATCTAAATTTACATATATAATTGGATGTTCCTATATGAATACTTTTGTTATGATACTTATACATTAAGATTATTCTTAATACTTTTCATAAGTTTTTTACTTTGATGTGTTGATAGAAACTATGATGAAATATGATTGCAATGAGGTAGGATACATTGGGTGCATCACAAGTGATATTTTATTATTGAATAATGTGATAAATTATTTTTCACTTTTATTCAAGAATGGAAGTTGATATATCATACCCTTTTATAAGAGTAGAACTTCCAAATTAATTCTATTCCCACGATAGTTTTATTGACAAGTTTATTTTTAGAAATTCAATGAAGGAGGCATCAAGAACATAGGTTGATGATACCATTATACACCCTACTTAATTATAGATGTCATTATAAAGGGATTTAATTACACAATGTATGTTTCTAGGTGGTTAGAAGTCACCATGAAATTAACTTTTTTCTCTATGGGAGCCCTGACATGTTTCTAGACACCAACTTTGGACTTTAGACAGTGTGGATTAATGCCACAGAGAAAGGGGCCTAAAGGGGTACACACTAAGGGTATTTGAAATATTAGTTAAATTCTATATGAATTTAACAAGTTTAATAAATATTATTCCAATATGTAGTTTACTAATTATTAATGTTGTGATAGCTGCACATATTCAATCACCAGTTATTCGAGAGAATATTATGTGAGTTGAATATTAAATAAATATTTATTTTTTAGGTGATTATTAATTATGTGAATATATAATATTTATTTATTATGGTTTATTATCATGGTAAAATGTATTTATTTTGTTACACAAATATTTAATAAATATTTATTCACTAGGTAAGTAATAATCGCATGAATATATATAATATTTATTTATTCTTGTTTATTCGCAAGGTGAAAAATATTTATTTGGTTACATAAATGTTTAATAAATATTTATTCATTAGTTTTGTGAATATAACATTTATTGTAAAATCACATAGTAATATTTATTTATTAATTAAATAGTCATTATTCAAGTCCTGATAAATATTGTGGAGGATTGGTGAACCAAGTTTGATGGTATGATGAGAAATGTGAAATTAAATATTATTTGAATAAATATTAATTTATTTATTCAAGAAAATAATATTTATTTATCCACGAGTTTAGTGAATTTAAATAATAATAATAATAATAATAATAATAATAATAATATTTAGATATAGGGTCTATTGGGGATTAAGAAATTAATAAGGGTCCTTGAAAAATTATTATTTTCTAATCCTAGCACCATTTATTTATCCTAACACCATTATTATTTTCTAATCTTAGAACCATTTATTCTAATTGTTGTGTGCATTGAGTTCTATAGTGGATTATCTCAATCCATATAGGAATACAACCTTATAATTCTATGAATAATGTAGACCAATTTTCTTCCTTTACCAGATAATATCCTTCTTTCCTTGAAGGATTTTGTCATAATCAACAATGATTTCCACAAGTGTTAGATCTATTCACGTTAACACCTAGAGGATTTTATGGAAATGTTCAAAGGTTCATAGAACACATGTGGATTACTGCTATAGGAAAACTACTATTGATTCCTCTAATACAATGATAGTATGAAAAAATATCTTCATCCCATTATTGATAAAGAATAAATAATTAAATGGAAGTTAATTATTTATTTAAATAAATTAATTATAAATTATATGTGAAATTATCCTCTCTTGGTTTTGGGTTTCTACCAATTGAATATAATTTTAATTCTGTTGGTCATGCCATTATTTTCTATATAAATCAAATATTATTCATCAATTACAATAAAAATTCCAAGCTGAAAATGCCCAATAGGAACATCTATTGCACCCAAAACCATAAAGTGGTATGAGAACAATCATATAATAATTTAAAATAATTTATTATTCATTGATTGATTATATACAATAATTTTTAGTTTCTTGTATTTTAGTTTATTAATTTTTAATCTAGAGTTTAATTAACATGTTTTTAACATATTAATATATATTGTTCAAGTTTTATATAATTTGAAACATATTAAAGACATATGAAGAATGATCAGATATTCCATTGGGAGGTTCCAAGGGTTTTGGCCGGTAGACATGGATATACTTCATGTGTCTGAAAGTGAATGTGGTGTACCTATGTTCACTACACCTTCAATTTTCATGGGATACATGATGATCCAAGATTTAATAACGCATAGTGAATCTAATTCACAATGTGTGTTGACTAGGAAAACTTGACATATGATTTGTCAGACTAAACAGTGTATAGATGGTGTACATATAATTTTTACCACACAATTTAGTGATGAAATTCATGCTAACTGTGTGGTCAAATATGTAGTATATTTCATGTGAGACTAACATACCGAAACATTAACAGATACATGGAATTTAGTTGGCATACATCCCATGTGAGTCATTAATCTCTATATCTGAAGAATGCACTGATTCAATAAGTTGGTTATATAGAAACATAGTAAGTAGAACACATGTCATGTAGCTCAGTAAACACATCATGTATCCTGGTCAAGATACATTTTGAGTCCCTATGTGTCTATAAAAAATGCATGTAAAGTGAAAAAATAAAATATGTATCTCATTAGTAAACACCACATAGTCACCCAATAGAAATATAATTGAATTACATAAAGAATAATTAATTATAACATTAAAAACCCAATTACATTGTTGACAGTTGATGTGTTGACCATGTAAAAAGGTTTCCAAAATTAATAAATGCGTAATTAATTACATGTAATTATCTATAAATTTTGGTCAATCCATTTATTTTCCACATTTTAATTAATGATGAGTATCTCCAAGAGACTTTGGAAGGTCATTAAGATAAATGAATCAATTAATTAATTAATTAATTGAATTAAATCAAGTTCATTCATCTAAATAATAAAGAATAAATTTAAGTGAATGATAGATGGTGTAATTTTTTCATATTTATTGCTTGTATGTGGATGAATATGAGCTTATACTAACCTATGTATATGATTAGTTTATTTAATTTACTATTATTTCATGGTTTTTATAATGATTTATTAAATTAAATAATGATCTATGTATCATTACTATCCGATCATTATGTAAGGTTTTGGGTTGCTGTAGTTTATTTTATGTAAACCCCTTTAACTAATACTTTGGTTCCCCACACCAGTGTGTGAATAAAACATATATAATGGATGGATCTCTCAAGTGAATAGAAGTAGTTCAAGCTTAGATCCAAGGTGAAACCAATCCAAGAAGTACACATGACCACATCTGGAATGTTGCAACTTGAACTAGGAATGGTTCTAATAGTTTATTCCATAAGGTTAAGGTTTGTCTTATTATATGCTAGATAAAACAACCATTAAAAAAGATAATGTCCATGCCACTTTAGTTATTTTATTTATAATAGTTTCATGGTTAATTATTTATGAATATTTAATCATTAAATAAATTAATTTACAAGCATACAAGATGAAATTAAATTAAAATCAATGTATCTATAAATTTTACGTAGACATGGTTAATCAATTAAGTAAAATCATCTTAATATTAAAAATAATATAACAAAATAAAGTGGGAAGTTTACACATAATGATAAAAAATCACTCAAATAAAATATAATTTCAGTATAGCCTTCAACTACTTCAGTATAAATAGAACCATAGTTCAAAGTTCTTGACTAACCTCTATTGGGGTGTTTTCAATTATCGGGGAATATCTATTTTGAGTTTTATGTCAAATTAACCTACTTTTCATTGAGGGATGATAACCTCAGTGAGAATTAATGAAACTAGTAGGAAAATTGTTGAGGAAATCCTAATACATGATTTCAGGATTGAGGATTCCACTCAATGGATCAAGGAGTTGCAAGTTAATACATTTATAAAGTTAATACTACCTAAATACCATCAAATAACTTTTCATACCTCCATATAAGCTATAGAATAGATATATAGATCCATGCCACCATAATATCCGTGTGATAGGATATTCTAAAACCAATGGTGAGGGATTTTTTTGATAAAATAGTGGGAGAATAATAAATAAAATTTATCATGTCATATCTTTTGGTAATCAAGATTTAAAAAATATGATTTTATGGAAAAAGAAATCACTGTAACACTACAAACATTTGAAAAAAGACCATTTCCCCACCATCATTGTAGAGAACCGAAGCTTGACATACATGGATATTACATTAATTTTGCGTAATACTTAATACATAACAAATACAGACACACAAGGACCGTAATAGTTTAGTGTCTTTGGAAACTTGGAACGTAATATTATAATCGTGGTGAAAGATCTTAAATATCTCCCATAAAGATCTTCCAATTTTGTTTCCTTACCTAAAACCTTTCTTTTAATCCTGGGGGAAAATAAAACATAAAAAGGGTGATATCAAATGCTCAGTAAGGGTAAGCATGGATAAAATAAAACATACCATATACATTTGAACTTAAAAACATGAACATAATGTTTAAACATCAAAATCTTGAGAAATGACATAAAACATGGAAGTACATAAGGCATAGATCATAATGGAAAATAAATCATGATAAAATAGCATGGGAATAAAACATGTAATTGTGGAAACCATTCAACACTTGTTATGATTTCCATAGTATCCAAGGCATTGCTGCCAAGACCATCTTAGTGGACAAAGTCCCTTTCTGAATCGAGTTCACTCCTCATTTCAGTCCTATAACACTGAACTGGATTAAATTACTGTTCCAACCATGTCTATCTCATGAGAAATAAATCTTTACCCAATGCATTGGAGGGAGATATAGGTCCCACCCATCTCATAATGAAATCATTCTTTCGTGTTCCACAAAATCATAAATCATACATCATAGCATAACCCATGTAATAAAATGGGATTCTTAAACATCATGCCATCATAACATAATCCATAAAAATTTGATATCATTTCATCATAAGAAAATTGAAACCATTTAAATCATAGATACATATTACTTGAAACATACACATATGAATTAATGTCATCTTAGATGGAAAATAGTTTTGACAAAACACTTGAAATGAATTTTTGAGGAAAATATCCTTTCTTCTTTAAAATCATTTTCTTTTCACAAAATTACATGAAATTTAAAAAAAAGGGTTTCGTTGAAAATAATCATGCAATATTGTAGAGTAATCTTCTTGAAAATGAGGCATTATGAAACCGTAAAAATCCGTTCATGCCGTATAAGTTAAAAATAACATTCTCTTCGTACTTTTTTCAGAAAAGTCAAAAAGTACCTTATATGGTAACCAAAGGAAAGATTCCATCCATACAATGTGGTAAAAAGTAAATAAAGGGTAAAAGTGAATTTAAACATTCATGGAAGAATAATTAACATTTTATAAAAACATTTTTAGAAGACATGGTCATGGATGATAAACGTAACCCCAGTAAATACTTACGTATAAGCAATCTCGGATAAAAATGAGATTGAAAATTTATTCCTTACCTTAGGTCTGATATGCTTCGTATGGATCCGAACCTCCTGTATAATTATTTAAATAATTTAATTGACTTATTACATAATCATATTAATTGTTATGATATCATATATGTTTCACTTATGACTTTATATTACCCGTTCTTTTGTAAATTCCATGTTAAAGTAGCGTTTTGGGTAAAATCATTTCATTTATCGTATGTGTTTCGACTTGTCGTTCTTGATATTATTAGTTATATCTTGATTTACATAATTCCAGAGTGTAAAACATGATTTATATATAATATATATTCATCATATACATATATATTATAGATCTATAAAAAGAAAGGAAATACACCGTTCACGGAGACGGTAGGCCGTACGTACGCATGAACGATGTTTTCGTTTCCTTATTGAATTGAATGAAATTAAATAGACGACATACACATATATAAATAAATCCAGTAGAATTATTATGTCATATATTTCATTATTATTCATTATATATACTTTATAATCATTTTTGAATGGTTAATCATGGAAAATGAATCTCATCGCGTTCGTGGAGACGGTAGTCCGTACGTACGCACGAGCGATGATATCATTCCCATGATCGTGGAATTGTATTAAAGTGTATGTATAATATTAAAGAATCAATATCACTTTACAATAATCATATATATTCATTACTTTCACCATTATACTCATTCAAGTAAGGTGGTGGTGGAAAATAGATTACACTACGGCGTGGAGACGGTATTCCGTACGTATGCACGCGCGGTGATTTTATTTTCCGTAGGATGGATAGAAGGTGAAATATGTTTGTTTAATACTTATAATAATATATCAGTATATGAGTGATACTGATGTTATTACTTCATAATGAAACAACTAAAGAAGAAGAAGTGGAAGAAGAAATAAAGTTGAAAGAATCGGTAACAGACATTACCTCTTCTTTGAAGTGCCTCTTTGAGACCTCCTCTTAGGGCAATAAAATTTCTCTTTGAAGAATACCAGGATGTATAGGATGTTTATAGGGAAGTGGAGAAGAGAATTTGTCAGGGGCTGGCCGAGCTTGAAGGCTCAAAGTGGTGTGAGGAAGAGAGGGAGGAGGTTCCCTTTTATAAGGGAGGAGAGGGGCACCTTTGGAAAAACTAAAAATATTATTTTACTATAAAGCCATATTCGGTTTTAAATAGCTCCAAATTGATTTATTTATAAGCTAAGGTGGGGATGGGTCGAAATCCTCTCATCCAATAGAATTTGGAAAAGTTTAGTTTACTATTTTAATATTATCATTTAGATTTAACTTTAAGTTAGATAATTTTACTTTTACCGTGTCTTTTTGCGTTCTTACACTATAAGGTTAATAAAATTACTATAACAAGCCAAAATAACCCCAAGTTGTTTATTATTAATATATATAACCTTATATAAGTCATTTTTACGAACCTTAGATTTTTAGGAATAAAATAACAATTAATAATATAATATTTGTTTTAAAAACAATTTTATGTCAATTTTGACACTATTTGGTAATTGATTTTTTTGAAAATCATAACAGAATGATTAGTTCTAAAAAAGTTAACTAAATAAATACTAACATGTCATATTAACCTAGAAAATTATTAGAATTCATAAAAAGTCTAAAATTACATTTATTTGGGTATTTATAAGATCAATTATGTCAATATTTCATTAATAAGATAATTACTACATCATCATTGTGTCAAAAATAATTTAAATTATTTAATGTCTAAAAATTATAAATAAAATACCATTATGTAGGAAATCTTTTTATATTTTTAATGAATATTTATAGTCGAATTTATATTATGTATAACCCTATATTAAAAATGATTTACTTATTAAACATTGATTTTAACTATTTTAACCCTTCTTTAAATAAATTAATGTTAAATGTCCTAATATAATCCAAGTGGGCCTAAATGGTCATATTTTATTCCTAAGGTTGTTTTTGGTCGGATTACACTTATCCAATAGAATTAGGACATGTGTTAGGGTAATAATAATATCATTTTTACCCTTAATTACCCTATTAATTTTAACCGTGGTAAATAAAAGTAAAAAGTTACTATTCACCAAAAATTATTTTCATCTCAGTGAACCACATTTTACTTACTGACATCAATCGTGTCTCTCGGATTTTTTAAATTCCATTCACAAAAGCGGTAAAATTAAGTTTTATGTAAATTTGCAAATTCTCCTAGGAGGTGGGTAAAAGACGGTCAAAAGTTCAATAAAATTTTTATATATCTAAAATTATTATAAAATGACTCCAATGAATTACATTGAACTTATATAGGTATTATGTATCAATTTTGACCTAAAATAAATTTAAATAAAATAAATAATTATTTAAATAAAAAGTCGGTTTTTAAATAGTAACCTAGTGTTTTCACTATTCATCAAAAATTGAAAGTTTTCAGAAAAATACCAAAATTTCACCCTAGGACAATTTCAATATTCCGATTCCAAAAATGAAGTCCATTTTGAAAGATGAAATTTACAAAATTTCAAAAAGTGGTTATTACTATTCATAACGACTAGTTTTAATAATATTTTAATAGCATATCGTTGTTTAGTGAAACTCGGTATTGCGTACAACACACGCTATCGAGGAAGGTCGTGATTGAGTGTAATGCAGCCAAGTTAGGGTTGCGTTTTGTTCAAGACTCCTTTGTTGTAACGTACAACACAAGACATCAATAAAATTAAAAAGAATATTTTTTATAAAATCTCAGGGTGTTACATTCTACCCCCCTTAAAATGAATTTCGCCCTCGAAATTCATCGGGGTTATAAATGGTTTACTACTCGAAAGTTTCTTTAATAGAAACCCACATTGTAAAAAGGAATACCAAAACCAATCTTTAAAAACTAAAGTATGAAACATAACGGTTACCCAAATTATCTAATCACTGGGTTTCCACATAGGAGAACATAGGTGAAAATATGGATATGGAAGAGAAACCTAACCATCATGTTCTGATGGAGAGTGGTAGAGAACATGGCTATGAAAAAGCCAACAATCAAAAAACTATAGATTTGTGATGATCTAAGGTACCATCTGATTCATCGGATATAAGGGAACTAGGACAACATTTTTGGTTTTCAAGATCATTTCCCTAAAGTTGATGAATTAAAAGAAATACTTACATGATTTTGGTATAATCTCACTGTTATTCGTGAATTGAACAATTTCCACTTCATCCCTTAAAGAAATGAAGTTGAATTTGTTATTCGTGATGTGTTAGCAGATCATGTGATAGAATGATGGGTCATTTAATCTGTTTCAAACAAAAGGTTAACAAAAGTTATAAGTCCATCTTATGGTTAGATTAATCATATATAGTTCCAAAAATGAACTTATACTTCATATATCATACCGCTTATTAAAATAAAACTTGTTTCTACTAACCAGGGACTTCCTGTAGGCCAGTGGTAGGCAAAAAAGGCCAGTCGCACTTCGGTTGTGGGTCTGATTCCCACAGCCTTGTCCGACGCGATGGCCTATCGCCTATCCTGTAAGTTGTCCTTTTTCTAAAAATACATTACTATAACATCCCATCAATAATATCGAAATAACTTATGTCCAACATAATCCATTCCAATCTTTAGGCTTATCTAAAATACTTCGGTCCAAGCTCATAGCATAAAGAAAATGATTACTTGAAATGTCACATTACAATCACGTGAATGCCATCATTTATCCCCCATATATCATAAGATATATATTTCTGGTCAAATTACAAACATGTGAATACCTTAATCATGTATTCTCTTGAAGAATGAATACCCATTGAGCCTTAGTGAAAACATGAATGTTATTAAATTTTAACACTTTCCACACACCAAAATCCCAAAAATTCTATATACTCAAACCATAATATCACTTAGTCCTTGTATCAGTCATGATATCATGATTAATATCATATTATTTTCTACTTATCCCTTCATTATGCCCATTTCATCTCCTTTATAAAACTATTTCAATCACCTTTTCATGGTTACCATTACCATATAATTATTGAAAACCAATACATAGATATTCCAAAATTCCACAATACCATAAATGAGATTCCATGATACTATTTTGAAATCCCATTACATAAACACTTAATCATTACAAAACATCATTTTGATACTCAACATCACAAATAGTGATCGCCTGAGACTTCCCTTTATCCTTTGCCTTAAGAGCTTGCTCACGTTGATCATCATTAACCCGTGTATTAGGGCATTTATTAGCATAATGCCCCATTTCCTTGCACTTGAAGCATTGAAGTGTTGGTGGAGAGTTCTCTGTAGTCTTTTCTCTATTCACATCATTAGCAACCTTTTTCCCATTACTTCGACAATCAACTACTCTATGACCTTCTTTTCCACACTTAAAACATTTTCAAGTACCTTTTAGGCATTCTCCACCATGCTTATTTCTACACTTTGAGCATAAAGAAACATTCATCTTCTTTTCACCATTGTTCTGAGATTTCTCCTTGAACTCCATCATTAGTTTCTTGTTAAAACCATGAGATGGATATGTTACACCAACTTCCAGTTCTACCTTGATAGCACAACGCACAATTTCTTCATAGCTGCTGAAGTCTCTTATAGCTAATGACCTTCAAAGACTTGGTTTTAAGCCACTGAAAAATATATCAACTTTACTTTCAGGTTGGATGATATGGACAGATGCATACCTTGCAAGTCTTGTAAAATTCACTTTGTATATACCAACAGATTCATCATCCTTCTGCTTAAGCTCAAGAAACTCTTTTTCCATCTTTGTTCAAAGAATACGAGGGAAGTACATACAGAAAAACAAGTTCTTGAACTCATCCCATTCCATGGACTCAATTTCACCTCTTTGCCTTGTATTCTTGATAAGATTCCACCATTGATCAACATCACCTTCCAAACGATATACTTCTAAGATGACTTTATCATGCTCAGAACATTGTAGAACTAAAAATATCTTTTCAGTAGTACTGATCAATTGTGTAGCCACTAAGGTATCAGAAGACCCGCTGAATGAAGGTGGACGCTGCCTCATGAAGGATTCAACAGAATGTTGCTCCTTTCTCTGCTCATTTTGAAATCCAGAATGATTCATAGCTTGTGTAAGTATAGAAATAAGATTGTGCACTCCATATCCCATGACATTGGTTTGGTCAGGAGGAAAATCATTGCATTGTCCATTACATTGATCAACACGGTTCCTTTGGGTTCCAACCATCGTCTAAAACCCAAAAATAATAGTATGAGAGGCAAATACCATGCTAGGGAAAACAACATAATAAAGGGGGAGTAACTTCAATATCTAACACCTTAGGTTTAATTATAAGATCATTAGAGCAATTCTATGACTATAACCTATACGTATACTTAACCTTAGGGACATCCCTGGACATACCTTAGAAATATATCTAGGGATCTCACTAAAGTTTTCGCATCCTAGTTTCCAAAGGTTGACTAAACCTTTCCTCTGATACCAATTGTAGAGACCCGAAGCTTGACATACATGGATATTACATTACTTTTGTGTAATACTTAATACATAACAAATACAGACACACAAGGACCGTAATAGTTTAGCGTCTTTGGAAACATGGAACGTAATCTTCTAATCCTGGTGAAAGATCTTCAACATCTCCCATAAAGATCTTCCACTTTTGTTTCCTTACCTAAAACCTTTATTTTAATCCTAGGGGAAAATAAAACATAAAAAGGGTGAGCTCAAATCCTCAGTAAGGGTAAGCATGGATAAAATAAAACATACCATATACATTTGAACTTAAAAACATGAACATAATGTTTAAACATCAAAATCTTGAGCAACGACATAAAACATGGAAGTACATAAGGCATAGATCATAATGGAACATAAATCATGATAAAATAGCATGGGAATAAAACATGTAATTGTGGAAACCATTCAACACTTGTTATGATTTCCATAGTAGCCAAGACATTGCTGCCAAGACCATCTTAGTGGACAAAGTCCCTTTCTGAATCGAGTTCACTCTTCATTTCAGTCCTGTAACACTGAACCGGATGAACTTACCGTTCCAGCCACGTCTATCTCATGAGATATAAATATTTACCCAATGAATTGGAGGGAGATATAGGTCCAACCCATCTCATAATGAAATCATTCTTTCGTGTGCCACAAAATCATAAATCAAACATCATAGCATAACCCATGTAATAAAATTGGATTCTTAAACATCATGCCATCATAACATAATCCATAAAAATTTGATATCATTTCATCATAAGAAAATTGAAACCATTTAAATCATAGAGACATATTACTTGAAACATACACATATGAATTAATGTCATCTTAGATGGAAAATAGTTTTGACAAAACACTTGAAATTAATTCTTGAGGAAAATATCCTTTCTTCTTTAAAATCATTTTCTTTTCACAAAATTCCATGCAATTTAAAAAAAAGGATTTTGTTGAAAATAATCATGAAATCTTGTAGAGGAAGCTTCTTGAAAATGAGCTGTTATGAAACCGTAAAAATCTGTTCATGCCGTATAAGTTAAAAATAACATTCTTCTCGTACTTTTGTCAGAAAAGTCAAAAAGTACCTTATATGGTAACCAAAGGAAAGATTCCATCCATACAATGTGGTAAAAAGTCAATAAAGGGTAAAAATGACTTTAAACATTCATGGAAGAATAGTTAACATTTTATGAAAACATTTTTTGAAAGCATGGTCATGGATGATAAACGTAACCCCAGTAAATACTTACGTATAAGCAATCTCGGATAAAAATGAGATTGAAAATTTATCCCTTACCTTAGGTCCGATATGCTTCGTATGGATACAAAACTCCTATATAATGATTTAAATAATGTTATTGACTTATTAAATAATCATATTCATTGTTATGATATCATATATGTTTCAATTATGACTTTATATTACCCGTTCTTTTGTAAATTCCATGTTAAAGTAGCGTTTTGGGTAAAATCATTTCATTTATCGTATGTGTTTCGACTTGTCGTTCTTGATATTATTACTTATATCCTAATTTACATAATTCCAGAGTGTAAAACATGATTTATATATAATATATATTCATCATATACATATATATTATAGATCTATAAAAAGAAAGGAAATACATCGTTCATTGAGAGGGTAGGTCGTACGTACACATGAACGATGTTTTTGTTTCCTTATTGAATTGAATGAAATTAAATAGATTAAATACATATATATAAATAAATCCAGTAGCATTATTTTGTCATATATCTCATTATTATTCATTATATATACTTTATAATCGTTTTTGAATTGTTAATCATGGAAAATGAATCTCATCGCGTTTGTGGAGGCGGTAGTCCGTACGTACGCACGAGCGATGATATCATTACCATGATCGTGGAATTGTATTAAAGTGTATGTATAATATTACAGAATCAATATCACTTTACAATAATCATATATATTCATTACTTTCACCATTATACTCATCCAAGTAAGGTGGTGGTGGAAAATAGATTACACCACGGCGTGGAGACGGTATTCCGTACGTATGCACGCGCGGTGATTTCATTTTCCGTAGGATGGATAGATGGTGAAATATGGTTGTTTCATACTTATAATAACATATAAGTATATGAGTGATACTTTTGTTATTACTTTGTAATGAAACAACTAAATAAGAAGAAGTGGAAGAAGAAATAAAGTTGAAAGAATCGGTAACGGACATTACCTCTTCTTTGAAGTGCCTCTTTGAGACCTCCTCTTAGGGCACTAAAATTGCTCTTTGAAGAAGACCAAGACCTCTATGATGTTTCTAGGGAAGTTTAGAAATGAATTTGGCAGGGGTTAGCCGAGATTGAAAGCTCAAAGTGGTGTGAGGAAGAGAGGGAGGAGGTGCCCTTTTATAAGGGAGGATAAGGGCACCTTTGAAAAAACTAAAAATATTATTTTATTATAAAGCCATATTCGGTTTTAAATAGCTCCAAATTGATTTATTTCGAAAATAAGGTAGGTAAGGGTCGAAATCCTATCATACAATAGAATTTGGACAAGTTTAGTTTACTATTTTAATCTTATCATTTAGATTTAAATTTAAGTTAGATAATTTTACTTTTACCGTGTCTTTTTGTGTTCTTACACTATAAGGTTAATAAATTTACTATAACAAGAAAAAAGAAACCCAAGTTGTTTATTATTAATATATATAACCTTATCTAAGTCATTTTTCTGAACCTTAGATTTTTAGGAATAAAATAACAATTAATAATATAATATTTGTTTTAAAAACTATTTTATGTCAATTTTGACACTATTTGGTAATTGATTTTTGTGAAAATCATAACAGAATGATTAGTTAGAACAAAGTTAACTAAATCAATAATAACATGTCATATTAACCTATAAAATTAGTTTAATTCATAAAATGTCTCAAATTACATTTATTTGGGTATTTATAACATCAATTATGTCAATATTTCATTAATAAGATAATTACTACATCATCATTGTGTCAAAAATAAATTAAATTATTTAATGTCTAAAAATTATAAATAAAATACCATTATACAGGAAATATTTTTATCTTTCTAATGAATATTTATAGTATAATTTATCTTATGTATAGCCCTATATTAAAAATTATTTACTTATTAAACTTTGATTTTAACTATTTTAACCCTTCTTTAAATAAATTAATGTTAAATGTCCTAATCTAATCCAAGTGGCCCTAAATGGTCATATTTTATTCCTAAGGTTGTTTTTGGTCGGATTACACTTATCAAATAGAATTAGGACATGTGTTAGGGTAATAATAATATCATTTTTACCCTTAATTACCCTATTAATTTTAACAGTGGTAAATAAAAGTAAAAAGTTACTATTCACCAAAAATTATTTTCATCTCATTGAACCACATTTTACTTACTGACATGAACCGTGTCTCTCGGATTTTTGAAATTTCATTCACAAAAGCGGTAAAATTAAGTTTTATGTAAATTTGCAAATTCTCCTAGGAGGTGGGTAAAAGACGGTCAAAAGTTCAATAAAATTTTTATATATCTAAAATTATTATAAAATGACTACAATGAATTACATTGAACTTATATAGGTATTATGTGCCAATTTTGACCTAAAATAAATTTAAATAAAATAAATAATTATTTAAATAAAAAGTCGGTTTTTAAATAGTAACCTAGTGTTTTCACTATTCATCAAAAATTGAAAGTTTTCAGAAAAATACCAAAATTTCACCCTAGGATAATTTCGATATTCTAAATCCAAAAATAAAGTCCATTTTGAAATATGAAATTTAAAAAATTTCAAAAAGTGGTTATTACTATTTATAACGGCTAGTTTTAATAATATTTTAATAGCATATCGTTGTTTAGTGAAACTCGGTATTGCGTACAACACATGCTATCGAGGAAGGTTGCGATTGCGTGTAATGCGGCCAAGTTAGGGTTGCGTGTTATAAAAGACTCCTTTGTTGTAACGTACAACACAAGACATCAATAAAATTAAAAAGAATATTTTTCATAAAATCTCGGGGTGTTACATTCTACCCCCCTTAAAATAAATTTCACCCTCGAAATTCGTCGGGGTTATAAATGGTTTACTACTTGAAAGTTTCTTTAATAGAAACCCACATCGTAAAAAGGAATACCAAAACCAATCTTTAAAAACTAAGGTATGAAACATAACGGTTACCCAAATTAACTAATCACTGGATTTCCACATAGGAGAACATAGGTGAAAATATGGATATGAAAGAGAAACCTAACCATTATGTTCTGATGGAGAGTGTTAGAGAACATGGCTATGAAAAATCCAACAATCACAAAGCTATAGATTTGTGATGATCTAAGGTACCATATGATTCATCAGATATAAGGGAACTAGGACAACATTTTTGGTTTTCAAGATCATTTCCCTAAAGTTGATGAATTAAAAGAAATACTTACATGATTTTGGTACAATCTCACTGTTGTTCGTGAATTGAACAATTTCCACTTCATCCCTTAAAGAAATGAAGTTGAATTTGTTATTCGTGATGTGTTAGGAGATCATGTGATAGAATGATGGGTCATTCCATCTGTTTCAAACAAAAGGTTAGAAAAAGTTATAAGTCCATAAGATGGTTAGATTAATCGTATATGGTTCCAAAAATGAACTTATACTTCATATATCATACCAATTAATAAAATAAAACTAGTTTCTACTAACCAAGGACTTCCTGTAGGCCAGTGGTAGGCGATAAAGGCCAGTCGCACTTCGGTTGTGGATTCGATTCCCACAGCCTTGTCCGACGCGATGGGCTGCCGCCTGTCCTACATATTGTCCTTTTTCTAAAAACTACATTACTATAACATCCCATCAATAATATCGAACTAACTTATGTCCAACATAATCCATTCCAATCTTTAGTCTTATCTAAAATTCTTCGGTCCAAGCTCATAGTATAAATAAAATGATTACTTGAAATGTCACATAACAATCATGTGAATGCCATCATTTATCCCCCATATATCATAAGATATATCTTTTTGGTCAAATTAAAAACATGTGAATACCTTAATCATGTATTCTCTTGAAGAATTAATACCCATTGAAACTTAGTGAAAACATGAATGTTGTTAAATTCTCACACTTTCCACACACCAAAATCCCAAAAATTCTATATACTCAAACCATAATATCACTTAGTCCTTATATCAGTCATGAGCTCATGATTACTATCATATTGTTTTCTCCTTATCCCTTCATTATGCGCATTTCATCTTTTTTCTAAAAATATTTCAATCACCTTTTCATGGTTACTAGCACCATATAATTATTGAAAACCAATACATAGATATTCTAAAATTCCACAATACCATAAATGAGATTCCATGATACTATTCTAAAATCCCATTACATAAACACTTAATCATTACACAACATCATTTTCATACTCAAAATCACAAATAATGATCACCTGATACTTCCCTTTATCCTTTGCCTTAAGAGGTTTCTCACGTTGATCATCATTAACCCGTGGATTAGGGCATTTATTAGCATAATGCCCCATTTCCTTGCACTTGAAGCATTGAAGTGTTGGTGGAGAGTTCTCTCCAGTATTTTCTCTATTCACATCATTAGCAACCTTTTTCCCATTACTTCGACAATCAACTGCTCTATGACCTTCTTTTCCACACTTAAAACATTTTCTAGTACCTTTTATGCAATCTCCACCATGCTTCTTTCCACACTTTGAGCATAAAGAAACATTCATATTCTTTTCTCCATTGTTCTGATATTTATCCTTGAACTCCGTCTTTCATTTCTTGTCAAAACCATGAGATGGATATGTTACACCAACTTCCAATTCTACCTTGATAGCATAACGCACAATTTCTTCATAGACACTGAATTCTCTTATAGCTAATACCCTTCGAAGACTTGGTTTTAAGCCACTGAAAAATCTATCAACTTTACTTTCAGGTTGGATGATAAAGCTAGATGCATATCTTTCAAGTCTTGTAAAATTCGCTTCGTATATACCAACAGATTCATCATCCTTCTGCTTAAGCTCAAGAAACTACTTTTCCATCTTTGTTCGAATAATACGAGGGAAGTACTTACGGAAAAACAAGTTCTTAAACTCGTCCCATTCCATGGACTCAATTTCATCTCTTTGCCTCATATTCTTGATAATATTTCACCATTGATCAACATCACCTTCCAAACGATATACTGCTAAAATGACTTTATCATGCTCAAAAAATTGTAGAACTGAAAATATCTTTTCAGTAGTACTGATCCATTGTTCAGCCACTAAGGGATCAGAAGACCCGCTAAATGAAGGTGGACGCTACCTTATGAAGGATTCAAAAAAATGTTTCTCCTTTCTCTGCTCATTTTGAAATCCAGAATGATTCATAGATTATGTAAGTATAGAAATAAGATTGTGCACTCTATCTCACATGACATTGGTTTGGTCAGGAGGAAAATCATTGCATTGTCCATTACATTGATCAACACAGTTCCTTCGGGTTCCAGCCATCGTCTAAAACCCAAAAATAATAGTGTGAGAGGAAAATACCATGCTGGGGAAAACAATATACTAAAGGGGGAGTACCTTCAATATCTAACAGCTTAGGTTTAATTCTAAGATCGTTAGCACAATTCTAGGACTATAACCTATACGTATACTTAACCTTAGGGAGATCCCTAGACATACCTTAGAAATATCTCTAGGGATCTCACTAAAGTTTTCGCATCCTAGTTTCAAAGGTTGACTAAACCTTTCCTCTGATACCAATTGTAGAGACCTGAAGCTTGACATACATGAATATTACATTACTTTTGCGTAATACTTAATACATAAAAAATACAGACACACAAGGACCGTAATAGTTTAGTGCCTTTGGAAACTTGGAACATAATCTTCTAATCGTGGTGAAAGATCTTCAACATCTCCCATAAAGATCTTCCACTTTTGTTTCCTTATCTAAAACCTTTCTTTTAATCCTGGGGGAAAATAAAACATAAAAAGGGTGAGCTCGAATGCTCAGTAAGGGTAATCATGGATAAAATAAAACATACCATATACATTTGAACTTAAAAACATGAACATAATGTTTAAACATCAAAATCTTGAGCAACGACATAAAACATGGAAGTACATAAGGCATAGATCATAATGGAACATAAATCATGATAAAATAGCATGAGAATAAAACATGTAATTGTGGAAAACATTCAGAACTTGTTATGATTTCCATAGTAGCCAATGCATTGCTTCCAAGACCATCTTAGTGGACAAAGTCCCTTTCTGAATTGAGTTCACTCCTCGTTTCTGTCCTGTAACACTGAACCAGATTAACTTACCCTTCCAGCCATGTCTATCTCATGAGATATAAATCTTTACCCAATGCATTGGAGGGATATATAGGTCCCACCCATCTCATAATGAAATCATCATTTCGTGTGCCACAAAATCATAAATCATACATCATAACATAACCCTTGTAATAAAATGGGATTCTTAAACATCATGCCATCATAACATAATCCATAAAAATTTGATATCATTTCATCATAAGAAAACTGAAACCATTTAAATCATGGATACGTATTACTTGAAACATACACATATGAATTAATTTCATCTTAGATGGAAAATAGTTTTGAAAAAACACTTGAAATGAATTCTTGAGAAAAATATCCTTTCTTCTTTAAAATCATTTTCTTTTCACAAAATTCCATGCATTTTTTTTAAAAAAAGGGTTTTGTTGAAAATAATCATGTAATCTTGTAGAGGAAGCTTCTTGAAAATTAGGAGTTATGAAACCATAAAAATCCATTCACTCCGTATAAGTTAAAAATAACATTCTCCTCGTACTTTTGTCAGAAAAGTCAAAAAGTACCTTATATGGTAACCAAAGGAAAGATTCCATTCATAAAATGTGGTAAAAAGTCAATAAAGGGTAAAAATGACTTTAAACATTCATGGAAGAATAGTTAACATTTTATGAAAACATTTTTAGAAAACATGGTCATGGATGATAAACGTAACCCCACTAAATACTTACGTATAAGCAATCTCGGATAAAAATGAGATTGAAAATTTATCCCTTACCTTAGGTCCGATATGCTTCGTATGGATCCTAACCTCCTGTATAATGATTTAAATAATTTTATTTACTTATTACATAATCATATTCATTGTTATGATATCATATATGTTTCACTTATGACTTTATATTACCCGTTCTTTTGTAAATTCCATGTTAAAGTAGCATTTTGGGTAAAATCATTTCATTTATCGTATGTGTTTCGACTTGTAGTTCTTGAAATTATTACTTATATCCTGATTTACATAAATCCAGAGTGTAAAAAATGATTTATATATAATATATATTCATCATATACATATATATTATAGTTCTATAAAAAGAAATGAAATACACCGTTCATGGAGACGGTAGGCCGTATGTACGCATGAACGATGTTTTCGTTTACTTATTGAATTGAATGAAATTAAATAGATGACATACATATATATACATAAATCCAGTAGAATTATTATGTCATATATTTCATTATTATTCATTATATATAATTTATATTCCTTTTTTAATGGTTAATCATGGAAAATGAATCTCATCGCGTTCATGGAGACGGTAGTCCGTACGTACGCACGAGCGATGATATCATTCCCATGATCGTGGAATTGTATTAAAGTGTATGTATAATATTACAGAATCAATACCACTTTACAATAATCATATATATTCATTACTTTCACCATTATACTCATCCAAGTAAGGTGGTGGTGGAAAATAGATTACACCACGGAGTGGAGACGGTATTCCGTACGTACGCACGCGCAGTGATTTCGTTTTCCGTAGGATGGATAGATGGTGAAATATGTTTGTTTAATACTTATAATAACATATCAGTATATGAGTGATAATTATGTTATTACTTCATAATGAAACAACTAAATAAGAATAAGTGGAAGAAGAAATAAATTTGAAAGAATCGGTAACTGACATTACCTTTTCTTTGAAGCACCTCTTTGAGAACTCCTATTAGGGCACTAAAATTGCTCTTTGAAGAAGACCAAGACCTCTAGGATGTTTTTAGGGAAGTGTAGAAGAGAATTATTCAGTGTTTGGACTATCTTTAAGGCTCAAAGTGGTGTGAGGAAGAGAGGGAGGAGGTTCCCTTTTATAAGGGAGGAGAGGGGTACCTTTGGAAAAACTAAAAATATTATTTTATTATAAAGCCATATTCGGTTTTAAATAGCTCCAAATTGATTTATTTCTAAGATAAGGTGGGGATGGGTATAAATCCTCTAATACAATAGAATTTGGACAAGTTTAGTTTACTATTTTAATCTTATCATTTAGATTTAACTTTAAGTTAGATAAATTTACTTTTACCGTGTCTTTTTATGTTCTTACACTATAAGGTTAATAAACTTACTATAACAAGCCAAAATAACCCCAAGTTGTTTCTTATTAATATATATAACATTATATAAGTCCTTTTTATGAACCTTAGATTTTTAGGAATAAAATAACAATTAATAATATAATATTTGTTTTAAAAACTATTTTATGTCAATTTTGACACTATTTGGTAATTGATTTTTGTGAAAATCATAACAGAATGATTAGTTCGAAAAAAGTTAACTAAATAAATACTAACATGTCATATTAACCTAAAAAATTAGTTTAATTCATAAAAAGTCTCAAATTACAATTATTTGGGTATTTATGACATCAATTATGTCAATATTTCATTAATAAGATAATTAGTACGTCATCATTGTGTCAAAAATAAATTAAATTATTTAATGTCTAAAAATTATAAATAAAATACCCTTATGTAAGAAATATTTTTATCTTTATAATGAATATTTATAGTCGAATTTATATTATATATAACGCTATATTAAAAATGATTTACTTATTAAACTTTGATTTTAATTATTTTAACCCTTCTTTAAATAAATTAATGTTAAATGTCCTAATCTAATTTAAGTGGGCCTAAATGGTCATATTTTATTCCTAAGGTTGTTTTTGGTCGAATTACACATATCCAATAGAATTAGGACATGTGTTAGGGTAATAATAATATCATTTTTACCCTTAATTACCCTATTTACTTTTAACCGTGGTAAATAAAAGCAAAAAGTTACTATTCACCAAAAATTATTTTCATCTCATTGAACCAAATTTTACTTACTAACATCAACCATGTCTCTCGGATTTTTGAAATTCCATTCACAAAAGCAGTAAAATTAAGTTTTATGTAAATTTGCAAATTCTCATAGGAGGTGGGTAAAAGACGATCAAAAGTTCAATAAAATTTTTATATATCTAAAATTATTATAAAATGACTCCAATGAATTACATTGAACTTATATAAGTATTATGTGTCAATTTTGACCTAAAATAAATTTAAATAAAATAAATAATTATTTAAATAAAAAGTCGGTTTTTAAATAGTAACCCAGTGTTTCCACTATTCATCAAAAATTGAAAGTTTTCAGAAAAATACCAAAATTTCACCCTAGGATAATTTCGATATTCTGAATCAAAAAATGAAGTCCATTATGAAAGATGAAATTTAAAAAATTTCAAAAAGTGGTTATTACTATTCATAACGGCTAGTTTTAATAATATTTTAATAGCATATCGTTGTTTAGTGAAACTCGGTATTGCGTACAACACACGCTATCGAGGAAGGTCGAGATTGCGTGTAATGCAGCCAAGTTAGGGTTGCGTGTTGTGCAAGACTCCTTTGTTGTAACGTACAACACAATACATCAATAAAATTAAAAAGAATATTTTTTATAAAATCTCGGGGTGTTACATTCTACCCCCCTTAAAATGAATTTCGCCCTCAAAATTCGTCGGGGTTATAAATGGTTTACTACTCGAAAGTTTCTTTAATAGAAACCCACATCATAAAAAGGAATACCAAAACCAATCTTTAATAACTAAAGTATGAAACATAACGGTTACCCAAATTAACTAATCACTGGGTTTCCACATAGGAGAACATAGGTGAAAATATGGATATGGAAGAGAAACCTAACCATCATGTTCTGATAGAGAGTGGTAGAGAACATGGCTATGAAAAAGCCAACAATCACAAAGCTATAGATTTGTGATGATCTAAGGTACCATCTGATTCATCGGATATAAGGGAACTAGGACAACATTTTTGGTTTTCAAGATAATTTCCCTAAAGTTGATGAATTAAAAGAAATACTTACATGATTTTGGTACAATATCACTGTTGTTCGTGAATTGAACAATTTCCACTTCATCCCTTAAAGAAATGAAGTTGAATTTTTTATTCGTGATGTGTTAGCAGATCATGTTATAGAATGATGGGTCATTCCATCTGTTTCAAACAAAAGGTTAGAAAAAGTTAAAAGTCCATATTATGGTTATATTAATCGTATATGGTTCCAAAAATGAACTTATACTTCATATATCATACCGCTTAATAAAATAAAACTAGTTTCTACTAACCAGGGACTTCCTGTAGGCCAGTGGTAGGCGATAAAGGCCAGTCGTACTTCGGTTGTGGGTTCAATTCCCACAGCCTTGTCCGACGCGATGGGCTGTCGCCTATCCTGCAGGTTGTCCTTTTTCCAAAAATACATTACTATAACATCCCATCAATAATATCGAACTAACTTATGTCCAACATAATCCATTCCAATCTTTAGGCTTATCTAAAATACTTCGGTCCAAGCTCATAACATAAAGAAAATGATTACTTGAAATGTCACATAACAATCACGTGAATGCCATCATTTATCCCCCATATATCATAAGATATATCTTTTTGGTCAAATTACAAACATGTGAATACCTTAATCATGTATTCTCTTGAAAAATGAATACCCATTGAACCTTAGTGAAAACATGAATGTTGTTAAATTTTAACACTTTCCACACACCAAAATCCCAAAAATTCTATATACTCAAACCATAATATCACTTAGTCCTTGTATCAGTCATGAGCTCATGATTACTATCATATTATTTTCTCCTTATCCCTTCATTATGCGCATTTCATATGCTTTCTGAAAATATTTCAGTCACCTTTTCATGGTTACCAGTACCATATAATTATTGAAAACCAATACATAGATATTCCAAAATTCCACAATACCATAAATGAGATTCCATGATACTATTTTGAAATCCCATTACATAAAAACTTAATCATTACACAACATCATTTTCATACTCAACATCACAAATAGTGATTGCATGAGACTTCCCATTATCCTTTGCCTTAAGAGGTTGCTCACATTGATCATCATTAACCCGTGGATTAGGGAATTTATTAGTATAATGCCCCATTTCCTTGCACTTGAAGCATTGAAGTGTTGGTGGAGAGTTCTCTGTAGTCTTTTCTCTATTCACATCATTAGCAACCTTTTTCCCATTAATTAGATAATCAACTGCTCGATGACCTTCTTTTCCACACTTAAAACATTTTCTAGTACTTTTTAGGAAATATCCACCATGCTTCTTTCCACACTTTTAGCATAAAGAAACATTCATATTCTTTTCACCATTGTTCTGAGATTTCTCCTTAAACTCCATCTTTCGTTTCTTGTCAAAACCATGAGATGGATATGTTACACCAAATTCTAGTTCTACCTTGATAGCACAACACACAATTTCTTCATAGCTACTGAAGTCTCTTATAGATAATTCCCTTCCAAGACTTGGTTTTAAGCCACTGAAAAATCTATCAACTTTACTTTCAGGTTGGATGATAAAGCCAGATGCATACCATGGAAGTCTTGTTAAATTCGCTTCGTATATACCAACAGATTTATCATCCATCTGCTTAAGCTCAAGAAACTCCTTTTCCATCTTTGTTCGAAGAATACGAGGGAAGTACTTAATGAAAAACAAGTTCTTGAACTCATCCCATTCCATGGACTCAATTTCATCTCTTTGCCTTGTATTCTTGATAAGATTCCACCATTGATCCGCATCGCCTTCCAAACGATATACTACTAAAATGACTTTATCATGCTCAGAACATTGTAGAACTAAAAATATCTTTTTAGTAGTACTAATCCATTGTTCAGCCACTAAGGGATCAGAAGACCCTCTTAATGAAGGTGGACACTGCCTCATGAAGGATTCAACAGGATGTTGCTCCTTTCTCTGCTCATTTTGAAATCCAGAATGATTCATAGCTTGTGTAAGTATAGAAATAAGATTGTGCACTCCATCTCCCATGACATTGGTTTGGTCAGGAGGACAATCATTGCATTTTCCATTACATTGATCAACACGGTTCCTTCGGGTTCCATCCATCGTCTAAAACCCAAAAATAATAGTGTGAGTGGCAATTACCATGCTAGGGAAAACAACATAATAAAGGGGGAGTACCTTCAATATCTAACATCTTAGGTTTAATTCTAAGATCATCAGCACAATTCTAGGACTATAACCTATACGTATAATTAACCTTAGGGACATCTCTAGACATAACTTAGAAATATCTCTAGGGATCTCACTAAAGTTTTCGCATCCTAGTTTCCAAAGGTTGACTAAACCTTTCCTCTGATACCAATTGTAGAGACCCGAAGCTTGACATACATGGATATTACATTACTTTTGCATAATACTTAATACATAACAAATACAGACACACAAGGACCATAGTAGTTTAGTGTCTTTGGAAACTTGGAACGTAATCTTATAATCGTGGTGAAATATCTTCAACATCTCCCATAAAGATCTCCCACTTTTGTTTCCTTACCTAAAACCTTTCTTTTAATCCTAGGGGAAAATAAAACATAAAAAGGGTGAGCTAAAATTCTCAGTAAGGGTAAGCATGTATAAAATAAAACATACCATATACATTTGAACTTAAAAACATCAACATAATGTTTAAACATCCAAATCTTGAGCAACGACATAAAACATGGAAGTACATAAGGCATAGATCATAATGGAACATAAATCAAGATAAAATAGAATGGGAATAAAACATGTAATTGTGGAAACCATTCAGCACTTGTTATGATTTCCATAGTAGCCAAGGCATTGCTGCCAATACCATCTTAGAGGACAAAGTCCCTTTCTGAATCGAGTTCACTCCTCGTTTCAGTCCTGTAACACTGAATCAGATTAACTTACCATTCCGGCAATGTCTATCTCATGAGATATAAATCTTTACCCAATTAATTGGAGGGAGATATAGGTTCCACCTATCTCATAATGAAATCATTCTTTCGTGTGCCACAAAATCATAAATCATACATCATAGCATAACCCATGTAATAAAATGGGATTCTTAAACATCATGCCATCATAACAAAATCCATAAAAATTTGATATCATTTCATCATAAGAAAATTGAAACCATTTAAATCATAGAGACATATTATTTGAAACATAAACATATGAATTAATGTCATCTTAGATGGAAAATACTTTTGACAAAACACTTGAAATGAATTCTTGAGGAAAATATCCTTTCTTATTCAAAATCATTTTCTTTTCACAAAATTCCATGCAATTTTAAAAAAAAGGGTTTTGCTGAAAATAATCATGCAATCTTGTAGATGAAGCTTCTTGAAAATGAGGTGTTATGAAACCGTAAAAATCCATTCATTCCATATAAGTTAAAAATAACATTCTCCTCATACTTTTGTCGGAAAAGTCAAAAAGTACCTTATATGGTAACCAAAGGAAAGATTCCATTCATACAATGTGGTAAAAAGTCAATAAAGGGTAAAAATGACTTTAAAAATTCATGGAAAAATAGTTAACATTTTATGAAAACATTTTTAGAAAACATGGTCATGGATGATAAACGTAACCCCAGTAAATACTTACGTATAAGCAATCTCAGATAAAAATGAGATTGAAAATTTATCCCTTACCTTAGGTCCGATATGCTTCGTACGGATCCGAAACTCCTGTATAATGATTTAAATAATGTCATTGACTTATTACATAATCATATTAATTATTATGATATCAGATATGTTTCACTTATGACTTTATATTACCCGTTCTTTTGTAAATTCCATGTTAAAGTAGCGTTTCGGGTAAAATCATTTCATTTATCATATGTGTTTCGACTTGCCGTTCTTGATATTTTTACTTATATCCTGATTTAAATAGTTCCAGAGTGTAAAACACATGATTTATATATAATATATATTCATCATATACATATATATTATAGATCTATAAAAATAAAGGAAATACAACGTTCATGGAGACGGTAGGCCGTACGTACGCATGAACGATGTTTTCGTTTCCTTATTGAATTGAATGAAATTAAATAGATGACATACATATATATAAATAAATCAAGTAGCATTATTATGTCATATATTTCATTATTATTCATTATATATACTTTATAATCGTTTTTGAATGGTTAATCATGGAAAATGAATCTCATCGCGTTCGTGGAGACGGTAGTCCGTACGTACGCACGAGCGATGATATCATTCCCATGATCGTGGAATTTTATTAAAGTGTATGTATAATATTAAAGAATCAATATAAATTTAAAATAATCATATATATCCATTACTTTCACCACTATACTCATCCAAGTAAGGTGGTGGTGGAAAATAGATTACACCACGGCGTGGAGACGGTATTCCGTACATACGCACACGCGGTGATTTCGTTTTCCGTAGGATGGATAGATGGTGAAATATGGTTGTTTGATAATTACAATAAGATATAAGTATATTAGTGATACTGATGTTATTACTTCATAATGAAACAACTAAATAAGAAGAAGTGGAAGAAGAAATAAAGTTGAAAGAATCGGTAACGGACATTACCTCTTCTTTGAAGCGCCTCTTTGAGACCTCCTCTTTGGGCAATAAAATTGCTCTTTGAAGAATAATAGGACCTCTAGTATGTTTATAGGTAAGTGTAGAAGAGAATTTTGCAGGGTTTGGCCGAGCTTGAAGGCTCAAAGTGGTGTGAGGAAGAGAGGGAGGAGGTGCCCTTTTATAAGGGAGGAGAGCGGCACCTTTGGAAAAACTAAAAATATTATTTTATTATAAAGCCATATTCGGTTTTAAATAGCTTAAAATTGATTTATTTATAATATAAGGTGGGGATGGGTCGAAATAATCTCATACAATATAATTTTTATAAGTTTAGTTTACTATTTTAATCTTATCATTTAGATTTAACTTTAAGTTAGATAATTTTACTTTTACCATGTCTTTTTGTGTTCTTACACTATAAGGTTAATAAACTTACTATAACAATCCAAAATAACCCCAAGATGTTTATTATTAATATATATAACCTTATATAAGTCATTTGGCCGAGCATTAGATTTTTAGGAATAAAATAACAATTAATAATATAATATTTGTTTTAAAAACTATTTTATGTCAATTTTGACACTATTTGGTAATTGATTTTTGTGAAAATCATAACAGATTTATTATTTATAAAAAAGTTAACTAAATCAATAATAACATGTAATATTAATCTATAAAATTAGTGTAATTCATAAAAAGTCTTAAATTACATTTATTTGAGTATTTATAACATCAATTATGTCAATATTTTATTAATAAGATAATTACTACATCATCATTGTGTCAAAAATAAATTAAATTATTTAATGTCTAAAAATTATAAATAAAATATAATTATTTAGGAAATCGTTTTATCTTTCTAATGAATATTTATAGTCGAATTTATCTTATGTATAACCCTATATAAAAAATGATTTACTTATTAAAATTTGATTTTATCTATTTTAACCATTCTTTAAATAAATTAATGTTAAATGTCCTAATCTAATCAAAGTGGGCCTAAATGGTCATATGTTATTCCTAAGGTTGTTTTTGGTCGAATTACACTTATACAATAGAATTATGACATGTGTTAGGGTAATAATAATATCATTTTTACCCTTAATTACCCTATTTACTTTTAACCGTGGTAAATAAAAGTAAAAAGTTACTATTCACCAAAAATTATTTTCATCTCATTGAACCAAATTTTACTTACTGACATCAACCGTGTCTCTCGGAGTTTTGAAATTACATTCAAAAAAACGGTAAAATTAAGTTTTATGTAAATTTGCAAATTCTCCTAGGAGGTGGGTAAAAGACGGTCAAAAGTTCAATAAATTTTTTATATATCTAAAATTATTATAAAATGACTCCAATGAATTACATTGAACTTATATAGGTATTATGTGTCAATTTTGACCTGAAATAAATTTAAATAAAATAAATAATTATTTAAATAAAAAGTCAGTTTTTAAATAGTAACCCAGTGTTTTCACTATTCATCAAAAATTGAAAGTTTGCAGAAAAATACCAAAATTTCACCCTAGGCTAATTTCGATATTCAAAATCAAAAAATGAAGTCCATTTTGAAAGATGAAATTTACAAAATTTCAAAAATTGGTTATTACTATTCATAACGGCTAGTTTTAATAATATTTTAATAGCATATCGTTGTTTAGTGAAACTCGGTATTGCGTACAACACACGCTATCGAGGAAGGTCACGATTGCATGTAATGCAGCCAAGTTAGGGTTGCGTGTTGTGCAAGACTCCTTTGTTGTAACGTACAACACAAGACATCAATAAAATTAAAAAGAATATTTTTCATAATATCTCGGGGTGTTACAACCATATATTTCTAAGGGTATTATAATTTTTTATAAACCAAACTACAACAATAAAATCCATAATATATGCCGAAATCCATTATACATGTTTAGACACCTCACCAAGTAAGTGATGTTGAGAATGATGCCTTAAAGAGGTGTATTTGTATACTTCTATTGTCTATTATAATGAGATATTATCTATATACAAAGAAAGGATAATGAAATATAAGTATATTGATGCTTATACCATGATATCTCTCTTGAGAAGGAGAAAGTGAGGATTTATATAAATGAGATTGTTAATACACTATACAAGTGTAAATTGGAAGAGGATAATTAGATATTAATTATGTATTCAATATACTAAAGTACATTGATCAATTAGAGAATTTTGGGATTCTATATGGATAATAAATTATCTATCAATCTTATATTATCATCCTTACCTTCCAAGTTCTCCTGGTTCATCTATATTATGAGATGAATGGTATGGATGAACAACTCGGGAATATTTTGACTAAGGTTCACTTGGGAGATAAGGGTTATGGTAACTTGGTTCCACAATCCATATCAAGAATTATATAAAAGGAAATATTGAAAATCCTATGATTATTTTATAATAAATGATGCCTTTAAAAACTCTTTTAATGAGATAAAAGATTTTTTGGTAGTTTAGTGAACAAAAAATTATTTGTTTCTCATGTGAACAAGAAATATCATTTTAAAATAATTTTAATAGATTAAAGAAGATTAAAAATATTTACATCTAATTAAAATATATTCATCATAAAATTTAATGATTCTCTTTAAATTTTTGGGTATTAAATTATAACTTTTACTCAAATACTAGAACCAAGAAAGAAAAATTACAAGAAGTAAGATGTGTTCTCCCAATATCTGAGGAAGGGTGATTCCTTTATCAGTTGCGAGAAGTACATAACTTCAAGTAGTAAAATTGAATTCCCCCAGTGGATAAAAAGGGGTGATTTATGTATTAGAAGTGATAATTTCACAACTTCTAATTTCCAATAAGACTGATTCAAGTTAAACTATTATTTTTCATTATGTATGACCTGTACATTTATCTTAGTGATATATGGGACACAAAGAGACATTATTTCATAAATTTTATTATGGTTTTCATATATAACAAATAGTTTAGTAATTATTGAATAATAGATTTCTAATAGTGGAAATAAATGATGAATATAAATTATAAAAATTATACCTAGTTGTAGTAATATAATTATTTATCAATTAAAACTTAAGGTTAATGTTAAATATATTCCCAGAAGGGTATTTAGTTTTCCTACTACTAAAATAGTCTAGGTATTATCGATGTACTAACTTATTGAGTTTTATACAAAGAAAAATTTATAAATAAAGGTATTCCACAAAGCTTGCGGAGTTATTTTAGCTATATAAGAACAAACTATTTCATGGTGAATCTAGAGGTGAATTCATATAAATTATTAAATCCCCTTTAAGAAATTTAGGTATTGATTGATGAATATAATAAATGCACTTGGTAAAATATACAGGATCATCTAGGTTGGTATTCTAGAGTATATCTTAACCAAGTATCCATTTATCATTAAATGTAGAGTAAAGGTTTTCCTAAACTCACATTACCCTATTCACTTCATAGAGATAGTGATAGTATAAGGTAGATTGATGACGAGTCTTATAAATATTGCATATCTTCCATGATTCTTTTATAGAAAAGTTTTGTGAAATAATAGCATATCAACTAACCATATGCCAACTAAGTTGACTAATGGATGCCATATAATTTACAATATGATTGGATTCAATTAATTTCATATCCTAATGTATTCTTATTTGAATCATTTGTTAAATTAAAATTAACTTCAAATGTATTTAAAAGGAAACATAAGGTGAATCTCTAATTATTATCTTATATCTACTAAGATAATAAAATACCTAAAATATAAAGATATTAATCATACCAACTAAATTTATATATTGTACAGACATCTATTTTATATAATGAGATTAAGAAAATATTCAGTTGAATCTTGGATCCATATGCAAAAGTTGGCATAAGAATAGTTAACTATACATGTTCAGTGGGAGAAATTGTTCTAGAGTCACATACTTTGTAGGATAGTTAAAACCATTATGGTGGTTATATATTTACCATAGAGGGTGATATGTATTATTTGATAATAATAATTTCTACATGAAGTAGTATGTTTCAATATATCTATGATTGATAAGTCCATTTGAAATTAAAAATGGATTCCATGTACTAAAACCCAGTTGTTCATTTTGGTAGTTTCTCTAGATGATTTAAATCCTTTGGTAGGTATTCAAGAGAAACTATATAGGTATGGTCAATTTTAAACTAATAAAGTATAAATGGTTAATAAAAGGATTACAATATCTAGGAATAGTCTATATTAACCATGGTGGGTGATAATACCATATCACTAATCATTGTGTAAAATTCCACTCAAAATTTACTTTTTATAGATTTTCTATGATCATTTTATTGGGAATTGGACCTCATGACCATGCTTTTTTAAGGAAACTGTATGGGAGATGTCTACAAGACATTACTATAATGTTTAGTGACATCAATAAATACCAATATGATATATAAGTTTTAAGGATCCATTTATGGATTAAAATAAGCATAACAATCATAAGATATTAATTTTAAATGAAACTTCTCCCAAGTGTCTATAAGTGGTTAGTGAGAGCACTATGGCTTTAAAGCAATTTTTTTGACAACATAAAAAACAAGTTGTAGTATTATAGTTAATTAAGACTAAAGTTATTTCTCAAATATAACTTAAGCAGTAACCCAAGTTCTAGGGAATAATATCTAATAACATAGTTCAATAGGGTTACTTAATCTAAGTTATTTTACATAGCTTACATGGTATTGAAAAATACAAGATGGAACAATACACCCAAATTGTCTCATTTTCACTTGGTATTCTTGTGAATTATAGACTACATATTCCAAAGAGTACTTTGGAAATCTATATCAAATGCCATTATATATAAATTTTTTTATCTTTCTTATATATAAATAATAGAATAAAAATATCAACCAAGAATTGGATAATTTCATAGGTTGGCAGTTAGAACTATCTGAGAGTTCTTGAGGAAACAAAATTATACGAGTTACTGATAATTAGAGAAATGAGAATAATAGTTTTAATAGGAAATAAAACTATTCTTCTTTTAGATCAGTTGTTCTAATATCAAAGTAAAGCTTAGATAATTCACTAGTGTTAAGTATATTACAACCATTAATTTCAATATATATATTAGATCAAGTATGTTTCATATTTTGATGTAGTTTATGAAGTGATTTTAACAACAATTTATTCAAGATATTAGAGTTATAATTAGATAGTAAAGTTCAATCATATTATGATAAAATTTTAACTATGGTATTATTCAGGATGTTAGGGATCATAGAGGACAAGAACATATACATGGTGATATAATCTCTTGATGTATTTTCTAATAGAGATAAGGTCACAATTAGAAGAACAATCATAGAAATGTGGTCATCTTAGTAGCTATAACCATATCTCAATAGAAGCATGTTTATCATGTGAGGATAACCAGTTAAGTCGTTAATTGCTGGCTCCAGTGAAAGTTGGAGTCTCTTAGATTCGTTTCCCTAGGACCAAATACTATGCACATTAGATTAACAATATATTCATGATATTAAATATTAAATTATTATCTTATCACAACGTGATCATTCTTGTGCATGACATAGCATGTGATAATGTTCTAAGGGTAACTATCACACTAAAGGTTCATAGCAGTTCCATGCTATGATGAGATTATAGAAGTTCCATGACCTTATTTTTAAATATATAAATTCTATATCCAAAATATTTCATTTTATGGAATATAAATGATATATAATATCTATAACAACCCATAACCCACACTCCCATTTCTGATGCTAAATTCATAAACTTTACATTTTTGGATTTGATATCGAAGAAGCTTAACCAATTTTCTCCAATAAAAACTCACAACATCAAAAAATAAATATTAGACCACTCACATACCCATGGAACTTTTAGCTTTAGAGTTTTAGAGAATTTGGACTAACTCATATCAACTTGGATTCATAAACAACTGGTTTATAAAGATAAACACCATCTCCAGTTATACCTAGCTTTTCTTATTTCACATTAGGTCATCAACATCATCCATATGAAATTCCTTCTAGAAATAATTCATCCAACCTAATATTTATAACCCATGTAAAAGGAAACATAATAAGGGTGAGATCAAATGCTCAGTAAGGTTAAACATAAGCATTAGTAATTGAAATTCATCAATGAGCATAATAAGTCCATAAGGGTATGATGGCATAACCAAAGTGCATGAATGAATCATAAAAGAAATCATACCCATAAATACCTCCATAATCAAATAGGAATACATGGAAAAGTTAATATTCATAAGAATCAATAATCATGAGCCATGTGATATCAATATTGAACATAAGAAACATTATAAACCCATAACAAGAAATTAAAACCCTTTTTGGTAATTTAGATCATAATATTCATCAAACCCTTTCAAAATCCTTTTAATTGGAATAACCATATAACCAACTTATAATATAATCATTACCTAATGCATTGGAGTTCTATCTTGTTGCACCCATTGTTTAAGCTATAATAGTCTCACCCATCACTATCTGGGATGCCCCATCGTATAAGCTATAACGGGCTCACATGATTCTATTTGGGTCACCCCATTGTATAAGCTATAATTGGCTTACCCAACACTATATATTCCACCCACAGTATAAGATGTAATGGGATCACCCGATGCTATCTGGGATTTCCCATCATATAAGTAATGTCCAAGAACCACAACATGACTAAAGTATAAAGAGTTTTCATTTCATCATAAAACTCTTAAAAAAATCATTATTATTTAAATGCCTGATTAACCTATGGAAAAGAAATGGGTTTCATGTAAATATATTTTAAACATGATTAACCCATGAAAAATAAATGAGTTCCATAATAATCGCTTTGAAATATGGTTAAACCATGAAAAAGGAATGAGTTCCATAACAATCTCATTGAAACAATATTAATCCATCCATAGAAAGAATGAGGATGGTATCATTATAAAATATCTCCATTATATAATGATTAAAAACAAGGGTTGTTGACATTGATGAATGGAAATACCATTAAAATATCATTAAATACATTTTGAGGGAAATACCCTTTTCATTTTCAAAATCACTTTTTAAAACATAAATCATTTTGAAAATCCTTTTCTTTGAAAATAATATTGAAAGATTATAAAGGAAGATTTTAAAAATAATTTAAATCATTTCATGAGGAAAATATCATTCTGGATTTGGATAATACCTTTTAAAATATTTTTGAAAACATTTTTAGAAAACATGTTTTTAGAAGAAAAAGAGTTTTCGATTGAAAATATGTTTTTTCATAAAAACATTCTTTTAAACTATTGAGTACATAAAGAGAAGAAAATTAAGAGAATACATATATTCTCATGAAATAACCAGGGGAAAATAAAATTAATGAAAATTATTTAGAGTTAGATCATATTATTTCAACATTGGAGATTTAATCACAAACAATATCAAGAAATGATAAGGTTGTAAAATGAAACTTTTACCACTTTGGTGACATTGAATTGCAATCCCCATGAAAGGATTACATGAAATGAAACTTTAAATACCATTATAATAAATAAATTATTAATATTACATGTAAAATGGGGTGAATATACACCATATAAAATAAGATTGGTGCATAACATGATATAAGTCTCAAAGAAGGTAAATTGTGACAAAAATCCATTACCGCTTTGATAACTTTTGGACTGTAAACTCCATGAAATATATACCATAAAATGGATATATAAATCCCAATAATATTCGATAGAATCATCATAAAATAAATTCATTGGAATTATATACATCACATAAAATAAATAGGTGGTGAATATGGCATGTGTCTCAGAGAAGTAAAAAGGTGAGACGAAAATCCCTTACGTTGAGTCTGATTCATCACGTGTGTCTTTATATTCAAAATAAAATAAACTTATGTTAAATATTTACTTGATTAATAAAATTTTTCAAGTTTATTTATTTAAATTATTAATAAGTTATATACAATTACTTAATCAATTGAGTTTAAGTCAGATGTTTTGACCGTATTCAGCTTATGTGTAAAAAATGACTTTGGTCGGTTGACTATGGATGAAAATGTAATTATTTAAACTTATCCAAGATAATAATAATGAAATAATTATCATATTTATACATCAATTATAATTTTAAAACCAATCATTTAATATGGTTTTTAGAAATTGACTAACGTTATGATCATGGAGACGGTATCACTACAAAAAAACCTGTAAATTAGCGACATTTTTGAATGTGTTAGCGATATCTATAAATGTTTCTAATTCATTTAATGAGGTTTATAAAAGAACATAACTAAATGAGGAATCTCTAATTTAGTGATTTTTATAAATTTAACCAATTAGAGATAACCCATTTAGAGACACTTCCAAAAAACATCAGTAATGGAAATTCATATTTTTTTAAAGCTCATATATATTTTTTTAAATTTAAATTCGCATTTTATTTTTCAATTCTGGTGGGTCAATTTTAAAAAAAATCCATTTTTTTTTCAGTGGGCCCCCATCCATCCCTTTCTCTCTCTAATCCAAATTCCTCAAGCATTTGCCCCTCCATGTGGTGTCCCTACATAAAAACTCCCACACCACCATCTCACCCTAGAAACCGCCCACATGCAGGATTCAAACCTTGTACCTCCACCCTCAAGACGAAACACACAACCAACTCACCTATTACATTTTTGAACATTTAATTATATTATGTTATATTTATATATATATAAATATATTTCAGTACTTAAAAAATTAATATATTATATATTAATTTATTAAAATACATATATTTATATATATATATGTTTATATATATATATATGTTTACATATACATGTTTATATTTTATGTTTATATATATATTTATATTATATATATATATGTATATTAGATATATATATATGTATATATGTATATATATATTATATGTTTACATTAATATATATATATATGTTTATATATATATATATTTATATATAAATATATATATGTGTGTGTGTTTATATATATATATATATATGTTTATATATATGTGTGTGTGTGTGTAAATATGTCTGTGTATGTATACATATATATAATTGTAATTATAAATTTATATTATATATATGTTTATATTTTATGTTTATATATATATGTTTATGTTTTATATTATAAAAATATATATGTTTATATTTTAAGTTTATTTATATGTTTATATTATATTCATATATGTTTATATATGTATATATTTATATATATATATGTGTGTGTGTGTGTGGGCATAAATATATATGTGTTTGTATACAAATATATATAATTATATATATATATATATATATATAATTAGCCAAGTTTTAAAACCCTGGTAAACATGTCACTAAAATAGCCATGTTCTCTAAAAAATGTGAATAAATCTAAAATATATATATGTGTTTATAAATATATATATTTATATATGTGTGTGTGTTTGTGTTTATATTTATATATATATGTTTATGTGTTTATATATATATAAATATATATTTACATTGATGTGAGGAAATGAGCTATATAAATATATATTTTTTGTGATGTTTCCTGAAAAACATTCTTAATTTAGCGACGCTTTTAAAAAATGTCTCTAAAAAAACATCGCTAAAAAAACCACTAAATTCCAGTTTTTTGTAGTGTTGGCCGTACATACACATGACTAATGTTTCTATTTCTCAATGATCATTATGGAAATAAGGTATGTAATATTTTATCTTTCCATAATGATAATAATTTCATAAATACCATATTATTTAATTATATATAATTATATATATAATTCTTGTGACGTGGTGGTGAAAAAAGGAATCACATCGCTTCGATGAGGCGGTATTCCACATGTCCACGAATAACGTTATCATTTTTTCTAGCTAGTGAAAAGGTAAAAATAAAATGATATATTATATTTACATAATGATAAATATGTCATTAATATCATAAATATGTCATATATATCACATATAGTTATTATCTTTATCCTTATTACCTTCTATGCAATGCGTTAGTGAAAAATGAATCACATCGCTTCGCTAGGCGGTAGTCTGTCACACACACAAGATACGTTATCGTACCCCATACAGAATGTAATGAAAAAGGGTATATATGATATAATTAATCCAAAGGTATAATTATTTTATAAATATCATATATAAACTTTAGATCCATATTCATACCCAACCATGACAAGTGGTAATGGAAAAATGAATGACATCATTTCATGAGATGGTAGTCCACTGTACACATAAATGATGATTTCATACCCCATTGGATGGAAGAGTGGGTGGTTGTAGGTTGTAAAATTTTCATAAAAAAATATTAGTATATGGAATATACTAAGGTTATTATATCATAATGGTATAATAAGAATTTATGGATGTGGTGAAAGAAATAAAATAAAACGCTCATTGAAGAACATTACCTCTTCATTGGGTATCCTCCTTAGGTTTTCACTAAATACCTTCCTAGGATGGATTTATGCACAAAATAATACTTATAGTGTTAGGGTATGGGAGTTTAGAAGTGATTTGGGTAGGGGTTGGAGGATTCAAATGGTTTGAGTGGTGTGAAGAAGTGAGGGGATTGAGTACCCTTTTATAGTTGAGGAGGAGTGATATTCTTGTAAATACCCAAAATTATTCACTATTGTGAGGTTAATATTACCTCAATTGGATAAAAAATTGTTAATTAAAGGGTTTTAGGGATTATATGGTTGATCCAAACCTCCAACAGACAATAAAACACACCTTTTAAACATTTTTTCCTTAACTTCTATGTTTCTTTACTTTTACCATTTTGGGTTTTAACTATGATAACTAGTTCTCTAACCTAGGAAATTTATCATTTAATCCTAAATCAAAGTGATAATTACTAGAAAATTTGTACCCACTATTTTTAAATATGATATCTAATTTATAAAATAAAAATTCTATGTGTGTTGAAAATTAATTTTAACACAAGTTCATGTAATGAAAAAAAAAACTACTTTAACTTTAACTACGTTAACAAATTTTTTACTATTTATGGGTAAATATATTTATTATTAAATAAAAAAATGGTCCATTAATGTAACATATTTTATATTTATTAATATTTTAAAATCACTTGATAGAAGATATGATTTTTAGTCTTTTTCCAACGCTTTCGTTGGGGCGCGCCACCAAGCGCATTTGACGTGACATTGGCATTGCAACTATTACCTTGTATCCTCACTTTCCAAAGTGGTAAACTTTCATTACTTTCTACAGATATTTATACTCCTTGGTTGAAATTGGATTATGGGATTTTTTCCTCCTTCTATGGATTCCTCCTCAAAAATCATTACCTATTCAAATTCTCCCTCATAGAGTTAAGTCATGTTTGTGGAACTCATTCCCAGTTCCATCTCTTTATAGATACCAGTTAATTACACTTCTTCTATCTGTACATTATGGGGGTATTTACAAATTACAAACCTTCATTTAGAAGATTATTCATGTTGGGCATCGCTGACATGTCTATAATTTAGGAACATTGGTCATTTATATCTCCCTCATAGGAGGTAATCTTATGGAAGAATCTTAGGCATGAAACCTATGGAATACCATGTCGATCACAAGGTATTTGATTCCAATGGAATATGTTCTAAGTCTTTCACCTTAGTAATCCCATATTTATCATGAGGTAGTTGATTCCATAGGCACATATCTTCCAAGGATTTCACTTCAGGCATCCCATGTTTAGTATGAGGTAGTAGTGTGAGATAGGTCATGAGTTTAACATCTTATAGAGATGGAATGAGACTGATCAAAATTCCCCCAAAATGTATATCAATGAGGTACATCCCTAGAAGGGATAACTTGGAAGGTTTATCAATGGATGGATGATAATTCTCTATAGGGAAGAACCGGGGAGGTGTGTCCCATAAAGGAAATATGTCACACTATAAAGTTCGAACACCCCTGGAGGTGAATCAAGGAAGTTTACCCCTAAGATGGGGCATATAGGTTTACCATTGGTTATTATTGAACCTCAAAGATGCGTCCTATGTACCCTTTTTAGAATACAAGGATAAAAACCCACATAGTTCTACACCACAATTTAAGGTCATGTTACAGGACTGACCCATGCTATTTAAGGTCATGCAATAAGGATGCTCACATTGTGAAGGGAGAATCAATGAGGTATGGGGTGGGGCACATGTGTGGAAGATTCCATTCACAATAGAATCACTATTGGTTGGATTTTGGTGTGGGGATTATTCATGAAGTCTGATCGATGGACATGGAGGAGATGTGGTCTCCCAGGTGGGTGGTAGGATCTCACTAGGATGTGGTGGCCTAGAGAAGATCAGGATGGGTGTGGATTTTGGGTTTTAACCTTAGAGAGGCTTCCTATGTATCCTAATTAGTTGGTAATCAAAGACTATGTAGTTTGGAAAGTTAGTTCTTACACATAGAATATTCCCTTTGATGCGACATGATTGAGGCTTACACTTTGGAGGATTCCCATAGAAGTGGATGTTGGATATCGTGGTATCTCTAACCTCTAAACTCATGAGAGTTATTATAAGTGCGAGAAACAAGAGGGATCAATAGACCCGATGACCATGTCATGAAAGATGCGCCAATGAGAGATGGTGTGGGGCTTACACATGGAGGATACCCAAGGAAGATGTCATTACATATAGGGAGGATCTAATTCCATATGAAGATTATCTCATTCCTTGTGATTCATACATGGAGTATCCTATGCTTGTGACACTGGGTGTGTGGGAATTATGCATAGAAGCTTCCCTATGGGGTTAGATTCTACTCCACTGGGTTTTCTTTTACTCTATTATGGGAGAGGGTGTAATCCCATGATGATCATACATGGGGAATCCTGTGTTCATTGCATGGGGTAAGACTAAAATTTTACATCATGTGTTGAGGAAGTTGGTGCTAGGCAGTTTTATGTCACGAAGCATGGATGTGGGGGACTCACTCCTTAACCATTGGGATTACATAACCGCAACTCATGCACCCTTGGGAGGGGTATGTGTTTAGAAATGTTAGTTTGGAACTGTTTGGAGGAGTGGTTGATCATGAGGTCTACGTTAGCATGCCTTTGATGTGAAGAAAGAGGCATTGATATACCTATAATGAGAAGAAAAAGGTATATAGGATTCTCAGGATGCACTTGAAGTGGAGTGGACCACAAGAATGGGTAGAATAGGTGACATTGGGACTTGGAGTGTGGATAAACTGATCTTGGATTGGTATGGGGGATCTGAGCACTCAACCTTTGTGATGAGGTTTTAGTAGAAGGTAGGAAACATAGAAATTCCTATGGTAAGGTTTTCATGAAGTATAGGTACTCACAGAGAGTTTATTCACAAAACTTATGAGATTATTGGGGTTTAGGGTCTTCGTGAAGGAGAAGGCTTTTGGAAATAGGGTGACCCTACCTCGGGATAAAGTCATGGATTAGGAAAGTAGTGCTTTGTAAAGGATTAATGCTTCGTAAAGCTTCAAGTTCCCCTGAGGTCCTTCTTCCTTCATGAAGGGAACACTTCTTAATGAAAGTAATATCCACTAAACATGGAGGTTCTTATGAACATATTAAATGTAATTTCATGAAGATGAAATACCTTAGATGACCCATTTTTGGTTTTCCTTGTGATGCTCAGGTGCTTCACGAATTGAGAGAAATTAAGAAGTCGAAGGGTTAGGTAACCATCACCAAAGGTTGGAATGAGTTGGGTAGTTATAGGTAAGGGGGTTTCTTGAAGCTGGGAAATAATTTGTGAAGTAAATGTGGGATTTGTGAATGGGTGTGGCTCTATCGGACTCGTGAATGCTTCCATAAATCCACCACATAGTCATGAAGCAGTGTTGGACTAATAAAGGATACCATTAACCCTTCGCATGATCATAAAGGTAATTCTCATCCAGGAGATTTATGAGCTTCAAAAAGTAGTAAGGATTCATGAATTTGACCCTTAAGAGGGTTTTGTGTCTATTTTGGATTATATGTTCTCCAAACTAGTTGCTTCTTCCTCATGTTTTCCCATGGGACATATTTTGATGCCAAAAAATTCCCCCCTTTAGAGTGGAAACTGATGAGAAAAGGATAAGGGTTTTATTCTAAGGGAGAATTTCTAAAAATTAACAATTTTCTCCCTTTCGCGAAGATGACTCACGATACTCATGCGTGATTCTAGTTTGTGATGGTCATTGGCACGAAGGTCATCACAAATCATGGATCATACATTCACCTATAAATAGAACGATTGGGGGCCCTCAAAGGAACATGAATTTTTAGGAATAAAATATCATTGATCTATTTTAATAAATCTCACAATCTTTGTGAACAAGCTCTGTGAACACTACCTTAGTGAACTGGACTTCTGGACATTTTCTCTACGAACACTACTTAGTGAATCGAACTTCTGCAAACCATATCTTTGTGAAGCGAGCACCGCAATCCAGAGATTCGTGAACCGGCTCCACAAATATCCTTAAAAAATAACCTTACCTAAATGGACTCAAAAACCAACTAAGTCTTGAATTCAATGGATGCTCAAAAAGTTTCTTAGGAATTCATTGTAGATGCTTCTTGAAGGGAAGATATGGTGAACAACATCGTGATCTGGGGGTGCATTCGAAGTTCCTCAGACCAATAATAATTTATTGGATTTTTTTAGAAGTATCAAATAGAGTATATTTTGTGTAAGAAGCTTATTATATATGTATTTGGACTGAGAGACGATTTATTCATTCTATAAGAAAGTAGGTATGAGCTAACTTACTGGTATGGGGGATTAGTGGGGTAGTACTAATGGCACAGGGCCTCTACAGTCCACATATGGAAGGAACAAGCACCCATTATGGTATAATTTCTCTACAAATACATCAATAATTTTTATAGGGAGAATCTTGAGGAAGATGAATCCCCACCATATTATCATAAGATCATCAAGGAAGGTTTGGGGGACCCACAAAATGGATGGAAGGACAACTTGGATCTATGCTAGGGAGGAAAATTCACAGATGAGTGGGCCTATGCCTACTGGACATGCATGTTGTGTGCTGAATTTCAGGTAGAGATGAAGTGTATAGGACTCTATGAAGTAGCATGGGCCTCATAGTGTTACATTTAATGGCTGTAGGAGGTCATGCATGAGCTACTAAGCAGATAGTCACTGGGGACCAATACATTCCATCTACATCATGGGGAAGTCATCATCATCCATTGGGACCTTCACCAAATATCCAGGATCTTGATCCTAGGGGCAATGTATGATGGGTTCCTCCTCACAGAGAGTGTATGGGGGACCAGGAGTAGTTTTAAATTTTGGAGAAGGTGCTACTAGACCTTGTGCAGGGAACTAGTGAAGAGAAGCTAGGAACGAGGGAAATTTACTTCAAACAATAGTTCATATACTTCTTTAAAAAACCAATAAAGAGGCACACTGAGGGGGAGGAGTTGAAAATGAAGATTCTAATGAGGCCACACAAATGCCCGAGGAGATATTAGTAGATAAAAGAGGGATCTTACTAGAGGATTCTAGAATCGAGCTAGTGGAAACTGTGGGGATAAAAAATCAATATAGAGAATCAACTCATAGTCATGTTGGAAAAATTTATTGTGTCACTCATCTATGGATGGATACTACTAGTTAGGGATGCACACATGGTGGTGCGACCAAGAACCTTCATAATTGAAGAGATTCTGGAAACAGGGGAACGTGTCAACCTTTCCGTTCCAATTTTCAAAAAATTATACAAAATAATTTGGTGCATTAGAGAAGGGAATACACCACTACATGTGTGTGGGACCTTCCAATTTCTATATATCTGGGTGGATTCACACATGGGGGGGGGGTATGAGAACCCAAACCCCATTTACCATCCCACAAAAAACTTATGGACAACAATTCTGAAAATCTTGGGAATTTTCCCATTTAATCTGGGTATGATAGAAGTGATAAATAAGGTTGGGTTGGAGGATTAGTTCACCTTTCACCTGTTCTTCCTACCGATGGGGGTGGTGAACGATGATGGTGTAGGGACCAAAGATCATTGATTATATCTCCTGGAATTTCATGGTGGATTACTGGTAAAAAGAGTTGATTGAAATCCAGTTTTCAATCCATAAAATCCACATCGATTCACATAGCAATTTAGGTGTCTACAGAGGATGACTCCAATGGTGTAATCATAGGTACAACATGAGTGTCACCCTTTGATGATGATAAATATTTGGAACATGTTCTCATGTGAAGATGAAAAGATGTAGAATGATTTACTCTATGTACTACTGCATACAGGCTCACTCATGACTATGCGTAGAGTTGGGAGAGAGAATACCAAGGGGTTATGCTGAGACAATGGGCCTTCCGACCTAATAAAGGGATGGCCCATCCACTATAGGTCCATGGAAGAATTATGGCTAGAGAGTGTCATGGAGGTGAAGATGGACCAGTGTATAGAAAAACAATGGTGGGTCCAGTAGTTCACAGGTCCAAAGAATTAGAATTAGTAGGAGAATTAATAGTACCAGGTACGAGGCTCCTGGGAAAGAGAAAATAATAAGCAGGTAGATCTTTCTAAGTGATCTCAAGGGAACACATTAAAGGGACAAGGAAATGAGTATATCGGTTTAATGTTCCCATCGACATCGTGTATCCTAATTTCTGGGAGGCCTGGGGAATTCACAAGAAGATCACCACTCCTCATGGGGTGTGACAGTATCTAAATAATGATAGGATATTCCTCATCGGGTTGATCCATACACAAGATGGTTTCTACACTCCCCATGCTGAAACGATATGGTACACGATAGATAGAGAATATGTAACCTAATCCTGGGGTACTATGCATCCCTTGACTGATTGGGTGAGGAAGCTGCTGAACATGTCTTCCCCTCCATCTTCCCTTGTAGGCCGTGCAACTACAGTAGAAGGTGAAGAATCAGAAGACTCAGGGGGGAGTGATGCCCACCAAATCTCAGATGTAGACTAGAGTCTTTCTGCTGACTAGGTAAACTTATTGATATTTTCATGATTTTTGAACATATCTCAATATTCAATCTCATTTAATGATACTTCATTTACTTATGTAGGTTTTAGTGATTACTAAATAAGGGGAATTCTGTGACATACCCTAAGAAAAATATGGAACCTCAACCCATGAAAGGGAGAGTATGGGGACACCTCCTGACACTACGGTTGTGGGTGATCAACCATTAGAGACTAATAATGAGGTAGAGAATATGGAGGTTGTGGTGATTATGGAGGGGGTTAACCTCCCATAAGAGACAACCTTTGATGTTTTGGAGGTCAGTCCAACTGCAGAGGCACTACCAAAAGGGACTGGTGAGACTGTGCCCTTGGCAGAGGGGGGAATAACAAGGCCCATAATAGAATCGGCTAGAGGAGATGGGGGTGTGGGAATGATCTAAGAAAATAAGTGCTTCCAGAAGTGGACATTAGATCCAAAGTTGATGTGAAAGGGTTTGAGATAGGTCCCACAACTAGGATGGATGAAAGAGTCATGGTGGATGAGCTTATGTTGGAATTACTAGAAATGACTGTTAAAGTTGAAGCTGTGACAGGGGAAGTGGTGATGACATCAATAGCTGAAGTAAATGGGGAATAAACTATGGAACCGATGGATAAAGTGAACGGGGAGGCTATATTGGGTGTTAATACCCTAGAATCACCACCAATAGAAATTGAAGGGGATGAAACTGAGCTCGTACCACCAGCAGGAGAAACCATGGGAGCTAGGATGATGGAATCCTCCTCTATGGTGCCTAAAGGTATAGTTAAAGATTCTATCATAGGTGGAGATACTAATAAGTAATTATTCCTTGGGATGGTCATCCAACTACTCATGATCGAAGATCTATAACTGGAGGACCTAACTAAGTACATATTGGTGATCTTTCATCCTCATGAGCTAGCGTAACTTGAAGATTTTGAGGATTCTGGCTGAGAAGTCACTGAGGATAATTGGCCTATCTGCCACAAGGCATGGAGGAATCTGCATAATTTAATCACCCATGTCTGGATAGATGAAATTCCACAATAGGTGGGATTCTTCCTCTATTGTTTGGTCAATATAGGGACCAGTGGGATGGATTCCATCACTTTTCATAAACTGGACTAGGAATTCCTTATCAAGTAAGAATGCATGAAAGGGTAAGAGCATGACTTAGTCTAGAGGAAACACAAGGTTAAGGGTTCCCAGGAGCTTCATAAGGATGAGGAAGAGATTTCCTGCTTGGAGGGGATGAGACAAAAGCTCATGATGGCCACTGCTACTCAGGCTGAGACCACTAATAGTCTGAGAGCTCAACAGGAAACATACAAGATCAAGGAAGTTGAGATCGAAAAGGTAGAAGATGAATGGTGAGTGGAGAAGGACTGAAAGTAGACCAAGGATAATAATATTTGATCTAAATCCAATGAGGATATACAAGACCTAAATGTGTAACAAAAATATTTTGAGATCACTCAGTAGAAATTGGCCGATTTGAAGTGCTTGATTGCTGAAGCGGAGTTGTAGGGGCACATTTTACTGAGGGGAGGATCCAATATGCAGATGAACCAATGAAACTTTTTTGTTTCATTTAATTTTAAAACAAATTTACTTACATTATTGTCTTAGTTTGATCATATTTCTGATACAACCAACAATCAATCCTTAAGCACATGTGGGTCATGCATGATGTGAGAAACAAGGGACAACCATGTGATTTATCTTCATATGAGAGTGATAGAAAATCATCACACACATGGGGTCTACTATTATTGACTAAACAATAAGAGTGTCTAGACTGAGAGAGGCTGTGACTGGAGAACATGTTTTTTATAATAGAAAATTTTCTTTTCCAATGTGTGCTAGTTCACAAACGGGATAACTCTAGGGGAATTGAATTCAACATGAGCAAAGGGGAATGGGGAGTATGGATAGAAATTACAAAAATATAGAACATAAGGTGGGTGGAATTGAAATACAAGATAAATATTTAACTTGTTCAAACACAGCATCCATATCGTTAGCTAGGAATGAGTGCAAAAAAACAAGGGTCGACCACTGACCATGTTCGAAACATGAAACCTGTCTCAGAATTTCATCCAAATTCTCTTGGGACATTGGACCAGGACGGAAGGTGAGCCAAAATGTCACGATACCATGCCGTTAGGGGTCCATTTAGACATGGAATAGGATGTTGGTCTAAATAATAGGCACAAAAAGCATGGAAATGAAGTAGTGGAATATTTGTATGGATTCCAACACTCTTGGAATTACGCTACCATAGATTAGAGTGCATTAGTGAAAGTGAATTAGTCTTAATAGAGATCAAAACAATATTATAGGGGAGTGTCATCTTGGATGCTGAGTGATAGATAAAAATGTGAGAGATGTGGTTGATGAATAGTACCTGGGAAGAAGACCTCTCAGATGCGGGCCTGGAATGCCTTGCAGTTTTATGTCATACAATGGGGATGATAGACACATAGTTTATCTTCATATGGTGAGGACTCTGGAAACATAGTTTAATGCACTATGGAAAGGATAAAGCATTGCACATTTTAATATCATGTGATCAAGACGTATCTTATAGTTTAACATCATGTAACTGGGACATTGAACATAGTTTTTAAGGTTATATGGCCTGGACCTATTGTGAATAGTTTAGGGTCATGTTTTGTGGACCAAAGCTCTGCTCCTAGTTTAAGGTCATAGAGTTTGGACCAAGGTGGTGTGTCTTGAAGAAATGATAACAACATCAAATATAGATACTCAATGTGAATGAGGTCCTTTGAGGCCATATGACACCACACTAAGAATCTATGAGACAACCCTCCCCACTCTTAGTTTAAGGTCATAGAGCTTGGACCATGGGTTTAATATCCCAAGAAGACAGGTTAAGCATGATATAATGTAAACCCAATGTAAAGGAGGCCCAAAATCTAAACAATTTATTCTTGGTAAGACAACCCACATATAATTTAAAGTCATGATGATTGGGCTTAAAACCCTTAGTTTAAGGTTTTGGAGTTGGACCAAGGTCACCTATGTGCAATTCCACCACATCAGCACACACCCTACTAAAACTCATAAGCCCATGTGAGTCATGCTCAATATAGGAAACAAGGAATGGTAAGGTGGTTTCCTAGAAATGTGGAATCACACTTTAGGAGTGACACCTAGAGTATTGAAATTATGCTAAGATATTGGGGATTGGAAATGAGGTAAATCAAGTCTTTCAAGACCTGAATAAAAGAGGGACTGGTGAGTAGGGATCAACTATTGAACATGTTAGAAACATAATAACCACAACCACATCAGTCAGGAATGGGGAGAACAAATATAGGATCAATTTTTGACCAATTATGAAACACAAGACCCATTATTTGCTACTAGATATCCATTAGGGTGTTGGACCAGGATAGGAGGTGATCCAAAATTGCATGAGACCATCACCATTAGGGGGAGGGGGTCCATATGGATTTTTAGGATGATGGAAATCCAAACCAATAAATACTTGAATTGTGTAATGGGGAACATCGAAAAGTGGAATTCAAACCTGGGTGAGAACTCACATACAGTTTAATGTCGTGATTCTTAGACCATGGAAAGTATTTTAAAGTCATGTTGCTTAGAATATTAGGGGAAATGTTCTCCCTTATGGTATATATATGGAACACATGAGGTAAAACCTAAAATTAATGGAGCTAAGTAGGATCACGTACCAAATAAATACCTTAATATGAACTTCATATCATTTAATTTCATAATAAATAGACCGTAACTGAGGATAAGGGGATTGAGAGATAATGAATTTGTAGCTGGTCCTAGAGATGAGAAGTTCAGGCATCTCTATGTATCCCATAAGTATGAGAATCAATACACACAAAGTTCTAGAGCACAGTGTGGTAGAAGACCAATGTTGATAGGGTTGATCCTCTTTGATGAGGGAATTTGAAGCATCCCATGATTATATTGAGGCATCCCATGTTCAGATCATGGGGTAATGATCATCTATTTTTAAGAGGCATCCCAATTTTGTATAGGGAAGAATCATAGTTTAACATTTTGATTTGAGGATGTTAGGTTATGTAGTTTAAATTCATACAAATCAGACTATAGGGACTGTAAACAGTTTAAGGTCATAAGGGTTAGACCTAATATAAATAGTTTAAGGTCATGCTTTATGGATCATGGGACCTTTATTTAAGGTCACATGGTTTGGACCATGGGGGAGGTGCTTCTCAAAATTGGTAATGTGGAATGATTAAGTAACAAACCTGATCTGAATGATCCAAGGAGGCTCTATGCCACACCACACTTTACCAAGAAGGCATGTATACAATTTATAGTCATAATACTTGGAATCTATGCTCTCAGTTTAAGGTTATGGAGTTTATACCAATGAAGGGTCCAAGGGGATAAAGGATTTTATGAAATTGTGGTTGATACCAAATAAAAAGTGTCCAAGCATCGATACATATCCCATGCGGATGGTAATCAAGCCATGCATAGTTCTGGAAGTGGAAGAGAACTGTTCAAGGTCATACGGTCTTGAATATAAATGGATGGGGAATTTAAGGATGTTCATGTGGTGCAAGAGTTAAAACCCTATGTGAATGAGCCAAGGAGGATCTACACCATGTGAATAGGTCTTGATGCTGGTTGCACACAATTTAAGGTCATACAATCTAGACCATTATTGTGGATAAAGGGATGAAAGGTTGATTAATTTGTAGTTGGGACCAAAGAAAAAGTGTCAGAGTGGAACTATGTGTCCCATAAGGATGGAAATAAATCCACATGTAGTTTTGAAAGCATATCATGGTGGGAGACCAACACCGATGGAGGAAACCCTCCCTGATGAGGGAAATGAAGCATCCCACGATTTTTATGAGGCATCCAGAACTTTCCCAGGGTGGGATTTCAATTTAATGTCTTGTGTTGAGGATGTTAAATTCTATTTTAAGGTCATAGAGTTTAAACCATAATAGGGAAATTACTCTAATGGGTTTGTAGTGTGGTGTTATGACAAACCTAATGTGAATGAGGGCCAAGGGGGCCCAACCCCACACAAAAAATCCTTGGGGAGAGAACGCAAGCCTACAACAATGATGGGTGCGTATAAAATGAAAGGAATATGTGGGTAATGGTAGGAGTAATCCAACATGAACAAGGACCAAGGAGTACCACGTCGTATGACACATTCCCAGAGAGAATCTGCATACAGTTTAAAGTTATGATTCTTGGACCATATGCTCTTCATTTAAGGTCATTGAGTTTGGACATTGGAAAAGAGGATCCACAAAATGGGTGTATGTGGGGAGGAATATTGATAAAAATTATGTGAATGAGGGCCTAGGAGTCCCATTGCTACACCAAATATTCCCAAGGAGACACACACATAGTTTGAAGTCATGAATCTTGGACTTGGAGTAAAGAAAGCTGAACACTTTCTCAAGATCTCTGAGATGTCCTGATGCTGGTGGGATTTGACCACTAAATCATCCATATATCATTCCACTAGCATTCCAAGGATCAATTTAAAGATGTAGTTCATGGATCGCTGATAAGTGTATCCTATATTATTTATACCTAAGGGAATTAACAAATAGTATAAGGTTCCTTGAAGTGATATAAAGGCATTAGATTCTTCATATTTAGAGGCCAACCCAATCTGATTATATCCAGAGTATCCATGCATAAAGGAGAGATCCTGGAACCTAGCTGTATCATATATCAAAAGATCTATCACTAAAAGAGGAAAATAATCCTTCATACAATGGTGGTTGAGGTACTGGAAGTCGATACATACTCCGATATTCCCATTATTCTTCTTGAATGGCATGATGATGGCTATCAATTTGGGGTATGAACTTTATTGAAGAATCTAGCTTTGATAATCTTATCAACTTCAGCCTTGACTATGGTACCATGAGATGGGTGAATTTTCATGGGAGGATACTTAAACCCACAAAGAATCACCATGATACCAAGACCATGGAAAACAACCTGAGGGTCTATCCCTAGAATCTCTTCATAATTACAGGAATATACATCATGATGTTTCTCTAAGAAAGACACATACTGCAAGTATTCTTCCAAAGGCATGGCCACAATGATCAGTGTTGGTCTAAAATCTATTTTAGTACCAAGGTCCACCTGAAACAACTCATCTATGGTGGTGGATATTCCCTCTTTAAATGTGGGAGGAGAATATATCAAATCCTCTTCATCATCTAAGGTAGGGGAATCAGTAGGGGGAGACGGTCCATCTGGGCTAATTGATTCTGGGAAAATAATGGTGCCTCCTTGGGTGGATATAGAATCCTCACTAGGGGACTCCTGCTTAGTTGAAACCATGACCACAATGGATATTAAGCCAATTCCATTATGACTTTGACTACAAGAGCCATGCTTAATATCAAAGCAATGGTAGTGGGTCAGCTTCTATGAGATCAACTTGACTTGGTGAAATAAGTGTGTGTGATGTACAATGGTATCCATGGGGTGAACATATTAGTATCTCATAGGGGTGGGGATTTTTGGTATCACCCAGGCCTGACCTATGTAGGAATACCAGGAAATCTTCTGATGTTCCTTGTACTTAGGGACATAGTACCCCTTTCTCCCAAAAATGAAAAAGTAATTTACCAAGTCTGGTGTATTTTCCTCCAACTGGTGAATTGAGATGATGAAAGCATCATCCAAGTCTATCCATAGGCTGAACATAATGGTGGTGTGTTGAACCTTATTGGTCTGAACCTACCTGTACTTTCTCTTGTAGTAGCCAACGTCCAGATAGAGGGATTCATAAGAGTCGAAGGGTGACACATCACCTTGAAGTAGACCTACTCAACTGTTGAGGGAGTACTTGAGGAATTGGTGATACAAGGAGGGAACTGTTACATATAGATGAAACCAGGGCCTACCCATCAACATATTGTAACTGGTATCTTATGAGACAACCATGAACTCAGTGCTTGATAGCAAGCCACCAAACTGGGTCTTCAATCTAATTATACCACACAAACTTTGTTCGATCTTTTCATAACCCTAAATCTTCAGGTCAGAGGGACTCAAATCTGCTTCAGTCAGTCCCAGCTTGTGGAGTTTCTGGTTTGGGATGAGATTTATCTTGTAACATGTGTCCACCAGACTACTATGGACTTCTACAACATTGAACTAGCCTATAATGTACATTGGGATAATGTGACCCTATACGAGGGAGCCCTCATATTCTCTAGAGAATGATATGATGGATTGAGATTATGATTTCTCGACCTCCTCAGTATAGAAGGTCTATATGTCCACTACCTCTGTCTCAAACTAGAGGGGGATTTTCAAGGCTTCTATGAGGGCCTCGTGCATCTCTTATGATAGGAAGAGGGACTCAAGGATCAAGACATTTGAATGTATGACAACTACATGCTTCAACATGTTGTACTTCCATGCTAGACACACATTTCTACCCACAGGGGGTTTCCTTTTTACATGAGGTGGGCACTGCTATTCGAACCACCACATTCTGGCTAGTATTGAAAAAATCCTACTGATCATCAGATAACTCACCCAGAACCACTATTGGATGATTGTAAGCTGGATGAGGCCTGGATTTAGCTAGATGCAATTGATCATGATGCGACTGTGGCTATCCTACCTAGTAAATTTTCATGGCCATCTATGACAGTATGTCTGATGAAGCGGGATAGGAGGATTATGCCTACTAAGCTTTTCACAACTCCTGCTGACTAGTCTTGGTAGGATTCAATTATTATATTGAAGCACTGTCCTTAGTATTCTAGTTGTTTTAATGCATTAGGATACCTTTTTGATGAAGTATACCAAAGGTATTTGGGATACTTTCCTTACATTCCTCATCATCGGGGACCATTTATGGATCTTCCAACTCAATGGTATTCATGGAGGAGAACTCCTTATCATCATCAGAGGAGTCTTCCAATGCTGGGTGGACCCTAGGTACAATTACCATCTATAGAGGCATGAAGTCACCAAGTATGAGGGATGGATTTAACATCAGTGGGGGAATTTTATTTCCATTTATCCATCAATTCCTACCTTTATGAGATGTATAAGTATTCTAGGTGGAGGCCGAAGCTTTAGTCAGAGAAGGTGCAACGACTTCAAGAGATTCAGGTCAGTCTAAGCAGTCAAGGATGACACTATGGGTGTGAGTGACTGCCCTGTGAGCTAACCATTCATCATAATTCTATATCCCATGGTTAGAAACCTACTACCATTCACCAAACCTTCACTGTCACTATCAAGCTCGACAATGATATGTTCCACCTATGTCGATACATTTCCCAACTTGACCACACCATTTTCCACTTGGACCTAAAGCCAATATTTAAACACATAGAATTTTTCTATACTATTTACAAGGATCCTTTGGTAAGGGAAGTGGTAAACGAGTTCATTAATCTTGACCTCATGTGACTTCTTTCACTCTGGTAGCTTTAGAATCCCCTGTTCCAAGGTAATGTGAAAATAGATGGGAACCTATGCATCCTTAAAATAGTAGGACTGATTTCTCCTATCTAGGAAGGGAACTCTAGGATCTTGGACTTAATGAGGGGATAAATCCTAAAGAGAATCCGGATACACATTCTATAATCGAGACAATTGTGCTTAATGGGGTGGAACCTATTTATTCTTCACTGGGTGAGGCTGTGCTTGGTAAGGCTACTACACTCAATGTGTTTTCACTTGAGGATGCTTTGCCAATAATAAATATAGTGTCTTGGGGGCCTCTACCCATTCAATTGAAGCAGTCTCTACCTTGTAATATCTTCTTGCAGGAGTAGGAATAGGCAATGGATGTTCCTTCTTGGATTTCTTCAAGGCTTCCTCTAGGCACTAAGACTTATTGGGGAAATATTGGAATCTGCCTGAGAAGTTATGAGTGATGAGGGTAGGAACTAGTTTAGTCTTGATGTTCCCCACACACATCGTTAGTAGATAATATTGGGTCAATGGAATATCAAGTGAATATGTTTGGCCCTTAAACCAGGTGATAAAGTTTCTGACACACTCATATGGTATTTTTTTCACTTGAAGAGGCCAAAAATACTATTCTTGCATGTAGTGGAGCTGAATTGGTAGGGGAACTAGCTATGGTGATCTTACCAACCAGTAATAGATTCTATGGGTAACTGATTGTACCAAATGAATGCAAGATCTTCTAATGTCTATAAAAAACATTGGATCTTGGTGGCCTCCTACTGCTCTGGGGTTCCCAACATGGGCCCACACCTCAAGATGAAGTAGTCCAAATGATGCAGTGGGTCACCCATCCCATTAAAAGGGGAAAGGATAGGGTTCCCAAAATCTAGCGGTGCTTTCATGTCATCCAGTCATGCTAAATATGACATGATTTTAGGTGGGACCACAACCTGTCTCATTTCCAGGGCTTTGAGGCAAGTGGTGAGAGAAGCTATTAGATCGTCTTGGTGGGGGTTCTTATCTTGGGGAGGATCACTAACCACCAACACATTGGAAAACTCATCAACATGGTAGGATGGATCAGAGGGTCATAGAGTGGCATGATCTAGGTCTGGAGGAGAATTATCATGCTACCTGGGTGGATTCAGTGACACATATCATGGTATCCTTCCATAAACTCGATCCTCTGCCCTATCGGGATGTGCGGGAGCACCATTCTAAATTATGAGAAAATGACCCTAAAGGACTTATAACTACCCCTTAGGAGGAGGAATGAGATCCTATCAAGGGTAACTATAAATCATGTGCTGCTTAGAAAGGATCTCATCAATGTTCCTCTTCTGATCGGTGCCCTGCTAGAGCAAGGACAAAATCGCAAGATCAAACTCTGTATTCTATGTAATATTAGACAGATCAGAGGGATCAAGAGCCCCATTTTCCTTTTTAACATTATTAATGGTGGGAAAAGATGTAGATGGATTTTCGAGGTTGACGGTCTACCTTTGTATGTAATTACGAACACCTGTATGAGGGTCTGTCTGATACTACGCTGCCCCCAGGGGGTAGGTTTTCTCTTTCAAATCCTGCTCTGGTGTTCTTGTATATATATATATTGGAGAAAACCATGTTCAATCTAATAGTAATAGGAGAAATTTCCTCAATATAAATGGGTAAGTTAGGATACCGCAGGATAGGGATGAAGTGGAGAGTAACATACTGACCCTAGTCCAAGATCTACACGTGTAGAGAAACCTCTTCAATGATTCTGTGGATAACTGTTCTTGATGCATCTCTGTTGGAGGGTCCGATGGTAGCCAAGTGATGTAGGGTGCTGATCCAGTTGAAGTACTTCCAAGTCAACCATGAAACACTACTGATTAATGTCATCTAAATGCTCCCAAATTACCAGATAGACCAACTGACTGTCACAAATGAAAAAATGAATCATCCATATAGTCTGACAGAAACATGTGACCTGGTCCTGGGTGGGGGACTCTGAAATATCAAAGTTGGAGGTTTAATTAAGCTATAATAACATAGGTAAATGATCCATAGATAGAGTATCCCATATAATTTCTTGTGTATAAGTGGGGCCCTACTCTTAGTTGGACCAAAATTCGATCGGTGCTGGCTGAGAAATTAATAGTGACACTAATGTGGATCAGTGTGACAGCAGACTGGCCAGTTGAGGAGTCTCTGCATGAGCTGAATAATCACTACACATTGGGTTATCTCTATAATAAAGTACCAACCGCATCATTACATCCCTATAGGACTGGGTGTTCACTACCACCTCATGTGTGAGGGTAGAAACACTCATTGGCAGGTTTACTAGATTCTCATCATCTATAAAATTCAAGAAATGTTCTTTTTGATCTCGGGAAGAGGTAGAGAAGAAAACTGGTGATTATAAAGATGACTACACCACGATACCCTAGAAGAGAGAAAAATCTTCCTCCCCCTATATGTACCTATGGAGGGATTTGGGTATCCTGTGAATATCACCTTTTGGGATGTCAAACTTCACATGTCAGGCCCCTACCATAGACTTATATTCTAATGACTAGGGTGAAGGATCCATCATTGAGTCACATTCCCCATAGGAATCCTAGAGGTGAATAGGATTGACGATGACTTGGTGCTTCCTGGAATTTTTCCTTCGGTGGTGGAGGTTCTCCCTTCTACCATGAGATGGTTCTTTAGGGAAGGAAAGTTCTTTAGAATGGGGAGGACCTCTATGATGGTGGGTGGTAGCGCGGGGAGGACCTCCACTTTTATTGGTTGGGATACATGGAGGGCCTTCATATTTATTATTGATGGAATGAGGAGGATCTCCTCTTTGAATGATATAGGAATGGTGAGGACCTTCACTATGGTCGTTAACAAAGAATGGAGGACCTTTGATTTGGTCAGTGGAGACATGGGGAGGGCCTCTATGTTTACCGGTTGTGATGGTATAGGGAGGAACTCCGTATTAGAGGGCTAAAGTGTGAGGAGGACCTTTTCACTAATAAAACTAGACATGGGGAGGTCCTCTATGTTTATTATCAATGGAGTGGGGAGTACCTCCACTATTATTGATGCTGGATCAGGGAGGACCTCCACTTGAGCTGGTGGAAACATGGGTAGGACCTCTATATTGACTATTGGAGGAGTTGGGAGGGCCTCCACTCTAGTTGGATACGACATAGGGAATACCTCCATGATAAGAAGCAAAAGTTCGGGGAGGACTTCCATTGTAGCTGGTGATGAAGTAGGGAGGACCACTTATTTTATCAGTGGGGACATGATCAGGGCCTCCATGTCAGCTGCTGATGAAGTGGGGAGGACCTCTATTTGGATCGGTGCTGGAGTGGGGATGACCTCCTCTTAAGCTGGGAATAGAACATGTAGGACCTTCATGTTAGTAATGGGAGTGGGGAGGACCTCTTTTTTGGTTGGTAATGGTACGAGGAGGACCTTTTCACTAGAAATCATCATCACAGGCTAACTTGTGACAACTTCTGGTGATGCTAGTGATTGACAGAGTCAATCCAACCCACCTGTAGAGAGGATGGGGTCTTGATCCCAACCTAGAATTGATGGGTCTATACACAGTATTGGTAGGGATCTAGAGGAATGAACCGGTGGTGGAAGGGTCCATGATGTTGTATAAGATGATTCACCTTTTTGGGAATTCTACAGAGCTTGTGGCCGACATTGGTGTCAGGTGGTTCAGACTGGGGCAGGAAAAATAGAGGTATAGTCCACCTATTCTTAGGTTAAGAATATTGTTCATTATTGGTGCTAATGTGGCCTGGTGGGAGCCCTCCTTGGTGGCTCCCGGGTAGTAGTCATAGCTGAGGTGACACAGGCATCCCCCATCTCCTGGGTGCAGGGGAGAGAGTCATAGGATCAATTCAAGGAGAGGCACCTGAAGTGATTTTCTATTGGAGTAAGGAGTAGTGGATCCCTATACTAACCTTGGGGGTGGTTGTTTTGGTGAGGTACATAAGACTACAGGTCTCGGAAGGCCATGTCCTTCATGGGAATGACCCCCACCTTCTCGTACCCACATATGAGGGTGTCCATCACCCTCCTCTAAATTATCTTCGAGGGTGATATGGGAAATGGGAACCTAGTAACTGATGTCATAGTGGGATTTGGGGCCGAGGTGGTGTTATTTGATATTTATGCATTAACATTTCTATTTCCCCTATGTCTATGAGAATTGGGAAGCTAGTTTCCTATAGCGTGGGTCCTTCAAAGAAGGAGGATTCAACTTCCATTACAGATAAAAGGAAAGAAATTCCTAACGCCCCAATATCATCCAATCTTCCATGTTCAGAGAGAGTGATTCATGTTGAAAATGTCATAGTCCAAAATTCCCAACATTTAACTAATCAAATTTATGGTGAGTTCCATGATAAGCTCACTATTTTCTTGGTGGGTCTTGGCACCATATAAATAGATACTGTGACATGCTATCCTGCTGATGTCTCAAATGCTACTAGTCCCCATGTTGAGGAGAAGAGATTCATGCTGGGCTCACCATTTCTATTTCTGATGCTTTTGCTGGGGTGAAATATCGAGCGTGTTTGACGGGATACTAGAATCACAACTATTACCCCATATTCCCACTTTCCAAAGGTGAAAAAATTTCATTAATTTATATGGAGATGTATACTATTTGATCAGAATGGGATGATGGGATATTGGTTCCTCATTTTGTGGATTCCTCCTCAAAATTCATTTCTTAGTCCAGGTCTCCCTCATAGAGTTAAGTCATGTTTGTGGAACTCATTCTCAGAGCCATATCTTTGTGGACACTAATTAATTACACTACTTCTTTCTGGACATTCCAGGGGGTCTTGACAAGGAATAAACCTTTTTTTAGGAGAGTAGTCATGTTGGGTATCACTGGCATGTCTGGATGCTAGGAACATTTGTTATATATATCTTCTTCATAGGAGTCCATCTCATGGAGGAATATTAGGCATGGAACCAAAGGAATCCCATGTCGATCATGAGGTATATGATTCTAAAGGAATCTATTACAAGGTTTTCACCTTAGGCATCCCATGTTTATCATGATGTAGATGATTCCACAGGCGCATATCTTCCAAGTCTTTCACCTCAGGCATCCCATTTTAGCATGAGGTAGAAATGTGAGATAGGTCATGAGTTTAATGTCTTGAGGAGATGAAATGAAACCGAAAATAATTCCCCATTGAGGTGGATTAATGAGGTTCATACTTAAGAGGGAGCTTCTATAAGGTTTAATGATGGATGGATGAGAATGACCCATAGGGATGAACCTGGGAAGTGTGTCCCATAAAGGGAAGATCTCACACCATGAAGGCCAAACACTCATGGAGGTCAATAAAGGAGGTGCACCACTAGGAGGGGTAACTTAGGTTTACCATTGGTTAGGATTGAACCTCAGATATGCATTCTATATACCCTATTTAGAATACAAGGATAAAAAACCACATAGTTCGATGATGCAATTTAAGTTCATGTGATAGGACCAGACCATGAAATTTGACGTCAGGCAATAAGGATGCTCAAATTGTGAAGGATATTCGACAATGGATAGTGTGGGGCTTATGCATGGAAGATGAAATTTATAAAATGATCACTGTTGGTTGGATTTGGTGTGTGTATTACGCATGAAGTCTGCCTGAAGGACCTAGAGGAGATGTGGTCACCTAGGTGGGTGGCATGATCTTACTAGGATGTTGTGGCCCTGAGAAGATTAGTATGGGTGTGAATATTGTATTTGAACCTCAAGGAGGCTTCCTATGTATCCCAGTTAGTTTAGAATCAAATCCCACATAGTTTGTAAAGTTGGGTCTTACACATAGAAGCTTCCCTTTGAGGGGACATGATTAGGGATTACACTCAGGAGGATGTCCATGGAATTGGAGGTTGGATTTCATGGTACCTTCTAACCTCTAATCCCAAGTGAGTCATGCTAAATATGAGAATAAAGAGGGATTAGTATACCTGATGACCATGTTGAGAAAGATGCGCCAACAATGGATGGTATAGGGTTTACACATAGAGGATAGCTGGTGAGGATGTCATTCCACATGGGAAGGATCTAATTCCATGTGAGGAGGATCTCATTCCTTGCGAGTCATACATGGAGTATCCTATTCTTATGACACAGGTTGTGTGGGGATTATGCATAGAAGCTTCCCTCCAGGGGTGGATTGTACTCTTATGGTGGTGGATTTTACTCCTATGGGGGTGGATTGGACTCTGTGATGGGAGAGGGTGGTATCCCATGATAATCATATATAAGGAATATTATGTGAATTGAATGAGGTAAGACTACACTTTTATGTTATGTGTTGAGGACATTGGTGCTGGAAAGTTTTACATCATGCAACATGGACATGGGGGACTCACTCCTTACACCTTGGGCTTACATAACCACATATCATGAACCCTTTGGAGGGGGATGGCTTTAGCAATGCCTAATTGGAACGATGTGGAGGAGTGGTCGATCACAAGGTCCATGTTAGTGTGACAATACTAATAAGTAAGAGGAATTAGTATACCTATGATGAGAATAAAAATATAGGTAGGAGTCTTGGGCCAAACTTAAATTGGAGTGGGCCATAATAATGGGTGGCACAAGTCACATACGGACTTGGAGTGTGGTTGGACTGATCCTAGATTGGTATGTGGGCTCTGAGCACTCAACCATTGTGATGATGTATCATCATAATGGATAAAACATGGAAAGGCCTAGGGTAATGGTTTCAAAGAGCATAGGGCATTGTAGAGAGGTGCTACACGAAGCTTAGGTGCTTCATGGAGGTGAGGGGATACATGAAGGAGGAGGCTTCATGAAATAGGGAAAACCTACCTCAAGATGAATTACTAACTATGGAAAGGAGTGCTTTGTGAAGGTTTAATGCTTCATTAAGCCTCAAGTGCCCATGGGGACCTTCTTCCTGTGTGAAGGGTGTATGCCTTCATGAAAGGAATCTCCACCAAATGTGGAGATATTGAGATCACATGAAAGGGAATTTCGCAAAGCTAAAGTAACTTGGATGATCCATTTTTGGTTTGGATAACAATGCTCATGCACTTTGTGAATTTAGAGTAATTCCTAAGTTGAAGGGTTGGGTACCATCATCCAAGGGTTGGAATGAGGTGGGTATTTATAGGCAAGGGGGTTTCATGAAGTTGAGAAGTGGTTCATGAAGGAAATGTGGGATTCATGAATAGGCGTGACTCTGTAAGACTTATGATGGATACTATCAATCCATCATGCAGTCATGAAGTGGAATCATAATTTAAAAGGCTTCCCTCAACCCTTTATGCAATCACAAAGGGGATTATCAATCAGGAGCTCCGCGATCTTTGCAAAGTAGTAAGGCTTCATGAAGCAGACCCTTAAGAGGGTTTTAGGGCTATTTTGGCTTGAATGTGCTCCAAACAAGTTACTTTGTAATCAAATTTTCCTTTGGAACATATTTTGGTGCCAACATAGTTTTTTTAAACCATTTAATAAAATATCATTTATTATAAAATAACATTATTTTCAATTTTGATATTATTCATTTAATATGAATTAAAAAAATAAGGTAATGATAAAATTCAAATATAGCATGTTCAAACATATGTAAAATGATATATTCATCTTATAAATTAATATAATACAATTATACACTCAATTTACTTCACTTATAATATTTTTAGTACCATTTATTTTATTTAATTATTAACTAAATAATTACCACATTGATGTTTCTTAAGAATTTAAAGTAATTATTTCATCTCTAAAATTTAAAATAAATTGTTATGAAAAAAATCATTTAACCTTCAAAAAAATACTTATATCTAAACATATATTGTTTTTTCACTATCCCAAAGCTTTAAAGATTTTAAAAGTAAGAAAAGTATCTTTTTTTCTTTTTTCCTTTCTTAACTTATTATATGGGTCATATTCAAAGGAAAGTGGAAAGTAATTGCCATATTTTAGAGAATTTGATGGAATAGGTTGATATAAAATAATTATATAAAATTAAGATATCCTTTTAGGTCATTTTTAATCTTATTATTCTAGTTTAATCCCCAGTAAATCCGTTTTTACCTTAACCACTGTAAACAATTTTTACTATTTTTATTATTAATTTTGTTCAAAAATTAAGTTTACCTTATTAGTAATTATAAATTACGATGATTCAAAATATGGAATCCATTTTTACAAATTCAATTCACATAATTGAAAAAATTTAATTTAAAATTAATCCCATAGGAGCGACAGAAAGTAGGGTTTTAAAGTGAAAATGGTTAAAAGTTTTTAACGTTTTTATATCATAATTAAAAATTAAAAATTCAAAATATTCCAATGACATAAATTGTATTAATTGATATAAAATTGATATAATATTAAATTAAAACCAATTCAAAATATAATTTAACATTATAAATTATTTAAACAAAAATAGAGTTTTCAATTAAAATTCTTTATTTTTCATTATTCATAAAAAATGAAACTTTTTAGAAAAATACCAAAAAATCAACCTAAGATAATTTTGGTATTCCGATATAAAAAATTAATTTTATTTTTTCAAATAACATTTATAAAATTAGTAAAAATTAATTTTAAATTATGTACACAGAGTGTGATTAAACCGTCTTTTAGAAAAATAATTTTTTTCATAAAATATTTACTTTTCTTTTAAATGATTCTTATTTTATTTATAATCAATATTTATATCCATTTTATTTATGTGTAAACTGTATAATTTTCATAATTTAGTTAGTACTATTCATACCCACTAATTTAAGGGTTTGGTTATAACGGTTATATATATGGTGGTTCATTTAAGCTCAGTGTTGTGTGTTCGTTACGCTATCAAATATAATTTTATTCTTTTAAAATATTCAGGTTGTTACGTCCCCTATTTAATAAATTATTTCCTCAAAATTTTAAATTTATCTTGAAAATTAAAGTATGGAAATTTTAAAATACTTTTTTTTAAACCCACATCATAAAATGGTTAATAAAAAATCCTATTTATAAGTGAGAAAAGAATACATAAAGGTCATCTAGAATAAAAAATAACTAGGTTTTCCAAGAGGAGAACATAGGTGGGAATGGATGAAAAGTGTAAGTAATTATAGATAGTGATTGAGTTCATTGATCACAAGCAAGTTAATGATCAATGGAAAGTTAAGGGACTCAAAACTATAAATATGTGATGATTTAAAAGACCACTAATTCATCAGAATTGAAGGTACTAGGATACTATTTTTTTTAAAAAAATCCTTTTCCAAGAGTTAAATAATTATCTTACCATATAAGCTAAGATAATATGGATATATAATTATTTGATGAGTATAATTTCATACTTTAATCAATTTCCATCAAAATATCATCTTTTTCTCCAATGACATGTATTCAGGATGAATTTTTCATGCCTAAAGCACACAAATAAAATTTTAAAGACCACATAACTATAAAAGGGATAACAAGTTATTCCTCCTATATTTAAACATTAACCAAAACCAAAATGGTTATCACATGGTATGAGAATTCCCAAAATTGATAAACCTTCATACATTAATCTATAAATTTCAATAGTAATACCTGATGTTCAAACCAAATCATTCTATAAATTATTATCCTTAAAAATTCTTCAATCATTTCATGACTAAGTTCAAAACCCAAAGATTATAAGGATTTGATCATATATTCTTCTAAGTTAAAGCGACCATTATTCCTCAAATAAAATCCTATATGTTTTTGAAAATAAAATTAATCTTTACCTATAAAAAAATATTACATACTAACCAAGACATCACATAGACCAGTGGTAGGCATAAAACCCTCATCATCTTCCAGTCATGGGTTCAAGCACCACTGCTTTACTGGATGTGACGAGTTTTCAACCAACATACGTGTTGTTCCTTTTAAATCTTTAAAAAAGAAAAATAATTCCTCTCTAAATAACACTTCATGATGATCATAGGGGTTAAAAATACCTAAACCCAATAAAACATCTCCAAAAAATGTCATTAATCACTTTAATATATCATTGTTTAAAACCTAAATGGGGTGTATAATACTTTAAACTTATGATCATCCTTAATATTATATAACTATGACGATATCCATAACACTTAAGATAAATTCCCATGAAAACATCCCAATCTTCAAAGTTTTCTAAAACATGCTCTGATACTAACTATAACAGCCTAGAACCCGCACTCCTGGATCTAGTCCTAAATTCATAAACTTTAAATTTTCAGCTTGGATACCGAAGATAGTGAACCAATTTTCACTAATCAAAACTTAAAAAATAAAAATTAAATATTGGTTCACTTACACACCCATGAAAATTTTAGGTTTAGAGTTTTAAATAATTATGACCAACTCATATCAACTTGAATGAATGAAAATCCATTTTTTTTAATTTTTAAAAATAATTTTGATAAGTGAGAACCCATGAGTACAAAATCACTTTGAGGCTAAGTGATAACCCACAAACCATCACAATGAACTATATATGGGCTGGGAAAAGATCCTTGTCCATGACCAATCCCATCTAGAAAACACCACAAAACACATGACCATAACTTTATGGCTATGTGTGAACCAAACAAGAAAAATACATATCAACTTATATTCATAATAACTAGTTCATAAGATGAACATCACCTACCATTATACCTAGATTTTATTATTTCACATTAGGTAATCAACATCATCCATATGAAATACCATCTAGAAATAATTCTTTCCACCTAATTCTTTATAACTTGGGGAAAATGAAACATAAGAAGGGTAAGATCAAATTCTCAGTAAGGGTAAACACATGAATTAGTAATTGAATGTCATCAATGAGCATAAGAAGTGTATAAGGGTATGATGATATAATCAGAGTGAATGAGTGAATCATAAAATAACTCATACCCGTCAATACCTGGATAATCAAATATGAAAACATGTAAAATGAAATATTAATATAAATTAAGAATCATTATCCACGTGATATCAATCTTGATCATAAGAAACATTATAAACCCATAAAAAGAAATTAAAAACCTTTTCGGTAAATTGGAGCATCATATTTATAAAAACCTTTAAAAACAATTTTAATTAGAATAACCATACAACCAAATTCTAATATAATCATTACCCAATGTATTAGAGCACTATCTGGGCACACCCATCATTTAAGTTATAACAGGCTCACCCGGTGCTATCTGGACTGCCCCATCATATAAGCTGTAATGGGCTCACCCAACACTATTTGGGACACCTCCTCGTATAAGATATAATAGGATCACTTGAATATCTGGGCCGCCCCATCATATAAGCTGTAACGGGCTCACCCAGTGATATTTGGGATACCCCATGGAATAAGTAATGTCCAAGAACCACAACATGATTAATGTACAAAGAGCTTATATTTCACCATAAAACTTATAAAAACAATAATTATTATTTCATAACATGATTAAACCATGGGAAAGAAATGGGTTTCATTTAAATATCTTTGAAACATGATTAAACTGTGGAAAAGAAATGGGTTCCATAAAAATCTCTTTGAAACATGGTTAACCCATGGAAAAGAAATGAGTTCCATAACAATCTCATTGAAAAAATCTTAATCCATAGAGAGAAAGAATGAGGATGGAATAATTAAAAAATATCCCCATTTTAGAATAAGTAATAATAATTTTTTTGATGTTTATGAATAGAGATACCATTAAAATACTACTAAATACATTTTTAGTAAAAGACCATTTTTATTTTGAAAATCACTTTTTAAAACATAATTTTTTTGAAAATACTATTCTTTGAAAATAACCTCGAAAGCTTATAAAGGATGATTTAAAACCTCATTTAAAACATTTATTGAGGAAAATATCCTTACATATTTAAAAAAATATTTTAAAAACATTTTTGAAAACATTTTTAGAAAACACAGTCTTGGAAGAAAACAAGTTTTTGATCAAAAAGATGATTTTTTATAAAAAATATTTTGAACTCTTGAATACATAAATAAAGGAAAATGAAGGTAGAACTTGTATTCTAATAACATAATCAGAGTATAATAAAAATAATGAGAATTATTTATATATAGATAATAATATTTCAATATTTGAGACTTAATCACAAACAATCTTGATAAATGATGAGATTGTAACATAAAACTCTGACCACTTTGGTGACATTGAATTATAAGACCAATGATAATATTTAATTAAATTAAACTTAAAATACAATGAGAATAAATAAATAAATTATATTTCATTTCAATTTTTATTTATATACACCTCATAAAATAATATAGTTTCATAACACGACATAAGTCTCAAAGAAGGAAAATTGTGACAGAAATCTATTACCGCTTTGATAACTGCTGAACTGCAAACCCCATGAAATATATAACCTCAAATGTATATGTAAATCATAATAATTTTCAATATAATAATCATAAAATACATTCATTTTTAGTATATAAATCACATAAAATAAATTGGTGGTTAATATGGTATGTGTCTCACTGAAGTAAAAAGGTGAGATATAAATCCCTTACCTTGAGACCGATTCATCATGTGTGTCTTTATCTTCCTGAATAATAAACTTATGTTAATTATATAATTGATTTATAACCTTTTTAAATATTATTATTACTTTTAATTATCTTATTAACAAGTTATATACAATTACTTAATCAATTGAGTATAAGTCAGATGTTTTGACCATATTCAGATTATGTGTCAAAAATGACTTTGGTAGGTCGACTATGGTAAAAGAGGTCATTGTTTAAACATATAAATAATAATAATCGTGAAATAATTTTCATATTTATACATAAATTATACTTTTAAAACCAATAATTTAATATGGTTATGAAAAATGAACTAACTTTGTGATCATGGAGACAATATGACATACATACGCATGAGTAACGTTTCCATTTTTCAATGATAATTATAGAAAGATGTTAAGTAATATTTGTTCTTTAAATAATTATAATAATATTATAAATAACATATTTTTTTAATTATATATACTTATATATATCATTCTTCTAATGTATTTTTTAAAAAAGTAATCACATCGCTTCGAGGCGGCGGTAGTCCAAATGTCCATGAATGACGTTATCATTTTTTTCAATGAGTGAAAATGTAAAAATAAAATGATATATATATATATGTCATTAATATCATAAATATTTCTTTTATATAAAATATATTTATTATATTTACCCTTATTACCTTCCATGTAATGCGTTAGTGAAAAACGAATCACATCGCTTCACGAGATAGTAGTTCGTCAAACAAACGAGTAACATTATTGTATACCTTATGGAATGGAGCATAAAATGTTATGTATGATATAATTAATATAGTGGTATAATTATTTTATAAATATAATATATAAATTTTTTATCTATCATCATACCCAAAAGTGAGAGGTGGTAATGGAAAAACAAATGACATTATTTTGTGAGGTGGTAGTCTGCCATACACACGAATGATGATTCGATAACCCATTTGATGGAAATGTGTATGGTTGTAGGTTGTACCCTTTAAATAAAAAATCTTATTATATGTAAGATAATGAGATTATTATATCATTATGGTATAAGAATAATTTAAGGAGGTGTAGAAACAAGTAAAATAAAAATGATCGTTGAAGAATGCTACATGTTCTTAAGGTATCCTCCTTATGTTTTCACTAAAGGAATTACTAGGTTGGTTTTATGACCAAAATAATACTTCTAGGATGAGGGGATAAAAATTTAGAAGTTATTTGGTCAGTTTTTTAATGATACAATTTTTTTGAGATGTGTGAAGAAGTGAGGGGAGTGAGTTCCCTTTTATTATTGAGGAGTGACATTCTTGTAAATACCGGAAAGTATTCACTATTGGGAGGCCAATATTACCTCAAGTGGAACAAAAATTGTTAATTAAATGGTTGTAGGGATGAAATGTTCCATAAAAACCTCTAAAAAATAATAAAACACATGTTTTAAATTTTTTTTCCTTAACTTATAAGTTTCTCTACTTTTACCATTTTGGGTTTTGACTATGGTAACTAGTTTCCCAACCTAGGTAATTTATCCTTTAATACTAAATTAAAGTTTTAATTACTATAAAATTTTTACCAACTGATTATAAATATTATATATATTTTATAAAATAAAAATACTAGGTGTGTTGAAAATTAATTTTAACACAAGTGCATGTAATGTGAAAAATCACCACTTTAACCTTAACTGGGCTAACAGAGTTTTTACTATTTAGGGGTCAATATATTCATTATAAAAGAACAATTGGACCATGAATGAAACATATTTTATATTTATTAACTTTTAAAAATTAATTGTAATAATATATTATTTTTAGTCATTTTAAATCATTTAATAAAATATCATTTATTATAAAATAACATTATTGTCAATTTTGATATTATTAATTTAATATGAATTAAAAAAACAAGACAATGATGGAATTAGAATATACTATGTTAAAACCTGTATAAAATAATATATTCATATTATAAATTAATTTAACATAATAATTCACTCAATTTACTTATCCTTTAACATTTTTAGTGCCATTTATTTTAGTTGATTATTAATTAAATAATTACTACATTGGCATTTCTTAAGCATTTAAAGTAATTATTTCATATCCAAAAATTTAAGATAAATTATCATGATAAAAAAACTCATTTATATTTAAAAATAATACTTATAACAAAAAAAAATGTTTTCTTCTTTATCCCAATGTTTTATAGATATTAAAAGTAAGAACATATCTTTTTTGTCTTTTTCTTTTCTTAACTTATTATATGTGTCATATTCAAAGGAAAGTGGAAAGAAACTGAAATATTTCATATAATTTGATGTAAAATGTCTAAATAAACTCATTCAATAAAATTAATATATTATTTTACCTCATTTTAACTCTTATCATTCTATTTTAACCCTCTAGTAAATCCATTTTTACCATAACCTCGGTAAATAATTTTTACGTTTTTACTATTCATTTTGGTCAAACATTAAGTTGAACTTATTATAAATTATAAATTATTCTGATTAAAAATATGGAATATATTTTTCCAAATTCAATTCATATATTTTCCAAATTATAATTTAAAATTAATCCCGCAGACGCGACGAGAATACAGGTTTTTAAAGAGAAAATGTTCAAAAGTTTATAATGTTTTGGTATCAAAATTCCAAATGAAAAAGATTAAAATGAAATAAATTGGATTAATTGATATAAAATTGATCTAATATTTTGTTAAAATCAATTTAAAATATTATTTATTATTATAAATTACTTAAATGACAAGGCATTTTTCAATTAAAATTCATTATTTTTCACTATTCATCTAAAAATGAAATTTTCAAAAAAATACCAAAAATTCACCCTAAGATAATGTTGGTATTATGATTTCAAAAATTATGTTTATTTTTTCAATTAAATTTTCTAAAAGTGGTAAAAATTAATTTTAAATTATGTGTAAAAAGCGCAATTAAACCGTCTTTTAGAAAAATAATGTTTTCAAAAAAAATTCTTTTTATTTTAAATGATTCATATTTTATTTATAATTAATAGATATAAATTTTATTTATGTTTAAAACACATATTTTTTACAATTTATTTAGTACTATTCATACCCTCCAACTTAATGGCTATGTTAGAACGATTATATATATTGTGGGTTGTTTAAGCTCCATGTTTCATGTTCTTTACACTATCAAATATAATTTTATTATTTAAAAAAACTATGGTTGTTACTATATTTGGGGTGGATAATCATAAAAATTTGAGACAATTTCTCATGGTGCATTCCCTTGGTAATTTCCAGAGTAGGTGATTATGAAAACTTGACCCATTAGCAGGAAATCTACATTTATATGTGTCATTGGATGCTCGTATATATGAACATGTGTAATGATCCTTAAACTTTATGATTATTATTAATACATGTAATAAGTCACATACATTGATGTATTGATCAAAACTATGATGACTTATGCTCGTGGCAAGGTAATACATGTTGTGTGCATCACAAGTGATATTTTATTAATGGATAATGTGAGAAAGGATTTTTCCTTTATCCTCAAGAGTGGAAGTTGATATCTCTATACCTTTTATGAGAATATGATTTCTTGATTAATTCATTGTACATGATTTTTTTATTGGAAATTTCATTTCAGAAAGTTTAAAGAAAGTGACATCAAACATATAGGTTGATGACACTAGTATACAACCTTCTTGATTAGAAATATTGTGATAAAGAGATTATATTACACAATGTATGTTCGTAGGAGGATACATGTTATTAAAAAATTAACTTCATTCCTTATGGGATATTTAGTGTGTTACTATATGCTAACCTTGTATTTAGGCAATGTCACATAATTCCACTAAGAAAGGGGCCTAGAGGGTTATACACTAAGTGTATTCAAAACCTCAGTTAAATTTTATATAAATTTAAAATTTTGAATAAATATTATTCTCATACATGGTTTAATAATTACTCTTGTTATCATGGTCACACATATTCAATCACTAGTTATTTGAGAGAATGTTTTGTGAATTGAATATTAAATAAATATTTATTCTCCAGGTAATTATTAATTATGTGAATATATAATATTTATTTATTCCGATTTATTTTTAAGGTAACAAGTATTTATTTGGTTATAAGGAAATTAAATAAATATTTATTTACCAAATAATTATTAATTACATGAATATATATAATATTTATTTATTCAGGGTTTATTATCAAGGTGAAAAATATTTATTTTGTTACACGAATATTTAATAAATATTTATTCACTATTTTTGTGAGTATAATATTTATTTATAAACCATGGTGTGATATTTTTTTATTAAATAAATATTAATTATTTAAGTCCTGATAAATATTGAGGAGGATTGGCAAATCAAGTTCTATGGCTCGACAATAAATGTCATGTTAAATATTATTTGAATAAATATTAATTTATTTATTCAATAAAATAATATTTATTTATATATGATTTTAACCCATATAATAATAATAATATCATTATTAATATTATTTATACATTGAGTTTGTCAAGGATTACGAAAATAATAAAGTCCCTTGCATAATTATTATTTTCCAACTCTATCATTATTCAAACTCGGTTATGACATTTTCAGAAAGAAGAGCCACAATTTAATTATTGTGCACAACGAGTTCTAGAGAGGATTCTCTAAAACCCTAGAGTGTTCCACTCTTTAAATTATCTAAATAATGTAGATAAATTATCCTTCTACACCATAGCGAATCCTTCTCACCTAGAAGGATGCTATTGTGATTAATAGTGATCACTAAAAGTGTTAGATCTGTTTGTGCGAGAACTTGGTGGATTCAACAATGATTATCATAGGTTCATGGAACATGCATGGATCACCACTAGAAGGAATCTACCTTTTATTCCTCTAACACAATGATAATATGATGATAGCTATTCATCCGATCATCAACAACAAAGAAATAATTCAACAAAAGATAATTATTTATTTAAATAAATTAATTATAAATTATATGTGAAAATATCCTCTCTTTCATGTTTCAAGTTTCTATCAATTGATCCACATTTTAATTTTGTTGGTCATGATTTTATTTTTCATTTAAATAATGGATTATTTAAGGATTATGATAAAAATACATGGCTATAAATACCCTACATGTGATTTTACTATGCCCAAAACTATTATATAAAGTATTGATTGAGATAATTATTTCACCCACTTTTATATTAATATTATTTATTCTCATTATTATCTTTATAATATGTTATTTAATAACTCTTAAAAAGTATTTTTCAAGACATAACCATACCTCAAACATTGTTTATCCTTTCTATGTACCATTTCTTGGGATAAGTTTTAATTGTTTGTTAAATTAAAGTTTAAGTGGATACTATTTTAACTTAGTTGTATGGATCCTTTGATTATAGAAATGAAGATAAAATCATTTATTCTAGGGATAAGAATGAAAAAGTCTTAGGGATAAGGAATTATTACAATATTTCTTTTTTATACACTGGAAACACTGATCTATATGTTAAAGAGAGATAGTAATGGATCATGTTGACCACGAACCTGTATAAAATTTTATGTGTAAATTTAATACTTTATTTATTTATATTTCTTGAACAAACCAAAACACCTTTAAATATTTATCTTTCATTTACCAATTGTATTTTTCAATAACACATTTCAAAGAGGTTTCTTGTTATCTTTCCTAGATGTTTGATTTGTTTTTATAAATGTAAAAATATATTATATGACATGTAACTTCCCACTTAGACCCCACATATATAGTATTTAGGCTGAGTTTACCATACCAGTCTTTTCTTTAATAGGATTGGGGCTGCTTCCTAGCATCATGAAGGCATAGAAAACCATAGGAGGCCTTAACCTATAAACCCATAAACAAAGCATACATCTCCAAAACCCAGATAAAGACAAAAAAATCAAATGAAATACCAAAAAATATAGAATATAATACATGTGATAACACCAATAAATAATAATGAAATAAGTACAAACTCATAAATTATATAAAAATATAAGTGATGAACATCCCAAAGGGAAAACATACCCAAAAAAAGTGATAAGACACCTCAAAATAAAACTATTGACATGAGTACCTACCAAAACCATAACCACCAAGCACTAAAAATTTATAACTCCACTAGCTCTATGTCCTCCAAGATCATCCATGAACTACAAATTGTTTTCATAGAACAAAATACATGTGGGAGGAATACCTATACAAGGGTGAGTATAAACATACATAGTAGGATACCCCAAAAATAAAAAAGGGAGGAATGAATAAAAAATCATCTCAAAACTAAAAACAAGGAGGAAAAATGACATGGTAACCTAATATAGGTAATAGATAGAATACATAAAGAAATAGGAAAGTCTTAATCTCCATAGCTTAACACCATAAGGAATCGTATGCTGCAAGAAACCATATGTACCCTGTGAAATAAAAGATCCACATAATATGAACCACCAAAATTATTAAAAACCATGTTATATTTTTAAATTAGTAGGGAAATATAAAACTAATACATGGATAATATCATCATAGCAATATCTTCATAACTAAAACCCCAAAAATTTCAAAAAAATTGACTATACCTCTCTCTTCTCACCCTGACAAGGAAAGGGAACAAGTTATCTCAATTGCATGAATAAATCATAACCCATAAACACTGAATCAATATAAAACACTAATATTTTATTATATATTTATCTTTAAATAAATTTTATTTCTTTTTATAGTTTTCTTTTTCATGCAACACTGAGTTTAAACAAACTACAATATACTATTAAAATATTATTATTTAATGTGATAGCTTTTTCCTAGTAATTTGATTTTAGGGTATGAATATGAATAATTAAATTATTAAAAAGTATTTTTTTACATATTTATAAAATTAATTCATTAGTTTTTAATTGTTTATAAATTAAAATAAAATCATTTGAAAGTAAAAAAGATTTGTTTTTCTAAAAATTTATTTTTAGGTGCATAATGAGTTTTTATATTAAAAAATTAAATAAATCTATATTCATGAATTATTTTAATAAATTTTTTATATAATATATTTAATAAACATTTTAATATTCCTATAATAATTTCAAATGGAAATTAATGATGGTAAAATTAGTTTTATGCTTAAACATGTATTTTTCTAAAAATAAATTTATTGTGTTTTTCACACTTATTTTAAAATGAATTTCTTCCACTTATAGAAACTGAATCTCGTAAAATGGATTCCATATTCATAATAAAAATAATTAATATAATTTTATAATTTCAACTAAATGTTTGGTCATAATGAATAGTAAAAATATTAAAATTGAATTACCACGATAAATGTTAAAATGAGTTTACTGGGGAGACCTAAGATATAAGGATTAAAATATCCTAAAATGGTTGATTTAATTTAATTGTTTGATGGTATATATACCTTATGATACCTATATTTGATTATTTTTAATTTTAGATCCACTTGACTTGAGTAAGATGTTATTATATTTTAATCTTATGAAAAAATGTCAAGTGCGTCCTCTCCCACCCTTATAAAGGGATACAACCTCTCCTCTCTTCACCACACTACATCAGCCTAATATCTTGTAAAATACCTAACCCAATACCATAAAAAATATATCCTCATTTCTTATTGGCCCTTATTTTTTTAGAATACCATCCTTTCAAGGCTTAAGGTGTAAGCCAAAGGAGGTTTCTAACCAAGAGGTATAACTCTTAATCAAGTACTTTCAATTTTATTTATTATTTTATCTCCACTAAATATATGGTATAAATTATAAAATAATTAATTCAATAGATTAAATATATTTATTTTTTATTATGATGATGGATCAATAATTTTCCACCTACTTTCCATCAAATGGGAAATGAAACCTTCATTTGCGCGTATGTGTGGACTACCGCCTCCAAATAGAGATATGATTCATTTTCCATCACCATCATTAAGGTTGGTTATTATGTTTAGTTTAATGTTTATACATGATATTTATGAAATAATTATTATTTTTAAATAAAATATCTTCTCTACCTTTTTACCTTTCCATTTTTTGGAAAATGATAACGTCGCTCGTACGTACGTGTGGACTACCACATCTATGCAATGATGTGATTCATTTTTCATCACCACTTTATATGAACAATTATAAAAGTGTATATGATAAATAAATATGAAACTTATTTCATGATTAATATTTTATATATGATTAAACCATGAACAAGGTGTAAGTACCAGAACCATGAAACCAAAATGTGCATGGAAAACAAACCAGTTATCACCCGAATGATCATTTTAATGAATAAATTATTTATAAAAGGATAATTAGAAATTATAAAGGAATGATACATAATAATTTATGAGTTAATATGGTTCTATAATATATTTATAATAAATATTTATTTATTATATAGGATATTTGAACATGTATGAAGCAAGACGAAACCCGAGGTAAGATATTTATGCATCAATCTCATTTTGATCAGTATTGTCTATGATAAATTTAAATTGAGGGAAATTTTATGGTTGTTATCATTTAAAAACAATATATTTTATTATACTATGTTTATTTATAAAATTTTTATGTATTAGTATAATTTCCCTCTCTTTGGTACTTTAAATGACCAAGAAATTATTTTTAAAGAAAAGTCGACATTATTTCCTCTTTGGTCGATGAACTTTTTATTCCATGTAATTATCATTAAATTTTTTTAATGAAAGTTATCACCTAGACTTGAAATATTTTAAAAATTATATTTTCACTACCTTTGATTTTATTTAAAAATTATTATAAAGTAATCTATCTAAATGTTTTCTGAAAGTGTTTTTTTGAATTTTTACAAAGGTGTAAAATTAATGTTTTATTTTAGTGTATTAAGACCAATTCTACAAAAGGAATTTGATTTAAGAGACTTTTATATATATTAATAAATCATTCTATGTGATTTCAAACTATAAATTGAAATTGGAGACTCTCAATGTTCTCATGGATTTTGTGATAAAAAGAGAAATATGGAATTTTGATGTAATTATAATAATAAAACCCATAGAGGAAATGAAATTTATATTCCTTAATGTAATAGTTGTAGAATGAGTCATATAGGAAATTTACTTATTGGTTTTGGTAAAGATTTTAAGTGTGTAAAAGGAGGCTATCAAGAAAAAGAATACCAAAGTGATGAAAATATTCTAGTAAATGAAAGGAATGGTGAAAAATCTCTACTGAATGTTCCAATCACAATTCAATGATATAATTAAATGAGTACATAAATTATTCTAATAAATTCATGAATTTGAGGGTTAATGATGGAAACTTGAATCAGTAACCTCTTAATCCTAAAGACAAAGGGAAAGCTCATGTGACTACAACTGCTGAAGTGGGTCACGAGAACGAAGTGGTGAAAGAAACACTTACCATCCACTCTAGAATTGAAAATTTATTATTTAATTCAGGCTCTACCCAAAAATTTATCTCAAATGGTTGGAAAAAACTTAATATAAATGATATAACTACTATTATGGACTATATTGATTTATTTTATGAAGACTTTCCTAGTCTCCCCCTTAACTGTGAAGTTAATTTTTCAATAGAAATCATATCTATTACTACACCTATTTTAAAGACTCTATATATAATTTCCTTGTTTGAGTTACATGAATTGAAGAAGAAACTCTAGGAGAAAATTTATAAGGGATTCATATTCCCAAGTGTGTCACCATGGGGTAAACCTGTTCTTTTTTTAGAAGAAAGATAGATTAATGTGTATTTTCATTCATTATTGATAACTTAACAAAATGACTATCAATAAAAAGTATCATATAACCCATATTGATGACTTATTTAATCAAATACATAGAGATCGATAATTTTACAAGATTTTCCTTTATTCTGGATATCATAAATTGAGGGTCGAGAAAGAAGATATATCCAACAAAAACTATTTATATAAGGTATGGTCATTATTAATTTATAGTTATGTCATTTAGAGTTACCAATCCCCCTACTATCTTCATATATCTAATGAATAGAGTATTTAGATAATACATTGATCAATTCTTGGTAGTCTTTATAGATGGTATTATTATATATTCATAGATCAAGGAAGAGAATAAAGATCATTTGAATATTTTACTAATGAACCTGTGGAAGTATAATTTGAATTCTAAATTTAACAAGTGTGAATTATAGATTGATAAAGAATCATTCTTAGGTTATATAATATCAAGTGAGGGTATATTGGTGTATCTTTCAAAGATTAAAGTTATTGAGAAATGGCCCAAACTACACATAGTAATTGTGATCTGAAGTTTTCTTGGGTTGGATGGATACCACTAGAAATTTGTGAGATATTTATCATGGATATTTAATCTAATAACCAAGTTTAATTATAAAAAAGGTATGTTATTTTGGATGAATGAATGTGAGAAAAATTTCAAGGAGTTGAAAAGAAGGTTGGTCAGTGCACTTATGCTTACACTACTCTATAATAGAGAAGGGTTTGTAATAATTAGTTATGCATTAAAGAAGGGACCAAGATTAATCCTCATGAATAATTACATGGTTATAGATTATCTATCATTACAATTGAAAATTCATAAGTAAAAATACCCAAATCATGGTTTGGAGTTGACAATAGTAATATTTTGTACTGAAAATATAGTGGAATTATCTTTATAGTGAATGGTGTGATATATATAATGATTATAAAAGATTTAATTATATATTAAAATATAAATATTTTAATATTATCCAAAGAATATGGATATATTTGACTAAATATTATGACTTCTCAATACGCAACCACCCTAGGAAGGTAAATAAGGTGGTTAATGATCTAAGTCAAAAATACCATAGTGGTTTGTCCATGATTAGGATTTAAAGAGATCCAATATTTATGTATTTATGTAATATAGATATTTAATTCATATAGAAATATGATAGATTGTATCCTTAACATATGTGTATTCAACCATCCAACCATATGAGGATTAAAGAGGTGCTAATGGAGGATGTATTGTAACGCCCCGACCCTAGTTACCCAGAGTTGGTGCATTATTACATAACATTGGCATGATCACAAGAAAGATCAAATCTCGAAAGACCGATTCGTTTAGTAGCCTTGGAATAACTAGATACATTAATAATGTTTACATTACATAATAAAATGAAAACTACAACAACATAGTCTCCATAGTCCACACTCTTATACCCTCATACTATCCCTGCAGGTCATTCATAATTTAATTCTTCACATCCTGGGGAAAATAAAACATAGAAAAGGGGTGAGCGCAAATTCCCAGTAAGGATAACAATATAGCAGAAACTTTCATAAATAAGAATAAACATTTAAGGCAATGTATAAATAAAACAAAAGCCTTTTAAACTTGAACTTCAACATAGTATGAAAAAAATAAAATGAAATAATGCCATTTAATTATTCACATGGATATTCTACTAATCGAATAATCACATGCAATATCAATAACCACTTTCATAATAATGTAATGCATAATGCCAGACTATCATAAACGCATATCCAAGACCTCGTGCCAAGAATACAAATAAGATTTTGACAAGGCCTTATTCCAAGACACTATTTTGTCTCATGAGACCTACCGATGCATCGAGGAGCTATAGCGGTCTCCACCCATCACATATTAAGTCCAATGCATTCCCATATGAAAAGGTTTAAACATAACAACATTCTTATTAAAACTAGCATACGAAATGTAAATACTTCATCCATAAACCATGAATGGTATAAAAATAACACATCCACATTCAAACATATCACAAAACCTTCAATACAATATAGAAGTTTTGTATCATATTAAATCAACTTCAAATAAACGTAAAATCCATCAAAGGATGTTGACATAGATGAAATCAAAAATCTTTTTAGAGAAATATCTCTTTCTATTTTGAAATCATTTAAGATTCATATATTTATAAAATAAAACATTTTCTTTGAAAATATTCTTATAATCTTATAAGGGATGTTTCGAAGATTTTATAACGGCGGAAAATAGCCGTACCCATCGTATAAGTTAAAAAAACATTATTACCTTAATTCTGTCGAAAAGGTTAAAAAGAACCTTGTTTGGAAAATGACGGAAAGATTCCTTTATAAACCTCTTGTAAAAGTCAAACAAGGGTATAAATGACTTTAAAACATATTATTGTAAATAGTAAAAATGTTTTGAAATACATTTTTAAGAAACATGGATGTGGATGATAAAGAAACCCCAGTAGATTATTACGTATAAACAACCTCGGATAATGAAGAGATTGCGAAATAAACCCTTACCTTGTACTTTTCCTTAGTTGGGGGTAGGTTAACCTCCTGTATAATGGTTAAATAATTGTTATTAAATTATTCAAGAATCATATACATTAATATGATATAATATATGATCTTTTAACATTGCTTTGTTAATAATATCTTAGAATTATCGTCGTTTTGGGTGTTAACTTACTCGTTTTCTTTTATATGTTTTGTTACATAAGACGTGTTTGTTATGGATAGGTTGTATCTTATTCATATCCAGAAAGATATCAAATCCTTAAATACTATTATTAATCATCAAATGATAATTATACTTGAATGGATATGATGGATAATGAATCTCATCGCGTTCGTGGAGACGGTAGTCCGTATGTACGCACGAGCGATAATATCATTATTTTGATATTAAAATAATATATAATTGGATGGTATATTATATATACAGAATCATTATCATGTTATATTTATTATTTACATTAATTACACATCATTATTATACCCATCCAAATAATAATTTATTGAATAACAATTACACCACGACGTGGAGACGGTAAGCCGTACGTACGCACGTATGGTGACATTTTATTCAAAGGGTGGATAGAATAATGAATATGGTTGTACCATATTTATAATAACATCATAGTATATATAATATACTAGAGTTATTATTTTATAATGGTAATAACAAAGAAATAATAAGTGGAAGAAGAAAGGAACTTGAAAAAGGGTGGTGAAATTATTACCTCTTCTTCGGGTTCTTCCTTTTGATTTGATCAAAAGGGATCCTTAGGTTGGCTTTATGACTAAAGGAGGGCCTCTAGGATGAATTTAGGGAAGTTGAAAGAGTATTTGGGCAGATTTTGGATGAACCAAAAGGCTTTTAAGGTGTGAATTAACGAGAAGGAGGAGTGCCGTTTTATAAGAGGGGTGAGGGGCACCTTTGGAAAAGCTAGATATATTATTTTATAATAAATTCATATTCGGTTTCTAATGGATCCAAAGTGAATTATTTAAAGGTTAAGGTCGGTATAGGTCTAAAACCACTCAACCAATAGGATTTAGACAGGTTTGGGTTACTATATTAACCTTATCTTTAAGTATTAACTCTTAGTTAATTAGTTTCACTTTTACAATGTCTCTTTGTATTTTTATATTATATGGTTAATAAACTTAATATATACATCCAAGAGACCCCCAAGCGGTCCATTAATGATAAAAATACCATGATATAAGTCTCTTGGACGAACCATATATTTTTAGGAATTTAATATCAATTAATAATATAATATTTTTTTTAAAAACTCTTTTATGTCAATTTTGACACTATTCAATAGTTTATTTTTTTAAAAATCATAAAAGTATTATTACTTCGAAAAAAGTTACTTAAATCATTAATAAAATGTCATATTAACCTAGAAAATTAGTTTAATTCATAAAAAGTCTCAAATTATATTTATTTGGGTATTTATAATATCAATTATTTTAAATTTTCACTATTATGGTAATTACAACATCACCATTGTGTCATAAATAAATTAAATTATATAATATCTAAAAATTATAAATAAAATATAATTATTTAGGAAATCTTTTTATATTTTTAATGAATATTTATAGTCGAAAATCAAACATATATAACCCTATTCAAAAATTGTTTTTCTAAACGATATATGCTTATGTCATTTTTGTATTTATTTTAACTTAATTAAAATAAAGTGTCCCTATCACCTACAAGTGGCTCCATGGGGTCCCAAAATCGACCCAAAGATGACCATGGTCGGAAATGTATCCACCAATAAGGTTAGGATACGTTTTAGGGTAATTTAGTATTATTATAATATTATTTTTTAACCCTTATTTACCGGATTTACCCTTAACCATGGTAAATAAAATATTTACCGAAGTAATTATTCAAAATGTCTAAAAATAAAAGTTACCTATTTACAAAATTTTAACATCCTGATTCCATATATGGAATCCATTTTTCCAAATTCAAAACACATAAGTGGCAGGAATTAATTTAAAATTAATTCCCGTTGTTAAAACAAAAAGCGTGTTTTTAAGAGACAATAACTATCAAATGATTGACACTTGTTTATGTCTGGTTTAATTGTGAAATTATGTACAATGACCAAAATTGTATTAAATGGTAAAAATATATTCTAAATATACTTTAAAACCACTCAAATTCATAATTTATAAATATAAATTATTTCGATTAAAAAAGTTGATTTTAATCAAAATTTAGTAATTTTCACTATTCATCAAAATATAAATGTTATCCGAAAAGTTCCAAAATTTCACCCTAGGCTAAATTAGATATTCTGAATCCAAAAATGAAGTCAATTTTGAGATATAAAATTTATAAAATTTCAAAAAGTAGGTATTACTATTCATAACGGCTAGTTTGATTGGTTGTGGTGTGTTAGAACTCGATGTTGCGTACAACACATGCTATCACATTATTCAAAGAGAAGCGTACCGTAGAAGCTTGCGGTGTTACATGTATAAATACAAAATAAGGTAATAAATGTTCCTAATTTAAACCATGATTGTGATAGAATGATAAGGTTAAAAAACTAAGTATATATCCTTTCAATATCATAATTAAATAAGGATATGTTGGATGAAGTTCATAGTTCATCATTTTCTATTCATCCTAGAAGTACAAAGATTTATAGGGATCTAAAATAATATTTTTGGTGGGATAACATGAAAAAGGGATATTATAGAGTATGTATCTTAATTCTTGGAATGTAAAAAATTTAAGTTTGAGAGAAAAATTTATAAGGGTATGTTACAAACAATACCTACACTATAATGAAAATGACAAAACATTACCATGTATTTCATCACCAAACTCCCCAAAACATCTAAAGGGCACAATTATGTTTGGGTCATAGTTGACTGCCTTAAAAAATCAGCGCATTTTATTACCATTAAATATCATTTCTCACTTTATCATATTTATAGGATATACATTAAGGAAATGGTAAGATTTAATGTTGTACAAAATTCTATTGTATCTGATCTAAGTCTGCGGTTTACCAAAAAGTTTTGGGAAAGTCTTAAGTAGGATATGGATACAGAGTTAAGTTTTAGTAATGTATATCATCATTAAAAATATGTTCAGTATAAGTGGACCATTAAAAATCTTGAAGAAATTTTGAGAGCTTATTCTATGGATTTCATAGGTTGTTGTAATTAACACCTCTATCCGGTAGAGTTTTCTTATAACAATAGCTTTCACTTGATCTTTCAAATGGATACTTATTAAGCCCTCTATAACAGGAGGTAAAAAATCAAATGTTATGGGTTGAAGTTAGAGAATGAAATATATTGGGACTTGATATATCTTAGGAAATGGTATAGAATGGTTGATATATTCAACAACACATAAATGTAGCTCATATTCGATATAAAGTTTATGCGGACAATCATCGATGAGATCTTGAGTTCAAAGTTAGGGAAAATATATTCCTACAAATATCTCTTTGGAATAAGGTTATGATATTTTAAAAGAAGTGAAATTTGATACCTATATATATAGTTCCCTTAAAAATTCTTGACCGTATTAGGGCATTTTCTTGTTGCGCGATGCTTCAACCAAATATCTCTCAAGTTCACAATGTGAAGTAAATACTTGATCTTTCACATGTACTTAACTTATAGTTCATACCAATAGATCATGATATCTCTTATTATAAATAATTTATGGAGATTATGGATTGAATATAGATAATTATATGGAATAAGACCACTCACTTGGTAAAAGTTTTGTGGTGAAACCTTAAATTTGAGGAAGCTACGTGGGAACCCTAGGGTGTGATGAGGTAGAAGTATCCTTAGTTGTTTGTATCCTAGTGATATAATTTAGAGTGTAAAATTATTATAAGGGGGATAGAATGTAACACCATGATATTTTATGTTATATTTCTCTTTAAATAAATTTTATTTATTTGATAGTGTGCTTTATACGCAACACTGAGTTTAAATGAACTATAATATACTATTTAAATATTATTATTTAATGTGACAATTATCTCCTTGCTATTGTATTTTTGAGAATGAATTAGAAAAAATAAATTATGAAAAATTATTTTTTACATATTTATAAAATGAATTCAATTTTTTTAACTGGTTATAAATTAAAATAAAATAATTTGAAGGTAAAAAAGATGTTTTTCTAAAAAAATATTTCTATGCATACAATGTGTTTTTATATTAATAAATTAAATTAAACTCTATTTATGAATGATTTTAATTAAATTTTAAGATTATATATTTAATAATATTTTTTTATATTCATCTAAAATTTTTTACATGGTAAGGAATGAATGTAAACTCATTTTTATGCTTAAAAATTCATTTTTTTTCTAAAAATGATTTTGTTACGTTTTGAAAACTTATTTTAAAATGGATTTTTCCACATATATAAATTTAATATTTTAAAATGGATTAAATATTTGGAATCATAATAATTAATATAATTTAATTAGTTCAACTTAATTTTTGGTCATAATGAACAGAAAAATAGTAAAAATGCTTTACCACAGTTAATGTTAAAACATGTTTACTAGGGGGTAACCTAAGTGATAAGGTTTAAAATATCAAAAAGCACTTAATTTAATTTGACTGATATATTTTAATTTTTACTTAGTATTACTATATTTTAATATTTTTCATTTTTTATCCACTTGACTTGAGTAAGACATTATTATATTTTAATCATTTGAAAAATTCCAAGTGTGTCCTCTCTCGCCCTTATAAAAGGATAACAACTCTCCTCACTTTCTCACAATTTATGAGACTTATATATTGGTAAATCACTTATCTAATCCATTAATAACATCCCTAACCACGTATTATATTTACTGGTTTTATCATAATACCATAATTTCAAGGATTATGATGTAAACAAAAGGAGGTTTTTCAAAAAATAGGTATAACTCGTAACAGAGTACTTTCAATTTTATTTATTCTTATACAAAATATAAATATATGGAATACATTATAAAATAATTAATTAATTATATTAAATATATTTTATTTTTATTATGATTATGGATCAAACATTTTCCACCTCCTTTCCATGAAATGGAAAATAAAATCATCACTCATGTGCACATGTGGACTACCGCCTCCATGCAACGATATGATTAATTTTTCATCACCATCATTCATGGATGGTTATTATGAATAATTTAATGTTTATATATGATAATTAAAATATAATTATGTTTTTTAATTATAATATTTTATCTACCATCTTACATTTTTCCATTTTTTGGAAAATGATAACGTCGCTCGTGCATACATGTTGACTACCACCTACACACAATGAATTGATTCGTTTTTCATCACCATTTTATATGAATAATCATAAAAGTGTATATTATAAAAAAGTATTATATTTATTTAATTATTAATATTATATATAAGATAAAACCATGACCAATGTGGAAGTATCAGAACCATCGAACTAAAACATGCATGGAAAATAAACCGTATTTTACCAGAATATAAATTTTAATGAAGAAATTATTAATAAAAAAATAATTAGAAATTATAAAGGAATGATACATAATAAGTTATGTATTAATATAATTCTAGAATATATGTATAAAAAATATATATTTATTATACATTATATTTTAATGTATACAAAGCAAGACAAAACTCAAGGTATGATATTTCTATTTCAATATCATTTTAATCAGGATTGTCTTTGATAAATATATATTGAGGTAAATTTTATGGATATTATCCTTTAAAACCCATATATTTTCTTAAATTATATTTATTTTTATATTTTTTTGTATTAGTACCATTTTTATCTCTTTGGTTCTAAAAATTATCAAGAAAATGTTTTTAAAGAAAATCCAACCTTATTTCCTCTTTAGTCGATGAATATTTTCTTCCATGTCCATAATCTTCAAAATTGTTTTATAAAAGTTCTAACCTATACTTAAAATGTTTCAAAAAATTTCATTTACACTACCTTTTATTTATTTATAAAGAATTAAAATTTAATATTTTTAAAAGTTTTCTGAAAAATATCTTTTTTTTTACTTTTTTAAAGAGGTATGAAAGAAATATTTTCATTTAACATTTATGGAATAAACATATCTTACCACATTTATAACTATTCATTTCTTTGAATATTAATATAAAAATTTCCTTGTTTATTTCCAAATAAAATTCTTTTCTCAATATTTTGGGAATTTTTAGTTAAAATTTTATCAAAATAAAATGATATTTTATCATGTTTTCAAAGAAAGGTTCTAATGATCTTTTAATAATAATTTTCATCTATTTCAAAATAATTTAATGATTTTTATGATTCATAGGGTATATAATATTATGAAACCATCCAATTTATTTCTCTGGATATCTTGTGATGAATATGATTTAAGGATGATTCTAGGAACCCTCTTTCTTTCCCATGGGTTAATTAAGTTATGATGAAATATTTATGAATCCCATTTATTTTCTATGGGTTATGATATGATTAAGTGATGAAATATTTATAAAACCCATTTTCTATACATGATTTATGATATGATTAATTTTTTATGATCTTGTGGTAGACATATTTATTATTTTCATTATATTATAGGTGGGAATGGGATTATATATCCTTATAATGTATTGGGAAAAGATTGATATCTCATGAGATAATAAGGACTAAAATTGGGAGTGAACCCAGTTGAATAAGGGACTTTTTCCACTACGATAGACTTGGGAGTGAACCCTAACTAAGGGAATGATGGAATGGGGAGTGAACCAATCCACTATTATATCCTTGGTAGCGATCCTTGACTAAGGAAATGATTTTATATGCTTATATGTATACTTAGAATTTTTTTTTTATGATTATGATATGATCTCATGTCTTATGATTGATTATTGATGATTTTGAACACTTATGACTTATGTATTTTTTATGACTATGCCCTATGCCATGATTTATGATTAATTATATTTGACTGATTGGGTATGATTATTGTTAGTTATGATCATGTTCTCATACCCTTATACTTATATTAATATCACTTATTATCATTGATTAATATATATTATCTTTTCCATTATTGAGTATATGATCTCACCATTTCTTATATTTCATTTCCCTAGGTTATGAATAAAGGTTTTAAGTAGATTATATCTAAGAAGTGTTCTTTGTGGGAAGATATTTTTGTGAGATCTTGAAGATATTTCTTGTAATAAGATGATTTATTTATCTAGTATCCAAAGACTCTAAGCCTTTACATATAGAGACCCATGATTTTCATACTTAGATATTAAATATTTTTAGATGAATTTTCAATAAAATTAAAAAATATAAACCTGAGGACTATATAGGTATAGTTCCTTTGGATACTTGATACACAATCTTCTTATTTCATGAAATATCTTTAATTTACCCCACAAATATCTCCCCATTTAGTACCCTTCATAGACATACCCTACTTAAAACCTTTCTCCAAAACCCAAGGAATGGAAACATAGGAAAGGGTGAGATCAGATGCTCAGTAAGGGTAAATAAGGGTGATATCAATGATCACTTAGTCATAATATGAGCATTAAGGTATGTTAATAGGATCTTAAAATTTTAAAACCATACCCTACATAACATATATCATAATCTTGAGTCATGGAATAAATCATGGAAGTTCATAAGACATGAATCATAAATGAAATCAATGAGAATGAGCCATAATATAATAACATAGACATAGAAATGTGGGAAAAATATTAGCTTATAACATTGTGAACATGTATAAATAGAAACAAGTTTACTCATTAAGTTAAGGACATAAAATTAGGACCTCACATAAACTTATGGACAAGAAAACCAAGTCCAAACATAATCTTATGGAAATGAAAGACTGGTCCCTACCTAAAATTATTTAAATGAAATCCATATCCATGCTTAATCTTATGTATATAAAATCCAGGACTACACATGAAATTTTGAACATGAAATCAGGTTCACACACCACATATTTACACATGAGTTATCCATTTTTACCCAATGCATGTGAGGGATATATAATTATAGGCCCACCCATAACATAAAAAATAAATAAACATGTGTTCCAAAATATCATAAAACATTCATCATAGATAACCCATATAAAGTAAATCAGTTTTATAAAAATTTCATCATAACATAAACTGTAGAAAGGAAATGGGTTTCATAAGTATAATCCATGGAAAATAAATTGATCCCATAAAAATATTATCATAATAATCATAAAACATCCATATAAATAATAGGGATGGAATCATTGGATCATATCCTCATTATAACATAATTATAATCAAAGTTTTTCTTCATCAATGAATATAAATACCATTAAAAGATAATTGAAAACATTTTTGAGGAAAATATCCTTTCCACTTTGAAAACAACTTTTTAAAATATTTAAATTTCCCAAATATTAAAGTTTTTTTTTATTTTAAAATAATCATGGAAACTTATATATTAATATTTAAATCATTGAGTGGTCATGATGGTAGGAAATACCATTCATGTCATACACGTTAAAATAAATATTCCTTTCACATTTTTGGTAAAAAGTCAAAAGTAACTCATATGGAAATCAACAAGAAGATTCATTTTAATCCATTTTTTAAAATTTAAAATAGGGGTAAAAATTAATTTATAAAATCATTGGATAATAGTAAAAATATTCTTAAAAATATTTTTAGAAAACATGGACATAGAAGAGAAATTATTTTTGACCGAAGAGAGATAAAGTTGGTTTCCTCAAAACAATTCTTTTGGTATCTTGAGTAAATAGAGGGGAAAATGAATGGAAAATATGTAATTTGTTTAAATAAAAATATTATAATAAAATTATTTAGTTTCATGAGAGATAGATCATAATAGTTCACCATTAGAAACTTAATCTTAATCAACCTAAGTAAACAATGATATTATAACATAAAACCCTTACCACTTTGGTAACTTTTGAATCATAAGTCCCATGAAATAAAGAGACTTATATGGATATTTATATCCCATAATTTTAATGATAATAATCATTAAATACATTCATGTGTAGTATATGCAACACATAATAGAATAAGTGGTGAATATGGAATGTGTCCTAGAGAAATAAGAGTGAGATGAAAATCCATTACCTTAGGTACAATTTTATTTGTATGTGTTTGAACCTCCTATATAATAAATATATATGTATTAAACATATATTCTATAACCATAATAATATATATCATACCATATATTATTTTAATATAACATTTTACCACCCATTTATTTAAAATTCTTCATAGAAATCACTATTCCGGGTGATAAGTTCTACATTTTTCATGTATGTTTTGGTTTGGAAGTTTCAGTCCTTGTACTTTATTATGGTTATATATTCTCCAAAATGTTAATAATGATATAAATATCATATAAATTCATTATTTACATATTTATATTCTTACATAAAATTTAAAGATATAAAATGAATTACATCATTCGTGGAGAGGTAGGTCATATGTACACATGAACGCAATATCCATTTTTTTGATGGATGAAATGAAAGAAAGGTAAATAATAATTTTTATATAATATAAATAATATATGTTCATAAAATCCATCCTTATTACTATCCATGTAAAAATAAAATGAAAAATGAATCACGTTACTTTGTGGAGGTGGTAATCCACACGTACGCACAAGCGACATTATCAATTTCCAAAGGATTGGAAAGTAAGAAGTTAGATGTGAAATTTTAATTAAATTAGTTTAATAATTCCATAAATATCATATATATACTTTAAATCCATCATTATATCCATACTTGAGAGGTAGTTATGGAAAATGAATTACATCGGTTCACGAGGCGATAGTCCGTCGTACACACAATCGACGATTTCATTTCCGATTTAATGGAAGAAGAGATGGGTATAGGTTATTACATAAAAATAATAAAATATTAGTGTATAATATATAAAATTTTTATTATATTATAATTATTAATACATGAATGAATGTGGTAAGAGAAGAATAAAAAAATAAATATCCTAGTGAATACAATTACCTTTAATTTGAAAAACCCTCTTTAAATATCTTATAAGGACCGTAGGGTTGGTATTTGGGAAGAAAAGTAGCTCTAGAACATGTATAAGGATATTTGGGAGTGATTATGGTAGGTTTTATTAATCAAAATGTCTTAAGATTTGTGAATAAGTAAGGGGAATAGGTTCCCTTTTATAATTGAGGAGTGACATTTTTGTAAATACCCAAAATTTTTCAATAATGATAATTCACTCTAAACCCAAGTGATAAAAAAATTGATAAATAATGGAGTTAAGGAGATTTAAGGTGATAAAAACTCCACCATAAAAAATTAATATGTTTTAAACATGTTATTCCCTTATCCTCTAAGTTTACTTACTTTTACTATTTTAGTTTTCAGCATGATAACTAGTTTTTATTTATTTATTTACTGTAAGAACCCAGATCTTCATTTCAGGTATGTTTTTCCTTTTTCTGGAGTTTTTGAGAAAAATGATGTTTCTGGAAATTTTGGAAGTACACGCCGTGTACTTTCTGAGTACATGCAGTGTACTCTTTTCCCACTCGAAGCCGTGTGCTGGCCATGTCCGGGCCACACACACGATGTGTAGGAGTGATGTGGAGGCCGATTTTGGCGGAGTACGGAAAACCCACTACATGCCGTGTACTCTAAAAGTACACGCCGTGTACTTTTTTTTCATTAAATGGACCGGGGTCACGCCTAATCGAGGAAAACGTCTTCTTCTAGGTTCTTGTTCGTCCGAGAGCACCGGGAATCTAAGGATCTTCGACAAGCCACCGTTCCTCTATTTGTTCTCCAATTTGAGCACTGTCAATTGCGTTGGAATCGCAGCGGTGAGTTCTTCCTTCTGCTTGAGCCTTGTTTTCCAATTCCTCCTCCTTCTCAAGATATCGTGGGTTGAGCATTTTGGGAATTTTCTTAGATCTTTGACATTCTAAGGAGAATTAGTTGTCATGGTTTAAGTATATAGATCTCCTAGGATCGAGGTAGGTGGTTTGTGCCTTACCATTCAATGTATTTGAGTTTTATGCGCAAATTCCACCAATACCCATGAACGGGGTATTGTGTGTTTACATTTTTGCCCTTGTTGTTTTCCTGCCTTGCTTGTATGCTTGTGTAGAGGTAAATTAATCATATTAGAGGATAATTTGTTGTGCCTGGATGTTTTCCCATGCTTTTCTCTACTTATGACCTTGGGTCTTGTTAGTCTTTAGCCGTTATGACTGTTTCCATGCCTTTTGTCTATAGGATGGAGTGTTTTTCTTTACATGATTGTTGCCCTATAGACTGTTATCCAAGTAGCTCTATAGGTATACTTTGGTTAACCAAGTCGCTCTATAGATTTACTTTGGACTTATAGCATTATTATGCATTGACCGACATGGGACTGAGAGAACCTGGTGCTATAGACTATAAGGGATAGACCGAGTGAGCTTCCCAATGAGTCTTAGACATTATATACTACAGGAGGATAGACCGAGAGAGCTTCCTCAGAGAGTCTTGGACATTAGACTACAGGGGATAGACCGAGTGAGCTCCCAGAGAGTCTTGGATTATTATTGACTACAAGAGGGTAGACCGAGTGAGCTTCCTCAGAGAGTCTTACTTTGTTTGAATATTTTTAAGAACCTTCCCATTCTAGAGGAGGAATTGACCGAGTGAGCTTCCTCAGAGAGTATGTGGTATACCTGAGGCTATTGGAGGAATTTACCGAGATAACTTCCTCAGAGAGTCTCTAGACCTTGGGCTAAGAGGGTTAGACCGCGTGATCTTCCTCAGAGAGTCCCTGACTACCCTAAACTATAAGGGGAATTGACCGAGTGAGCTTCCCCAGAGAGTCCCATAAATTCGTATGACCAAACCAGAGGGGTTAGGCTGAGTGCACTACCCAGAGGGTTGTGGTACTTCTTGGATAGGACCAGAGGGTATGGATGCGAGTACTTCCCAGAGGGTTTCCTGCTTGTTATCTATTTTCTTCACTACTATTGTTGGTTATGGATTGATTACTATTGTGTATCATCCTGTTTTACTGCTTACTGTTTACTACCTACTGTTGCTGCTACTATTTACTGCTTACTGTACTATTACCTGCCATATACTCACTGACTGTTAGGCACAGATCTTCGGGTGGTTGCCTACTAGGATTTAGTCTCACACCCTATTTGGGCCTTGCTTTTGGGCCCAAGCAGACTATGTTGTTGCAGGTATAGACAAGGGAAAGTGCCCTTCGACTTCTGGTACTTGATTGCTTGGAGCAGGAGAGCAAGGGACCAAGCTATGGCTTGCGATGCTGAGGAGTTTATCTGTTTACCTTTCTTTTGTACTTTGGTTTGGCATTATTGTATTTCCAGCATTGTGACTTGTTTGGTATCTTTCTTAGACATATGTATCATGCATATTTTTATATATATATGTGTGTGCTTCGGTTATTTATTGCTTTAGTCTTTCGCTGTTTACTTGTGCATGGATTGTTCTGTTTCCGCTGTTTCTTATTGTTTACTTCCACTGTGTACTCTGCCAATGAGGTCATAGTTTCCCCACTATCACACCCAAGACCCTCACTTCTAGTCGGCAGCCTCTGGTGTTCGGGGAAATGCGCTTGAGGCCATGTGACCAACCGGGTACGGGGCGCCTCTGGGTGGATTCCGGAACCGAGACGTTACAAAGTGGTATCAGAGGAATTATTTTTTATTGATTTACTATTTGGATCCTTTATCCAGGGATAGGACAAATTCGGTAATTGGTATTAAGCTGTGCTCAGGAGTAGCTAACCCGTGTACAGGGGAAAGCCATACTACCTCATTTATTGCAATTTTCTGGTTTTGAGATTTTATGGTTGATATGATTTCACCTAGAGTTATTCACATGCTTTGTGTTGTTATTGTTTTTACTATTGCAGTTATATTTCTGTCGCAACCCGATGAGATGAGGGTATTCCATCTCATGCATCATATAGGCACTTGTAGAGATCACATGCCATGCATTCTTGTCATGCAATCTAGGGTGAATTAGTGATTGCATGCTGTTGTGATAGACTTTGTGTAGATTATGAATGGTGTTGTGATATATTCTTGATAGAATCTCTGCTGCCATGTTAGAGGATTGTTTGTATTGTACCTTGCTTAAATGAACGCCAAATTTTGATTCTTGTGGTGTTATGGGCCCTCTTGAACCGGAAATTGGGGGATCATGATCCTGTTTTCTCTTGTCTATGACTGTAGGAGATGCCACGATTTGATTCACGGAGAGTATGGGCCCTCATGGATCAGAACTTGGCACCTATTTGCCTTGTTTTCTGTGTTTTCTGGGCTTTTGTGCAGTTTCTGTGATACTGCCCAGAAAAACCTAGAATATACGGCGTGTACTTTTTGATTACACACCGTGTAGTTTTTAGACCGTGTCACTGACCGTGTGAGCAGGGACACGCTGTCATAGAAATGTCTTCAGGGACATGCCGTGTACGGTAGATACACGCCGTGTAGTTTAGAGCTGTGTACCCGACCGTGTCACTAACAATATGGGATGGGGAAGCTCAAGTAGAACACTCTGTGTTGGTGAGGAGCACGCTGTGTAGTTTTGTCCCAGGTACCCAGCCGTGTCACGAACAACACGGGTCGGTGTTATATTCTCTTATATACACTGTGTTTTTTCGGAACACACTGTGTAAGGGTCAACCGTGTAGACGGCCATGTAACTAATAACACGGGCCGCCGAGATTGTGTCTAGTACACACCGTGTCCCTAGGGAACATGCTGTGTAGTCTGAGGCTAGTTCGGACCGTGTGGGTTAGCCGTGTAGGGAGACTCGGGCAGGGGAATAGAGTTCAAGTACACGTCGTGTAGTTTTCATACATGCCATGTAGTTTGGGGTGTTACACGACCAATAGTGGTTGGATTACACACCCATGCTAATGGCTTTAACGGACACGCCATATAGTTTTATACACTCCAGGTAGTCATGTTTTGTAAAACTTAAATGTTTCTTCCCCCTGTTCCCGTTTTATACTCCTGTGTTTTCAATCATTGTTAATTCTGATATAAGGTGTGCTCTTGATCTTTTAGAGCTATGCCTCCGAGACATCCTCCAGTCATACGTCAGTTTCCGGACAGTGATCAGACACCGGATATGGCCGATCAGGGACCTCCTGTTGATCCTCTTGATGTGTCAGCCTTGGACCCAGCAGTTATACTCATTGCAAGCGTTGATGTGCAGTTCAGGGATAATTTCATGAGGATAATGCAGACCTTTCAGGGAGCTCCGCCTCTTGCCCTGTCAATGGTTGAGTTGAAGAGGGTTTTTCAGCAGCAACATCCTCCTACTTTCTCAGGGGATGGAGGACCCCAGGTTGCAGAGTCGTGGTTCGAGGCCACCCTGACTATCTTCGAGCACCTAGAGATACCTCAGGATAAAAGGGTAAAGCTGGATACTTATATGATCCGGGACACTGCCAAGAGGTGGTGGGAGGTGATCTCATAGTCAGGGCACCAGCAGGGTATGTCATGGGATGAGTTTCGACGTACTTTCTATGACTACTTCTATCCAGAGACCCTGAGGGCCGATCGAGCCCGAGAGTTTATGAGCCTGCAGTAGGGTACTCTTTCTGTCATAGAGTACTCGTCCCATTTTTCTGAGTTACAGAGTTTCACACTAATCCTAGCAGGCGATGAGTTGTTCCTTGCTAGGAATTTTGCGGATAGTCTCAGGCAGGAGATCCGTTCCTAGGTGAATATCTTCCAGTCGACTTCTATATCCTCCATCGTCAACCAGGCGCTGATTACAGAGCACAATCTGAGGGATTCTGGAGCAGTGATCCAGGGAGGTTCGACATCCAGAGCTAGTGTTCCTCCTACGGATAGTAGGAAGCATAACATAGAGTCTTCTTGAGGAGATCGGGGTTCATGGGATGTGTCTTCTAGCAGCCAGGTTGTATGTTACCAGTGCGGTAGGAGTGGTCATACTAGGCCTCAATGCCAGAGGGATCCGATTGAGTGGAGATCTTACGGCAAGATGGGCCATCTTCAGTGTTTTTGTCAGATCTTCTCACCTTCAGCTGGTGGTAGGGGTTCCTCTATGACCCCGTGTTTTGGAGATGCTTCGCCAGTTTCCCACAAGTTTGGGAACTAGAGTTCTTCCAGCCTTTCGGGCCGAGGTGGAGGTTGCGGCTGTGGTGGTCAGTTACCAGGTCATCAGTGACAGCAGAGTGGATCAACTCAGAGCGGTCAGCCAGGGGCGCAGGGCCACAGTGCAGGCCAGTCTTTGGCCATGGATCAGACCTATCAGGAGCAGGATCCTATCCCTTCTACAGTTCGAGGTACGATCTTAGTAGTCTCAGTTTTATCTTCAACTCTTTTTGATACTGGTGCTTCCCATAGATTTATCTCTGTTGCTGTTGTGGAGAAACTTGGGCTCTGTATCTTTTCATCTGTCGACTTTCTGAATCTTGACACGCCTTTGGGAATGAGGAAATCTAGCGTACGTCAATGAAGAGGGTTCCCTCTTGAGGTTTCAGGGTGTCATTTCTTATGGTACCTCTATTCCCTAGAGATGTCGGGCTATAAGGTCATTCTTGGGATGGACTGGTTGGTTCCTTTCCAGACAGTCATCGATTTCTATCGCTGCAGGGTGATTTTCATATCACTAGAGGGTAGATCCTTTCTTCATAGAGTCAAGTGGGATGTCTAAGCGGGTAGAGCTTGACCAGAGCATCATGGGCTAGGGGAAGTTACAAACCAGATTGCCAGTCTTTATCTGGATGACCATGGGACTTCACAGTTAGACTTTCCCCCAGTGGTGGATTGTTTCAGGGATGTTTTTCCAGAGGACTTTTCAGGTTTTCCTCTGGAGTGTGAGGTAGACTTCTCGATTGAACTCATGCCAGGAGCGACACTGGTGTCCATTCCTCCTTATAGGATGGCTACACCTGAGTTGCAGGAGCTCAAGAAGTAGCTGAAGGAGTTGCAGGCAAAGGGTTTCATCTGACCCAGTACTTCTCCTTGGGGTTCACCTATCCTGTTTGCGAAGAAGGCAGACGGTACCCTTCCGCTTTGTGTGGATTATCGGAAGCTGAACCAGTTGATGGTCAAGAACCGATATACCTTGTAGAGGATAGATGACCTCTTTGATCAGCTTCGAGGAGCCCGGGTGTTCTCGAAGATCGATTTGAGGTCCGGTTATCATCAATTGTGTGTTTGACCATCAGATATACCTCTTATAGCCTTCAGGAGTAGGTATGGTCTATACGAGTATACAGTCATGCCGTTCGGTCTCACGAACATGCCTACAGTTTTCATGGAATTGATGAACCGAGTGTTCCATCCATACTTGGACTCCTTCTTCATGGTCTTCGTGGATGATATCTTGGTGTACTCTTGTACTCGACACAACCATGCTACCCATCTTGAGATCATTCTGAGTACACTGAGAGAGCATTGTATTTATGCTAAACTCCCGAAGTGCCACTTTTGGATGGATCAAATTCACTTCTTGGGTAACTTCATCTCAGAGGCTGGAGTATCTTTGGACCCATAGAAAGTGAGAGCTGTAGTTTCCTGGGAGCAGCCGAAGAACGTCTTTGAGGTACAGAGTTTCCTAGGGTTGGCTGGATACTACAAACACTTCATTCAGGACTTCTCGTTCCTAGGAGCACTATTGACAGGTTTGACCAAGAAAGGGGAGAAGTTTGTATGGTCAGATTCTTGTGATTCAGCCTTTTAGGAGCTGAAGGGGAGGCTGACATCAGCACTGATACTAGTCTTTCTAGAGCCGAGCAAGGGCTACACTGTTTACTGTGATGCTTCGGGTATCGGGCTGGGAGCTGTGCTTATGCAGGAAGATGGAGTCGTTGCGTACGGGTCCTGGAAGTTGAGGCCACATGAGAGGAATTACCCTACGCATGATCAGGAGTTGGCAGCTGTTTTTCATGCCTTACACTGTTGGAGACACTACCTTCTGGGAGAGCACTTTGTGGTTTTCACCGACCACAAGAGTCTCAAGTATATATTCACTCCGCATGATCTGAATCTAAGGCAACATAGGTGGGTCGAATATCTTCAGTCCTTTGACTTTGAGCTCGCCTATACGCCAGGAAAGGGAAATGTAGTGGTAGATGCGTTGAGTAGAAGAACTCAGATTCAGGCAGTTCAGAAGGCCAACAGTGAGTGGAAGCTTATGGCTCTGCTCTCTGAGATGCACTTGGAAGTGAATGACAGGCAGTGACAGACTGTCCAATCTTTTGTGGCTGTTACCTCTACACTTATTGATCGGGTACGGATGAGGCAGATATCAGATTCAAAGGCCTTAGTCCTGCGGGAGAGTGTGTCAGGAGGGGACCCTCTGCCTGGATGGATAGTGGGAGAGGATGAGATCTTGCATTTCTAGGGATGCGTATGGGTGCCAGCAGACATACGCGAGGAGCTGATGCGGGATTTTCATTCCTCAGTTTGGGTAGTTTATCCTGGCATCACCAAGATGTATCGTGATCTACACCACCAGTACTGGTGGCCAGGTATAAAGAAATATGTTGCTGGTTTTGTCATGAGATGTTCTACTTGTCAGCAAGTGAAAGCAAAGCATCAACGACCAGTAGGGATTTTACATCAGTTACCCATTACCGAGTGGAAGTTTAATGATGTCGCGATGGACTTCGTGACCGGGTTTACGAGGTTGTCTTGGGGAAACTATGCTGCTTGGGTTGTCGTCGAAAGACTCACGAAATTCGCACACTTCTTGCCTATCAAGGAGACCTTTAATGTTGATGATCTGGGACGACTGTACATTTGAGAGATTGTACGTCTACATGGAGTTCCACACTCCATTTTTTCAGACAGGGATGCGTGCTTTACTTCTCAGTTCTGGCAGGGACTTCAAAAGGATTTGGGTACATGAGTACTTTTGAGTACAATATACTATCCCCAGACAGATGGCCAATCCGAGCGCACGATCCAGGTGCTTGAGGATATGCTCCGAGCTTTCATTCTAGACTTCAGAGATTCTTGGGAGAAGCATATTCCTCTTGTGGAGTTTGCCTACAATGACATTTTTTAGGCGACCATTCAGATGGCACCATACGAGGCTCTGTATGGGGGCCATACTGATCACCCTTATACTGGCTGGAGGCAGGAGAGGTAGATCTTCTAGGACCTCGTCTTGTTCAAGAGACCTCAGAGTAGATAGAGTTGATTTGGAAGAAGATGGCTACAACACAGTCTAGAAAAAAGTCTTATTCTGATCAGTGGAGATGAACTTTGGAGTTCGAGGTCGGGGATCAGGTTTTCTTGCGTGTCGCACCGAGGTTGGGACACAAGAGGATTCAGAGACAGGGTAAACTTTCACCGTGGAATGTCGGGCCGTTTGAGGTGTTGGAGAGGGTTGGGCCAGTTTCATATCGGTTGCAGTTACCTCAGAGGTACCGGTCCATGCATGACGTCTTCCACGTCTCTCAGCTCTGACATTAGTTTTCAGACCCGTCGCATATCTTTCAGCCCAAGGAGGTTGAGCTCGAAGCAGATGTTTCATTTGAGGAGCATCCTATCTGGATTGTTGATCACAGTATGAAGGTTCTCCGAGGTCGGTCTGTTCCTTTAGTATGAGTGATTTGGCAGCACGAGCGAGTACATGATGAGACTTGGGAGAGGGAGGTTGAGGTTCAATCGTAGTGGCCAGAGCTTTTCGGGGTTTCTTCTTCTACGCCTCTCTAGGGAAATTCGGGGACAAATTTCTTTAAGGGGGGAAGTTTTTAAGAACCCAGATCTTCGTTTCAGGTATGTTTTCCCTTTTTCTAGAGTTTTTGAGAAAAATGAAGTTTCTGTAAATTTTTGAAGTACACACAGTGTACTTTCTGAGTACACGCCGTGCACTCTTTTCTTGCTCGAAGCCGTGTGCTGGCCGTGTCCGAGCCACACACATGGTGTGTAGGGGTAACGTGGAGGCCAATTTTGGCGAAGTACGAAAAAACCCACTACACGACATGTACTCTAAAAGTACACGCCGTGTACTTTTTTTTTCATTAAACGGACCGGGGTTGCGCCTAATCGAGGAAAACGTCTTCTTCTAGGTCCTGTTCATCCGAGAGTGCAAGGAATCCGCGGATCTTTGACGAGACACCGTTCCTCTGTCCGTTCTCAGATTCGATCACTGTCGATTGCATTGGAATCGTAGCGGTGAGTTCTCCCTTCTTCTTGAGCCTTGTTTTCCAATTCCTCCTCCTTCTCAAGATATCATGGGTTGAGCATTTTGGGCGTTTTCTCAGATCTTCGACGTTATAAGGAGAATCAGTCGTCGTGGTTCAAGTATATCGATCTCCTAGGATCGAGGTAGGTGGTATGTGCCTTACCTTTCAAAGTCTTTGAGTTTTATACACAAATTCCACCAATACCCGTGAATGGGGTTTTGTGTGTTTACCTTTTTGCCCTTGTTGTTTTCCTGCCTTGCTTGTATGCCTGTGTAGAGGTAAATTAATCATGTTAGAGGATAATTTGTTGTTCCTGGATGTTTTCCCCATGCTTTTCTCTACTTATGACCTTGGGTCTTGTTAGCCTTTGGCCGTTATGACTATTTTCATGCCTTGTGTCTATAGGATGGAGTGTTTTTCTTTACATGCTTGTTGCCCTGTAGACTGTTAGCCAAGTAGCTCTATAGGTATAATTTGGTTATCCAAGTAGCTCTATAGGTGTACTTTGGCCTTATAGCATTATTATGCACTGACCGGCACGGGACTGAGAGAACCTGGTGCTATAGACTATAAGAGATAGACCGAGTGAGCTTCCCAATGAGTATTAGACATTATAGACTACAGGAGGATAGACCGAGAGAGCTTTCTCAGAGAGTCTTAGACATTAGACTATAGGGGATGGACCGAGTGAGCTCCCAGAGATTCTTGGATTATTATAGACTATAGGAGGGTAGACCAAGTGAGCTTCCTCAGAGAGTCTTACTTTGTTTGAATCTTTTTAATAACCTTCTCAGGCTAGAGGAGGAATTGACTGAGTGAGCTTCCTCAGAGAGTCTGTGGTATACCTGAGGCTATAGGAGGAATTGACCGAGATAGCTTCCTCAGAGAGTCTCTAGACCTTGGGGATAAGAGGGTTAGACCGTGTGATCTTTCTCAGAGAGTCCCTGACTACCCTAGACTATAAGGGGAATTGACTGAGTGAGCTTCCCCAGAGAGTCCCATAAATTCGTATGACCAAACCAGAGGGGTTAGGCTAAGTGCACTGCCCAGAGGGTTGTGGTACTTCTTGGATAGGACCAGAGGGGATGGCTGCGAGTACTTCCCAGAGGGTTTCCTGCTTGTTAGTTGTTTTCTTCACTACTGTTGTTGGTTATGGATTGATTACTATTGTGTATCATCCTACTTTACTACTTACTGTTTACTACCTGCTGTTTCTACAACTGTTTACTGCTTACTGTACTATTACCTACCATATACTCACTGACTGTTAGGCACATATCTTCGGGTGGTTGCCTTCTGGGATTTAGTCTCACACCCTATTTGGGCCATGCTTTTGGGCCCAAGAAGACTATGTTGTTGTAGGTATAGACAAGGGCAAGCGCCCTTCCACTTCTGGTACTTGATTGCTTGGAGTAGGAGAGAAAGGGACCAAGCTATGGCTTGTGATGCTGAGGAGTTTATCTGTTTACCTTTATTTTGTACTTTGGTTTGGCACTATTGTATTTCCAGCATTCTGACTTGATTAGCAGCTTTCCTAGACATATGTATCATGCATATATATATATATATCTGTGTTGCAGTTGTTTATTGGTTTAGTCTTCCGCTGTTTACTTGTGCATGGATTGTTCTGTTTCCACTGTTTCTTATTGTTTACTTCCACTGTGTACTCTGCCAATGAGGGAATAGTTTCCGCACTATCACACCCAAGGCCCTCGCTTCTAGTCGGCAGCCCCTGGCGTTTGGGGAAATGTGCTTGAGGCCATGTGACCAACCGGGTACGGGGCGCCTCTGGGTGGCTTCCGGAACAGGGGCGTTACATTTACCTAGAAAAGTTATCATTTAAAACAAAAAATAAATGAGAATTATTAGATAATTTGGAACTATTTATTCAAAATATTAAATCTAATTTATCAAATAAAATTCCTATGTGTATGGAAAATTAATTTTAACAGAGACACATGTAACGCACAAAACTCTGTTTTGATCTTAATTGTGGTAACTAATTTTTTTTTCTTCTGTTTACACTAGTAATTATGAAAAAAAGTTAAGATAAACTTATTAAATAATATTAATTATTCATTTACAAACATGGAATCAATTTTATCAAATTTATTTCCTAGAAGTGGATGTTTTTAATTGAAAATTAAATTCGCAAGTGTGATGAAAATGTGGTCTTCCAATGAAACTTTTTCTTTAGAAAAAAAGTTTTTACATTAAAATTTTAACATAAAATTAATTCAAATGATATAAAATGTATTAATAATAATATAATTTAACAAATTTTACTTTTAAAACAATTTTAAAACCAAATGGAACTTTGTAAATACATTGAACGAAATATTAGTTTTCAATAAAAATATGTTTTTTCACTATTTATTAAAAAATTAGTCTTTTCAGAAAATTTTCAAAAATACACCCTAATATAATATTAACATTTTTATTTAAAAAATTAATTTTATTTTTTAAAATAATTTTTTTAAAATTGGAAAATAATTAATTTAAAACAAATGTGTGACGAAACCACTTTTTTGAAAAATATAGTTTTTTAAGAATAAAACTAGATTTATTATTATCCCACAACTAGAAAAATATCAAATGAATTATAAAACATTTTATTGAATATATAATATATAAATTTCATTAAAATAATTCACCAATAGTGATTAATTTAATTTATTAATATAAAAACATATTACATGCATAATTTTGTTTTCTAGAAAAACAATTTTTTACTTGAAATGATTTTTATTTTCCTTTCTAATCAATTTATTTCCAATGAATTTATTTTATTCATGATTAAACCATATATTTTTTATAATTTAGTTGTTCTTATTAATACCTTCCTATTTAATGTCTAGTTTATAATTTTCAAATTAAATAATAATATTTTAATATTATATCACGGTTCGTTTAAACTCGATGTTTCTTGTAATGCAAGATATCAAAAAAATTAAATTAATTTGAAAAACTATTTTATAAAATATTTGGGTTTCACATTCTCCCCCATTTAATAGCTTTTTACCTTGAAATTTGAACTCGTGCACGGTATTAAAGGGTTTAAGATTTGAAAATTCCTTTATGAAAATCCCACATCATAAAAAGGGTTAATAAAATTGTCCCCTAAAAAGAGGGAAAAGGAAATAAAAAGGTCATCACATAACTAGGTTTCAAAATATGAGAAGATTAATGGGAAATGAAAATATGTACATGGATAAAAACATAATGTACAAATAATTATGAAGAGTGATAACGATCACCTATCACAAGAAAATGAATGATTAAGAGAAAGGTAACAACCACAAAACCATAAACCGATGAGGTGTGAGAAATACCATCAATTCAATGATAATTGGATAACATTTTGTTTTAAGATCCTTTTCCTAGAGCTGAGTAATTTTCATGATAAAATATACTTATTTGATTTCATTACATTTCATAAGAATAATCTCCTCATTTGATTGTGCTTTGATCAATTTCCACTTTATCTCTTACTACAAGAAATGAATATTCCAGATTTTTTTATTCATGATGAAATAAAATTAACTTTTAATAGATCATAAGATCTATAAGAGTATGTAAATTTTTTCCTCCCATCTCTATATTTTTACCAAAACCAACATATTTAGCACAAGTTATCTAATATGGGTAAATACAATGTATTAAGTTCGAAAACTTCAATAATAACTCCCAAAATTCAACTTAACAAATTATATAAACTTTTAACCTTAAGTCTACACTAAAATATGTATGACCAAAATTGAATCCCAAATACTGGAATGATTTGATCTCACATTCTTCCTTGATCAATCATAATAATTATCTTGAAATCACTCATAAAGTCTCATACCAAAATGTATATACACTAATCACTTTCCAAAATAAAATCAAATATTATCCTAAAAGATGATTTACACTTTATTCCTTAAATATGATCCTATATTAGGCAAAAAACACTTCTATTGATATCTCAGGTTTATCCTTTCTCTAATAAATGATCATATGTTGATTCAAAATATCAAATGATATTTCATTATTACAGAATCTACGTAGAGGGAGATAATCAATGCTCAAAATCACCTCAAATTTCACTAAAGGATGAACAATAAGATTTTCATAGGGATCCTTACTACAAAATCCAATATTAAATTACCAACAATGAAGTATAGTATATGTTTTCCCTAATTATCATGATTTACTTCAGCTATTTTGATTGCATAAAATTTTCCTTTTTTGATTTGTCTTTAGAGGTTATTGTGGATTATTATCCTTATTAGCCCTTGGTTTAGGGTATTTATTCACATAACTCCCAAACTCATTGCATCTATTGAACTAAAGTGTGGGTGGTGTATTTTTTTAAACCCTCTCTTATTTTCTTTCATTGATAGGATTCTTAAAATTACTTCTATAATATTTTTCTCGATGGCCAGGTTTCCCAAACTTGAAACTTATTTTTGTTCCTTTCAGGAATTGACCTATGCGTTCTTTCCCACATTTTTAGCAAGTAGGTGGTTGAAACATTTTCTTCCCTCTATGTGATATTCCACTAGAGTTTCCATGAAACTCGTACTTCCTTTTCTTATCACCAAAAAAAGGGTTTCTAGCTTCAATTTCTTCTTTTAGTGCACATAAAATGATTTCTTTATAGATTAAAAAATTCCTTTATAACTAATTCCTTTATAAGTAATGGTTTCAAACTAATAAATAATTTATAAATTTGTATTTTAAATCTTATTATTAAATAGTAATCACACCTTTCAAGTCTTGTAAAATTGTTCTCACAGGTACCAATGGATTCATCATCCTTTTGTTTAATATCAAGGAATTCCATATCCATTTTTGAACATAAAATACGAGGGAAGTACTTAATAAAAAATATATGCTTAAACCCATCCTATTCCATGGATTCAATTTCATCATCTTTCCAGGAAATCTTAATAACATTTTACTATTTATCTACTTCACCTTCCAATTGATAGACGGCTAGGACAACTTTTTCAAGGTCTGAGCACTAAAGAATGAAAAACATATTTTCCATCACATTGATCCATTTATTATAAACCAGTGGACCAAAAGTTCAATATAATAAGGGTGGATGTTGTCTCATAAAATATTCAATGGAATGTTTCTGCCTACTTGGTAATTTTGAAAGTTTAACATGACACATGTTACCACTTATATATTGAGAGAGTTGAGTAATCATAGTCACAAAATATTGTATCCTAGCTTCTAATAAATTTAGTTGAACATGAGGATAGTCATTACATTGTTTGTCACATTTATTTTTCACAATATTCCTTTTGTTTTCATCCATTTACCAAAACAAAAAATCATTGTGTGAGAAACAATAATCATAACTATGAAAAATTATTTATAGGATGTCTAAATCATGACACTTTCTTTTCAAACAATGACACCTTAGGTTTCACCTAGGTCATTCATGATCATTATATATTTATATCCTTCATGATGGTTTATAAAGATAATGTGAATTAACCTAAGCATATCCCTTGGGAGTGTCAACCAGGTGTGTAGTAAGGCCCATTTTCATGCATTGGGTGATGATAAAATAAAATCACAATGTTCCATTTTCAGAGTTATTACCCCTAGGTACAATTGTTTCAAATACACTTCCACTTTTAGTATCTATACGATTATTTTTTTCTAGGATAATTATATAATATCTTCCTTACCAAACATTTAAGATGTTTTCTTATACTTAAACTTATCTCCAGGGGTTTCAGCAAAGTTTTCTAACCCTAATCTCCAAAGATTGACTAAACCTTACTTAGATACCAACTATAATGGCCTATAATTTTCATACTCAGATATTACATCTTTTTAGATGAATATTCAATACAATTAAAAAATAAATTCTTGAGAACAATATAGTTTTAGTGTATTTGGAGACTAAATACACAATATTCTTATATCATGAAAGATATTAAATGTCTCCCATAAAGATCTTCGTATTTAGCACCCTTCATCGACATACCTTAATTAAAACTTTTTTCAAAACACAGGGAAAGGAAACATAAGAAAGGGTGATATCATATTCCCAGTAAGGGTAAACATGGGTGATTGAAGCACCTTCATGCGTCGTTGAATTCATACAGGCTGTAACCAGATTATAATTTTTAAGGTTTTCCCAAACTTTCTTTACTAATCAGGTGTAGTATAGAGATAGTACGAGGTTGATCCCATGGGGAGATAAATGGTCTTTTGAGAGTCAATGGCTTAAGAACCTTTGGGGTATGAGTGCTTTATATTTTTCATCAGTTTGGGAAATACTATATATATGGTGTTTGATGGTTGTTTCAATAACGAGAGAGGGATCGAGGTCAATTTTAGGTATCTTTAGAAAAGGTGATCTTTAAATTTTAACATGGTATGATCCTAAGGTTTAGGTTGAGAAGCAAGAGGAGGTATCTAGTTGACTATGGTCAAATTAACTAGCTCTACATAAGTGGTTAACTATTCCTTGATTGAGAAATAGTAACAAATTGAGTGCATTAAGATTGGCTTCAAGGGAAGAAAGTATTTTAGGTTATTAATAATAGCTCAATCTACTCCAATTAGGATAGGGACCTTCTCTTGATTATCCCATGGTTGGGGATGTTCAATTGAATTGAATAATAATTGATTTTTTATCCCGATTACTAATTATTAGGGTTACCAAGTTAAGAATTAAGGATTTTATTAAAGTTTAGATACACCTACTCTCAACCCCTACCTCAGGTGGTTTTAGCCACTCATGGTAGGTAGAGATGAAAAAAATAACTAATTAAAACTATGATTGACATGCTAAGTATGATTGAATTTAAACATATCACAATAATGAAATTAATTTAGAGTTACTAAAGGGGATGAACATGAAATTAGGATTAAAGAATTGTAAATCACAATGCAATTAAACACTTACTTGATAATGAATATGAAATTGAATGCACACAACTTCATTGATGATTGATGAATGAAGGAGACGATGTGAAAAATGGGTTAAGGGGAAGATGAAAACCATCCATGATGATTTTTTATTAAAAATAATGAGTGAGATGAATAAATTTAAGTTTAGGGGAGAATTAGTTGAAGAAAAATCAAAAGAAACCAAAAGCATAAAATAATTCCACCGTCAAAGCTCTAGAATCCACTGCGAGGATCCTTTATTTATAGATGAAAAATTACACGATGTGTAATTTATTTCAAGTCATTTAATTTTGAATCCCTATTAATCTACACATATTTATTATCTGCACATATATCAAACATATCTCACCCACATATTAAAAGTTTGACTGCTTTCATGATGTGACTCCTTGGCTCACCGTATGTATCTTATTTCCAGCTGTATCTTCTGAGAAAATTTCTCATTAAAGTGGTTCAAAATGTGTATATTGCACTCATTCCGTGTAATGTATCTTTATCTCCTTAACTTCATGACCTGAGTCACATCTTGGTTCACAACATCTGGAATCCTATGAGGCACTATTACATGATGTGAACTTTTGTTTCACGATGTGTAATAGGAAAATATGCACTTTTCTCCATTTATTTATTTGAAATAATGGGAACCTATTTCCTAAAAAAATAATCATAAACCAAGTTAATTATTGAATCTTTTATTGAAAATACCTAATTTATTGATAGAAAAAAGTGTATATGATTTTGTCTTATCAATTTCCCATATACTTGAACACTTTCTGGTCCTCAAGAAAAAATTTCTCTGTAGTGATTTAAAAAATATAAGAAATTTTTAAAATAGGAAACATTCATTATGTATAGGTAAATAAAACTAAGTGTAATAAAAAAGGTTAGTCTCTAGAATCAACCCTACATAGAAAATCAGTCATGCCTCCTTACTCAGTTCTTCAAACAAATTCTAATCTTTTAATTACAATCTCTTAACTATTCCTTAAGTTCTATACCTATTTTTAATCTACCTTAAAATGATTTTTTCTGATCACTTATGTAACGCCCCGACCCCAGTTACCCAGAGTCGGTGCATTATTACATAACATTGGCATGATCACAGGAAAGATCAAGTCTCGAAAGACCGATTAGTTTAGTAGCCTTGGAAACACTAGATATATTCATAAAGTTTTACATTAGATCATAAAAATGAAAACTACAACAATATAGTCTCCATAGTCCACACTCTTATCCCCTCATACTATCCCTGCAGGTCATTCATAAAGTACTTCTTCACATCTTGGGAAAAATAAAACAAAGAAAAGGGGTGAGCTCAAATGCCCAGTAAGGATAACAATATAGCGGAAACTTTCATAAATAAGAATAAACATTTAAGGCAATGTATAACTAAAACAAAAGCCTTTTAAACTTGAACTTCAACATAGTATGGCAAAAATAAAATGAAATAATTCCATTTACTTATTCACATGGATATTCTACTAATCGACTAATCACATGCCATATCAATAACCACTTTCATAATGATGGAATGCATAATGTCAGACTATCATAACCACATAGCCAAGGCCTCATGCCAAGACTACAAATAAGATTTTTTCAAGGCCTTGTGCCAAGACACTAGTTTGTATAATGAGACCTACCGGTGCATCAAGGAGCTATAGTGGGCTCCAACCATCACATATTAAGTCCAATGCAGTCCTCATATGATTAGGTTTAAACATAACATAAACATTCGTATTAAAACTATCATACGAAATGTAAATACTTCATCCATAAACCATGAATGGTATAAAAATAACACATCCATAGTCAAACATATCACAAAACCTTCAATACAATATAGAAGTTTTGTATCATATTAAATCAACTTCAAATAAGCGTAAAATCCATCAAAGGATGTTGACATAGATGAAATCAAAACTCTTTTTAGAGAAATATCTATTTATATTTTGAAATCATTTAAGAGTCATATATTTATAAAATAAAACATTTTCTTTGAAAATGTTCTTATAAGATTTTAAGGGATGTTTCAAAGATTTTATAATGGCGGAAAATAGCCGCACCCGCCGTATAAATTAAAAAACATTCTTACCTTAATTCTGTCGAAAAGGTTAAAAAGCACCTTGTTTGGAAAATGACGGAAAGATTCCTTTATAAACCTATTATAAAAGTAAAAGAAGGGTATAAATGACTTTAACCCATATTCTTGTAAATAGTAAAAATGTTTTGAAATACATTTTTAAGAAACATGGATGTGGATGATAAAGAAATCCCAATAGATTATTACGTATAAACAACCTCAGATAATGAAGAGATTGCGAAATAAACCATTACCTTGTACTTTTCCTTGGTTGAGGGTAGGTTAACCTCCTGTATAATGGTGAAATAATTGTTATTAAATTATACAAGAATCATATACATTAATATGATATCATATATGATCTTTTAACATTGATTTGTTAATAACATCTTAGTATTATCGTTGTTTCGGGTGTTAACTTAATTATTTTCTTTTATATGTTTTGTTACATAAGCCATGTTTGTAATGGATAGTTTGTATCTTATTCATATCCATAATTATATCAAGTCCTTAAAAATTATTTTTAAATCATCGTATGATAATTATACTTGAATGGATACGATAGAGAATGAATCTCATCGCGTTCGTGGAGACGGTAGTCCGTACGTATGCACGAGCGACAATATCATTCTTTTGATATTAAAATAATATATAATTGGATGGTATATCATATATACAGAATCATTATCATGTTATATTTATTATTTACATTAATTACAAATCATTATTATACCCATCCAAATAATAATATATTGAATAACAATTACACCACGACGTGGAGACGGTAAGCCGTACGTACGCACGTATGGTGACATGTCATTCAAAGGATAGATAGAATACTGAATATGGTTGTACCATATTTATAATAATATTACAGTATATAGGAGGTACTGGATTCATTATTTTATAATGGGAATAACAAATAAATAAGAAGTTGAAGAATAATTGAATTTGAAAAAGGGTGGTGAAAACATTACCTCTTCTTCGGGTTATTCCTTTTGATTTGATCAAAAGGGATCCTTATGTTGGATTTATGATCACAATAAGGACTCTAGTTTGTAGTGAGGGAAGTTTAGATAGTATTTGGTTAGTTTTTGGCCGAACCAAAAGGCTTTGAATGTGTGAATTAGTGAGAAGGGGGAGTTCCTTTTTATTAGAGGGGTGAGAGGAACCTTTGGAAAAGCTAGAAATATTATTTTATAATAAATTAATATTCGGTTTCTAATGTCTCAAAAGTATATTATTTAAATTTTAAGGTGGGGAGGGGTCTAAAACCACTCAACCAATAGAATTTAGATAGGTTTGGGTTACTATATTAACCTTATCTTTAAGTATTAACTCTTAGTTAATTATTTTCACTTTTACAATGTCTCTTTGTATTTTTATATTATATGGTTAATAAACTTACTATATACATCCAATAGACCCCCAAGTGGTCCATTAATGATACAAATATCATGATATAAGTCTCTTGTCCGAACCTTAGATTTTTAGGAATTTAATATCAATTAATAATATAATATTTTTTTTAAAAACTCTTTTATGTCAATTTTGACACTATTCAATAATTGATTTTTTTAAAACTCATAACAGAATTATTACTTCTAAAAAAGTTAATTAAATCAGTCCTAACATGTAATATTAACATTTAAAATTAGTGTAATTAATAAAAAGTCTCAAATTATATTTATTTGTGTATTTATAATATCAATTATTTTAATTTTTCACTATTATGGTAATTTCTGCATCATCATTGTGTCATAAATAAATTAACTTATTTAATGTATAAAAATTATAAATAAAATATAATTATGTATAAATTTGTTTTATCTTTCTAATGAATATTTATAGTCGAAAATCCAACATATATAACCCTATGTAAGAATTGTTTTTCTAAAAGATATATGCTTATGTCATTTTTGTATTTATTTTAACTTAATTAATATAAAGTGTCATTATCACTTACAAGTGGTTCCATGGGGTCCAAAAATATACCCAAAGATTCCCATGGTCAGAAATGTATCAACCAATAAGGTTAGGATACGTTTTAGGGTAATTTGTTGTTATTATAATATTATTTTTTAACCCTTATTTACCGGATTTACCCTTTAACCATGGTAAATAAAATATTTACCGAAGTAATTATTCAAAATGTCTAAAAATAAAAGTTACCTATTTACACAATTTGAACATCCTAATTCCAAATATGGAATCTATTTTTTTAAATTCAAAACACAGAAGTGGCAGGAATTAATTTAAAATTAATGCCCGTTGTTAAAACAAAAAGCGTGTTTTTAAGAGATAATAACTATCAAAATATTGACACTTGTTTATGTCCGGTTTAATTGTGAAATTATGTACAATGAACAAAATTGTATTAAATGGTAAAAATATATTCTAAATATACTTTAAAACCACTCAAATTCATAATTTATCAATATAAATTATTTCGATTAAAAAAGTTGTTTTTAATTAAAATTTATTAATTTTCACTATTCATCAAAATATAAATGTTATCCGAAAAGTTCCAAAATTTCACCCTAGGATAAATTCGATATGCCGAATCCAAAAATGAAGTCCATTTTGAGAGATAAAATTTATAAAATTTCAAAAAGTAGGTATTACTATTCATAACGGGTGTTAGAACTCGGTGTTGCGTACAACACACGTTATCGAATTATTCAAAGAGAAGCGTACCGTAGAAGCTTGGGGTGTTACAACTTAGGGTAAAATGAAATTGGAGTTATAATCATACCATAAGTACATTCTCCTAACCATAGGCTTCTATTGGTTCTAGCATCTCCACTTTTTAAATTAAAGTACAAAATTAATCACGAGGGATTCACCAATAGGGTTATAATGAATCTGAGGATATGGGTAAAAAGTAAAAATCATGCTCAAAAGGAGGGTAAGCTATGAATTACAATGCATGAATGTCAATACAAGTGAAAAAATGACTCCTCCAAGCTAATCAAGTCCACTCTTATAGTAGGTCAAGTTGGATCCATGTATATATATCAAGTAAGTTCCAAAAGGGTATGTTGTTCCTTTCCTTTTTCTTTTGGATTTTCATTTTTCAAAATCCATGTATTGAATAGATATCACATCTATCTGATAACAGCATACGATCCTTTATGGGATTCATCGGTCTGGAAATGATGATTTTGACCATCCTAAAACATAGACCATGTTAATTTTTCCTTTTATTTTGAATTTTTCAAGGGAAAATAATAGAGGTTAAATGATACAAAGTATAAATAGATCACAACCAAATATTCTAATGAGAAACATAGTAAATTTATGAAATAAAATAATCCCAGCTATTTGAATGCTTCCACCACACTTTTTCTATAGTAAAACATTGCATTATATAAGGAATAATGTAGGAAAGGGAAAATTGTCTTGGAATAACTTTATCATATCAAGTCATTCATGGAAACTAAGGGCTAGTGAAAGAAATATTTTAGGTGGTTATCAGGAAATAGTGTTTCAACAAACATTTCCTCAATTATTTTAAAATTGTACTTGTTCATTCATAGAATCAATAAGATCTTAATATAAGTACTGATAGGTTTACATGTCACAGGTATCACTCAAGAAATATGCTCAAAAAATAATATGAAATTGTAGGATTAGAGTCCTCTAAGGTAATGAGAATAAAAAAATAAACTGTCAATCATAATGGGTATAAAACTAAGTAGTAAGTTAATTAACCATAATTTCAAAAATGTTGAATTTGAATTAAATTTCTAAGCTTATCAATCATTCTAAAAATATAAATAGAGACAAAAAATGGATTCTAACAATTATAACTTAATTTTTTCTTTTATTTTAATGGGAATAATGTTTTTAGGTTTAAATAATTCTTATAATTTGAAAATTGTCTCCTAGATAGGTGAGAACAGACAATAATTCAAGTGTATTGAAAGTGAAAATCAAAAGAAATCCCCCACACTTAGAAGGTGAAAGTGTATGGACTATCTATGAAAGTCTTGTGTGAGTGTTATAAAAATTAAATCTTAGAAAAAATTGAAATGAAATTGGAAAACTTTAAAAAAATGGAGGGAATCAAGAGCTCCCTAGAGTAATTAGAATGCCATGAGGGAACTTGGGATATCTATTGATGATTCCAAGACACCTGAAAAATGGATTATAAAACAAAACCTACAATAGATAAAACATTATTTCATAGGTTTAAATATTTGATAAGAAGAAGAATAGGTAGGTGCACTAAAAATTTAGAAAAGGTAACCATTATTATTCAAATGTGTTAAATGTTTACAATTAAGTTCTAAAGGGACTCAAAATGAAAATGAAAAAAACTATTGCTTGATCAATCAATATAGAAAAAATGAACTATGAGTTTCCTCCCATAAAGCACTAACATGATGTCATCATCCAGACAGATGGACTAAAACATCATGCAGTGGAGTGCATCAGCTCAGTTGCTCCTCTTGAATTTTTAGCTACTTATGGTAGTGTCCTCCACCTCGTGAGCTCTCTTGGATAGATTTATAAATTTAGGTGCAACATGATCATGAATTAGATGGGGAGGAATGGAATCATCATTCTAGGTGGCTACTGCTGGGCAAGGATATCTATGGGTAGTTCCTAAAGTTTCTGTTCTATTTCTAAGAATTGATGGGTCACCCTCTGGACCATAACAGATGGTGGAATAGGTCCATCAATGTAAGAACTTGGGTTTTCAGAACGGGTCAAAATCCCAACCCTGTTTGAATTTTTGTCTTTTTTCAGAAAAAACTGGCTAAAATGGGAAGTTTCTGGAAATTTCCAGACTACACACTGTGTACTTTGAGTACACTCCAGGTATGTGTAGGTGAGTGACCGGCTGTGTACTCACCAAGTATATACCGTGCGGGTGACCGTGTAGAATTTTATTACTACACGGTGTGTAGTTTTGAACACGCCGTGTAACCCCCAACTGTGTGAGGCCAATACATGGCATGTAGGCCATTGGCTGGGTAGAACCAGGGACACGCCATGTTCCCTTTGGACATGCCATATAGTCTAGCCATGTATAAGGGAAACACATGGCGTGTGGGTGAGTCAGTGAGGAAAGGAAGAGGAACCAAGTACACGCCGTGTACCCTTAGGTACATGCCGTGTACTCATTTCGGCAGGTTTGGAAAGTAAGTCGGCGGAATCAGCCGTCTTTTGAAAAGTTAAATGAAATATACAAGGCGTGTAGTCCTAAAGTACATGCCGTGTACTTTCTTTTTTCACTTAAAACAGGCAGTATCCTAGTATTGAGGCAGAATCTCATGCCCTACGCCCGGATACGCGAACCAAGCCGGCCGAACCTTCAATTGCTTCCCGATCGTCCGTCTAAGACCCGATTTGAGCTCTGATTAGTGCGTTGGAACCCCCTCAGTAAGGCCTCAATTCCTCTTTGTCTGTTTTGTCTGATTTTCGTTCTAGAAAGAGTTATATCCCTTTGAGCGGTTTGGAATCTTTTGTAGATTTACTGCGTTTTAGACCGAATTGGCGGGTGTTACCGGAGGAGTAGCATCGTACGAGTCTCAGGTAGGTGGTGCATATCTTATTTTGTGTTTTCGTGATTGTTTGGGTAACGCGACCTTCGGTGCATTTTAGGGTATTTTGAGCAGGACCCATTTTATCTTCTTTTTTCATACTGTATTGCTTATGGGACCTCTAGGATGCATTTGGGTATGCCCGGTTACCAGTTTGCATGAGCGGGCCAGGTGAGGGGCCGTGGCTCATCGGGGCATTTTGGCCAGGGAACGCCAAAATGGTTTTAATTGAAATATGATTGTTATAAACTATTTAGTTTAATTTGTTAAATCCTGTTATAAATTTTTAGAGGCATTTAAGACCTTTGTGATGGTATGGGACAGAACCTGGTATAGTGCAATTCGACTGTTTAGTTGGTTTTGCCTGGTTACATTTTCTGTTTAACTATGTTATATATGCGATTGTTGAATTGCATCTGCTAGACCCTCTAGGTTGTGTTCGGCTTGGGCCGGTTACGCTTGAGTGATGCTGATCACAGGTTGGGGATTTTCCCGGGTTACTTTGGGTGGTCTTGACCACGGGATTGGGCGTCATGGACGTCATCTAGAGGCAGTACGACTGTCAGGTTGGGCATGACCAGGGTTACTTGGATGGTGATGCCATCAGACTTGAGCGACATGGTCGCAGGGACACGAGGAGTCAGATGTGTTGGTGGCTTAGGACTATTTTGGTGATTACCGCTCACCGGGACTTTGAGTAGTGTGCACACAGAGATACTCCGTGATGAGGTGGTTTTGACCACTTGTGTGGGTAGAGGCCCCCGTAGTTGCGGTTAGGTATTTTGGTTGGGGGTGATTGTCGTAGAACGACGTGTGGGAGGTGAGGAGCCTTCAGGAGATGGGCGTGCCTTCGGGGCATCGGTACTTGAGACAGGAGGTGTCAAGAGGCACATGGTGCTGGGTTACTATTTGGGGCGTGCCTTCGGGACGTCGGTACTTGAGACACGAGGTGTCAGGTGGCACATGGTGCCAGGTTACTATTTGGGGCATGCCTTTGGGACGTTGGTACTTGATACATGAGGTGTCAGGTGGCACACGATGCCAGGTTACATGACAGAGATTCCGGCGTTGGCCGAAGCAGGTGACACTCCATGGTGGCTGTTGAGCACCAGTGGAGTTTGTATTTATTTTTTCATTGTACTGATTAATGATTTCCTGGTAAATGTATGACTGCTTAAACACATATATTTGGTACGCACCGTTGGGTTGTATCCTACTGAGATTTGTCTCACACCCTACATGGGCCCTTCGAGACGTGTGTAGACTTTATGGATTTACGTGCAGGAAAGAGGCCAGCTTCAGGAGCTGGGCTGCATTAGTTGTTGCATGGAGATGGTATGAACATTGAGGTCATACCTAGCTGGGGTTACTTTGTTGTGTTTACTTTTCTGTATCAGCATGCTTACTTTTTGTAGCTACTGTTGGTTAGCCATTGGAGCCATTTTTATATTCAGTTGTGTATGACCTGCTTTGGATGCATGCTGAGTTGTTTACAGTAGTTGATTGCTGGCATGTTGTTCTGTTTACTTTATGCTATAGTTGTTTTCTATATTGCTTCCGCTATTTATTGATATTGGATATGCTTCCTCTATGCGGGTCTGGTTCGAGTCTGCTGAGTCATTTATTTCCGCTGCATATTTTAGTATTATACTTGGACCAGTACCGTTCTTATGATCCTCCGTGAGGGTATAGCCTCCCCACTATACCTATTCAGACCCTCGCTTCTAGTCGGTAGCCTTTGGTGTTCAGGGGAGGTGCGCCTAAGGTAGTGACACTCGACCCGTTCATCACTGTTCAGGTGGCTGGCCGGGTCTGGGTCATTACAAAGTGGTATCAGAGGGGTTCTTGACACAGATTTAGTTGCATTGCTTTGATGTCTACTAATGATTTTGAGACTTTTTTTATTATTTCGGTTGGTTTTACTATTTGGGATATGGTAGTCTGGAGATAGGTTGTTGTTGGAACTTGATTTTTGAACTTGTGCTTGGGTGCCTATAGCCCCATGTATGAGGGATGGATTGAGTTGCCGGGGGTGGGAATTGCTGTTTACCTTTTTTTCTCAGATTACAGTTGATATGATTTCCACCTCGGTGGATCACTTTTTGTGTGATGTTATTGATTATTATATGTAAACCTTGGCCGTTATGGCAAGGGTTTCTTTCTTGGCTTTTGATAGGCACATTTTAGGGCATTTCAATTTCATAATTTCATGTATGCTTTGTGAAGTGATAATACCATGTGAATAAAACAAATCAATTTCCATGCTTTATCTACTTTGAAATGTAAATCGGTGAAATTTCTGATAGAATTTCTAGTTGTGCAATGTGTATGCCATGCTTTGTATTTTGTAAAAATTTCATGTGGCGGGATATTTGGGTCTGACTATTATGAGAGCAGGAAGGTACTGTGACTGAGGTAGTGTAACTGTCAGGATTGGGCGACTCGGTCGTCGGTTTGAGGCAACGTGAGTTGTCGGGACGGGCATGGCCCGAGGTACTATCGATACTTGGCTCTGTTGAGTGGGTAAGGAGGCTATGAGGATGGGATGCCGTGGGGCATGGGTTGCGGTGAGGGGGAGTAAGGGTAGTTGTTATGCACTTCCTTTTACTGATTTCCTTATCTTCATAGAATATATTGATATATATATATATATATGGACTGTCTAACCATTTATGGTATTCAGCGGGTTACTCCTTCACGGCTCGATGGAGCGTCAGGCAGGAGAGGACACAGTGCCGCAAGATCAGGGTTAGAATTCAATACAGGTAGAGCACGAGCCGCAGGTACAGGCTCAGGGACAGGACCAGGTTTAGGATCCAGTACAGGCATGACAACAGCCGGGTTTGGTATCGTTCGGGCCGTGGCTTGACGAGCAGCTCCGAGTGAGCCTAGTAAACGTCTTGCAGGGGATTGACAGAGGCGTGCAGGGTACAGATCCTTCTATGGCGTATCTAATGCAGGAGTTCCAGTCGCAGCACCCGCCGCTTTTTCAGGGAGAGGGTGGTCTGCAGGCGGCTGAGAACTGGATAGAGAGTATGCATATAATTTTCGAGCAGCTCGAGACTCCTCTAGGGCGGAGGGTCAAGCTGGCGACATACATGCTGAGAGGACCAGCGAAGCATTGGTGGGACGTATAGGTTCAGGCTCGTAGGCATGAGGGACTGACATGGAAGGAATTTGAGGACAGGTTCTTCGAGCACTTTTATCCAGAGACACTGAGTTCCGAGAGAGCTCGGGAGTTATTGAGTCTTCAGCAGGGAGACATGTCTGTAATGGAATACGCAACTACCTTCACAGATTTGTCTCGCTTTGCACATGGTATGGTGAGCGACAACACTGCTAGGGTGAGGCACTTCAAGGATGGATTACGACACGTTATTCGGGTCCAGGTGAACATCTTCAGGTTGAGTTATTTCTCCAAGGCGGTGAATCAAGTGCTCATAGCCGAGGGAAATGAGAGGGAGAAATCTCGCTTGGGCAGGATGACAGCTTCAGGTGATGGCTCAGATAGCAGGAAACGAGGACGTGATGAGTTCCAGCAGGGCAGTCAGGACAGGGATTCAGCTAGACCACCTCATGGTAGTTCTTCGGTGATTTGCTTCCAGTGTGGATAGTCAATACATGTTCGGGCGTAGTGCGATAGGCCTCCAAAGGAGTGCCGGGCATGTGGATAGGACAAACATCTTGAGAGGTTTTGCAGGCAGCCTTCTCAGATAGCCGACAGACAGGGACCATGACAGACTGCAGCGTCTGGAGTTGGTTCAGGTTCGTTACTCGGAGAGGGTAGTCGAGGTTTAGCTATGCGCGGAGGTCATGATTGAGATAGTGGGACCCAGTTTAGGGGTCAGTGGACAGAGACTGGAGCAACATTAAGAGGTCAGGCGTCAGGAAACCGTGTTTCAGGCCAGGTGCACGCCGTGGAGCTGCCAGAGGCTGAGTAGGCTAGGGAGCCGATGAAGGTTAGAGGTACACCGCAGTGTGACCGTGATCTCCATGTTTCCTTTTTTTCATGACCTGTAGAGGTATGTCTGTTTTGAGTGCACGAGGTGCACATGATCTCTGTGGATTGACTAGATGCTAGTCAGTGGGTTGGCACCATATCGGGTGCATGATATATATATATATATATACATGTATGAGATGCGTGGAATTGGGGCATCATGGATGTGGGTTACTTGAGGTGCTGTGGGCATCGGGGCATTGTGGATGCAGGTTACTTGAGGTGCCGTGGGCATCAGGGCATCGTGGATGCGGGTTACTTGAGGTGCTAGGCACCAGGACCTCATAGAGGCGGACACCGATACGGTGCAGGATACTTTGGGTGTTGGAACTAACATAGGAGCACCAATGAAGTGTAGGGGTGACGATGCATCACGGGAGGATTTTGCTTCCAGAAAACAGGTCAGTAAACCCTGTTTGCTTTACGTTTTGTTTGGTTGAGACCGGGTAAGGAAATTCCTAAGGTGGGGATCCCCCTTGAAGAATTTAGCCAGAACCTTTTAGGCTGGGGTAGTTCGGGTTGTTTAACTGGGATGATCATGTTTGGTGCCATCTCCTGGTTTTGTTTGGTAGCTTGGGGACGAGCTACGTTAAGGTGGGGAGTTTGTAAGAACCCGGGTTTTCAGAACGGGTCAAAATCCCGACCCTGTTTGAATTTTTTGACTTGTTTCTGAAGAAACTGCATAAAATGGGAAGTTTCTGGAAATTTCCAGACTACACGCCGTGTAATTTGAGTACACGCCGTGTATGTGTAGGCGAGTGACCAGCCGTGTACTCGCCGAGTACATGCCGTACGGGTGACCGTGTAGAATTTTATTACTACACGGTTTGTATTTTTGAACACGACGTGTAACCCCCGACCGTGTGAGGCCAATACATGGCGTGTAGGCCGTTGGACGAGTATAAACAGGGAAATGCCGTGTTCCCTTTGGACACACCGTGTAGTCTAGCTATGTATAAGGGAAACATATGGCGTGTGGGTGAGTCGGCAAGGAAAGGAAGAGGAACCAAGTACACGCCGTGTACCCCTAGGTACACGTCGTGTACTCATGTCGGCAGGTTCAGAAAGTAAGTCGACGGAATCATCCATCTTTGGAACAGTAAAATGAAATATACATGGCGTGTAGTCCTAAAGTACACGCTGTGTACTTTATTTTTTTCGCTTAAAACGGGCAGTAGCCTCGTATTGAGGCAGAACCTCATGCCCTCTGCCCGGATACGCGAACCAAGCCGGCCGAACCTTCAATTGATTCCCGATCGTCCGTCTGAGACCCGATTCGAGATCTGATTAGTGCGTTGGAACCCCCTCAGTAAGTCATCAATTTATCTTTGGCCATTTTGTCTGATTTTAGTTCTAGAACGAGTTATAGACCTTTGAAGTGTTTTGAATCTTTTGTAGATTTACCGCGTTTTAGACCAAATTGGAGGGTGTTACTGGAGGAGTAACATCATGCGAGTCTCAGGTAGGTGGTGCATACCTTATTTTGTGTTTTCTTAGTTGTTTGGGTAACACGACCTTCAGTGCATTTTTGGGTATTTTGAGCGGGACCCGTTTTATCTGCTTTTTCATACTGTATTGCTTAAGGGACCTCTAAGATGCCTTTGGGTATGCCCGGTTACAAGTTTGCGTGGGTGGGCCAGGTGAGGGGTCGTGGCTCATCGGGGCATTTTGTCCGGGGAATTCCAAAATTGTTTTAATTGAAATATGATTGTTATAAACTGTTTAGTTTAATTTGTTAAAGCCTGTTATAAATTTTTAGAGGCATTTAAGACCTCTGTGCTGGTATGGGATAACACCTGGTATAGTGCAATTTGACTGTTTAGTTGGTTTTTCCTGGTTACATTTTTTGTTTAACTATGTTATATATGCGATTGTTGAATTGCATCTGCTGGACCCTTTGGGTTGTGTTGGGCTTGGCCCAGTTACGGTTGAGTGATGCTGATCACAGGTTGGGTATTTTCCCTGGTTACTTTGGGTGGTCTTGACCACGGGATTGGGCGCCATGGACGTCGGCTTGAGGCAGTACGACTGTCAGGTTGAGCATGGCCCGAGTTACTTGGATGGCAATGCCATCAAACTTGAGTGACATGGTCGTAGGGACATGAGGTGTCAGATGTGTTGGTGGCTTAGGAATATTTTGGTGATTACCGCTTACCGGGAATTTGAGTAGTGTGCACACAGAGATACTCCGTGATGAGGTGGTTTTGATCACTCGTGTGGGTAGAGGCCCCCGTAGTTGCGGTTAGGTATTTTGGTTGGGGGTGCTTGCCGTAGAAAGCCACATGGGAGGTGAGGAGCCTTCAGAAGATGGGCGTGCCTTCGGGGCGTCGATACTTGAGACACGAGGTGTCAGGAGGCACATGGTGCCGGGTTACTATTTGGGGCGTGCCTTCGGGACATCAGTACTTGAGACACGAGGTGTCAGGTGGCACATGGTGCCGGGTTACTATTTGGGGCGTGCCTTTGTGACGTCAGTACTTGAGACATGAGGTGTTAGGTGGCACACGGTGCCGGGTTACATGACAGAGATTCTAGTGTTGGCCGAAGCAGGTGACACTCTATGGTGGCTGTTGAGCACTAGTGGAGTTTGTATTTATTTTTGCATTGTACAGATTACTGCTTTCCTGGTAAATGCATGACTTCTTAAACACATATATTTTGTACACACTGTTGGGTGTTATCCTACTGAGATTTGTCTCACACCCTACACGAGCCCTTTGGGATGCGTGCAGACTTTATGGATTTACGTTCGGAAAAGTGGCCAGCTTCAGGAGCTGGGCTGCGTTAGTTATTGCATGGAGATGGTATGAACATTGAGGTCATACCTAGCTGGGGTTACTTTGTTGTGTTTACTTTTCTGTATCGGCATGCTTCCTTTTTGTAGATACTGTTGGTTAGCCATTGGCACCCTTTTTATATTCAGTTGTGTATGACCTGCTTTGGATGCATGCTTGGTTGTTTACAGTAGTTGATTGCTAGCATGTTGTTCTATTTACTTTCCGCTGCAGTTGTTCTCTATATTGCTTCTGCTGTTTATTGATATTGGATATGCTTCCGCTATGCGGGTCTGGTTTGAGTCTGCTGAGTCATTTATTTCCGCTGCATACTTTAGTATTATAATCGGACCAGTACCGTTCTTATGATCCTCCATGAGGGTATAACCTCCCCACTATACCTATTCAGACCCTCGCTGCTAGTCAGCAGCCTTTGGCATTCAGGGGAGGTGCGCCTAAGGTAGTGACACCCGACCCGTTCAACACTGTTCGGGTGGCTGGCCGGGTCCGGGTCGTTACAATCAACAACTATGGATGATACATGGGAGCTAGAAATGGATATTTAAAAATTGAATGAAATGAAAATCAAGACAAGTAAGAATGATGCAAAAATCAATTCCCCCCACACACATATATAAATGATCAGTAAAAAAATGATGGTATATACAAATGACAAATGAAACGACCATCTCTATCACAAAAATTATAAATCCAAAAAATGAATCAAAATTGAAAAATAGGCATCGATACCAAAAATATCCTCCAATGTTAGCCCTCCTGCTGGTGGTGATGAAAATTGTCCTACTGAATCAATGGCTACAACGATAGCAGGAGTGGGTGGGCCAGCGACATAGGGTGGAGTAGAAATGCTGGATACATGGGATAGAGTGGGCGATGGAGAGGTCTGTATCCATAAAGAGGCCATGGGTATGGCAGCTGGATCTATGAAAGGTACCTCTGTGGATGTATCAGTGGCCATCCCCTTTCCCCACTAGGCCTTCTCAGCTAAATACTCATGCTTGGCAGAAGGGTCAATAAGATTTAGGGTTATGTTGGGGTGGGATATGGGTGATTTTGGAATGGTAGAAGAGGATGGTCCAATAGAGGCTAGTGGTAGAGTGGTGAACTTTGAAGGTTCAATGAATAAAAGATGAAGATGAGTGGTAATTTGGCATAGGTTCACTAGGATGCACTTTTTTGTAGCCTAGATCTCAACAGGGTGGGATGGGTGGGTGGAGGAATAGTGGATGAGGTGGTGGTAGAGGTAGAAGGGTAAGAGGGTGGTGCAGATGGGGAGGTGGTGTGTGGATCAACTGGTGGGTTTGCTACTTCGAGTAGATCCGCTGCATGTGGTGCTACCTCATGCATGCTCGGTGCCCAAAGATATAAATAATCTTCCTTCACCAAAAGCTGCATCTTGTACAGTATCAAAAATTCAATAAGATTGATGGGTCATAGGGAGGTAAGTAGCAGTGTAGTATCGAAAACATCATGGTTTCGGGCTAGATGAGTAATGAAGGATCCTCTAATAAAAGTACTATGAGTCCACTGCGTATGTGCCTTGTGATAATGAGAAAACTACGCAGCCATGTTGACAGGTGGACCACCAATGGCTGCTACAAGAATAAAAACATCTACCTGGATGACACTGAAATACGAATAAGCCCAGGTGAACTATGCATGTGTCATAGCTTGATGTAGAATTTGTAGAGATGGGCTCTACATATGGGTATATTTTATGATCTGAAGGTCATGGGGTAGCTGAGGGTCTCAAGAAATCATCTCCCATTAATGTTGTGAATCAGCTTGAGGTGGATCTAGCAGAAGTGTAGGAAAGACCTCTAATGCAGCAAAATTTTCTGTATAAATATTGAGGCCTATGCTGAACTTGAAGAAGGAAATCTCATTAGGCTGGCCACCCAGGTGTAATCTAAGGCTATCAATGGATATCTTGAAAATCAAGAAGAAATTTATAAAAATCTCTATGTAGGTCTCCTCATGAACCTCAATATTTCAGTTGTCATAGAGTGTCTCCAGGAGGACGAGGAAGGCATCACTGATTTTCAACCTGACTGTGATAGGTAAGTCCAGGGTATTGTTTGTCCGCATCATCTTGGACTGTATCTGGATGATATTGACATAATGTTTTGGGTTACCAAATCAAAGGACCGGGTGAAGTTGGAGGTTTTCATCTCTAGAGGAGTCCTCTGAGGTGGTGAAGTAGTCAGGTTGTGCAGCTGGTGCAACATGGGCTGCTGTAGGTGGTGCATGAGGTGAGTAAGGGGTGGTAGAAGTGGCTCCACATTCTTACTTTAAAGGTGGATACTCTTCATGGTTAGATGATGATTTAGAAGGCTAAAAACACTTGGTTCAGGCCATTGAGGAAGGAGGGTGAGAGTTTTGGTTGTGGGAAGCTGATGAAGGAGGTGGGGTGTGGGTTGTGGGTGTGCGCTCAACTGAGAGGATAGAGGGTGTGGTGGTGTGGCTTCAGTGAAACTGAGAGGAGGAGGGTGTGGTGAAGGAGGTGGAGAGGGAGGAGATGATCGGTTGAGGGTTTCTAGTGGTAGGAGGTGGCTAATGGGATAGGAAGGTGGAGGGTGTGGGTTTTTGGGAGGTAGGAGGAGGGAGGTGAGGGGTTGGGGGTGCGAGTTGTGAAATAAGGGTTCATGACCTATGTTTTTTAAAAAATAGACCCAAATAAATACATGATGTGTAATAGTGGTTCACGACATGTACTGGTGTATTAAAATGATTTTTTGGACGAATGGTTACACATCGTGTAATTCAGTTACACAACATGTAATTGGCATTTTTTTGAAAAAACATAATTTACCACTCCCCGAACATCTAACTATTATATTATCTAAAACTTTTCTAAGGCTATCCTAATCTAACATAGGATAATATGTTCTACCCTAGGTTTCCTCCCATCCAACACTTCTTTTAATATCAATATCATGACCCAATTTGGGCTCAATTTTACTTGAGGCTGATAACATAGCCTTCCCAGAAGGGTTCTTGGAAGATTTCCAGTCTTTGACCATTCACCTAGAATGGTGGTCCACCCTCTCTATGAATTTTTATGGTCCCATAAGGAAAGACTTGAATGACTTCAAAAGGGTCTGACCATCATGATTTCAGCTTACCAGGGAATAGTTTAAATCTTGAGTTAAATAGAAGGACCTTATTCCATAGTACAAAGATACACCTAGTAATGCGTTGATCATTCCATTTCTTTATTTTTTTCTTATAGATCCTAGAATTGTAATGGGAATCCCTCTCAATATCTTCTAATTTGATTAACTACAACATCCTAGCTTCTCCAGCTTTCTAATAATCTAAATTTAATTTCTTAATCACCCAAAAAGAATGATGATCCAGTTCAAATTGAAGATGACATGTTTTTTCATAAACTAATATGAACAGTGTTGTTCTTATGGGTGTTTTGTATACAGTACAATATTCCCATAGTACATCATCCATCTTTAGACTCCAGTCACTTCAGCTTGTATTTATAGTATTTTCCAAGATTTTCTTGATCTCCATATTTGACAGTTCTACTTAACCACTTGTTTGTGGGTGGTAGGGAGTTCTTGTATTATATTTGATTACATATTTCTCTAGAAATCCTTTCACAACTTGGTTTTTGAAATGTGTTCCTCAATCACTAATGAGTAATCTTGGAAATCCAAATCTTGCAAACACAATCTTTTTTAGAAAGTTAATGACCACTTTCGCTATGTCATGTGAAGTTTCTTCAGCTTCAACCCATTTTGAGATATAGTCAACACCAACTAGAATGTAGGAATTTCCATATGAAATGGGAAATGGTACTATAAAGTCAATGCCCCAAACATTGAATATTTTGACTTCCATGATGGTATTTTGCAGCATCTCATTCATTTTTCCAATGTTTCTAGTATGATGGCATCTTTTACATCTTTGGAATAATTCCCTTGCATATTGGTGTAGAGTGGGCTAGAAAATTCCACTTTGTAGAATTTTGGCTACTGTGCGCTTGGTTCCATGATGTCTGCCAGCTGGTGGCATATGAAACATTTCGATTACATTTGGTTTTTCAATTTCAGGGATGAAATGTCAGAGCAAGTCATCAACACAATGTTTGAATAGTAATGATTAATCTCAGTATAAATGTTTGGAATTAGCTATAAATATATTCCTTTATTGATATGAGAGGTCTTTATGTAATAATCCCTTGGAAAGATAATTGGAAATATCAAAAAAACATGATTGAACCTTGACACTTAAAAGGGTTTCATCCAGAAAATCTACTTCAATGTTAGCCTCATTGTCTTCCTTGATAAATGATAGGGGAATCCAGGATAGATGGTCATCAAAAACATTTTCTATTCTTTTTGTGTCCTTGATTGAAATCTAAAACTCTTGCAGCAAAAGGATCCACCATATCAAACTTGGTTTAGAATATTTCTTTTCATCAAGTATCTTAGGGAAACATGATTAGTATGTACAATCACTTTGGACAAAACTAGATAGGAACAGAATTTATCAAAGGCATATACAACGGCTAAACATTATTTCCCTATACTCATGTAATTTCCTTGAGATTCACTTAGTGCGTGCATTGCATAATATATGGGACAAAAGATGTGGATAATTCACTGTCCTAACACATCACCCACAACAAGGTCACAAAAATCACACATTAACTTAAATTCCTTATCCTAGTTGGGTGAAATGATGATTGGGGATGATATAAGGCTTATTTTCAATGTCCTAAATTCCCGATGACATTCCTCTGTGAAATCAATGGGGATTTATTTTAACAAAAAGTGCCTCAATGGCTAGAAAAACTTTGAAAAGTTTTTTAAAAATCTTTTGTAAAATCCAACATGCCTTAGAAAGCTTCTTATTCCCTTCACTACTGATGGTTTAGACAAGTCCTTAATTAATTTTATTTTGGATGGATCAACTTATATTACTTCCTTGGAGATTTTATTCCCAAGGTTTATTTATCCCTGGACTATAAAATTATATTTTTACCAATTAAATACAAAGCATTTTTCTTCATAGTGTTGTAAGATCAACTCCAAATTTATTAAAAAGACCATAAAATATCTTCCATAGACTGATAATTCATCCATAAATATTTCTATAAATTCTTATTCCATGTCATGGAAAATATTCATCATGAATCACTGAAATGATACTGGAGCATTTCACATTTCGAATGATATTCTTCTCTAGGAAAAAGTACCAAATGGGCATGTAAATTTGGTCTTTGGGTAATCATTAGGATCGATTGAAATTTGGTTTTATCCTGAATATACATCCAAGAAACAATAGAATTAATGTCTTGGGAGTCTTTCCTACATTTTATCCATGAAGGGTACAAGAAAATGGTCCTTCCTTGTTGCTATATTCAGGCATCTAAAATCTACACAAACTCTCTATCCAGTGATGGTGAACGTTTAAATTAATTCATTTTCATCAGTTCTCTCTACTATGAGTCTACCCTTCTCAGGCATAAATTTTAGGGGGCTCAACCATTCACTATCTAATATAGAAAATATTATTACTATATCCAATAGTTTTAACACTTCCTTTTTGAAGACTTCCTTCATCAGTGGTGTGATCCTCCTTTGAGGTTGATTTTTTGTATTTTCATCTTCTTCAAGTAGAATCTTGTGAGTGCATTTAGTGGGTTGATTCCTTTGATGTATTCCACTCCCTAGGAAATTGAAAACTTATGTATCTTCAAAACTTCATCCAATTTAGCTTCTTATTCTTGAGATAATTAGTAGTTGATAATTATAGATAGAGAGGTTGATACTCCTAAGTAAGAATACTTAAGAGTATTGGGTAGAGGCTTTAGTTCCATATTTGGTGATTGAATGATGGATGAGATGAAAGGTGGAAAGGTATCCCTCATGAGATGTTTAATGAAGTTCAGTTCCTCAAAATCACAATCTTCTTCCTTATATGAGAGTGACACTTCACTTACTTCTTCAATGGCCATGTACTAATCTCCTTCTTGCGTAAGAGAGATGGCATTGCAATCAAAAATATTTTCTGATTGTTGGGAATCCTTAACCAGGTTGAACACTACATTTCCTTATCAAAATTGGAAGATCACACATCCATGATTCACATCTATCAAATCATTTCTTGTGGCTAGGAACAGTCTTCCAAGTATAATTGGAATATCACCTTCTTCTTCCATGTCCCGAACTAGGAAGTATGCTGGAAAGATGAATTTTTTGACTTTAACTAATACATATTCAATAATTCCCCTGGGTTACTTTACTGATCGGTTAGTGAGTTTAAGTGAAACTCTAGTTGTATTGAGTTATTGGAGTCCTAAATTGGGGAATACACTCATTGGAATTAAGTTGATGTTGGCTCCAAGATCGCATAGAGCTCTTCGAAACTTTCATTCTCCAATGGCACAGGGAATTGAAAAACTCATAGGACCTCTCATTTTTTTTTGGAATTTTTGATTAACAATAGGAAAAAATTATTCATTTAATGAGATAACCCCAAGACTTTCTATTTTACTTTTATTGGATAGTAGATCCTTGAGAAATTTTTCATAAACTAGTATCTAGAAAATAGCTTATTCAAGTGGTATATTGATGTGCAGTTTCTTGAACATTTCAAGGAAATTTTTGTACTAGAACTCATGTCTTCATTGTCTCATTATTTCCAGGAAAGGATAAGGTGGATTGTATGGTGGTGGGGAAACATAAACTAGTTCCTTTTATTTCTCAGAAGTTTGGCCACTTTCAGCTGGTGATACTTCTTGAGGAGTTGTTTTTTCAACTTCTTCTTCTACTATTGGTTGTTTCTTAGGATCTTTAGGTTGTCTTTTATCTATTATTCTTGGTTTTGTAAATTCCAATATCTTCCTGCTTCTCAGTACTACATATTTGGATTCTTACCTTGGGTACGTCTCTGTATTACTAGGTAGGGTACCTTGTAATCTATCAAACAAATTCTTAGAGATTTGAAACATTTTAACTTCAAGATTCCAGAAAGTATCTATTTGGTTTTGCATTTCCATTTCCTAAGTTTTCATTCTATGATCTGATTTTTGAATGAAATTATCCAGGAGGTTTTCCAGGTTACTTTGAGGAGGATCAGGTTTTTGTTGAGGTCTAGGATGAGCGGGTTGGAATTATTGTTGAGATATTTGTGTGAAGGGTTTTTGTTGCATCTGCTGCTGAGGTCCAGGTACTAGGTTTAAAGGTGGATACCCTAGTGGTCCTTAATTTCTAAATGGTTCTTGACCACTTCACTATTGAAAATATCCATGGTTGTTCTAAGGTTTCTATTGAATATGCCTCTACTGGTAATATTATTACAACTGTTGAAAAAGTGGTTTCTGTTGATTGTAATTGATGTAATTATAATCCTATTGGTATTCAACTCCTACCTTGCAATTTGGGTAAATATGTGGGCCACCACACATCTCACATGATTTTATCTCCATTACGGGAGCAAGAGGGGGTTGTGTACTAGACATTTGAAATGATTCTAGCTTCTTTGTGGGCACTTTGACTTGCGCCACTAATCTAGTTTTTTCATCCACCTAGTGGATACTATGCTGAGGTGGTCCAAAATCACTTTTCCACAGGCTGTCATTATGAGAAACTTCATCAATAATAGCTCTTCTAGCTTCCAGGGTTTTGAACATCATCCCTCCATCAGCAGAAGCTTTGATGACTGTTCATGTGGCTGGTTGGAGTCCTTGGAAGAATATATGTAACTAAATCCACATGTCCAGTCCAGGATGCTAACACTTTATCATTAGCTCCTTGAATCAGTATCATGCTTCCTAAGTAGATTCTCTATCAGACTGAGCGAAGTTAGGAATGTTGTTCCGAAGCTTCCAGGTCTGAATCAGTGGGAAGTTTTTGTACATGAATTTCTTGGAAAGATCATCCCAAGTCGTGATTGATTCAGGATCTTGACTTTTAAGCCATTACTTAGCTTTATTTATTATAGAGAATGGAAATACACCCAGTATTATTGCGTCCAAAGAGACTCCATTTTTTTGAAAGGTATCACAAACTTCCAGGAAGTTTGAAATGTGCTCATGCGGGTCTTTTCTCTAGAGTCCACTAAATTTCCCCATGTTCTGGATCATATGAATGAGTCCAGGTTTAATCTAGAAGGTATGATCTTGGATGGGGGGACACACTATACTTTGGGATGCACCATGGATTGATGGTAATTCATAATCCATTATGGTCCTCTATTGATGCATCAAGTGCTCTCCAGGAATAATTTGTTGTAGGTTATGAGGGTTCAACAGGTTGGGTTTTACTGGATTGTTGAGGTCAACCACCATAGACCGAAAACATGAAAATATGAACCTTTCGATCTAAGGATTGAAGGATAGGTCTTATTTTGTCTCATGGTTCTTGAAATGAGTCATAGGACCTTGGTACATGCACTATATTATGAATTAGATATGAAAGGGAATATTGAAAAGAAAAGAAGAAAAGGGGGTTAAGGAAAGGTAATCCTAGGTCTTAATTTCTAGAGGCTTTTAAGTAGAGAATTTTGATTCCCCAACAATGACACTAAAATTTTACACGCCCGTACGCATCATTGAATTCACATGGGTTATGTTCAAATTAGAATTTTTAAGATTTTCCCAAACTTTATTTACTACTCAGACATTTTATAGAGATAGTCTGGGGTTTTTCCCATGGGTAGAGAAACAAGATTATGAGAGTCAATGTCTTAAGACCCTTTGGGGAAAGAGTCTTTTATAGTTTTCTTTAGTATGGGAAATAATATATCTATGGTGGTTGATGGTTGTTTCAACAATGAGATATGGATCAGCATCAATTTCAGGTATCTGTAGAAAAGGTGATATTTAACTTTTAACTTGGTAGGATCGTAAGGTTTAGGTTGCGAAGAAAGTATAGGTTTCTAGTTGACTATGGTCAAATAAACTAACTCTACCTAGGTGGTTAACTATTCATTGATCAGGAAATAGTAACAACCTAGGTGCATTAAGCTTGGATTCAATGAAAGAAAGTATTTTAGGATACTGATCATAGTCTAATATACTCTAATCAGTGTAGGGTCCTTCACTTGATTATCCCATGGCCATGGATTTTCAATTGAATTAAATAAGAATTGATTTTTTTATCCTAAATACTAATTCTTAAGGTTACCACGTTAAGAATTAATGAATTTATTAAATTTCCAATACACATATTCTCAACCCCTACCCCATGTGTTTTTAGCCACTTATGGTAGGTAGAGATGAAAATGAATAACTAATTAAATGTATGCTTGACAAGCTATAAATGATTGAATTTAAATAGATCACAATAATGAAATTAATTTAGATTTAATAAAGGGTATGAACATTCAATCAGGATCAAATAATTGTAAATCACAATGTAATTAAACACTTACTTGAGAATGAAAGCGATAATGAATGCACACAACTTCTTTGAATATTGATTAATGAAGGCGATGAAGTGAAAAGGGGTGAAGGTGATGATGAAAACAATACATGATGATTTTTTATTAAAAATAATGAGATTGGTGAATAAATTTATGTTTAGGGGATAAAGAGTCGAATAAAACTTGAAAGGAACAAAAATCATAAAATAATTCCTCTATCTAAGCTCTGGAATCCGCCGTCGGGTTCTTTTATTCATAACCGAAAAATTACACGATGTGTAATTTATTTCACATCATGAAATGATGAATCCATGTGAATATATATGTATTCCATATCTACATGTATCTCATGAATATCACATCTATGGTTTAAAAGTTTGATCACTTTCATGACATGAATCCTTGTATCTTGGTGTGTTTCTTATTTCCAGTTGTATATTCTAAGAGGATTTCTCGTTCATGTGGTTCATGACGTGTATATTCCACTCACATCGTGTAATGGATCTTATACTCTAGAACTTCATGAACTGAGTCATAGCCTGGTTCATGACATTTGGAATCCCATGAGGCACTATTAAATGACATGAACTTAGGGTTCAAAATGTGTAATAAGAACATATGTACTTTTCTCCATTTCTTCCTTTAAAACCATGGGAACCTATTTCCTAAAAGATTTAGCATAGAAAAAGTGTATTATCAAATATATTATTGAAAATACTTAACTGAATGATAGAAAAAAGTATATATGATTTTTTATTCTCAGTGATATCAATGATCACTTAGTCACAACCTGAGCATAAGGGTATGAGAACATGAGCTTAACATTTTAAAACCACACCCTGCATAATATAGATCATAATCCTAAGTCATGGAATAAATATTGGAAGTTAATAAGACATGAATAAAATAGGAAATCAATGACCATGTTGAATGAGGTAATAAAAAATATAGTAATGTGGTAAAAATATAAGTTTATAACATTGTGAACATGTATAAATAGAAACAATTTCACTCATTAAGTTCCGAACATGAAATTAGGCTATCAAATGAACTTATGGACATAAAAACCAGGTCCATGTATAATTGTATTGACATGAAAGCTAGTTTCACACATAAAATTATGGACATGAAATATAGGTCCATGCTTAATCTTATGGACATGAAAACTATTCCCACACATGAAATTGTGAACATGAAATTAGGTTCATGCATAACACATTTACTCATGAGTTATCTATATTTACCTAATGAATTAGAGGGATATATAATTCCAGGCCCACACAACACATAATTAAAATAAAATATATAAATGATACTGGATCAATTTTTTTTATCATAGTATAACCAATATAAAGGAAATGGGTTTCATAAGCATTTCATCATAGTATAACTCGTGGAAAAGATATGGGTTTCATAAGAATAACCCATAGGAAAGAAATTAATTCCATAAATGTCTTGTCTTTATAATCATAAACCATCTAGAGAAATAATAGGGATGGTATAATTGGATCATATCCCCAATATACCATAAGTATAATGAAGGGTTTTTTTCATTGATGAATAGAAATACTATTAAAAGATCATTGAAAACATTCTTGAGTAAAACGACCATTCCACTTTTGAAATCAATTTCTAAAATATAAAAATCTCCAAAATATTAAAGAAAAAATTTTCTACTAAAATAACATTAGAAACTTGTAAAGTAAGATTTAAATCATTGAGTAGTCATAATGGTGGTAAATACTATTCATTCCATACAAATTAAAACAAATATTCCTTTCACATTTTTGGTAAAGAGTCAAAAGTACATCACTTGTAAAATTTCAGAAAGAGTCTTTTTAAACCAGTTTTTTAAAATAAAAACAAGGATAACAATGAATTTAAACAATCATTGGATAATATTAAAAATATTCTTTAAATTTTTTTAGAAAAATGGACATGGGAGAGAAGGAATTTTCAACTGAAGAGAGATAAAGTCGACTTTCTTTAAAAACATTATTTTGGTCTCTTAAGTACATAAAGAGAGGAAAATGAAATTAAAGCTTGTAATTTACAGAAATAACCATAGGTGAATAAAATTTATGAGTTTTATGAGTGATATATCATAATATTTCTCCATCAAAAACTTAATCATAAACAACCTTGATAAACAATGAGATTGTAACTAAAACCCTTACCACTTTGGTTTCTTTTAAATCATAATAACCATGAAAGAAAGTACCTTATATGGATATTTATATCCCAAAATTTTCATTATAATAATCAAAAAATAAATTCATGGGTGGTATATACTCCACACAAAAGAATCAAGTGGTGAATATGGAATGTGTCCCACAAAAATTAGAGTGAGATAAAAGTATATTACCTCACGTAAAAATTCCTTTATACGTGTTTGAACCTCATTTATAATAAATATAAATTTATTATACATATATTATATAACCATAATAATATATATATCATACCACATATTATTTTCTTATAACCCTTTACCACCCATTTACTAACAATTCTTTATTAAATCCACTGTTTCAGGTGATAACTACCTCATTTTTCATATATATTTTGGCATGATAATTTTAGTCCTTTAAATTTAATTATGGTTATATCATATCCAAAATGTTAATCATGATATAAATATATTATAAATTCACTATTTACATATTTATTGTCATCTATAAAATTTATAGATAGTAAATCAATTACACTATTTGTGGAGATGGTAGGGAGTATATACACATGAACGTTGTTTCAATTTTTTCAACGGAAGGAATAAAAGAAATTTAAATAACAAATAAACTTTATAAAATGATTATTATATCATATAAGTAATATATGTTCATCAAATCAGTTTTTATTACCATCCATGTAAAAATAAAATGAAAAATTAATCACATCACTTCGTGGAGGTGGTCGTCCACACGTATGCACGAAGCACATTATCATTTTCCAAAAAATTAGAAAGTAAGAAGGTATATGTGATATTATAATTACATAAGTATAATTATTATATAAAATAAATTCTTATATCCAAACCCAAGAGGTGGTTATGTAAAACTAATTACACTAGTTCGTGAGGTGGTAGTCCGCTATACACACAAGAGACAATTTCATTTCCCATTTCATGGATGAGGAGATGATAATAGATTATGAAATCAACATAATAATTACTCAATATATGGTAGATATTGGTGTTATTAGATTTTAATTATTAATACATGAATTAATGTGGTAAGTGAATAAGTAAAAAAGAAATCTCTGAGTGAAGCCAATTACCTTTTCTTAGAAAAACCTCTTTTGGATCTCTTATTAAGGACTATAGGGTTGGTATTTTGGAAAGAAAAAAAGCTATATAACATTTATAAGGATTTTGTAGAGATAGTTTGGTAGGTTCTTGTCAAGAAATATCACTTAATAGTTGTAAAGAAGTTAGGGGATATATGCCCATTTATAATTGAGGAGGAGTGATATTTTTTGTAAATTCCCAAATCTATTCAATAATGGGAAGTCACTCTCAACCAAAGTGTCTATAAAATTTATAAATAATCGAGTTGTGGTATGTTATGTTTGAGCCACAAATCCACCTAAAAAAGAATTTTTTTTCAAACATGTTATTCCCTTACCCTTTAATTTTACCTATTTTTACCATTTTAGTTTTCACCAAAATGACTAGTTTTTTTATTTATTTACCTAGATAATTTATCCTTTAAGCATAAAAATAAATGAGCCTTATTAGATAATTTTTTACCAATAATTATAAATATAAAATAAAATTCATCAATTAAAATTCATATGTGTGTGGAAAATTAATTCTAACATAGACCCATGTAATGCACAAAACCCAGTTTTAACCGTAACGACAGTAATTATTTTTTTAATGTTTTCAATTTTAATTATGAAAAAGATTAATTAGAACTTATTAAATAATATTAATTATTTTTATTTGAAATATGAAATATATTTTAACAAATTAAATCCACACAAGTATCAATTTTTAATTTAAAATTAAACCCGCAAGCGTGATGAAAATGTGGTTTTCCAAAGAAAAGTTTCATCTATGTAATCAACATAGAGAAGATGAAAACTATTTATTTCATTCCTATGCCCTTGAAACTACTATTTGGAACTATATTTTTGACATTTTTTATTATAGATGACCGATTATTGAATCTGTCAATGTTTACCTAAAACATTGTGTATATATGGATAACTCCCAAAAAATCAAGAATTTATTTCTTGCAGCAGTTGTAGAGCTTCATCATGTGATCTGGTATGATAGAAATGAAATTCTTCACAATAATTTCTTACTTAACATTAATGCAGGTTGGATGTGAATCCTCAATACTATTCGTGAGGCTTCTTTGATCAAGAAGGTATTCTGCAACAATACAACAAAATACTTTATGATTCTATGGTGGATTCAGGTTGATGGTATTTATCACTATCCAAGACAAACATTTGAGGTTTTCTAGAAACATCCATTCTCTGGATGGATTAAAGTGAATGTGGATAGTGATTCTAAAGGAAATCCTGACCCTGTGGGATGTGGTAGAATATACGGGGATCACCTTGGTCTGATCTTAGGGTGCTTCCTTGTAAGTTGTGGGATTGCCGTATCTTTGGAGGCTAAAATGATGAGTGTGATTCATGCTATATATTTCTCTAAGCACCAGGGTTGGAACAACATATGGATTGAAAGTGATTTGAATACCATAGTGAAAGTGATTTGGAATGGTGTGATTCATCTGGCTTGGTCCACTACTATATATTGGATGGATTGTCTCCATTTTCTCTACGACATCAATCATATTACCACTCATATCTACAAGGAATCGAATATGGTTGCAGATGGCCTTTCCAATAAAAAAGTAAATCAAGACATTACCTAGCTGGATGATCTACTTGATGACTTACTCTCCCTTTATGTGAAAGATTGTAATATGATCCCTTCTTTTAGACTCATATAAACTCTTTTTATATAATAAATTGTGCTTTGGTCTTTTGTCCAAGGCATCAATTTCTTTATTATTTTTTAAAAATAGAAAATTTTAAATTCTTTAAATAAAAAGGTAGTTTCAATAAAAATCAGTAATTTTCACTATTCATTGAAAAATTACTCCTTTTAGAAAATTATCAAAAATTCAATATATTATAATTTTTAAATATTTATATGAAAAATTAAGTTTATTTTTTCAAATAAATTTTCTAAAATTATTAAAAATTAATTTAAAAAAATGCGTGACGAAACCACTTTTTTGGAAATTATAGTTCTCAGGCATAAAATTGGATTTATTCTTATCCCAGGCCTAGAAAAATATTATATGAATGATAAAAAATTTATTTATTATATAATATATAAATTTAAATAAGTAATTCACTAATAGTGATTAATTTTATTTATTAATATAAAAACACATTACGTGCATAAAAACTATTTTTAGAAAAACATGTATTTTTCACTTTCAAAAGTTATTTATTTTAATTTCTAATCAATTGATAACCAAAAAATTTATTTTATTAAAGTTTAAACCATATAATTTTTATAATTTAGATATTCCTATTTATACACACTTATTTAATGTCTAGTTTATAACTATCACTTTAAATAAAAATATTTTAATAGTATATTGTGGTTTACTTAAACTCGGCGTCGTGTGTAATGCAAGCTATCAAAGAAATTAATTTTTTTGAAATAAATATTTTATAAAATACAAGGGTGTTAAATTATAGTTTTGGGGCATGTTTTTTATGATATTTAATTAATATTCATCTCAAATAATATATATATATATATATAATGCTTGGGTCACCTCAATCACTCATGGGGTAAACCATAGAGTAAAACCCAAACTCTTGATCTTGTAAAATATATGAATTTTACTAATTGAACTAGAATAAACTCTATTACAATTCGATGATTATCAAGTAGAACATTCCAATGCATCTCTACCATCAAAATGAATCCCTATTCCATGGGAACCCATTAACACACCTCACTCCAAGAAACTTTCATTAAATGAATTCCTGCAGTGAAGGACCCACACCATGTTGAGAAGTACTATATTTGTCAAGGGAGTACCATTCCCATAGATGGGGGGACTACACTCTATCCCATGGGGGATTTCTTGATCACATATTACACTTGAGGGAAATCCATTCCCTATCGATATCGCAATAACCAATGGAGTCACTTACCTTAATACCTAATTCTTAAGACATGTTCCCTGACCCTTGGAAGATTGAAAACTCCAACATCATATATGGGGAACCCACACCTCATCATGATGTAACAAATGAAATATATCCTAATATTACATCACATTATCTCTACCACATGGTCTCTACAAGATATAAAATTTTGAAAAGAGAATGTTAATATCACTCCTAGGAAGAGGCTCACTCTATATCATTCTCATAGTATCTCCAAGATTATGGTAAATGAAAGGAAATTAATCTTATCTATTTCCTAAGTTTCTAACTAAAACTAAATAATATAGGAAATAAATAGATAATAAATTACCTTTTATGATTTTTCATATGATTCCTACCAAAGGATTACATAGAAGGAGTCAAAATTATATAAGTTTTTGGTTGATCCATGATTCACCTCCAAATTCCTTGTTTCTATATAGAAACCCAAGATAAAATTTCTTAATACCATGTAAAAAATATATGACTTGTGCTCTGGGTCTATGGGGGATCACCAAGCTCCATAGTGAATGTGTGAGACCCACACCTTATCATCAATATATCACTAGGGTAGTATCTAACCCTATGTATCATCCAATCATCTCAACTAAACATATTCATCAGTGTTAAAGAGCTAAAAAATTCAATCTATCCAAAAAACCTGTTAAATAGCCTATAATATTGAAAGGGATTTCACTATCATGTTTTATGCGGAATAAAAACTTAGTATAAGCTATTTACTTGTATAATTTCAAAAAATACTAAAAGGTGGGAAAACCCCTAAAAATACAAGTACCGAGTATCATTATGGTTACTAAAACTCTTTAGTGATATTAAAGAAAAATTTAAGTGTTAACTAATTCATAGAAACTCTCATGCATGAATGTGTGACAAATTATTCCTCTCCACCCATGATTTCCATTTTTAATGTAGAGTTTCATATACCAATGTGTTTGGGGTTAAGGGCGTGCTCTAATATGTTCATATGGATTTAACATTGAACATGTTTGTGTGAGGGATATGATCTTGCCACTCTTTTAGTGGTATTGTAGAAAAGCTTAAGGGTTAACCAATTATTGAGAACTTTCATGCTTGAACACGAGACAAAGTGTATCTCTCTTCCCAGGAGCTCTATTATTGATGAAGAGAGTTTCATAGCCTAAGAGTTGGGAAAATATAGTGCTTTGATAAGTTCATATAATTTTCACATTCAAATCATTGATATGATTAATACAATCCCACTACTCTTAACAATGATGTTAAAGAAAAAAATAAGGGCTAACCGAATCTTGGGAACTCTCATGCATGAATGTGTGATGAAGTGTGACTATCCTTGTAGGAGCTCCATTATTGGTGAAAATAGTTCCATATCCCAAATTGTTGGGAAAATATATTAATTTGATAGGTTTATTTAGATGACATGTTCATTATGTTCATGTGAAGGATATGATCCCACTACACCTTATAGTGGTATTATAGACACACTCGATAAATGAAAAATGAACAAGCTAAATGTTATAATATTTTATACACACCCAAATACATTATTTTGTTATTTTTTAAAAGCCACTTTATGGTTAAGTGGTAACCTCACATCCAATGGATAAAAACCAAACAACCCAAATTAAAAAATCAAAATGCATGAAATAAAACTTCAAAATGCACAACCCAAATTTTAAATTCAAAATATCCACCCATCAACATTGATCCACCATAGGCGACGAGATATCGATTAGTGAGCTACATCGATCTGTGCCCCCAGACAAAGTTCCTTAACATCATTGACACCATTATGCTAGCAAGACCCACTAACCATCATCCACCAGATCTTCAAACCACCATATTAGAGTGAGATCGCCACATAAAAGCATAAGAAACATCGACACAACACCATCATGAAAAAAACCGATGAACACCACCATAACTAATAATTAACAATACCAAAAATCAGAACCCTCACTAAAAATCATCGAATAGATCAAACACATGATATAATGAACAAAAAAAACTTCACCACTTATTTGAGAAAGGAACACCAAATATAATCATGTAGAGTATGTATGTGGTATATATAATGTATGGTGAGACTAAATATAAAATCCTTTATTAAATATAAATTTTTTAGATTCCTTCCAATATGACTCACTTTCATCAATACCTTGATTGATCAAATAGATGTGTCATGCTTATCCAAACATTAATGATCTATCTTGTGTTAGTCAAAAAGGGTAACAATTTTCCTAATGTGAATGTTGGATAACACCTCACTAGGTAACAAAATCATATTGGAACTTAGAGGTATAGTGTTGAGAATATTCATGAGATGAACTGGGAAATATGTTTTCCACAAAATAATCTAAGTGTTGTATTAGATATAATTAAAAATAGTTGTTTTCCTAAATATATATTCCCTAAGATACCATCTTAGTCAAAATATGGATTTTATAGCACTAAATCTATAGTTTTGAGGGTAATTAATTTAGTGGGAGTATATTAAATATTGAAAAATAATATATATGATAGTAATAAAAAAACATATTTTATTATAGATAATTTTATAATTAAACAAAAAATTAAATTTATCAATGAGATTAGTCTTTTAGAAGGAAAAAAATTAATGGTAATAATTTCATTGATTAGTATCATAATTTGAGAAATGTTCTAAAAAACATGGATAAGTTATTTATTCTAGAGCAACGAATTCCATATTAGAAATTTTATTACACCTTAAAAGATGGAAAAAATGATTATGAAAGGTATTAAAAGCATTTATATGAAACATATGTCTTATGATACCAACCATCATTTCAAATATTCAGAAGCTATATAAAGATATGGAATCATTCAATGTGATTGAACGAATTGAGAAGTGATAAAATATTAATAGGTGTGAATAACTATTTGTTATAGAGGTTTATATAACTTCTAATCATGGGAATTATATGTGCATCGTATATTTATAGTAATTCACAACTTCTCAAAGAATGGACGAAATTGATTATGGTATAAGTGGACCTACATATTAGGATTGAAGAAAGAGTTATTTCATTAAAATTGGAGATAATAAATTTACCTCTTACTAGTGAATTTTAATTATTTATAGAATATTATTATCATTTACCATTAATAAATAGAAATTTTATTTCTATATCTTTTCTAGATAGGGCATGTTTTTTATTTTTAATAAAGAAAAACTGTTGTTTTATTTATATTAATTAAATGTTTTATGGTTCTACTAAGATAATTAATAATTTATATATATTATATCTTGAAAATCCTATCTATAATATAAATAACAAGAAGGTAAAAATTAATGATTTTAACTCCACTTATCTTTTTCATTATTACCTAGGCCATATAAATAAGAATGAAATCCAATGAATCTATAATGATATATTATTAGATTCAAATTATTATAAATTATTTAACATATGTGAATCACACTTATTATTCCAAATTATCGAATCAAATTTTATGGGTAAGGTGAAATGAGATAATGATTTATTATATCTCATAAATACTAATGAATGTGGTCCTATAAGTAAAGTAGATCGAGGTGGTTTTTTGTACTTTATTACCTTTATTAATGACTTTAGTAGATATGGTCATGTATTTCCTATGAAATGTAAGTATGAATACTTTGATGTTTTCAAAGTGATGCAATACAGTATTGGGTTTAATATTCTTTTGAAAAAAAGAAAAAATGTAAGTAATAGAAATGAGGGAAATAGAAAGTAAAATAAGCACCCTAATTATAAAGATTCCATGAAGGTTGATCAATCATTTCATAAATATTACTTGTATTAACCAAATAACATAAATAACATAAGAATACAAATGCTAGAAAAAAACTCATACTAACCAAATAGAGTACAAAGAAGGTGGTTATTTATAACTAAATGAGAGATACATATGTAAAACTCTTAATACATAAAATTATAAAGCCTAATTTTTTTGACATTATTTTCTCTTATACTTGTATTTAGGGGATAAAATTTCCACCAAAAATAATTTGTATCACCAACCCAAGATTTTTAATATTCTCACCCTGACTTTGGAAAAAATTAGCCCACTACTTTTGATTATGTAGTATTCCTTGATGCAAGTGGCTTTAAATTCATAAGATAATTTATATGGGATATTTATGTTTACTTTTTGGATTTAATAGGATTCATTGATGGACCATTTTTTCCTCTCATGAATGCATGTTGAGAATCCTATTAAAAATAAAAAATCAATCCTGGTAAAGCCTCTTTTATTCACCTTGTTATTTCTCTTATCACTGGTCTATAAATTCCATCTAATGGGTCAAATTAATTAGTTTCAATTGGGTCTTAAATCTATTCTCCAATATGTGATCCATAATTTCCAAATTTATAAAAATGATTCATTCATGATTATGAAATGTTAAATAAATAGAGATATGTGTTATTAAAAGTCTCACTAACATTTCCATAGGAATTTGGAAGGTCAATATTGTATTATTTATCGTTAATTCTCTCTAATACTTAGAATGGACCATATCCTCATGGTTGTAGTTTGGAATTTATTTAGGCTTGAAATATATTATTTATTATATATATTCAAACCCAATCACTAGGATTAAGAACCCTTGTTTTCTTTATTTTTATATTGGTCATTTCTTCTTTCAATTTTGGCTTTCACTTTGTCATGTAACTCCCAAACTAAGTTTTCAATTTCATCACCTAAAATATCTACAACCTCATTAGTAGATGATTATTAAATATCTAATAAATTCATTAGGTTAAATCCATATACAATCTCAAATGATGAGAATTGAGTAGTGTAATTCAAAACTCAATTATATACAAAATCTATGTGTGGAAAACATTTTTCCTGATTTTCTATATTTTTAGATTGTTTCATGAAAGTGGATATAAATATTAATATTCACCACTCTAGTATTTATATCCATTTGAGGATGTGTAGTAGTTAGTAAAAAAATTTATTTCCTAGTTTATTTCATAATTTTTTCTAAAAATGTATATGGAATTTCAAATCCCTATCACTTACAATGGTTTTGGGTAGTGCATGTATCCTCAAAACCAATTTTAAAAAAATTCATCAATAATAATAACATCAATTTTTTTTTCATGCAACGAAATGTGGAATTTTTACTGAACCTATCCATGATAATAAAGATAACATCTTTTCTCGATGGTGATCAAGGTAATCCCAATGCGAAATCCATAGAAATTACAATATTAGGATGTCATACAGCGTAACACCTGAATTCCACAATATTTTCAAATCCTCGATCAATGGGGCCAAATAAACATCAATATCATTACCCAGTTGTTTTGGTCCTGATATAAGCATAGATAACATGATGTATTTTCGTTTCATGCATTACCACAGTGGTAAGTTATAGTTTACCAACATAACCAGCCATGTACTATGACTGCTGCTTTGAAAACCAAAAGGATTCACCCCATCTGTAGATAACACCAGATGAAGGTTTCTCAGCTCGTTCCCAAATTCAGGATACTCATGCTCAATTCTCTTCCACTGAGGAGAGTCTGCCGGGTGACATAGTTTCCCATCTTTAATTCTTGTATCTGCATTCCATGTTAATTGTCCTATAGTCTCCTCACTTCCATATAGGTATCTAAACCTATGAATTATTGGAAAGTACCATACAACTTTCATAGGACTAGAATCATCTTTCTTGTATCAGGAAGCACCACACTTTGGGAATTCATTAAGTGATTTGTGGTCCTTTTGAAACAATATATAGTCATTCATGAAAGCATGTATTCTTTTAGAGATCATACCCATCGATCGTAGCATTCATTTGGCATCGTATGTTAGGCTTGGGAGTTAATTATCTTTTAGGATCATGTCATTCGGGAGAGAAAGTAGTTCCATAAAACTAGTGTCACTCCACCCATTGCCTTCTTTCAAATTATACAGCTTCAATATGGTTGACAATGCTGTATATTTAGTGAAACAAACATACAATGGCGTTTTTTCACAACACTTTAACTTCTCAAACAATTTTGGGAAATCACGAAGTTTATCTTCAACTTACCTTTTCATTTTCTCAATATGATATTCATCATCATTCACATCCGTAATCACACCCTCCATACGATCGTCTTCACTATTCACGCTTCTAATCATATCAGATGATCTATAAAATTTCGTGTTCTCTGAGTCACTACCTACATTCGTTTTTCCCCATTTTTATTCCAACATGTATAACTTCGATCTATTCCATGACAGATCAGGTGTTCTTCCAACTCCTCTGGAATAATTTGCCTTGCATAACAACAGCGTAAACACGGACAAAGGATTTGAGAAGGGTCACATGCATGATCTTATGCAAACTTGATAAACTCTTTCATGCCATCTTCATACTCTTTTGTCCACCGATTGGCATTCATCCATTATTTATTCATATTCATCGTCGTTATGGGTTTGATCTCGAACTTGCCTAACATTATGTTTTAATTAATCAGGTAGCATTGTTTGGGTTTTATAAAAACAAATTATGGTACAAATGCCTTTAAACACAGGTGAAATCCATATACATGGTGTTTCCAGTAGCGTGAACATCGTGTATGTATAAGACACATGATTTAATTTGACATATATAAAATTTATTCCAAGTTATTCTTACAAAGACTGAATGATTCCTTTGAAAATAAAAGACATTTAGAACAACTTGAGATAAAGGCATGTACATTAGATACATATTGAGTCACCTCACCAGCTACGCATCACATTTTTGTGGAATACACGGTGTGTAGTCCTTACATGACCACTACGGGTGTATAGTGTATACACATCAAGTCTCTATGGTATCTATACACGGTGTGAGTGAAGTAAAACACATTTCATATGGTTCTACCAATATTTCATGGTATGTACATGGTTTCATGCTGAAGTATATGTCTTGGAGATACATTGTGTGTGACCAAGGTTCACATGACATGTAACATTTAAAATGAAACTTATTCCAAGTTTGAGTTAGAAGATTAGTCATGTGGTGTAAATTTTGGAGATAAATGTTGTGTGAAATTAAAATATATATGAAATCCATGTATGGTGAATCATGTACCATGTATTTTAAAGTGTCTCATAGAGTCCTCTATAAGTGGTTTTCTAGGATTCAGTGGAATTGCACTAGTAACAAAGTGGTGGTGCCATTCAAATGGGTAAATTTTGGATTGATATTTAATGGTGGAAGAACTACAACATGGAAAAAAATGGCATATCAATCATTCCAACAACCGCAACACCATACAAAAACACAATCATGATCACAATCGCAACACCATACAAACCAAACAATCAAAATTTTAGATTTTACAAATCATCCCTTATTCAATTTTGTTTGTTAATTCAGGGGTTATCACATAAGTTTTATCATCTTGGGGTGTTCATTCATAATTCAAGTATACGTAAATCACCAATTTATAAATTCCAATGTTCAAAAAGAACCAACCAACATACAATTAATTTAGTGCACAAACAAGGACCACCAACGGCCATGATTTTCAGCGGGGAGTTTAGCTCGTACATTTCACATTATAACCATCAATATCAAACAGTAAAAACATGCTAAAAAGAGGAAACCAATGAGTAACAAGATAAAACTCACCGCGGAGGAGTCGTTAAGCACACGGCAGAGGTGCGTTCGTGGTAGAGGAGAGGCGCACAGCAGAAGAGATTTCCAACTGAAAAGAAAACATAAAATAGGGGAAACCCATGAGAATAAAATAATCTAAAACCGAGTACACCATTTACCACATCCCACGAACCCCAAAAGATAATGCATGCAAATAAATTTAAATTTATTGATATAAATCACTATCTGATCACTAATTTTTATCCAAATCATAGGTGCAAACAAATCCAAATAGGAATCAGAAGGATCACATACCTCGAGAAAAGAAATCCAACCATAATAGTGATCAAGCATATAACAATGGGAACTATATAGGAGGGAGTGACCCAAAATATCATCGGGATAAAGATCTATCCAATAGGATAATTTTGTAAAAAATATAAAGCCTTATGAACTCTATGGATCCCAAAAAACCTTTTCTGTGACATTGACACTACATATAATACATTTACACATCGTGTAATCCTCTTGACTAAAAAACAAGTCACTTTTTATTTAAAACATTATATTATTTATTTAAATGATATGTAACCATTACAAAGTTTTTAAAATTGTCACATTGTGCATCCAATTAATGTGTCATTTTTGGAGGTCATTACATGTCATGTACTCCATTTACACATCATGTAATTTCACAGAATATAGTAAAAAATGTTGTTTTGTTTCTAAAAATTCCCTAAAGATCACTAAATTTACCAATACATGTATCCTCCAAATCCTTTCTCAGCATTCCTCAACCAAAAAAATCCAAAAAAAATGTTAAAACATACCTCACAAAAAATTTAATGAGACTTTATAATCTCCCAACCATAAATGATTTCCCCTAGAAATCCCTCAAGATCATGTATCCTCTAATGAAGAAGGACGCTACTACCTCATCAATGAGTCATTCCCCCATGTATCATGGATATATTTTCTAAACTACCACATTAACTAGACTCGGGGTCGTTTAATCATATAGTACTGTATACTCCAGATTCATAATCTGAATTGGCTGGGGAACCAAAGTATTATCGGGATCAAGATCAACATCCCCCGTCTAATCACATGTAAATGATCTGGTATATACCTACTCAAATGGAAAATATTAAACACATCATGGATAGTTATCAAACCAGATGGTAACTAAAAGCATTAATAAATACTCCCTAGTGACCAAAAATCATTATGTTTATCCCATTACTCAGTGCAAACAGACATTGATAACCTAACTTTCGATGTCCCAAGTGATGTGAAACTACGATAAGGACCTAATCACTAACATAAAACACCAGCAGTTGATTCCAATGGTTCATATTGAATTTATTATGACTCTGTGTAATGATTAAATTCTTCTAGATCAACCGCACCATCTCTTTCTATACTTGAATGTTTAATGGCTAAAATAACCACACATGTCTCTAGTGCTCCTCCATAATTCTATAATATGTAAGGAACCATGAATCCAAAACCATTATCAACTATATCATCCATTGACTCTTGCAATAACACCTTAAATCAGGATTTCACACGTTCAATTCAAGTGGTAGAAAAAAAATTAACCAAAAAATGAGTATCAATAATGGTAGTGGCAGTGGCGAAGGCAGCGCCGGAGGCGGAGGCGGTGGCGGCAGAAAAGGCGGTGGCGGCGGCAGAGGCAGAGGCAGCGGTAGAGGCAGTGGAGGTTGCGGTAGCGGGGGTGGAGGCGTCAGAGGCAATGGCGATCACGGCAGCAGGGGCGGGGGCGGAGGTGGTGGTGGAGGATGAGGAGGATGAGGAGTCGAAAGGATGAGGAGGAGGAGGATGAGGTCGCGGCGGCGAGGGGCCTAGTTTAGCTTCCGCGAATGCTTGACCACGTGTGAGCGAGGATGACCTGTTAGGGTTATTAAATAAAAACTGACGGAACCTTTATCAGTGATCTTTAAAAGTGCTGATAAAGGTATGTTTTATCAGCGCTGATAAAACATTCATTTATCAGTGCTTTTTTAGCACTGATAAAGAGATACATTTATCAGCACTTTTAGATAGTGCTGAAAAAGGCATACCCCTTTATCAGTGCTTTCTGTTTATCAATGATAAAGGGAAGTGCTTCCCTGGCCCTGTTTTGTGGTAGTGGGTGATAAATGAAAAATAAATATTTCATTGATTTTAATATGATGATTAAGTTACAAAATTAATGAATCTCGGAGAATTCCTCAAGTATTGATCTTTCAAAGAACATGATTTAAAGACTTTGAGTTTCAAATGTGGTGCCTTGAAAATTGATATATAAGAATTTGATTTTATACTTGAATAGTTCTCTTAATTTACTCTAGTGATTGGTGAACTTATCTTAAGTTCAAAATGCATGTTTCATAGGTGACACATTGTCTATAATACTCAATATAATTGATGTATCATATATTTTTGGATGAAGAGATGTTGAATATCATAAAAATATTTATTTTCATGAGGTTGTAATGTTGAATTTATTTAGAATTTATATTCCAAAAAGAATAAAGGAAGAGAATTTGAAGAATAATATGAATCTGATTTTTGTGAAAGAGCTTAAAGAAGATAAAAAATATTACTTTTCATTCCAGAGAACCATGATATATTATTGTTATTGAATGAGGGGTTCTATGAATTTGAGGAAGTGGTCAAATATATTTTCATTTTATATATTTATTTTTTTTATAAGTAATTATGCTATGTAATATTTTTTTTGGGTTTTGAATTAAAAAAATTTAAAACTTCCCCAAGACATCCAAGGGAGTTGTGCACTACTATTGAGGTGGGAAAACAACTCAACCATATATGTCCCTGATATAGTTGGAAGAGTTTTGGTCATTCATAGTTGTTATAGAAGTTATTTGGACTAATTCAAAAGGCCCAATGAGTGCATGGTTGTAGCTGGGAGGGGAAAGATCCTATAGAGTTAGGCCCATGTGTGTTCATAGTGTGTACTGTTGTTGATCCCCGATCATTGGCTCAAGGATCAACAAGTATTTCTTAACTATTATACGATAGGGATTATTCATGAGGGTTTCAATGTGGGATATAGTGGTAGTGTGTAATATTCATCCATGTTAAAAATAATAATATAACCATGGTCTTCTGATTTGAGTGATTAGGTCCATAAGATGTCCTTTGAAGAACTTTTAAAATAATTCACACACATTTTCAAATCTACCATCGTCTTCCTCCTCATACCACTCAATAAAACCACAGGTTATCCAGAGATGTTGTCCAAACCACAATCAGTTGAAACCTAGGCCACCATGATCAATCTGAGGTCAAAATAATGAGTCAAACATGGTCAGACAATCATGAAACTTCATTTGAATGGTTAATATGGATATTCTTTATCTGAACTGCAAACACAGTTATTGGAGGATATTTGAGTAGCAGATCTCCATGGATGGACTTCGATATTTTAGGAAGATGAGTTTCATGTGATCCTCATCACAAGAACATAAGGATAACATTGTAAAGGATAATCCTAATCATAAATCTAGGACCCCATGTTATTCAGTTTCATTTAAACCCATGATGAATAATTAGAATTCAAGGTATCCAGTCAATCAAAAAACATTATTTTCATGTAATTATTTTCATGTATTTAAGGCATTGAATGTTTTAGAATCTATATTATAAATATTCATGTGCCAATCCATATAAGATAGTTATTTCTTGCATATATTTCAGAGCTCCCATTTTTTTTGTAAAATAGAGCATCACTAAGCATCCATTTACATGAAGGGAAAACATAGAACAAATAGCCTCCTTGGCATAATGAAGTTCGATGTTCAATGTATATATTCATTGAAGAAGGAAGTACCTTACACATCATTCCTAAAGAAGTTTCACATACATACAACTAGTGTTCACACCCTCATCATGTTTTGTGAATAAGGTTAGTTCCATGAAATATTTCTTGGGTATTATACTCCCAATGTGTTACACAAAGATAAAATTGTTCATGTAATAGGTTATTACATTTTAGATAGTAAACAATGTTTTTACACTATGTTTATTATGTGAAAGATAAGAACAAGAGTGCACTATTTTCATTAATAAATATATAGGTGTGTGCTGAAACTTTGCACGAACACCTGGTTTGTGTGAAGATAGAACAAGGTGGAGATCGCATGATAGTGAACACAAAAATGTTGTGTTTGTCTGTTTCTACCTAGGTATGTGAAGAATACCTAACAGTTTTTTCTTGCATGCATTATTATGTGAAGTCATATCCACATAAAGTATTAATTAAAATATTTTGTTCACTTTTGTGAATAAGGGAGAATAACTTGAACAAAAATAAAAGAATGAGTACATGCATTCATATGTAAACCTATATGCACATGAAAATATAAATTGTAAAGTAATTGATCAATAATAATTGTGTTTGAATATTTACATGTTTTAGAAGAACCTTGAATTTTTTTAAAAATGAATAAGTTGATGTGAAATGTTCATGTGATGTTTTGGAGATAATTCCATGCATATTTCAAATTGATGCACAAATTGAGATGTTTAGTGTAGTGTAATTAGTATTTCCAAAAAATGAAATTTCACTAAGAATAAATGATACATTCATGTTTTTACACTAATTATTGTGGAATGAGAATTTGAAAATTCTACACAATTATATATTATTATATGTCTAAGAAGAAAAGATTGTGCCTAGCTAAAGAATGATTATTATATAGGGATGTTTAATTAAGTTGATTACAAGTTGAGTTGAACATAATTGTTTTGATAGTCATAAAATATTTTTTTTACTATATACAAGAAGAATAAAAAGATTAAGTGCAGCCTATTTTTCACTGGAGAATAATGAGATCAAGACACTATACAAATCAATTGCAAATTATTTTGTGTCAAAGATCAGAGGAAGAATAATGTGACTAGAAAATATATACAAACCTTATTATCATTTGGGTTATGGATAATTTGGTTCATCAGTACATAGAATATGAATATTATTGGTATAATAATATGAAAATAAACATTCAGTATGCTACGGTGAAGAAGATGAAGGATTTATTACATGTCATTGTGAAAGTAACCATGTGAAGAAGAACTTAGTGGAACATCAAAGCATTACAGTGACACCCAAAAATAGTCCCAATAGGTTGAATAATTTATTAGTGTTAAAAAACATTATCAACAAAGAAAATACTATATTTTAAAGTAATTTAAATATACATATAAGTGTTGTAAAACATGAACTATCAATTGACTATAGGGAATTTCAAGTGAATGGGTATTTCCAACTTGTTGTAACCACATACAATGGATTAATTTCTGGTGTTTTTGTAAATAAGGATCATTTACAGAACATGAAAAATACTTTCTACACTTATTTAGTAGTGAAACTTGTAAAACTATAATGTGGTATTCTTTACATATTTCATATACTTTCATGTGAAAATAAAAAGTTAATAATAGAATCGATACCCTAACATGTCTATGGGATAAAGCGATATAAATTTGTAATTATTTTAAAAATTATCCAACACTAATTAACCACCCCCCCCCCTCTAAGTGTTTGGAATATCATAAACCATTCCATTAAAACCCAATGATATTAAATATTTTGAGATTAATGTAAAATATATGAATTCTCCTCATTATAATCTTGACTTAAATGAACTTAATCACATATCTACTTGAAAATGTTCCCATGAATTGTGGAAATTTCTAGAATTCACCCATGAAGGAACCAACAAATTCAAAGATATTTGGATTTAAATGTTTATTAAATATTTTGAAATCACTTTTATGCATCCAAATGAAACCATTACTAGTATGTTTACACACATTACTGACATTTTCAATGGTAAGAAGTATCTTGGTGATGATTTGTCTATAGAAATTTTAGTTAAAAAGATACTTTTTGTTTTACCTATTTAGAGGGCTCCCAAAGAAAATTCAATACAAGAATATATGGAAAAAGGATTATATTGTTTGAAGATATCATCAGATCACTCATTCAATAACCATGAAATTATAAGAGGTAAAAGAATCAATGGAATATAAGGAAACTAAGAAAAACCAACACTTTAATGTAACCAAAGATGATGATACTTTCTGAAGTGACACCAAAGATGAAATTTAAATTGTAAAACTTTTCAAAAAGGTGTAAATTTTAAAGAAGAAGAAATAATCTAAATATTCCAAAAGGTGAAAGAATTTAATGCACCGAAGTTATGTTTTATGAATGAAACAAGAAGGTTCATATTTGACCAGAATTACCAATCTATAAATATAATTTTAAATGGAATAACACAGGTAATAGATACCTTAAAATCTTAACTTGGAGTGGTTGTGAAAACTCCCTTAACTCATCCTCCCTAAGTTACTAAAGTGGAAAATGACTCATTATTCATATTTAGGTAGGATAAGAGGTTAGTTATCATATTCCTCATTCTCCTTATCATCCCTTCACATATCATTTCACTTTTATCAAAAATGGACTTGAAAATTTTAGTAAAGAACTCATTTACAAAAATTATGAACATAAAAATAAATAAAAATGTGTTCTTAATGAAAAAAATATCCTTCTAATGAAAATAAATTCCTTCTAAAGAAAAATATGTTTCAATTTTTAAATTAAAAGATCAAACAAACATTGAGAATTTATAATCTCAAACCAAATAAATTAAAAATAATATCACTTAATTCAACCATGGTGAACAATATCTTGATATGATTATGGGTTCTCAACGTCCTATAAAACATATTCATGATTTTGATTTCAAAAAAAAATATCTTTGAAAAATACATTGTTTGTAAAGGATTTCTATTAAAATAAAATTTTAAAATATGTTCATAAATAGAGGAATCTAACGAATGAGTGTGATTGAAAATACACAAGTCATGCAAGAACTAGAAGAATCCATCATTCTTATAATCTTATTCAAAAAAACTAATAATGTTTGGGTCCAAACTAATTACTTTCCCATATTTGTGGACCTAAATTTGTTTCAATTCCCAAATATTTTAGGGTTAAAATTAATGAACCCAAAATCTAGTTACTAAAAGGAACTCGAGTCTGAAATATTATTGTGTTATGCTACCAAGATTCATTTTCATATTAATTAGTAGATACATAATATATCAAACAAAATATATAATCCAACTATAAATAAGTTTTTTATCAAAATAAAAATCTATTGGGATGGAAGTGTTAAAAAATACAATAAGTATTTTTTTATATTTTATATTTTTATTATATAGGGTTTGTTTTAATGATCTATATTTTTAAATTCACTACCTTATATAATCATGTTTTTAATGTTTTATAATTTATCTAGGCATATGTTATATTGAAAATATTATGTTAATAGCATATTTTAAATGTATATCTCAAGGTATATTTTTCTTAATTATTTTAAAAAAATTTATAATTCATTGAATATCATTATACATGTTTCATGGATTCTCTTTTTAAAATTATTTTATTTTGAAGGAGTTATTTTTCATGTGTTGTATTATTTTGAGCATGATCCCAATTGTAAATATCTACATGGTTTCAAGAGTTGATTTTTTTATCTATTTAAATGTTTAATAATGATTGTTTTGAAATCACATCACTTTAATATGTATATATTTTCTTAAGGGAGAGTTAGATAATGTTTTTCATGTTATATATAATGGTTGTTTTGAAAGTCATGTGTATATCATGATTTATTTTATATATAACTGAATTAGTTTTGATATTTAAAGTGTTTTGTGAAAAATATTTTTTATATTTATCTTATTTATCTATCCCTATTTATTTTTTAGTTTATCTTTGATAATATCAAAGGTGAAACGGTTTTTGAGATAGTTGAAAACGTGAAAAGAATGTAAGGAATTTCAAATTTGTATTTCTTAAAGGGGGAACATTGTTTAAAAGATTTACACGTCAATAGGGAGAGAATATGAAAGTTTCATAAAGTGGGATAATTTCATGGATTAATGAAAATTTGGTAACTCATTCCTTTTTATATTTTCCCTTTTCCATATCTTCATTTTGAAATCATGTGTTTGTGATCATCAAAAGAGGGGATATTATTGAATCTCACAATATTTTTAAATGATCATAATCACTTAAATTTTTTTCTAATTCATTTAAAGTGTGTTTCTAGTGATTTTTTTGAGATATAGTGATAGGTTGGTAACCATACTATGGAGGTGTTCATAGTGGACATGGAGGATCATTTCATGGTCTCTCATAGTAATGAAGCACTAGTCATCTAATAGGAGTACAACGGTTAGTCGATAACACAAAAAAAATCACCCCTAGCCTAAAACACACCACTAGATGTTGGTAGTTTACTAGTTATCCAATGTGAGTTATAAAAATTCAACACCACTTCCTTACACACTGGCTACCTAGTGGCATCCTTAAGCTAGCCAGTGGCTATATCCCAAAACCTTTCTAGGAGCTCTAATTGATTGTCAAAAAGTATCAAATCTGAATATTAAAGTCCCACATCAACCTTAGACACCCCATCACCCAAGAAGGCTATAAATAGAGGTATTTGGAGGCATGGATCATCATCAGAAAAATTCATGAATCCAACAAAAATGGTTTCTAATCACCAACAATCAAGTATTCCTCACTGATCTTCAAATATCTTTATAGTTCAAATATTTCTCATCCATTTCTAAATAATATCAAGTGTACATCATTGATGTGAATAGTAAAATCAAAGGGAACCATTTAATGATAAGAAAATCATTAAAAATCATTAGTCTCCAACATGTTTCATTGATCTATCTATCTTTGTGATCTATTTATTATTCTTCTTTTAATAATTCATACTTTCTCTTTGTAACCCCTAGTATCTCTACAATATATATTCTATTCACTATTTCTTACCTTCTTTAATCTACATATCTTCTAGTGAGAATTGATATGGTTATGTAATGGTTTTTACACAAAGAAAGATGTCTCATTTACCCCTACTCATGTTTTGTTTCATAAATTCACTACTCAAAAGAAAGGTTTCCAATACTTTATTTCTTCACCATTAAAAAGAAAGGTTTCTTTGTTTGGTTAATGGTTTCTGTTAAAACCAAGGGTTTCCTTTCTTTTGGTTCTTATATCTCTATTAAAACCAAGTGGTTAAATATAAACCTATAAAGACTTCTTGGGAGGAGGATACATAGGGGAACATCATGTACTATTGTCAAACTCCATTATCAAAGTGTCTATTTTTCTTTTACTTTTCTATGTTTACGTTTCCACATTTACATTTTTACTATACCTAATGAATTTATATTTTAATTTTTTATATTATTTAATTTTATAATATTAAATTACTTCATGATAAATACATATATTTTATAGCATAATTTAAATTTATTGTTCTATTTTTTAAGGGTAATTCACCCCCTCCCCCCCTCTTATGGTTACTATTCTATGACCAAGAAAATGACATACAGAATTTTCTTTAGATTGACCTTTATGCAAGCTGAGTAAAATTCCCATCAATTAGAAAAATTTCTACCATGATTATGTGGAAATAATCAACACACATTAACCAAAATATCTTGAAATAAAATCAACCAATAAAAATTAATAACAAGTAGAAAAAAATAGATATTACCACAAATATACCATAGTAATACACCAAAACCCAACCCCTACAAGGGGGTTAGTTGAGTGGAGAAGGAGGGGATAGGCCTTCTAAATGTACCCCCCAAAACATTATTTCCCCATAAATCATGTAAAACATTATAAAGGTATAGCTAACTGGTACGTTCATATAATTCATAAGATTATTTAAGTGATGTGATGGATTCTCAATAAAGAAGTGAATAAACATAGGAAAGGATATCGGATCCTCGAGAAGGATTTTCAGAGTGTACCATAATCAATTATTCACTGATCATTAATATGTTGAGTGAAGGTAATCCAAAATTCACATTATCTTATACATCAAAGTTATGATAGAAGTAAAATTGAATAAATGAAATATCATATATGTATTGAAATTATAACAACAACTTCTTCCAATACATGTTTTGAAAATAACAAAAAACATTCACTAACCATGTTCCAATTATATTGACCAATGGGTGTCAGATTAATTCCAATGTGATAACAAATTCATTAAGTACATATTCAGATTTTTAATGAGAACAATTTATTAATAGTTGGATATAGCTATAAATGAACATCAAAGAAAACACTAAGCACAACTCAGTTAATTATCTTATAGTAAGTAAGGATATTAACATCCCTTATTAGTTTAAACCAAATATATTTTATAGGGAATAACATATCATTTTTTGATAGTGTGGGCATTCTAGACATAGGTGAATTATTGTCTCTAGATGAATGTGATTTGGTATAGGAACATACACTTCACTAAGCTCAGTGGGAAGATTTATTCCAAAATAAAGTTATTGTGTTAAACTATAAAACTAAAAGGTTGTTTTATTTTCACCAATACTAATGAAATAATATTTTTTATGAAAAATAAATCCTATAAAAAAGAAATAAATGGAAACTTGTTTTGATTTAAATGTATGTATTCAGTAATGGAATGCATGTAGAAATTTTCAAGGGAACCATATTTTGGTGGTTCCTAAACTTTATACTACTAGTGATAATTTAAGAGGAACAGAATATGGATGGTACAAGTTAGTACCAATAAATATTTATTGATTATTAAAAGGTTTTCTAAGATGTAGTCTATGAAAAAACCTTTACTTCCATTGTCATTATAAAATCCATTAGAATTTTACTTTTCATAACAGCAATCTATATTCATTTCTTTTGGTGGATCGATATCAAGGATAGTTTTTTAATAGATTCCATATCGAACATTTACATATTACCTAATCAAAATCATTGGTGAAATAGATAAATTCAAATAAAATATAAAAAATTCACATAACCATTTATAGGTAGAAGCAAGAACAATTATCCTAAAATAGTTCTTTGGAATGAAGTATTACATGTGTCTTTAAAGGGTTAGTTTGAGCACTACTATTTTCTAGGTTATATATATTAATAACATATAAAAATAGATATTCGATCTTACTAGCTTATTAAGTAAAAAAGAAATAAAATCCCCTAATAATGACTTAAAGTAGAAACCCAGTTTAAGGAACAAGATCTAAATATTTAGATTTATTGGATTTCTTAATCAAGTCACTGTAGATATGTTGAAAATGTAATCAAAATACAAAATTTTATAATTCAAAACATGATTGTTTTTAGAGTCACATGGTATTAAATATCTCTATGATAACATGTATGAGCACAAAAGGAGATTAAGAATAGTATTTCAAAACATTAAGTGATGGGAATTTATCTTATATGACATGATATGTACTGATATTTGATATTACTTATATAGTTGGGAAAATATAAAACAAAACTAATGGAACAACATATAGTTGTAGTTAAAACTATCTAACGGTACTTGAATGTGTAGAACTATATTAATTCTTTGAAAAATGAGAAATGGAATACTGTTGTTTAAGGGGATATAGAACTAGTTTTCCAATATAAAGTTTTCTTTCTAAGATCATAGTGAGTCTAAAATAATATGAAATATAAACTTATTACAGCTTAAAGTTTCTATATTTATAATAACCATGTTCATTGTTGCTTTCGATACATTTTAGTAGTGAATTAATAGTGATTTTTTTAATTTTGGGTTACACGAAAATTGTAGGAGTATTACCATTTTATGATATACTTTTACAATGGTGTTATCCAAAATTTTAGACTTATGAAAAACAAAAAAAATGGATATTTGGGTATATTCATACTTAAGTAATTTTCTCAAGGTAGTGAGGTCGTAGTAAAAAGAGTTTAAATAAAGAAAGTTTGGTGAACCAACCCAATCATGGAGACATGGTAAGCCCAAAATTATAATCCATACTTAGTAGAAGTATGTCTTACCTATGAGAACTAAATATATAGTTAATATTTTTATTTTAACATAGCATCCTAAATTCCACTCGATCAGTTCCCCAGCTTTATCCACTACAAGGGCTTAGGCGCACCTCATTGAATACTAGATGTTACCAACTAGTAGTGGGGGTCTAAAGAGGTATTGTGTGGGGGATATACCCCCAGTATCAAAGTGCATAGGGGAATAATAAATAACCAAAAATAATCTATCATAATAAATTAAAGGTGGAAGAAATAATATAAATAAGATAGATGATAAATGAATGAAAATAAATACCCAAACAACTATGTTATAAAAAATTCAACCATTCACTAGGACGATGACAAACACATGATGGTATAAAGAAAAATAAAAGATGTTGGCATCATGACCACACTGAACTTCATCTCATCCTGATCACTATTATCATCTGATCCATATTCTTGATCTTTCTATCCTGCGCCACAACCCAAAACTTTTCCAATAATAACCATGTGAGTGTTTCTTGGGTACCCATGTGCAATTGTGGATTAAAGATGGTGTGAGTAAAAACTTAGTATGGCACCACAAACATGGTTTTGTTCTAACTATAATATGTAGTAACATGTTAATATGACATTATCATTATAAATAAACAAATTTCTGAATAATAAACAAAATAAACCAATAATACCTACTTCTTCTCAATGTCGGATGTCTTTGAACATGTCTTGATGACCTTGCCAACCCACACACCAAAACCATACCATTTTCGATACTTAGGCCCCTAACATGATCAATATTAACATATTTATCCAGTTTCTAGGTTTCTTTCATCATTTCCTGATACCATTCCAACCATATAAATATCAAGTCCTTGAGTAAAACAGGCACCCATTCTATTCAGGCACAAACGTCCAACTAGTCATCAAGAATAGATCCATGGGAAAATCATGAGAATCTAAGTTATATCTCCAACCTCCTAGTATAAATAATGGATCAAGTCCAATTCTCATCATCCTGAGAAATCACGAAATCAAAAACATCCCCCAAGTCACCATATAAAACATTCAGTTTACAAGCATCCCGGGAATCCCAATTAAGAATAGGTGATACCGTCATGCTTAGTTGGCCGGATCCTAGGGATGAATTAAGAATCTCATAATATAATAAAAATAATATAATAAAAATTACCCAACCCAAAATGGTTATATCCCAAATAGGATACTTATCATAAGGACTTTTGGAATCTAAAGCCTTCCATATAGACTCTATATTGAATCCTAGTGTCTTGGGAATTCTCTTCATCACTCAACATCCAGATACTAGATGACATAGGGTATCCACGACAACATCATGGTCTAATCCATCTCAAAATAATTCCAAATAAGGCCCAAGGATGAATCCTGGGAAGGACCTCTGTGCATACCTACTATACTATTATCATCACATCAGTCCCATAGGCCAGGTTCTAGGAATCACATCTATAATAATGGATGAACATGAAAGTCAGGGGTTATCCAATACCCTAAATCATTCTCATTATTGCATCCCATTCATGCTTATATGTTTGGTTTGGTTCAAAGGGTGACACATGCTTCCTTATCTACCCAAACCACACAAATCCACATAGGTTTGTATGGTCATCAAGGAACCCACTATAGTTCCCTAGAACACGGAACAACAGAGGCACCCTCACATGGTTCATTGGTATCAATCCAAGTCTTAGTTCAATAATAAACACCCATAGGATACTACATCCCTTGGAATCATCCTTAGGATAATTAATCCTCATTGAATATATAGGGTGCCCCACATTGGAATCATTCCAGATAAGGCACATGCCCCATCTCAGTCCTTATGGTCTCACTAAGTTAGTTCATTCAACCAGCCCATGTCTATTCCATTTTAAAAACCAAGAATCACCCCTTGAGGTGTTGGAATTAAAGGCCACTTAACCAATAGTAATGGACTCATCCATTTGTGGGAAAGGTATCTAACTAGAAAATAATATCCTACCATGGCCCTTATCACCTATTGGGTCTAAGGGATATCATTTAATTGAAAATTTTAATTAATAAAAAATTTAGAATTTAATTTTCTTATTTAATTTTTTTTTAATTTGAAGTTTGGTCACCCTAATTTAGTGAGAACACATCATAGCATTAATATAATAAAATTTATAAACCAACGGGTGTTTTTTCGAGACCTGCCTCAAATGAAGCTTCCCAATTTATCTCTATGGGTCGGTTACTCTAAAAATCCTTTCTAAGATCTATATGTTCTTGACCTGAGCTTGCGTCACCAACTGATCTCCTAAATCAAGCAAATAAGTTCAAGAAAAATAATTATATCTAATATAATTAATCAAAAAAATTAATTAAAATTGTGAATATACATAAAAACTCGCCATGTCCCATCAAAACCACAACCAGTGACACCCCAAGGGACCATCTCACATCTCCATCCCTATTCCAAGTGAAATCCCCAACAATAATGCCAAAACAATTTTCAATTTAACTTAATGTAAAAGGAAAATCACTTTGAATTTTTCATGGTGGTTCAAATTTTTAAAAATGAAGAGCGATAGTAAGAAAATGTTTTCTTGGAATTTTCCCATCTTAATCTATAAAAATATATCTTGAGAATTAGGTGATTCTTCCATACTTTATGGAAATATAAAAAAACTAATCCATAGAATTAAAAATTAGAATTCAGGATAGGAGGTGACAATAATTGTCTAATGGGAATAAAATCTTACCAAAAATCACCAAAAAAATATCCTTCAAAACATCCCTTAATTAAGGGAGAGGAGAATAAGGGAGGGGTTGGTAGGCTAGGGAACAAGCATGGAGGAGGAGGAGAAAAAAAGAAGGCTAAATCGTTTTAATTCTTGCATGAAAAGGGTAAAACCACACTTTTAATGATTCACACAGTTTTTCCATATAATTTCCTAAACTATGACCCAACCATGTGGAATTCAGAATCCAAGGTAGCACACCTTTCATGATTGTTTTGAAAGGTTTTCCAAACCTTGTTCCAATCATTGAAAATACTTATATAACATTATGCACAGTTTGTGTGAAACCATTCTAAAATAATGTACTATTACATAGTTCAAACTAAATTGTGTAGTTTTCTCTAAGATCTTCATGGTTTTCTCAAACCATTCTAGATAACCATTCTCTATAGAATTTGAAATAAAACTCTTTTTGTATAAGGGTACATGCATGGATTTATCTTAACCATGTAACCTAAAATATAAAATCTATTAATAGTTTTACAAAACTATAATAACTTAACTTGAAGCCTTCGTCTCTCACCCAAGAACCATATATACCTTTTGATCCTAATTCCACATCAAAAAAATAAATTTATGATGTTCCAACCTTTGGAATTCCATTTTGAATCTCAAATAAAAAGTATACCCATCTAGTAAATTCAAAAATTCAATTTTCTTAAATAATTTTTAACCTATACAGTCATGGGATATTAAAATTTCCACACTATAATACTTATTATCCCCAAGTGGTCTTGGTGGTCACACATCTACATCTCTTGGCCAATCTGGTTCATTGATTCCTCACCAACCCTCTAAATCGTATCCTGAAATGTCATATGTGCCTATAAAGTGAATCTTCCAAGTTATGGTACTTAAGCCACAAATTCATGAGCTAATGATCATAGAAATTTTCTAAATATTTGATATGATGATCCACATCACACTTCCTCCTCAATAAATGACTACATAATCATATAATTGATCATATATCCAATGGTGCTACCCACTATATATCTTATCTCAAAAATTTATGATTATGAGCCATGATGTGCCTCCCAATCAGAATACACTCTCCCAATATGATTTAGTAATATTAATGATGCACTCAATGTGGTTCTTGATTAACCACTTATAATTGCATGTGATAACATGAGTCAAAACTCCTTTGGCTAACCCTTCTTGAGAACACTTGACTCCAACTGTTGATGTGCTACCAACAACCCAATCACGATACCTTTAAATCCAAGGCATCTTGTTAACATACAAGCATTCTCATCAAATCTCATAGACAACATCTGATGATGTTGAAAATTTTCACCAACCATGTATATTTCCATCATCATGACATACCAAAAGCACCAACTCACCACTAATCCAACCATGTTTGGGTCACCTCAAAACCATCCCAAGCATGATGCCCATACTCAAACTCCATCCAATTCTATATCTGAATTTTTACCTAGAATTTATTGAGGAATCTAGATGATCTAAATTATATTTATCCACCATCATTAGAATACCAAAATAATCATCTAACACCTGATCCCATATTTTTGACCCCTTTAGTTTGATTGTCGTATTTCCTATAACTAACATCACCCTCCCCACCATAAACGGGTCCTTATTATCATGTTATTGAACCAACCTCCCAAGTAAAAATGAGGTCCATTATTTCAAATAGTCAATGGTGTACTCCCCACCATATGGATTACTTTATACTATTTCATGAACACCACCACAATTGGTTTGAACACAAAAAAATGTATGCCGCTCTTTTCGAGCCACACTCATTCCATCACACGCTCACCTAACTAAACCCAAGATTGACTGTATCACCATACCAGATACCTCTTTTGAATATCCCTTGCTATAGATGAACATCCATTATTTCATCTAAATCTCTAGGACACTACACCCGCAAGTAACTTTTCAAGCCTCCATCAGTCCTCATCTCGGTCATGGTTGCTTATCGATCAACATTTTAACAGGAATCATGCTCCTTGTGAAAACATCCTTGATTTGATAGGAAAATGAAAAAACATATGATCTTGTACCACTCAATCACTAAACCCTCCACCACATTACCAAGAGTTTTATGTCAATAGAACTAAGTGAGCAAGCCAACATCTCTGACCATTCCCCCCAACACATCAGTTCATCAAACTAACCACATGCTTAGCTACCACCATCCATCATTTCAATGCCTTGAGCATTTACTCACACTTAGCATCATGCTTTAAACACTAGCACTTAGGATGCCTTCCCCAAGAAATATAATCATCGTTATGCCTATATCTAACATCTTATTTAACCTCCCTAAATTGATCTAATATATCAAAGAAATCACACAATATTTCCACCTCAAATGAAGCCATAAACCTAATCCAACCCCTCTCATGGGTATCCATCGATCATCACAAGGCTAGGAATCACTAATGTCTAAGTTGCATCTCAAGGGTAACTACACTCATCATACTATCCCTAAAACTAGGTCTCTTAAAGGGACATAACTCATGGTATAGTACTTGTTACTCCTCTCTCAACATCACACAAAAACAACATCATAAAGAAACCATCTCTGGGGTCCAATTTATGCAAATTACTGGCACCTCATGCCAAGTCATCAGTCCATTAGGGTACTGATTCTCACTAATCATCCATACAAAAAATTTCTCCCTTAAGAACAAAAACACACCCAAAGTCACACAGGTATAACAATATCATCCAAGATGACCTATACCAGGGAAAACATACCCAATGGATTTCTTAAGTTGAGTTTTATTTTTATAAATATAATAGAAATCCATATAGGTTATTAATGGAACGTTATATAATCAACAACAAACTATATAAATCCAATGGATAACCATTAGGAAATCAATACCATGTCAAACCACTAAGGTCATTGATGTCCCATACACTGAGGGACAACATCTTCATCATCAATAATCATATCTATATAGAATCCACATGATCTTCCATCAAAATGAAATGTAATATCCCCAACCTTGGATCCACTAAACTGGTGCCCCGAGCTGGGTCTCCACATGACCTCAATCATTCCTCCTCATATGCCAAAGGTTTCCAACTAGTATAAAGGGTCTAGTAGATCACGTGGGGAGATTATAACCTCTTTACCATAGTAATCCACATCTGAACACAATTCAAATATCAGAAACAATGATAAAAATTAATAACATGCATAAATAACAAACTCCAAAACTGGGTATAACCATATACAGTAGTAAATATGTCATGACATGCAACAGTGCCAAGTGAAAAAAAAACCCAAAGGGGAGAAAATAGAAGGATCCAAAAAAATGGTCTAGACTACATGTCTATAACCTCACCCAAACATGTCCCATATCCAACTCAACTCCCTAGAATATGGACCTTGCCCTTGTCCTGGCCTGCAAGCATGAAATCCACTCAGGTACCCAAGGCGGCCTGAACAAGGTGTAAGTATAACTCGGTAGGGCACCAAAAATGGTGTCTATGAAATATCTAGTTAAATTAGATCGTGAAAACAAGTGGTAAATAATGGAAATAAAGGTAAATAGTTAAGTAGCACATTCTAGACTATTTTCCTTTAAATTATATTGCCATTAAATCCAGGTTCACAACTTTGGAATCCAATGGTTTAATATATCTTTTTCCTGTGTTCAATGTATTTTGAATGTTCAATATTCTCAAGAATATTGGAATTAAAATCAATTCCTATCTCACTATGCATCACATTATAATAACCTCATAATCCTCACCCCGAAGCCTCAATTCGGGTGTAATGAAAATGTTAGGGGAATCAAACTATGTCCCCTTCCCTGACCAGTGTATTTAGGGGTGGAGCTAGAAACTTTTTCCAACTTGACCTATGGGTGTAGAACTTCAAGTATATATCCCAATCTACTAATCCATGTGCACATGCTTATTTACTATTCACCACAATTAACCACCTCACAACAAGCACATCCAAATCATTTTGCTGCATACCAACAATATCAATAAAGGTGAAATTAACATTTTTCTCAATCCATTAACACATTCATTATTTATATCACATAAACCTTTACCCCCATTTCCCCTTTCCCCTTTCCCATGCCTATCTCACTAATCATATTCATGTGTAAACATAATTCCTTATCATATTACCATTTAACCTACTTAAATGTCAACCAAATAATCCCTTAACCTTTAACCACACTAGACACAACTAGCCACTATCCATTATAACTCATTACATAAAACAATTAACCTACTATTTATGTTTATACATCATTATTAGTTAATTCCACACCTCACATTTCTGTTAGCCTGATCAGGAGGGCCGATACACCCCATGGATGGCCCTAAATTGGTCAAGACATCCTCCATGAATCCCGTGAGAATCATGAGGGGTTAAATTGGTTGATTTTACAGCCACTATGTTAATCCTTTCAAAGTAAATGAAGAGAAAAATAAGGGAAAATCAAGAACATAACCCTACATGCACAAATCCAAGTATAACCTATGGGATATCACTTGTAGACCAACTACCATGAATTTTTGGCAGAATCACCCTTAATCGAGGACTTAGATCACAATCTAAACCTCCTTTGAAGCATCACCTTAAATATCATAGAAAAATAAGGTTTTTAGAGCTTCATATAGATATAAGAGAGAGATAAAAACCCTAATCAATGAAAAGAAGCAATTAAGGGATTAGACTTACCCGAATCTTCAATCTGAAACTAACATCACTCCGAACATCCTAGGATTGAATGAGAATCACCTCTTGGAAGATCTTGGAAGTTTGGCTCATCACTAGGGTTGAAGGAGGAATAAGGGGTAGAAATCATGAGTTGGAACTTAAATTCCCATAATGAAGTTTTGGTAATTTTCTCAAAGTTATTAGGTCGCATGGTTTGACAAACAGTGCACAAATCGTGCAGATGCTACTGTCCAAAAATAGCCCCCTTACACGAGTACCTAGGATTTTTACATGGTTTTCTTGATTGTACAATAATCATGTGACATTTTATGTCCAAGTCTACATCGTTACCTGGGATGATCTTCACGGTTTACACTGACCATGCACAAACTATGCAACATGCCCAAAAACTACTTTTTCCTCCATTTTGTGTCCTGAACCCCTAGAACACCCCCCGATCCTTCACATGAACTTTGGGAAACAATTATTTGACCAAAATAATTTAATTAAACTAAAAAAACAAAAACATACCTTATCAAAGGTCAAGAATATTATAGGAAATCAATGTACAAGTTGGCCCAACTGAGTATAATTATACCAACTACTTATATAAGAAAATTTCATATGAGAATTCATTGAAAATTTAAATATTTGAGCCTTATTCATCAGTAAAAATAAGCACACTAGTATGCCTATATCAAGTGAATGGTACATGACTAATATGATGCATGTGATGCCTCTTCATTGTATAAGAAAATAGTCAATTTTAGAATCAGTATCTTTCCAATATGAAAATAGTCAAAAACTAATAACTCATAAATCATAAATCACATACTGCATGTGTGTCATGCTAGATAAAAATCACAAATAATCATAATACTGAAAATCAATAATATCAATCCCATAGACATGGTAACCTAAACTTCTACTTGGAAAGGTGTTCATGGTGTACTAGTTTGTATTCCATCAAAATCCCCACCACATCCCAATATATTCTTTCTAAATGATCACAAAAACTGTAATAAAAAGAAAAATAAAACACCTTTGATACCACTTTGTAGTATCCTAGTCAAGAGTCCTCTTGGCAGGTGCCTTAGCCTAGTCAGCCACAAGACCCTAGGCATTCCCCCTCAAATGTCATAGGTTACCTACTAATAGTGGTGGTCTATATAGGTATAGTACAGAGGTTATACTCCATGTATTAGACTATACAGGGGAATAATAAATAACCAAAAATCATCCATAATAATAAAATGAAGGTAGATTTGATAATGTAAACATGAAAGATAATAAATTAAATGTAATTAAGGATCGAATAGATGTGTTATACAATAGTTGTTCACCTATGGAGACATTCATATATACATACCGGTATAAAGGAAAATAAAATATGTTTTCCCCACAACAATACCAAGCCTCATCTCATCCTGATCTCTAATAACATATGATATTTTCACTTGATCATTCTATGATAATACACAAGCTAAAAATTTTCATATAATAACCATGTGACATATTCTCAGGTTCCCATGTGAAATGGCTACCTAAGGAGGGTGTGAGTGTAGGTTCTGGGCACAGCGGAAGTGTGTTGGTTGGTGTACCCAACATTAATTTTTCTATTAACAACAATCAACCTGAGATCCATCACAATAATAAAACACTGGATTTTCGGAATAGAAAAAATATAGAAAGAAAGGAAGGGAGTCCTGAAACCATAGATAGGATCTTCATATGATGGTTATAATAAATTTAATTAAAAGAAAAGAATAACCTTGATGGAATTCTCTCTCCATTGATGTTTTAGGTCATGATTCGTTGTGATATGCCATGACGTCATACAATCCAACTGTAGGATCCCTTTAGTGGTGATCCACACTTGCTCCATGTGTTTCTGGACATCACTAAAGGGATATCCGGGTGCAAGCTCCAAATATCCTTCGCTTGCGATATCCGCCTTCGATTGCCTTGAGAGCCGCTTGAAAAGTGCTCTCCTTAATCAGGTGGAGGAGGATCTCTCTCATATCTTGAGAGCGTTCTTAGTGGGAAAATAATTTTCTCTTGGATTGAGAGCTTTTCCAAATCTTTTGTGCACAACCCAAAAATGGCTAGGCTAATGAGAGTTATATAATTGGGATTTTAATTACTTATAATTATTAAATGAATTAATTACCCGAAAGCATTTATTCATTCCATTTAATTCTTAGTTAGACCCCTTGTCTAATAATAATAGTTGACTATTATTATTACTTGACATGTGCCCAGTGAATTACACCTAATATTATATAATTAACTAAATAATATTATTTCTCCCAAATTCCCAGAAAAAATATATGGCATTTATATTAATATAAACGGTGTGTACTTTTGTTTTTTCCATTCTCTTTATTTCCTCCACCATATTTATTAGACCTTGAATAATGGATATTTATTTCACAAATAAATATCAATGCATTACTCACTAATACATATATTATTTTTCCCACAATATATTCTCTAGAATAACTATTGTTGAAATAAATGTGATCAGGAATCCTTGAATAATTATTAAACCATAAACGGGAATAATATTTATTCAACTTGTCAAATTAGTATTTAAGTGAGATACTTGGAAAAACATAGTGTGTGATCCTCTTGGCCAATTTCTCAGTGGAATTAGGTGGATCCTACCTAAAATCCATGTTTAGTGTATAGCAACATGCCAAGGTACCCATAGAGAAAGAAGTTAACGCTGAAATGACGAGTCGCCTCCTACGAACTCTTATCGTGTAATGTAATACCTTTGTCTCAATATCTCAAATCAAGAGGGTTGCATGATAGTTCCATCAACCCATGTGCTCGATTATTCTTTCTTTGACTTTATGGAATTGGAAGTTCTCATTACTCACCATTTCCATGAACTTATTTAGGCTATATCAATTCCATCAAAGGGCTTGAGATATCTACTTCTGTTATGGAACATAAGGGACAAATCCTTTATCGCATTATCTATTAATGTAGTATTACTGATGAAACACCCAATGTATCTTACCTCACTACAAACAGTGTTCCATTATATTTTTCTTCAATACATCTAAGTGTGAAAGTTGTAATACCCATTAATAATAATCTTAAAGTGTAAGGACCAATACACACGTCCACAGGTAGGAACATCCAATAACACTAAAAAATGTGGGTTTCCTACTAGCAGGTCTCGTTCTCATAATATCTTCCTGGATATTAACAAGGGTGCACACCATGAGAAGGTGCCTCAATGTTTTATGAGTCCTCACCCCTAATGACATATATTATTTGTGTCCCTAAAATAACATCATCCGTCCATAGAACATATATTCAAGAACAGTGTTATGGAACTTTTGGGTTCTCATCATAGTAGGGATATAATATGACCTTTTAGTGAAACAGCTATCCTTAGGACATTATCACATGGATTTTCATGCAGAAGAAAAATCCAGATTTGATAAGGTATTTATTAATGAATAAAGTATAAAGTAGTTGGTTCTAGGCTACCAGCTCCAACAGACTCCCACTGGGACTAGAGACAAATGATAGAAACCTTTAACATGCTAGTTGTCACGTGATATTCATACTTCTGCTAAGATAGGACATTAGTCTTGGGGTCTGAAATGTTCTCTTCCAAGAACACTCTGCTCACTGCAACTTCACCCATTTGATAGAAATCCCACAAGAGGTGATTCTTCTAGAGTTTGTGCTTTGTCCATTGATGTGACCTTGGTTCTTTTGCAAGATCCACCGCTATATTATTATCACAATACAATGTGATAGGATCTTTACCGATACGCACCACATCAAGCTCCTGGAAAACATTCCCAATCCATACGGCTTCCTTAGCTACATCATAAGAAGCTATATAATTGGACTCCACTATAGAATCGGTGACAACTGGTCTCTTTGAACTCTTCGAGATCACAGCTCCTCCATTGATACAGAAAACATATCTAGATTTCAATTTCAAATCATTCTGATCTTTCTGAAAACCAGCATCACTATACCCTCTGATGACAAGCACCTCATCTCCTCCATACACTAGGAAAATATCCTTCGTTTTTCTCATATACTTAAGGATAGTCTTAACAGCAGTCAAATGTTGTTCTCCTAGATCTTCTTGATATATTCCTACCATGCTCAGTGCATAGGCAACATAAATCCTGGTACATAACATGTCATACATGATGGATCCTATATCCTAAGCATATGGGATCTTACTCATTTTATATTTATCTTGTTGTGTATAAGGATACATTTTATTAGAAAGATGTTGGACATGTGAAACTAGAACCCATATCTTCTTGTATTGTACCAAACTAAATATCTTTAGCATCTAGTCAATGTATATACCCTAACATTGTCCAAAAATCCTCTTGGACCTATCATGAATGATCTTGATCCCTAGAATGTAGGATTCTTCTCCCAATTCCTTCATAGAGAAACACTTGTTCAACCAGTCCTTAACTGACTGTAAGACCGGTACATCGTTTCCAATAAGCAATATATCGTAAACATATACTACTAGGATAATAACTTCATTCCCATTAAACTGCTTATAAACACATGGCTCACATTCATTCTTAATGAAACCAAATTCCTTTATGGACTAATCAAATTGAATTTTCCATGATCTATATACTTGCTTTAATTCATAAATGGATTTATGCTACTTGAAAACCCTTTCCTCTGGCGGTGACGGCGACAGCCACCGTGCTGGTCCCTCCCCCTTTAATGGGGGAGGGAGAATCATCGTCCCGTGGGAGAGCGGGGACCTTCTTTCATTTCTCCAATCTTGATTTCCTCCCACCCTTTCCTAAAGTTTTGTTAAACCCTAAAGTCCCAAATTTGGTTGATGGGGTGCCGAATCTCCCCTTATCATCATCTAAGTTTTTGGAATCTGCTAACCTGTTGAACCTTACTCTGGTTGCTCGTTTCAAGGATAAGAGACCTTCTGTGGATGATTTTGACCGTTTCATTTTTGGATCATGGGAACTCCAGGAGCACGCGGTGCTAGGATTGCTCAACAACAGGTAGATAATGATTCTCTTTGAGTCAGAAACTGATCTCATTCAAGCATGGTCGACGGATCCTCAACTCTATAAGGGATCTTGCTTTCTTCTCCTCTAATGGTCCATCAACCTACACATGAAGTGGTATCCCCCTTGAATTGTGGTTTGGGTAAGTTTCCCTAAGCTCCCACTACCGTTTCAAAACCCTTCAATTATTAGGATGCTTGGAAACATGGTCGCCCGCTATCTGTGTTCCGATAGTAGAACTGATGCACTTTTTCACCCTGTGAATCCCAAAGTGTGTGTGTAGATTGATGCATCTCGTATTATTTTTGATTTTGTTTTTGTTACTATTGGTGAAGAGTATCGCTGTAAACAGCGTGTTGTTTATGAGGATTGGATAGGCTTTTGTGGTTCTTGCAGAAAGTTGGGGCATTTGATTGAGAATTTCCACAGGGGACTTCCTCCTAGACCGAGGGAGGTCACTGGTAAAGGGAAGAATATCCCTTTGCAGAGGGATATGAATTCTCGTTCAGAGGTAGAGGGGGGTCCTGAACCGAGGCTGAGGGAACCTAAGGTTAGTGGAAGGCACTCTGAGGTGGCTAACTCTACTGTGGATGGTGATTCAAATCAGGCCTGTAAGGTGGCTGGTGAGGATAATATTGGTACTAGTACTCCGGTTGAGAAAGAGGTTGAGACTATCCTGAACATGGATAGTGCTAGGGAGCTCAAGGGTTTGGATCCTTTGGCTCCTCCTTTTATATCTTTGAGTAATAGATTTTAGAGCTTGAATGATGCTGGAATGAATGATTTCCTGGAAGAGGATGGTAATTCAGGTGAGATGATTGGTGAAGAAGTCTTAGAGACTCAGCCAGTTGCATGTTTGGATACCGGAGCCGGTTTGGTCAGAGAGGAGGCTATAGAGGCTGAAAATTGTCCTGAGGACAGGAGCTCCAATCAGGTGGAAGTTGTTACGATACAGGAAGAGAAGGTTGTAGGTGACGTGATGGAGGTTTCGATGATGCCTGTGGACAATGTTTCCCCTATGGGGGTGCTGTTTCCTTTGAGGGAGAACACTGCTCCGGAGGTAGTTTTGTGGGATCAAGCTGGAAAAGAAAGGGAGATCCTCGAGGGAGGTAAAGATAATGTAAGTGTACTTACTGGTCGGTCCTTTAGCGATGTTATGCAAAATGGGAAGCAGAATCTAGTGGTTGTGGAAGGGCCTGTTTCTAAAACCCCAAGACGCCGGCCAAGGAAGGATTACTCATGTCTTCCACGGCCGATGAAGACTCGTTCTGCCTATAAGAGGAAAGAGAATGCGATAGTGTCTTTTGCGAAGAGTATCGAGACAGAAAGGGAATTTATGGACCTTCTAGTACTGGAGCAGCTCAGGGATCGGGTTCAGAGTGCTCACTATTGGAGGCCTTTAGGTTGGGAAATGGCCTCTGCCACTGGAGAAGATGAGTCCGGCTGGGGAGGCGGAGAGGAGCTTGGCTCTGAGGACATGTAAGTTGTGTTTGTGGGTTGTTCTTATCTGCTTCTTGTTTTGTTCTTGAGGTTGTATGCTTGGGTACCGGTTCCCTTTAAACCGGCTTATAAAAATCAAAAAAAAAAGAATTGGTAGTCTACTTGAAAACCCGTTTGGATTCAACTAGTGTCAAAAACCTTTCTGGTTGTTTTATATAGATATCTTCTTGAAGGTTCCCATTAAATATTTCTATTTTGACATCCATTTTCCAAAATCTCATAGTCGTGGTAAGCTACTATGGAAATTATTATTCTTATGGATTTAAACATGGAAACTATCAAAAAGGTTTCATCATAATCAATTCTTTGATGAAGTCGGAATCCTTTAGCTACTAGCCTTTCTTTATAGGTGCTAACATAACCTTTCATGTCCAGTTTTCTCTTGAATACCCATTTTCATCCAACAGGATTTACCTCAACTGGCTCATTGACTAGAACCCAGACTTGTTTCGGATACATGGAATCCATCTCAGAATTCATAGCTTTTATCCATCTCATATCTTCTGAGCTTTCAACTAATTCCTTTTTTGATATAGGTTCATCATTGTCCAAAAATAATTATTCACCATCCTTGGTGACTAGGAAACCAAATATCTCACATTCCATTATCTCTCTTGAGATTTAACGCAGTACGTGTGTTTCTGGAACCTCTTCCATGGGGACATGTGGAACTTGTTTCTATACCTACTCTTGTGTATCTAGAGCATCAACTTTGTTGAAGTCAATCTTTCTCCCACTATCCTTTTGGAGTATTTGATCCCTCACAAGAAATATGGCTTTTCTGGAAACATTCACTTTCTTATCTGAAGGGTTATATAGGTAATATCCTTTTGTTTACTTGGGATATTATATAAAGATACACCTCATGATCTAGGGTGCTAGTTTGTTTCCTAATAAGACCTTAACAAATGCCTCACATCCCCGTAAATGTGTGTGTGAAAATTGGGTTTCTTTCCATTCCATGTCTCCGAGGGAATTCCATTTATCGCCTTAGTTGGTACTCGTTTTAATGTGCATGTTGCAGTTTGTAATACATATCCTCAATAGGATAATGGAATATCTACATGACTCATCATCAACCTCACCATGTCCAACAAGGTGTGGTTCCTCCTTTCACTAACACCATTACACTATGGTGTATAAGGATGACTGAGTTGAGATAGAATCCCAAACACCCATAGAAGGTCGATGAACTCTTGGTTTAGATATTCTCCACCTTGATCTGATCGAATCTTCTTTAACTTCTTGCCAAGATGATTTTGTACTTCATTCATGATTTCCTTAAATTTCTCTAAGGATTATGACTTATACCTCATTAAGTAGATATATCCATATCTACTCAAATTTTTATTAAAAGTAATGAAGTAAGAATATACACCTCTAGCTTCTACTAGAAATGGTCCACATACATATGTGTGCACCGATCCTAGAATCTTGATGGCCCTTTCACCCTATCCACTGAAAGTTGTCTTGGTCATTTTACCATGTAAACAAGTGTGACATCTATCAAGTGGTTTTAGCTCAATAGAGTCTAAATAACCATCTTGCCAGAGCGTTTTCAAGCACTACTCATTTACATGATCGATATGATGATTCCAAAACATTATGATGTATGAGTCATGTGAGTTTGTTTCTTTATCGATTTATAACACTTAGTTTTTTCAATTTAATACATACGAACCATTATTTAAATGATCCATACCATAAAATACACTGTTCTTATAAAAGAAGAAACCCTTATTTTCAAACTTGAATATAAATCCATCCATATCCATACATGATACAAAAATTAAGTTTTTGGTAACACTAGGCACATAATAATAGTTGTGTAAAACCAAAATCATCCCAGTTGGAAATGAGAGATGGTAATCATCAATAGCCAACGCAACTAGCCTCATGCCATTGGCAGCCCGAAGATCCACCTCTCCTCTATAAATATTTTTAAATCTACTGGGTTCCTGAATTTGAATATAGATGTGATCCCCACAAGTTGTATCTAATACCCAATGTGTAAAAATGGAAAGATTACACTCGATAATGAACACACCTTTAGCGTCCCCACACTTTTGGGTGCAATTCCTCTTCTAGTGGTCTATCTTTCCACAAGAAAAACATATTACCTCCCATTACTTTCCCTTCCTCTTGATCTTCCCCTTCTTATAGGGATAGTTCTTGGGGGATTCAAACTGTTTATAAGTCCATATCCCCTTTTCCTTACCCTTCCTTTTCTTATACACCATAAAGACAGTGGGTTTTTCATGCCACATGTATTTATCTACATAGATATTTAAGGTCAAAAGTTCTAATAGACTATTCTCATTGTTTCTCATGTTGCTTTTGAAAATAAAGCTAGAGAAGTTCTTGGGGAGTGATGATAGGATGAGATCTGTATGTAAATCATCCGAGAACTTAATCCCTAAGATGTCTAGGCATTCAATGTATCCAATAAGCTGGACTGTATGTGGCCCAGTTGGCTTGGACTCTCCAATAATAGTTGTAAATGAAGCATTGTAGATCTCATATATCTCTTGTCTCGCCTTCTCTTGATAGAAATCCTTAAGGTGAGATATCATTCTTTATGTTTCCAGGTTTTCTTGTTGCTTCAAGAGCACATTAAACATGGCCACTATCATGAAACATTGTACATATGTAGCATCATACATATGTTTTATATAGAGATATAGTTCCTCATCACTAGATACTTTTCCAGTTGCAACTGGAATAGGCACTTCCATCACATACAATTTCCTCTTGTGGTGAAAGATGAAAAATAAACGCCTCTGCCATTCTTGGAAATTGGTGCTGGTGAGAAGTTTTTCCTTCTCGAGTATGTTTGGAAATGATAAGTTTAAATTCATTTTCTTATCATTTCTAAAAATTAATATGAGAAAATTTTTATTACTTTATCTAGATAAAGCTGAGACAAATAAATAAATTATTACTTTTAGTCTCCCACTATTTTTTCAAAATCCAATATCCCTCACCATTGACTTCAGAATGTTCTTTTGCCTGAATATTCTTGTGGAAAGGATCCATATTTACCATTGCATTACCCAAACTAGGGTTGGTCAAGCAACTTGAATGGTTTTAGTTTGACATTCCAAATTCCAAATGCATTAACATGTAGCTCTTTGATCCGCTGAGTGGACTCCCCAATCCTGAAATCCTTTTTTTTGGATTTCCTCAACCTTTCCCTCATTGTCACACCAATTCCGATTGTGGAAGTCAAACCTTGATGCAAACTGAGTCAAGTCAACCAAAAACCTTGAATTAGAATTCCCTAATAATTTAAAGCACCCCAACTAGGGTTGGTCAAGCACTTTGAACTATGGTTCGATTCTAACCAAGATTATGGAAGACTATACTGACATAATATTTATTTGAGGGATTTTATCCTTATATGTAAATTTCCATTTTATTTTCCCTGATTACATGATTTTTAATATTAATTAGGATATAATTAAGTTATTAACTATGTCTGAGATAGTATTTATGCATAATCCAGTCTTATTTTAGTTCCATCATACATGCTTGTTTAATTCATTAACTATGTGATCGTGACAACACACCCAAAATAAATAAACAATGAAAATTATCGAAATAAAATAAATGGTATGATCATGAGCTTGTTCAATTGGTTAGTTTAACTATATGTTGATAAACTAACCCAAGACCTAGGGAAGAAACACCTTGAACCTTTTGGGTACATGTTTACAGCTTTCCACATGTCTTCCTTTGTATCTCTTTGGATCGGTTTCACCTGGGCTCCTAAGTTGAGCCTCCTCCACTAGGTTGGGAGCTCCATCCATTACATATGATTTTATCTCACATGCAGGTGAGGGGTAAAATGGGGTTTTACATAAAAGAAACCATGGGAACGCAAGCCCTACATATTAATGAGGAGAAGTCTTGCAGGACAACAAATTTAATTTAAATAAATTAATTAAAATAAACCATTCACATAAAAATGTATTGGTCCAACTTATGATCATCCATACATTCAACTTTATTTACACATAAATAAAACTAGCAATCAATTCTTTAATCGTTCTTGTTTAAGATAAAGAACACTCGAATAAATAAATTATCTTTAATTAATCAATCCTTTTATCTTAAACCCTTTTTTGAATTTCCTTGAGATTCTCATCCATCATAATTTTAAACAAATAAATTCATTTAAAATTATCTTTGTATGTAACTTGTACCTTAGAGGAAACCTGGTGAATTCCCATTCATAACTACCCAATGAGTAAAAATAAAAATTACTTAGATGTTAAATTAAATATATATATATATATATATAACACCTATCACATGTTTTGCCTCAGCTTTACGCCTGCACTATGGTACATGTCTCAAGGGTTTGTATAATATAATAATAAATTTAAATAAATCTGGGTAATTTGTATGAGTACACAGCATGTAGTTCTGAATACACAGTGTGTAATTTTGTTCACCATCCATCTGAAGTACACGCTCAGGTACATGGTGTGTAAATGTACTTTGGAAATCTTCGGATTACACGGTGTGTTCAGTGGGACACACACCCTGTAGTATCTTCATTACATGGTTTCCAGCTAGGCGAGTCGTGTACAGGGTATAGGGTCCAACCCTAAACCGAAGAGACTACACACCGTGTTCAGTGGGACACAGGGTGTGTAATCTGAAAACCATGTGCCATATGTTCCTGGACAACACACGGAGTCTTAAAGACATAGATTGGATCAAATGACATGACCTAATTTGGTGGACCATCGTGGTGCATGGAACCTATACTACACGACATGTACTGCTGAATACAGGCCATGTATTCTGGTGTTGTATGGTTAGAAATCTTTGGCACCTCCGTATGAGATCCTCTATTTTATTTTAATCAAAATTAGAAGATAAAATCGTTTCTGTAAGGTGAATGAGAAATGAAAGAGAAGGAATATATCTCATGATTCAGATTTGAAGAATTTATTAACTTGAATTGAAAAAACTAAATTATTAAATATGTAAATCATCAATGAAAAACTAAATAATTATAATCAATGATATGACCACCACTTGTAGGTTTTGGGCGCAATGTAAACACATTGGTGGGTGTAGCCAAATTTAAGTTTTCTGTTAGCAATGATCGATTTGAGATCCATCAAGATAATAAAATGTTGGATAATTGTAATAGAACTAAGAACAAAAGAAAGGAATGGTTACCCTAAACCATAGAGAGGATCATCATATGTGGGTTATAATTATTTTAATTAAAAGAAAATAATTCCCCTAATGGAATTCTCTCTCTATTTATGTTTTCGGTCATGATTTGATGTGATCTGTCATTACGCCATAGAATCCAAGTGTAGGATCCCTCTAGTGGTGATCCACACATGCTCCACGTATCTATGGATTTTGCTGAAGGGATCTTTAGGTGATAGCACAGAAGATCCTTCTCTTGAGATGTCCACCTCCGATCTCTTTTAGAGCCGCTAGCAAAGCGCTCTCCTTGATCCGGTGGAGGAGGATCTCTCTCATAGCATGAGAGCATTCTTAGGGAAAAAATAATTCTCTCTTGGCTTGAGAGACTTTATGAATCAATTGTACACAACCCAAAAATGGCTAGGATAACGAGGATTATATAATTTTAATTTTAATTACGTAGAAAAAAAAATGAATTAATTACCCGAAAGAATTTATTCATTTCATTTAATTCTTATTAAGACCCCATGTCTAATAATAATAGTTGAATATTATTATTACTTTACATGTTCCAAGAGAATTACACCTAATATTATTTAACTAAATAAATAATATTATTTAACTAAATAAATAATATTATTTCTCTGAAATTCCCAGAGAAAAATACATGGAATTTATATTAATATACACGGTGTGTAATTTTGTATTTCCATTCTCTTTATTTCCTCCACCACATTTATCAGAGCTTCAATAATGGGTATTTATTTCTCAAATAAATATCACTGCATTACTTGCTAATAAATATATTATTTATCCCACAATATATTTTCTAAATTAACTAGTGTTGAAATAAATGTGATTAAGCATCCTTGAATAATTATTAAACCACAATCAGAAATAATATTTATTCAACTTGTCAAATTAAAATTTAACTGAGATACTAGGACACACTTAGTGTGTGAACCTCTTGGATTTTTTCTCAGTGGAATTAGATAGAGCCCACCTAAATTCCAAGGTTAGTATCTAGAGACTTACCAAGGAACCCATAGAGAAAGCACTTAATGATGAAATGATGTTTCACCTCATAAAAACACTTATCGTGTATTGTAATCCCTTTTTCTTGATATCTCTAGTCAAGCAGGTTTCATGATAGTGACATCAACCCATGTGCTTGATTATTCTTTCTTTGACTTTTTGGAATTGAACATTCCCATTCCTCACCATGGCCATGAATTTATTTTGGATATATAAATTCCATCAAAGGGCCTGAGATATCTACTTTCATTAGGAAACAGAAAGGACAAATCCTTTCTTGCATTATATATTAACACAGTATTACTCATGACGCACCCAACGTATCTTACCTCACTGTGAACAGTGTGTCGTCATAGTTTTTTTCAATACATCTAAGTATGCGAGTTGTAATACCCATTGATAGTAATCTTAAAGTCTAAGGACCAATACAAACTTCTGCAGATAGTAACATCCAATGACACTATGAAATGTGGATTTCCTACTTCCTGGTCTCATTCTCATAATATCTTCTTGGATATTACCAAGGGTTCACACCATGAGAATTTGCCTCAAATTTTTATGAGTCCTCGCCCCTAATGGACTGTATTATTTATGTCCCTCAAATAACATCATTCGTCCATATAACATATATTCAAGAATAGTGTTATGACACTTCCAGGTTCTCATCATAGCAGGGATTTTCTATAAAATTTTAGTACAATATCTTTCCTTAGGAAATTATCACATGCATTGTCATGTAGAATAACAATCAAGATGTGATAAGGTATTTATTAATGAATAAAGTACAATGTAGTTAGTTCTACTCCACCAACTCCAACAGTGAGTACAAAACTTGATATGGAATCCCGAGTGTTTCCCTATACTAATTGGTATATGTGGTTACTTGTGAATATGAAATTATTGATAAAAATAAATAAAATGATAAATAATAAATAAAATTAACCAATAAGACCTTGTTTTAGTTGATTTAAAAATTATCTAAGAAATTCTCCATGATCGTCCAACCCAAACACCAATACCATGCCATTAATGATCCTTAGGCATGTGAAACTGATCATCCACACCTACTTCAGTAGGTTCCTGGGTTCTTTTTATCATATCAAGATACCATGCTGACTGTATAAATACCACATACTAGTGTAACCTTGGAATACCACATATTCAGGCTCAAAAAACTAATTGATCATCAATAATGGCTCTAAATCCATATCCCATGTGTTCTAGAAATCTCTCTAAAATTCAGGTATAAATAATGGATTGAGGATAATTCCCATCATCACAAGAAATCATTGAATCAAAAACATCCCCCAAGTCACCATGCAAGATAGATAAATCCTAGGCATCTTGATCAAGGAAAATCAATATCATCTCACTCAACCGACCATATATTAGGGCAGGCCTAGGTTTCTTATCATCATTATAAAAATCATAGTAAAGTAAAATAATTCCAAGACTATACAGTTGTATCCTAGTTAGGCTTAGAATCCTATATAACATTGTATAATTTTATTTTACTTTTTTCTACAATTTTTATAATTCTACAGTGCATTTATAAGGAATTTGTTTAACAAAATTTTCTATACTTTGATTTACAGAATGAAATATGAGTCTGTTATAAGTACATTGATCATCAAATAAAAACTTATACAGATACAACTTAATAAATAGGTTTTTTTAATTAGTTAATGTTTCTTAACAAAAATTAAACCCCACCCCCTCTTGTAGACATTATAAACTCATATGATCCAACAACTGGAATAATAGCAGGTTCTACTCATTGAATTTCTAGTTTATATATTTTTATATTAAGCGTGTTTCTAAATTTTTAGTTAAAATTTATTCTAAATTATTTTTTACACTTTTATTACAAAAAAATATATTACACTAATGTGTATATTTAAGGAAAAGTTTCTATTTTTTATAAGTTCACGGTTTTAGATTTTGGTACACATGAAAATATAAATCCTAGAAGACAACCAATATTTTATTATGTTGACTATGAATATTTGGGAGATATATTTTAGAATTTTTTAATAAAACTGGAGTTGACAACATTTTAATGTTGATGGTAAATTACAAGATTCATGAGAATGAAGTTTCTACATTCACAAATAAAGATAATCTAAAATATCATTTGAAATTTTGAGTAATAAATACTTTTTTATGTTCTATGACTAAGAATATATATAGTCATATTTATTCTTATGAAGAATATAATAATATTTAGAATAAATTGGAAGTTACTCATTTTGGAAATTATAAAGTTATTAAGACTAGAAGATAAATTCTTAGAGTATACCATCATTCTTTTTATTTTATACCTAGTAAATCTGTTGTAAAGATCCATCAAAGATTTATAAAAAAAACATGAATAGTATTTAAAATTATGGTGAGAAGGATCTTACTAAATATATTTTGGTAGAAAAGAATATTGATATTATACCCAGAGAGTGGGAATCCAAAAGAACACCTTTAGATGACACTAAAAGGATAACACATTTAACTTTGGATGATTTTATTGGTACTCTTATAGAGTATGAGTGTATATTAAAAGGGTATGATGAGAAAAAAAAGAAAAATAATGGAGGATTATCTTTTTCTACTACTATAAATGTTTCTAGTAATGTTCATTCATCTAAGAAGGATTCAAATTAATCAATGAAAAAGAAATTTATTGTTGAAGCGTAGATTAGTCCTTAATAATAGTCTGAGGATGAATTAGGAAATCAGACTAAGAGGATGAATAAGATTATTAGGAATGAATTTTTATGATATAATTATAGCAATAATTAGAATGATATAAGTTACAATAAGTATTCCTATGAAGTTATTTGTTTTGAATTAATGAAATATAGTCATATAATACCTAACAATATATAGCTTAAAATAAATTAAAACAATTATATGAATTGGGATAGAAATTTGAATATGAATTCTATGAAATACTATGAGTACAAGAATAATAAAAGTTTGAAAGCACCAGACACTTAGGGTGTTAATGGTGGATATATATCATCAGAAGGTTCTTCTGATGGTGGACCTAAAGATAAGGAGAATATCAGTTTCTATGTTGATATTCTGAAGAAAAATAATTTCTTCATGGCTAAGGTAACTTCTAAATCCTTAAAAAATATTACTTTAAATGAAAATTATCCTGATAGTGATAATTATAATAATTATACATCTTCTGGTAAGGAATCTTATTTATCAGAATAAAACAATGTTTTACCCAGTTTTGAATAAGTATCTAGATATAAAAAAAGTATTAGAAAATTGTAATTTTAAAAATTAATCAAATATCTGATATTGTTGGCGAAAAATATTTCAAAGAAAATTCATGTTTTTATACACTTCCAATAAAGATTTATAACCTTTAAAAATAGTTTGAAACATATAATTTTGAGAAAACTAATCTTTATAATGAATTATAAAATCTATTCTTTAAAACAATAGTTTATCAAAATATTTAGAAAAGGTAAATTTGAATAAAACTTCAATTGAGGATAATAATTTAGTTATATAACTAAATTAAGAAATATCTAGTTTTAACAATCTTCCATCAGATTTTACTACTGGTAAAGAAAACTTTGATAAGATATATAGATAAATAAAATAGGATCAAGATGTATCTAAAATGGTTTTTACTAGTAGGGAACAATTTTTTTTAACAAAACTACTTTATTCAAAAAATTGATCCATTTTTAAAAACATGTCAAAGTGGTGGAAATTGGAAAAAAATTATTAAATAAAGTTCGATTTTTAGTTTTTCATTATACTTAATTTTCTAAATTATTAGCTTTTGGTAAATATGGTAAATTTGGAAAGATGTGGACTCCAAAAATATTACTTTCTAATAATATCACACTCAATTAGGATTGGGTTCTAAAATGCTAATTGTTTTTAGGAAAATAAGAACCGCAACAACAATATATGGTACATAAATAGTGGTTATTCAAAGAATATCACTTGAAACAAATATTTATTCAAAAATGTTTTCAAAATAAAATGTGGAAAATTTACCTTTGGTGACAATTTACAAAAATAAATTATTTTACAATTCATCGGAATACAAGAATAACTTTTTGATATTTTTATTAAACCCCTTAGTTATGATAGATTTGACTATATTAAACAGAATCTAGGAATGAACAATTAAAATTGATCATTCATATCTTCTTCTTGTTTACCAATTTCCTTATATTAATGAACTAATTTTCAAAAGGGGAGTACATATGTTGTGGTTTTTCTAAAAACTATATTTTTAATAAGAAATAGTTTTTATATAAACTATTGTTTTTATAAAATATTTATTTTTGTTTAAAATTTATTTTTCACTAAATTCTTTCGATTATCTAAAATATTTTTTTTACGAAATTTCTAATTATTCTAGAAATGAAGAAGAACTATTACCAAAATGAGTTTCTTAATGAAAGTAATATAATTGCTCAAAAAATAGTTTCTAATATTTGATATTTTCTATTTTTTCTGATTTTTGTTTTTGTTTTCAAAATTTTATAAATCGTTAAAAAATAAAATTTTAAAGTTTTATTTTCTGAAAATTATTACATTCGATAAAAATTTCATTAAAAAACATTTAGAGTTTTGGAATATATTTAAAAATAATGAAGATAATTTAAGATATTTGGATCAAGTTATGGAATTCAATATAATCTGTCCGATCTAGTGAAGTTTACTAATCACCCAAGCCGATAAAAATGTAAGTGTGTCACCACATCCCAAGTCACTTTCATAGATAGAAAATGACTCCCAACCCCAATTTTTTTCCAATAAAATATGTTTCCATTCGACCAATCAGTTTTGGTTCATCGAATCATATATTTTCATTTAGTTCAGTCATTGTAAAATTAATACTCCAAATGATATTAAAAATATATACATTTTGAAAGAATGGTTGATATAGAAAAAATTGGTATGACGAAACAGATTGTTTCTTAAAAGAAATTACAAAGTTTTATGATTGGGAAAAAGTTTGTGTTGAAAAGGGAGATTTTGGTCTTCATTATCTTACTATGGAGAATTAATTTAACTCTTCTATTGAGTTTAGTTTAGAAGATGTTAAGGAAGTAATTAGATTTAACATTTCTTAGAAAATTAAAAGTTAAATATTAAATAACTTTCAGATCTTTTGTAAGTTCTATTGAATGGAGAGGCATATCTTGTAACTCATAAGATTTTGGAAAAACTAATAAGTTTTGAGAAAACTAGGGCTGAAAATTCATTATTTCCTAAATATGGGAAATTTAGGAAAGTTTATCATTTAAAACTAGACTCCATTGTTGTTTCATTATGGATGAAGGTTTATCTAACTCCAAGAAAATGAGATAGATATACCTTAAAGGTTATAGATATATATATATTTTTGTACCTTCTAAAGAGTATTAGGAAAATAAATTCAGTAAAATATGTTTTATTTTCATTCATCCCTTTAAGAAAAGTGAAATGTATTTTTGGATTCTCTACCTACTAATTTTTATCAATAGGATGTTGATAAACTTTATGTTTGTAATAAAGATAAAAAATAAGGCAGTGGTAATGAGAGAGAACATTTCTTTGAAAACTGATGAAACAATTTCAAGGATGAATTTTTTTTCATTTTGGAGCTAAACAATTAAATTGAAAAATTGAACAAAGTAGAAAATGAATTTGAAGTTCATCAGTTAAAAGAAAAAGGTCATGAAAATATATAAGATATTTTCACTCCAAGAAGAAAATGAAAGAAAATGCTATGTCTAATGAGGAATATAAAAAATTGATGAAAATAAATGTAAAAAAGAATCCCAGAGATTTGGAGTTTGGTTTAGATAAGGAATAGGCCTTATCCTTGAAATGAAAAATTGAAGAAGTTTTGAAAGCTAAATAGAAGAAGAAGAAACAAAAGAAGAGATTTTATGAGGCAAAGGTTGTTGAAATTTTAATGAAGAGGTATGAAAGGGAACATGTAGATATTTATACAACTACTAGTAAGGAAGGACAAAGAGTTATTTTGATTTATCATTTATATGTTTTCAAAATTATTGCTTAGTTATTCCCTGAAGTCATTCAACCAAATATTCTAAATCAAAAAGTTGTTGAAAATTAAAGTGTTCCTGTATCTATTGAAAAAAAAAGAAAAAGTTGTTGAAGAATAAAAAATTGTTTTCAAATAAATTATCAAATTTATAAAATAAAAAATAAAGAATGGAAAATTTATTATTGTAAGTGAAGAAAATTTGGCTAAAAATTTATAAAAATAATTGGAAGAAGAACCCAAAGAAACATCATAAGAGGAAGAGTAAGATAAATGATAAGAAGAATATTCTTCGAAGACATATTCTTTTGGTACTCATTTGGAGAAAGATTTTTAATTGGTTATTTTAGAAAAGGAATAAAGTTATGATAAAGAAATTTAAAATCAATAATATCATAAAAGAGTATCATAAAAATCTGATACCGATTGAAATATTGATGTAGTAGATGTTTTGGAATCTGGAAAATGAAAGAAAAAGTAAAAAAAGGTAGTTGATAGACCCTCATGGATACATGTTTCTAATGTTTCATAATATTCAAAATATTATTATGATAATCATTAAAATTATTTAATTGAATCAATTTTCACTTATTTCAATGAATCTTTAATGAAACTTGTGGTTGAAATTTAATATCTTTCATGTATAGAATCTCAATGTAAGAAAATTAAGAAAATATTAAATATATTAAAACAATTAGATAATTTAAACTATTCATTAGAAAATATAGTGAAAAATGGCATAGATTTCATATATATAAAATTTTAATCAATGTCAAAAAGAGTAACAGTAAAGAAAATTTTGATATGGTTAAAAGACATTTAAAGGGATATGAATGTTCATTATTAACAAATCAAAGTTGTTAAGAAGACATCTCTGGACATCGTTGATTATTTTCAATAGTTATCTTCTAAATTTGATAAAACTTTAACATTATTCGAATAGTTAATGTTCTTGTAGAAGTATTAGGACCAAGATATTTCAAAATTTAAGCGTAAAAACTTTTTTCTGAAGAAGAAGTTAAAAGGTTGAAGGAAGATGAGAATACTGAGAACCATTCTCTCCAATAAGAAGTTGAAAAACTAAAGTAATAAGTTTGAAGGTTTTAAGATTTTGAAGAGAATATGGTTAGTTTAGAATCAAGGTGTAAGAGACAGACAAAAACCAGGAAGAGTTTCATAAGATGAAAGTCATTTTCAAAAATTTACAAAAAAAAAGAATGATTTTTTTCCTTCGGAACACTTTATGTAATAACAAAATTTTTAAATTAATGAATTTTTAAGTGAATATTGTTTCCATATATTATATTATATTTATTTTAATCTTAGTTTTTTTATATTATTTTCACGGAAGAATGTTTATTTATAGTAAATAGTTTCTTAGAATTATTTTACTAACATTTTAGGTATATTATACCTCCTATATTCTTTTTGAAAATAAAAAAGGGGGAGAAATTATTGATTAGGAAGAAGTATTTGAAGATGTTATTTTGGGAAAAAGTTATTGATTGGGGAGAAATATTGTATTCTTTCTTATGATAACAAGTAATATATCAATCTTTTGAAAAATCCTATTGAATAAAAAGGAGTTACAAATAAATGGGCAGATGAGAAATATAAGTGGAGAAAATTTATTAAATGAATAATGGGTTTGTAATTTTTTTCAAAGTTATTATTTTATTTCTAAGCATTGGATTTTTTTTATTTTCAAAAAAGTATGATTGTTGAGAAAAAAATTACTTTATACACTTTATATCCTTAGTTCTGATAATCAAAACACACCTTCTTAAAAACAATGTTTTAATAACTTTATATTTCCTAATTATTTGAAATGTGTTTTTAGAAAACTATTTATTCTACTAGATTTATAAATATTTCTTATCCAATGAATATAAACTTTTCATAGAATTTTGGTCCATCGGAGTGACTATTCCATTAGATTGACCAAAGTCTAGTCCATTGGAATGACCAAAGTCCATATCATCAGAATGACTAATGTTTGGTCAATCATTGTAACAAAATTAAGTCTATCGGTGTGACTGGGTTTTGTCTATTGGTGTTTCTGATTTTAGTCCATAATATTGACAATATTTTTATTCCCTCATAATAATAATGTTTAGAATTGGAGTCTTAATTATATATACTGTATGAAATAATTTTTAAAAACATTGTAACGGTGCTACCGAAATGACATCGGATGAAGATGTACATGATTAATTTTATAGATTAAGCTCATATAAGTCTATTGTAACCATCTCTTAGAATCACATAAATATGAATGTTAGAGGTGTGTCTCAAAATAGAGGTACATTCAAGGATCTAGGAACTGATGAATTTTTAAACTCAACACATATGAATTTTTCAATGTTGTAACCACTCATTACATTCTCTTTGTAATATTTCATATATTTTTCATTCTTTGGATTACATTTGAGGTTTGTAAAATCTATAGATCATTTTTGTAATTGTATTATTTATCAAATTGGGGTTAAGATCGATGGATTTTAGGGATAAGAAGATAGATAGAACTGATTAGGCTGATCGGGGGAATCTTGGGATAGGAAGACAGAGTTCGTTATAATCTTTATGATCGAGGGATATCTTCTTGAATAAGGAGAAACCTTATAGTTTAGTTTAAAATATTGATACGTTAAGTCAATTTTATTAAATTAATTTACACTGAAGTTTAAATTTTACTTATTCCTTTTAAAAAAATTATTTTAGTTTTACTATAAAACTTTTAAAGGTTTCATTTTACTTGTTTCAATAAGTTGTTTTAATTATTCTATGCATTTATAATAAAATTTTTCTTTACTATGTTTTTCTATACTTCTATATACGAGATGATATCTAATCCCATTATAATTTCTATAATCATTGGATGAAAACTGATTCCAATAAAACTTAATAAATAGGTTTTTGTTTTTCTTAGGTAAATTATTTTAACTAAACTTCACCCCCTCCCCCATTTGTAATAATTTTGAACTCTTATGATCCAATACAAGTCATCTCACAACTGTATATTTTAAGGCCAAAGGTCAGATCCAAGGAAGGACTTCTGGTCATCCCAACCATAACATTATCATTTCATAAGGCCCATACATTGGGTTTTATGAAGAACATATTTCACCATGGTTGCGTACGGTATAACATATCAAGCATATATGAAATTTACAGGTTTGAATAATACCTACCCCATTATCATTATCAAAGTCCATTCAATCTTATAAGATTGGTGTGGGTTCTAGGGTGACACCTACTATCATCTATACCTGAACCACATTCATCCTATTAGGTTAAATTATTCATCAAGGCACCCAATGGTGACCCCTAGGTCATAGTGCATCACAGTCACCCTCACATGGTTCCTTGGTTTTGATCCAAAACATAAGTCAATAGTCAATACCAAGGTGATACTATATCCCTCGACATCATCCTCAGGATAGTGTGGCCTCCTTGGCTATATTGGGTGTCTCATTTTTCAAACATTCTAAATATGTAACACTACACATCTCAATCCTTAGGGTCTCACTTGGTCGGTTCACTAACCCAACCCATGTCCATTCCATTTTAAATACCTAGAAGCACCCCTCAAAGTGCTAGTATCAAAGTCTAGGTAACTAATGGTCATAGACTCAGCCATCAAAGGTCGAAGCAGTTAGCTAGAGCACAAGGTATTATCATGACCCTTGTATCTCTATAGGGTTTAAGGTATCTCATTTAATTAAACAATTTAATAAATCCAAAAATTTAGAATTTAATCAACTAATTTACCAAATCATTTAATTTTAAGGTTGATCACCCAAATATGGTGAGTCCAGATGCTACCACACATGTAATCAAATGCATAGACCATTGGGTGGGTATGTGAGACTACCTACCTCAATTGAAGCATTCCCAATTTATCTCCAAGGTTCGGAAGCTCTACTAAGGCTGGTTATGATCATCCCATGCCTAGTCCCAGATCACATCCCCAAACAAGGCCCTAACTCATTCTAATAATCTTTAGACAATTATTTTTATCCAATATATAATTAAAAAAATTCAAAATTATAAAAGCACACCATGTCACCACATCACACAATAACTACACCCAATTTCACCCTAAGCTCCTACCTCACATCCTCAGTCATAATATGAGTGAAATCCTCCAAAAATTATAATTGAATTATAAATTTAAGTTAATTTAAAAAGAAAATCCTTGAAAAATTCACACTTTAATACACCTTTTATGAAACGAAAAATAACTATGGGTAGACATCTTCTCAAGACATACTCTTCCAAGGATTCATGAAAGCCTCTTAAAAATTATGTGATTCCACATTATCTAGTGAAATCAACAATAAAAATATCTAGGTCATAGAATTTAAATTTATAAATGAAGAGAGTAGGAGAAAATCATAGACCAATGAAAACAAGAGCATACCTAAAAATGCTTATGAATGACCCTAAAAACATCCATTTATCAAGGGAAAGAAAATGAGGGAGTGGATTGGACAGCTAGGTTATGTGCAGGGATGAGAGGAATAAAAGGGTGTTTCCCCCTTTTAATTATCATAGGGTTAAAAGGGTAAAAAACACATTTAATGATTCGCACAGTTTGACCACCCGGTTTTCCAAACTATGTGTCAACTATGTAACTATAATTATCCAAATAAATACAAATTACATTGATGGTTTGAAACATTTTCCTAACTGTGTGTCGACTGTGAAAAAAATATATACAACATTATTCATAGTTTATAGGAAATAATTCACAAACTATGTGCTAAGACCTAAGTCAAAACAAAGACATGTGGTTTCCTATAATATTTTCATGGTTTCCGAAAAAGAGTTCTCTAACCATTCTAGAGAACCATTTTCTCTATAATTTTAACTGAAACTTCTCCTACATAAGGGTACATACTTGTTTTTCATAAACTTGTGAGACCCAAATAGTGTATCCTAGTCATAGTTTTCCAAAACAACTAAAACATAAATTGAAGACTTTGAGGATCACTCAAGAACTCTTTCTACCTTTCAAACTTCATTTCACATTTAAAATCACCACTTTAAGATGTTCTAAACTTAAATATTTCATTCTAAATCTCTAATAAAAATTCAACTGATCTTGTAAATCTGAAATGTCAAATTCAATCTGGAATTTTCAACTTGTACAGACATTGGATCTTATATGGATCTAGTGTAAGTGGTAAGATGTTGGAGTCAGTTTTCAAGTACAAATTACTTTTTAAATTTTTATTTCCTATATATTCATAGATTTTGATAACAATATATTACATGTCACATATTTATTATTATTATATTTAAATTTAATGTCATAATGTCCAAGAATATCTATCACATTGAAAAGTTCAAAGTAGTTCACCTACTATTATTTGAACCGCAAAATTTTATGATTATATTTTTAAACTACATTTTATGTGGTTTTATTCCATCATCTGATGGTACATAGATTATGGAACCTATCATTTTTTATTACTCACAAGTGGATGATAATTCATCTCAATAATTTTATACTCGGTAATCTCCAAGATAAGATTTTTAAGGATGGACTTGCCTATAAGAATTTCACATGTTTTGTTTCATTGTATATTACTATTTTTAAACAAGTATAATAATATTTAGACTTTAATATTATTATTAATACATATCATAACTCTTGTACTTTGATGTACTGACCAAAACTATAAATCCAAATGTTTTTGGGAATTTGGGTATGTTGGGTGTATCACCATTGGTATATTATTAATGAATACATCGAGGAAGTATTTGTCTATTTTATCTTTATATAAGTTGATATATCAAAGATTTGATTAGAATAAAACTATAAAACTAAGTTCTATGGCCATGGTGTATTGATGAGTTTAATTTAGGAAGCCAAAGAAAGATGCATCAATCCTATAGGTTAATGACATGAGTATGCAACTTTATTGATAAAATATCTAGAGAAAGGGATTATATTATATAATGAGAATTATTATGTGGCTTTTGATGTTTTAATATTAACTTCTTTCTCTATGGGTTCCTTTGTGAGTAGTTGGAAACTGATATTGGAATTTAGTAAAACTCACCTAATACCACTGGGGAAGAAGCCTAGATGGTCAAACACTTAGTAATTATATTTACCTCAATTAAAATATATTTTTATTTTATTATTGGAATAAATTATATTCTCCAGAATGAGGAATAATATTTATTCAATATTTATTAATCTTATATATTTGGTCACTATTTTATGTGAGTTAAATATGAAAATAAATATGTATTCACTAGACATAAATATTACATTTATTTAATTATTTAATGAATAATAGTTATTATTAAACATTCTTTTAAGTCTAAAGAAGATATACGGTCCATCTTATGGTGTCGAGTAACTATAATGTTATATTAAATATCATTTAAATAAATATAAATTTATTTATTAATATTTTTATCATTTGTGATACATGCGCATGTAAAAAAATAATAATATTGTTATTATTATTAGATTTGGGGTTTGATAAGGATTAAGATAATGGTTTAATGAATTTGTGAAATTACCAATTTTCTAACTCTATCTCCCTATATACCGGGTTATATAATTTTTAAGAACAAGTGGAAGTCAGTTTGTTGTGCATAATGATTTCATATCCATAGAATTCTATCCATAGAGAACTTATGTTGGGTTTTATCTCAAGATTTAGTAATATCTTCCACCTCCCTCCTCCCCCTCAAGAATTAGAGAACAATAATAGGATTGTGTTATGATAGAAGGCAATAAACCCAAGGTGATTGGTACCATTTAACTAGCACCAGGAGTACAATCGATGACACTTTGAGACCAAAGGATCACATATAGATCTCATATATAGGGATTATACTAGGTATCCACTCAATAGAATGATAGTATAGTCAAATAGATGTTCTAAAAATCAAGACCTACATCAAGGAATGAACGAAAAGGTTGAGTAAATTTTTTGATATTAAATTAATTATAAATTTAGCTTCAAAAAATCCTCTCTGAAGTTTTTAGATACTTTTGTTATAATTATTTAGATATAATAATGTGATGTTTAATTTTTCATCATGTTATTCTAATGTATTCATTAGATCCAATGAAAACCCATTATTGGGCATAGGCTTGACTAGCTATCGCTTTTCCCGGAACCATCACTTTGTGCCGATAAATGATGCATGAACTCACCCACAATTTACAATTAGGCAAGGAGATAGTATTATAAACCCTAAAAGAAAAACAATATATAGGATAACTACATGAAATTAAAATATCACATCCCATAAAAGAAAATCCCACTTCGTTGGAAACTCAGTGGCCCACTATATCGGTGTTGTCCAAACACAAGCACAACTTCTCACTAAATTTTTGACTATACTATCTCCATTATATTAATCACAAAATAGAAAATACGAATAAAAGATGATTTGATTCCATTTTTGTATTCCCATTCCCAAATCATTGGGTTTACAATGAAGGGTCACATAACCTCTTGTGCACCTCCCCATATGCAATAAGCTTTCAGCTAGCAGCGATAGCCTGAGTTGTATCATGGTGAGACTACACCTTTGACATAAGATCACCACTAAAGTAACCACACATAATGGAAGAAATAATAAAAATAATCAAAAATAATAGACATGGTTAAATAATTATATAACATCATTAAAATTAATTATCAAATGGAATACAATAATATATATCACAAGTCAAAAGGGACCCCCCCCCCACATGTGTAGTGTCAATATATATAAAAACACTAAAGAATAAAATAACAATTGATGAATCGATGAAAAAGATCTCAGAGAACATATTGGCATCACCTCAATTATTTCCACCTATATATACTCAACAGATCTTCATAGTAACATTTCCCTTAGTTTTATCTCTGACCATCAAGTTTTCACATGCATCAAGATTCTCATGTTGGGTAGGAGTATAAACCCAGTAAGACACCACCAAGAGGTCCTTAACATAAGTGCATCAAATATATAAGGACACATGAAATTATGATAAATAAATAAATATCCAACAACACTTGTCAGTTCATAATGCTCTAACCAAGTAGCCATAAATCCCATCACAACCTAATTTTAATCCTTGTTGAAAGGAAGCATTAGTCAGAACCCTCAAAACAATCTAGAACAATGTTAATGCCTAATTACTCAATAGATGGTCTGACATCAACCACTTAATCTCAGCCCGTATAATGTACTATACAATACCTTATCACTTGGTGTAGGTTTATCAATCATTATCATCATATCATCAATCTCAAACCCTCCCCTCCTACTCAGGGGAGTCCAAATAACCCGGTTTCGATAATTCCCCATCACTTAGAGAAGACTAGATATAATCACCCTTCATAAACCCCATCACCATCCTCTCAATTTGGAATAGGTTGTGTCCAAAAATCATGAAATGACCCATGAAATAGCATAAATAATAAACACAAGTGGTTTTCTCAATAACACACACAACCCAAAATATCAATGGGACAGACTTACACCATAACTTGGTATGTGATAGGTTCCATCATTTCAAATCTAATTCACTCACTCTACCCATCTAAGGATTCACTGACAACCATACAAACCTACCTAGTAACTTGATACCAAAAAATAGGGTCTCATTGGACAAAGATATCAACCACATTCAAGACAAGGAATAAAACTTTATACAAAATTTGAAACATGATAAGGCCCTACTACCTCATGCCTAATGAAGTTTACTTTCCTAGTTTCACTCGTCAATTTACTCTATGTCCTTCAAAAACCTAAAAAACAACCCCAAATATCCATATTTTGGGTTTTAGACAATATTAACCATGGAATATATAAATAAGGAGACATCATGGTCTTAGACACAATGAAATAGTACCTCTAGAATGAACGAATCTTCCCAATCGAAATAAATGGTAATGGAGGAGCTCAGATATCCAAGGAGAAGCCCCATGGTCATTAAAATCATGTAAGAGTTTGGGAGGATAAGTTGGGAATATTAAAGGAGATATAAGGTCAAATTAAAATCCCCCCCCCCCCCAACCTTAAAAACCACCCAATGAATCGGGCATGGTGAATCCTTGAGGTAGCAGCGTGATGGCCCCATGTCTAGCTACATCATAGATTGTCCCTTATAGGTTGTAGTGCATTAGCCCCCAGGTGGAGGTCATGTACATCTATCAAAAAAATTGTGGTGTGGCCCCTAACTATTGTGGGATGGATACCCCTAAGAAAAGGATCTATCATTTTATTAACTTCATCATGGAATGACACCCATGTTCCACACTCCCACTGACCACCTACAGTAATATTTCAGCTTCAAACCCGGTCTGGTTCTCCAAAACTTCCTCATAGCCACCTCCAAAACCCTAAAATATCTCAATCTCATCATGATACATTATGATAAATATAAATTTAAGACATAACACACCTTGAAATTCTATATCCATTATAGTATCTTTGAACAGGTCATGAATTACTAAATAGAGTCTACTAGTTGTCAAAGTGATGGCTCTAAATTTGTTTAGAATTATGTTTTCCCACTATTTTGAATGGTAGAGAGTTATTTCAGAATATGATTACCAATCATTAATGACTTTAATAAATTCCGATTGCCCAATATCTTCTCCTATTTTGATTATTCTTAAGGATATGGGAATTTTTATGTTTTTTAATGTCATTGATTATTTTTTTAGAATATAGGGGAATCAGTTTGGTCACTCATTTGAGAAGTTTGATTCCTCAGTTGATGAGCATGTTTTAAATATAAAAAATAAATTTTATTTTTTTATTGAAAATGTTTGAAAATTAAATTGGTAGGTTAATTATCAATTTTTTATCAAAATAGGGGGCTTCTCAATATATATATATATATATATATATATATATATATATATATATATATATATTTGTGTGTTCTTATGATTTATTTTTTTGTGAACGTTTATGTGGTTGTGTATAGGAATGAGCATGGGTGAGAGGGACTACAAATGAAGGATAGATAAGTAATTATGGTTTACTGATTCATCGCAAGATCATGGATTTTAATTCTTCAAGTTCAACTCGGGAGGAAATTTGATGAACACTGTGGATTTTTAGCTGCACAACCACTGCCTTGGTGTGTTCTAGTCTGACCAACTAAGAGGATGGTGCAGCTACTATTTTTCACAACACTCTAAGTGGATATTAGTTTATGCATGTCGAATATTTCATTAAATATTCTAAACACTGATTTGGTTCAATCTTGGATAATTTCAAATTTATATCTTTTTAAATTTCTCAAAAAAATTTATATTTAATTTTAAAAATTAATAAATAAATTATATTATTTAAATTTTTACAATTTACATATCGATGAGGGATTTTTATTTTAGATTTGTATTTTTTTTAAATAATAGTTAGTTGAATAATTTTAGATGTGTAAGATTTATATTATTTTCATTTGTAAATATAGATAATATTTATATCATTTTGATGTTTTTTAATATTTTTATTGATTCATTTTATATCTTATAGATTCACACTTTTCAATGTTCATCAACTATGAAAAAAATTGTAGTTGTTTTGTAAAATATGATAAATGTTGATTTTAATGATTGTAAATAATATGTAGAATTTGTATAATATTTTTATTATTTGAAATTTTAATTTTGTGTTTTTATTGATTAAAATAATAAAATTTATAATTTATAACTTTTATGATTTAGAAATTTAGTAGAAATATTTATATTAATATTGTAAATGTTTTATACAAACTAATTCATCTGAATTATTTTTGTGACTATCAATTATTCTTTAATAAAAACTATTTTAAATTTTATAACAAATATAAATAATAATAAAATTAATATCAAAAAAAAAATTAGAAATTTTTTATAAATAAAATGAATTTTTTATGGAATGAGATTGTGACATCGGTTGAAATCATAATGTATTTCAAAATCCTGACCTCATTGTCGATTTTAAATGAATTATGATTTTGATCAAAGACAAAACGTGATCTTGAATATAGAAGAATGATGGTGAATAAGATTAGCCTAAAATTATTGTAAAGTCCCAATATTTTGTGATATGTATCTTCTTAAATAAATTCAATTTATTTGATAGAATAAAACTTAAACAAATTGTGATATAGCATGAAATATTAACATGACTCATGGAATAGTAATGTGACCATTGGGAATAGTAATCTATCCATTAGAATAATAAACATAACTATGAAATTATAAATAAAATTTATGTATCTTATAAATTAAAATATGATATATTTATATCATGTAATTAGAAAATAAATGTTTTAAAAATGATAAATAAAGTGTTGGTATTTTTGTGAGAAATAAATGTTTATTTAAAATTTTATAATTAATATAATTATCTAAAATAAATTTATTTTCATAATATAGTTTCATGAATTAATAGGAATTTTTATTATAATTATAATATAATTTTATTAGACTATAAATAATTTTTCAATGTTTCCTAAAGTCAGTTATAATATTAAAATAAGAATTTTTCGAATAAATGATGATTTTAATTAAAAAATTAATTTATCACATTTAAAAAGTTATTTTCAAAAAATGGAGACTATTTTTTAAACTATCATGTTGAAATTATCCAAGGGTTATTTTTTGGTAATTTTTTGAAATAATATAATTTTCAGGTAAATAATAAAAATATAGTTTTTCACATAAACCATTGTAACTCAAATTACATCACTCATGATGTAATAAAGACATAACAATTTATATAAATTTAGTTTTATCCATGGTATATTTAGATTCAAAAATTGTTCATTAAAATAAAATAAACTAAATTTCCAAACCTAAAAAGTACTTTCCAAAAGCTAAAGTCAAAAGTGATTCCTTAAAAAAATTCTTTCTTTCCGCTTTCTTTTTTAATAAAATAATGAATTATAATAAAAAAAAGGTATGTAAAGTATTAAAAAATTTATATTATATTAATATATTATTTTTATTTTCAAAAAATAATGTTTACAAGTTCTACCTTTGATATATTATTTTATTCAATAATTTATTCTAAAAATACCCCTCTCCTCAAGTATAAATAACTCATATCCCTTCCCTTGGAAAACCACTCTTTTCACTCATTCCAAAGCCAAATATCTAAAACAATATTCCCTATTAATACTATTATAACCCATTGGGTGTTATTTAGTAATATAAATCCAATCATCATGGAGTTATAGTTTCATACAAGAGAAACTACACCGAGGATTAAGTAAGTTCTGATCCAATTCTCTCCCTTTATAATAATTATTCCTCTTCTATATCTTTTTACACAAACTATTTCACAAGAAAAATTTAAATGTTTTAATTATACAATGATTTCACATAATATTAATTATTTTAACCTACTATAAGTATCATACTATTATATATATATATATATATATATAATTTTAAAAACTTCTTCTTCTTTCTCTCTCGACAATGTCTCATCAAAGGTAGGTTAACCACCTACGAAGTCATTTCAATGTCAACAAATATGAAAATCATCAAGGGTGGTTATTAAAAACTATTTAAACATGTAATTATATGAATTATATTATTCAATAATAAATTATACTAATGTATAAATTTCAATTAATAAAATAGAAAAATCATTGAAAATGGTAAATTTTTATGTAAAACATGATATCAAAACACTTCAATTTCATCAAAAAAATTAGGAAATATAATTAAATGATTATAACTGATAAATAGTTATATAAATTAATATAATTCACTTTTATATCTATTTGTTTTAATAAATATAATTTTATCATTCAAGATGATCTAACATGACAAAATTAATCAGGAATGAAGGTAAGGGTTTAGCCATCTCACTTTTAAGTCTGTGAGATATGTCACGACCCGTCCCCTGGGGCCCAGGTCGTGACTACCCCAAGCCCACCTTCCATAGGCCAGGGTTTGGCGACTAACACCAAAGGCGTAAATCCCTAAACTGGGAAGGCATTGCCTTTATAACTTGAAACACACACAACAGAGTACACAGCTGAATACAAAACACTAAGAAAAACTGTATAACAAGAGAGTGCTAAAAAGAAAAGGGGCTGGAAATACAAGACCAACATTAAAGTACAAGTACAATGGAAAAGGACAAAATAGCTGAAAGGTGAAAAGTATCTCCTGGATCTTCCACCATGGATCGTACCTTAAGGGTAGGTACAGATAGCCACCTCGGCACTCCACATCCATCAGTCTCCACCGGGTACTGACTCGTCGTGAGGTCCACATCCGGGTACCGTCCAGTCCTCGTACACTCATCCTCGGTCAGCGTTGTCTGTCATCTGCATCCAAAAATTTGAGGTGCGGGAATAGCCTATGTAGGGGTGAGTATAACGATACTCATTAGGGACCCCGATACCATCAAGGTCACACAAAATCCAACAAGGATAAACCACAAGCTATTAAAATAATAGATAACCCCACTAAGGTATATGCCCATACATATTCCTAACTTATCTAGTAATCCATCTAAATCATGAGGAAAAACAAAGTTACTGACTCATCTAACACAGGTATGGAACTTTTTAAGAGATATTGAGATGATCAGATGTTTCCACAGAATCATATATTCTGTCGAACCCACACAGGATCCAAGAATATAAATCAGAACTATCGAACCCACACAGGATCCAGGAAGAGTTATTCTGTCAAACCCACACAGGATCCAGGAAAATAAGTCAAAACTGTCGAACCCACACAGGATCTAGGAACAGTAGTCAGAGCTTTCAAACCTGTACAGGATCTAGGAACAGTCGTCAGTGCTGTCGAACCCACACAGGATCCAAGAACAGTTGTCGGTGCACAGCCAGAAACAAGGTTCCACACGAAGCATGCTTGATTCTGGGAGGGTCCACACCTCAAACCAAGTTTCAATACATCAACTTCCAAAAAGTCCCATTAAGAAGTATCTCAATGGTCCACCTCATCATAGGGGTCTCAACGTAATAGACGGCACGTCTATCAGGCGCCCAGTCTGTGAGTAATTAGCTTTTTGATCCTAGGGGCCCGGTTGGATTTGTGTACGATCCAACATGACCATATCTCAACTAAACCCTGAACCCTAATGGGGTATACTCAAAGGGATGGATATGCTCCAATATTTTCATCATCGCTGATGGATCATCAAACGGACGTCTGGTGCCAAAGATATGGCCAAAGAAGGTAAAGGGTCGGTAGTGGGCCCAGGTCCAGTCCAACCCGGTCCGAACCAGGGTCTGGCCCAGCCCATTGGGTGGGCCATCCTGTAAGGTTTTTCCTGGCCTGCTAGGCCTCGCCCAGTAGGCCACAAGGGCTATTCGGCCCAGGCTCGGGGCCAGTTCGGCCCGGAGCATCATGAAGGTGCGTCTCCACACATCTTGGCGCGTAGGGCGTGGCCGGGCCGGTTCGGCCAGGGCGTCGCGAGGGGGACCGCAGACTAGTTTGGAAGGTCGGGAAGCCGAGAGGTGGCTAGTCAGGGTGCATCCAGGCGGACTAGCGAGCGGCCGGTTCTGGTAGGGTGCGGCCAGCACGGGTCAGTGCGGTTCATGCAGGGCGCAGCAGGCGGGCCGGTTCGGTCAGGCGGGTAGGGCGCGGCTATCCGGGCCCGTGGGTGGCCGGTTCGGGCATGGACAAGAGGTTTTGTGGCTAGGGGGTGCGTGGCCAGGCGGCCCGGAAGCTGGGAGGCACGCGGCCAGGTGGTCGGCGTCTGGGAGGCACGCGGCCAGGCAGGTCGGCGTCTCAGCCAAGTGGTCCGGAAGGAGGCCAGGAGGCTAGGAGGTCGGCAGTGGCGGAAAGTCGGACGGCGCGGGCCGGCGGCGGTGCAGCCAGGGTGGCTAGGCCGGAGGACCGCAGTTCGGCCCGAAGCACCATAGCATTGCATGGGAGGCACAGTTCATGGAGGTCGTGGGTAGTGCGGCCTCTGTTGTCACCACCTTCGTCGCCTCGTTGCTCATCTCCATGTCGAAAGTTCAACATAAACAAGATCGATGGAGGGGTCGCTCCATGTTGGTTTGTCCCACACCCTCCACATTTATAGTGGTATCAATTGGTTCATTAAAGATGTACGATGTACAACAATTATTTTACAACCACGCAAATAATTATTTCTATCCAAAGAAGAGAAAGAAAAAAGGAATAAAACACAAATGTAAACCCCCTACACTTGTTCATCATTTGTCATTCTTCATTTGTTGACGGAGTTACAGAAAGTAGATGAATAAGTTTGTCATTCATCGCATCAAATTCACACTTCCAATCCCGAGATGCATCAACTCATGGAAGACGATCCACGTCGGTAGGTGTCCGAGGAAGAAGTTCGAAGAGGATCGGTGTTCTTCGTCGGTGGATCATTCTTCATTCTCCATTCTTCTTTGCGAGCTTTTCTCCCTAGCTCTCCTCTTCCCAAGTTCCACCAAAACAAATATGTCCCCCAAAAATAATATATTGTCTATTATTTTAGAATGTTGGATTTAAAATTGAAAATGGAGTATTAATTAATTGTCCCACCCCAATTAATGTGTAGGATTAGGGAAAGTTTGAACAAATTAATTAAAGGAGAGTTAAAGAGGCTTCCCTATATCAATTTGGAGATTGAGAGTTTATCCACTTTAATGGGGAGTTTCGAGGGGTTAAAATCCTGAGTGGTCCCCACCACAATTAACATGAAGAGAAGGTTGGGTTCATGTGGTCCCCACCACTATAACCTCTCATGGGAGGTTAAGGTGTGGTGGTTCCACCTCCAACTTCCATGAGGAGGTTTTAACCACCAAACACTCACATGGCGGCTCAAATAAAATAAAGTGTCCCCACCTTATTTTATTATTTTTTTCCATGAATACTCAAAAACAAACTTTTATTCTCGACCAACTGCTGTCGAGGTGAAAGTATTCTTAAGATAATATCGGTGTTGTGAGTTCAATGGTGCCCTCGGATTTCAATTCTGAGCACTAGTTCAAAAGTTATAAAAACCTTCTCGTACTTTTAATGAACGTACCTAAACAAAACATCATAAATTGATTTTGGGCACACTAGGCCTTGGAATCAAGCACCGTAAATTTTCGAAGACTTGTAATATAACAACCCAGATCCGAACATCCACCTGAACAGTGCTAAACGGGTCGGGTGTCACTACCGTAGGCGCACCTCCCCGAACGCAAAAGTTTTCTGACTAGCAGCGAGGATCTGTTAGGTATAGTGGGGAGGATATTTACCCTCTCGGAGGATAATAATAACAGTATTGGTCCAAGTATAACGGTAAATATGCAGCGGAATAAAAGACTTAGCAGACTTGAACCAGACACACAGAGCAGAAGCACAACAATATTGAAAAACAGAAGAAGCCATAAATATAACAACAGGAGTAGAAATACATACAATAGCATGCTGAACACATGTAACTACTACTGAAAATTAAAACATGCATCCAAAGCAGGTCATACATATCTGAATATAAAAGGGGTGCCAATGGCTAAACAACAGTAGCTATATCAAGAAATCTTGATAATACAGGAAAGAAAACAAAACAAGATAAACATTAGATAGGTAAGACCTCAAGGTCCATACCATCTCCATGCAATAACTAACACATCCCAACTCCTGAAGCTAGCCTCTTTCATGCATGTAAAATAATAAAGTTTGCATGCGTCCCAAAGGGCCCGTGTAGGGTGCGAGACAAATCGTAGAAGGATACCACCCAACGGTGTGCACCTAATATAAGTGTTTAAGCAGTTATGCATTTATGAGGAAAGTGGTAAACAATACAGTGCACTAATAAACACTAACTTCACTGGTGCTCAGCAGCCACCATGGAGTGTCACCTGCTTCGGCCCATGCCGAAATCTCTGTCGTGTAACCCAGAACCATGTTCCCCATGACACCACTTGTCTCAAGTACCGATGTCCCGAAGGCATGCCCTAGAATTTTAACTCGACACCTTGTGCCTCCTGACACATCGTGCCTCAAGTACTGATGTTCTGAAGTCATGCCGAAGGAGTAACTCGGAGGAATAGTGATGTCTGTCCTCAAATAAATAACCGGAGGGACAGTGATACCTGCCCTCAAATCAAGTAACTAAAGGGACGGCAATATCCTCCATCAAATAATTAACCGGAGGGACAGTGATACATGCCCTCAAATAAATAACCGGAGGGACAGTGATACCAGCCCTCAATTCACGGTGAACCTCATCCCCCAACCCGGCAACCTCAAGTTATCCCCTGGAGGCTCCTCACCTCCCACGTGGATTTCTACAGCAAGCACCCCCAACCAAAATACATAAACCGCATCTACGGGGGCCCCTACCCACATGACTGGTTAAAACCACCTCATCACGGAGTATCTATCTGTGCACACTACTAAAAGTTCTAGGTGAGCGGTAATCACCAAAATAGTACCTAATCAACCACACCTCTGACACCTCATGTCCCTGCGACCATGTCGCTCAAGTCTAATGGCCTTGCCATCCAAGTAACCTGGGCCATGCCCAACCTGACAGTCATCCTGGCTCAAGCCGATGTCCATGACTCCCAATACCGTGGTCAAAACTGCCCAAAGTAACCTAGGCCAAGCACAACCTATGATCAGCATCACTCAACAATATATGGGCCATGTCCAACACCACCCAAGGGGTCCAGCAGGTGAAATTCAGCAATTAAATATAAAACACATTTAAACAGAACACATAACAGGAAAAACCATCTAAAAAGATGAATTGCACTAAGCAAGTGTTGTCCTATACCAGCACTGAAATTTATAAGGTCTCCAATGATTCATATCAAGGTTTAAATAAATAAACCTAATAGTTTAAACCAATACAATTCAAGTGTTATCATTTTGGAAACCTTGTCCAAAATGCCCCATGTGAGAAACGGCCTCTCGCCCGACCCTTCTCAATCAAGATAGGACAAAGGGCATACCCAAGGTATCCCATAGGTCTAATAAGTAATTTAAATTTAAATAGAATATAATTTAGGGTCTCTCTAAAAATACCCAAAAACGTGCCATAGGTCGTGCTACCCAAATGACCACGAAAACACAAAAGAAGATATGCACCACCTACTTGAGACTCATACAATGCTACTCCTCTGGTAACAGCCTCCAATTAGGTCTAAAACGTGGTAGATATTCAAAATAATCAAAACCCCTCAAACCAAAAAAAATCATTCTAGGATAGAAATCAATAAGAACGGATCAAGAGGAATCAATTCCTTACTGAGGTGGTTCCAATAGATCAAATGGTGCTCGAAATGGAGTTCAGATGAAGATCTGGGAGGGATTTGAAGGTCCATTCGGCTCTCCACGCGTAAGCCCTGAGTGGATGGACGAAAAAGAGGAGAATGGGAATTCCATGGTGGCTCGGAACTTAAAAATCCTAATTTTAAGTGGTTGCACGGTTAACCCGCACGGTTTGGCAAACTATGTGCCAACCGTGTGGTTTCCACTGCCTCATCCAGGAACTTCACACGGCCAACCCACACGGTTTGGAAAACTGTGCACCGCCCGTGTGAAGCCCACTGTCTCACCCAAAGACTTCGCATGGTTTGTCCGCATGGTTTTCTCAGACCATGCGTCATCCGTGCGCACTTGCATGACCTCCCCAACTTCAAAAGTTTAACCCATAATTGTCCAATTTCTCTAGTCTTCTCAGAAGAGAGTCAAAATTCAAACAGGGTCAAGATTTTGACACATTCCAAAAACCCGGGTTCATAAAATCTCCCCACCTTAACATAGCTCATTCCCAAGATATCAAACGAAACCTATAGATGGCACTGGACATACCACCTCGATCAAAGCAACCCAGAATTCCCCGGTCACTAGGTTCTGTCTAAATCCTCAAGGGGATCCCCACATTAGGAATCTCTTAACTCGGTCTCAACTTGAAAAGACTCAGAACAAGCAAAGGTTCACAGACTTGTGTTCCAGACTCAAGGTCCTACCGTGACGCATCGTCACCCCTACCCCTCATTGGAGCTCCCGTGTCATTTTCGACACCCAAACGTATCCTGCACCGCATCGGTGTCTGCCTCCAGGAGTTCATGCATCCCATGGATGCTAAAAACAATCCTGGTGCCTAGCACCTCAAGTAACATACATCCTCGATGCCCTGATTTCCATGGCACCTCAAGTAACCTGCATCCTTGATGCCCCTATTGATACGCATCTCATACATATATATATATAAAAATATATCACGCACCAGATACGGTTTCAATCCCACTGACTAGCATCTATTCATTCCACACGGATCATGTGCATCACGTGCACTAAAAATGGGCATGCCTCTACAGGTCATGCCAAAAAAGGAAACATGGAAATCACGGCCACATCTGTGGTGTACCTCTAACCGTTGTCGGCTCACCAGCCTGCTCAGCCTCTGTTAGCTCCACAGCATGCACCTGGCCTGAAACATGGCTGCCTGATGCTTGACCTCCATGCGGTAATGCTCCATTCACTAGCCACTGACCCCTCTGCTGGGTCCCGTAGTCTATGTCACGTCCTCCGCGTACAGCTGAACCTTGGCTACCCTCTCCTGGTACCAAACCTGAACCAACTCCAGATGCCACCGTCTATAATGGTCTATTCATGTCATCTATCTAAGAAGGATGCCTGCAAAACCTCTCTAGATGCTCGACCTGGACATATGCCTGACACTCCTTTAGAGGCCTATCACACTGAGCCTGAACATGTCGCAGTAGTCCACACTGGAAGCAAACCACTGCAGCACAACTACGAGATGGTCTAGCTAAGTACCTGGCCTGACTTCCCTGCTGTAACTCATCCCTTACTCGCTAAATTCTGTCCGAACTGTTACCTGAAGCTGTCTCCCAGTCAACCTGGGGTCTATCCCTCTGGTTTCCCTCCGCTATGAGCACCTGATTCACTGCCTCTGAAAAGGAACCCAGCCTGAAAATATTCACCTGGACCCGAATAGCGTGTCGTAATCCATCCTCGAAGCGTCTAACCCTAGTTGTGTCATCGTTTACCATACCAGGTGAAAAGCAAGACAGTTGAGTGAAAGTAGCTACATAGTCCATGACGGACATGTCTCCGTGCTGAAGGCTCAAGAACTCCCAATCTCTCTCCACTCTCAGTGTCTCTGGGTAAAAGTTCTCAAAGAACATGTCCTTGAAGTTTTTCCATGCTAGTCCCTTGTGCCTGCAATTCTGAACCTACATATCCCACCAATGCTTTGCCAGTCCTCACAACATGTACATTTCCAGTTTGACCCTCTGCCCTGGAGGTGTCTCGAGCTGCTCGAAGATCATCAACATGCTCTCTATCCAGTTCTAGGCCTCCTATAGACCACCCTCACCCTAAAAAGTGGCGGGTGTTGTGACTAGAACTCCCGCATCAGATATTCCATAGATGGATCTGTACCATGTGTGCCTCTTTCGACCCCTGCAAGACAGGCACCAGGCAAGCTCGGAGCTGCTCGTCGAGCCATGGCCTGAACACTGCCAAACCCAGCTTTTGTCCTACCTACACTGGATCCTGAACCTGATCATGTCCCTGAGCCTCTACCTACGGCTCATGCTCTGCATGTACCAAATCCTGAACCTGATCCTGCACCTATGACACTTTATCCTCACTTGCCTAACGCTCCATCTAGATGTGAAGGAGGAACCCGCTGAATACCATAAATTGCAAGACATCCCATAGATATATATATATATATATATAACAATATATATTCAATGAAGATAAGAAAGTAGTAAAAGGCAGTGCATAACTACTACCCTTACTCTCCCCCACTGCAAACCATGCCCCAAGGCATCCCTGCCTCACAGCCTCCTTAACCGCCCCTATCAGGGCCAAGTATCAAAATTACCTCGGGCCATGCCCATCCTGACAACTAACGTTGCCTCAAACCGACGACCGAGTCACCCAATCCTGGAGATCAAAATCACCTCAACTGATAGCACCTTCCTTCTCTCATGTGAGCCAAACCCAAATATCCTGCCACATGAAATTCTACAAATATACAAATCATGGCATAACACATTCCAATTAACAAGCAATTATATCAGGAATTTCACCAATTCACATTTCAGAGAAGACAAAGCATGGAAATTGATTTTTTTTATTCACATGGCATTATCACTTCACAAAGCATACATGCAATTATGAAATTGAAATACCCTAAAATGTGCCTATCAAAAGCCAAGAAAACAAGCCTCACCATACCGAGCCAAGGTCCAATTCTCCCTTACCGCACCGGGTCAAGGGTTACATATCACAATCAATAACCTCACACACCAAGTGAGCCACCAAGGTGGAAATCATATAAACTGTAATCTAAGAAAAAGAAACCATCAATTCCCACCCAAGGTAACTGTGTCCATCCCTCATACCTGGGGCTGCAGGAACCCAAGAAAAAGCTAGAAACCCAATTCCAGTAACAACCTATCTCATGTCTACCATATCCCAAATAGTAAAACCAGTATAAATAAAAAGAGAAATCTCAAACTCATTAGTAGTCAGCAAGGCACTACTACTAAATCTCTGTCAAGAACTCCACTGATACCACTTTGTAACGACCCAGACCCAAACAGCCACCCGAATAGTGCTAAATGGGTCAGGTGTCACTACCTTAGGCACACCTCCCTGAACACCAAAGGCTTCTGACTAGCAGTGAGGGTCTGTTAGGTATAGTGGGGAGGCTATACCCTCTCGGAGGATAATAATAACGGTACTGGTACAAGTATAACAGTAAAGATGCAGCGGAATAAAAGACTTAGCAGACTCAAACCAGACCAGCAGAGCGAAAGCACAACAATATCGACAAACAACGGCAACCATAAATATAACAAAAGCAGCATAAATACATACAACAGCATGCTGAACACATGTAACAACTACTGAATAGTAAAACATGCATCCAAAGTAGGTCATACATATCTGAATATAAAAGGAGAGCCAATGGAAAACCAACGGTAGATACATCAAGTAAGCATGCTAATACATGAAAGGAAACAAAAAAAGATAAACTCCAGCTAGGTAAGACCTCAAGGTTCATACCATCTCCATGCAACAACTAACACAACCCAGCTTCTGAAGTTGGCCTCTTTTCTGCACATAAAACCGTAAATTTTGCACGCATCCTGAAGAGCCCGTGTAGGGTGTGAGACAAATCTCCGTAAGATACCACCCAACGGTGCGTACCTAATATAAGTGTTTAAGCAGTCATGCATTTATGAGGAAAGCAGTAAATAGTACAATGCACAAATAGGCACTAACTCCACTGATGCTCAGCAGCCACCATGGAGTATCACCTGCTTCAGCCAATGCCCGAATCTCTGTCATGTAACTCAGCACAATATTCCCTCTAACACCACATGACTCATGTACCGACGTCCCAAAGGCATGCCCTAGAATAGTAACCCAACACCTTGTGCCTCTTAACAACTCATGCCTCAAGTACTGACGTTCCGAAGGCATGCCCAAGGAGTAATCCGGAGGAACAGCGATGTCTGTCCTCAAATAAATCACTCGAGGGACAACAATACCTACCCTCAAATCAAGTAACCAAAGGGACAATGATGTTCTCCCTTAAATATGTAACTGAAGGGAAAAGGATACCTACCCTCAAATAAATAACTGTAGGGACAGTGATACCTACCCTCAATTCACGGCGAGCCTCAACCCCCAACCCGATAACCTCAAGCTATCCCCTGGAGGCTCCTCACCTCCCACATGGCTTCCTACGACAAGCACCCCCAACCAAAATACCTAAACCGCATCTACAAGGGCCTCTACCCACACGAGTGGTCAAAACCACCTCATCACAGAGTATCTATGTGTGCACAGTACTCAAATTTCCATGTGAGCAGTAATCACAAAAATAGTACCTAATCCACCACACCTCTGACACCCTGTGTCCCTGCGACCATGCCGCTCAAGTCTGATGTCCTTGCCATCCAAGTAACTCAGGCCATGCCCAACTTGACAGTCATCCTGCCTCAAGCCGACGTCCATGATGCCCAATCCCATGGTTAAAACCACCCAAATTAACCTAGTCCAAGCCCAACCTATGATCAGCATCACTCAACAATATATGGCCATGCCCAATACCACCCAAGGGGTCCAGTAGGTGCAATTCAGCAATTACATATAAAACACATTTAAACAGAACACATAACAGGCAAAACCATCTAAACAAATGAATTTCACTAAGAAAGTGTTGTCCCATACCAGCACTGAAATTTATAAGGTCTCCAAGAATTCATATCAAGGTTTAAATAACTAAACCTAACAGTTTAGACCAATATAATTCAAGTGTCATTATTTTGGCAACCCCGGCCAAAATGCCCCATGTGAGCAACGACCTCTCGCCCGACCCTGCTCAATCAAGACAGGACAAAGGGCATACCCTAGGTATCCCATAGGTCTAATAAGAAATTTAAAATGAAATATCAAATAATTTAGGGTCTCTCTCAAAATACCCAAATACTCACCATATGATACTCTACCCAAATGACCACGAAAACACAAAAGAAGATATGCACCCCCTACCTGAGACTCGTACGATGCTACTCCTCTGGTAACAGCCTCAAATTCGGTGTAAAAGGCAGTATATCTACAAAAGAATCAAAACCCCTCAAACCACAACAACTCGTTCTAGTAGAGAAATCAATAAGAATGGCTCAAGTGGAATCAAGGCCTTACGTAGGGGGTTCTAGTAGATCAAATGGTGCTCAAAACGGAGTTCGTATGAAGATCCGGGAAGGATTTGAAGGTCCAGATGGATCTCCCCATGTAAGCCCTGAGTGGATGGAAGAAAAGGAGGAGAATGGGAATTTCCAGGTGGCTCGGAACTTAAAAACCCTAATTTTAAGTGGCCACATGGCAAACCCACACAGTTTTTAAAACCATGCGCCAAATATGTGGTTGCCACTACCTCACCCAGGAACTTCGCATAGCCAACCCACACAGTTTGGAAAACTGGGAGCCACCTGTGCGGAGCCCACTATCTCACCCAGAGACTTCGCACGGTTTGTCTGCACGGTTTGATCAGACTGTGTGCCAACCTTGCGCACCTGCACAACCTCCCCAACTTTAAAAGTTTAACCCAGAATTGTCCAATTTTTCTATTGTTCTCAGAATCAAGTAAAAATTCAAACAGGGTCAGGATTTCGACCCGTTCTAAAAAATCGGGTTCTTACACGTAAAATTTCCATGTATATAAGAAAAACAATTCCACGGAAATTTTGGGTTTTTAAATTCTCCCCACCTAAGTGATTTACATCCTCATAATCTACAACTCGAAATAAAGGAACAAATGGGGGTACTGAGCACACATCTGAGCCTCCCGCTCCCATGTTCTCTCCTGGAGGTTCTCGTGCTGCCAACGAATAAACACCAGAGGTATCGACCATCCATGAAGGTCCCTCTCTTGTCGAGCCTCAATCTCCACTGGAACCTCTATAAAAGTCATTATGTCATCTACATCCATCTCCCCATGGTAGATGATGTGAGAAGGGTCATGCACGTATCTCCTCAGCAGGGATACATGGAAGACGTCATGCACTCGGTGAAACTGAGGTGGAAGAGATAAGCGGTATGCCACCTCGCCAACTCTGCTGAGGACCTGAAAAGGTCCTATGAAACATGGAGATAACTTGTTTCCTCGGACAAATCTCTGTAAACCTTGTCGGAGTGAGATCCGTAGAAAGATGTGGTCACCATCCTCGAACTCCAGAGGTCTATGTCTCTTGTCAGCATACGACTTTTGTCTGCTCTGTGCAGTCTTCATCTGCTCCTGGATGATCTGCACCATCTCTGTGGTAGCTCGTACCATCTCTGGTTCCACTAGTACTTACACCCCAGGGTCTGTCCAGCATAGTGGAGATCTAAAAAGTTGCTCATATAACGCCTAAAAAGGTACCATCCCTATGGTGGAGTGATAGCAGTTATTGTAGGAAAACTCCACCAAAGGTAATTGATCCTCCCATCTACGACAAAAGTCGAGGACACAAACATGCAGCATGTCCTCGAGGGTCTGAATGGTCTGATCAGTCTGGCCATCTGTCTGAGGATGGAAGGCAGTGCTCAGATGAAGTTGTGTCCTGAAATCCTCCTGTAACCCCTTCCATAGCCGAGAAGTAAATCGTGTGTCACGATCGAAGACAATAGAATAAGGTACTCCATGTAGTCGTAAAATCTCATATACATATAGGCGTCCTAAGCTCTCTACAGAACCCTACTCTCTGATTGGTAGAAAGTGGTCCGACTTGGTGAGTCAGTCAACGATCACCCAAATCAAGTCATGACCCCTGGATGTACGTGGAAGTCCTGTCACGAAGTCCATGAATATCCTTTCCCACTTCCACTCTGGGACCTCTAAAGGCTGAACCAAGCCTGCTGGTACCTGATGCTCCGGCTTCATTTGCTGACAAGTGAGGCACCATGAGACAAACTCTACAACTACCTTGTTCATCCCTGGCCACCAGTGCTCTCGTCGAAGGTCCTGGTACATCTTCGCCACTCCGGGATGTACTTCTAAAGGGTATGTGTGTAACTCTCTCAAAACTTCCTCCTGAAGTGACACTGGCACCATAGAACATCCTCTGAAGAGGATGATGTGCTCCCCACCTTCAGAAAATCCATCAGGTGCCTGCCCTGTGGATATCTAAGAACGTCGTGTCTTGCAGTCAGCAACTCCATGTTGTGCCTCCCTGACTCGCTGAATAAGTGGAGGAGTGACTGTAAGAGATAGAAGGAAAGCTGCTCCATCTCGGTCCACAAAGGATATCTGTAAAGCATCCAGCTTCTCTATCGCCTCTCCTAGCAGCTGTATACCAGATCTCCTACTGATTTCATCTGCTACAATGTTCCCCTTCCCAAGAGTATAGATTATCTCAAAGTCATAGTACTGGAGGAACTGAAGCCATCACCGATGTCTCAGGTTCAGGTCCTTTTAAGTGAAGATATACCAGAGACTCTGGTGGTCAAAGTAGACTATGAAACACTCGCCCATCAGATAGTGTCGCCACATCTTTAGGGTAAAGACTACTGCTGCTAACTCAAACTCATGGGTGGAATAGTTCTTCTCATGTTGTCTCAACTGATGAGAACCATAAGCGATCACTGCTTTCTCCTACATCAGCACACACCTGAGTCAGTCCTTGATGCGTCGTAGTAGACTACGTACCCTACACCCTCCTCTGGAAGCCTCAAGATGGGGGCACTAGTCAGCCTCTACCTCAGCTCTTGAAAGATCTTCTAGCATCTCTCCAACCACACGAAGGGTTTCCACTTTTTCGTCAAGGCTGATAGTGGTAGTGCAACTCTGGAGAAGCCTGGTACGAACCTTTGATAATATCCAGCCAATCATAGGAAACTCCGAACCTCTGTCACACTCCTGGGTGTCTCCCAAGCAAGTACCACCTCAATCTTCGCTGGATCCACTGCAACTCTAGCCTTTGAGATGATGTGTCCCAAGAAGTGAACCTCTCGGATCTGAAACTGGCACTTAGAGAGCTTACCATAAATATGGTGCTCTTAGAGTGTGTCCAGTACTACTCGAAAATGGTAGGTATGCTCCTCCTTAGTAGTCAAGTAGATCAGAATGTCGTCAATGAATACTATGACAAAGTGATCGAGGTATGGCTGGAAAATACTATTCATGAGTCCCATGAACACTGCTAGAGATTTGGTTACACCGAAAGGAATAACCAAGAACTCATAGTGGACGTACCCACATATGAAGGCCATCTTTTGCACATCCTTTTCTCGAACTCTGAGCTAGTGATAGCCTGATATGAGGTCTATCTTCTAGAACCACCGTGCTCCCTTCAGCTGATCAAAGCAGTCGTCAATCCTCAGGAGTGGGTACTTTTTCTTCACAGTCTCCTAGTTCAGGTGACAGTAGTCAACACAAAGCCCCAAGCTTTCATCCGCCTTATTGATGAACAGAATCGGGGCTTCCCAGCGAGAAACACTAGGCCAGATGAATCTCTTCCCCTGTAAGCCCTCCAACTGTACCTGCAACTCACTAAGCTCAGCAGAAGCCATCTGATATGCTATCCTAGATATCGGTGCCATCCCGGGGTATATGTCAATGTAAAATTCCACCTCTCTATGAGGAGGTAGACCTGGGACGTCATTAGGGAAAATATCCATGTATTGGTCCACCACTACAGGATAGCTCGGACTCTCCACATCAACTACTCCGAGGGAAAGGCAGGCCAACTAATGAGTGATTGGATGCACCCTCCTCTAAGTAAGTCTTTCCTATGCTGCAAAGCCTCCCTTCTCGCCGGTGAAGGTGAACCTAGTCCCATCCATGTGGACACACCGCAATTTTCTCCTAATATATTCGATCTGATCATGGACTGTAGATAACCATTCCATACCCAAGATGATTTCGTTAGGCCTCGACACTGCTATGAGGAGATCCCAGCCAAAGCTCTTGCCTTTTGGAGTAAGTTCACACTACTGGAACCAGTGTGTAACCGTCGAATCTGCTCCCACAAGAATCTCTAGTCGTAAGGATCAAGCCAACAGCTCCGTCGGAATATTTGAGCTCCGAACAAGGGCAGTGGAAATGAAAGAGTGACTGACACCTATGTCTATAAGAACTACAGCCAAGGTGGAGTAGATACAGATCGTACCTCAAATCATCTTCGGAGTGCCATGATCGTAAGCCTCAGTTGCCTGGAGTTGGGCTCTCGCCTGTCCACCTGCTCCCTATGGTCGGGATGGACCTCCTGGTGGTGGTGGTGGAAACACCTTGTAACATCATCCACCACCAACTGCACATCCAGATCCTCTTCCACATCCACCTGTGCCCTGTGGATCGCCTCGATCGAACCTCTTCCTCTGCCTGGGAGGTCCCTCATCTTTCAGCTGATCATCTGAATTGTGGGTCGGACAGTCACGAACCATGTGACCCTGCCCGCTGCATGTGAAACACTTCTTTTTCCACGAAGGATTGGCTCTGCCTCGTGTTCCTTTCATAACCATACCGGTGTCTTGATGTCATCCACCGGATGGTCTGGTCCGCTTGGACCTCTACGACATATGTCGGCTACTTGCTATAGAAGACTATGCTATGTGATGCCCGATGGTGGGTCTCACTGCTGGTGACTGCTCAGCAAGGAAACTCTCCACTAAGAGGGCTTTCTCCAACACCCCTGCCTACGTTGGGATGATAAGGAAGATCATCAAAGCCCTGATCTCTCACCAGAGCCCCTGCTCGAAGGTCCAAGACCTGAAGAATGGGTCGTGTACCTTATCTTTGGAGTAGCATGATAGTTTATTGAACCTCGCTAAGTACTGAGCTACTGTCCTGCTAACCTGTTGTAGAAACAGTATCTCCTGTATCTGCACTGCATGTAGGGTGGATGGGACAAACTCCACCTGAAACAGGCTCTCAAATTCTGCCCAGAATAGTGTCACCTCGTCATGCACCTGGAGCATCAGGCACCACCATCTTTCTGTTGTTTCCTGAAGGAGAATCGCAGTAAGGATCATAATAAGGTCTGCTGGTGTTCCTACCAGTCTGAAGACTCTCACCACAGCCTCCATCCAATCCTTAGATGCATATGGGTCTGTCTCACCCCTGTACCTATGCGGCCTCTAGAACTGGAACTCGTGCAACATGCTCAAGAGGAATGCACTCTCTTCTGTTGGGGCTGGTGGCATCGGTGGCCCAATGGGTAGCATTACTGTTGGTGCCTCCGCTGTAATAGGGCCGTGTACCGAGGCCTCATCGATCGGAGGGCCTCTATCTCATACAAAGCCCGGTACCCTGGCTGGCTATCTGCGTGGGGCCATCCTGAAAAGTAACAGGTGTTCCACGGTCAATAAGTTATACCTTGTGAGCTAAATCAAAGAGATCACAATGAACACTCTTCAAAACACACAAGCAATCAATGTTTTCATGCACTAAGTCAGAAAGCAGAAGTCAGGGTCCTGGTGTATGGATACGTTGGCCGCCACACCAACACTGAACTCTCTGAACTGAAAACCACACTGCCTACACTTAACACTATTTCTTCACAGAAAAGATTAGAGTCCTAAGTTCTGCGGTAGAACCGACTCCTCTGATACCAATTTGTCACGACTCATCCCCCAGGTCCTGTGTCGTGACTACCCCAAGCCCATCTTCCATATGCCAGGGGATGATGACTAGCACCAAAGGCGTAAATCCCTAAACTCGAAAGGCATTGCCTTTATAACTGAAAACACACACAATAGAGTACACAGTAGAATACAAAACACTAAGAAAATATGTATATTATGAGAGTTCTAAAAATTAAAGGGGCTAAAAATACAATCCCAACTATAAAGTACAAGTACAACTGAAAAAAATAGATGAAAGGTGAAAAGTATCTCATGGATCATCCACCACGGATCCTACCTAAAGGGTAGGTACAGATAGCCTCCTTAGCACTCCACGTCCGTCAGTCTCCACCGGGTACGGACTCGTCGTGAGATCCACCTCCGGGTACCATCCACTCCTCATACACTCAGCCTCAGTCAATGATGTCAGTCGTCTGCATCCAACACAACGAGGTGCGGGCATAGCCTGTGCAGGGGTGAGTATAACGATACTTAGTAGGGACACTAAGACCCTCAAGATCTCACAAAATCCAACAAGGATAAACCACAAGGTATGAAATCAACAGATAACCCCACTTAGGGATATTCCCATACATATACCTAAGTTATCTCGTAATCCATCTTAATCATGAGAAAAACAAAAAAGTTACTGACTCAGCTCACACCAGTATACCACTTTTGAAGATAGATAGAGATGATCCGATGTAGCTACTGAATCATCTATTTTGTCGAACCCACACAGGATCCAGGAATAGAAATCAGAACTGTCGAACCCACACAGGATCCTAGAACAGCTATTCTGTTGAACCCACATAGGATCGAAAAACAGAAGTCAGAACTTTAAAACCCACACAGGATCCAGGAACAGTAGTCAGAGCTTTCAAACTCGTACGGGATCCAGGAATAGTCTTCAGTGCAGTCGAACCCACATAGGATCCAGGAACAGTCAAAAGTGCACAGCCAACCATAGGGTTCTGCACGAAGCATGCTTGATTTTGAGAGGGTCCACTCCTCAAGTCGAGTGTCGATACAGCAAGTGCCAAGAATTCCCAAGAAAAAGTATCTCAAAGGTCTGCCTCGTCATAGAGATCTCAACGCAGTAGACGACACGTCAATCGGACGCCTGGTCTGTGAGTTATTAGCCTTTTGGTCCTAGGGGCCAGGTTGGATTCATGTACGATCCAACCTTACCATGTCTCAACTAAACCCCAGACTTCATTGGGGTATACTCAAAGGGACGACTATGCTCCAAGATTTCCAGCACCGCTGACGGATCGTCAATTGGACGTCTGGTGCCAAAGATATGGCCAAAAGAATGTAAAGGGTCGGTAGTGGGCCCGGGTCTGGTCCAATCTAGTCGGATCGACCCAGTCTGACCCAGCGTTTCACCCAGCCCATTGGGTGGGCTGTCCTGTTAATTTTGGACCAGCCCGCTGGGCCCGGCCCAGCCGGCCACAAGGGCGATTCGGCCCGTGCTTGGGGCCCGTTCGGCCCAGAGCGTCGCGAAGGCACGGCTTGGCCCGGAGGGCGCGACCAGGACAGTTCGTCCAGGGCGCCGCAAGGGGGACCACAAACCAGATTGGAAGGCCAGGCGGCTGGGCAGGGCACAGCCAGGGGGGCCGGCGGGTGGCCGGTTGGGGCAGGGAACGGCCAGCGCAGGCCGGCGCGGTTCGGGCAGGGTGTGGCCAGGCAGGCCAGTTCGGGCGGTAGGGTAGGGCGCGGCCAGGCGGGCCGGTGGCTGGGAGGTGCACGGCTAGGTGGGCCGGCGGCTGGGAGTTGTGCGTCCAAGCAGTTTGGTGGTCGGGATACGTATGGTCAGGCGGGCCGGCAGCGGCTGGGAGCCGGGTGGCGCGGGCCGACGGTGGTGTGGCCTGGGTGGCTCGGTCGGAGGACCGTAGTTCGGTCTGGATCATCAGAGCACTGCAGGGGAAGTGTGGTTCACGGAGGACATGGGTAGTGCGGCCTTTGTCATCACTGCCTTCGTCGCCTCATTTCTCATCGCTATGTTGAATGTTCAACATAAACAAGATCAATAGAGGGGTCAGGCCATGTTGGTTTGGCTCGTACCCTCTGTATTTAGGGTGGTATCAATTGGTTCATCAAAGATGTATGATGTAAAAAAGTTATTTTACAACCACGCAAAGAATTATTTCTATCCTAAGAAGACAAAGAGAAAAGGAATAAAACACAAAATTAAACCCCTACACTTGTTCATCATTCATCATTCGTCGTTCATTGACAGAGTCGTGGAAAGTAGATAAAGAAGTTCATCGTTCATCATGTCTATCACACGCTTCCAATCCTGAGCTGCATCGTCTCATGGAAGACGCTCCACGTCGGTAGGTGTCCGAGGAAGAATTTTGAAGAGGATCGGCATTCTTCCTTGGTGGAGTTTTCTTCTTTCTTCATTCTTCATTGGGAGCTTTTATCCCTTGCTCTCCTCTTCCCAAGTTCCACCAAATGAAAAAATGACAACCAAAAGAAATATGTCCCCCAAAAATAATAGATTGTCAATTATTTTAGAATGTTGGATTTAAAATTCAAAATGGAGTATTAATTAATTGACCCCACCCAATTAATGTGGAGGATTAGGGAAAGTTGGCACAAATTAATTAAAGGGGAGTTGAATAGGCTCCCCTACATTAATTTGGAGTTTGAGAGTTTCTCCACTTTAATGGGGAGTTTGAAGGGGTTAAAGTCCTGGGTGTTCCCCACCACAATTAACATGAAGAGAAGGTTGGGTTCAGGTGGTCCCCACCACCATAACCTCTCATGGGAGGTTAAGGTGTGGTGGTCCCACCTCCAACTTCCATGAAGAGGTTTTAACCACCAAAAACTCACATGGTGGCTCAAATAAAATAAAGTTTCGCTCCCTTTATTTTATTCTTTTTTTCCATGAAAACTCAAAAACAAACTTTTTTTCTCAACCAACTACCATCGAGGTGAAATTCTTCTTAAGAGAATACTGGCGCTGCGAGTTCAACGGTGCCCTCAGATTTCAATTCTGAGCACCAGTTCAAAAGTTATAAAAACTCGCTCATACATTTACTGAACGTACCCGAACAAAACTTTAGAAATTGATTTTAGGAAAACTGGACCTCGGAATAAAGAACTGTAAATTTTCACGAATTCGTAAAATTACCATGTATTTAAGAAAAAAATTCCACATAAATTCCGGGTCCTTAAAAGATATGCCTTATTCACCACTTACTTATTTTTTTTGGTTTATATATAATTTACATTGATATATCATATCATTAATCACTTTATCTTCATGGTATTCAATATTTCATTTGATGAACATTAATTTTATAGGTCATACGGTTATAATTTTTGCGTAGTGGTAAGGGAATTCTTAACCCAATTTCCCTTATTTGGGTTGAATATCTACTCTAATGATTATTTCATTCTATGATAATGTGGGAAATTAATTTGTATTATAATATTTTTTATTTAAACTTTTTTTATTTTTATTTACATCTAATACACATAATTTATTAATTTGGATAACGCTCACACTTTCTTTTAAAAATACTCTTAATTTTTTATTTATTCAAAATTTAAAAGAAATGTTTTTTAACTTATAAGGAATGGTAATTTTTCCCAATTTTATAATGCCGTAATATTTTCAGGAATCATTTACAAGTTTAAAATGTTATTTACAAACAAAATGTCTCCTTTATAATTTCATGGATTCATAAATAAATTATTCCAATGTAAAAAAGGGTATTTCTCTCATGAAATTGTCAATGATTTTGATAGATTATTTTCATCGTTGTCATCACTCTCTATTGAATATTATTCTAACTTTAGGTTCATCTCTTATGATACCATCTACCATATTTTATTGAATGTTTTAGGATCATATTTATTGGGGATGTACTATCTTGATACCATTCTCTATATTACTCAGGACAGTTTAGGGTTATGTTTACTGATTGGGGAAATTATTTACATTTCACATGATAGTATCGATATGAATTTATATGTTGATTATTTTTTACCCCTTTAATATGAGGAATTAATTTAACTTATTAAGTGTAAGGTGGGGTCTTCTATATCCCCTCAATGCATCGGTAGATCTCATGATACAAACTAGACCAGGTTTTGGAAAATACCTTTCCCATTTATGTATAATTATTGAATGAGGCCTTGATGGTATGTTTTAGACATCCCACATTATGAATTTCATCATTATGATATTAATTATTGATAATACATGTGGTTATTTGACTATTAGAATATCCATGGTTAAGTTTAAATTTCTTATGATTATTTATATGGAATTATTTGATCTTATTTTATTCCATCCATATTATAGTCAATATAATGTTTTAATGGAATTTGTTTTTAGTTATTCTCCTTGCCTTATTGTTTAGGTCTATTTATGATAGCTTTTGTTGTATGATCACCCTTACTGAGAATCTGAGCTCTCCTTTTTCTTATGTTTTATTCTTCCCTGAGTTTATAAGAAGTTTATTATGTTTGATAAGTAGGGATACGCTAAGGGGATTAATGGTGTTCTCAAAGAAAAGGCTTTTTTTGTTTTTTGTCTAAAATGTATTTTGAATTTCAAATATGTATCTAGTTTTTCAAGATAACTAAACTATTCTATCATTTGGGATGTGATACCTAATAATCATGTCAATGTAATAAAATAGGGCATCGACTTCGGGCTACTCAGGTTGGGTTCCTTACAATTATAATATTAAATTAGTATACAAATGATAAGGAATTAAATGTATGCATACCAAATGATATATTTTGTTATTATATTATCAAAACACACACACACAGATATATATATATGTGTGTGTGTATGTGTGTGTGTGTGTGATACATGATATTACCATTGATTTTCCAAATAAATACTCATCTTCGATGTTAAATCTAATTATTAGATTTATCTCATAATTAATATAATATAATGAAAGGTTAGAATATAAAAAATTGAGATATTAATTTTTGAAGTTAGAAATTAATAATCTTCATTATTCAGAAATGATAACTTCTTCAAATATATTAATTTATAACACTCCATATTAGATTTTTTGATTTCATTAAATAATACATTATCCTACACTTTAAAAAACTATAGTAAAAAAAGAAACCAAAAATAATGTTATTCCAAGAAAATTTGAAGCTTCATCCTTAAAAACATTATTTTGAAAACTAATTGTCAAAAACCTGATGTAAGGAATAAAGAGTACAGTATTTTCTAATATCCTTGATTAGATTATGATATACTTTGAAGTCTTAAAAACCGTGTTTTATAAATCATCTTCTCAAAAGTTGTAATTGGTGATGATTATGTGAATAAAACTATAAAATGTTCATATCTTAGTTTGTTGGGAATTGATCTCACCATTCTTTTGAATCTCATGTGTAATTTTTTTTATGAGATATGTTTGGTCTATAAATGATTTTTAATTACTCCAAATAACTATTCTCATGAAAATTAGTAATAAAAACATAATTGTTACAATATATACTATCCATGATAAAATTTATCATTTAATAAAAAACATTTATTAAAAGATTTAGAATAAGTAATAATTTATACTCTTTAAATATCTATGATTAAGGAAAAATATTAACTTGTATTAAATTTATCATAATATCGAAAAATATTATTTACATGGAAAATTTTCACATTAAAAGGTTATATTTTAGGGATATATAAATATAAATATATATCTAATCCTCTAGGGATAAAAAAGATCTACATCATTACCTCATGTAGGATTTATACCACTCTTGGAATTAAAATAATAATATTTTTTTATTAATTGTACTTTCATGAAAATGTAAAATCAATCCACAATTAAATATTTCATCTTATATATCATTAATTAAAAATACAAGTACATTCTTTATAATGTTATAATCAAAAATTTCATTGATTATGAAAAATATTCATGAGTTTAATGTTATCCAAAACCTATGGATTGATGAGAAAACATCAATTTATTAAAATCATGTGATGATAAAATCAATTTTAAATTTTAAATTTATATGCATATAATTCATTAATGTAACATGAAATATATATTATTCATTCCACCCATAAAAAAAATTAGATTTGGTGAAGCTTTCATAATTTTGAATATGCCAAAGACATCTTGAACCCTTAAATTATTAATATATATATATATGTTGTATTCATTGTAATCATATATAAAACAATGAATCCATTTATACAACATGATCAAAATTTAAATATAAAACAATTAATAAGAAATAAAAATTATTATAATAATATTATATGCATTCAATATCCATTATATTTTGAATAAGTGATCAAAAATTTCTTTAAGTTTCACATAAAAATTATTGCTTTAAAAATTATTTTTAACTAATTATTTTGATGTCGATGTCTCTCAAAACTCATTATTACCAATGAGTTTTTGAAGAATTAAAAATTTAAAATACATCATCAACAATAATTAATGAGATATTATTATTTATTTGGATCCAATATCATTTCAAAGAAAATATTTAAAAAGATATATTTTATCAATATATTCATTTTCCCCATTTAAAGAAAATATAATTAATAAATTACCTCATGTTGAATAATTATTTTATATAATATGTAAAAAAGTGTTTCTAGAGTGTATAAATCATGCCAAACTATTGATATTCATCACTTTTTATTGAATTATTCATGGAAGAGTTTTGAGGATATTAGAAATGATTTAATTGGAACAACTAGAGATGTTAGCTTCCATGGGTGTGGAAGCAAATGACCATCATTTAGAGGTTGATAATATTACTATTAACAATCTCCAAATGGAGGTCGGTAATATTGTGATAAAAAAGAACCAATTTTTCCCACCTTGAAGATTAAAATCACGTGTTTTTTTAGTGTTTTTATGTACCATTTAGAACACATTAATAGTATAATTAGAAACTATTAAATAGTGTTTTTATGCTAACACGCTCCGATATGTGATTTATCCATATTCCTTCATCCTGAATTATCTAGAACTCGTTGTCACTACTCTTGAAAATCCCTAACACAGCTAATGACCCTACACACCCTGGGCCACCCTACAACACCATTGGTCACACTCCCAAACACCCAAAAACCTTGAACAGTGACACCTCCATTCCCCTGACACCCTCCCACCTGGTGGCCATCATATATCTACTATGTATAGTGATTTCATTGTCATGTGGACATCAACGACTACTAACACACTTACGGGAAAACTATAAGTCCTGAATTTGAGTATGTGTATGGGTATTTTAGTGGCTTCTAAATGGTGGTGGCAGAACACTTTAGTGATGATCCAAAAATGACCTTCGTTTAGCAGTTGTTGAGTGGTCACTAAAGGGATTTAGTGGCCACCTTTTTTAGTCACTAAATTTATTTATACTAGTACTGAACTAGATCATATTATTTAAATTATGTGATTCTCAATATTCATTTCAATCAACATGAAAAACATATGATATATATTCACTAATAAATAATAATACACGTGACCATTCAATATATGCATATTTAATAAAATATATAAATGGTTCACAAGATAGTTTAAGGTACCCATATATATTCCATAATTAATTATTCATATAGATATTGTAAATTCATATACAATGTAGTTAGTGACGATTTAAATAATTTACCTTGATATGAAACTCGTGATAATTCAATATATTTAATCATGTGGGGAAAATCCATAGTGTCATGTAGAGAATAAAAAGTTCTCTTATAAAAAAATGTAGTAAACATGCATCCATCCTATAATTGAATTCATTATTATTATCATAATGAAGGTAGAAATTTTTTTCAAATAATTTATGATCATGTATATATTTACTAGTCACAATTGATCTTGGATAGCTCAAATAATTATATCATATAATGAATGTGTCAGGATTGGTAAAATTAAGATTTATTATATTTTATTTGGTTATATATATATTTAAATAAAAAAAATAAAAATAATGACTGTAAAGTTTCTCTAAAATAAATTATTTATTAAAAACTTTATACCAACATTTGGGCATATAATTCCTCTTTCAAATCCTTTGACTAATTTGTAAGTATCTATTGATGTACTTATATGAGAAAGAAATAACACTTCAATACTTTTGATTAAAAATAAACTTATATGAGTTATTTTCATCTTTATAATCTTCCATTAAATACATTTAATGAAATAGATGGATATAATAAAAAACTAAAATACTCATGTTTATTAATATAATTTCCATTTATGATGTTTTATCATCAATTAATAAATAAATTCATAATATACTCATTATAGGGATCTGGGTTTTCTTGATCAACATTGAAATAAATTTTGAGTTTCGTGGAACCAGGATATTTATAATGGTAAAATAGAAAATTTAACCTAGAAGAAGACCGCATGAAAATTATTGGATGGTTATGTTGATTTTGGGGAATGGTGTTACCCTCTAACTGAGCCAATTCATAATTGTGGGCACCAAAAGGCAATGATAAAATTATATTGATTTTAAAAGTATTATTTTTATCCCACACATGTTTTTTTGTGATGAAATGGGTATATCTATTTAATGGAGAATTTAATGGGATATCTAACAATTTTGTTGAGTTTTAAATGTGGTTTTTACCCTAGAAATGATGCAAGTTAAAATTTCATCAGGTCCCATGATAGGTTTTAGTCACATACGAATTTTTTTGATTAAATTAAAAAATTAATTAAACTAAATAATTAATTATCTAAAAAAATCTCACCCTATTTAAAACCCTCTAATAGAAAATCTCTAGGGAAAGACCTTGAGATATCTAAGAGGATCCATATGGGGGTAATCTTGGTGTTTAATCAAGGAATATTCTTAGGATTTACTACAAACTTCATGGGGATTGGAAGTGAAACTTATGTAGATATATTCACCTCTAAAAATCATAATATTAACATGGTAGGGATTTTTTATTTCTGGATTTCTCTTTTTTTTCTTAAATTTTCAAGAATGGATTAATAATCTACTCCCTTTTCCCAATATTTTCATGGACTTATCATTTACAACTCATAATTTTCCCCAATTAATCTGTTAACTTTATTTTTACTATCTTATTAAATTGTACACACCTATAATTGATGGTCAATTTTACAATGACCATCAGTGAAATTAATTTATTTTTTTATTTATTTTTCTCCCACCATTATTCTTGTATTCATTTTTGACCTATGGTTAAGATGAATATTTGATTTTCTTGGTCGGATTTTAGCCATGATCGAATCTCCCAACCATGTGTGTTTTTTTGATTCAACAATATAAGTTGGGGTGAGAAAAAAGAATATTAGGTGGAAGATGATTTTGAAGGCATGGAGGCATGAAATTATCCTTAAGTGCCAAAATTTGTGGGAAACGAAAACTTCCTTAGGTGTCGATGAATTTAATTTCTGAGGAATGAAGGATAAAGATTGATATCTAGGGGAATTATATATATGATCACGTCTTTGGAGATAATACTAAGTGTTATTGGAGGTGGAATCGATGATGAAGATTCAATTGTGAGGTGAGAAGATGAATATGGCATTAAATACTTGACTACATGACATGAATTTCAGAAGAACACATGTCATGTGTCTCATGGGTGAGGTGGGTAGGGTTTCAAATGGAGGTAAAGTTCACACATTGGGTGACTTAACCTAAATGTTAGGTACCCCCTAGCCAACCTACCGAGCATGTAAAGACTATAGACACCTAGGTTTTCATTTATCCTTGCACACCATGAGGGTCAGGACCACATGTTGTGTGCCTTTTTTCATGACTTGGGTTACGTTGGTTCATTCTGAGTACACCATCTAGTTTGACACATCATATTGTTTATCCTACATGTCATGTAGATGGTATTTTCAAGCCACGAAGTGTACTAGTACCCAACTAGGATATTTCTTAGTGGATACGCATCATGTTCCCTATAACACCTGTTATGAACTCCTTCTAGATCTGGTTACTTATTGTATTACAACATCGAGACTCGGATTTTGGAAAGGAAATAGCACATCATATATTTTTTATAATAGAACATGATGGCGTCCTTTTCCCAAACATTAGGTATGAGATGAGAGGTGGTTCAAGTAGGTTATTCTTTCTTTAGATTAATATAGTTAATGATTGGGATTGAGCATGATGGTTACAGTTTTCATAGGGATGAAAAATTCATGGAAGTAATGTTTTTTCAGGGCGTGAATCTCCCACTTTCTTAAGGTAGGGTTAGAAATTTCTCTTGTATGGTTATGATGTGGGATTCTTTACCCATGGATCTTATAGGTACATTATCCCCCCACCACCACCACATAGATGGGGCATGGGATTCTCTATCAGTGGAGTCAATATCCCCCCCATATAAGATCTCATTTGGGGCATGGGATTCTCCACTAGGGTCTGTATTCCCCATATATTCTTTGTTCATGGGTTCTCCCTTACAATTCTTGTGAGGTTATGTTAGTTTCCCAACATTGGTAGTTTGGGTTCTTATATTATGTAAAGGTTTTGATGGGTTATAGGGTGTGGTACTTCCTTTATTGATGAGTGTACTTCAATAATTAATAGGCTCACATTTATAGATTCTATAAGTAGATTAGTGGTGGGAAAGGCTGATCCATTTTTATTTATTCGAGTCTTATGATTCTTCACACACTGTTTGGTGTTATTCAAGATTTGCTGTATGGATGGAAATATATTTAAAACTTTTTGGAAAATTCACTTATCTTTGTACCTATAGTTTTTCATGAAATTGTGACCTACATGGATTAGAATTGGGATGTTTGGGACTTTCATGTATTTATTAGGGAAATATGGTGGTTGATCATATCTATATTATTTATCTTTAATATTATTTCAGTTTATCTTTATACTCGGATCTTTGATATGGATTTTTGTTTGGTTTATTTCTTTTTCTTCCCCTTGGTCGTATCTAGAACCAATAGTTGAGATAAATTGTTGTTATGTGTTTACTTTTTGTTTTTTGGGGATTCTTACTAGGTATGTTTATACTCATCGCTAGATAGGACTTGTTCCCACACATGTTGTGTATGTGTAGATGATGCATAGGTTCCAAGATGGTCTGGGTATATATGGATCTAACATGTTTGGTTAGATTGTGTATCAGAGGAATGTTTTTCATTGTTTATTTTAGGTTAATACCCCCCCCATATTGATAGATATTCCTACTTTGTTCTTCTCAATATCCCTAGACCTATTGGTGGTGGGAAAGGGGTGGAACTTCAGCCTACAGCTTGCCTGAGAGCGGCCTCAATGGATCAGTTCACGTCATAGTGGTATCATAATGTGTTTTTTAGGGATAGTGTTTGGAGTTAGTAGCCTTGTGAGGATTCGTTTGGTAATTTTGGGAAATTATTTTAAGAGGGTATTATGTTTGGTTATCAAGCTATGGATATTATTGTAGGTGTAATGACCAATTTATCCTTTCACTATTACTCTAATAATATTTTAATGATTCCAAAAAAATAAGATATCATGGTAGGTTATGTTGGTATATTTGTCATATAGCGGGAAGTTATGGACTTTCATGTCCTTCTTGGGCCGGTTCATCAAGATATTCTCTCATCCCTAAGAGTTCTCCCTATCGAATAAAAGGTGTTACTCATTAATAGATAGATTTTGTGATGAGACTGGATCATGATGATCCCATTCTTGTAGTTTGGACTTTCCACCACTAGATAGTAAGGTTTTAGGAATTGTTTTTAGAATTTGGTTGTGTGATATCCTTACCCTATTATTTTAGTAAACTTCACTCCCTTCTATAAATAGTAAATGATTATTATAGAGTTAATGATAGTTCTTAATGAGTGGGTAAAAACTACCCTTGGTTTTATTTGGTGTTTTCTTATCAATTATTGAGATGATCTTAATCCCTAGGTGATAGGTATTTAGCTGCGAATAGGGAATTTTTTTCATTTATTTCATCATAAACTGACTATATATTGATTATTTCCTTGAGATCCTTTAATGTAACTATGAGATGTTATGGAGTGACATTAATTTGCATAAAAATCCAGAAGATTCAACTTTATTTTTCTTGGAGATTGATCCCTTAGGTTGGGATGGAGTTTTTTCAGAGGATGTTGACCTTTTTATAGGTTGGAACAAGCTTGTCATGTACATGTTGAGGCTAATGGATTTCTCTAGGTGCTTCTCTAGGAATGTTCTTTAGTGAAATTATCAATATCATTGGTTCTAGTCGAGACTATAAAGAAACCCCTATTGAGTCATGACTATGTTTTCATACTACATTACTCAAGTTTAAGCCCCTGATAAATCCCTGGCAGATTGAGGATTCTTGGTGGTGATATGGCATGGCTATGGGAGTAGGTATAATTACTATCTAAAAATAGACATTGTAGTGTCATAGATATACCTATACAAGGGATATAACATTGATATCTAAGATATCCTTATCGAATCCCTTGTTTCTTATCCTGGAGTTGTTTAAAAGTCATTTCAGTGGTGTAGAAGCTAATTTAGATCGATGGTTCCACTTTCCTCTCATATCATAAAAACCTTTAGTTTGTTCTTATTATGTGTAGAGTATTGACAGTCAGATATGTGGAATGATTTTCTTAGGATATGACTCTGGTTTGGTATCATTAAGTGTAAATTTTAGTATGATTCATTTCTATTCCTCATGGAATACTGTATTGGTTGGCATGGTAATGTGTTAATTATCCTATATTATATGTTCAGGATCTAGATATTCTAGTATAACCCATTTCCAAACACTACCTAGTCACGTAACATTCACTTGTGGTGAAATGTTTTTTAATCACCAAATCTGATGAGGCAATTCTATCCTTGGTGGAGAAATAGTTCCTTTAAAAGATCCCCCATGGTAGATAAGAGTCATTGTAGTACCCACCTTAGTATAAAATAGTTACCCATCACCAATATAGTGAGGTGTTAGGGATTTAGTTGATGAAGTGAGTTTTTTCTAAAATATTAAGTGAGACCCCCGGTGTAACAACTAGAGATAACCCTCTACATGTTAATACAACTAAACATTAACTGGTGAGAAATGGATTTTTTCTAAGTGAGTGGGTGAGTATTCACATCTTGTAAATGTTAGAGAATTTACAAATACTTTTGAAGGCTGACCTCTAGTTGACCCATGATGAGAGATTTGTGTATACTTCCACCTGAAATCTAAGGATGAATTTTAAATGTTGATTAATGGGATAATGAATTCCCTTATTAGGCTTGTAAAGTTTATACACTAAACATTATCATGATATGGTTCAAGGTGAATCCTATTAGGTGTTGTGAGATTTATCATTCCTTATCACGAGAGTGTTTGTTGAAAAGAAAAATCTCATTGGGTGGTGACTCATCTAATGTTGAAATGTTATCTATTTTTATGTTTAATCCATGGAATTTGATAAGATCAAAGCAGTGAAATAGTGGACTGGTGGTTGGATATTCTGAATAGAATTCCTTAAATTTATATGGAAGTAGAGGTGCTTGGTAATATGGATTCATGGAATTTTATTCTTATGTATAGAGGGATATTTTTCTCACCATTGATAGAAAATGGTGGCCCCACACTATTCTATTGTGCGATAGAGGTTAGGGTATTAATGTTGTCGATTTTGTGGTTATTTTTTATAGAATATCCTTTGATATAATGCTAGTATAGGTTTCCTAAAGGTGGGGGGACCATCACTCCTTTTACTAGGATGATTAATGTTTTCTATCAATTATCATGTTAGATGTGGGGATGGTAAATATAAGAATAGATTTTATAATAGATTATGTTCCTCTGAATGAATTTCCTAGTAAATAATTGTGTATTTATACACCACATGGAATCTCTTTTTATATGATAAAGGAAGTGTTATTCTTGAGTGGTTGTGTTTTTTGGTTACTCAGAAAGGTGTTATATTGGGGTCTAGATCTGATAAAGAAGTTTCATCAAAATGATATGGAACATTTTCTTAAGATTTTGTAAAATTTTGACACCTGAAGAGTAATGGTGTGATATTGAGTGATTAATAAAGGTTGGTGTGGTTCATATGGTTCAAATAAGTATCTTTCATGAGAAAATGATGAAATCAATACTAGGATATATTCGATAGTGTTTGAAAAACATTATAAGGATCAATATGAGGTTAGAGGATTACTATGAATATTCAGGTTGGATAATAACACATATATCACCATTGATTCATGATATAGTAACACTGGTATATGTGCCTTACTGATAGGTGATGTTAGATATGATGAATTAGGATCAAAGGATCTTTATTATAATAAACTACTTCAATCCCATTAATAAATATTATGTAATTATTGATATTTTGTGAAACATGGATAGGTTTTACTCAAACAATGACTATATATAACCCTCTTTAAAAGTGGGGAATTGAGTTCTCCCACCAATGATAACCTTGAAAAAACACTTTTTTAGGATGGGTTTTAATGGAATATTCATTCATTTTGTTACATTTAGTAGATAACCTTGACATGAGAAAGGATTTGGGTATTTAATCTTATAAAAAACCACATATATTGGATATGTTTTTTCATTAAGTTATTTCTTGTGATGAGATGGAGTTAGTGGAATTAGTGATGTGAATATATGATCCCTTCTTGGATGGTGTGGCACAATGATCGCTTAGGACTAGACCCATGAAGATGAAGGAAGTGTGTGTGGGTGTGTGTGGATTCCACACAAGTTTTTATGAGATTTCATGGTTAGTATAACCTATTATTTACTTTTCATGGATGAAAATGGATTAAAGATGGGGAGTATGTATATACCTAAGTTTTTCATGGTTGAGACTTAGATCAATTTTGATTTTCCCAGTCCCAGGACCTTTTCAAGGGAAAAATGAAAATTTTACCTTAACATATTACCTAATAAAAAATTATTATGGTTATATTTATTATAGATAATTTTTTTCACTCCCAACCTATGATATAATGGAATTTTGAGCATGTAAGGGGCTTAATAAAAATATATTATGTAAAAAAATATATTGTGTATAAAAATATACTGAGTATAAAAATATTATTTTTAGATTACATGCATGTTTTTGTGATGAAATGATTATATCTATTGAATTGATCATTATATGGGAGAAAATACGCTATGTTTAATCATAAAACATGGGTTTTAACATAGTTATGACGTAATAAATATTCACACTAGTTCCTACAAAAGTTTTAGTTGCAAAAAAAGTTATAAGAATAAATTAAATAATTACTTAGACTACTTAATTAATTATTCAACCCAATATTCCTCTATTTAAACCACTATAATACAAATCCTTTTGCATATCTTCACAAACATATGATATTTGAGTGGATCCTCTGTGATGGGATATTAGTGTGTGATAGAGGAAGAGTCATGGGATCAACAATGAACCTATCTAGGATCACTAACAGCACGAACATTGAAATATTCATCTCCAGAAATCATACTATTGATGAGGTTGAGCTTTATTAGTATTATATTTCACTCTATATCTTAATATTTTCAAGCATATGTTGATACACATCTCCTAATTCTTTATGTTTTCATGGACCAATCATTTATAATTTATAATTAGCTTGAATTAATTTATTGTATCTTTTTAAAAAAATCTTTGATTTTTCCCACATATTATTGATGTTCAAGTTAAAGATCTTCATAAATGATATGTAATTTATTGTTTATTTTATGTTCTCCCACAATTCGTAACATATTATTTATAAATATATATTTATTCTAAATATTAAAATTTCTCAGTCATATTCAATCTGTGATTGAATTTAGAGACCATGAATGTTTGTTTTATTTAACAACAGAGCTTAAGGAGTATAGAATTAATATGAATTTATGGAGGATCATGAAGGAAGGTATGTGTTGAATTATCCTCAAACACCAATATACAAGGGAAATGGGAATTTCCATGGGTTTCAATGAATTTCATTTATAGTGATTGAAGAATGTAGATTGACATCTAGTGGTGTTGTATTAATTATTAAGGCCTTAAAATAGGTTTGATTATGATTGGAGGTGAAATTAGTAAATACAGTGCAATTTCAAGGTGATAATATGAATCTAGTTTGAAATTCCTAAGTACAAACTTTATATTTTGTAAAAAAAATTGTTTCATATCTCATAGGTGTGATTGATATGGATGTAAATGGAGTTAAATATCATATATCGTGTGACTTAACCCATACACTATGTACCCCTCCTAGCTGGCCTACAGGTTGTGTAAAAGGAATACACATCTAGGTGGTTGTTTTTTCATACACTTCGTGTGAGTTAGGAACACACATTTTAAACCATGTTTCTTTGTGTTTTGGGTTTTGGTGGTACAAGAAAAATACACCACTTGTCCTCACATATAATGTAAATAGTCTTTTCACACTATGCAGTGTTTCAGTATATGATATGGCCACTAAATAGGGGGCCCATACTAGGTATCCCATAGAAAACATTAGGTCATCTTTCTAGATCCAGTGAATTATTGTATTTCCTCATTGATACATGGATTTGAAAAGTTAAATATCTCATTTGGATTGTTTACCCATATATAGCATGATGGTTCCCTTTTCCTTGATATCAAGGATGCGTTATGAAGTTTTGTTAGAAGCTTATTCTTTCAATGTCTTTGGATAATTGAAAACTTGGATCGATCATGATGATTAGAGTGTTATCAAGGATGATAACCCCTTAGTAATGTAATTGTGGATGGGAGTGGGTCTCCTGTAATCCTATGGTAGGGTTGGAAATTCCATCCATTCAGTCAGGGTGTGGGATCCACAACCTATGTATTAAATAGGGTAAATATTACCCCCATATAGGATCTCATTTTGGGTGTAATATCCTCCAATATATTTGGTATACCCCCATATTTCTTGGGCGTTAGATCCTCAATTATAGTTCACATGAGATTACATGGGTTTCATTGTATTAGGGGTTTAGTTTATTTTTTATGGAAATTTTTTTTCGAATCATAGTTTGTGGTACTCCTATAATTGATGATCATGCTTCAATGATTAGAAGCCTCCCCTTCATAGATTCTCGTAGAATAGTGGTAGTTGTAAAGGCTAAGTAGATTATATTTCTTCATATCTTGTGACTCCTCAAACACCTCTTAGTGGCCTTCAATATACGATATATGACTGGTTGGAAATTTTGGACATTGGGGACCCTTAACTACTCTGAGTATACATTTTTTATTATGATATTGTGAACCTCATGGGTTATAGTAGGGATGGTTGAGACTTTTAGGTACTTCCTTGAGAATTCTAGTGGTTGAGAATATCTAGATTATTCTTATTCAACATTCTTTTGGTCTGTCTTTGGTACCAGCAACTTTAAGATGACTTGGTGTTTGGTTTCCCTCTTTCTATTCCTAGGATTCATTACTCATATTATGATTTGAGATGACTGGTTACTTGGTGTTTCATTTGTGGATTATGGGTCATCCTACTATGTATTTTTATACTCACCCATGCATGAGCCTTATTCCCACACTTGTTGTGTCTATTTAGACAACACATGGGTTTAGAGATGGTTTGGGTAGATGTACAGTCAGAATTGATTATTTGAGATAACACTTAATGATTCTTGGATATATAGTATGGAGAACAGTGATTTCTGATGTATTCATTGACTATTGTGTCGATGTGTTATCTCTGAATACATATAATTTGGATGACCTTCTTAATGATTGGTGGTTTAGAGACTTATCATATGTATTTTTTCCCAAATATTTACCTTGTATAGTGTAATTGTACTTGTTGTATCATGCCTGAATTAGGTATATTTTAGTTGATCATTTATATATCCTTCTAAGTTTTCAGTTATATTCTATATTATAGATGTTCTTGTTGCGGGTTGTTATAGGTTAAGGTCTCCCATGTTGAGAGATATGCATACTTGATGCTAGTTTTCGGCACTTTTTATATTGGAAGAAGGCTTGGGGTGGAACTCTTGGCCTACTATCATATAGAGATATTCCCCTATGGACTGTGTTGTATCAAACACAATGGATTAAGCACACCACCTAGAATTTATATTCCATTTTTGAACTTTTGGTTTAAAAAGTATAAAAATGCATCAATAAAAAAGAGGAGTCCCCGTGTATTTTGAGGTCAGTGGATGTGGAAATAAGAAGCAATGGAGAATAATATTTTGTATTTACAAAGAACGCCTCCTCACAATAGTAATTTTAATTTATAGAATAATTTTTAAAATAATAGTCCCTCTAAAAATTATGATGAAATCATTTGATAAAATTTTATAACTTCTCAAATATTCATGATAAAAATTAAAATAAGAGTAACACAAATTATATCAATTTTTTATAAATAATTTCATTCTATTTAAGGAATTAAATAACTAAATTGAAATTATATTAACATTGGAGAATTTATTTATTTATTGTATTTCATGATTCATGAATGATAAATCATTATTTTTCAATAAGGATTGACTTATAATAAAATACTAATTTTATTTATCATGATGATCACTCTTTAACAACTTCGGGTGGTAAAATTATTTTCATATAATATATTGTATTATAAAAGTTATATAACTCTTTCATCCTGTTTATGAACTATAAAAATAATAACACCCACTTCATGTGACAATATCAAATGACTTACACAATATTATAATGAAAATTCATAAGCATGTGATAAATAATAATTTATTTATCGATGTTGTCACTACAAGAGAAAAAATTAATGAAAAAAGATATTCTTGATCATAATATCAAAAGATAATATTTTAATATTATCCTTCTAAGGCATACTATTTCTTAAATATTAATAAAATTATTTGTGTTCATTGGAAATTTATTATCTTTAAACCACTTCTGAGGGTTTTATTACTTGTTTATTTTTTATAAAAAATAAATAATGCATAATGATCATTGAAAAGTATCATATCAGCCTAAATATTATTTAAAGTATAATCACTTATATTTACATTCAATTTAGGAATGAATATGGTTGTTTTAATAAACCTTCATTTTAACTTTTGGTAAAAAACATTTGATTGGGTTTTATGATGTCTTTAAGATGATAACATGAATTTTTAATTCAATATTATCACTTAATTTAGAGGTAAATATAAATAAAATATATTTATGGTATTATTCATGGATACTTAATTTCTTTCATATTTTTTACATACAAGAAATAAGATAAATGAGAAAATAAGCAATACAATGAAAATATTTATTAGAAAAAATAAATATCATCTCTATAATGATTATTTATACATTATAATTATACTCACTCCTTTATGGAGTTTGAAGAAATAATAGGTGTAAAATTTTATTATTTCATCATCATGGTTCGTGGAATAATCAACAAATTTTAATTTGGTACACATGAGTATGTGATGTTTGTCATTTGACCACTTTTGTTGGTATTGATTCATCTTTCCATTTGATGAATGGTGTTTGTATTAACATTGAACATATAAATTATTAACATGATTTCAATAATAATAAATCAAATTTTGTTCATTGAATGGAGTATAATTTGATAGTTGTGATTCATTAATACTCTTCATGAGATTTTTATTTTTTTATGTAATGAAATATTAAGACTTAGTTGTTGATATAACTCTTTGAATGAGTGAAAATAATTCACATTTGAAAGTGAAAGCTAAAAAAATGTTTGTAAAAACGTGGTATATGCCTTTTTAATGTATAAATTAACTTATGTCAATGATAATTATGGAGGGAGTGTTGTTATGATACACAATGAGGAAATGTCGGTTATGCTAATAATTTGTTATGAAATGGGATCATAAAACCGATTGAAACCATGAAGTATTTCAAAATTAGGACCTTTTTGTTGATTCTAAATGAATTGTGATGTTAATAAAAGATGAAATGTAATGTTGAATGTAGGTGAACTATAATGAATGGTTGTAGATTGTGATTAAAAAGTAAAAGAAATATATAATAGATAATGAGAAATTAAATAGTCCAAAATAAAAAATTCATAATCACATTATCACACACACACATATATATATAGGCTATATGAGATACCAATTTATATTCCAGATAAATCCTTATATTTCATGTCAAATTAAATGGTAATATTTTTCCCCTAATTAATATAATACAGTGAAATCTTAGAATGTAAAGAATTGATATATGAAATGTTGGATTTGGGAATTAATAATAAAACTTCTTGGGGGAATGATGACAAGTATAAAAATAATAATTTATATCAATATTCATAATTTAAATTCTTAATAATAAAAATTAATAACTAATAGAATTGAATAATTTTGATAATGGAAATCATTTGAGGCTAGTTATGGGATTACCTGGGTGGTAAGTTCACCTCATAATCCTACATGAAGCTCGAGTGGAAGTGAATTTCTATAAATAATGTAGCACTATATTAGTGTGGGAACTTTAGTATAAAATGTAATAAGGCACTATAATAGTGGTACTATTCATCCCAAATGTGATTCTGGGCCACAAAAAGTAGACCCTTCAGCCACAGGGCCTCTAGGCCATTAAGGACCTTCGGGCCACAAGTCCCCTAATCCCTGGAGTAGCTCAGATCAAGTGCAAGAAGTGGAAGCTTGGAAAGTATGAAGGGGTCCATTAAGGGTATAGTGGTTGTGAGGTTGATCAATGGAATTGGTTTATGGCTAAAAAGGTCCCCCAAAAATCCAATGTAGGAAGAGGTAGGGATGCAGACGCGATGAGCAAGCGATGATTGATGATCGGCTTATAAAAGGTGCAGTTGTATTTTTCTGTTACTCCACTAATCATTTAGGACATGTAATTATATGGATTTGGTTCCACTAGAAATTGGGTCATGTAAACAATTATATTTTCACCTATTTAAAAATTGTAATTATCCAAAAAAATAAATATAATTATAGGAAATCATTAGTGGATAAATAAAATTGAAAATGTTTGAAATATTGATTTTTATTGCAGTTGGGATGACAATGGATTAAGTAGCCATTAAAATCTTAGTACTCAAATATAAAACCATTTAATAATTACCAAATATAAACTCATTTAGTACTTGTTTACTTATAACCTCAACCCAAAAATCAATACATATATAAAACCCAAACCCATTTATATGTACTACTTCGAATTTTTATAATATTATATAGGGTAAACCACATTTACAACCTGAATATGAACCCTAATATCAATGTTTTTAATAATTTTACTAAAAAACAATAATTTATATTATATCTGGGTTTCAGATACCCTGTAAGGAGTACTGAAACATGTCCTGATTAATAATTAGAGTTTTTTATTTCGCTTTTTTGTTAAAAAATATTTATAAGAAGTGATTAGCTTAAAAAATATTTTTGAAAATGGGTCTCCTATTGCATTAAACCCATTCATGGAAAATGGATTGGTATCCTGCGTGAAGGAAATTCACAAAATATAAATAAAATATATATATCTTTTGAGAACCCCATTCATGCAAGCTGTATTTGTTTTTCAAAAAAATACAGTGTTTGTGTGAATTACATTTTTGTAGGATAGATTTTATTTTATTTTATTTTTGAAAAAACTTTTTTTTGTTATTATATATATATATAATAAAAAATTAAATATTATTTAAAATACTATTATTTCATTTTAAATTGCAAGCATTAAAGTAATCTGAAAATACAACTAAAAAATTCACTCATGGATATCTTTTATAAGGATGTAATAGTTGACATTTCATAAAGATTTTCTTTGTTAGATTAAAGATAAAATTTTCAAGGTTTATAATAATAATACATAATTAGGTGTGGTATATTGGGTGGTTGACTGAATGGTTAACCAGAAATGGAATAAAAATAAATATTTTTGTTTCTAAATTTATTTTAGTTTAAAAAAAATTAATTAAGTCATTGGATTTATTTATAATATTGAGTTTTTATCCAACATGGTTAAGGGGAGAAGTGTTTTTAGATAATGTTTAACTGAATAGATAAATTAAAACCAAAATAAAAATAAGTGGATGGTTAAAGAAAATTGATAACTGAACTCAAAATAAAATTAGAAAAAGTTATTTGATTTGATAATTAAAATGGTAACAAAAAAATGTGTTTTTCAATTTTCAATTTTTTTTATGATTCAAATTTATGTTTTCCTAACCATATACATAATTGAAAAAAATATATTAATAATATAATTAATTATTATAAATTTCATTAAAATCATTAAAAATTGACAATATAATTAATAAAATGGGTCCCCTCTTCCAAGAAAAAAGAGGTGTTTCAAGGTTTTTAATAAAAAGGAGGGGATTACCTCCTACCTATTTAAAAAATACATATATATAATCAATATAATTAATAATATAACTATCAATTAATAATTAACAAAATAAATATTGTATTAGTAACTAATAATATAACATGTAACGCCCCAAACCCAAGTTTTAATAGTGATATTAATATCATCATTATTTTTGCTACTTATAATTATTATTATTATTTTATGCAAATAAATGATATTAATTCAAACTAATTATAGAAAATGAGAACACATGAGAAACTTTTATTAATAAACACACTAACACATTATAACATTAGAAGTTTGTAACTAATTTAAAAAACTCACTGCAATCCCATGTAATTCCACTAGAAGAACTCCCATAAGAAAAATAAGACCAATTGTGTAGCATTCATCTCTTTAATCCTCCATAATAAGAAATAGAGTAGCCAGAAGAATAACAAGAACACTAAGAACAAGATGAATGTAAAATTCTATTTTAGATAATTCTTGTTGTGTCTTTGGAATACCTGTAGACGTGGTTATTTATAAAAATTTTCATATAACCATTGTAAATATATATTTATATATGTATTTCCATTGGAAAATTTTATGTGATTTTTGATGTTTCTGATGGTTTGGTTTTCTTTCAATTTTAACGTTGGATATTTCTAAAAAATTAAAGATAATTTAAAATTATATTTTAAAATATTAAACTAATGGTAGGTGATGTTCTAATTATAACCATAATAGATAATAAAAATAATATTAACTTTTTAAATAATAATGGAAACTAATTTTAAAGTGTTAAATATATATATACTTATATATATATATAAGTATATATATTTTAATCTATCTATGTTTAATAATTTTTTTTCAAAAATTTGGCTAAGTACCCCCCACAATCGAGAGAATCCTTTATAAGGTCACACTCTCGAGGTCTAGTGGATAGAATATAACAATAAAAACTCAAGAATCATGTCATCCCATGTGTATATAGTAATCCAAATCAGCCCAAGCATGATTCGACCAGGTACATGTCAGCATGTGTGGGTGAGTCAAAGCTCGCACAGCTCGTGTATAAGGTCGTTTTGTTGTGTGTGTTCATGACATCGAACAATGGAACCGCACATCCTACCTTAAAAGGTGGTCCCTGAAACTTGTTTGTTTTCATGTGGGATGTGAGTTTTTCTAGTGGGACCGATCTAGACCACCCATTCCTGTGGTGCGCGATCTCAACTGTTCGCATCCATTGCCCAATTCGGGCCCCCTCCACTTCTATTAAACAATGGGTTTTATCCCATCGATTTGATTTAATTCTGGTGATATGATCCATTCATCCAATTCCAGATCACACTCACCCCTTTTTCATGTTGGAAAAATTCCCAACCCTCTGATCATGTTTCCTTTAATCTGAGCAATCCATTTTCTTTCAGTTTTCTTCCCCATTACACTTCTCCTTACAGAGAAACGCCAATAGTTTGACACTACTAGTTTCTTCTCTTTTATTTTTATCCCTATCAACCACAACCCCAACTTTACACCATTTCCACAATGATGTGGATGGTTTCATTATACACCCTATCTTGCACTATAATCTTCAAATTAAATAAACATATACAAGTTTTTGAATGATTTTATAATTTATTTTTTCTATTTTGTAATACAAATGTTTGATTATTATATTTACATCATCTTTTGATTCGATAAAATTTGACAAATGGGTTCAAAACCCATGGTCAATTTTTTAGAAGGGGTTAGTTTATTTAATAGAACAAAATTTATTTAAAACCCCACATTGAAATACCCAAACCTAATTATCCCAAGCTCTTCTCTTCATTCTGTCCAAATTCTTGAAGTTTCAACCCCTCATTCCATCCAATTCAAGTAAGGGTCTATTTTACTTCATCAAATAATTCTAATTTTTAAAAGATTTATGTGTTTTTGTGTGTGTACGCACAAATATAACTATCTATTGTCAGTATATATATATGATAAGGGTTTTGATTTAAATATTTATTTCTAAAGCCTAAGGTTTAAAAGAGTTTTTAATTTATCGCTAATCAAAGTATGTTGTTCACAAAGATATACATATATATATATATATATATATTTGTGTTTGTGTGTGTGTTTATATATATATATATATATGTATATGTGTTTATATCTATCTATAAAACTTTTTGGTTTTCAGAATTTATAAAATATAAGTTTTTCGCTTTAAAGTATATGTTTTCAAAGGGAGTTGTTTATTTTTATTAAATAGTTTGATTATATTTCCATTTTATCATTTTATGTATAATATAAAAAACATTATATATATATATATATCAATTTATATTAATAAATAAATGGGATTAAACATTCATTTTCAATCATATATGAAAAGGTTAGAAATTGTTCTTAGTCTATCATTTTATGTTTTTTATTTTATGAGTAACTTTTGTTTATAAATGACATTTACTATCATTTTATGTGATAATCCAAGATAAGCTATTATTTCATGTGAAAAATTGTATCTACACTCCTTGGTATATCATGCATAATTAGTTACATCCATAATCTAAATTATTACTAACATTCCATGCATTTTTCGATCAAGTGTTTGTTTATTTCATTAACAATTTCATTTACGAATTTAAAATAAATGTAGTTATTTAAAGCATTAGATTATCCTATTTTTTTTTATAAAATCTTAAGAATATGCTGATGAAATGTGATAAGAAATGTTAATTTATTTTAAAGAAAATATTATTATGTATGTATTTTTTAAATTTTTTGGGATAGGATTGAGAAAGGCATATCCATTGAAAGTGTTTTAAAAATTGGCACTTGTATGCTATGTGACGTTATGGGGAATAAACCCATATGTCTTAAGGGAACCCTGTTCAATGAGTTATTACTAGAGACATGATGGTTTTTATTATGGTCTTCCAAGTATCATAAATGACCAACCAAAAATTATTATTTTCGATGGAGAAATCACAAACACCTTTAATTATACTTATTTTGAGAAATTTATGGTTTTATAAATTTATTTATTTAGATTTCATATGTTATGAAAATATAATTTTGAGTAAGTATGTTTATTTTAAAGAAATGTTATAAAACAATTTATTAATTATTTTAAAACCCTCAATCTCTATTTTAAATGATCACCCTATGTTTTAAATTCATTTTTACAGGTTTAGTATATTTATCAGTGATGTATTTTTTCTATGTGAAGGTAGTAAAATGAAGATTATTTTGTTTAATTATTTTTATTTCTGTACAGTTTTGATGAAATGTAAAAGTTGTATCTAATTATCCCAAACCTAGACTAGTAAAGGTCCTCTGTTGTGTAATGTGTTGTGTAATTATTCTGTTTATTTTATTTAAAAAATTACACAGCATGTTCAGCACCGACTCCAAGCTATTGGGATCAGGGTCTTTATAGTTGGTATTAGAGGTTGTTTAGTAGAATCCTTGGAAACTAGATATATAAAAAGTAGATTAGGAACCAAAACCCTGAGATGGACTTTGAGGATAAGCATATAAGAACATCCTATAATTTTGGTAAGGTATAAATTATGTGGATCTTTTTATAAATACAACCATGTCTGGATAGTACAAGTGGGTGTGTTTCTGGCACAGATGTACTTAGGTGTAACAACTCCAAAAAGGAGATTCGTTCCTGACTCGGGGTAACATGGTACATGATAACGGGCCTTACTATGCATTCATAGAAAAACTATCTGAGTTAATTTCGGGTTTTATGCAAAGATTTTACCAAAGGAACTCATCTTTTTAAAGTAAAAGGTTATTACTCTCAAGAATTACTCAATAATTTTATTAGATTATTTTTATCTATTTCAACACCCATATTGAATATTATTTTTTATTAGTATTAACCTCTAATGATTATAATATACCAAATTTTATTAAATTGTTTATAATTAGTTTGACTGTGGATGTTTTATCTTCATACAATTCACCATACTACTCAGAATGATTAGGGATTATGTTTAAATATTGGGTAAAGTTATTTCATATGTTCAAGTTATGTATGTTTAGCCCTATCCATATAAGGAATGTGTTGGACTTATAAATTGATGGGTGTGGCCCTCTATATCTCCTCAATCCATCGGTTGGTCTCATGAGACAAAATAGAATTGGGTTTTGGCCGAGGCCTTACCCTAGTATTTCAGAAGCCTTGGATCAGTCCTTGAAAATATGTTTCAGATTCCTGATATTATGCATTCTCTCATTATGATATTATAAATTGATAAACCATGTGATTATTCAAATGAATTTGAGCCCTTTTTAAATTTTCTCTTAACTTAAAGATAGATTTATCAAATATCCATCACTCCTAGTATAATTCATTTCTTTCAAGGATCAGACTTCAATTATTTCATCACAGTGCATGCACTACTCCCATACTATTCATGTTAGTGAAAATACTCTAGGGGTTTGTTTAAATTATTTACCCTACCCGAAAAAATTCTATCTTTATGGGGTTTCTAGGAAGATGTAAGGGAGTGTGACCTCTTCATAGCATACCTATGTCAAATTTTGAGTTACAGTTTATATATTTGACTTAGAGACTTTCAAATTCAAGAGTTATAGCCTTATAATTTGTTTTATAGACAACAATTACACTCTAATGTCTCCCAAATTTACACCACTCAGGACACTCTCTTGAGGACCTATCACTGTATATATGATTTTGAATCTAGTTGATCGAGTTGTGTTTGGGAGAATGAAATCGAATAATTTAAAAATCCTTTGAGGGTTAACTTTACTAAAATATCTTATTAGGAAAATTGTTGGCACTAGTGAAACTGGTGATGGTAACAGTAATTTATTAAAATCTGTTTTTGATAAACCATTAATAACAAAGATTTTTTTGTACGAACATCAATGTTGAAGACTAAAAGTGGGTGTCAGTACATGTGAATTGTGGGGGTGCAATTCTGTTTAGGGGGGAGAATGTAACACCCTAAACCAAAGTTGTAATAGTTAAATTAATATCATTTTTATTTTTCTTATTATTCTTATTATCATTGTTATTTTATGCAAATAAATGTTAGTAATTAAAATTAATTTAATAAAATGAGAACACATGAGAAACTTTTATAAATAAAAAAACTATTATATTATAACATTACAAGGATAAAACGAATTTAGAAAAATCATAGAAATTATAAGTAACTCCACTGGAAGACCTCCCATCAACACAATAAGACCAATTATATAGATTTCATCTCTTGAATCCACCATAATAAGAAATAAAATAACAATGAGAATAGAAATAATACTAATAATAATAGGAATGTAAAACACCATTTTGAAAATTTTTTGTGTCTTTGAAATACCTATAAACATGGGTATTTCTAAAAAAATTTATATTATCATTGAAAAAAGTATATATATATATATATATATCCATAAGAAATTTTTTAGTATTATTCATGTCTATGACTGTTGGGTTTCCATTGAATTTTTCCATTGGATATTTTAACAAAATTAAAAATAATTTCAAATAATATTTTCAAATATTAAAATTAATTACATGTGATGTTATAATTATAATATTATGTGTTAATAAAAATAATTTTATATTTTTAAATAATAATTGAAACTGATTTTAAATTGTTAAATACATATATACTTATATATATATATATAAGTATATATTTTTTATTCTGTTTATGTTTAATAAATTTTAATGAAAAAATTGTCCAAGTACCCCCCACAACTGAGAGTAGCCTTTATAAGGACAAGCCCTCGAGGTCCAGTAGAGGGAACAACACAAGACAAAACACAAGCAACAGGTCATACTATGTGTATAGAGTGGGCCAAATCGGCATGAACATGGGTCGACCAGGTACAGGTCAATATGTGTGGGTGAGATGAAAATCGCATCACCCATGTATATGGTCATCGTATTGTGTGTTTTCATGACATCGAACAATGGAACCATACATCCCACCTTATAATGTAGTCCCTAAAATTTATTGGTTTCAATTTGGGATACAATTTTTTCTGATGGGAGCAATCTTGACCTCACATTCCTATAACACGTGATCTCAGCCGTCTGCTTCAATTCCCCTTTAGATCCTCCTCCACTTCTATTAAATGATGTGTTTTATCTCATGTAACACCCCGAGATTTTATGAAAAATATTCTTTTAATTTCATTAATGTCTTGTGTTGTATTATACACCAAGATTACCTTGCGCTATACGCAACACCGTATTAGCTTGCAGTATACGCAACACTATTCTTGGATCGTGTTACACACAATTTTGATAATAGTTATTCTACGCAACATTGAGTATATATATATATATATATATTCAATGTATAAATGAAATATGGTTGGATTCTGTTATACGAAACAACGAAGGATTATTTCACAACACGCAACCCTAACTTGGCTTGCATTACACGCAATCGCGACCTTCCTTGATAGTGTGTGTTGTACGCAATACCGGGTTTTACTAAACAACGATATATTATTATAATATTGTTAGGAACTAGCCAGTATGAATATTGTTAACTAAATTTTAAATTTTATAACATTATTATTCATCTTACACATTTCTAGAACATGGTATAAGAACAAAATAAATTTTTCGGGTAAAATAAGTATTTTTCAAAAAATGTAGTTTTGCCGCCTTTTGTTCGCGCACCCACTTTAAATATAGTTTTTGACATGTTTATAAGTTCAATTTGACAAAATAAAATTCTTATTTTGAATCAGGATATAAAAATTTACATTAGATAAAGTTTTGATATTTTTTCGATAACTTTCTTATTTTAATGAATAGTAAAAACACGCTATATTTTAATTAAAAACAACTTTTTTCATCGTAACATCTTATGTGTTTAAATTATAATATTGAATGGTTTTAAAGTATAAATATAATATATTTTTACCATTTAATATAATTTATGTCATTATCATTGATTTTACCTTGAATTCGTAGGTTAAATCAATTCAATCTTTTGCAATGTTTTAAAGAAAAACCCGTTTTCTTTCGACAACGGGATTAATTTTAATTTAATTTATGCATCTTTTGTGTATTGAATTTGGAAAAGTGGATTCCATATTTTGAATCAGTGGGTCCAAATTATGTTAATAAGCTACTTTTTATTTTAGGGCATTGTGAATAGTAACTACGGTAAATTTTATTTAGTATAGTTAAAGGTAAATCGGGTAATTAAGGGTAAATATAAGATTATAAAATTACCCTAACACTTGGAAAAAACCTATTGTATGACTAAAATTCTACCCATATCACCTAAGGGTTGGATTAGATTCACTTAATGGACTTTTGTCTATGAAAATAAGTTAATTATTATTAAAACCAAAGAATGTGACAACATGTCACTTTCTTAAATCTTATAAGTATAATAATTTTAATTTAGTGATAAACTTCATGAAACTTCAAAAATGAATAGTATATAGAAATATAATACAATTATCTACATCATAGGAATTTAAGTTAGAATTTTTAGGGATTAAATAATTATCATTTATTATGACTCAAAGATGATGCAGAAATTGACTTATTAATGAAATATTGACATAATTGATGTTATAAATGCCCAAATAAATGTAATTTGAGACTTTTTACGACTTACATTAATTTTATAGGTTAATATGACATGTTATTGTTTATATAAGTAACTTATTTTGAACTTATCATTCTGTTATGAATTTCATAAAAATCATGTACCAAATAGTGTCAAAATTGACATAAATTAGTTTTTAAAACAAATATTATATTATTAATTGTTATTTAATTCCTAAAAATCTAAGGTTCGGCCAAATGATATAGCTAAGGATAGATATATTAATAATAAACAAATTGGGGTTCTTTTGGCTTGTTATGGTAAGTTTATTAACCATATAGTGTAAGAAAACAAAAAGACACGGTAAAAGTTAAATTATTTAACTTAGAGTTAAATCTAATTGATAAGGTTAAAATAATAACCTAAACTTTTCTAAATCCTATTGGATGAGATAATTTCAACCCATACCCACTTTATCTTAGAAATAATACCCTTTGTAACCATTATAAACCGAATTTGACCTTAATATAAAATAATATTTTGAGATTTTCCTAAAGTGCCCCTCTCCTCCCTTATAAAAGGGCACCTCCTCCCTCTCCTCCTCACACCAATTTGAGCATTCAAGCTCGGCCAACCCCTTCCAAAATCTCTTCTCCACTTCCCTAGTATCATCCTAGAGGTCCTGGTCTTCTTCAAAGACCATCATTAGTTCTTTAAGTGGAGTTTAAGTGAAGGAGCGTCAAAAAGAGGAGGTTCGGATACGTACAAAGCATATCAGACGTAAGGTAAGGGAAATATCACAATCTCATTTTTATCTGAGATTGTTTATACTTTGGTATTTACTGGGGTTTATTTTATCATCCACATCCTTGTTTACTCAATATGTAATATTATTTCCATCCACCTACAATTCTTTAAATCCAATTTTACCCTTCAGTGAGTTTTTGGTAAAAGATATGAAAGTAATCTTTTGTCGTTTTTCATACGAGGTACTTTTTGACTTTTCCGAAAAAAGTACGAGAAGAATGTTTTTTTTAACTTATACGGCGTGAATGGATTTTTAAAACATTATTTCCAAAAAGATTCCTTTACAAGTTTTCAAGTTTATTTTTAATCAACTTCTTTTAGTTTAAAATTGTATGACATGTTAAGAAAGGAAAAGTGTTTTTGAAGTAGAAAGAATATTTTCCTCAAGAATGAAGTTCAAGTGTTTTATCAAAATTATTTTCCATCTAATATAATAAAGATTTCTGTTTCTATCCCTATTATTACATGTATTTGATTATGTTGTGATGGAAATATTTTTATGAATTCCTTTATCTTATATGAATTGTTTTATGATGTCACGATGTTTAAGATTCCCATTTTATTACATGGGTTATGCAATGATGTATGATTTATGATTTTGTGGCACACATAATAATGGTATCATTATGAGATGGGTGGGACCTATATCTCCCTCCAATGAATTGGTCAAAGATTTTATATCTCATGAGATAGACATGGCCGGAACGGTAGGTTATACCGGTTCAGTGAAACAGGACTGAAACGAGGGTGACTCGGTTCAGAAAGGGACTTTGTCCACTAAGATAGTCTTTTCAATGAGTCTTGACTAATAAGAAATGATTATCTATGATTATGTGTGTATGCCACCAAGTTTCATGTTTTAAGTTATGATTATTGGGATTTCATTTCACTACTATGATTTATCCCATGTTATGAAATTATGCTCTCTTTTGCAGGTTAAGATTTCCAAAATGTTATGTTCTTATGAATATGAAGTGATTGATATTTCTTTTGTTTTCCATTACTGAGCATTTGAACTCACCCTTTTATGTTTTCTTTTCCCCAGGATATAAAGAAAGGTTTTAGGTAAAAAAAGAAGATCTTTATGGGCGATGTTGAAGATCTTTCACCACGATTAGAAGATTATATTCCGAGTTTCCAAAGATACTAAACTATTATGATCCATGTGTGTGTGTTTTTGTTATGTACTAAGTATTCCGCAAAAGTAATGTAATTTTCATGTACGTCAGGCTTTGGGTCTCTACATCTCATCCATCTTATTAACTTTGGACGATCTAAACCATTCTTTAAATTCCTGATCGTACTCACCCCTTTTTACTTACTAGATAAATTTCCAACCCTCTGATCATGTTTCCTTTAATATGAGTCATCCATTTCCTTTTGGTTTTCTATCCTACTACACTTATCCTCACAGACAAACATCGGTAGCTCAACGCCACTAGTTTCTTATCCTCAGTTGTTATCCCTATAGACCACAGCCCCAACTAATCACCATATCCACAACGCTATGGATGGTGTGATTCCAAAACCTATCTTCCACCATAATCTTTGAATTAAATAAACATATACAAGTTTTAAAATGATTTTATAATTTTTTTTCTACAATTTTATATCTTTGTTTGATTATTATGTTTACATAATCTTTTGATTCAAGAAAATTGGAAGAATGGGTCCAAAACCCATGGATAATTTTTCAAAAGGGTTAATTTTATTTAAGAGAACCAATTTTATTTAAAATTACACTTTGAAATGCTTGAACCTCAATCTCCCAAGTTATTCTCTTCATTCTTCTAGAATTCCTAAAGTAGCATCCCCTTGTACCATTAAATTCAAGTAAGGGTATATTTTACTTCATCAAATTATATTCATTTTGAAAATATTTATATGTGTGTGTGTGTGTGTATATGTATATAGACATATATAAATATCTATTTTCAGTAAATATGTTATATAAGGGTTTTGATTTAAATGTTTATTTCTAAATCCTACGGTTTGAAAGAGTTTTTAATTTATCATTGATCAAAGTTTATTGTTCAAAATTATATACATATATATATATGGGTGTGTGTGTGTGTGTGTATGTGATTTATATCTATCTATAAAACTTTCTATTTCTCAAAATTTATAAAATACAAGTTTTTTTTGAAAGTCTATATTTTTAAAGGGGATATTTTATTTTTATCAAAGGTTTTGATTATATTTTCATTGTATAATTTTATGTATAATGAATAAATATTTGAATATATATATATATCGATTAATTTTAATAAATAAAAGGTATTGAACATTCATTTTAAATTCTATATGCAAAGGTTTGAAATTTTTCTTATTCTATCATTTTATGGTTTATATTTTATGTGTAACTTTTGTTTATAAATGATATTTATTATTATTTTATGTGATAATACAAGAAAAGCTATTATTTCATGTTAAAAATTGTATCTTCACCCCAAGTATTTAATGAATAATTAGGTATATCCATCATCTAAATTATAATGAATATTCGATGAATTTTTTGATCAAGTGTGTGTTTATTTCATTATCCATTTTATTTATGAAATTCAAATAAAGATAGTTATTTATAGCATGGGATTATCCTAAAAATTGTTTTCAAAACTCTCAAGAATATAATGATGACATGTGATAAGAAATGTTATTTCCTTTCAAAGAAAATAATATTATGTATGTATTTTTTAAATGTTTTGGGTTAAGATTGAGAAAGTTAGGTCATTTGAAAGTTTTTTCAAAATTGGTACTAGTATGTTATGTGATGTTATGGGGAGTGAACCCATAAGTCTTAAGGGAACTTTGTTCCATATGAGTTATGATATAGGCCTTACTATTTTTATGATGTTCTTCCAAGTATCACAAAGGACTCACCAAAAATTATTATTTTCAATAGAGAAATCCCAAAGATATTTTTAATTATAATTATTTGGAGAAATTTATGGTTTTCTAAATTTATTTATTTAGATTTAAAATGGTTTGAAAATATACTTTTAGGTTTGTATGGTTATTTTAAAGAAATATTTTTAAAAGAATTTATTAATTATTTTAAAACCCCTAACTGGGAATTTTGAATGCTCGCCCTATGTTTTAAATTCATTTTTATAGGTTTAGTAGATTTATCGGTGATATATTTTTTTCTATGTGGAGTTAGATCATTGAATATTATTTTATTTTGATAATTTTATTTTTGTATAGTTTTGATGAAATGTAATAGTTGTCTCTAATTCTCCAAAACATAGACCCATATGGGTCCTCTGTTGTGTAATTTTTTGTAATTATTCAGTTTATTTTATAAAACAAATTACAGAGCATGTTTCATCACCGGCTCCAGGCTACTGGGGTCAGGGTCTTTATAGTTGGTATCAAAGGAAATTTATTATAAACATTTATAATTAGATATAGAAAACGTATATTAGGGAACAGAAACCTAATATATACATTGAGGAAAAGAATACATGAACATCCTATAATTTTGGTAAGGTATATATTATGTGGATTTATCAAGAAATACATCTCTTCCTAGATACTTCAAGTGGATGTGGTTCTAGCATAGATGTACCTAGGAGTAACAACTCATACAAGGTTTTTTGGTCCTAACTCGGGTTAACCTAGTAGCTGAAAAAGGGTTTTACTGTGCATTCATGGAAAAACTATCTTAGTTCACTTATAGTTTTATGCAAATATTTTTCCAAAAGAACTCTTTTTTTAAAATAAAAGAGTATTATTCTCAAGAATTATTCGATGATTTTATTAGAGTATTTTAATCTATTTCAAAACCCCCTTTTGAATCTTACATTTTATTAGAATTAGGCTCTTAGGAATATGATCTAACATATTTTATTAAATGGTTTATAATCAATTTGACTATGGATGTGCTATCTTGGTACCATTCAACATATTACTCAGAATGTTTAGTGATTATTTTTACAGATTGGGGAAAGTTATTCTATATGTTCATGTTGTTTATGTTTAGCCCCATTCATATGATGAATGAATTGGATTTTGAAAGTGGTGTGTGGGTCCCTATATATCCCCTAGATGTATCGGTAGGTCTAAGGAGACAAAATAGAATTGGGTTTCAGTCAAGTCCTTGCCCTAGTATTTTCAGAAATCTTGGCCGCGGAATTGATAATATGTTTCATATGTCTTGAATTATTCATTCCCTCATTATTCATTCCCTCATTATTATATTAGTAATTGATGAACCATGTGGTTATTCAACTAGTAGAATATCAATGGTTATGTTTCATTCTTTTATAATCATTTATATGGTTTTATTTAATCACTTATCATTCCTACCATATTATGATCAATTATATTTTTAAAGGAATGTGTTTTTAGTTGTTCACTTTGCCTAGTGTTGATTCTTAAAATAACTTCCAATATATTACTTACCCTTTGTGATCATCTGATCTCACCACATTATTATATTTTATTTTTTCCCATGATGTGATGATGAATGTTATGAATGACTTGTAGGGATAATCTAGGATTTATAGATGTTTCCAATGGAATTTCTATATTATTTTTTCTTTCAAGTTGTAATGTAATACTTATGTTTGTATATGGTTTTCCAAAACTACTAAACTATTCGTTCCTTCGAGATACGACTTTCTTGTAATCATATTGATGTAATAGAGTGAGGCACCAACTCCGGGCCACTAGGTCGGGGTCCCTACATAACATGTAATAACTAATTAAGATAATTAAGATAATTAATAACTATTGATATAATTAATATACTTAAAAACTAAAAATATAATTAATATAATTATTAATTAATAAAATAATTAAAAAATAAAAAATTAATAATTAACCTAATTTAAAAATAGTTATATAATTGATATAAATAATAATTAAAAATACAATTAATGTTTATTACATAAAATTAATTACTAATTATAATGATTGTAATTAATAATATAATTCATAACATAATTAATAATGTAATTAATAACTAATAAAATTATTTTTATTAACTATATTATTAATTATTAATTTCATTAGTAATCACGGATATTATTTAACTAATTAATTATATAAATATTCTCATTTATTAATTATATTATTAATAATTTATTAAATAAATTATTAATTATTGTTAAAAACTAATAATAATCTTAATTATATTGTTATTGGAAAAAATCATGAAGATTTCGTTTCATGGTATTTAGGTTGTTCTAGTTTTTGACAAATTCAGTCAACAATGTTCCAGTGGGTTTGTTTACAAAGCATATTGATAAAGTTCTTGGATCATGAAGGCCTTGTAACATTAATGAAAGAATATTTATGGATGTGTTTGAAGGAATTGAGGAAGCTACATAGAAAGTTGGAGAAAATTATTTTTGCACAAGTGTCGGGTTGCATGAACTTAGTGATTGAAAATTCTCAATTTTTAAAAGGAAAGGATTATTTTAAAAGGTAATAAATCTCTTATGATTAAAGTTATTTAAAAATAGAGTTTTTTTATGTTGGATTCAGTGGAGGTGATGCATTTTGTGGGCAGGAAGAAGTTGCCTCAAGGGTTTTCTACACTTATAAATAGGATTCTAATCCATCATTAAAATAGTGAAAACAAGATTTATATTGAAATTATCATATCTATGTTTTCATATAATATTTATGAAAATGTATTCCTTGTATGAATAAATTTTACATGATTATCATTTGAATGAATAAAGGAGTTTTTTTTTGGGAAAAAAATGGTTGTGAAAATGTAACTTACTTGAACATAATTTGAGTAAAAAGTGAGTTGTATAAAAGTAAGTTGTGATAAATTGATAGGAATTTCCAAAAAATAATTAGATCATGTTGGTGCATGGATTCATGATAGCGTATTTTCTCCCAATATGATGGAAAATAAGTATCTTTTATAACCATCAAGTATGATAATAAAGGTGTTATCTAATTTGGAAATAATGAAATCTTAAAGATCATTATCTTTGGGAGAGTCAAATTTAGGCTAAAAGATATGAGATATGTAAATTTGTTTTTTTATCAAATTCTAAGTCATAACATTAAATGTGTTAGTCAATTTTTTGACTTGAGGAATGTAGTAAACTTTACCAAGAAGACCTGTATCATCAATGGAAATAATGATGTTGTTCTAACGAAAAGTATGTTTATGAAGGGGAAGATCTACCTTGTCAGTAAAGAAGAAGATATGTACTTTCTATCCAAGGAATAATAAAATATATTATAAAATAAATGGAATGTAAATTTCAGTCAAAAGTCCTTAGAAGATCTGGTGAAAAATTATGGTGCTCTAGATCTCTCAAAACTATTATGTGATCATACACACACATGTGATGATTTTCATAAATATAAAAGGAAAAATATCAAAAATTTACGAAGGTTCTTCAGTTGGTGAATATTGATGTGTGTGGGATGACATCACTAAGATCTATTAATGTGAAAATATACTATATACCCTTTATTGATGATTACATTAGGGTGGTATGGTTCATAGTTATCACTTACAAGTATGAAATGTTTAGTTTAATTACTCAGTGTTGTAGGAAGGATGAAAGGATCTTCAGATAAAAAAATTATAAAATTGAAGACCGATAATGACATTGATTTTACAAATGGCTGGGTGGAGGATCATCTTTAGAAGTATGGGATAATACACCAAGTCAAAAAAATGATAAATTCTCAATAAAATGGTGTTTTAAAGAAGAGAAATTGGATCCTAAACAACATGTCTGGAATGATTCTTATTGAGCAAGACCTACCAAAAATTTTTTGGAAGAATTTATTCATAGAATTGTTCTACATTTCTATTATATCATTATTTTGTTCAGGGGAATAAAATAATTCACATGAGATGTGATATGAAAATAATCCAATGCTGAATTAATTTTCAATCTTTGGAAGTAAATATTTCATTCTCGATAAGGAGAATGTCAAAAAATTTGACTCCCATATAGGTGAAGGGGTTTTCCTAGGCTAATAAAGAAGGATCAAATCATATAAATTATTTGATAAGAGTTTGGGGAAGGTTTTTGAAATCAATGATGTGACTGTAGTGGAGAATGGGAAAAATTTATTAAAATAGTGAGTAGTTTTTAGATAAATGTGATGAGGTGGTGAGAATCACATGGGGAGTATAAGGGGCTGAGTAAAATTTAAAATATTACAATGATGATGAAAATAAGGAAGTTAGACATGTATCTAAAAAATAAAAATAGTAGAGCTGAAATATTTGATAAAAATATCATCAGTGACCATATAACACCAGTAAAAATGATTAGAATGAGTTTTCTTTAGTAACCCTCACTCTCATCTCAAGTTGAGCCAAATTTTATTTAAATGATTATAAAAAATAATTAGGTTCATGAAATGAATAATAAGCCTAACCAAATTGAAAATAATTGTACATGGGAGATCAATTCATGGCTGGTGAATTAGAACTTTAATAGGAGCAAATGGATTTTCTCTAAACAAATTAATGATGATGACATGATGATTCAAAACAAGGAAAAATTATGTATAATTGATACTCTTAGATCAATATAATCAATTTAGATGAATCATTTTCACCCATGGTAAGGATGGAGAAAATTATATTATTTTTATCCGTAACAGTGCAAAGGAAATTCAAGGCATCACAAGTGGAAAATAGGTTTTTCCATGTCAGTTTTTTTAACATCAATTACCTTGAGATTTTATTGAAAGTGACATTGTAAATATTTTGTTCATGTCAGTTATTTTTAACCAATATAAAAAACTATATCATTTTTTAAAATTATTTCCTAAAAATTATTAAAAATATCTATAATGGGAATGGTTTTTCATGTAGATTATATAATAACCGATGTAAAAACCCTTAATCACATTAGTTATTTTAAATTACCGATGTTGTAAAATATATTGTATATCATTTATACAATAAAAGATATAGAAAATAGACTTTTTTCAATATTTAGCATTTTTTATAAAAAATAAATGTGAAAAATAATTTTATTAAAATTAAATTAAAATATTATATCCCTACAGTACAACAATTGATCCAAATCTAAAAAATAATAGCACAAATAGAACCATAAAATATAATCATAAATATAAATCATTTCAACATTACAATTTAAAATTTAAAAATAAAAATATATATTAAAAACATAATAAAACTCAGTAAAATCTGTTATATAATCCATCCATTCTCCTTGTAATTGATTTATCTCTTTTTCAGAATAAGAATGCGAATCATCAAAATGCTAAAAATTAAAAAGGAAATAATTTAATATTTATTATCAAAATAATTATAAGTAAAATTAAAGTAAATGTTATGATAAAATTTTACCTTGTAAAATTTTGTAATTATCTCAATTGAAATAATTTCAAACATAAATATTAGAAAATAATATCTATGTTCATTTACTCATTGATGATAATAGTTCTATTTAAAAATATTTTTTAAATTCAAAATTAAAAATAAATTTCTATGTAGTTTCCACCAAAATGTAGTAATTATAAATTAGAAGTCTCCTTTACACACAAATATTAAATATTTGATATCCTCTTTCATATGTAATATCTAAATTAATTTCATTCCTTATTTAAAATGATAATTATAAAATAAAATTTAAATTCATTTTTATATATAAGTATTCAAATAATTAAATTTATGTGTCCAATACATTGTGGAAATTTTCTCGCATGTTTCCATGTATTGAGTTTAACCAGTAACTTTTATTATAATTTGAAAAAAATACACAACATCCAATGGACAATAAAATAAAAAAATAATGTGAGCAGTTATTTAGTTAATAGAAATAACACTTAATAAATTTGTGTTCCTTGACCTTCAAAATAAAGAAGCATCCAACACTAAATTTCATTTTTTTTTGAAATATATCCGTAATATATATTTTTCTTTTTTCATCATTAATTGTCATTGTTTTTTTTGAAATAAATTATGGTCAAAAAATCCATATAATGATGTTATGTCATCCTAAATAAAAAGTGTATAAATATACCTAATTCAAAACAAACATATTTATTAAGTTTCATTAAATTAAAATAACTGAAAGAAATGTGATAATTGACATACATGTAAAATAATTGCATTGTGTTGATTACTAATAAATATATAGTTACAATCTCCATGATATCACTCTTTAAAATCATCACTCTCGTTTTAAGAGCCCAATTTGTGTGTGGGTTGTATTTATTTTCAATGGTTTTCATTGATTGTTAATGGTTCTCAAGGAAATATAAATATTTAATTAATTTTAATAAGTTTAATAGGTTATAAATAAGAATATCCTAGAAGGTTTAGTTGAAGTATCCAAGATTGGTTATGAAGTATATGTACCTTGGATGATTTAATGAGAGGAAAAGGAAGTTTTCTGAGTCCTGTTATCTATGAATAATATAGTTTGAGTAATTTTCATTATAATACTTTGAGAATATTCATTACTTGATATATTACCTATGTGAAAATGAATTTGTTTTTGAAGAATTTGAGCTGACTTGTGACAATTGGTGAGATGATCTTAATGTCTCAAACATGTGATTGAATTTTAGAGAAGCTCTTTTGTTATCAATATAATGAATTTTCCTTAAGATTTTTTTTAATTTAATGTTACTAGATGGAGAAGGCGAAGATGAACAGATGAAGAAGTATGTGAAAATGTACAAATAAAGCTAAGACTATCAGACCAAGGTAGATTCCAATGTACTGAGTTAATCAGAAGTATTTGATTAGACTAAAGTGATTAGAAGGTTTATGGAACCAAATTTTAGTACAATTAAATTCACAGTTCCCTTAGATAAATATCTCTAAAAAATATACAAAGAAGATTAGTGATGTATTCCTCATTGGTCAAGCATCAAGATGTCTTGTGGATTTGATTCAAATATAAATTTTAGAAAAAGTGACAAGAATCTACGAAGGATATATAAATCATACAATCTATTTCCGATCCTCAAAGCATCCAAAATCATAACTATTCAAAGGAATTAATTATTCAGTCTAAATTTTGTTAAAGGAATAATTTGGTGGAAACTAGTGGGACAGTGGTTCCCAAACTTTTTTAAGGGGTAATTAATATTATATGAAGATATATAAAAATTGTAATGGATGTACTTTCACAAATACTACATTGGGGTTTATTATAGAAGCTTCTAATGAAGTTGTAGCTAATAAAAAAATGTATGAATTCAACTGTATAAACATAGTGAGTCGTCAGATAGACTCTATCAGATATAATCCTTTAAATGATCAAGTTTAAGTTTCTTATATAATTCATCACATAAAAGAAACATGTGAAGATCATCAAATGAAGATATTTCGGAAGCAGACCATCTAAAAAAATAATGGTAGTTAAGATATCGAACTAGACTTTCAAAACGAATTGGTCATAATATTATTTAATGATCTTATAGAAGTTTCGAAATCATCGAGAAAAATATATTTTTCAAATATAGTGGAAATAATATTCTATGATAGGTGTTTAGAAAAAAAATATTCTGAGCTAAGGAATGTAATATAATTCTCTAAATGATGCCATTAGAAAAATTGTTATAAATACATTTGATATAGCATTATAATTTAATAAAATGGGGTTCTAAAAATTCAAAAAACATAAGTATTTAAAATAACATTTATAGGGTCATATAATGGAGTAAAATAGATAAACATTTAGGAATCCATAGAATGGAGAGAGATCCTTGAAAAAGTATTTTGGTCAAACTTTCAAATGAAGATAAAATGAAGTTGTTAGAAAAAAGGAATATCATTGGAAAGTGACACTATATGGAGTATTATTGAATGGAGGAGTTATTAAAAATAATATCCTATTAAATATTTAATAAGTATCAATTTTAAGTCTCCAGGTGAAGTCATCGGACCTAGACCACAGAGAAGATATTCACATAGTCATCAGATCAAGTTTACTAGAAAAAGAAAGATTTTAATTACACTATAAAAACCCTTTCAAAGTCATCAGATAGATGAAGATGTTATTAATATGAATTAGATGAAGAGTATGGAAAACTATGTAGATTATTTTGTAAAGTCATAAAATTTAGGTGATGGAAATTTTGACGTCCAATAATCTAATAATAATGACGTATGGACTTTTATTATTTAACATTTAGGAGGATTAAAGAATAAAGTTGAAATTTATTTTTAAGGAAAGTTACAATAAATAATTTTGAGTCCTGTATCTTAGGATGTTTTAAGGCAATAAAAAAATAATGTATTGAGTGGGATATTAAAATTTGGAAGCTATAAATTCAAATTTAAGTTCACACCTCTCCCTATGTTTTTAGAGAAACTATGCCTATATAAAGGGGATCTTGTGTTCCATGGAAAGTTTTATAGAGCTATTTTTTCTTAAGTTATTTTGAATGTGATTTTTTTGAAGAAGTGAAGTACTACTAGGATGTTCAAATAACAAAAAGTTAGAGTAATTATCATTTTGGAAAAATTGTTAGATGAAGAATCATTAGACATATTAGGGGGTACCAAATGAAGAAAAAGCACCATAAAGATCAATAGTGCAGTGGATGAAAAGGTGAAGAACCAAATAAAAAAGTATCATATAAAGAAGGGAAGAAGGTATAGAATGAATTGGCATCAAAAAAACTGGTAATAGAATAACATCATCATACAGACAGTACCAGAAAAAAGAATAGTTTCAAGAATAATAGTGTTGTGGATGTAATTTGAGAAAAAATGAAAGTGGATGTTTCAATTGGTGGAGTACATACTTGGTGTTGCAAAAAAACATAAAGAAGTTGAAGACTATCTACACTGGTAGTATAAATAATTAGCGAGGAGCTTTAAGTTGGATTATTCATTTACCAATCCAGTGATATAGAATTTTTTTCTTATCCTTTTTTTCTAAAGTGTAGGGAACCAAACTTAGGTGCAAGATTTTTTTCCTAGGAAAACCATTATAAACAAGTATATCACTATAATGGTTAATCTGTATACTGGTCTTAACCATACATGGAAAAGAATATATAATCTTATTATGTAGGGAACCTTGTAAAATAGTATGTGTTATCATTTTATTTCTTTCATATACTTTTATATAATATAAAAGATAGAATAAGAGAATCAATATCCTAACAGGTCTAATAGGTAAAGGGATAAAAAGTTATAATTGTTTTAAAAATCTACCAACACTGATTCACCTCCCCCCACCACCCTTAGTGTTGTTCATATCCTGAAGTGGTCCTCAAAAGAGGTATTAGAGTGTCGGTTCATCTCTATTAGATTATATACTTTGAAGATATTTTGTTTTTTAAGATTTAATTCCCTTTATTGTATTCATAATGAAGTACAGTTTTGGTTAAGATTTTTTTATCTTTGAGTATAATTCTATATCTGACAACAACATGATTAATAGGATAAATAAATAGAGAATAAATATGAATAAGTTATCTCTATTAAACTAAGAGTAATAAGGAAGTTTGTTTTCTCCATTCTATAATAAAAATGAATATGGATCTGGGTTTTAAAATAATAAATAGTGGGTTCAATTTACAACCAAGTATAAGGACAAAATTTCTACATTAATTGGATCATGATCAAGTGATTATGAGGTGTGTAAAAGTTATTATAAAAACTATCCTCAAGAATAAAAACCTATAATAACTTGTGATTATTATCTATCTACAACTTCTCAAGATATATTAGTTAGAATATTGAAATATATCCATAAAATAATTTCTATAGAAATAGACTTTCTTATTTGTGGGGTCTTTGAAAGTATGAAGGAAGAGATCGCCCAGATGGAAAAATATGCACATAAAATGGACAATTATTTATGAGAACAATGTATAGAATGTATAAATATCTCTAAATTGTTTATAGAAATTGAAAAAATAAAGTTTTATATTGAAATAAATCCCTCAAAGTTTGAAAAAAATGGCTCAATCAAGATGAAGAGAAATATGGATTCTAAAAGACTTTGGAATAAATTATCATGCACATAAAAGAAAGTTGAAAAAAACATTGATGTTAAGTATCTGTAGGTGTAAGTAAAATACAATAAGATTAAGGAACTTGAATATTTGTTAGAAAACAATGTTAAGTTACATGATGAATAAGTTGAAATAATTGAGATAGTTTTTGAATAAAAGATACTTTTGATTGAAGATCATAAGAACACCCTCAAATGATATTTCTAGAATTATAAGTCAATATTTTTAATCTTCAGAAGAAACATATTGAGTTTTCACAAAATAAAAATAATGTGGACATTAAAACACAATTATTAAGGGAGGATTATGACATTAAAGTACTTATAGAATATGAGAATAAGATCTAGACTTCCTTTAATGGTCCATCTCAAGTAGTTATGAACAAAGAGTTACAATACAAACCTAAATATAATGTTTTCTCAAAATCTGGTTTTTTTAATAGTACATGATTAATATATATATATATATATAAGTATGTATGTCAAAAAATGAGAAGGAATCTGCAATCTTATCTAAGGTGGATGAATAGTAGAGTGGAATATGGTTCCCCATGACGTTCCCAACAAGTTGTGATGAAAACCCAATAATAATCATATATAATATATAATAAGATCATGGTTTGTGGTAAAATTTTGGTGTTGTAATAGTGTCTATCATTGAAAATTATATTTTTAGTGTATTATTATAAATTCTTAGTGAAAAAGGAATGTCATGCCAAGGGGTAGAAATCTATAGATGAAGAATTAACATCTATATGTTAAGAAAAAATATGTATACTTCAAATAGATTTGGAAAGATTTAAAATATCTATGATATATGAGGCCTATCATGGCAGAAATTTAACCTCAACCTGCTTGTTCTACTCGCCTGGGATATTGGATGAGATGGTCCCCTTACTCCATGGGCCCAAGTTGAACACTTATGGATCGTGTGTTATGGGTTTCATTAGGGGATACGGGGTGATTCAAGATTCATAGGGCTCAATCATAGAAACTTCCACTTCCTCCAATGGTATTGGACACTCTTTGTAGGATGAATCTCTAACCATGATCTCTTTCCTCCATCTATCTAGGAAGAACAAAATCACCCTGGGTGTTGTGGAAACCAACTCTATCATTTTCCATAGCTCACTGAATAGTAAGGGCATTACTCCTTGGTCTATCTCCTATATCATCCACAAATTATGTAACCCCTTCGGTACTCACACGAACATTATTTATACTTTGTATAAGGGGAAAAAGGTATCTGATCATTTGGACTCCCTGTAAATTCATGGGACAAACCTTATTTTCTCACTTGACATTATTTCTCTGTATCTTGAGGGGGACTCTCTTGTTAGGGTGGATTCCCTATGGTTAATTATTTTAGGTCTCCAAGATTTTCCATTATTTCTTATTCCTTATTGAATCCTTTATTATAAAATTATAAATAAATGATGTTGATTGATTAATAATAATTTGAAGAAGAGTATATAAAATAAAAGAAATAATAAGAATAAAGGAGATCAAAAGAAGAAATGTGAATAACACAAGCTTATTAACAATTTTATTAATGATATTTTAGTCTTCTATCAAGAATATTTGGGGAAAATGAGGAAAACAGAATAAAAACAAGAAAATAATAGTGAAAAATTAAAATAAAATATTTCACATAAAGATACTGAAGTTAAAGGTGTGAGGTACAACATGGTTGGACACACTCTAATATATTATTCTATAATAATTATAATTCATGAAGATTTCTTAAAGATGATGAAATTTTCATTGGGTGATAAAAGTTTCATAAGTGTTCTTGAGAATTGAAAGTGCACACACAAATAAATTTATGAAGTGATAATACCAACACAACCCCAATCATAATTGGAGTTCTGATGACAAAGAATGAAAAGTGGATGAAATGGAGAAAATTTGTTGATAAAATCATCTCAACCATGTTTCTCACATTGAGAATCAAGGAAGAACAAATTTTCCACTTATATTTTATAAAGTGTGTTTATACTTTAATTACTAGGAATTCAAGGTGAAGAATGATCTTAGGGGGAGAACCTGAGAAATTGGAAAGGTTGTTATTGTTGGAAGACATTCTATAAATAATTTCCCACCCTATAATGTTTCCAATGTTGGAACATTGAAAACGCATATGAAAGGATCATTCTTGGTGAAGTTTTGGAAATATTAAAAAAAATTACATCCCCACATAAAATATTCATTTTGATTTATTATCAACATATATATCCTAAATCATATATTTTGAATATACTCTTCATTATAAATATTGGGAGAAATGTCTCCTGAAAAGAGATTCATTGATAAAGGTATGACTTTCTTAAACTATCATCATTGGTTACTAAAGATAAAAAACATAACACAAAGGGGGGAAATAGAATTAATAGTAGCCATAATAAAAGTGGAAGTATGAAAGTGTTCTAAGGATGATTATATTTATTTTTGTTCTTGAATATTTTAAATCAATTTATTATGGTGAGTGAAATAGTTTCATTTTTATCTATATTATAGATTCTTTATATCATAATTGAAATCTTTATCCTGGAATATAAGTGGAAAAACCTTGAAAAAAAGATTATGAGATCTTATTTCATGAGGTATAAAGATCATTTTTTAAAGGAAATATTTGTTGTCTAATTCAAATCCTCATAATTTTTACACCAATCATTGTTCATGTTTGAATAATGTGAAATTATTGATAGAACTTTACTTAATAATTAATTGTTATCCTTTTCCCATTAACTTTTATTTATTTTAAATTACGGGGAGAGAAATTGAAATAAATTATTGATAATAATGGTAGAGAAAGTAGAAAATGTTTCACATATTGACATATTCATTTTAGTGGAACTTTGAAGGTATTTCCAATAAATAAAAATTGGGGGGATTAAAGATCCCACTTTTTCTATTAATTGTATTTGAAATCAATGTTTTTCATTGGTTGTCAATAGTTTTCAATGAAATATAAATATTTTATTGATGTCAACTTTTTAAGAGGATTTTAAGAATAATTTTAGAAAATATTCAGTTGAAGTATCCAAAAGGATTCACATATTGACATATTCATCTGAATGGAACATTGAGGTTTTTTCAAAAAAATATAAAGAGGGATATTGTAGATCCCACTTCATGTGTGAGTTTTATTAGCTGGTCATGTATTGATCCAGAAATTTCATTAATTTATCCTTGATTTTGATAGTCAAAAACATCCATATTTTTGTTAGTAATGAAGTTGATTTAAGTGGATTTTAGGAAAATTTATAGGAATAATTATTTTATTCTTGAAGAACTTTAGTTTAAAATTCTACTAAATTTTGTTTCTCTTAAGTATTTTGGGTTCTTAAAAGTAGTCTGGAATTATTGTTCATAACCCTGCATTTGAAGTGAATGAATAGATTAGGAATCCACCTTTTGTAAGGATCACCACTTTTGTGACACTACATTTGAAGTGAATGTAAGGTTTGGGAACTATAATTGTTTTCATCAACCCTATGTTTTCATATTTAACATATGGTTCATAAACCCAACTTTTGGAATCATCCATACATTGTCTAATGTACTTTTGAAGATTTTTTGTTTGCAGTACACCCCTTTCTTTGACCCATCCATCTATAAGATTTGAATTTTTGATAACTTCCATGATTTATACATTGTTGTTTTTCATAATTATTTTATTATTTAAATATTTTAAAATATTAATTCAATGTACATTATTTAATTTATAAAATAATTCTTATTTCTAAGAGAAGTTATCATTTTCTTTCGGTGAGTTTTAATTCAAATGGTCACGATTTATTAGGCCTATTTTTTGGATCCGTTTTACCTAAAATAAATCTATAATCTTGTTATATACATAGATTTTCTTCTTATTAAGATATAAACATAGTGGTAATAGTGTGACACTATCACTATTTCTCAAAAGAGATACAATTTGGGTATAAATATTTTTTAATCATTTTCTCTTTGATTTTCATGTTCACAAGTGCAAAAACATGATTTAACATTGGTTTTTTTCATTTTCAATGTCTATTTTTAACCGGAATATGTAAAGGTGATGTAGAAAATAAGGTTTTCAGAATCGGTTTCTTTTATAAATTGATGCTGAAGTGAGAATCACCTTCATTTTTTATGTTGGTTTTTTATGAAAACCAATGTCTAAAACCCAAAAAAAAAATTTAAACTTTCAGCATCAGTTTTGATGAAAATCAACTTCAAAAGTTAAAAAAATATAAAAATTTTAATATTACACCCCCAAATAAATTAGAATCCCTATAATGGTAAAAACAGTATACAACTATCAAACAACATGTATCATTGACTAAAAAACTATAAAAGCCAACATACTTTTAAAAAGTTAATCAAAAAATTATCTATGAATTTCTATTATAAAGAATAATTAAAAAAAACATACCTAAAATTTACAACATGATCATATTCGATTGATGTTGAACCATTATTTTGAGATTATTATGTTCAAACACCTATTATAAAAATATTATTAGTTTTTGAACACTAGTTATTCAGAAAATGTAATATTAATCATAAACATGAGAATATACATACCTTAAATCATAATATTACTTAACAAATAGTTCGCAAACAAAGATCGAAGGTGAGTAAGTATATCTTTTGTATAATACTCAATATAAATTAATTTCTATAATAACATTGAATGATATAAGATTATAAAACAGAATATAATGATATAAAATATAAAATAATTAATATAACTAACCTTATCAAATAGAGTAGTTACCCTAGTTGTGATTATCTCATACATGAATCATATGACATAATAACCACATTCAATATATCCTTGTTGATTATGAAACTATGGTTTTAAAATAGTAACATGATAATAAAAACAAATATATAGATATATATCAAAAAACAAAATAATATCTAAAATAAAAAATAATTACTCTTACTTTCACATATTGGATTTCATTTGGTTTCTTTATCGATAAGTGTTATTTGTTAAATTTTTTACATAACCTACATTTTCATATATATATAATCTAATAATACCTGTGTATAAAATAATAATTAAATATAATGAACTTATAAAAAAGAAGAAAACTTACATGTATAACAAGGTGGTAAATTGTTTACGAACATCACTTAATAATGAGAAAACCCAATATAATGTGCATTCATTTGGGAATAAAATGCCTAACATATAATGTCCTATACAATAAAAAAAAGGTCAAAATTTATGAAATTATAATAAAAATTAGATCATAATTATTTTTTTGTTCTTATACATCAATAAATAGAAAAAACTAACACCTAATATCAGACTTTGATAATCTATTACATATGTTTGTAACTCTATTAGCGGTATTCACATATTACACAATTGTTGAAATGAATTATAGGTATATAAAACCATAAACTTCTATGGACTCATTTTTAATAATAAGATTTTGTAGATACCTAATTAAAAAAGTAATATAGTTAGTCAATTTAGATCATCTTTAATTAAATAAATAAAAACTGACACAACAATTTACTTACATGGAAAACAACAGAAACACGGGCACGTTAATCCCTTTAAAATCAATTAGATCCATGATATCTTTTCTAAATATTATCTATGGATTTTCTCTTCTACATATATCGGATGACATCTGAAACCCATAGATATTATCCAAGGAAGAAGAATCCTGAGATAATCATTGTATCCTATCAAAAATATTAGAAGTATATATAGTTGTTTCTTCCTAAACCTTTTTTCCATTTTTTCCATTTATTTTGATATTAGATATGCCTATATAAGTTAAATGTTAGAAAAAATTATAAAAAATGTTCAATAAAATGTAATTAATATTAAAAAATCACAAACCTCATATGAGAGATAACAAAGAATGCCAGATGGCTAAAGTAAAAAATGACTCATATAATCCCCAACTTCGGTAACCTCCTTTGTCAGAAATCGTAGTAGAGTATTAGGATTAATAATATCATGTACTGATACTCAAAACTGACCCATCTGCATTGGCTGGTGATGTACATAATCACCCAAAAAATGCACGACTTCAAACGCTAAAATATGTACCTGAAGATCTCCAGCATACAACTCATAGTATAAGGTTGGGTCCAAGGGAGGATGTGGAGGATCTAAGTAGGAATATTGGGTAAGCAGGTCTGGCAGGGAGGGTTTTATTGGTTGTGCGGCCAATTGAAAAGACTGGACAGGCTGGGAAGGTTACACAAAATATGACTATCTCATAAATTGTTCAAACATGTCCTACACAGTTGATTGAATTTGATCACCCATGGACCGATTCATATCTTTCAGTTCAGATTTTAAGGATTCTATTTTTAGACCTCATGATTTCTCACTTTGATGACCAAAAACTTTTTGAATACTAACACCCACCTCATATCCTCTAATATTGCTGAGGTGTTCTGAATTTCCTAATGTAATGGCTAGAAGTACATCCTACCCTCAGGGATAAACGTACCCTGTGATGATTTATATGGAACTTCATCCTGAAATGAAAATTAAAATGGTATATTAGTTTTGTTAATTTATTAAATATTAAAAATCAATAAAAATAACAATTATTTACTTACAATTATTTTAGTTACTTCCTTATCTTTATCTATAAGATAATTTTAATTTTTTTCTTCTTTTCTCTCTTTTCAATTTTTCATGGTGGGTAGGGGAAGATGGAGTACTGAACTGGATCTCATCAAAACCACTTGAATACTGATCTCTTAATGATTCAAAGTTTTCCAAAATCATTTTTTTCTCCAATAAATCATACCCCCACCCCCCCGGTGATAAAGTATGAGAGTATACATAGTACAACTAGATGACTTGATGGGATTTCCTAGAGGTATGTTATATAAAAATTAAACTAATAAGTAATTAGGTACATATATATGAAATTTTATAGTATAATATAATTATAATACTAAAAAGGATTCATCTTGTCGGATGGAAAAAAATTATTCTTTGTGTCTACAACTAAAAACTCATACTTAAGGCATGGGTTTTCATTTTGTCTCTTTCCAAAAACATAATTTTTTGTCAACATTAATTTGAAATCTCTCCATCAAACTACCGCTAATGAAATACATATTTTGTTAATTTCTTTTGTTTCTTAAAAATTTAATGTCATCTGTAATCAAAAAAATAAATATTAGTCAATTAAAATATATCATATTCAAAAAATGAGATAAAATAAATCAATTGAAATACCTTACCATTACGGCCTCCCAAATATGATTTATCATCATCTTGTCGATGTACATCTAATTAGGATATAAAATACTAATCCTACAATGACTCTATATAGAGATATTGTTGATAAGATATGTTTCAATTAGTCTAGTTGCAATATTATTATCATCAAAACTAATATTCAATTACTCATCTCCACAAGAAAGTGATAGTTTTGGTAACGTGTAGTACCACATTTACCAACTCGAGACCTCAATTTCTTAATATTAAAAGCAGAATACTCCACCGCTGAAGTCTCATTAGTAGTACTGCAATTTTTTTTGTAAATTAAATCTTTTTTCATTAAATAATGATATCACTAGATATTTAATAAAATTAAAAAAAATACCTCGTAACATATTCCTCTATCTATGTATCTCTATCAATCATTCAAACATGAAAATATAATGAAATTCTATTTTAGCTACATATTATTTGACAAGTAAATAATTAGAAAATAGGAAAACATAAATATATGAGTATTTAAAGTGTCACACATGTGTAAGTTAAACAAAATAATGTTTTTATGATTCTTAACCAAAATAATATAGAAGGTAAACTATTAATATAAAAATTACTCCTAAAATGATAGAAAAAATTATAAATTTAAATATCAATATTTGAAAAAGTGTTCTCATATTCATTGTAGTTACCAAAATATAATAATGTATGTCAGTTATTTCAATCATATAATATTTAAACATAATGGTAGAATATAAAAAATTAACACAAAAAAATCACATAAATAATCAAATATATATAATTAAATATCCAATAGTTATTAAATAATATTGTTTTTACACATGTAAATTTCTAAAAACAAATATAATTTAAATAATTAACAGATTAATTAAGAGAGTAATTTAATGTTTTCATATATCCCTTCAGCATTATCATTTCAAACTAAATGAACTAAGTTTCTGTTATGGTCATTGTTATCTAGAAATTATGTAATAGATAAAAAAGTCTTATATAAATCAATAAAAGCATCATCATCCTCATCATCCAAGTGGATTATTTTCCCTTGAAAAATGGAGGACCACTGGTTATTCGATGGATCAATGACATAAAATATTTTTTTTCATGTGTTTCCATGATAAATGGATCCTCATTTCAACTATATGTTTTCAAATCAACCTATTTAAACCCTTATTCATCATGTTTCACACCACTATTACTTTCAACCTAATTACACTTGAACAAAGTGACACAGAATTTAATATAATGAATTTCTAATATGTCTTCAAAAACTCCAAAATATGGAATTCATGTAGAAATTTGGTTTTTATCTTTTAAATTCAAAAAATGCAGTGCTTTAGCCATGACCATTATACCACTATTTTGAATGTACTCTTTTTATCCAACTTTTTTGTGCAAAATGTGTACCCATTAATATGAACAGTAGACCATGTGATCATATTAAGAGATGGTCCCCCTACCAATGATTTCAATGTTTCTAATATAGATAAAACTATGATTACTATCTCTTTAAACCATGAAACAAATTTCTTTTTTCACAATCATTAGCCACTTTTCATTTCTTTTAAAATATCGTATCTTTAATTTATAAATATGTGATGATATATATCATTAAACTGCATCTGTTTTATTCAAAATGCATAAATATATCTGCATCAATTTTTCATGTGGAATAAACTTTACCATTAAGCCTCTAATCCCTCAACCTTCATTATAAACTATCATATGTCGAGATATAGGGAGACCGATATGCTCCACTTCATACAAATAATTTCTACATAGATCAATATCCTATTACAATACATATTTTTGAAAAATAGAGGGCTCTAGTTGATAAGTATTTTTAAAATATCCCTTCAAAATTTTCATATATCTTTCAAAAGGATACATCCACCATAAATAAAAAAGCCCACATATTCTTATCTCATTCACTAAATGAATCACCAGATAAAGCATTACATCAAAAAAAACATTAGTGGCAAATACATTTTTAGTTGAAAAATAATAAGAGCATCTTCATTCTCTAACACATCTAACAAATTTGGATCACAAACTTTTCTACAAATGGATTTAGAAAAACTAAATAACGTGATGATAGTATTTATGATAGATATCATAAATATACCACATATTGATATTGGTGGATGTTGTTGCATCAATACATGACAATAATGAGATTTCATAACTATTAATTTACAAACCTTCAATGACACCAAATTCTTCACATATAAAGAATAAGCATTGGGAATTTTAATACCATGAAGACACTGATAAAAAATTATCTTCTCAATCTTTATTAATGTGTGAAAATCCAAAGGTAAATATGTTCTATTTACTTTCATAGTTGGATCCTATGAATGACCACATATGTAAAGGGATTCTACAAGGTATTACCTAGGCCAACACATAATAAAAGGAATCCCGTATGGGATTCTTGGTAATAGGAAGAAGATTGAGGCATCTTACATGGGATCCTCTAGGTTGAAACATAAGAAGAGAAACCCTAAAAAGGATCATCAAAACATCAATTCTCACGTAATCCAAGGACAAAAGGTTACATCTCACATAGGCGACATCCTCAAATGAATTATAGGAAGGAAATAAATAAGAGAGAAAAATCATAGCCCATCTCAGATCTGGGTAACAAACTAGGTTGGTCTGAACACTCTATCGATCATTCTCACTTCAAGTCTCTCTTAGGAGATGACTAAATTGAATTCCTGGAGAAATAACCACTCCATTAGTAAAATCCTGAAATTCCACCTAGGATTCCTCAAAACACCTTTTGGATCTCACCATTGCAATCTACATGAAAATATGCTCATAATGACTTCTCAAAGGTCCAATTATAACTCCTTGGTGAAAATATATAAAAAACAAAAAAAGTTTTACCAAGGGGAAGTACATGGAGTGTCTCCAAGAGTAAACAACTTATACTCTCGAAGTCCCACCTGAGCATTTACTCTGGATAGACATGGCCTATAAACACCCAAGTAGACAGCATGTAAGATGGGTACACTAAGTGTACCTTACACGGGGTACCTACCTATTTCCCTCAACTGACATGGCCATTTATTTGGCATGGTCATGTTCTTCTATATAGTGTGTGACCCAGAAGGGGTATGGTCGTGTACTTTACACATCCATGTACCCCTACATGGGTAGCCTAGTTGGGTACTCGGTTATATGGACAAGTACAAGTACATGGAATATACACCCTATTACATGGAGTGTGCTTCAAAAACATAAAATTCTTCAAACTGGAAGAACACATGAGATGTGTCCTAAACTACAAGATGTGTAGATGGGTTATCCTGAACAGAAGACCCTCAGATCACCCCAAAACCCATATTTTCACCCCAAAAACAACAAATCAGGCCCCAATGGTCAATAAGCAAGCATATAATGGATTTGAAACTTGAAGACAATTAAATTATGGGGATTTAAAAAAAATAAAAATGATCTACCTTTGGGTGTAATCCACCAAAGCTTCATCCATTTTCAGGGTCTATGGTTGTTGCGCGTCGATTAGGTGCATCCTGAGCTCCACAATGCAACCTCCCTATCTCCATTTATATACCCATATCCCTTACACTCTTTGTCCATGGTGAAGTATACCCCTTAAGGGCATATTTGATAAGCTAATAGGAAAGGAATAAAAGGAAAATAGAAAAAGAAAATGAAAAGAAAGGTTAAAGGAAATGAAAAGAAGGGCCCTGACCGGCCTGTGGGCCCAACTTGAGATTATACCCCTCCTCAAAAACATTCCCCATTCTAGACTCAATGTAAGAGAAAAAATATAAATATAATTCTCTATTAAAAAGATATCACTAAATTAAACTACATGAATAATTTAATATTTAATTTATTAAATAATAAATAATTCTTATTCCACCAAAATTCAAATATCTCAGAAATCCACCAAACTCCTATAATTGGGTAAACAACCTATTATGGGACCAATGGAGTGGTCAAAAAAATATCTAAGATCATTTTCTTGGGTGAAATACCATTTTACCCATTATAAACATCCGAAAGGAAAAAATAAAATTTTGGCTCAAAATTCTAGTATGGAAAAACCCAAGTCATTATAAGTTTGATGGAAATAAATGTCAGTACAATTAAATATATAGATCCATTATAAAAATATCTCTAAACATACAATATTAGAATATTCTTAGTGATTCATTCTTCATTGATCAAATATCATAATTCCTTGTCGATGTGATACAAAGATGAAATTTAAAATAATAGAAAATCCTCTATGAAAGAGAGATAAATCAATGTGTAATAATGGTTTAGGACATTTTGAAGTGGTGATTAAAGTTTTATAAAAATCTATATAAATTCTAAGATATATAATTGTAAAAATATCAAGTTGAGAAGTATTTTGGAAGTTCATGAAGACGTTTTAGCTGACCAAAAAAGTATGAATTTTTTTGTAAAAACTGGGGGAGTTATCAAATAGACTATATCAGACATAATCTTCTAAATGATCAAGAATAGGTTTTATATAAAATTCATCAGATAGAGAAAATATGTAAATATTTTTAAATGAAGATATTTCAAAATAATGTCATTTGATAAAATAATGGTTTTAAATTCATCAAATATGATTTTTCAAATGAGTTGATATGAATATTATTGAATAACTAGCAAGAAGTTTCTGAGTCATAATGTAGATAAGTTTTTTTGAAGACAGTAGATAGGTGATTCAGATCTATGTAGTCAGATATAAGATTCTAATCTAAGGGGTTAGACCAAATTTTTTGAGCGATTTCATCAGATAAATTGTTACAAGGACATCATATGGAGTACTAAAAAGTTATCTGATGGAGTTTTATAAAGTCGTCAGATAGAAGGAGATGAGATGACATCCAAGGGTTCATCAGAAGGATTAAAACAAAAGAATATCTCAAAACCTATTAGTTTAAAGGACTAACTTTAGAAATTATATTGGGTAGATTTTAAAATTAAGATAGAATGGATCTATCATAAAAGGAAGATTTTTGGGAAGGTACACTATACTAGTTATTATCGAAAAAAGGTGTTCTTATAAAGAGGAACCGGTCTATGTTTGAATAATTATTAAATTGAATTCCCCAAGTGAAATCATTGGACCAAGTCCACTAGACAGACTTTGAAAATTCATCAGATCAACTCACAAGATGAACAAAGAGTGTCATTCTACCAAATAAACTCATTCCTTGTCATTAGATAGAGGAAGATGTTATGAAGTAGTATTGGATGAATATTTTGAATAAATTTACAAATTATTTTGTAACATCATAAAATTGTAGAATTGTAGAGTTGGAAATTAAATTATCTAATAATAAAAAGGGAAGGATCGTGATTCTAGATGATATTTGAGGAGGATTGATGAAGATAGTTGAAGCTAATATTTAAGGGAAGTTTGTATGAATATTGTTGAATCCTATGTTTTAGAAAGTTTAAATGTGGTCAAACAAATAATGAATTTAGTGGAATACTCATATTTGGATGAAAGAAATTAAAATTTGATTTCATACATTTCCCTACGATTTTAGATAAACTGTTACTAAATAAATGGGAGCTGGTGTGACATGTAAGGTTTGATAAAGCTATTGTTTTTTTCAAGTTATTGCAGTTGTGATTTTATTTGAAGAGGTAAAGTTCCACTTGGAATTTACAACCATGAGTCTTGAGAGAAATTATAAATTAGGTTGAAGTATAATAAGAATAATCACTGGATAGAATAGCGGTACTCGGTGGAGTAGAAGCACCAAATGGAGAAACAGTGCAATGAATGAAGCAGTGATGTACCAGAAAAATAGGTATCAGATGAACAAGGGAAGAAGGTAGTAGATTAACTAGAATCATATGAACCAGTACTAGATGAACATAATTAGATATATAATTAAAGATGAAGAAGAGTTATCTAAAAAAAGTGTTTTGAATGGAAGTGAATATGAAGGAAAGGGAATCATTCTATTTGATGTTATGAAGAGTTACTTGTATGATTTTGTGAAAGTAATAGAGGGGGAAGAAGAAAAATAAGTAATGTGACATCTAACTGAAGTCTCAATAGATGGAGCACTTACTTGGTGATGAAAATAAATTTAATGAATTTGAATAATATATTTATAGTTATTATAAAGAACATTTTATGAGCTACAAGTTGGAATCATACTAGCATATAGGATTTTAATCTGGGAAAACTGTTGTAGAAAGGTATCTCATTATAGTGTAGAATTTGTGCACTATTCTTCACTATATATGGAAAGGACTAACAACTCTTATTGAGTAGTGAAACTTGTTAAAACATCTTCCTCTATCATTTTTCATACATTAATATACTTTCATATGATAATTAAGAGATGATAAGATAATCAAGATCATAATAATTCTAAGAGGTAATGGGGTAAAAAGTTATATTTGGTATAAAAAACCCCAACACAAATTCACCCCTATCCCCCCTTAGTATTGATCATATCTCAAAGTGTTCCTCACACATTTCATTACCAAAAATGTTAGCATCTATTAGTAGCTCATAAACCTCCAATAATAAAGATGAATATGTTGATAATATATTAAATCTAGAAGTAGTAATATCTAATGTCAAATAAATTTGTACTTGTTTTTGTCTATACAGTATATCTCTACTTTAAGAGAATTCCAATAAAAAATATAGATAAATATATAAATGTTAAAATGTTAAAAAATATTTAACACTAATATACAGTAAACGATTTAATATATACATAACTCGGTGGTAATTTTTCAGATAGGACTATATTTTCAAACTAAAAAATGGTCAATATCTTATCCAACTATAGTGACTATATCTGTAGAAAATGGTACTCTTGTTTTTTTATCAATAGTATTCTACATCGTGACCCTAAATTGATCCATCTATATCAAATAATGATAAATTATGTCCCCAATATAGTATATAATCCCACATAAAGATATATATAACTCAAAATAGATGGTATTTTATAGAGGAGGAGGTGTAGTAGTTAGATATGAAGGTGGAGGTGGGTGAGTGGGATATGTAGATAAAGGTGGAGGAGTGGGATCCTCACCCTAAAACTATATTTAAATGTATAAAAATCAACTATATCAAAGCTCTAATCCTTTTTCCATCATCTCATCCATATCATTAACTTTATCTTCTAAAGATTCTACTCTTCCTTTATATACATCCTCCTTTGAAGAATCTCCCGAATGACCACACACTTTTTTTACTGATAGACCCACATTGTACCTTCATACGCGACCCAAGTGTACAGGATTTCCTAGTAATGTAGCTAAAATATCCTTTCTACCCTTAGGTATGAAGGTCCCCTATGTGCTCTAATCCTTCGATGATTCCTATATAGAATATTTAAAAAAATAATTAATGAATCACAATATTTAAATATTTTCAATAACATAAATTGATCCTTATAATCCTCTAAGATATAACCCATGACTCTTCTACAAGATATCTTCACATTTTTTCATCCAGGCCCCTTCCATTTTTCATGTCTAGATTAGGGGAAGGAGGGACAATATCTGTGGATTCAGAAGACTTTTCTATCAATTTTTCGATATTTTATGACCATAATTTGTTCTTCCTATAATGTATACCCACCACAAGATAAATTATGAGGGTATACATTTTGGTATTGGATCTCCTTATGAGATCTCATCTTTTTCTATAAATTAAGGATAAGAAATCATTAATCTATTAATTAATATAAAAAACTTATAAAATATAACATTTCACATAACAAAAAAGATATGTGTATTATACTTTAAAAAAACTTATTCCTTGAATCTTAATTTAGAAATGGATATATATCACGTGGATTTTTATTCTGTCATGTACCAAAATGAAATATACATATAGGTTTGATTTAAAATCACTCTATCTCCTAGAATATAAAGATAAAAATTTCATCCTAACTTCTATACCATCAAGTATATCATATTTCATCTGATAAGAAGGAAAAAACTATATTAGTAAAATTATTTCATGATAGGTAAAAATAAATAAATGTGGTTCCCAAAATATTCCCCCATAAATGAAATATTTTCAATTTGTCAAAACATTTCCAGTCACAAATCAAATTGGTAACTTTGGCCTGATATTTCATTGCAATAAAAGTCTAAATTTTTTTTCAATTTATACCCCTTGGATTATCATTATCATGATAATCAACATATATCCCCAGACCTGGCTGTGGGTAATGGATAATTTTGGTAAACATATTCTACCACATTTTCCAACCCTATAAGCCTTCTATTCCCTAGTATAAGTAGACGGGTCCTATGCAGAAGGGTGATGAGGATCCTTAGTAGAATCATGTGTATGGTCCTTCCCAGAAGAATGAGGTGACTTAGCTATTTTATCTAACATTATCCTACAAATAAAATTGAAAAATAATTATTACACAAATATACAAATCCAACTGCTACATATAAATTAAATAAAAATGAAAAATGATCCAATAAAAAGTAGATTAAACTAAAAAACATATTCATATTTGTTAAATTAGTTAACTAAAATTATAAAAAATGTAATAATAGATTAAATGACATAAAAATGGGAAAAAATTAGGGAAAATATTATAAAAAAATATGTGTTATTTAAAAATTCTAATAAAAATTTTAAAATGATACAAACAAAAAAATAAAATTCAAAACAAACCAATATTTATCATATTAATTATAACTGATAAATATAATTTTTAATAAAAAATGAAAATATTATTTATCTTATTCATTAGTACTTAACAATGTCAAAGGAATAATTACATTATTTATGAAACATGAAATGATATAAACAAAATAAAACCAATATTAAGTAAAAAATTTATGCAAATCTAATAGTTATATATAAAGTCGAATAATTGAAAAATGATTCAAATGAAACTAAACAAATCTAAAAAAAATTATCATAGTTTTTAAAATAGGGATTTTACATAAAAAGATTAAAATTAATATATCTAATATTTTAGGAAATTTAAAAAGTTAAATCAGAAATAAATATATGTACTTGTAATATTAGGAAATTACAAAAGGGTTATATTCCCATATACCTTCCTTGTGATAATTCTGTACGGAAAAAACCATGTCAATGATGTGGTTGTTAATATTATCTGAAAATATTTTCATCTAAGTAAGAATATAATATAAATAAGCATCATTATTAAGTTTTTAATCTCTAAAATATTGTTTTTCCCTTGTAAAATGATAAACCACTACACATTTAATAGATTAAGAACATAAAAACATTTTGCAGTAATTTCCATGATAAAAGGATAAGTTGTGTATTTAAATATATTTAGATTAACTAGTATATTACCAAATTCATTTTATATGAAAATTTTGTTACTGATAAACCATTTGAAGTTAAATACTTGAATTCCAAATTTATTGCAATCAATCTCCCATATTTCTTAGTTACTCTGTAATATACACTTGATGTGGAGATTGTGTTTTTATCTTTGACACTTGAAAAATGAATTAATTCGACAAAAACTAATATAAAACGAATTTAAACTACTCTTATGTTGTCTTGTTCATTAGTATAAAATGTATATTCATTAAATTCATACTTGTACCGTGTTATCGAATTTAAAATTCAATCTCCAGCTAACCATATCAATGCTTCTAATTCATCAGATCTACCATGCAAGGTATCTTTAAACCATGAAAAAAATGTTATTTTTGTTTTCATTCAATATACTCATATATTTATTCATTATATAATATTGTTTTAACACATTAAATATATAATTTTATATATGGATGAGCATCATCTTTGATATTCAATATGTATAAATGTACTAGATTCATGTTTCACCTATAAATGATTTTAATTTTAATACATAGATCCCCTTTCCCCATAAACTAACTCATTAATGGAGTGTAACATCTATCCCATCCATATTGTCTTGATAAGGTGGTGGAATTCTGCTTGGTCTTAAGCAATATCCCCAAGATTCCAAAGACTGGCAATAAATTCCAAGGGCTTTATTTACAGGTGGGGGATGATTTTCTCTTTTAAAAATAAAGCAACCAACAAAACAAACCATAACTAAATAAACCACTACATGATGCATGATATTCATGAAAGAAAACTCAAAGAGACCATTGATATTAAAATCAAACTAAAACCAAGTACCACAAAGGAAGACTACAATTTAAAAGTATACATTGGAAGAATATAAAGCCAACAAAACTTAATGAAGACCAAAACTAAAAATCACCAACATGGTCCAAGATCCATTCAACAGGACAGTCCCAAGTATCACTATGTATAAATAGATATATGTGATAATTTACATTTTCCCATGTACCAATAAAAAACATCTACAAAAGAACCAATGTTCTAAAGAAAGAGTGAGTAATGAAACTCAATAGGCTTTCATGAAATGACTTCTCTACTCATACCACTAGGATAAAACATGTTATCCCATTTATATAAAACTATTTATATAAAAAAATTACTAAAAAAATTATATCATATTATAAATTAGTTCCAAAACAAAGTATTTTTCAAAAAACAATATCAGGTTTCAAGGAATAAACCAAACAATGCCCTAAAACCATTCCATAAATTCCATTTTCGTATAACCCAATCCTTTCCACATAACCACACATCCAAACTACCATGAAACCATGGACCTTCCTATACTCACGAGTGGTGAGTTATCCTTTCACTCATACAACACTAAGTAAACCATTTTGATAAGGGTAGTTTACACCCATATCCATCCCAACATTTTGATGGGGGCACTTCACACCCTTATCCATCACAATGCTTATGAACACATGCCACAAAACTATGCCAAACCCAAGTTTACCAAACCCATTTCAATAAAATAAAATCTTTATTGAAAACTATTCCATAAAACATTTTTCAAATATCAAACCAAACTACCACTTTTTAAATCATCATTTTAAAATCAAGCCACAAATCATTTTTCACAATAATTCAACAATTTCCAGAAAAACAAAAAACCATCACTAAATATGGTTTATACCAATATTTTCAAACCAATTTGACAAAAAAATCAAATAAAACAACCAATTTGAAATCAGGCCTTCATATTCTAAATATAGGAGTTGAGAGATAACCCACCCACCTCATAAATTTGGTGAAAATGTTAAACGATGCAAAAAAATCCACAGAAACGGTTCGAAACTCCAAAACCCACCATAGATATCATCTCATATCAACAAAAATGAAAATATAAGAATATTTGATATCATCTAACTTATATCTATCCACAGTGGATATAGATCTAAGAAGCTGAGAGGGAGGGATATGTAGATCTATGGAAAACCAAGCAAAACCACCAAGAACAATAAATTACCATGAGAATATGGTTTTAACACACCAAGAGAAGACTCTGGGTTGCCTACATATCTATGGGAGAATCCCATAACACCATTGGTAGGAGAAAATATTTATTTAAGGTTGTTTTGGAGAAAATGATGGAGTTAGAGATGAAAATGCATGAGATCCACAATTTTAGGATCTAACTTTTAACCTGTGCATGGTTAGTCTCATAGTTAGATAAACCATGTGCTAACCATTCATCGGATTCTATCTCAATGGAGGTCTCTCACGGTTGTCACACATGGTTATAAAAACTATGCGCCAACCATTCCAAATCTCTTTTTCCCACTCTTTAAGGTTTCTCCTAGGACGCTGCATGGTTTGGACAAACCATGTGCCTTTCCATGCCACTTCCCCTTAGTGCATGTCTCATTGTGCATGGTTTCTTATAGGATTTTCACATCTTTCACAAACTATTTTTAAACTGTGAACCTATATAAAATCCCCAAAAACAATCCAAACTTATTGAAAACCCTCCCAAATTCTTTATGTACATAAAAATAATAAAATAAGAGTTACTTAATTGAAATAAATAATGCTAAATTCTACCCACCATTGTCTTTTAAAATCCTCAAAAATTATAAAACAATCATAGCCCTAATAGAGTTCTATCCATTTCCTTTTTATTTCATTCTCTCCTTCCTAAGTCTCTTCTTGGATCTGACTATGTTTCTATAAAACCTACACTAGACCGATGCTTTTTCCATACAAAAATTGTGTTTCCTTTCGAAAATCCATACAGAAATATGTACCAACGAAGCATCCTGGTCTAGTTCAACATGATCCCATCAAATTACATAGTCAGGATCAGGATGATGCTTCTTTAACTGAGATAAATGAAACACATTATGCACAATGTTGAACCATCATGGCTAAGCCAACTGATATTCCACCTCGCTAACCCATTCAAGTATCTCAAAAGGGCCTATGTATCAAGGAGATAACTTGACCTACTTCCCAAAACATTGATTTCCAAGCCTTGGAGAGATTCTAAAAAACACATGATCATTCACCTTGAATGAAAATGGCCATCGATGATGATTCGCAAATGATTTAAAATGACTCTGAGCCATTTCTATCCATTTTCTGATCAAATTAATATTCTCTATTGTTTCTTGGACATAGCTTTTCCTAACTAGTGAAGTATCACCTATTCCCATCTAATAAAGTGAATAATGATAAGTACACCCATAAAATTATTCAAAAGGATATATATGTATCGACACCTGGTAACTATTATTATATGAGAAATCTGTTAATGGAACATGCTATTCCCATGATCCACCAAATCTATTGCAGAATCTCGCAACATATCTTACAAAAATTTTATTATCCATTTAGATTATTCATATTTCTGAGGATGATACACCATAATCATTTCCAACTGACTCCCAAGGGATTTCTATAAGTATTTATAAAAACAATATATAAAACTTGGATCTTTGTCTGATATGATTGAAACAGAAATTCCATGGATCTTTACCACTTCCCATATATATATATTTGATATATCCTCCACCATATGAGATTCAATAATATAGATGAAATGAACCAACTTTGTGAGTCGATCCACTGTCACCCATATAGAATCATGTTTAAAAACCATTCTTGGAATACCTATTACAAAATCCAAAAATATATTCTCCCATTTCCAAAATGGAATAGGTAAATATTGAAACATACATGTCGGTCACTGAAAATCCATCTTAACTTGCTGACAAGTTAAGAATCTCAAAAAAAAACTTAGCCACCTTCATTTTCATACCGACCCACCAAAACTATACTTTCAAATACTTATACATCATTTTTATTCTAGAATTAACAACCCATATTGAATGGTGGTAAGCATGAAGAAGTTTTTCCTTGAAATTCATATGTACACCCATCTGATTTCTGAACCATATAATTGAAATTTCATCTAGCTTCTATCCCTTAATGGTCTCCCTACTATTGAATTTTAACTACATCATCACACATTCTACATCAGATGAATATTACTCTTTAACCATCTTCACCAAATTTAAAACAAACCAAAATGGAATAAAATTCACAATGTCACCACGGTCTTCACATTCCAAGTGCATGTCGTCTTGGACCGACATCTATTGCCACTCATCTGAATCATATTCTTCCAAATGAGCATATGAATTTTTAATTAATTCATCATCCACCAAATTTCCTCTTCCCAGTGTATACATCAATTCAAAGTCAAAAATTTAGATATACTCCATACATATTTTTTAACTCATATTCAAATCTTGTTGTGAGAAAATATATTTAAATATTTTATGATCTATGACCATAGTAAATTTCCCACTAAAGAGATAATGATGCAAAGTCTTCAAATCATGGACTATAGAAGATAACTCCAAATCGTGTGTTGGGAAATTCTTCTCATGAACTCATAACTTCCTTGATCCATAAAAAACAACTTGGTATCCTTGATTGAGAACACATCCCAATGCATATCCCAAAGCATCATAATACATCATGTACCCTAATCCTAATTCCGGAAAAATCAAGATTGGTGATGATGTAAGGAAAATTTTAAATTCTTGAAAAGACTTCGGAAATTATTTATTTCATTAGAATGGAATATTTTTATTTTCCAAAGTTTTCATAGGAAAATCTAGTCATTATAAATCCTGAAAAAAATATCCATAATAATAAGATAGACTAAGGAAGCTTTTTATCTCAAAGACATTATTTTGTGGTTTCCAATAGATAATTTCTTTTATCATTTTTGGATCCACATAAAAACCTCTTTCAAGTATCACATGGACAAGAAAATGTACTTTGTATTCCCAAAAATCACAATTTGATAGTTTTTCATACAACCGATGATCCCACGGTATTCCCAACATTGTCACCATGTGTTTCTCATACTCCAACCTTATCCTTGAATAAACCAATATTCCATCCAAAAACACCACCATAAAAGAATCTAGATATCTCTATAATATCCAATTCATTAATTCCATAAATTCTTATGGTGCATTCTTAGGACCGAAATTCATAACCACATATTCTTAATGGTCATATAATCTTATGAAATTTGTTCCAAAAATATCCTACTTCTGATCCTGCAATTAGTGATATCCTAATCACAAGTAAATATTAGAGAACCATTGAGCTCCCCTAAATTGATTGAATAGATCATCAATGCGTGTAAGTGTATACCTATTCTTTATCGTAACTTCGTTAACCTTATGAAAATACACACATAGCCAAAGGGTTTTATTCGCCTTTTTGATGAACAAGACCAGTGCTACCCATGGAGACATGCTCGAACAAATGAAACCTTTTCTTTATAGCTCTTCAAACTACACCTTCAGCTCCCATAATTTTTTTAATTCCATTATATAAGATACAATGAAAATAGGATTATTCCTTGTAATTAGATCAATCATAAATTTCACTTCAATCATAGGTGGAGAACATGATAAATTTTTGGGAAAAACATCTGGAAACTGATCAACTACTACTAGAAAAATGTTATTCTTGATCTCATCCATTGATTCCTAAGTAAATTCATCCAACTTGTATGAAATATTTTAAACTAATGGTGCCAAAAAGACTATTTCACCGGTATTTAAATTCTAATCTCCTCGAAAGAGGTGTTTGACTCCATCTTCAGTTATAAAACTGATCATTCTAGTATAATAGTTGATATGATCCTTTAACATTGTCAACCAATCTATACCCATGATTATATAATATACATCCATCTTCATCACCAAGAAATACCATTTTATCTTGGATCTATAAATAATTATAGAACATGATTTACACACAAAGGCTCGACACTCTCTTTGACAAAGAGGATTTTGAAGTTTTAACATAAAAGGCATTATCTCAACTTTTAAACTCAACAAATAAATAGAATGGGAGGAAATAAAGGAATGGGATGAATCCATATGAAATATGTAATTCATAAGGGTGTAATACAAAGGAATCATACCTCACATAGTAGATGGTTTAGACTGATCATCCACAATAACTTGTTCATCACAATATAATTTCTTTCTCACTGTGCTTTGTTCTTTATTTCCCTATTGAGATTTCACATATTGAGGAGTCATGGTATTCAAGTAATCACTATAGAAATATCTATTCTACTTATAGGATTTATTCTTCTTCCCTCATATCATCGAAGTATACAACACTTTGGAAACCTAAAAAGTGTCCAGAACACCTAACATCAGAGCACTATGAAAAAAGTGCTAAATATGCCCCATCTGATTACAGTTGTAGAATTATCTAGGTTTTGTCGAACACTCTCTCTTTATGTGGTCAAACAAACAACATTAGAAACATCACACATTTCTATTGGGTTGTGGAGGAAGGTTTACTGATCCAACGATCTGATTATGATCCATGCTCCCGCCTTGGAAATAGGTATCCCTCTTCCACTTTCTCCCAGTATTAGAGTTCCAACCATTTCCCATGGGTATCAACATACTTCCTCTACCAATATCTCTTAAGATGTATCTTTCATTTACCATATCTCTTTTGACCATATCTATATAATATGTAATATAGAGAACAATAATTTTTTAGCAAATATCCTACCTCATACTTGATTCAAATTTATGTTCCTTCAAGGAAACACTAGCATTAATCTCAGGTGAAAAGTGCACTAAATTCATGAATTTAGCCACAAACTCCATGATAGAAATATTTTCCTACTTCAAGATGAAGAAGTCTACAATTATATGAATTTTGAACCTATGATGAAAGAATTTTTTATTTAACAGTTCTTCTAAATCCTCCCATGCTAGTCTATAGTCTAATTTGGCCTGAACAGCTAAATCCCACCATTGGAGTGTAATATCTTCTAGCATATAAGTTTCCAACATGACTTTCAACTCTGATGGTGTGTCGATGAAATCTAAGATATGATTCATCCTATATACCCACACCTATACGTTTTCTGGTTTAAAATAACCTAGAAATATGGTTGGATTCTATTTATATATTTGGACGTAATGATCCACTTTCATTGGGTCATCCATCCTATTCCCACTTCCCATATCCTGAAACACATGGACAATACTCTGAACCAGCTGTTGGTTCACCTATGGCTCAAGTGTGACCACATTCTCAACATCTTCCTCTAGTTGGTATCTACGATGTATACTGAGTACCAATTTCTATACATAAAACCAAATCCATAAGTCTCACTCTCTATTAACTAAAGACTTATAATTTCGAATTCTAAAACATCATAATATCACAAAAATTATTTCCAAAATCAACATTTTCCACATTCAATTATTTTTTAAAAATATCACTTTCTTTTGAAAATAAAACCATTTTTAAAATACTTTAACTATTCCCTTTTCAAAATATTTCATTTGAGAATAATTTTAATATTTTTCAAATATTGACATATTGCATCAAATCATATATTATTACTCAAAATGAAATAGTCACTCCTACGGGGAATTCATTCCTCTATAATGCATGTCATGCTTGTCTCATTCTCTAAACACGTGACAATGTGATTCCAAATCCTATAAGTTTATCTAAAACACTTATGTTATCAACCCCTTACTAACTTTAAGTTTAGTATAAAAAGGTTAGCTATGTATTTTTATTCTCTAAATTTCAAGTCCCAACAATCCTACTCCTTTCTACCAACCCAAAATAAGGAATAGACCAGAATGAATTTTAACTCCGAGACTATTAGAACTGATTACCACTTATTTCAAAAATATTTTTGGAAGGATGAAGATTGATAAAACTTTTAGCATACCACCCATCCTCATTTTCTTGACAAGGCGGTGGAACTTAACTTGGCCTTAAGTGAAAACCCAAAGATGCCAAATGCTGGAAATATATTCCAATGGCTTTATTAACAGGTGGGGGATTATTTTCCCTTTTAAAAATAAAGAAACCAACCAAAACACCATAACTAAATAAACCACTACATGATTCATGGTATCCATGAAAGACAACTCAAAGAAACCATTGATATTAAAATGAAACTAAAATAGAGTACCACAGTGGAAGACTATAATTTCAAAGTACATAGTGGAAGACTACAAAGCCCTCAAAACTCAATGACAACCACAACTCAAAATCTACAATGTGCTCCAAGATACATTCCACAAGACAGTCCCAAGTATCACTAAGCCTCTCTATATAAGTTTGATACTTTACCTTTTCCCATGTTCAGATAAATAACATATGAAAAATCACCAAAGTTCTAAAGAAGTGGTGAGTAAAAAAACTCAGTAGGATTTCCCAAAATAAATTCCCTACTCACACCACTAGGATAGAACATATTAGCCAATTTATATATTATAGTTTATATAAAACAAAATTCTAAAATAGTTTATATAATAATATAAAAAATTCCTATAAAAAAGAAATTTTCTAAAAATTATATCATGTTCCAAGAAGGTAGCCAAACAATGCTCTAAAACCATTCCAAAAATTCCATTTTGGAATAACCCAATCCTTTCCACATGACCACACATCCAAACATGAATGCAACCACAGGCCTCCCTATACTCACGAGTGGTGAGTCATCATTTCACTAATTTGTCACTTAGTGAATCATTTTGACAAGGGTACATCATGCCCATATCCATCCCAACATTCCAATGGGGGTACTTCATGCCCTTATTCATCCCAATGTATACGAACACATGCCACATAACCATTCAAAACCTATGTGTTCTGAACCCATTTCAATAAAACCACATTTTTATTGAAAACCATTCTATAAAAACATTTTCATAAACAAAACCTAACAACCTCTTTTATAATCATCATTTTAAAATATAACCACAAATAATTTTGCACAAAAATTATACAATTTCCAAAAAACTAAAAAACATCACTAAATAGGGTTTCTACCATACATTTCACACCAATTTCACCAAAAAATCAAGTAAAACAAACAATTTCAAATCATTCCTTTATATTCTAAATAGAGGAGACGAGATTGAAACCACCTACCTCAAAAATTTGGAAAAACAAAAAATGGTATGAAACAAATCCACATAAATGTGTCAAAAACTCAAAAACCCTTCTTATATCTCTTCTACTATCAATAAACAGTCCAAATATAAGCATATTTGGTATAAAATACCTTATATATATCCAAAACGTATGTATATCTAAGAAAACTAGAGAGAGGGATATGTAGATCTATAGAAAACCAATAAAGACCATCAATAATGATGATACCATGAGAATAAAGATTCAACACACCAAGATAAGCCGTAATATTGCCTCTAGATTGATTTTATAAGCCTCTACTTCTTTTGCGAGGATAAAATATCAAGTTGTGGCCATTTTGGGACAAAAAAGAGTGAGTTAGAGAGGAAAAAAAAGTGATATCCACAATATTAGGATCTCACTTTTAAATCATTTATGATTATTCACATGTTTAGACAAATAATGTGCTAACCATGTGTCATCTTCTATCTGAGGAGGTCTTTCATGGTTGGCCCACACTGTTGGCATGAAAACCCTGATCATTTATTTCACAATTAAACATAATTTATTACATAAACTTCATTTGATACAACATAGAAGATTGATATGTCCAGTGTATTTGGGGATTAGGATCATTACATTACAACTTAAAACATGAAAAACAACATCTTTATTGAATACTTCCTTTACATGACCACTACATTCCCTCGTACTTAGCATTGCATGAGATGACCTGAGGACATGCATAAAAAAAGGGTGAGCTATAAATCCCAGTAAGGGCTTAATCATGGAATAACATGAGTAATACAATAAATGTTAGAAAATTGGAATATCAATAGAGAATAAGATAATCATAAACATAAAGGCATGATAAAGCATGATAATCATAACATGGAAATGTGGTAACAACACTTAACATAGAATTTTCATGAGCCAAGGTTCATTGCACATGGAGCATGAGTAAACCCTCATTGCACGTGAAGAATGAGTAAACCCTCATTGCACTTTAATTATCATTAGTAAACACCCATTTCACATGAATTATCATGATACTATACTTTACCCATTGCATTGGAGCGCTATCAGGGTGCACCCATCTTAAACATTTCATTTCAGGCATAAGTGTGCCACATGGGTCATAAAACATTAAATCATTCAACATAATCATTTATTACATGATAAAATAATGTGGAATAAATATGTGAAACTCTTTAAACAATAAGTAAATGTGCCTAAAGTTGAATACCCTTGATATTTAGATGGTCATGGTATTCACTACATAATGACTTTGTCTTGGAAAAGCGCGGTGCAATTTCGGCAGCATAACGGCGTGACATAAGAACTCATAAAAATATTTTATGAGAGATAAAGGGGTGTCTCATCATATTTACATGACATGGACAGTAAGGGTGTAATATATATACATTTACCAACAAATTTAATGGAATTTATATTCATGATATAAAATAATTGCTTGAATGTAAATGAGGAGAGAGAAATTCCTTTCAAAATTTAGGCATAGTAACGGGTGTACATGGGAGGAATTTAATGAGAGGTAAAGGGGTATCCCAATATTAAAACATAAAGAGGGAAGTATGGGGTAGGTGGGAAACCATACCCTAACATTTATAATTGAAATTAAAAGGTCATAACAATTTAAATAATATTGGACAAAAATGAGAAAGGAAGAAAACCCCTTACTTGGAAGTGTGCTTCCAAGGGCTTGAGATAGGATTAAGAGAGGATTATTGGAAGCTTTGGGAACCTTGGGAGGATTATAGAGAAATGTGGGAAGAGTTTGGACGAACTCCAAAGTCTTTAAGTGAGGAGGAAGTAGGATATTGGGTGGGTTTATATAGGAAAGGTGAGAGAATTCATTATTATTTAGGTTTGGGACACCTCACATTAAACTAATCCAAACCACAAACCAGCCCATGGTTTTTTCCCATGGTTTTTTTCAAAAGGGAAGTGGAAAAAAATATTTTATAAGGAAAAATTCAGAAATTCTTAAAATAATGGGGTTTCTTATGTGGAGGTGAGTTACACTCCCAAGGAAAACAATTTAAAAAGACAAAATGTATAATAAGTCTTAAAGGGTCCGCTAAAGCTTAGTAAAATAAATAAAACAAACCCAAATTCACATTATTTTAATGGTAAAACATATATTTTCCGAACATAAAGTTTATATTAATTTATTACATCACTATTGGGTCATTATCATGTCAAAAAACACATTATATATTTAAACGGTAATTAATTTTTACCCAAAAATTTGACTGTCTCAGAAAATTATGAAAACTTCACCGTTGGATAATTTCTACATCCTGATATCATAAATAATATTCATTTTATATAAATAATTTTCTAAATATGTTATTTTTCACTTTTAAAATAAAACCGACATTTATTGAAAATTCATGGGTTTTGACAAAAATGACTTTCAAACCATAATAAAAATTACAATTGCATTCATAAAATTATACGATAGTTTATATTTAATAAAAATTAATTTAATAATAATAATAATATTTTATTAAAATAATATTTAATTTGAAGAATCCATTAATTCATCAAAATAGATTTCTTAGTTGAATATTAACTAAAAATACAATATTTGCTTTAAAACAATTTACAAGTTAACAATAATAAAATGAAAGTATACTCATTATTATATAAAAAAATAATGTACACAAACATAGTACTAGGGTCTTGTTAAATAACCCCTTAAAACACCCACATAATATCGAAGGGTGAGGTGTGCGATGGTGACAGACTCTTGGGGTGGCTCGGATAATATCGCTCGGGTGGTAATCTCTATAACTTACACTTCTCTCATAGGCAGTTCTGCTCAAGCTTGAAGTGTTCAAGATCGGGTTGATCTTGTTCAAGAGAGAATCCCAATGATTCCACCTCCTTTCTGAGCTCTAACTAATGGGCTTTATATGGGGCACGTCTACTATATGAGGCCATCGCTTCCTTTTTCTGAGTAAATTGGATTTGTTAAAGCCCTATATTTATACTAATCATGTGATCACTGTTCAATGGATATATTAGTAAGGGTCACAATTATTAACATAAAACCAAAGAAGTTTACATTTTATATAAACATTTTACATAAAGATACATTTAATTAGATCAAGAGGGATTTCCATTAATGAAATTTTGGTTCGTTACAATCTTCCCCCCTTAAGAAATTTCACCCCCGAAATTTCCTTTTCCCACAATAAAACGGATGTGGGTATCTCTGCTTCATCGTTTCCTCTGATTTTGACATCGCTTCTTCAAACTTGTGGTTTCTCCACAATACCTTGATGAGGGGAATTGTCTTATTTCGTAGAACATTTTCTCTACGATCTAATCTCTTCACTGGTTTCTCCTCAAAAGAAAGATCATCCTCTAACTATACCACCTCTAAAGAGAGTACATGTGAAGGGTCCGATATGTACTTCCTTAAGAGTGATACATGAAATAAATCATGTACTTTGGCTATGGTAGGTGGAAGTGCTAGTCGATAGGCCACAGCCCTGACACGATCAAAAATCTCGAAGGGGCTGATGTACCTTTGACTTAACATCCCCTTTTTCCAAACCTCATGACCTTCTTCCATGGAGTTATGCATAGAAATACCATGTCTCTAACTTTAAACTCAAAGTCTCATCGACAGTTATTTGCATAAATTTTCTATCAACTCTAGGCTGCCTTGATATGCTGCTGAATGGTTTTCACCTTTTCCACCATTTCTTCGACCATTTCTGGTCCAAGAAGCTTACACTCACCAACCTCATCCCAACATGCTAGTGTTCTTCACCTTTTCCCATAAAGGGCTTCATATGGTGCCATTTGGTTGCTCGAGTGCAAACGGTTATTATAAGAGAACTCAACCAGAGGAAGATGTTGATCTCATCCTCCTTTAAAGTCCATTGAGCATGATCTCAACATGTCCTCAAGTGTTTGGGTAGTCCACTCGGATTAGCCATCAGTTTGAGGATGAGGGGTCGTACAGAAGTTTAGTTTAGTATTCAGATCATGTTAAAGACTCTTCCAAAACTTATAGGTGAATCTTGGATCTCGATCGGACACAATAGATAGTGGTACACCATTCATCCTTACCACTTCTCTGATATATATATATATATATATATATATATATATGTGTTCCGGTTGATCCAATGGGAAATCCTCCTTAATATAAATGATGTGTGAAGCCTTTGTAATATGATCCACAACAACCTAGATTTCATTATTTCCTTTGGATGTCTTCGGAAGTCCAGTGACAAAGCCCGTGGTGATGTTCTCCTATTTCCATTTTGGTATGTGAAATGGTTGCATCATCCCCTTAGACTTCTTCCTCTCTGGCTTCACTTGCTGACACGCCAGGCACTTTGATGTATACTCAATGATATCCTTCTTCATATTATCCCACCAATAATGCTTTCAGATATCTCGATACATCTTTTCGTTTCCTAGGTGAATAAAGAAATTTGAAATATGTGCATCATCCAAAAGTTCCTTCTTCATCTCCAGACTTTATGGAACACATAGTCTTTTCCCTAATATCACAATTCCTTCTTCATTAACATTAAACTCTGAGGATTTCCCTTTTTTGATAGCTTCTAGTTTTTCCGGAATTCTCACATCATCCTTTTGAGCATCATTTAACCTTTCCAAAAGTGACAGTTGAGCAATAATTTGTGAAAGGATTGATGATGTTCCCTTATTTATGATTACCATGTCCATATTCATAAAATCTAAGAAGATTGGATCCTTTTCAATTTCATCAATGATAGAACCGGTGTGTCCTTTCTACTTAGGCCATCCTCTACCTTGTTCGCTTTCCCGGGGTGTTAATGGATTGAGCAGTCATAGTCTTTGATTAGCTCTAACCATCTCTGTTGGCGCATGTTCCACTCTTTCTGTGTGAATATATACTTGAGGATTTTGTGGTCCATATATATTTCACACTTCTCCCAAAGAGATAATGCTACCAAATTTTCAAAGCAAAGATCACTACAGCCAACTCGAGGTCATGTGTTCGATAGTTCTGTTCATAAACTTTCAATTGCCTTGAAGCATAGGAAATGACTTTGTCATTTTGTATCAACACACATCTCAGGCCCTTCTTCGAAGCATCACTGAATACCACAAAAAGTTCTCCACTTATGGGTAAAGTGAGACCGGGCGTAGTGATAAGCCTACTTTTCAACTCCTTGAATCTTTTTTCGCATTCATCACTCCAAGAAAACATTAATCCCTTTTGAGTTATCTTGGTAAGAGGGTTGGACAATCGTGAGAAATTTCTCACAAATCGTCACTAATATCTAGCTAACCCCAAGAAGATACGGATATTTGTTACCTATGTTGTCCTTATCCATCCCTCAATTGAATCAATTTTGGAGGGATCCATAGATATCCCATTACTTATGATGATATGGACCAAGAATGAGACCTCCTTAAACCTGAACTAACACTTGTTGTAGTTTTCAAAGAGCTTCTCCTTCTGCAAGGTCTCTAGTATAGTTCTTAGATGCTCCTCATGATCCTCCTTGGTTTTGGATTATATCATAATATCATCTATAAAGACTACCATAAATTTGTCAAGGTAATCTCTAAAGACTCTATTCATCAATTCCATGAAGATTTCTAGAGAATTAGTTAGTTTTAAAGGCATTACTATGAATTCATATTTCCCGTATCTTGTACAAAAATTAGTCTTGGGGATATCTTCCTTCTTCACCCTTACTTGATAATATACCAACCGCAAATCCACCATGGAGAAGTATTGTGATCCACGTAGCTAATCGAACAAGTCAACAATTTTTGGGAGAGGATACTTGTTCTTTATCATTATTTTGTTGAGCTCACGATAATCAATGCAAAATCACATTGACCCATCCTTCTTCTTGATGAAGAGAACTAGTGCACCCCATGGTGAAGCACTTGGGTGTATAAACCCTTTATCCAAATTCTCTTGTAGTTTTTTCTTCATCTCCTCAATCTCCAAAACATCCATTCTATATGGAGTCTTGGATATTGGAAAATCCCCAGGTATAAGATCAATTGAGAATTCAACATCTCTTCTAGGAGGAAGACTAAGAAATTCCTCGAGAAACACTTCAGTGAATTCCCTCACAATAGGCATGTCTTAAAGGATGGTTGCTTCCTTGGACTCAATCATCTAAGCCAGATATGTATACTCATAGGGTAGTAATATCCATTCTTTATATGATGGATCTAAAGAAGATTCATCTTCCTCCTTACACTTGTATAGAATTGGGGGTCGATTATCCACATGGAGAGTGATTTCCCGCTCCTGGGAATTTATGTTGGCTCTATATAAGGAAAGCCAATCCATGCCATGAATTGCTTCAAATTCCACCATAGGGAGTATGACAAGGTTCACCAGGAAGTTTAATCCACATATTATGACAGGGGAGGAGTTATATTCATGGGATGCAATGATTTCCCCATTTGTCGTACTCACTGACATCTTCACTTCCATGATTTGTGGTGGTGCTGGGATTTTTCTACTAAACATTCGAGATATAAAAGAATGCGTAGAGCTTGAATCAAAAAGTGTGTTCTCTATTCTTGAATTAATAACTAGAGTACCTATCACCACTTCATTGTCGGGGTTCACTTCTGCAGTAGTGATGGAAAAAAGCTCACCCTGGCTGCCTTGGAGGTTATTGGTTGCCTCTGAAAACCCTTGGCTTAGGGAATTGATTTGCAAGATGCCATGGTTCTTTGTAGTTGTAGCAGTGAACAATACGTTAAGGTTATAATAGTGCATTCCACTCCTCTATTTCAGCCACATATTTTTCTTGCCGAAAGTTAATAGCCAGGTTCCCTTCTCTTCCACACCTAAAGAATTTTCTCGTACCCTTCAAGCAATTTCTAGGGTGCTTCTTTCCGCACCTTTGGAAAGTGGGGTGCTGGATCTTCTTAGCACCATTGGATTTATCCATCAGACCGCCAGCATTAAAGTACACTTTACACTTCTTATCTCCATGATACCCCTGAGATTCTCCAATATCCATTTTGACCTTGAGGGCACATCGGACAATTTCCTCATAGCTTCCAAAGTCACAAATCGCCAACTCTTTCCGAAGGCTAGGTTTCAGTCCACCAAAGAAGCGATCAACCTTGCATTCGAGGGTAACTAAAAAGCAGGAGGCATATCATGCAAGCCTTGTGAAGTTTTCCTCATACTCTCTGATAGATTCATCGTCTTTTTTCTTGAGGGAAAGAAAGTCCCTTTCTATCTTAAGCTGGAGGGTGCGCAAAAACTATTTATCAAAAAACATCTTCCAGAAATCCTTCCATTCCAACACCTCAATCTCCTCCTCATGCTTTGTATTTTTGATCAATGTCCACCATTGATCAAATTCACCCTCTACACGATACGTAGCTAGTAGAACCTTCTCTTGTTCAGAAAATTGAAGGATAGAGAACATCTTTTCAATATATTTAATCCACTTTTTAGCGATTAAGGGATTAGATGATCCATTAAAAGTAGGAGGACTTTATTTCATGAAGCTCTCGATAGTGACTTGTTCTTTCATAGTGGGGTTGAACATTCTTCTTGACCAATGATTCTATTCAAAGCTTAAGTTAGCTGAGAGAGAAGAATGATAATGTTTTCGATTCCTTCTCCCATTGGATTGGGCATCTCATTAGTAAAGTCATCACATTGATCTTCACATCAGTCGTTAGCTCGAGTCCTCCTATTACCGGCCATTAGCTGGAATAAAAGGAAAATTAGGGGTAACACATAAAGTGTAATACAAGGAAAACCATGATGACTTATAAATAACTTTTATTTCCTTAACATATGAATCTATTGGCTTCAGTCTATGTTATCCATGACCTACTTTATAACATATATTCTTAGGGAATTTTTTTTGTCCCTTAATAATGGTTCATACTAAGATTTTGAATTTACCAAAGCATACCCACTAAGAGTTTTGTAACTAAGAGTACAGCAAGGCCCATTTTCATGCACCATTTCTTGTTCAAGTATGGCACAAAGCGGTGTTTTCGGGTTTTACCCCAAGGATACATTTGTTCCAGAGCTGCCTCTACCTGCTCGTATCCAGACATGGATGTATTTTCTTGACAAATCACATACTCAATACTCACCAAAACTTAGGGATGTTTTTATTATACTTAGTCTTGTATCTAAGGATTTAATAGGGTTTTATAATACTAATCCCAAAAATAACTAAACCTATCCTCTGATACCAACTATGACAACCCTGATCTTTAATTTCACAATTAAACATAATTTATTAAACAAACATTATTTGATACAACATAGAAGATCAAGAGGTCTAGTGTATTTGGGGATCTGGATCATTACATAACAACTTAAAACATGAAAAACAACATCTATATTGAAAACTTCCTTTACATGACCGCTACATTCTCTCATACTTAGCATTGCATGGGATAATCTGAGGACATGCATAAAAAAGGGTGATCTATAAAGCCCAGTAAGGGATTAATCATGGAATAACATGAGGAATACAATACATATTATACAATAGAAAATAAATAGAGAACAATAGAATTATAAACACAAAGGCATGATAAATCATGATAATCATAACATGGAAATGTGGCAACAACACGTAACATGGAATTAGTATGAGCCAAGGCTCATTGCACATGGAGCATGAGTAAACCCTCATTGCACATGAAGCATGAGTAAACCCTCGTTTCACCTGAATCATCATGAGTAAACACCCACTTCACATGATGTATCATGATACTATACTTTACCCAATGCATTGGAGCACTATTTGGGCGCACCATTCTTAAACATTTCATTTCATGCATAAGTGTGTCACGTGGATCATAAAACATTAAAGCATTCAACATAATCATTTATTCCCTGATAAAAGAATGTGGAATAAATACATGAAACTCTTTAAACAATAATTAAATGTTCATAAAGGTGAATACACTTGATAGAGAAATGGGCATGGTATTCACTACATAATGACTTTGGCTTGGAAAAGCCTGGTGCAATTTCAGTAGCATAACGGCGTGACATAAGAACTCATAAAAATGGTTGATGAGAGATAAAGGGGTGTCTCATCATATTTGCATGACATGGACAGTAAGGGGTCATATAGATACATGTACCAACAAATGTAATGGAATTTATATTCATGATACAAAATAATTTCTTGAATGTAAATGAGGAGAGAGAAATTCATTTCGGAATTTCGATATAGTAATGGGTGTACATGAGAGGAATTTAATGGGAGAGAAAGGGATCTCCCATTATTCAAACATAAATATGGAAGTATGTGGGAGGTTTGAAACCATACCCCAACATTTATTATTGAAATTAAAAGGGCATAACAATTTAAATAATATTTGACAAAAATGAGAAAGGAAAAAAACCCTTACTTGGAAGTGTGCTTCCAAAGGCTTGAAAGAGGATTCTTAGGAGCTTGGGGTGCCTTGGGAGGATTATATAGAGAGTAGGGAATAGGTTGGACGAACTCAAAAGGCTTTGAGTGACGAGGAAGTGGGAGCTTTGGTGGGTTTATATAGGAAACGTGGGGGAATTCTTTATTATTTAGGTTTTGGACACTTCACATTAAACTAATCCAAACCACAAACCAGCCCATGGTTTTTGCCCATATTGTTTTCCAAAAGAAATATTAAAACAATATTTTATAAGTCAAAAGTCCAAAATTCTTAAAATAATGGGTTTTCTTATGTGGAGGTGAGTCACACTCTCATAGAAAAAAATTTAAAAACAAATAATGTTTAATAAGTATTAAAGGGTCCACTAGAGCTTTGTAAAATAAATCAAAAAAAACCCAAATCACATTATTTTAATGGTAAAATATATATTGGCCGAACATAAAGTTTGTAGTATTTTATTACATCACTATTGGGTCATTATGATGTTATATAACACATTATATATTTAAACGATATTTAATTTTTACCCAAATATTTGACTGTCTCAGAAAATTATGAAAAATTCACCGTTGGATAATTTCAAAATCCTGATTCCAGAAATAATATTCATTTTATCTAAATAATTTTCTAAATATGTTAATTTTCACTTTTAAAATAAAAACTGAAATTTATTGAAAATTCATGGGTTTTGACAAAAATGGCTTTCAAACCATAATAAAATTTACAATTGCATTTATAAAATTATACGACCATCTATATTTAATTAATAATAACAATAATATTTTATTAAAATATTATTTAATTTCAAAAATCCATTAATTCATCAAAATAGATTTCTTAATTGAATATTAACTAAAAATATTATTTGTGATTTAAAAATATTTACAAGGTAATAATAATGAAATGAAAGTATATTCATTATTATATATAAAAATAATGTACATAACCATAGTACTAGGGTCTTGTTAAATAACCTCTTAAAACACCAGCATAAGATTGATGTGTGAGGTGTGTGATGGTGAAAGACTCTTGGGGTGGCTTGGATAACATTGTTCGGATGGTAATCTCTATCAATTTCCACTTCTCTCGTAGTCGGTTCTGCTCAAGCTTGACGTGTTCAAGCTCGGCTTGAGCTTGGTCAAGAGCGAAGCCCAATGACGCCACCTCCTTTTCGAGCTCTAAAAAATGGGCTTCGTATGTGGCACATCTACTAGATTAGTCCATCGCTTCCTTTTTATGGGTAAATTGGATTTGATAAAGCCCTATATTTATACTAATCATGTGATCACTGTTCAATGGCTATATTACCAACGGTCACAATTATTAACATAAAACCAAAGAATTTGACATTTTATATAAAAATTTTATATAATGATACATTTAATTAGATCAAGATGGATTTCCATTAATGAAAGTTTGGATCGTTACAGTTAGCCTGAATGCTTTGAAAAACCATGCGCTGACCATGCTAGAGCTCTTTGTCCCACTCTATAAGGTTTATCCAAGGTGGCTGCATAGTTTTGAAAAATTTTGTGCCTACTTGTGCACCTTCCCCTTATCCCAAATCTCATTGTGTATGTTTTCATATAGTTGTTTCACAATTTCCAAAAATCTTGCTCAAATCGTGCACCTATAGAAAATCTCCAAAAACATTCCAAATTTCTTTCAAACACTCCCAAACTTCACCCAAATGCTTTATGTACTTAAAAATCATAAAAATAAGGTTTAATTACTGAAAAAAAGGTGGTGATACATGGAGCGATATAGGAAAATTTATGAACTCCACTGTATATAAGTAGTTTTTACAAAACTCTATAACATCCTAAAAATGTAATTCTCAATAATAGTGGATTCAGGTTGATATGGATTTTTAATATATCAATTCAATATCTTCATATACCCTTAAAAATTATATATCCAATATAGATATAAAGGTTCTAATAAAATTATTTATTTCACAAAATAAAGCATTAAATGTGCCATGATATCAAAAAAACATGGTAGAAATTACATTTCAAGTTAAAAACATATATAAACGACATTGTTATCTAAATTTTTCAATAAATTTAGTTCAATAAATTTGCTATAAATTGAATTGAAAAAATAAAACACCTTTATGATAGTCATTATGACATGGATTTTTAGTATTCCATGAAATAATAATAGTAGGAGTTGTTTTATCATGACATGAAAATAATGATATTTCATACTTTTCACCTTCAAATCATTTAGTGATAAAAAATTACATTTGATGAATAAACCTACAACACTTAGATTCCATGGAAGAACTGGAAAAAAATAATTTGATCCCTCTTAGATAATGTATGACAATCCAAAGGAAGGTTTTTTCATCTTTCATTAGAGGAGGGAAAAACTCCAAATGTATTCCAATTGAGAGTAACTCCAATATTGAATTCAATCCATCATTAGTTTTGTATTTAATATCAAACAATGTTCCAATAAAAGTATCACATATATTCTTCTCTACATTCATGGAATCAACATTATGTTTGACCCCATGATATCTCCAATACGGATGCTCAAAAAATATTGATCATTTATTTTAAATATTTATATCATTGCCAATTTTTTTTGTTTTTTCTAAATGTGACATAAATGTTTTTCACCCTATCATAATATTGATCGATAAAAAAGGTTTTGAAGTAATATAAAATTCTTCTGATCCATTTAAATTTTTTTAATATTTTATAATATAGATCCTTAGAAAAAAACCTATTATTACCCATGAATAAGATTTTTCTCTCAAGTTATAGTAGATAATATGAAGTCTGTTATTCATAAATTGGATAAGATTTATTCCCATTTACACTATATCTAGAAAATTGTCCATATACTATGAATTCATCAATAGTGAACATAATCATTGCATGCAGTTGAAAATTTTCCATTTTATAAGAATCATAGACTTTGATACCTTCATTACATAAAATTTTCATATCAACAATTAATGTGGAAAAGATAACATTAATATCATTTTTAGGCTGTTTTAGTCTAGAAATCATTAAACTCACCATGATATATTTCCACTTCATAAAAAATTCAAGATATAAATTGTAAATTTCCAATAAAATAGGCCATGAAATATTTTTCTTATTAAATATTTGATGTGTAATCTTTCCATTTATGCATAGTAACCGTCTAATTTTTTTAAATTCATTTTTTAATGTTGGAAACTGTTGATTAGTTTTCTTTCACTATGTACAATCAGCTAGATGATGTAATTTTCTAGAATATATTCATTCATATTCATTTCACATTAACCTTTTTAATCATTTTAATTTGAAAACAAATTTTTCAAATGAGGAATTATAGTAAGATACGAAATTTCCTTGATAAGAGTCTTTGTAACCTCTAAATCATCTAGTGGTTTTTCATTCAACTTATACCTTGATGTCCCATATTTCGGACACTCTGAAAAGTTTTCATATTAGTTCTTATATATCACACCATCATTAGGTTATACAAGCATCTTCTAATACCCCAAACCCACTTAGAAAAATATTTTCATCATATTATAATGTGAATTTATAAGATTTTTTCATTAGGAAATATGTCTTTTAATATCTATATAAACTCTATAAAACTCCTATCACTCCATCCATTTTTGGAATTCAAGTAAATTTTTCCAAACACCATTGATAAAAAATTAAATTTCATACAACTTGGACAAAATGGGTTTTCAACATAACCATATAGATAATCAATTAATAGTGATTTCATAATTTTCTCTAATTTAATTTCATGAATCATTTATTTAATTCTATCATACTGATTATTTTGAAAATCACCATCATCAATAGATTTTTAATTCTTTACATTTTCACCATGATAAATATAATAATTGTAAATCATATTAAAAACATGGAAAATTAAATGATATTTTACTTATATTCTTATCAAATTTCTCATGTAAAAACATTTCAAGCATGGAAAGGAAAACTGTTCATTTATAGGAACATTTTTTTTAGTAAATTCCAAAAGAGTATCAACACTTTCCTTATATTCATCACTTTTTTGAAGTGCAGTAATCCAACTTCAACCCATTATTACCTAAAAAATAAGGAATTGAAAATAAGTTATTATATTTAAAATGTCAATTTTATATTTAATTTTCTAAATTAGAATAATAAAGAAACATAAAATATTTCTCAAATAAAGTAAATACAAAATATTTTATAAATAAAAGTGTCACTTTGAAAATATTAAATTATCTTCCCTTCATAAAAATCAAAAAAATGGTATAGAAAAATTTACATTGATTTCAAAATTTTGACCACAAATAAAACAATATTATTCATTATTTTTATTATGTAATTTCATAATTATATGTTTATTATTTTCAAAGTAAATAAATAAATACCATGATATAAAGGAGGAAATATTAGTGAGTGAGAAAAAATGAGATTAAAAACATGAGAAATAATATTAATACATTTCTGTAATTATAACAAAATTGACATGAAAAAGGTCACTACAAAAATATAATCATTAGGCTCACAGAAAATAGATTCCATACAAATAAAATTTAAATGAAAATCCAATCATTATAATTTGATATTATTAGAATAATTCAAATATTTAAAAATGTTTCATATTATATAACAAATAAAATAATTAAAATGATTTAATATAAAAATTAAGAGGTATTCATGAAATTTATAGTGGGTTTTATATGATCATCTACTAATAATATATAGAAAAGCCAACCTAAAACATAGGAGATCTATCTTTAAGAAATAAAAATAAATATAATATGAAAAATAGATTATCTGTAAACCTTGTACAATAGTAGCCATATTCTTCATTGATGAAGGATAATGCTTGAAGGATATCATAAGGATTAGTGAAAAAAAGAATTGTCCCTCTAAGGAAGTAGATCGGTCAATGGATCCATGAATGGTTTGTGAGGATAACCATAATTTGAATGGGTTATTGGGACTTATCCAATGAGATAAATGGAGTATCTAAATAAAGTGAGTTTATCATAGGCTCATACACATCGCTCCACACCCACCCACTATAAGAGAGTATGTCACCCTCTTATATATACAATGCTTGAGGCTTCTTCTATTCATAGTGTATCTTATGTATTTATGTTTGTTGGGTGTAATTAATTTGATGCTTTTAGTGAATTTAATCCTAAGAGATTAATCCATTCAAATTGGATTATAACTAATGAATAAATCATTTAGGATAAATAAATAATATATATATATATTATTCATGCATCACATTCATGAAAAATACATGAATTAAAAAATGTACACTATATATATTATATTATATTATATAAATATCATGCATCAAATGCATATGTACAGATATCATATTCATGTGTACATGCATCTCATGCATGTACATTTTTAGTGCATATTCAATAATCTCCCAGTTGCACTAAAATTCCATTAGGACTATATGAAAAACTATATAATTCTTTGTGAATATATACAAACTCTTTTGGATATGGTTTTTCACCAAACTCTCTTCATTTTGAACAAATGCTTCGTTTAAAATTTTTTCTTTATCCAAGGGTGTAACTATGTGAACCTATGGGACTTAGTAGTCTTGAAAAAAAATACGAAATCCTAATTTCATAAATGTATGTAAGGAGTGGCCTCTAAAAATGAATCAGTGCAACTCAAAAGACTAAGGGGTCAAGTGTGATCTACATCAAAAATTCTCATATCTTCATATGAACATGTCTAGTATAAGATGTATCATATACATCGTATGTATAGCAATATAATCGCTTTTTCCATAACATCATGTGACCAATATACATGGAACATGTCAATCTAGTATTGTCCTCTCATCATTTCTTTATTCTTTGAAAAAGGCTGACCAAGTTAATGGATACATCACATGTCATTCATTTATTTGATAAGTACATCACATGTCACTTATCCAAATAGTTGAACACATAATATGTGAAACAACTAAGAAGGGAACTTTATTTCCTCAATATAATTCAATCAATTACCAGGTGTATTTTCTTTTCATACAAGTGGAAAAATCCAATCTTGGTTTCACTCAAACCGATGACATGATCAGAAACATAACTAACCACCCCTGTTTTAGCTAAGTTCTTATGTTTACATGCATAAGTAGGGTATCAAAGTATCAAGGTTCTCATGATAAGTATCACCCAAAACTCAAGTAATTAGGATTGATAATAATAATTCACCCCTAAGTATATCTATATCTACATGAAATTTTATGATATATAATTTCATGAATAAATCCAAATAATAAGTATCTACATATTACCTCAAGAATATATTCTTCATATCCCATATAAAACACCTTATAATAAATAAAAGAATCTATTCAAGCAAACCTTTACATATCATCAGAACCCATTATACTCCATGATGATCATCAATTATGGATAACTTGAAGTTTTTACTTTGAGGGGATGTTTATCTTTCAACAATTCATGTAAAGTAAAGTTACAACACACATGAATTAATGATAAATAGAGATTTACTTTATTATAAAAACATGATATGTTTAAAACCATTACAAATAAAATATTAATATATTCTACATGACTTTTATATTATTTTTTTATAAATAGTTTTTGAACATTACATCCATATGTAAGTACTATCACATCCCCATGTAACCATCTAATAAAATACTCACACTAACCTCTTAGTTAGTAAAATTTATGAAGCCAGCTTATTTGAATAATGGTGAGACTTAGGAATCATATTCCTTAATTTCAAATCATTGAACTTATATTTAAACTCTATTAATCCAGAACATAAAATTTTATAATGGTTTCTTCTATTGTCTACTTATAACTCTTTTTAAGTACATCATTTTCATTCTTGGAACCCTTTACATCAAAATTTTTCCCTGAAATATTTTGTAAATAGTGTGACTATTTACATTATCACTTTACAAGCATATCCTAAACTATTTTTGGATAAAGTGATATCCACTTCACTATGGTAATTTATATAACTCGTTACATTTCTCTTACCATTATACCCTAAACTCTTTTTGGATATCATGTGATACATTTTGTGTATTTTCTGGTATAAAACTTTAGGGATTTAGTTATGTTAACTTGTTATGGTAACTAAATATAAGTATTTAAATTTTTATTTACCATCACATACCTAATAATCTTTAGGATGTTATGTGAATAATCTTATATTGGTAGAATCATTTAGTTAATAGTGATATTCACTTTCTCATAGTAACTAAATGTAATTATTTACATTTTTCTTTAATATAATATATCCTACCAATTTTGACCCTAATGGCCCAAAGGCCTTATTTTTATTTATTGATTGATAATACCCCTTTCAAGAGAAGAGGGGTAACCATTACAAGTATTTTAGTCTGAGAGATTACATGACCCAAAGGTCTAGGACATTACATGACCCATAGATCATAGAAGAATTTATCTGGACTATAACTACATGGAACTGCTCTTCCCCAACTTATACATCGCATTGTTAGCTCTACACCTTCACATGGATGTTTGATAAGGTTTCTCATCCATGCACAGGCTGGTCCTAATGTAAATTCCATAACCTCTCTTTCTTCCAAATCCTTTAGCATTTTCTCTGGTAAATGCACCTTCTCTGAATCCTCATCTGGAGTCTAATCCTTGTAGAGTTTTTCTGTTCTATTAAGCACAATTTCATGTAGCCCAAAATCCTTGAGGTAGATTGAAGGCTTTGATGTGTCCCAAAATCCTTACTATCCTAAACATCATTGGTGCCCTAAATTCCTTGAAGGACCCAAGGACCAAACCAGTGGCTCGAAAGCCCAAATGAATGAATAGTTCTGACTACTACAGTACCGAAAAGCACCTGCTACAGTGCCATCTATAGTTTCTACTACAGTACCTGCTATAGTGACCCAAAAATTATTTCTTTTTTGGTATTTGAACTCGGGTCTCTTAGATGCACTTGTTGAGTCCTCACCAACCGAGATGAGACTCTTGTGCAATATCCTACCACTTTTAGAAATAAAGTAAATAATCAATTAAAATATCTCTAGTATAATTTTTTATTTTCTTACTTTTAACTTATATAAGTTAAAACATACTCCCAATAGCATATTAGAAACAATATTGTCTTTGGAATATATTTCTAGGACAAAATAAAATCTACTTTTTGTTTTAGGAAATAACATTTTTTTCTTTTTAATAGGAATATATAACAAATAAAATATTGTTTCCATATATCAAATGCCAATCTATCTATTTATAATATTGATATATTAACACTTTTTTTCATATCTTCTTATCAATACATGATATATAATAGAATGAATCATAAATCCAATGAATAGAATTAATCATCTCATATTGTTCATAACAACTCTTTGTTAACACCTCTTATCATAAAAGAGAAGTGAGATAAAGATACACTTTATTTACTTAGATTCATCCAAGATTGATAAACATATTTACATTCAAATTTCTAATATTGAAATTTTTTACTTCAACACTTGAATGAAAATTATAATCTATTTTAAATTCTTCTAATGATTTTAAACTCTTGAATATTTAAAACACTTATAAAACATACACTTGGTATTGTATACCCTTCAAAATAAAAGAATAAATTTCTTTAACATTAATACCTTATATTGAAATTAAATGGAATTCTAAAACCCCTTCAGGTATTCTAAATAATCTCATCATAAGGAATTATTAATCCTTACTGATAACACCCTTAGGATTCTAATAACCTTATCTAGCTTCTTAACTAAAAATTAAATTATTATAAATCAAACCCTTCTAAGGAAAAAGTGAGAAACCATGAGTTCAACCACAAAAAAGAAATATTAGTAACATTGAAGGTCAATTTAATCCTGTAATATTTGATCTCCCTAAAAAAATTCCAAGAGATATTGGTTACATGGATGTCTGGTTCCTCTAGTATCAGATCTTCAAAAAAAAGGAGAACTTCTCCCAGGACTGGATATACTCCTTGATTCTGATCTTTCCACTATTGAATCCCCCAATGAGGATCAGATCCTTATTTTTTATCTAGTTATATTTATCCTTATTGAGCTCCACCCTTAATGACATCCCCATTATTTTAAAAGATTCATCTTCAGTAGCATTAAGTGATAGATTCTGTTCACCCACTTATTATTCTGAGATCGTAAGCAATTCCAAGGATTTCTCAAGCACATAAAATGACTTTTTCTACTGGCAGGTGTCACCATTTTCCATATGTTTATCTTTCAAATTATTTATTAATTGTGTCTCCATTTGAGGTGGAAAAAAATAATAATTCTTCCTCTATTTACAGATGCCCTTCCAGCTCCTGTTTCTCCTAGTGGTTTGAGACATGTCTCCCAAAACCTCCTCCTCTAATTCACCTACACTGGATTCTCTCCCAATGGATTTCTATCCATCCATATCATCCTCAAACTCTTGGGTCAGATCATCAAATTAGAATCGTTCAAAATGATTACCCAACTCAATGGTTGCCACCTCCCTTGCTCTCAATGGAGTTTTGGGAGGTCTCTCATTCACTGATACTAGAATTACTAAAGTTAATTATCATCTAGTACCTTTATAACCTTAAATGAATTATTCCATACTTCTATAAGAATATTGATTCCTTTTTTTGAACAATTTAAAAACTTTTTATTCAATAAGTAAATGTTTTAAAACATAGAATATTTATCTTTCTCAAGAACATTTATTAAGAAACCAATATTATGAATTACTGATTTTAAGCTTCTCATTTCATGAATTAATATAAATTTCAGTTTGATTTTGATAATGAATTTATCTACAATAGAAATTTTTATTACATGAATATTATGTCTTCAATCTATTCATTAAGGAATTTTAATGACATTTCTCATGCTAAAATTGATGACCCCATACATCATATCTATTTCATGAGATAAGAAACATATTTTAAAATATCATAAAATAGTTATCATGTAAGAAATACATGATTATTTAGGTAGGGAATCATCCCAGTCATAATAGTTATTATTTGTAGATAGTTGATTGGATAACCCTTTATCCAAATCTAACATAAGGACTCAATCAACTCTATTCCTCTAGTACCTAACTATTAGGGATTCATAGCTTGTGTAACCTAAATAAAATACTAATAATAATCCATATAAGGATAATAAAATAATAATTGTGATAATATTGACAATTTCCAACCTGAAAATATTGAGTTACTTATAGATTTCTTTCCTTACACAATATAATCCAATGGAACCCATGTTGGGATTGATAATACCTAGTTCAATGATTGAGGTCTTGATAAGTGTTTGTTTCGAAGGAATAAAACTCTTAGTAATTGATGGATTTTATTTTAAAGTCTCCCCAAATTAATATACATCATATTCATATTAAATTAATAAATATTTTATTATATGTAATAATTATCATTTCATGTTTTATTTCCTTTTGTGTATGCATTCTACTAACAATTTAGTTTTGGAAATCCCTATTTCATCCACCAAATTAATTTTTCACACCAAACTAATCTGTAACTAGTTACTTAACCAAAACTTATGTTTTAATAAACAAAAAAAAAGTCAAGTATATTTATACATATCCAGTTTCATCATGTGTATATGGTACATGAATGCTTTAAGTAAAGGCACATAGTTAAATGAGATTGAAAAAAATCCACTTGATTAAATCCATAGTGATAGATAGCCAACCCATTTCACTTTCTTAGAGAAGGAAACCCTCTATAAAAGTAGATATCCAAACCTCATTTCCTTCTACCTTGGGAGACTTTAGTCAAGATAAAATTCAATTCCTGAAAACTCTAACACCTAATATGAAATAACTATGTCCAAAAACCATTCTCAAGATCATAACTAAAAATAAAAACCATGGTCTGGGTAGATGAAAACTAAATTTTATGACATCAATCCAAGGTTGATATTCAAGGCCCTATACTAGAAACAATTTATCATATAAATGTGAATTCAAAATATTCGCATTTCATAAAATTAACTAAACATGAATATCAAGGAAATTTAACAAATAAATAAACAATTTATTTATTTTCCAAAACATGATACATTTATAGACTATTCATAAATAAATTACAATTATAAAAATTTTATAATTTAGTAATAATAAAAACATTTTATATTCATTTAAATATGAACCCCTTCGTATTTTATATTAAATGGAATTTATATGATATATCATGAATTATATACATTTTATAAATCAATATTTATTATAAAAACATTTTATATAAACCAAATATCATGAATTTTTTAATTTATAAACACTGTATAACTCACCCCCAATCATTTCTAAATAAACCATTTATTTATATATCATGAGGCATACCATTTAATTTGTCAATGGGTATTTTAAAATACTACCCTTTAATATTTGGGAACGGTATAACATACAAATTTGTTTAATTAATTGTAATACATTTTTAACTAAGTAATAAAAAACTTATAAATTAAAATATCCCAAAATACCTTTTAACATAATTTAGAAACATTTCATAAACCATAAAAACATTTAATATATTAAAAAAATTAACAATATTCTTCTTACCCTTACACAGAACCTTTATTCCGTGTAAGGGAAACCTCCTTCTAACCTTATAAAAATAGTTTACATAAGGTAAAATAGGCTTGAAACTTATGTAATGCATATCGTGTAAGGATATTAAGCTCTTAAAATTATGTGAAATCCTTCATGTAAAGGTATTTCCTTTGATACCTTCTTATAACCCTTTATATCCCTACACTGCCTATACACAGCATTGTTGTGTAAGGGTTCTAACTTTACGCAACCCATTTTCATAAAGGTAATATAAAGGATACATTTATAAAAACCTTTTATATAATGGTACTACCTTTATGTATCACCCTCATGTAAAGGTATTACCTTTACACAACTCCTTTGTATAAGGGTACTAACTTTACACAACACTCATTATATAAGGGTTCTACATTTACGCATCCCATTTGTGTAAAGGTAACAATGAGGTTATCCTTACACATGCCTTCTATGTAAGGGTATTACGTAAGGGAAAAGGCATATCTACCTTTACAAAATGGATTGTATAATGGTATCTCATAAGGTTAAAGGAATGTATACCTTTATGCAATGGATTTCATAATAGTATAAGCTTTATATATAAAACCTATATAAGGGTAAATAATATTTACCATTAAGCATATCATGTAAGGTGTTATAATTCTTCTTCAGGTTTATAAAAATGTTTTTTTTTCATTTTTCATTGAAAACCAATGATAAAAATATATTAAAAACATTAAGAACCCTCCTTTGATACCACTTATGGGTTTATTATAACCATCTAATGATCAAATGTAGTAGAAGACAACCCAAAAAAATAAGAGATTTGTCTTTAAGAAATCAACATGAAATTAATAAAAAAATATAGTACTTAAAAACCGTGTGCATTAGCATCCATCTCAAACTTTTATAAATGTGAATGTTAGAATTAAATCATGATGAGAAGTGAAAAAAAGAACATTTCCTCTGAGGAAGTACATTGTTCAATGGATCTATGAACACTTTATGAGGATACCTATAATTTTAAGGGGTTATACCACCTTATTAAATGAGTTAAATTGTGTATTTGGAGGAATAGAGTTCATTATAGGATCATAAACATCACACCACACCCACCCACAACTAGATATTATATCAACCTATTATATAGGTGAATCTTTAAGCTCCTCCTATTCATAGCACACCATATACATTTTTATCTTTTGGGTGTAATTCATTGAATGATTTAAATGAATTTAAAGAAAATAAATTAATCCATTTGTGATGGATAATAACTGATGAATAAAACATTTTGGAAAAATAAATAATATATATATACTCATACATCATGTGAATTAAAAATACATGCATTATAAAACATACATTATCATACCCAAATGAGACACTACCCTATTATTTCATATATATTTTTGAGTTATATTTAATTTTATTCCTTTCCATGTAATTTTTTCTAAAAAACTATATTTTTGGGGAATTCATAGTATGCCACACCATTTGGGTGCATTATTTTTTAAACCATATAGAAACTATGTGAAATTCCCTATAAATTTAATACAGCCAAACTGCATGGTCTTCACATGGTTTTCCAAAATATTTATATTTCCCATGCATTATTTTCTAGAATCCTAGTAGAGGGTGTATAATTGGTGAACATTATCCAAACAGTTCAACCTAACCCTGTGCCATTCCCAAAATTCATTAAAAGGTGAAAAAAAATTAAATGACACTTTTTCCATTAATGAATTTAACCCCTAAAGAGGGTTCTCACCCTCTCCTTCACCCACTCTCATTAGAGTCCTGGGGGGGTATTAATAGTGCACCATTCCTCCCCCCCCCTCTATTTTTATCCAATTTCCCCTTCTATTATTAGTGTGCTCATCCCAGGTAAGCATTCCTTCTATAAGAACCTTTCGTTTTCCAGACTGTAATTTTCAGCAAAAAAAATATTTTTTTCCTTTAGATGTTTTTAAGGGGTAAAATAGTAATTTTTCCTTTTAATATTAATTTGAAAAAATTTTTTGAATACTAATTTAGATATGGAATAGATTTTTTACACTAGGATGGGAGTTTGGTGGTTTTTCAAGACGTTCAAATCTTAGAAGAATAATTGTCGTTTAATATTTAATTAATTAAATATTAATTTATTCACATATGTTCATTAAAATATATATTTTGAATATATCCTTATATTGATATTATATCTCTAACTTTGATTCTGTAATGGGGATTTTTTTCAAGGCATGTCATAAACTCATATTGGGCTCCCAGGCTAGGTTGTACCCCCTTTTTCTTTTTCATTTATTTTTCTTCTTTTCTTTTCCTATTTTCTTTTATTATTCCCTGGATTCCCATGAATTAACCTATGGTATATCCTTCATTACAACTAATATAGAAAGGTATAGGGATGGAGAGAAATATAGGTATATGAATAGTGGTACCGCCTTGGATCTCAGGATGAGCCGGATCATTGTATCGTGGTCATGGAGTGTGGATACAGGAAAAGATTTGGCTGATTCCATCCAAAGGTTGGTCATTTTTAATTTTTTAATAAATACCAATATATTTAATGTTTTTATGTTTGAAACCCATTATATTCTTTCTTGGTACCCCTAGAGGGTCAATCTATAGCTTTTAGGGATAAAAATGGTGGTTTTCCATTTGGAAATCCTGATCACACGACATGTAGTTTAGGAACACACATCATTTTTTCCCATTTGGAAATCCTGATCACATGACATGTAGTTTAGTAACACACATCATTTTTTATTCCCATTTGGGGAAGATGGTATTTTTAGAGGTACACAGCTTGTATGGGTATACATGTCATGTATTGGGACTCAACCATGTAGCTATTTACTAGGACTCGGTCATATAGTCGTGTATTGGGACTTGGCTATGTAACTGAGTACACATCCAGACGGCCCGTGTAAGGGTACATGTCCAAGTGAAATACATGGAAAAATTGTGTGTGGGTTGAATTCCATTTTTTGGTACATGGACATGTGAAGTACATGGCCAGTCCATGTGGGGTATGTGGGTAGGTACCACGTGTATGGTACACGCCATGTACATAACAAACAGATAGTGTAAACGGGATTTGATTCACCATGTTCAGTTGGAGTACACACCCAGGTTGGGTCATGAGGGTACACATTGTGTGATAGGGATGACATGTCGTGTACTCCTCCTTTTCAATACTTTCTAGGGGTTTTTCTATTTTTCATATCTTTATACTTGGGAGTTGAAATTGGACATGTGATTTTTCCCTTTTTAGTATCTTTCCATATAGATTGTGATGGTGAAACCGATAGGGTGACTTGAGAAATCCAAAATTTCATTTCGATCATTTTTTTAAATGGATAGGTTTTTCCACTAATAATAGATTTCAATTGTCTCCTGAGAGTGAGGCCTTGATCTAAGTTGGGTTACGAACCACCTCCCATGATGAATGCTTGTGTAGCTTTTCCCTTGAGTACATATCCCTTGTGAGATGTGCCCCTAGGGATTAGGATGTTGTGAGGTTAGTTTCTCCCAAGGATCCCCTATAGGATACCTCTACTTACGTTTTGAACTAGAGGATCTCATGCAGGATTCCTCTAGCTTATTAATTTTCTAGGATCCCAAGTAGGATTCCTATCTATTGTTTTGATTTGAGTAACATAATCGGTTCCCCGATGAATGACTTACCCTAAACTAGTATGTCGTGTTTTGGTAGAGATGGTAGTGGGTGTCACCTTAGAACCCATACCAATCATGAAATCTCACAAGGATGTGGAAGTAGGGGTGGGTTTTGTAATTAAACCAACCTTACTATTTTATTTATTCTTTCACCTATTTATTATTGATATAGTGATGATTAACAAAGGTGTTTCCTAGTTAGTGGCTCATGAGCCTGAAATGATGCATTTTTCTTGATTTGGGATGCCCATAGGTACTTCCTATGATCTAGATTTTGATCTGGATTTTTTTTTTGGATTCCAATCAATTCTTCATAGGATCTAGATGTTGAGTCTAAATGTTTTATTTTTATATTTTCAAGGATTCCCATTGGTAATTTTGGGGATCCGACTATTGATACTTACATGATAGGATGCCTTATAAATTTTTACTCCTTGGATCGGATAAACTCGGATGCCTTGGGAATTTTTACTCCTTGGATGCTGTTAAATTCACATGATTGGATTCCTTGTACCTTTATACTCCTTATATTAAAATTTAATTATTCAAATTGAGTGACACTTGGATTCTCGTTGTTGGAAATCCTTGGATAGAGTCATAGGAAATATGGTTTATTGTATGCCTTGAGTGATACTTGGATTCCCATTGTAGAAATTCCTTGGACGGACACATAGGTCAAATGGTTTATAGTACACATTGAGTGATACAAGGATTCAAATATAGGAATACCTTGGATGGACTCATAGGATGTATCTTTTAATATACATGATGAATGATTATTATCTCCTCAAGTGAGGCCTAGGATGATCCTTAAGATCAGGTGGATGCACCATGTCTACTTCACCCAAAATTACTTCTTATGATGGGGTTGTTAAGCCATTTATATGAATTTATTATGAGATTGTACTTGGATTCAGAGTGAATTCCTTACAAATCATCTAAGGGTGAGCCCCTTAGTGATTATTTGAGTTGCAATGTCTTGATTTCCTATGGACCAAGCCTTGAGAATCAAACATCAGACTAGATTGCACATGGATTGAGTATTATGAAATATTGGTCAATGAAACATTTAAAAAATTATATATCGGTATATAGTATGCTTAATGATAGTGATTGGAGGCGAGTATAGGTGAACCTAGGGTTAGGAAGAGTATCCTCCTATGGTAAAATAACTTGCTTGGAGACATTTCCAGTGTTTTCCAAAGCAGGTGTTGTAGATTATAATCATGGACCTAGAGATCAACTTAAATATACATGGATTGAGTGATATGATATACCTATCAATTCCATTTTATAGGATGTCCAGTTAATCAGGTCACGGGTCCAAATATTTATTATGGTTTTATTTTCTTATGCTTTTCTTCCTTGCTTGCATAAGTATTATAAGAGAACATGCATATATAAATATTTATGGTAATATATATATATATATATATGTGTGTGTGTGTGTGTGTAAATATACTCTATATATATCCATGTATAAATATACTCTTAAAATATGGAATAGTGTTCAAAAGATTTAAGGTCATAGTCTCAATGATCGATTGTGGACTTTTTTCTATTATTTATACCATTTGTTTTATCTTTTACAGTTTTCTTGAATAGGCTGATCATATTGAATGAGAATTCACTTATGTAAGTATATTTAAAGGTTCATCATTGGGGTGTCCTAATAAGATTATTTATCATCCCTATATGTGCACTCAGGTGTGTGTGCAGACTATATGTCTGATTTTCATATTGATAAAAGTTTCATTATGGATAGGTCTGAGGCCCAAAGTTGAAATATCAAGCAGATATACTCATGTGGATTCTTCTGATCATATTGGTATAGTTCGACACTATCTAGATAGTTAGTATGTGGTCTGGATTAGAGTTATTTATAGAGCCATATATATTTATTTTAGTTTATTTTATGTACTCTTATATGTTAAGTCAGCCTAGTGGGTGACCAGTGTTGAATGTATGACATGGCTTATCAAACTTTTATATATTTTCATTTATTATTACAAGATGTTTCTATTTCAGTTATTTACTTTATCTTCACTTTTTTTATTTACTTCTTAGATTATATCTAGTTATTTTTGTTGTTTTTTACTCTAATGTGAGGTAATAATATCTCCATAGACTCACTCTAGGCCCTCACTACTAGTTAAAATCCTTTGGAATATAGAGAGGCATGCTTGAGGCCTTGTGGTGAACTGGATCGGAGCACCGATTTAGTGGCATCTAAGTCAAGACATGACACCTTCTCCTCTATTTATTTATCCTTCCACCTTCTCCTATTTCCTTATTATATTGTGAGGTCATCCAAATCCTAGGTCATTATTACAATTTTATTTTTGTAATTTTCTTTGTTCCAAGGGTTTCTTTTCATCTTGTAGTGCTCCTTAAACTTTATTGAGATATATGTTTTCCTCATACATCAAAGGTGTTGAATTCCACTTTGATTTTAAGTAGGTTATCCTATATTATATCCTTTAAAGTGAAAATCTAATTTATTGATTGGTTTATTGGATTATTTTCATCATATTATAAAGATAATATAATATAGAAAATGGTTGTGATGGTATTAGTTGTTCTCCTTCATGTTTTTTATAATTTACCTAAGTTTATACCATGGATTTATTTTATTAAAACATGTGCTAAAACTTATTTTGAAATTTCAATCAACTTGGGTGATTGATTGGATTTCAAAATTATTTTTATTCTATAAATTGGGGATGAAAATGATTTTTTAGTCCCCTAGTTGGTTTCTCCATAAAGGAATAATGGAATGTTTGGTTTCTAAAGAACATAAAAATGGTTTCTAAATATACTTATTTATTTTAAATATTCATTATACACAAATACATATATAAACATATATATATGGATATCCTCTTTATACATATTCTCACAAGTATGGGTGAATATATACGTTGGGATAATGGGTATTTATATATATATAAATATAAATATGCGTGTAAGTGAAAATATTTGTTTTTGAATATGAAATATTTGGTTTAAAAGTGGTTTTTCTAATTAACAGTGTTTCATACCAAATTATGAGGCCTAGTTGGAACTTTTAGGTTTGTCCTAGGAAATAAAAACCCCTCTAAAGGTAGACCCTTGGTTGTATAATTGGTATGGGGTTTTAATGTTATGGAAATGTGTGAATTGTATAATGTATGTGATGTATGCCCAGTAAGGGGGCTTATGTGTTGTTTGTGTTTCATGGAAAAGAAAAAGGTTATGCACTTAAAAGGGATTTCAAAGGTGAGAAAGTGGATTGTTTTTAGTGAAAATTGTATTATATGTATATATATGATAGTTTGATAAAACTTAACTTCTTTTATATGTCTTGGGATGCCATGGGTAGTTAGGTGGGAGCTCGAAGTACACATGATGCACTATTTTAGTATCACAATTTGAAAAGTGTCCCTAAGTTATATAACTCATCTACATATGGGATGTGTCCCTTTTTTGAACCAGTATGAGTGACGTCAATTGTTAGGGTATAGGGAATTATTGGTATCTGGCACCGATGAGTATTGTTTATGTAGGTATTTATAGCTTTATACTAGGCCATCTTGGCTTACTCATAGGTTCCCATCATATTTTTTTTACATGTATTATACATTACCCTATTTTTTGACACTTTAATAAAATTATTTTCAATTTTTATTCTTTCCTACTGAAACCTTTACCTTATCGTGTGTTTCTTTGTTTTCATAAATGGTTTATTATAAAGATTATCCTTCTTTGGATATTTTTTTATAATAGAAATTAAAATGTTTATTATGATGTATATGATTAAAATTTGTTGTTAATGTAAATTATACCCATATTTTTATATATTTATACTTTCAAACTTGCATGAAATTTCGTTATCTTTAAAGGTAAGGCATAGGAAATGGTTTCTCTTTTACTATCCCTACTAAGCATCTTAGTTCTCACACCTACAATATCATTTTTAGTTATAGGTTTCATCATATCTACTACCACCCATGGGTATTATATTATATATTAGTTAGATGGTGACTTGCATAGTCACAATGTCTTAATCTAGTAGTTTATTTTTATTTTACTTCCTTTTTTATATTATAAACCTAGGACTTTTAATGATTTATAAGGATGAAGGGTAAATTTAGCTATTGTTGGCTGAAGAAAAGGCATTGGGTGGGTGACTTTTTCTTGTAGCAGATAGAGAATAGGGGTGAGGGGGGTTTATTTACTTGTATTGTTTACTATTTTCATATTTTGTTTCTAGTTTATTTTTTCTTGTAGTTTTCTTTTTATCATGGAAATCCTACATATGTGTGAGTTATGTTTAAATTTTATTTAATTTTTTATTTTAAATTTTATAACTATTTATTAGGAAAAATAATTCCCAAGTGGTTATTCCTTGATCCCTTGGAACTTGTGTTGTCACATGGGGATCAAGAAATCCCTTAAATCCATGTTACAAACTAGGTATGGTGTTCGATGGAGGGGTAGCTTGGGAAAGCTCGTGAAAAAATGGTATGAGAGTATGTCACCCCTTCTTATTTGGGATTCTATAGTATTTTAGAACCAGGATTATTGTAATTCAAGTGTTTTGTTATGGGTTGGTGCTTTATGACCACCTATTTGGGAGGATTCTTTAATTAACAGGCTATTATAGGATGTTTGTGTCTTGAATATAAGCTTCTTTCTTAGATATTTTTGAGTTTTCTTTTCTCTATTTGAATTTTTATGATCTTTATTGATAATTTATGGGTTATTTTTAGAAAATCCAAGTTTTGAAGTATATTTTGTGAGGGAATTATGGGGGCTTCATGGTTAATGTTATTGATCTGGAAAACCTTTCATAGATCATGTGACTTTATTTGTTAACCATTAGTGAGGTTCATGTGGTTTGTTCATGGTTTTCCAAACTGTTTATCTTAACCATTCATTACAGTCCTTTCTTTAAATTTTTGTAAATTTTGATTCCTTGAGTGCTGGGTTGATTCTATTCATTCTTTTTGTTGGTTTAAGTTGATTTTGGGATCTTCCCTTTGAATGTTAAGTGATGTTCAGTTTATCCAAATTTTTTTTCTAAAACAAAAATCATGGGTTCTTTAAATATGAAACAGAAATTGCTTTGGATTTTGGAATGTTTGTGGAAATATGGAATGTAAAGTTAATTGGAAATTTTTGAAAGTTTTTTTATGAAAAATGGTATGTTTTAATTGGTTGGGTTATTTTAATGAATTATTTTAAAAAATTGTAACCTTTGGTATTTTTTATGAATGTTCACATATATGTATAGGTTTGTGGTAAGTGAATGCTTGTACATATGTATATATGTTTATATAAGCGGTTTTGGGTGTATATATATGTGAAGCTTCATATAATAACATATTTTAGTGTCTAATTTCATAATTTTTAAATTGCTATCTAAAATGGTTATAAAAAATAATTTTATAATTTTGATGAGTGAGAAATAATTTGATGTTTCCTTTCATTCTTTGGGGTTTTCACTTTAGTGATTTATATTTTTTCTATGTTGAGAGAGTGGTTGAAATGGTATTTTGATTTTGGGTTACTAATTTTTATTTGAGATGTGGATTTTTGGTTCATGGTGTATTTTGATTTGGTTTCATGTATTTTTTTTCTTTAGAGTATACCCCCACTAAGAACTAAGGAATCTTGAAGAGGATCTATAGGTGTATCCTCCATTTCATGATTTTTGTTTTATCAAGTATCTCCCAAATCATTTATTTTATCCATTAAGGAAATGGAAACTATTGTTCTTCATCCAACCTTGAATGCAAGGAGTTAATCCAGAAGTTTTGAGGGTGAAATCCCCCTTATTTCTTCTAGCATCCAGAACCAGGAAATATTAATGAATATTTGCAAAGTATTGAGTAGATATTAATTTAGTTAGAGATTATTAGGAATATTTAACTCATTTTTTCAAAATTTATTCTATAATTACCCATATGAAAGTGGTTGAATTCATTTATTCAGACCAAACCACAAAATGACCACTCATGGAAAAGCTTCAAATATTTTTTTATCTGGTATTAATTCTCTGAGGCTGTGATAATTCCCAAGGCTATGGAGTTATACTATATCCCACAGTTTAATTCAATGGTGTTGTAGTATGCTAATAGTTTCATAGATTTGGTTTCGTATCTTCCAGATCTTATCAACGATGAATCTTTAAAGGCTCCTTTCTTTAGAAGAGCCCTCTGATCAAAACATTTTCTAATAGTGTCTTCACTTAACTCTAACACTTATGAAGAAGTGGTGAGGTAGGATATTTAGGATAAAGATGGCTTATAAAGAGATCTAAAGATATTTTATTTCTCACTTGTCCCTAGGAGTGGGGGTGGTAGTCCCAAAATGGGAAGGGGATGAAGAAGTATTTTGCTAATCGGGGAGTGGGATGAAAGGAATGTTGTGTTTCTTCCCACCAGATTCTTCTAGAAGTAAACAGTGGATGTTTCATCAATGAGGTAAGTTGGAAAGAAATAAATCATCATTTCAAGAAGTTCCAAATACCTTTCAAACCTATGGTCATTTGGGTAACCTTAAATTTTTTTGCAAGTGTGTTGCTAGTAAAAGACATGCAGCCAAACCCACTCCCTCAAAGAATATTCTTGCCTAGTAGGGTGAATATAATGTTGATGTGGGATCTATTTAAATTTTCTTTTGTTGTAAATACTTCCTATTATAGATGTTTTTTTAGTGGTGTTTAATTTTTTAGGATGGGGGTGATTTTTTGAATCTTCTAATAATTATATTTTTAATAGAAATCTCATTTGGGAAATTATGAATCTTGATGACATGAAGTGACCGGGTTTATCATTCCTTGTTTCATTTCTTGTAGCATTGGCTTTCACTAGGACTCATGAGCTTGTCTCGACTTGGGAAACCAGTGATTGAATAGACCCTTCATATGGTGGGGAGACCAACATAGAAGGATATAGAGGTAAATTGAGTCTCCACACCTTATTAATGGAGTAGTACCTTATTCTAAGTCCACCTGATCCTAGTCATAGTCATTCGGTTATCCTAGACACTATTTCATGTAATGAATGATCAGAAGGATCCCAAATAGACCAGGATGATTTTATTAGTTATTTATTGTGCAAGGGGTGAGGGTGTTCTATTTTTTTTTTTGATGTTTTGTTTATAGATTTGGTTCTCTCACTCTCCCATGTGATTCTACAAATTTGGTTGTTCAAGTTATTAGGTCTCACTATTTTTGGGCCTCTTCTTAGGTCTTCATATTTTCGGGTTTGGAAAGGAAGGGGAGTGTTAGTTTATATGTCTTTCAGTTCTAAGGCATTTTCTTGGGTAATATATTTCTATTGTTTTTTCATGATCAATTAAATCTCTTTACACTTTCTAGGGGAAGAAATTTTCACAGTGGGGAGAAAAATCACAACTCAACCCAACACTACTCTATTATTTCATTTTTTTTAGTTCTATTTATTTTTCTTCCTTTTCAGGTAGTTTTTTTCTCCAAATCTGAAAGTTTTTGGGAATAAAGTGTATTTTTCATGCTTAGTTCACACGTTTTTCAAAATAATGTGACAACCATCCGATATCCTCTGTAATTTTAACAAATATATACATAATGGTTAGCAAAAAAATATTCCAAATCATGCATCATGTTTGTGAATAGTTTTTCAGAATCCTAGTAGAGGGAACACATTTGACTCATGGTTATCTAAACCATGTAAACTATCCATGCATCATGCCCAAAATTATTTATAGAGAGAAAAAAATTAAAATCACTCTTTTCCCATTAATTAATTTAACCCCTAAAGTGGGTTCTATCCCTCACCCTCACTCATTCTCATTTGACACCCAAAAGGGAACCCATATGCATTCCATTTCTAAGCTCCCTCCCTCTGTTGTGAGTTGAATTCCCCTTCTATTCTTGGTTTGATCATCTCAGGTGAACATTCCTTCTCCTAAATTTCTTTCTTCTTCCTCCACCTCTTTTTGTGTTGCAGCATGAGGTTGGTCAAAACCTAGGGTTTTATTATGGTTTTATTTTTATTATTTTCTTTGTTCCTAGGGTTTTTTTTCATATTACTAGTTTCCTTAAACTTGATTGAGAGGGAGTTAGGACTCACACATCAAATTTAGGGACTTCATCTTTGATTTAAGGTGAGTTACCCTATGTCTGGGACATTAAATTGAAAACTATAATTACATGATTTTTCTATTGGGTATTTTCATCATATTATGAAGTAAATATATTATATAAAATGGTTTTGATGGTTGGAGTACATTTCATTCCTATTTTTCATAATTTCCATAAGTTATTTCCATTTATTTCTTTAACTAAAACATCTGTTCAAACTTTTTTTGAAATTTCAGGCATCTAGGGTGATTTATTGTCTTTCTAAATGGTTTATATTATGTAAATTAAGGATTAAAATTATGTTTTGATCTCCTAACTAGTTTCTCCTAAAAGTCCTTAAGGCCTGAATGGCTTGAAGGCCTTTATTTTTTTCATTTTTATAATACCCCTTTTAAGGTTAGAAGGGGACCCTTACTTGGCCAGTAGGCTTACATGACATTACATGAAATGAAGGTCTAAATGAATACGTCCTAGACTATGACTACTTGGAACCACCCATCCTCAATTTCTGTATTTTAAATTTCTCTCTACCTTCGCATGGTTATTCGTCTAGTTCTCCCATGAAGTGATGCATAGGCCCGGTACTGATAGAAATGTCATACCCTCTAATTCTTCTAAATATAGAATCTTTTTATTTGGTGAAAGTGCCTTTCTCTAAATCTCTTTTGGGGCTTGTTCCCTATAGAATCTGCCTAGTTTTTTTATTTGTACATCATGTGTCCTAAAGGCCTTGAGGTGGTCCAAAGGACTTGAGGTGGCCCGAAGGCCTTGAGTTGGCCTGAAGGACTAGGTGGCCTAAAGGGCTTAAGGACTATAGGACCAAATCGTTGGCAAGAAGGTGAATAGTTCTGGATTCTATAGTGAGAAATAGTACCTACTACTGTACATGACAAAGTGCTTCTATAGTGAAATGAAAATATACCTCTTCCTATATTTGATCCTCAGTCTCATGGATGCACTTGAAGAGACCTCAATAACCGGGCTGAGGCTCATGTTCTTAAAGGCCTCAGGGAATTATTGGTTTCAAAACAACATCAAAATATTTTCTAAATATTTTTATTTATTTTAAATATTTCTTATACACATATATATACATAGGCATTTATATCGATATCTTCTTCATACATATTCTCAAAAGGATGGGTTAATGTCTACATTAGGATGAAGGGTATTTATATATATAAATATTCATATGTGTGAAAGTTAAAAATGTGTTTTTTAATATTAAACCTTTGGTTTAAAAGTGGTATTCCAAATGAATGGTGTTTCAGAAAAAATTATGAGTCCCAGTTTTCACTTTGAGGGTTTTCCATAGAAATAAAAATCCCCTCTTAATGTCAGCCCCATAGTTGTGAAATTTGGATGGGCATTGAATTGTGGAGAAATATTTTAAATGTATAATATATGTGATATATTCCCGATAAAGGGGATTATGTATTTTTTATGTATCATAGATAGGAAAAAAGGGGTTTCACTTAAAAGGGAGTTCATATGTGATAAAGTGGATTGTTTTTAGTGAATATTATATAATATGTATGTATATGATATTTTGATAAAAATAACATCCATTTATAATTCATGGTAATCCATGGGTGGTTAGGAGGGACCACTAAGTATACATGTTGCACTAGTTTAGTATCATGCTCATAATAGTGGCCCTGAGTTAGATCACTTGTCTTCTTATGGGATGTACCCCTTGGTTGAACTATTAAAGGTTGTTGGGACCACTTTTGTGTATGATTTGTAGTTATTTTCAAAGGATTTCAATGCTAATAAAAATGAATAAGTATCTCCAAAGTAAAATATTTAAGAGATATTGGTTGAAGTGATGATTCCTGGATAATTATTATGGATTGATATCATTGGATAACATGCTTGGGAAATTATCCATGATGTTAAATCAAACAATTATTGAACTAGTTATAAGTTCAATATACATGAATCACAGGTGACACATTTTTTATAACATTGAATGTGTTTGATGAACCATACACTTTTGGATAAAGAGAGATAATTGAAGTTCTTTGTAATTAATGTTCCAAAAATAATAGAAGAAGAGGAAAAGAGAAGGCATGCATGGGCTGGGAGTTGTAATCATGAAGGTGGCCATGCATTTGATATCAAATTGCAAACTGAGTTTTGGACTAATTATTTTTATGATGATTACTTAAAAAATATGGAAGCCAACCAACTAGCCCTCACCAAGGGTGTATGTAGGACTCTAGGTCGACCGCACCCAAGGGAAGCTTGCCAGGTCAGTCAGTCAGCCACATGCAGGGTTGTGTGTAAACCTGTAGGAGCGAATGGTCACGAGCACATTAATAGTTTGGTCTAATGGCCCATTGAGAGGGTGGGAGTATAGTATGCCCATAGATTCGGTACAGATAAGTACTGGGGAGAGGGAGAGGAGAATTTTCAGCATCGAATGGTGTGGCATGATAGATAAAGCGTGGATCATCCACAAGTTCGTTTTGATGTGGGATGAGTTTTTTAATGAATGGAGTGATCTCAATCATCCATCACATCTCATGAAAATACTCATCCATTTGTCGCATCCCTCTTGAAACTAATCCATCTAATTCTCTAAAAGTTTCTTTCTTTGATTGTCGGCATGTGTTTTACAAAACCGCCATCATCTTATTGCCTCCTACACTTAATGGTGCTTCTAGTTTGTTTTATAATAGACCAAACCACCATAGTCGATCTTTGCCCATTGAAAGAGCATATTGAGATCGAATCGAGATCATGCATGAAACTAACGTCTTGCATGTATGCGAGAAGTGTGAAGAACTCGGTTCGACCAAAGGCAAATGAAGTTGTCGAGGCCACGTCATTCATCTAATTTTCATGCATGATCCAAGATTTGTTTTTGATGGAGTTTTCATGCATTCATAAAAACATTCCAGTGAGGAATACACCGCAAATAAGTAGTCCATGTTCTTGAAATAGAAATTCCAAATTTATGGGTGTATCTTTAAACAGTGAGGAAGATTTAAAAAATTGGAGATCTCAATTGTTCAAAGGCAATATTTAAACAAGGAATATCTTACAATATTTGAACATGGAAAAATATTTGATTCTATTCTATAAAATTAGATGCACTGAGACTGATAAATTTTTTTCCATTCATCATACCCATGAGATCTCATTCCTAGAATAGTGTCCCTCTAAGATTTTGTTTCACCAAGGGAAATAAAAGGATTTCCATAAACCATTCTGGTTCTATGAAGAGAAGGGTTTTATGAGCCTTCAAGGAATCTCGAATATGGGAGTTCTGTGAACAATACTAGTTATGCAAAGAAGGATATGCACATCATGTGTGAAGCTCAGCGCATAGTATGAATAGGTTACCACACACACGTGACTGGGGTTTAACACCCTCATTGTGTTTCACAAAGGCCACTGAAACTATGATATATTGATTTAGTCAAGAACTCCCAATGTGATTCATGAAGAACCACACATCTCTTGTGTAGAAGAGTTGTGAATCCTTTGTGTGAAGAAGGAGAACAAGAACACTGACTGGTTTAACAAAACCCTCAGTGTGATTCATGAAGAAGTTTTACAAATAGCATGGGTTGGGTGCCCCTGTTTATACATTAAAAAAAACACTATTTGTATGAGTGTGTTTTATGAAGAATAAGAATTCATGCATGATGCACATGCACTCATGTGAATGATTTGATACAACAGATTGTGCAAGAACAAGGTGAATAGTGGACTACACCCATTCGGGTTTTCATGGAAAAAAATGGGAGTTGGTGATTATTTGTGCATGGTTTTTCTAAAGTGAATTGTTTACATGAAAATAAATAAAGGAGAACAAAAAAAGATTCATATTATGTGTGTGTTAAGAAGAAAAAAGTGGGTAGTGGTTTGGACCAAGAAATAAGTGCATGTTCCAATGCACATATGTAGAACCATTTGACACTTGAATATGGAGGAAAAATTGCATTCATCCTTTCATGCATATGTAAAAAGTTTCAATTTAGTTACAAAAATATCAATTTTACCAAGAAGAAGAGAAGAGTATTCATACTACATGAACTGCTAATATTGTGTATCAAGGAAGAAGAAGAAGGAAAGTGTGCCCAACTGAGGTTTGATAATTATTCAGGGAAGTTTTACTGTGATGATGCTAAGCTAAGCTAGTTCTTACTATTTTGATAATCAAAAAAAGAAGTTTGAGATTATAGTAAGAATAAGAGTAGGTTTTAGTGCATTTGGTGTTTTACTAAATAAGAAGGAGAAGAAGATTGTGCATCTATCAAGTTTGATATTGGGAAGTTGTAGGAATGGTTACTTGCATGCTGCTAAGCAAGTAACAAATGAATAGTGGAAGATCAAGCAAAATTGTGACCTTAGACTAGACTCAACTAGTGGAGTAAATTATTGGTGTTACAAACCCTTTTGAATAGAGATAATACTATATTGGGAGGCACTATAAATAACCAGTAAGGATCTGTAAGTTGGACTAGGTAATCACCAGTTCAGGGAAGTATAATTTTTTTATTCACCCCTCCAAATTGTAGAGAATCACACTAGCTAAAGGATTGTTTTCAAATACAACCCGTTGTAACCTGTTATTACATTATATTATAGAATTAATGTACTGGTCATACCCATACACAAAAATTACTAGCTAATATTATTGAGTAGTAAACCTTGTAAAAATACCGTGTGCATATTTTTACTAATTTTATATTATTTCATGAAATAGGGAAAAGAGAAAAAGGTAATCAAGATCCTAATAGGTCAAGAGGTACAGGGATAAAAAGTTACAATAGTTTTAAAAAGTTCCCAACACTGATTCACCCCCTTTTAGTGTTAGGAATATCCCAATATGGTCCTTTCAATTGGTATGATATCCAAGGTTCACTTATAATAGATTCTCTATAGTTAATATATTCTAATTTAAAGACTTGAGTTTCTTCCCTAAGTCATCAATAAAGTGTAGTTTTATTTAAGATTCAGTTATCACTGAGAAGAATTCCATATCCACCAAGAACATGATGAGAAGGAAAAAGAAAGTTGAAGAAGAAGTCCCTCTTATCTAAATAAGAGGAAGTATCTGGTTCTCCATACCTCGCTGACAATGAGGAAACATTATTCTTGGAAATTAATGAGATGTTGGATAAAATTTTCACCAAGAATATGGATAACAATCCTAACTCAAGTGATTAGGAGGTATGTGTTAGTACATTTGGAAATTATCCTCAAGATGAAAATACTAGCATAAGTGGTGGTGATCAGTCTATAACTTCTCAATAACTGTCAGTTGATAGATTAAGAATTATTTCATATTTTATTCCTAAATAAATTTAATCCCTTTTTTTGGATTATTTCAATGCATTCAAGAAGATATCACCCAGCTGGAAGGAGAAAATGATGTTTTGGAGAAGGGATTGCAAGCAAAAAAAATTGAATGTTTAAATCTCTCTAGATAGGTTGGAACCCTTCAATACATATAGAGGGAACTTGAAGTTCCTAAAAATAGATCAAATATTTTGAATAGGATGATATATTAAATAATACTTTGAAATAAAATATCCATGCACTTAAATATCAGCTGAATAATAGCACTAATTTCAAGAAGTTATATTTGAAAGAAACTTCCAAGAAAGTCAAGGGACTTGACTCTTTGTTACAAAACAAAGTGCAGTTGAATGAATATGAATTTTAAATAATGAATAAGGCTTGTGAATATAATATTATTATGATTGAAAATTAGAAAATCATTCTCAATATGAAATGTATATAATTGGAAGCTCAATTGACCAATCTCGAGAATACTCATATTGACACTTCACAAAATAAGAAGTAAATTAATACTGGAACTCAATGTTCATTGGAGGAATCTATGGTTGAAAGACCTCCAACATGTGATAAGAATATCAAGACTTCACTCAATGATCTATCACAAGAAGATAAGAAGAATAAGTTACCATCTATATCATCTTGTACTCATGTTTCTAAATATATTTCAACAAATAGTATTTGTTGGAAGATAATTTCAAAATAAGTATGGATGAATAAATGTGATGAAATACCTATCATCATGTCTAAGGTGGATAGGAAGAATAACGTGGAAGTTGGTTCCCTAAAAAGATAACAAAAAATTATAGATAAGACTCAACAATCTAATACATAAGATGTACGGAAATCAAGGTTTGTGGGTCAATGTTGGTGTTGCCACAGATTTGGGAATTTTTCATTAAATTGTTGGTACAATAATCAAAATATAAAATCACAAAGGAAGCCCATTTGAAAGGGAAGTAATCTATAGAGGAAGAAGTAACATCCACAGATCCAGAAGCATCTGTATACTGCAAATAGATTTGGAATTCTTGATAACATCTTTGATGTATGCAATGGAAGTGGTCAAAAGGGTGGTACATGCTCATCACAAAATGTATTCAAAGTTGAAAAGAAAATAAGATCACAAAATTTGTCCCAGAATAAAGGATAATAAATGGAATTTATTAATAAAAATGTTGATAAAACAAATTATCCCTAGAAGATTCCAAGAAGGAAAGTTGAGAATACCTTGGATTCTAAATCTAAGAATTTGAAGGGTGGTGCATCCAAAAGAACTACTAAAATGTATGACACTCATAAGAACCCATGTGGAAGATAAAAATAGGATGTCACAACTCCTAATGACATGTTAGTTATTTGGACTAAAGACTTGGAAAAAATAATGAAACTTGAAGATGCACAAGAAATGGTTAGTGTAAGAGGAAATGAAGTTCTATGTGAGAAATTCAAGAAACCTAATCACATTAAAAAAGGTTTCCTAAACTTACTACCAAAGTAAGAATAATTCCTAAAAAGGAGTGATGATGTATCATCTATAATGTATTTTAATAAGAAAAGTTCTCCACTCAAAGTATAAGAGAATGTGAAGAGATCCATGTTGCCTCAACATATATCATAACAGAAGTTTAAATGTGCAAGCACGAATACTGGATCAAGTGGAGCTACTTGATTTATAAAAAAATCTCAACCATTCTGTTCATATTGATGAATAAGGTTACACCTTATTCCCTTAAATATTTTTTGTATTTTATTCATTCTTATAATATAGGTAATTGAAGGTGGATCAAATTCTCAGGGGAATAACATGAGAAATAGTGATGAGAAGTGTTTCCCTTAAGGGGGAGAAAAATTATGAAGATTCTAAAATTACTATTTCAATGAGTGCCAAATCTAATTATTATGTAAATTTCTTGAAGATCTTGTCATTGGAAAAGGTAATTAATTTCTTAATCTCTCGTCCTTGGTTATTAAAAATAACAAACTTTTTAAAAATATGAGATTAACAGAATTATTTAGTGACATAAGAAGAATGGAAGTTCCTCAAGGTCACTTATCCTACCTATGGAACTTGAATGTTCTTGATCCATTTTTTTAAGTGAGTATAAGAGTTTTAGGTTGATTTTTGTTATAAAGATTCATGTCAATTTTAGTGATTTCATCCTAGAATGAAAGTGAATAATCCTTTAAGGAAAGAACATGAGTTCTCATCTCATGAGGTATCATGATTAATTGTAAGGGACACCTTTGTTGTCTAAATCAAACCCTCTTGTTTTCTACACTGAGCATGACTCAAATATACATAGAGTAAAATGTTGGATGTAACATTGCTTAAGTATGGATCGATACCCTTTTCTCATGAACTTTGTATTTCTTGTCAATAAGGAGGATAGAAAGTGAAATGAAAGTGGAATAGAAAATTGGAGAGAGAATATTCACATTTTGAAATTGACACAATCATTTCAGAAATAACTTTGAGTATGTAAAAAAAATACAAAGGGGGAGATTTTTGTTACCACTTTTTTGTACGAGTTTTGTTTTTTTCAAAGGTTTTCAATGCTGATCAAAATGAAGAAGTAGCTCCAAATTTAATGAGATAAGAGAGATTGGTTGAAGTGATTATTCCTAATGAATTTTTATGGATTCATATTATTGTATATCTCTCTTGGGAAATTCTCTATGTTGTTAAATTAGATGATTTTTGAACTGGTAATATGTTCAAAATACATGTATTATAGGTGATACATTGTTTACAACATTGAAGGTGTTTTAAGAACCATCTAGTTTTGGATGAAGAAAGATGATTGAAGTTTTTTGGAATTCATGTTCCAAAAAGAATATAAGAATAGGAAAAGAGAATGCGTTCATGGGTTGGGAGTTCTTAGCATGAAGGTGGCCATGCATTTGAAATTTAATTTCATACTTTGTTTTAAAAAAATTATTTTTATGAGTATTACTTAAATAATATGGTAGCAACCCTAGCCAAATAGCTAGCCTAGACCAAGGGTGTATGAGGGACTCTAGGTCGACTAAACCCAAGGGAATCCCACCAGGATAGCCGGTTAGTTGCATCCATGTCCATGTGTAAACCTACAGGAGTGCACGGGGTGAGCTCATGCATAATTTGGGCCAAACCCCACATATAGGGTGTGTGCAGAGCGCACCCACAGAATTGGTATGGGCGGTACCAAGGAGGGGAAGAGGAGAATTATGAGTATCGAATGGAGTATCTTGATAAATATATTGTCGCTCATCCACATGTTTGTTTTTATTTGGGATTATTTTTCTAATAAATGGATCAATCCCAGCCGTCAGTCGCATCTCACACAAATACTTAGTCATTCATCACAACCTTATTGAAACTGAGCCGTTCGATTCTCCCATGAAATATTTCTTCAAAAGTTGACACGTGTTTTACAAGCCTGCTATCATTTTCCTGCCTCTTCCACTCAATGGTGCCATTGGTTTACTGAAGAAGATACCAAACCACCATGGTCGATATCTTTCAATCAAAAGAGAATCTCGGGATCGAACCGATATCATGCATGAAACTAACGTCTTATATGCATGTGAGAAGTACGAAGAACTCAGTTTGGCCAAAGGAAAAAAGAAGTAGTTGAGGCCATGTCCTTCATTTGATTTTCATGTATGATCTGAACTTGGTTTTGAATAGATTTTTCATGTGTTCATAAACACATGCATGTGAGGACTACACCACAAAGAAGAAAGACGTGATCCTGACAGGGAAATCCCATATTTTTCAGCATATCTTTAACCAGTGTGGAAGATTTTAAAAACTGGATATCTCTCCTATTAAATGGAAAGATTTAAATAGGGAATATATTATAATATTTAAACATGGAAAAATATTTGATTCTCACCTATAAAATGAGAGTAACTGAGAATGAGAAATCTGCTTCCATTCATCATACTCGTGAGCTCTCATTCCTAGAATAGAGTATCTCCGAGCTTTTATTTCGTGAAGGGTAAGAAGAGGAGTTCTTCAAACCATACTGGTTCTAGGAAGAGAAAGGTTAGATGATCATTCAAGGAATTTCTAAGAGGAGAGTCCCATAAACCATCCTGGTTGTGTGAATAAGGATTCACGCATCTAGTGTGAAGCTCAGTGCATAGCGTGAATAGGTTACCGTACTCACATGACCGATGTTTAACACCCTCATCATGTTTTGTAAAGGCTACTGAAATAAGGATCTAGTGCTTGAGTTAATCACTCCCACTATGCTTCGCGAAGAACCACACAACCTTTTCATAGAATATCTGTGAATACTTTGCGTAAAGAAGGAGAACAAGAATACTGAGTAGTTTAACAAAACCCTCGGTGTGTTTTATAAAGAAGACTCACAAAGATCATGGGTTGGGTGCTCCTGTTTACACATTGAAAAACTACACTATTTTAAAGAGTGTGTTTTGTGAAGAATATGAACGCTTTCATGATGCACATGCACTCATGTGCATGATTTGAGACACCTGAGTGTGCAAGAACAAGGTGAACAGTGGAATACACCCATTAGGGTTTGCATAAAAAAATGGAGTTGGTGATTTTTTTGTGGTTGTACCAAAGGGATTTGTATACATGAAAATAGAATAAAGAGAATAAAAGAAGTGGAAGATTTTGTGTGTGTTTAGAAACACAATGTGGATAGTGGTTTGGACCAAGAAATAAATACATGATTCCATGAACATATATAGAACCATTTGATGCCTGAACGTGGAGGACAATATTGCATGCATTAATATGTAAAAAAGTGAAATTCAGTTAAACAAATATAAACTGCACCAAGAAGAATAGAATAGTATGGATACTACATGAATAGATAATATTTTTTATCAAGGAATAAGAACAAGGAGAGTGTCCCTAACAGAATTTTGATAATTATTCAGGGCATTTTGACTATGATGATGCTAAGATGAGATGTTCCTTACTGTTTTGACAATAACAAAAGAAGTTTTTGATTCTAGCAAGAAGAAGAGGATGTTTTATTGTATTTGGTTTTTCACTGAAGAAGAAGGAGAAGAAGATTGTGCATCTATCAATTTTTCTGTTTTGAAGTAGTAAGAAGGGTTACTTTCATGCTACTAACAATGTAACAAGTGAAGAGTGGAAGATCAAGTAGCACTGTGAAATTATACTGGACTCAACTGGTGGAGGACTTTCTTGGTGTTACAAACTCTTTTCAATAGGGAGAATAATGTTATGGGAGGTAGTATAAATAACCATTTAGGAGATGCAAGTTGGAATAGGTCATCATCAGTTTAGGGAAGTAAAATTGTTTCATTCCCCCCTCCAAAGTGAAGAGACTCACACTGGAAAAAAATATTTTTTTCTAATACAACCCATTGTAACTTATTATTACCTTATAGTGGAGAATCCATGTACTATTCATACCCATACACAGTAAGGACTACCTACTCTTATTGAGTAGTTAAACTTGTAAAAATATTGTGTACATATTTTTACTACTTTCATATTAGTTCATGTGATAGGGAAAAGAGAACAAGAGAATCAAGATCCTAACAGGTCAATAGGTACCGGGATAAAAAGTTAAAATTGGTATAAAAATTCCCCAACACTAATTCATCCCCCTATCAATGTAAGGAATATCCAAAATTGGTCCTTTCAAATTTGATTATATGTGTTGTGGTAGAGGGAACTGTTGGTATATAGAATTGGTGAGTATTGCTTATGTTTATGTTTATAGATCTATCCTAGACTACCTTGGCCAACTCCTAGGTTCCCATGATATATTTTTTATATTTATTCTACTTTCCCCTATTTTGTGACAATTTTATAAAATATTTTCCACTATAATTCGTTCCAACTAGAAACCTTACCTTATCACATTTTTCTTTTTTTATATAAATGGGTTTTTATAAAGCCGCTACTTATTTGGAAACTATTTTGATAATAAAAAAGGAAAATGGTTCTTTTAATTTATCTTATTGCTATTTTTTAAAATTAAAGGAAACCCATATTTTAATATATTTATATTTTCAATCTAGCATGATATTTTTTTTCTCTTTAAAGGTAATGCATAGGGTGTGGATTCTCTTTTGGAATCCATGAAGGTAATCTTGGTTCTCAAACCTATATTATCATTTTAGTTTTAGGTTTTAGAATATATATTCCCACCCATGGGGAATTGATGTTCTATTAGTTGGATGTTGACTTGCATAGTCATAATGAGGTATGTTTATGGTTTATTTTTATTTTAGTTCTTTTTTTAATTTTCTACTTTAGTATTTTATTTCTTTATATATAAGGAAAGTAACCATATCTATTGGTTGTTGAAGAAAAGGCATCTAGTGGGCATATTTGTCTTGTAGAAGAGGGAGATAGAGGGTAAGAGGGAGTTTTATTTTCTCATGTTATTTACTTCTTTCATATTTTTTTCTTAGTTTATTTTTTCCTACTATTTTCTTTTTGGTGTGGACATCTGACGTATGGATGAGTCATGTAAGAATTTTATTTAATTTCCAAAAATCGTTTTATTATCTCTTTTTTGGGAAATTCTCAAGTGGTGATTGCTTCATATTTAGGTAATTGTGTCAGGTTGTGGGGATCAAAAATTCCCTTTGGGCATTATAGCGAACTGTGTCTAGCATCTAATGGAGGGATGACTCAGTTTGGTTCATGAAATACACAATACATATAATATCATATTATATATTTATTTATATATTTTATATATCATATATTATATATTTATTTATATATATATCATCCATCATATTCATGGGTATATACATCCCACACCTATGAATTTTTAGTACACATACAACAATTTTAAATACAAAAAAACATATTAAAATCAATAAAATGTTCAACCTGAGTTAAGTCTTTTTTGGTCTAATGGGTTTTAATAAATAATGTACTAAAATAAAATTATATCTCTATTAGAAATATGATTGGTCAATAAATCTTGAATTAGTGACATGATTAAATAAAAGTTATAAAGTTATTTAAATTGTAATATTATCATGAAATCAGCAGGATCATATAAATTTATATTATTAATATTTCATATTCAAACTCTATAATCCATTATTCCTTTAAAACACCTATTCAAAATGAAAGAAAAATATACCTTATGCATCCATTAAAAATTAAATTAAAATTATTTATAAAAACAATTCATCAAATGATAATTTAATCAAAACATGACTTCATCAATTTAAAAATAACATAGATGCACGGATAATCAGAACTGAAAATAAAAATTGTTAGGAGATATCAAAGAAAAGATGACGAAAAGATGATTCAAGAAAGAAAAAAGCCTAAAATAACATTTATAAAATTAAACATACCTTAGATTCCTGGAAAATTATTATAATAAATACATTACACGAAGAGATATCATAGAAAAGTGGTAGTAGAGGATGTTGAAGAATGAGAAGGTGAATAGGCTAGTGATGGTGATTGGGACTATGATAGTGATGATAGTGGCATGATTGAGGGTTAGGATGATGAGTAATAATTAGTGAAAATATCATGAACTATATTTTTTGAGAACAAAATGAGCATCTAAATTTGTTTAATTGAATGTGTAACATGTAATATAATAGTTTTTTAATTATACTAGTTTTTTAAAAACTAACATTATAAATGATTCTATTACGTTAAATAATTTTTTAACTGATGTAAAAAATATATATTTCACATAGATTATATAATAAATAATGTGTAAGATAAATTATAATTACTTTTTATATTGGTTAAAAATTAACTCATAAAAAATCATTCATAATGTCAATTTCTAAAAACCAACGTTATAACCCTATCATAAAAAATATTTTTTATACTAGTGTTTTCCAGATGAAAGTAAAGTTAGAATTTCTAAAGGGATCACTAGAATACAAGTTTTAGAGTGATAAATTATATGGTTTTATTGTTCATGAAGATGATATGGAAGTTTTTCAACTAAGAAAGTGTCACGACCTGTCACCCGGGGCCCATGCCATGACTACCCCAAACCCGCCTTCCATAGGCCAGGGGCTGGACACTAGCACCGAAAGGCGTATTCCCTAAAACCGGGAAGGCATTGACTTTATAAACTGTAAACACATGTAACCAAGAACACATCAAGATACAAACACAAGTAAACTGGATAGAAAAACGAGTGTTGAAAGTAAGAGGGGCCGGAATACAAGCCCAACAGTAAAGGTACAAGTACAACTGAAATACAATACAACTGAAGAAAGAGAAAGACAGTTATTGGGTAATCCTCTGAGGTTCCTACCTTAAGGGTAGGTATAGATCACCTCCTCATCACTCCATGTCCACTCGTCTCCTCTGCGTACTGACATTCCATATGGTCCACCTCCGGGCACCATCCAGTCCTAGTACCCTCATCCTTGATCAGCGTTGTCCGTCGTTTGCACCAAAAAAAACAAGGTGCGGGCATAGACCATGCAGGGGTGAGTATAACGATACTCAGTAGGTACCCTGAGACCCTCATGGTCTCAAAAAATCCACAAAGGATAAACCACAAAGCATGAAATCAACTGACAACCCTACTTAAGTATATGCCCATACATATACCTATGTTATCAAGTATACCCATCTCAAACAAGAGGAAACACAGGGTCCAACCCAAAATCCCAAAGCTCAACTGTTCCACAATGTAAGGAATACCACAAAGGTAAGTACCACACAGGTACGCCACACAGAAGAATACCACCAAGGTATTACCATGAAGGAAATTACCACACAGGTACAAACTCAGATCACACCAGGTATAACTTAGGTACAGTAATAGAGATTATTAGATGTAACCACTAATTAATCTTACTCTATTAAGAGGAAGACCCATGTAGGATCCTAAATCATCATCACACCCACAGAGGATCTTATTACATCATCAGACCCACATAGGATCCTAGTACCTCGTCAGACCCACACAGGATCCTAGTACATCGTCAGACCCACACAGGATCCTAGTACCTCGTCAGACCCACACAGGATCCTAGTACATCATCAGTACATAGTCAAACCCACATAGGATCCTAGTACATCATCAGTACATTTTCAGATCCACACAGGATCCTAGTACATCATATGTACATTGTCAGAGCCAGCTACAGGGTACCTGCACTAAGCTTGCTCATCTCTAGGAGAGTCCACTCCTCAAGCTACTGGTCAATACACCAACTTCCATTAATTCCCAGGAAGAAGTATCCCAATGTACCACCACATAATAAGGGTCTAAATGCAACAGATAGTGGGTCAATTGAATGCCCGGTCTGTAAGTTATTATCCTTTAAGTCTCGAGGGCCCGGTTGGATTCTAGCTCGATCCATCCTGAGCGTACCCCAAATTTATCCAAATCTCAAATGGGGTGTACCAAAAGGATCGTCTCTCCCTAAGGTTTCTGGCACCATAGATGGTTCATCAAATGGAAGCACGGTGCCAAATTTATGGCCAAAAGAATGAATTGGGTCGAAACTGGTCTGGGTCCGGTCAGACCTGGTCGGACCGACCCGACCCAACCTACGCAGGGCGGCCTGCGGTGTGGCGGTGCGGCGGGGCGGCCACGGTGGGGCAGGGCGGCTGCGGTGTGGTGGGGCGGCCGTGGTGCGGCGGGTTGGCTGCGGTGGGGCGGGGCGGCCGCGGTGCGGCGGGGCGGCCGCGGTGCGGCGGGGCGCCAGCGGTGCGTTGGGGCCGCCGCGGTACGGCGGGGTGGCGGTGGTACGGCGGTCCGTCGAGGCTGGCCGGATAGCCATCCATCCTCTCCGTGTGCTACGCCTTTGCTGGCGCCCATCTCGGTCATCTTCCTCTGTCAAAAATATTTCATCAAAAACCACAAGGGATTGCAGAGAGGTCGTTCCATGTTTGTTTGGCCCTCACCCTCTGCATTAGAGCGGTAGCAAGCGGTTCACAAATTTTGAATCACTAAGAACATCATGAACAGGTAAGGTAGGTATTTAAAACATCAAATCCTACCTCGAACATTTGTTGTTGTATTGAAAGATGAAAATAGTGAAGGCGAAGAGGGTGCCAACGATCGTCACCTCCGCAACACGCTTCTGAAGTCGGGCTCCTGTGTCGTCCTCTTTCTTGTATCCAAAAAATGTTATTTGATGAAGATGGTGTTCTTCGTTTGGAGTAAAAGTTCTTCGTTAGAGATGATTTTCTCCAAACTCACCCAAGATTCTCCCTTTGCTAATAATTTCCAACCCAGAAAAATGAGAGGTTCTAACTTATTAAATTAATTTTATCAATTTAATTTACATAGGAACAATTAATTTTTGGCACAATTAATTTTACCACCTTAGAATAATAAATTTGGAGGAATTCCATGGGTTAACTCTTCATTAATGAGGGAGTTCAAGGGGTTTCTCCAATTAAGAGGTTGTCCTCCCCTTTAGGAATTCAAAATGGGGGTTTTAATTCAGGTGGTCCCCACATATTTAACATTCATGTGGGAGTTTTTTATTAGAAATAAAATAAAAGTTTATTTTATTTTATTTTTCATTTCCACAAAAAACACAAAATATATCTTTCACCCTCGACCTACTGTGGTCAAGGTTAAGGTCTCCTTAATTGAATATTGGCACTACGAGTTCAATGGTGCCCTCAGATTTCAATTCTGAGCACCGGTTTAAAAGTTACAAAAACCTGCTTGTAGTTTTTCTAAACGTACCCAAAAAATAATTTAGTAATTCATTTCGGGCACACCAGGCCTCAGAATCACGCGTCGTAAATTTTCACAGACTCATAAAATTACCATATAATTAAAAACATTACATGCAAATTCTAGCTCTTTACATTCTCTCCACCTCAGGGATTTGTGTTCCCAAAATCCACATCACAAAACTAGGAAAACAAGTTGGGGTACTGAGCAAGAATATGAGCCTCTCGTTCCCATGTGCTCTCCTGGAGGTTCCTGTACTACCAGCGAACGCGCACCAGAGGTATCAGCTGCCCATGAAGAACCCGCTCCTTTCGATCCTCAATCTCTATTGGAACCTCCATAAATGTCTCCTCATCATCGACATTCAACTCGTCGTGGTCGATGATGTGAGAAGGGTCATGCACGTATCTCCTCAGCTGGGATACATGGAAGACGTCATGTACCCAATGCAACTGAGGGGGAAGTGCTAGGAGGTAAGACACCTCTCCATCTATGATGAGGACCTGGAAGGGTCCAATGAACCTCGAAGATAACTTTCCACCCCAGCCAAATCTCTTCAAACCACTTCGAGGTGAGACCTCTAGAAAGAAGTGGTCTCCATCCTCAAACTCCAGAAGTCTCTGTCTCCGGTCGGCATAAGACTCCTACCTACTCTGTGGAGTCTTCATCTGCTCTTGGATTATCTGCACTTTCTCTATGGTAGCCCATACCATCTCTGGCCCCACGAGTGTTGACTCCCCTGGGTCAGTCCAGCACAATGTTGATCTATAAGGTTGCCTATACAACACCTCAAAAGGTGTCGTCCCAATGGTGGAGTGATAGTTGTTGTTTTCAAACTCCACCAAAGGCAAGTGATCCTCCCAACGGTGACTAAAGTCAAGGACACAAGCACGCATCATGTCCTCGAGGGTCTGAATGGTCCGCTCATTCTGGCCATCCGTATGAGGATGGAAGGAAGTTCTCAAATGAAGCTGCATCCCCAAAGCCTCCTATAACCCCTTCCAAATCTGGGAAGTAAAACGTGTATCATGATCGAAGACAATCGTCGAGGGTACTCCAAGTTGCCGCAAAATCTTCGACACATAGAGGTGTCCCAAGCTCTCTATTGAACCCTGCTCTCTGATCAGTAGGAATTGGGCCGACATGGTGATTCGGTCGATGATCACTCAAGCCTTCCGGTACCTAATGCTTCGCCTTCACTTGCTGACAAGTGAGGCATCGAGAGACAAACTCTGTTACTACTTCCTTCATTCCTAGCCACCAGTGCTATCGTCGGAGCTCCTGGTATATCTTCTCCACTCCTGGATGTACCGCTAGAGGGGATGTGTGGAACTCCCTCAACCCTACCTCTCGAAGAGACACTGGTACCATGGTATGTCCACTGAATAGAATGACCTGCTCCCCACCTTCAGAAAATCCATCAGGTTCCTGTCTCATGTATATTTGAGCATGTTGAGCCTTGCAGTCAGTATCCCCATGTTGCACCTCCATGACTCTCTGAAGAAGTGTGGGAGTGACCGTAAGAGACTAAATAAAAGATGCTCCATCTTGATCCACAAATGATATCTGCAAAGTGGCTAGCTACTCTGTCACCTCGCATAGCAGTTGTATATCAGATCTCATGTTGAGTGAATAAGCTACAACATTCCCCTTACAAAGAGTATAGACTATATTTAAGTCATAGTCCTAGATGAACTGAAGCCTATGTCGTTGTCTCAGGTTCAAGTCCTTCTGTGAGAAGATATACCTGAGAATCTTGTGATCTGATTAAACTATAAAATTCTCACCCATCATGTAATGTCGCCACATCTTCAAGGTGAAGACCAGTGCTGCTAACTCCAGGTCATGGGTAGTGTAGTTCTGTTCATGTTGTCTCATATGTTGAGAACCATATGTGATCACTACTTTCTCCTGAATCAGGACACATCTGAGCTCAGTCCCTGATGCGTCGTAGTACACTATGTACCCTAAACCCTCCTCTGGAAGCCTCAAGATGGGGGCACTAGTCAGCCTCTTCCTCTACTCCTGAAAACTTTGCTGAAATTTCTCCGACCACACAAAGGGTTCTCCCTTCTTTTTCAACACTAATAAAGGTGTTGAAACTCTGGAGAAATCTAGCACCAACTTCTGGTAGTATCCATCCAAACCCAGGAAAATCCGTACCTTCGTCACACTCCTTGGTGGCTCCAAAGCAAGTATCGCCTCAATCTTCGCTGGATCCACTGCAACTCCATCCTCTGAGATGATGTGTTCCAAAAAGTGCACCTCTCAGATCTAGAACTAGCACTTAGTGATATTTTCGTAAAGCTAGTGATCTCAAAGTGTGTCTAGAACTACCTGCAAGTGATAGGCACGCTCCTCCTTAGTAGCTGAGTATATCAGAATGTCATCGATGAAGACTATGACAAAGCGATCATGGTATGGATGAAAAATCTTGTTCATGAGTCCCATGAACACTGTTGGGGATTTGGTCATGATGAAAGGCATAAACAAGAACTCATAATGGACATAACGACATTTAAAAGTTGTCTAATACACATCCTCATCATACACTCTGAGCTGGTGATAGCCTGATCTGAGTTCTATCTTTGAGAACCATCATTCTCCCTTCAACTGATCAAAGAGGTCATCAATCCTCAGAAGTGGGTATTTTTTCTTCATGGTCACCAGGTTCAGGCACCGATAGTCAACACAAAGCCTCAAGTTCCCATCCACCTTCTTGGTGAACAAAATCGGGGCTTCCCAAGTTGAAACACTGGGCCGAATGAACCCTTTCCCCTGTAAGTCTTCTAGTTGTACCCGCAGCTCATAAAGCTCTACGGGAGCCATCCGATATGCTTGTGTGGATATCGGTGTCATCCTGGGGTATAATTCAATGTAAAATCCCACCTCTCTGTGAGGAGGTAGACCTAGAACATCATCAGGGAAGACATTCGCATACTGGTCCACCACTACAGGATAGCTCGGACTCTCCACATCAACCACTCCGAGGGTAAGTCTAGCCAACTGATGAGTGATCTGCTGCACTCTCCTCTAGGTAAGACCATCCTGTGCTGCAAGGGCTCTCTTCTCACTGGTGAAGGTAAACCTGGTTCTATCCGTGTAGACACACTGCACTTTCTGCCTAATACAGTCAATCTGAGCATGGACTGTAGATAACCAGTCCATACCCAAGATGATGTCAAAAGGCCTTGACGCCGCTACTAAGAGATCTCATCCAAAGCTCTCACCTCCTAGAGTAAGTTCAAAATACTGGAACCAGTGCTTAATCATCGAATCTTCTCCCATAGGAGTCTCTAGCAATAAGGATCGAGCCAACGGATCTGTCAAAATCTCTGAGCTCTGAATGAGGGTAGTGGTAATAAAATAATGACTGGAACATATGTCTATAAGTACTGCAGCTAAGGTGAAGTAGAAACAAATCGTACCTTGTATCATCTCCGAAACGCCATGGTCATAGGCCTCATCTTCCTGGAGCTAAGATTTACCCTATCCACTTTCTCCCTATGGTCGGGGTGGACCATCTGGTGGTGGTGGAGGTTACATCTCGAATCATCGCCCACTGCTAGTTTCACGGCTATCTCCTCTGCCACGTCCTCCATCTCCCTATGGACTACCTCGTTCGAACCTCTGTCTTTGCTAGGGTGGTCCTTTGACCATCTTCTGATCATATGTATGGCGGTTCAGACAGTCACGAGCCATGTGACCCTACCCGCCGCATGTGAAACATTGTCTGTTCCTCGCATGACTAGATCTGTCTCTAGTACCCTACACAACCAATCCTTATTCATGAGGTCATCCACCTGTAGGTCTGGTCTTCTTGGAAATCTATGACATCCATCTACTGTCAGCTATAGAAGACTCTGCTACATGATGACTGGTGGTGGGTCTCACTGCTGGTAACTTCTCAGCAAGAAAACTCTCCACTAAGAGGGCTCACCCTAACACCCATGCCTACGTCGGAATACTGAGTGAGATCATCGATGACCTGATCTCTCACCTGAGTCCCTGCTCGAAGGTCCGGACCCTAAAGAATGGTTCTCATACCATATCAGTGGAGTAGCGTGAGAGGTCAGGGAACCTCGCTGATTACTGAGCTACAGTCATGTTTCCATGTTACAGATGAAGAAGATCATGTATGCGCACTGTGCGAAGAGTCACTAGGACAAACTCTACCCGAAACAGGTTCTCAAAGTCTTCCCAGAGAAGTGTCACCACATCGTGAACCTGGAGTATCAAACTCCACCATCTGCCTGCTACTTCCTATAGAAGTCTGTAGGCAAGGATTATCATGAGATCAGCTGGTGTCCCTACCAGTCAAAAAACTCTTACCACGGCCTCCAACCAATCCTTAACTGCCAATGGGTCCGTCTCTCCCCTGAACCTGGGTGACCTCTGGTGTTGTAAATCATGCAACGCGCTCAAGCAATGTGCACCCTCTACTACTGGAGCTGGTGGTATCAGTGGCCCAACAGTTAATGGTACTGTTGGTGCCTCCGCTAGTGCCTCTACTGAAAAAGGGCCCTGCACTGAGGCCTCATCGCTCGGTGGGCTATCATTTCGTACTATACCTGAAACCCTAACTGGTTGTCTGGATGGAGGCAACCTGAAAAGAAACAGGTGCTCCATGGTCAATAAGTTATACCTGGTGAGCTGACTCAAAGATATCAAAAAGAAAACTCTTGAAAACACACACGCAATTAGTGTTTTCGTGCACTGATTCAGAAATCAGAAGACAGGGTCCTTGTGTATGGATACGTCATCCATCGCACCAACACTGGGTTCCCTAAACTGATAACCACATTCACTACACTTAACACTATTTCTGTTAAAATAAATATCAGATTCCTATGTTCTATGGTATAACCAACACCTCTGATACCAATTTGTCATGACATTTCCCCCAGGGCTCATGCCATAACTACCCCAAGCCTGCCTTCCATAGGTCAGGGGCTGGCGACTAGAACCGAAAGGCATATTCCCTAAAACTTGGAAGGCATTGCCTTTATATCCTGTAAAAACATGAAACCAAGTACATAGAAAGATATGAACACAAGTAAACTATATAGCAAAAAGAGTGTTGAAATTAAGAGGGGTCAGAATACAAGCCCAACAGTAAAGGTACAAGTATAACTAAAATACAATACATCTGAAGAAAGAGAAAGACAGCTATAGGGTCGTCATCCGAGGTTCCTACCTGAAGGGTAGTTACAGATTTCCTCCTCAGCACTCCACGTCCACTCGTCTCCTCTACGTACTGACGCATTGTATGGTCCACCTCCGGGATTCATCCATTCCTCATACCCTCAGCCTCGATCAGCGCATTTCGTCGTCTACACCAAACACAACAAGGTGCGGGCATAGCCCGTGTAGGGTTGAGTATAATGATACTCAGGAGGGACCCTGATACCCTCAAGGTCTCACAAAATTTACAAAGGATAAACCAAAAAGCATTAAATCAACTAAAAACCCTAATTAGGTATATGCCCGTACATATACCTAAGTTCTCAAGTATACCCATCTCAAACATAAGGAAACATAGGGTCCAACCCAAAAGCCAAAAGCTAAACTATTCCACAAAGGAAAGAATACCACAAAGGTAAGTACCACATAGGTAAACCACACAAAATAATACCACCAAGGTATTAACAGGAATGAAAGTACCACACAGGTAAGAACTCAACTCACACCAGGTATAATCTAGTTACGGTAGTATAGATGATTAGATGTAACTAATAATTTATCTTACTCTGTTAAAAGGTAGACCCACATAGGATCCTAAATCATCATAAAACCCATAGAGGATCGTATTACATCATCATACCCACAGAGGATCCTAGTACCTCATTAGACCCACACAGTATCCTAGTACATCGTCACACCCACAAAAGATCCTAGTACCTCGTTAGACCCACACAGGATCCTACTACATCATCCGACCCACACAAGATCCTAGTACATCTTTAGTACATTTCCAGACCCACACAAGATCCTAGTACATCATCAGTACATCGTCAGACCCAAACAGGATCCTATTACATCGTTAGTACATCGTCAGAGCCAGCTACAGGGGACCCGCACTAAGCATGCTCGTCTCCGAGAGAGTCCACTCCTCAAGCTACTGGTTGATAATCCAACTACCACTAAGTCCCACTAAGAATTATCCCAATGGAAATTCATGTAATATGGCTCTCAATGCAATAGATGGTGCGTCAATCAGACGGTCAGTCTGTAAGTTATTAGCCTTTTAGTCTTGAGGGCCCGATTGGATTCGTGCTCTATCCAACCCGACCGTGCCCCAACTTTACCCAAATATCAATTGGGGTGTACCAAAATTACTGCCTCTCCTTAAGGTTTTTGGCACTGCAGACGGTTTATCAAACGGACGCCTGGTGCCAAAGTTATGGCCGAAACAATGAATAGGGTCGAAACTGGTCTGGGTCCAGTCCGACCCGGTCGGACCAACCTAGCCCGGCCCATGCTGGGTGGCCTGTGGTGTGGTGGGGCAGCTGCAATGGGGCAGGGCGGCCATGGTGTAGCGGGGTGGCTATGGTGTAGCGGGGTGCCGCGGGGCGACGGGGTGGCCTCGCGGCGGTGGGGCGTCGCGGTTGGGCGGGGCGGTCGCGGTGCGTCGGGTCGGTCGTGGTGCAGCGGTCCGTCGTGGCTCTCCAGATGGCCATCCATCCTCTCCGTGCGTCATGTCTTCACCGTCGGTTGGCTCGACCATCTTCCTCCATCGCAAATATTTCATCAAAAATCACAAGGGACTATAGAGAGGTCGGGCCATGTTCATTTGGCTCACACCCTCCGCGTTAGAGAGGTAGCAAGCGGTTCACAACTTTTGAATCATGAAGAACATCAAGAACGGGTAAGGGAGTTTTTTAAAACATCAAACCCTACCTCGAAGGTTTTTTGTTGTGTTGCGAGATGAAAATGGTGAAGGCGAAGAGGGTTCCAATGATCGTAGCCTCCGCAACACGCTTTCAATGTCGAGCTCATGTGTCGTCCTCTTTCTTGGTTCCGAAGAACGTTATTTGATGGAGATGGCGTTATTCATTTAGAGGAGAAATTCTTAATTAGAGATGAGTTTCTCCAAGCTCTCCCAAGTTTCTCTCTTTGCCAACAATTTCTAACCCGGAAAAATGAGAGGTGAAAACTTACTAAATTAAGTCTATAAATTTAATTTATGTTGGCACAATTAACTGTACCACGTTGGAATAATAAATTTGGAGGAAGCCATGGGTTAACTCTTCATTAATGAGGGAGTTCAAGGGGTTTCTCCCATTAATAGGGTTCAGGTGGTCCCCACCTTTAGCAATTCAAAATGGGGATTTTAATTCAGGTGGTCCCCACCTCTTTAACATTCATGTGGGAGGTTTTTATTAGAAATAAAATAAGATTTTATTTTATATTATTTTTCATTTCCTCGAAGAACAAAAAATCTATCTTTCACCATCCACCTACTGCAGTCGAGGTAAAGGTATCCTTAAGCGAATACTGGCGCTGCGATTTCAACAGTACCCTCAAATTTCAATTCCAAGCACCAGATTAAAATTTACAAAAACCCGCTCGTACGTTTACAAAATGTACCCAAAAAAGTTTATAAATTCATTTTGGGAACCCCAGGCCTCGGAATCATGCGCCGTAAATTTTCATAGACTCTTAAAATTCCCATATAATTAAAAAAAATAGATGTAAATTTCAGGTCTTTACAGAAAGGCATTTTGTGGATTAAATTAAGCACCAAAAGCATGGTATTCCTGACTTGATCAGTACTAGAGAATCTTAATTTCTAGATTAGTGGATTTGATCATAATATCTATTTCAAATATTATATTGAACAAATAATGGTATTTTATGTATATTTTTATCATTTAACATTCATTTAATTGAATGAATCACAAAGTAAAAATAATTTAAAATCCTGAGAAGCAAGTTCAAATTTTCAATGATTTGAGATTTAAAAATTTTCCTCAGTCTACAGGTGATTCAATAAAGGCATGGTATTTCTTGGTTCCATGACCACCATCTGATAAAACCACTAAATGATATGCCACTATAAATAACCATGAAAATAATGTCCTGAAATATGAAGTTATGTAATGGTGTCTAGAGTGTGGAAGAGAAATGCGCCCAATCCACCACACCACAATGTAAAACCTATATACAAGAGAATAGATATGACTAATGAAAGTAATTATTAAAACAAAAAAAATATTAAGGAAAAAGAACAACACTGATTTAGGTGGTTTAGACCTGCATCCTAATCCAATGGGGAGCATGTTGCTCAACATTTATTAAATTAAAATAGAGGTTGATTTCAATTTACAATACATAAAAAATTTATGAATCATCCTCTTATAAATAGTGAGATCTATTCAGTGTGTTTGGTAGTTAGGACCATCTGATCTTCATGGGATGAAGTCCACCTGATCCTATCTTCATAGATGAACCCACCACTTGGTAAAATACTCACATCACCTCATCCTTCTTTTTTGGGGTATTGTTCCTTCTTTTGAATATCTCACAAGATAAATCTAGTTCAACTTTCCTTTTCCCTATACTGGCTCCTCTAATTTATGTTGTTTGATGAAATCATTTCATATAACTTCAATATATACTATATATATATGGTTGGATTTTCTTTTACGATGTCCATTATCATCATTTGGACCTTCAAACATTTAGGATTACATAACTTATCCTTCTATTGGTCCTAGAGTCTTATCTTGAAAATAGTTTCAGTAAAAAAACCTAACAACCAACCACTCATAATTTATCTCCTATGATTCACCACTAATTCTTCTATAAATCTTATTAAACCTTCATTCGTTCTCTGAATGTAAATTATAGCTCTGTGTAGTTCCCCCACCAAACTATTTCATCCAATCTAAACTACCTAAGGTGTAACATCACCTCATCACTTCTGGAGTCGTGAACTTCATCAATATTTATATTGGATTTCAATATCCCTTTTGTTTTTTAATATCTAGTACTTTATCCACTAAAAATTTTCATATTAATTGGTGCTTCAGCAAAATGTACTCCATCTAAGAATAAATCATTGAATTTCTTCTCAACAAGATTTCACTCTAAGAACCATAGAACGGCACTCTAACTTCTTATCCCCTTATATAATCCTCCAAAATCACTTTCAATCATACCAAATCCATTCCTAATTATTTCAATGTGATGTACTCCACTTGAATTGTTGAGAGTGTGATTACAAATTGAAGCCTTCACATCAAAAATCATTATCATCTCGCTAAAAGTAAAAAATATATTTTTATGTGAACTTATGTGACTAAAAAATAAACTAATTATAAATCTATAAAATATTATAAAGTATCATATATTCTAAAGAAAATTTTAAAGTTTTTGGAACCCTTTAAGTACCAAATAATCCAATTCATAGTTTTTCAATGCTCTATTTTAGGGTTCAACAAAATCCTGGTGACAACTCTCACAGCTTGAACAAGGTTTGTATGAGTATAAACCATAGAATACATCAAAATTATAACACATGATACAAATAAAACCTTCCCTAGGTACACAAAATCCACTTTAATTCATGGTTTCTTCTCCTTGATAAACTCAAAGTGTCCATCTAGGGGTGTGGTCACTAGTTTTTCTTCCCCCATGATGAATCCTTCCACCAACATCCAAATGTAGTCAGCCTAATTTAAGTAAAAAGTATCATAACTTAGGTCTCTCACTATTTTTATCCCCAAAATAAATTTCTCCATATTGATATCATTTATCACAAATCTTCCAAACAACTCAAATTCCATATCATTTATTCTTCCCTTTACCGCACCTACAATCATCATTTCATCAATATAGATAAGTATGATGACAAAAATCCAATCCAAAAAATCCTTCTAGTAACAAAAATGATAAAAATTACTCTAAAAAAATTCTAAACATCCATAAAGTCATTAAATTTACTATTACAATTCCTTGGTGATTACTTCAAATCATAAAGGCTATATTTGAGTCTGCACACAATTCCATAGTTCTATTGATCCTTGAAACAAATTAGTCTTTCCATGTAAATTTCCTAATTTCAGTTTCCATGAAGAAATGTTTACTTCACATCCAACTATTTAAGATGAATTCCTTTGGATGAAACCATACTTATCATAGTTTGGATAATTGTTTGTTTTACTAGAAATGAAGAAATATTTTAGAAATCCACTAATTCCATTTTTCGAAAACATTTCATGAGTATCCTATACTTATACCTCTATCTATAATTTTAATATTTATTCAATAAATAAACCCATTTATTCAGAAATAATTTCTTTTCAATAGGCCTCTCCATTATCTCCCATGTTTTGGACACATATATGGAATCAATTTCAACCCTCATGGATAACTTCCATTGTTCTAAGTCTTTCAAACTTTTCACCTCTTCTAGGAATTTAGGATCTAAATCATCCATTAGAAAAAGATAGTGAGAACTACTTTCATAAATTTAAACTATGTGTATATCTCTGGTAAATATATGAAGTCGTACCTATGGATGTGATACTTTTGATATTGAAACTTCCAAAGTTCTAAATATAGGGTATTCATTAATACTAGATCTTTTTGGTACATATTTTCTAGGAAATACCATCAAAACTTAACCACCTTATTCTAAAAACTCCACCATATGGTATGGTGTTTCCATAATTTTCATGCTTCTAAAATTATCTGGGACATTAGATTACATATTTTCATCTAGGTTTACCAAATATTCCAATGATACTTTTCTTCCATAAGAAATTGTTTTCAAATTTTTATCCTTTGATAAGATATCTTCATTGAATATTACATTTTTAATTCTGATGAATTTATAAGATTCATTGTCCCAGAGTTAAAATTCAAACTCTTCATCACCCTAGCCAAGAAAGTAACATTATTGATACTTAGCCTCAAGATTGTATAATTCCTTGGAATCTACATGAAGATATGTGAGTACCACAAATACTTTGAGGTGGTTGAAATAAATCTTCCTTATGGACCAATAGATATTTGGATGTTTCTAACCAATTGTAAATAACAAACTCCAGTTGATTAAGTAGGCCAAAAAATTCACCGATCTACCTAAGAAACATTTGTGTGTCTTATATTAATCTTCATTATTCTATAATTCTCCACCCTCATGTATTTTATCCTCATTATAAATCCATTCTATTTCTGTGTCCCTGGTATGGTCTTCTTAAATTGAATTCCCTTCCACCAGCAGAAACTTTGTAACTATTTGATTTTTTATTACCCATTACTGTCTGACTGTAGGAACTTTAAATTAAGTATGACCTCTTTCTCCACCATGGAAAACCACTATATGAAAGTATCAAACACCTTAGAATTTTTCCTTATAAATTTCACTCACATAGTGTGGGGAATCATAAATGAATGTTATGTAGAAGAGTGAGATTTTATGAGAATGAACAGGAGTTGGACTCCAAATGTCTATGTGGAAAAAACCAATTTTTGGTTCTTTGGTGGACTCCCATTATTCTAGAGAGAAACTTTTCACTTCTTCCAAAAGAAAAATTATTCACACATTCCATAATCCATGTCATAAACCTTCAATAAACCATTTTCAATGAGGATTTTCATCCCTTTCTCACTGAGATGGCACATACAATCATGTCATAACTTCACGGAAGATAACTATTTAGAATTAAGTACACATTCTGATACTCCTATAAGGTGTAGGTACCCATTCTTATTCCTTTTACTCAACCTTGGAACTGACGTGAAATATTCCACACATCATTCACAAACATTTTATAGAAACTGACATCTCTTAGTTATCCCACTAAGATTGTGTTTTCCCTCAATAGTGGTATGTGTCACACATCCTTCAACTCCATCACCCTTTAATTCCTTTTCAAAATAAAAATATCACCTTTCATCATAATATTGAGATCTTTTCCATACAAAATAGGAAATTTGAACAATCTTCCAAAAGTATAATTTCTCATAATTCCTCTCTCAAATATGTAATGGAATGACGTTCTGGTGTCTATCACCCAAGGCCCCAATAAACTAGAGTCACTTTTGTTAAAGCCACTCTTTTTTTATAACATAGGGTTCATAGATCCAATTATGGACACATAAATAATATAATTATCCCTTAATTTACTAAAATATTTATTTAAGTGTCCTTTTAAAAAAATCCATTACAAGGGAGTACAATCTGTTCAGCTACTCTTTTTATAGATCCTCCTTCCTTTACCTCTTCAGTGATTCTTTCATCCATTGGTATGTCCTATTACTTTATTATTATATTTTTTTAAATAATAATACTAGATCTCCTACTAATGAATTTATTCATTTAATATCATCTCATGGGAATTTTTTAACTTCAAATCGGCCTTTCCATTATAATTACTCACAGCAGTCACCATCGTGTCCCAAGATTTAGGGAGTAAGGAGAGTAACCAAAAAACTCATTCTAAATATATTAAGTTCACCTTTATGGACTTCAAAATGATCCAGATCTTATAAAAGTTATTGATATGATTGGAAACAGTATTTCCTTACAATATACATTTCAAAAAAATCTCTCAGATAGGAATTCTTTGTTCATTTCCTTTATTTTTTCAAAGATGTCTATAAGGGCCCTCATGAGTTCTAAAGAAGTTTTTTACTCTCAAATATTGATTACCAAATTTCAAGAAAGTAACATCAAGATCAACCGCAATTCATTTTTATCAAGTCTCTCTCATTATTCTTCTTCCATTACTTATAGCTTAGTACCAGTCAATAAAGGATCAAGTTCATTCTACAAAAGTCAATACTTGAACTTCATCTTCTAGAAGAAAAAAATATATTCCATATAATATCTCTAGAAATAAATTTTTATATTTGGATTTTATTCATATATAAATTTTAAACATACACTACTCCCAAATAACTTAGAGGTATACTTTTGGAACTATTTACAGATATTTTCCTATAAGGAAAATGGAATAATGGTGCTATTTAACAGATCTATAAAACACCTTTATTTGGGTATATCCATTCGAAACACTCCAAACTTGATCTCTAATATCACTTTTGAGGTTCATGGAAACCATAAGATTAAACCAATAGATGTTATATCCATCAGGACTTATCAAGTGAAATAAATCCCTAGAATTTGAACATGTGTTATAGCATCTGGAGCTTAAAATAAAAGTTCACCCAAGTAAACAAAACACAATGAAAAACCTTTGGATGATAAAATAATAAAAACTGTAAAAAACAATGATCGAAATAAAAATATCAAGGAATAAGAATAACATAGATTTATGTGGTTTAGACTTACATCCTAATACATAGGGGGGAATTACACTTCACTTTAACTTAAGAGAAATAGGGGATGATTACAATTCATAATACATCAAAAATTGATCAACCATCCCACTATAAATAGTGATATCCAATTGGTGTTTTTGATAGTCTATACCATCCAATATTTTTAGGATAGATTCTACCTGATCATATCTTCATAAATGAACCCACCACTTTGTCAAAGACTCGCAATGTCTCAACCTTTTATACTAGTGTATTATTCCCACTTCTAAAGATCTTGTAAGATGACTCCAACTTAACTTTCCTTTTCCCTACACTGACTCCTTGTTATGTCATCGGACAATTAAAGTTCACATAACTTCTAGTCATTATAAATCTAAGCATTTTTACCTATTGATAAAATGTACTCCATCATCATCCTAAATATTATAGATTTAGGATAGTATAATTTCTCCTCCCTTTGGTCCTATAGTCTTGGCTAGAAAATGTTTTCCATAACTATAATCCAAAAATACATTCATATCACAATTTAAATATGCCAAGGGGGTTCTGAGGTGATTTATAATGGGGGATTACAAGGTAATGAAAATACTAGTTTCTAATTGGATAAATCATTTGAGGAATGATAATGGAAAAGAGGATAATTTCACATAATATAGGAAAATCATTTGATTCATGTTATACTTAACAAAAACATAACTTGATATTGTGTTTTTCAATGGTCAAACTATAAGATATCAGAGTAATCATAATAAAATACACTTTTAGGTGGGTAAGAGAATACTCCAATATATTAAATTCATAGTGGGCTTTAGTTTTATCTAGTGTAACAATATATTTAGAGGTATTGGGATATACAGACACAGATTAGGCCAGTTCAGTAAATCATCGAAGGTAAACATTAGGTGGTGCCTTATATCTTAGATGATTTTGTATTTTTTAAATGAGAAATAAACAATATTGAATATCACTTATAATTTTATTATATAAATATATGATAGGAAATCAATATTGCATGCAACTATTATAGATAAAGTAGTAACTTGAAGATATGGGAATTGAAGTGAAGTCTCAAATTGAAATAGATTATGATAATTTAAGAGCTATCAATCTTAGAAAAAATTTCAACCATCAATCAAGACAAAAGTATATTAAAATAAATTTTCACTTAATAAAGGAGAAATTAGAGCATGGGATAGTTAAATTGGAGTATGTTCTTATCGAACATCAGGTCACAGATTTAGGATAAAGCTATTAAATAAGGATAAGTTTAAGAAGTATCATCTGGATCTTGGAGTCTAGTCAACCCCATACACTAAAAAATGTGGTCGTAGAACACCTACTCCCCCAATGTATGGTTTTGGTTTCCCCATGAGTTTTATAATTTTTATTTCTCTCTTTCATCGCATAAAGGAGTGACCATTATGTTCATTGACAAAGGGGGGTAGATGTTATCCATGAAAGGGGGAGAGATTGTTCAAACCCTATGAGGGGAAGAGTAAATCTAATAAAGAGGGAGAGATATTATATGTTAAATTAGGGGGAGTAAATATGCATACCAAATAAAGTATTCTAGTGAAATGCGGTCAAACTCATAAAAGTGGAGTTGTGTGAACATGGATGTAACACCTCGAGATTTTAGAATATATATATTTAAATAAATACTTTATTCAACAGATTTATCTACAAGAAACACTGAACTAAAATGATCTATGACATAAATATTTTTAAGAAAATTTAATTATAATAAATCCTTTGGAAAATAAAAAGATATTAACCAATTTAAAATTATTATATTTAAATAATATACAATTAATATGATTTAATATATAAAAGGATTTTTCATTCAAAAATCATTGTTTAATGTACTATTAAATTAAAATAAATCACTTTTAAAATATTATTTTGATAATTTATAATATTAAAATATATAAACTAAAAAATTAATATTAATAAGTTAGTAATTGTTATGAGATAGTACTATGAACACTTAATATTTTAAAAGGACATTTTTCAATAAAAGTTGTTTTATTTATATTTTTGTTTAAAAATTAACAAATATTATAATTTTATTTTTAGAAAAATTAAATTCATTTTTTAATTCCATATATCAATATTATCTAAAGATTAATTTCCAGGATTTTTATAAAAAGATTGATTTTTAGGTGAATAGAGAAAAATATCATTTTACAGATAACATGATGATTATGAAATTATTCGTATATAAGTATGAATTATAAATTCATGAAACATTTTTATAAGACCAATTTTTTATTTTATAAGAGAATTTATATATTTTAAAAAAATTAAATTTACAAGCCCATATTTGACATATTATAATTTAAGTTATATATTTTAAAAAAATAATACATTATACATTTAGTGGTTATCCTTAAAATATGATTTTGATGTTTATTTTTATTCCACACTCTTATATTATAATCATGTACCTATGATTATTCTCCTTGAGTTGGGTTTAATGTCCCATGATTCCACACACTTTTTCCATGGTATATGATTTTTCATTTGAGATTACGTGTCCATTTATCATGACTTATAGAGAAAAAATTGATTTCCAGTTATATTTTAATAAGATATTTATACCATGATCATGTTTCCTCATACACTTATGATATAACTCTATATAAATTGGTGGTAATTTTTCCCTTACTGAGCATTTGAGATCACCATTTTCTTATGTTTCCCTTACCCAGGTATTGAGGATGAGTATAACTTATAGGAAAACTAGAAGGGAATATAGTGTGTTTTTATTATGGGGAATTTTTCTCATGTGTTTCTTTAGTATTTAATCTTAAAGTACATTAAACATTAGGTTCTATGGTATGTGTGACTATTTGTGATATGGGATGATTATTCATGTGAAATAATGAAATAAATGTGTATATTTATAATGGGTCACTATAATGGAGTTTTGTGAAGTTATAACCAATAGAGTTTAAATGTTGTGAGGGATAAGATAAGTTGTGTGAATGGTTAGTAATCCTTATAAATAAGACACTAATCCATCATTAAAAGTGAGAGAGTAAAACTTAGAGAAAATATCTAACATGAACCATCCCATAGAGACCCATCTTGAGTGGTAATAGGCTGAGAGTACTACCCAAGCCCACCTCTAATAGTCTATAGGTGGGTGACAAGAACTGAGTAGGAATACTAATAATAATGAGATACATTATCCTAATGTACCTATACTCAATGTACACCTCCATACATTTTTTTGAAAATGGTTTCCCTATACCCAACTTGGGTATGTACTTTGATTACCATTACAGCTATACAGTTTGATATATACATGTGTTTATCATACTAGAATAGTGTTGATACTCCTATGTCCACTATATTTATGGTAATTTACTTAGATTATGTATTGTAACAAAGTTTTATACTAGTTCTCAGGCTATAATGAGAACCTAGAGATACTATTATAGTAATATTAAAGTTATTTCCAATGGTATAGATAGATCATACTGAAAATACACAGATGATGAGTGACTATCAGGTGTTGGGGGATCATAAGTATTTATACTTCTTCTCATTAAGTTCACACTTGGTTATCTCCAGTACTAGAGATCATGAGTACAGACCCACCAATAGGACCACTACATGTTTCTGGTATTGCTGGTTATTCCTTTCTATGGACATGTGTATTGGTCTTGTAAATTGATATCATTATCAAAGTGTTTCATTTGATCACTTATTTTGATGCAACACAAAAAAAACTTGAAAATGAATTCATAGTGAGGTAGATTTTGTTAGGTGTGTCATTTTTTATATGAAATTGGTTGAATGATCACGATATAATTTGTCACTTTTGAGTTTAGGAAGTGTTATCTTAGGCCTTGTTAATCTGGATGGTATTACCTTCATAAATTCATGGGCATGGTAGTTGATGTTAAATCCATATAGTAAAGTCAAAAAATAATAAGGAAATAAAGGTCATTGACACAATTTTTCATCCTACATTTTGATACATTGTATGAAAAATAGAATATATTACATAGTGCATGTTCGTATATTGGTTGTCCTTACTGTGACTATTGCTTATCTCTTTAAGGGCCTTGATGAGTTGTAAGACTCTACTCTTGTTCTATTAATACTATTTACTATAATCAAGATAAGGGCCTATAGGGTCACACACAATAGTGCATTCAAGATTCCACCATATTCTGGTGAATAGGTATATAGGACATGGTGGGCCCCACCATGGGGTCTGAGAGTTGTCCAAGCATTATTGATAATCGATAAATAAATAAATTCAATATTATTTGAGTGTAGAACAATTGGGTTAAATTTATTGATTAAAATTATTTACAAGTGTCTAAGTAAATATAATGAATAATATTATATGAACAAATATTATTTTAATATTCAAGGATCCTTTACTGTTAGCAGGATCACAAGTTGAGTTAATGAGATGAGTTTTATCACGTAATATATTTAATATATTTTACAAGTATGTGAAAAACTATAAATAATATTTATGAAACAATCAGTTAATCATAATTATATATTTATTACTTATTTAGTTGATGTTAAATATATGAGGGTTGGGGAACCCTAACTGGGTATTTTGAGCATCCACTCTATAAGTGGAGGATAATACCATTACATGAACTATTAATTATTCATAATTGATATCTTCTCTTCCTCCAAAATACTAAATATATAATTGCTCTAATCGAGCGAATGGTCCAATAAAGCCTTCACGAATCGAAGGTAGAAGATCACGGTGGTCGTCGTTGCATCAAAGAGATCATCGTGGCTCCATGATAGAACCTAGAATTCTATGAATGGAATATTCATAGATACAAGAAGCATGTGTGGATGATCAATAGAGGTTCATCTACATATCATTTGAGAAACTTTCATTATTGAATTATGAAATATGAGAATTCTTTTAATTTAATGAGGTACCCATTATATTTTATTTTTTTCCTCTGATTATTTCACATAAATCCCCAGACCGAACCGGTTCTCAAATATCTAGATTTGATGAAATTTTTTCACTTCAGTGATGAAAATTTTAAATTCATCGACCCACTAGATTCTTCTACATGCCACAATACCAAAAATTGGTATTGTAGGGATCGTATGGATTTCTTGAGGTAAGAAAAATTATTATGATTTAAATTTATATATAGGGTTTGAAATCAATCCCAACTGATCTAACTGTGCTTCAATCCGTTCTTGGATAGCCAAGTTATGATCAACCAAAAAAAACTTTATGGATCGAAATAGTGTTTTTAGATAAAATTTTAAAAATTAAATTTTAAAGAACACAATATATATATATGAACATGGTTTTTATATGAAGAATATTGGTTCCCCCACTCAATTCCAGCAAAGAACCGGGAAGAATTTGGCCACCAAAACTCCACTGTCTAGTGACTATTTTTTCTACTAGAAAAAGAATAAAAATATTTTTTTTAGTTTTAAAATAATCTTAAATGATAGTTTTTTTTTTTGCTTTGGTGGGTGTAGAAACAATTAATGGGGTATGAGGAAAGTTTTCTTGACTAATAAAAAGAAATAAAAAATGATTCTCTTATTTAAAATATGTTGGATAGATTTTAATAAATAGATAAAAAAAGGAAGTTGGTGGATTCCTGAAGAAGCCACCTATATCAGGATCCCTCCTCCCTCTCTAGACACCTATTTTCATCATGAGCATAATAGGGCCCCTCCCCTACCTCTTTTGGATGACTACCTCCCTCATGAGTTTACAATGGTGTCTGCCCTCCTCCCTCTCATGTTCAGTGAACCGGACTATATTGTCACAGTAGGACCCCATTGTCTCCATCGACATCCCATACCAATTCATGTCTGACCACCATAGTTTCCAGCTGAGGTTGGATCACTAGTAACCACCGCCATCCTCCTATGAGACCAGAACACCAAACATTGTTGGACGTCTGGTCGCTCGAGCCACCATTCACCTAGATATTGGCTAAAAAAGGTTTCCCATGTGATATCCTACCATCGCCTCCCTCCACCCTTGTTAGAAATAGTGTCGCTTACCTCCCTTGAGGCTCCTCGATTGACTGTCCTCACCACGGACGAACCCAACCACCCACCGATGGTGTTTATCCCCCTCTGTGACACCCCAGCTGCTATGTGACACCCTATCATACCCTTCCTTAGGTAATACTAGACCTGATCCAACCTACAATGGGTCAGGTAAGGTCATCATGACCCGAAATGGGTCTGGGTGGGCCTGCCTGGCCCATAACACCCATGCACAGGATTTTTCTGGCTCAAAATGGGTATGTGGGGTAATATCCCGGCCCACAATGAGTCAGGTTGGGGTTTTTTGGGCCTGTATAATTTTTATATAATCAAAAATAAATTCAATTAGTTAGTTTAATTTTAGTATTAAATTAAATTAATTAAAAATTGATTTTTGGTATAAAAATTATAATATTTTAATATTCTAAAAAATTAATTTAATTTTAGAATTAAATTAAATTAATAAAAGATCCATATTCAAATAAATTATTTGAATAAATTATTTAAATTAAAATAATTCATTTAATTTATTTAAATTACCTCATGCTATATATTTATTGTAATTTAATTTTATCATGCTTTTAGTTTACCCATTGACAAGATTTGATCAATTGACCGAGTTTTTGTTTGTTTGGATAATTTGTTTAATTACTTACTATGTGTGATGATTGTAATAAGTATTTAATTATATTATGGTATGTGCATCATCTTATTTTCATTCGATATATATAAGTTCTTGTGTATCTCATTTATCTTTTATTTTTTATGAGTCCCTAGACCCCCTCTCGTGCATGTGAGTATAATTGCACTTTTAACGATGACTCTTTAAGACGCAGACCCCACCAAGATGAGGTGGTACTCCAAATGAGAAGTAAAAACATTGAACTGGGGCAAGTTGCAATACAATTTAGGACACAACTCAGGTATGAAACCACTTAGGTCAGAATTGATCTATTAATTTTAAAATGGATTAATCACAATTTGATACTCATTACTAGTTGGGTAAACTTATTTCTTTTATAAAATATTTTTTATTTTATGTATGTGAACGTTTAATATGATAACACAAAAAATAATAAACAATGAAAAATCATAATGATGTGATAGTTTGTTTTTATTAATTCATATTTAGTTGTGAGTGAAACAACATAAAAAGAACATATTTGGTTGAAATGGATTACATTCTTCAAGAAAAATATTAAAAATCCCTAAAATATATATTAATTTGTACAACCTTCCATTTCTCAAATTTGAACAAAACCAGGTGTATGGGGTGATCGTCATCTATATTTTAGGGTTTCTCCTACTACCATGGGGTTCTTATGAGATTGATGGTTGACTTAATAAAGTATAGTATCAAATTATTTTCCATTTCTAGTTTGTTATCACTTTAAAGGAAAAATTTTGAGGGAATCAGGGTTAAGATTCTAATAAGCTATGAATTTACTCAATAGATCAAGGAACCACAAGTTAATGAGGTTGTCAAGAATAGATCCTACCTTGGAACTCTCTGAGAAGTTTCATAACTATAGCTTGTATACTCTGAGTGGAGGTTTTAAGGATCATTTCTACTAGAATACTCAAGTAAGAGAGTATTTTGAATCTATTATTAATGGCTACTAGATTTTTATAAAATAGTGGGAGACATTTAATTATTTAATAATTAATCAATCAAAAAGTATCTAAAGGGTAATTAAGATAAAGTACTGATAGAAAAAATTATTTCTTATAGATCATAATGTAAATCACCATCACCATAGGAACATTATCATTGTGATCCATACTAGATAAAGAAAATATTCTGACTGGCCATAAATTCCATGAGTGGTATAAGCACTTGCTCATAGTAATTTTTTCAAGAAAGGAAGCTTTATGTGTTGGATTACTCACTTCCTATTGAGCCTCCTCAGGGAAAAATAAAGGTGTATAAAGATAAATGAAAAATAGAAAGTTAATGATGCACTAAACGTACAATGTATCATGTTTTCATCTATGTATAGTCAACTATTGAAAATTCATGAGGATAAAGATTCATACAATATTCTTTCTCATCTTCAATAATTATATCAGGTGAGAGTAATTAAATAAAGGTATGATATATCCAGTGCACTCTAAAGGTGTGTGATAGCATAAAGGAATAAAGAAATACCTTATATGCTCAATATGATAATCTCATTAAGAGACAACAATCCCTTGGGTTAAAATTGTTCTAGTAACTAGTAACAGATCTCATTATTTCATCTTTATCATTAATCTTATTTACTTTAATTATTAATTACAAAATGAATAACATGAAAAATTCAATCTCAAATCTATTGGATTTAGTTCTCCAAGATCACAAGGATATGAAGAAAATCAATTCTGTAATCCTTATAGTAAACAAGTGAAGGAAATGTAAGGATAAGGGGTATAAGGCTATATCCAATATGAATACACTGATGTACCATCCTTCCAAAAATATAAAGATATAGAGAGAGTGAAATGATCGGGAGGATCTCTTCTTTCTATATGGAAATAAATCCCACTGTAAAATAAACTGTAGAGTTAGGAAGAAGAAGTATGGAAATGCTTCTTCTTTAGGTATTTTTTTCATTTAATTAAATCTATATTTATCAATAAGTCGAGTATTGGATGCGACATGTGTCTCACATAATTTTATTCATATATAGGAACCAATTAAATTCAAGAAGATTAAAAAGGGTGAAGTGGATCTCTGGGCTGCAAATGGTGTGATTCAAGTATCCTTGGAAGTGGGAGATTGTCGCGTTACTTTTCCTAGTGGTTTGGTTCTTGTATTGAATAATTATTATTATGTACCTTCATTAACCAAAAACATAATCTCAGTGTCAATTCTAGACACCATGAGATTTTATTTAAAATTTTGAAATGAATTTTATCACTTTTATATAGATAACATGTGTTATGGTATGGCATATCTTAACAATAGTTTATATTTACTTGAACTTAAAAACCCCAATAATCATAATCAATGAAAAAAATAGCAAGCAAAACTCATATTACACTTGACTATGGAACTTAAAGCTGGGTCATGTAAATGATAATCATTTATAGAAATTATATCAAGAATTTTATTTAGACTCAGTGGAGTTTAAACCCCTGGATGTATGCCATGCTTATTTATAAGGTAAAATCACCAAGGCACCCTTCTCTGGGAAGGGATAAAGAGCCATTGGATTAATGGAATTAATTCATACTAATGCATGTGTTCTATTTCCAATAGATGAAATGTGTGGGTTTTCGTATTTCATTACTTCAATATATGAATATAGTAGGTATATCTATATCTAATTAATGTAGTATAAGTCATATTCCTTTCATATGTCTAAGTAATTCCAACATTAAGTATAAATCCATTTTTGATTAAAATATTAAGGCACTCTACTCATATCGAGGTGGAGAGTATCTTAATCAAGATTTCATTGGTCACTTAAAGGGGTGTCGGATATTATCCCAACTTATTTTTCATTATACACCATAGTGGAATGGTGTATTTGATAGGGGAATCAAACCTTTATAGACATGGCCATATCAACTATGAGTTAGGAAACTCTTCCATTATCTTTTTGGGGATATGCCTTAAACACAGTGAAATATACTCTTAACTGAGTACCAAAAAAATAAAAATATGGGATTCCATATGAGTTGTGGTATGGAAAGAAACCCATTCTATCATAAATACATGTATGAGGATGTGAGGATTTTTTCAAGACTATACCTAGTGAAAAATTGGCATCCCAAAGCATGAAGTGAATCTTTATAAGTTATCCTAAAGAGATAAAAGGATATTAATTATATAAGTCTTCTAATAATAAAGTGATTTTGGAAAGACAGGACACATTTATAGAAATGGAACAAATTTACAATGGATATAGTGGGGTAATATTGACTTAGATGAATTCATTTCTCCTGATGCACAAGTGTTGGTATAAGAACAATCTCTACAGGAGACAGTGGGAGATGCAGATGTTCCTAAGACACAGGTACTACATAGTTCAACTCAAGAGACTAAAGAACTTGAGTGTTATGGTTTTATTATCACTTAGTTAGTTGTAACAATAATCCTTGATAATGATGAACCAATAACCTATAAGGAAGTAGTATATGGAAAGTATGCTTCTAAAAAGAAAGAAGCTAGGAATTATGAGATGGAGTTCATGTACCAAAATCAAGTTTGGATTTTGGTAAACCCTCCAACTCATGAAAACCCTATTGGGTGAAAATGGGTATTCCAGGAAAAATCTGGACAAGGATGGTAAGGTTAATACCTATAAATAAAGAGTGGAAATGAAGGGTTTCAGGAAACTTTATGGGATAAACTATGATGAAACCTTCTCATGAGTTGTGATGCTTAAATCCATTAGAATATTTCTTTAAATAGTATCTTTATATGATAATGAAATTTGGAAAATGGATTTAAAAACTAATTTTCTAAATACTAATTTGGTTTTAGGTATATATATGACTTATCCTAAAGGGTTTATTAATTCAAATAATTCCAATAATGAGTGAAAGTGATAGAGATCAATTTATGATTTGAAGAAGGAATCATGATCATGTAATGTTTGTTTTTATGAGTTCATAAGAGAATTTGTTTTCATCGAGAATGAAAGAGAGTCGTGTTTCTATAAGAAGGTTAATGGGAATGTCATAATTTTACTAGTTTTATATTTTTATGACATATTAATTATGGAAAATGAATCACAAGTCTTATAGTCAGTTAAGACTTGGTTAAATAAATGTTTCTCTATGAAATAATTTGGTGAATTAGCCTACATTATAGGGATAAAGATATATCTAGGTATATATCATAATCTTATAGGGCTAAGTCAATGTACATATACCGATAAGGTACTCAAAAGGTACAGTATAGAGTTATCAAAGAGCGGGTTATTTCCAATGTCACATGGTATCAATCTATCTAAGAAAATCTGTCCATAAACACAAGAGGAGATCAAAATAATGAGTAGAATCCCTTATTCATTGGAAGTGGGATCTATTATGTACACCATGATATGTACTAGGTTTTATGTTTCCTTTACTTTGATCATGGTGGGAAAATATCAATAAAATCCAAGAGAGCTGCATTGGGAATCTTTCAAAACTATCCTGAAGTACTTAAGGTATATAAATGATATGTTCCTCGTGTATGGAGGAGATAAGGAACTAGTAGAGATAAGATATGGTAATTCTATTTTCTAGATAGATCTTAATTCTTGAATAGTGGTATAATGATCTAGATAATATCAAAGCAACCTTTGGTTTTTGATCCAATAGTAGAATCCAAGTATATAGATACTTTTTATGTAGTTATGCATGAATTTGGGTTATGCATCTTTGTCTTAGTCATTAGTGTTATTCCTAGTAGTTCATACCGTGTTCTATTTTATCGTGATAATATTACAGTATTGTTTCTCGCTAAGGAGCCCAGGTCACACCAATGGAACATCATATAATTTGGAAGTTTCATCTCTTGAGGTATTTGAAAGAGCGTTGTCGTGGGCTCCCTCAAATGATTAGTGTGATTTTGGAGTACTTAGGTGCAGCAGAGTGGCTGACCAAGGTCGTCTCTCAAAGGAGGAAGTGAATTAAAACAACTTTTCAGAGGTATTCTAAAAATAAAATATAATAGAGTTGAAACGCTACTTAAAATTATGGGGGTTGTTATAGTTTATGAATCTTGAATAAGTTTTCTGGAATAAGATTGTATTTTTTTTGTTTTTAGTTTTAAAATGAAGTTCGATTAAAATGACACAACAAAAACATGTTTTTTTAGAAAATATTTTAAAAGGAGTAATTGATCTAACTCTACCTATTCATTCACTTATTAATAATTATCATTTAAATCAATATCCACTTAATTATGATCCCCTAATTTGTTATCTCTCAAACCCTATGAGAGTTAACTTAACCACAAAGATGAAATTACTTAAACCCTAGGCTAGCTTCGGAACACGCAATCACAGCACCCTGCTTTGATTGTTGTTCTAAGGTTAGATTATGGTCAGTGGTTAATTAGAGCACATATCCATTCTGGAAATGAGGATGAATTTTGTTTTGGGATTATATTTGAACTCTACAAATTTATCCTGTATGGTCTTGTATTACCGATTAAGATCACGCTCTCACAATTTACACAATTCCCGACCTCGCGTGTTTTGTGTTAATTGTTCAATTGCATGCTTAGTTTCTTATAATTTAAAAACAAAATTCATGGATCATATTAATTTAATTACAGTATCTCAATGATTCAAAATAATTAAATGAATAAGGATAGAGGTCGATCGATTACTAAAAAGAACTACTCTTCATTGGGCGGTGGAGTCATCGTGGAGACGTTTTGCATAAGCAAAGGATTGAAAGGGTAGAACCCAATATTGTCTCCACTCTTGATTCCAAACCAATTAATAATATTAATATAAGAAGAAGAGGGAATAACACATAAGATTATTTGAAGAAAATTCAAGAAACAAACATGAAATAAAATAAATACAAAGAAGAGGTGGGAGAGGAGATCCTTTTTGGAAGATTTGTTTCCACAAAGGCTTACTTCTTACAAGAGTTTTGAGGGGCTCCCAAGAGACACCATTTCGGACACACCTTTCCAAATCCTCGACCATCCCTCCTAAAGTGTTAAAACCCCCTTTAAATAGATTTTGTGAGGGCTAGGGTTACATAACTTTTTAAGTGTGAAATGAAAAACTCGGCCAAATATTTTATTCCAAGTTGAACCACCTAGTTGACCTCAAAAACACGTGAATTGACCAGCCTTCCAGAAGGATTATTTGTGAAAAATCATGTCCCCGGTCTGTTCTCAGAATTTGGGCTTAATACAATCCTAGCTGAAGAAGATATGTCCCAAATACAGAACTCATGTCCATTCTACCGAGTCCAGCCCACCATTGGATTAATGGCTCATTTACTCCATCCAAATGCACTTTTTAGCTCTAGTTTCCTGAATTAAAGTTGTATAACATTAAGTTAGGAACACTGTTACAAAATTTCAAATTCAAATAATAAATATAAAAATATTTATATTTTAAATACTAAAGCGAACTATAAAGGCTAAAACTATAATTTTCACCAAATTTTCAAATGAATGATCAAATCCCAAATATTTTATAAATAAACATATTTAACACAATGTGAGGAAATTATATCATTTATTATAAATAAAATATTCAACAAAATAGTGTTTTATCAACTCCCCCACACTTACCCTTTTGCACTCCTGGGAAAAACCTCATGTTAAGTAAACATCAAAATCAAATCAAAACCAATTTTAAAACACATATCATTGGGATCCATCAATTCCACACCAAGAATCAAAAGATATAATGCCTCATAAAAAACCATATTTCAAGTTATCTATTAATATCATTCAATATATTTCCACTTCATTTATCCTCCCATGCACAAAACACTTACCTCGCTTGAATTTTCTCTCATCACTCAAATATCAATTTTTTTTGCAATGTATTTCTCATCCAAACTCATACAAGGGTCACCATAGGCTTGATATATTATTACATCTCCACCCGATGTGAGTCAATGACATATGTTTATCATGAGGACTTTTCAGGGTTGTTCTGTGGCTTTCGGTTGGTAGGATTTAGATGTGAAACATTCTGAGGCTGAATAAGGAGGGCTTGACTCTTTTTGAATCAAAATTGCATTAATCTAATTTTCAATTAAATATAGTCTTCTCAATCCCCATAGTATCAATTCATCTCCATCATCATGAAAATTCATGAAAAGTTTACACCATTCTTCATTTCAGCATCAAAAATTGTCAATCTTCTCAGACATGATTTTCTTGAAAGCTCCATATAGGCACAACATTCCACCTCAATTAGAAGCTCTAGAAAAGGAACAGCTTCACTTTTCATGAAAGCTCCAGAAAATACACAGCTTTCAATATAATTAGAGTTTGTGAGGGCTAGGGTTACATAACCTTTTAAGTGTGAAATGAAAAACATGGCCAAATATTTTATTCCAAGTTTCACCACCTATTTGACCTCTGAAACGCATGAATTGACCGGACTTCCAGAATTATTATTTGTGAAAAATCATGTCCCCGATATTTCCTCAAAATTTGGGCTCAATCCAAGCCCGTATGAAGAAGATATAGTCCAAATACAGAACTCATGTCCATTCTGCCGAGTCCATCCCACCATTGGATTAATGGCCCATTTACTCCATCCAAATGCACTTTTTAGCTCTAGTTTCCTGAATGAAAGTTGTAGAACATTAAGTTAGAAACACTGTTACAAAATTTAAAATTCAAATAATAAATATAAAAATATTTATCTTCGAAATACTACAGTGCACTATAAAGGGTAGAACTAGAATTTTCACCAAATTTTCAAATGAATGATCAAATCCCAAATATTTTATAAATAATCATATTTAACACAATTTGAGGAAATTATATCATTTATTATCAATAAAATATTCAACAAAATAGTGTTTTCTCAACTCCCTCACACTTACCCTTTTGCACTCTTGGGCAAAACCTCATGTCAAGTAAACATCAATATCAAATCAAAACCAATTTTAAAACACATATCATTGGGATCCATCAATTCCGCACCAAGAATAAAAAGATATCATGCCTCATAAAAACCTTATTTCAAGTTCTCTATTAATATCATTCAATATATTTCCACTTCATTTATCCTCCCATGCACAAAACACTTACCTCGCTTGAATTTTCTCTCATCACTCAAATATCAATTTTTTTTGCAATGTCTTTCTCATACAAACTCATACAAGGGTCACCATAGGCTTGATATATTCCTACATCGCCACCCGATGTGATTCAAGGACATATGTTTATCATGAGGACTTTTCAGGGTTCTTCTATGGCTTCCGGTTGGTAGGATTTAGATGTGAAACATTCTGAGGCTGAATAAGGAGGGCTTGACTCTTTTTGAATCAAAATTGCATTAATCTATTTTTCACTTAAATATGGTCTTCTCAGTCCCCATAGTATCAATTCAGCTCCATCATCATGAAAATTCATGAAAAGTTTACACCATTCTTCATTTCAGCATCAAAAATTGTCAATCTTCTCAAACATGATTTTCTTGAAAGCTCCAGATAGGCACAGCAATCCACCTCAATTAGAAGCTCCAGAAAAGGCACAGCTTCACTTGTCATGAAAGTTCCAGAAAAGGAACAGCTTTCAATATAATTAGAGTTTGTGAGGGCTAGGGTTACATAACTTTTTAAGTGTTAAATGAAAAACTCGTCCAAATATTTTATTCCAAGTTTCACCGCCTAGTTGACCTCCAAAACACATGAATTGACTGGACTTCCAGAAGGATTATTTGTGAAAAATCATGTCCCCAATCTTTCCTCAAATTTGGGCTCAATCCAAGCCCAGATGAAGAAGATATGGCCCAAATACAGAACCCATGTCCATTCTGCTGATTCCAGCCCACCATTGGATTAATGGTTCATTTACTCCATCCAAATGCACTTTTTAGCTCTAGTATCCTGAATGAAAGTTGTATAACATTAAGTTAGTAACACTGTTAAAAAATTTCAAATTCAAATAATAAATATACAAATATTTATCTTCGAAATACTACAGTGCACTATAAAGGGTAGAACTGGAATTTTCACCAAATTTTCAAATGAATGATCAAATCCCAAATATTTTATAAATAAGCATATTTAACACAATGTGAGGAAATTATATCATTCATTATCAATAAAATATTCAACAAAATAGTGTTTTATCAAATCCCTCACACTTACCCTTTTGCACTCCTGGGCAAAACCTCATGTCAAGTAAACATCAATATCAAATCAAAACCAATTTTAAAACACATATCATTGGGATCCATCAATTATTCACCAAGAATCAAAAGATATCATGCCTCATAAAAAACCTTATTTCAAGTTCTCTATTAATATCATTCAATATATTTCCACTTCATTTATCCTCCCATGCACAAAACACTTACCTCGCTTGAATTTTCTCTCATCACTCAAATATCAATTTTTTTTTGCAATGTCTTTCTCATCCAAACTCATACAAGGGTCACCATAGGCTTGATAGATTCCTACATCGCCACCCAATGTGATTCAAGGACATATGTTTATCATGAGGACTTTTCAGGGTTGTTTTGTGGCTTTCGGTTGGTAGGATTTAGATGTGAAAAATTCTGAGGCTGAATAAGGAGGGATTGACTCTTTTTGAATCAAAATTGCATTAATCTAATTTTCACTTAAATATGGTCTTCTCAATCCCCATAGTATCAATTCAGCTCCATCATCATGAAAATTCATGAAAAGTTTACACCATTCTTCATTTCAGCATCAAAAATTGTCAATCTTCTCAAACATGATTTTCTTGAAAGCTCCAGATAGGCACAACAATCCACCTCAATTAGAAGCTCCAGAAAAGGCACAGCTTCACTTGTCATGAAAGCTCCAGAAAAGGCAAAACTTTCAATATAATTAGAGTTTGTGAGGGCTAGGGTTACATAACTTTTTAAGTGTGAAATGAAAAACTCGTCCAAATATTTTATTCCAAGTTTCACCGCCTAGTTGACCTCCAAAATGCATGAATTGTCCGGAATTCCAGAAGGATTATTTGTGAAAAATAATGTCCCCAAGCTTTCCTCAAATTTAGGCTTAATCCAAGCCCGGATGAAGAATATATGGCCCAAATACAGAACCCATGTCCATTCTGCCGAGTCCAGCCCACCATTGGATTAATGGCCCATTTACTCCATCCAAATGCACTTTTTAGCTCTAGTGTCCTGAATGAAAGTTGTATAAAATTAAGTTAGGAACAATGTTAAAAACTTTCAAATTAAAATAATAAATATAAAAAAATTTATCTTCGAAATACTACAGTGCACTATAAAGGGTAGAACTGGAATTTTCACCAAATTTTCAAATGAATGATCAAATCCCAAATATTTTATAAATAAACATATTTAACACAATGTGAGAAAATTATATCATTTATTATCAATAAAATATTCAACAAAATAGTGTTTTATCAACTCCCTCACACTTACCCTTTTGCACTCCTGGGAAAAACCTCATATCAAGTAAACATCAATATCAAATCAAAACCAATTTTAAAACACATATCATTGGGATCCATCAATTCCGCACCAAGAATCAAAAGATATCATGCCTCATAAAAAACCTTATTTCAAGTTCTCTATTAATATCATTCAATATATTTCCACTTCATTTATCCTCCCATGCACAAAACACTTACCTCGCTTGAATTTTCTCTCATTACTCAAATATCAATTTTTTATTTTATTTTTTTGCAATGTCTTTCTCATCCAAACTCTTACAAGGGTCACCATAGGCTTGATAGATTCCTACATCGCCACCCGATGTGAGTCAAGGACATATTTTTATCATGAGGACTTTTCAGGGTTGTTCTGTGGCTTTCAGTTGGTAGGATTTAGATGTGAAAAATTTTGAGGCTGAATAAGGAGGGATTGACTCTTTTTGAAGAAAAATTTCATTAATATAATTTTCACTTAAATATGGTCTTCTACTCAATCCCCATAGTATCAATTCAGATCCATCATCATGAAAAGTCATGAAATGTTTACACCATTCTTCATTTTAGTATCAAAAATTTTCAATCTTCTCAAACATGATTTTCTTGAAAGCTCCCGATAGGCACAGCTTTCCACCTTTATTAGAATCTCCAGAAAAGGCACAGCTTCACTTGTCATGAAAGCTCCAGAAAAGGCACATCTTTAAATATAATTACTTTCTTCAGCATCAAACACATCTCTTCAGAATTTAATTTTCCACCCAAAGTATCACAAAATGTGGTAGCACAACACAAGACAGCTTCCCCCACACTTAAGCTCAACTAGATTGTGTAATTTCACTTCAAGAGTTGGTTGGATAGGGAAAATTGGCTTGTAATGTGGATAACCTAACAGGATGTGCATGTATTCTAAGGGCTACAAGGATTAAATGTTCAAGGTAGGCCATTATAAAGAGGATTCTTTGAAATAGGGGCTTTAGTACCAAACAAATGCCTCAATCATTTAAACATAAGTACCTCAAACCCTCAAGTTTTGACAGAAATAAATCAAATTCTGGTTAAGTCAAGCATGGTTTGGTTCTCTCAAGAAGTGAGGTGAATGTAAAGAATATGAAAATAATGGTTTAGAAGTCTCACAGGATAGTGGTTTCAAATATAAATATAGTGAGATGTGGCATGGGATTTAAAATTCAATGTACTTTTCATGAAATTACTAAATATTTGAACTTGAAACAAAGTCATTTCAGGATTCATTTAAGATCGGTTTCATGGGATAAATTGTTTCACTCATTGATATGCATTTCAAAATTGTGATGAGAATCATTTCAGTTCAAAAATTTCAAAAAACACAAAGAAAATTGAAAAATAAACACACAAGTTTTGAAAAAACACACAATTTTTTTGTTTTGTTTTTTTTTTAAAGTAAAACAATTGAAATTAATAAACTAAAAGGTTCCCACCCCCACACTTAAAATATTGCATTGTCCTCAATGTGAACTCATGAGATGATATATGCACGTGAAATGCAGAATTTTTAAATAGAACAAATAATATAAAAGTGAAAGGATTAGGAATAGCCTGATGTGATCAAGTGATGATGGGGTCATGTAGTGTGATAAAATCCATTGCATCAGTAGGAATTCCCTCAATGTATCTCTTCAAACATTTCCCATTTACTATAAAGCTCCTTCTAGTGTCTTCTTATGTGACCTCCACTGCACCATAAGAAAAAACATTAGACACAATATAAGGACCTAACCTTCTGGAACGCAACTTACCAGGCATCAGCTTCAGTCGTGAACTGTAGAGAAGAAATTTCTCTCCAAAATGAGACTCCCTTTGTTGGATCATTTTTTCATGAGATTATTTTGATCTTTCCTTGTAGAGCCTTGAGTTCTCATACGATGACAGATGAATCTCCTCAATCTCTTGAATTTTAAGCTTCCTTTGGATTCCAACTTGGGCCAAATCCAGGTTGCATTTCTTTATAGACCAATAAGCCTGATTCTCAACTTCCACTAGGAGATGACATGCTTTCCCAAAAATAATCCGAAATGGGGACATACCAGTGGGGGTCTTGTATGATTTCCTATAAGCCTAGAATGCATCATCCAAGCGCTTGCTCCAATCCTTCCTATTTGGCTGCACAGTTTTCTCCAAAATTTGTTTCAACTCACGATTTGAAACCTCAGCCTAGCCATTTGTTTGGGGGTGGTATGGTGTTGATGTTTTGTGTGTCACCCCATAATTTCGAAGGAGGGAAGCAAAATTATTATTGAAAAAGTGTGTCCCTTGTTCACTGATGATGGCCTTTGGCACTCCAAACCTGTAGAAAATTTGATCCTTGACAAAATCCACTACAACATGAGAATCGTCAGTCCTGGTTGCCTTGGCCTCCACCCATTTACTCACATAATAAAAATCAACCAAAATATATAAAAATACAAATGAACTTGGAAAAGGAACCATAAAATCAATGCCCCATACATCAAAAATATCACAAAATAGTATGGGTTGTCGGGGCATCTCATGTCTCCTAGAAATGTTCCCAGTGTGTTGGAAACGAGAGCATGACTTAAAAAACACATGAGCATCAGGGAATAAGCTAGGCCAACATAATCTAGAGTCCAAAACTTTCCTAGCTGTCCGTTGGGGTCCAAAGTGTCCACCACAATCAAGTGTATGACAGAAAGGAAAAACAGACTCAAACTCGTGATCAGGAACACACCTCCTAATGACTTGGTCACTACACATGCGCCAGAGGTAAGGATCATCCCACACATAAAACCTGGACTCACTTTTTAATTTTTGGACTTGATGTTTCTTCAAATTTTCTGGGATTTCATAGGAAAAAATGTAATTAACAAAATCACCATACCAAGGATGCGTACCTGAGATGGTATAGAGATACTCATCGGGGAAAGTGTCCTGAAGTGGTACCTGGTCCAAGGTATCATCCTCTAGTGTGTGAGTAAGCATACTCATGTGTTCTGCCACCAAATTCTCTGATCCCTTCTTATCCTTTATCTTAATATCAAATTCCTGAAGAAGGCACATCCAACGGATAAGTCGTGGCTTTGCATCTGGCTTCTTTAGAAGGTACCTCAAAGTTGCATGGTCAGAAAAAACAACTACTTTAGAGCCCAATAAATATGAACGGAATTTATCTAAAGAAAATATGACAGCAAGAAACTCCTTTTCTGTGGTAGTGTAGTTTGATTGGGCTAAATCCAATGTCCTTGATGCATAGGCAATCCCATGTGAACGTCCTTCCACCCTCTAAGATAAGATAGCTCCAACCACGAAGTTGGAGGCGTCACACATAAGCTCAAAAGGAATCTCCCACCGTGGGGGATGTATGATCGGTGGAGTGGTCAGACACTTCTTTATCTCATCAAAGGAAGTCCTACAAGAATCATCAAACACAAAATCAGAATCCTTTTGGAGTAATCGTGACATAGGAAGAGCAATCTTACTAAAATCTTTGATGAAGCGCTGATAAAATCCTGCATTCCCTAGGAAAGATCTAACATCACGCACACATTAAGGATATGGTAAGTATGAAATAATGTCTATCTTAGATCTATCAACCTTTATCCCATGTTTTGACACTACATGCCCTAAGACAATGCCAATCTCTACCATGAAATGACACTTTTAAAAGTTCAGGACCAGATTCTTCTCAATACAACGATTCAATACCTTTCCCAAACACTTTAGACATTCATCAAATGAGGAGCCATACACTGTAAAATCATCCATAAATACCTTCATGCAGGTCTCAATAAAATCAGAAAAAATACTCACCATGCATCTCTGGAAGGTACCTGGGGTGTTGCAAAGTCCAAATGGAATCCTTCAATAAGCGAAGGTACCGAATGGGCAGGTGAATGTTGTCTTCTCCTGGTCCTCTACTACAATGGGAACCTGAAAATAGCCAGAAAATCCATCCAAGAAACAATAGTGTGTTTTCCCAGCTAGTCTCTCAAGAATTTGATCTATAAATGGGAGGGGGAAATGGTCCTTGCGAGTGGACTGATTTAGTTTCCTATAATCAATACACACATGTCAACTATTTTTCACCCTCATTGGAACTAACTCATCTTTTTCATTTTTAACAACAGTAACATCACTCTTCTTAGGCACAACCTGAATAGGACTTACCCACTGAGAATCTGAAATGGGAAAGATTGTACCTGCCTCGAGCAATTTCTAAACTTTTTTTAACAACTTCTAGGAGGGTGGGATTGAGTCTCCTTTGTGGTTGTCTCACCGGTTTAGCCTCATCCTACAAGATAATCCAATGCATGCAAATGGAGGGGCTAATACCTGATATGTCAGCCAAGGTCCACCCAATCGCCCTGATGTTCTCCCTCAAAATATTCAAAATCTTTTCTTCATGTTCAAAAGGGAGATTGTTATCAATGATAATAGGTAATCTCTCACCACTCAACAAGTATGAGTATTTCATATTTGGTGGCAATGGCTTGAGTTCTAATGAAGAAGGGTGTAGTATGGATGTAAACATTGAAGGAACTGGAATATGTGCACAAAGAGCATTAGTATCAGAATAGACATCATCAAAATTAGATAATAAAGCGTCAAATCCATCAGCATACTCAACAGTCATGTCATAATCAGAGTGAACATGATCAAAATCAGAATATGAATCCACATCAAAATCAAATCCAAAGAGGATTGTGTATCAGCAACATGTGTGGAAGTGCTCTTAGACAACAAACTCAAACCAATACTCATAATCTCCATAAGCATAGAACAATCAAATTCCATGGAGTTTTTATTTGGTGATTCAAAATGGGAGATAACAAATGCAGAGTGATCCTCTGAGGGGTACTTCATGGAATCCATAACATTAAATATCAAAACTTCATCTCCAAACTCCATGGAAAGTGTACCCTCATTGACATTTATGATAGTTTTTGAAGTTTTGAGGAAGGTTCTACCTAAGATTATGGGATCATGAGAACTTACTTGATCATCCTCCATGTTAAGTACATAGAAATCTGCTGGAAAGATCATGTCTCTTACCCGGACAAGTACATCCTCAAGAACTCCCACTGGATATGCCGTAGCTCTATTCGCCAACTACACCACTACTCTCATCAGTTTTAGCTCACCAACCTGCAAGTAAGAGAATATAGAGTGAGGAATCACATTTATTGAAGCTCCTAAATCACAAAGATCATCAGATAAGTGAAACTCCCCTATGGTACATGGGATGGTGAATGTCCCAGGATCCTGGCACTTTGTTGGCATTGCTAGAGTTGGTGTAATGAGTGATAAGACATTCCTTCCAAGGTTGATCCTCCCATTTCCCTTGAGCCCTCTTCAATTGGTGTAGAGTTATTTTAAGAATTTGTCATACCTTGGGATTTTCTTAATGGCTTCAAGTAGAGGAATATTGATCTCCACACGCTTAAATGTGTCCAAAACCTCCTTTTGCATTGCTTCTTAAGCCATCTTCTTGGTTTGAACAACCCTGTTTGGAAAAGGAAGGGGTTTAGGAGTAAAATCATCAATCTTTTTCTTACCTTTATCTTTCTCCTTGGATTTATCATCAATTGGTATGGAATGCAGCTTCTCTGGAGTAGAGGTGAATCCCGGTGGAATGGTAGGTACAGATGTATCGTTCATTTGCTTCACACTTCTCAATGTGATGGCACTAACATTCCCCTTTGGATTTGGAGTGGGTTGGGAAGGTAGATTTCCGAAATTCTTACTTACAAGTTCATTGAGGGCGGTGGCAATCTGGCTCATTTGAATCTTCAACTCCCTCAGCTCCGAACTTTGACTCTTCAACTCAATATGTTGATTAAGAACAATTTGCTTCAAAAGATCATCAGTATTAGAATCTACCTTTGGTGGGGGATTCCCTTGTTGTTGTCTTGTTGATGCTTGGGCTTTAAATCTCCTTTGGGGTTGTTGGAAACCCTACTGGTAAGGCGGAGGCTGCTGGAAGTTTTGTTGAAAGGGTGGCCTTTGTTGTTGTCCAGAGCCATAACTCATGTCCGGTTGATATTTCCACCCTTGGTTATATGTTGGAGAAAATGAATCAAACTTCTTTTGGGGATATAGTTGTTGTTGCTGCTGAAATGATCTCCCTGGGAATACTGTTGTGCAATCCTCTGTCTCTTGTAGTTGTGGGCAATAGTAAGTTGGGTGGATTATCTCAGTGTAAATTCCACAAGGCCTTGAAGGAGGGGGTTGGGATGTCTTTTGAGCCAATGCAATCTGCCTCGCCATAGTGGTCAATTATTCCAACTTGGTATCAATAAAATTACTTTCAAGAGAAGAAGGACTAACCTGATGTACTCCCCTAACATGTGGTGTACCTCGATTTCCAAATTGTTGGGAGTTTTGTTCCATCTTGTCGATCAATGCACATGCGGCTACTGGTGTCTTGTCCACCAATTCCCCTCCTGCTGCATCATCTACCATGCTTCTCTCTATAGGTGTGATTCCTTCATAGAAGTACTGGATGAGTAGTTGATCATTGATTTGGTGATGTGGGAAGCTTGCACACAACTTCTTGAATCTCTCCCAGTACTCATACATTGACTCCCTTTGTGATTTCTTGATCCTCGATATCTCCTTACAAATGGAAGTGGTCCTCGATGCTGGAAAAAATCTCTGCAAGAAAAGACGTTTTAAATCATTCCAACAAGATACATTCTCAGATTGTAAATAATACATCCAATCCTTTGCAGCTCCATCAAGTGAGAATTGGAATGCTCTTAATTTGATTTTATCTTCAGAAACATTTCTTGGTTTTAAGTTTGATAACACCACATTAAATTCCTTAAGGTGTTAGTTGGGATCCTCACCAGATAAGCCATGAAACTTTGGAAGAAGGTGAATTAATCCAGATTTCAAATCAATGTCCGATTCGAGGTTTGGGTATGAAATATAATTTGGTTGATAGTTAATATCTGGTGCATCCAATTCTCAAATGGTTCTATTAAGTTCATTTCCATTATTTCCAGTCATTGGTTCCTCTTTTATGTTTGAATGTGAATAGCTTCCAATTTCAATGTTTCCGGAAGAGAGGAATTCACCAAATGGTTTAATATTGAAACTTCCCATAGACTGAGAATGTATGATTCGAGCCCTAAGGCTACATTCAATCACAGGGTCAAGATATAAGAGATCTTCAGGATTAGTTCATGTCATAAATCAAATAAAAATGAAAATAAAGTGAGTGGACCATAGTAAAATAAAAATTAGAAGTTGAGTTAATGGTCCAAAAAGAAAAGAAGAGGATGAAAAAAAATGAAAACTTGAGAAAGGGGAAAGATGAAAGAGAGAGGTGAAGAAAATAATAAAATGAAAAATAAAAGAAATACCTCTAAATGGTTGAATAAATTACTTGCCTCCCTAGAAACGGTGCCAATTTGAAAGAGCACTCTCTTGGTCTCCCTCAAATTATTAGTGTGATTTTGGGGTACTTAGGTGCAGCATAGTGGCTGACCAAGGTTGTCTCTCAAAGGAGGAAGTGAATTAAAACAAATTTTCAGAGGTATTCTAAAAATAAAAGATAATAGAATTGAAACACTACTTAAAAGTATGGGGGTTGTTATAGTTTATGAATCTAGAAGAAGTTTGCTGGAAGAAGATTGTATTTTTTTTGTTTTTTGTTTTGAAATGAAGTTCGATTAAAATGACACAACAAAAAGATGTTTTTTTAGAAAATATTTTAAAAGGCATAATAGATCTAACTCTACCTCTCAATTAACTTATTAATCATTATCATTTAAATCAATATCCACTTAATTATTATCCCCTGATTTTTTATCCCTCGAACCCTACGAGAGTTAACTTAACCACAAAGATGAAATTACTTAAACCCTAGGCTAGCTTCGGAACACGCAATCACAGCACCCTGCTTTGATTGTTGTTCTAAGGTTATCTTATGGTCAGTGGTTAATTAGATCACATATCCATTCTGTAAATGAGGATGAATTGTGTTTAGGGATTATATTTTAACTCTACAAATTTATCCCGTATGGTCTTGTATTACCGATTAAGATCGCGCTCTCACAATTTACACAATTCCCGACCTCGCGTGTTTTGTGTTAATTGTTAAATTGTTTGCTTAGTTTCTTAAAATTTAAAAACAAAAGTCATGGATCATATTAATTGAATTACAGTAGATCAATGATTCAAAATAATTAAATGAATAAGTATATAGGTCGATCGATTACTAAAAAGAACTATTCTTCCATGGGCGGTGTAGTCATCTTGGAGACGTTTTTCATAAGCAAAGGATTGAAAGGGTATAACCCAATCTTGTCTCCACTCATGATTCCAACCCAATTAAGAAGATTAATATAAGAAGAATAGGGAAGAACACATAAGATTATTTGAAGAAAAATTCAAGAAACAAAAATGAAATAAAAGAAATACAAAGAAGAGGTGGGAGAGGAGAGCCTTTTTGGAAGAGAGGTTTGCACAAATCCTTACTTCTTCCAAGAGTTTTGAGGGATTCCCAAGAGACACTCTTTCGGAAAAACCTTCCAAAAGCCTCTACCATCCCTCCCAAAGAGTTAAAACCCCCTTTAAATAGAGTTTGTGAGGGCTAGGGTTACATAACTTTTTAAGTGTGAAATGAAAAACTCGGCCAAATATTTTATTCCAAGTTTAACCGATTATTTGACCTCCATAAAGCGTGAATTTACCGATCTTCCAGAAGTATTATTTGTGCCAAATCATGTCTCCGATCTTTCCTCAAAAGTTGGGCTCAATCCAAGCCCGGATGAAGAAGATATGACCCAAATACCGAACCCATGTCCATTCTGCTGAGTCCAGCCCACCATTGGATTAATGTCCCATTTACTCCATCCAAATGCACTTTTTATCTCTAGTTTCTTGAATTAAAGTAGTATAAAATTAAGTTAGGAACAATGTTACAAAATTTAAAATTCAAATAATAAATATAAAAATATTTATCTTCGAAATACTACAGTGCACTATAAAGGGTAAAACTGGAATTTTCACCAATTTTTCAAATGAATGATCAAATCCTAAATATTTTATAAATAAACATATTTAACACAATTTGAGGAAATTATATCATTTATTATCAATAAAATATTCAACAAAATAGTGTTTTATCAGTATTTTACTCAGATAGGTGAAGTCATAGTTAGCTGAGTAGCCAGAGAGGATAACATGGAATACCCCATGACTAGAGACATATCTTAGTAGAAGCATGATTCTTATGTGTTATCTAAAGGATTGATTCTTTTTAGTGGTTGGATCTAGTGAAAGTGGTAGTGTTGAAAGTGTGTTCCCTATACCCAACTTGTGTATATACTTTTATTATCATTACATGTATACAGTTTGATATATACATGTTTTTATCTTACCAGAATAGTGTTTATAATTATTCATACAGTATATTTATGGTAATTTCCTTAGATTATGTTTCGTATCAAAGAGTTATAGTAGTTCCTAGGATATAATGAGAACCTATAGATACTATGAAATTAATCTTAAATTTATTTCATATGGTCCCAATACATCATACTATAGGATACAGATGATGTGTGACTATCAGGTGTTGGGGGCTCATAAACATTGATACTTATTCTCATGAAGTTCACACTTGGTGGTCTCTAGTAGTTGAGATCACTAAAAACACTATATTTTTTTGGTGTCATTGGTTTTTCCTATCTATGGGAATGAGTATTGGACTCCTAAATTGATATCATTATCAATGTGTGAAATTTGATCACATACTTTGATACAAGGAAAAATCTATGACAATGAAGTCATGATGAGGTATCTTTTGTTAGGTGCTCCATTGGTGGTATGACATTGGTTGAATTATCAAGATATAATTTGTATCTTATGAGTTGATAAAGTGTTACCACATACCTAGTTGATTAGGATGGTAGTACCCTCATAAATTCATGGCCATGGAAGTCAATGTTAAATCCATCTTGTAAGGTCAACAAATAATAAATCAATAAAGTATTATGACATAACTATGCATCCTCCTTTGTGATAAATTGTATGACAAAGATATTATATAACACAGTTTGTGTTCATTGGTTGGTTGTTGTTTCTATGACTATTCCATATCTCTTTTGGGTCCTTTATGAGTTACTGGAATCCACTCCTAGTCTGTGAATACTATCCACTAATATCGAGATAAGTTCTTAGAGGGTCACACACAAATACACGTTCAATATTATTCCTTATTCTGGTGAATAGGTATATAGGAAATGGTTCCCCCCATAGGGTATGAGAGTTGTAAAATCATTATCGATCACCAATAAATAAATAAATTCAATATTATTTGAGTGTAGAATAATTGCATTGAATTTATTTATTAAAATTATTTACAAGTTTTTAAGTAAATACAAGAAATAATATTATATGAACTAATAGTATTTTAAAATTCCAGGTTAGTTTAATATTAGCAGGAATCGTAATTTGAGTTAATTACTTGAGTTTTATCACATAATATATTTAATATATATTAAAAGTATGTGATAGATATAAATAATATATATGACGTAGTTAGTTCATAAAAAAAATTATGTATTACTTATTTAGTAGATTTTAAATATACAGGGGATGGGGAACCCAAACTGAGTATTTTGAACATCCACTATATAAGTGTAGGGTAAGCTTATTCCATGAACTATTCATTAGTTATAATTGATATCTCCTCTCTCGTCCCAAATACTATAGATATAATTTCTCTAACTGAACAAATGATCCAAGAACACCATCATAGATCAAAGGCATGGGATCGTGGTGATTGTTGCGGCGTCAAAGAGATCATTGTAACTCTGCTCTAGTGCCTGGAATTTGAAAAATGGCATATGCACAGATTCAAGAACAATGTGTGGATGGTCTAGAGGGGTTCAGACTCAAAACCTTTGAGCACCAATTGCCAATGACTTGCAATAGAAGAGCATTCTTCGAATCAAATGAGGTACTCATTAAATGTTTTTTGGGCTCTAATTATTTCATGTTAAATCCTAATACTTAACTAGGGATAAAATTACTAGAGTAAATGAAGTTTCATTACTTCGGTTATGAAAATTTTAAAATCCTTAGCCCACCGGCTTCTACTGCATGCCCCAGTACCAACACATTTTATAAAAAAAGCAGGATATAACTAAGTATACTAAAATATAAATAAATACACACATCAACCACTAAGATCCACAAGTAAGAAATGATAAATAGGTTATTATGTAAAAGAGAAAGATACCCACCCAATATAAAGAGGATAACTTACCAAATAACTGATAGTAGGAAGGTCCTTTCTTGTGTTCCAAATCCAAACATCTCCAACTAACACCACCACCAATTACCATTAATCTCTTCCAATATATGGTCCACAAATTCCCTATAAAATTGACTTTTTTCTTCATAAAATATGACAAGTGTAGGTAAAGACGTTTATGTAGGGGTGAGTATATACATACCTATTATTATTCTCAAAAAATCATAAATATTTATCAAAGATTAGTCATATCATAATCACAAATTGGTAGGGAGAAAAATAAAGAACCCAGATATGATCAAGGGAGAGAACATGTGACAAAGGGAGATGACTTGTTATTCACAACTTGTCATAAGTAAAAACTGATAGCTACTCAATGAAACTAAGGAAACCAAAATTATCAATTCACATAACCACTATAGAATTGTAAATGGAATTACATGCCTTTCTAGAATACACCTTAATTGAGGGAGTTCAACCCACATATAGAGGATCCTTTACTCTAAGGTAAATGGGGGGATACCCAAACCTACCTATAGGTTGATATAGATGATCCCACACCCAATGTAATAGTGGGATACCTAACCATATCTATAAACTTACTTATAGATAGAGGATCTCATACCTTAGGTAATACTAAGATATACCTGAACCTACCCATGGCATGATGTTGAAACCAGAGACACCCTGAGAGGGGGTGAATTAGGGTGATGGTGAAATTAAACATTTACTTTAATCAATTTTATTATTTTTTTAGTATCTTGTTCTCTAATTGGTAGGAACTATGTTTTTCTAATAATACTTGATAACACAATAACTAAAACAATCACTTATATATGGGAAAGTAAATTATACACATAATGCACAAATTTTACTTGCTTCACCAAAAAGGGAGATGTCCAAGGAGCACACATTAAAAATGTTTCAGTGTGACAAAATATTCTAATCTTGATTAGTTTTGTGGATACAATTTTTCATCCATGGTCACTCAGTTCTAGGCACACTAACATTACAATTATTTAGGTTTCATTCACTACTCACCCAAGGAACACTTACTCTTCTTCACTTACTCACACTACTTCCATGAAGGTTCTTTAAAATTTTATATACATTTAGGTCTCTTACATAGATATAGAACATAAATTTTTATCTCTATTCATCAAATAACTCTTCTTACATAATAAATCTTAATCAGATACTTGGTTTCTCTTCTTTTCCTATGCACGCTTCTAATATGCCATATGATATTAACTCCTCGATGAGAGAGTTAATTTTTTTTCTTCAAAAACAAAAACTCGGCAAACCTTATTCTCCATATGGGGATAATTCCTCACTGAAATTATCTTTTTTCATTCCTTATATTTAAAAAACTATATGTGTCACTCAAATTCTTCTTTTAATGCTCCTTATTCCTCTAGAATGAATATATTTCAGATACTCTACTCACTGTATATATATTTTCAATGATTATTGTTAGTATATAATTTCCTTTTATAATAATTTCATGATTTATAATGGTTTGATAAAAATAAAAGTCATATTTCATCGATCACATAAATCAGACCATATAACCCTGGCCACACAATTCTAAGCATTAGACCCCATGAATGTAAACCTTGGTTCATATATCCTTGAAAAAGATCCTTATAGAAATGTATCCTTTTGTGCATTACCTAAATCGTGAGACCCCAAGTGTAATATCTAGGTCTCATAACCTCGGAAACAAGTATCCTGGAACATATCTTTCTGTGTGTAAACTTGTTATTTGATCTCTGTCTTGAGATATCGAGCAAAAGTCTGTTGTCTCAAGTACCCTGAGTACATAACACCATGCGCGATACTGCTTAGTGTGTAATATCATATATATTTCCCCTTTATAGTTATCCCACTAATCACATAACACCATTCATGAGGCTTCTTAGCATGAAACCCCTAGGCACATACCTTCTTGTGTGATATTGCTAGATCTCAAAAAATCCATGCGCATATGTAATCATGTGACTACTTAATATCAGATCATGTAACCCTTAATGGATTTATCTGATCATGTAACTCCTTATATTATCCACATTCATGATCCATCCTCATTTAGAATATCTATTAAACTATTTCTCTAGATAAATCAGTTTGATTCATCCCCCCACTAATGAAATGATAATGGGATATTTATAGAATATTTTCCACCACCTCAAATTTGTAAAATGTGGTCAACCATCTATTGGACCAACTCATATATTTTTTTTATCACATTACCACTTTGTATGAAATATTATAACTCATGAGGTTGTGTGAATTCTTATGAAAGATAGCTATTTCAAGTTTCACTTGTGTTACTCCTTCATTGCATGACTCAACTGAGCTTAGAATCTTGAAAATGCCTAAAATCATTACTTTCCAAGAAAAATACATCTTAGTTGATTCATGTAATTCAATTGTGATATTTATTTATACAATATATCTTCATAATTAATCATAATAATTTCTATAATAACCAGAATATCCCTTCTTCACATGCTTCACAAGACCTTGTCACAAGGTCTCTTTGAGAATATATGATCACCTCGCCTATTCAACACATGTGTTTTCATAATTTTTACATGATTATTGTGGGATTTGGTTCCACAGAAACAACTTATATATAATTTATGATTATTTTTATACATTGTTTTGAATATTAATAAACTTATTATCACTTCATGGTTGTTCCTATGTGTGATATAGTATGTGATAATGTCCTAAGAGTAACTATCGCACTAAAAGGTCCTATTAGTTCCTTGAAATGATGAGAACCTAGAAGTTCTAGGATGGTATTCTTAAATATATATTTTATAGTAAGATGATGACATTTTATAAGACACAAATGATATAGGCTATTAGGTGTGGAAACTCATGGGACTTTGAGTCACCTTCTCATTGTGTACGCCAATAATAATTTGCAATGTAATAGATTATGAGAACTTGACCCGCCAGTTACAAATCCATATTTATATGTGTTATTTGATATTCCTATATGAAAATGTGTGTATTGATCATTATACTTTAAGATTTTTATTTATTAATATTATTACTTGTGTACTTTTATGTAATGATGAAAACCATGATGACATATATTCCTGGAGAGTTAGGATATGTTGGGTGTTTCATGAGTAATATTACATTAATAAATAATGAGAGAAAGGATTAGTTCCTTATACTATTTAATAGAGTTATATATCTCATTCCCTTTTATGGAAATGACGTAAACCAAATAAATCCATGGCCATGGTGTTTTATAAGAAAGCTCATTTCTAGAAATTCAAAGAAAAAACATCAAGAATATGGGTTGATGAAACCACCATGAAACCTACTTGATTGGTGATTTCATGATAAATTGATGATAATACAATGTAAGTATTTTTATGTGGTTTTATTTCATTATAACATTAAATTCTTTCTTTATTGGTGTTTTATCATAGTACTAGATGCTAACCTTGGACTTTTTATAGCTCCGCCTAAAGCCACTGAGAAAGAGGACTAGAGGGTCACATAGTAAGTGTATCCAGAACCTCAATTAAATAATAATAATATTTATTATTTAACATGTTGAATAAATATTATTCTCTTATATTGTTTAATAATTATTCATGTTTCTTGATCATATATCTAGTTATTCGAGAGAATAGTTTGTTAGTAGAATATTAAATAAATATTTATTTGTTATTTAGTGAATATAATATTTATTTATTTATTGGTGAATAATTAAATGACGTTTATTTATTAAATAAATAGTAATTGTTTAAGTAGTGATAAATATTTTGGAGATATGATAGACTGAGTTTAATTTTCTTGTGAGAAATAATATATATTAAATATTATTTCAATAAATAATATTTAATTAATTCGTGGGTTATGTCCATATCAAAAAAATAATTATAATATTATTATTATTATAGACATGGGGTTTCGTGGGGATTAAGAAAATAATAATGTCACATGTGCAATTATTATTCTCTAATCCCAGCACTATTTAAACCCAATTATATTATTTCCAACCCTATCGGTATCCTTTTTTTCACAATGAAATCTAGATAACTCTCTCAATCCCTAGAGAGCCCCTCTCTAAGAATTATCTCAATAATGGACATCGATCCTCCTCTAAAACACCTCTTGACCCTATAGAGATCAAGTATAATACTTCTTGTAAGTTATTCTCATGGTGATCAAAGATAAAAAAACATAATCATTAAAATCTACCATGCTAGCATCCAAATATTCTTACAGTGATTCTTGAAGGTACATGGATAATGTGTGGATCACCTCTAGAGATAATCTTCACTTGATTCCAATGAAGTAGCGATGACATGATGTAGAGACATTTTTAGATTCATCAATAAATAAATAATTCATCAAAAGGTAGTACTTTAATTTCTTAAATTAATTATAAATCACTATGTGATGATTATGTGTTTAGTTATGGTGTTTTCATGTCAATTAATATTTGATTCAATTATATTATTCATAATATTCATCATTGATGTACATCTCACATTAATCATCAATTATGATACAAATATGAGTTGGACACTCCCGCCTTGGATCTTCTACTTCACCCGGAACCTAAAATTGGTATTAGAGGGTCACATAATTATTTATATTAATTTAAAGATCATTGATTGATTTATGCATTTATTGTTAGTTTTCCATTCTCATTTTAATTGTTCTTTAATATGAATCATGAGATCTCCTATTATTCCTATTAATTATAAAAATATAATCAGTAAATGGATTAATTTTGAATGAAAAACATTAAAAGAACATTTTAAAAACTCATCCATACGTGCCAAGGATTCTGTTTGGATGGAACAAGGGTATATGATATGTAGCCCATTAGTTCTCATCATGTACTTATTCTTAATTCCCCAGTACAACTCATGAATTAATTTTTAATTAATTCAAAGTGTGTTCATTTATTACACATGGTGTGAATTTAATACATCATATGTTGATCGGGACATCCTGGTACATTGTTAGTCAGGCTACACAATATATAACATGCTTACACAATGTGTAGTCCATTAGCCAAAGATGAGTCATGTGGTACCCCATGGGGTATGTGAATGGTAACCATGTAACTTGGGTACCACACAACATGTATCCCATGTACACATTTTGTAATCCATTAATTTTCATGGAAGTACTACACACCATGTCTCTAGGCATGTGTTGTGGATAGATGGTTAAGAATTATACATGACGTCTAGCTAGATTGTACATGCCATGCATGTTACCTAATTACATAAAATTTAAAATTAATGTATTATACTGATTAAACCTTATCAATGTGTGTTATTTGTGTCATTTAGTTGAATCGTACAATCCATATGATGGTTTTATATCTATAAAATTTCTCATTAATTTTTTCATAATATTCGGAACTATGTATCATGTAGAATTTGTAATACAATGATTACTCTACCTGTAATGAAACATAAAAGGATATGTAAATAATATTTGTTCTATGTTTCATTTAGTTTACTCGTGCATGATAGGAAATTATGTGATAAGTAAGGTATGTTACATTACATATGAGTAAAAAGTATACAAATATAATACATGTTGGGTAGTTCAAATGGGAACATGATGTGTTTCCTCCAATGTATATTTTCATAAATAGTTAATTTTAAATAAATTTATTTAATTAATTTAAAATTATATTGGTTGATAATCTCAAAAAAAATTGATGAGAATTAAGATAAAATAATTAATTAATTAATTAATATAATCAATTGATTCAAGTACGCTTTATCTTAAACAAGAAGGATTTAGATTGAATGTTATTTTTTAAATGCTTCATTTGTTTCATGTATGTGGATGATCTTGAAAATAGAACATAACTTTGTATTTTGAATGGTTTCCTTTTAATTTAGTATTAAATTGAATTCATGGTCGGTGTTTCATCCCTCCTCTCATTATATAAGGGACAATGTGCCCACAGTTTCCATTTATATAAACCCCAAAACTAATGCTTTATTTACCCTCATATACATGTGAGTAAAATCTTTTGTAATAGATGGATATCATAGGTGAGTGGAGGTGGTTCAAGTTTAGAGTCGAGGTGAAATCAATCCAAGAGGTACATGGGTGGATAGGTGTAATGATACAACTTGAACCCAGTATGGTTCAAGGTGTTTTTCCACTAGTCAAATTGTTATTTTATCATCCTCTAGACAAATTAACCATTAGAAAAAACTCATGATGATGCCACTCTTATTATTTTATTTTGATCAATCAGTATGGTTAATTTCATTATGGGTGTTTTTTTTGATCACATGAATTAATGAGTTATCAAACATGAAATATAGAACTAAAATAAATTGGATTATGCATAAATTTTATTTAATACATGGTTAATTAGTTAAGTAAATCCACTTAATATTAACAAGTATATAATAAATATAAAATTGTATTTTTACACATAAAGATTTAAAATCCCTCAACTAAATAAATTAAGTAGGTATAACCTTCCACTGCTTGGGTAAGAATTGATCCATAGTTTAAAGTGCTTAACCAACATTCGTTGGGTTGCTTTAAATTTTCAGGGAATTTTTATCTTGAGTTTTGGGTTGACTTAACCTATTTTGAATTTAGGGTAGATATCCTCCATAAAACTTAGTAAAATTAGTAGGAAAAGTGTTGAGGAAATACAAATTAAGTATTTTGGTATTGGGGAGTCCACTCAATGGATAAAAGAACTATAAGTTAATGTAGTTGGAAAGTTATTCTTACCTAAATACCTTCAAATAGATTGACAAACCTCTGTTTGGGTTATGAGGTGGGGAATATGGATCCTTTCCACTAAAATATCCAAGAAACATGATATTTCAAAACTAATGGTTAGTGATATTAGGTTTCAATAAAATAGTGGGATATTAATAAATTTAATATTTATTATCTAATTTTATCAAAAAAGAATTAAAATTATTCTATTTTTAATGATAGAGACAACAACTTTGACTTCAGCCCTATCACTTTGATCCATACATGGGAAAGATAACCTTATTACTGACACTAATTTCCAAGAATGGAAAATGTTCTTATGTGTTATTATATTCCATCAAAGGAGATTATAGGATCTAGAAAACCCTATTCCTAAAGTGCATGTCTAAGAGGATAGTGAGGAAGAATCGTCTCTCTATAACAAACATTTAAATTATTCCAAATATGTCCAATGTTTCATTTTATCTTTTATGTCCAATGATCCTTTAAGATAACATAAGGACATGGATACATATAGCATGATATCTCACCTTCATGATATCTATCAATAGGAGGTGAGGTAAGAGAGATATGAGATCTCCAAAGAACTATTCATATCAAAACTTAGAGATTTGGTGCCTTATGGTCCTCATTAAGTAAAGATTATTGGATACATAGAGTGCGTAGACATCTTGGGCATTAAATTCCTAGATGAGCCATGCACATATCTCATCATTTCCTCACTACCCAATTCCTTCTCCAATTTTATTATTAATTAAAACATGAGAAATAGTGAGAACAGACTTTCAAAACTTTTTACACTCATCTTCCAAATGACAAGGATATGGGGAATGACAAACCCATAGTTCTTATGGTGAAAAAGAAGAGAAAGAACAAGTAAAAGTGGACCAAGACTCACTCAAAGTCTAAATATCCTAAGCATCATCATTTCAAAAATAATAATACCTAAATTAAAGAAAAGGATAATGAATATGTGTGTTTTTTCATGTGTCAAGATAGTCCATTGGAAGTGGAACTATACCCAAAATCAAGGGAAAGATAAAGTTGCATTCATTTTCAAGTATAATATTACTATATCAACGCATTTGGTATTATATTTATTTTGTAGTGCTCATATATATATCCACATTCTAGAACTAAGTGGATTTCAAAATATTTTCATATGAGATGTGGATCTTAAAATATCCAATGGTTCACAACTTACTACCTTGGCTATAAGAGACTAGCACCTTTTGTTTTCAACCAAAATGATTTTGGTTTTAAAGAATTTTTATTTTGTTCTAAGTGTTACGAAAATTATTATCTCTATATATTAACTTAACATGGATGTATTTATTTTCAAATTTGGAAATAAATAATTCCAAATTTACAAAGATAACATTTTTTATGGTGTGGCACAACTAAATAAAGATCTTTATATATTATGTTATGAAAACCAAATATTGTAAATTAATAATGAATCATGCTTTCATGAATCATATAACACCCTGTTGTGGAATCATTGTCTTCATCATGTAAATGAGAAGCATCTGACATAGATTCACTACTGAAAAAATGACTTATATCCACGGTTCAAAATTGTGGGTATAGCCCCAAAAACCATAGGTATAGGTTATACCCACAGTTTTGGGAACCATGGGAAACTGAGGCGTCGGTATAGATCCATAGCCTATACCCACAGTTATCTAAACTATGGGCATGGTTTTTTCTTCAATGTGTCACAGCCTTATACCCACTTTCCACTGCATCATAGCCCTATACCAATGGTTTTAAAACCATGCTTATAAATATTATAAAAACATATTCAATGGGTTTTGAACCCGTGATATGCTCTTCAACCACAATTCATATTACCAATGCATCTAACTCAATTTCACATATATATATATCTACATTTATCATAATATATTAATCTGGATCTCTGTATTAGAAGAAAACAGGTCTACGGGTTTTGATCCTGTGACCTCCTCTTCAAACATCTAATGTCTCACCAACCCAACTTCATTGCTTATGTTTATATGTATCTATATCTGCCTAATTATATTAATTTCAATTACCTATATAAAAAAATCCACAATGGATTTAAATCCCACGAACGACACTACAAATGAACAATGGCTCAACAACAAAGCTAATGAGCTTACATAAATATATATTTATATTTAGGTAAATATATTAATAGAAACTATTTGAAAAAAATGACACAAATGAGTTTTGAACCCATGATGCTACTCTTCTACTAAATTCAATTACCACTATGAAAATTAAAGTTTTATTTATATATATATTATATATATATATATATATTATTATATGTATATATATTATATATATATATATTTATAAAACCTGGTATAAATAAAATATCATGTGAGAGATTCGAACCCACATCTCTACTACACCGCTGAACCCCCTTACCACTACACCAATTTAAATTATGGTTATATATACATATATTATATTATATTTTTTTCTCACTAGAAAAATAATGGACCCTATACCCATAGTTCTACTAAATTGTAAGTATAAGTAACATCTATACCCACAGTTTTTATAAACCGTGGGTATTGGATTATATACCGAATGTTATACCCACGGTTCATGAAAACTGTGAGTATAGAGGCCACTTATACCCACGGTTTAAATTAAAATGTGGGTATAGGTTTTCCTGTGGCATTACCATGCAATTTTTTGCCTTCTCGCACTTACGTGGGTACCCTATACCCACGGTTTAGCAAGAACCGTAGGTATAGATTATAAAATGTCACCTATACCCATGGTTCATGAGAACTGTGGGTATAAACCCATTTTCCAGTAGTGATTTATCAAGATGGTTATTTATAATATTTTAAGCTAAGATAACATAAAATATTCAATGCTTGTTTGTAAGGAAAATGACCAAACCACCATTCAGTGGATAGGGTGAAAGGGCCATAAAGATTCTAGGATTGGTGAACACTGATGTTTTTAGACCTTTTCTAGAAGAATCTATAGGTTTAAATTATTAATTCATAAATTTTACTGATTACTTAATGAAATATGGATATATATACTTAATGAGTTATAAGTCAGAGGCCTTTGAAAAATTAAAATAATTCAAGAATAAATTATATAATAAACATGGAAAGAAGATAAAGAATATTTTATCTAATAAAGGTGGTGAATACCTTATCCAATATTTTATCAAATTTCAATGGGAGTTTGAGATTCTATATCAAATCACTCCACCTTATTCTCCACAGTGTATTGGTGTTATTGAAAGGAGTAACCATACCTTTATTGACATGTTATGGTCGATGATGAGTCAACAAGATCTTCTATTACCCTTTTTGGGGTATTCATTATATAGTGCAACACACATTTGAAACTGAATACCAACTAATATATCAAATGGAATTATATATGAATTAATGTATGGAAATAAATATGTGTTGTTTCCCATTCATGTATGGTGTTTTTTTAAGAACCCAGATCTTCTTTTCAGGTATGGATCTTTATTTCGAGTTATTTTGAGGAGAAGTAAGAAATGTGGTTTTTCTATGTACACACCATGTACTTTTGAGTACATGTCGTGTACTCGGTTGCCACGTATGACTATGTACTGGTTGTGTAATGGTTTAGTACATGGCCATGTGATGACCTGGCAGACTGCATAAGGCGGGCGCTAGTTAAGGATACTAAATGGCTTGTACATTTAATGAACATGCCATGTAGTTTTCTTTTTAATTGATAAATCGGAGCTAGGTTGCATATCATCCTTGAAATCATATTCTTCTACCAATTTTTCATACACGAGTGCAATAGAAGTCCCGAAGAACTTTGAACCCATCCCAATTTTCTATTCAAGCTCCGATTGAGACATCGTTGGGTGCGTTGGAATCCCACTGGTGAGTTCTCAATACCCCTAGATACTTTCTTCCTAATTCCTCCTATATTCTGGGATATTCAAGGTTTAACTTTTTTCACATTTTTTTAGATCTATTCTGATCTAGGCTAATTCAAGGGATGATATTCAAGGTTATTTATTGTGTGACATCAAGGTAGGTGGTTTGTTCCTTTCGTTGTTTGTCCTTTGTTTATATATGCTAAAAGTGTTTCATACCCACTTTTGGGGTATTAATTGATTTGTAATTTAACCTATTTTTATACCTTCTATAGTTTGATTGATTAAAATGAGGTTGTTGCATATGTTTAAGGTTGGTTACCCTGTTTTCCATGCCTTTGTTGATTAGGATGGAGTTTGATTTATTATATGAAATGCATGTGATATAATTTGTGAATGTTTATCCATGTAATAGTTTTAGATTACATGAGCTTCTTGATATGATTGTGTGCGCATTATTTTTCAAAAAAACCATGAGATACTTCGACCAGGAAGACTGTGGGGACTTCCGCAATATTTATATAGGACTGTGAGAGCCTTGGTGTAGATGTTGACCTAGGATTATTGACTGTGATAGCTACCCAAGAGTTCATTTGTAATTATAGATGTTATGTTGACCCAGGGGTATTGACCATGATATCTACCTAGGAGGTCATTTACAATTTATAATTTCTATGTTGACCAAGGGGTATTGATTGTGAGAGCTGCCTAGGAGGTCGTTTGTAATTTATTAGTGCTATGTTAAACCAAAGGGGTTAGACCATGAGATATTTCCCAGAGTGTTGTTTATGAATGATTGAATGATTGTGATAAGTCTACCAAGACAAATCATAAGCTTGGAATCAGTCTTACTTGATTATTTAGATGGTATTCTGAGACATCTGTTTTGTTACTATTACAAAAGGGGATACAGAGCTTAGGCTAGGTCATGGGGTTACATGATTCAACGTATTGAATAAATAATGAAAATGAATGTAATTGAAAACTATATTATTATTTACAATTAAGTACTTACTAGTTTATTTCTTCTTTTCTTCATATTACCTTATATATATTCACTAATGGTTAGGAACAGATATTTTGGAAGTTTCCAACTGTGATTCTTCTCACACCCTATTTGGTTCATGTTTTGGACCCAAACAGACTATATGGTTGCAGGTATAGATAATGGAAAGTTACCTTCTTCATTAGGTACTTGATTTCTGTTGTAAATGGAGATAATGGGACCAAGATTAGGTTTGTGATGCTGTTGGAGTTTACTTTTTTTCTATACTTTTGTTTCTGTATTGTATTTCCATCATTGTGACTTGTTTGGTTGCCTTACTAGACACATGTGGCATGCATCATTTTTATATGCTTCAGTTATTTTATTACTATCATTCTTCCATTTTTTACTTCTATTGTATGGTATTACTACTTCTTCTATTGTTTACTAATTATTTTATTTTGTGTATACTCTTCCAATGAGGGCATAGTCTCCTCATTATCACACATTGTCCCTCACTTCTAGTCAGCAACCTCTGGCCTTTGGGTAAATGCACTTGATTTTATGTGACCAACAGGGTTCGGGGTACCTTTGGGTGATACCCAGATCTGGGATGTTACAAAGTGGTATCAGAGAAGGTTTATTTTCTAATTTTCCTTACTATTTGGAGCTTATATACTAGGATAAGAAGGAATAGTTAGTTGGTAATAAGTTGTGCCTGGGAGTAGCTAACCCGTGTATAGGGAAAATCCAAGTTACCTTGAATATTACAATTTTTCTGGTTTTTCAATTGTTACAGTTGATTTGATTTCACCATTGGGTGATTCACTTTTTTTGTTTTGTTAGTATTGATATCATTGTGGTTCTATTTTTTTTCAACCTGATGAGATGAGGGCATGTCATCTCATGCATCACATAGGCACTTTCTCGAGATCACGTGTCATGCATTCTTTTCATGCCATTTAGGGTGTATTATTGATTGCATGTGGCTGTGATAGATGTTGTGATACAAAATCATGTTGTTGTGGTAGATGTTATGATACAATACCTACTATTTTTATAGGTTATTGGTATATGTAAATTTTCATTTGGATGAACGCCAAACTTTTGTCCCTGAGGTGTTATGGGACCTCTTGGATCGGAATTTGGTGGATCATGTTTGAACTTAAATTGAATTATGTTAAGATGTGATATGAAGAATTATTCCAAACTACAATTCATAGGGAGTATGGTCTCTCACATATTGGAACTTGGCATCCCTTGGAATAATTTTATGTTTTTAAGGGTTCCAGAGAATTTTTGTAGGCTTACTATCTAGAAACCCAGAAAACACGGCATGTGATATTATGAACACATGTCATGTGTTCTTCTATTCTAGAAGAACTTCCTTTTCTTAAGTGCACATTTTGTAATATATGTATACGCTATGTAGGTATTCATTGTGTGACTAACTGTGTGAGCATAGACATGGGGTTGGTAAACTTTTGGAAGAACACATCGTGTACTGGAGTACACGTTGTTCTGTAAAAAACCATGTATTCGGCCGTGTGATAAATGACACAGATGGATGAAACTTGGGTTTTACATGCCGTTTATATCTTATACACACCATGTAGTAATCGATCGTGTATCTGAAAGTGTTACTAATGACATGGGTGTGTGGAACTTAAGTCGTACACGCTATGTATAGGGTGAACACACCGTGTAGTGTTACACCAGTAGAACCGTGTAGTTCTAGCCATGTAGAAGGACCTGGGTAGGAGGGGATATTCAATTACACACTGTGTCTCGGGAGGAACATGTCATGTGTATGGGGTGTTACACAACCTAGTTGGCAGAGGTACACGCCCATATTGAGGCTTAAGGGAACACGTCGTGTAGTGGTTCTAAACACTATGTAACCCTCTTTTATAAAACTTGAATGCTTTCTTTCTCCTATTCTGTACTTGCACTTTTAAGTTGTATTCCTTGATAATATTTTACTGAGGTGTTCAATTGACCTTGAAAATTCATGCCACCAAGACGTCCTCCAGTTGTACACTAGGTACAAGGCAATGATCAGACACCGAAAATAGTAGATTAGGGACTACCAGAAGATCCTCCAGTCATGATCGTCTTGGAACCAGCTATTTTACTAGACATAGGTGTTGATGCATAGTTGTATTAAGCCTTTATGAGGATTATGTAGACTTTCTAAGGAGCACCACATCCTTCCCTGACTATGGTAGAGTTGACGTGGGTGTTCCAGAAGCAGCATCCTCCCATTTTTTTAGGGGATGGAGTACCATAGGCCTCAAAGTCATGGTTGGAGGTCATGCTTTCTATCTTCGTGCATCTAGAGATTCCTCCTGAGAGGAGGGTTAATCTCACGATGTACATGCTATGTGATTCCACCAATATATGGTGGGATGTTATCTCATAGGAGGGATGTCATTGGGATTTGACTTGGGAAGAGTTTCAAAGGACCTTCTATGATTAATTCTACCCCGAGACATTGATGGCTGACCAATCCTCGGAGTTCATGCATTTGGAGAATATCGCTCTTTCAGTGATGTATTATTATTCTCGCTTTACAGAGCTTCAGTAATTTTCACCTATTTTGGGAGGTGATAAGTTATCTTTGGCTAATATATTTGAGGATGGTATTAGGTATGACATCTGATTTTAGGTAAATGTTTTTAGGTATAATTCGGTGACTGCTATAGTAAATAAGGTGTTGAATACCAAGCGCAATCTAAGGGATTTATGAACTGTGAGCTAGGGTGGTTCTGTATCCAGGGTTGGTACTCCTTTGACTAATAGTAGGAATTTCCATAGAGAGTTTTCATGCAATGTTTCTTTAGGTATCTAGGTGAGGTGCTATCAGTGTGGGAAGAGTGGGAGCACAAGACCTCATTTCCCAAGAGACCCAGTTGAGTGCCGATATTAAGGAAAGATGGGTCATCTTAATCATTTTTTCAGTTTTTCTCACCAGTAGTTGGTGCGAGGGGATTTTATATGACTCTATATTTAGGACTAAGACCACCAGTTTCTCATCATTTTGGGAGCTGGAGTTTGTAAGTTCATTTAGGCCGAGGAGGTGGTCATGTTTGTGGTAGCCTGACTACAGGTTTTCAGCAATAGAAGGGTGGATCAGCTCAGGGTAGTTAGGTAGGTTTGTAGGGTTGTGGTATAGGTCAGACTTTTTCAATGGAGTAGACCTAGCAGGAGCAGGATCCTGGATCATCTTCAGTTAGAGGTACGATTCTAGTTTCCTCAGTTTTATCTTCTACTCTTTTTGATATAGGGGATTCCCATAGTTTTATATATTTTTCCATTATGGAGAGCCTTGGGCTGTGCATATTTATTTTTGCAGATTTTATGATGCTATAAACTCAATTAAGGATTAGAATAGCTAGTGTACATCAGTGAAAGGAGTTCCCTCTTGAAGATGGTGGGTGTCACTTCTAGTGGGACCTCTATATATTATAGATTAAAGGATTCAATTTCATTTTTGGAATGGACTGGTTGGTCTATTTTCAGGATTTTGTTGACTTCTATCACTGCAGGGTGAGTTTCACATCACCATAGGGCAGATCTTTTCTACACAATGGAGAATGGGATTTCTGGGTGAGCAGAGCTGGACCTGAGCATCATGGGTTGGGAGGAATTACAGCCCAGATTTCTAGTTTATATCTATATGACTAGGGGACTACATAGAAGGAATTTCCTCCAGTGGTTGATCATTTTAGAGATGTATTTCTAGACAAATTTTTAGGTTTACCTATAAAGATAGAGGTGGATTTCTCTATTGATCTTGTGTCAGGAGTAGCACGGATGTCCATTCCTCCATATAGGATGGCTACACCATAACAAAAAAATATCAATAAGAAGTTAGAGGGGTTTTAGGTGAAGGGTTTAATCTGACCCATCACTTCTCCTTAGGGATCTCCTATCCTTTTTATGAAGAAGGTGGATGATACCCTCATATTTTGTGTGGATTATTCAAATTTGAACTAGTTGATTGTTAAGAACTGATATCCATTGCCAAGGATTGATGATCTCTTTGATCAGCTTTGAGGAGCCTGGTTTTTCTCAAAGATTGACTTGAGATCTGGTTATCATCAGTTGCGCATTATACCATCAGATATACCTCTTACAGCCTTTTGGAGAAGGTATGGTCTATGCGAGTATTTGGTTATGTCGTTTGGTCTCACAAACACACTGGTAGTTTGTATGGCACTGATAAACCGAGTGTTCCGTACCTACTTAGATTATTTTTTGGCAGTCTTCGTAGACGATATCTTGGTGTACTCTAACACTAGACATGAGCATTCCATCCATCTTGAGATCTTATTGAGTACACTAAGAGAGAATAAGATATATGATAAGCTCTAAAAGTGCCACTTTTGGATGGATCAAATTCACTTCTTGGGTCATGTCATCTCAGAGATAGGAGTATCAGTAGACCTAGAGAAAGTGAGTGTGGTAGTTTCTTGGGAGCAGCTGATGAACGTCTTTAAAGTACAGAGTTTTCTAGGGCTGTATGGTTACTAGAGATGCTTTATTCAGTACTTTTCATGCTTATCATCACCACTGATAGGCCATACTAAGAAGGTTGAAAAGTAATTGTGGATATATTTCTATAATTCATCCTTTTAGAAGTTGAAATTGGGATTTACTTCAGCACTGATACTGATTTTGCTAGAGTCTGGGAAGATTTACACTATTTATTGTGATGCATCATGTATTAGGCTAGGAGTAGTTATTATGTAGGGGGAAGGAGTTGTCGTGTATGGCTCTATGTAGCTTAGGACACATGAGAGGAATTAACCAACACACGATCTCGAGTTACCTTCAGTTGTGCATTATTTTCACTATTGGAGTCATTATCTTTTGGGAGAGAATTTTGTGGTATACATTGACCACAAAAGTCTCAAGTATATCTTTACCCAACATGATCTGAATTTGAGACAGCGAAGGTGGGTTGAGTACCTTCTGTATTTTGACTTTGATTTTTCCTACATACCTGGGAAAGGCAACATATTGGCTAATGCGTTGAGTAGGAGAACTCAAATATAGGCAGTTTAGGAGGCCAGCGGTGAGTGGAAGATTTTGGCTCTGTTCTTTAACATGCATATGAAGGTTCATGATAAATATGGGAAAAGGTTTCTTTATTCTATATCTTTTACCTCTACTCTACTGGATCAAGTGTGAATGAGGTGGATATACGATTCTGAAGGCCTAGTACTATAGGAGAGTGTCTCAAGATAGGACCCTACTCCTGGGTGGACCGTAGGTGACGATGAGGTCTTTCATTTTCATGGATGCATATGGGTGTCAAAAGACATAAAAGAGGAGTTGATGTGATATTTTCATTACTCACCATGGGAAGTTCATCCTGGTGTCACCAAGATATATTGAGATCAACATCATCAGTATTGGTGGCTAGGAATGAAGAAGGATTTTGATGGATTTGTTATGAGATGCTCCACCAGTCAGTAGATGAAGGCAGAGCATCAGCGACTGGTAGGGATTTTACAGTAGTTACTCATTCCCAAGTGGAAGTGGAAGGATTTTGAAATGGATTTTGTTACGGGTTTACCAAGTTCACCATGAGGGAATGATATTGTATGGGTTGTTTTTTATAAACTCAAGAAGGTTTCACATTTCTTTCCAATCAAGGAAACTTTTAGTGTTTATGATCTTGGAAATTTGTGCATCTTAGAGATTGTAAATTCTCATGGGGTTCTATACTCTATCATTTCAGACAGGGATGCTCGGTTTAATTCTCCTGTCTAGAAGGGACTACGGAGGGCTTTAGATAAATAGGTACTTCTGAGTACAACTTACCATACCTAGATAAATGGCCAGTATGAGTGCACGATATAGTTTTTAAATGAATTTCTTTGAGCATGCGTCCTAGATTTCAAGGGCTCTTAGGATAGACACAAACCCCTAGTGGATTTTTTCTAAAATAACAATTTTTAGCAAATTATTCAGATAGCACCTTATGAGGCTTTGTATAGTAAGCCATGCTGATCACCCCTATGTTGGTTGGAGGTAGGAGAGGTAGCTATGATGGGACCTTGTCTTGTCCAGGAGACTACTGAGCAGGTGGAGTTGACTTGGAAGATGACGTATACTGCACAATCTTTTCAGAATTCTTATGTTGATAGACGGATATCACCTCCGGAGTTCGAGGTCGGAGATCGGGTTTTCTTATATGTCACACCGAGGTTGGGACACATGAAAATTATGAGATAGGGGAAGCTTCCACCAAGATTCATTAGGTTGTTTTAGGTATTGGAGAGAGTCATAAAGATTTCCTATCGGTTTCAGTTACCTCAAAAGTATCATTTTATGCATGATGTATTTCTTGTTTATCTGCTACGACATTACTTTTCTGAACCATCTCATGATTTTCAACCCAAGTAGGTTGAGTTAGAGGTGGATTCATCCTTTGAGGAGAACCCTATTCAGATTTTGGATCACAGCATGAAGGTTCTCTGTGGCCAATCTGTTCCTCTAGTATGGGTGTTATGGCAGCATTGGCGAGTATAGGATAAGACCTGGGAGGGGGAGGCTGATGTATGATCACAGTGGCTAGAGTTGTTCATAGATTCTTCTTCACCACCCTTAGAAGGGGAATTCGGGGATGAATTGCTTTAAGGGGGAAATTTTATAAGAACCCAAATCTTCTTTTTAGGTACGGATCATGATTTCGGGTTGTTTTTAGGAAAAGGTAGAAATGGGGTTTTTCTAAGTTCACTCCATGTACTTCTAAGTACATGTCGTGTACTCGGTTGCCGCGTATGGCCGGGTACTGGTCGTGTAATGACTGATTACATGGTCATGTGATGAACTAGAATACCTCTTAAGGAAGGGGATGATTAAGGCTACTAAACGGTGTGTACATTTAATGAACACACTATGTAGTTTTATTTTTAATTTATAAATCGGATCGGGGTCATGTATCATCCTCAAAAAAATCTTCTTTTGGTAGTAGTTCGAACAGGAGTGCGAAAGAAGGGTTGAAGAAATTCAAACCCCTCCTGATTCTCCATTCAAGATCTAATTGAGATGTTTATGGGTGCGTTGGAATCCCACTGGTGAGTTTTCAAAACACCTAGAGCCTTTCTTCCTGATTCCTCTTCTCTTCTGGGCTATTCAAGGTTGAATGTTTTTCACCTTTTTGTAGATATACACTAATCTTGGATGATTCAAGGGATTACATTCAAGTTTATCAATCATGTGACATCTAGGTAGGTGGTTTTTGCCTTTTATTTTTCGTCCTTGGTTTATATATGCTAAAAGTAATGCATACCCATGTGTGGTGTATTGCTTGATTTGGAATTTAACCCTGTTTTATACCTACTATGGTTTGATTGATTAAAATGGGGTTGTTACATATGTGTAAGGTTAGGTACCTTGTTTTCCATGACTTGGTAGGTTAGGATGGAGTTTTATTGATTATATGAAATGAATGTGATATTATATGTAAATTTTTATCCATGTAATAGTTTTATATTACATGAGATGCTTGATATGATTATGTGCGCACTATTTTTCCAAAGGACCATGAGAGCCTTGGACTAGGAATAATGCAGGGACTTCCACATTAATTACATAAGACTGTGAGAGCCTTGGTGTAGATATTAAACTAAGGATATTGACCGTGAGATCTACCTAGGAGGTCGTTTGTAATTATTGATGTTATTTTGACCTAGGGGTATTGATCGTGAGAGCTCCCTAGAAGGTCATTTATAATTTATTAATGATATGTTGACCAAAGGGTATTGACCATGAGAGATGACCTTGTGGTCATTTGTAATTTATTAGTGCTATGTTAAACCAAAGGGGTTATACTGTGAGAGATTTATTTTAGTGTTGTTTATGAATTATTGAATGATTAGGACGAGTCTATCAAGCCAAAGCACAAGATTGGGATCAGTCTTACTTGATTGTTGAGATGGTCTTATGAGACATTTGTTTTATTACTATTACATGGGGGGATACATATCTTAGGCTAGATCATGGGGTTACATGATTCAACATATTGAATAAATAATGAAAATGAATGTAATTGAAAATTGTAGGATTGTTTACTTTTGAGTACTTCCTAGTTTATTGATTCTTTTCTGCATTTTACCAGGTATATATATTCACTGATAGTTAGGCATAGATCTTTTGGTGGTTTCCTACTGGGATTCATCTCACACCCTGTCTGGGTCTTATATTAGACACAAACAGATTATATGGTTGTAGGTATAGATAAGGTAAATCCCCCTTCTTCATCAAGTACTTGATTGTGGTTGGATCTAGAGAGCATGGGACCAAGATGAGGCTTACGATGTTGTTGTGATTTACTTGTTTTTCTGTACTTTGGTTTCTGTATTGTATTTATGGCATTGTGACTTGTTTGGATGCTTTCCTAGACACATGTGACATGCATGATTTATATATGCTCCAACTATTTTATTATTATCAGTCTTCCGCTCTTTACTTCTATTGTATGGTATTACTGCTACCGCTATTGTTTACTAATTGCTTTTAACTGCGTATACTCTTCCAATGATGGAAGAGTTTCCCCATTATCACACCTTGTACCTAAATTCTAGTTGTCATCATCTAGTGTTTGGGGAAATGTGATTGAGGTTATGTGACCAACTGGGTTTAGGGAACCTTTAGGCGGCACCCGGATCTGGGATGTTACAGTTGTGAGGCATTTTTTAAGGTCATCTTAAGAAATAAACTATCACATTGGGAAATTAAGAGTATCTTTGTAGGGTATATTAAAGAAATAAGTGGATACTTACTATAAAACCCCTTAAACAAGAAAGTTATTATAACAATATGGGCCATATTTATTGAGAAAGAGCACATTATCAAGAGGTGTAGTGGGAGAAAAATTGACTTTGATAAATTTTATGCTCATGATACAAAATATTTTTTACAAGAAAAAATTATATAGGTCCTTGTGGAATAATTTTTTCCTAAAACAAAATCACTTTTTAGGATCACTAGAGAGGTAAGAGAACTAGAAAGATACGTCTTTTATTTCACAGAAGTTTATGACTCATTATTGGTCAAAAATAATGAAACTATATCCTATAAATAGGAGGTAGAGATCTAAAAATCTACAAGATGTAAATAAGGAATTAATTATAAGATGGATTTCATGTATCAAAACAACAATTGGGTTCTGGTTATACTTCTAGTTGATAAAAATGATATTGGGTGTAATTGGGTATTCAGGAGAAAACTTGACATGGAAGGTAAAGTAAATACCAAACAACAACTAGTGGCTAAAGGGTTTAAACAGAATCAATCCACTGGCTATGAAGAAACCTTTTCTTTAGTTTCTATATTTAAATATATTTTAATTTTACTTACTATAACATCTTAACATGATTATGAAATTTGGAAAATGGATAAATAACATTTTTCCTTAATGGGAAACTTTAAGAAGATGTATATAGGATACAACCAAAATCATTTGTGACTCCAAATAATAAAAAACATATATATAAGTTTTAGAGATAAATTTATGGATTAAAGTAAGCATTTAGGTCATGGAACATTCAGTTTGATGAATCTATAACATAATTTGATGACATTAAGAATGAATATGTGCCATGTGTTTACAAGTGGTTGAGTGGGAGTGAGGAAGCTATCATAGTAGTATATTTCAATGGAATCTTACTTATTAGAAATGAAATACTAGACTAAATGTCAGTTAAGGATTGGTTAAAAAAGTGATTCTCTATGAAGTACTTTAGTGAAATAGCCTATATTATAGGGATCAAAATCATTCATGGTATATCTAAAAGGATATTTTTACTGAGAAAAGGTACATATATTGACCAAATACTAAATACATTTAGTATTACATAATACAAGATATTATTGGTTCCAGTGTCAAATGGTATACATCTTTCTAAAAAATGTTTCCTCAGACACGAGATTAGGAAGGGTGAATGAGTATTACCCATACAATTCTATAGTACACTAGGACAAAAACAGTTTTTTAAGTCGGTTATTTTTTCTTCTTCAGGTCGGTTTTTAACTGATGTGTTTGCGAGCGATGTTAAAAATATTTTTTTTAACGTCGGTTATTTATTAACCAATGTTATAAATATTTTTTTCATGATTTTTCACATCAGTTATTTAAAAAATAACGTGAAAAACCATCTATTTTTAAAATAAAATGATGTTGAAACTCTATTTTTCAATTCTGTTTTTAAATAACTGACGTGAAAATCATAAAAAAAACATTTTCACGTCGGTTATTAAATAACTGATGTGATTTTTTTTTGATTTTTCACGTCAGTTTTTAAACAAACATCATTAAAAGGCATTTTTTATCTCAGTTATTTAATAACTGATGTGAAAAATGTTAACCATATTGTAGATAATTTCACAATATTTTATTTGATAGGTCGTACAGCTCAAACAGAGTTACAGGATAAAAGTTATGACTATCAGAAGATTGATATTTTTTTCCGAGGAAACATCGAATGAGCCAACGAAATCTTCGTATTAAAAGGATTTTTCAAATCTGAAAGAGTATTTGTAGTTTTATCATGATAAGAAACATTATTATTCATTATAATAAAATAATAATCATTAAATTGTATATAAATTAAGAAAACTAATCATAAAAACATAAATCATGGTAAAATAATAACGAATGCCTTGATGAGATCACGGAGTGATGAACTTCGTCTTAAAAGAATTTTTTGAATCCAAAGGATGAATTTTAGTTTTACCATGATACAAAATATTATTATTCATTATAATAAAATAAGAATCATTAAATGGTATAATAATTAAGAAAAAAATAATAAAAAACAAAAATCATGGAAAAATAATAACAAATACCTTGATAAGATCGCAAAAAGAAGAAATAATGGATTCATGTTGAAGATAAAATGAGTAAACTCAGTTGGATGGTGATGGTTGAAAGAAATTATTGTAAAAAATGTTAACCATATTTGCATAATTAAAACATATAAATGATATGGTAAAAGAAAACGTGGTGTTAAAAGTTTTAGGCCGCAATCAAAAATTTCGATGTCGCGCTGTAAAAAATAGAAATTCCGTATTGGCATTATATAAAACTTATCATTCACGTCGGTTTTATGATAACCGTCGTAAAAAGATATTAAAATTCCCATGTTTTCTAGATATAAAAAACAATTTTCCATTAATTTTTCACATCAGTTATTTAATAACCGATGTGAAAAATGCCTATTAATGTCAGTTATTTAATAACCGATGTGAAAAATTGATGGAAAATTGATTTTTCACCTAAGTTATTAAATAACTGATGTGAAAAATCAATAACAAACATGCATTTAATTTCCTAATCTTCTAGTTCACTGGTCCCGGAGCTCAAATGGAGTTATAGATCAAAAGTTATAGCCATTGAAATTTGATCACCTCTAAACGAAGTCTTAAATAATGTCAACTTCCGATGGCCATAACTTTTGATCTGTAACTCTGTTTGAGCTTCGGGACCTATCAAATAGAAGATTAGGAAATTAACTACAAGTTCGTTATCGATTTTTCATGTCGGTTATTTAATAACCGACATGAAAAAGTCATAAAAATGTATTTTTCATGTCGGTTATTATATAACCGACATGAAAAAGTCATAAGAATTTATTTTTCACATCGGTTATTATATAACCAATGTGAAAAATCAGCAAAAATTTCTTGAAAATAAATTCTTAGTATACAAAATATTAGGTGGAAATTGTAAATTTCAATGCTGCATTATAAAAAAATTGATCTCATTATTGGCATGATTCGAAATTTTAACTTTCACATAGGTTTTTTTAAAACAGACATGATAAAATCATTTATTACGTCGATTATTATATAACCGATGTAAAAAATGGCTTTATCACATTGGTTATTTTATAACCGATGTGATAAAGAAAGATAATGGATTTATCAGGTCGGTTATTTTATAACCGACGTGATAAAGGGATATATTTTATTTATCACGTCGGTTATAAAATAACCGACGTGATAAATCAACATAATGCATTTTTAATGTCGGTTATATTATAACTGAAGTTATAAATCAATTATATGGATTTTCACGTCTGTTATTTATAACCGATGTAAAAAATAACGACGTAAAAAAAATTTGTACTAGTGGTAGGATCAATCATATATTTCATGTTACGTACTAGGCTTGATGTTTCCTATACCTTGAGCATAGTAGTTAGATATCAAGCTAATTTTGGTGAATAGCAATGGTCTACTATTAAGGAAATCCTTAAGTACCTAGGAAGAACTAAGGATATGTTCCTAGTGTATGTAGTAGATGGTGAACTAGTCATCATAGGTTATACTTATTCTAGTTTTCATATAGATTAGAATAAACTAAATTCATAGTCAGGATGTGTATTCGTTCTCAACAAAGGATAAGTGAGTAGGAAGAATTCAAAGCATCAATTTTTCCTCGATTCTATAGAAGATTTTAGTATATGGTGACTTCTAATGTTTCCAAATAATCTTATTTGATATGAAAATTTATCTAGAAGCTTTATGTGGTAGCTAGAATTAAAGATTTTATCACATTATATTGTGATAATACTATTGTGATATATCTTTAAAAAGAGCTAAGGTCACACCAATAAACAAAGAACATAATCCAAAAGTATCACCTCTTAAGGGTTTTGTTTCAGAGTTTGACTAAAGCCTTGTAACAATAGAATTATAAGTATCATGTGATAGCTAGTGGAATAAAGGTGGTTAGTAGTTGGATCTAGTGAAAGTAGGAGTCTATTGGATTCAGTCCCATATAACCAAATTATATATACTTTATGATTGAGTATATTCATTTTTTTGAATATTAATAAACTTATTATCACATCATGATTGTTATTCTATGTGACATAATATATGATAATGTCCTAAGAGTAAATATCACACTGAAAGGTTATAGTAGTTCCCTACTATGATGAGAACCCAAAATTTCCATGATAGTATTCTTAAATATTTGTTTTATAGTTAAATGATATCATGGGATCAAGAAAGAATAAACCATCAATATTTCATCATAACCCATGGAAACTTGTAAAGGATCATTAATATTTCATCATCATAACCTATCTAGAGATTCAATAAATATTTTATCATTAGATCATATCCACAGTAACATCAGTTGGTATTTTCATAGATAGAAATACCATTAAAAGTTCTATGGAACATTTCTTAAGGAAAATATCATTTTCATTTTTAAATCACTTATTTCTAAAAAAATCTAGAATATTAGGAAAGAAATCTTGGAAAATAACCATGGACACTTGTAAAGTAAACATCAAATAAAATAGTATTATTGATGGTGGGTAAATTTTTTCATGCATTGTATGTTAAAAATATTTCATTCACACTTTTAGTAAAAAGTACATCATTCAGAAAATGAAAAGAATATTCCTATTAAAACTTTTTATATAAATTAAAATATGGGTAAAATATATTTAATAATATTTCTATAATATTAAAAACTTTCTTTAAAACATTCTAAATAAAATATGAACATGGAATAAAAATATTCCCAAATAAAAAGGAAATAAAGTTAGTTTTTTTTAAATAATCTTAATCATTTTAAGTACCAAAGAGAGGGAATGTAAATATTAATTTAAAATTCAATGAACAGATATAGAATAAAACAATGGGTTTATCAGTTAAGGATCATATAATTTCCTATAATTTAAATTAAATCATAAATAATCCCAAAATAAAATGAGATTGTAAAATAAATCCCTTACCTCAAGTTCAACTTTCCATATAAGTTCTCTTATCCTAATGTAGAAAAAATCTACATTTATTATAATTAAATAATAGAACCATATGAATACATATAATATAATATATGATCCACTTATAACATTTTAACACTATTTTATTAATAATTCTTTATTAAAATCATTGTTTCTATTTGTTAATTGTTGCATTTTTCATATAAGTTGCAGTTCGGTAGTTTTGTTTCTCGTATTTTGATCATGGTTAAATCATATGAAAATTTTAATATTGATATAAATAACATATAAATTAATTATATAAATATTTATATCTTCTAGGAAAGTAGGACATGAAAAAATGAATCACATCTCTTTATGGAGGTGGTAGTCCACACATACGCAGGAGCGATGTTATCATTTTTTTAACGAGTGGAAGGGTGAGAAGTTAAATGATATATTATAATTACATAATAATAATTATGTTATAAGTATCATATATATTCATTAGTTTCATATTTATAACCATATAAGTAAAATGGTGATGAATAATGAATTGCACCGCTACGTGATAATGGTAAGTGGTATGTACGCACAAGTGATGTTTTCACTTTCCAAATGATGGAAAAAGGTGGATAATGGTTATTTCATAATAATTCTAGCAATAAATTATATTTAATATACTTAATTAAATATTTTATAATGGATACCATCTATTTGGTGGTGGTAGAAGAGGAAATAAAATGAAAATTCTCAGTTAAAATGATTACATTCTCTTTGAAGAACCTCCTTTAGATTTCTCTTACAGATCCTAATGATGGTCTTATGAAGATAAAACAACCTCTAGAACTTGGATAAATACTTTTATAATATGTTTTTTTAGTGGTTTATTGAGAAAATTTTCTCATGATTTTTGAAAATGGGAGGAGATCATGTGCCCTTTATAAGTGAGAGGAGGTGCACCCTTCATATTACTTAAAGTATTAAATTAATATAAATTAATTTTCATGTTCAAGTGGACCGAAATTGATAAAATTTGAAAATAGGATAAAATTAATTCTAAATAATCCCATAAAATAATATTTATATAGGTTTAGGTTATTTTTTATCCCTTATATCTGAGTTAAAACTCCACATTAACTATTTCGACAATTACCGTGATATCAAAGTTTTTTAATCTTTAGAGGTTACAAATTTTACTATAAAATGAAATGTGACCCATAAGTGGATAATGGTTGATATTTTCTACATATAACATTAAATTGGATGAATAAAATATTTTTATGAATTTTAATTCATTTAATAAAATATTATTTATCATTGGATACTATTAAAGTCATTTTCATAACTATTCTCATAGTTGACATTTAAAAAGAACAAGATTAAAACGGAAACCAAAAATAAAATTTTAAAACATCACTAATATGTCATATTTATCTATAAAATTTATGGAACACAACAATTTTTCCAAGTTGTACTACTTTTAATATTTTCAAAAATATTTATTTTATTTTTATATTACTTGAGCAAGTACTATGTTGGCATTGTGTAAGCATTTAAGGTAAATATTACATAACTAGAAATTAAAAATAAAATAACATGATGAAAAAATTAATTCATATTTCAAATAAATATTTATAATCTAACCTAAATACTTTTTATCCTTATAAAAAATATTAGAGACATTAAAACAAAGAGTGTATAATATTATATTTATTCTTTACTTAAATTAATATTATGGTCATTATCAAAGTGAAATGGAAAAAATTGACAAATATTTGAATATTATATATGTATGGTTGAACTAAAATCATAAAATAAAAATAAGGTACAAGTTAGATATATTTTAAAGCCTTATCAAATTAATTTTAACCTTAATTAACTTATTTATTCTTACCGAGGTGACAAATATTTACCATAGTAACTATTCATAATGACCAAAAAAGGAAAAATTTACCAAATTTGAACCTCATGATTCTAAGTATCAAATAAATTTTATAATATTCAATTTCTTTAATTGGAGTAAAATAATTTTAAAATAATTGTGCAAAATGAAACAAAAATATTTTTTAGAAAAATGCATTTGTAAGCATAAAACTAGATTTATTCTTATTTCATGCCTATTAAAAAATATTATATGGATTTAAAAAATTATTTAATATATAATCTATAAATTTAATTAAAATAATTCATAAATAAATATTAATCAAATTTTTGAAAATAAAAACATAGTATGTGCATAAAAAAAATTTCAGAAGAAACATCTTTATTTACATTCAAATGGTTTTATTTTTATTTTTAACCAATTGATAACCAATGAATTAATTTTATAAAATGTAAAAAATGTTTATTATAAAATTGTTTATCTGAATTAATACCTTCCAATCCAATGGATAGCTAGTAGCTATCACATTAAATAATAATATTTTAATAGTATATTGTGGTTTGTTTAAACTCGATGTTGTGTGTAACATAAGCTATCAAATAAATAAAATTTATTTGAAGAAAAATTTATATTTAAATATTGAGGTGTTAAATTATCCCCCCATTATAATAATTTTACTCTCAAAATTCTTTCACTATGATACAAAAAACTAAGGATACTTATGCCTCATCACATCCTCAGGTTCCCACAAAACATCCTCAAATTTATGATTTCACCATAAAACTTTGAACAAGTTAGTGGTTTTATTTTGTAGAACTTTCTCCCTATGATCCAGAATCTAAACAAATTTTTCCTCATAAAAAATATCTTACTCCAATTATATGACCTCTTAGTTTATTAAATATGAAGGATTAGTTATTTACTTCCTCGGGAGAGATGCATACACATTATGGACTTGAGAGAGATTCAGTGGAAGAACAAAGCGATACGATACCATCCTGAAGCGATCAAGAATTTCAAAGGGACCCATATATCTAAGGTTCAACTTTATATTCTTTAAAAATATCATAAATTTATTCTAAGAATATATTCATAAAAATACATTTTCACCAATGTGGAACACTATATTTCACCATTGATTGTCAGCATAACTTTTATATCAGCTCTGAGAGGCCCTGATGTACTACTAAATACATCTAAACTTCTCTGTCATTTCATTATCTAGATTATTTCTCAATAACTTTATTTCTCAAACTTCATCATAGTACATTAGATTTTTTTTTATTCTTTCTATATAGGGCTTCATAAGGATCCATCTGAATGCTCGAGTGAAAGATATTTTTACTAGAAAATCACACCAAAGTAAGGTCTTGATCCTAGACACCTTTGAAATCCATAGTGAAATCCCTCAAAATTATTTTTAGAGTTTGAATGGTCCTCTTATACTGACCATCTATCTAGGAATGATAATTAATACTGAAACTCAACTCTATATCTAGAGCCTACTTAAGACTTATCCATAAAATTGAGGTAAAAAACAGATCTCAGTCAGATATGATTGAGAGTGGTACTCCATGAAATATCACAACTTCCTTAGTGTATAATTGACTAAGATGATCAAGATATAAATCTTCTCTAATAGTGATAAAATGTGATGATTTCATGATTTTATCGACTATAACCCAAATAGCATTGTTCCCTTTAGATTTCTTGGGGAGTCCGATGATGAAACCCATGATAATGTTTTCCCATTTCCATTCTAGTATGGGTAATGTTTGTAACATCACCTTATACTTGTGTCTCTTAGCCTTAACATTATAACACATGATACATTGGGATACATACTCTACAATATTAATTTTTATGTTATCCCATCATAAATACTCTTTTATATCTCTATATATCTTTATACTTCCAAGATAATTAGAGAATGATGAATTATGAACTTTATCCAATAGATCCTTCTTCAATTTTGGTATTAATGGAACACAAAATCAGTTCTTAAACCTTATCATTCTAGAATGATCATGGATGAACTTAGGAACATTCCTCACCTTATTCTATAATTTCTCATATTCCTTATATGCATTATTAATCCTCTTGTGGATGGATACTTGAACATTCATATGAGAAAGAGAAGATCTATCCCCTTTTATCAAGATTTCAAGATTCATCTTCTAAAAGTTTATAAATATTGGATATCTTTAAATACACATCATAGAAAAACATTCATGGTTTTTCTAACTTAGAGTATCATCCACCTTTTTCACTTTCCTAGGGTGGTAATTTATTAAGCAGTCATAATCCTTGATCAACTCCAACCACCTTCTCTGATACATATTAAATTGTTTCTATATAAATATATACTTTAAAAATCTATGATTGGTATATATATTTCACCTTTCACCATATAAATAATGACACTATATCTTCAATGAAAAAATTATTGTTTCCAACTCCAAATCATGAGTCAGGTAATTTTTCTCATGAATTATCAATTGGTGAGAGGCATATGCTCTCACCATATCATACTTCATTGGGATTTATACCAATCCCTTCTTTGATGCCTCACTTTAAATCACAAACCTTTCTCAAATGTAGGGTAGTGTAAGCATAGGCATGCTGGCCAATTTTATATTTAGTTCTTTGAAATTATCCTCATATTATTCTATCCAAAAGAAATTAACCCCCTTCTAGGTCAACATGATGAGTGGATTAGATGGGCATGATAAATATCTTACAAATCATCAGTGGTATCCATCCAACCTAAGAAAAATATGAATCTTGTTTACTATGGTTCATCTAGTCCATTGGTAAATAACTTATATCTTTTAAGGATTCACCACTATACCCTCACTTAAAATTATATGACCTAAGAATGATAATTTTTTTATACAATATTTACACTTAATACATTTAGGATATAGCTTCTCCTTCCTTGGGGTTATTGGAATAATCTTAAAATATTATTCATGTTATTTCTTAATCTTAGAATATATAATAATATCATCTATAAAAACTGCCAAAATTTAAACAAGGTAATCTCTAAATACTCTATTCATTAAATCCATAGATATATAATGGGTATTGGAAATCCCAAATGGAATTACAATAAATTCATAATGACCATACCACATATGGAAGGTTGTTCAGGGTATATCCTCCTTCTTGACCCTTAGCTTATGATATAAAAATCAAACATCACTCAAATAAAAATATTAAACTCCCCATAATTGATCAAAAAATAATAAATATAGGGTAGATGATGTGTTCTCTTAATGGTTATCATGTTAAGTTCTCAGTAATCACTACAATATGCATTGAACCATATTTCTTATTAACAGAAATAATAGATTCATCCCATGGTGAAGCACTAGGATGAATGAATCCCTTAAATAGATTCTCCTGGAGATTCTTATTCAATTCTTTTAACTTAATATGGGATATTCTATATAGTGTAGATGAAATAGTTATAGAACCGGATATACATTATATTGAAAACTCAACTTCACAATTTAGGGTAAGATTAAGAAACTATTCTTGAAATACATCAACAAAATCCTATAAAATGGGAATATCTTTATTTTTTAGTTTCTCCCAACCATCTGAGATAAATATCCCTCATGAATAGGTAGTAAAACCCATATGATGGAAGTAATTTCCATTGGGAGTTCAGGTTCATCCTCAAATTGATAGAAGATTATAGGTTGATTCATAATATCGAATATAACTTCTTTTCCTAAATAATTGATATGGGATATAAATTGAGATAGACAATACATGCCCAAAATTACATCAAATTCAGCTAGAGGAAGAATAAAAATATTTTTAGAAATCACATTCCCATAAACATTTTCATAGAGGATCTATATATTTGAGATTTGATTATCTTAACATTATGAGTTTTCATTTCCAACTCAATATATAATCATTGAGGTCGTAATGTGATAACCTTATAAAATTCTTTAGATATTAAAGTGTTAGTAGAAGTTTAATTAGATAAAAACACTATTAGATTGGATAATAAGTGTACCTTTCATCACATTATTGGGAACTACCACTTTAAGTGTAGTAATTGAATAATATTAGACTTCTCCTATTGGCTATTTCTGTGGTAATATCCTTTTATTAATGGGACATTTTTTTGAATAATTCCCCATATATTTATAGTTGAATCATTAGATAACATTGGTTTCTTTATTTTCCTTCCATTTAAGATCCTTATGAACACTTTTTCTACACTTTAAAAAAACTCTTATTTCTATTAAGAAAGTACATAGGTGTTTATTTCCACAATTATAACATGTTGTAAATATCATCCTCCCTTTCTTATTCTTTAACACGTTTCTTTTTTCTTGGTTCTTAATCAGACTATTATTTTATTAACTTCCTTTAAAGATACAAGACCTAGAAAATTATTTCTCCATCTTAATGAAACTTGATACTATATCATCATATAATTTAAATGTTTAAGAAACCAGTTGCCCTAAAATATTCAGATTTAATCTATCAATTAGATGGTCAATCATTATTTCCATATTTCATATATAGTCTTCATAATGCCTGGATAATCTTATAAAGTTATACTTATACTCTATCACACATTTTTCTTTCTTCTATTTTAAATTGAGGAACTTCCACAACATTTCAGATCATTGTTCTCAAGGGAATTATTTCTCAAATAATATCAAATTAAAAGTTATCCATTACATTATTTATATTTCATCAATGAATTTAGTGTTTTGGATCAATTTATACTATTGATCTTTATCTCCTTTCAAACAATTCACTAGTATAATAACCTTTTCATTTTTATTACTTCCCAAAGATAGGGATATATTTTCAAGGTACTTAATCCATTGTTTATCTACCAATGAATTAATATTTTCATTAAATATTGCAGGTTTCTATTTCATAAATCAATCCAACATATGTTAATCATTTTGTGGGAAAATAGGTTTCTCTATAAGGTCAAGGTTATTCATCATAATTTGAGTCAACTTCCTTAATACAGACATAATCTGCTCATTTCCAACACCATCTGTATTGGATTGCTAAGTGGGGAAATCCCTACATTGACTACGAGTGTTTATTACCTTTCTTACATTAGGTTCCATCACTAAAAAAATGTCACATGCTAAGTTTTCTTGTAATCATCATCAATAATGATACATAAATTAAAAATGCCTATAATGGTAAATGTTCTCAAATACTATATAGGATTATCATAATTATCATGTTAGCTATCTCTTTCAAAATTAATTTCAAAAGGTTCCTACAAAACATTCTCTAATACCAACTATAAATACCTGACTCTAGTAACCCAAATCTAGTGTTTACTTTATTACATTGGTACCAGATATAAGGGCTCTATCCATGTACGTTCGATTAGTTTATCAGTCTTGGAAAACTAGATACATACATGATTCCTATATTACATTATAAATATAACAAAAATACCATAAAAACCCTTCTTGAATCCTTTATATTATTCATAATATACCTTTTCATATTATGGTTAAAGGAAAACAAATAAAGGGTGAGCTCAGATTCTTAGTAAGGTTTACATACATTGGAAGCTATCATGATTAAATAAGGTACAATCAATATGAAAGAGTGGATAATAAAAAAATAATTTAATCAAAAAAATTATTTTAATGATTATCCATAGCTAATATCAGCATAGAAAATACATGGATAATGAAAACTAAATTCTTAATAAAGGAAATTCATTATTCAGTACATTCATGTTCAAGGCCTCTCAACTAAAATATCATAAAGCTCGCTATCATGGACTCTCAACCAAGACATAATTCTTAATAAATGGGTAAGTGTATACCAAATAATAATCTAATATAGAATTTATGATGTTTTTTCTTATGATATCTATCGATGCATCAAGGGGATGTCTATAACTAAGACCCACCTATTGCTTACATGTCCTATGCATTCATTGTATTTTGAATGATTAATAAAATTCATTATTAAAAAATAATTATATGTCAACAATTATATATATTAAATTAAGAATACAGAACATCAATATTTCATAATCATAAACCATATATAGAAATAATAAAGATCATATCATTGGATCATTCCCCTAGTAACATCAATGGGTGTTTTCATAGATGAAAATACCTTTAAAAGTTCGCTGGAACAATTTTTAAGGAAAATATTTTTTTCATTTTGAATTCACCTATTTAAAATATAAAAAATTACATAATATTAGGGAAAATTTTTATTTTAAAAAAACTATAGAAAATTTTAAATTAATCTTCAAAATAAAGAGTAGTTATTATGGTAGAAAAATCTTTTCATCTTGTGTGTGTTAAAAAAATTCATTCACACTTTTGATAAAAAGTACCTTGTTCAGAAAATAAGAAGAAGATTCCTCTTAAACCTTTTTATAAAAATTCTAACATTGGTAAATTTCATGTCTCATTCTAGATAACCCATACAAATAAGCACCAAACTGGATGATGGAAAAACTTGAAGGGTGTTCCCAATCCTCATGGGTTGGCGACTAGCACCTGGGCATCCAATGATAACCAAAGGGAATGACTTCCCCAACCTAAAATAATAGATGTGTCATATATATATATATATATATATATATATATATAATAATAAATATTTCATAACAAAATAGTTCCAATTGAAATGATACAACTAATATTATCATGACAAAAACCCAAATTACATGCCTAAAAAAACAACCAAAAGGAAAATAAAAAATTTCCGATATCTAATCCAAATGAAATGTGGGAAAAATCCCATCATCTCACCAACAGCTACCCATACCCATATTACATAAACCTTTCCACCTCATTGTGGTACCTTTCCCTTTCCTGCATAAAATAAAACAAGTTCTATACACCCCCGAGAGAGTGTGAGGGGTGTGATCTAAATGGGATGAGTAGGATCTCACCCAAGTGTTACACAACAATTCTCTCTATAATAATCCATATATGATCAATTTAAATAAAAAAATGTAATTAGAAGTAGTTACATAGTTTTATATCAAAAGAATAGAAATTAGTTTCCTCATTTTCTAGTTCCTTCACAAAACAAGGTAAAAAAATTTCAAAACATAATTTCTATAAGCCATTTAAATTTATAAACTCATTAAAAATATCATATCAAATCCAAAATAGTAAAAACAAATACAAAGAATAGTGTTAATCACCACTAGGATAACAAATATTAGGATATCTAGGTCACATGTACCTCAATAAAAAATCAATGCCTTGTGAACACTCAAGTCCCTAGAGTTAATAAATCCATAAACTAGGAACATGGGAACACCCTAGAAAGTGAACCCCTATAATTTCAATCAAGTTCCTAGAGACAATGTGTTTATAATATAGGAATGGAAGAACACCCCAAAAACTGAAATCCCTAACAATTTCAATGGAAATTTTCAAATACTAAACCCTCCACCTAGGTACCCAAGGCTCCCATGTGTGTAATATATCAAATTAATTTCCAAGGGCATATCACATTGTATAAAAAATTCTAAACAACCCTTTTTCATCAAAAAAATACTTGAAAACCCATTTCATAATCCATTTTATAGTGCTTTGAAAAATGCATTTCTTTTACCAAAATGAGGGGGAATCCATTTTTCACAAAACCCCTTTTTACACACACAAATCAACCAATTCAAGGATCATTCCAATTCATTTAGAACACTATTAATAAAATAAAAATTATTAATGGTTCATATAATATAGGATAGAGATGGCACCACCTACCTCAAACTTGGGTCACACACCAACCATGAGGGTATCCATACTCACCAAAAGGTAAGGAACATGAGAATAATGAACAAAGGACTTAGAATCAATTATCATATCTTAGAATTTTATTTTCATAATCAAAATGATTGGTAGAGAATTTAGATCATCACATACCTCAATATTCTCATGTGTCACACAACTACTAACATGTGATCCAACCTCTAAGTGACAAAATAAAAATGGATCTATGGGAAGTGGGGAAAAAACATCAAAGTATAAATATATATAATGAAAAAAAGCATATAACCACTATTAAAATTCTGAATAATGGTAGGAACAAGAAGAGATCATGAGATAATTATGCAAACTTGCCCATAATATTGACAACCGATCAAAAAAATGTCAAATCACTGAGTGTATATGAGAAAAGGAACCTATATCACCATGTAATAGTATCCCCAGGAGAATTTTCCAAATTATATTTTATAAAATAGGATTAAATTTTTGATTAAGGTTTTGGGGGGATTTAATTTACATTTTAGCCCTTACTCATTCTGTCTAGACTGACCCCACCAGCTACCTGGTGGATACCACCTACTAGCCAATGGCCACTGCAACCATGAAGTGGCTGACAATTAGTGATTTGGATGGATAGTGGTACTAGAACCCATAATAGAATCCAAATCCACTTGTTGGATGGTTATTCCCTATAGCCTTCATTTAGCCCCAATTCCTTTGAAAACCCTATAGAACTCCTATAACACATCCCAAAACTATTAAACATAAAAAAGAGATCATATATTAACTAGTATGTTTTATACCCACCGTATAACTTTCTATCCTCGAAAAGTCATGTAGAAGAAGGATGATTTAGAAAGAGGTGAGGTCAATGCTCCCTCACTGATGAATCAGGATCCCAAGTCTTATGAGATTCCAATATTTGAAAATATAATAGTTTGAATAATGGAATAAAATTCCCATATATAACTTTAATATAAGAATATATAATCTCCATTGGTTGTTCAAAAACATAAATTTTAGGCTCCAACTCAATCTCCCCCTAACTCAGAACATGGTAAGGATCAGGGCGGTACTTATTAAGCTATGATATATGGAAAAAATCCTGAATATTGGTCAAATGGGATGGCAAATCCAACTGATAATCAATATGAACAAGTCACTCAATTATATCAAGTGGTATAATATATATTAGAGCTATATTTTCCTATTTTCCAAGTTGATGGTGACCCAAATGAAGAGAAAAATTCAAGAAGACCTAATCACCAATGGAAAACTCTAAAGGACAATGTTGATGATCCACATATGACTTATACTGACTTTGGTCTATAACCAATTGTCAACTTATATACAAGAACCTTGATGATGTCACCTAAAAGAGACTTGATCCCACAAGAGAGGTCTCACCCACCTCTGACCAACAAAGAGGTGGCCTGCTCAGGAAACCATACAAAACCTTAAAGGGTTCTATTCTGATTGATAACTGATAACTATTTTTATAAGTGAACTCGACCAATACCATATTGATATCCTAAAATCCACCAAAATACAAGACACATTCATAGAGAATACTCTCCAAAATATATATTCAATACTCTATCTCACCATTCATCTATAGATGGTAAGTTGTACTCAATCTTACCTGAGTTCTCATTGCCTCTTAGAGACTCTTTCAGAACTGGGAGGTAAACCCAGGATCCCTGTTAGAGACAGCGGTAGAGGGGACTCCATGCAAGCTTATAATCTCCTAAACGTATAGCTTACCTATATCTTCAACCTTGGTAGTGTCCCTGATCAGAATAAAATGAGATTATTTCATCAACTTATCACTTTCCATCCAGATATCATTCTTTCTTTAGAGATTCCATAGTAATCAAACAATAAATTACATGGAAACATCATCCCATTTCCATAATGGAACAAAAATAGTCTGGATAAATCTAGATGTCTTTAGGTGCTACACCTTTATCTACTTGAAGGTATAACAACGGGACACATAATCAGTAATGTCGTGCCATATACTCGGCAACAAGAAACGCCATCCATGTCATAATATATCCTCATTGTTCCAGGATGAATGGACCATGAATAACTATGATAATAATGAAATACTTAATTCTTGATAGATGATATGATGAAAAACTGATTCTCAAATAAAATAATTTCATCAAAAGGGAGAGACTAACTAGGAATGGTCTCCCCGCCTTATAAAGATTCCTTAATTCCTCTAAACTCATAAACCTGCTATTTTTTCTATAAAATATACTCAATGATAGATGATGAAAACTGAACACTAGTCATAATCATACCTGAATCATCCTCTGGAACTTTTAGATGTAACTAAGTGAAAATCCCCATAAGTTTCCACTCCTATTTTGATACCAAGATATCCTAAGAGGGGTACTTACTACTAAGATATTTTCCACTAAAATTACCCTTCCTTGGGGTGCATGTGATTTCAAAATAAAATGTCTAGAGTTATTCTACCCACCATCTATATCTAATGTTTAGATCCTTTTGATAAAATATGTAAATCAGGCTCTGATGATTAGAAAAATTCCTAAAACTATCCATGAAAATATATTGCCTCCAAAAATTAAGCACATACATAATTTTGGTGAGCTCTAATACATGAGTGGGTTAACTTTATCATGTGAACTAAGTATACAAGATTTGTAGGCCACAATTTGATCATCCTATATAATCACACAACCTAAACCAACACCAGAAGCATCACATTATACCATATAGCCCTTATCAACTTCTAGTATGATTAACATGGGATCTGATGTTAGAATTGATTTCAATTACTAAAAATAATTCTAATATTTAGCATCCCAAGTGAATTTTACCACTTTCTTGGTAAGAGCAGTCAAATTTGATTCCATATTTGAGAAATTCTTGATGAACCATCATTAGTATTTAGACAGACCTAGAAATATCTATATCTTGAAGATTTTTTGTGGGACTTACCATGATAATACAGCCTTCACCTTTTCATGATTGACTGAAAGGCCATGTTATGAAATCACATTCCCCAAGAACATCAATTATTGGATCTAGAAATTGAATTTTGATAGCTACCCGTATAGATATTGACTCATCAAGAATCCTATAACAATATTCATATAGTGCTCATGATTATGTTCAAATATGGAATAAACCATAATTTCATCCACAAATACCATGGAAAATATGTCGATATACTAGTGGAATATCAAGTTTTTCAAATCATTAAACATTATAGAAGTGTTATTTAGACCAAAATGAATTACAAGATATTCATAAAGGTTGTACCTACTCCTAAAAGTGTTCTTTGGGATATCTTTGTAACATACAGAGATTTTACGAAATACTATTTTTCAAATTAATTTAATTTTTTTAGATATTTTGTTTCATATGAAACAATTATTTTCTTTGATAGCATGCATGACACGCAACACTGATTTTCAACGAACCATGAAATAATTTTATTATAATATAGCCATTAAGTATGAAGGAATGAATAGTATTAACTACTTCATGAAACAAAAATATAAATTCCCAACTCAATATAAATTTATTTATAAATTCTTAGTAATTAATCAATCAATTTTTGGTAAAGTGATTATATTCATCAAAAATATGTTTTCTTCAAAAAAATATTTTTATTTTTTTTTGTGAGAAAATTAAAAAAAATGTATATGTTTTAAAAAATATATTTTATAAAATAAACTTGATTTTTTAAATCATCATATCAAAATTAACTTATGGTGATATTTTGGTGTTTTTTGGAAAATATTGATTGTTCAGTGAATAGTGATAAATATCGATTTTTTTTAAAACTGTCATTTATTTTTAATAATTTAAGTAATTTAAATTCCCCATTATGTTTTAGATTAAAATAAGTGTTATTTACTTTTATTTAATCCACTTAATTAATTTTTAAATAGCTTTATATTGTATTCTAGTATAAGTTTATTTTTCGGTTAAAAAGGGTTTTTTTAAATTGTTTTAAAGTACATAATGTTTATCCATTTTAAATAATTAAAATAATAACTAATGAGAAATTTTTTAAGTTAAATTTATATATTATATATCAATTAATTTTAAGTTATATTCATACAATTATTATCATAGGATATAGAGTTAATATAAAATCATCTTGTGCTTGAAATATACACTTCTTGAAAACCTGATTTTTTGTCGCGTCTACTGATTTTTTTTTAATTTAAATTTTTATAATTTTAGAAACTTTGTTTGAAAAAATAAAATTAATTTTATAAATCATAATTTAAAAATTATATTAGGTTTAATTTTTTAAAATTTTCTCTGAGGATTAAATATTTTATGAATAGTGAAAAATACTGAATTTTAATTGAAAACTGCCTTTTCTTTTAAATTATTTATAAACATAAATTATATTTAAAATTGTTTTAAAGTTATATTAGTTAAATTATATATATAATAATACAATTTTTTTCATTATAATCAATTTTATAATGAAATTTTATATAAAAACTTTATAAACTTTTGAACATTTTCTCTTGGAAAACCTACTTTCTCATCACATTTACGGGATTCATTTTAAATTAAAAAATTTCAATTTTGTGAATTGAATTTGGAAAAATAGATTAAATATTTGGAATCATAATAATTTATATTATCTAATAATTTAAAATTAATTTTTAACAAAAATTAATATTGAAAATAATGAAACATTAATTAGCGCAATTAAGGTAAAATGGGTTTACTGGGGGTTAAACTAAAAATATAAGGGTTAAAATGATCTAAAAAATTGTATAAAAACAATTTTATAGAAATATTTTGACCCTATAATTTCTAAATATCAATAATACTCCATTTTTTACCTCTTTTAGAAAGTGAAAAAAGTGGGTACACCTTTTTCTTTTCAAAGATTACAAGTGTTTCACTCACCTCACTTATAAAAGCCACCCCCTCTCCTATCCTATTAACACCTTAAAAACCTTTTTTGGAAAATACCTAAAAAAATAACTTCTAAAATTATCTAATATAATCACATGATCCATATTTATAGAATAAATACAACCTAGGATTTTGGTGCAAACCTGAAGAGGTTACCCGAAGAAGAGGCAACGTTCTTGATTGAGAATTTTTATTTTATTTCTTATTAAACCTCAATAAATTATTATTAAAACATGATCATATAATAAAATTAGTATATTCCATATAAATTTTTGTTTTATTTTAATTTAATTACCTAAAAATATCTCCACTTCTTTCAAATGGGTTACAAAAGCATCGTTTGTGTGTACGATGGACTACCGCCTCGCGAACCAATGACATTAATTTTTCCATTAACACCTATCACAGTTGGGTATGATGATGGATATAAATAAAAAATTTATATTTTTAGAATAATTATACCTCATTATTCATTATATCATTTATACATTTTTTACTTTTCATTCTATAGGGGATACGGTATTGTTGCTCGTGTGTACGGTAGACTACCGCCTCGGGAAGCGATGTGATTCACTTTCATTGACGCTTTACATGGAAGATAATAAGGATAGATATGTGTTATAATTATGATATTAATTAGATATTTATCATTCTTAAAATATAATATATCATTTTATTTCTTACCATTACACTCATTAAAAGATGGTAACGTTATTTTTGTACGTGGGGATTATCGCATACACAAAGTGATGTGACTCTCTTTTCATCACCACACCACATGGATTATATGTATAAGTATATTTAAAGAAATAATATGTTATTTATGATATTATTATTTTTATAAAAATATAATATATTACTTAACTCATTTCCATAATGATCTTTGAAAAATGGAAACGTTACTCATGCGTATGTACGGTCTACTGTCTCCATTATCGAAACATACTTCATTTCTCAAAACCATTTTCATGATTGGTGTTAAAATTATGATTTATTTATAAATATTATAATTTTTTAATTATTATTATTATTTATATTATTTATCCATTATCAAATTAATTGTTTCAAAAATAAAAAATCAAAACATATACAAAAAACAAAGCAATTATTACCCAAAACGTGATTCTAACAAGGAATTATTAATAAATAGGTAATAAAATATCATAATTAAATCATATATGGTATGATATATATAAATATAGTGTTTTAATAGATTTATAATAAAATTGTATTTATTATAAAATAATTTCAAACTTGTATGAAGTAAGTCTAGACTTAAGGTATGGGATTTCAGTCTTAATTTTTACTTCTCTCAAACACGTGCCATATTCATCACCTATTTATTTTATATGGTGTATATAATAACCATGAATTTATTTTATTATGATTAATTTTAAAATTATTTGGATATAAACATCCCTTTTAGTATCTATCTTTTGTGGGGTTAATGGTTCAAAATTTACCAAAGTGGTAAATGATTTTTGTCTCAATTTACGTTCTTTGAGACATATGTAATGTTATAAATCTATATTCTTTTAAAAGGTTTATTTAAAAATCCTTTTAAATTCAATATCATGGATTTATTTACTCTAATTATATTTTAATTTTCATTTAATTTTTTTATTTCATGGGAATTATGCTTCAAAGTTACCAAAGTGGTAAATATTTTATGTTACGATCTCATCATTTATCAGGATTGTTTATCATTAGGTTTTTTATGATAGAATATTATGATCCATCTCTAAATAAACTCATGAATTTTATTATCCTATAGTTATTTTATTATAATACATGTTTTCCCTTCATTATTCTCTCTTTATGTACTCAAGTTAAAAAATAATGTTAGTATGAAAAATCATATTTTCGGTCGAAAACCCTTTTTCTTATAAAACCATGTTTTCTAAAAAAATATTCAAATTTTTTTTATAATTTTTTTAAAATTATTTAATAAATACATTTTTACCTATGTTTTAATTTCAAAAAAATATTTTAAAATGAATCTTCATGTCATTTTCAAAAATAATTCCCATTTGGATTTTACCGAAAATGTGAAAAGAATATTTTTTAACATGAACAATATTTCCTACTATCATAACCAGAAAATGATTTCATAATTCCATTAAAAATTTTAAAATTTATTTTCAAATAAAATTTTTTTATTCATATTTGGGATATTTTTATATTCTAAAAAACTATGTTTCAAAATGAAAAGGATTCCGAAAATGTTTTATGATTTAAAAAATGTTTTTCAAATAGGAAATCCAATTTTCATCAAGAAATGATTTAAATTATTTTTAAAGTTCACCATATAAGTTTTAAATTTTATTTTAAAATAAAAGTATTTTAAAAATATTTTATGAATTTTTAGTTTTAAAAAGTTATTTCCAAATAAATTTTACCTTCCTCGGGAAATTTTCCAAGTGATTTATCTTTCAAAATAATTTTCCTTATAAGATAACATCATTTGATGTAATGTATGCTTTGTTGGGTATATAAACCAAGGATGTAATTATTATTATTTCTATGAATGGTTTATGATGAAAAGATATTTATAAAACCTGTTTCTTTTTCCATGGGTTATACCATGATAAAATTCTTATGAAACCGGATTCTTTTTCCATGGGTTATTCTATGATTAAGTAATGAAATGATTATAAAACCTATCTATTCTACATGGGTTATGATGTGATGAAGTTTTTATGTATTCCATTTCATTTCATGGGTTATGATATGATAAATGTTTTTTGATCATGTGGCACACATATGTATGATTTTCATTATGTGAAGGGTGGGACATTTATCTCCCTCCAATGCATTAGGTAAGTATTTATATCTCATGAAATATACATTAGTAGAATCGGCAGTGAACCTAATTTAGTAAGGGACTTTTTCCTCTATGATTCTCTTGGGATTGAACCTTGACTACTATGATGGTTTGGGTAGTGAACCCATTTCACTTTGATAGCCTTGGCAGTGAGCCTTGACTACTATGTAAATGAATTTCTATGCTTATGTGTATGCCACAATTCCATGTCTTATGCCAATGTTATTCCCTCATGGATCATGTTATTTGATTTCATTATGATTCATATCTTATTAACTACTAATTATTATTACATGACTCAAGATTATGATATTTTATATGCAGAGTATGCTTTTAAAATGTTATTCTGATGTTCTCATACCCTTATGTTCATAATATGATTATATGTATCTCTTGTTTACCCTTACTAAACATATGAGATCATCTTTTCAAATGTTTCCTTTCCCTAGATTTTGAAGAAATGTTTTATTAGGGTATGTCTATAAAGCGTACATAATGGGAAGGTCATTATGGGATAAATTGAAGATATTTCAGGAATTAATAATATTGTGTTCCAATTTTACAAAGTCTCTAAAATATTATTGTCCTTGGGTGTGTGTTTGTGTAATATAATTAATATTCATGTAAAAAGATGCAATATCCATGTACGAGAAGCCTAGGTCGATGTAGTTGGTATTAGAGGATAGTTTTAGTTAACCTTTGGAAACTAGAATGAGAAAACTCTAGTGAGATCCATGAGGATATTTATAAGGATATATCTATGTATGTGTCTATGAATGAGTCTAATGATGATTCAAATTATAGGAAAATGTTCTGGAATTTTGGTAAATAATAGAGAAATCAATTTCTAATAAATGATATCCTTTTATATATACTATAAGTGGATGTAGATATTGCACATAGGTACCTAGGGGTAATAAATATGAAAAGAGAACATTGAGCTAGACTCAATCATCATTAGGTTCATGACAATGGTCATTTCTCCACAATTTGTTTGACACACTTGGTAGATATGCTTTGGAAATTCATAAAGTCTTTACAAAACATCATGAAGGATTTAAAAAATAATAATGACCATGATTGTCCTATATTTAACCAAATTTTTTATAGATTAAAAATAAGGTGTCATTATTTAGAAACCCTATAAGTTTTTTTCATGATTATATGGTTTCCCATTATGATTAGCCTTTCTCACATTATGCTTTTTGGTTTTTGTAAAAGGAGGGAACCCAAAGGAACTGGGTAAACATTGAATGTAACGGACAATTTTCTAATGAGAATAAAAATGGGATGATTACTAGGGTGAAGGACATTGTAATTATGCCTAATAATTTATCATGGAACGTGGTTAAAAATGTGCACCTTAACCAACTCTTTGACTCACCAAAGAATATAAGGATATAGTTCATTGAGAGTTTGGGTAATGGAGACCATGGAGGAATGAAGATTTAGTTTTATATTTTTCAAGAATGTGGAAATAAGTACTCTAGGTAATGTATTAAAGGAACAAGAAGATGTTTAATGTGTGGATAATAAGGGAGAAAATTATGTAATTGTTGAAGAAAAATGAAAATTTTAGTTAATGCAATGTAAGGTACTATTAGTTTCCCTAAGTTATTTCAATGGATGAATGTTTTAATTATGGAGATTATGGTAATTATGAAAATTGATTTTCTAGAGTAAAAGATAATGAGGATAATTATCAATATGTTATGATTAATTTTTATACTACTGATGATGAAGAGACCAAAAATGACATGTGAATGGTATGGGTTGTTCTAACAGTATTTTTTATGTTAAATTTAACAAATTTGATTAAATTTATGTTGTGTTATCTTAATAATTGATTCATATTTCATATTATTGGAAATAATTGATAAGTAATAAGATTATGAATCCTAGTTAATGATTTAATAATGAATTAGAATGAGTGATGTGTTTATGTATTGGAATTCAAGAATTATGAAATATATAAGGATTGTTCTCTATAAGTTTTTCATTAATGATTTGAAATAATATGTTGAATAGTGCTTATGAACTAGAAAATTTATTTAATTTAAAGGTGATATTTCATGGAAACACATGATTAAGGGAAGAAAACCCTTAATATGTTCTTGAGGTTGAGAAAATGGTGTTTATTTTGGATAAAGAGATAATTAATATGGATAAAAGTAAATTAGATAGTGTTGATGACCTTAGAACTGATAAAGGATTTATTGAAAAAGTGGTTTCTGTTATCATTTATGGAGTTTAAAACATAATAGTATTTATATAATATGTTCAATAATCCATTGTTTTATTCAAGTAATGAGAAATCATTCATGTTTTTATTGAGGTTTTATGGTAATTTTGGTTATTACCAAGATTTAGGGAAATATATGACCATTATATTCACATATTTGGAATGTGACCATTACAAGATACTTAATGATATTTAGAGGATTAATTTTTAGTATATTTTGGGAAATTTAGTGACCTTATTTATAAATTTTTAATTTTGGAAGGGTTATAAGGTCAACCATTGATGTAATGGTTTAAGGTGAATTTGGATGAGGTGTTAGAGATTAATTTATTATTTCAATATATGAATATTTGTGGATAACTTGTGATAACCACTTTGTTTTCATAATAACTAGAGATATAATTAATGACTTGTAATTATTTTATAGAACTTATTTATCACTTAATACAAGAATAATTCATCTCTTAGACGAAGAGATGAAGTTTAAATTGATCAAGACACAACCAAAGGATGAGATTATGCTTATAAATGGAATGAAATTAGGTGAGTATATATTATTAAGGAAAATTACCTAACATTAGGAAAAGTATATTGAAATAAAAAAATTCCTATTAGCATTATTCTTTCAGATGTCAATGGCCTTTTTCATGCCTCTTTTGTTTACGGTTTTTCAGTTGTTAACCTTCTCTCGATCACCAACTTTCTTGTGATCAAGTATCTCTATAACTCACTATAATCATTTAGAATTTTATTCCATGTTCAAATATTCACTTACCACTTCTGTTGTCCTATTTAAAACCTAGTAATTAGTTACTTTAGGTAACCTTTATCTTTTCATCCTTCTCTTTTTAAGGGAAGTTTTATTATTCATTTGTAAGATGTTGGTTTCTATGAATGAATTTTCAAACGTTAAACTTTTGATGGAAGAGAAAAATTTTGGGGGTGAAATTAATTTTAAGGAGGTAGAATGTAACATCCTAATATTTTTTAAATTATATTTTTTCAAATTACTTTAATTTTTTTAGATAGTTTGTGCTATATGAAACAACAAGTTTCTTCAATAGTGTGCATGACACGCGACATCGACCTTCAGAAAACCATGAAATATTATTATTATAACCTAGACATTAAGTAATAAGGTATGAATAGTATTAACTAATTTATAAAACATACATATAAATTTACTAATAAATATAAATTTATTTATAAATTTTTAGTAAATAATTAATCAGTTTTTAGTAAAGTGATTATATTCATCAAAAATATATTTCCTTCAAAAAACAAATTTTTATTTATTTTTATGAGAGAATATTATAAATAAATTATAGATATTTTATAAAATTTATTTTATAAAATGAACTTCATTTTTTAAATCACCATATTGAAATTAAATTATTGTGATATTTATGGATTTTGAAAAAAAAAATATTGATTTTTCAATGAATAGTGAAAAATACCACTTTTTGTAAAACTATCATTTATTTTAAATAAATTAAGAAATCTAAATTCGCAATTATGTTTTTAAGTAACATAAGTATTTTGTATTAATATTTAATCCCCTTAATTACTTTTTAATCAACTTTATATTGGATTTTATTATATGTTTATTTTGTGATTAAAAAAAGTTTTTTTAAACTATTTAAAGTGCATAATGTTTCTCCATTTTAAATAATTAAAATAATACCTAATTAGTAATATTTTAAATTATTTTTATAGATTATATATTAATTTAATTTAATTTATATTAATACAATGATTATCATTAGATGTGAAGTTAATATAAAATCATCTTATGCTTGAAAAATACATTTCTTGAAAACCCAATTTTTCATCACACCTAATAGTTTTGATTTAAATTTAATTTTTTAAATAATAATTTCAAAATAATATTAGGTTTAATTTTTGAGAGTTTTCTGAAAAGATTAAATTTTTTATGAATATAGAAAAATACTGAATTTTAATTGAAAACTGTTTTTTCGTTTAAATTATTTACAAAGTTAAATTATATTTTAAATTGTTTTTAAAGTAAAATTAGTAAAATTATATATATATTAATAAAATATTTTTCATTTTATTCAATTTATCATTGAAATTTTATATAAAAATATTGTAAATTTTTGAACATTTCCTCTTTGAAAACCTGATTTCTCATCGTGTTTGCTGGATTAATTTTCAATTAAATTTTATAACTTCTATGAATTGAATTTGTAAAAAATAGATTCCATATTTTTAATCAGAATAATTTTTATTATATAATAATTTCAACTTAATATTTTACCAAAATTAATAGTGAAAACAATAAAAAATTAATTACCGCAATTAAGATAAAAATGGGTTTATCGAGGGTTAAAGTAAAAAATGAAAATAGTTAAAATGACCTAAAAACTATTTTAAAAACTATTTTATAGACATATTTTGACCCTATAATATCTAATTATTAATAATATTCCATTTTTACCATTTTTTCTTGTGAAAAATGTAAGTACGCATTTTTCTTTTCAGATATTACAAGTGTGTCACTCACCTCACTTATAAAAGGACACCCCCACACCTTTCTTCTTCACACCATAAAACCCTTTTAGTTTGATAAATACCTACCCAAATCACTTAACAACTTACCTAATCTCATCCTATAAGAATTAGTTTTAGCATAAATATAACCTAATAAGACTTTTGGTGATAACCTAAGGAGGTTATCCAAAGCAGAGGTAATATTTTTCAACAAGCATTTTTATTTCATTTATATCTCTACCTCCTTAAAATATGATTAAAACATGATGATATAATAAAATAAGTATATAAAATAAAATCATATGTTTTTATATTAACTGTATGACCTAAAACCAAATTCACTTCCATCAAATGGGTTATGAAATCATCGTTCGTGTGTACGGCGGACTATCACCTCGTGAACTGATGTCATTTATTTTTCCATTACCATCTCTCGTGGTTGGGTATTATGATGGATACAAAGTATATATATTATATTTATAACATAATTATACATATTTATTCATTATATCATATATAAATTTTTAATTATCATTCTATAGGGGATGCGATAGCATTGCTTCTGTGTACGGAAAACTACAGCCTCACGAAACAATGTGATTCGTTTTCACTAACAATTTACATGGAAGATAATAAGGATAAATATATGTTATAATTATGATATTAATTTATTATTTTTAATTATTAAAATATAATATATCATTTTATTTCTTACATTTTCACTTATTGAAAGATGACAATGTTGTTCATGTATGTGTGGACTACAGCCTTCAGGAAGCGATGTGACTCTCTTTTCATCACCACAGCACATAGATGATATGTATAAGTATATTTAAAGAAATAATATTTTATTTGTGATATTATGATAATTATTTAAATATAATATATTACTTACCTTATTTTCATAATGATCTTTTAAAAATGGAAATATTACTCATGCGTACGTACATCATATCATCTTCATGATTGTAACAAACTTCATTTATCAAAACCATTTTTCATGATTGATATTAAAAGTATAATTTATGTATAAATATTATAATTATTTCATTATTATTATTATGGTGATTATGTAACCATGAGCAATGTAAGAGGAACAAAAATAACAAATCAAAACATATACAAAAAATAGAGCAGTTATTACCTGAAACATGATTTTAACAAGGAATTGTTAATAAATGGGTAATAAAATGTCATAATTAAAAAATATGTGTTATGGTATATGTATATATATACATAATTATTTTTATGAAATATATATAATAAAATTATATTTATTATACATGATATTCGAATGTTTACGAAGGAAGTCGAGACTTAAGGTAAGATATTTTTGTCTCTATTTTTACTTCTATGAGACACATGCCATATTCACCACCTATTTATTTTATACGGTGAATATAAATCCCATGAATTTATTTTATGATTATTATCATGAAAATTATTTGGATTTACATATCTATTTTATAATCTCTCCTTCATGGGGTTTACAGTGCAAAAGTTACCAAAAGTTGTAAGGGATTTTTTGTCTCGATTTTCTTTCTTTGAGACATATGTTATATTTTGAACCTATATTCTTTTATAAGGTGTATATATATAATTTTTAACATGTAATATCATAGATTTATTTATTCTCATGATATTTTAAATTTTATTTTATTTTATTGCTTCATGGGGCTTATGCTTCAAAGTTACTTAAGTGGTAAAGATTTTATGTTACAATCTCGTTGTTTATTAGGATTATTTATGATTATGTTTCCAATGATATAACCTTATAGTCCATCTATAAAGAAAATCATGAATTTTATTATAATTTTGTTAGGTTATGATAATACATGTTTTACCTTAATTTTTCTCTCTTTATGTACTTAATATTTTAAAAATAATGTTTTTATGAAAACCATTTTTTCAGTCAAAAACCATTTTCTTCCAAAACATGTTTTTTTAGAAAAATAAAAAAGAAATTAACATTTTTTAAAACAATTTATTAAAAATATTTTTAACCATGTTTTAGTTTTTAAAAAATGTTTTAAATTTAATCTCAATGTTCTTTTCAAAAATAATTCTCATTTGTATTTTATCAAAATGTGAAAAGAATATTCATTTTTAACGTACATGACATGACTAGTATTATATGATTTCATGAACATTCAATAATTTCAATCTTCCCTTATAATTTTTCAAATTTATTTTCAAAAAAAATCCTTAATATTTGGTAAATTTTTAGTTTTTAAATAAATTATTTCTAAACAAAAAGGATTTTGAAAAAAAATTAAGTTTTAAAAAGTGTTTTTAAAAAAAAGATATTTTTCTTAATAAATGTTTTAAATTATTTTTAAATATTCCTTTATAAGTTTTCAAGGTTATTTTCAAAGAAAATTATTTCCAAAATATTTTATGAATTTTTAGTTTTAAAAAGTGATTTTCAAAGAAATTTTTCCTTCCTCAGGAAATGTTCCTAGTGATTTATCTTTCAAAATAATTTTCCATATAATATGAAATCCTTTTATATAAATTATGATTTTTTGGGGATGTGAACCAAGGATACCATTCTTATTCCTTATCTGAATGGTTTACAATTATAATATTTTTATGAAATGTGTTTCTTTTTCCATGGGTTATACCATGATAATATTCTAATGAAACCCACTTCACTTCTTTTTTCTACGGGTTATGGTATGATGAAAGAATGAAATGATTATAAAACCTATCTCTTCTATATAGGTTATTCTATGATTAAATTTTTTTGAAACCCATTTCAATCAATTGTTTACGATTTGATGTAAGTTTTATGTTATTGCGGCACACATATTTATGATATTTATTATGTGATGGGTGGGACCTATATCTCCATCAAATGCACTGGGTAAGGATTTATATCTCATGAGATAGATAGGATTGAAATGGGGAGTGAAACTAGTTCAGTAAGGTACTTTGTCTTCTATGATGGTCTTGGGAGTGAACCTTGACTACTATGATAGTTTGGGGAGTGAATTTATTCCACTATTACAGCCTTTTCAGTGATCCTTGACTACTATGGTAATGATTTTATATACTTATGTGTATTCCACAACTCTTTGTATTATGCCAATTTTATTCCCTCATGGATCATGTTCTTTGATTTCTTTATGATTTATATATTATGAACTTCAAATATTTATGCAATGACAAAATATTATGATCTTTAATATACAGGTTATGGTTTTTAAATTTTATGCTCGTGTTCCCATACCCTTATGTTCATGATATGCTTATACATCTCCCTTATTTACCCTTTCTGAGCTTTTGAGCTCACTCTTTCTAATGTTTCCTTCCCCAAAGTTATGAAGAAATTTTTTAAGTAGGGTTTTCTATGAAGAGTACATAATGCGAAGATCATTATGGGAGACATTGAAGATTATTTATGAATTAAGAAGAATTATTTCCTGGTTTCCAAAGTCAATAAACTATTACGGTACTTGGGCATGTTTTTGTGTAATTTAATAAATAATAATCTAAAAAGGTATAATATCCATGTATGAGAAGACTGGGTCTCTATAATCTGACTCTTGAACCCTAAGCTGGTGATACCTCGACCAAAGATCGATTTTCAAAAACCAATTCACCCAATTTAAAAGATCAAACAATTCATCCACACAGGGAAAAGAGTACTTATTCTTAACATTCAACTTGTTTAACTTTCTATAGTCCATTCACAAATGAATAGAACCATCAGCCATCTTGGAAAAGATCATGGGGGATTCCCACAAAGAAACATTGGGATGAATAAATCCCTTCTCAGGAAAATTATCCAAACGAATCTTGATCTATTTTAGATCAATGAATTCCATGTGATAGAAGGGTATAGAAATTGAATATGTACCCATCACTACATTTAATGATAATTATAACTCATTATCTAGAGTAATTCCAAATAATTCATCTAGGAAAATCTCATGAATGTCCTGAATGACCAAGGTAAGATCAATAGAAGAGGGTACATCATCGGGCCCAACTACAACGGTAGAGAATAAGCTTGTGATCTTTATGAAAGAAGGTCCCTCAAGACTATCCCTTGAATCCCACTCTCCCTAGAATACCCATGAACTCTCATTGGCTATAGAGAATAAAACACACTAATGATAACAATCAATCTCAACATGGTGATCTACAATCCAATCCATCTCAATGATGATATCGAACATATCTAGATTAAGAACCAATAAATCCTCACCTAACTCCACATGAGATATTGAAAGAGAATAAGATAGACAATGAAACCTATACTCTTTCAACTTTCCAAGAGGAATTTCTAGCTCCATAATAAAGGAAATAATCTATATCAAAAGTTTTTTTACATAAAAAAATAAGAAGTTATAAATTATGGTGAGGAACCTATATCAATTAGATAATTTTCTATATAATATTCAACAAAGATAGTATTTATCACTGTAGCTGGGCCCATATCATCATCTTCTATAAAATCATCCACTATGTGAAGGAACTTTTCTCCCAAGGATTGGGGTTGTATCTTTATAGACGTTAAATATCCTAACTTCACCACAGTTTCCACTAGTTATGATGATCCCTGACTATAATGTTGCATAGATAAATCCTCACAGAACCTATATAGATATACTTGATTTCCATAATCACTAAAAAACTCCACAGGTGAAGGATAAGACCACCATGTGTTCCATACCTTTCCATGCTGATAGGAATTCAAGGGAACACATCTGACTACTACTGATGGTGTTGAGGAGGCCCACTACTGAGAACCAACTCCACCACCATTATGGTTATCATGTCACTTCCTCTTCTTTTCCTATATGGAACTGAAACTGCCTCTAGGTGGGAGAGAAGAGCCCAAGAAGCCAATATTTCCTGCCATATTCATTTCTACCATCATTTCCCTACCAACCATCTCAACATAGGTGGTGAGATTTTGGATTTATACCTATGATAATATGTTAGGATGAAAACCCCATAGGTATTTCTAAACCTTCAGCAGATCATTCATCACCACCTACAAAGAAAAATCAACCAACTCTGCAAAATGGTTAGTGTACTCTGAAACTAAATGTTATCCCTACTGTAAGGAGAGGAACTCCAAGGAATTTATTATCATTAGAGATTTTGAGAATAACTACTAAAATAATTATTTCTTGAATCCCTTCCACTCCAATTACACATTTCATTTTTTCTAAACTATAGATTCCCATTATCTCTTTTTTGGACCCTCAATCTTGAACATTTCATATTTCACCTTGATAGACTCAGGTGTCTCCAGGAAGTTGAACACCTAATCGATCTTGTCTATAAATTCCTCCTTATCATGGGATCTATCATACCCTTAAATAATTTGAGCTTATCACATAGAAACTCTTGAACTTGATCCCAGTGAAGACCCAACCCCAGAAAACCTAGAGTTGGTGCCTTGAATCATGATGTGTAATTATTCACAAAAACAAGCACTGATAAATTACACATCATGTCCCATGAAGAGGATTGAATTTGGTTCAGGTTCTAGGAAACCAGCCACTTCTGTCATACTTCTATAGCTCAAATTGATACCTGAAAAATTTTAATAAAAACATAGGGTGAGCATATGAATGCCCAGTAAGGGGGTTTTAAAAATAACATATTAAACCAATATAACTTTTGAAAACATTCTTTAAAACTTTCCATAAAACATTTTTCTTAGAGAATTTTTAACACATGTAACTCTTTATAATAATAAAAGTGCCTAATTAAAGCATGCCAACAAAATTACAAGGGAACAAAATTCAATTATAGGCATTCTCATTTAGAGTAATGATTATAAGACATTCAAAATAAGCATGAAATATGAATACACAAGTACAATTTTAACAACTAAGAGTAATTCATGATCATAGTTTCCCATAAGAAACTTCAATTTCATATTTTAATATTGTGAAACATACACTGGCCATTAAAATCTCTAAATATTGAAAAAATACTATGTCATAACTTATACTTATTTTGATTCTCATAATCATAAGCTCTTTAACCATGGATATTATACTAGTTTAATAATCCTCTGTTTAATTAATTTACATAATCATAATGAGGAAAGTGCATATGTCAAACTGTGTCAAGGCCTCAGCCAAGACGTCTAATGATTAAGGCCTCATCCAAAATCCATAACTCATAATTGGGAAAGGCCTTGGACAATTCCGCTTCTAGTTGTCTCATGAGACCTACTGATGCACTGAGGGGCTGTAGCGGGCCCCACCCGTCACATACTAAGTCCAATGCATTACTCATATCTCTAAATCAAAGTTCACATACCACTTGATTTATTAAATCACATATCACTTATCATACTAAGTGTATGAATTACTTGGTTTCTTACTTCCCATTATTCAAAGTGTCATATACTGCCTTGAATAGTTTAATTTCACAATTCATTATATTCAAGGTGTCCCATACCACTTTGAGTAATTTAATTTCTTATCTCATTATTATGGTATGCCACATGCATGCATTATTTAGTGTAACTATAAATAAAATTGAATATGAAACCATTTAATCCAAAAACACATAATATAATAGATAACATTTTATTGAAGGCATACTTGGTTCACTACACATTATTTGTACATGAGTCAATTACTAAAGTACATTAAATAATGGATGAGAAGTGGATTTCCACATGAGATGTTAAAATAATAACTCTTTAATTTAAAATCCTTAATCCATGAATGAAAACACATGTTATTTAATATGATGATAAAAGTTTCAGTGATCAAGCAATAAGATTACATCATTACTTAACTAACAACAATCACCGCAGTTGATAGAACATTAAGTGATCATAACATGATCACATGGTTTAACACACCCTTTTTATCCTATAATATATTTTGGTCAAATCAAAAGTATATATTCTTTTTAATCATAAAACATAACAAGATCAATTATATAATACATTTGAAACATTAAATTATAACAAGGCAAATATCATTAAAAGTTATTTAGCTAAAACAAGTTTGACATACTTTATGGATTTAGGACATACATATTTAAATAAATACCTATTGTTTGGATTACACAAAGATTAATATTCATTAAATTCTTACAAGAATTAATTGTATCATTGTATTAATTAAATTATAATAATCCATACATGAATTTAGGGTTTTTGAAACTATAACCGTATATACACAAAGAGTATATATAATTATACATAATTAAATTGGGTTTAATAATTTCTCATAAGTATTAAATACTTTAAAACATATTAAATACACCATTATCACTTGATTAAAAACTAAACCATGTTAGGTTCATAACATGTGTAACTATATATATATATAATAACATACATAATTGGGTAAAAGTGATATGAAAAATATAGTTCTTCACATTTTTAGGTTCTAAATTTGACTTCGAACGACAAGATTAAAAACCATAAACCAAGACATAAAGAGTTTATGTAAATCAATGGGCCATAAATTTATATATTTATATATATATATATATATTTATTTACATAGCCGATTATATATATATATATATAAGGTAAGAAATTAAGTTTGCATGAGGTATTCATGTTTCGGGTCTACTAATACCATATAACTCAAAAATCTCAAAGCTCTAAATCGAGTAAAGAAGGGTTCAAACCCAAATCGTAAGATTCATATAAATATATACAAGTGTACAAAAATATAAAACTTAAACTCATGATCAAGGAAATATAAATCCCTTAACTTATCTTGAGGAGGAAGAAGGGCTCGGGAGAAATCGTTGAAGCTCACTCGAAGGTTGAGTGAGGAAGATCTGAGAGATTCTTTGGGGGAAAATGGTTTCTTAAATAAATTATAATTCACTAGACTTTTACCAAATTAAATAAGAACACATGAAAAGGAATCGAGGCCACTATAGTATATTAAAAGACTAGGGGTCGGTCCTTGTGGAAACCGCATGAAAGATGGGGGACCAGTGGCTGTCATGTGTGGAGAAAATGGTGCAAGAATAGGGTGTAGGGTTCTAGTGCAGTACACACCACGGGGAAGAAGAAGACGGTGCTATGGAAAGAAACCGAGAGAATACGGATGGTCAGGATCAAGTTTGACCTTGATCCAACAGTTGGGGCGCGTCCGCAGTTTAAAAAGAATTAGGCGGCTCAGATTAATTATGAGTTTGATCGGATGATCCCAGATCAACGCAGTGTTTTAAAACTCTCGGCCGTCCGTGATTAGATCTATGTTTGATCAAACAGTCTAAAAAACGTGGTGGTGGAACGCAGTTGCTGAGGGTCGAACACGGTATCGGGATCGACGGCCCAGATCACGTGTGACGCGATCCAACGGCCCAGATCCTGTTTCGCCTAGAAAAACACATCCCACATTGAATTTTAGAGACACTCTCAACCCCTTTATAAGCCTGAGTCCCTGAATAAAGGCTCATAAAAAACACAGCACACACCTAGGGAGACTTATACACAGGCTCCCACCCCCATAGTCTTTGGCCTACCCCTACCTCGTTGTGGCCTAGCACCCACGGTGGCGCGCTCCAAACTCATGTGTGCTCATGTGATCCCTTCAGGGAACCTATGCCCATTCTCGAGCTAGACTTGGCTTGGGCTAAGGGCTAGGCTCATTCACCTAGCGTTAGTTGCCTTACTTGGCCCAACTATAAAGGGCTGGCCCTAGCAGGCCTATTTTTTATAAAAACTAATGTGAAAAAATTATAAAGTCTTAAGGAAAATAATACATTTATTAAAACTATATAAAAAATTATCCTTTTAAACATGATATTTAAACATTAGAAGGCTAATGAATACAAATTATACCTTGCCTTAGCTCAAATTATTTACAAGCACTAAACCTTCGACATACAAAGTTATAAATTGAATGATAATTCTTATACTAGTATTATAGAATTCAAAACTTAGTTTAAACAAAAACATAGTTTAATTATAAGAAATTAAACATAGTTTAAAACACTGTTTAAGAAATGAAAATCTTTACAATATATTAGAGATGTCTGCAAATTGTTTTGAATTCTTTATTACATTTCAAAATCACTTAAGTTTAAATCAAACTATTTCACTATGTCCTTTTTAAAGTTCATGTTTAGGGGAAGTTTTATAATTTTTCAATCCATAACTTAATTATTTTGAGAAATAAATTATACTCACATGTATTCAATTAATTCTCCAGCAAGGAAAATGGATATATTTATAGTCTTTATAGTTCCACAGTCACCCAAGGAAACGGTCAAATTAGTGTCTTATAAAACCAATCCTTAGGGTGTCCTAAAACTCAAGACAAAGAATAATATGGTTCACGTCATACCATTGGTTATTAGTGTGGCCGCAGTGGCTTTGTCCATTCTTATGTTTGTTATATCAGATTCTAAGGACCTATATTATCTTCTTGGGGTTCTCATTGTTTTGAGTGGTCTCCTTGTAATTTTGATAGGGTTTTTAATTGGTATATTTGGGTAGAATGGTTGCTTGTGATCTCGATAGCTTGTAAACACTTTGGTGTCCTATTTTAAATAAAAAGTTGTGTGTTTATCTTATAGTTTTTGTTCGGTTAAAAGAAATATTAAAAAAAGAATAAAATTATCAGTATACGAGACGCAAGTTTTGGGGTGTTACAATCCCTATCCCCTCCAAATCCTAGTTATGGATCAACAACTTGGTTATAAACCATCAGTACATTATTTTTTATGGAACAAATCACCCGTATGAAAGCCTCTTGGAGATTATGATCCAAATGAGGATTCCCTTGAGAATTATCTCTCATTAGACGCTCCTAAGGAACCCATGAAACACATATCAGAGTCTTGTTTCTACATACTAAAAGAGGAAATAATAGATCATATAATGAAAAATATCTCATTTTAGACAAAAATAACATAATAATAAACTAATATCAAGGTTAAAACCCAACATAAGAGATTCAAATCATGATATATCTTGGTAACTTAAGACTCTTCGTGGAAAGATTTGGCTAGGCACTCACTACAACCAACCCCTCAAGTCCTAAAAGTACTATCTCCTATTGAACAACTTCCCAAGACTAAGAATAAATTTCTCTAATACTAAATTTTTGTATCCCAACCTAGATAATCCATTCAACAATGCTCTAAACTGGACCACAAAAATACTCAAAGGGTATTCTTGATCCCCATAAGCCAGTGAATTGCACCCATGCATCCAACGATAACCAGAGGGATTGAATTTCCTAACTTGAAACAAGATACACGGAATATATATATATATAAATATAAAATATATATGTCATAGAGAAATAATATAAATGGTAATTATATAACTAAGAGTGGTATGATAAAAACCCAAAGTATACGTCCAAAAAAACAACTGAAACTGCCAAAAGATACTCCATGTGACATGTGGCCAACATCCCACCATATCACCAATAAATACTCATACCCAACTAACATAAATTTTTCCACCTCACTACGGCACTTTTCCTTATCTTTCATCAGATAAATTAAGGTTTTCACACACTTGAGGGAGTGTGTAGGGTGTGAGCTAAACATACTCGGTAGGATCTGGCCCAGGTGTTCTATAATGAGTCTCTATACAATAATCCTTATATTCTAAATTTAAAGAAAACATGGCATGATAAATGATTGAATAGTTTTATTTCAAAAATTTTGGGACCAAATTGGATGGATAAGGAAGTAAGAAAAGTTTATTGTTACAGAGTGTTGTCTTTTGTTGTAAAAAAGATAAATCAATTCACTTTTTAAAGGACTTGTAAACCAGACGATGCTTTGCTGATTTGTACTTCAGAAATATCATAAGTTAGGAGAACTTGTGATGAAATCCTTATGAAAAAAAGGAGTAGAAATGATGATGTCAGTCACATACAGTTTTGATTGGAAGGAATGATGTTCCTGGAAGATAAGGAAGTTTTAGTACTTACCATTGTAACTCTGATGATGTTAATGCTGATCTGTCAAAGGATATATATCATGATAGCAGAGTTCATGATGAAAGCTGAAGAATGGTTATGGGAAGCAGTGAAGAGAGAAATGACAAAGGAACATACCATATGGAGGTGGCACGAAAGAACAGTTTAAGGTGGCGCCGTTTTCTAGTATTTGCCAAATTTTGGGGCCTGAAAATCAGTAAATGTAAAGAAGTAATTTTGGAAAAGGAAAGAAAGTGGTGCGCAAGTCAAGAGTGTCATGAAAGTTTTGGCGTGCAAGTATTGGCGCGCAATTATTGGTGCGCAATTATTGGTACACAAGTATAAGTGGCACAGAAGTCATATTTCAAAGATCATCCAATCAAAATATGAAAAAGGAAATAAAGTGACGTGCAAGTTAGAAAGTGTCGCGCAAGTCAAGAGTGTCACGCAAGTATTGGCGCACAAGTCTTGGAGCACAAGTACATGTTGCGCACAAGTCATATTCCAACATCATCATATCAAATATGATAAAGGAAAGAAAGTGTCACGCAAGTGATGAAGCGGCGCGCAAGTGATGAAGCGGCGCGCAAGTGATGAAGCGGTGCACAAGTGATGAAGCGGCGCGCAAGTGATGAAGTGGCGTGCAAGTGATGGAGCGGCGCGCAAGTATTGGGGTGCAATTGTATGGGGCGCACAAGTCACAAAAATGCCTATAAATAGATGATTATCCTCCTCATTTTTTAAGGCTCAATACTTGAGAATTATCTTTGATCTCTGGGTGCGCAAGTAGAGAGTTGGGCGCACAAGTTGAGGGTTTCTTAGAAGGCATGCAAGTTGGGGACGCACAAGTAGGAGGCGCACAAGTGGAAGTAGGCACGAAAGTTGCAAGAAGGAAGCACATCTGAAGGAAAGTGTGCACGTAGGTAGAGCACAAGAAGAGGTGCGCAAGTGCAAGTAGGCACGCAAGTGAAAGGAGGCGTGCAAGTGGAAGTGGACATGCAAGATGTTTTGCTCTGGGAGGTTCTACCAGCTTCTGGGTAGGAAAGTGAAGAATTGCTTTGAAAGATTTGATTTGTGTAAGCTCATTAAGAAGCACTGATCCATTGTATTACCCTATTTGTGCTAAGAGGGAGCACACACAATATTGGATTGTTTTTAAAGTGCTGCACGAGTGTAAGGGTATATTCTACTCGTTTTATTCCACATCAAAGGATTGTTTTCTAGTGTATTGTGTGGTACTGGATTGTTTCTGTACCATACCAAGGACGTAGCTACTCTTGTTGAGTAGTGAACCTTGTAAATCTTGTGTTCTTATGGTTGTGTGTGTTCAGCAGGGAATAAACTCTTTAACAGGAGGCTAAGGTTGTTTCAAAAAGGGGAAACTTAAAAAGAAAAAGATATCACTGATTCACCCCCTCCCCCTCTCAATGATACTTGGATCCAAACTAGGAACTTCAAAAATAAGGGTAAACGGTTTCCCGTTTCTCTAATTCTTTCACAAAACCAGGAAATAAAATTTAAAAGCATAATTTCTATATACCATTTACGTTTATCAAAGTTGTAACATATCATATCAAATCAAAAAATAGTACAAAATATAAAGCACAATGTTAATCACCCCTAATATTACAAAATTCAAGATATCTAGGTCACTCGTACCTCAATAAACAATCAACAACTAGTGTATAGTCAAGTACCTAGAGTTGATAAATCCACAAACTAGGTATAGGGGAACTCCTTAAAAAGTGAACCCCCTATAATGTCAATCAAGTTCCTATAGCCAATGTAACTATGATCTGGGAATGGAATAATACCCCAAAAAGTGAACTCCCCTATAATTTCAATGGAAAAGTTCTAATATTAAACCCTCCACCTATGTAACCAAGTATCCCATGTACGGAATATATCAAATCAATTTTCAAAGGATTATCACATTTCCTAAATAATTCTAAACAACCCTTTTTTCATCAAAACATGATTTGAAAATCCTTTTCAAAATCCTTTTCATAGTGCTTTGAAAGAACATTTCTTTTACTAAAATGAGGAAAAAATCCATATTTTCTAAAAAAACCTTTTTAAAAACACAAATAACTCAATTCAAGGATCATTATAATTCATTTATAAAATCATTTATAAAGAAAAGAGCATCAATAGTTCAAATAACATAGGCTAGGGATAGAGAAACATACCAAAAACTCGGGTTGCACACCAACTTTGATGAGATCAAAACACCCTAAAATGGAAGGAATGAAAGAATAATGAATAGAGGCCATAACATTGATTATATCATATTAAAATCAATTTTCTATAATAAAATGGGTTTTAAATTTAGTTATATCATCTCATAACATGATATTCTCATGTGTTTCACCACAAACAACATCAGATCCCACCTCCAGAAGACAAGAGCACAATAGATATATGAGAAGAAGAGAAGGAAACATAAATATATATATATATGTATATATATATCCAAATAAATTATCATATAACCACTACCAAAATATTTAATAATGGTAAGAAGAAGAATAGATTGATAGAGAATAAATCAAACTTACCTGAAACATTGAGAATAGATCAAACCAGGATCGAATCACAAAATTAATAGGAGAAAAGGATCCTATATCTACAAGTAATATTATAATAATGATATATATATCCATATTAGGTCTTAAAAAGAGTATTATAGGGTTAATTATGGTTTATGGGGACTTTAATTTATGTTTATGCCCTTACTCAACTAGCTGAGCCAGATGCCACTGGTGAGTCGGTGTCCACTGCAACCATACAGTGGCTATTGCATGGTGCTATCAAAACCCATAAGTGGTTCCTTATAAACCCATTAGATATCTGGTGGCTTCTCACTAGCTGGCCAGTGGCTCCCTATAACCACCGTTTATCCCTAATTCTTTTGAAAACCCTCTAGAACTCCTCGGACGCCTCCCAAATCCAAAAAAACATATTAAACATAAAAAGAGAGTGTACCATAAATATGATATTAAAATTAAAATAAATTTAACGAATATTTGGATAATTGTAAAACCATTCTATAAAAAAAATTAAATAAAATATTGATATAAAAGAAAAATATTCCCAAACAAAGAGGAAATAAAGTATGATTTTTTTAAAAACAATCTCCCAGTCATTTTAAGTACCAAAGAGAGAAAAAATGAAAAATTATATGAAAATTAAATTAATAAAAAAAAGGATAAAAATTTAAAGGGGTTCATTATATAAGGATCATATAATTTCCCTTAATGTAAATTCAACCATAAAAAATCCTGAAATAAAATGAGATTGTAAAAGAAATTTATTACCTCAAGTTTGACATACCTTGTAATTAATTTTTATCACATGTATAATAAATTTAAATTTATTATAATTATATATATTAACCATATACATACTTATAATATATTATATTATCTACTTATAACATTTTAACATTATTTTATTTATAATTCTTAATTAAAATCTTAATTTCTAAGTGTTAACTGTTACATTTTTCATGTAAGTTTTGGTTTGTTACTAATTGTCCTTGAATTTTTCTCATGGTTATATCATCTCCATAATTTTAATCATGATATAAATATATTATATATCCATTGTAAAAATATTTATAATCATCCATGAAATGAATACATGAAAAATGAATCACACCGCTTCGTGGAGGTGGTAGTCCACATGTACGCATTAGCAACGTTATCATTTTTTAATGAGTGGAAGGGTAAGAAGGTAAATGATATGTTATATTTACATAATCATAATTTTTTCATTAACATCATATATATTCATTAGTTCAAACTTTAAAAAAATTCTAAGTAAAATGGTGATGAAAATTTAATTACATTGTTATGTGGATATGATAAGTCCTACATAAGCACAAGCTTTGTTTTCGCTTTCCATGGGATAAAAAGAAAGTAGAAAATGGTCGTTTAATCATAATAATAAAAATTCAGTATATTTAAGATACTTAATTCATTATTTTATAATGGATTTAATATATTTAGAGTTAGTAGAAGAATAAATAAAATGGAAACACCTAGTTAATATAATTACCACCCCTTTGGAGAACCTCCTTTGGATCTCTCCTTATGGACCTTAGATGTAATGCCCTGACCCCAGTTTCCTAGAGTAGACACTTTATTTATTACATTGGAATATTAAAAAGGAATACAAATACCAAAGGACTGAATATTTTAGTAGTTTTTGAAAATAATATTCATACATAAGTTCAACATTACAGCATGAAATGAAATGAAACATATAAATTCCATTGGAATCATCCACAACTCCTAGATTATAACTAAAAGTCATTAACAATATAGTTCTTCTAATCTTGGGGGAAAATAAAACATAATAAAGGGGTGAGATCATATTCTTATTAATGGTAAGTAATACAATGGAATTAATCATAAACATAAACACTAGTTATGGGGAGAAACTAAAAACACATGCCTTTTAACATATACTTGTGCATAATATGGCATAAATAAAAGCTGAAGAAATAATACCACAATAAAACCTAACTATGGATGTTATACAAGTCTAATAATCACATGGACTATCACTTTATTGTTTTATAATGAGGTAATTCATAATATGGGACTTCATAACAATTCTGTCAAGGCCTCATTCCAAGACCATATATAAATAGGTAAAAACCCAAATTAGTTTCTCTCATGAGACCTACCGATGCACTGAGGGGATATAGAGGACCACACAGACACTTACTAATTTCAATTCATTCCTCATATGAAAGGATTGAAATATAAACAACATATACATTCATATTGAAACTAACATATGAAATGTAAATCACTTTCCCCAATCATTAAACATAACATTAACCATTCAGAGTGATATGGTGAACGGTTTCAAGATAGAACATACATAGTGAAACTAATCATAAAAAAATCAATAAAATATGGTATATTATTTAATTAAATATTTATATCAATTAAAAATAAGAATCAAAAGGAGTTTTGAAAAAGATTAAATTACTCTTATAAAATCATCATGTAATTCTTTATAGAAATACTCTTTTACTTTGAAAAGAAGTGTTCTTTTGGAAAAATCTTTATATAAAACCAAAAGTGAATTAAGGCAGTTTTTTTTAAATAAAATAATTAATTTTATAAAAATAATGGTATCTTAAAAAAATTATAAATTTCATTTGAAAATAGGTAAGAATTTGAGAAGTTCCTTTGAAATGGGCTTATTTATCGGAAGAATTTTTGAAAGATCCTCTTAAAACACGTAACCCCCAATAAAATAAATAAGGATTATTATTGGTAAAAATATATATATAATTAATAAATAATTTATTAGGATTAAATAATAATAAATAATATTTTCATTGAGGTAAGTATAGAATAAGAGTAACCCAAATGAAAATGGAGGTTCGGGTAGAAAACCCTTACCTTGTGTTTGAATGTGTTTTGAACTTGACCTTAAGGTCCTGGAATATGAAATTAAAACCATTAATAATTTAATTAATAACCGATTAGTAATTTATTTAATTTATTATAATTTCATTAATTTCATTTATGTCCCTTTTATAAGTTATAATATTGAATTCTGTCATTTTGGAGTGTTCATTTCTGGATATTCATGATCAGTTCACTTGATTATAAGTATGGAAGATCATGTGGAATGGATATAATTTTCCATGTTGAATTTATATATTATTAATTAACATAAATTAGTGAAAAATGGTTATATATATTATTTGGTTACATGGTATAAGGATGAATCATTATATAAGTTATTTATTTATTATCTTTTAGATTTTTACGGTGGTTTTTTGATCACAACGAACTAGTTTTGTTCTATTATTTAATATCAAGTAAAAATTATGGTTCCAGAATAATTACATAAGATATAATACATATTTTAGAATATTTTTCAACCCTAAAAATGGTTTCATTACCTGCCTTGAAGGAGAAATTGAATAAAGAAGGCCTGTCATCCATGAAGGTTATAAATTGGCACCTCCCGAACAATGATTTCATTTTTTAAAATAAAAGAGTGAGAGTAATGAGATTGATGATGTATATTCCATTAACATGATATAATTACAGTATATATATTATACTAGAGTTATAATGATCATTTTGATAGAGGAGGTGATTATATAACAATAAATAAATAAGGAACTTGAAAAGAAAATAAAAGGAAATAGAAGAGGATTTTACCTCTTGGATACTCCTCCTTGAGAATCTCCTTAAGGGGATTGATTTTGGTCTTTTGGAAAGACCAAGAGCTACGTGATGTGGGGAGAGTATGTAGAACATTATTTGGTTAAAACTTTGAAAATATTAAAGGAATATATATGTGAGGAGAAGAGGGAGTGTGGGGTGGTTTTTATAGTAGAGGAGAGGGGTGATTTTTGAATATCTTATTCATTATTTTATTATTTTTCTCAAGACAAGAAATGGTGTTTCTTATTGGGACCAAAAATATTAATAAGTGCTTGTGAGTGATAACTAATAGTTTCTTACATCAAAAAATATTCAAGTAATAGCGTATTTATCTGATAATGTATTTATACCGTAAATTACCGTATTTTACTATCCACCAAAAATTCAAGTATTTCAGAAAAATACAAAAAATTCACCACAACTATTTTTTGATGTGTAAAATTTAAAAATGGACTCAATTTTATCAAAATATTTTTCTAAGTATATAGAATATAATTTTTAAATAAAATCATCATTTACTCAAAAAATATAGTTTTTAAAACTAAAACTGATATTATAATTCCCTGAAAAATTAACTAAGATATTATTAAATTATCCTAAAATCATAGGAAAACAATATATTTATTTAAGAATAGATTTTATGAAAATTAATTTTATTTTAAATAAACTTATTAATTTAAACATGTAATTAAATGTTCATTACCCACAAAAATACCAACACTTAATTATTAATTTTCAAAATATTCACTCTCATTTATAAGGTGCCTAAATTTTATTTATACTTACATGGGTGATGTTAAGGTTATTATTGTAATGGTTCGAACCTCTCTAGTGTATTCCTTTTCTGAAATATTGTGTTTGAGGTGTTCCAGGAGGTCAATGTGACTCATCCCCAACACTTTTCCAAATTTCTAGTTCTCTGAACAGTGTTTCCAGTTTTATAAATAGTGTCACGGTACCTCACAGTTGCTGCCTCACAGTTAATGTATCACGGTTCCTATCTCACGGTTACTATCTCACGGTTACTGTCTCATGGTTATGTTGGGTCGGAAGAAACCCCGGAGGGGATGATGGCAAGAGGGGGGTGAATTGCCTTTTTAAAAAAATTGATTAAGAAATTTAAATCAAAGTATAAATGCAGCGGAAAGTAAAGAGGCAAGACACAAGAACTTGATAACGGAGTTCGGCCAAAACCCGGCCTACGTCTCCGCTCCCAACTCAACCGTTGAGAGATTCCTACCGCTTGCTTTTCAATGGTTTTAGCAAGAAACCCACTAGGCTTTGAGGTAGCACTAGGACCTATTACAGCTTGCTTTTTATGGTTGAGCAAGAACCCACTTACTTTTAATGGTTAAGTAAGAACCCACTAGCCTTTTTACGGGTGAAGGCTAGCTCACCTAACTCAAGCTATTTAAAGGAAAGCTTGACAACCTATTCACACCTTAGTGGTGGTGTGAGAACCCAAAGAAAGAGGGGATGAGAAAAGAGTTTGGGGTTTGTAGGCACAAACCCAATTTTAAGCTCAAAAATGATAAACAAGAAAAACCGTGATTGGGAGAAGCCTTGGGCGCCTTTGATTGATTGAAGATGTTGAAGGCTGCTCCCAAGCTTCTTTGAAGGAGCTCCTTGGATGTGGAAGTTGTTGGAGCTAGGTGAGGTTCCTTGGAGGAAGTCCGCCGGAGGTACGCCAAAGATGGAAAATGTGTACGGTGGCTTCACAAATGTTCCGGTTAGTGTCCGGGGCTTCCTCAGCCTTTATTTATAGGCTAGGAACCCTTGGGGAGTCTTTGGAGCCGTTGGAGAGGTCTTCGGAGCCGTTGGAGGCCAAGTGGACAGGCTGGTCAAAAGCCCAACGGCTAGTTTGACTGGCTCCACCGGCTGGCCGGTACAGTCCCACCGGCTGGCCGGTGTTTGCAAAAGGGCATAGGATTCTTGTCCAGGTGCCACCGGATGGCCGGTACATCTCCACCGGCTGGCCGGTGCCTTGGTAGAGAGGAAGAGTCTTGATCCAGGCTCTACCGGTCGACCGGTGCAGAGCCACCGGTCGACCGGTGGCAAGACAGTAGCAAACACTATTTGAGCTGGGTGCCACAGGTCGACCGGTGGCAGAGCCACCGGTCGACCGGTGGGAAGGCAGTAGCTTCCACTGTTTGGTCTGGATGCCACCGGCTGGCCGGTGGTGAAGCCACCGGTCGGCCGGTGGACTGAATTTCAGTCCATTTCTGCCTCTTCCTTGGTCAACTTCTTGGCAATCAAATGCCTATCAACACAAACACTTAAAACACAATGTTAGATAAAAATGAAAGTGATTGTGATCATGAAAATCAAACAACGAGAGGTTCGAGATGTACAACAATCTCCCCCTATTTTGATGATCACAATCACCAAAACAATCAAAGTAAAATACTGAAATTAAAGACATTCTTAAAGGATAATTTGAAAATAAATCAAAGCATGATAGAGAAGACTCTCCCCCAATCAATCAAGGAATTTCTCCCCCTTTGTGATTATCAAAATAGAATGGGGCATAAAACTTGATTGAGGGAAATTTTGAAAAACAAGGGATGAGATTTGAAAATCAATTGAGATTTTTGAAATTGAAATGAAAATTTGAATAACAGTTTGAATTGAAAGTTTTGAATCAAGAATCAATTGAATTTTGAAATTTGAAACTAAATGAAATTTTTGAAATTTTGGAATCAAAAAATGAATAACAGTTTGAATTGAAAAAAGAATTGAAACAAAGAGTTGAAAAAGAAAAATTTGAATACACAACAAGGCTAAAAGATCCTAACTCCCCCTAAATAAAAACAATGAATCATCGGGGAGAGGGATTTTGAAAAGAGACAATTTTAGGTCCGGAGAGACTCGTCAAAAGGGATTTTTCAATCCAAACTTGTCTCATAGCGGGTCTTCTCCTATAAAATTCATCGGAAAAGAAAATAGACTTGGGCCTACCATACCGGGCGTTTTTGCAGTTACATTCATATATCATGTGCCCGGTTTTCTTACAATAATTACAGAATTTAAGACTAGAGCTCCCCCTTACAAAAATAGTTGGAGCATGGGAGGAGGAAGCTACATTTGTATATCCTAGCCCTTGGGTGGTTCTTGAAATTCGTTGGGAACCAAGCAAATTTGAAAGATTTTGTTCCCCTTGGGTAAATTTAGCTAGGGATTCTCTAAGGTCCTTGATTGTTGATTCCAAAGAATCAACATTTGGGAAATTTTGGATTTTTAGGGACATCTCCTCCTTCTCTTTGAGAAGTTGTTCTTTTTTTCGGAGGAGAGTTTTTTGAAAGACTTTTTCAAAGCAACGAATTTTGAAGAAAGCTCATGAAAACCTTTTTCTAGTTGGTCTCTAGCGTGTGAGAGTTCTTCATAAGATAAATGATTTAAAGAATTGGAATTTGAAGAACATGAGGAAGAGGAATCGGAAGATGTTACCTCATGAAATGCCATTAGGCATTTGTTACCGTTGTCGCTTGAGGAGGAGGAGGATGATGAAGAGGAGGTGTCACTCCATGTTGCCTTGAGGACCTTCTTCTTTCCTTTTTCCTTGGCCCGTTTTTTGTTGAGTGGGCAATCGGGCTTGTAATGGCCCTTTTCGCCGCACCCGTAGCATTTCACCTTGGGCTCGGGTCTTGCGGTGGGTTCTTGCTTTCGATGCTTGCGGGATTTCTTCTTCTTCTTGTGCATCTTCATGAATTTTTTCATTTGGCGGGCGAGATTCTCCATTTCTGAGTCGCCGCTTGATGATGAGGAAGGAGATGAGGAAGAAGATGAGGAGGAGCTTACTTCCTTTTGTACCTTGAGGGCGATGTTCTTTGGGGTCTTGATTGGTGTGCCCTCCTTTTGTGCTTGTCTCCTCATCGTGATCTCATAAGTCATGAGAGATCCGATGAGCTCCTCTACCGGCATATTTTTGATGTCTTTTGCTTCTTGAATCGCCGTGACCTTCGGTGCCCATTTGCTTGGTAGGATCCATAGGATCTTCTTCACCATAGTTTCAGCTGAAACATCATCACCAAGGGACTTTCTCCCATTGCACACGTCAGTAAATCGTGTAAACATTTCAGAAATAGACTCATTTGGATGCATTGAAAAAGATTCAAAATCCTGTCTATACATATCTAATCTAGTATCCTTGACTTTATTAGTGCCTTCATGGGTCACTTCTAAAAGCTTCCAAATTTCATGTGCGGAGGTGCAAGTGGATACACGATTAAATTCATTTCTATCTAACCCGCAATGAAGAGCATTCATGGCTTTGCCATCAAGCTCAAAATTTTTAATATCGGCGGGGGTCCATTTGGATTCGTCGGGGGAAGAGAGAGTGTAACCTTGCATGACTATTTTAAAAATGGGATATCCTATACTTCTTAAAAAGGTGGTCATGCGGGTTTTCCAATAATTATAGTCGGACCCATCAAAAAATGGAGCCCGACCCAATGAGTAGCCCTCGGGGGCGAAAGAAGTTGATGCCATCTAAATGGATCTTAAATTTGAAACCGGGTTAGGGATTTATTCAAAGTTCCCTTTGATACCAATTGTTAGATCGGAAGAAACACAACGGGGAATGATGGCAAGAGGGGGGTGAATTGCCTTTTTAAAAAAATTGATTAAGAAATTTAAATCAAAGTATAAATGCAGCGGAAAGTAAAGAGGCAAGACACAAGAACTTGATAACGGAGTTCGGCCAAAACCCGGCCTACGTCTCCGCTCCCAACTCAACCGTTGAGAGATTCCTACCGCTTGCTTTTCAATGGTTTTAGCAAGAAACCCACTAGGCTTTGAGGTAGCACTAGGACCTATTACAGCTTGCTTTTTATGGTTGAGCAAGAACCCACTTACTTTTAATGGTTAAGTAAGAACCCACTAGCCTTTTTACGGGTGAAGGCTAGCTCACCTAACTCAAGCTATTTAAAGGAAAGCTTGACAACCTATTCACACCTTAGTGGTGGTGTGAGAACCCAAAGAAAGAGGGGATGAGAAAAGAGTTTGGGGTTTGTAGGCACAAACCCAATTTTAAGCTCAAAAATGATAAACAAGAAAAACCGTGATTGGGAGAAGCCTTGGGCGCCTTTGATTGATTGAAGATGTTGAAGGCTGCTCCCAAGCTTCTTTGAAGGAGCTCCTTGGATGTGGAAGTTGTTGGAGCTAGGTGAGGTTCCTTGGAGGAAGTCCGCCGGAGGTACGCCAAAGATGGAAAATGTGTACGGTGGCTTCACAAATGTTCCGGTTAGTGTCCGGGGCTTCCTCAGCCTTTATTTATAGGCTAGGAACCCTTGGGGAGTCTTTGGAGCCGTTGGAGAGGTCTTCGGAGCCGTTGGAGGCCAAGTGGACAGGCTGGTCAAAAGCCCAACGGCTAGTTTGACTGGCTCCACCGGCTGGCCGGTACAGTCCCACCGGCTGGCCGGTGTTTGCAAAAGGGCATAGGATTCTTGTCCAGGTGCCACCGGATGGCCGGTACATCTCCACCGGCTGGCCGGTGCCTTGGTAGAGAGGAAGAGTCTTGATCCAGGCTCTACCGGTCGACCGGTGCAGAGCCACCGGTCGACCGGTGGCAAGACAGTAGCAAACACTATTTGAGCTGGGTGCCACAGGTCGACCGGTGGCAGAGCCACCGGTCGACCGGTGGCAGAGCCACCGGTCGACCGGTGGGAAGGCAGTAGCTTCCACTGTTTGGTCTGGATGCCACCGGCTGGCCGGTGGTGAAGCCACCGGTCGGCCGGTGGACTGAATTTCAGTCCATTTCTGCCTCTTCCTTGGTCAACTTCTTGGCAATCAAATGCCTATCAACACAAACACTTAAAACACAATGTTAGATAAAAATGAAAGTGATTGTGATCATGAAAATCAAACAACGAGAGGTTCGAGATGTACAACAGGTTACTGTCTCACAGTTACTGTCTCGCGGTTACTGTCTCATGGTTACTGTCTCACGGTTACTGTCTCATGGTTATTGTCTCACAGTTACTATCTCAGAGTTACTATCTCACTGTTACTGTCTCATTGTTACTATCTCACAGTTACAGACTCATATTTACTATCTCGGAGTTACTATCTCATAGTTGTTGTCTGACAGTGACTGTCTCAAAGTTACAGTCTCATAGTTACTGTCTCATAGTTACTTTCTCATAGTTACTATCTCATGAATAGTGTTTCCAGAACTGTTTCATATTTCCTTTGCTAAATTTCTAGATTTTTTTCCAGTTTTGCCAATTTAATGTTTTCTTTTACGTAAAAATCATTTAAGAACTTGTTTTAAGGTATTTAAGGCCGAATCAAATTTCATAACTCCTATATTAATTTTCTTAATGCCCAATATGCATTTACTTGGTCAAAACGTGTGGTTTTATGAGATCCTCTTTTAATGGAAAATCCATTGTATCTTAAACTGCTACTCTGTTAAATCCTCTAAAGGGACAATATATCTTCCTCCCTTATTCTTCTTCTTTTTTCTCTGGTGAGAGACACTCAAACCTCTCCTTAATTCCCATAGTATTCATGAGATCAAACGTTTCCCCATGGATTGGTTTCCCTCGACATTCTTCTTGCTCCAAGTGAACCCCTATTTTGGTACAACCAAGCAGTATCCATCAATCTTCGATATAAGGTATGATTTATCGTCGTTATTTGTGGTTCATTTTCTCTTGTTCCTACTTTCCATATTATGGCATGTTATCTCCATGATTCTAATGGATTTTCTTGGGTTTCGAATTGTGCAGTCGTACCGCGACATTCTTGGGTGGATGCATTTATCACAGGCAGAGGCGATCATGATCTGTTGTGTGGATCATTCTCGTATAAAAGATATAAGGAACTACTTGAGGTAGGGGATTTGTTGATTATATTTTCTTTTATGTGAAACTATAGAGTTAGCATGTTTTATCCAAATTGATCACAACGTAATTGACATAATAAATATTTGAACCGGATAAATAAATTCATATCGATCGTATGTTATTTCCTCTTTTTTTTATAGATAGTGTGATATCTATGCTTTATTTGTTTAGATTTTTATTCTTGATAGAAATTGGTAAATAACGTAAATCTAGAATTAATTGATAATTTTTTAGATATAGATAAATAGGCGTGTAAATGAATCTAGTTGTTGTTTTTGTAATTTTAAATTAATCAAATAGATGTTGTAAGCATGTTTAATCAATTTTTTATTGCTATGATATCTTTCTATTTAGGTTACCCAAAGTTGGAACCTAAAAATAATAAATCAGTTAATTCCGGATGGATTAAATAAATGGTTATTTGATAAAAATATAATTAATCATAGGGTTCTGAGTAACCTTCTTGTTTGTAAAGGCTAAGAACCTTATACTTGGAGTTGTGAGAGCTCATTATGTATAAAGGAAGAATGACATGTTTAAGGTCCAAGATCCTAGTTGATATAATGTTTTTTTCCTGCTTCTTTTGTATTGATGTGATCTTGGATAGTTGGTGTGATATGTGGGGTAAGGGAGGCCCATTGGTTGTGGCAGCGGTTGATGCCTAAAGTGGCGAGATGCATCGGTTTCTACATGTGGGTTTCAGGGAGGACACGGAAGATGATGAAGAGGGTTGGATGTGAATGTTTGGATGCTTAATGATTCTTGTTGGTTGTTTATATACGTTACATTCCCCACTACTCAAGGTAGTAGGTATTTCTTACCCTCCTTCCAAAAGGGGAGAAGACGCGTGGGGTATTCCAAGTGCTTTCTGTGTTTAGTTTCCTGAGGGAGGATGGGTCTACGCTCTTTCTATAGGTGGAAAAGACCTGAAGGGTAATTCATATACTCACCGTGTTGAGCCCCCTTGTGTTTAGTAACTTAGAATGTTTTTCTATAATGCCTAGGAATATGGGAAAGTAATAATGTTGTTAATAAATTATTGAATAAATGATGTTAACCCATGGGGTTGGATCTTGCTGGGACACAATGTTGAGGTCGCAAATTTAAAGGAACAGTGAGCTTTGGGTGTGATGCTAATGAAATATAATGTGGAAATTATTAATTGTTAATTAATGTTTAAATAATTAATTAACATAAAATGAAAATGATAAAAATGGAATGAAGTAAGGTATTAAATCTATTTAAATGGTTGTGTGCTTATAGGATACCTAGTCTTAGAAGTGGAAGTCGGGAGTCTGAGAGACGTTAGCTTCAGTTGAGTCTTAGAATAGGTTATTCTCATAGTATGGTTGTGAGATATAGTATATTCTATAATTTTTTTGTTTCTATACGCTACTCCACCCTATCAGTTAGGGAAACCGACACCCTGGGGATTTTGAGCCCTGGGGGGGTGTTTTCCCCAACATTTTGGTGGGAGGATGGATGGCTGACTACCCCCTTTGGCCCCACTCTCTTCTCTTGGTAGTTACTTGTGATGGTAGGTATAGTGATTATTTTAACCCATATATGTGTGTAGAGGGATGTAATGGCTTGTGGTTATTCACACACATATATTCGGGATATATTTTCCTATGGAATACTATAGGTGTAATGTGTATAGTCTATGATGGTTTGAGGATCCTTACTCGGTGTATGGGCTATAATGGATTGAGGTATAATTCCCAACGTATGATACACGTTATGAGATCTATGTTGGATTCTAGAAACTACCTGGTTACTTTGATTACGTGGACATGGTGGTTTTGTTTCACGAGGTGCATGTTGTGGTTCTTTGCCCAGGTGTATGCGGGCTAGCCTTTTTGGAGAGAGATGACTAGGACGTGCGACGTTGGGGAAAAGCAACAAACTAGTGGGGAAGTAGTATTAGGGTACCCTTGATATTATTTATTACATTATATACTCTTGTATGTATTACTTGGTGAGAGTATCCATGGTGAGGCTGGGAACATAGTATACATGTTTAGGTGACAGGTTAGTTTCACTTGTTTTTCACTGTGCTTTAGCATGATTTCATTAATTTTTCATAAGAGGATCTGGGGAGGATCCTACTTAGTATACTGTTATGCTCACCTTATGTATATATAAACCATTTTTCAGGTCACTTGGAGAAGGTTGAAGATCAGGCTGGTTACTACTAGCTTGGGGTTGCAGGAGTTGTTTGGGCTTCGTGGTCGCTGTTGTTTTTAATTTCTTTTGGTACTTTCAGTTTTCCCTTTCAGTTTTAGTGGTTTTGTATGAAATTATATATGTGAACTTGGTATTTATTTTATATTGCAGTCTATGTTGGAGTTGGTTGGTCTCTATCATATCTCTCTCTTTCACATGTGTTATCTGAGAGGTTAATGTCTCCCATTTGTGTGTTTACTATAACCTTGGTGCTAGTCGCCAACTCGGGGCCTATTGGAGGCGGGACTCAGGGGTCACTATCTCCCTTCTCACATTGTCAGCCTAGGAGGGGTACACCTTGTGGGGAGGGGGTTGTGATAGACTGGTATTAGAGGTTTGGTTGAGGGATAGGATGGAGTTTGGTGTTAGGCACAAGTGAGGTTGCATGGGTTGGTAGGGAAACATTGTCGATCAAGTTTAGAAAGTGTTTTAAAAACTGAGGACCGGCTGAGACAGAGGCGTTTAGGGCCCCCTGTGATCTGATGCACGGACCATTAAGTTTATAATGGCTACTAAACTAGGTGATACTAGTTGCAGGGTAGAGACCTAGGAAAGGATCATGCATCATTATTATTTGTGCCTATGTTTGAATGGGTAGATTTTAGGATAGATTAACCTAAAATGAATAAAAGAAAACAATTAATTAATTAATGTTGATTCTTCCATATTCTAGGTTTATGAGCTCTAACTTTTTGTTATTTTATAGGTATGGCTCCAGGTCGACATCCTCATCAGGTTCGCATTGAAGATGTCAAACAGACTATGCCAGTAAATCGCAGCAGGATAGAGGTTGATGACGACGACACATTGAGGAGGAAACTCTGAGAGTTCTAGTTCCAGAGTCTTTAGAAGTATGAGGGCTTCGTTTCAAATTTATTCATGGAAGACTGGTTGGAGGAGGTCGATATAGGCTTCATTTTGATCCTTTCTCGGAAGGAGCACTGGGTTTATTTGGTTATGATGATGCTAAGTGGAGCAGTGAGGTAGTAGTGGTTCTTGTTCCTCAGAGATCACTAGGAGTTGGCGATATCATGGGAGGAGTTCTGAGACAAGTTTAGAGTCGAGTTTCTTTCTTTGACCATGAAGGCGTCTAGTCACCAGAAGATTACTACCCTTAGACAGGGGATCTCTAGTGTGTGAGAGTTTGGAATCCATTTTAGGAACCTTTTATTATATTCTTTGGACCTATTACCAGATGAGGAGGCCAGGGCGAGGCATTTTGAGGAGGCTTTGCGTCCAGAGATCTAGTGTCAGGTCACCCCATTTATGTTGAAGACATATCTGGGGGTGCTAGTGAGGGTAGAGGTCATCAAGAGTAAATTGGTTAGAACCAGTTTGTCAGGATAGGGGAGTCATCATGATTCCTCACGAAGTAGAGTCATGGTCCAAGGTTCCCAGTTTTCAGGGCAGAAGAGTTTTCGTTCAGCCGAGGGTAGGTCCCAGCCCTCAGGATCTCGTTTCTCCAAGGGTGGTGGCTCTCAGGCCTATGAAAAGGGATTAGGCACTTTTTTTTCCTATGGTGGTTGAGGTCATCAGCAGTGAGAGTGCCCGACCTTTCAGGGCAGTCATCATGTACTAGGTGTTCCACTCCAGGTTCCTCCATTGAGGTAGTTCCAGCCGAGGTAGCAGCAGAAAGTTTTACCAGCTTTAGATCAGAAGAGGGTAGATGGGGAAGGAAGAGGACATCCCTATGACGCTCCTCGTACTTAGAGAGTAGAGTGCATCCATGGTGGAGTTCATCATCTGGGTCAGAGGGTCTGTGGAGGAGGTTATGGTCAGATTCATGCTCTAGAATTGCTAGATCCAGGCGAGCCAGTCGTCGTTCGAGGTACCCTTTGCTTGTTTTCTACCTTAGTGTATGCCTTGTTTGATTCAGTAGTGACACACTCCTTCATATCACCTACCCTTTTCCATGATTTTGGACGTGAGGTAGAGAGGCTTACAGTGCCCTTGGCCTTGACTACACCAGTTGGAGGTCGAGTTGACTCTTTTGAAGTATGTAGATATTGTGAGCTAGTGTTGGGGTAGCACCGCTCTTGGGGAGATTTCCTATGTTTACGGATGCAACCATATGATTTCATCCTCAGCATGGATTTATTGTATTTAGTGCAGTCTATCATGGGTTACTTCAGGAGGCAGGTGGTGTTCTTAGATGTAGATGAAGAGACAGCAGTGTTTGTAGGTGAGCGAGACACTCGGATGGGTCGGAGGCCTATTCAATCCTTATCATCCAAGATGGCTGAGCTGATGCTGAGTTCTTTAGAGGTTCAGCAGTTCTCATTTCCTAGGGTCGTAGAATAGTACCCTGATGTTTTTTTAGAAGAGGTTGTAGCATTACCCCCCTCAATGAGAGATCGAGTTTGGGATCGAGATACAACCAGGAGCGTCTCCTATCTCTATGTCTCCATATAGGATGGATCCTTATAAGTTAAGAGAGCTATATATACAGCTTGATGTTCTGTTACAGTGCGGTTTCGTTCGGCCAAGTGTGTCACCATGGAGCGCACCAATTTTTTTGTAAAGAAGGATGATGGCATTTTGGGGTTGTGTATCGATTATCATTGCATAAACAAAGTGACAATGAATAATCACTATCCTCTTTCATGGATTGATGATTTATTTGATCAACTGAAGGGTGCAAGTTGGTTCTCAAAAATTGACTTGCAGTCAGGATATCATCAGATGCATGTGAAGGATGAGGATATCCTGAAGACTTATTTTCGTTGTTGTCATGCGCATTATGAGTTTGTTGTAATGCCATTCGGTGTGATGAATTCCCCAGTTGTGTTCATGGGATTGATGAGAGTTCTGTTCTGTGAGTTCCTGGACAAGTTTGTGGTATTTTTCATCGATGACATCCTTATTTACTCTACATATGAGGAGGAGCATGCATAGAATTTGCACGCCGTTTTGGGAGTTCTTTGCTAACAGAAGCTGTTTGAGAAGTTATCGAAGTGTGAGTTTTGGGATCGAGAAGTCTGTTTCTTAGGGAATGTTGTGTACCAGCAAGGAGTAGTTGTGGATCCATTAAAGATAGAAGTAGTTGTGTCTTGGGCATCCCCCAAGACAACGGCAGAGGTGAAAAGTTTCCTTGGTCTTGCAGGCTAATAAAGGAGTTTCGTAGCTAATTTATCTCAAGTTGTGACTCCTCTAACAACATTGACTAGGAAGGATCAGGTATTCATGTGGATTGATCATTATCTAGAAGCTTTAGAGTATCTGAAGGAGAATTTGGTAAGTTATCTAGTTCTTTGTCTTCCAGCAAAGGGAGTTCAGTTTGATGTTTACTGCGATTCTTCGCATCTGGGGTTAGGTTGTGCTTTGATGCAGCATAGATCGGTCATTTCTTATGGACTTAGACATTTTTATACCCATGAATGTAACTATTCCACTCACGATCTTGATTTGGTGGGAATGGTGTTTTCTTTGAAGTTTTGGAGACATTTCCTTATTGGTGAGCACTTTGTGGTTTTCACTAATCATAAGATCCTGAGGTATGTTTTATCCCAGTGTGACTTAAACTTGCAACAGTATTGATGGATGGAGTTATTATAGGAATATGACTTTGAAATATCATATACCCCTATAAAGGGGAATGTTGTAGCTAATGTGTTGAACCGTAAATCACATAGTGATGTAGTGTGTGAATCTGGTGATTCCTGGAGAGTAATGGAAGAACTTTCAGCATTACATATCAATATGGGAGAATTTGGGGGTAGAGATTGTCTTTTCTAAATGACACTACAGTCATATCTGGTGAAGGAGGTGGAAGAGTCCCAGTTGGGGGATCCTGAGGTGGAGGTCTGGAGAGACTGAGTTGTTTGTGGAGAGGCCCCTAATGGTTGGTTTAAGGATGAACAACACTGAGTGTTATATCATGGAAGGATTTTTGTTCATTTGGATATGCGTGAGATGGTTCTTAGAGAGTTCCATAGTTCACCTTTTTCATAACATCCTAGTGTGACAAAGATGTATCGAGCCTTGAGGAGTCATTTTTGGTGGCCTGGGCTGAAGCGTGCAGTTGTGGAGTTTGTTTCTTGATGTTTGGTCTTCCAGAAGGTCAAGGATGAACATCGTGTCCCCAATGGTTTTCTCCAGCCATTAGATATTCCTCAGTGTAAGTGGGAGGACATATCAATTGACTTTATTACTGGTTTACCTCAATCTCAGGTAGGACAAGATGCTATTTTGGTGGTAGTAGACTGTTTAAAGAAATCATCCCACTTTATAGCAATAAAGGAGTTGAGCTTAGTGGAAGTTTTGTCAACACAGAATCTAGAGAAGGTGGTGAGACTCCACGAAGTCCTGAGGACCATAATTTCCTATTGAGATCCTCATTTTACCTCTAGGGTGTAGAGAGGTATCCAGTATGCTTTTGGTTCTCAAATATGCCTTAGCATAACTTTTCATCCACAAACAGATGGTCAGATAGAGCAGACTATCCAGAATCTTGAAGACATGTTACGCTCTTGTGTCCTGGATTTTGGAGGTTCATGGTTGAGGCACTTAACCTTGGTGGAGTTCTCTTACAACAATAGATTTCACTCCACCATCGGTATGGCGCCATTTGAATACTTATATGGATGACCTTTTCGTTCTCCATTGTGTTGGACTGGGTTTGGAGAGTCATCAATTCTCGGACTGGAACTAGTGAAAAATACAACAGAGATAGTTCAGGTGATCAATGATAGGATGGAAGCAGCACAGAATCGTCAAAAATCATATATTGATCAAATGAGGAGACCCTTAGAGTTTGATGTTGGGATCACGTGTTTCGGAAGGTGACTCCTTGGTGTGGGTAGTGAATGTTTGGTCATGGGAGTGAGATTTATCCCCTATTTGTTGGGATTTTCAAGGTGTTGGATCATGTTGGAGTTGTGGCATATCAAATAGCACTTCCCCCACAGATGATCCGGATACATGATGTTTTTCATGTGTCACACCTCCATCGTTATCTTCATAATGACTTTAATGTCATTGATTTGGGATAGATCGATGTTGATGATGATGCAACCTTCTAGGAGTGACCTTTGGAAATCGAAGACCACAAAGAGAAGGTGTTGTGCGGGAATTTTATCCCCTTGGTTCCTGTCTTGTGGCGACACGTTGGCATGGAAGAGAGTACAAGGGAATGTGAGTGACAGATATGTGCTCAGTACCCAGATTTGTTTGATGGTTAACTCTTTTCATGTAAATATGTACGCTTTGTGGTTGTAGACCTTTCATGTTTATGAGATGGATTTATTTTGTTTCTTCTTATGGCTTGCTCTCTTTTGAGAGGTATCTTGAGGAGTGGTTGTTCGGACCCCTTTTCTGTTTTCTTTTGGGTTGGTTTTGGATTCTCGAGGATGAGAGTGTTTTGAGAGGTATCTGATGTAATGGTATAGACCTCTCTAGCCTATTCCTTTGCTGAAATCTAGTGTTTTAGGTGTTTTAGGAGTTCAAGGTGAAACATCCCCAATAGTTTTCCAAATTTCTAGTTTCGTGAACAATGTTTCCAGTTTTATGAATAGTGTCATGGTGTCTCACAGTTACTATCTCACAGTAACCAGTTATTGTCTCACAGTTACTCTCTCACAGTTAATCTCTCATAGTTATTGTCTCATAATTACTGTCTTAGAGTTACAGTCTCATAGTTATTTTATCACTGTTAGTGTCTCACGGTTAGTGTCTCATAGTTACTATCTAACAGTTACAGTCTCATAGTTACAGTCTCATAGTTACTATCTCACAGTTACTGTCTCAGAGTAACTATCTCACAGTTAATGTCTCATGGTTACTGTCTAATGGTTACTATCTCCTAGTTATTATCTCACATTTACTATCTCACAGTTACTGTCTCAGAGTTACAATCTCATGAATAGTGTTTTCAAAACTATTTCATATTTCCTTTGCCAAATATCTAGATTTTTTCCAGTTTCTCCAATTTAACATTTTCTTTGACGTAAAACGCATTTAAGGCCTTGTTTTAAGGGATTTAAGGCTGAATCAAATCCCCTAACTTCTATATTAATTTTCCTAACACTCAGGATTCATTTACATGGTCAACCCTCATGGTTTAATGTGATCCGCTTTTAATTGAAAAACCATTGTATCTTAAACCGTTGCTCCGTTAAATATTATAAAGGGACAATATATCTTCCTCCCTTATTCTTCCTCCTTTTTCTCTAGTTCGAGATGCTCAAACCTTTCCTTCCTTCCCTTAGGAGTCATGAGATCAAAATTTTTCCTGTGGATTGGTTTCCCTCGACATTCTTTTTGCTGCAAGTGAACCCCTGTTTTTGTGAAACCAAGAAGTATTCATCAATCTTCGATACAAGGTATGATTTATATTTGTTCTTTGTGGTTCATCTTCTTCTGTTTCTACTTGACATATTATGGCTTGTGATCACCATTATTCTAATGGAGTTTCTTAGGTTTCAGTTGGTGTGGTCGTGCCACGACATCCTCAGGTGGATGCAATTGTCATGGGAGGAGGCGATTATGATTCTTTGTGTGAATCGTTCTTGTATAAAGGACATCAAGAACCATTTGAGGTAGGGGATTTGTTGCTTCTATTTTCTTTTACATGAAACTATAGAGTTAGCATGTTTTATCCCAATGCATCACAATAGAATTGAAATAATTAATATTTTAACTAGATAAATAAATTGATATCGATCATATGTTATTTCCTCTTGTTTTTCTAGATAGTGTGATATATATTATTTATTTGTTTAGATTTTTATTATTGATAGAAATTGGTAAAGAACATAAAGCCAGAATGAATTGATAATTGTTTGGATAAAGATAAAGAGGCATTTAAATGAATCTGTTTGTTTTTGTTGTTGTAATTTGAAGTTAATCAAATTGGTGTTGTAAGCATGTTTAATCTTTTTTTGATAGCTATGATATCTTGTTTTTTAGGTTACCCATAGTTGGAACCTACAAATAATAAATCATTTAATTCTAGATGGATTAAATAAATGGTTTTTGGATAAAAATATAGTGCCCTGTAGGGTTCTGAGTTACCCTCTTGTTTATAAAGGCCAAGAGCCTTATGCTAGGAGCTGTGAGAGCTCATTGTGTATAAAGGCAGAATGCCTTGTTTAAGGGAAAAGATCCCAGTTGATATAATGTTGTTTTCCTACTTCTTGTGTTGTGATGTGATCTTGGATGGCTGTTATGATATGTGGGGGCAGGGAGGCACATTGGTTGTGGCAACGGTTGACACCTAGAATGGAAAGATGCATCAGTTTATGCATGTCGGTGTCGGGGAGGACATGAAAGATGATGAAGCAGGTTGGATGTGAATGTTTGGATGCTTGATGAGTATTTTTGGTTGTTTATATACTTTACTTTCCCCACTACTCAAGTCAGCTGGTCTTACATACCCTCCTTCCAAAAGGGGTGAAGACGTGCGGGGTATGTCACGTGCTTTCTTTGTTTATATTCCTGAGGGAGTATGGGTTTACGCTCTTGCTATAGGCAGAAAATACTCGATAGGTAGTTCATCTACTCACCGTGTTGAGCCCCCTTGTGTTTAGTAGCTTAGAATATTTTTCTAGAATGACTGGGAATATGGTAAAGTAATAATGTTGTTAATAAATGATTAAATAAATGATGTTAACCTATAGGGTTGGAGATTGCTGGGAAGCAATGCTAAGGTTGCAAATTTAAAGGAACATTGAACTTTGGGTGTGATGCTAATGAAATATAATGTGTAAATTATTAATGATTAATTGATGTTTAAATAATTAATTAATTTAAAGTGAAACTAATAAAAATGGAATGAAGTAAGGTATTAAATCTCTTTAAATGGTTGTGTGCTTATAGGATACCCAGTCTTAGAAGTGGTAGTCAGGAGTCCGAGATATGTTAGCTGCAGTTGAGTCTAAGACTAGGTTATTCCCATAGCATGGTTTTGAGATATAGTATATTCTATAATTTTTTTGTTTCTATATGCTACTCCACCCAGTCAGTTAGGGAAACTGACACCTTGAGGATTCTGAGCCCTGGGGGTGTTTCCTCCAACATTCTAGTGGGAGGATGGATGGTTGAATACCCCCTTTGGCCCTGCTCTCTTCTCTTGGTATTTACTTATGTTGGTAGGCACAGTGGTTAGTTTTACCCATATATGTGTGTAAAGAGATATAATGTATTGTGTTTATTCACACACATATATTCTGGATATAGTTTTCTATGGACTACTATTGGTGTAACATGTATAGGCTATGATGGCTTGAGGATCCTTACTCAGTGTATGGGTTGTAATGGCTTGAGGTATAATGCCTGACGTATGATACACATTATGAGAGCTGTGGTGTCTCCTAGAAAATACCTAGTTACTTTGATTACGTGGACGTGGTGGTTTTGTTGCACGAGGTTCATGTTGTGGTTCTTCGCCCAGGTGTCTGTGGGCTAGCCTTTTTAGAGAGAGATGCTTAGGACGTACGATGTTGGGGAAAAGCGGAAAACCAGTGGGGAAGTATTAGCGGGGTACCCTTGATATTATTTGTTATATTATATACTCTTGTATGTGTTACTTGGTGAGAGTATTCATGGTGAGGCTGGGAACATAGTATACCTGTTTAGGTTACAAGTTAGTTTCACTTGTTTTTTACTGTGATTTAGCATGCTTTCTTTACTTTTTCATGAGAGGCTCCAGGGAGGATCCTACTAAGTATACTGTTATACTCACCCTTATATATATAAACTATTTTTCAGGTCACTTGAAGCAGGTTGGAGATCAGGCTTGTTACTACTAGTTTGGGGTTGTAGGAGCTGTTTGGGATTTGTGGTCGCTGTTGTTTTTACTTTCTTTTGGTACTTACAGTTTTCCATTTCAGTTGTAGTGGTTTTTCATAACATTACATATGTGCATTTTTTATTTATTTTTTATTGTAGTTTGAGTTAGAGTTAGTTGGTCTCTATCTTATCTCTCTCTTTCGCATGTGTTCTCTTAGAGGGTAATGCCTCTCATTTGTGTGTTTATTATACCCTCGGTGCTAGTCACCAACCCGGGGACTACTGTAGGCTGGACTCAGGGGTCACTATCTACCTTCTCACATTATCAGCCTAGGAAGGGTACACCTTGTGGGGAGGGGGCATGGAAATTATTACTATTTATAAGGGTAGATTACTATTCATAAGGGTCGATTTACTATTCACCCAAAATGTAAGTTGATCCTATCAGACTCTAAATATCTTATTAATCACAACCGTTTATGTTCGTTTTTTGAAATTCAAAACATAAAAGAGGAAAATTTCTGTTTAACATCTAGGTTATAACTATATCCTATAACAAAGTGTTTGTTTCATAGAGACTCAGTGCTTCATGCATTCTATATTAAATTTATTTATAAATACTTGGGGTGTTACATTATTTACCCCTTAAAAAAATTTATCCTTGAAATTACCATAATGTTACCTCATAAAATGATTTGGGTAGTTCTCCATCATAAGATCCTCAGGTTCCCACACCACCTCTTTAATTTTATAATTTTTCTAAAATACCTTCACCAACTAAGTTTTCCAATTCCTCAACACCTATTATTTAGTGTCCGGAATCTAGATAGGCTCTTCATACTAAGATAATTCAAGTTTTAATTCTATACCTTCAAAATTTGGGACATGTGTTGGTTCTGGAATGTAATTTCTCAATAATGAGACATGAAACACATTGTGTACCTTAGAAAGTCTAGGCATCACTGCCAAATGATAAGCCACAACTCCAACTCTCTCCATAATTTAAAAAGGACCAATGTACTTAGGGCTCAGTTTCCCTTTCTTCCCAAATCTTATAACACCCTTCAATGGAGATACTTTCAAGAAAATGTAATCACCCACTTGAATTTCATAATCCTTCCTTCGATTATCAGTATAGCTCTTTTTCCTTCTTTGAGCTTCTTTAATATGTGTTTGAATAGTGTTTACCTTCATCGTTTTTTCCTTCACAAGATCAAGGCCCACAAGCTTCCTTTCACTAAATTCATCACAACATGTTGGTGTATGACATCTCTTGCCATACAATGCTTCATATGGTGCTATTTGAATACTATAATGGAAACTATTATTGTAGGAAAAATCCACCAAAGGTAAATACTGATCCCACATACCTTTAAAATCAATTAATCATGACATCAACATGTCTTCTAAAGTTTGGATCATTCTTTATCATTTCCCATCAGTTTTATGGTGATAAGAAATACTCAATTAAATCTTAGTATCTGAAGATTTCTAAAGTATTTTCCATAATTTTAATGTAAAATGTGGATCACAATCAGATACTATTGAGAGAAGTGCTCCATGAAATATTATAACTTAATTTATATATAGTAATTCAAGGATATATAGTGGTAAATCCTCCCTTATTACGAGGAAATGTGCATATCTGTTAAGTCGATCAACAATCACCTATATTGCATCATTCTTTCTTGGGGTTTTGGGTAATCCAATGACAAAATCCATAGTGATTCCATCCCATTTAATTTTAGGAATAGGAAGAGGTTGCATGACTGTCCTAGGATGTTGTATTTCATCCTTCACCTTTTGACAAACTAAACATCTTGATACATAATCAGTAATTTCCCTCTTCATGTTATCCCCCCAGAAATGTTCTTTAAAATATCTATACATCTTAGTGCTACCAAGATGTATAGAGAAATTAGAACTGTGTGAATCATCTAATAACTCCCTTTTTAGCTTAGTTATAGCAAGAACACAAATCATCTTCCAAAATTTAAGAATTCCATCCTCATACACAAAGTCTGCCAACTTCCCATCATTCATAGCATTAATTTTCTTTTGAAGATTCGCGTCATCGGGATGAGAACTTTTGATCATTTCTAATAAATATGGTTGGGAAACCAATTGAAAAAGTAATGATGATTCACCTTCTTTGATAATTTCCATATACATCATTACTAGATCCATGAACACAGGATCCCTTTCAACCCTCATTTTGTTTAGAACTCCATGATCCATCCTGCTCAATGCATCTGCCACCTTATTTTCCTTCCTTGGGTGGTAGTGTATGGAACAATCATAATCTTTAAGCAACTTGAGCCATCACCTTTTCCTCATGTTGATTTATTTCTATGAAAAATATATTTCAAACTCTTTTTATCTATATATATCTCAAGCCATTCACCATATAGATAGTGTATCCATATCTTCAGGGAAAATATTAAATCTTATAACTCAAGATCATGAGTTGGATAGTTTTTTTCATGAGTTTATAAATGTATTGATGCATAATAAATAAATATATCATTCTTCTTAAGGAAATATCCAATTCATTTCTTTGATGCATCACTAAAGATCACAAATCCACCATTTTCCTATGGTAGATTCAAGATTGGAGCATTCAATAACCTTTTCTTCAATTATTTGAAACATTATTTACATTTTTTTCATATGAACTTAACCCCTTTATGTGTAGTCTCGTTTAATGGGTTAGCTAATTGTGAAAAGTTCTGAATGAAACACCGATAATAACCTACTAAACAAATAAAACTACATACCTCGGTTATTTTCATTGGTGTAGGCCATTCCTAAACTAACTTTGTATTCATAGGATCAACTAATATTCCATCCTTAGAGACAATATGGACAAGAAAAGAAACTTCTTTAATCCAAAATTCACACTTGTTAAACTTCCCATATAATTAATTTCTTCTAAGAGTCTTCATAATAATATGGAAGTGATTCTCATGGTCTTTGTGTCATTTGGAGTATACTAAGCTATCATTAATAAATACCACAAAAAAAATTCAACACGATATTTTCTTTCAAAACTCTACTCATTAGATTCGTGAAAACCGATGGTTCATTAGTCAGTCCAAAGGCATTACTATAAACTCGTAATACCCATAATAGTTTAGAAATGTTGTCTTTATAATATCTTCTTTCCTCACATGTAGCTGGTGATATATAGATCAAATATCAATCTTTGAAAAATATTGGTCTCTATGAATTTGATCAAATAAATCATTAATGTGAGGAAGAGGATACTTTTTCTTTATCATAATAGAATTGATCTCCCTATAGTCAATGCATAGCCTCATAAATCCATCTTTCTTCTTGAAAAAGAGAATAGGAGATCCCCATGGAGAAAAACTAGGGTGGATAAATACTTTATCACACAATTACTCTAGTTATTTATTTATCTATACTAATTCCAATGTTCCCATCCTATGAGGATTCTTTGATATAGGTCTTGAACTGGGAATTAAATCAATAGAGAACTCAATTTCCTACTCCAGAAGGTGTCTAGGTAAATCCTATAGAAATACATTAATATATACTTTCACAAAAGTTACATCCTCAATTTGAAATTTTTTTCCTTACACATATATATTCTATTCTATTCCTCCCAAAGAATTGAATTTATTAGAGCTATCAGTGGTGGATCTAGATAAGAATCGGATTATGAGGTTTATTCTCTTAAGATAAGGGACTCTACATTATTCTCAAAAATTGTAACATCCTTATTATTGAAATAGATCTTCACATCATAATTTGAAATCAAATTCATAACGATAATTATATCAAATTAAATCATGTGTATGATGATAAGGTTAGAAACTAAAGCACACTGGTGTGTCATAAGGGGACTAATTAACATATCTTTTTTCAATGATACTTCCCTTAGGATTTTTTACTGACAACTCATTTATTAAATTAAATTGTAAATGTATAATTTTCTAGGAAAACTATGAAGATATTAAATAATTCGATGATCTATAATCAAATAAAACATTTGATAAGTTTGAGGAAATGATTAAAGTGCATGCCACTACATCGTTAGAAACTTCAACCTCAGTAATTCTGACTGCATAAGCTTGGAATTGTTCCCTTATCCTTTTTTGGGGGAAGTTTCCTTGATGATTAGGATATTGATGTTCATAATGTCCCATATATTTACAATTATAGCATTGAACATTGGTATCTTCTTTATTTCCATTGGAATCATGATAATAGTGGCATTTTTCTCCACACTTGTAACAAACACCCATTCCCTTCAGGAAATTACCAGGGTGTTTCTTCTTAAATTTACTACAAGGTAAAAAGTCAACTCTTCACTTATTCCTCATTTCCTTATTTACTTTTTCAGAGTTTTCATCAACCCTCTTCTTCTATTACTTTACTTTGAATTTATATGACTTAGAGAATTTGTTTTCTTTATTGATAGCACGTGAGACTATATCTTCATATGATGAGAAATTATGAGAGACCAGTACCCTTTGGAAGAATTATTTTAAACTATTAAATAATTGATCAATATTTCTCCTTGAATTATGTATGTAGTATGTGGAATGCCTTGAAAACCTTGTAAAGTTTTCTTTATACTTGGAAACATTATCATCATCCTTCCGCCTCAGATTCAAGAATTGTCTTTCCATATCCTCTCATTTTTCATGGGGAAAATATTTTTCTTGGAAAATTTCCTTAAAATCCATCCATTATATATTTTCAATGTCTTCCTACTCCTTTGTGTTTTGAATCAATGAACATCATGGGTCAGCATATCCGGATATATGATACACTACCATGACAACCTTCTCCCTTTCGTTACTTCCCAAAGTAAGAAATATATTCTCTAAGGAGATTATCCACTACTCTACTATGAATGGGTTTGTAGTTCCATTAAATGATGGAGGTTTTTGTCACATATAGCAGTCTAACATCACTCCTCCAAGTTGTGGATCAGGATTATCTATACAGGTAAGGTTATTGTTCATAACCTGAGTTAGTTGTCCCAGTATAGTTATAATTTTCTCAACACCATTCATAGCATCATTATCCTATATATGAGGGTAATCCCCACATGAGATATGTGTATTCATGTGGTTTCCATTCCTTCCACTAGGTTTCATTTCTAAATAATGGAATACACTAGATTAAGTCGTGAATCATAATGTATAATCTCAACTAGAAAATTTCAATTATCCTAAGCATATCTCTTGAGAGTGTCAAACCAAGTGTGTAGTAAGGCCCATTGTTGTGTACTAGGTTACCCCGAGTCAAGCCCAGAACACCTTGTCAGAGTTGTTACTCCTGGGTATATCTATGTCAGAACCACATCCACTTGTGGTATCTAGACAGGAATGTTTTTCTAGGAAGATCCACATAATCTCTTCCTTACCAAAATTCTAGGATATTATTTTATTCTTATACTCATAGTCTACTATAGGGATTTTTTCCCTAATCTATGTTTTCTAAATCCAGTTTCCAAGGTTTCTACTAAACTTCCTTTGATATCAGCTATAACGCCCTGACCCCAATTTCCTTGAGTCAGTTCCTTATTTATTATATTAACATATTAAAAATAAAGACACATCCAAAAGGACTTAATAGTTTAGTAGTTTTGGAAAACAAGATTCATACATAAGTTTAACATTACAACTTGAAATGAAATTAAACATATAAATTCCATTGGAATAATCCACAACTCCTAGATTATCCCTATAAGTAATTCATAATATACTTCCTCTCATATTGTGTAAAAATAAAATATAATAAAGGGGTGATCTCAAATTCTTAGTAAGGTTAATTAATACAGTGGAAGTAATCATAAACATAAACCCTAGGCATAGTGAGAAACTAAAAACACATGCCTTTAAATATATACTTGAGCATAATATGGAATGAATAAAAGATGAATGAATAATTCCATAATAAAAAATAACCATGGATATTATACTAGTCTAATAATCACATGGACTATCACTTACTTGTTTTATAATGAGGGAATGCCTAATATTGGACTTCATAACCATTATGTCAAGGCCTCGTGCCAAGACCATACATAAATGGGTAAAAACCCAAACTAGTTTGTCTCATGAGACCTACTAATGCACCAAGGGGATATAGAGGGCCCCACCCAACACTTACTAAGTCCAATTCATTCCTAATATGAAATGGGTGAAAAATACACAACATATACATTCATTTTGAAACTAGTATATGAAATGTAAATCACTTTCTCTAATCATTAAACATAACACTAACCATTCAAAGTAATATGGTGAATGGTTTCAAGATATAAAATCCATAGTAAAATTAATAATAAAACTTTAAATAAAATATGGTAGATTATTTCATAAAATATTTATCCCAGTTAAACATAAGAATCAACAAGAGTTCTGAAATAGATGAAATTACTCTTATAAAATCATCGTGTAATTCTTGATGAAAATTCTCTTTTACTTTGAAAAGAAGAGTTATTTTGTAAAAATATTTGTATAAACACAAAAGTTAATTAATGTAGTTTTTTTATAATAAAATTAATGATTTTAGATAAATAATGGTGTCATAAAATAGATTATATAGTGCATTTGAAAATAGGTAATAATTTGAAAAGTTCCTTTGAAACGGGCTTGTTTATCAGGAAGAATTTTTGAAAGATCCTTCTAAAACATGTAACCCCACATAAAATAAAGAAGAATTATGATTGGTAAACATATATAGAACATTAAAATATAATTTATGAGTATTAAATAAGAATAAATAATATTTTTATTAAGGTAAGTATAGAATAAGAGTAACCCAAATGAAAATAGAGGTTCGGGTAGAAAACCCTTACCTTATGTCTGAATGTGTTCTACACATGACCTTAAGGTCCTAGAATATAAAATTAGACCCATTAAAAATTTAATTAATTACAAATTAGACATATATATAATTTATTATAATTTTATTAAGTTAATTTATGGCTTTTTGATAAGTTATAAGATTGAATCTCACTGTTCTAGAGTGTTCGTTTCTTGATATTCATGATCGGTTCTCTTGATTATAAGTATGGAAGATCATGTGGGATGGATAAAATTTTCCATGATTGAATTTATATATTATTAATGAAAATAAATAATTTTAAATGGTTATATATATCATTTGGTTACATGGTATGAGGATTAATCATTAGATAAGTCATTTAGTGATAATCTTTTAGATTTTTATAGCGGTTTTTTGATCACAATGAACTAGTTTTGTTCTATTATTTAGTATCACGTACAAATTATGGTTAAAGAATGATTAAATATGATATAATAAAAAAATTAGAATCTTTTTCAACTATAAAAATGGTTTCATGACCATATTTTAATGATAAATTTAAGAATGAAGGTTCGTCATCCACGAAAGTTGTAAATTGGCACCTCCTGGATGATGATTTCATTTTTTAAAATAAAAGAGAGAAAGTAAGGAGATTTATGATATATTTTACATTAACAAGATATAATTCCAGTATATAGATGATATTGGAGTTATAATGATCATTTTTTCATAGAGGGTGAGGAGATAATAATAAATAAAGAAGGAACTTGAAAAGAAAATAAAAGGAAATGGAAGAGGATTTTATCTCTTAGATACTCCTCCTTGAGAATCTTCATAAGGGGATTGATTTTGGGATTTTGGCAAGACCAAAAGCTCCTGGATGTGGGGAGAGGCTAGAGAAGAGTATTTGGGTAGAACTTTGACAATCCTCAAGTCTTAGAGATCTAAGGAGAAGAGGGAGTGGGGTTGCTTTTATAGTGGAAGAGAGGGATGGTTTTTGAATATCTTATTCACTATTTTATTATTCTGCTCAAGACAAGAAATGATGTTAATTATTGTGAAAGAAACATTAATAAGTGCATGTGAGTTATGACTAATGTTTTCTTACATCTTCCATGATGTAAGGAATAGTATATTTATCTTATAATGTATTTATACTGTAAATTACCATATTTTACTATTCACTAAAAAATCAAGTATTTCAGAAAAATCCCAAAAATTAACCACAACCATTTTTCAATGTGTTGAATTAAAAAATGGACACAATTTTATCAAAATAATTTTCTAAATATGTGAAATTTAATTTTTAAATAAAATCACCATTTACTCAAAAAAATACAGTTTTTAAAACTAAAACTGATTTTATAACACTCTGAAAAATTAACTAAAATATTATTAAATTATAATAAAATCAGATTGAAATAATATATTTATTTAAAAATACATTTTATGAAAATTAATTTTATTTTAAATCAATTTATTAATTTAAAATTGTAATTTAATATTCATTACTCACAAAAAATAACAACACTTAATTATTAATTTTTAAAATATTTGTTGTTATTTATAAGGTGTATAGATTTTATTTATACTTACATGGGTGAGGTTAAGGGTTATATTACTAATCATAAGGGTAAATTACTATTTATAAGGGTCAAGTTACTATTCACTAAAAATGTAAGTTGGTCCTATCAAACTCTAAATATCTTATTGATCAAAACTGTGTATGTCTGTTTTTCAAAATTCAAAACATAGAAGTGGAAAAATTATGTTTAATGGCTAGGTTATAATTATATCTTATAACAAAGTGTTTGTTTCACAGAGACTCAGTGTTGCATGCATTCTTATTAAATTTATTTGTAAATCCTTGGGGTTTTACCCTAGAGATGGTATTTTGAAGATACCTGAACCTCTAAAACTAGGATAAGGATGTTTATAAGAGTATTTGGTAGGGTTTTTTCAAGTCAAAGTAACCAAATTTTGTGAAAAAAAGGAGGATAGGAGGTTCCCTTTTATAAGTCAGGGAATGGGCATCCATGGAATTATTTAAACTATTAAATTAATATAAATTAATTTTCATGTTCAAGTGGATCCAAATTGATATATTTTGAATATTAGGTTAGGTTAATTATAAATATTATCATCCAATAATATTTATACATGTTTAGGTGATTTTTTAACCCTTATATTCTAGTTTTAACCCCCATTAACCCTTTTTGATGATTACTATGATATCAAATTTTTTTACTCTTTAGATGTCAAGAATGTTAATATAAAAGGAAATGTGACCCATAAGTAGATAATTTTTTATATTTTAAAACATATCAAGTTCACTTGTCTAAAGATAATATTTTTATGAATTTTAATTCATTTAATAAATTATTATTTCACATAAGAAACCATTAAATTCATTTTCAGAACTATTCACATAGTTTACTTTTAAAAATAATAAGATTAAAATGGAATTAGAATATAAACTTTTAAAAGATCACTTATTTTTCATATTTATCTATAAAGTTCAAGTAATACAATAATTCATCCAAATTATATTACATTTAATATTTTAAAAAAACATTTATTTAATATTTCTGTTACTTTCGCAAGTACTATGGTATTGTTGTGTAAGAATTTAATGTAATTATTCCATTACTAAAAATTATAAATAAAATAAAATGATTAAAAAAAATAATTAATATTTTTAATAACCATTTATAACTAAATTTAACCTCTTTTTATCTTTATGAAATATTATTATGTATATTAAAATAAAGAGTGACATTTTTTATTTATTCATTACTTAGAATAATATTATGGTCATTATAAAATATAAACGTAATAAAATTGATATATATTAGAATATTAGATGAGGATGGTTGAAATAAACTCATCCAATAGAAATAATTCAGGTTTTAGATTGATTTTAAATCCTTATCACAATATTTTTAACCTTAATTACATGATTTACTCTTACTGAGTTGATATATATTTACCACATTTACTATTCATAATGACCAAAAATAAAATGGGTATATTTACTAAATAGCTCAAGGATATTTCCCCTTAGAATTGATTCTCATGAAAATCAAATACAAATGATGTAATCATTAAGATATTCCAAGATAGCACCCAAGGATTCCTACGCCAATGCTCGAAGGTACGTGGAGCACATGTAGATCACTGTTGGAGAGAATATACACTTTATTCTTGTAATACAATGATGTTATGACATAGATAAATTGTAATATTCATTAATGAATAAAGAATTCATCAAAATTTAATTATTTATTTGTTGAAACTAATTATAAATCATTATGTGATGATCCTACATTTGTATTTGTAATTATCATGTCAATTAATTTCTTATTCAATTTCATTGGTCATGGTGTTCATCATCAATGTACATATCAAATTAATCATCGATTATGATAAAAATATGAGTTTTAAATACCCTTCATAATGTTTTTTCTTCACCCATAACCTACAATTATAAACTCCACAAAAATATTTTCCACAAAAATCTTTCCATCATTTCCATCATAAATACCTTTATGTGTTTCGTATGACCCCATCACATGATCTCTTAAATATTTTGTGATCTTCTAACTCATTATAACATAGGTGGTGTTCAAACTCATTTGTGTGACCCTTTCATGATTATTCTCTCCATGTAATCATTTTTTGAAAAATAATTTCATCATTTCCAATTGATCTCCCATAACAAGCTTCATATAACCACATACAAAGATCTCTTCGATTTTATGTTCTCATCAGCCTTTCATAAAATCCAGGGTAACTTTTTACATGATTCCTATAAACAACCTTTATATAATCATTACTAGTTTATGAAAATTCCCAAAACTTATGTAAATCATAAGACGACTCTACCTCGGACAATTTTTTTCCCTTTATGAAATTCATGTGATCATGTTACATGATTACATTGCATACACACGATCTACCTAACTATTCTTGATTGATTATCTTGAGATTAAGACATATCATGATCCATTTGATCTTATGTGATCACATGATCCATGTGATCTTACACAATCATGTGATCCATATAAGCTTAATTGATCACATGAACCTTTATCACTTATGTTATTTGACTTCATTTCCTATTTATTTTAATCCAGAACATTTGGAAAACACTGGGAAATGATTCTATTTTAGATTCTTATTTTTTTCCCAATTGATTCTATGAACTATTCTGGTCTTTTTCCAAACCATTTTAGCTTAACATCCAAAACCAAAAATGTAGTTCTTGATATATAAATATTTAAAGTTTTTTTTTAACTTCACCAAAAAAACATTCCCATGACTTGCAGAGCCTCTATTAATGATATAACATCCTGACCCAGATACCACTAAATTTGTGCCCATATCTAGTTCACCACAAGGCCTCAAGCACACCTCCCCATTTTCCATAGGCTTCTGACTAGTAGTGAGAGTGTATGGTATGTCTATGGGGAGACTATTCCCTCTTATCAGAGTAATAAACCAGTGGAAATAACCAAACATAATCTATAGTAGTAAATAAATAGAGATCAGAAGAAATAAATATAATGATGATGTAATAAAATGGAATATATTAAAATCATTAATTGTCATGTCATACATGAATCACTGATCACCCACGTATTTGATCATATATACAAGATTACTTAAAATAAACTAAAATAAAAGTACATGGATCTATTAAAAACTCTGAGCTGAAACACATACCCAAACTCCAAAACACTATTGAGATGCTCTGGCCTGATCATAAGTATCCACATGAGCATCTTTTCTTGATCTTAGAACCATGGCCTCACATTAACCATCATGTATTCGTTCTTAACCTTAAATAATACATAAGTTTTTTATACACACCAAGCTACACATACAGGGGGTGAGAAATAAATCTCAATATTTCACCCCCAACAGTGAACCTATATTATAATTTCATAGGTTCATGCTCATGAAATATGGTTAGCTAGTTAAAACACAACTGATATAAAATAAATAAAGTAAAACCATAGTCGATACTTGGGCCTATGAACCCTTTTGAATGGAAATCCTATAAAAAAGTAAATGGTTTGGATGTTGTATCACTCAAGTCATGTATAATAAATTCAATCCTTGGGTTTATAATCTTGATTGGAAAAACTTGATTCATCTAGTGCCAGAAATGTCTCTGAGTAAGCTATGTCACTGTAGGGGGGTACATTTCCTAGCCATGGGTTCACCCATAGTCACCTCTAATCACTATTATGAATGATTTTTGGTAAGTATTGGACATCCTATAAATATGTAACTTTTACTCTATAAAAATGAAAACAGGACTGGAGGCATGTAACTAAGGAATCCATGTATAATAATTATCTAGCATAACATAATTACATTTATCCTTTTAACCCGTCCAAGGAATTATATTTTAAGAACCCAAGTTTCCCCCAAGGCATGTCATAATTTCATTTGACCTATGAACCCATCCAATTTATTCCATATCAAGAACCCAAGTGTCACCCATGGCATATAATAATTCCATGTGACCTATGAGCCTGTCTAAGGAATTCTATGAAAGGAACCCAAGTATCACCCAATGAATCATATAATGGAATCTAACATATGAGACCATCCAAGGCCTTTTGAATAAGTAACCCAAGTGTCACTCAAGGAATAATATAAATTCCATTCACCCTATGATCCCATCCAAGGACTTCCACATAAAGAATACAAGTATCACTCAAGGTGTAATATAATCTCATTTATCTTATGATCCCATCCAAGTAATTTTGTATCAGGAATCCATGTATCTCTCAAGTAATAATATAATCTTATCATAACCATGTAATTCCATGTCCACTAACATTCAATTAGTAAGGCTCAAAATATGGATCCCAATAAGTACATCTAGTCATCCCTATCATATATCACATCACATATCGAACATCATCCAAAAACCAGGAATCAACTATGGAACTCATAGCTACATCAAAAATAATCCATTGAATGCATAAATATAATAGTTATGGCGGTTGAATTCATAAAACCACCACTAATTCCATAGCCTCTCAAGATCACAAGCTTATTATGGATTTTAAGGTGACACCAGCTACCATCTCTACACAAACCCCTAATGCACTAGATTAGGTTCGGTCAAACATTGGATCACCTTCTGGGTCTTTCATGTCAAATAAAAGAGATAAATCCTACTTGGTGTCCTTGATTCTACACATAAGTGATGTAATCCCTCTTGGGATCCTCTGAGCCAATACATAAGAAAAGGATTCCATCTTGGGATTCTTGAAAACAATAAACTAATGAAGGCATCCTAAATGGGACCCTCAGAAAGATTAAGCAGAGATATCCTATATAAGATCCTTAGAAACAATTAATTAGAGGAATCTTGTATGTGATCCTCAGAAAGAGTAAGTGGAGGCATCTTACATGGTATCCTCTAAGCCAAAACATAAGCAGAGGGATCCAATAGGGGGTCCTTGGTCACAATCTAGGCTCTCAGGGTAAAAAAAACCCACATATCTATCTCTAACATCTCATAACCTCATGGTATGGGAGGAAAAATCTGGAAAGAGATTCTTTTTCATAGGAAAATCTATGAAATCATTGATAAAGGTAGATTTATAATAGCCCATATCAGATCAACGTCTCACTCTAGGTTTCTCTGAACACCCAACCAATCAGTCTCACCAAGTCACATCTCAGTCCCACCTATAAGGGATTATCCTGAGATAAATTAAATGATTACATTGGTTAACCCATAAAAAGTCCACTAAACATTTCATATGACCCTCTGTTATAGCATCCCACCTTTTTATTACATAAAATTTTCATTACATTGTACAAAATATAGGTTTTTTTAAAGTTTAGGTTCTTAGAAACAAGGTACATAAAACATGAAAAGTTAAAAAATTATTCTAAATAAAATTAAAGGATTATTAATTGTTTCATACTAAGTAATTTTAATTCATCTCAAAACTTGGGGACATATGTCAAAGGAAAGTTTGAGAATAAGGCCCATTAAGGGAAAATAAGGGAAACAGTTTACACGTGTCCATGAGAAATATCAATAAGAACATGAGAAATAAAGTCATGAGAAAAAGAAAAGAGTCATATCATAATAAAATAACATAAATCATAACATTAATATGTGGATAAAACATTTAAATGATACATTCATAATCATATCACCAAGGTTTTTCATTGAGGTGTAATAAAAATTACCAAGTTTATTCACCAAGGTATCGTAAAACAAGTCATCTCTAGAGATTAAACTATTTATCCAATGCATTGGAGTGATATCAAAGAAAACCCTTAATATTTATTAATTAATGTGATATACATATATTATAATCAAAAATTTCATAAATAACCCACATATAATTAAAAAAATGGGTTTCATATCAAAATCATGGCATTTCAAAAGTGCTTTAAAAATATGATCATTATGTCATTTCAAACCCACAGAAAGGGAATGAGGGTTTTATGTATGTCATTAACAAAATAAATTAAATTATTTTTACATATTTTTGAATACCCTTAAAAAATAAATAGTTTTGGTTACTAAAAAAAGGGAATTTTTTGAGGATATGTGAGAAATTTTGAGAAGTAAAATCGGCAGCGAAATGGGTATAAAATGTGGTTTTAGAAAATTGTAAAAAGATAGGGGATAGGGATATATCATTGATAAAACATAATTTAGGAGTAATTGAATGATTAAAAATGAAATAATATAGAGTTAACATAACATTAATAATATATATACAAAAAGAGGTTCTTGAAACGAAGATAAAAGAAGGATATTTTCCTCACCTTGAAGAGTAACTCCTAAAACTCAAAGATTGGGACCTTGGGGGCTTGAGAAACCCTTGAGAGGACTATTTTTTAGGTAAAACTATTATATATTCATGTATTAATAATTGGGAGTGAATTTAAATGGATAAATGGGTGGGTATTTATATAAAAAGTGGGTGATTTGTTTATTAATTTCTAAATAAAGGCATTAGACACCTAGGTTGGGGTAAATGAAAAAGCATGGGCTTAGCCATGGTATTTTCTCATGGTATTGGACACTTGGGAAAAATATTATGTTATTTTAATCCAAAATATTTGACATGAATTTTATATTACTTATTTTGGCAAGGAAAATTAAAATTTTCATAAAATAACATTTTTAAAGTAAATGTTTCCATTTTAGAATTAGGAAAGTAAATTATATATTTGGAAATTGATTAAAATGTATTAAAATACTTGATATTAATAAAATAATACATTTTAAGAATCTTATTTTGGTTTGTTAGTTATTACATCATTATTACATAATTATGATGTCATTAAACATACCTAAAAACTCAAACTATATTTTTACTATTCATGAAAAAAATAAAGTATTTTAGAAAATTCCCATAAATTCACCCTAACCTAATTTTGATGTGCTGATTTTAAAAATAATATTTATTTTTCCATAATAATCTGATAAATATTATAATATTATCTTTTAAATATAAAAATATGTATTTATTAAAAATAATAGCTGATTGAAAATGCATAGTAAAATTTATCACAATTGAAAAAAATGATTTTATTATTTATTTTTAAAAATTAGTGTTTTAATCATATTATTTATTTAAAATAAAAAATATTTCATAATACCTTAGTTTATTATAATAATTATATCTTTTCTAAAAATTACAATTCATATCCGAAAAATCAATTTATCAAATTTCATCTCAATTTTATTAAGAAAAACTATTATTAAAACAAAAATTATGGAATAAAAATTTTCTTTATATAATGGAATTACACTTTAAGTAATTAGGGCCTCAAAACATAACCCTTTATTACACCCACATATTTCTTAAGAGTAAGGTGTGCAATGGTGGTAGTTTTATGGGGTGCCTCAACTAACTTAGACTGAGTGGTAATCTCCAATAACTTAAACTTATCCCATATGAGATTTCATTAAAGCCTCACTTTTTAAATCTCAGATTGGGCTTGGTCAAGGGTGAACCCTAGTGATGATACCTCCCTCCCAATTTCCAACATATGGAATTCAAATGGAATGACTCTACTGGTTTAGGCCATCGAATCTTTTTTCCATATCAATTATCCTTTTTCAAAATTTTACTTATAAATAATAATTATAAAATTAAAATTTTTATCAAGAGTATAGTTCCCAACAGTCATATTTTCCGATGGTCAAAATTTTCCAACAATCATATAACAGTCGAAACCAGATGGTCACATTTCCCTTTATATTCACTTCATTATTAAATAGATATGGTTTGTTGTGTATGAAATAATATAACACATATTTTTAGGAAACAATTATCTTTCAAAAAGTTCTGGTCATTACATTCTAAACCCCTTAGGAAATTTCATACCAGAAATTTAAACTCGTTCTCTCAATTGAGAAAAGTTTTAGATACTTCTGCCTCATTATCTCCTCTGGATCCCACATCAATACTTCATATATATGGTTCCTCCACAACACTTTTATGAGGTGGGTAGTCTTGTTATGTAGAACCTTGTCTCTATGGTCCAAGATCTCCACCGGCTACACCTCATAAGAGAGGTCATGTTACAGTTGCACCACCTCTGGATTCAGTACATGTGAAGGGTCATGCATGTACTTACTCAAGAGAGATACATGGAATGTATCATGAACTTGATCTATATTTGGTGTAAGTTCAAGCTGATATGCCACTGCTCCTATGCAATCAATTATTTCATAGGTTCTAATGTACCTAGGTCTAAGCTTCCCTTTCTTCCCAAACTACATGGCTCTCTTCCATGGTCATATTTGAAGGAACAATTTCTCACTAACACCAAACTACAAGTCCCTTTGATGTTTTTCAGCATAGATCTTCTACTAAATCTGAGCAGCCTTAATGTGTTGTTGGATGGAATGAACCTTTTATGTCATCTCTTGCACAAGATCAGGCCCAAGAAGCTTTCTCTCACCAACTTCATCCCAACAAGTTGGATTTATACATATATTTTTATATCAAGCTTCATAAGTTTCCATTTGAATAATCAAATGGAAGTTTTTATTGAATGAGAACTCATCTAAAGGGAGGTGTTGATCCCATAAACCTTTAAATTCCATTGATCATGTTCTCATCATGTCCTTGAGTATTTTAATAGTCCTTTTAGATTGTCCATAAATTTCAGGGTGATAGGTCGTACTAAAATTCAATTCAGTACTCAGAACATGTTGAGTAATTATATAGAATTTTGATGTGAACCTTAGATCACGATAAGATATAATAGGGAGTAATACCCCATGAATCCTTACCACATTCTTCATGTATATCTTGGAAAGTTGTTCAAAAGAGAAATCTTCTCAAATAGCGATGAAATGGGCAGTCTTGGTGAGACAATCCACTATAACTCAAATCACATTATTTTATTTGGATATTCTTAGGAGACTAGTGAAAAAGTCTATAGCTATATTGTCCCACTTCCATGTTGGTATGGATAGTGGTTGTAATACCCCTTTAGGAAGTTATCACTCTACCTTCACTTGTTGACACACCAGGCACATTGTCGTGTAGTTATAAATCTACCTTTTTTGTTATCCCACCAATAATGATCACGAAGTTCCATATACATTTTAGTTATTACAAGATATATAGAGAAATTAGAGCTATGATCTTCATCCATTAACTCCTTTATTTTTGGAATACATGGAACACATATCCTTGTATGAAATTTCATTACACCTTCATGATCAGTATTGAACTCATGAAACTTCTCATTCTTCACATCCTCTATATTCTTCTATAAAAAAGGATCTTCTATTTGATATTTCTTAATCTTATCTAATAATAATGGTTGAGAAATCATTTGGGATAAGCTTGATTATATCCCTTACCTTAAAATTCCCATGTCCAGTTTTTCTAGGTATTTGATAAAATGATATCCTTGAATCCTCATCATTTCCAAAACTATAGGTTCTTTCATACTTAATGAATCAACAAATTTGTTTTCTATTCCGGGATGATAATTAATTGATCAATTATAGTATTTAAAAAGTTCCAACCATCACATTTTTCTCATGTTCAATTCCTTTTGTGTGAAAATATACTTCAAACTTTGATGTTCTGTGTATATATCACATTTCTCCCCATAAAGACAGTGCCTCTATATCTTCAGAGAAAAAACAACCACAGCTAGCTCCAATTCATAAATAGGATAATTCTTCTCATAAGGATTCAACTATTTATATGCATAAGAAATTGAATTGTTATTTTTTATGAGGACACACCCAATTCCTTTAAGATATTCATCACTAAAGATAATGAATCATTATCTGATAGAGGGTAGATTTAACACTGGTGAAGTAACCAAACTCTTATTCACCTATTGGATACTTTGTTAACACTCATTTTTTTAGATGAACTTATCCCCTTTTCGAGATAACGTGGTTATGTATTAGAAATTCGTGAAAGTTTTTTCAAAAACCACCTATAATATCCTATTAAAATAAGGAAACTATGGATCTTAGTTACTATTATAGGATGAGGCCACACCTCCACAACCTTTTTCTTGGTATGGTCAATAGTGATTCCTTCATTGGTTACAATGTGACCCAAGAAAGAAACTTTTTGTAACCAAAATTCACATTTGATAAACTTTCCAAATAGCCTCTTCTTCCTCATAGTTTTCAATATAAACCTTAGATGATCCTCTTTATCCTCATTACTTTTAGAATATATTAGAATATCATCAATAAAAACAACCATAAATTATCTAGGTATTCCTTAAAGACACTATTCATCAAATCTATAAATATAGTAGGAGAATTAGTCAATCTAAAGGGCATAACAAAAAAATCAAAATGCCCATATCTTGATTGGAAGGAATTCTTTGGAATATCTTCTTTATTCACCCTCAATTGATGATAACCAGGTCAAAGATCAATCTTGGAGAATAATTTATCCCCTTGAAGATTGTTAAATGAATCATCAATTCTTGACGAGGGTATTTTTTATTTATTGTAATCATATTATGTTCTCTATAATCAATCCATATCTGCATTGATCCATCCTTCTTCTTCACAAATATAATAGGTTCTCTCTAAGGATACACACTTGGTTGGATAAACCCCTTCTCCAAAAGATCTTTTAGTTTTTTATTTAATTCATCCAAATCTAAATTTTCCATTATATATGGGGTATTTGATATCATCTTGGACCTAGGAATGAGTTCAACAGAGAAATATACCTCTCTTTTTAGGGGATATTTAGTTAACTCCTCAAGAAATACATCAATCTATTCCCGAATGATGGGGACATTTTTCATTCGTATAATTTCATTTACTTCTTCATATTCACAAATCATCTCCATAAAGAAGGATATGGGATATGATTCTAGATAAAGCTCAGACCAATACATATCTCCTTTAAAAACAATGTTAGTTTATCCATTCGATACTACTGATATTTCCTTACTTCTATATTTATCTTAGCATTATACTTTGATATCCACTCTATCCCTAGTATAATATCGAGATCCATTATGGGAATGACTACTATATTTGAAATGAGATTGTTCTTTCCAAATTCAATACTATAGTTTCTGTACATTGTCAATGAATTGATAATCCCACCATGATTCTTGACTAATAACTATACTTCTATAAGTTCAGAGATTGATTCTATATTCTTTTCAAACTTGTAGGAAATAATGGAATGAGTATAACCATAATCAAATAAAGAACTTTATAGCTTTGAGATAACAAGAAGAGTTCCTACCACCATATCATTTGGAGCTTCAACTATAGTTTTCCTAATAGAAAAAGTCCAACCTTTCTCCCTTATCCTATGATAAGGTTTATGGGGATTCCCCTCTATTAACTTCATATATGAATAGTGATTGGAAAAGTTTCCAAGCTGTCTACACTTGAAGAATTGGACTTCGGGATGGGCATGCACAATCTTCCCTTTTTAATTAGTGTTGAGAAGTTTAGGCTCCACCTCACTACGATAGTTCTGATCTATATGGCCATCTATTTCACACTTTTAACATTTACCTATCTTGATCAAGAAGTTCTCTGAATGCTTCTTCCCACATTTTTTATATGTGGGAATTTTCACTTTCTTTCCTTCTCTTCTATTATCAAATTTCCTCCCTAATATTGGATCCATTGATCTATTCTTTTCATTTAATCACTGGTACCACTGCATCTCTCCGAACTCCAGTTCAACCATAATAGAGATTCTCACTATCTACTCATAGTTGTCATAGTCTTCATTGGATAGATTCTTTCATAGATGTGATCTTAGTCCAGTGAAAAGTCTATCAACCATTCCATTAGGTTCCATGACAAAGTTATAGGTGTAGTGAAAAATCCTTGTAAATTTCATCTCGTATCTTCAAATAGATTCATTTTCCTTCTACTTCAACTCTAGGAATTCCTTCTCCACTTTCGTTCTCATCGAATGGGGGAAATATTTTTTTGAAAAAGGTTCCCTTGAACTCTTCCCACTCCATAGAATTAATCTCCCTTCAATACTTCAAGTTTTTAACTAGTGTCCACCACTAATCAAATTCTCCCTCTAAGCAGTACACAAATAGAGTGACTTTATCTTACTCTAAACAATTGAGTATAAAAAATATCTTTTCTATAGAGATTATCCATTTTCCAACAATCAATGGGTTGGTAGATCCACTGAAATAAGGTGTTTTTTGATGTATAAAGAACTCAATGTAAAGTTTCTCCCTTCGACGTGAATCTATTCTCTCGAATTGATTCAATTTATTTCTCATCACACGAGTTAGTTGTTTCATCATTTTCATGAAGTTTTCCATTCCAGATTCCATCATAGGTTCATTAGCACTTGGTTCATTGTGCTCACCATTTAAATTATTCCTCCTATTTCATGACATTTTCTAAAATAATAAAACCTTTGTGAGAAATTCGTTTCTTTTAAGAATATTATAAGGAATTCTATGTCATAAAACATCATTCTTAAATATGTTATTCATTAAAACAATTGCATTTTCTATAAATCCTTCATAATAGTTCATAAAAATCTTGTAATTAACCAAACATATCCTTATTAGTATCAAACTAGGTGCCTTGTAAGGCCCATTGTTGTGTACCAAGTTATGGAGATTCAGTCCAGACACACCTTGTCAGAGTTGTTACCCCTAGGTACATTTGTTCTAGAACTAATTCCACTTGTTCGTATCCAAATAGGTATTTCTTTTCTTAGAAACCACTTACTTAATACTTCACTAGAATACCAAGATGTTTTCCTATATTTAATATTTTATATAAGTTTATCCCTAAATTTTTCAAATCCTAATTTCTAAAAATAACTAAACCTTCCTTTGATACCAACTATTGAACCCTTCCTTTTTATTACATAAACTTTTCATTACATTGTACAAAATAGAGGATCTTTTAAAGTTTAGTTTCTTTGAAACAAGGTATATAATACATAAAAACTTAAAAATTTATTATAAAAACATTAAAGGCTTCTTCATTGGTTCATCCTAAGTACTTTTATTGTATCTCATAACCTGGGGACGTATATTAATTGAAAGGGTGGGCATAAGGCCTAGTAAGGGAAAACAAGGGAAACAGTTTACATGTGACCATGATAAATATCAATAAGAACCTGAGGAATAAAGGAATGAGAAAAGGAAAATAGTAATACCATAATAAAGGAACATAAATAATAACATGAATATGTGGCTATAACATTTTAATGATACATTCATAAGAATATCACCAACGTTTTTCATCGTTTTGTTGTAAAAATTACCAAGGTTATTCACCAAGGTATCGTAAAACATGTCATATTTAGAGATTAAATTATTTACCCAATGCATTGGAAAACTATCAGGGCGAACCCTTAATATGTATTAATTATTTTGATCCACATATATTATAATCAAACATTCCATAAATAACCCATGGGGAATAAAACAAAATAGGTTTTGTTTTAAAATCATAGTGTTTCAAAAGTGCTTTAAAAACATGTTCATTATGTCATTTTTAACCCATAGAAAGGGAATATGGATTTTATGTATGTCATTAAAAAATAAAATATTTTTAAATCATTTTTAATACCCCAAGAAAATAAATAGGTTTTTTTATTCACAAAAAATAAAATAAAATGGAATTTCTTGAGGTGAGGATAGAAATTTTGAGAAGCAAAATTAGCAGTGTAATGGGTATAAAACATGGTTTTAGAAAAGGGTATAAAGATAGGGTACAGGAGTATACCATTGATAAAACATCATTTGGAAGTAATTTAATTAATAAAAATTAAATAAGAGATATTTAACATAACATTCATAAGACATATACAAAAATATGTTCTTAAAACGAAGAGAAAAGAAAGATATTTCCCTTACCTTGAAGAGTGACTCCAAAAACTTGACGATTGAGACCTTGGGGGACTGAGGAAACCTTGGGAGGAATAATTGGGTGGTAAAACTATCATATCTTCATTGGGGATAAATTTTTAGTGAAATTAAATGGATAAATGGGTTGGTATTTAGGGAAAAATTGGGGGATTTGTTTATTAATTTCTAAATAAAGTCATTGAAAAACTAGGTTGTGGTAAATGTAAATCGATGGGCTTGACCATGGTATTTTTCCATGGTATTGGACACTTTGGACACATATTATTTTGTTTTAATCCAAAATAGTTGAACATAATTTTATATTACTTATTTTTTCAAGTAAAATTAAAGTTTTCATAAAATAACTTTTTTAAAGTTAAAGTTTTCATTTTAGAATTTGGAAAGTAAATTATATATTTGGAAATTGATTAAAATCTATTGAAATACTTGATATTAATAAAATAAGAAATTTTAATTCTTTTATTTTGGTTAATTAGTTATTACATCATTATTACATAATTATGATGTCATTAAACATACCAAAAAACTAAAACTGTATTTTTATTATTTATAAAAAATAAAGTATTTTAGAAAATTATCATAAATTAAACCTAACCTAATTTCATTGTGGTAATTTCAAAAATTACATTTATTTTTTCATAATAATTCTATAAATATGATAATTTTAACTTTTAAATATAAAAATATTTATTTATTAAAAATAATAGCAGATTGAAAATGGATAGTAAAATTTATGACACTTGAAAAAAAATTATCATTTATTTTAAATAAGAGTGTTTTGATCATATGATTTCTTTAAAATAAAAATTATTCATAATACCTTATTTTATTATAATAATTATATCTTTTGAAAAGTAAAATTTCTTTCTGAAAAATCAATTTATCAAATTCTGTCTCAATTTTATTAAGAAAAACTATTCTTAAAACAGAAATGACGAAATAATAATTTTATTTATACAATGGAATTACACTTTAAGTAAATGGGGCCTTGAAACATAACCCATTATTACACCCTCATAGGCCCTAAGAGTAAGGTGTGAAATAGTGGTAGTTCTGTGGGGTTCCTCGGCTAACATCGACCAAGTGGTAATATCCACTAACTTGAACTTCTCCCATAGGTGATTTTGTACAAGATTCACTTGTTGAAGCTAGGATTGGTCTAGGCCAATGGTGAAACTTAGTGATGATACCTACCTCCCATGTTTGGACAGATGGGTTTCAAATGGAATGACTCTAATGGTTGAGGCTATTGACTCTTATTTCTGTATCAATTATCTTTTTTCAAAATTTTATTTATAAACACTCATTATAATGTTAAAATTATTATCAAGAGTATAGTTCCCAACGGTCATATTGTCCAATGGTCATTTAATGGTCAAAACCATATGGTCACATTTATATTTATATTCACTTCATTATTAAATAGATATGATTTTTGTGTTTGAAATAATATAACACGTATTTTTAGGAAACAATTATCTTTAAAAAATTTGGGTCACTACATCAGGTGGGTCTCATCCCAGGTCTCACTCTTAGGAAACAGCATAAACTATTTACTAGAGGAAGGACCTCTCCATCATAACTCGCTCAGCCCAAAGAACCTCTCATGAGTCCTCAAAACACCCCACGGGTTCCATCTTCTCAATCTATGTGTAAAAATTCTCAAAATGGACTACTCATGTGTCTAATTCCAACTCTGGAGTGTAAAATCCTGAAAACCCTTCAAAGGGATAGCAAGGGAGAAGTTCACAATTTTTATACCCAAGTACATGGCAGGTACCCTTAAATCCCCTCCTAGGTGTGTAATCTAGTCGATCATGGTGTGTATAGACCATGTACACAGCGTGTAAAACATGTACATGATGTGCACCCTACATGGGGTGCTTACCAATATACCTCACATATCCTAGCCATATATATTTTCCTATTTGAGTATAATTTCTTGGAAAAGTACTTCTACATGGTGTGTAACCAACTCAGGGTCTTCCTATGTTCCCTACATAGTCGAGTGCCCCTACATGGGTTGTATTTCCATGTACTCGGATACTTGGCTGAGTACCACTACATGGAACATATACTTAGTACATGGTTTTTACTTCCAAAAAGGTGTTCTTCTCCAAATAGGAAGAACACACAACATGTTTTCTTGAACTACACGATGCGTAATCAGGATTTCCAAATGGGAAAACACTAAAATCACCCTTTAAGCATAGTTTGACCCACTAGGGGTCCTTAAAAGTCATAATAGGGATCAAAAACTAGAAAGCGGTAAATATATGGGTATTTATGGAAAAAACATAAAAATGACCTACCTTTGGGTGGAATCCAAAAAATCGTTACCCATATCCATATTCCACCACTATTTTAAAGACTCTAAAATTCAATATAATTTTTTTTAATTAAATAGAATTATTACAAGACTAAGAAAATTGATGGCACATAATTATGAGGCCCGGAGATCCCAGAACGGAATTTTGAACTTTTTTAAGGTATGTTTAGTAAATGTACGAGGGGGGATTTCTATCTTTTGAACTGATACTTGGATAGAAAACTTGAGGGAACCATTGAATTCATATAAATGGGATTTGCTTAGGTGAAGCTTAACTTCGACTGGCAAGGGTCGGAGGAAAACGATAATTTTTGTACTTTTCAAAAAAAAAATAACTAAAAGTTATTATATTTTTTCCTTAAAACCATTGAGCAATGGTTTCGGGACCATAGAGTTAATAGGTTATTTAATAACCTGTTACACTTGGTTGTGTACCAGCACCTATGGGTAATTAATTGGTTCATTAATTAATTAATTAATTAATAAAATTTATTGGTGGAGAGTTAAACCCTTTAACTCTAATTTTTAAAAACCATTGGTGAAAGGATTGGACAACTACGGGATAACTCTGGACGAAGCACTGGCAGAAACCCTCTCCAACGAAGAACGAGGATTTGATCCAGGATCAACGAACGTGGACGAACACCTTCGAACAATGGATTATATTCCTTTGTCGTTAGTGAATCCAATGTGTTCAAGGTAGGGAATTAAATTATTTTTTTCTAGTGTTTCATGATTTTCCTCTCTTCCTGTTCTTGGAAAAATACAACGAACATGGATCAACCAACTAACGGGTTGATCCACACCTCGTTCATTCATGCAGGTGGTTGTTGCGGGGTTTATGTTCGGAGATTGTTCTTTGAAAATTATGATTGATGTTTCCCACATATTAAAACACTAATGCGGAGGGCGTGGGATGATCCGAACAAGGCTCGGACCCTCCACCATTATTTCTTTTGTTGTGTTCTTCATGGGAGACTGAGAAACCTAGAGGCAAGGCTAAACTCAGGATGATGCAGAGAAGGCGGTGTCCCGGGAGGCCTGTAGGCACATATAGGAATGAAATCAGACCATCAGATATTCATCGAGGGCCCGTAGAAGCACTACCGGTGCGGCACCACCAGCATGGTGGCACTGACGACCGACGGTGGCAGCCAGCTCTCATCGACTGTGAGAGAGTGGTGGTGCGTCATGGCAGTACACCGCGAAGGAGGTGTCACGGCGATGGAAGACCCGCATCTGCGGGTCCCGCCCTAGACTGGTCCATTGGACCAGTCAGCTGGAGGGGCAGTGCCAACCTGGCACTGCTAGTTGGAGAACCCAAATGGACTATGTCTATTCGAGAGAGGAGAGGACCCTGCGCCCAGCTGGCGGGCCTTGCCCAGCTGGAGGCCCGCGGCGCCCAGCCAACGGGCTGAGCTGGTCCCGTGGCCTAGCAGGCCATGCCCGCTGGGTGGGCCAGGCTAGGCCCACCAATTTGTTCTGGGCCCAGTGATTCAGATCGGGTCGACCCGGATCGGGTCAGGTCATGTCGGTTTGGCCAGGTCGGACCGGACCCAGACCCAATCTGACCCAGTTTCGCTTAAAGGGTCATAACTTCTAAACAAGACATCCATTCAAAAAACTGTCTACAGTGCCAGAACACTTAGGACGAAGTGGTAATTTTGAGATACTCCACTTAGGTTTTGGAGAAATTTGGATTATCACTGGTTTAGAATGAACTCGAATCCAATCAGGCCCTCGGTACTAAAATGCCTATGAATTACAGATCGGGTGTCTGATTGACGTGTCATCTATTGCGTTGGAACCCCTATGACATAGAGGTTATTTGGGTTACTTCTTAATGGTACTTAGTAGATGTTGAGGTATGATAGAGTACTTGAGGAGCAGAATCTATGGAACTCAAGTGCACCAAGTGTGTGAATACTATGGATGGTTGTCAAGTGGAGAGCGACCCTCTGTGGATCAGCATCAGCGACTTACGACCCTGTTGGATTAGCAGTAGCATAACCCGAAGAGGACCGGCCTTAGAGTGGTTTTCATGGATCAGTGACTTACGACCCTGTGTGGATTGATGACTTACAACCCTATGTGGATCAGCAATAGCACGACTTGACAAGGATCATCCTTAGAGAAGCCCGTTGTGGATCAAAAGGCTTACGACCCTGTGTGGATCGATGACTTACGACCATGTGTGGATCGGTGACTTATAACCCTATATGGATCAGAAATATAATGACTTATTTTTTGTTCAACATTGGAACTTCTCAATGGAATAAGATGATTTTTCTATACGACTAATCATCATTTTTCCGGTTCTTTAATTTATATACCTTATGTGAGCTATCTTTTACTTTGTACTTTGTTATTGAGATCATGATTTTTGGTTTTTCCTTGTAAAATTATGGGAGACCTTTGGGAGTCTCAGGGTCCCTACTAGGTATTGTTATAATCACCCCTACATGGGCTTCACCCACACCTTATTGTGTCTTGTGCAGACAACGGACAGCTTTGACCGAGATTTGGGAGCAAGGACTAGACGGTGTATAGAGTTGATCGGTTGACGTGAAGTGCCGCAGTGATGAGATGTACCTACCCTTCAGGTAGTATCCTTAGAGGATGACCTCTGTAGAAATTTTTTTGTTACCCTCTTTTCAATTGGATTTGTATACTGGCTCATTTCACTTTCAGTTTTCACTTTTACTATTATCAGTTCTACTTTGTGGATTACTTTTGTCATGTACCTAGTTTGTGTGCGTACAGGTTTTAATTCAATGCCTTCCCTTTTTTGGGATATGCCTTTTCAGTGCTAGTCACCAACCCTTGGACTATAGAAGGTGGGCTTGGGGTAGTTACGACATGGGCCCCAGGGGACAGGTCGTGACAAAGTGGTATCAGAGGAGTCGGTTATACCGAAGAACTAAGACACTGATATTTTCAATGGGGCAATAGTGTTAAGTGTTTTGAGTACGGTTTTTTTAGTTCAGGGAGTCTAGTGTTGGTGTGGAGGCCGACATATCCATACACCAGGTCCCTGAATTATAATTTTCGACTCAGTACATGAAAACACTGATTGTGTGTGTTTTTGAAATGTTTTTCTTTTGAACTCTTTTGAGTCATCTCACTGGGTATAACTTATTGACCATGGTGTAGCTATTTATTTTCAGGATTTTTCAGCCTAGACATCCATCTAGGATTCCAGTGAAAGATCAAGATGATGGCCCACCAAGTGATGAGGCATCGGTGTAGGGCCCTCTTACAGTGATAGCACCTTCGGGTGGTGTACCAGTAGCACCACTATCCGTAGGACAATAGTTTCCACCATCCCCTCCAGAAGACAGTTCACGCTGATTGAGTGTGTTGTATGAGTTCCAACAGTAGAGGCCTCTGAGGTTTCAAGTCAAGACAGATCCACAGGCATCTAAGGATGGGCTAGAGGCTATGGCTAGTGTTTTTCACCTAGTTGGGACACCAGCAGACCAGATGGTGATCCTAACGGGTAGCCTCTACCAGAACACAACAGGGAGATGGTGGAGCCTGACAATCTAGATTCACGATGAGATGACCCTCACCTGGTAGGACTTTGAGAGCCTCTTCAGGGAAAATTTCATTCCAGCGAAATTATGCTCTGTGTGTATTCAAGAGCTCCTGCACTTATATCAGGGTAGCCTGACAGTAGCCCAGTACTCGGCGAGATTCACTGACCTCTACTGATACTCCACTGACATGGTACGGGACCCTTTCTTCAAGGCATGGACCTTTGATCAGGGTCTCCAATGGAATATTATAGCGTCGATGATATCGCTCAACATATCGATGTAGGCTGGAGTGCTAGAGAGAGCACTTCTGGTGGAGAGCTTCCTACCTGACCAGGCACCGACAACGAGTATAAGGACCCAGCCTTAAAACATTACATAATCTTGAATTAAATGAATAATTCACATTGAGGATCTTTTTAGGTTTAGAGTTTTAGAGAATTAGGCCATAACTATTACATATCAACTTGAAAATTACATGTAGATACTACTACTCAGTATCCATTTTTTCATGAAATAAAAACTCTTAAAAAGAAACTGTCTAGTTCCAAGTTTTAGACAGCATGACTTTTCCTTCTTCTCATCCTTGACCCAATTCATCTTTAAGTATGGTGGAAAGCATTTTAAAAATATGGGATGATCATAAAAAGCTTAGTAAGGGTTACAAAATAAGTAAAGGAAACATTAACCCATCAATAAATACAAATCAATGACACCATACTTTTCGATCATAACATACCTCATGAAATAATAAGATTTATGAATAATATATAGAAATCATAAATCATAAAGTTAACTTATGGCATCCATATCATACTTACAATGTATCTATCATAACTACATAGGGAGTTATGTTGGAATACCCATCATATTATATTCCCTAAATCTCTTAGGAGAAACATTAATGTTTACCTCAGTCACATTACCCAATGCATTGGAGAGATATCTCGGGCTCACCTACCCTAGGTTTATCATGTAACCACCCATATACGTAAACAATGCCCAAGAACCATGACATATTCATAACACAAAAAACAAATATAAAGGAAATATAACATTCCCACATTTAAATCACAATATATCATTTAAATATATTGACATAACAAACCCATTATCAAAACCACTTTCAATACCAAAATACATAAAAGAGTATATGGTATTTATTTTCCTTTTAAAAACATTACGGCTTATTAAGGAAGCCATAGATCAAATAATACTCGCGGCGGTGGAAAAGTTTGTTCTCACCACTTACGTTAAAAGAAACATTTTTTTTCGTTCAGTAAAACGCCTCGTAGAAAAAGATTCCCTTTTAATGAAATTAAATTTCAAAGGTGTTTATATAGCATATAAAATAAAGTCGTGTATAAAACAAAATATGCCTCAATGAAAGGAGATTGAGATGAAGTCTCTTACAAAAACTAGATCCTTAGATTAAGGATAAATCAATTACAAAATAATGTGTGACAAATATAAATACACTCAATGTGATTTGATATTCAGTGTAAATCAATCAGAGAACATTCACACATAGTTTTGTAAAAACAACACCAATGACTTGGATGTTTAACTCAATGAATGAAAATTGAGTTAAATTTTCTCTTATCAAGTTCATATCGATGACTTGAGAATTTATCAATGGAGTGATTATGTGTATCAAAATTATATCCACACAAAGGGGAGTGTAAATTACAACATAAATAAATAAACAGTGATTACACACATAATCAAATCATGATATAATTAAGAATTATAAGATTAACCCAAGGAATGGAAATTGGGCTAAAAAGCTCCCTTACCAATTTGGTAACTTACGAAATATACACCATATGAAATAAGAATCATACAATGAAGATATAAATATCCATAAATTAAATTATATTAAATAAATAATACAATCATGGTAATTACATACACCACATAAAATGAAATAGTGGCAAACATAGCATGAATCTCCCTGGAATAAAAAGTGAGATGAAAACCCCTTACCACGTTGTAATCAATCGATTCATATGACCAAAAGTTAATAACCACCAAATTAATCATAAAATACCATGAATATAAATATAACCATGATAATATATATCAAATGGCAGTACACAATACACCACATGCAATAAATAAGTGGCGAACAATGGAAATCTCACGGAATTAAAAGTGAGATAAGAAACCTCTTACCTCGTATATGACTTGACCTGTTTGTTCTTTAATCTCTTGAATAATAAACTAAAGTTAATTTATACTTTATTAATAACCTTTTTTCAAGTTTATTATTCCTTTTATATCACTTATTACCATGTTATAAAAATTATGCAATCATTTAAGTTAATAATGGTCGTTTGGTTGATATTTGGTACTTGAGTCAAAAATGAACTTCTTATAATTACAAGTTGTTCATGTAGTCAAAATTCAATTATCTATAGAATGATATTAATGATTTGGATATCATATATATCATATATATCCAGTATATATATGTATTCATAACAATATATAACATTTGGAGATAAGAAATGAAATGCACCGTTCATGGAGACGGTAAGCCGTACGTACGTATGAATGCTACTTTCATTTCTATTTAATATTTTAATGGAATGAAAACGTAATAATAAATAGGTATATTATAATTCCAGAATAATATTATATATAATTTCAGTAACTCCATCCTTTATACATTCCACGCATGGCATGAATAAGTCATATCACTTTGAGGGGGCGGTAGTCCGCACTTCCTCAAATGAAATTATCGGGTTTACCCATTATGGAAACCATAAAGGTATGATATAAATGTAAAATACAGAAGAACAGAGAAAACATAAACATAATATATATCATATATAAATACAGTGCCATCATAATGGCTTCCATAAGAGGTGTTAGGAGAATATTGAACAATCGTCATTTCGTGAGGCAGTAGTACGTCATCCACAGAAACAGTATGTTCTTTACCTATTAGATGGAGGTGTATGTAAGTGTAATTAGAATACTTATCATAAAAAAATCCTAGTATATTTAGGATACTATTTTTTTTATAAAATAAATCAATAAAAAGAGTTTAGAGGGTCATAGAAGTAAAATAAAAGAAAAGAATTTAAGAGAAGACGTTACCTTTAAATCGGGTAACTCCCTTTGGTTTAAACCAAAAGGATTTATTGAAGTGCCTTCTGCCTAAGTTAGGGATTTTATGTGGAATATAGGGATCTTGAGTGATTATTTGGGCATAGTTTGGATGATCCAAGGGGCTTGATATGTGTGAGTAATGGGTTAGAGGTGATGTCTTTTTATAAGGGGGAGGAGGGGCTCTTTAGGAAAGTGTGAAAATATTATTTTATTATATAATTATTTTCAGTTTCTAAAGGTTAAAAACTTATTAAAGTCAAAGATAATATGACTCATGGTAGAAATAAAATCATCCAATAATAATTGGATAGGTTTTGGATATTTTTTTAATCTTTATAATCTTATTTATTTAAATCATTCATTAATGAGGTAAACATTACATCATTATTGTGTCATAAATAATTTTATTTATTTGATGTCTAAAAATTATAAAAAAATATCCTGATATAGGAAATATTTTTAGCTTTAAAATGAATATTTATAGTCAAATATATCAATTATATAACCCTACATTAAAATTGTTTTAGCAAAATAATACATGTTTATGATATTTTTGTTTTTACTTTCAATAAAAAGTTATTAATGTCATTATCTTACCCAAATGGATTTAAAAGGAAAAAATTCTTACCTAAGGTTTTTCTTTGTCGGACTTAACTAATCCAATAAGTTTAGGATAAGTGTTAAGGTAATTTTATATTATTATAATACTATTTTTACCTTGAATTACCCTATTTACCTTTAACCGCGGTAAATAAAAGTCAAAAGTTACTATTCACTAAAAATTATTTTTATCTTATTGAACTATATTTTACTTACTGATAACAACTATGTATGTCAGAATTTCTAAATTCAATTCACAGAAGCGGTAAAATTTCATTTAAAAGAAAAATTCAGCTTTTTAACTACTACTCATTGTTTTCACTATTCATAAAAAATTGAAGGTTTTCAGAAAAATACCAAAAATTCATCCTAAGATATATTTGATATTATAAATTAAAAAATTATGTCTATTTTACCAAATTAAAAACATAGAAGTTGCATTAATTAAATTAAAATTAATTCTCATTGTCCAAACAAAAAAGTGTGTTTTTAAGAAATAATAACTATCAAAAGATTAACACTTATTTATGCCCAATTTCAAAGTGAAATTACTTCTAATGACCAAAATTGGATTAAATGGTAAAAATATAATCTAATTACACTTTAAAACCATTTTAAAAGATAATCTAACCATATAAATAAATTATATTAAAATGTGTTTTTGAATTAAAATACAGTATAAATGAATTTTATCTGAAAAATACCAAAATTCTACCCAAATTAAATTTTGATTTCCCAATTATAAAGAAGGATTTTATTTTTTCAAATAGAATATATAAAAGTGACAAAAACTATCTTTAAAAAGGTTTCTCCATCAAAAGGTGGTAAAACAACCTTTTAAAGAATATTAGAGTGTTTCATGCTTAATATTGGATTCATTATCATTTTAAGCATCTAAAATTTATTGGGTAAGTCTGAAAAAAAATAGAAACATATTTAATCATGTTTTTGTTAGTTTTATTCATTCCCACCAATAAAAAATCTATGTGTCAACTGCCATTTAAAATAATATTATTATATTATTATTTTTCAGTATAACTCAACGTTGTGTGCAATGTAAGATTTCAAAGAAACATGTTGTTGTGTATCACGTATTCCATTGAACATCTCATCCCCTTTAAAGTAAAATTAATATTTAATTCAAAAATATTAATAAATATGAAAAAGTTATATCCTTTATTTACCTGGGATGCTACAGCGAGAGCCACCACCGGATGACACGTAGCTAAGTCATCTACAGCAGGAAATAGGAGTATGATGCAGCGGCCCAACCAGGATAGACCTTCTAGTGGATGACCCTAGGATGTAGGTTTGGAGGTGTAGAGCTCATGAGACATAAGAGGTCAGCAGAGGAGCGGACTGTGCTACTCGTGCGGCGGGCAGGGTCACATGGCTCACGACTACCCGACATATCGCACCGACGATCAGTAGACAGTCGAGGGACCACCGAGGTAGAGGCATAAATTTGATCGGGGAGACTCGCAAGGCGACAAACGTGTCAGAGGAGCTAGTCATGTAGCAGGCGGTGGGTGGTGATTTGAGGTTCTACTGCCACCTCTGGGAGGTCCACACCGACCTCAGGGAGCAGGTGGACAGGGATGAGCTTAGCTGTAGGCAGCTAAGGCCTACGACCAAGGAATTCTAGAGATAATTCGAGGTACTATCCATTTCTACTCCACCCTAGATTTAGTTATTATAGACACGGGTGTCAGACACTCTTTTATTACCACAGCTCTCATTCGGATCTTGGAGATTCTGATGGAGTCGTTCGCTTGATCCTTATGATTAAAGACTCCTACAGGAGATGATTCGATGATTACACACTAGTACCAACAGTGTGAGCTTAATCTAGGAGGCAAGATCTTCGGTTGGGATCTCCTAGTAGACGTGTCAATTCCTTATGATGTCATCTTGGGTATGGACTAGTTATCCATGGTTCATGCTCAGTAAGGATAACAATATAGCAGAAACTTTCATAAATAATAATAAACATTTAAGGTAATGTATAAGACTAAAACAAAATCCATTTAAACTTAAACTTCAGCATAATATGGTAAAGATAAATCAAATAATTCCATTTACTTATTCACATGGATATTCTACTAGTCGAATAATCACATGTAATATCAATAACCAATTTCATAATGATGGAATCTATAATAACAGAATTCATAACCACATAGTCAAGGCCTCATGCCAAGAATACAAATAAGATTTTTTCAAGGCCTTGTTCCAAGACACTAGTTTGTCTCTTGATACCTACCGATGCATCGAGGAGCTATAGTGGGCTCCACCTGTCACTTACTAAGTCCAATGCATTCCTCAAATGAAAAGGTTTAAACATAACATAAACATTCATATTAAAACTATCATAAGAAATGTTAATACTTTAACCATAAACCATGAATGGTATAAAAGTAACACATCCATAGTCAAGCATATTACTAAACCTTCAATACAATATGGAAGATTTTTATCATAATAAATCAACTTCAAATAAGTTTAAAATCCATCAAAGGATTTTGACATAGATGAAATGAAAACTATTTGAAATAAATACCTCTTTCTATTTTGAAATCATTTAAAAGTCACATAATTATAAAATAAAACATTTATTTTGAAAATATTCTTATAATCTTGTATGGGAAGATTCGACGATGTTATAACGGTGGAAGTTGTGTAAGTTAAAAAATACATTCTTGCCTTAATTTTATCGAAATGGTCATAAAGTACCTTGTTTGGAAAACGACGGAAAGATTCATTTCAAAACATATATGGTAAAATAAGGGTATAAATGGATTTAACCCATAGTCTAGTAAATAGTAAAAATGTTTTGAATCACATTTTTAAGAAAACACGGATGTGGATGATAAAGAGATCCCAGTGGATACTTATGTATTAACAACCTCGAATAAATAAAGAGATTGTAGAATTAACCCTTACCTTGTAATTTTCCTTGTTCGAGGGTATGTTAACCTATTTTATAATATTTAAATAATTTTTATTAAATTATACAAGAATCATATAAATAAATATGATATCATATATGATCTTCTAATATTTCTTTGTTAATAATATTTTGGTAGTATCATCATTTCGGGTGATAACTAATTCATTTTTCTTTATATTATTGGATAAATAAGACATGTTTTTTATGTATATTATGTATTTTATTCATATCTATAATTATATTAAGTTATTAAACATTATTTTTAATCATAAAATTAAAATTATTCTTTAATTATTACGATGGGAAATGAATCTCATCGCGTTCGTGAAGACGGTAATCCGTACATACGCATGAGAGACAATATCATTATATTGATGGTGAAATAATATATAATTGGATGTTATATCATATATAAATAATAATTAATATGTTATATTTATTATTTACATCAATTATACTCATTATTATACCCATACAAAAAATGAAGTGTTTGAATAACAAACTACACCACGACGTGGAGACGGTAAGTTGTACGTACACACGTATGGTGACTTTGTCATTCATAGGATGGATATAATAATGAATATAGTTGTTCCATATTTATAATAACATCATAGTATGTATAATATACTGGATTTATTATTTTGGTATGGAAACAACAAAGAAATAGTAAGTGGAAGAAGAAAAGAACTTGAAAGAGGGTGGTGAAATTATTACCTCTTCTTCGAGTGTTTCCTTTTGAGTTGTTAAAAAGGGCCCCTTAGGTTGGCTTTCTGATCAAAGTAAGGACTATAGGTATAATTTAGGATAGTTGATAGGATATTTGGGTAGGTTTTGGCTGATAAAAATGGCTTTGGAGGTGTGAAATTAATATAAGGGGAAGCACCCTTCTATAAGAGAGGTGAGGGTTACTTTAGGAAAAGCTTGAAATATTATTTTGTAATAAAATAATTTTCGATTTATAATGGCTAAAAATAATTTATTTAGAGGATAAGGTGGGTATGGGTCTAAAAACTCTCAAAAAATAGGTTTTAGATAGGTTTAGGTCACCATATTAACCTTATATGTTAGATTTAACTCTTAGTTAAATAGTTTGACATTTACCATGTCTCTTTGTATTTTTATATTATATGGTAAATAGACTTACTATAACAAGATAATAGAACCTCAAGTGGTTCATTATTAATATATATAACCTTATATAAGTCCTTTTGTATAACTTTATATTTTTAAGAATATTATATCAATTAATAATATAGTATTTGTTTTAAAAACTCAATTATGTCAATTTTGGAACTATTTAGTGTTTGATTTTTTTTGAAAGCCATAAAAACATTATCACTTAGATAAAATTTATTCAATAAACCCTAAAATGTCATATTAACCTATAAAATTAGTGTAATTTATAATAAGTCTCAATTTACATTTATTTGGATATTTATAATATCAATTTTTTTAATCTTTCATTAATAAGGTAATTACTGCATCATCATTGTGTCATAAATAAATTTAATTATTTAATGTCTAAGATTTATAAATAAAATAACATTATGTAAGAAATTTTTTTAGATTTTTAATGAATATTTATAGTCGAATTTATCTTCTGTATAACCCTATATTAAAAATGGTTTAGTTATTAAACTTTGAATTTAACACTTTTAACTCTTCTTTAAATAAAATAATAATAAATGTCCTAATCTAATCCAAGTGGACCAAAGGGGGTCATATTTTATTAATAAGGTTTTTTTGGTCGAATTAAACTTATACAATAGAATTAGGACAATTTTTAGGGTAATTATGATATCATTTTTACCCTCAATTACCTTATTTACTTTTAACCGTGGTAAATAAAAGTCAAAAGTTACTATTCACTAAAAATTAATTTCATCTTATTGAAACACATTTTACTTAATAATATCATTTTTGTCTCTTGTATTTTTTAAATTCAACTCACAGAAGCAGTAAAATTAAGTTTTATGCAAATTTGCAAATGCTCCTAGAAGGTGGGTAAAAGACGGTAAAAAGTTCGATAAAATTTTATATATCTAAACTTATTATAAAATGAATCCAATGAATTATGTTGAAAATATATAGATATTATGTATCAATTTTGACCTAAAATAAATTAAAATAAAATAACTAATTATTTAAATAAAAAGTCAGTTTTAAACAATAATGTAGTGTTTTTCATTATTCATCAAAAATTGAAAGTTTTCAGAAAAATACCAAAAAATCACCCTAAGATAATTTTGATATTCCGAATCCAAAAATGAAGTTCATTTTGAAAAATAAAATTTATAAAATTTCAAAAAGTGGGTATTACTATTCATAACGGCTCGTTTGATTGATTGTGGTGTGTTAAAACTTCAGCTTGCGTACAACGCAAGCTACTGCATTATTCAAAGGGAAACATACCATAGAAGTTTGGGGTGTTATAGATGTCTTTTATAAGGATGCTTTGGGACTACCTCCTCAATGGGTAAGGGGTTCATAAGGCCCAATGTTTCTCCATGGGTAGCCCCAATTTTGTTCTCTGAGAAGGAAGATGGGAGTTTAATGATTTGAGTAGACTATCGATGCCTGAACCAGGTGACCATGAAGAATAAGTATCCACTCTTGAGGATTGATGATCTCTTCAATTAGATGAAGGGATCTTGGTGGTTTTCGAAGATGGACCTCAGATCGTGCTATCACCAGCTCAGGGTACGAGATGAGGATGTACCGAAGATGGACTTCAGATGCTGGTATGACCAATATGAGTTCTTGGTGATGCCTTTTGGCATTACCAACTCCCCAGTAGTGTTCATGGGTCTCATAAACAGGATCTTCCAGCCTTATCTCGATCACTTCATGGTGGTCTTCATTGATGACATCTTGGTGTACTCAACGTCGGAGGAGGACCACGCCACACATTTACAGATATTCTTGGATACACTCTAAGAGAACCATCTTTATAGAAAGCTCTCTAAGTGCTAGTCCTAGATACAAGATGTCTAATTTCTAGGACACGTTATCTCATAGGTTGGAGTTGCAGTGGTTCCAACAAAGATAGAGGTAGTGCTTGCTTGGGAGCCACCCGGAAGTGTGACTGAGGTGAGGAGTTTTCAGGGATTAGCTGGGTACTACTGGAGATTCGTACCTGACTTTTCCAGAGTAGCAGCACCCTTTTCAGCTTTGACAAATAAGGGTTTTCCTTTCTTGTGGATGGAGAGATTCCAGCAGAGTTTCTAGGAGTTGAGGCAGAGACTGGTGAGTTCCCCCATCTTAAGGCTACTAGAAGAGGGTGTTGGGTTTGTAGTATACTTCAATGCATTAGGGACAAAACTAGGATGTGTTATAATGAAGGAGTGAGTGATGATCACCTATGTCTCATGACAGTTGAGATAGAATGAGCAGAACTATGCTACTCATGACCTAGAGTTAGCAGTAGTGGTATTTTCCTTGAAGATGTGGTGGCGCTACTTGATGGGTGAACGGTTTACTTTCTACTCTAATCACAAGAGTCTCAGGTATATATTCTCATAGAAATACCTGAACCTAAGACAATGGAAATGGCTGGAGTTTCTCTAGGACTACGAATTTGAGATAGTCTACACTTCTGGTAAGGGGAACATGGTGGCAGACACACTCAGCAGGAGGTCTGGTTTATAGTTGTTGAGTGAGGCGACAGAGAAGCTAGTCGCATTGTAGTTATCCTTCATGGATAGTGATGGAGCAGCTTACCTCTAGTCTATGATAGCCACTCCCCCACTCATTTAGTGAGTCAGGGAGGCTCAACTTGGGGACGTTGACTGCAAGACCCGACATGCTCAGATATCCTCAGTACAAGCTCCGAAAGGATTTTCTGAAGGTGGAGATCACGTCATTATTTTCAAAGGACGCACCATGGTACCAGTGATTCTATGAGAGGAGGTGTTGAGGTAGTTCCACATATCCCCTATGGTGGTACATCCTGGTGTGGAAAAGATGTACCAGGACCTCCAATGTCAGTATTGGTGGTCATGGATGAAGAAAGAAGTGGTCAAGATCATTTCACATTGCCTCACTTGTCAGCAAGTGAAGGATGAGCATCAGGTCCTAGCATTCTTGACTCAGGCACTAGATGTACCAGAATGGAAGTGGGATGGTGTCTATATGGACTTCGTGATAAGGTTACCACATATGTCTAGGTTTTATGACTATTTGGGTGATCGTTGACCGACCCACAAAGTCGTCCCATTTTCTACCCATCCAAGAGCAAGGATCGGTAGAGGGATTGGGATGCCTCTACGTACAGGAGACAGTACGACTTCACAGGTTTCCATCGATGATCATTTTAGATCATGACACTCATTTTACAAATCAGTTGTAGAAGGGATTACAGGAGGCCTTCGGGAATCAGCTACACTTGAGCACCGCCTTTCACCCTCAAACAGATGGTCAGATGGAGCGGACCATACAGACACTTGAGTACAAGATTCATTATTGAGTCGTTGAATTTGGACACAGTTTGGATGATCACTTGACCTTGGTGGAGTTCGCATACAACAACAGTTATCACTCCACCGCCTCCATGGAACCGTTTTAGGCCTTGTACGGGCGACCATGGAGATCACCTCTATGCTGGACAGACCCAGGAGAGTCAGCACTTATGGGTCTAGAGTTGGTATGAGCTACCACTGAGAAGGTGTAGATCATCTAGGAGTGAATGAAGACTGAACAAAGTAGGCAGAATTCTTATGCCGATAGGAGATAGAGACCCTTGGAGTTTGAGGAGGGCGGTCATGTTTTTCTTCGGGTCCCACCTCGATGAGGATTGCGGAGATTTGGTCAGGAAGCAAACTATCTCTGGGATTCATCGGACATATCTAGATTCTCAGCAGAGTTGGTGATGTGGCATACCTCCTATCTCTTCCCCCACAGATGCACAGGGTGCATGACGTTTTCCATGCGTCGTAGGTGGGGAGATACGTGCATGATTCATTGCATGTCATTGACTGGGGAGGGATGGACATTGATGATGGGGTGACTTTTGCAGATTTCCCAGTGGAGATAGAGGATCGAAAGGAGAGGGTCCTTCTTGGATTTTAGATACCTCTGGTGCGAGTTTGGTGGTAGTACGAGAACCTCTAAGAGAGCACATGGGAGCGGGAGGCTCAGATTCATACTCAATACCCCCATTTTTTTCTTATCCTTTGTTGTGGCTTTCAGGGACGTAAATCCCAAAGTTGGGGAGAATGTAAAGACCCATAAATTCTATATAATTTTTTTTAATTGAATGAAATTATTACGAGACTACAAAAATTGACGACATGTGGTTCTGAAGCCCAGAGAGTCTAAAATAAAATTTTGAACTTTTTTTAATTTATGTTCAATAAATGTATGAGTGGGGATTTCTATCTTTTGAACCGGTGCTCGAATTAAAAATATGAGGGCACCATTGAATTCTCAGTTCCAAGATTCAATTAGGTGAAGCTTAACTTCGACCATCAAGGTTTGGATGAAAAAGTTAATTTCTGGACTTTTTAGAAAAAATAATAAAATAACTAAAAGCTATTTTATTCTTTCTTTAAAATCATTGAGCGAGGGTAGTGGGATTGCAGAGTTAACAAGTTATTTAATAACCTGTTACACTTTTTTTTGTAACCACACCTTTAGGTAATTAATGGGTTCATTAATTAATTAATTAATTAATCACATTGATTGGAGGAGAGTGAAACCCTTTAACTCTAATGTTAAACAAACCATTGGAGAAAAGGATTAAACAACTTCGGGAGAACTCTTGACGAAGCGTTGGTGGAAACACTCTCCAAAGAATAATAAGGATTTGATCTAGGATCAAATAATGTCAACGAACACCTTCGAACAAAGGATTCTTCTCCTTTGTCATCAACAAATCCAATGTGTTCAAGGTAGGGTAATTAAATTATTTTTTTCTAGTGTTTTATGATTTTCCTCTCTTCCTGTTCTTCGAAAAATACAATGAACACAGATCAACCAACTAACGGTTTGATCTGCACCTCATTCATTCATACGGTTGGTTGTTTTGGGGTTTAAGTTTGAGGATTATTCTTTCTAAATTATGATTTATGTTTCCCCAATGTTAAAACACTAACGTGGAGGGTGTTGGCCGATCTGAACAAGGCTCGGACCCTCCGTCGTTCTTGGTTTTTTTGCATTCTTTTTGGGTGATCTATCAACACGGAGAAAAGGCGAAATAGAGGGACACACAGGGAAGTCGGCATCCCGGGAGGACCGTAGGTACATACGGGAATGAAATCAGACCACTGGAGCTTCACTGGTGGCCCATGGAAGCATCGCCGGCATGGCACCGCCGGCGTGGCGGTGCCGGTTCCCACAGGAGCCGCGGAGGATAGGGGCGGTTGTCCATCGTCGGCCGCATTGAAGGCAGGTGGCGTTCTATGGAGGAGGTGTCACGGATCTGGCCACGGCAGTGGCAAACCTACATCTATGGTCCCTCCCTAGACTGGTCCAACGAACTGATCAGCTCGAGGGGTGGTGCCAACCTGGTGCCACCCATTGGAGAACCTGAACGGACCGCGTCCATTTGGGAGGGGAACGGATCCCACGCCTAGCTAGAAGCATACACCCATCCAGTGGGTCGGTCTGGTCCTACAGCCCGGTGGGCTGGGCCAGACCCAGCCAGTCTGAGCTGGTTCTAGTGGGTTGGTTCAGGTCGACCATGATCGGGTCGGGTCGGACCGAACCCAGACCCAATCTGACCCAGTTTCTCTTAAAGGGACATAACTTATAAACTGAATGTTCATTCGACGAACCGTCTATGGTTCCAGAATTCTTAGGACAAGATGGTCCTTTTTAGGTACTCTACTTGGGTTTTGTAGAAAGTTGTAGTATGGCTGGGTTGGATCGAACTCGAATCCAACTGGGCCCTCAGTACTAAAATGCCTATAACTTACAGATCAGGTGTCTGGTTGATGCACCATCTATTGCATTAGAACCCTTATGACATGGTTATTCTTCAGGTTACTTCTTCGTGGGACTTTGTGGTTGTTAAGGTACAACTGATCCCTTGAGGAGTAAAATCTACAGAACTCAAGCGCACCAAGTGTGGGAATCCTGTGGCTGGCTGTCAAGTGGAGAGTGACCCTTTATGGATCAGAATCAGTGACTTAAAACCCTGTGTGGATCAGAAACTTACGACCCTATGTGGATCATCAAATTACAACCATGTGTGGATCAGTAGTAGCACAACCTGAGGAGGACCATCCTTTGAGCAGCTATCATGGATCAGTGAATTACGTCCCTGTGTGGATCGACGACTTAAAACCCTGTGTGGATTAGCAGTAGTGTGATCCGATGAGGACCAGCCTTAGAGTGGCCTGTCGTGGATCAGCGACTTATGAACCTGTGTGAATCGACAACTTACAGCCCTATGTGGATCAGGGACTTACGACCCTATATGGATTGGAAATATAAGGACTTCTTCATGGTTCAGTAGTGGAACTTATCAATGGAATAAGATGATTTAGCTTTACAACTAATCATCATTATTCCCATTATTTAAGTTATATACCTGGTGTGAGCTGTCTTTTACTTTGTGCTTTTTTATTGAGATTATGCTTTGTGGTTTTTTCTTGTGGAATTTTGGGAGACCTTCGGGGGTCTCGGGGTCCCTATTGAGTATTGTTATACTCACCCCTGCATGGGATTCAACTGCACCTTTTTGTGTCTTGTGCAGACGACGGACGGCTTTGACTGAGATTTGGGAGCCAGGACTAGATGGTGTACGGAGGTGACCGGTTGACGTGGAGATCTGTAGTGATGAGTTGTACCTACCCTTCAGGTAGGATCCTTGGTGGACAAGCTTTGGATCAGTTTTTACTTTTTTTATACCTTGTTTTCATTTGGGTTTGTATACAGACCCATTTCACTTTCAGTATGCCTTTCTGGTGCTAGTCACCAACCCCTGGCCTATGGAAGGAGGGCTTGGGGTAGTCACGACACGAGCCCCGGGGGACGGGTTGTGGCAACTGGCAAACATTGATTTCGATCCTCCCAAGCTCTACGGTGGAACCTCTATTCTTACCTCTCTCTCTATCTCCCTCTCCCTTTTTCTCACTTAGACATGCAAAGTGGAATCCCATAGGGTTTTTATGTAAGAATCTAGGGAAGTAAAAGAAAGAAAAGGAAGAGAAGAATAGGAAGAAAAAGAAAAGTAAAGTAAAAAAGAATGTGGGGCTCGGACCCAAACCCGACACCTGATATAAGTTTATGTCATGCCTAGGAAAACCCCCACATTCTAGACTCAACAGCAGAGACAGAATCTCAATATTATGCTCTATTCAAAATATATTTTCAAATGAATGTGTGCGAATAAATTAATATTTAATTAGTTGAATATTAAATATTAATTATTCCATGAAAATTCTAATGGAACAGAATTCCACCAAAATTATTTCCTTTAGTAAACACCCTATTTCAGGACCAATGAAATGGTCAAAAAAATTATTTGTGATCATATCATAGGGTAAAAAGACCATTTTACCCCTTATAAGAATCTATAAGAAAAAAATAAAATTTCTACTTAATTTTACAGTCCATAATAATATGGGTCTTTATAACATCCCCACCATAAACCTTCTCATCCCCAAGATTCTTTGGTGGTATAACTGCATCCATTCTCTCATCCTGATCATCTGAACAATTGAGCTATCTTGATTATCCAACAACCAGTACCACAGTGTTAAAAACTATCCCATCATGGAATAATTTTAACTATGACCAACCAGATAGTCCCCACCATAGGAGTATCGTTATCATTGCCTCAAAACAGAACTCCAAGATCAAAGGCTCGTGATATTTCCATCACCTAATGAAATGATCAGCATGGCCAAAGCCGCTTATATTAGAGTTCCAACATGGAATCATCAAAAAAACACACGTTCCTCGTACTCAAGGATGGTTCCTAAGGTAAATACTAAATTTCAACTTATCATGAGGGTTTCCACCTTCAAATGGCCAATGTTACACTCCCCACTATATGGATAAGATTATACCACTCTTTGAGCACAACTCCCAAGGAGTTCATTTGTCAAACCAAAAAATATATTTAAAAATATTGGCATGTAGTCGATGATATCTCTACATACTCAAGACGATATCAAGATATAGTGCTCAATCGTCTCTAAAATAGAAGTACACTAAGATTCCATTAATAGTCATGTATTATTATCCCCAAGCCACACACACCATCCTTTCAATTCCTGGCCAGGATTTATCTACATTGGTCATTCCATGGCATCCAATTTATTCTTGATGTCTCCTCTACCATGGAGAGGCATTCATCATTTTATCACAACTCCTAGTAAACCAAGCCTATAGCATTTCTTTATAATCATCAGTCCTCGAATCGCACATGGATACTCAGGGATATACAATTTAAATTTTACTATTCACAAAGGATGCATACCATTAACAACCAACTATGTAACATCTCACCCCATATCATTAGCTTGATATGGTGGAGGAATGATACTTGAACTTAAAAGACCTTACCAAGGAGCCAAAGGCTGACAATAAATATTGAGGACTTAGAGAAGAAATTGGGGAATGATTTTCCCTTGAGATATAACCAACCAACCAAACAATCCACTAACAACAAACTATATGATGCATGTCAAAAAAAACAACCAAACCCATACAGTACCAAAAGACAACAAACTAATCTATAACAACCCCACATGACAAATACAACCAAGCCAAAATCAGAGTACCAAACAGAATACTACAACAAGACTACAACAGAACTAGGACATCATCCATAGCTCCACCCCAAGATCCATGTTCCAAGAACCACAACATCACCAAGGAATCATGTCGAACTGCTAGAAAAATGAGATGCTTTACTCTTACCTGTGTCTCGGAATACAACATCTAAAAAAGAACCCAAGTTCCAAAGAAGGGGGTGAGTAAAAATACTCAATAGGTTTTCCCCAAATTAATTCCCTACACACACCACTAGGATAAAACTGTTAGCACATTTATATAAAACGGTTTATATAAAACATTCAATAGTGCAACAACTCACAACATGCCAAACACACCCTTACCAAGCTATGACAAAAGGAAATCCACAACCATACCATAAGACACTTCACCATTTCACATTGTCACAAAAAAATTCCATCTTGCAAAGTAACACATAATAAGACACCCAAACGGTGGAGCTTCCGTCCAACTCGTTCACTACATTTCCAATTAGTGGTACTTCCCACCCACTTATCCTTTGATGGTGGCCCTTCCATCCACTATCCATCCCCTTTTTATAGTGTTACTTCCCACCCAATTTGACACAATACACACAATACACAACACTTAATCAACTAACAAGCACTCAACATGAAGGCCACACAAAAGCACACCACCATTTCCATCACATGCCGATTCACTTCAATAAAGCACCCATTTATGGAAAACACCCTTTAACCAATTTTCCATGCCCAACCAAATTTCAATAAAAAAAATTATGGAAAACCATATTTCACAAAACATTTTTCATAATCAACCATTGATGATTTTAAAATCATCATTTTAAAATAAAACAACAAAGCCCCTTTTTGTAATAATAACCCATTTTCCCCCAAAATCCCCCAAATCATCACTAAATGGATTTCCAAAAATATTATCACATCATTATAACAATTAATTTCAATTAAAACAAATTAATTATAACAAAAACCACTAGTTCTAACTAAGTGGAGTTGAGAGATAAGCCACCTGCGTTTAGGGTTTCGGAAAATTTGAACCACAAGAAACCACACCTCAATCCGAGAAAACGCTCCATGAAAACCAATCTAGATCTCCTTCCCTATCATCAATAATCCTTGAAATCAACACCCAAGGAAACCAAAACCCAATATATACACACAAATGGTTTAGATATAGAAAACTGAGAGAGTGGTAGATGTAGATGTAGAGGAACCCACGAAGAACCACGAGAGGAGACTTACCTGAGAAGAACCGCCTTCAATCCACTAAGAAACCCCTTCAATATTTTTCCAAAACATATGAGAGAGAACCTATAACCTTTGAGAACCCAAAATCAAGAGTGAGTATTGAGTGGGAGGAAGTTTGGAGTGAAATGAGGCAACCCCAAGGGAGCCTGGATTTAAAACCCCATTTTTAAGTGGTCTCACGGTTAGCCCACACGGTTTGGAAAACTGTGTTCTAACCATGTGCATGTCACTGCCTCAAGGGATGGGGTCTACACAGTTGCCTTTCACGGTTTGAAAAACCGTGCACAATCCATGTGAAGCCCACTGTCTCCCCCTACACAGTTTTCTAGAGAACTCGTATGGTTTTTCCTAACCGTTCTCAAACCGTGCACCCTTAGAAAAGCCTCCAAACTTATTCAAAACCATTCCAAACTCTCCCAACCTCTTCACAACTCATCCTAAGAAATTTAAACACATAAAAAGGCATAGAAAAAGCTATATAACTCAAATTGGGGGTGCTAAAAACTCACTCTCCCATGATTTTTCCATCAAAAAGGCCAAGATGACCATGCTATAAAACACATCCATCTTGTTAAGCCAAAAAATACCTTGGAACTCCTATTAAAAATAGATCATGTTATCTATTCCATGATTTATTTCATGATTTTATATATCATGGTGTCATTTTATGAGATTAAAATATCAACCGTGCAATTACTGGTCCCCAGGTATAGGGAGTTGAGCAGTTATGCCCATAAAACTCGATCTTGATACACAAGCACCCAATGTGATTCCTCAGAAACCAAAGGCATCATCATGTCCATATCAAAAAACCCAAAAACCTCCCATGCATCAGTCCAAAAAATATTATATAACTAATCTCACCACCTCAAAAGGAATCCCTAAACCTTGAAAACCCCACTCATGGTTTCCCTTGATCAAAAAAAATGTTGACATACAAGGGTTTTAGTTAGAACTAAGGGAATTTTAGTTTCCCACCAATCCCTATTGATCAAGTCTCATAATAGGGTCACTGGGTATGAACAACTAACCCATAAGTCAAACTTATCACCAAGGTCACAACACATAGGGTGTAACACCCTAGAATGATAAAGGGTTAAATGACTAAATGATATGACTCATGTCAACAAGGTGCGTCTTTCCTTTCAGGAGCCTACCTGGTTAAAACTCCACAGTTAAGCATGTTTTTCCTGGAGTAGTGATCAAGAAGGGAGACCTTATGGAAAGTTTATCAGGGTGTATACGAGTGAGGAAAAAGTACACTAGAAAGAACATGTGTATTCCTATGGGGAAATTTATAAGTATGATGACATGTTCAGTCATTTAGGTGGGACCCAGGGAGGGCACCATGTGTATACAGAGAAACTGGTGGTACCTAGTGTGCCAGGAACCGATAGCCATGTTAAGGCAGGGGTGTATGTGCTATCAGCAGGGCCCAGTTTTTACATTGGTATCAAAGCAGGAACCCAACCTTAAGTGTGGTGGCACTGCCTGGGTTGAGATGTAGGATCCACAACAAGGATATTGTGCTCTAAAGTGGGGTTAATGTAATACCCCAAAATGATAAAGGGTTAAATGAATAAATGATATGACTCGCGTCAACAAGGTACACCTTTATTTTTAGGATCAAACCTGATTAGAACTCCATAGTTAAGCATGCTTGGCCTATAGTAGTGATCAGGATGGGTGAAATTTTGGGAAGTTTCTCAAGGTGTATGTGAGTAAGGAACAAATCACACTTAAAAGAACATGCATTGTCCTGTGGGGATATTCATTAGTCTAATGACCCATTCAGGCTTGTGGGTGGTCCCTTGGGAGGTGACCACGTGTCTATGGGGAAACCGGTGGTACCTGGTGGTCTAGGATCTAATGTCCATGTTAAGGCAGGGTGCATGTGTTATTAGTGGGGCCTAGTTGTTACATTGGCATCAAAGTAGAAACCCAACATTAAGTGTGGTGGCACTAAATGGGGTGATATGTAGGTTCCACAATAAGGATATTGTGCTCTAAAGGGGGGTTTAATGTAATACCCCAGACTGATAAAGGGTTAAATGAATAAATGATATGACTCATGTCAACAAGGTACACCTTTCCTTTCAAGATCCAACCTGATTATAACTCCACAGATAAGCATGATTGGCCTAGAGTAGTGATCAGGATGGGTGACATTTTGGGAATTTTCTCAATGTGTGTGTGAGTGAGTAAAAAATCACACTTGAAAGAACATGCATTGTCCTGTAGGGATATTCATTAGTCTGATGACCCATTCAGGCTTGTGGGTGGGCCCTAGGGAGGGGACCATGTGTCTGTGGAGAAACTGGTGGTACCCGGTGGTCCAGGATCCGATGTCCATGTTAAGAGGGGGTGCATGTGCTGTCAGTGGGGCCCAGTTGTTACATTGGTATCAAAGCAGGAACCCAGCATTAACCATGGTGGCACTAAATGGGTTGAGATGTAGGGTCCACAACAAGGATATTGTTCTCTAAGGGGGGGTTTAATGTAATACCCCATAATGATAAAGGGTTAAATGAATAAATGATATGACTCATGTCAACAAGGTACACCTTTATTTTTAGGATCCATCCTGATTAGAACTCCACAGTTAAGCATGATTGGCCTAGAGTAGTGATCAGGATGGGTGACATTTTGTGAAGTTTCTCAAGGTGTGTGTGATTGAGGGAAAAAAGCACGCTTGAAATAACTAGTGTTGGCCTGTGGGGATATTCATTAGTCTGATGACTCATTCAGGCTTGTGGGTGGGCCCTAGGGAGGGGACCATGTGTCTGTGGGGAAACTGGTGGTACCTGGTGGTCCAGGATCTGACATCCATGTTAAGGTGGGGTGCATGTACTATCAGTGGGGCCCAGTTGTTACATTGGTATCAAATAAGGAACCCAACCTTAAGTGTGGTGGCACAAAATGGGACAAGATATAGGGTCCACAATGAGGATATTGTGCTCTAAAGGGGTGGGTTAATGTAACACCCTAGAATGATAAAGGGTTAAATGAATAAATGTTATGACTCATGTCAACAAGGTACACCTTTATTTTTGGGATCCAACCTGATTAGAACTCCACGGTTAAGCATGCTTGGCCTAGAGTAGTGATCAAGATGGGTGAAAGTTTGGGAAGTTTCTCAAGGTGTGTGTGAGTGAGAAAAAAATCACACTTGAAAGAACATATGTTGGCTTTTGGGGACATTAATTAGTCTGATGACCCATTCAGGAATGTGGGTGGGCCCTAGGGAGGCGAAAATGTGTCTATTAGACAATTGGTGGTACCTGGTGGTTCAGGATCCAACTTCTATGTTAAGGTAGAGTGTTTGTGCTGTCATTGGGGCCCAAATGTTAGACGGGGTGTCATCCACACAATTGTCTCAATGTAAGGCATCAAACATGTCTATCAATTCAGTCTAAGGGAGGTAAGGATAACATGACCTACTAGGGTCAAAACCTGTCAACATGGTTTCAATTATATAGGTTATCAATTCTCAAGTTACGGAGTAAAACACCATATAAGTTATAATTGAAAATCCATTTAATTTAAACCCATTAGTAACTACTAATTAAAGGAAATGTATTTAATGGAATCACCCTCCAAACATCAGTCTAATAGGCTCTAATCCTCTCCAAGAATCCTTATAAGGAACTTACCCCAAGAGATTCACACTATGAATATAAAAAAGATAACGAATTGACACTCATCGGGAATCCACATATGGTAATACCCCCTCAATTTACTCATTCATTATAAACATTCAGGTACCTATCAGCATTGTACTAGAGGATCTGACTAGATAACCATGAATGAAGGTCGGTTAAGTAAAATATCATAGCAAGATAGATGGGAAAACACCATGTATGTTTTTACAAACCTTTAGTTAACCACATATAGAAATTATATGCCCTAAAAAGGGTATAATGAAAGGTATCAAGTTCCACATAGACCTACTAGGGTTACTTCACCTCTCATTCATTAGGACTGAGTCATCAGCCTCTCCATAAAATGTCTCACTATATATCTAGAGACCCTTCCATCAGAAGGAAATATATATACATTTTCATCTAACTGATTAGAATTCCACTAATAAATTGTATGGGAAAACACCATTTAGGTTATTTTTTACACTTTAAATAGTTTACCTCTATCATCAATAATAATCACATGTAAGAAGGCCCATAACATGTGGACCCTACATATCAAATATGATGCAAGAGATGCTTCTTGAATTTTTTGTCCAAGATTCAAAATCAATCATTGGACTCTTTCAAATGGACCAAGAGAAATATATCTATAATAAATAAAAAACTCACACCACATGTGTCTCTCAAAGTGAAAATCATTTAAAATTATAATATCACATATCAGGAATAGTAATGCCATATCCCTACTACTACTAATTTAAATTTTTATTTCAAGAATCACTTTTAAGGAAAAGTGGGAATCTAGTAAATTTCATAGTACTAAAAAACATAAAACCACATAAGAAATAACCAAATTATTCTAAACAAAATTAAAAGAGTTGGAATGGTTTACCCTATACAGTCATTAATTGATGGATTTAACCTTCAAGTATAGATTTTACTTGATTATCTCCTCAAATTGGAAGGTCATCTTGTCCCGGGTCTATATGTGTTCCTTCAAGATCATTTTCTCATTATTTAATCCACATATCAAAATATGATTCTATTTATCAATCCAAGTATCCTTCTCATCATTTGGATAAACTTTCAATAGTCATTCAAACATTTTATGGGAATCTTCCTTTGGAATATTAATCAGGAAGGACTCGTATATCATTTCTTCATTATAATGGAGGATAATCTCCTGGAAATTTGATCTATCCACTTCCTCTATATTGTTTATTCCTCCATCACTCCAACATTTAGTACCATATTTGGGTCTAATATGGATTACATGTCTTCCCAAGTTTCCTTCAAAATTTTAGGAGCCTTACTCCTACTACTTTGATTCTCCTCTTCCCTATCCCAGGAATTTGGAACCTTCTTTATGGACTTACCTTGATTTTAAGTAACTTCTTCTATAGATTTTTACTAACCCATCCTTGTCTCATCTCCATGTTTTTTTCTTTACCTAAGTATTTGGTAAACATGGTTTTAGATAAATTTGAGTAATCCTTTTTAGGCCTTGTTTTTTCCCTTATTAACTATAAATTTTCTCGAGATGAGGTTACCTTGATTTACATTTCTTGATCCAGACCCAACGCACTTAATTTTTAGGGGTTCTTGATCATATTCTATCATTAAATGGGATTCCATTTCCTTATTTCTCGGTTCAATATCCTCAAGGGAACTAGACCCGACCTGCTTCCTTTTATATCTTGTAATATATAATTGCAAACCTTATGGATCAAATTTCTCCATCTCATTCTATTTAATTAATGTGAAACTATTTTTTAGTTGAATTGGGATTGATGGATCTCACTGGCCCAGTGATATCTACCTCAGAGAAAATGCACCATTTAGACTTGGACTAACCTGAATCGAATAGAGTGGGATAGACACATGATGATTTTTATTACAATCTTCCCTATTAATAGCTGATTGATTGAGATTCTACCCATTGACCTCACTATCAGCCTTCACTGTTTCAGTAAAGGAGTGGGCGTCCACTGGAGGGGTCATTCCATCAACTTTAGGTACCTGAACTGATGAGTTTTTAACACCCAAATCACATCTCAAGGTGGAAAAAATATCTGTAAACATTGGATCTGAGTACCCTAGATCTGAATCCTTATAAAGGGGAGAAACAATAGAGGATTCTATAAAATACAAAATATCCATAACATGGGTAGTGTGAATATCAAACCCAACCAACCTTGGGTTAGAGACAACCCCTCCATGGTGATCCTTGCAACCATGTTTTCATGATGAAGATAGATGTCCCAGGAATTTACAGGATGAATAAAAATTCATCCAAGAATCAAAGATCACCGACAATTTTCTATGAAATTATTCACCAATTATGATACATACACACTCAAATGATGGTTTAGAAACATCAACCTCGACACATATGTGAGGGGAGATTGGGTGGAAGACTGTAGAGGTTATATTATCATAACATAAAAATTTCTCAATCATATTTCCAATCATGTGAATAATTGAAGTATTTTTAAATAGAAGATGAAGTTCAAGGAAGCTTTCCTGCATCACCTTCATCATAGAATCATGTTTCATATGAAATTCATAGTTCTATCTTATGAGGTGGAAACTGGATCCATTACATAAATGATGGGTTATGTCCCAAGTTGTGATCAAATATTCCACAAATGAAAAATGAACCATAATATGTCACTTGTTGAGGAGGACTATAGTATCCCAGTTCTATAAGACCTAATAACTCAAAACAAATCTATTGAAGGATTCAACAGATGAATGATGTGAACTAAATTGATTCACTAGTTTTAGGTTAAAGAGATTCAATACTACATTGAACTCTGATTTTGAAAGCATGAGATGAGGAGAGCCTCCAAGAATGCCTCTCCATATCCTAGAGGTTTCTGATTAGCAGCGATGACCTAGGGTGTGTCTATGGAGATATTATCCCCTCATATCAAAGAAATAAACTAGCATAAATAACCAAACATCATCTATAGTAGTAAATAAATGGAGTGCGGAAGCAATAAATATAACACAGTCAAAATAAAATGGAATGTAGTAAAATCTCAAATTGTAATGTCATACATACATCACTGATGACCCATTGGGACGATCATATATAAGGTAGTACATAAAATAAACTGAAATAAAAGGGAATTTCTCTATTACTAACTTTGATCCAAAACACATACCCGGTCTCCAAGACATTATCGAGCTACTCCAGCCTGATCATAAGTATCCACATGAGTGTCTCCACTCGGTCATTCAACCATGGGCCTCATCTTAACCATCATATATTTTTCCTCACCTAAAATCAAACATATGGTCTACATGCACGCTGAGGTTCATGTACATGGGGTAAGAAATAAATATTAGTAGGCCACCCCTAATGGTGAACCTATAATATTCCTTCATACGTTAATGCTCATGCAATATGATTATCCTAGATGAAGAGCAACTGATATAAAATAAAACTACATTCAATCCCTAGGCCTGTGAACCCATTTGGTTGGACATCCTATGATAAATTCATTAATATATTTAACAACCTTGACCCCAAGATCCCAGAGTTAGTGTCTTACTCTATTGCATTGGAATAAATACAAGGAATCACAACCTGAAGGACCGAAAGGTTTAGAATCTTTAGAAAACAAGATACATACATGATACCCATTTTATATTGGGAATATAAAATAAAATATAGCACATAACAAAATAAAATTCTCAATATCCTTGAAAACTCATTAAAAGGATTTGTCTTCATAACCTTGGAAAAGGAAACAAAATAAGGGTGAGATCAAATGCTCATTAAGGGTTAAGTACAGCAGAATCTATCATGAATCAATAAAGAATAATCAAAATGGAAAGGTAAATGATTGAATGTACATTCCATTTAAATAACCTAATTAAATGAATAGATAAGTAATAATTAATATGGAAAGTTAAACAACAAAAACACATTCCATTTAATCAATAATTAGATCATAATATGGCAGGAATAAAAGATGATCAAATAATTTTATATAAATAATCACATGATCTTGAAACATGACCATGGATATTCTAACTAATAAAATAATCACATGTAATATCAATAATTATGGAATAAATAATTTTTTAAATTTGAATTGTCAATATATATCCTCAAGATAGTTACTTTCATGATCTATTCTCAAGACAATTTAAGTCTGTGGGTAGAAACCTATCTGATTTGGTCAACTGATTCATCTCATGAGACTATCAATGCACCAAGGGCCTGTCATTAACTAGTCTAGAACCCATGTATTTCATCTCCAAAACATTATTCATATATTGAATAATTTATTTAATTCATAAATAATGTTCCATATCAAATATCGTTATTGATTAAAGGATATATATTTTTCAATATTTCATAAGTTAGTCAAATAACTTTTAAAGTAAATGTCATACGTAAAAATGGTATACAGTTTAGGAAATGATCATATCCATCACACAATAATATGTATATTTAATAGAAATTTAATCTCAAATGAAAAATTATTATAATAAAGTTATTGTTTCAAGAAAAAGTTAACAATCACAAAATAAAGTGAGATTGCACAATAACTCTTACCATTTGGTAATTTTCATTTAAAATCCCCTTGGATGAAATAATTAAAATTGAAACTTAAAATAACAATAATAATGAATTATTAATGATATTACATGTCAAAGAGAAAGTATATTCACCATAAAAAAATAAATTGGTGTATAATAACAAATAAGTCTCAATGGAATGTAAATTGAGATAAAATCTCTTACCTCATGCTTCATTTTGATTATACATTCTTTAACTTCATGTATACTGGTTTTAAACATGTTATTAACTAATAAAATAACTATATTATTATTTATGATATCATATATGATCCTTTTATAAAATCTTGTCATGCATTCATTAATAATATTTTATTGTTTTCATTGTATCTGGTGTTAATTGGCAGGTTTTATCATTCGTGCATTATTATGAAAATTTTAATTCTTGTTAACATTATAAATTTATATCATATACATAATAATAATCATGATATAATTATCATATTTTTACATCAATTTTAATTTTAAAACCAAACATTAATGATGGTTTTGAAAAATGAAATACGTTACGATCATGGAGATGGTAGGTCACACGTACGCATGAGTAACATTTCCATTTTTCACTAATCATTATGGAAATGAGGTATGTAATATATTAAATTTCCATAATTATAATGATATAATATATAAAATATTATATACTTATATATATCATCCATGTGGTGTGGTGATGAAAATAGAGTCACATTGCTTCAAGAAGGTGGTATTCCATATGTACACGAATGACGTTATCGTCTTTCGTTGAGTAAAAATTTAAGAAAAAAATGATATATTATCTTACAAGAATGATAAATATGTCATTAATATCAAAAATATTTCATTTATATCACATATAATCATTAAATTTATCTTTATCTCCTTTCATGTGAGGTGTTAGTCAAAGACGAATCACATCACTTTGCGAGGTGGTAGTTCATCGTACACACGAGCGATGTTATCATATCTCCTATGGAATTGAAGGTAAAATAAATATGTGATATAATGATATAGAGGTATAAATATGTTATAAATATCATATATATACTTTATATCCATTATAATACCCAACCTTGATAGGTGGAAATGGAAAAATAAACGACATCAGTTCACGAGGCGGTAGTCCGTCGTACACACGAACAATGATTTTGTAACCCATTTAATGTATGTGTAGATAGTTTTAGGTCATATAATTATTATAAAAACATCCAAATATATGTAATATACTTATTTTATCATATAATACTGGTTTAATAAAAAACTAAGGATGAGTATAAAGAAGTAAAATAAAGACACTCGTTGAAGAACATTACCTCTTCTTTGGGTGTCTTGATTAGGTTTTCACTAAAGCCTTCAAAAGATGTCTTTATTCCCAAAATAAGTATTATAGGGTGATTTTATTGAAGTTGGTAATTGATTTGGGTAGTTCTTTACTGAACCAAAGAGGTGTGAAGTTGAGAAGAAGTGAGGGGATTGAGGGCCCTTTTATAGTTGAGGATGAGTAGCATTCTTGTAAATACTCAAAAGTATTCACTATTAAGAGGTCAATATTACCTAAAGTGGCTCAAAAAATAATAATTAAAAGTGGGTAGGGATTATATGTTATATCCACATGTACACTACATAATGAAACACATGTTTTAAACATTTTTTTCCTTAACTTTAAAGTTTCCCTATTTTTACTATTTTGGTTTTTCACTACGGTAACTAATTTTATAACCAAGGTAATTTATCCTTTGGGAATAAATTAAAGGGATGATTATTAGAAAATTTATACCCACTAAAACTAAATATTATATCTAATTTATAAATTAAAAATCCTATGTGTGTTGGAAATTAATTTTAACACAAGTGCATGTAACACGCAAAAATGCCACTTTAACCCTAACTACGCTAACAGATTTTTTTACTATTTAGGGGTTAATATATTCATTATAAAATAAAAATTGGTCCTTTAATGGAAAATATTTGGTATTTATTAACATTTAAAAACCACTTGTAAGAATATAGGATTTTTAGTCATTTTAAATCATTTGATAAAATATCATTTGTTTTAAAATAACATTATTGTCAATTTTGACATTATTCATTTAATATGAATATAAAAATATAAATAAAATTATGGAATTTGAATTTATTATGTTAAAACCTGTGTAACATGATATACTCATTTAAAAATTAATTTAATACAATAATTCGCTCTCTCTCTAACTTCACATTTTATTAAAATTTTGAAGAGCGACGCAAACAAAAGGAACAAAAAACAAGGGTATCAAGGGGGATAATAGTGGTGAAGGACCTGAGCATCCCCAAAAATGATGATCTTATAGTTTTGTGGTATGGAATCAAAATAGCGAAATATGTTAACACTATCAACACTGCTCGCGTGTCTTGCAAGAAAATCAGTAGCAAAATTACCTTCTCTAAGAGTGTGCTTGATCTCAAGTCCTTAGCCTAGAATCATCCTGTCATCCCTGATAAAATACACAATATGCCAAGTAGTATAATTATTAGAGAAAATTAAACACACCATATTAGAGGAATCTTACTCTTCCATATAAAATTATGAAAAGTATCTTTTTTTTCTTTTTCTTTATTTAACATGTTATATGGGCCATATTCAAAGGAAAGTGAAAACTAATTTCAATATTTCAGAGACTTTGATTTATGAGGTAAAAATAAACTCATTAAATAAGATTTAATAAAACATTTTAGGTCATTTTTATTCTTATCATTCTAGTTTAACCCCCCCGTAAACCCATTTTTATCTTAACCGCGGTAATTAATTTTCACTAAATTTACTATTAATTTAGATTAAAAATTAATCTGAATTTATTAGAAATTATAAATTATGATAATTAAAAATATAGAATATAATTTTATAAATTAAATACACATAATTAAAAAAAAATAATTTAAAATTAATCCTGTAGACGTGGTGAGAAAGCGGGTTTTTAAAGTGAAATGTTCAAAAGTTTACGAAGATTTTATATCAAAATTCAATATAAAAATCATTCCAAAGAACCTAATTGGATTAATTGATATAAAATTGAACTAATTTCACTTTAAAAACAATTCAAAATATAATTTAACTTTATAAATTATTTAAATTAAAAGGAACTTTTTAATTAAAATTTATTATTTTTCACTACTCATCGAAAAATGAAATATTTCATAAAAATCCAAAAAAATCACCCTAAGTTAATTTTTTTATTCCAATTTAAAAAGTGAAGTTTATTTTTTAAAATAAATTTTATAAAAGTGTTAAAATTTAATTTTAAATTAAGTGTCTGAAGCGTTACAAAATAGTGTTTTTTTAACCCGGTGTTGTGTGCATCGCAAGCTATTGATGAAATTAAATTTATTATAAAATAAATATATTGTAAAATATTGGGGTATTACATTCTCCCCAAATTAAATAAATTTTTTCCTCTAAATTTAAACCTTATCTCATAAATCCAGGCTTTGACATTTTGAACAACCATTGTTGAAAAACCATTGTTGAAAAACCCACATCATAAAAGGGTTAATAAAACATCCTCTTTATAAGAGAGAAAGTGATGTCTGAAGGCCATATGGAATAATTACATGACAAGGTTTACAAGTAGGATAGCATAAGTGGGAAGTGAAAACATGGATATGGAAGAAAATACTAATGTCCAAATACTGATGTAGATTGATAGAGAACATTGATCACAAGAAAGTGGGTGCTCCAGAGATGGTTAACGCCACAAATCCATAAACCAAAGAGGCATGAAAAAGGTCATGATATCATAAAAATAATGATAATAGGAAAAAAAATTGTTTCAAGATCCTTTTACAATAGTTTAGTAATTATTTCACTCTCTATGAATATAATGAAATATACTTAATTGATAAATTTTTAATTCATAAGCACAATTTCATCCTTTGGTGGAGCTTCGATCAATTTTTAATTCATACCTTACTCTAAGAAATGAATGTCCAAAAATGAATTTTTTATTCCTGAATCACTAAAATTTACTTTTAATGGATTTTAACATTCATTGTAGAACTATATTTCATTACTTCTATCTCTAGTTATTATTATGAAAAAATATTTAGCATAAGTTATCCAATATGAATAAATATCTATATAATGAAGTAATACATTAATCTCTAAAACCTCATCAAATGTTAAACTTAAACCATTTCATAAATGGTTAACCTTATAGCCCTTATAAAAGATTGAGGTCCACAGATTTAGAAATAAGGTCACTGAATTTCTAAAATGAACTTACCATTAATCCAAAAAACTTGAAGTTTCTCTTAATCACTACATACCAAACATGTTAAAACCTTCATCATGTTTTCTATTGAAACATAATAATAACCTGAATTGACATATAACCTTATTTAAAACATGCATTAATCCTTATTCCTTAAATAGAACATGGATTATTATATATATTCCTTAAATCTAAATATGTTGTTAACAACATAAATTATATTATAAACCACTTTTTCAAAGAATCATTAATCAGTTCCAAGGTAGTCAATACTATCCAATTTACTTTGTCCATATAAACCATCTCTTCATCCCAACATTTTTAAATAATCATTAGGAACATATCAAGGGTTATATTTACCTCAATCATGTGTTTTCTAAGAAGTTTAACTTTCCACTAAATCATTTTTCTTGGTTATTGGTACCGTTCAACATATGTTTTCAAATCCTTAATGAAAAAATGTATTGTAGTAAAATCCTTATATATTTCATAATACTTATGATAGTAATATCATCAATAAAAAAAATTACAACATTTTAATTTGATCCAAGTAGAGAAGAACATTAATCATTCCACTTTGGTTGTATCAATATCCTAAGCTTGACCTTAATCCCTTATATTCTTATGAGGTATATTACCTTGATGCTTGTGGAATTTATTTTTGTAGTTACCCATTTAACTATAGTTGAAACAATGAATATAATTATTTTATTTCTTTTATTTGAATTATTTTTTTTTTGTGACCCTTTTCTCATCACTTATAAAAAACTCTCAATCCCTTCAATCATTTATCAGGGTGATTCTTTCCATAGTTATCACATGTGAGAAAATTCTTCTTTCACTTCATCCCTTTATCTTTTTTTTTGTTCTTTCATCCCATTATTATCATGCTCCCCTTTGAATTAATAAGACTTGTAAAATTATTTCTCTATCTTGATAGCACTTAAAAGTATTTCATCATATGAAGAAAAATTTTGAGAGACCGGTTCACTTTAAGGACATGGATTAATCCCTTAAAAGAAATAGTCAATCTTGTACTGTGTGTTGTGTATGTAATACCTAACATACCTAAATAACCTTGTAAAGGTATATTCATACTCCACAACACTTTCTTCTTCCTTTTTCATTAAGATGATGAAATTTCTCTTTATCTTAATTTTTTTATCATAAGGGAAATATTTTTCAAAGAATGTCTCCTTAAAATATTTCCATTTCATGAGTTTTATTTCTTCCTCCTCCCTGGTATTTTAGATCAACAACCACAATTGATCAACATCACCTTTGTGATAATACATTGTAAGTATAACCTTTTCCTTTTCACCACATCCCAATGCCTTATATTTCCTCTCTATAGACTTAATACATTGATCACCAGCCATTGGATCAGTAGTACCACTAAATAACAATGTCCTTTGTTGCATAAAGTGATCCAATATAGGAGGATCTCATTGTATAATAGGTTTCTCCATCCAGGAAAGGTTATTTTTCAAAACCTGATTAAGCTTCCCTAATATATCCATAATATGCTCAGTTACAATACCAGCTATATTGAATTCCTTGGTAAGGAAATATCCACATTGGACCATGAGTATTGATACCCTTCTTCCTTCTAGGTTCTATTTATAAATAATGGAATATACTGGATTAGCTCATAAAATTATGAATTTTAAATTATAATTTACCTCCAAATCCTTTTTTTGTATTTTTAAAAGCCACTTTAAGGTTAAAGTGGGAACCTCACATGCAACAACCAACCATATTCAAACCAAACCTCCACCTAGATACAAAATATCACTGAATCCACCCATCCCAAGTCATAATACAGCAAAACCACTTATCCCATCTTGAAATTCATAAAGAAAAATATTCCCCAACCCATCCTCAGGTCATGTAATCTCGAGCTACAAAATACCTAAAGTCACACCCCCTAATGTCACCACTTCTCTAGTGAATATCCTTCTAAAGATCATCCCAACACAGTTTCCATCACCAAAAAACCCATGATACCATCGCTTCACCTTCATCAACTATCGATGTCGATATCCTCCACTGCACCAAAAAAAACACTAAATCAAGAAACACAACATGACTTCATCCAAAAACAAGTATCAAATGGATCTATCATGCGTAAAAAACCCCACCAAACCTTCACCAGTGATTTTGAGGAAGAAAAACTAAAAATATTAGACAAACCAGTTATCATCTTCATAGGATAAAACTAACTCAAGACTCACCTGGAGCACCGACAATCACCAAACCCAACATCTAAAAACCACATGGTTACCTCCGAACCAGATCTGAGAGGGAGAGGCATAGGATAACGTGAGTTCATAGTAGGGATATGAGCGATTGTGGTCTCTAAATGATGCCAATGTCTAAGGAATGGAGAACCAAAATCTTCTAGAACAAGTTGTCCATGAATTTTAAATTATAATATATAATGAAAAATATGGTGTAGAACTTAGCATAAATTAAAATTAATTCATTGTTAATCTCAGAATCATAAAATTTGGTTCCTTTAGTGATATATTTATTTTCAAATTATTCATAATGGTTTGTAAATAAAACATGAATTATCCTAAGAATATCCCCTAGGATTGTCAAAATAGGTGCGTAGTGAGGCCCATTGTCATGCACTGGGTGATGATCTAGTCAAGCCCATTATTCCATTTTTAGAGTTATTACCCCTAGGTACATCTATTCCATAACCACTTCCCCTTGTAGTATCTAGAAGGATATTTCTTGCAAGAAATAACCACATAATATCTACCTTACCAAAACCTTAGGATGTTTTTATATACTTATCCTCAAAGTATATCATTGGTTTATGATCTCTAATATATGTTTTTTCTAAATTAGGTTCCTATGGTTTATACTAAACTTTCTCTAATACCAATTGTAATGACCCCAACCCCAGAAGCCCGAATCTAGTTCCTTACTCCATTACATTTTCATAGATACAATGAATTGCATCTCAAAGGACTGAAAAGTTTAGCACTTTTGGAAAACCACATACATACATGAAACCAAATTTATATTGGGAATAAAAAATAAATAATAGTACATATCAAAATAAAATTCTCATAATCCTTGAAAACTCATTCAAAGGATTCATCTTTATAACCTGGGGAAAGGAAAAAAAATAAGAGTGAGCTCAAATGCTCAGTAAGGGTTTAGTAAAGTGGATGCTATCATGAATCAATAAATAATAATCAATATGGAAATATAAATGACAGAACACACATTCCATTTAAATAGTATTACTACATGAATAGATAAGGTATAATAAATATGGAATGCTAAATAATAGAAACACGTTCCATTTAATCAATAACTTGAGCATAATATGGTAGGAATAAAAGATGATCAAATAATTCCATATAAATATTCACATGAGCTTGAAACATGACCATGGATATTATAAATAATTGAATAATCAAATGGAATATAAATAATGATGTAATTAAAAATGTCGTAAATATGAACTATTAAGATCTGTCCACAATATAGTTACCTGATCTATCCTCAAGACAGTTTAAGTCTGTGTGTAGAAACCCTTCTGATTTGTCTAAATAATTCATCTCATAAGACTGTCGATGCATCGAGGGGCTTGAATTAACCAGTCCCCAACCCATGTATTTCATTTCCAAAGAATTACTCATATATTGAATAATATTTTTAATTCATAAATAATGTTTCTTATCAAATATCTATATTGAGTAAAGGATATGGATTTATCAATATTTCCCTAGTTAATAAAATAAAATGAAAAGTAAAAACCATATGTAAAAATGGTATATGGTTTATTTAATAATCATATTAATAACACAAGAATATTTATATTTAAGATAAATTTAATCTATAATGAAAAATTATTACAAGAAATTGATTGTTTCAAGATAAAGTTAACAATCACAAAAGAAAGTGATATTTCACAATAACTCTTACCATTTGGTAATTTTCAATTCAAAATACCTTAGATGAAATAATACAAATAAAAACTTAAAATATCATGAATAATGAATTATTCATGATATTACATGTTAAAGGATAATTATATACACCACATAAAATTAAATTGTTTCATGATAAAAAATAAGACTCAATGGAATGTAAATTGTGACAAAATCCAAAACCTCACACTTCATTTTATTTTACATTATTAATACTCATGTATAGATTTATTAAACATTTTATTAACTTATAATAGAACTATATTAGTATTTATTATATCATATATGATCCTTTTATAACATATCATAATTCATTTGTTAATAATATTTCATTAATTTCATTGTTTTGGGTGTGAATTGTCTAGTTTTCTCATTCATTTATTATTATGAAAGTTATGATTCTTGTGAATATTATATAGTTATATCATATCCAAAATAATAATCATGACATAATTATAATAATTTTACATCAATTTTACTTTTAAAACTAATCATGAATTATGGTTATTGAAAATGAAGTATGTTACGATCATGGAGACGGTAGGTTATACATACACATGAGTAACATTTCCATTTTTCACTGATCATTATGGAAAGAAGTTAAGTAAAATATTACTTTTAAATAATGATAATTATATTATATATAAAATATTATATACTAATATATATCATACATGGGGTATGGTTATGAAAAGAGAGTCGCATCACTTCGTAAAGGCGGTATTCCACATGTACATGAATGATGTTATCATCTACTATTGAGTGAAAAGGTAAGAAAATAAAATGATATATTATATTCATAGAATAATAAATGTGTAATTAATATCATAATTATTTCATTTATACCACATATAATCATTAAATTTGTCTGTATCACCTTCCATGTGAAGCGTTAGTGAAAGATGAACCATATCGCTCCGCGAGGCGGTAGTCCATCATACATATGAGTGACATTATCGTATCTCCTATGGAATGTAAGGTAAAAAGATATATAATATATAGTAACTAAATAGGTATAAATAAGTTATAAATATTCTATATATAAATTATATCCATCATCATACCCAACCTTGATAGGTTGAAATGGAAAAACAGATGGCATCGGTTCACGAGGCAGTAGTCCGCCATACACGCGGACGATGATTTCATAACCCATTTGATAGAAATGGATAAAGTTGTAGGTAATTAATTTATTATAAAAATATCCAAGTATTTGTAAGATACTAAGGTTATTATATCATCATGTTTTAATAAAAAATTTAAGAGGTGGATAAATAAATAAAATAATGATGCTCGTTGAAGAATGTTACCGCTTCTTTAGGTATCATCCTTAGGTTTGCACTAAAGCCTTAAAAGCTTATATTTATAAAAAAAATAAGTATTATAGGATTAGTTTATTTAATTTGTGAAGTGATTTTGGAATGTATTGTACAAACCAAATAGGTTTGAATGTGTTAAGTGAGGGTAGTGGGTGTCCTATTATAGTTGAGGAGGAGTGGCATTCTTATTAATACTCAAAAGTATTCACTATTAGGATGCCAATATCACCTAAATTGGATCCAAAAATGATAATTAAAATTTTTTAGGGATTATATGGTCTATAATATCCTCAACCACACAATTAAACAAATGTTTTAAACATTTTTTTCCTTAACTTCTAAGTTTCCCTATTTTTTCCATTCTGGGTTTTCATTATAAAAACTAATTTTCTAACCTAGGTAATTTATTCTTTAAGACTAAATTAAAGTTATTATTATTATAAATTAATACACAATTATCCTAAATATTATACATAATTTATAAATTAAAAATTCTATGTGTTTTGGAAATTAATTTTAACACAAGCACATGTAACACACAAAAACACCACTTTAACCTTAACTGCACTAACAGAGTTTTTTACTACTTAGGGGTTAATATATTCATTATAAAAAAACAATTTATCCATGAATTTAAAATATTTTATATTTATTAACATTTAAAAACCAATTATAAGAGTATAGTATTTTTAGTCATTTTAAAACATTTAATAAAATATTATTTGTTATAAAATAATATTATTGTCAATTTTGACATTATTCATTTAATATGAATTTAAAAATATCACGACAATGATGTAATTAGAATATATTATGTTCACACATGTTCAATATGATATATTCATATAAAAAATTATTTTAACACAATAATTCACTCAATTTACTTCACTTTTAATATTTTTAATATCATTTGTTTCATTTAATCGTTAACTAAATAATTACTGTTTTGGAATTTCTTAAAAATTTTAAGTAATTATTTCATCTCAAAAAATTAAAGATAAATTATTATGATAAAAAAATTATTTTTAAAAATAATATATATAACCTAACCAATGTTGTTTTCCCTATCCGAAAGCTTTATAGATATTAAAGTAAGAAAAGTATCTTCATTATCTTTTTCATTATTTAAATTATCATGTGGTTCATATTCAAAGAAAAGTGAAAAGGAATTACAATATTTTAGAGACTTTTATGTAAAATTTATAAATAATCTCATTAAATAAAATTTAAGATAATATTTTAGGTCATTTTTACTCTTATCATTCTTCTTTAACCCCTCCTAAACCCATTTTTACCTTAACTGTGGTAATTAATTTTTACTACATTTACTATTAATTTAGGTAAAAAATTAATCTAAACTTATTATAAATTGTAAATTATGGTTATTAAAAATATGGAATCCATTTTTCCAAATTCAATACATATAATTTGAAAATTTTAATTTAAAATTGATCATGCACACATGATGAGAAAGTGGGATTTAAAGTGAAAATGTTCAAAATTTTACAAAGTTTTTATATATAAATTCAATATAAAAATCATTTCAATGGTCCTAATTGAATTAAATAGTATAAAATTTAACTAATATTTCTTTAAAATCAATTAAAAATATAATTTAACATTATAAATTATTTAAATTAAAAGTCACTTTTTAATTAAAAATCATTATTTTTCACTTCTCATCAGAAAATGAAATATTTCAGAAAAAACCAAAAAAATTACCCTAAGATAAATTTAGTATTCCAATTTCAAAAAATAATTTTATTTTTTCAAATATATTTTCGAAAAGTTTTAAAAATTAATTTTAAATTAAGTGTGTGAAACATTACTAAACAGTGTTTGTTTAAACCTGGTGTTGCATGCATCGCAAGCTATCAATGAAATTAAATTTATTATAAAATGAAATATATTGTAAAGAAATGGTGTGTTACATTATCCCCACATTAAATAAATTGTGTCCTAACAATTTAAACTTGATCTTGGTAATCCATTGTTTGACATTTAGAAATATCATTGTTGAAAAAACCCACATCATAAAAGGGTTAATAAAACATCCTCTTGATAAGAGAGAAAGGGAAGCGTGAAGGCCATCTGGAATAATCACATGACTAGGTTTCCATATATAAGAACATAGGTGGTAAGTAAAAACATGGATATTGAAGAAAATACTAACACCAAAATATTTATTGTTAGTGATAGATAACATTGATCATAAGAAAGTGAGTGATCTAGAGATGGTTAACAACCCCAAAACCATAAACCAAAGAGGAATGAAAAGGTCATTGATATCATCAAAAATGATGATAATAGGACATAATTTTTTTAAAATATCACTTTCCAATATTTTATGAATTCATTCACTCTCTATGATTATAATGAAATATATTTACTTGATACATTTTTAATTCATAATCATGATTTCATCCTTTGATAGTGCTTTGATCAATTTCAAATTCATCCCTTACTCCAAGAAATGAATGTCCAAAAATGAATTCTGTATGCCTATCACACTAAAATTCACTTTTAATGGATTTTAACATCCATTATAGAATGATATGTCATTTATTCAATATCTAGTTATTATTATGAAAAAATGGTTAGAACAAGTTATCCAATATGAAAAAATATCCATATAATGAAGTAATAAATTAATCTCTAAAACCTCATCCAAAGTTCAACTTAAACCATTTCATAAATGGTTAACCTTAGGTCCCTTTAAAAATATTAATATCCATAAATTTAGAAAGGAGGTCATTGAATTTCTGAAATGAACTTACCAATAATCCAAACAACATGAATCTGTTCTTAATAACCACATAATAAACATGTGAATACCCTATCATGTATTCTCTTAAAACATAATAATAACCTGAATTACCATAAAATATTAGTGAAAACATTCATTATTAATTATTCTTTAAATAGAACATATATTATTGCATATATTCCTTAAATACAAATATGTTTTAAAATTCATCAATGATATCATAAACCTCTTTGTCAAAGAATCATTAATCAGTTACAAGGTAGTCAGTAATATCCAATTTACTTTATCCATATAAATCATCTCTTCATCCCAACATTTTTATATCATTATTGGGAATATATTCAGGGTTATCTTTCCCTCAATCATGTGTTTTCCAAGAAGTTCAAATTTCCACTGAATCATTTTTTTTTCATTGGTACCATTCAACCTATGATTTAAAATCCTTAATAAAAAAGGTATTAAAGTAAAATCCTTATATATTTCATACTACTTGTGATAATAATATCATTAATAGAATAATTTTACAATATTTTTCTTAAATCAAAATACAAAATCACATTAATAATTCCACTTTGGTTGTATCAATAGCTTGATCTTAACCTTGATTAGTTAGATTCTTCTGAAGTATATTCCTTTGACTCTTGGGAACTTTATTTGAATAGTACCTCATTTAACTACAGTTGAATCATAGAATAGTAGTCTTTTATTTCTTCCTTTTTCATTATTTTTCTTGGTTACCCTTTTCTCCAAACTTATAAAAAACTCTCAATACATTCAATAATTTCCCAGGGTGATTCTTTCCAAAGTTATCACATGTGGGAAAATCCTTATTTCCCTTCTTTTTTTGTCTGTTTTTTTTGTTCTTCTATCCTCTTCTTCTATTTCTCTCCTTTTAAGCTGTAAGAATTGTATAATTGTTCCTCTATCTTGATAGCACATAAAACTATTTCATTGTATGAATAAAAATTGTGATAGACCAGTTCCCTTTGAAGACTTATTCATTGTTAATCTCAAATTAATAAACATTGGTTTCTTTAGGGATATCTTTATTTTAAAATCCTTAATAATGGTTTATAAAGAAAAATGTGAAATATCCTAAGCATTTACCCTGGGTTTTCAAACTAGGTGTGTAGTAAGGCATGTTGTCATGCATCAGGTGAAAATCAGGTCAAGTCCAATGCATCCTTTTTAGAGTTATTACCCCAAGGTACTTCTATGCTAGAACTACTCCCACTTATATTATCTGTATTGGGATTTATTATAAGGAAGAACCACATAATCTCTACCTTACCAAAACTTCAGGATGTTATTTTATACTTATCCTTAAATTATATCATAGGGTTATGATCCCTAATCTATGTTTTTTCTAAATATGGTTCACAAGGATTCTAATAAACTTACTTTGATAAAAATTGTAATTACCCCAATTTAAGAATCCCATAGCTGGTGCCTTAGTTTATTACATTATCATGGATACAAGGAGTCACATCTCAAGACACTGAAAATTTTAGCAGTTTTACAAAACCAAATACATACATGATACCCATTTTACATTGGTAATAGAAAATAAAACATAGTAAATAACAAAATAAAATTCTCATAATCCTTTAAAACTCATTCAAAGGATCCATAATCATAATCTGTGGATAGGAAACAAAATAAAGGTGAGTTAAAATGTTCAATAAGGGTTAAGTGCATTAGAAGTTATCATGAATCAATAAAGAATAATCAACATGGAATGGTAAATGACCTAACATACATGAAATTTGAATAATATGATTGAATTAATAGATAAGGAATAATAAATATGGAAAGTTAAATAACTGAAACACATTCCATTTAATCAATAAATTGAGCATAATATGTAAATAATAAAAGATGATAAAATAATTCCATATAAATAATCACATGAGATTGAAACATGATCATAGATATTCTAACTAATAGAATAATCACATGGAATATCAATAATGATGTAATACATAATATCAGAAATATGAACTATCAAGATCATTCCTCAAGATAGTTACTGTCAAAATCTATCCTTGTTACAGTTTAAGTTTTTGGGTAGAAACCCATCAAATTTGTCCAACTAATTCATATCATGAGACTATTGATGTATATATGGGATTACATTAACCAATCCCCAACCCATGTATTGAATTTCAAAATCATTCATCATATATAGAATAATTTATTTAATTCATAAACAATTTTCCTTATCAAATATCCCTATTGAGTAAAGTGTGTGAATTTATCAATATTTCCCCAGTTAATCAATTGAATTTCAAAGTAAACATTGTATGTAAAAAGGTATATGGTTTATGTAATAATCATATAAATCACACAACAATATGGATATTTAAGAGAAATTTAATCTCTAATTAAAAATTATTACCTGAATGTGATTTTTTAAGAGAAAATTAATGATCACAAAATAAAGTGAGATTGCATAATAACTCTTACCATTTAGTAATTTTCAATTCAAATCCCCTTGGATGAAATAATTCAAATTAAAACTTAAAATACCATTAATAATGAATTATTCAGGATATTATATCTAAAATGGGTATTATATACACCATATAAAAGTAAATTTGTGCATAATAGCAAATAAGTCTCAATAGAATGTAAATTGGGACGAAATCCCTTACCTCATGCTTCCATTTTATTGTACATTATTTAACCACGTTTATAGTGGTTTTAATCATGTTATTAGATTATAAAATAACTATATTAGTATTATTATATCATATATGATATTTTTATAACATTTTATCACTTTTTCATTAATAATCTTTCATTATTTTAATTGTTTTGAGTGTTAATTTCCTAGTTCTCTCATTCATGACTTATTATGAAAGTTCTGGTTATTTTTCATATTATATAATTCAATATTATCCAGAATAATAATAATTAAATAATTATCATATTTTTACATCAATTTTACTTTTAAAACCAATTATTAATGATGGTTATGAAAAATGAAGTAAGTTACAATCATGGAGACAGTATGTCATACGTACGCATGAGTAATGTTTCCATTTTTTACTGATCATTATGTAAAGGAGGTAATTAATATATTAAATTTCCATAATGATCATGATATAATATTATATACTTATATATATCATAAATTTAGTGTGGTGATAAAAATATAGTCATATCGCTTTGTGAAAGTGGTAGTTCACACATACACGAATGACATTATCGTCCTTCATTGAGTGAAAAAGTAAGAAATAAAAATGATATATTATCTTCATAGACTAATAAATATGTCATTAATATCATAATTATTTCATTTATATCACATATAATCATTAAACTTACCTTTATCACATTCCATGTGAAGTGTTAGTGAAAGACGAATCACATTGCTTTATGAAGCGGTAGTCTGCCATATACACGAACAATGTTATCGTATCTCCTGGGGAATATAAGGTAAAAATATATATATTATATAGTGAATAAATATGTATAAATATGATATAAATATCATATATATAATTTATATATATCATCATAACCAATCTTTGTATATGGAAATGGAAAATTGAACAACATTGGTTCACGAGGCGGTAGTCCTCCATACACATGAATAATGATTTTGTAACCCATTTGATGGAAGTGATATGTTTTTGGGTCATGAAATTTTTATAAAAACATCCCATTATATGTAATATAATTATTTTATTATATCATCATGTTTTAATAAAAAATTAAGGATGTTTATAAATAAGTAAAATAAAGACACTCATTGAAGAACATTACCTCTTCTTCAGGTATCCTCATTAGGATTGCACTAAATCCTACAAAGTTTGTCTATCTTACAAAATTAAGGCTTGTATTCTGATGGAATTTAAGTTGGTAAGTTATTTTTATAGTTATTTTATGAATCAAATTGGTTTTAATGTGTGAATAAGTGAGGGGAGTGAGTTCTCTTTTATAGTTGAGGAGGAGTTGCATTCTTATAAATACTCAAAATTATTCACTATTGGGAGGGAAATACTACCTAAAGTGGATAAAAACTGATAATTAAACATGGGTGGGATTATATGGTCTATACACACCTCCTCCATACAAAGAAATATATTTTTCAAACATTTTTTCCTTAACTTCTAAGTTTTCCTATTTTTACCATTTTAGGTTTTCACTATGGTAACTAATTTTCAAACCTAGGTAATTTATCCCTTAAGAATAAATAAAAGTTAGTATTATTATAAAATTTATAACCACTTATCATAAATATTATAAATAATTTATAAATTTAAAATACTATGTGTGTTGGAAATGAATTTTAACACAAGTTCATGTAACGCGCAAAAACATTGATTTAACCTTAACAACGCTAACAGAGCCACTTGACATAATATAGTATTTTTATTCATTTTAAATCATTTAATAAAATAACAATATTGTAAATTTTGATATTATTCATTTAATATGAATTTAAAAATATAAATATAATGATGGAATTAAAATATATTATTTTAAAACATGTTAAACATGATATATTCATCTAAAAAATAATTTAACACAATAATTCACTCAATTTACTTCCCTTTTAATATTTTTAGTATCACTTATTTCATTTAATTGTTAAATAAATAATTAATGTGTTGGAATTTCTTAATAATTTTAAGTAATTATTTCATCTATAAAAAATAAAGATAAGTTATTATGATAAAAAACTAAATTATAATTCAAAATAATGTATATAACCAAACCGATGTTTTTTTATCCCTATCCCAAATATTTATATATATTAAAGTAGGAAAAGTATATTTTTTTATTTTTCATAATTTAACTTATCATATGGGTCATATTCAAAGTAAAGTGGCAAGTAATTTAAAAATTTCATAGATTTTTATGTAAAAGGTATAAATAAACTCATTAAATAAAATTTAACATAATATTTTAGGTCATTTTTACTCTTATCATTCTTGTTTAACCCCCCACTAAACCCATTTTTACCATAACTACGGTAATTAATTTTTACTGAATTCACTATTCATTTATGTAAAAATTAAGTTCACCTTATTAGTACTTTTAAATTATTATGATTAAAAATATATAATCCATTTTTTCAAATTCAATACACATAAGTGGAAAAATATAATTTAAAATTAATCATACATATGTGATGAGAAAGCATGTTTTTAAAGCGAAAATGTTAAAAGTTTTACAAAGTTTTTATATCTAAATTAAATATGAAAATGATTAAAATGACCATAATTAAATTAATTGATATAAAATTTAACTAATTTTACTTTAAAACCAATTCAAAATATAATTTAACATTATAAATTATTTAAATGAAAAGGGAGTTTTCTATTAAAATTCATTATTTTTCACTATTCATTAGAAAATTAAATACTTCAGAAAAAATATCAAAAATTAAACCTAAGATAATTTTGGTACTCCAATTTCAAAAATAAATTTTATTTTATCAAATATATTTTATAAAATTATTAAAATTTAATTTTAAATTAAGTGTGTGAAGCCTTACTAAACAGTGTTTTGTTTAAATCCAGTGTTGTATGCATCACAAGTTATTGATGAAATTAAATTTATTATAAAAGAAATATATTGTAAAGTATTGGGTTGTTACAATCTGGATTTCATACCACTCAAGTCATTTTTAATTAATTTAATCCTTGGTTATGTAATCCCTGTCAACAAAAACTACTTCATCGAGTGCTGAAAATGTCTTTGAGCATACTACATCACCACAAGGGGATACATGTCAAAGCCCTAGGTTTACCCATACTTTCCTTTAATAAATATAATGAAGGATTTTAAGTAAATAATATACATCCTGAAAATATGTCCCTTTTAATTTATATAAATGAAATTGGGACCCAAGGTACATAACCATGAATCTATGTATAATGATGATTAAGCATAACATAATTCTATTTTTCTTGTGAGCCAACCCAAGGAATTCCATATTAGGAACCCAACTATCACCCATGGCATGTCATAATTCCATTTGGACTATGAGACCATCCAAGTCGTTCCATATTAATAACCCAAGTGTCACCCCTTTAATATCATAATTTTATGTTCCATATGAGCCCATCCAAGTCATTCCATATCAGGAACTCAAATATCACCCCAAGGCATCATATAATTGAATTTTTCCTATGATCCCATTTAAGTAATTATGTATAAGGAACCAAAGTGTTTCCCAAGTAATAATATAAATTACATTCACCCTATGAGATAGACCAAGTGATTCCATATAAGGAATCCAAGTATCACTCAAGGCATAATATAATATCATCAAGCCTATGATCCCATCCAAGGATTTCCATATAAGGAATCCAAGTATCAATCAAGTTATAATATAATCTTATCATAATCGTAAAATTTCATGTCCACTGAAATTCCAAAAGTGAGGCTCAAAATATGAATTATAGGAAGTGCCTCTGGGAATCCCTGTCATATATCACATCATGTTAGTCACATCATCCAAAATCCAAGAATCAACTCTATCACTTAGTGTTTCATCATTAGTAATCAATTGAATGAATAAATATAAGAGTGAGGTTGGTTGAACACCTTAACCCATCACTACTTCCAATGCCTCTCAAGCTCACAAGTTTGGTACAGGTTCTAAGGTGACACCCACTATTATCTCTACCCAAAAAACTAATGCACTAGATCAGAGTCAGTCAAATATCAGGGCACCCATAGGGTCCCTCATGTCAAACACTGGATAGGAATACTACTTTGGATCCTTGATTCCACACATAAGCGAAGTCATCCCTATTGGGATAATCTGAGACAATGTGAAAGAAAAGGAATCCCTCTTGGGATCCTTGAAAACAGTAAGGTAATAGAGACATCCTACACAGGACCCTCAAAAAGAGTAAGTTGAGGTATCCTACACTAGATCCTATGAAACAACCAAGTGAAGGTATCCTATACGGGATCCTTTGAATGAGTAAGAAAAGGAATACTACATGGGATCCTCTAGGTTAAAACATAAGTGGTGGAATCCTATATAAGATTCTTGGTCACACTCTAGGATCTCAAGGTAAATACAACCCACATCCCTGTCTCTAATATCTCACAACCTCATGGTCCATAAGGGAACATATCACAAGGGAGATGTACTCATAGAAAAATATATGAAATCATAAATTAAGGGAGACGAATCATGGCTCATCTCATATCACGGTCTCACTTTAGGTTAGTTCAAACACCCATCCAATCAGTCTCACCAAGTTACATATCAGTCCTTCCAAATAGGGAATATCTCGAGATACATCAGACGAGGACCTTGGTGAACCCATGTGAAGTTAACTAAGCATTTAATATGTCCCTCAGGTAGGTCTCATCTTAGGAATCACTCTTAGGAGATAAAAATACTATTTACTAGAGGAATCACCTCTCCATCATAACTCACCCACCCCAAAGAACCTCTTATCAGTCCACAAAAACACCCCATAGGTTCCATTATCATGATCTATGTAGAAAAATGCTCAAAATCGACTAATCATGTGTCTGATTCTGACTCCAGGGTTTAAAATCTTTAAAACCCCTTAATGGGGTAGTGAGGGAGAAGTATACAATGTGTATACCCAAGTACACAATGTGCGCCTTCAAAGACCCTCATGATCTTTTACTCCAGTTGAACATTACATGTAAATCCCATTCAAACAACATGTAAAACATGTACATGGTGTGCACCCTACATGGGGTACCTACTCGTATACCTCACATGACCTGGACATGTATCTTTTTCTATCCATGTATCTTTTTCTATCCATGTATCTTTTCCTAGACATGTACTTCTGCATGGCGTGTAACCCACTTGGGACTGCCTGTGTACCCTACATAGTAGAGTGCCCCTACAAAGGCTATCTATCCATGTACTTGGATACATGGTTGATTACCATTTCATAGTTTGTATACCTAGTACACATAATGTGCTTACAAAAATCTGATCTTCTCTAAACTAGAAGAACACACTACGTGTGTTCCGGAACAAAATGCCATGTGATCGAGATTTCCAAATGGGAAAACCCTACAATCAACCCACAACCCCATTTTTCTCCCATTTAAGCAAAGATCAACTAGATAAGGGGCCTTAACAGTCATAATAGCACTAAAAAACTATAAATCGGTAAATTTAAAGGGATTTTCAAGAAAAAAAACATAAAAATGGCCTACTATTGGGATGGATCCACCAAAGCTTTACCTATATCTACATTCCACCATTGTCGTACGATGATCTGGATCCTCCTGAGCTTTGTGATAGCACCTATATTATTCCCATTCTTTCTATATCTCTCCCTATCTATTTTTATATCTCAGTTTTATGAAGGGGAATCTCATAGGGGGCGTATGTGAGAAGCCAAGGAATTAAAATAAAGAAAATAAGGAAAATAAGAGGAAGAAAACGAAAAAGAAAATGGGGCACAGGCCTGGTCCTGATGCCCGACATGAGTTTATGCCTCATTTAGGGAAAAAACCCCATTTCATACTCAATAGTTGAGATAGAATCTCAATACATTGGTATTTTCAAAATATATCTCCTAACTAACATGTGAAAATAAATTAATATTTAATTAATTATTAAATATTAATTATTCCATGAAAATTTGAGCGGCTTGTAATTCCACCAAACTTCTTTGTAGGGGTAAGGCCCCTATTTTTAGACAAACATAGTGGTAAAGAAAATTATATGAGATCATTTTATTGGTTAAAAAAGACCATTTTACCCCTTATAAGTATTTGGATGAAAAATTCAAATTTCTTCTCAATTTCACAATCCTGAAAAAACATGAGACTTTAAAAATGGATTCAACATTCAATAATGACTTAAATAATATATAAAAATTCCAATTATACTATATGATATGATGTTTTATAGAAAATCCAACATAAAACATAGGTCTGGATCCAACATTCTCCCCCTTTGGATTTTTTATCGATATCTTCATAAATCCATTCTTCATAAAATACTTTCAAGATACTAAGGTGGTGGACTTATGACTCCTTGCTCTGTCTCCTGGTGAATTTTATCTCCCCCTTTAATATCAAAATCCAAAGGTCCATATATATCCAGATCTTTATTTTTTGTCATCATACTCTTTGACATCATGAATTATATGGATTCTTTGAATCCAAATTTACTTTAAGTCTCCTCCCCCTATCACTTTGTAATATGAATGGGATTCCTTCATCTATAACTCTACTCCCCCTTAATCAATAATCTCCATTTAAAATATTTCCAATGAGTATTATAAACCATCAGGGTCATACATTTCTCTTCTAAATCTTGAAATATAGATATAGAGATATTATTCCCTCCCTTCGAGCTCCATATTTCACTTTTTTCACCATTTATTGATTTTATCTTGAAGTGTTGTTTTGTATACACCATTCAAGCTCAGTGTCAATTTATTATTTTATTGATTCACATTACTGATAGATTTTTAATTAATGAAATAACTACTTGTCATTGAGTCATTAATAAATTATCTAATCCTACTGAGTCAGAACTCATTATAGGAAATACTAGTTTAAGTTTATAGTCACAATTTTTTTCCATGTCACTCACTTACTTACATGGATACAAGTATCATGAATTCATTTCTATTTTAAAATCAACATGTGGTCTCAATAACCCAAACACCAAATAGTTATAAAATAAATAATTAAGCATAATTTTATGAGACATGTCACATGATAATCCAACTATCACCACTTTCTAAAGATAACTTCATGGTAACACTTTAAATTCATGATCTTCACTTCTTCGTAGGACTCCTTTGTAGGATGTAGCTAAACAACCTAGTGTTATCATCACTAAATTTCCCATAAAACCTCAAACTTTAGATAGATATAGATTTTTAATACCAATTATTGAGATTAATATAGGTGTTGAATTACTCTTCAGAATGGGTAGACCACTTTTTGAGAATGCTCTCGAATTTCCAGTCACTTATTGGTATCCAATGAATAGATAATTGATACCAAATTATTATAAAAAGAGATAAAAAGTAAATACATGAATTTTTTTTCTACTCCATCAATATATCTTCTCTTAATAGTAAAATACCACTTGAACTATGGTCTGATGCCAATGGTTAAAAATTAAATATAAATTAGAACCACTCGATCATTCAAATATAGATTTGACGCCACTTTAGCTTTATATTATACTCTTCACCATAGGATATTTTTTTACATAGAACAAAAAATTTATATACATATTTGAAAACCAAAGTGGTTTTTTAACACCACTTATTTAATCTAATACCATGTGTGAAATTCAAGTGTTTTTATCCTTCTTATCGCATGTTTCTCTATTCATATTATGCACTAGTTCCCTTTCAGCACATACACACTCCATAGATCATATCTCCACCTTAATATTTTATCACATCAAACACATATTAGAAACAAGTAAATTCATGGGGAGAGGGGTACCTATTGAATCCTCATGAAGAAGATTATGGTCAATTCTGATGGACCAACCCTTTACTTCCATATTTTCTCCAAACCATCATTGTAGTGATGTTTTTCATCACACTTATTATAGAAATTTCTATCCAGATAAATTATTTATAACTTCATTTTATTATCTTAGGCTTCTTCTCAATTTGGAGCAAATAACATTCATTTTTCTATGCCTCTTACATTTTATTTTCAAATTCTAGCTGATCTAGTCATATGATTAAGCATTATTTATACACATGCTCAATCTTCTTTTTGTATATAGGTTACATGGATTTATTCCTCTTTATGGTTATGGGATTAAAACTACATATAAAAGTTTTATTTATTATTTCAACACCTATCTTCTTCTCAGACTTCCTCTTCCACTGAAGGGCTCTTTCTCTTTCCTTCATTTGTCGCCTCATGGAATGGTTAATGAAACTTCCATGGATTACTTCACATCGCTCCCTTATTACAACCATAGTATCCACATAATACTTTTCCTACTGTTGTGATCATGTATTCACTTTAATAACCTTCTTTCTCACAACTAGAGAAGATTATCCCTTTTCCTTCTATACTTTTTTTAAGTCCCTTAGAAGGGGGATACTGTTAGTATAACTTAGTAAGTGATTGTCACAACTTTCATTGAGCTCCTTGTTTTTCTTCTAGAATAGTAAAGATTTATTCTATATTAACATGTCTCTTTCTAGGATAGGCTCTTTCATTATATGCCACCAGAGTTAAGGAACTCCTTGTAGATTCTTTTTCCTTCCTTTATTTCTTCCAAATACAATATCTTTACAAATTCTTATGATTATCACATATAAAATATCAATCATTAAAAATATAGCTCATGTCATCATTTCTTAGTTGAGATTTTGGTGAATCCGGTGATCTTCTTATGATATTTATCCCTTAGTATTCTAGACACATAATCATGGTGTGTCCCATTTTTCCCAATAGTAGCATTTCATGGATACCTTTTTCTGAGATTTCTTATATTCATATTTAGCATTACTCTCCATTTGATTTGTGAACTTTAGATTTAGAGCCTTGTATAATACACTTATATATGCCTATTTGGGGGGGAACTCCACCTTCTCCTTTCCCTTGGAAAAATTGATCTTTGCCTCAAGATCTCTGGTCTTCTGATCTTTCTCCTTTAGCTAAGTTTCCTTCCCCTTTAATCTAGAACTAGCTTCATTTCCAAATTTTCTCTTCTATAACTGTGTCTTGAGATGGAGGATGATTTCTTTCATATCCTTCTTCATAACCATATACTTTATGATATTTTGATACAATTCATCAACAAGATCAATTTTTACATATTAGAACTAATCTTCTATATGTTAATATTTAGGGATACCTCTTCTCTTTTCATCCACTTGATCTCTATACAAAAATCTTTGATGATTTCATAGTCAACTTCCTGAATGATCTCCCACTAATCCACATTATCCTTTAAGTATTGAATATTTTCTTGATCACAGCACACATTATCTATGAATTGAGGACCTTACATCATATCCACTTAAACCTTTTTAGAGTTCTCATCAAATGTGAGTGATTAATCTTCATCACTAAAGCCTCTAAAAATTTTCTTTTTAAAATAATCTTCAAATGGATCCTTAAATTTTTTTTCCTTTCCATAATTTCATCCTCAATACACTCAATCATTTTCTACTACTCTTTAATAGAATCTTTCAAATTTTAAATCACTTTGCCTCGCATTCATGTTTTTAGCTTGATATTCACTACTTATTTAGTGTTCACCTGAATAATGGATTGATCAATTAAATCTTTCTAAAGTTTTTCTATCTTTACTTCAATATCATCCACATATTTAGTATATTATTTCAACATACCATAAATCTTATGATTTTTCATTATTTGAATATCTAATTCTTAAATAGAACCTTAAAGATCTATATGAAGGTCAATAACACCCTCTAGTTATTTATTTTCTAAGGATAAATCATAATTTCCTAATTTATAATAATCTACCACAATATGGTTAGATTTAGATGAAATAGTAGAGTTAGAATCATTCACCTCAATTTTAGTGCATGCTCACTCGAAGTTCTTATTGTTGTTATTTTTCTTCTTCTTTCCTTTTTCATAATACTCTCTTTACCAATCATGTTCACTAGCATCTCATCTTTTTCAGTTTTCAAACCTTCTCTTTAGGTTGACATCAAAACATGACTTTTCTCTGTATTGTTTCTAAAAACAACATCTAGAGTCTTCCAAATTTCATAAGAAGTGGAACAATGAGTAGTTTCCTTATAAACATCATCGAACAAAAATCTAAATTATAATCCTCTTCATTCATGAATTAACCATTCCATAACTATTATTGGTTAAATTTTTATCTCAAAGGATGTACTACATAACCTTTTTTTCATAATATTTCATGAACATAAGTATTTTTTATACCATCCATAAAATTTAGTTCCATAAAAGAATGGAGGATTCATCGTAGAATACGTATGAAAAAATCAAAGATCTAATTATAAGGTTGAATATTTATTTTGAAACTTTAGTTACGATACCACATTTTGAAACTAGATACACCTTGAGAGGGAGGTGAATCAGGGATGTAACACCTTGAAAATTCTAAGATAGTAAACTTGTATTTGATAGCACGTATGACACGTGACACCAAGCGCATAAGGGAATATAATATCCTAAGACGTTATAATATATTTAATATTATAAATAAATTAAATCTATGATATAGATTTCAATGCATAAGATACTGAAAGATACTGGAAGATACTGAGTTAGCTTATGTCACACGCAACAACTACTTTCTTCGATGACTTGTGTTACACACAAATCCGAGTTTTAATGAACAACAATATATTATTAAAACATTATTATTTAATATAATAAGATATAACCTAGACATTAAATTAGTGGTTATGAATATTATTAACTAAATTATGAAAATATATTGTCTATAAAAATATAAGACTTATTTATTAGTTACCAATTAATTATAAATTAATACAATAAACAATTGAATATAAAGGAAATGTTTTTATGCCCACAAGGGTGTTTTATTATCATAAATTAAATTAATTACAATTAGTGAGTGATATTAATGTGATATATATATTAAATATTCAATCAAATATTTTTTACATTCATCCAATATATTTGATTGGAATAAGATAAGAACAAACCTAATTTTATGCATAAAAACGTATATTTTTTCTAAAGATAGTTATACCACCTTTTAATGGAGAACCTATTTTAAATATAATTTTTGGAAATTTTATAAATTTAATATGAAAAAGAATAATTTTTTAAATATAAACATCATAATTATGTTAGGGTGATTTTTTGGTATTTTTCTAGGAGGTTTCATTTTTTGATGAATTGTGAAAAATACTGAATTTTAATTCAAAACTGATTTTTTATATAATTTATTTATAAGGTTAAATTATATTTTTGATTATTCTTAAAGTTTAGTTAAATAAATTATACATAAATTAATCCAATTTAGTTCATTATAATCAATATCACTTTGAAATTGAATATAAAAACATATCAAACATTTGAACATTTTACTATAAAAACCCGTTTTTCCATCCTGTCTATGGGATTAAATTTAAATTAATTTCTATAAATTATGTGATTTTAATTTGTAAAAAATTATTCCATATTTGTAATAATAATAATTTATAATGTTTAATAAGTTAAACTTATTTTTTCACTAAAAATATTAGTGAACGTGATTAAAATTAATTACAATGATTAATAAAAAAATAGGTTAACAAAGGACTAAACCTTAAACTTAAGGGCCAAAATGACCTATAAACTTGTTCAAAATACATTTTCTATTCATATTTCAACCCTATACTCCATTTTATCAAATTTGGTTCATTATTGGAGCCACGTGACATGGGAAAAACATGGGCGGGATTCCCTCTCCCAAAAATTACAAGAATGTCACTCCTCCTCCACTATAAAAAGGCACTCAACCCTCCCACTTATTCACAACTCTCAAGACCTTTTTATCATCCAAAAACTGATAAAATAATCTCCCCACATCTATACCCTCATCATAGAAGCCTCACCTTTGTCATAAATATAAATACCCTGACCCTAGTTGCCCGGAGTCGGTGCCTTACTACATTAAGACCTCGTTTGGCACGGATGATTTGGGGGGAAATGAAATAAAACAGAGGGATGGAAAGTAATTTCCACTATTTGGTGAGGAAATGGTTCATCGAGAGAAATGGTGGAAGAGGGAAAAGGAAAGAAACGAATTTCCCTTATTGGTTTCACAATCACCACAAAATCTGGGTGATTTTGAAGGAAACGATTATAAGAGTGTGATATTTTTTGAAATTTCCTACTATGCTCTTATACATGTTTTATTTTATTCAATATTTTATTGAATTATTATTTTTATAAATTATCATGTTTGTGATTATTAATAATAACAATTAGTATTTTTATGTGTATATAAATATTTTGTTAAACATAATTTGTAGATAATTATTTTTATAACTTCAAATTAATTTTTAAGTAATAAAAACAAACAATTATAAATAATTATAAATAATTTATAAATAATTTTGATTATAGTTAATTTTGACTATAAATAATTTTGAATATCTTGAATTAATAATTTATATAGATATTTTATAAATACTTTTGAGTTAATATTTTTAAATTAATATTTATTTTGAATTAATAATGTTTACCTAATTTTGGTGACATGAAAAATAATGAGTGATTAAAATCAATATTATTGTTTATATAATTAACATGATATAAAAATAAAAAATAAATCATTGCTAATATATTTTTCAAAATTAAATGTCTATATATTTGACATGATATAAAATTCAAATATTTTATTTCAAATTATAATATTTTTTTATTTGGAATAATTAAGTATTGAAAAACTATATTTTTTTAAAAACATTACCTAAACCCATCTGAATTAATAATCACGTAATAATTTCAAATTTAATTTTGTTATATATATATATATATATAAATATACATTTGATATATTAAAAATATATATATTTATATAAATATAAATTTATTTTATAAATATATATATTTATGAATGAATATTTATATAATTATATATAAATATACATATACACACAAATATATAAAGATATTTATAAATATATATATTTATAATTATATAAATAAATATAATAAATATATTTATTTATTTATTTATTTGAAAATCATAGATACAATTTAAAATTATAATATTTTTTTATTTGGAATAATTGAGTATTGAAAAACTATATTTTTCAATAAGGGTTATTTTTTCATATTTCCAAAATGTTTCTTTTCTTTTCTTTTAAAAATTATCCCCAAACAAGATGGAGAGAAATTACAATCATTTCTTTTCTTTTACTAAATTTTACATCCAAACAAAATGAAGAGAAATGAAAATCATTTCTTTTCTTTTCTTTTATTTTCATTTCTTTTATGAATTAGGAAATCATTTCTTTTCTTTTACTAAAAGATGACCAAACATAGTGTAAATTGGTATGAATACAAGGAATGGAATCTCGAAGGACTGAATAGTTTAGTAGCATTGGAAGACCGAATACATAACATAATTATTACATTAAAACATGAAATTAAATTCACCATGTAAACTTCTTTTGAATCACACATAAACTCCTAGATTATCCCTACAAGTTATTCATAATATATTTCTTCACATCCTGGGGAAAAATAAAACATAAGAAAGGGGTGAGCTCAGATGCTCAGTAAGGATAAGTAATACAGATAAATAATAAGTAATAAGGAATAGTTAATAAATAAAATTACACATTCCATTAAAATAAAAACTTGAGCATAATATAGTAGGAATAAAATCTGAATAAATAATTCTATTATAAAACAAAACCAGGGATACTCTACTAGTTTGTCTCATTAGACATACTGATGCATAGAGGGGTTATATAAGTACCCACCCATCAATTACTAAGTCCAATTTATTCCTCATATAAAAGGGTAGAAACATAATCAACATATACATTCATATTGAAACTATCATATGAAATGTAAATAACTTTCCCCAATTAGTAAACATAAACACTAACTATTCGGAGTAATATGGTGAATGGTATCAAGATAGCGCATCTATAGTCAAACTAATCATAAACCATTAAATAAAATATGGTATATGATATCATAAAACATTAATCCAAATTAAACATAATAATCAACAAGATTATTGAAATAGATGGAAATACTCTTATAAAATCATTGAGTAATACTTGAGAGAAATACTCTTTTACTTTGAAAAGAAGAGTTCTTTTGGAAAAAAATTTGTATAAAACCAGAAGTGAACTAATATAGTTTTTTCATAATAAAATTAGTTATTTTATAAAAATAATGGTAGCTTAAAATAGATTATAGAGTGCACTTGAAAATATGCAAGAATTCGAGAAATTCCCTTGAATCGAGCTTGTTTATCAGGAATAATTTGAGAAAGATCCTTCTAAAACATGTAACTCCCCATAAAATAAAAAAGGATTGTGATTGGTACATATATATATAACATTCACATAGAATTTATTAATAGTAAAAAATAATAATTATGAATTTCATTGGGGTAAAGAGAGAAAAAGAGTAACCTGAAAGATATTGGAGGTTCGGGTAGAAAACTCTTACCTTATGTCTGAATGTGTTCTTCACTTGACCTTAAAGTCCTAGATAATAGAATTAAATTAATTAATTAATTAGTTAAGAACTTTATATAAATATATTTGATTCTATATAGTTTTATTAAGTTCATTTATCTCCTTATTGATAATTTATAAGATTGAATTTTGTGGTGTAGGAGTGTTTGTTTCCTTGATTTCATGATTGGTTCGGTTGATTATAAGTAATGGAGTTTATGTAAAATGGGTATAATTATATAGAATGGTAATTTAATGTTATTAATGAAAAACCATAATATTAATTTGTTATGTAATATTATCTTTCATAAATGATGATGAATCATTAGATAACATATTAATGATAATCGTTTCACTTAATTTTAGCGGTTTTTCAATCACAATGAACTAGTTTTGTTCTATTATTTAATATCATGTATATAAAATGGTTCTAGTACCTTAAATAAGATATAATAAATATTTTATAATCTTTTTCAACAATAAAAATGGTTCCATTACCAGATTTTAAGTATAAATTAAAGAACGCAAGTTCGCCATCCATGAACGTTGTAAATCGACACCTCCCGGATGATGATTTCATTTTTAAAATAAAAGAGAGAGTAAGGAGATCGATGGTGGATCATCCATTAAAATTATATCATTACAGTATATATATTATAATTTATATATCATTATAATTTGGATATATTATGTTAGGAGATAATAATAAAAGAAAATAATTTTAAATGAAATTTAATGAAATAGGAAGAGGATTTACCTCTTGAATTAACCTCCTTGAGAACATCCTTAAGGGAAGGGGTTTTGGTCTTTTGGAAAGAAAAAGAGATTATGTATGTGGGGAGAGGATATGGAAGATGATTCGGTAAGAACTTTGGAAATCTTAAAGGCTTAGAGTAGTGAATAGAAGAGGGGGTGAGGGTGGTTTTTATAGTGGAGGAGAGGGGTAATTTCTCATTATTCTGTTCATTAATTTATTATTTTGCTCAAGATAACCAATAATGTTGATTATTTTGAATATATATAGTAATAATTTCATATTATTTAGAACCAAGGTTTCTTACATCATCCATTAATTGATAAATAGTGTATTTAGCTTATAATGTATTTATACTATAAATTACTGTAATTTACTATTCACTAAAAATTCATGTAATTTAGAAAAATCCCAAAAATTCACCCTAACCATTTTTTGATGTTTATAATTAAAAAATGAACTCAATTTTATGAAAATAATTTTATGAATATGTGAAATTAAATTTTTAAATAAAATCATTATTTACTTGAAAAGTACATATTTAAAATTAAAACTGATTTTATAATACTTTCAAAAATTAACTAAGGTCTCATAAATTTATCCTAAAATCATAAGATAGAAAAATATTTATTTATGAATCCATTTTATGAAAATTAATTTTCTTTTAAATAATTTTACTAATTATAAAAATGTAATTAAATATTTATGACTTATAAAAATACCAACACTTAAATATTAATTTTTAAAATATTCACTTAATTTTTTTATTATATAATTATATCATAATTTCACTTGTGATATTAATAAATTTTATTTATAGATTCATGGGTGACGTTACTATTCATTAGGATAATTTACTATTCATAAGGGTCATATTACTATTCCTAAGGGAAAGTTACTATTTCATCAGTATAAGTTCTTTAATGTCTAGAAATACCTCTTATTTATTTTATTATTCATTTATAAAGATTGTATTGTGTTATCTATGTGGTTTTATATGATTCATAGTATATAAAATAAACATAAGAAGGGAAATTTCATTGATAGAATTTTGGGACGTTACATTTTCCCCTCTTACAAAAAAAAATTCCTCGAAATTTCCAAAATGTCACCTCATAAAAAAATTTGGGTGGTTCTTCATCATAAGATCCTCATGATCCCACATCACCTCTTCAATTTTATGATTTTTTCAAAGTACCTTTACCAGATGAGTCGTCTGATTCCTCAACACTTATTCTTTAGTGTCTAGAACCCAGATAGGATCTTCACTGTAATATAAGTCAGGTTCCAATTATATGCCTTCAAAAGTGAGTATGTGTGTTGGGTATGGAATCTACTTTCTCAAAAATGATATGTGGAACACATTATGTACTTTATAAAGACTATGTGGAATCTCCAAATGATAAGTCACAGCTCCAACTCTCTCCAAAATTTGAAAAGGGTCGGTGTACCTGGGGCTCAGTTTTCCACTCTTTCCAAATCTTATAACACCCTTCCATGGAGATACTTTCAATAAAACATGATCTCCTACTTGAAATTACAAATACTTCCTTTGATTATTGGCATAGATATTTTTTCTACTTTGAGCTACTTTGATATGGGTTTGAATATTCTTTACCTTCACTATTGTTTCCTCCATAAGCTCTGGTCCTACAAGATTCCTTTCAAAAACTTTATCCCAATATGTTGGTGTACGACATCTATTTCCATACAACACTTAATATGGTTCTATTTGAATACTATAATGGAAACTATTGTTTTAGGAAAACTCTTCCAAATTTAAATAATGATCCTACATACCTTGAAAATCAAGTGAGCGTGATCTCAACATGTCTTCTAATGTCAGGATCATTCTTTCTGACTACCCATCAGTTTGAGGGTGAAAAGAAATACTAAAATGAAGCTCAATATCCAAATATTTTTGGAGACTTTTACAAAAAAATTATGTAAATCATGGAACATGATTAAACATTATTAAAATAGGTGCTCTATGAATTCTTAAAACTTCATTAATATAGATCTGTGTAATATGATCCAATGGAAAATCCTCCCTTATAGCGAGGAAATGTGAAGATTTGGTAAGTCGGTCAACAATCACACATATTGAATAATTCTTCCTTGGAGTTCTTTTGTAATCTAGTGAAAAAAATACATAGTTATTTCATACCATTTCCATGACATAATAGGAAGAGGTTGCAAGAAACCTCTAGGATGTTGTCTTTTAGCCTTCACCTATTGACAGACTAAACATATTGATACATAATAAGAAATTTATTGCTTCATATTATTCCACCAGAAATGTTCCTTCAAATATCTATTAATATTAGTGATACCAAGGTTTATAGATAAATTTTAACTATGGGCATCATCCAATAACTCTCTTTTTAGCACTGGTATAAAGAGAACACAAAGCCTCTTCCTAAATTTTATAATTCCATCCTCACACACAAAGTCGTCCAACTTCCCATCATTCTCACCTTTAACTTTCTTTTGAATATTCTCATCATTAGACTGAGAAATTTTAATCCTTTATAATAAATATGGTTTTGAAACCAATTGAAAAAGTAATGATGTTTCACCTTCATTGATAATTCTCATATCTATCTTTCCTAGATCTGGGGTCCTTGGCAATCCTCATTATGTTTAGAACTCTATGATCCTTCCTATTCAATGTATCATCTACCTTATTTTCCTTTCTTGGGTGATAGTGTATTAAAAAATCATAATCCTTGAGCAGTTTGATCCATCTCATTTTCCTCATGTTCAGTTCTTTCTATGAGAAGATATATTTCAATCTCTTGTGATTCGTATATATCTCGCATCTTTTTTCATAGAGATAGTGTATCCATATATTCAGAGAAAAGATTATAGATTATAACTCAAGATCATGAGTTATATAGTTCTATTCATGAATTTTTAAATTACTTTATGCATAGGCAATAACTCTATCATTTTGAATAAGGACACATCTACGTCTTTTATTTGATGCATCACTATAAATCAAAAATCTACCATTTCCTGATGGTAGAGTCATTATTGAAGAATTCACTAATATCCTATTCAATTATTCAAAATACTATTCACATTATTCTATCCATATAAACTTAACCCCTTTATGAAGATTGGTTAACGGGTTTGGTAATTGGGAGAAGTTCTGAATGAAATGCCGATAATAACCTGCTAAACTAATAAAATTATGTACCTCAGTTATGTTTGTTGGTGTAGGATATTCCTGAACTATATTTTTCTTTATTGGATTAATTAATATTCCATCCTTAGAGACAATATGGAAAAGAAATGAAACTATTGGAAGCCAGAATTCACACTTTCTAAACGTCTCATATAACTCGTTTCTTCTAAGAGTTTTCAGAATAATGCACAAGTGATTCTCATTATATTCATAGATTTTGGATTATACTAAGATATTATCAATAAATACCAAAAAAAATTAATAAATATATTCCTTGAAAACTCTATTCATTAGATCCATGAAAACAGAGGGTGCATTAGTCAGTATAAAAGGCATTACTGTAAAATCGTAATGCCCATACCTGGCTCGAAATGATTTCTTTATAATATCTTCCTTCCTCACACGCAACTGATGATATCCAGATCGAAGGTAAATCTTCAAAAAATATTGGTCTTTGTGAATTTGATCAAACAAATCATCAATCTGAGGAAGAGGATACTTGTTATTTATCTTAATAGCATTCATCTCCCTATAGTCAATTCACAGTCTCATAGATCCATCTTTATTCTTAACAAAAAGAATAGAAGATCCCCATGGAAAAACACTATGGAGAATAAACCCCTTACTACTCAACTCCTCTAATTTTTTCTTTATCTCCACTAATTCCAATATGTTCATTTTATAAGTATTATTTGATATAGGCCTTTCACTAGGAATTAAATCAATAGAAAACTCAATTTCTCGCTCTGAAAGATGTCCACGTAAATCCTTTGGAAACACATTAATGTATTCTTGAAAAATAGGTACATCCTCAATTTGAACATTTATTTACTCAATCATAGATATTGTGTTCTATTCCTCCCTAAGAATTGAATTTAGTAGAGCTACTAGGGGTGTATCTAGATAAGAATCAAATGGTGATGTTTCTGTTCTAAAGATAAGGTACTCTAAATCATTCTCAAAAATTGTAACTTCCTTATTCTTAAAATAGATCTTCACATCATAATTTGAAATCCAATTCATAATAAGTATTACATCAAAATCAATCATGGGTATGATGATAAGTTCAAAACTAAAGCACATTTATGTGTCATAAAGGGGACTGATCGACACATCTTTGTTTCAATGATACATCCCTTAAGAGTTTTGACTGAAAACACCTTTATTAAATAAAAAGGGAAATGTCCAATTTTCTTGGACAACTAGGAAGATATAAAAGAATGTGATGATCTAGAATCAAATAAATCATTGGCTAAGTTTGAGGAAACGATTATGGTACATGCCACCATATCATTTGGAACTTCAACCTCATCAGTTGTGACTGCGTAAGCTTCACATTTCTCCCTTGGACTTATTTAGGGAAAGTTTCCTTGACACATAGGAAAATAATTTTTCTAATGTCCCATATCTTTTCAATTGTAGTATTGAAAATTGGTATCTTCTTTCTTTCCCTTGCAATCATGGGATTGGTGTCATTTTCCTCCACACTTGTAATAAACACCCATACCCTTCAGGAAAGTGCCAAGGTGTTTCTTCCCACAATTATCATAAGATAAAAAATCAACTCTTCCCTTCTTCCCTTTTCCCTTATTTCCTTTTCTAGAGTTTTCAGTAGATCTCTTCTTCTCTTGAATTCCTTTAAGGTCATAAGACTTAGAGAATTATTTTTTTTCTTGTTTTCACCTAAGACTATGTCTTTATGTGATGATAAAGTTTGGGAAACCAGTTCTATTTGGAGTAATGGTTTTAAACCTTCAAATAATTGATTAATATTTATCCTTAGATTATGTATGTAGTCCGTGGCATGCCTTGGTAGCCTTGTAAAGTTGGATTCATACTTGGAAACATTCTCATCCTCATTCTACCTCAAATTCAAGAATTTTATTTCTATATCCTATCGTTATTCGTGAGGGAAATTTTTTTTAAGGAAAATTTCCTTAAAATACCTCCATTCCTTATTTTCAATCTCTTCCCCCTTATTTTTTTTGAATTAGTCACCGCTATTAATCTACATCTCCCACTAGACAATAAACTGCCATGACAACCTTCTCCCTTTCTTTACTTCCAAAAGCGATAAATATATTCTCTAGGGAACTTATCCATTGCTCAACTACAAATGGGTTTTAGTCCCAATAAATGATGGAGGTTGTTGTTACATAAAGTGATATAACATTTCTCCTCTATGTTGTGGTTCAGGATGCTCCATACAGGTAAGGTTATTATTCATAACCTAAGTTAATTGTCCCAGTATAGTTATAAATTACTCAGCACCAGTCACAGATCCAGAACCAACATCATTATCTTTCATAGGAGTTAAATCCCTACATGGGATACGTGCATTAATGCAGTTTATATTCCTTCCACTATGCACCATTTTTAAATAATTTCATAAACTAAATTAGGTTATGAATCATAATGTATAATTTTGAACTAGTAAATTTCTTAACATAAACTGAAATCATATGCATGTCTAATCTCATAATCATAAGCATGGTCTCTATGGTGACATATTTAAAATTAAATCCTTCATAATGGTTTGTAAAGAAAATGTTAATTATCCTAAAAATTTCCCCCAAGAGTTTGAAACCAGGTGCATAGTAAGGCTCATTGTCATGTACTAGGTTACCCTGAGTTAGGCCCAGAACACCTTGTCAGAGTTGTTAATATTAGGTACATCTATTCCAGAACTACATCCAATTGTAGTATCCAGATAAGGATGTATTTTATAGGAAGATCCAAATAATCTATAATTTACCAAAATTATAGGATGTTCTTGTATGCTTATCCTCAAAGTCTATCTTACGGTTTTGTTTCCTAATCTACATTTTCTAAATCTATTTTTCAAGGATTCTACTTAACTTACTCTAATACCAACTATAAAGACCCCAACCCCAGTTGTTGGAGTCGGGGCCTTACTTCATTTAATTGATATGATTATAAGGAATCACATCACAAAGGACTGAATAGTTTAGTATCATTGGAAAACCAAATACATACATAATTGTTACATTACAACATGAAATTAAATTCAACATATCAACTTCTTTTGAATCACACATAAAATTCTAGATTATCTCTGCAAGTCATTCATAATATAATTCTTCACATCCTAGGGAAAAATAAAACCTAAAAAATGGGTGATCTCAGATGCTCAGTAAGGGTAATTAATACAACATAAACATAATTAATAAGTCATGATAAATAAATAAAAGTACACATGCCATTAAAACATAAACTTGAGCATAATATGGTAGGAATAAAAGATGAATAAATAATTTCATAATAAAACATAACCATGGATACTCTACTAGTTTAATAATCTCATGGAATATCAATTACTTATTTCATAATGAGTTAATTCATAATTTCTAAAATCATAATCATACTGTCAAGGCATCGGCCAAGACACCATACATAATGGGTAAAAACCCAAGCTAGTTTGTCTCATGAGACCTACTGATGCATCGAGGGGAAATAGCGGTCCCCACCCATCACTTACTAATTCCAATGAATTCCTCATATGAAAGGGGAGAAACATAATCAGAATATACATTCATATTGAAACTGACATTTTAAATTTAAATAACTTTCCCCAATCAGTAAACATAAACACTAAACATTCTGAGTAATATGGTGAATGGTATCAAGATATAACATCCACATTCAAACTAATCATAAACCATTCAATGAAATATGGTAGATTATATCATAAAATATTAATCCCAATTAAATATAATAATCAACAAGAGTGTTGAAATAGATGTAAATACTCTTATAAAACCATTGAGTAATACTTGAGATAAATACTCTTTTACTTTGCAAAGAAGAGTTATTTTAGAAAAATATTTGTATAAAATCATAAGTAAACTAATATAGTTTTTTCATAATAAAATGAGATATTTTAGAAAAATAATGGTGTATTAAAACAAATTATATAGTGCACTTTAAAATAGGTAATAATTTGATAAGTTCCCTTGAATCAGGTTTGTTTATCGAGAATAATTTGAGAAATATCCTTTTAAAACATGTAAATACCCATAAAAAAAAGAAGGATTGTGATTGGTAAATATATATAGAACATTAACACATAATTTATGAAGATTAAATAATAATAATTGTGAATTTAATTAGGGTAAAGAGAGAAAAAGAGTAACTTGAACGATATTGGAGGTTCAGGTAGAAAACCCTTACCTTATGTCTAAATGTATTCTGCACTTGACCTTAACATCCTGGATAATAAAATTAAATCCATTAATTAATTAATTAATTAAATTATATACATATATTTGATTCACTATAGTTTTATTGATTTCATTTATGTCCTTATTGATAATTTATAAGATTAAATTTCATCATTTAGGAGTGTTCATTTCCTTGGTTTTATGATTGGTTTTCTTGATTATAGGTGATGGAGTTTATGTAAAATGGGTATAATTATTCAGAATTGGAATTTAATATTATTAATGAAAAAATATAATTGTAATTGGTGTTATGTGTTATTTTTTTCATAAATTCAGATGAATCATTAGATAACATATTAATGATAATCATTTAACTTAATTTTAGTGGTTTTTCGATCACAACGAACTAGTTTTGTTCTATTATTTAATATAATGTATATACATTAAGTTTCAGTACCTTACATAATATATAATAAATATTTTATAATCCGTTTCAACCATAAAAATAGTTTCATTACCATCCTTGAAGGAGAAACTAAAGAACGCAAGGTCATCATCCACGAAGGACGTAAATTGGCACCTCACGGATGATGATTCCATTTTTAAAATAAAAGGGAGAGAGTAAGGAGATTGATGATGGGTCATCAATTAACATGATATAATTACAATATATAGATGATACTAGAGTTATCATGATTATTTGTATAGAGGAGGTGAGGAGATAATAATAAAATAAAATAATTTCAAATTAAATTAAATTAAATAGGAAGAGGATTTATCTCTTGAATTATCTTCCTTAAGAACCTCCTTAAGGGAATGGGTTTTAGTCTTTTAGAAAGACCAAGAGCTCCTATATGTGGGTATATGCTAGGTAATATAATTTATGAATAACTTTGACAAGATTCAAGGCTTATAGGAGTGAAGAGAATATGGGGTGAGGGGTGGTTTTTATAGTGGATGAGAGGGGTAATTTCTCATTTTTCTATTCATAAATTTATTATTTTGCTCAAGACAACCAATAGTATTGATTATTGTGACTATATAAAGTAATAAGTTCATGTGAGTTCTAACCAAGGGTTATTACATAATCCATGACTCAATAAATAGTGTATTTATCTTATAATGTATTTATATTGTAAATTACTGTATTTTACTATTCACTAAAAATTCATGTAATTCAGAAAAATCCCAAAAAACCACCCTAAACATTTTTCAATGTGTATAATTAAAAAATTAACTCCATTTTATGAAAATAATTTAATAAATAGGTAAAATTTAATTTTTAAATAAAATCATTATTTTCTTGAAAAATACATATTTAAATTTAAAACTGATTTTATAATACTTTCAAAAATTAACTAAGGTCTCATAAAATTATCCTCAAATAATAAGATATAAAAATATTGATTTATGAATCCATTTTATGAAAAGTAATTTTTTTAAATAATTTTATTAATTATAAAATTATAATTAAATATTTATGACTTAAAAAATACCAACACTTAAATATTAATTTTTAAAATATTTACTTACTTTTATTATGATATAATTATATCATACTTTCACTTATGAGATGCCTAAATTTTATTTATACGTTCATGGGTGATGTTACTATTCATTAGGAAGATTTACTATTCATAAGGTTCATATTACTATTTCTAAGGGAAAGTTACTATTTCATTGGTATAGCTTCTTTAACGTCTAGAAATACCTCTTATTTATTTTATTCAATATTTATAAAGATTGTGTTGTATTCTATATGTGGTTTTATATGATTAATATTATATAAAATAAAAATAATAAGGTAAATTTCATTGATTGAATTTTGGTTCGTTATAATAAATCCAACCAATGAAGTCTTTTGGTATAAACCAAAAGGAGTTACCTGAAAACAAGGTAACATTCCTCAACGATCACTTCCATTTTATTTCCATCTTTACCACCCTAAAATATTCTTTTTCCATGCTTATATAATAACCTCATTATCATCAATATACTGAGATTTTTTTATTCTAAGGTTTTGACCTACACTTATACACACTTCCATCTAATGGGTAATGAACTTACCATTCGTGTGTGTGGTGGACTACTATCTCATGAAACGATGATTGTTCATTTTTCCTTTACCACATCTCATGGTTAGGAATTATTATGGACATGTTTTTTATATATGATATATATGATACTTATTATAACTTTATGCTTCTTTAATTTTTATATAAAAAATACCTTTATGCTTTTCATTTTTTGTAAATATGATAACATTGTTTGTGGATGTGTGGACTACCACCTCCTCAAAGAGATGTGATTCATTCACAATATACGTGGAATGTATTAAGGATGGTTTTAATAAAAATATGTCACATATATGAAATAAATATGATATTTTAATTATAATATACATATATATATATATATATATCATTTACTTTTCATTATTTTAAAATACAACAAAGAAATGGAAGTAGCGTTCATTCGTACGTACGGTCTACCGTCTCCAGGAATGGTGCACTTCATTTCTTGTCTCCAAATATTATGGATTAATCTAAATAAATATATAATCAATATATATGATATTTAAATCTTGTTTTAAATTCTTAATATGATGAAATCATGGTCTAATTAATAGGAACAAAAATAAAAAGTTAAAACATACCTGAAAAACTAGGCAATTAACACCTAAAATAGTGAAAATAATGAAATATTATTAACAAAACAGGTGATAAGATATTATAAGAAGATAATATATGATATTATAAATATTATTATGTTTCTGTTATAATTTATTTAAATGTATAAAACCATTATACAGGATGTTAAAGTATGTTCACCCAAAAGGAAACGTCAGGTAATAGATTTTCATCTAACTTTTTACATCTATGAGATAAATTTCATATTCACCACTTACTTCTTTTGTGTGGTGTATCTACTAGAAATTTTGATATATTATATCATTTATTATTTTTTCTTCAAGTTATTTTTATTTTAAATTTTAATTATTTCTTCTAAGGGGGTTTGAATTAAAAGTTACCAAGTGGTAAAAAAATTAATAACCTGATTCTTTTTCCTTAGGAATGTTTATAAAAGATCCTTTTATAATATTTCCATTAATCAATGACAACAACCATTTATTTTTAATCCACTTGGGATATATTTTATTGATACCATCCTTATTCTTCATCTTAATGGTTTTTGATTGATTTGACCATGGATAGTATTGAAATTCACTTCCTTGATTCCTTTTTATAGTCCCCTTGAAATATTCAATTTACTATGATCATTTAACATTGAATTTACCCTAATTATCCATATCATTTATCATAAATATGTTCATTTCCTAAATCATATACCATTTTTACATACGGTGTTTACTTTGAAAGTTATTTGATTTACTGGGGAAATATTGATAAATCTATATCCTTTTCTTAATATAGATATTTGATAAGGCACTTTTTTAAAATTAAATCGATTATTTGATATATGAGGAATTATTTGTACATGAAAGACATATGTTGGGGTCCATTTAAAGTAATCCTCTTGATGCATCAATAGGTTCTCATGAGAAAAATTAGTTGTTCAAATTAAATAGGTTTCTACCTGTAGTTTTAAACTATTTGGAGGATAGATCTTGACAGTATAGGTTTTCATGTTCCTGAGACATGATGTCTAATAATTTCCTTAATTTTGATTCAGTATTTATTATCCATGATATTTTCACTATGAAAAAGTCTATGGATGAAATTCATTCTCAATTTATTATTTAAATGGCATGTGTTTTCAGTTATTTACCTTGATATATTTTTTATGCACTTCTTTATCAGTTTATTGATTGCATGGCATGTTTATTTCATTATTACCTTACCATATTGACTATTCTCATTAATTCATTATTTCTTCTATTATAATTAACCCTTATTGAGTGTTTGAGATCGCCCTTATTTTGTTTCTTTCCCCAAGATTCCAAAAAGTATACTAAGAAATATATGCAAGTATGTTCTATGTGGGAATAAAGTTATACTTGAAAGAAAGAAAATTTTATGTTGTAATTATTATATTAATTTGTAATACAATACTCATGTATGTATCTGGTTTACTAAGACAACTAAACTCATTGGTCCTTCAGAATTTTATTTCTTGTAATCTTGAAGATGTAATGGTAGTAGACACTATCTCTAGGCTTACTGGGGTCGAGACGCTACAATTGGTATCATAGGAGGTTTAGTAGAAATCTTATGAACTATATTTAGTTAAACATATATTAGAGAATATAACCTTAAGGTATAATTTGTGTATAAGTATAGAATAACATCCTATATTTTTTGTTAGATATATATTTTATGGTTTTCCTAGAAATAAATACCTATCTAGATACTATAAGTGGATGTGGTTCTAGAACAGATGTACCTAGGGATAACAACTCTGAAAAGGTGTGTTGGACCTGACTTGAGTATAACCTAGTACACAACAATAGGCCTTATTATGTACCTAGTTTTACACTCCTAATTAATTCTCTTAAGATAATTTACATACATTATGAAGTATTTTAATAGATAATGACAATTAATGGCCTAGGTTAAACCTTAGACCAAGGAATGACCTATGTTGAAATAAAATGGATAAAGTATTTATGTATTGAGGTTGTATTGAAAACCTTAGTTAAAAGGATATTTAGTGATTAACCTTATTTTAAGTATTTCCATCATATTTATTTTAGAAATTATATTAATATGGTTTTAGAAAAGTACAACTTGTATGTTAGGTGACAACCCATCAAGTTTGTAAAGGATGCGGGATTTGAACCCATGACTGAAGGACGATAAGGGTTTCACACCTACCACTGGCATACGTCATGTCCTAGTTAATGTATAATTATTTTTATTTAAACAATTTGATGAATAAATATTAATAATAAACCAGCATTGTCACTTTTTAGGTTTAGATATTAATGTATTAACCATATTGGTTTTGGAAAATAGTTAGAGAAAAATATAATGACTTGTTTTATGGGTATTATGATCCATTAAAAGAAGATTTTAGTGCTTCAAAAAAGGGTTCATTCTAGGATATCCATTTCATGGAGTAAGATATAATTTAGAATTTGATCGAAGAACAACCAAAATATGGAATTATTCTTATGAGATTGAAATGTATCAAGTAATTATATTTCCTTATATTATTAGTGTAAGATCCCAGACTTCATAGGGGTATGACCTTGTTTAAATTTCATCTCCAAACTCTTAATTTTGGTTAATGTAATTTTTACCAGGTGTAGAAGGAGTCTCGGGGGTGTTACAAGGTTCGGGACTCAAAATAAAAGGTAAAATGGCCATCCAATGCATGTTTCATGGTTGGCACACGGTTAGAGAAAACTGTGTGCCATAACGATGCAAGGTAGGAGGAAGGGTACACAGTTTGGGTGAAACCGTGCAGGGGGATAGACCATACAGATTTAGATAGTTCTATTCCGCACAGTTGGTGAACATTTCTTCAAACCGTGTGAGCCTCCCCAAGTAAAATTGTGACCTAAACTCCATTAGATAGTGTATGGCACACAGTTTGGAAAACTTTGCAGATGAACCGTGTGCCCCATTAAAAATTGAAAATTTATAGTTTTTCTCCCTCCTGATTTTAAAGTTCTCACCTGATTTTTCTTCCCTTTCTCCTACCTCCAGACCTTATGATGAACCTAAACCCTAAAAATATTCCAAGGATCTATCTCCCACATTTCTATGTCATTTAGAGTGTCTTTGGTTGTAGATCAAATCTTTGGGTGAGTTTAATCTTCCTCTTGGTTATCTTTTCTGGATTAGGGATTTTGGATTTTTCCATCTTCTTTTGAATCCCTAAAACCTTATTTTTTAAGTGGATATAGGGTTGTGTCTTAAAGGGGTTATTGAATCCATATCTAAAGCTAAGGTTATTGGTGAGTTCATTTTCATATTAGAGGTAAGTGGTTTACAAGTTATATCCCATAGTTTTATTATAGATTTGTGCATGTGTGTTGTGATATTGCTCCCCTCTTATTGTGAACTTGTTTCCTTGAGTAAGAGTTGGTATAATGGATAGTTAAATAACAATTTATACCCCTCATGATCCATGTGGGATGCGTTGAGGATATTTTGACCGATCTAGGGCCAACTATGGGGTGTGCCAATATTCCCAAACTTGGAAAATTGTGAGGTTAGCCTAAAGTTCACTTGTGTTGAGTTAAGACCCATGATAAATGTGTGGGAATGCTAGTTAAAATTATAAATGGCACTAATAGTGGTTTTGTCAAATGAATTGTGAATTTGTAATGAAAATTCATAAATGGTTAAGGCATATGTAATGATGAATGGGATAAATGGGTTATGCTAAGGAAATGGTAATTATGCTAAATGGTTAAGGCTTAATGATGTTTCACGTGTTGATGGAAATGTGAATTGTGAAAATTATGTGTATTAATTGTGTATGATGGTGATGAGGTATGTGTGGTAAATGGATGAATAAGAATGTGCACATGTCTTGATGGGTGGGATAAAGGACTGAGGCTCCTCCCACGGGTTGAGTTGGATTGATGCTCTAAACCCCTCCATGGAATGCATGGGTTAGGGAGATGAACTGATGCTCTAGGCCCCTAAGAATGAATTGGATGATTACCTAGAATGAATATATAAGGTAATAATGGTAAAATTTGGTTGAAATCACCAGTACTAGTGCTCCAAGGTATGTGAAATGAAACTGCTTGTGTGATGATTACTCTAGTGAGCTAAGGAACCATATTTATTACCTTATGCCTTATGGTTGATCGACTTGGGACATAGTGAAATAAATATAACACCTAACCTATGGACTTAAATGGTGATAATGGTTAATTAATTTATGGTTTACCAATAGCACCTTTTACACCTTGTTTGATTTTATATTTATGTATTGTCACCTTTTCCACCTTGTTTACTTTTATATTTATGTACATGCATTCACTATCTATTAGACTGGATATTTTATAAACACCATTGTTGGTGGACTATTGAGTTTTACTCACACCCTTCTCGGGCCTCTATTGGGTACCTGAGCATATTTCATGGTTGTAGATCAGGAAAAGGGCAAGGGACCCATGCTAAGGAGTTGAGTTGGGCTTAGGGGAGTGCATGGATGTGGATCCGAACTTGGAGTTGGGGCCTATTTATAGATTCATTTGTTTTTCTTATTTTGGGTTTTCTTTCACTTTTGGAACATTTAGCATGTCATGGAATATTTTCTGTTGGAATATCTTTTTTACCTTGTTAGGAAGATGGTTTGGAAATGCATTTTTCTAGTTTATTATTTATTGTTTTCTTTATTTCTTATATTATCGGTTGTGTCATGCTCTAGTAAAGAGGGTGTAGTCTCCTCATGTGATCCATTAGACCCTCATTACTAGTTGACAAACTCTGGAATATGGGGAGGCACACTTAAGTTCATGTAATGAATTAGATTGGGGAACCGGTTTAGTGGCTCCCAAGTCAGGTACATTACACTTAGGTAATAAAATAATTAATCAAAATTATGAAAATGATCAAAAAAATGTTATCCTAATACCTTAATTTTTGTTTAATTGATGGTCTTTTAAATCATCATGTATTTATGGATTTGAGTCCCTCAACATTCCACTGATCATTCACTTGTTTGTGATTGATGACCTCAATCACTCCCTATAAATATTTATTCTTTTCCTCTATGTGTGTATCTCCACTTACCACTAATTTTCTTTACATAGAATCCTAGTCATAAGTCATTCCATGTGAACTTTTCACTTCTCATACTCTCTTATTAAGAGTATATTTTATTAACTCTTCTCATGATGTATAATTTCAATAAAGTTATTTTTAAATATCAAACCCTAGATTTTAAAGATCGAGTTTAAATTGTGAGGATTCAATTTATTTAAGGTGTGGATAATGTAACACCCCAAAAAATCTAAGAGAGTAAACTTGTAATCGATAGCATGTATGACACGCGACACCAAACGCATAAGGGAATACAATATCCCGATACATTACAATATATTTAATATTTTAAATAAATTCAATCTATGATATAGTTTTCAATGCAAGTGATACTGAGTTGTCTTGCATCGCACAAAACAACAACTTTCTTCGATGACTTGCGTTACACACAAGACAGAGTTTTACCGAACAACAATATATTATTAAAGCATTATTATTTAATATAATAAGATATAAATAATCCATTAAATTATATTTTATGAATATTATTAACTAACTTATGAAAATATATGTTCTATAAAAATATAAAATATATTTATTAGTTACCAATTAATTAAAAATGAATATAAAAACCAATTGAATATAAAGGAAATGTTTTTATGCCCATAAAGGGTGTTTTATTATAATAAATTAAATTAATTAAAATTAGTGAGAGATATTAATTTAATATATATATTAAATATTTAATAAAATATTTTTACATTCATCTAATATATTTGATGGGAAATATATAAGAACAAACCCAATTTCATACATAAAAAACCTATATTTTTCTAAAGATAGTTTTACCGCCTTTTAATGGAGAACTTATTTTAAATCCAATTTTTGGAAATTTTATAAATTTAATTTGATAAAAAAAACATAATTTTTTAAATCTAAAAATCAAAATTAGGTTAGGGTTAATTTTTTATATTTTTCTATGAGGTTTCATTTTTTGATGAATAGTGAAAAATACTGAATTTTAATTCAAAACTGCCTTTTCATCTAATTTATGTAGAAATTTAAATTATTTTTTGATTGGTTTTAAATTTTAGTTAGATAAATTATAAATAAATTAATCCAATTTATTTTATTGGAATAAATCTCACTTTGAAATTTAATATAAAAACATAGCAAACTTTTTGAACATTTTACTTTAAAAACTCATTTTGTCATCCCGTCTGTGGGATTAAATTTAAATTAATTTTTGACACTTCTGTGATTATAATTTGTAAAAATTGATTCCATTTTTGTAATAAGTGTAATTTATAATTTCTAATAAGTTTAATTTAGTTTTTGACCAAAAATATTAGTGAAATTGATTAAAATTAATTACAGCGATTAAGATAAAAATTTGATTAACAAAGAACTAAACCTTAAACTTAAGGGAAAAAATAACCTAGAAAATTTTCCAAAATCCATTTTATATTCTTATTTCAACCTTATACTCCCTTTTATCTAATTTTTTCATTATTTTATCCACTTTACATGGGAAAAACGTGGGTGGAATTCTGTCTTTCAAAAATTTACAAGAATGTCACTCCTCCACTATATAAAAGAACACACCCCTAACACTTATTAACACCTCTAAATCCCTTATGCTCGACCAAAATATTCTCAAATAATATCCCCACATACCTACCCTTTTCCTAGAAGCCTCACCTTGGGTATAAATCGAACCAATGAATTCTTTTGGTATAAACCAAAAGAAGTTACCTGAAAACGAGGTATGTAACGACCCAAACTTTCATTAATGGAAATTCATCTTGATATAATTAAATGTATTATTTTGGTTATATAAAATTTTAACTTAATTGGTTTTATGTTTCTAGATTTTAAAATACCGTTATGAATTTTGACCGTTTCTAATATATCTGTTGAACAGCGATCACGTGATTAGTATAAATATAGGGCTTTAACAAATCCAATTTACTCAGACAAAGGAAGTGATGGCCTCATCTAGTAGACTTTACTCATACGAAGCCCATTTTTCAGAGCTCAGAAAGGAGGTGGCATCATTGGGCTTCACTCTTGACCAAGCCTAATTTGATCTTGAATACGTTAAGCTCGAGCAGAACCGCCTATGATAGAAGTGGGAGTTGATAGAGATTACCACTCGAGTAATGTTATCTGAGCCTCCCCAAGAATTTGGCACCATCGCACACCATACCCTAAGGTATTATGAGGGTGTTTTAATGGGTTATGTAACAATACCCCAGCACTATGACTATGTACATTATTTTTTTATAAAGAATGTGCATTCATTTTATTATTTTTACTTTTTAAATAGTTTTTAAACCACAAATAGTATTTTTAATTAATATTCAACTAAGAAATATATTTTGATGAATTAATAGATTTTTTAATTAAATAATATTTTAATAAAATAATATTATCATTATTAAATTACTTTTTACTAATGATCATATAATTTTATGAATGCAATTGTAATTTTTATTAAGGTTTGAAAGCTGTTTTTATCAAAACCCATGAATTTTTGGTAAATGTCGGTTTTTATTTTAAAAGTAAAAATTCAAATATTTATAAAAATATTTAGATAAAATTAATATTATTTTTGGAATCAGGATGTCTAAATTATCCAACGGTGAATTTTTCATAATTTTCTGTGACGGTCGAATTTTTGGGTAAAAATTAAACACCGTTTAAATATATAATGTGTTTTATGACATCATAATGACCCAATAGTGATGTAATAAAATAATATGAAAATTATGTTCGGCCAATATATGTTTTAACAATAAAATAATGTGATTTTGGGTTTGTTTGATTTATTTTACAAATCTTTAGTGGACCCTTCAAGGCTTGTAAAACATTTTATCTTTTTAAATTGTTTTCCTTGAGAGTGTGACTCACCTCAACATAAGAAACCCTATTATTTTAATAATTTCGGACATTTACCTTATAAAATATTTTTTTACACTCCCCTTTGTAAAAAACCATGGTCAAAAACCATGGGATGGTTTGTGGTTTTGATTAGTTTAATGTGAGCTGTACCAAACCTAAATAATAAAGAATTCCCTCTCCTTTCCTATATAAACTCACCCAAGCTCCCATTTCCTCTTCACTCAAAGACTTTGTAGTTTGAAAAAACCAAGACCTACTCTCTCTAGAATCACCCTAAGGTTCCCCAATCTCCCAATAATCCTCTATCAATCCTCTCCCAAGCTTTTGGGATCGCACTTCCAAGTAAGGGATTTCTTCCTTTCTCATTTTTGTCCAATTTTCTTTAAGTTGTTATGCCCTTTTTTCAATTAAAAATGTTGTGGTATGATTTCACACCTCCCCCATACTTCCCTATTTATTTTTGTATGATGTTAAACCCCTTTATATCTCATTAATGCCTCCCATGTACACCTGTTACCATGCCGAAATTCTATGAGAGATTTATCTCTCCTCTTTTACATCCAAGTAATTATTTTGTATTATGCATATAAATTACATTAAGTTTGTTTGGACATGTATATATATGACCCCTTACTTTATATTTCATGTAAATATGATGAGACACCCCTTTATCTCTCATTAATGCCTCCCATGTACACCTGTTACCATGCCGAAATTCTGTAAGGGATTTCTTCCTTTCTCATTTTTGTCCAATTTTCTTTAGGTTTTTATGCCCTTTTTTCAATTAAAAATGTTGGGGTATGATTTTTCACCTCACACATACTTCCCTATTAATTATTTTATGATGGTAGACCCCTTTATCTATCATTGATTCCTCCCATGTACACCTGTTACCATGCTGAAATTTCCTGAGGGATTTCTCTCTCCTCTTTTACATCCAAGTAATTCTTTTGTATTATGCATCTAGATTCCATTAAGTTTGTTAGAACACGTATCTATATGACCCACTTACTTTCCATTTAATGTAAATATGATGAGACACCCCTTTCTCTCTAATCAACTATTTTTTATGAGTTCTTATTTCATGTCATTATGCTGTCGAAATTACACTACGATTTTCTAAGCCAATGTCATTGTGTAGTGAATACCATGCCCATTTCTCTATCAATATTATTTACCTGTATACACATTTACTTATTGATTATAAATCTTAATGTATGTATTCCACATCCCTTTATCATGTAATAAATGATGATGATTTATTCCATGTTGTATGATCCATGTGGCACACTTATGCATGAAATGAAATGTTTAAGAAGGGTGTGCCCTGATAGCGCTCTAATGCATTGGGTAAAGTATAATATCATGATACGTCATGTGAAATGAGTTTTGACTCATGATAATTCAAGTAAAATTATTTTTTAATCATTATTCATGTTAAATTAGGGTTTACTCATGCTCCATGTGCAATGATCCTTGGCTCATGCTAAATTACATGTTAAGTGTTGTTGCCACATCTCCATGTTATGATTTTCATGATTTATCATGCCTTTATGTTCATGTTTATATTTTTCTCCATTGATATGCCTATTTTATAACATGCATTGTATTCCTCATGTTATTCCATGTTTATTCCCTTATTGGGCTTTATAGCTCACCCATTTCTTATGCATGTCCTTAGGTTATCCCATGCAATGCTAAGTACGAGGGAATGTAGTGGTCATGTAAAGTAAGTTTTCAATAAGATGTTTCATTTTATGTTTTAATTTATTATGTAATGTTTCTAATCCCCAAAGACACTGACCTCTTGATCTTTCATGTTGTATCAAGTGAATAGTTTATGTAATAAATCATGTTTAAGTGTGTAATAAAGATAAGGGTTGTCATAGTCGGTATCAGAGGATAGGTTTAGTTATTTTTGGTATTAGGATTAGAAAACCCTAGTAAAGCCTCAGAGATAAGACTAAGTATAATAAAATCATCCCTAAGTTTTGGTGAGTATTGAGTAAGTCTTTTATTAAGAAAATACATCCATGTATGGATATGAGTAGGTAGAGGCGACTCTAGCACAGATGTATCCTAGGGGTAAAACCCAAAAACACCGCTTTGAACTAGATTCGAATGGGAACTGGTGCACGAAAACGGGCCTTACTACACTCTTGGTTACAACACTCTTGGGGGATATGCTTTGGTAAATTCACAAGAGTAGTATGAACCATTATTAAGGGAATTAAAAAAAATTCCCCTAAGAATATATATTAGAATGTAGATCATGAATAACATAGATTGAAGCATATGGATTCATAAGTTAAGGAAATAAAATATATTTATAATAATATATTTTTGGATTACCCTTTACATGTTACCCCTAATTTTTCCTTTCATTAAGGAATAATAAATTGTTAGACTTAAAATAGTTTTATATCACAATTTTATCAGGTCTAGAGGGTAACTCAAAATTTGATATGTTTCATCAACAAGATAAAGGATAGTTTAGAGATAGAAGGGGAAGAAACTCATACAACACTCTTGTCCCTTCCTGAGGAATTACTAGCTGTAATTATTTTGAAGTCAAGCTCACGTAGAATCAAAACCTTTTCCAATGTCCAACTTTCTTGCAAGACGCTATATGGCATATAAAACACCTCCTCCATACCATGGAATCATCAAGGATCATGGAACACCTATGATCAAATATTAAGCTCCCAACTCTACCACCTTTCAAGAAGAGGGAGGTACCATCATGGTATTTTCAAATATTTCACCTGATCCATAGATTATGATGCACTATTTGATTTTAGAATAGCTGCCGAAGAGGGAGACCTCTGAGCAGCCTATATATATATAGTCTTGTCTTCCAGTTTTTTTGGAAACATAGACAATATATTAGAAGAACCACATTTCAAAAATTTCAAATTTGACTATGTCATACTATTTTACAAAAACTTGGTACATGGTGATGTTTTGAAACTATACGTTAGAAACGATTTTTTTCGAAAATTGTATCATATGTTTCATTGGTACGATCCATGTTGCGCGGACTGTGTCTGGACTAAGGAAGTGTAGGACTTTGAATGTGCATTGAAGTATTGTTGCACTAAGTGGACCCTAGATCTATGTGATAGATGTGATAATGATGGTTGGGGAATGATTAATGGTGGTGGGTAAGCAACCCTGAAGTCATGTTTAAATTTCAGAGTTCTTTTTGTATGTAATCAAATTGCAAGGACGCGAGTTTTCTTAAGGGGGGAAGATTGTAACAACCCAAACTTTCATTCATGGAAATTCCTCTTAATCTAATTAAATGTCTTATTATGGTTATATAAAATGTGAACTTCATTGGTTTTATGTTTTTGGATTTTAAAATACCGTTATGAATTGTGACCATTGCTAATATAGTTGTTGAACGGTGATCACATGATTAGTATAAATATAGGGCTTTAACAAATCCAATTTACTCAGACAAAGTAAGTGATGGCCTCATCTAGTAGACTTTCCCTATATGAATCACATTTTTTGGAGCTCAGAAAGGAGGTGGCATCATTGGGATTCTCTCTTGACCAAGCCCAAGCTGATCTTGGATGTGTTAAGCTCGAGTAGAACCGCCTACGTGAGAAGTGGAAGTTGATAGAGATTCTCACTCGAGAAATGTTATCTGAGCCACCTTAAGAGACTGTCACCACTGCACACCTTACCCTAAGGTATTATGCAGATGTTTTAATGGGTTATGTAACAAGACACCAGCACTATGACTATGTATATTATTTTTGTATAAATAATGTGCATTCATTTTATTATTATTACTTTGTAAATAGTTTTTAAAGCACAAATAGTATTTTTAGTTAATTTTCAACTAAGAAATCTATTTTGATGAATTAATGGATTTTTGAATTAAATAATATTTTAATAAAATATTATTATAATTATTAAATTACTTTTTATTAATTATCATATAATTTTATGAATGCAATTGTAATTTTTATTAAGGTTTGAAAGTTGTTTTTGTCAAAACCCATGAATTTTCGGTAAATGTCAGTTTTTATTTTAAAAGTAAAAATTAAAATATTTATAAAATTATTTAGATAAAATGAATATTATTTTTTTAATCAAGACTTCGAAATTATCTGATGGTTAATTTTTCATAATTTTCTAAGACAGTCAAATTTTTGGGTAAAAATTAAATATCGTTTAAATATATAATGTGTTTTATGGCATCATAATGACCCAATAGTGATGTAATAAAATAATATAAACATTATGTTTGGAAAATATATGTTTTAACATTAAAATAATGTGATTTTGGTTTTATTTGATTTATTTTAAAAATATTTAGTGGACCCTTCAAGGCTTATAAAACATTTTGTCTTTTTAAATTGTTTTCCTTGAGAGTGTGACTCACCTCCACATAAGCAACCCTATTATTTTAATAAGTTAGTCCATTGGACTTATAAAATATTTTTTTCACTCCACTTTGTAAAAAACCATGGGAAAAACCATGGGCTGGTTTGTGGTTTTGATTAGTTTAATGTGAGGTGTCCCAAACCTAAATAATAAAGAATTCCCTCTCCTTTCCTATATAAATCCACCCAAGCTCCCACTTCCTCTTAACTAAAAGCCTTTGGAGTTCAATAAAACCCTGTACTCCTCTCTCTATAATCCTCCCAAGGTGCCCCAAGCTCTCAAGAAGCCTCTCTCAAGCCTCTCCCAAGCTTTTGGGATCGCACTTCCAAGTAAGGGATTTCTTCCTTTCTCATTTTTGTCCAATTTTCTTTAAGGTGTTATTCCCTTTTCTTTTCAATTAAAAATGTTGGGGTATGATTTCAAACCTCCCCCATACTTCCCTATTTATGTTTTGATGATGGTATTCCCCTTTCTCTCTCATTAATTCCTCTCATGTACACCTGTTACCATGCTGAAATTCCGTGAGTGATTTCTCTCTCCTCTTTTACATCCAAGTATTTATTTTGTATTATGTGCATAAATTTCATTACGTTTGTTGGGAAATGTATCTATATGACCCCTTACTTTCCATTTCATTTAAATATGATGAGACACCCCTTTCTCTCTCATTAATTCCTCCCATGTACACTCGTTGCCATGCTGAAATTCTGTAAGGGATTTCTTCCTTTCTCATTTCTGTCCAATTTTCTTTAAGTTATTATGGAATTTTGTTTTTAATTACAAATGTTGGGATATGATTTCACACCTCCCCCATACTTACCTCTTTATGTTTGGATGATGGTAGACTCATTTCTCTCTCATTAATGTCTCCCATGTACACCCATTACCATGCCGAAATTCACAGCCACTATGTGGGGGTCTTAGAAACATCATCCTCAACACATACTTTAGGAGATATCGGATGACATACCATTGATGTCTTAATATCAAATCAAATAAATCTACCTACCATATTTCCTAACATCCTGATAATTGTGGGGTTCTAGAAAGGTAGAGGTAAATCCAAGAAGCTTACCCAAACCATGGACGAGGGCGCATCGTGATTCATGATGAGTTCGGTAGACCAGCGAAGAAGAAAAAAGTTGCATATGTTGATTGCATGAGGGGATTGGGACTAGGAAACAATCATATCATCCTCTGAGGAGAAATGAATCATCATGTGATGCTGATCAAAGATCCCTACCACTGCGCACTCCTGAAGATCCCATGAATCAAATACGAACTGATCGAAAGCATTGAAACGGGGATGGAGACCTCTAAATTGGGCCAAAAGCATCAACTGGTGAATATCTAAGGCCTCATTGAACTCTTTAGTAGAGAGAACGATCTTGTAAATGAAAGACATGAGTTGGGGACCATTTAAAGTAATCCCCTCGATGCATCTATAGGTTCTCATGAGACAAATTAGTTTCACAAACTAAATAAGTTTCTACCTGTAGTTTTAAATTGTCTGGAGGATGGATCTTGATAGTAGATATTTTCAGGTGTCTGAGACATGATGTCCAATAATTAAGCATTACCTTCATTTTGATTTAGTGTTTATTATCCATGATATTTTCACTATGATAAAGTCTATGGATCCATTTAATTATCAGTTTATTATTTAAATATCATATGTTTTCAGTTATTTACCTTTCCATATTTTTTTTGTACTTCCTTCTCAGTTTATTGATTACATGGCATGTGTCTTTAGATATTACCTTGTCATATTTACTATTCTAATTAATTTATTATTGCTTCCTCTATACTTGACCCTTAATGATCTTGATCTCACCCTTATTTTGTTTCTTTCCCCATGATTCGAAGAAGTATACTAAGAAAGATATAAAATGATATTCTATGTGGGAATAAAGTTATCCTCAAAAGAAAGAAAAAATTATGTTGTAATTATTGTATTCATTTGTAATTCAAGACTCATGTATATATCTAGTTTACCAAGGCTACTAAACTCTTCGTTCCTTCACAATTTGATTCCTTGTAATCATGTCAATGTAATGGTATTAAACACCATCTCTAAGCTTACTAGGTCGGGGCACTATAAGGGTGATGGTCATTTTAAAATTTTTGTTTAATTCATTTAATTCTCCTTTAGGATATTTTACCATGTTAGTGGAAACTATGTTCAAGCTATATTACTTTATAGCACAATTACTAAAATAATCACAGATATGTAGGAAAGTAAAACATACATAGAACAGATAGATTTTGCATGGTTCTCCGCAAAGGGATGTTTCCAAGGAGTACAGATTGATGATTTATCAATGTGCTAAAATCCAATAATTTCCAATAGTTTTGTGGATATAATGTTTTATCCATAGTCTCTCCATGCCAGGCACACTGCCATTATAATTACTTAGGGTTTAGAAACTCCTCACCCAAGGTGCACTTCCTCTTCTTCCTCACACTAATTCCATGATGGTTCTTTCATAGTTTATAAATTTTTAGGCATCTTCAATAGATAAATAACATAAATGTCTATCTCTATTCAGCATGAGACTCTTCTTGCATTATAACTCCTAATCTGATGCTCGATTGCTCTTTTTTTCAAGGATCTATTCCACTATGTCTGATGTGATTAACTCCTTAATGGGAGAGTTAAGTCTTTGTATTAAATAACACAAACTTAGCATCACTTCTTCTCTATATTGGGATAATTCCTCACTGAAATTATCCCATTTCTTTCCTTATTTACAATAACTATATGTGTCACTTGAATTTTTATTTTGATGCTCCTTCTTCCTCTAGAATGGATATAGTCGTGATTCTCTATCCATTGTATATGGATGTTCAATGCTTCTCATTCATATATAACTAACTTTTATGATAATTGGATGATTGATAAATGTTCATTGAAAATCCAAGTCATATATCCTCTATCACATAAATTAGATCACATAACCTAGACACACAATTCTAAGAACAAGAACTCATTCATGTAAAGCTTGGAGTGTATATCATTGTGAAAGATATTCATTGGAATGTATCCCCTTGAACATAAACTAAATCATGAGATCCCAAGTTCAAGACCCTTATCACATAACCTCAGGTGCAAGACTCCTGGCATTTATCTCCCTGCACATGAACCCATTTCTTAATCGTTGTTGCAATAATTCAAGTGAAATATTGTTGGTACAAGTCCCTTGAGTGTATAAAACTATGTGTGATACTACTTAGCATGTAATATCTTGGTTGTTTACCCTCAATCGCAAGACCATTAAGCGCATAAAAATGTGTTTGATACTACTTAACATGTAACCCATGGGTGAATATATCCTTGTGCAAGACTGTTGAATCATAAAAAACTCAACTTGTATACGTGATTATGTGAATTCATATATGGTCATGTAACCCTTAATGATTTATGTGATCATGTAAATACTTATGTTCACAACATTCATGATCTAGCCTCCTTCATAATCTCTAGTAAAATCCTTCTCTCGATAAATCATTAAAGCTTCATCCCCCACTAATAAAATGACCAATGGGTATTTATTGAAGAAGTTACACCACCTAAACTCCAAAAAACACGGTCTTAAATCCATTGTATTGACTCTAATATTTCTAATTTCATGAACACTTAACATGAAATCTTTCAACTCATGTGATTTCGTGACTTCCTACGCAAGCTGGCTGTTGTGAGTTTCTCTCATATTACTCATTCATCTCATGAATCAACCAAGATTAGAATCTTATAAATGCCCAAAATTTTCATATTTTCTAGTGAATCCAAATTTATGCACTTATTGTAAATCAATCATGTGTGTTAAGGTCAATTTTGATTTTTTTTCCTTAAGAATGACCAAGATCCATTAATACATTTTATATAGGTTATGAAGTGATTATAAAAATTGTTTTATTTTAGAAAATATGAAAATGATTATAGGATGAATGTTATTATTGAAACACAAAATAAAAATAGTAAATAACTCCCAGATATAACCTTATTTGAATTATTTTGATCCTATATGCATGGACATAACACCACCCCAAGAAAGATTTATTACTAAAGAATCAGAACAAAAAATAAAGACTTGAATGAAAGAAACAAAATACTAAAGAAGCTATCTGAGGAGGATGTCCAAGCTAAACCCAATAGTGGTGATGAACTCTATCACAAGGAGTTAACATTTTCCATTATTGGAAGTAATCACACAGAGAGAGAGAGAGAGAGAATAAAGGATATAGTAGCAGGATACAAGAAATAAATCATTTAAAGTGCTATATTTCTTTACCAAAAACCAGTTACAATTGAAAGTATAAATTTGTAGCAACCAAGATCATGAGAGGATCATACAATTATGGTTCCAAGTCAAAGTATCCACCAAATCTTCACTAGGTGAGTGATCCAGTTGCAGGAAGTTTGAACTCTAAGTTCCAGGGAACAGTTAGTATAGGTTGGGATTGTATATTTATTTTCTTCCTCTAGAAACTTCACTAGAAACCATAGGGTTTCATTATTTTCTCTCCAGAAAAAACCATATAAAATAAAGGAGATAAATATAAATGTCAAAGGAGGTAACTAGCATGAAATAATGAAGTTAGGCGAAGCGATTGGCGGTACAGGTGAGGTGCATGGGATGGAGACATGTAGACAAACCAGATGAAAGAGTTCATTTGAATAACCATGAACAATGCATCTGGTAGGGACACACAGAATCTCACAATTGGTCATGGGGTAGTAGCATGGAATGATCCTAGTGAGTCAAAGAAACATGCCCCGATCAACCGAGTATGTTATATCATAGATGATCAATGATTCATAAACAATCTATTAATTAGGAAAAATGAATGCCAATATAAAAATAAAATCACAAATTAGAATATAAAAAATCCATAATTAAATAATACAATTGCATGTAAATAGTTTGCATGGAAATAAGCATAATGTATACAAAATTTTAATTATAATATCATAGTGCAACTAGAAAATTAATAACATGTTTTATTTATATTCTCAATAATTATTATGTGTTGCAAGATTATTCATTATAATCATTGTATCCATTCTTAACACACTTTTCAAGACCTTAGAATGACATACCTTTGAGCTTATGTGATCATCTGGCCCATTTGAACACATGTGATCACATTATCCATACATGATTATGCACTCCAAAAAAACATTTTTCACTAAATTCTTTCTATCATTTTCAATATAAATCCATTTATGTACTTCGCATGACCCCATAGTGTGATATCTTCAAGATTTTATGATCGCCTGACTCATTAAAACATAGGCGATCTTCTTACTCATTCGCATGATCCTTTCATGATTACACACTTCATGTAATCCTTTACCACAAAATTATTTCATCATTTACAATGGATCTCCCTTCACAGGCTTTTCATAACCATGTTAAAATATCTCTTCGAGCTTATGTGTTCACCAATCCTTCGTCAAATCCAATGTAACTTTTTTATGCAATTCGCATAAACCTCCTTCACATGATCCTTACAAGTTTATGTGCACTCCTGAAACTTAAATGAATCGTAATACCACTCCTAATTGGATAGGATCACTCCCATTATGTGATTCTCATGATCACGTTACATGATTCCTTTTCACATACGAGGTCTTACTGACTCTACTTGCATGATTCACTTGATCTTAAGTGATCATGTGATCCATTTGATCTTATGTGATAGCATGATTTGTGTGAGATTACATGATCACATGAACCTTTATCACTTATGTGATTTTACTTCTTTTCCTCTATATTTTAAGCTTAAAATTTGGAAAAAAATTGGAAATGATTAAATTTTTCAAGCACAATAGAAGAACTAGATGAGGCATGAACTTTTGGGACCAAGTTAGAAAGAATTAGTTTTTGGAAGCTGGAAGTTTTTTGTTTTGAATGTGTTTTCTTTTGTTATCAAAAAGAAATAAATCAATTCACTTTGTAATAATAGATAATCAAACTAACCATCATAATCTGAAAATTGGAAGAAAAATGATTAATAAATTCCATTATCTTATGAAGAAATTTTTTGGAAGAAAAGGCTCATCAGACTCACCTTGGGTCCAGAATGAAAGGTGCAATCATTATGAGGAGGTGTATCAGAGTCTTAATGACTACGATAAAAATCTGATGATGCTTTTATTTTTTGTAACTAAAAAAACTCATAAGATTTTTGGAAAACTTGTGATTCAAGCCTTATGAAAGAAAGGGGAATAAGTACTACCAAACGTATTAAGGTTTGGTTGGAAATAAATAAGATGTCGGAAAGGATGGGAAGTTACAATACTTCCCAATGTAATTCAGAAGATTCTATGCTGATCTTAAACAATCTCAAAATCATGAAAGTCATGATACAAGATAAATTTTTTGGAAGAAGAAATTTTTGGAAGTTGAAGCTTCCATTCTCATTTCATTGGTGTATGATCACCGAATTCAGAATTGTTTGAAGGGTGAGAAGTTTTGTTTATAACATTGAAAGATGAAGATGTTGGTTTTCATTCAGACCAAGAAGCCACACGATAAAAATATTTAGAGATAAATTTGGTGTGTATTGTAATCATAAAAGGAAATAAGTTTCTGAATTTGAAGCTATGGACACTAGTCAATCAGACGCAGTGTGCCACTGGTCATTGGAGTAAGAATGAAACTGATCATCTAACATAGTGATGATTGAAAAGGGGAATTGGAGGTAGAATTTTTTTTCTAGTAGTTTTTGGGACTAGTTAAATGTAAAAGAAGTTGGAAGTTTTTGGGACTAATGTTGGTGAAGAAATTCAAAGACCAATCAACAATGTAGTCAACCATTTTTATCAAGATGAATTGTTTTTTGTTTTTCAATTGGTTCAAAATAAAATAAATACTATTATTTTTTTCTTAACAAGTATATTGAGAGAGAAATAATAACTCTGGTATGGTTACAATTGGGTCAAGATTCATCGGACTGGTGCTAACACTGATTATTAGAGTAAAGTAGAGACCAATTCATCTAGTGTAGGCTGACACTGATAAAAATCATCTTGTAGAATCATCAATGTACATAAAAGAAGAGAGTTTAGAATTTCTTAAAGTGATTAAAAAATATTATCAAGGGGATCATGAATTTTGAAGAGTTTAGAGAAAATTTTTGTCAAAGAAGTTTGAAACTGGTGTTAAAGTGTTGTTGAGGAAGTATGGGAATATTTAGAAGTTTATACTATGTTTATGGAAAAATAAAATTGACTAAACTCTAACGAAGTTGAAACAATGTTTTATTATTATCATATTTGATAGAGCATTAGATTGGACAGTGTGTGTTTAGTTAGTTCTGAGGATCATAATGAGAAGTCATCTATTTTTCATATGTTTCAATTGGTGCAAAGCAGCATAATGAAGAATATTATGTCTTTATCGTAATGGGAGAATCAGAATGAAAATCAAAGTCATATTGAAGATTGTGAATAAATAATAAAGAAAGATGAATTTGTGAGAATATTCAAGAAGGTTTGAGAAGAAATGAGAAGATTTGAGAAGTCTTGAAGAAGTCAAAGATGCATCTGAAATTCAAGGGGAATTGAAGTTTCAGGAAAAAAATTTAAGTGTGAAATATTTTTAGAATCCTGCCTAAACCATATTTGTTGCACCTATAAATATATGGAATTACTTTTCAATTTCCTAATGAAAGTACTATTCATGGGTGAATAAGAGAGAATACAGAGTGCTGAAAGTTTCTAGAGAGAATGAGTTTTCATATTGGACTTTCATGAGAAAGTTTACTGGATAGAAGAAGAATAGTGGGAGGAATATTGCATTAAACTGGTCATCATATCAGGCTAGATCATAAGGAAGAAGTAGTTTATATTTGTTTCAATGGTTTTCTGGAAGATTCATATTATCGAACTGAGAAAAAGTACTAGAGAATCGGACTGTCCATTGGACTGGGTATCCTTACAAAGTACAGACAAGTTATTACCTATTTATGGGTAGGAAAGTGAATAATTTTTTTAAAGATCATATTTGTGAAATTTGACAAAGAAGTACAGTAACATGTTTTGAAGCAACTGGTGAAAGTTTCTTAACTTGTTATATAAATTATATTACATAATTTCATGCTTCTTTAATCACATGAACTATTGTATTGAACATAGTTCTACATGAGTGTAAGGTAATATCATACTCATTATATCTACAAAAAGTGATTCTTTTCTAGTGGATTGTGTGGTATTGGATTTTTTCCAAACCATACCAAGGACGTATCTACTCTTGTTGAATAGTGAATCTTATAAATTATTATATTCATTTGGATGTGTGATTATTTTTTTTCATCAAGGTAACAACTCTTTAATAGTAGGCGAAGGTTGTTTCAAAAGAAATCAAAACTTAAAAGAAAAATATATCACTGATTCACCCCCTCCCATTCTAAGTGATACTTAGATCTTGGTTGGGCACTTTCAAGTGGTATCAGAGAAAATGTTCCATTTTTTTTATCATTGATGAAGTTTTTGAAGAATAATTTTTGATGGAGAATCTGAATTGTGTGAATAGTGAAGGGATTTTGCTCTTCAATGGTAAGAAATATCATATTTGGAAAGATAGAATATTGCCTTATCTTATCTCTATTAGGTATTATGTTCTTGAATCTGAAACAGATTGATTTCATCCTATTGATGAAAAAGTTCCTCTCACATATATTGATAAGAAGAATCTTGAGAATGATGGAAGTGCTAATAATTATTTACTCTCATCACCTTCTAAAAGTTAGTTTTTAAGAGTAAAGGGTGTTTCCCCTACTAAAGGTATCTTAGATAAGCTAAAGAACATTTATGAAGGAAATAAAAAGGTGAAGAAGAGCAAGTTACAAACCTGTATTCTAAAGAATTAAGTTCTCAAGATAAGTGAGTATGAATTTTTTGGTGACTTCTTTACTAGGGTGAATGACATTGTCAGCACTATTAGATTTCTTGGTGAATAGTTAGAAGATTATACTATTGTTGAAAAGATCTTGAGAATTATTCCTAACAAGTTTGATGACAAAGTTTCTTCATTGGAATATAGAGATCTAGAAACATTATCTCTGGATGATTTGTATAGTACTTTCATTACTTATGAAATGAAAAGGGAGAAATATATAAAAGACAAAATAAAAGTTGATAAAGAAATGTCATTTAAGGCTGGAAAGAAAGGTAAGTCTAAGAAGGTTATTGATGAAGAATAGTTTTCCAACTCTGATTCCAAAAACGAGGTATGTAAAAATCTTAATGAATTTATATCCTTGATTTCTAAAAATGTTAAAATAGGTATAGGTAAATAAAATGGAAAACTTCCCTTTAAATTTTTTGAATGTAGAGATTTTGGTCACTTTGCTGCTAATTTTTCTCAAAGAAATAAAGAAGTTGATAGTGATGATTATGAAACAAGAAAAATAATATTGTGTAAGGAATAGGGTGATATGGATAAATCCATTTCAAAAGGGGAAGATAAAAAATCTTCAAAACCAAAAGGAGAAGTTTCTTATATAAAGATGATGAAGAATAAGAGAGTGAAGTTTATTCTGAAAAATCTACTGAGAATGATGGAGAGAATACTTTCATTGTAACAGTTAACAATGAAGAGTTCATAAGTAGTATTTTTAAACAAGAAAAAACTCAATTAGAATTTCAATTGAAATAAGAATTGAAATAATTTCTGAGAAAGATTGGAAGGCTTGAGAAATAAATCAGGAAGTTGAAAAATAAAAATTCTTATAAAAACAATAAAGAATGTTTTCCTGGTGAAAAATTTAAGCTGTTGAAATATATTGATGAGTTAAATAAATATTTTGAGAAATAAAAGAATCTAAATGAACACTTAGAAGTAAAGTTAAAGGTAAAAGAATAATATTTGGAACTTTTCAAACAAAAACTTTATAAATATGAGTAGAGAGATACAAGTTTCAAAAATTCTATCACTAAAGTTGGTGAAATATCTAGAAAGATAAAACCTAAGAAGGATCAAAAGTTACCTTCAAAGGTTGAAAAGAAATTTCAAATTTTTTATGAGAAGAAGAAAGATGGGGAAGTTATGTATGTGTCCAAAATTAATAGTGGAGAATTCATAAGTTTCTAAAAATTATGAGTCTAAAAAAATTTCTATTAATTTTAGTTACAATAAGGCTAAAATGAAAATCAATCTAAAAAAGAATATTCTGATTAATAATAGAAAATTTGGTGGTCAACAATGTTCTGATAAGAAATATAAAAAGGTTGCTGAGAAACATGCTCACAAATCTGGACAGTATGAAAGTTATAGAGGAAAATATTATTTATAATGATATTGTTAGTATTTTGGTGGATTCAAACATACAACAAATATGTATTTGTTTAATCCAAAATATTTCTACTATTATACAAATTATAGAAGGAAAGGTTTGAGGGGGAGTCAATCCTCTCAAAGGAAAAAATCTGAGAAGGATTTTTTGAAGAAACCCTAGAAGGTTGGTGTGAAAGTTGAAAATAGATTCCAATATTTAGAAACTATTTTTGAAATATGTGAACAACCTGTACATCTTGAAAAAGGTTGTCTTGTTTTTCTATCGGCACAACAAAAGTTTTTTAACAATTTTAAGAAGTTGTTTATGAATAAAGATAAAGGTAAATAAAAGGATATTGTCATAGAAACCAATCTCAAGGCTACAAAAGGATAATAACCTTGGATTAGGATAGTGGTTGTTCTTCTCATATGATAATAGATTTGAAATTTTTAATGAATGTGAAAGATTTTAAAGAGGGAACAATGACATTTGGCAATGATGAATCTCTCAGAATCAAAGGTGTCAGATCATCCAACATTGGGGAAGAAAAGTTGAAATCTAAGAAATATTTGTTTGTTAATGGGATGAAACACAACTTGATGAGTGTTTCATAACTTTGTGATAAATTTAACAAAGTTATTTTCAGAAAAGATGGGTTTTTTATGAAAATTGAGGAAGATATAAAAATAGTTACAAGAGTCCAATGTACAAAAGGAAACTTGTTCCAAGTTAGTGAGGCTCAAAACTCTTGTTACATTAGCATGATAGAAGAGAATTAGTTGTGGTAGAAAAGTTTGGGACACATGTTTCTAAGAAACATGAGAAAGTTATTAAAGAGAGATAGTGTTTTTGGAATTCCTGATATGTCAAGAAGAAGATATTGGTGTTTCATAATTTTTTATAATGGAAAGATTAAAAATTGTGTGCATAAGAAAGTTGAAATTTGTTCAAAACGACCCATGGAACTTATTCATTATGATATTTGTGGGAAAATTAGAAAACAATCAACTCACAGAGATAAGTACTTTATTACTTTCATTGATTAATTTACTCACACTGCTTGTATTATGTACATGAAACATAAGTCAGATGTTTTAAAATTATTTAAAAGTTTCAGGAGGAAAGATGAGAAGGAATATGAGTATTCGGTGAACAAGTTGAGAACTGAAAATGGTAGTGAATATAAAAAAATAATACTTTTAATGTTATCTTGAGAAGTATGTAATTAGGCATGATTTCAGTACACCATACACTCCTAAAAAAATGTTGTTTCTGAAAGGAAGAATAAAAGTTTGGTGGAAATGGGGTGAACTATGTTACTTGAACATGGTCTCTCTTATTACTTTTGTAGGCAAGCCATGAGCACTACTATGTATATTCAAAAATTATTTTTCTATAAGCCAAGTTTAGATATGACTCCATATGAATTTTTTTATGAAAAAACTCCAAGTTTGAAACACTTAATATTTTTTGGGAGTTCATGCATCATAAAGAAGAAAGGTGGAAATCTTGGAAAGTTTGAGCAGAGAGGTGAAGATGGAATTTTTCTTGGATGTTCTCTAGAAGTAATAGGATATATATGTTTCTACAAAGAAACAGGAATATTAGTTTATTCTATTGATGTGAAATTTATTGAAAAATATAGTTAAGGTGATAAAAAAAATCATGTTGATAAGGAAGATAAACAGGATGAAATAATGTTAGGTAACAATTCTGATAAGGATGTTAACAATGGCAATCCTACTCAAGAGTAAGAATCATACTCAGCTATTTCAAGTGATGAGGAATAATCTTGAAAATCTCATCCTAAGCTAAGGGATCAAGTGGAAACTCAAAACATTATTGGTGATTAGCATCAAAAGGTTCAAATAAAAAGAACATCAAAAACTATTAAGCATACTTCCTTGTATTCAAAAGTTGATCCAAAAGATGTAAATGAATCTTTTGAGCATCCAAAATGGGTTAAGGCTATGAATGAAGAGCTGGAGTAGATATAAAATAATGATACTTGGGAACTCATACCTAAACCAAATGAAAAAAAATGTTATCAATATAAATGGTGTTTTCTGAAACAATCTGAATGAATATGGTGAAGTGATAAGGAACAAATCAAGATTGGTGTGCAAAGTCTACTCATATATTAAAGGCGTTGACTTTGATGAAACTTTTTCTCTAGTGGAAAGGCTAGAAACTATCATAATATTTCTTTCTATTACCAAAAAATAAAGTTACAAAAATCTTCATATGGATGTGAAATTATCATTTTTTAATGGTGATATTGATGAGGAATTTTACATTAAACAACCATGTGGATTTTTTTTTGGGAAGGATGAAATTTGTGTGTGGAAGTTGAATAAATCCTTGTGTGGGCTAAATCAAGCATTGGGGGAATGTTACTCCAAATTTGATACATGCTTAAGAAAGATGAGTTTCAATAAAGGAAGAGATTATAGTAATCTTTACATCAAATAAAGTAATGAGTTTTCCCTCATTGTAATTGTTTATATTGATGACATTATCTTTGGTGGTAATGATGAAAGAACTTGTGAAAGGTTTGCTGAAGAGATGAAAAAATTGTTTGAGATGTGCATGTTGGGTGAAATGAAATACTTTCTTGGGATAAAAATCTCACAAAATAAGAAAAACATATTTATTTTTCAAGAAATTATGCTAGATAACTTCTTAAAAACTTCGACATGGAAAATTTGAACCATTTTTTCATATCGATTTCAGTGGAAACTAAGTTTTATAAAGTTGTAGAATTCAAGGAAGTTGGCTCTAAAGAGTTTTATAAGTTGATTAGAATTTTTTTATATTTAACCACCTCAAGACCCAACATTGTTTATATTGTTACCTTATGTGAAATATTTCAGAGTTCTCCAAAATAATCACATCTATTAGCTAGAAAAATAATTATCAGATATATCAAAGGCACAACAAATTTTTGAATCAAGTATGATAGATTAGAAAGTATTGACTTGTTTGGGTATTCAGATGTTGATTGGGTAAGAAATATTGACGATAGAAGATCCATATCTGAGGGATTTTTCTTTCTTTGGAAGAGTTATTTTAGTTTTCATACAAAGAAATGAAATTTAGTAACTCTTAGCATGGATGAAGATGAGTATGTTTCTTCCACACAATCTACTACTAAACTTATGTGGATGAAGACTCGGTTGGAATACCTACTTTTTGAAATATAGTTACCCTTTCTCTTAGTTTGTGATAATCAAAGTGAAATCAACCTTGCCATAAATTCGATAAAACATTATCATTAAAAACATATTGATATCATCAAATATCATGTGGAGAATAGTTAATTGAAGTTGTAGTATGTTCCTACATTGGAACAAGTTGTTGAAATTTTCAAAAAACCTTTACTGATGGAATATTTATACAAATCGAGGGTGAACATTAGCGTCCAACCTATTTCTCATCAAGGTTGAGGTATGTGTTTTTGTCCCCTCTCACTTTTAGTATTTAGATATTGTTTTCAAGGGGGATAATTGTTTCATAAATCTATCCATTGATATGTTATAAACCTTTTAAGGAATCATATATATAGGGGGTTGTGGGTAAGTTGTGCCTGAATGGCCCAAAGGCCTTCTTTTTATTTTTATTTTAGTATAATCCCCATTTTAAGGGTTGAAGGGGAACCCTTACATAACCAGTAGACCCAAGGAAAAAGGCCCATACACAACCCAATACATGACCTTAAAGGCCCAAGACCTGACACACTTGAACGGTCCCTCCCCAACATCTGCATCTTGAAGGAGCCTAACTCCCCACCTCGCATGGCTGATCAGCTAGCATTACCTCGTGTAGGGCTGCATGGTGCCTGGTCTTGATGGAAGTTTTCATACCCTCTCATTCTTCCAATCTATTTAACTCTTCTCTGGTGGTTGTTATTTTTTCTCTAAATCCTTGTATGGGATTGCTCCTGTGTGGTCTTCCCTTCTTTTTCCTACTTTGTGGCCCGAAAGACCTATGGAATGAAGGCCATTGGTGGACCGAAGGCCCTACAGCCCGAAGTCCCTGTGGCCCAAAGGCTTTTGGGTAAGTTGTGATTTCATCATTGTAAGTGTGTGAACTATTCTAACTATTTGTTATAGTGGTTATAGAAAACTTTTGTTTATAGTAGAAGTTGAAAAATAAAATAAATATGGGAAGAAAAGATGAAAAAGTTTCATGAGTCACTAATTTTGTAAAACATGTTTTTTCTATCAATAATTATTGTTTCCTACAATGAGTTAGCTCACGTAAGCTTAGAATTTTTTATAAGTAATACATAGCTCGAGATTAAAAAAATTTAGTGATTTATGAACCTTGGTTGACAACAAAATCCAAAGGGGGAGATTATTGGGACCAAGTTGGAAAGAAGCTTTTTTTGGAAGATGTAAGTTATTTGTTTTGAATGTGTTTTATTTTTTTATCAAAAAGAAAGAAATCAATTCACTTTGTAATAGTAGAAAATCAAACTCACCATCATAATCAAAAAATTGAGCGCATAATGCTTGATAAAGTATATAGGCTTGGGAAGAAGTTTTCTGGAAGAAAAGGTTCATTGGACTCACCTTGGGTCTAGAATGAAAGCTGAAATCATTGTGAGGAGGTGTATCGGAGTATGAATGACTATGATAAAAATATGATGATGCTTTTCTATTTTATAACTCATAAAAATTTTAAGTTGTTTGGAAAAATTATGATTCAAGCCTTATGAAAGAAAGGGGGAGAAAAAGTACTTCTAATCATATTGAGGTTTGGTTGGAAATAAAGAAGATGTTAGAAAGGATAGGAAGTTACAATACTTCCCAATGTAAGTTAGATGATGCTATACTGATCTTAAAAATTCTCAAAATCATGAAATACATGATAAAAGTTAAAGTTTTTTTAATAATAAAGTTACTAAAGCTGATGCTTTTCGGTCTTAGTTCATCGGTGTGATATCACTAGATGTAGAGTTATTTGAAGGGTGAGAAGTTTTGTTCAGAATGTGGAAAGATGAAGATGTTGGTTTCCAATCAGAACAACAAGCCCCAAGATACAAATCTTTAGAGAAAAATTTGGTGTGTACTATAGTCATAAAAGCAAAGAAGTTTCTAAATATGAAGTTGTAGACACTGGTCTATTGGATGCAGTGTGCCACCAATCATCAGAGTAATAATGACATTGATCATCAGACGTAGTGATGATTGCAAAAGGGAATCAAATGAATAATTTTTTTCCCTGAGAGTTTTTAGTAACATTGAAATGTAAAATAAGTTGGATGTTTTTAGGATTGATTCTGGTGAATAAAGTTAGAGATCGATCAACAATGTAGTCAACCATTTTCATAAAGATAAATTATTGTTTGTTTTTAAATTGTTTAAAAAGAAAATAGATGATCTGATTTTTTTTCTTAACAAGTGGGTCAAGAGAGAAATAATAACTCTAGTATGGTTACAATTGGTTCAAGAGTCATCGGACTGGTGAAAACACTGATTATCAGAGTAAAGTAGAGATCGATTCATTTGGTAGAGATTGACACTGATAAACATCATCAGATGTAGTATCATTGGTGTAAAGAAAATAAGAAAGGATATAATTGATTAAAGAAATTACTAAAGTGTTTTTAAGGGGAGATTGATGTTTGAAGAGTTTATAGAAAATGTCTGTCAAATAAGTTTGAAGTCGGTGTTGAAGTGTTGTTGAATAAGTGAAGACATATTTAGAATTTTACAATATGTTTGTGGAAAAATAAAGCCGACTAAAGTATAATGAATTTGTAATAATTTTTTATTATTATCATATGGTGTGGAGTATCATATTGGGCAGTGTGTGTTTAGTTGGTTCTAAGGATTGTAATGAGAAGTCATATGTTTTCCATTTGTTTCAATTGGTTCAGAGTAACATAATGAAGAATCTATTCTATTCATCATAATGGGGTAATTGGAATGAAAATTGTAATTAGACTAAATATTTTGAAGAAATTATGAAGAAATCTAAAGTTGTGAGAAGATTCGAGAAGGTTTGATAAGAAACGAGAAGAGTTGAGAAGTGTTGAAGAAGTCAAATATGCATCTAAAATTCAAGGGGAATTGAAGTTTCAAGAAATTTTTTTAAGTGGGAAAACGTTTTAGAATCCCACCAAAACCATATTTGGAACACCTATAAATAGAGGGAAGTACTTTGTACTTTCCTGATGAAAGTATTATTCACAGGTGAAGAAGAGAGAAGGTGGAGTGCTGAAATTTTCTAGAGAGAAGGAGTTTCTGGATTGGGATTTCCTGAGAAAGTTTACCAGACAAAAGAAGAAGAAGAAAAAGAGGAATATTGTATTCATCTGATCATCATATCAAGTTGGATCATCATACTGGGAATCAGATTGGGATTTTCGGACTGTGGAAGAAGCAGTTCAGATTTTTTTCAGTGGTTTTTTGGCAGAGTCATATTATCAGACTGAGCAAACAGACTAGAAAATCAGACTGGGTATTAGACTAAGTATTATTACAAAATCTTGAGAATTTATTACCTACTTATGATTAGTAAAGTAAAGAATTGTTTTGAAGATCATATTTGTGAAAGTTGGCAAAGCAACACAATAACATGTTTTGAAGCAACTAGTGGAAGCTTCTTAACTTGTTACATAAATTGTATTACATCATTTTGTGCTAATTGAAGCACATGCACTATTATATTGAACATATTGTTACATGATTTTAAGGGAATATCTTAATCATTGTATCCATACAAAATTATTGTTTTATAGTGGATTTTGTGGTATTGTATTGTTTCCAAAAACATACCAAGGATGTAGCTACTCTTGTTGAGTAGTGAACCTTATAAATTCTTATGTTCCCATGGATGTGTGATTATTTTGTTTTTAGTAAGTTAACAACTCTTTAACAATAGGTAAATGTTTTTTCAAAATAAATTAAACTTAAAAGAAAAATATATCACTAATCCACCCCCTCCCCCTATCAATGATGCTTAGATCCTGGCTGGGAACTTTCATGCCCAAATCAACTTTTTATAATAATCAATGATTAATCCAAGATTTACACAGTGATAAACACCATGATCAATATAATTGAATCAAAGATTAATTTATGATTGAGAACTCCAAAACCAAAGTACAAGATCATCACATATTATTTATAATTAATTTAAACAATTAATAATTAACTTATGATGAATTCTTTCTTTATTGATGGATCTGAAAACATATCTACATCATGTTGTTATTGTTTTGTAGGAATAAAGAGTGGATTCCCTATAATGGTGATCCACACGTGCTCTATAAACCTTCTAATTTCACTATAATAATCATCGGGTGCTAGCATGATAGATTCTAATGCTTGCATTGTTCATCTTTGGTCGCTGCAAGAATCTCTTCAAGGAAGGGTTCTATTTGATCTTTCTAAACTTGAGAGTGGTAGTGGATAAGTATCTCTCTTTTTTATTGAGAGATTTCATAGAGAGGGATCTCTCTAGGGCTTCAAGAGAATTATCTTCAGATGTTATTGTGTACAAAAAATGAAATTGGATGCACTAAAGGAAATAATATAATTGGGTTTATATACCTCTAGGGTTAAAAAATAATAATTGTGCATGATCCCTTATTATTTTTCTTAATTCTTATGGAAACCCCATGTCAATAATAATAATAATAATAATAATAATTCTTTACATTCACTAAACCCACAAATTGAATTAAATATTATTTATTCAAATAATATTTAATATATATTATTTCTCACCAAACCATTAATCTCAGTCCACCATTCCTCCCCAATATTTATCAGGCCTTGAATAATGAAAATTTATTTAATAAATAAATATAAATTCATTATTCAAAAATAAATAAATCAATATTATATTCACTAAATATTTATTAAATATTTATTAAATATTTTTCTCATAAAATATTCTCTCAAATAACTAGTGACGGAATATATGAAATCAATAAAGAATTAATAATTATTAAACCATATGTAGTAATAATATTTATTCAACTTTTTAAATGATAAATAATATTATTATTTAACTCTGGTTCTGGATCCACTCAATGTGTGAACCTTTAGACCTCTTTCTCAGTGGCATTAGGCAAAGCATCCCAAATTCCAAGTTTAGAATCTAGAAACGCACCAAGGAACCCATAAAGAAAAAAATTAATTTCACAATGATATAAAAGCACATACAAATGCTTATTGTTCAATATAATCTCTTTATCACAATATCTCTAATCAAGTAGGTTGCATGCTGGTGTCATCAACCTATATGCTAAATGTCTCTTTCTTTGACTTTCCATAGATTGAACTTGCCAAAAAAACAAGTTCATGGATTTATTTAGGCTATATCATTTCCACCAAAGGGCCTCAAATATCAATTTTAATTAAATACCAAAAGGGAAAAATCCTTTCTCGCGTTATTCATTAATGAGATATTACTCGTGATGCACCAAACATATCCTACTTCATCGATAACATATGTCATCATGGTTTTCATCAATACATAAAATTAAGTTGTCACGACCCGTCCTCGGGGCCCGTGTCGTGACTACCCCAAGCCCGCCTTCCATAGGCCAGGGGCTGGCGACTAGCACCAAAGGCGTAAATCCCGATAACTAGGAAGGCATTGCCTTTATAAAAGAAAACAAGCACCACAGAGTAAGCAAGCGGAAAAAGTAAACACTAAGTACAAGAGAAGTGCTGAAAAGTAAATGGGCCAGAATACAAACCCAAAAGAAAGTACAACTACAACTGAACGAAAGTACAACAAAAAAAGGCAACAGCTGGAAGAAGGAAGCAGCTCCTGGGTCGTCCTCCTCGGATCCTACCTAAAGGGTAGGTACAGATAGCGCAGCTCCTGGATCGTCCGCCACGGATCCTACCTGAAGGGTAGGTACAGATAGCCTCCTCAACGCTCTCGCCTGTCAACCACCTCCGTGTGTCGTCTCGCCGTGAAGTCCTCCTCCAGATACTGACTCGTCGTGTGGTCCACCTCCGGGTACCGTCCAGTCCTTGAACACTCGGCCTCTGTCAGCACTACCCGTCGTCTGCAACCAACACAACAAGGTGCGGGCATAGCCCGTGCAGGGGTGAGTATAACGATACTCAGTAGAGACCCCGAGACCCTCAAGGTCTCTCTAAATCCAACAAGGATAATCACAAAGAAGATCTCAACAGATAACCTCTAATTAGGTATATGCCCATACATATACCTAAGTTATCAAGTAACCCATCTCAATCATGAGGAAACACAAGGATCATGAAATCAACAGATAACCACAACCCAGGTATATGCCCATACATATACCTATGTTATCAAGTGACCCATCTAAATAATGAGGTAAACACAAAGGTCAAAAGTCTCAGCTCAAACCAGGATTTTCATTATCGAAACCGTAACTGCTGAAGAGCCCCGTCTCTAGAGTGTACAGTGGTCCTATCACGACTCCGAGGTACTACTCACTAACCTAAGACTGCTGAGGTACTCCTCCTGTCGAGTAACGCAGGTCAGCCACCCAGACACAGCAGTGCTTCCCACCGAGGTATGTCACCCAAACACAGTAGTGCACGCCCCCTAGTAGCCTGCTGAGGTACTCTCCGGACGCGTACCGCGGGTCTGCACTGTCACACAGGTAGTGCTCCGTCCTCCATGGTTATGCACCTCAGAAAGTAGTGCTTCGTCCACTAGGCTAGTCGACTCACTCCAAGTCGAGTCGGTCAAGCAGTCGTCAGGTCTCAGCCAGCTACACGGTCTCCATACTCCGCACGCTCATCTCTGGAAGGGTCCACTCCACGAGCTACAGGTCGATACTCCAAGTATCTCAAACTCCCATGAATAAGTATCTCAAAGGACCGCCTTGTCATAGGGGTCTCAACGCAAAAGACGGCGCGTCAATCGGACGCCCGGTCTGTGAGTTACTAGCCTTTTCGTCCCAGGGGCCCGGTTGGTTTCGTGAGCGAACCAAATCCGGCCGTATCTCAACTGTACCCCGAACTCTCATAGGGTATACTCATAGGGACCGTTTCTCAACGTGATCAATAACGCCGCTGACGGTTCGTCAAACGGACGTCCTGTCTGAAAGATATCAGCTTTTCCGTTCCAGGGGCCCGGTTGGATTTCGGGTGCGATCCAACCCGGACACTATCCAACTGTATCCAAAACTCGGGCGAAGTATGCCAAAAGTTCCGTCTCATTAAGAGGAAATCAACAAGACAGACGGTTCGTCAATCGGACGCCCGGTCTGTGAGTTATTGGCTTTTTTCGTTCCAGGGGCCCGGTTGGTTTGGTGAGCGAACCAACCCGACCGCACTCTGACGGCATCCAAACCTCAAGCGGAGTAAGCCAAAAGATCTGTCTCACTAAGAGGAATCCAACATAGTAGACGGCACGTCAATCGGACATCTGGAGCTCAAGTTACGAGTGTTTCCGCTCCGAGGGCCCGGTTGGTTTCGTGTACGAACCAAACCGGCCGAACCCAAAGTTCTCCGAAACCTTGAGTGTAATATACCGAAACGACCGTCTCGATCCAAGGATCGTGTTTCCGCTGACGGAGCGTCAATCGGAGGTCTACATCTCAAGATATGGGCATTTGACCGAAAGTGGTCCGAAAACGGGGGTCTGGGCCCGGGCCGACCCGGCCCGACCCCCCCTGGGTCGGCCGAACTGGGTCAACCTGACCCGGGTCCAACCCGGATTGGCCCGTCCCGGCCCGGCCCGGCTCGGTCCGGCTCGGTCTGGCCTGACCGGCCGGCCGCGGCTCGGCCAGCGTGGTTGAGCCGATTCGCGGAGCGGGGTGCGTGACTCCCCTGCCCGCCGCTGATTGAGGCCGGCGGCGGATCCGCCGGCCGCCAACCCTCCGGCGGCGCGCCGCCGCCGCCTTCCGCGGACCACCGGACGCGGTCCAGTGGTCCGTTCCTCTTGTCGTCTTCGCCTATGGTCCCCCCGGGACCCCACCTTCACTGCGAAGGGATTCAAACGCCAAAACGGCCTGCTTCGTCGTCGCCCGTCAATCCACATGTCAAAAAGAAAAGTGTCGTCTTTGTAGTTTTCCAGCGCGACCTGATGGCGCCGCGCCCCTTTTTCGCGGCCTAACTCCGACCGTGGTTCTTTGGTTTTCTTCGACGCGGCGCGACGGCGTCGCGTTCTTAAACTTCCTTCCACGACGCGGCGCGACGGCGTCGCGTAATACTTGTCGTGTGATTCCCGCGTGGTGCGACGGCACCTCGCCATTTCGTTCCATCCACAAAGAATCAAACATGAACAAAGGAGGGGGGGTTCGGCCATGTTTGTGCGGTCCGGCCCCCCTCTCGTTAAACGATAACATCTAGTCGAAAATCCACGATAATCGATAAACTAGATTCATGAACGGAAAAATAATTAAATAAAATAATCCCCTACCTCGGTTCAGGAACGGTGTTCGTCAACGAGCCGTGGAAGATGAGCGTCGCGGAGGTCGGGCGTCACGGGAAAAGAACGTCGACGTCGCGAAGCGAGGATTCTAAGTCGTTGACGGCGATTTCGTCACGGAAAACCATCACGGAAGATACGACGCTGAAGAAGAACGTCGCGTCACAGATACGGCGTCGCGGAAGAACCGTGTTCTTCGGCGGAGAAGTTCTTCGTTGAAGAACGGTGTTCTTCGCGTTCTTCGTTGAGGTTGAAGAAGAAGAAGACCGCTTCCCCAATCCTCTCTAGGTTTCAAAACTCTAACAATAATAAAATAAGACCAAGTCTTATTTTATTAACACAACCTAACCATTTGAATTTCAAGAGTTTGAAAATTCAAAACCCACATTTAACTCACTTAAGTTATTAACATAAGATGTTATAAAATTAATGAGGTGATAAGTTAACAAAACTTAAATGGGGGGTTTAGAGGGGTTAGGAAAGTGAGGGGTTAAGAGGGTTAGGGAGTTTAAGGAATTTGAAAAGGTGGGGGGTTCGTGTGGGCCCCACCCTTTCAAATATCCACACATGGGAAGTTGTATGGATGTGGGCCCACCACCAACTTCCCATGGGAGAAGTTAACCACACAACATGAAATAAAATTGATTCAACAATTTTATTCACTTTATTTAATTAATCCCCAAAAATTAACTTCTTCTTCTGCACAAACGCAACTACGGTAAAGGTTCCCTTAAGCGATTACTGGCGTTGCAAGTTCATCGGTTCCATCGGATTTCAATTCCGAGCACCGGTTCAAAAGATAGGAAAACCCGCTCGTTCGTTCACTGAACGTACCCGAGCCAAACTTCGGAAATTGATTCCGGGCACTCTGGGCCTCAGAATCAAGTTCCTTCAGAAACTGTGTTCTTGTAAAATTCCAAATAAAATTAAGAAAAAAAATTCCTTGAAATTTCCGGGTCTTTACATTACTCCCACCTCAGGGATTTACGTCCTCGTAAAGCTTTAACACAAAATAAGGTTACAAAAGTGGTACAGAGCATGCATCTGAGCCTTCCGCTCCCATGTGCTCACCCGGAGGTTTCCGTACTGCAAGAGAAAGTGCACCCGAGGAATCGATCGTCCTCGTAGGATCCGCTCCTGTCGATCCTTGATCCCCACTAGAACCTCCGTGGAAAACACCTCATCGCCATCGTCCAGCTCCTCATGGTCAATGATATGCGAAGGGTTGAGCACGTATCTCTTCAGTTGAGATACGTGGAAGTCGTCGTGCACCTGGTGCAACTGAGGTGGATGGGTCAAGCGGTAAACCACCTCGCCTACCCAGCTGTGGACCTAGAAAGGTCCGTTGAACCTCAGAGTTTACTTGCCACCTTGGCCACAACTCCGTAAACTTCGTCGAGGTGAGACCCATATAAGGACGTGATCGTCATCCTCGAACTCTAGAGGTCTCCAATTCCTGTTAGAACTGGAACTCGAAACGACTGCCTCCACGAGGGTAAGGTTGGCCGACTCAAGAGTGATCGGTCGCACCGTTCTGTGCATGAGTTTAACTTGTGCTGCCCAGGGTTTCCTTTTCGCCGACCAAGGAAAACCCATCCCTACATTTGCCTAAAATCGTCAATTTGATTATGAACAGTTATTTCCCATTCCATACTCAAACTAACGTCGTAAGGCCTCGACGCTACCACCAAGAGATTTCCAACCGAAACTCTCGCCTCGAGGGTCTGACCACACCGTCGGTGTAAGTGTGATTATCGAGTCTCCTCCCAAGGTATCTCCAGACGTGAGGGTCAATTCCACGGCTTACCAGAAACTCTAGGTCTGGAACAAGATTTTTGAAAGCAAGGAATGATTCATATTGACGTCTGTTACTATAGCAGCTAGTAGTGGACACAGACTGTCCCTTGAATCATTTCTAGAGCCATTGGGTCACACTCCTTGACCGCATGCAGCCGCACTCTTCCTCCGCCCTCCAGCTCCCTGAGCCTGGCGGGGATAACTAAGGCGAGTGGTTATAGCATGTTAAGATGTACACCACCTCATACTTCTCTCCTAGCTCTGCCTCCACGTCTGCTGCTTCGCAGACTCATCTATCCTTAAAGCTTCCACTTCTTGAAACATTTAACATGCCCGAGTCTCTAAGACTGGCACTGGTTTCCTGTTTCTTACTGCACTGTGCAGTCTTCATCTGCTCCTGGATGATCTGTACCTGCTTTTCCTATGATCTGAAAGATATTCTAAAATTTCTCTTTTTCCAAAAAGAGAAAATCGGTCTCATCCCCTGGATGAACCATGCCCATTGCCTAATACAGTCAATCCTGACATGAATGACGCATTCATGCCATGGATGACGTCGTAAGGCCTCGACGTAACTACTAAGAGATCCAACTATCACTCTCGCCTCCAAGGGTCGAGTCACACTGTCGGCATCAGTGTGAGGTCACTGGGTCTACTCCAGTAGAAATCTCGAAAGTGAGGGTCAAGTCAACAGTTTTAACCGGGACCACTCAGTATCAACCAAACAAAAGGACAGGAAATCAAACAAAGATAAGTGTCTTTTTAATATTGCAGCTCATAGTACAAAGACACGAATACAACAGCAACATGGAACTAGAAGTACAAGGGACGTATCCACTAGTTATGCTCCTGTCCACCTGCTCCCAGAGTTCTACTGCCTTGTCCACTGCTCGGCTGTTTCTCAAGCACTCTCCGCTGCTTCTGCCTCGGTGGCTCCTCCAAATCCTACAGATCAACTGTACGAGGAGTCGGACAGTCACGTGCCAGGTGACCCTTCCCGCTGCATGAGAAAAACTATCTGTTTCTGGCACGCCTGGCTCTGACCCCACCCCGGGTGCCCTGCACCACTGATCCTAAAACCCGAGATCGTCCAACTGCTGGTCTGGTTCTCCTGGACCTCTGCATCATCTGTTTACTGCCCACAGATGACTCGGCAACTGATCGAAAACCCTGCAGCAAAGGCAGAAGCTCATGTACACGCTCGGGGTGTAGAGCTACTGGCACAAACTCCACCCTGAAGAAGGTCTCGAAGTCTTCCCATGCGAAGACCATCCCGTCGCAAAACTAAAACAAGTGGCTCCACCACCTGCCTGCTACTGCCTGAAGAAGGATGGCAGCAAAGATCACCATGAAGTCTGTCGGCGTCCCCACTAGCCTAAAGACTCTCACCACAGCCTCCAGCCAATCCTCAGCCTCCTGCGGGTCCGTCTCTCCCCGGAACCTGGGTGGCCTCTGGCGCTGGAACTCATTCAGCGCACTCAAGTGGCGTGCATCGCCTACTGCTGGGACTGGTGGCATCGGTGGCCCAACGTATGGTAGTACCGCTGGTGCCTCCGCTGGTGCCTCAACTGCAAGAGGGCCCTGCACCGAAGCCTCATCGCTCGACAGGCTTTCAGCACGCACATCCCTCTGGGCTCTAGCTGGTCGTCCGTGAAAAGGCATCCTGAAAGAAACATCGTGACACGATCAAACGTTTATACCTGGTGAGCTGACCTGGTTTGAGCTATTTTAAGGGGAAAAAAACTTTGAAACACACACGCAATCAGTGTTTTCGTGCACAAATTCGGAAATCAGTTGTCAGAGTCCTGGTGTATGGATACGTCGGCCGCCCGCACCAACACTGGACTCCCTGAACTGAAAACCACACTTGGTACTCTTAACACTATTGCTTCACAGAAAGAAAATATCAGAGTTATAAGTTTTGCGGTAGAACCGACTCCTTTGATACCAATTTGTCACAACCCGTCCTCGGGGCTCGTGCCGTGACTACCCCAAGCCCGCCTTCCATAGGCCAGGGGCTGGTGACTAGCACCAAAGGCGTAAATCCCGATAACTGGGAAGGCATTGCCTTTATAAAAGAAAACAAGCACCACAGAGTAAGCAAGCGGAAAAAGTAAACACTAAGTACAAGAGAAGTGCTGAAAAGTAAATGAGCCAGAATACAAACCCAAAAGAAAGTACAACTACAACTGAACAAAAGTACAACAAAAAAAAAAGCAACAGCTGGAAGAAGGAAGCAGCTCCTGGGTCGTCCTCCTCGGATCCTACCTGAAGGGTAGGTACAGATAGCGCATCTCCTGGATTGTCCGCCATGGATCCTACCTGAAGGGTAGGTACAGATAGCCTCCTCAACGCTCTCTCCCGTCAACCACCTCCATGTATCGTCTCGCCGTGAAGTCCTTCTCCAGATACTGACTCGTCATGTGGTCTACCTCCGGGTACCGTCCAGTCACTACTGGGAATCCATGTTTTTCCAACGGTTTAAAACTGTTGGAAAAGGCCCTAAAACCGTTGGGAAAACTTATCCCAACGGTTTTAGAAACCGTTGGGCTGTGAGGCATGGGGAAAGCCTTATACCAACGGTTCACCTTGAACCGTTGGGAAAGGCTGTTTAGATTTCTTTTATACCAACGGTTCAGCTGAACCGTTGGAAAAATCAGCGACAGGGGTATGCCAACGGTTTTAAAACCGTTGGCATAGGATATACCCCAACGGTTTTGAACCGTTGGGAAAATCAGCAGGGTTGGGAAAAGCAGCAGGGTATACCCCAACGGTTTTGAACCGTTGGGAAAGGTATCAGCAGGGGTATAACCCAACAGTTCAAAACTGTTGGAAAATGCAGCAGGGTATAACCCAACGGTTCAAAACCGTTGGGAAATGTTGCAGCATCACAAAGGTATAACCCAACGGTTTTGAAACCGTTGGGTTAGACCCCCCATTAATTTAAGATGAAACAGCCAGCAATACTGCAGGCTGCAATGTAAACTCTGTCAAAAACGTGTCATCTCACAAAAATACACTGCAATCACAAAAAAAACACACCACTGCAACCTACAAACACATAAAACACACCACTGCACACATAAAAAACTCTAAAAACACACCACTGCACAGAAAACGCATAGAAAACACACCACTGCACACATAGAAAACTCACCAAAACACTGCAACCTGCAACCTGCAACCTGCAAACACACCACTGCACACACAGAAAACACAGAAAACACAGCACTGCCCACACAGAAAACACACCACTGCACACACAAAAAACACACCACTCTGTCATAGGAACACTGCAACCTGCAAACACAGAAAACACACCACTGAACACATAGAAAACTCACTTTAATCACCTGAAACCACACAAAAAAACACACAAAAAACACATAGAAATAATCATCTCATTTTTGAAGGCTTACTCACATCCCTTCCCCTTGTATGGTTCACATATTTATGTGGTAGAGAGACCAAGAACCAACAAAATGTTGTCTTGTTCATCAAATAGGGAGGGGGATATTGGAAATTCAAGTTTATAACTCATATATGAAGAATCCCATGCCTCAATCCTGATCTATCGAATAAGGGTTATTTGTTTTGATTACTCCAGGATAAATTTGATATTTTTTCGATGAATTTAATCATTCAATATAATAACCTAGAAGGATATTTACACTATGACCATTATAACCCTTTTGTTCCTAGAGTATAATGATGGGGGAATCATATACTATGGGGCAATGACTTCTATAATGTCAAGAGATTTAGTTATATTGTTTCATTTATCAAGGTATTGGATTGTGTTTAAGAGAGGGATATTGTTCAGGCTCTTGTGACACATAGATTCTATGGGGATAGATATTTACTTGATTCATGAGAGATATCACATGCCTAATTTTCAAGGGGATATGCTATGATGACATCCAACATGGTGTTTGTCAGTGGTTATGAATTATTTACATCATCGGTTGGGCTCACTTTGGAAATTTTCTATCATATTCTAAGAGGATAAGATTACAAGGTAATATTCTATCCCCAATCTATAATGAAAACATTCAGATAATCCTCCATGACAATCCAGTAGATTACTACATGAGTTTTAGTATATACCTTCCATAGATGATTTTTGTATCCATTGAAATTTGAATGATGGTCCATAGGGAGAATCATAAAAATTAACCATTTATCACATGGGATCATGGTCTTCATGGTGGTACACTAGCTGGTGAGCTATGATATGGACCAAATGTCCTTGTTATTTCATACACATGTTGTGTGACAAATTCTAACAAGTATAGTGAAATATCTTAATGAATGAAAACACCTTGAGTGATTAGGTGTTGGAAGGACCCTTACTTGAGTGATAATGATGCTATCATATTATAAAATGATATCTAACACTAACATGATTGATAAGTTAGGGGGAATAGGTCCCGAGTAACTAGAACCTTGTACCTATCTGGTGAGCTATAATATGGACCAAATGCCCTTGTTGTTATTTCATACACATCTTGGGTGAGAAATTCTAACAAGTATAGTGATATATAATAAGGAATGACAACACCTTGAGTGATAAGGTGCTAGAAGGACCCTTACTTGAGTGATAATGAAGTTATCATATTATAACATGATATATAACCCTACCATGATTGATAAGGTAGTGGTCAATATAATGGCCTCACCTTGAGTGATAAGGTTCTAGATGAACCCAACCATGAGTGATAATGGAGAGTTTTGAATGTGATATTAGACCTACCATGGTTAATATGGTATTATTTCAGAAAATGGATTTACATTGATCATAATGTATTAACATGGATGTTTGTTAAGTGAGAAGGTTGGTATGTGATATATAGTTGTATGAGACACTACATTTAGTAGTATGGAAGATGTTGGGAGTTGAGTGATGAGCTATATTGAGTGAGAAGTATTAGTCTAGGGCTTTTATAAGGGTAAAAGTAGTGGATACATATAAATATGTTGGGCTAGAAAAGACATGTGTGAAGATAATTTACTATTTTGAAAGCGGTAAATTACTACTTGTGTAGAGGTAATAAAGAGGTTATAAAGAGGTACATGAGGGAAAATATTGATCCTTGCCATTTTTTACTTAGCAGTAATGAGACATGTGGAACTTTTTTAAGGACATGAATTGATTAGTTGAATGAATGTATATATATTATTTCGTATTACAAATGGTGTGAAAATTATTAAGGAATCTTCCATACATATCTTTAATTTCCTTTCATGTTTAAAATTAATCCAATGGTGTTCATGGATCTCATGAATGAGATCTTCCATACATATCTCAACTCATTCATTGTGGTTCTTATTGATGATATCCTTATATACTCATCGACCATTGATATACACATTGGACACCTATAGATTTTTTTTGTACACTTTGACCAAATTATATGTTTTATAAGATCTCAAAGTGTCACTTATGCTTCCATAAAGTATGTTTTCTTAGGAACGTAATCTATAATGTGGGAATTTATGTGGACCCAACGAATGTATAGGTTGTGGTTTCATGAGAAGGCATACGAAACATGTTTGAGATTGTGGGTTTCATTTGTTTGTTCGGGTTTTACATGTGGTTCATTTAAAACTTTTCCCCTTTAGAAGTTCCTATGACTAGGATTACTAAGAATGTAGTTATGTTTGAGTGGTCAGAAAAGTTTAAAGAGGCCTTCCTAAAAAGTCAATGATGTTTTGATCCTACTGAATTACTATAAATTATGATTCAGAAATGAGGTCTCCAAATTGATCCCCGAGCATGAATTGGACTTATGGACATTTCTTGCATTGGACACAGAATTGTAGTATCTATGTGGAAGGTTCTATATTGTCCTCATCATATCACATATGAGAATGTGTCAACATTAGAATGATATTAAATCAAAAATCATAGTCAATGTAATATTTTCAAATATTGCTAACATTTATCATTAAATAAAGGTACAAGGGTCTGATGTTTCTCAACATAATGACGTATTAATCTTGATCTATGGTGGTTGTAGCATTATTACATTCCATAGTAATTGTACCTGGTTGGATTATGCATGGGGATTTTCCTTCTCTTACTAGACTCACTAAATGGCTCTTCCACGGTTTCTACAACATTGATAGTGTAAGTAGGGACATGGCTAGAATTATAGATTCTTCCACGAATGTGCCTTATCCGATATACTCGGGTCCTACGAAATCGTTCTGCAGTTCCCTAATTGGGTTCAAGGAACTCAAGTTCATCTCCATACTCATCCACCTGCCCAACCCCCCCCCCCCCCCCCACTACCCCACCTACACATCCCCCCCTGCCCAGCCCCCTCCCCCTGCCTAGCCTAACCCCCTGCACATCCCACCCCCTCCCCCACCTACACAACCACCACCCTGCACCGGCACAACCCCCCTTCCCCCCCCCCCCCATCTGCCCAGCCCCCCCACACCTGCACAACCCCCCCACTACCCCACTGGAACAGCCCCCCTGTCCAGCCCCACTCCCCCTGCCTAGCCAAACCCCCTGCACATCCCACCCCCTCCCCCACTTACACAACCACCACCCCACCTGCACAACCCCCCTGCCCAGCCCCCCTCCCCCATCTGCCCAGCACCCCCACCTACACAGCCACCCCCAAACCTGCACAACCCCCCCTCCCCCCTGCCCAGCCCACCCCCTCCCCACCAAACCCCCTACACAGCCCCCCCTCCTCCCCACCTCACCCTCGCCAAACACCCCTGCCTCCCCCACAAATTCCCATAGGGTAGTTGATTTTAAGTTTTAATCGTATTTTTTGGGTTTTTGGTGACCCATTCAGGATTCAATCAATGGATACTTTGGAGAAATTAGGTGTTTTGGGATATTTTTGGGGGGTTTAGTTTGGGATAACTCATGTACATGATGTGTAGTTTTGAGAACACACATCATGTGTTCTTCGTACTTGGGAAATATGGGTTTTGGGAACTAAAAGATTAATACAAGGGGGTGGGTTACATGCCATGTAGTGGTGACTCGGGGTGTGCTAGTGGAAGATGACCATGTAGGGTATAAAGCTATATCTAGTGCGAGGTACATGGATAGGCATTGTGTGTGGGTAGACCTTGTGTGGGGTGGATATATGGATAGGTACATACATGGGAACCATATGTGGGGTAAAGATTGTGTATGGGGTGATACATTCCACGTAGTAGGGAATTTTTCATGCTAAGTGGGGCCTTGTATGTGAATGTACCCAGGTGGGGGTAAACATCATATACCGGAACACATGATGTGTACTTTGGAAAAGTACACACTGAGCAGTCTATGTCACATGGAACGAGGGGACATTTTGGGTTACATATCATATACCTAAAGTACAGGTTGGGTACTTTTTTCTCCTTGTTGTGTTTACCCTATTTTAACCCTCGAGTCAGAATTCGACTTATGAGTATTCAATTTTGATCAGTTTTTCATATAAATTTCCATGATGGAATACTTTCTGTGTTTGAATGTGGTCTTTATGGTGTTTTGGAGTAAAACAATTCTTTATCAGGATTTCTTCAAGGATTGGATTCAGAATCCTCCAGCAGGTTGGGTTGTGAGATGAGAATCATGTGTGAGGGTTATTATGAGATCATTAGTTGGAATGGATTGTGAAATCTAAGCTAGTTCTGTTCAATGTTCTTTCATATAGATCCTGAAAATTATAATCAAGTAGTATATATGAAGAGATCTTGTTTTATCCTGAAATTTTGGTACCTATTTCTCAAGGTTAGAACAGTTGAGGATTACTGTCTTTTTTTAGGATTGGAACTATTGGAACCATTGGTATGGGATGATGATGTGGGATAGAAGTTATGGTCGGATTTCCTTAAGATATTTATATGCATCAAAGGGACTCTTGAAGATGCCATAATGGGATTGTTACTGATTGAGTGACCAGTGTTTTCTATACCTGTTAATTAATAACGCCCATGTGGAGTGGTCAATCTTGTACTATAGAGCCCTTGTAAGGTAAAACTTTTATGATTGTCATGAGGACCATTGATAATTCATTGGTTATTCATTTATTTTATATACCCCATTGGGGGCGTTGTTGATAGATGATCAGTAGGAGACGTTGTTGATCGATGATTGGGTTTTTCTAGTCGTTAATGTATTGGTGCTTCCATCAACATGGATGTTCTTTCACACCTGTATCTTATCTTTTCTCACCCCCAGCACATCCCCCCCCCTCTCCCCCTCCCCCCCTCTCCCCCTCTCCCCCACCTACACAGCCACCTCCAACCCCCTGTCCACCCCCCCTCCTCTTCACCTCACCCCTTCCCATCCCCCCCCCTCCAGCACATCCCCCCCTCCTCCCCACCTCATTTTGACCTCTTCAATATCAATCAAAATGATTCTATACAGGTAAATTAAAACAAAATTGCAACCTAAAATGATATATTGCTTTTGTTCATAAGGGGATCATAATAGACAGTACATTGCAGCGAAATGGAACCAAAAAATCAAAAATAAATGAAGGCATACATACTGATTTAAAGTGAATGAACAAAAATTACTTGAATCAAAGATAAGATGACCGGTTGGAAAGTAGAGTTAGAACCCACGAGAGTAGGTAGGGAAGCAGGGTTCCAAACACAACCTAAAATCGTAAGTGGATCATAATATGTACCCATTTAATGCGGAAGAATTGAGCATTGGAAAACCAGACATGTCGCGCTGGGAAGTAGGGTTCACGTCGAGAGTCGGTTGGGAAGTAGGATTCGTGTCGAGCTATTGGGAAAAATCTTCCATATGGGTGCGTCGAGCTATGGTTTAGGGTAAAACGAGAAGGGTTATGGGTTCGCATAGAGATTTTAGAAAAAAATCGTGAGCGCTGATGAGCGGGGAGCGGCGATCGGCGATCGGCGAGCGGTGAGGGGTGGTTGGGATGGGAGCGGCGGCGAGGGGTGGTCGGTATGGGAGCGGTAGCGAGGACGAGAGGAGTATGGGATTGGCGTCGAGGGTTTGGAGAAGTGCGGATTAGGGATAGGAGAAGTATCCCGACAGGACTGTGAACCACCACAGGGTGTCGTCTTGGAGCAGGGACAAATCACAGCGTGACCGCGGCGTGACCGCGGCGTGACCGCGGCGTGACCGCGGCGTGACCGCAGCGTGACCGCGGCGTGACCGCGGCGTGTTGGCCCGGTCTAGCGACATCTGCGGAGTAGCATCTTCTGGCCAGGAGCGAAGAGAGCGGGAGGAAGTGGGGAAACATTCCGGTCGTCGCCTCCCTCCCCATTTACTATGGATGGGTAATGTATCTAAAACTCTATCAAGGTATCATACATCGAATCCCGACAGGATTGCGAACCGCCGCAAGGTGTCGTCCTAGAGCAGGGCCAAATCATGGCATTACCACGGCGTGACCGCGGCGTGACCGCGGCGTGACCGCGGCGTGACCGCGGCGTGACCGCGGCGTGACCGCGGCGTGACCGCGGCGTGTTGGCCCGGTCTAGCGACATCTGCGGAGTAGCATCTTCTGGTCAGGAGCGAAGAGAGCGGGAGGAAGTGGGGAAACATTCCGGTCATCGCCTCCCTCCCCATTTACTATGGATGGGTAATGTATCTAAAACTCTATCAAGGTATCATACATCGAATCCCGACAGGATTGCGAACCGCCGCAAGGTGTCGTCCTAGAGCAGGGCCAAATCATGGCGTGACCACGGCGTGACCGCGGCGTGACCGCGGCGTGACCGCGGCGTGACCGCGGCGTGACCGCGGCGTGACCGCGGCGTGACCGCGACGTGACCGCGACGTGTTGGCCCGGTCCAGCGACATCCGCAGGGCAGCATCTTCCGGCCAGGAGCGAATGGAGCGGGAGGAGGCGGGGCAACATTCCGGCCGTCGCCCTGCCGCCAAATGATATAACATATCAACTATTTAATATGCTATAACAAGGGATCACCAGAGAAGGTTGTAGCGAGTGACACAATGACGCAACGTCTAAAGGGAAACAAAACGACAGAAAATAACTATCACTACTCTTTGGTTTAGAAGACAGCGCACCTCCATTGAAGGGGTTTTATTATAAAATCATGGCATTGCTTTATCACAAAATTCATTTAATTATATTTAACATTTATTCTATAACTCATTCAGCACAAATCAAATGCAATAAGTTAAGCAACTAGATCAACATAACTATCACTGTGAGTTTTCGCAGACAGCGCACCTCCGTTGGAAGGGTTTTATTATAAAAAATGACGTTATTTATCAAATGAAATGATTATATAAAAGAACACTTATTCAAGATATGCAAGTCGATATAATTATGCATAATTAAGAAAGAAGGTAATACAATTTAAAGAATTCTTTAATTAAAGAGACTAGAAGAGGGACCCTACCTCAAGGTGGAACCAAGCCGTCCACTTCGGCTCTTGGATATTTCTAACTAAAAGCCGATGCTCCCCAACTGAGTATACACACCTTCACACACATGCAAGGACACCTATCCCCTATGCACACACCCACATGGCCATGAGCATGTGCAAGGGGATCCTTACACATATGCTTAAATGCATATACCTGTCTCCACTCTCCTGCGTATGCATTTTTATATATATACATGGGCACACCAAGCCCCATACGTGCATAATCATTGCCATGGTTGACTATACACGTAACGGGGGAACCCACATACATATACTTACTTACCTATGCACACGCAGGCGAGTCACCCTTGACTTGGTGACTCAAAACCAACGAGCAGGGATCAACGCACTACAAAAAGGATATTAAGAACCTTAAAACACATAAAGGACCCTACATAACCAGTGAAAAACCAACCAACATCATTAAATCCTTACCTCCATTGGCGAGAACCAAATCCACCCGAACCAACACAAAACGATCCAATGCCCTACCAAAAACATAATATGGAGTCAAAAACATTGAAATCCCCAAAATATATGAGGTGCGAGACAAGTAGTAATCATAGAATCTTACCTCGGATTAAAGCCGGCGGATTGAAACAATCTGAACCCCTTCTGGCCTCCTTCGTAGAATATAACTACTCCCTGTCCATAGAAACCAATAAAAGACCTAAGTGGACAATGCGATAAAGAAAATAAAATAAAAACTAAACTAAAACATACTTGTCTCGTGTGACTATACATGTCACCGCCCAACATATAAGAACCACAACGCCACATAGGTCAAATCATGTTCCTGCAAGCAAGGGGGAAACAAATCCATGTTTCAAAATGATACTATTAAAAAGTACATTCCTATTAATTAACAATTAATCTTCCTATAAATGGTATATAATTAGTTTGGCTCGAGTTTTAGCTTAGTTTGGTTTTGTTCAATACAAGTTTGTTTGGGAAATTACATGGCTACACCATTACTAAAGGGTCAAGATAGGTTGTGGTGTAAAGTTATTGTGGAATGGGAGGATGAAAACATTATTAGAAGTGATTCCAACTAATCTTCAATGACCAAAACTTCCTAGATGATCTTAAACAAGCTAGATCTTGATATCTCTTAGATATTGAGTAGGAAAAATTGTTAGTGATTGAATATGAATCAACATTCACTAATATGGTAAGTATATGTCAAATCATATGATTAATATAAGGCTTAAGGCATGAAGATTTTTGATGAAGCTATGACTAATGATGTGATCATGGACCAGTCTTCTGATTTTTCTCACCTATATATTTGTGGTTAGTATGCTGTCTTTGGAAAATATAGGTTTTACATGAACATGGAAGGGGAGTTTTTTAATTCCTCATTCATGTGGAGGAAATACATCATTTAGCAGTTAGAAGATGAAGTATAAGCACCTCCATAGGTGATCAACCATTACTTAAATTAATTGTTTCTTTAAATAAGAATTCTTATGTATATAAAGATAGTATTAAGAGCCTCGATAGACCCTTAAACACTAAATTGATTATTCGATCATAGATTGACAAGGGATTGATTATAACTATGTTCCATGGGAGTCATGGAGTCTAATGACGGTAAATGAAAGTAAATAGATTAACATAGTAGACCTATAGATATGGTGTTCACAAGCCGCCTAGGTTTAGATAAAATTCTTTAGTGATTTTATGGAAATGAAATCACCCTGTCACTAGATATCAATTGGGATATGAGTGGTCTAACATATGTCTTATAATTTGGATGATATGTGTATGGACTAGATGAGGGTTTAGATCAAGTAAAATATTCCTAAGAGGATTGGGCCTTATGGTGATAAATGTGGTAATTGTACGTCTAGTGTTTGATGAGGAAATACTTATGAGGATGGATTGGAATCTTGGTGGGTTATTAGAGTGGGATGGTCCCTCAGAGTCTATAAAATGTATTATGATAGGTTTTACTCCATTTAATGATTCAGAAGTTAAACTAAGGAGATCAAGGATGAGATGCTACTGTGAGTATTGGGTATTGTCGGACATACTGGAATTATAATGCCAAGAGGCTTGGTGTGTTAGTGGGGCTGGGTTAAAATACATGATTTTAATGAGGTTCTTGACCAGATTCTTGATAATATAATTAAAGAATGGTCAACATGCCGAGAGAAGACTATAGTGTGTGGGATGAGGATTATGGGATAATCCTCGAGAGATGAGTCTATACTATGTGACTGAGAGGATAGAATACGATATGTTTGATATGATTGGGTGAGTGGCCAACCCATGTGAGGAGGATACGATGTATGGAGACACTTGGGGTTATTTATGCTATCTCATGGAGACATTTGGGGTTATTTCAACATACTCCGGAAATGTTCTCACATTATGTTTTAGAAAAACAAATCCATCTCATGGAAGACCCGAAGGCTACTCTAGCTTCCAATGTTTCCTCACACAAACAAGTGAGAAACCTCACCAATTAACCATAAGGAAAAAAAATGAGATTTCATAGTCAAATAAGGGGTGGAAAAAACAAAATAGTAACTGCATAATCAAACAAGTTACCACATGGACAAGAAATCAAATGCATGATCAAATAAGTGACACCATGAATAAAATTATAATTTGAAAATGTAAAAGGATCTAATCACCCTCTTGAAACCTCCAACCCTCATAAAACACAAAGGGTTTTATAAATTTGGGACCCTATAACAGATATCTCTCAAATAATTAATGTCCTTTAGAATTTAAAACAAACTTGAAAAGGAGAGAAAGGGGCCTGAACATCCACCCTATGAAATGACTCCCAAGGATATCATTATATAAAGAACATAACTTCACATCAGATGAACAAGGTTCATAACCATGCAACATCATTAAATAACCAAAAAAACACTCTCGTGTGAGATGCCTCTCAAAAAAGGGCAAATCCATTAAAAAACATCACATCGAAGAAGAGAAACGATCTCATAAAACAGTATAAAGTCAAACACATTGTATCAACAGAAAGGAAACAAGAAAAGAATCTAAATAGGGAAGATCACCCCTCAAACAAATTGGGATACTGATTATAATACACATGTCATGCAATTATTGGGTTTCACATATGCAAATGTGGAATCAAAAAACATTGATTCAATATACAGGTGAACTCAATGATGTATTGTTGAATCACCCTCCTTTGGATAATTTTGTAAAGGCAATAATCATCAACAGAGCTAAAATAAATCATATAAAACATTGGAAATGACAGTTATATATCCTGAATGAATCATATAAATACTAATAATAACTCATAATTAACCTGAATTCAAACTTAAAGAGAGTTAGAATTGATGCTTACACAGCAGAAGGGGGATTCGCGAGCGACCATGAGCGGGAAGCTGCGAGCGGCGAGCATGATTCAGGATGGGAGAAGGGGAACTCAAGGGGGGTGAGACCGGCAGTAATGACAGGAGGAGAGAGCGGCAGTAATGACAGGAGGAACGGAGCGGCCCTGTAGGGTTTGGATAACTTTGGCTTGAAGGGGGGTGTGTGGGAGCCGATGAGCGGGGAGCGGCGAGCGGCGAGCGGCGAGTGGCGAGTGGCGAGTGGCGAGCGGCGAGCGGCGATCGGCGAGTGGCGAGCGGCGATCGGCGATCGGCGAGCGGCGAGCCGCGAGGGGTGGTCGGTATGGGAGCCCTGGTGAGGACGGGAGGAGTATGTGAGTGGCACCGAGGGTTTGGAGGGGTGCGGGTTAGGAATCGGAGAAGAATCCCGATGGCAGAAGTGATTTTAGATGGATATTTCCCAACAGTTCATTTGAACCGTTGGAAAAACCGGTCCATATGATCTATATCCCAACGGTTCATATGAACCGTTGGCATAGGGTCTTTTTCCCAACAGTTTATTGAAACCGTTGGGAAAAAAGCGTTGGGAATGATGGAATTTCCAGTAGTGAGTCCTTGAACACTCGGCCTCTGTCAGCACTGCCCGTCGTCTGCAACCAACACAACGAGGTGTGGGCATAGCCCGTGCAGGGGTGAGTATAACGATACTCAGTAGGGACCCCGAGACCCTCAAGGTCTCTCTAAATCCAACAAGGATAACCACAAAGAAGATCTCAACAGATAACCTCTACTTAGGTATATGCCCATACATATACCTAAGTTATCAAGTAACCCATCTCAATCATGAGGAAACACAAGGATCATGAAATCAACGGATAACCACTACCCAGGTATATTCCCATACATATACCTAAGTTATCAAGTGACCCATCTAAATCATGAGGTAAACACAAAGGTCAAAAGTCTCAGCTCAAACCAGGATTTTCATTATTGAAACTGTAACTGCTGAAGAGCCCCATCTCTAGAGTGTACAGTGGTCCTGTCACGACTCCGAGGTACTGCTCACTAACCTAAGACTGCTGAGGTACTCCTCCTGTCGAGTACCTCGGGTCAGCCACCCAGACACAGCAGTGCTTCCCGCCGAGGTATGTCACCCAAACACAGTAGTGCACACCCCCTAGTAGCCTGCTGAGGTACTCTCCGGACGAGTACCGTGGGTCTGCACTGTCACATAGGTAGTGCTCTGTCCGCCATGGGTCTGCACCTCAGAAAGTAGTGCTCCGTCCACTGGGCTAGTCGACTCACTCCAAGTCGAGTCGGTCAAGCAGTCGTCAGGTCTCAGCCAGCTACACGGTCTCCGTACTCCGCACGCTCGTCTCTGGGAGGGTCCGCTCCACGAGCTACAGGTCAATACTCCAAGTATCTCAAAATCCCACGAAGAAGTATCTCAAAGGACCGCCTCGTCATAGGGGTCTCAACGTAACTGACGGCGCGTCAATCGGACGCCCGGTCTGTGAGTTACTAGCCTTTTCGTCCCAGGGGCCCGGTTGGTTTCGTGAGCGAACCAAATCCGTCCGTATCTCAACTGTACCCCGAACTCTCATAGGGTATACTCATAGGGACCGTTTCTCAACGTGATCAACAACGCCGCTGACGGTTCGTCAAACGGACGTCATGTCTGAAAGATATCAGATTTTCCGTTCTAGGGGCCCGGTTGGATTTCGGGTGCGATCCAACCCGGCCACTATCCAACTGTATCCAAAACTCGGGCGAAGTATGCCAAAAGTTTCGTCTCATCAAGAGGAAATCAACAAGACAGACGGTGCGTCAATCGGACGTCTGGTCTGTGAGTTATTGGCTTTTTTCGTTCCAGGGGCCCGGTTGGTTTTGTGAGCGAACCAACCCGACCGCACTCCGACGGCATCCAAACCTCGAGCGGAGTAAGCCAAAAGATCCTTCTCACTAAGAGGAATCCAACATAGTAGACGGCACATCAATCGGACGTCCGGAGCTCAAGTTAGGAGCGTTTCCGCTCCGAGGGCCCGGTTGGTTTCGTGTACGAACCAAACCGGCCGAACCCAAAGTTTTCCAAAACCTTGAGTGTAATATACCAAAACGACCGTCTCGATCCAAGGATCGCGTTTCCGCTGACGGCGCGTCAATCGGAGGTCTACAGCTCAAGATATGGGCGTTTGACCGAAAGTGGTCCGAAAACGGAGGTCTGGGCCCGGGCCGACCCGGCCCGACCCCCCTGGGTCGGCCGAACCGGGTCGACCCGACCCGGGTCCGACCCGGATTGGCCCGGTCCGGCCCGACCGGCCGGCCGCGGCTCGGCCAGCGTGGCCGAGCCGATTCGCGGAGCGGGGTGCGCGACTCCCCCACCCGCCGCTGATTGAGGCCGGCGGCGGATCCGCCGGCCGCCAACCCTCCGGCGGCGCGCCGCCGCCGCCTTCCGCGGACCACCAGACGCGCTCCGGTGGTCCGTTCCTCCTGTCGTCTTTGCCTATGGTCCCCCCGGGACCCCACCTTCACTGCGAAGGGATTCAAATGCCAAAACGGTCTGCTTCGTCGTCGCCCGTCTATCCACATGTCAAAAAGAAAAGTGTCGTCTTTGTAGTTTTCCAGCGCAACCTGATGGCGCCGCGCCCCTTCGCCACGGCCCGACTCCGACCGTGGTTCTTTGGTTTTCTTCGACACGGCGCGACGGCGTCGCGTTCTTAAACTTCCTTCCACGACGCGGCGCGACGGCGTCGCGTAATACTTGTCGTGTGATTCCCGCGTGGTGCGATGGCACCTCGCCATTCTGTTCCATCCACAAAGAATCAAACATGAACAAAGGAGGGGGGTTCGGCCGTGTTTGTGCGGTTCGGCCCCCCTCTCGTTAAACGATAACATCGAGTAGAAAATCCACGATAATCGATAAACTAGATTCATGAACGGAAAAATAATTAAATAAAATACTCCCCTACATCGGTTCAGGAACGCTGTTCGTCAACGAGCCGCGGAAGACGAGCGTCGCGGAGGTTGGGCGTCGCGAGAATAGAACGTCGACGTCGCGAAGCGAGGATTCGAAGTCGTTGACGGCGATTTCATCACGGAAAACCGTCACGGAAGAGACGACGCTGAAGAAGAACGTCGCATCGTGGATACGGCGTCGCGAAAGAACCGTGTTCTTCGGCGGAGAAGTTCTTCGTTGAAGAACGGTGTTCTTCGCGTTCTTCGTCGAGGTTGAAGAAGAAGAAGACCGCTTCCCCAATCCTCTCAAGGTTGCAAAACTCTAACAATAATAAAATAAGACCAAGTCTTATTTTATTAACACAACCTAACCATTTGAATTTCAAGAGTTTGAAAATTCAAAACCCACATTTAACTCACTTAAGTTATTAACATAAGATGTTATAAAATTAATGAGGTGATAAGTTAACAAAACTTAAATGGGGGGTTTAGAGGGGTTAGTAAAGTGAGGGGTTAAGAGGGTTAGGGAGTTTAAGGAATTTTAAAAGGTGGGGGGGTTCGTGTGGGCCCCACCCTTTCAAATATCCACACATGGGAAGTTGGATGGATGTGGGCCCACCACCAACTTCCCATGGAAGAAGTTAACCACACAACATGAAATAAAATTAATTCAACAATTTTATTCACTTTATTTAATTAATCCCCAAAAATTAACTTCTTCTCCCACACAAACGCAACTACGGTAAAGGTTCCCTTAAGCGATTACTGGCGTTGCAAGTTCATCGGTTCCATCGGATTTCAATTTCGAGCACCGGTTCAAAAGATAGGAAAACCCGCTCGTTCGTTCACTGAACGTACCCGAGCCAAACTTCGGAAATTGATTCTGGGCACTCCGGGCCTCGGAATCAAGTGCCGTCAGAAACTGCGTTCTTGTAAAATTCCAAAGAAAATTAAGAAAAAAAATTTCTTGAAATTTCCGGGTCTTTACATAAGTGACTCGTAACATCCATTAATATTAATTTTAAAGTCTAAGGACCAATACACATGTCCCCATATTGGAACATCCAATGTAACATGTAAAAAAGGATTTCCTATTGGTGGGTCTTGTTCTAATAATTTCCTACACAAGAAATTACCAAGGGTGTACATTATGAGAAGGCACCTCAAATTCCTGTGAGTCTCCACCTATAATATCCTATATCATTTGTGTCCCTCAAATTATTTCATCCAACTATAGAACATATATTTAAGAATGTTGTCCTAACACTTCTAGGTTCTCATCATAGCGGGGAACTGCTATGACATTTCAGTGCGGTAGCTACTCCTAAGACATTATCACATAATATGTATCATAAAAAAACAATCATGATGTGATAAAGAGTTTATTAATATTCAAAATAATGAATACATGTTCTCATAAAGTACACAAAAGTTGGTTCTAGGGAACCAACTCCAACAGAATCCCACTTGCACTAGAGCCAACTGCTAAAAACCTTCATTTCACTAGCTCACACATGATACACATGCTTCTACTAAGATAGGCCTTTAGTTCAGGGATCCTATATGTTTTTTTACATGGAAACTCCACTTGCTACAACTTTACCCCTCTGAGAAAAATACCTTAAGATGTGATACTTCTGGAGTATATGTTTTGTCTCTTACTGTGACCTTGGAACTTTTTCAAGAGTTATCACTGTAGAATTATCATAATACAATGTGATGGGGTCTTTTCTTTTAGGTAACACATCAAGATCCTAGAAAAAGTTTCATATACAAATAGATTCTTTGGATGTATCAAAAGATTCTATATAATCAGACTCCGTTATAGAATCAATGAAAAATGGAAACTTTGAACTCTTCCAACCCAAAACTCCTCTATTGAGAAAAAAACATATCCCAACTAAAACTTTAGGTCATTTTGATCTATTTGAAAAATAACATTAGTATCCTGATGAATATCTCCTCATCTCCTTCATACACTAGGAACATATCCTTAGTTCTTCTCGTATACTTAAAGGTAACCTTAGTAGCAGAACAATATTATTCTCCTAGTTCATATTGATATCTACATACCATAACCAATGTATAGGAAACATAAAGTCTAGTGTATAACATGGCATACATGATTTATCTTATCACTAAAGTGTATGGGATCTTACTCATTTTCTCTTTCTCCTATTGTTTCTGAGGACACATTTTCTTAAAAATATGTGTACCATGTGACATTGGAACTAATCCCCTCTTAAAATGTTCCATACTAAATATCTTTAGTATATGGTCAATGTATGTACCTTGACTTAGTCTAAGAAACCTCTTAGATATATCAATAATGATATTGATCCCTAGAATATAGACTTCTTCACCTAAGTCCTTCATGATGAAACACTTGTTTAACCAGACTTTAACAGACTATAAGAATGGAATTTCATTTCCAATAAGTAATATGTCATCAATATATACTACTAGAATAATGACTGCATTCCTAGTAAAAGTCTTGTAAACACATGTCTCACATTCATTATTAATGAAACCAAAATATTTTATAGTTTCATTAAATTAAATATTTCATGACCTAGATGCTTTCTTCAATATATAAATGGATCTCTACGACTTGAATATCTTTTTGGAATCACCTAGAGTCACAAACCCTTTTGGTTGTTTCATATAGACATCTTCTTGAAGGTTCCCATTAAATAAAGATGTTTTGACATCCATCTTCCAAATTTTATATGCATGGTATGCTGCTATATAAAGAATAATTTTGATGGATTAAAACATGGAAAATGGTGAAACAATTTCATCATAGTCAATTCCTTGATATTTTTTAAACCCTTTATCCACTAGACTTGCATTATATGTACCTACTCTACCTTCCATGTCTATTTTTCTCATGAATACTCATTTTCAACCAACAAGATTTGCATCAAATGGCAGATCAACCAGAACCCAAACTTGGTTTTGATACATGGAATCTATTTCAGAATTCATGGGATCTTGCTATCTCATAGCTTATGATCTCTATACTTCCTCTGTATGAGAGTGGTTCATTATTGTCAACCAATAATGATTCACCATCTTTAGTGACTATAAAACCATATCTCTCTTTTTCTCTTACCTCTCTAGTGCTTCTACACAATACTTGTGTTTTAGGAACAAATTTTTTCATGGGGACCTATGAAATATGTTCATGTACCAACTCTTGTATATCTTGATCATAAACTTCATCAAAATAAATCTTTTTCTCACTATCCTTATTGAGGATTTTCTCCATTTTAATAAATATGAATTTTATGGAAATAATCACTTTCATATCTAAGGGGTTGTTTAGGTAGTAACCCTTTATTTCCTTAGGATACCCTATAAAGATACACTTTGAGACTTGGGGTGCTATTTTGTTTCCTAAAATGTCCTTAACAAATGCCTTGCAACCCCATACATGTGTATGTGATAGATTGAGTTTCTTTACACTCTATAACTCAAAGGGAATTTTGTTTTCTACTTTAGTTGGTACTCATTTTAGTGTGTATTATGCAGTTTGTAATGCATATCTCCAAAAGGATAATGGAAGATCTGTATGACTTGTTATCAAGAATACCATTTCTAGCAAGGTACGGTTCATCCTTTCACTAACAATATTCCAATTTGGTGTGTAAGGTAGAGTGATTTGAGATAGAATCTCAAACTCCTGTAGAAAGTTAATAAACTCTTGATTAATATATTCACCACCTTGATCCAATCAAAGCTTATTTATCTTCTTTCCAAGTTGATTATATTCTTCATTCTTGAATTGTTTGAATTTCTCAAAGGAATTGGACTTATACCTCATCATGTAGATATAGTCATATCTGATAAAGTTTCTAGTAAAAGTTATGAAGAATATCCACCTCTAGCTTCTGCTGGAAATGGTTCACACACATTGGTGTGTACCTATCCTGGAAGCTCTGAGGCCCTTTCACCCTATCCACCAAATGGTGGATTCTTCATTTTTTCTTATAAACAAGCATGAAATATTTCAATTGTTTTTAGCTCAAAATATTCTAAATAACCATCTTGACATAGCTTTTTCAAACTATTCTCATTTACAAGACCAAGATGATAATGTCATAGTTGGGTGTTATATGAGTCATGTGAACATGATTCGTTATCAATTGACAATACTTGGTTTTTTTAATTTAATACATAAATAACTTTATTTAAATGTTTCATACCATAACATATGTCATCTTTATAAAAAAACAAATTTTAATTCCAAATTTGAAAATAAAACCATCTGTATCTAGGCAGGATATAGAAATTATGTTATTGTTAATAGTCAATGCATAATAAAAATATCTTAAAACCAATATCATTCTTATTGGAAATAAAAGGTGGTAATATCCAATGGCTATAGCACCTAGCCTCACGCTATTAGTATCTCACAAGTCCACCTCTCCTCTAGAATTCTTTTGGATTCTACTTGGTTCCTATATTTGGATATAAATGTGAGCACCACAAGATTTATCTAATACCCAATGTGTATATATTGGAAGATTACACTTAATAATGAATGCACCTTTAGTTTTCCCTTGCTTCTAAGTGCAGTTCCTCTTTCAGTGGTCTTGCTTGCTGCATGAAAAACATACTTATTCCTTTTCATTTCTTTTCCTTTGGATCTTACTCTTATTAGATGGATAGTGATTGGGATTTTTAGACTTTTTATGAGTCTGGGGCCCATTTTCCTTGTTCTTCCTTTTATTATTCACCATAAGGACTATTAGTTTGTCACTCCCCATGTCCTTTCCCACTTGGAGAATCAGAGTAAGAAGTTATGAAATACTCTTCTCATTATTACTCATGTTAAAATTATTAATAAAACTAGATAAGAGTTTGGGTAGTGAGGAAATTATGAGATTTGTGTGCAACTCATAGGGTAATTTAATCCTTAAGATGTTTAAGCATTCAATATAGACAATGTGGTTGACTACACAAGGACTAGTTGGCATCGACTCTCCAATAATAGTTGTAAACAAAGAATTGGAGATATCATATCTCTCATATCTTGCCTTCTCTTGATATAGATCCCAAAGGTGATACATCATATTATATGAATCCATGTCCTCGTGTTGCTTTAGAATCTCATAAATCATGGATGATAACATGAAACACTGAACATTTTTAGCATCTTTCAAATGTTTCTCATAAAGATACAACACTTCCTTACTAGCCTCTTTACCAGGTGCTTCAAGAATAAGTTCTTCCAACACATACAATTTCCATTTATGGCATAGGATAATGCGTAATCACCTTTTTCACTCTTGGAAATTTGTGTTGTTGAGAATGTTATCCTTTTATGGATCATAGTGATATGTTTGAATTCATGTTTATTACCATTTCTACAAATAATATGATTATAGTTTTAATACTTTATCTAATAAAATTAAACAGATAAATAAATATTATATTTATTAATCTCTCACTATTTTATCAAAAACCAATATCCCTCACCATTGGATTTGGGATATCTTGTTTCTTGGACATTCTAGTGGAAAGGATCCATATTCCCCTTCCCATCACCCCGACTTTGGTGTTCAATCAATTTGAAGGGTTTTCGGTAGGCATTCCAAATTTCAACTATATTAACTCATAGTTCCTTGATATGTTGAGGGGACTCCCCAATCCTAAAATAATTAAATTGGATTTCCTCAACATTTTCTTCTTAGTTACACCAAGTCCTGATTTGACAGTCATCCCTTGATGTGAACTAAGTTAAGTCAACCCAAAAATTACAAGTTAAAATTCCCCAATAATTGAAAGCACCCTGAATTTGGCTGGTCAAGCACTTTGAACTATGATTTGATTTTAACTTAATTAGTGGAAGACTATAATGACTTAATATATATGATTTATGAATTTTATCTTTATGTGTAAGTTGACCATTTTATCTTTATTGCATGATTTTTAATATTAAGTAGATTTACTTAAGTGATTGACCATGTCTTTCCTCTTGGAATCTGTCGAGACTGACTCAAAGATCATTTGGAGCTCCATCAAATATCTCTCTACAAATCTGTGGCAGGTAATTTATTTGATTCTCAAGTGAAAATATCTCATCTCCAACGATACGGAGCTCCTCCATGTGTGGCATGAAGGTAACTATGTTACTGATTTTCTAACCTCAAAGGCTACCTAGGATCTCCCCCTTAGGGAATTTTTTACTCTAGGATCCCCCCCGGGTAGTGTTGACTATGTTCTAGGAGATGACCTTGGGATACACTTCTTCAGACCCCCTTGAAAACTTTGTACCCTCCTTTTCCATGATTTTTATAATAAAAAATATGATGGTAGAGTTAACCCTATCTTAGGTAAAATTTATGCATATTCCACTTTATTTTAGTTCTATCTTGCATGCTCGTTAATTCATTAATTCATATGGTCATGACAAAACATCCATAATTAAATTACCATGTAACTTGATAGAAATAAAATAATAAATTGGTATGATCATGAGAATTTACTAATTATTAGTTTATCTAGAAGATGATAAACTAATTATTGACCTAGGGGAAAAACACCTTGAACCATTTTATGGTTCATGTTGCAGCTTCCACCTATCCACCTATGTATCTCTCTTGGATTGGTTTCGCTTTAGCTCTAAACTTGAACTGCCTCTACTTTCTCAGTATCTTCATCCATTACATATACTGTTAATCACTCACAAGTGAGGGGAACCAAAATATTGGATAATAAGTTTACATAAAAGAAACCATGGACTCACAGACCCTTACATAATGAGAGGGATGATGCACGGGCCATTAATTTGATTTAATAATAAATTAAAATTAAAATTAATCACACTCAAAGGTTTGTTTTGTGCTCATGATCATCCACATACATGTAATAAATTAAGAATATGATAAAAATAACATTCAATTCTAATCGTTCTTATTTAAGATAAATCATGCTCGAATTAATTAATTATCTTATTTAATTAATCAATTATTTTATATTAATTTATCTGAATTTTTCTTGAGATTATCATCCATCATAATTTTAAACAAATTAAATAAATTTATTCAAAATTAACTATGTGCAAAAATGTACCTTGGATGTAACACGGTGAGTACCCATCCGAACTACCAAATGTGTATTATATTTGTGTAATGTTTACTCATGAGACATGTGGAATACACATCTTAACATGTAATCTCATGGTGTGTACTATCATCTTAATGACCACACAGAACACATGGTATTTACATAGCATGTTATGTTTCAATGCATGTAGAGTAATGATTGTATTACAACTTATACATGATATGTAGTTTTAAACATTACATAAAATTTAATTAAACATTTAATATGTGTGTGTGTGTGTGTGTGTGTGTGTGTGTGTGTGTGTGTGTGTGTGTGTGTGTGTGTGTGTGTGTGTGTGTGTGTGTGTGTGTGTGTGTGTGTGTGTATAATATGTTACATGGTATGTACTATCAACTTAATGACCACACAAAACACATTTTGATAGGGTTCAAGCAGTATAATACATTATTTTTTAATTCTATATAATTTGGTAATATACAAAACGTGTACAATACAGCTACACAGATTATAATTTTCTCATCATCTATCCACAAAATATTCCTAGGGACTCGGCATGTAATCGGGTCATAAAAAATAATAGAGTACACAACGTATACATGGGCTACACGGTGTGTGGTCTCTGAGTTACACGATCACCATTCATGTAGGTTGTGTACTGAAATACATGGTCTGCCTTTGACTAATGGACTACACATTATGTATGGATGTTACACGGCATGTAGTCTGACTGATCGTGTGCCAGGTTGGATTGATCAACACACGATATATTTAAATACACACCATGTTTAATAAATTCACACAACTTGAATTAATTCCAAATTAATTCTTGGTGTATTGAATGCAGGTACACGACGTGTACCAATACAAAGTGTATACTGTTGTGTTATCCAGCCAGAATCCTCGAAACCTTCTGATGTGTTCTTTGAATGTATTTTATTCATAAAATTAATCAATTTAACTGTATTTGTGAGAACGGAGAAGAAGAAGAAGAAGAGCATATCTTTCGGTTCAGATTAAAGTGCGATTAAATCGAAATTAAAAACTAATGATAAATGCATAAATTAATCAATGATCTTTAATTAATTATAAAAAATTATGTAATCTCACTTTGATACCACTTGAAGGATGTGAGTGAAATAGAAGCACCGAATGAGGCATACCCAACTTGGATTTTTGTCATAATCAATGGTTAATCCAAGATTTTCATGAAAATACATGTCGTGATCAACAGAATTGAATCGAAGATTAATTGATGATTGAGAATGTCAGAACAAAAATGAATGATCATCACATATTATTTATTATTAATTTAAACAATTAAGAAATACCTTGTGATGAATTCTTACTTCGTTGATGGGTATGAAAACGTCTCTACATCGCACCATCATTGTGTTGTAGGAATCAAGAGTAGATTCCCTCTAACAGTGATCCACACGTGATCCATGAACCTCCGAACATCGTCATAGGAATATTTGGGTGTTAACATGGTAGATCCTAATGCTTTCATCGTTCATCTTTGATCGCCCCAAAAATCACTTCAAGGAAAGGTTCTATTTGATCTATCTAGACTTGAGAGTGGTGGTGGAGGAGGACCGCTCTCCGTTTTTTAGAATGTTCTTGGAGAGGGAGATTTTAGGGCTTTGAGAGAATTATCTCTGAATTTCGTTGTGCACAACAAATGAAATTGGTTGCACTAAAGGAATTAATATAATTGGGTTTATATACTGCTAGGGTTAGAAAATAATTGTGTGTATTCTCTTATTATTTCTCTTAATTCCTATGGAAACCCCGTCTCAATAATAATAATACTAATATTTGTTGACATGAACTAAACTATAAAATTAAATTAAATATTATTTATTTAAATAATATTCAATATATATTATTTAACACGAGACCATTAATCTTGGTCCTTCATTCTTCCACAATATTTATCAGACCTTGAATAATAACTATTTATTTAATAAATAAATAGCATTGCATTATTCACTGATAAATAAATAAATATTATATTTACTAAATAAAAAATATTTATTTATTAAATACTCTGCTTACAAAATATTCTCTCGAATAACTAGTGACAAAATATATGCAATCAAGAAAAGATGAATAATTATTTAACCATGTGTAGAAATAATATTTATTCAACTTGTTAAATAATAAATAATATTATTATTCAACTCAGGTTCTGGATATAGTTAGTGTGTGACCATCTAGGCCTCTTTCTCAGTGGCATTAGGCGAAGCAGCCCAAAGTCCAAGGTTACCATCTATAAACACGTAGGCTCCCATAGAGAAAGAATTTAATATCACAATGACATAAAACTATATACAAACGCTTACTGTGTGATATAATCTCTCTATCATGATATCTCTAATCAAACATGTTGCATGTTGGTGTCATCAACATATATGTTCAACGTCTCTTTCTTTGATTTTTTAGAAATTAAACTTGCCTATAGAATATCATGGTCATGGATTTATTTAGGATATATATTTTTCATCAAATGGTTTGAGATATTAACTTTTGTTAAAGAATAGAAGGGAAAAATCTTTTCTCACGTTATTCATTGATGAAATTTTACTCGTTACGTACTCAATGTATCCTACTTTTCCACGAACATATGTCATCATGGTTTTCATCAATATATCAAAGTATGTAACTCATAACATCCATTAATAATAATCTTAATGTCTAAGGACCAATACACACATCCGTAGATAGAATCATCTAATGACACATATAAATATAGATTTTCTACTGGTGGGTCTCGTTCTCATAATTTCCTACACTGAAAATTACCAAGGGCGTACACTATGAAAAGGTGCCTCAAATTCATATGAGTCTCCACCCCTGATAACCTATATCATTTGTGTCCCTAAAATGATTTCATATGGTTGTATAACATATATTTAAGAATAATATCATGACACTTCTGTGTTCTCATCATAGCGAAGAACTATTATGACCTTTCAGTGCGACAGCTACTCTTAGGACATTATCACATATTATGTCACGCAGAAGAACAATCGTGATGTGATAAGGGAATTATTAATATTCAAAATAATGAATAAAAGTTATCATAAAGTGCATAGAAGTTTATTCTATGGCACCAACTCTAACAACTATGCTATTTAAAATTCATGTTTTGTGCTTCCCAATTGGTAATCTGCACTGTTGTGGTCTTCTTCCAGACCATCTTCAGTTTAGATTCTAAAACCAAAAAACATGGTTGTTGATATATAAAGATATCAAGGATCTCTTTGCACTTCTCCACACAATGTCCTCATGGCCTGCACAACCTCCAGTAATGTCACGACCCGTCCTCGGGGCCCGTGTCGTGACTACCTCAAGCCCGCCTTCCATAGGTCAGGGGCTGGCGACTAGCACCAAAGGCGTAATTCCAGATAACTGGGAAGGCATTGCCTTTATAAAAGTAAACAAAACACCACAGAGTACAAGCGGAAGTAATACACTAAGTACAAAAGGAAGTGCTGAAAAGTAAATGGGCCAGAATACAAACCCAATCGAAAGTACAGCTACAACTGAACAAAAGTACAACAGAAAAAGACAAACAGCTGGAAGAATGGAAGCAGCTTCTGGGTCGTCCTCCTCAGATCCTACCTGAAGGATAGGTACAGATAGCGCAGCTCCTGGATCGTCCACCACGGATCCTACCTGAAGGGTAGGTACAGATAGCCTCCACAACGCTCTTGCCCGTCAACCTCCTCCGAGTGTTGTCTCGTCGTGAAGTCCACCGTCGGATACTGACTCGTCGTGAGGTCCACCTCCGGGTACCGTCCAGTCCTCGAACACTCGGCCTCTGTCAGTGTTTCCCGTCGTCTGCAACCAACACAATGAGGTGCGGGCATAGCCCGTGCAGGGGTGAGTATACGATACTCAGTAGGGACCCCGAGACCCTCGAGGTCTCACTAAATCCAACAAGGATAACTAAAAAGAAGGATTTCAATAGATAACCCTTACTTAGGTATAAGCCCATACTTATACCTAAGTCATCAGTAACCCATCTCAATCATGAGGAAACATAAAGGTTATGAAATCAACGGATAACCTCTACTTAGATATATGCTCATACATATACTTAAGTTATCAAGTGACTCATCTCAATCATGAGGTAAACACCTAGGTCATAGACTCATCTCAAACCAGGATTTTCATTATCGAAACCGTAACTGCTGAAGAGCCCCGTCTCTGGAGAGTACAGTGATCTTGTCACGTCTCTGAGGTATTTCTCACTAACCTAAGACTGATGAGGTACTCCTCCTGTCGAGTACCGTGGGCCAGCCACCCAAACACGGTAGTGCTTCCCGCCGGGGTCTGCTACCCAAACACAGTAGTGCACCCCCCCCCTAATAGCCTGCAGAGGTACTCCTTCTGTCGAGTACTGCGGGTCTGCCACCCAAACACAGTAGTGCTCCCCGTCGTGGGTCTGCCACCCAAACACAGTAGTGCTCCCCACTGGGCTATACAAGTCACTCTGACTCGAGTTGGACAAGCAGTCTTCAGGTCTCAGCCAGCTACACGGTCTCCGTACTCCGTACGCTCGTCTTCGGGAGGGTCTGCTCCACGAGCTACAGGTCGATACTCCAAGTATCACAAAGTCCCATGAAGAATTATCTCAAAGGACCGCCTCGTCATAGGGGTCTCAACGCAACAGACGGTGCGTCAATCGGGCGCCCGATCTGTGAATTATTAGCCTTTTCGTCCTAGGGGCCCGGTTGGTTTCGTGTGCGAACCAACCTGGTCGTATCTCAACCGTACCCCTAACTCTCATAGGGTATACTCATATTGACCGTTTCTCAATGTGATCACCAACGCCGCTGATGGTTCGTCAAATGGACGTCTGGTCTGGAAGTTATCAGTTTTTCCGTTCTAGGGGCCCGGTTGGATTTCGGGTACAATCCAACACGGCCACTATCCAACTACATCCAAAACTCATGCGAAGCATGCCAAAAGTTTCTTCTCATCAAGAGAAATCCAACAAAGCTGACGGCACGTCAATCGGACGTCCGGAGCTCAAGATATAAGCGTTTCCGCTCCGAGGGCCCGGTTGGTTTCGTGTTCGAACCAACCCGGCCGTACCCAAACTTCTCCGAAACCCTGAGTGTAATATACTGAATCGACCTTCTCGATCCAAGGATCGCATCGCAACTGAAGGTGCGTCGATCGGAGGTCCGTAGCCCAAGTTATGGGCAAATGACTGAAAAAAATCCAAAAAATAGGGGGTTCGGGCCCGGTTCGACCCGGCCCGAGACCCCCTGGGTCGGCCCGAACCAGGTCGACCCGACCCGGGTCCGGGTCCGGCCCATTTAAGCGCGGCCCGGACCGGCTGGCGGCCGGTTGGCCTGTCGCGTTTGAGCGGCCAGCTCGGCCAAAACGGCCGAGCGAATTGAAGGAGGGGGGCGCGCTGCCCCCCTATTTGGAAACTGCGGCCCCCATGTGGGGGCCGCTCCTTGCCAGCGGACGCGGCGACCCGCCGCGGCTTCAGCCACGGCAGCTCATGCCGGCGGCGCGCCGGCAGCACCTTCCGCGGACCACCGGAGTTGCTCCGGTGGTCCGTTTTCAATTCTGTCTTTGCCTGCGGTCCTCCTGGGACCTGCCCTTCGCTGCAAAGTCTTCAAATCGCCCATGCGGGCCCGTTCTGCCATGGCCCGTCGATCCGCACGCCAAATAAACAAACTGCGTCTCTTCGTGGTTTTCCGGCGCGGCGCGACGGCGCCGCGGCTTTGTTCGACCTCCACGGTGCGGCGCGACGGCACCGTGCTTCTTCTTCGCGTTCTTTCTTGTTTACGCGCAGTGTCGTTGCACCGCGCCGCCTTTGTTCGAGCCGCAACGAACAAAACATCAAAGGGGGAGGAGATTCGGCCGTGTTCGTGCGGTCTGACCTCCTCCCGTTAATCCGACACCAAGCGGCTAAAGGAATTGACGTTGGACGGCAAAGAATAATCATGAACACAAATCCAAACCCCTACCTCGCAAAGACGTCGTCGATCGAGGTTCGTCGCGGGAAAAAGACGTCGCGGAAGACGACGTCGTGGGACGAGGTTTCGTAAGTGTCGTCGGTGTTCTCCCTGATGAAGAATGCGGTGTCTCGCTTCCTTCGACGCGGAGAGAAGATGCAAAGATGAGATGGTGTTCTTCGTCGAAGCTTCCGTGTTCTTCGCGTTCTTCGATGAGGGAAATAAGTCCTTCAAGACTTAGAGCAAAACCTCCCAAAATCCTCTCGCACAACCAAAACAACACTAATAAAATAAGTGTTGCCTTATTTTATTACTCACGCCAAACGTTTTGAAATTCAAAATTGAATCAATCAATTAATTGAATTAACTGAGAAGTTTAAACCGCCCAAATTAATGAGGCGTTTAAACATTAAGTTAAACGTAAGAGTTGACTTCATTTAAAGAGGGGGTGCGGGTGCGTTACCTAATTAAAGGTGGGGGGTTTCGTGGAAGTTGAAAAGGTGGGGCTCGTGTGGGCCCCACCCCACAAATATCCTACCTAGTGGAGTATGATATAGTGGGTCTCACTTCAACCACTTAGCTTAGGTTAAACAACTTAAAATAAAATAAATTGGTTGCCCCATTTTATTTTATTCATTTACTTAACCCAAAAAAATTTAAAACCACACCCGATCAAACGCAACTCTGGAAAAGGTGTTTCTAAGCAATTACCGGCGCTGCGATTCCATCGGTGCCCTCAGATTTCGATTCCGAGCACCGGTTCAAAAGTTAGGAAAATCCGCTCGTTCGTTCACTGAACGTACCCGAGCTAAACTTCAGAAAATGATTTCGGGCACACCGGGCCTCGGAATCAGGTGCCGTCAGAAACTGCGTTCTTGTAAAATCTCAAAGAAAATTAAGAAAAAAATTTCCTTGAAATTTTCAGGTCTTTACAAGTAATGACTTCTATCATCTATTAATATTCTAGCTATGTTGTATGATACAATGTTTAACAACAAATCCAACACCAAACATAGGATTGGATCCAACAAATGAGATGGAGGATCCTGCACCCAAACCCATGGGGGATACCTGACACTATCTATAACTGACCCGTAGATAGTGGATCTTGCACCTTGAGTAATAGGGGGATACGTAACACCACTTGGAGGATAAGAACACACTGGTTGTTATGTCTGTACTTTCCATCATCTATTATTTGAAGCTAAATGGATTAAACTGCTTGTATCGTCTCTCACCTTATCCTCGGTCTTGAAATGGAGGTCATCATCGTATTTTACATGGAAAACACTCAGGATGAACTATTCACATGCCTAAATCCGAGTTTCGAGCAAGGAGATATGGTAAGCCACAAGGTTTGAAAGAAGTACATGATGTGTGATTCAGGATACACGTTGTGTAGCCCCTAAGCAGTAGCTTGGTCGTGTACTGGCACACTGCTTGGTGTGCAAGGGCGACCTACATGGCATGTATGTTAGACTACACAACATGTTAGGCTAGGTGGGGTACTCGGCGTGTACCACCGCAACTCGTATTGTGTTCCACCGTCACATGGTGTTTGGTCCTTACTCACATGGTGTGTAAGGCCAATTGGTCACCTGGGCATGTACTCCATGTATACGCCATGTTGGTCGGCTAAGGGGTGCATGACATGTGGGTTAAGTCGCATGGTGTGTGACATTTAACTAAATTTGAAACCCTATCCACTGTGAAATATAAGGTGTGAGTTCTTCTGAACTACACGTTGTGTAGTCGGGTATCTAAACCAGATTCAAACCCTCGCCCTAAATTCTCACCATCTTCTCTGATTCAACCTTCAATCATGCTTGTTCCTTCACCTAAGGCCCCAATCATGGGTATAACGCCACCAAACATTGATCTCCGACCATTGATTGTTGGAAACAAAATCCATTGCCACCCACATGTGGCTCCCGTTGCCCCGTACATCACTGACTAGGGAAGAATCTGCACTTTCCTTCCACGATCTATTGTCACACGATGATTTTCTCACATGCCTCGGTCCTTGTTGTCGATCCCATCAACACACATGGTCCGAGATCCAATCACAATTCAAATCAGACCAAAATGGATGAATCGCCGACCTAACCATAGGCTGGCGACGAATACACAAAGAATGGTGCAAGAAACAACGCAAAATCAGATAATCCATGTTGACTATGGAATTATAATTTGATAAAGCCATGTGAAATAGAGGGAAAACAATGTAGCACATCATTCCATGCTTGAAAAATCACAAAGGCATAACAAATCCATCAATAACAAAGCCCTGTCTCAAGAACAGTTTGATCACCAGAGAAGAATGAATCTGCGTCGACATCATTGGTGATTCCCCGTTGAGTTTGTTTGTCACTCTCGAATCCTCCTTAGTCTCTCACATCTTCTCCCAACGACGACACTCTAATCTCGAGGTTTGATGCAGCTAATCATATGGATTAGAGATGGAGATATTTAAATTGAGGATTATTAAGTTAAAATTCAATTAACTCGATTGATAATTTAATTTATTAATTGAGCCAATTATTCCACCTGCGACAACAAACATCCTTGAAACCTAGTTAAACTAAACTTACACCGTTCATGGGGTAAAACTCACACTCTGGGCCCAATTGCGGTCTTGGTTCTCCCGTTTGAGTCTCTATTCGGAATGAAAAACATTATTCCCAAATATGTGTAAGTGCGAGCTATAAATAATATTTTATTTTTAATATATTAATATCGAGGCTCCGCGATGCCCGCAACTTTGTGTTGACTCTGCAACTAAACCTATAAATGTTATTTAAAATATTCAAAAGGTTTTATAGAGAAAAACTAGAGTCGTTACAATCTCAAAGCTATGTTTTCGAATAAGACTTAAGTGAACATATTTCTTGCACGGAGACATTTTATGTTATCATCATTTGCATGAAGAAAAAGGAGGTTTTGTTTCGTGAACATGCAATTGTGTGAACGTAAGTTATGCGAGTATCTTTTGTGCACAAAGTGAGTTGTGCAAAAGTAAGTTGCGAGGATTGCTCATAATTTTTTGTGGTAAATTGAAGCTCATCATTTAGATGAAAGAATACCTTCATGACACATTGATTGTGGTGTAATCAAAAGTGATTCAATTCATCAGAGTTGTCCACTAAAAGAGTAGTGAGTAAGCAAAGAAAGTAACAAGCTTTCAAAAAGTGATTTGCAGTGAACTGGGATGGATAGTGAGTCTGCTCTAAATATTGTAACAAGAGTGAGGTTTAGTGATTTCAGTACATTGACACATTGTCTTTCAATGCTCTGATCTGGTTGAACCAAATAAAAATTATTGTGTCTCTTGTATGATTTTAATTTCATTAGATATTGCTGCAAAATAAAAGATAGAAGAGTGTTTTTTTTAATGACGAAACAAGATTGCATAAGAAGAGTATTTTAATCTGTCATGTCATGATTCACACCCTCTTTCAGGGTATTTAGCCTAGTGAGACCAATAATTATTAAATATTATTTATATTAATTACATTGTGAAATATTAATTATAGCATTAATTAGTAATTATATTATTAATTATTGACAATATTATTAGTTTATTAATTATATTATTAGTTGTTGACTATATTAATTAATTACATTATTATTTAGTAATCATATTATCCCTTAAAAAAAGGGGGTATAGATCCTGGTATGTTTTGATTTACTAATCATATTAATTGATTTTTTTTTATTATTAATTATATAGTTGATTATTAATTATATTAATTATACTGTTAGTCATCATCTATTTTAATTAATTAATTAACATTAGTTATATTATTAATTACTAATTATATTAATTGTATTCTTAGTTATTATTTATATAAATTATATTATTAGTTATTGATTATATCAATTATTTTAATAATTCTAATCAATTGCATTGTTAATTATTAATTATGTATTATTATTATTAATATTATTACTCTAAACTTGTCAAACTAGGATCAAGACCCCACATGAAAAATCCTTATTGGATGTCAAACATCGTTCTTTTATAAAATGAAGTTCATAAATTTTTTAGTTATATTTGAAATTATTTTAATGTTTATAATTACAAATAAAATAATAATAATAATATAATATTTAATTATATTATTAATTATGGGATACACGTGTAAAATTTAATTTCAATTTTACTAATTAACTACCACCCACTCACTTTTATCAAACCAACCGGGTCTTCCAACTAAATGTGCAAACTATAAAAATAAATGTTTTATTACCTCCAATCTGCCATTGGATTTAATCATTTAAAATTTAACTGTTGATTCATTGCATTTGTTTGTGAAATTGCAACAAACTATAAAAATATGAAAAATGTTCAGTAATTTTATTCCGATCAATTAAAAACATATCTATAAAAATAAATGTTTTATTACCTCCATAAAATAAATTTGGCGTTTTGATATCATATGGTCAATGCTTTATAATTTATTACAATTTGACCAATAAATGCAAAAAATAATAGTAAACAACAGCTAACTTTAAATGATTAATCCGGGAAGGGGGCCGACTGGCTTCCGGATGCAGCCAAAAACCGCGTCATTAAGCCCCAGCTTCCATGTCCCCTCAACTTTCTGCACGTCATTTTTTCCGTATTTTTGAATGGAAAATGACATTTAATAACCAGTCCAATTTTTTACAACGAAGAGTCTCTGCTCCCTGATTCGCGCACCAAGTCGAACACTGCCGGTCGGAGGGCCTGCGATGTCGGGTCATGTTCGATCTTGTTCGTCCTTAGGTTATCTCCTGAAATCGGTGCGTTTGTAGAGTAATTTGTTGCGCGATCATGGCAGCGGAGGCGCCTCGCTCGTTCACGGTCTGTCGCTTTGATTTCTTTCGCATATACAGGAATCGAACCCAGTTCTCCTCTATTTTCCCTTTTCCATCACTTTAATTTTGCATTTTTAGCTGTTGAGCGTCACGAGGGATGGATTGCTTTGCCATTGTGTTTCACTCGTGGCGTTGCTTTTCCTTTTCTCCTTACTGTTAATGAAACCATAAATGATACTAAAGTCGGGTGACTTGTGTAAGAAACCTGTCGCCCTTTTATGCGTATCCAATTCTCCAAAAATCCGAGAGGAAGAGAAGGTTATAATTGATTTTTAGTCTGGCAGCGGATGGGAGAGTAGATCGCGGGAATTGGGATTTACGGCCTATATTTTTTTTTTTTGGCGGGCTGCTTTTGTCAGTGGTTGAATTTCATTCACCAACTTCATCAAGTGAGAGAATCGAGTGGGAAAGGGAAAATTTCCGAATTAAGCAATATACCATAGCCTGAAACTCGTGTGTTGAACATGCAGCATCAAACAGCCACAACTCTTTTTAATACCAAAAGTAACTTTCTTTAGAAGAATGATAATAAGAAGAAAAAAGTGGTTTAACATCATGCCAAATTTGGCATTGCACTGTATCTCACTTCAAAAATGGAACGAGGTTTGTCGTTCCATTGGAGCTCCACCTATAATGCAATATGAAGTTATTACTCCATTATTGTGTCAGTTGGAGATGCTAGCAGGCTGTATTTTTTGTTTGAAATCATTATGACTTGGAGCAATTCAGAAAAGGGCTTCATTCTGAAAAAAAAAAAAATCAAAGATGTGGAATGGAACTCATTTATTTTTAAGTTGATTCTGTCACGTTTTTTATGCATTGCATTTGCTCAGTACGTTATATATGTATGTGTATATAAATTTAATTGTTACATTTGGAACACTTGAAATTATTGAATATGTAAAATTGATCCCAAGAATTTCACTTGGATGGCTCAAAGTGGTTTATTCTGCGTCTTTTGAATAATACAAGCTTTGCTTTTGCTTTCTGGGAATATAAGCCCTGCATTTTGTTTTTAAGGAATATAAGCCCCCTAGTTTAGATGATGGCTGATATGGGTGGCTGGAAATTTGTAGTGAGGAACAAACTATACAATATGCTTCTTAGGCAAGCAAAATGGGTGGGCTGGGACTAAACTGTCCAGGCTCGTACGGGCCTAGTCCCGTTTTGGCTTGCCTGTTTAGGCCCATTATACAGGCAGAATTTTGCAAGCCCGACCTGTTTTATATACGGGCTGGGCAAGCCTGTGGACAGGCCCATTTTTTAAAAAATATTATAATTATATTTCATATCATTTAATTTATGAAAAAATTGCAGGTCGTTTGGTGTTTCACATTTACTAATAACGGAGGGTTCTTGGCTTAAAACTCAGAATTCCCATTTTTTTGGCCTAATCTAATAATAATGGATATTTAATAATGCGGGAGTGGGATGATGTGACTTACTTGTTGGTGGGAGTTTAGTGTGGCTTACTTTAGCAAAGTAGGGGAATAAGGGCTATGCGGAAGCCGGTGGTGCGTTGTGTGAAGGAGTGACATGCAGCATGAAGCCTGGGGAGATTATGATGGGGTGAATAGGTGTAAACAAATTAACAATTAAATTATTTAAATAAGTATAGGCCCGCAGGCTGGTAGTGAAAATCCCGTTTAGGCCTGTTTTAAAAACAGGCCAAAATTTTTATGTCTAGTTCGTAAAAAGCACACAGGCTTGCCTGTGAAGCCTGCATGCTTGGGCCTGTTTTTGCATGTATAATGCTTCTTAGTCTCTATATTGCAAACTGACTGGCCTTGTAAGTTTCTGGGTTTCTTATTGCACTCTTGGGCAAAGTAAACAAGCTTGATTAAGGAGGATTTGTTTTCATAATTATTAAATATTTATTAATCATTAATATATTTGATCAAGCTTACTATAAACTCACAGCCTTTCTTGTTTTTAGTCAACAAAAAGATCAACGTTGATAGGAATATGGGATAGGGGCTGTTGCGGTACTGCTGTGTAGGGGTAGGTTGGCTGTATTAATAATGGCCAGGGGTAGTTTTGTCATGTGAGTTAGGTGGTTGTTAGGTAGTTAGGTGGTTAGTTAGGCGGTGGGTGGATGCTTTTAAATAGGGGCTGCTGGCCAGTTGGGTGGAACAAGTTGTATTTTGAAATTTGGGCTTCCAGCAGAAGCATCCGGAGGGTTAGGGCTCGACCAGCAGCGCCTTCCAGGGAGATTCTTCCTCATTCCTTTTCATTTTTCTTCTCCTTTCTTCTTCTTCTACTTTCTGTTGTAATTAATCTGATACGCTATAGCTAATAGAAATCCTATGTTTTCTCTCTCTCTCATTTGGATACCTATCAATTGATGCTTTCATTGAGAGTTTTCTAAAAAGAGAAATTAGAAAAAAGAGGTTCTTGATCTTGAAAAAGAGATTGGCACAGCATGTTTAGCAGTGCGGAAGAATCTTGATCGGCAGTGTAGTCCTGGCAGCAACTTGTGTTCTGTAGCAGAGTCCAACTCGCAACAAATTCTTCATCCTTCGTGACTGTGATAGCTGATTCTGGTACGTCCAGCATCAGAGGCAGAAAGAACGCAGCAGTAGAGGACATTCCACAGCACAACAGGTGAAGAAATAACAGCAAACACACCGGACACAGGTGATTCTGGTTCGCATAGTGTTGGAGGACACAGTAGACGCGGCAGTCGCAGCAGAGGAAAGCGACTCGCAGTGGTGGAAACTTGCAGCAGACTGCTGTCCGTGCACATGGAGGAACAGATGCAGATGATCTGGGTGAATCTGGCTAGGCTGACCAGGAGCCTGGAGGAGAACTTAATGCAAAAGACGATGCCAGATTTTTTTGGAAAGGATTCTGAAATTTGGATCGCAGGGGCTGATGCATATTTCTCGAACCGGCAAACTCCAGAAAAGATGAAAGTACCGATGGTGGAATTGTGTATGCAAGGTACAGCTTGAGTTTGGAATTTCTTGTTGGTACCGACTAAGAATGGGCTTACTTGGACTCAATTCGAAGAAAAGTTGCTTAGGAGATTTGGTAGTGCAGCAGTGCTCTAAACAGTGGAACCGATTACACAAGAGTTGAAAACAGTGGAATGTGTCGAGGAGGAGCAAAGCTTGGAGCTGCAGAATAAACCAACACAAGCGGCAACACATGTAGAGCAATCTGTCCAACAACATTCTTTCGATATTTCGACACCTATAGAAACAACGAAAATGGTGAGAAGGAAGCCAATTGTAGAGAGTTTGTGTGATTACCAGACTGGACAGGATGAGAATGACAAAGAGGAACAATATATGTGGAAGAAAATGCAAACTCAGCAGCACCTGCAGAGGAAAATGCCGACTCCTAAAATTACGGGATGACAAGAGGATTTCGGGTTGTTGCCTCGAGCCGAGGAGGCGATGAAAGTTATCAGTCCTGCTAAGTCGCCGCGACACCCACTCCAGTATGTGCGGGAACTGGTCCAGGCTCCCGTGGAGCTATTTGTTTGACGTTCAACTGTATTTCCAAAACCACTACATATGGCGACAAGACTAAAGCCTGCAGTGGAAGGAAGCAGGGAGGGCTGAGCCATTCAGAAGACTGCAATAAAGTGTTGCAAAGAACTGCGAGTGGAGCTGGCTGATGCTAGGGTCCGTAGTGGAGACATAAGTGTACATAAGCCACCACATCAAAAGGAGATTGCTCGTAAGGTCAAGCTGCTTTCAGCCCTTGCATATCACCAGAAGAGGAGGATATTTCTACAAACGAAAAAAGCAATAAAACAAGTTACTCGGGCGCCAAGGCCACTGCCAAAGCCTCCGCGATGGGCAAGGCCAACACGGAACCTTCGGTTTATAATCCAATCAGATGGCCGACCACTCATCACCTTGAGGACAAAGTGGTTTTTCTAAGGGGCGGGGAATTGATAGGAATATGGGATAGAGGCTGTTGCCCTACTGCTATGTAGGGGTAGGTTGGGTGTATTAATAATTGTCAGGGGTAGTTTTGTCATGTGAGTTAGGTGGTTGTTAGGTAGTTAGGTGGTTAGTTAGGCGGTGGGTGGATGCTTTTAAATAGGGGCTGCTGGCAAGTTGGGTGGAACAGGTTGTATTTTGAAATTTGGGCTTCCAGTAGAAGCATCCGGAGGGTTAGGCCTTGGCCCAGGGAGCTGCGCCTTCCAGGGAGATTCTTCCTCATTCTTCTTCATTTTTCTTATCCTCTCTTCTTTTACTTTTTGTTGTAATCTGATACGCTATAGCTAATAGAAATCCTATGTTTTCTCTCTCTCATTTAGATACCTATCAAACATGTTTAAGTTTTGTTATTCCTTTGCATTGAACACTTTTTCAATGATCATATGATCGTGCTTTAGGGTCACTCAGATGAATAGCCTCCTTTGTTTTCCATTGCATGTTTTCCATTCATATGTCATGGGGATTGTCATGAAGATTAAGGGTATTGTAAAATGTTTCCTTTTGTCCAAGCATTTTTCAACAAGTGTTGTCAAACGGGGCCTAACCCTTCTGCAAACGGTAATTAATTTTCCAACTCCCCACTGGATCAGCATTTATTTTTAAGTAGCATAATTTATTGTTAAATCAGTTGTGTCTTTGAGTATGTTAGTTTATACTCATGGGGTATGTTAGTTTATACTCGTGGGGTCATAATATTTTATTTCAATTTTACAGGAATCAGTACCAACCAATCAGAAAAATTTGAGAAGGCGGCCGCTGCACACATGTGGTGTTTCTTTTATAGCACTTGGTCAAATAGCATTTTCAAAATCCCAAGGGCTTAATGGATGGATCGGTTCTATATTGAGATTGATGGCTGTCTTGGCCAGGCCATTCACTCCATTAGCATCCATCATGCAATATATTTTTCTTGCAGAGCTCTCCTTAATCGACAAATTCATTGTGGTCACCAAGAAAACAATCGAGGTTCTTTTTCCACCATCAACGCATTTGTTCAACAAGATCAATGAGCTAATTTGTGTCATAGAAGCCCTCCCAAGTTTGTTGAAGGATGCCAAAAAGAAATTCCCCATGATCATCCACCAATCCCCTCTTCCAGAGTATGTGTTGGGTCATCTCATCTCATGGTTGAAAATCTTTCTGTCATCATTGACATCAGAAAATGCAAGGGAGAAGGAAATCACGGTCGATGTAAGCTACCAAGTCATGCCTGAAGAGTTTGCTTCGGTCAATGATCTGCATGAATTTGTCGAATCACCCGTTCATGCTAAAACTGGGACTCTGGAAAAGTTTCTGCTACCATCCGATCATTCTGCCGACACCGAAACCGAGGCTGACACCGAGGCTGACGGCCCATCTCCTAAGCTGTATGATTCAAAACAAGGTTACGAGGAATCTGTGGAAGAGGAAGCTCAAGAAAAAGTTGAAGAGAAGGGGACTGAAGAGAAAGATGTTACAGAGAAGGCCGTGGCAGAGAAGGGGACCGATGAGAAAGATGATACAGAGAAGGGGACGGGAGAGATGGAAGTTGCAGGGAAAGGAACCCATAAGAAAGAAGCTCCAGAAAAGGAAACACAGGAGACAGAAGTTGCAATGGAGGGAACACTTGAAAAGGGGATGGAAGGGAAAGAAGCTGTAGAGAAAGGGTCAGAAGAAAAGGAAGGTACAAAAACAGGGACGGATGAAAAAGTTGAGAACAGGGAAGGCAGTGCGGTGGAAGAAGAAACCACTGAAATTAAAATAGATGCCGCGGTGGTGGAAGCAGGCAAGGTGGAGGAAGTGGAAAAGGACAGTAAAAGTGATGCGACAGAGGATTCGATTCTGGACCTGTTTGAGTCGACCTGGCACTTGAGGCCACCAAAGAAGAGGTAGATGATGACGATGAAGTGGAGTGAATCTGTTAGCCTTTTGTTGGATTATTAAGTGTGGTTGTATCATAAATAAGCAGGCATGCAATTGGTTCTTCAACTGCAGCAGTTGGTTGGAAGATACTTGGGGCAAGCCATAAAAGATCAGACCGAACTAATGGTTTGACAGAATTAATCGATTGAAATTAAATAATATCATGTTTGCTCGCTCCCTTGACAAGCCTTCAATGAAGTCATTTGTTCTGGAGTTCATCTTCATCGGTGGGATTTGTTGTAAAGATCACTGTTAGTGAAGACACTGATAATGAACTTCTTACCCTTTTGGAATGCATTAGTCGTGGAGGAGTCGTTGTCCTGAAATTGCTTGCAATGAAAGAGTACTTCTATTGAGCGCTTGGTGGTGAAACTCCTTTCATCCATATAGAAGCTCTCCTTTCATGAAAGCCTTTTTTTCTTTCACTTATTGTGGATGTGTTTGTAGTGAGCGTTGCATTAAATGGAGCATCTTTAGTGGAGGTTGCTTCCATGGATCTCACTATTCGCGATGCGGTCTTCTATGGACCAGTCTTTTCGAGGTGCGTTGTATCATTGAAGCTTCCTTCCTGGCCATCATTTATTAGTGTTCAGTGATGTACATTGAGTATATTGTCATGGGTTACACATAACATGAGATAAACATACATTTGTTCATAAAAAAATTAGCTTTGTAGCTGTTCCTAATAAGAGAGGAAAATGTATGTGTAGATGATGATGAGAAAAAAAAGGTTTATTCTAAGAGTTTGTGAATAACAAATGGAAGATCCAAGGAGTGTGCTTGGTGTTAAGTCTTGATATATTAGTTGATGTTAAGTCATCCTCTCGATTTATAATTTGTCATATTTCAGTTTTTCATGTTTTATAATCGCAATTCACATTTATTGAGTTTGCTAATTGTTTTAGAAGAAAATCTCGAAGTGTGGGACTTATGAATGAAAGTTGATATATTATAATTGTTAAGTGGGTATCTACTTTATGCTTTTGATAATTATAAAACATTATTGTTTTTATTTCCACCAACACGAGTGATTTATAAATATTAGTGTTTTAATTGTTTCATCTTTAATTGAATAATTATAATTCCTTAGAGCTTTGAAAATCTTTTATATCTTGTTTGAAAGTCTTATCTATGTTCATTAAGGTTACATTGCATGCAAAATAGTTATTTTTCATCCAATTTGCAAGATGTTTAAAAAGTTGTAAAATGGGATTTTGGCTACGTGAAATTCGCCTACGTGATGATTTTTGGATACGTGGATTTCCTTGCATGAGAATTTTGAATACATGAAATTGATTACCTTGATACATGAAGTTGATTACCTGAGAACTGAACTTTGGATATATGAATTTGCTTACATGAAGAATTTCAGATATGTAAATTTGCCTACGCCGCATATTTTGGATACGTGAATTCAGCTGTGTGAAATTCGCTTACATGAATTATTTCTGAATACGTGAAATTCAGTTACGTAGACAAATTCAGTTACGTAGAATCCTTTTGCTTACATGAAAACTGCCTACGTATAAAAGTTCAGTTACTGTAATTTTTTTTTTCACTTGTTTCATGTGGTTTAATTTTTCCATAATTACATATTAATTATTTTGAGTATGAGAAAATTAATTTGGAAGTATTTTAGAAAGTTTTAAATGATTATCATGTGGATTGAACATTCACGCTGCATCGTTGGAAAAACACTAGTTTGCATGCTTTATTGGAATGTTCTAAGGGACTTTAATGATGTTTAATATGGATTGTTAGTGCTATATTAATTATTCCGACATGTTCCACTATACAACTGATCATAAATTTTACAGATTAACGAAGGGAATCACGCTGGAATATTGTGCATGCACATTCAATGAAGATCGAGAGTGCACCGGTTTTTATAATTTGATCCTTTGAATATTTCTATATATATCTTTGGATTTTCTTTTAGAGTCCGTGCTGTGTTTGGGTGTTGCAGGACCCTAGAATTAATATATTAAAAATATTAATATATATTAAATTTTTTGCGCGCATCATTCAGAATAATTGGTTTTCCTATTAATCGAGACCTCAAATGAGAAATCTGAGACTATAGTTGTTTTCGAAACATAAAGTTTACCATAGACACAACATAAAGTTTGGCGCCAGATGTTCAGTTGAAGGCGACCGTTGACGGGTGCATTAAGTGAATTAATTAATTTATTTAACCATCAAACCAAATTCCATCCATCTATATAAGTGTCGTTATGACAAATCTTCAGGGTTGGCCGCATAACCCTGAGAGATTAGAGAAGAGGAGAGTGTTGGTGTTGGCAACTCGGGAACGTGGATCGACAACATACGATCGTGGAGAATTGTGAGACGAACGACGAACGCATTGAGATCATCACCATTATTGCTACTCGACTTGTTCTTCACCAATGATCAGTCCGTTCTTGAGTCAGGACACATTATTTCATGGATTTCTACCCTTAAGAATAATTTGTGAAGCATGGATTTTATATATGCTTTTGTTTTCCAACGATTGTCATTCTTCGCATGAGCCCGAATTTAAATTGAGTTCCTGAACTTGGTTTATATTTGTTGTACATTGATTTCACCCCTATTCTGCATTATGTAATCATTGGACGAGATCACACCAACTAATGATGTTGTTCACTTTGTTCTTGTCCTTTTCCTCATCGTTCTTTGCGTTCTTCTTCGTTGGCTCACAAAGCCGGTGATTCGACATTGTTAGATCGGATTCGAGTGCAATCGTACCCTCAGATTCACGGCGGATGCACAAATGACTTGAGATTAGTGTTTTGCGGACAGATCAAGGCGTGTTATGGGATGCAGTTGAAGGAATTGAGGATCAGGACCCCCGTACGACGACAAGAGGCGCAACGGCTCCCCCACGGGTAATCAGAGTTCTAATTTTCGGCCATCAGAGGTCGGGAATTGATGATCGAAGGCTTCTCTCTTCATTTTTGGTGGATTTTGGGCGGTCAACTGGTGAGGAAGGCGGCGAAAAAGGTGGATATGGTGTTCGCGTGAAGAGACTTCGGTTTCTGGAAAATTCCAAAGTACACAACGTGTACTTCGGAGGAACAGATGTCGTGTGGACCCTTGTTGCAGAGGCTACAGTTTCACGGGAAAAAAATATCACACGTTGCGTGTCCAGACTACATGCCGAGTGATTTGTTGTTGGCAGCTCAGTGTGTACCCTAGGAGTACACAGGCACATACTCGATCGGGTACACGTGCACGACCGAGGTACATGGGCACGAACAGACGAGCACCCGAACACGACCATAGTACATGGGCACGAACCAGAGTACACGGGCACGAGTCGTAGTACACAGGCATACCTGAGGTAGCCAAGACTTGTCGTGTACTTTTTCCCAGGGACTTCAACCTTGTGTATCTCCTTCGAGACTCGGATTTGGGACCACGAGTAGCCTATCTTGAGCAGTTTTCCGCATAGAACACGGCAGTGACCTTCGTTTTGGCATCACATATACAACATGAGGTGTTACGAGCATGATGCTTCCTTCAACGATGCTTGACCGATTACGATGATCGAGTTTGTTCATCTGAGATGCTAGGGTCGGTACTCCCCTATCTCACCAGGGTACGAGTCCCCCATACTCTTTGTACAGGTAGAGTCAGTACTCTCCCATACTTAGAGGGCGCAAGTCCTTTGTTTACGGAGTGCTACTCCCCTGTCATCGTGCTTCAACAAGGAGCAAATCCTTCACTTTAGCTAGTACTCCCTTGGCTGTGGAGCGCAATAGCGAGGAGCGGACCCCTCCACTCCGATTCTTGTGAGGTTGCGCGTGGTGGTGAGCATCAGAGATGAAACTTTGAGAGTTGTAGGCCGACTCATTGTTCATAGCTGGCTGTGGGGATGGAGATCCCCTCTCTCTCTTCGCTCGGGTTTCTTTTAAGCATATTTGATGTTGAGTTTTCCTTACCCTCTTGCTTATGGGTTGAGATGACTATTACTATTTATATTGCTCCCTTCTTGGTTTTTGGAGCATCCCACTGGGTATGTATATACGTACTCTTCTATGGGCCTTGTGTGCACATATTGTGTCTTATGAAGACGACAAACAGATCCATGGTGATATTGGTTGACCTGGTTTCTATAACACCCCGCCCCTCCTCAATGGGTTGAGAAGAGGCAAAATGCTACTAACCTTAAGTGACATCCCGAAGACACCAAAGGATGACAATAAATGTCAAGAGTTTAAGAAATATTGGGGGATGATTTGTCCTTTAAAGATAAAACAACCTGACAAGACTAAATAATAAACATCCAATCCTCTAAATGATGCATGAATAAACAATCTCATAACTCAAAGAAATACCAATACATGACAATATCAGAGTAACAATGGAAAGGAAATAAAGGTGCAAGGCTAATACTCTAAATAGAAAGACATTGACATCAAAGTGACACCATCCCAGACCAAGATCCATACACTCCCCAGATCAAGCTTTAGCAGCCAAACCATGACGTCAAGGATCAATACTAAAGAAGTACGAAACATGAACCTTCCCTGTATCTCGATAGACGACATCTTTAAATGCACCAAAGTGACCAACCAGGAGGTGAATATATCATTTAGTAGGATTTCCTCAAAGACTTCCCAACACACGCCACTAGGACAAGAGCAAGTTAACACATTTTATATAAAACAGTGTGAATAATAAAATAGTTTATCAAAGGAAAATAGTTAAAGAATGACATTTAAAAAAATAAATCCTTTCACCATCTCTTTCGCTTTCTCCTTGCCATACCCATTCCATGTTTCATACTCACATGCACATGCATGCCATTGACAATCCCAACACTCGTGAGCGTAAATCCATCCTTCACCAAGTTGTCACTAGGTGATATCCCCTTGTGACTTTCCAGTCGACACCGAGCACCAAGTCTGTTTCAACAAGGCCTCATACAATGTAATATGAACACACACCACCTTGTATGTCAAGACCATTATCCATATCAAATAGTTTTCCACACAAAATATTTTTTTGAAAACCAAATCCTTTAACAAAATTTAATTAGAACATCTCATGAGCATATTTCAAAACTACCCTTTTGAAATCACATCAAAACAAGGGTTTTCCACATAAACTACTCAAGAGATTTCTAATCAAAGCATGAGAACAATTTATCAAGTTTCAAGCCAAAAAATTCTAGAATAGTAGAGTGAGAGAGAATCCACCTACCTCGATTACGTTTTCACAATAGATCTTAAACAATTCCGTGGATCAACCTCTTCCTCTCGTTCAAAACCCAAGAAGATCTTATCACCACAAATCCAAACCCATAGATCTGGTCTTACACACTGATATAGGGTTCTAGAAGAAACAACTTCAAGGAGATCCCTGACGAGAAAGGAGGAGACCCTAACCTTGGATTTCAAAAATGCTCACAGATTCATTGCCAATGGAGTTGAACATTGAAAATTTCCTAGGGTAGCCCTGTAAGTCAAGAGGGAGGAGAATAAACCGTATGAGAAATTTTACAACTGCAGGTTGGGTAAATCCAGCTAGGCTCGATGGATATAATGCGAATAGGGAATTCATGTCGTGAATTCCTTGAGAGGCCACTTATGCTGATATTCACATCTCCTTGGTTTATTTTCTAGGAGAAACACATTTCATGATGTGAATGGTTTTCACATCCTGAACAGACCCAACAAAACCATTCAAACTTTGAAATATTTCACAACATCTGCCTGAACAATTCATGATGTGGAACTCTTTCACAATGTGAATGTTTCCTGTAGAATTTTCTAGTAGGCAGACTCCAGTCCTCCTCTTACACCATCGAACACTTCCAGTTAAATTATCCCATTGACTCTAAACATAAAAGAACAAGCATAGAATGAAGGCATACCTCAAATTGGGGGTGCTACATTCTCCTTACCATTGGTCTTTCCATCCTCAGGAAGTTGGAACAAATTAGTCCATTACTCCCACACAAACTTTTCTATTTCCCATGTTTCCTATTGAACCTAACCATGCCACCATACTACTCACACCAAGGAAATTGATATCCCTTGAAGGGTGTTTTCCTATATGTCCAGAACCCGTACCGGTTCGTGGATAGAATTCACATCAAGATCAAGAGTAACATGATCCCAAATGATCACATGTCATGGATTGGGATGATACTTCTTCAGTTGAGAAACATGGAAGATGTTATGAATGACACTGAATATCGACATTAATGCTAACCGACACATAACAATTCCAATTCATTCTATAACCTTGAGCTGTCCTACATACCGTGGCGCTAATTCCCTTATTTTCCCAAGCATCGATGACCATATTTCAGTGACACTTTCAAGAAAATATGGCCATTGACATAAAAAGATAAAGGTCAGTGACGATTATCTGTGTATGAATTCTGTTTACTTTGTGCTGTAGTCATACACTTCTGGATCATTTGGACTTTCTATATAGTCTCATGCTCTAGACTTGGTCCAATCAAATATGTATCCCCTGTCTCTACCCAACATAAAGGAGAATGAAAAGGACAACCATACAAAGCCTCAAATGGTGGCATCTGCATTGTCATCTGATAACTGTTATTATAGGACAATTCGACCGAAGACATATGATCCTCCCATGAACCACCAAAGTCCATGACGCACGCTCTGAGCATATATTCCAATGTCTGAATAGTTCATTCTGATTATCCATCTATCTGTGGATGATATGTCATGCTCATAGTCAATCAACTTCCAAGAGCCTATTGTAACGATTGCTAAAATTGAGAAGTGAAACAGGGGTCTCTGTCAAATATAATCGAAGCTGGAACTCCATGTAATCTGACCACTTCTCGGATATACAATTTTTCCAATTCCTCTATCATGTTGGATTCTCTGATAGGGATAAAGTGTGTCGACCTTGTAAGTTGATCCACCGCTACCCATAAAGAATCATGTTTCCATAAGGTTCTCGGTAGGCCTATGAAAATGTAAGAACCCTGATCTTCGTTTCAGGTACGCCTTTCCTTTTTCTGGAGTTTTTGAGAAAAATAAAGTTTCTGGAAAGTTTTGAAGTACACGCTGTGTACTTTCTGAGTACGCGCCGTGCACTCTTTTCCCGCTCGAAGCCGTGTACTGGCCGTGTCCGGGCCACACACACGGTGTGTAGGGGTGATGTGGAGGCTGATTTTGGCAGAGTACGGAAAGACCTAGTACATGCCATGTACTCTAAAAGTACACGCCGCGTACTTTCTTTTTTTTCATTAAACGGACCGGGGTCACGTCTGACGCACAGAAACGTCTTCTTCTAGGTCCCGTTTGTCCGAGAGCGCCAATGATCCGCGAATCTTCGACGAGCCCCCGCCTCTCCGTCCGTTCTCCGATTCGAGCACCGTTGATTGCGTTGGAATCACAACGGTGAGTTCTTCCTTCTGCTTGAGCATTGTTTTCCAATTCTTCCTCTTTCTCAAGTTATCGTGGTTTATGTGTTTCAGACGTTTTCTCAGATCTACGACGTTCTAAGGAGAATCTGTCGTCGTTGTTCACGTATATCGATCTCCTAGGATCGAGGTAGGTGCTTTGTGCATTTCTGTAGAAAGTCTTTGAATATTTTGTGCAATTACGCCAATTCCCTTGAACAGGAATTGTGTGTTTTCTTGTTTTGCCCTTGATTGATTGCATGCTTGCTTGATTGCTATAGTAGAGGTTTACCCTTGTGAATAGAGTAATTTTTGCTATACTTTGGATGTTTCCCATGCTTGTTTTGCTTGTTTGACATTTTCCAGTTGCCATGCCTAGTTGTAGGATAGTGAAACTGTTATACTGTTATGCTCCTGTGCCTTAGAATGATAGCCAAGTAGTTCTTGAGGTTTACTTGGGCGATACACGCACGCTGAGCATGTTAATTTCACACAGGACTGTGAGAACCTAGTGTAGTAGACCATAGGGAGAATGGACGTAAGGGCTTCTCCAGAGTGTCTTTTAATACGATGCGAGACCACATGAGGAATTGATGACGAGTGCTTCCTCAGAGAGTCTGTAGTTCCTCGACGCGGGCCATAGGGGGAATGAGACATTGAGTGCTTCCCCAGAGAGCCTTTAGCACGATACGAGACTATAAGAGGAATTGACGGTGAGTGCTTCCTCATAAAGTCTACTCTTAGCTGAACCAGAGAGGTGAGGCTGTGTGTGCCTCCTAGAGGGTTGCTAGTACTTGTAGGTTGAACCATAGGGGTTAGGCTGTGAGAGCTACCCAGAGAGTTACCTATTTTCTACTTGTTGTTGGTTGTTTACTTGTGCACTTTATATGCTAGAACTGTGGATTGTAGCTGCTATGTGCTTTTCTGTTTACTGCTTACTGCACTTTTACTTGCCTTGTATTCATTGACTATTAGACACAGATCTTTGGGTGATTGCCTACTGGGATTGTATCTCACACCCTGTTTGGGCCATGCTTTTGGGCTCAAGCAGACTTTGTTGTTGCAGGAATAGATAAGGGCAAGCACCCTTCGACTTCCGGTACTTGATTACTTGGAGCAGGAGAGCATGGGACCGAGCTTTGGCTTGCGATGCTGAGGAGCTGTTTACTTTTCTTTTGTACTTGTTTTGGTACTGTGGTGTTTTCAGCATTGTGACTTGTTTGGATGTTTTCTTAGAGTTGTATCTTGCATCATTTCATATATACCTATGTGCTCCAGTTTGTTGATTTAGTTTTCCACTGTTTATTACTGTTGGTTATTCTCTGCTTCCGCTATTTCATGTTTATCTATTTCCGCCGTGTACTCTGCCAATGATGGCATAGTTTCCCCACTATCACACCCAAGACCCTCGCTGCTAGTCGGCAGCCTCTGGCGTTTGGGGAAATGCGCTTGAGGCCATGTGACCAACCGGGTACGGGGCGCCTCTGGGTGGATTCCGGAACCGGGACGTTACATAAAAAATCAGTCACAATTTGCTCCCATTTCCATATAGGTATAGGCATAGACTGAAACATACCAACCAATCTTTGATGCTCAACCTTTACGTGCTGACATGTCAGACATTTCTTCACATAGTCTGCAATCTTGCATTTCATACCTGCCCACCAGAAATGTGCTTTCATCACCTTGTACATTTTCTGAACACCTGAATGAATAACACATTTCAAATGGGGGTATGCTAAAAGGATTTGTTCTTGACAAGAATGAGGAACTACAATTCAATTCTGAAAGTGTAAGGGTTTGCATCTTCTTTCCAGTTTTCAGAAGTCTCCCCAACATTTATGTTTGACCTAATGGTGATACAATCAGAATCTTCTATCTGAGCTTCTTTTACTAACTTTATCAAATCTGGAACAAGATTAACTGAAAATAAAACCATATTCCCACCCTATGCAGTACAATCTAAATGCATATCAGCAATCATGTTCATCAACTGCCATTGATCATGAGCTTCTCAGACCACTTCATTGTATGATTTCCAACTCAACACATCTACTATAGAATTCCTTTATAGTGTATGTATACCAAGTTGAAATCAAACATCTCGAGGTACACCATCCATCTTCATTGACTCAAGTTCAAGTATCACTGAGAAAAGATGTATTTCAAACACTTATGGTCAATAAAAAATGTGAACTTTTTTCCAAAGAGGCAATATATCCAAGACTTTAAGGCATGAGAAACCACAGCTAATTCCAAGTCACGTGTAGGATAATTCTTCTCATGCACTCGCAACTGTCTTGAACCATAAGACACAACATGGTCTCACGGTATGCGAACATGACCAAGACTAGATCCAAACGCATCATAATATACCACATAATTGTTACATGGATCTAGAAATATTAGGATGGGTGTTGAGGTGAGGTGAGTTTTAAGTTCCAAAAAGTATTTCTGACATTCATCATTCCATATAAACGGAACACCTATCCTTGTAAGAGCAGTCATGGGAGAAGAAAGTTTTTGAGAAATCCCAAAAAAAGAGGTGATAATAACTTACTAATCATAGAAAACCACGTACCTCAAAAATATTCTTTGGTGTCTGCCAAGAGACCACTGCTTATATCTTCCCAGGGTCAATCAATATTCCTTCTTCAGAAATGAAATGCCTGAGGAAACAAACTTCTTGAATCCAGAAGCCACACTTAGAAAACTTAGCATACAAATGATGTTCCTGTAACATACTTAGTACAATTCCCAAGAAATCCTCATGGTCATTCCTACTTCAAGAATATACCAGAATATCATAAAAAAAATACAACAAAAGAATCAAGACACCTGTGGAAGATATGATTCATCAAATCCATGAAAACTACCGATGCATTTGTTAGAACAAAAGGCATGACGACATATTCATAATGGACATAAAGACTATGAAATGTTGTTTTTAGGATATCCTCTCTTCCGACTCTATGCTGATGATATCCTGAGCATAGATCAAATTTAGAGAACCACTTGTCTCCCTTTAATTGATCAAATAGATCATTTATTTGAGGAAGATGATACCAATTTTAATCATCACTTGATTCAAATTACGATAATCAACACATAAGTGAAGAGTACTATTTTCCTTCTTTACGAATAAATCCAGTGTAGCCCTAGGAGATGTACTAGGTCTAATGAAACCTTTACTTCACACCTCCTCTAACCGAACCTTTAATTCTCGCAACTCTGTTGGAGCTATTTTGCAAGACGACAGTGAAATAGGGCTTGTTCCAGGATTAGGTCGATAGTAATTTCGATTTCCCTTTCGGGTGGTAACCCAAAGAAATTGCTCAGAAAGACATATGGGTATCAATCCTCTATTTCAGGAAGATTCATATTCCTTATTTTATCACTTGTGCTCAAGATCATTGCTGCTAACTGGCCAGAGATGGTTCCATCGACTGTCACTAAAGGTCTTTCTCTGCCTATATTTATATCCCAATTCCCCTTAAAAGGTGAAGGAATCCATCCAGGGATGTAAACATTACCTGTCGAGCGTAATAATCGATATGGGCTTTAAATCCCACCTGCTAGTCCAAACCAAAGACTAAATAAAAAACATCCATATCTAGGATTATAAACTCCCAAAGAAATTGAAATACATCAATGGTAATGAAACAAGCTGGGATTTTGAAGCCTCTACACTCCCTCTGTCCAAGGGGTATCTTGATACTCATGATATGAGGCATCGTTTCCACATGAAATCCCAACTGTTTAACCACAGAAGAAGTAAGGAAAGAATGCGGCACACCAGTATCAAACAAGACATTCATAAGAGTGGTGTTCATAAGAGTAGTACCACACACCGTAGAGGAACCTGGTTGTTTACTCGCAATATTTGGTTCTTATCCATATAACTATTACTAAACTATCACGGGATATCTCTTGCTTCCCTGCTGGGGTGTCGACTGAACAACCAAAGTGTTCTTGGAAATATTCTGGTTCCTTATGTTTGTGGTTGCAAACTAGTCTAATGGGAATGTTCCGTCTGAGCATAGGAAACCGAGGCAAGTCAATCTTGTTAGACATATTGATCTCAAAAGTTTATGACAATACTTCTTAATATGGGTTTTCTTTCCATAGTGGTGGTAATTCTTTGGTGGTGCAGTACATTCTTTCCTCTTGTGTGTCAACGAACCGCATTGGAAATAGCTTGGTTTGGTATCAGATCTTGGAGGAAAATTAACTAGTTCTTTAGCCTGAGTCTGGGGTGCACTACCTCTATGAGAATAGACATTCCTCTTTCTCTTGTTTCCTGCATTTGAGTTGAATCCTATCCCCATGGGAAAAAACATACTACCTCCCATAGAATTTCCAATATGATCCCTTTCCGCCACTATTTCCCTATTAACCATATTTGTATAAACTGTAATACAGAGAATAACTATCTTGGATATAATCTCTGGTCGTAATCCTGACCCAAAGATAAGTGCCTTCAAGGACACACTAGCAGCTACTTTTAGGAAAAAATGAACTAAGTTCATAAACTTAGTTACATACTCTGTCACAAAGAGGTTTTCTTGCTTCAAGCTAAAGAAATATATTGTTCTTGTTATTTTGAATGTGTGTGGGTAGAATTGTTTATTGAACAATTCCTCAAAATCCTCCCACATAAGCCCTTAGTTGGATTTAGCTTGAATATCCAAATCTCACCATTGACGTGCCATATCTTCCAACATGTAGGTTGGCAACTTAATCTTCAACCCTGCTAGTGTACCAAGAAAATCAAAGATTCTATTCATTCACTTTATCCACACTTCTACTTTTTCAGGTTCAGAATTCCCTTAAAACACAGGTGGATTCTGCTTATGAAACTACACCGAATGATCCACTTTCCTTGGTTCATCATTTCTATTTCCTTTTTCAATATCTTGAAATTATTGCATAATACTCTGTGCAAGTTGTTGGTTCTCCTGTGGCTTAGGTACAACCACATTTTTAGTAGCTTCTTCCTGCTGGTTTCTACTGCATCTTCCTGGTGCCATTTTCTATATACAGAAAAATACACTTTTATACCATTTCTATCTAATAACCGAAGGCTTGAATAAATTCCAAAACATTATAAACAATTATCATTACCATGAGAAACAAACAGTGAAACCATCATTTAAAAAATAAACCATTTTAAACATTTTCTAAATTCATTTGATCAACAGATGGACAATGCGATCCTAGTTGGAAGTCTCTTTACTAATGCATGATATGAAGCACTCATCATCTAAACCCACAATAATGAGATAACAACACCTATAAAAGCTTCTTATAACAATTTTGTACTCAAAACCATCATGTTAACTTGACGTTCATCATAAAGAGTCCAACTATGTATTTTTATACTATACATTTCAAGTTTTGAATGTCATATCTCCTTGCTACCAGCCCAACTCAAGGACCGAACAAAAATGATACCATTTGTAACACCCCACCTCTCCTCATTGGCTTGAGAAGAGGTAAAATACTACTAACCTTAGGTGACATCCCCAAGACACCAAAAACTGATAGTAAATGATAAGGGGTTAGGAAACATTGGGGGATAATTTTCCCTTCAAAGATAAAACAACCTGACAACACTGAATAATAAAAATCCAATCCTATAAATTATTCATGAATAAAAAATCTCATAAATCAACGAAATATCAATACAAGACAATATTAGATTAAAAATGGAAAATAAATAAAGGTGCAATGCTAAGAATCTAAATAGAAAGACATTGACACCAAAGTGGCACCATCCTAGACCAATATGCAGACACTCCCCAACTCTAGCTTCAGCAACCAAATCATGATGTTAAGGATCACCACTAGAGAAGTATGAAACATGACCCTTACCTATATCTTGATAGATGAAATATTCAAATTCACCAAAGTGTCCAAGTAGGGGGTGAGTATATCACTCAGTAGGATTTCCCCAAATATTTCCCAACACATGCCACTAGGACAAGAGAAAGTTAGCACATTTTATATAAAACAAAGGGTGTGCATAAGAAAATAGATTATCAAAGGAAAATAGTTAAACCAATCCATTTTAAAAAATAAATCCTTTCACCATCTCTTTCACTTCCCCCTTGGCATACCCATTCCATGTTCCACACTCACGCACACATGCATGACAATGAAAATCCCAACACTTGTGAGAGGAAATCCGTACTTCACCGAGTCGTCACTAGGTGATATCCCCTTATGCCTTTCCAATCAGAACCGAGCAAAAAGTTTGTTTCAATAAGGCCTTATACAATTCAATATGAGCATACACCACCATTTATTCCAAGACCATTATCCATATCAAATAGTTTTCCATACAAAACATTTTTTTGAAAACCAAATCCTTTGAAAACATTGAATTAAAACATCTCATGAGAATCATTCAAAACTACCCTTTTGAAATCACATCAAAATAGGGATTTTTCATATAAACTAATCAATACATTTCTAATCAAATCATGAGAAAAATTTATCAAGATTCAATCTAACAAGTTCTAGAACAATAGACTGGGAGAGAATCCACCTACCTTGATTATGTTTGCACAAAGGATCTTAAATGATTCCACAGATCAACCTCTTCCTTATGTTCCTCTATCAAAACCCAAGAATATATCATCACCACAAATCCAAAACCATAGATCCATTCTTACACACTGATCTAGGGTTCCAAGAGAAACAACTTTAAGGAGATCTAAGATGAGGAAGGAGGAGACCCTAACCTTTGATTTTATAAAAAAACGCTCAAAGATTCATTTCCAAAGGATTTTGAATGTTGAAAATCACTGAAAATTGCTAAGGGTAGCCTTGGAAGTCGAGATGGAGGAGAATAAACTGTATGGGAAATTTTACACCCACCGGCTGTGTAAATCTGGCTGGGCCCAATAGATTCATGATGTGAATTGGGAATTCACATCGTGAATTCCTTAAGAGACCACTTACATAGATGTTCATGCTGCCTTGGTTTATTTTGTAGTAGAAACACATTTCATGATGTAAATGTTTTTCACATCATTAACGGACCCAGAAAAACCATTCAATCTTTGAAATGTTTCATGACATATGCATGTACAATTCATGATGTGAATGTTTCCTGTAGAATTTTTCAGTTGCCAGAATACAACCCTCCTCTTACACCACCAAACACTTCTAGTTAAATTATCCCATTGAATCTAAAAATAAAAGAATAAGCATGGAATAATGGTGTATCTCAAACCAGGGGTGCTACAGTTTCAGTGGAGTATAACGGTTCTTGGCGCTGACCATGTTCAGTGGTTAGCCTTGGAATTTGTGATCCGATCACTCTTCAGTCTTTCCCTTTTTCTTGTTGTTGTCAAGTTGGGACCACTTTTTTGATTAGGAATGTATTTTACACTTTATATCTCTTATATTACCTTGTATTCACTTTGATGTATTTACTAGAGGTTATTTCATGCATGTTTTATACTCTAGATGTTTCATTCTTTATTATAGCTTTGCACTATTACATGGAGCTGGTTGTATGCATGCATATAGGTACTTAGGCTAAGGCCTCCAATTTCAGTGTTATTCCAAATTAGTTCTTTTGACTAGCCCCTGGCCTATTAGAGGCAGACTTGGGGTGTCACACTCAGCTTACCACTGGCCAGACGAGCCTTAGTGGGTCAGGTCGGGATATAGTGGTATCAGATGTGGTTTATCCTTGGGTTGGTGGATGGAGTTGGATTTATTATGAGGATTGGTTTGGAAACTTAGGAGAACGGTGTTATAGTATCTCGAATTCAGATTTGAGGCTAGGGAACCTAGTATGCAACACCTTAAGATTTTATAGTATGTCTGTTTTTAAATAAATTTAATCTCTTCAATACCTTACATTGCATGCAACATTGAGTTCAAATAAACTGCGATATATTATTATTTTACTGTTATAACCTATCCATTTCATTGAAGAGTATAAATAGGATTAACTAAATTTTAAAAAATATATGGTTTATACATTCATAGAATAAATTCGTTGGTTATCAATTGATTAGAAAATTAAAAGAAGCGTTTTTTCTGATAAAATATTTTTGTGTGCGCAATATATTTATATCATAATAAATTGAATTAGTCACTATTAATGAATTATTTTAATTAAATAAATAAATAAATAAATATATATATATATATATATATATATATATAATATAATATTTTTTTAATATTCATATATTATTTTTACTATGCATGAGATAAGAATAAATCAAGTTTTATTCTTAAAAATTGTATTTTCTAAAATGATGCTTTTATTGCATTTTGCACACTTATTTTAAAATTAAAATTTTCTACTTATAGGTATTGATTTTTATTAAATAAATTCCATATTTAGAATCAGTAGACTCAAATTTAGTAAATATTTCTTTTTTTAGATATTAGGAATAGTAACCATGGTAAATTTTATCACCTTGGTAAAGGATAAATCGGGTTAATCTAGGTTAAAACTAAGTGACAAGGCCATAATTTTCATAATAATTCTTATTGGATGAAGGTAATTTGGCCCTTAACACATTAGGATCTAAATTGACTTGTTTAATGATCACTTGTCTATGATAATGACATATATATTATTTAAATCAAATATTGTTACAAAATATCACTCTATTTTTAATATCTCTTATGTGTCCACATAGGGACAAAATAAAGATATAAATGAAAATAAATCTTTATTTTGAGATTAATGAAATTATTTTCATTATATATATATTTTTTAATTTTTATAAATTATATAATTACCTTAAATTCTTGTGCAATGTTAATACATTATTTATTTAATTAACAAAAAAATAAATGATTTTAAAAATATTAATTTTGATATAATTTGAATAAGTTAATGTGTCCAATGAATTTTCTAGATTTATATGACTTTTTAGAGATGTGTTAAATCATTATATTCTAATTCCCCCTTTGTCTTCATGTATTTTAAGTCAAATTAAATAAATTGTGTCAAAATTGAAAAAAATAATATTTTATCAAAATAATATATTATTAAATTATTTAAAAATCATAAAATATTTAAATAACACAAGGTGGATAAGATATGCTCTAAAATGTCATAAATTGTCCATTTTTGGGCCAATTTTAACCTTATAAGTAAAAATTACAACTCTTTAATATGGAAAAAATTGTCACCATAGTTAAAAATTAAAATTGATTAACTAAGGGTTAATCAAAATGATAAAGTTTAAAATGACACAAAAAATAGTCTAAATTATATTGGTTTATATTATTACAACCCCATACTACCTTATCTTTGAATACCTTTTTGTTTAGAGGAATTTAAAATGAGAATGAATTTATTATAATTTATTCTTTTGAGAAATTCCAAAAGTGCCCCTCACCTCAATTATACAAGGGCATCTTCTGCCTAACTTCTTAATCTCACATCAAGCTATATAACTCAAACAATCACTGCCCATTTATCTTATCAACATCATTAGAAAAGTTTTTTAGGTTTTTTTTCTCCCTAAAAGACCAACCTTAAGTCCCTTAAGAAAGGATCTAAAGAAGGTCCCCTGAAGAATATGTAATTTTCTTACCCGAACTCTTTCAATTTATTCATTCTTCTAACTCTTCTAAATATCTGGAAGTTATCATAAAATAATAACTTCAATATACTAAATATATTTAAATGTTATTATGATTATGAAACCACCATTACCCACTCTCTTTCCCATCAAATGGGAAGTGAAAGTATCACTCGTGTGTATGTACGACTTACCGTATCCACGTAGCAATACAATTCATTTTCCATTAGCCTATTTTGTGGATGAGAATTATGATAGGTTTAATATTTATATATTATATTTATAAAATAATTATACTTATTAAATTATAATATAATATCTACTTTCTTACCTTCCAAATCATTGGTAAACTATAATGTCGCTCGTGTGTACGTGTGGACTACCACCTCCACGAAGTGATGCGATTTGTTTTTCATTTCTATTTTACTTGGATGGTAATAAGGATGGATTTTATGAATATATATGATGTATATGATATAATAATTATTCTATAAATGATAATTATTATTTACCTTTCTTTCATTCCATCCAAAGAATAATGAAAACAATGTTCATGCGTACGTACGACCAACCATCTCCATGAAGGGTGTAATACATTTTTCGATCTATACTTTTAATGGATTAATATAAATACATATATAGTGAATATATAAAATATTTATATCATTTTTAACATTTTTTATATTATGAAACCTTTATCAAAGTATAAATACTGAAACCACCGAACCAAAACATACATGAAAAATGAAGCGGTTATTACACAAAACAGTTATTTTTAACAAAGAATTATTAATAAATGGGTGATAAAGTATTATAATAATGTAATAAATTGTATGATATATGAGTATGGTTCTGGAATATATGTATAATAAATCTATATTTATTATATCATAGTTTTGAACATGTATGAAGGAAGTCAGACTCGGGGTAATGGTTTATTTCACAATCTCATCAATATTCGGGTTTATTTATGCTTAACTCTCTATTGGTGAATATTTTTATTCCATATCTATATTTTCCATAAAATTTTTCCAATAATATTTTTAATACTCTACTATGATTTTTAAAATTCATTTTTACCCATTTTTACTTCTTACAAAATAGTTTGAAAGGAATCTTCTTGTCATTTTTCAAACAAGGTACTTTTCGAATTTTCTGAAAAAATTGTGAAATGAATGTTTTTTAACTTATATATCATAAACTAATTTTACCTCCTTCATGAATAATATTTTATTTGATGTTTCCTTTATTAGTTTATAAGGTTATTTTTAAATAAAATTTTTTCCTTTGTAATTGTGCATTTTCTTAAAAATGAGTAATTTTAAAAGTGAAAAGGTTATTTTCCTCAAGAATGCTTTTAATTTTTTATGGTATTTCTATTCATCCATGAAAAAAACCCTTATTTTACATATGATAAATTGAGGATATTTTATGATGACACCATACTTATTATTTCTCTATATGGTTTATAATATATTTGACTAGGGATGTACTATTTTGATACCATTCTCCATATTACTTTGGATGGTTTATGATTATGTTTATTGATTGGGGAAAATTATTAACATTTCATATGGCAGTTTCAATATGAATATTTATATAGATTATGTTTCAACCCTTTTATAAGAGGAATGCATTGGACTTAGTAAGTGATATATGTAGCCCGCTATAGCCCCTCGATACATCAATAGGTCTCATGAGACAAAATAGCTTGGATATTAGCTAGGGCCTTACCCATTTATGTAAGATGTCTTGGAATGAGGTTTCAATGATATGTTTATAATGTCTAAAATTATTCATTTCCCTCATCATGTGATTAGTTATTAATTTCCATGTAATTATTTGATTAGTTATGATATCCATGGATAAGTTTTTAGCTTATGTGATTATGTCATTATTTGATTTCCATTTATTCCCTACCATATTATTCATGCCTTATTTAGTTTCTGTAGTAATCATACCCTTACTGAGCATATGAGATAATCCTTTTTCTTATGTTTGTTTTCCCCTAGGATTCCAATAAGTATATTATGATTGATATGTAGGGATAATCTAGGATAATAATGGTTTTCTCAAAGGAAATACTATGTTGTATTTTATGTATTAAATTATAATGTAAGATTCAAGTATGTATCTAGTTTTCCAAGATTACTAAACTATTCAGTCCTTTGGGATGTGATTATTTGCATCTAATGACAATGTAATAAATTAACCACTAACATTGGGCTATTGGGGTCAGGGTCTTTATAGTTGGTATCATATAAAGTTTATTATAAACCTCGAGAATTATATTTAGGATAGATTAAATATACATAACTCTACAAAAAACATTGAGAATATTCCCAAAGAAACCAAGCTTATGATTTTGAGATTAGTTATATATAAATTTTCAATTTATGTTAAGTGTTTCACTAGTTTCAAAATTATACATTATGATTAATAATCTAATAGTGTATGAAATTATTTAGAAATGACGCATAGTGGAAGGAATGGAAACCATATCAATGCACGTAATCTATGTATGGATTTCCCTCTTAGAAAAAATAATGATGTTGGAGCTGCAGCTACTGCTAGATATGAACAAATTATAGCTATATTGGGACAAATTAATCTAATTATGATCAATAATCTTTCCCATATGGAGTATCCTAATGATCCACAATGCAGTGTAACAATGTTAGACCACTTCATGCATCAATAAACTCTATCATTCAATGGGAATAAAAATCTATTTATAGTTGAACAATGGATAAGTTCCTTAGAGAAGATATTTATTGATTTGAGAAGTAATGAAAGGGATAAGAATATCATGATATTTTATCATCTATCGGAGATGTAGATCAATGGTGATCATTGATTCAAAACACTAAAGAGGAGGAGAAAATAAAAAAAAGGAATGGAAGGATTTTAAGGAACTTTTCTTGGAAAAATATTTTCCTCGTGAATAGTGAGCAGATATGGAGAGACAATTCATGAGTTTGTGAAAATGGTAGGATGATAATGTTGATAAGTATGGAGACACCTTTACAAGATTATAAATACATGTTGTGGACTACATACATAATACAAAGAGAAATATTGACTATTTTTTTTATGGGCTCAAGAAAATTATTTGAAGGGAACTAGTCTCCCAAACATTCTCATAATATAAGGATATATTATCATGTGATTTCAAGATAGAGAAAGAATTATCAAATTCTTATAGATTCAAAGGGAAGAAATATAAGAAGTGGGATGCTGAGTTCTCTAAAAAAGGAAATAAGGAAAAGGGGAAGAAGGGAAGGGTGGGATTTCCAACATGCAATAAATGTGGAAAGAAAGATCATAGAACATACTTATTGGGAATGAGAGTTTACTAAAAGTATAGAGAAAAAGTCCACCAGGACCGTGATTGAAGGGGAAATAAATAACCTGACAATGTGTAATTCTTTTTCTGTAAGGAGATGAAATACTATGCAAATTATTATCCTAGGTGTTAATGGAAATTTACCCAGAATACGCCAAGGGAGAAAGGCCAATATAATGTGATCACAAAAACCGAGTTTGAAGTTACAAATGGTGTGGTGTAAGGTACTTTAATAATATCCTAAAAATAATATAATGCTTTATTTGATTTTGGATCATCACATCATTTTATATCTCCCTAGTTTTCCAAAAAATCAGATATTTCCCATTAACCTTAAGAAGGGAGTTTTTAGTCAAAACTACTTGTGGAAACCTAATTTAAACAAAGACGTGTCAAGAAGTTCCTATTATGACACATAAAAGTTATCTATTTACTAATTTTATTATCATACCTATGGTTGAATTTGATATAATTCTTTTTATAAATTTAATTTCAAAATATAATGCATAAATTTATTGCAAAGAGAAAGAAATTATGATTCGTGATGAAGATATTGAATTCCTTATATTTATAGGGGAGACTTCATCATACGATTCATGTATGGATTCAACTTTAGTATCTATTCTAAATGAGATTCTTGGAGAAGAAGAGAAGACACAACCTATAGATGAAAAAGTTGATCTTAAAATAGAGTATTCACCTATTGTACAAGAATACATTGATGAATTTCTTGAGGAATTACTTGGATATCCACCAAAGTGGAAGGTTGAGTTTTCTATTGATTTAATCCCTAATGAAAGACCTATATCAAAGACTCCCTATAGAATAGACACTGTGGAGTTAGTGGATTTAAAGAAACAACTAGAATATTTGAGTGGTAATGGATTTATATACTCTAGTGTTTCACCATGAGGATCCCCTATTTTTTTTGTTATGAAAAAAAGATGGATCTATGAGGTTTTACATTGATTATAGGGAAGTCAATGTTATTATAGTAAAGAATAAGTACCCTCTACCTCTCATTGATGACTTATTCGACCAAATTCATAGAACTCAAAATTTCCCAAAAGTTGAACTTTTTTCTAGATATCATCAATTGTGAGAAAAGAAAGAAGATATCTTGAAGACAACATTTTAAATGAGGTATGAAAATTACGAGTTTATAGTAATGCCATTTGGATTGACTAATGCACCCTTTATTTTTATGGATCTAATGAATATAGAATTCAAGAAATGTATTGATTTTTTTTATTGATGACATCTTAGTGTACTCCAAGAACTATGAGTAATTTGAAAACTACTTGTCATGACCCATCCCCCAGGGCTCGTTCCATGACTACCCCAATCCCTCCTTCCATAGGCTAGGGGCTGGCGACTAGCACCGAAGGCGTATTCCCTAAAACTGGGAAGACATTGCCTTTAAAACCTGTAAGCACACGCAACCAAGCATACAACAAGATACGAACACAATCAAACTGTATAACCAAAAGAGTGATGAAAGTAAAAAGGGGGATGGAATACAATCCCAATAGTAAAGGTAAAAGTACAACTGAAATACAATACAACTAAAGAAATAGAAAAGACAGCTATTGGATCATCCTCTGAGGTTCCTACCTGAAGGGTAGGTACAAATCGCCTCCTCAGCACTCCACATCCACCCGTATCCTCTGCATACCGACACTCCATATGGTCCACCTCCAGGTACCATCCAGTCCTGGTACTCTCAGTCTCAGCCAGCGCTGTCTGTCGTCTACATCCAACACAACAAGGTGCGGGCATAGCCCGTGCAGGGGTGAGTATACCGATACTCAGTAGGGACCCCGAGACCCTCTAGGTCTCATAAAATCCATCAAGGATAAATCACAAAGTATGAAATAAACAGATAACCCTACTTAGGTATATGACCATACATATACCTAAGTTATCAAGTAATCCATCTCAATCATGAGGAAAACACAGAGGTAATGACTCAGCTCACACCAGTATTTATTCTAGGGGGGTATCGAGTAACATTACCAGTCACAATGTCAAAAACCTCGGCTGTTGGATGACTCCACCTCTATCGAGAACAGTGGGCCTGCCACGTCACACAGAGGTGCTTCCCACTAACCTTGGACTGCTGAGGTACTCCTCCTGTTGAGTACCATGGGTCTGCCGCATCACCAAGGCGCTCCCCACCGTGGGTCTACCGCATCACCAAGGTGATCCCCCTTGTGGCCTGCTGAGGTACTCCTCCTGTCGAGTGCCATGGGTTTTTCGTGTCACCAAGGCGCTCCCCACCGTGGTTCTGCCGCGTCACCAAGGCGCTCCCCACTAGGCCTGTCAAGTCACTCCGAGTCGAAACGGTCAACAGTTTTCAAGTCTCAGCCAGCCACTGGGTTCCTGCACTATGCTCACTCATCTCTGGGAGGATCTGCTCCACAAGCTACTGGTTGATACTCCAACTGTCATGAATTCCAACGAATAAGTATCTTAAAGGTCTTCCACATCATAGGGGTATCAATGCAACAGACGGCATGTCAATTAGACGCCCGGTCTGTGAGTTATTAGCCTTTTAGTTTCGAGGGCCTGGTTGGATTCGTGCTTGATCAAACCTAACCGTTCCCCATCTTAATCCAAAACTCTAGTGGGGTATACTCAAAGGGACCATCACGCTCCAAGATTTCCAGTGCCGTTGACGGTTCATCAAACGGACGTCCGGTGCCAAAGTTATGGTCGAAGGAGCGTAAATGGGTCGTAGTGGGCCTGGGTCCGGTCCAACCCGGCCCGGGCCGACCCGGTTCGGGTCGACCCGTTGGGTCTGGCCAGGCCCGCAGTGCGGCCTGGCCTATTGGGTTCGGCCCGGCCCGTTGGGTCCAGCCCGGCAGGCCGTGAGGGGTCGCGGAGGGCCGCGGGTGGCCGATAGGCCGCATAGGGTGTCATGAGGGCGCGAAGCCGCGGGGCGGCGGTCCGGCCGCGGGGCGGCGTCGGCGACCACAGACAGCTCAAAGGCCGAGGGGCAGTGTCGTTGAGTCGTTGCCTTCGTCACGGCCGGTGGTGGTGCCGACCACCGTTCTCGTTCCCCTTCATGGTTGGTCGCCATCCTCCACCATCGCGAAGAACACCATAATTCAACACAAGAATTATGGAGAGGACGATTCATGTTAGTTTGGCCCGCACTCTCCACATCAGAGCGGCAGCAAGCAACTATTATACTTGAATCACAAGAATATTAAGAATGGGTAAGGGGAATAATTCAAACACCCTCCCTTCAAGCTCCCGCAATTAAACATTCCTAATCCCGCAAAAGAAAAACATTCGCGGATCAATCTAAAATAGAGACTTGATCTTCATTTGTTGTTTTAGAAGAGAAGAACATGGGAATATAAAATCACTTTTAAATAAACCCCTACCTCGTTCGCTTGATGATGTCGACAAGGTCGTAAGGAAGAAGACGAATCATTGGGAAAAGATGGACGTCAGCGTCATCAGCGTTTTCCTTGATTTTCGGTTCGTGCGTCGTTGGAGATCCTTCGATGGAGTTTGTAGAAGAAATCGTCGAATGAGAGGCGTTCTTCATTGGAGAGCTTTTCTCCCAAATCTCCTCCTCTCCCAATTCCACCAAAATGAAATGGTAGCCCCAAAATAATAGATTATGTGATCTATTATGTTTGTTGGCATATAATTCAAATTGGGTTAATTAATCTCATAGGTTGGCACAATTAAAGAGGCACCTTGGTTTAATTATTGTGGAAGAGGGTTGGAATAATTAATATTAGAGGAGTTGAAGAGGCTCTCCCACATTTAATGAGGGAGTTGAGAGGTTTAGGCCTCGGGTGGTCCCCACCACCATAACCTCTCATGGGAGGTTAGGCTCGGGTGGTCCCCACCACCATAACCTCTCATTGGAGGTTAAGGTCTGGTGGTCCCCACTTCTCAACTTCCACATGGAGGTTTTAACAAATAAAATAAAAATAAAAGCTACACAACTTTATTTTTATTTTATTCATTCACGAAAAACCCAAAAACTAACTTCCACCCTCAACCAACTGCTGTCGAGGTGAATGTCTCTTTAAGCGAAAACCAGCGCTGCGAGTTCAATGGTGCCCTTGGATTTCAATTCCAAACACCGGTTCAAAATTTATAAAAACCCACTTGTATTTTTACTAAACGTACCCAAAATAAAGTTTAGAAATTCATTTCAGGCACTCCGGCCTTCAGAATCATGCGCCGTCAATTTTTGCGGACTCGTAAAATTTCCATTTATTTTAAAAAAAATTTACATGGAAATTACGGGTCTTTACATTATCCCCACCTCAGGGCTCTAAGTCCCCGTAAGCCACAAATCAAACTAGGTAAACAAGTTGGGGTACTGAGCACGCATCTGATCCTCCCACTCCCATGTGCTCTCCTGGAGTTTCCCGTGCTGCCAGCGAATGCGCACCAGAGGTATCGACCATCCACAAAGGACCTGCTCCTGTCGATCCTCAATCTCTACTGAAACCTTCATAAAAGTCTCCCCATCGTTGACGTCCAGCTCACCATGATCGATGATGTGAGAAGGGTCGTACACATATCTCCTCAGCTAGGATACGTGGAAGATGTCATGCACCCGGTGCAACCGAGGTGGAAGATCTAAGCGGTAAGCTACCTCGCCAACTCTACTGAGGACCTGAAAAGGTCCAATAAACCTTGGATATAACTTGCCACCTCGGCCAAATATCCACAAACCTAATCGAGGCGAGACCCGTAAAAAGACGTGGTCGCCATTCTCGAACTCCAGAAGTCTCTGTCTCCTATCAGCATATGACTTCTTCCTGCTCTGTGTAGTCTTCATCTACTCCTGAATGATCTGCACCTTCTTTGTGGTAGCCCATACCATCTCTGGTCCCACTAGTACTGACTCCCCTGGGTCAGTCTATCACAAAGGTGATATGCAAGATCGCCCGTATAACACCTCGAAAGGTGCCATCCCAATGGTGGAGTGATACTTGTTGAATGTAAACTCCACTAAATGCAAGTGATCCTCCAAGATGCAACTGAAGTTGAGGACACAAGTACACAACATGTCCTCGAGGGTCTAAATGGTCCACTTAGTCTGGCCATCCTTCTGAGGATGAAAGGCGGTGCTTAAACGAAGTTGCGTCCCAAAATCCTCCTCCAACCCCTTCCATAGCCAGGAAGTAAAACATGCGTCACGATCAAAGACAATCGTTAAGGGTACTCCATGTATCCACACAATCTCCTACACATAGAGGTGTCCCAAGCTCTCTACCGAACCCTTCTCTCTAATCAGTAGGAGGTGGGCCGTCTTGGTGAGTCGTTCGACGATCACCCAGATAGAGTCATGTCCCCTAGATGTACATGGAAGTCTTGTCACGAAGTCCATGGATATCGAATCCCACTTCCACTCTGGGACTTCTAAAGGTTGAACCAAGCCTTCTGGTACCTGATGCTCTACCTTCACTTACTAACATGTGAGGTACCGAGAGACAAACTCTGCTACTGATTTCTTCATTCCTGGCCACCAGTGCTGTCGTCGGAGATCCTGGTACATCTTCGCCACCCCTAGATGTACCGCTAGAGGGGATGTGTGGAACTCCCTCAAAACTTCCTCCTGAAGTGACACTGGTACCATGGTACATCCTCTGAAGAGGATGACGTGCTCCCCACCTTCATAAAATCCATCAGGTGCCTGTCCTATGGATATCTGAGCACGTCGTGCCTCGCAGTCAGCATCCCCACGTTGCGCCTCCCTGAATCATTGAAGAAGTGGGGGGTGGGGGTGACTGTAAGAGACTGAAGAAAATCTTCTTCATCTCTATCCACAAAGGATATCTGTAAAGCGGCCAGCTACTCCGTCGCCTCACCTAGCAGCTGTATACTAGATATCCTACTAAGTGCATCTGCAACAACGTTCCCCTTTCCAGGAGTATAGACTATCTCGAAGTCATAGTCCTGGAGGAACTGAAGCCAATGTCGCTGTTTCAGGTTCAGGTCCTTCTGGGAGAAGATATACCTGAGACTCTTATGATCAGAGTATATGGTAAAACGCTCGCCCATCAGATAGTGTCACCACATCTTTAAGGAAAATACCACTGCTGCTAAATCCAGATCATGGGTAGCATAGTTCTGATCGTTCTATCTCAGTTGTCGAGAACCATATGCGATCAATGGTCGCTCTTGCATCAGGACACATCTGATTCCAGTCCCTGATGCGTCGCAGTAAACTACGTACCCTATTCCCTCCTCTAGAAGCCTCGAGATGGGGGCACTAGTCAGCCTATGCCTCAGCTCCTAAAAACTTTGCTAGAATTTCTCCAACCAAACGAAGGGTTTCCCCTTATTCATCATGACTGATAGTGGTGCTGAAATTCTGGAGAAATCTGGCACAAACCTCTGGTAATATCCAGCCAAACCCAAGAAACTCCATACCTCCGTTACACTCCTGGGTGTCTCCCAATCAAGTACCGTCTCAATATTTGCTGGATCCACTGCAACTCCAGCCTCCGATATGACATGTCCCAAAAAGTGAACCTCTTGGATCCAGAACTGGCACTTCGAGAGCTTACCATAAATCTAGTGCTCTCGGAGTGTGCCCAGTACTACCTACAAATGATAGGCATGCTCCTCCTCAGTAGTTGAGTAGATCAGAATGTCGTCGATGAAGACCACTACAAAGTGATCAAGGTATGGCTGAAAGATATTTTTCATGAGTCCCATGAACACTGCTGGAGAGTTGGTCATGCCGAATGGCATAAACAAGAACTTGTAATGGCCGTACCAACACCTGAAGGCCGTCTTCTGCACATCCTCTTCTCCTACTCTGAGATGGTGATAGCCTGATCTGAGGTCTATCTTTGAGAACCAACGTGCTCCCTTCAGCTGATCAAAGAGGTCATAAATCCTTAGGAGTGGGTACTTGTTCTTCACGGTCACATGGTTCAGGTGCCGATAGTCAACACAAAGCCTTAAGCTCCCATATGCCTTCTTGGAGAACAGAATCGGGTCTACCCATGGAGAAACACTAGGCCAAATGAAGACCTTCCCCTGCAAGTCCTCTAGCTATACCCACAGCTCATGAAGCTCCGTGAGAGCCATCCAATATACTGGAGTAGATATCGGTACCGTCCCGGGGTACAAGTCAATGTAAAAGTCCACCTCTTTGCGAGGAGGTAGACCTGGGACATCATCAGGGAAAACATCCGCGTACTGGTCCACCACTACAGGATAGATCAAACTCTCCACATCAACAGCTCCGAGGGTAAGGCTAGACAACTGATGAGTGATCGACTACACTCTCTTCCGGGTAAGTCCATCCTGTGCTGTAAAGGCCCCCTTCTCGTCAGTAAAGGTAAACCTGGTCCAATCCGTGCGGACACACTGCACTTTGCACCTAATACAGTCTATCTGAGCATGGAATGTAGATAACCAGTTCATACCCAAGATGACGTCGTAAGGCCTCGATGCCGCTACTAGGAGATCCCAACCGAAGCTCTCGCCTCCTAGAGTAAGCTTGAACTACTGGAACCAATGCGTAATCGTCGAATCCACTCCTGTAGGAGTCTCTAGCCGTAAGGATCGATCCAACAGCTCTGTCGGAATCTCCGAGCTCTGAACGAGGGTAGTGGAAATGAAAGAATGACTGACACCTGTGTCTATAAGTACTACAGCTAAGGTGGAGTAGACACAGATCATACCTCGTATCATCTCCTGAGCGCCGTGATCATAGGCCTTAGATACCTAGAGTTGAGCTCTCCCCTGTCCACATGCTCTCTGCAGTCAGGGTGGACCTCCTGGTGGTGGTGGAAGTAACATCTTGAATCTTCGCTCACCGCCAACTACTCGGCTAGCTCCTCTGCCACGTCCGCCTGCTCCATGCGGACCTCCTCGGTCGAATCTCTGTCTCTGCCTGGGTGATCCTTTGACCGTCTACTGATCATCTGTACAGTAGTTCGGACAGTCACGAGCCATATGATCATGCTCATGCATGTGAAACACTTCCCACTCCTGGGATGATTGGATTTGCCTCGGGTTCCCCGCACAACCGATCCAGAGTCATGCGGTCGTCCACCTATAGGTATGGTCCTCTTGGACCTCTGTGATGACTGTCTACTTCCAGCTGCAGAAGACTCTGCTACGTGATGGATGGTAGTGGGTCTCGCTACTGGTGACTTCTCAACAAGAAAAATCTCCACCAAGAGGGCTCTCTCTAACACCCCTACCTATGTCGGGATGCTGAGTGAGATCATCGAAGCCCTGATCTCCCGCTTGATCCCCTGCTCGAAGGTCCGGACCCTGAAGAATGGGTCTCGTACCATATCGGTGGATTAACGTGAGAGGTTTTTGAACCTCGCTAAATACTGAGCTATAGTCATGCTACCCTAATGCAGATGAAGAAGCTCCTGTATGCGCACTGCGTGAAGAGTCTCTAGGATAAACTCTACCCAAAACAGACTCTCGAAGTCTGCCCAGAGAAGCGTCACCTCGTCATGAACCTGGAGCATCAAGATCCACCATCTGCCTGCTGCTGCCTATAGAAGGCTGGTGGAAAGGATCACCATGAGATTGTCTTGTGTCCCTACAATTCGGAAGACTCTCACCATATCCTCCAACCAATCCTCAACCGCCTGCGGGTCCATCTCTCCCCTGAACCTGGGTGGCCTCTAGTGCTGGAACTCATGCAACGCACTCAAGCGGCATGCACCATCTGCTACTGGGGCTGGTGGCATCAGTGGCCCAATGGGGAGTGGTACCGCTAGTGCCTCTGTTGGTTCCTCTACTGGAAAAGGGACCTGTATCGAGGCCTCGTCGCTCAATGGGCTATCAGTGAGTACAACTCTCAAAACCCTATCCGACTGTCTATGTGGAGGAATCTTGAAAATAAATAGGTGCACCATAGTTAATAAGTTATACTTGGTGAGATGACTCAATAGATAACAAATAAAAATCTTTAAAACACACACGTAATCAGTGTTTTTGTGCACTGAGTCAGAAATTAGAAGTCAGGGTCCTGGTGTATGGATACGTTGGCCGCCGCACCAATACTGGACTCCCTGAACTAAAAACCGCACTCACAAAACTTAACACTATTTCTGTTCAAAAGAAAGATCAGAGTCCTAGTTCTTCAGTAGAACTGACTCCTCTGATACCAATTTTTCATGACCCATCCCCCGGGGCCCGTTCCGTGACTACCCCAAGCCCGCCTTCCATAGGACAGGGGCTGGAGACAGCACCGAAGGCGTATTCCCTAAAACTGGGAAGGCATTTCCTTTAAAACCTGTAAGCACATGCAACCAAGCACACATAAAGATACGAACACAAGAAAACTGTATAACCAAAAGAGTCCGGAAAGTAAAAAGGGGGATGGAATACAAGCCCAACTGTAATGGTACAAGTACAACTGAAATACAATACAACTGAAGAAATAGAAAAAACAGCTACTGGATCGTCCTCCGAGATTCCTACCTGAAGGGTAGGTACAGATCGCCTCATTAGCACTCCACGTCCACCCATCTCCACTGCGTATCGACACACTGTATGGTCCACCTCCATGTACCATCCAGTCCTGGTACTCTCAGCCTCAGTCAGCTCTGTCCGTCATTTGAATCCAACACAACAAGGTGTGGGCATAGCCTGTGTAGGGGTGAGTATAACGATACTCAGTAGGGACCCCAACACCCTCTAGGTCTCACAAAATCCATCAAGGATAAATCAAAAAGTATGAAATCAATAGATAACACTACTTAGGTATATTCCCATACATATACCTAAGTTATCAAGTAATCCATCTCAATCATGAGGAAAACACAAAGGTACTGACTCAGCTCACACCACGATTTATTCTAGGGGGGGGGTATAAAGTAACATTCCCAGTCACAACGTCGAACACCTTGGATGCTGGATAAATCCTCCTCTATCGAGAATAGTGGGCCTGTTGCGTCACACAGAGGCACTTCCCACTAACCTTGGACTGCTAAGGTACTCCTCCTATCGAGTACCGTGGGTCTGCCACGTCACCAAGGCGCTCCCCACTGTGGGTCTGCCGCATCACTAAGGTGATCCCCCTCGTGGCCTGCTGAGTTACTCCTCCTGTCGAGTACCATGGGTCTACCGCATCACCAAGGTTCTCCCCACCGTAGGTCTTCCGCGTCACCAAGGCGCTCCCCACTGGGCCTGTCAAGTCACTCCGAGTCGAAACGGTCAGCAGTCGTCAAGTCTCAGCCAACCACTGGGTTTCCGCACTATGTTCGCTCGTCTCCAGGAGGATCTACTCCACAATCTACTGGTCAATACTCCAACTTCCACAAATTACCACGAAGAAGTATCTCAAAGGTCTGCCATGTCATAGGGGTCTCAATGCAACAGAAAGCACGTCAATCAGACGCCCGGTCTGTGAGTTATTATCCTTTTAGTCCCCGGGGCCCGGTTGGATTCGTGATCGATCCAACCTGACCATTCCCCATCTTAATCCAAAACTCTAGTGGGGTATGCTCAAAGGGACTGTCATGCTCCAAGATTTCCAGCGCCGTTGACGGTTCATCAAACGAACATTCGGTGTCAAAGTTATGGTCGAAGGAGTGTAAATGGGTCGTAGTGGGCCTGGGTCCAGTCCGACCCAGCCTGGGCCGACCCGGTTCAGGCCGACCCGGACCGGCCCGTTGGGTCTGGCCCGACCCGCAGTGCGGCCCGACCCTTTGGGTTCGGCCCGGACTGCTGGGTCTGGCCCGGTAGGCCGTGAGGGGCCGCGGAGGGCCGCGGGTGGCCGCGAGGCCGCGGAGGATGCCGCAAGGGCGTGAGGCCGCGGGGCGGCGGTCCGGCCGCGGGGCAGCGATTTGGCCGCGGGGGGGTGGTTCGGCCATGTAGTGGGGGCGGTCCGGTCGTGGGGCGGCGGTCCGGCCGTGGGGCGGCGGCGGTGGCCGCGGACGGTGCGGAGGCTGCGGGGTGGTGTCGTTGCGTCGTCGCCTTCATCGCGGCCGGAAGTGGTGCCGACCACCTTTCTCGTGCCCCTTCGTGGTTGGTCTTTGTCCTCCACCATCGCGAAGAACACCATAATTCAACACAAGAATTACAGAGAGGACGGTCTATGTTAGTTTGGCCCGCACTCTCCGCATTAGAGTGGTAGCAAGTGGCTATTATACTTGAATCACAAGAATATTAAGAATGGGTAAGGGGAATAATTCAAGCACACTCCCTTCAAGCTCCTGCAATTAAACATTCCCAATCCCGCAAAAGAAAAAAATTTGTGGATAAATCTAAAATAGAGAGTTGATCCACATTTGTTGTTTTAGAAGAGAAGAACATGGGAATATAAAATCACTTATAAATAAAAACCTACCTCGTTCGCTTGATGATGTAGACTAGGTCACAAGGAAGAAGACAAATCATTGGGAAAAGATGGATGTCAGTGTCGTCAGCATTTTCCTCGATTGTCAGTTCGCGCGTCGTTAGAGATCCTTCGACGGATTTTAGAGAAGAAATCATCGAAGGGGAGGTGTTCTTCATTGCAGAGCTTTTCTCCCAAAGCTCCTCCTCTCCCAATTCCACCAAATTGAAATGGTAGCCCCAAAATAATAGATTATATGATATATTATGTTTGTTGTCATATAATTCAAATTTGGTTTATTTAGGTTGGCACAATTAAAGAGGTGCGTTGGTTTAATTATTGTGGAGGAGAGTTGGCACTATTAATATTGGAGGAGTTGAAGAGGCTCTCCCACATTTAATGAGGGAGTTGAGAGGTTTAGGCCCCGGGTGGTCCCCACCACCATAACCTCTCATGGTAGGTTAGGCTCGGGTGGTCCCCACCACTATAACCTCTCATGGGAGGTTAGGGTCAGGTGGTACCCACTTCTCAACTCCCACATGGAGGTTTTAACAAATAAAATAAAAATAAAAGCTACACAACTTTATTTTTATTTTATTCATTCACGAAAAACCCAAAAACTAACTTCCACCCTCAACCAAATGCCGTTGAGGTGAATTCCTCTTTAAGTGAAAATCGGCACTGCAAGCTCAACGGTGCCCCCAGATTTCAATTCTGAGCACTAGTTCAAAAGTTAGAAAAACCCGCTCACACATTTATTGAATGTTCCTGAAATAAAGTTCAAAAATTCATTCTGGGCACTCCGGCCCTCGGAATCATGCGCCGTTAATTTTTTTGGACTTGTAAAATTCCCATTTATTTAAACAAAAATTTTACATGGAAATTCCGAGTCTTTACACTACTTGAGAATCATTCTTGAGACTCTTAGAATAAAAGAGTTATATGAGAATTTTATCTAGTGTGAATTCAGACTTCAAAAGGTTTATTTTCTTGGACATATTATCTCCACAGATGGAATATCAGTTGATCTTGTGAAGATAAAGGCTGTCCAAGAATGATTTATACCAATGAACATAACCAGGGTATGCAGTTTCATTTATTTGGAAGGTTAAGATCAGTGATTTGTTGAATTTTTTTCCTGATTTTCTAACCTGTTAATGAATATTACTCGTAAAGGGGTTAAGTTTATTTGGAAAAAGGAATTTGAATAATGTTTTTAATAATTGAAGAGGAGATTGGTGAATGATCTGATCTTGAATATACCATTGGGAAATGTGTGATTTTTGATATATAGTGATGCATTGAGGAAGAGACTTGGTTTTATCCTTTTTTCAGAATGATAGAGTTATTGCCTATGAATCAAGGTAGTTAAAAACTCATGGAATGAACTATCCTACTCACGATCTTGAGTTAGAAGCTGAAATCTTTACTTTGAAGATATATACCCTATATCTATGGTGAAAGATGTAAGATATATACAGATCACAAGAGTTTGAAATAGATCTTCTCACAAAAATAACTCAACATGAGGAAAATGAAATGACTCAAGGAAACCAAGGATTATTATTTCTCAATAAAATACCACCCAAGGAAGTCAAATAAGGTACAAGATGCATTAATAAGGAGGGATCATGGATTTCTGAACAAAATGAGGAGTGACAGGGATCCTATGTTCATAGATCTAGTAAATAAATATATGAGAATTATTAAGGGAAAAATCACTCTTTTTTCAAATGTTTTCCAAACCATAATTATTGGTAAAGATAAAAAGTTCTTAGTATGATGATGATAATTTTAAAAATAAAATTAAAGTTTTGAATGATGGGAAATTCCCAGAATTCATATATGAAGATGGCATTCTAAAATTTGGAAAGGGGATTTTTGTTCCATATATACTCAAGCTAAAAATGGAATTATTGGATGATGTTCATAGCTTAAATTTATTTATACACCTTGGTAGCACTGAGATGTATAGGGATTTGAGGGAAAATATTTGGTGGGATAATATGAAGTGGGAAATTACTGCTTATATGTCAAGATGTTTGGTTTTTCAATAAGTTAAGGTTGAGAGAAAGAATCCTAGAGGAGTCATGAAACCTATACCAATTCTTATATAGAAATGGGATTCCATTACTATGAAAATTTTCACTAGATTACCAAATATTACAAGAAATAATGATGCAGTATGATTTATTGTTGATCGACTTACCAAATTTGCAAATTTCCTCACTATAAAATAATATTTTCCACTAGATAACCTTGAACTAGTCTATATTAATAAATGTTTAAAACTTTATGGTTTACCTATTTCAATTGTGTATGATCGTAATCCATGAGTTATATTAAAATTATAGAAAATTATTCAGAAGGCTCTTGATACTGAGCCTTATTTAATCACCAATTATCACTCCCAAACTAATGGGTAGTCAAAAATGAATATCCAAACTTTAGAAGACATGTTGAGGTCCCACTCACATGACTTTCAAGGAATGTGGGATCAGTATTTACCTTTGGTAGAATTCACCTGTAACAATAGCTTCCATTTAAGTATTAAAATGACATTGTATGGAGAATTATATGGAAATGGATGTTGTACACCAACTTGTTGGGATGAATTTGGGGAATAGAATCTTGTAGACCCAAAATTTTTAGAGGAAACAATTACAAAGGTAAATACTATTCAAACTTATATCAAAGAAAATCAAAGTATGCAAAAGAGTTGTGTTGATAACTGGAGCAAAGATTTGTAATTTCAAGTGGGAGATCATGTTTTATTAAAGGTATCTCCATGTAAGGGTGTTATATGATTCGATAATAAAGGAAAACTAAGCCCCATGTACATTGGACCTTTTGAAATCTTGAAAAGAATTGGAGTTGTGGATTACCATTTGGTAATGCCACCTAACCTTTGTAAAGTACATAATGTGTTCCATATATATTTATTAAGGAATTACATGCTATAATTGATGCATATTCTCACTTATAAAGAAATATAATTGGAACCTGATTTATCTTATTGTGAAGATCCTATCCAGATTTTGGACACTATAGAACAATTGTTGAGGAATTAGATAACTAGGCTCATAAAGGTACTTTGAAAAAAATCATAAGATAAAAGAGGCGACTTGGGAACCTAAGGAAATTATGATAAATAACTACCAAAATATATTTATGAGGTGAAATTATAGAAATTTTGAGAATGTTTTTTTTGAATAAGGGAATAATTTAACACACCAATATTTTACGGTATGTCTCTTTTTAAATAAATTTAATCTCTTCAATAGCTTGCATTGCATGAAACACCATGTTCAAATGAACCATGATCTATTATTATGAAACTGTTATAACTAACCATTAAATCTTTGGGTATAAATAATAATAACTAAATTTTGAAAATTTTATTGTTTATACATTTATAGAATTAATTCATTGGTTACCAATTGATTAGAAAATTAAAAGAAGTATTTTTTTAAAAAACTATTTTTGGCATGGAATAAATTTATATCATAATAAACTGAATTAGCCACTAATGGAGAATTATTTTAGTGAAAATTATATATTATATATTCAATTTATTTTTAATATTCATATAATATTTTTACTTTTTATGGGATAAGAATAAATCCAATTTTATTCTTAAAAACTGTATTTTAGGAAATGTGTTTTTTATCACATTTTTTGAACTTATTTTAAAATTAATTTATGATAATTATAAGTATTTAATTTTATTAAATGGATTCTATATTTTTAATCATGAGGATCAAAATTAGTAAATATGACCCCTTTATTTTTAGACATTATGAATAGTAACCATGATAAATTTTATCACCATGGTAAAGGGTAAATCAGATTAATTTAGGTTAAAAATATTTTATAAGGACACAATTTTTCATCCTAATTATTATTAGATAATGGGGATTCATCCTTTAACACCTTATGCTCTAAATTTATTTTTTTAATGGACACTTGACCACAAAAATGACTTATACATTTTTTAAATCAAAGATAGTTATAAAATGTCACTCTCTTTGTTTTTAATAACTTTTATGCGTCCACATAGGAAAAAACAACATATTAATGAAACTAAATTACTATTTTGAGCTTAATTAAACTATTTTTATTATATGAATTTATTTTTAATTTTTATAAATTATATAGTTACCTTAAATGCTTGTGCAACGCTAATACAATATTTATTTAATTAACAAAAATAAAATAAAATAAATGTTTTTTAAAATATTATTTTTGATATAATTTGTATCAGTTAATGTTTCCAATGAATTTTATAGATCTATATAATATATCAAAGTGTTTTAAAAGAATTATATTTGAATTAACCCTTTATATTGATGTATTTAAAGTCAAATTAAATGAATAGTGTCAAAATTATGATGAAGAACTACCCAAATATATTTATGAGGTGAAATTATAGAAATTTTGAGAATGATTTTTTTGAATAAGGGAATAATTTAACACACCAATATTTTGAGCTATGTCTTTTTTAAATAAATTTAATCTCTTCTATATCTTGCATTGCATGCAACACCATGTTCAAACGAACCGTGATCTATTATTATGAGAATGTTATAACTAACCATTAAATTTTTGGGTATAAATAATAATAAATAAATTTTTAAAAATATATTGTTTATACATTTATAGAATAAATTCATTGGTTATCAATTGATTAGAAAATTAAAAGAAGTGTTTTTCTGAAAAACTATTTTTGGCATGAAATAAATTTATATCATAATAAACTGAATTAGTCCCTAATGGTGAATTATTTTACTGAAAATTATATATTATATATTCAATCAATTTTTAAAATTCATATAATATCTTTACTTTGCATGGGATAAGAATAAATCCAATTTTATTATTAAAAACTATATTTTATGAAATGCGGTTTTATCACATTCTGTGAACTTATTTTAAAATTAATTTATGCTAATTATAGGTATTGAATTTGATTAAATGGATTCTATATTTTTAATCAAGAGGCTCAAATTTATTAAATATGACCCCTTTTTTAGACATTATGAATAGTAACCATGGTAAATTTTATCACCTTGGTAAAGGGTAAATCAAGTTAATCTAGGTTAAAAATATTTGATAAGGACATAATTTTCCATCCTAATTATTATTAAATAAATGAGATTCATCCTTTAACACCTTAGGCTCTAAATTGAGTTTTTTAATGGACACTTGACCATGAAAATGGCTTATATATTATTTAAATCAAAGATAGTTATAAAATGTCACTCACTTTGTTTTTAATAACTCTTATGTGTCCACATAGGAAAAAAACATATGAATGAAACTAAATTAATATTTTGAGCTTAATTAAATTATTTTAATTATATAAATTTATTTTTAATTTTTTTAAATTATATAGTTACCTTAAATTCTTGTGCAACACTAATATAATATTTATTTAATTAGAAGAAAAATAAAATAAACGATTTTTAAAATATTATTTTTGATACAATTTGATTGATTTAATGTTTCCAATGAATTTTATAGATATATATAACATATCAAAGAGTTTTAAAATAATTATATTCGAATTAAACCTTTATATTGATGTATTTAAAGTCAAATTAAATGAATAATATCAAAATTGACAAAAATGATATTTTATCCAAATAATATTTTATTAAATTATTTAAAAAAAATAAAATTTTGAAATAATACAAGGTGGATATTTTATGGTAAAAAATATCATAACATGGATATTTATGGGTCAATTTTAACCTTATAAGTAAAAATTACAACTCTTTAATATGGAAAAAGTTGTTATAATTGTTAAAATTAAAATTGATTAACTATGAGTTAATCAAAATAATAAGGTTTAAAATGACCCCAAAACTTATCTAAATTATATTTATTGATGGTATTAGAACTATATCCTACCTTATATTCGAATCTATTTCCATTTTGAGGCATTTTGAATAAGAATTAATTTATTATAATTTAATCTTTTGATAAATTCTAAAAGTGTCCCTCACCTCAATTATAAAAGGGAACCACCTCCCTCAATTATTCACCCCACATTGAGCTATATAACTTGAAAAATACTTTCCCATTTCTCTTATAAACATAATTATCCAAGTTCTTTAGGTTATAGTATCCCTACACCTAAATGTCCTGAAGGCCTTATTTTTATTTTATTGATTTTTGATAACCCCCCTTTCAAGGGATGAGGGGGAACCCTAACAAGGCCCATAGGCTTTAGAGATTACATGACTCATAGGTCTTAGGAAATATACAGACTATACCTGGAACTTCTCCTCCCAGCTTCTTCATCGTGATATCAGCTCTCCACCTTCGCATGGCTGTTCAGCTAGGCTTCCTGTGCAAGTACAGGATGGTCCTGATGGCAATGCCATACCCCCTCTTTCTGAAAAATCCTCTTAGCTTCTACTCTGGTGAATGTGCCTACTCTAAATCCCCATCTGGAGTCTACTCCTTGTATAGTATTTCTGATCATTTAAGCATAATTTTAGGTGGCCCAAAGGCCTTGAGGTGGCCCGAAGGCCTTACTGGCCCAAAAGACTTGGGTGGACTTAAGGACTTAAAGGACCTAAGGCCCAAATCGGTGGCCTGAAAGCCCAAACTGATGAATAGTTCCGGCTGCTACAATACTGAACAGTGTCTGCTACATTATCTTCTAGAGTACTGCTACAGTACTGCTATAATACCCCCATAAATATGTCTCCGTCCAGTTTTAAACTTGGGTCTCCTAGATTCACTTGCCGATTCCTCACCAACTGGGCTGAGGCGCTTGTGCTGGTCTCCCAAAAATACTAATTTTAAGTTCTTTAATAAGGATCTAAATAAGATCTTCTGAAGAAGAGGTAAATTGTCTTACCCAACCTATTTAAATTTATTTTTTCTTACACCTCTTATAAATATCTATAATATATCAAAAAATAATAAATTCAATATATTCAATTTAATAAAATGTTTTTATGATTATGAAACCACCATTATCCACCCTCTTTCCCATCAATTGGGAAGTGAAAGTATCACTCGTGCGTACGTATGACTTACCATCTCCACGCAGTGATACAATTCATTTTTCATTACCATATTTTATGGATGAGAATTATGATAGGTTTAATATTTATATATTATATTTATAAAATAATTATAATTATTAAATAATAATATAATATATACCTTCTTACATTCCAAACTGTTGGTAAATGATAACGCCGCTCGTGCACACGTGTGGACTATCACCTCTACGAAGTGATGCGATTCATTTTTCATTTATATTTTACATGGATAGTAATAAGGATTTATTTTATGAATATATATAATTTATATGATATAATAATTAATCTATAAATTATAATTATTATTTACCCTTCTTTATTTCCATCCGTAGAAAATGAAAATAGTGTTCATGCGTACGTACGACCTACCGTCTCCATGAATGGTGTAATGCATTTTTCTATCTACAAATTTAATTGATTGATTTAAATACATATATAATGAATATATATTATATTTTTATCATTATTAAAATTATTTATATGATTTAATATTGATCAAATTATAAATACCAAAACTATCAAACCAAAACATACATGAAAAACAAAACAATTGCTAACCAAAACAACGTTTTTTAATAAAGAATTGTTAAGAAATGCATGATAAAAGATTATAAGTATGTCATAAATGGTATGATATATATTATTATGGTTATATAATATATTTATAATAAATATATATTTATTATATAGGAGGTTTGAAAATGTATGAAGGAAGACATACCTGAGGTAAGAGTTTATCTCACAATCTCATCAATATTCAGGATTATTTATGATTAAGTCTCCATCAGGGAATATTTTTCTCACATATCAATATTTTCTACAAAATTTTTTAAATAATATTTTTAATTCTATCATATGATTTTTAAAGTTATTTTAACCCATATTTTACTTATTAAAAAACAGTTTGAAAGGAATCTTCTTATCATTTTCTGAATAAGGTACTTTTTAACTTTTCTAAAAAAGTGTGAAAGGAATGTTTTTTAACTTATAAGGAAAGAAAATATTTTTACCACCTTTATGAATAATATTTTCTTTAAATATTCCATTAGATTTTTACAAGGTTATTTTTAAATAAAATCCTTTCCTTCATAATTTTACAGTTTTAAAAAAATAAGTGATTTTCAAAGTGAAAAGGTTATTTTCCTCATGAATGTTTTTAAAGAAATTTTATGGTATTTATATTCATACAAAAAAACTTTATTTTAATTATTCTCAACTAGTTATATGTTATGATGATACCATTGTTATTATTTCTCTAGATGTTTTATGATCTTTTTGATGGAGGATATACTATTTTGATACCATTCACTATATTACCTTAAATGGTTTAAGATTATATTTATTGATTGGGGAAATTTTTATCACTTCATAAGATAGTTTCAATAAAATTTTTATATTTATTATGTTTCACCCCTTTAATATGAGGAATTAATTGAAATTAGTAAGTGATGGGTGGGGCTCGTTATAGCCCCTCGATACATCGGTAGGTCTCATGAGAAAAACTAGCTTGGGTATTGGCTGAGGCCTTACCCATTTATGTAATATGTCTTGGCACAAGGCCTTGAAAGTATTTTTATGATGTCCAACATTTTTAATTTACTTCATTATGATATTTTTTATTTATTTCCATGTGATTATTTTATTAGTTATGATATCCATGTATAAGTTTTTAACTTATTTGATTATGTAAATATTTGATTTAAATTTATTTATTTTCATATTATTCAAGCCTTATTTAGTTTCCACTGTAATCATACCCTTACCGAGCATCTAATATCATCCTTTTTATTTTGTTTATTTTTCCCAAGGATTCCAAGAATTATATTGTGAATGATATTCAAGGATAATCTAGGAGAATAATGGTGTTCTCAAAGGAAATACTATGTTTTATTTTATGTTTTCAATAGTAATGTAAGATTCAAGTATGTATCTTGTTTTCCAAGACTAATAAAATATTTGTTCATTTGAGATGAAATTATTTGTGTCTAATGCTAATGTAATAAAGTAACCATAGTCTTTGGACTATTGAGGTTGGAATATTTACATAATATTGGTGCAACGACCAATGTATCCAATCATTAAGACTCCGAATACCTGTTTGTCACTTGGTATACTGATACATTGGTTGTAGGGAAACTAATGGTATATGCATCATATAGTATTGAGTATATTGACTTTCATGTCCTTCTTGATTCAGTTTCCTAGATACAGTCTTCTAACCATGGAACATCTTGTTACTTTCAGGATGCCTTCACAATGATAGCCAACTAGGATACTAATACAAGATCATGACAATGATCAATTGAGTGATGAGGCCTCAATTTCAGGACCCACTCATAAGGTGTTTCCTCAAGGAAGACATAGAGTAGTTCCAACACCTATTGAGTAGTCAATAGTTCTAGTAGGCCAAGATGATGATGTGCGCATGCTTAGTGTGTTACATGAGTTTTAGTGATGGTGAACACTAAGGTTTCACAACTAACATACCATCAAGATATGGAGGATTGAATTTAGGTGGTGGTCTAATTATTTAGAATTATTTGGATCCCAACTAATTATATGGTTGTGCTTATGACCAATATTTTTCATAGAGCAGTAGAGAAATTTTGGACTCTAATCACCCAAACTCATGAAAAGGCGATGCTATCATGGTTATGCTTCTAGTAGTTGTTTTATGATGAGTATTCCCCTTAAAGTTTTCACTCTATATGGATTTAGTAGCTTATTAAGCTATAGTATGGTGATATGTCAGTTGTTGAGTATGCCATGAGGTTTACTGACCTCACATGTCACTATCTCTATATGGTGTGAGATGGATACTACCATGCACAAAAGTTTGAATAGGGACTTCACAGAAATATCCATGATAGCATATTCTCCTTATACATTCCCACTTATGCTGGAGTGTTGGAGTAGGCCTTGGTTATAGATAAATTCCTAATAAAGGGACATCGGGTGGCTAGATCCGACAATGGACATCATGGGGATGATTCATCTGCAGTGGGAAGTAAGTGTTAGATGTTAGGATCTTGGAATTGGAGTTATACTCATGAATGGACTCATACACATGGATCTACATCACATGGTTTGAACAAAGGATCTAGTTAGCCAGGAAAGGGGAGATGCTATACTTGTGATGAGTGAGGTCACATGGATTGTAATTGTCTGACCCAATGTGATGTGGATGGTGGTCAGGAAATGGATAGAAATCTACGACAGATGTAGTTTCATGATCAAGGATCTCCTAGGCATGGTCAGGATAGCCCCTAGGGAGGTTCTACTGATAGAGGTACAGGTGGGGATATGGAGGGAGGAGCTTCTAGTGGAGGATGATGCTATTATTTTCTCCCACCACTACCACCACTAGGTGGACCAAACCAGGCTCATAGGGCTAGAATTAGAGGGCACATGTAGTTTTAGGATATGGAGGGATATTATTAGGCTTCTCAAGAGATGATTCAAGGTATTATTTATGTCTTATATGTTTTATATATAGTACATGTATAAATAGGTGTAGGTCATTCCTTTATCTCAATATCCCTTGTGCGAGAGATAAAGTTTCCCATTGAGTCTTTATACCAATATATATGTCCACAGGTTCTGATTGGGAGTGATTCCTATATTTCAAACATCTATCTACAATGCAAGTTGGTGCTTAGTGGAGAGAGTTTCTCATGGGAATTCTTGGTCATTATGATGGAACCTTATGACATCATTATAGGCATTGAATGGTTGTATATGGTACATTAATAGATATATTTTTATCACAAGAGAGTTAGATTCCTTTATAATGATGGGAAGAGTCTCTCCTTTATGGGTGAGAGATATTTTATGGCTAAGCGAGTGGGGATCAAAATCATGAAGATGTAACCTATCACCCATCAGTTGATGAGTTTTTCCCTTGGTGTACCAGACTCTTTAGGAATCTAGATTCCAACTACAATGGAGGATTATAAGGATGTATTTCCTGAATATGTCCCAGGACTACCTCTAAGAGAGTATAATGAATTTTTCTTCAACTTGAACTCTAGTATCGCATTGATATCATCTATAGAATATTAGATGGCCCCTATTGAGATTCTAGAGCTGTGGGAGTAGTTGGAAGACCTTCGAGAGAAAGGTTTTATCAGGATTAGTTTATCCCCTTGGGTGTCTCTAGTTTTGTTCATGGAAAAGTGAATGATATCTTGATTATTTGTGTTAGATATCATCTCTTGAATTAGGTAATGATCCATAATAAGTACCCATTACTGGGGATTAATGAAATTTTTGACTAGTTTAAAGGTACGAGTTTGTTATCAAAGATCGATCTCAAGTCTAGCTACCATCAGTTGAGGGTTTTCATGGATGATATTCTAAAGATGGAATTATGATGTCACTACAGACAATGTGAGTTCCTAGTGATTCCTTTTTGTGTGAATAATACCCCCACTATGTTCATGGATCTTATAAACTATATTTTCTAGCCACACTTGGACTGATTCTTAGTTTTCTTTATTGATGACTTTCTCATATACTCTATATATAAGGAGGAGTATGCAAATCATTTGAGGATGGTCTTTGACTTACTTCAAGAGAACCAAATTTATGGAAATCTCTCAAAGTTTCAGTTTTGGATATGATAGGTTCACTTTATGTGGAATTTCATCTTTGGGAATGATGTAGCTACAGATCTGATGAATATTGATATAATGCTTTCCTAGGAACCACCCAAGACAATTTTGGAGGTGTAGAGTTTTCTTGGTTTGGAAAGATAATAATATAGGTTTATGGAATATTTTTCCAAGATAGAATCCCCTTTGGCCTCCTTGACATGGAAAGGGAATCCATTTCCCTAAACTAAGTAGTTTTATAGATCATTTTAGGAGAATAGGTAGAGGTTGATCAGTAATCCTATTCTAATACTACCAGAAGAGGGTGTTGAGTATGTGGTGTTTTGAAATGCCTATGGATCTGGGATCAGTTGTGTGTTGATGTAGAGGTAAGAATTGATCAATTTTGGGTAAAGGTATTTGAGACCCCATGAGTATAATTACTCAACCCACAACTTAGAGTTGGTAGTGGTAATCTTTTCCCTGAATATGTTGAGACATTATTTTTTGGGTGAACATTTCTTTGTTTACTCATACAACTAGAGTCTTAGGTACATCTTCACCTAAAGAGATCCCAACCTAAGATAGATGAATTGGTTGTATTTTATATAGGAATATGAATTTGAGATAGTCTATACTCCATGGAATGTCCACGTTGTTGTTGATTCCCTTAGTAGGAAATCCTATTCTCACTTGGTGGAAAAGGCATCAGAGTAGTTATCCTCGTTTCAGCTGAACCTAGTGGAGGAGAGGGGTGTATCTTATCTTCAATTTATGGTGGTGACTCCACCACTTATTTATCACACGATATAGTCCTAGTTAGGAGACATCGACTATGAGGTTCTACATGAATAGATATCCTCAGGAGATGTATCAAATAGATTTTATGAAGGAGGCAAGCATGTCATCCTTTTACAAGAATGGATGGTGATTCCAATCATGTTTTGTGAGGAGGTGTTGATGGAGTTTCATATATCCCCTTTGGTTATACATATAGGTGTGGTGAAGATGTATAGGGACCTTCAGTGGTAATTTTGGTGGGCTAACACGAGGAATACCATTGCTGATTTTTTCCCTCAATATCTCACATGTCAGTAGGTAAAGGCCAAACATTTGGTTTCTATAGGTTTGACTCAACCTCTTAAAATCCCACAAGGAAATTGGTATTACATATAGATGTATTTTTTGATGAGGATTATGTGGATAGTGAGAGTCCATGATGCTATCTTGGTGATTGTTGAATGACTTACCATGTTGACACACTTTCTTTCCATTTAGGAGTAGTATTCAGTAGAGACTTCAGGGTAATTGTATATGTGTGAGATCATCTAGATTTATGGGGTACCTAGGGTGTTAGTATCATACCATGATGATTAGTTAAAATCATAGTCATGGAGATGATTACAAGAGGCTTTTAGGACCCATTTTTAGACGGGCACAACATTTCACCCTCAGATAGGTGAACAGAATAAGTGAACCATCCAGGTGTTGGAGGATACACTGAGATCCTGTGTGTTATAATTTATCCAAATCTATAACGATCACTTTACATTAGAAAAGTTTTATTATTGGTCCAGAGTTGGTGTATGAAATGAAAGAGAAGGTTTAGGTGATCCATGAGCATATAAGGATAACCCAGAGTTGATAGAAATTTTACACGGATCAACATAATAGGATATTTGAGTTTGAATAGGGAGACTGTGTTTTCTAGAGAATCTCCCCATGATGAATATTATAGATATTTATTCAGGTAAGTAATCTATCCTTGAGGTTCATTAGACCATTACAGATCCTAAAAAGGTTTATAGAGAGTCCTTACTAATTGAACTTACTCCCATAGTTTGACCGCATGCATGAAGTCTTCCATGTGTCGCAGTTGAGGAGATACATGCATGACATGTCGCATGTCATTGACTAGGGAAAGCTGGACATTGAGGATAGAACCACATTCATGGAGTACCCAATGGAGATCGAGGAATGAAAAGAGTGAATCCTATGTGGATGGACCATTACTATGGTTTGAGTGCTTTGGTAGTATGGGAGCATGCATGATAACTCATGGGAGAATGAGTTCCAGATGCATGCACAATATCCCCACCTTTTTGTGTAGGTTATGATTTTGGGGGTGAAAAACCTTAAAGGAGGAAACAATGAAATGAATTTAGTTTGTATCGTTTTATCCTTTGAATATTTCTATATATATCTCTGGAATTTTCCTCAGAGTTAGTGCTGTGTTTGGGTGTCACAGGACCCTGGAATTAATATATTAAAAATATTAATATATATTAAATCACATGAACATAAATTTTCTAAATAAATGGTTTCCCCATTTATCAAGACTTCATATGTGAAATTTGATAGCATGGTTGTTTATGGAATGTGAGGTTTACCCTAGGTGCAATATAAAGTTGGTTGGCATCGGGTGTTCAATTGAAGGCAATCATTGGTGGGTGTGTTAAGTGAGTTAATTTATTTATTTAATGGATAAACCTAATTACCTCCCTCTATATAGGATTTGTTATGAAAAATCCCTAGAGTTAGCTACATAAACTATAGAGATTATATAGTAGGAGGAGATAATTGGCATTGGAAACTCAAGGATTTGAATCGGAAAGAGGCAATCATGGGGAATATTCAAACTAATGAAAAACACAGTAGTATCATCATTTTCATCACTAGTGGACATGTTCTTCACCAACTATTGATATTTTCTTGAGGCAGGTCATGTTATTTCATGTATTTTCTCCCTTTTTAATGATTTTAGAAACATATATTTTATATATACTTTTATATTTTAGCGATTTTTTTTCTTCACATGAGAATGAATTTAAATTGAGTTCTTAAACCAAGTTGTTTATATTTATTGTGACTTAATTTCACCATTGTTTTACATTATATAATTATTGTATTGGATCACACTGACCAATAATGTTTTTCACTTCATTATTTTTCTTCTCCACTATTGTTCTTCATCATTGGCCCATGGGGTTGATGATTCAACATTGTTATGACATATTCGAGCATAATCAAACCCACATATTTATGGTGGATGCATGAATTAATTGAGATAAATGTTTTTTAGATGGATTAAATAATGTTGTGGGATTAAGGTAAAGGAATAAGGGATTGGGACTCCCATACGATGATGAGAGGCATAGGGAATCCCCCCATAGGTAATTAGAGTTATGATTTCTAGCCATCGGAGGCTAGGAATCGATGTTCAGAGGCTTCCCCCTTCATTTTTGGAAGATTTTGGGTATTCAAATAGCGAGGAAGGAATAAAAAATGAATATTTGGCATCATCATAAAGATAATTTTGTTTTTATAAACTTCTAAAATACACAACATGTAGTTCAGAGTAACACACACTTTATAGAACCTTACTGTGATAGTTAGGGTTTAACGGGAAATAAAATATCACACATCATGTTTCCATACCACACATCATGTGATTAAATATAGGTAGCTCAGTGTATAGCCCAATATTACATGGGCACAGACATGGATAGGTATACAAGCACAACCAGGGTACACAAACACATACATGACTAGAGTAACCAGACACGACCAGAGCACCTGAGCATGAATAAAGTACACGAGCATGACCATAATACATGGGAATGGGATAGAGCACATAGGCATGAGTCATATTACACATGCATACCTAGGTTATCCAAGACACACTGTGTATACCCTATACTCATCATATACTTTTACCAGGGACTTCTAGCATGTGCATATCCTTCTTCAAGACTTGGATATGGTCTCAGAAATATCCCATCCTGAACCTTTATTCACATAGAACATGACCATGGCCTTTATTTTGGCATAAAATATATGACACGATGTGTTGCAATTCTGATACTTCCTTCAATGATCCTTGTATGATGTCAGTGATCGGGTTTAAACATCAGAGATACTAGGGTCTGTACTCTCTTTTCGTACTAGGGTGAGGGTCCCCATACTCTTTACACAGGTAGAGTCAGTAATCCACCATACTCTAGTGTGTTCAAGTCATCTATCTATAGAGTGTTAATCCACCATCGTCATGCTCTGATGGGGAGCATGTCCTCCATCGAAGCTAGTGATCCCTCAACTTTAGAGCACAATAGCAAGGATCATACCCCACCACTCTGAATCTTGTGAGGTTGCATGTGGTGCTGAGGATCTGAGATGGACCTTTTGGGGATGCAAGTTGACTCATCATTTTTAGTTTTATGTGGAGATAGAGATCCCCATTATCTCTTTTCTTTGGTTTCTTTTGATTATTTGTGATGTTGATTTTTCCTTACCCTCTTGCTTATGGGTTGAGATAACCATTGCTATTTCTATTTCCCCCTTATTGGTTTTTAGGGTATCCTACTAGGTATTTATATACTCACCCATAAATGGAATTTTCTCACATATTTTGTGTATTATATAGTTGACAGGAAGATCAATGGTGATATTGGCGTACCTGGTTTTGGTGGAGCATAGCGGTTCTTGGTGCTAACTATGTTGGGTAGTCGACCTTGGATATTGTGATTCGATCTCTCTTCAATCTTTCTCTCTTTCCATTTTTTAGGTTGAGACCTATTTTATGGGTTGGAATGTATTTTACCCTTTATATCTATTATATTACCTTGGATTCACATTGATGTATTTCTTATAGGTTATTTCATGCAAGGTTTACACTCTCGATACTTTATTATTTATTATATCTCTGCACTGTTTCATAGAGCTGGGTATGTTCATGCATACATGTACTTAAGATAAGGCCCCCATTTTAGTGTTATGCTTACTCAACTCTTGTTACTAACCCCTAAAAAACTTGAGGTGGGATTGGTGTGTCACACTTAGCTTGTTTCCATCTAGGTAGGCCCCAGTGGGTCGAGTCATGACAAAGAGACCTAGTTTATTTAGTAAATTAGATATATAACACATTAACTTGAAATAGGGATACAAATACATTATTTAAAAACTCTATAACAGAAGGTGAGAATCATACTCATGAACAATGAAGAATGAAATAATATGGTAAATTATTTCATGTGATTCAAGAGGCATAGAGTATTTACATAGAAAGGTGAGAATCATATTCATGAACATTGAATCATTACATAATATGGTAACATCAAGGAATCATAATAATGTGACAACAACATAAAACATTATATCATAAACATAAGTCAAGGCTAACCATTGAGAAATAAAACATAATGTGTTTAGTTTAACCACCTATTCACCATACATAACATCTCATTAGATAATAACATTACTTAATGAATTATAGGGATATATAATTATGGTTCCACCTATTTTATTCATATCATGTACATGCATTTGTGTGTCATATATATCATATAACATAAGAATGTCTTTCATCACTTTTAATACCATGATTAAGTAGTGTGGGTTACATACATGGAATTACCTAATCAATGAAGAATAGTTACATCTAGGTTAATACCCTTGAATGAAAGTAGGATTGGGTATTCACAATATAAAAGTTTGGCATGGAAAATCACGGGATAATTTCAGTAGTATAATGGGTATATATAAAGGTTCAGGAGAGGTATTAATGAGAGAGAAATGTGGTATCTCATTAGTTGGACATCATATGGAAAATAAAGGTATGTATAAAATCACCTGAAAACATAAAAAATTTCGAATCAAAAAGCTAAATATAAATAAGGTGTTTGAATGGAAAATAAGGGAGAGAGATCCCTTACTTTGACATAATAATGACTTAGGTATAAGTTATAATGAGAGGGGATAAATAATATATCATTATTATAACATCAATTTTATAGTAAATGCATATTTATAAACACATTAAAATATAATTAATTGAGATTAAAAAGGCTAAATACAATGGAATTACTTGAATGAAGAGGAAGAGGAAGAGAATCACTTACTTTGACATCATAACAGCATAAGTAAATGTTATAATGAGAGGAAAAAATATATCATTTTTAGAATATAAATTGGGTAGTAAAGGGATATTTATAAACACATTAAAACATAATCAATTAAGATTCAAAATTCTGAATGAAAAGGAAGCACTTGAATGAAGAGGAAGAGGAAGAGAATCCCTTACTACGACATAATAATGAAATATGTAAAGGTTATAATGAGAGGGAATAAATAATATTGAATTATTATAACATAAATTGGGTAGTAAAGAGATATTTATAAACACATGAAAAAAATAATCAATTGTGATTCAAAATTATTAATATAAAGGAAGCATTTGAATGAAGAGGAGGAATAAGTGAATCCCTTACTTGGGAGGTTGCTTCTAAAAGCTTGGTAGGAACTTCTTAAGAGCTTGCGAACACTATGGGAGGGATTTAGAGAGGGATAGGGAGAATAAAGTCTTGATCAATGGGTTCTGAGTGAATAGTAATGAGAGGTTAAGTGTGTGTTTATATCTAAATAAAATGTAATTCTTTATTAATTTCTAAACATAGGTTTTGGACTCTAAGTAATAAAATAATAAAAAAACACAATCATTTACATGGATTTTGAACATGTTTTCCACCAAAGAGGAGTGGTTTCCAATATTAAATTAGGTAAAGAACAAAAATATTTAAAATAATACCATTCTTGATTTTGAAACGAGTTATGTTCATAAAAAATTATTTTTAAAACCTTAAAAATATAATATAGGTTTTGGAGGATTCATTGTGGGTTTGTAAAATTAATCAAATTACTTAAAAAATAAATTATTTTAAATGGAAAAATTATTTTTGGATGAGGATGAATTTTATAATATTTATTACATCAATTTTATACCAATATTATTTCATTATACTTACCGTATATTTATACCTATTTAATTTTTACCCAAAAATTCAACTGTCTCGGGAAATTATGAAAAATTCAACACTGGATAATTTTTATGTTATGATTTCAAAAATGATATTTATTTTACCAAATTAATTTCCCAAAAAACAATAATGTGTACTTTTAAATAAAAACCCTTATTTATTGAAAAAAATATTAGTATTTATGTCAAAAATAACTTTCTTACCCATAGAAAAATTAAAAAAGACTTCATTAAATTATATTACTATTCATATATAAATAAAAATTGGTTTGTAATATTATTTCATGAAAATAAATTTTATTTAAAATTTTATATTTATTATAAAATATCGTTTTAATTGAAAATATATATTTTCCAAAAATAAAATTTTGGTTTCTTTTATCAAAATATACTTTTTATTAGGATTATTCTAAATCAAGTGTATCAAATAATAATGAAAAATTAATTAATATAATCATTATTTTATCATTAAAATTTGAATACACAAATTCACACTACTAGGGTCAGGATACATAACCCCTTATTAGACCAACATACGCTCTACAAGTAAGGTGTGTGATAATAGTACTTTCTTGGGGGTGGTTAGACAAACATAGATTGGGAGGTGATCTCTATAAGCTTGAAATCATCTCATAAATGATTCCATTTGAGTTTTAATTATTGTATCTTGGCTTGATATTAGTCAAGGGAGAATCCTAGTGATTCCATATCCCTAGAAATCTCTGAAAAATAGGTTTCATAAGGTACAATCATACTAGTTGAGGCCATCACTTATTCCTTATGTGGTAATTAGATTTTATTATAACCTATAATATATATTAATATTAACAGTCTTTGTAGAATGACTATATCAACAATGGCTATGATTTTTAACAATATTTTAATCCCAATTATTAAATTATGGTTATATTTTATAATGGTCTAGAATAAAAAATGGAAAAAATAGTGCATGTTTTTTCTATAACTATATTACTTAATAAGGTATTTATTCATTTATAAGAGAAACTCATTTATAAAATTCTAGTTTGTTACATTTTCCCCCCTATAGAAATTTTACCCTAAGGATTTCGTTTCATACACTAAAACAAATGAGGGTACTTATTTTTAATTTCCTTTTATAGTTCCTATATTGCCTCCTCAAACTTATGGTTTCACCATAGTACATTAACTAGGTGATTTGTTTTGTTTCGTCTCAAAATTCTAAGATATTCACTAGATACTTATCATATGAAATATTTTTCTCCAAAGGTACAAACTTTGGATTCAGTACATGTGATGGGTCTGGTATGTACATTCTTATAAGGGATACATGGAACACATCATGTAATTGAGATATGTTATGTGGGAGTGATAGTTGATAATCCAAAACTATAATGTGACCAAGGATATAAAAGGTGATGATGTATCCAGGACTAATCTACCCCTTATTCCCAAACCTCATGAATTTCTTACATGGTGATATATGAAGGAACACCTTATCTTCAACCTCAAACTCAAGGACTTGTTGACATGTCTACATAGTTTTTTTGTTGACTTTATACGAATTTCATATGAAACTGAATTATTTGAACCTTATTTTTCATCTCTTGGATAATTTCGGGACCCATTATCTTCCACTCTACAACTTTATCCCAACATGTTGGACTCTGATACCTCTTCCCATAAAAATCCCTATAAGGATCCATTTGAATTCTATAATGAAAACTATTGTTATATAAGATTTACACTAGGGGAAGGTACTGATCCTAAAATACTTGGAAATCCATTGAACATGATATTATAATACCCTCTAGAGTTTGAATGGTTCTATAAGATTAACCATCCATATGAGGGTGATAAGTAGTACTAAAACTAAACTCTATATCCAACACTTATTGAAGGATTCCCTAGAATCTCGAGGTCAACCTTAGATCTTGATCATATATAATAGAGAGTTTTACTCCATGAAACCTTACCACTTAGCTAATTTATATCTTGAAAATTTGTTCAAGAGACAAATCTTACTTGATATCAATGAAATGCACTAACTTTTGTAAGGTGATTGATTACCACCCAAATGGTGTTATGAACTTTAGAATTCCTAGGGAGTCCTATGAAAAAACCCATAGTTATGTTTTTAAATTTCCATGATGGTATGGGAGATGGTTGCATCATACCATTAAAATTATATCATTCAACCTTGACTTGTTGGCATACCAAGCATCAAGATACAAATTCTGAAATCTCCCTCTTCTTGTTTTCCTACCCAAATTTTTTGATCAAATATCTATACATATTAGTGATTACTGGATGAATAGAGAAGGTTGATCTATATACATCATCCAGAATTTCCCTCTTTAGTTATACTTTTTATGGGACACATATCTAGGTTCTAAACCTTATAATTACATATTTAATAAAGTTAAACTCCATAATATTCACTACCTTTATTAGTAGCTCCTCATTTTCTTTTTGGTCCTCTTTGATCTTCTCAATAATGGAATATTGAGTAGTTATTTGAGAAAGGATGGATGAAATACCTTTTATAATTCCTATGTACATCCTTTTTATGTCTAAGAATATTGGATCCCTTTCAATACTCATCATGGATAGGGTTTCATGATCCTTTATTCTTAGAGAATATAAAACTTTATTTGTCTCTCCAAGATGTTAATGGATTTAACAATCACAATACTTGATCAGTTCTAACCACCTTAGTTGGTGCATATTAGGATCCTATTGTGTAAATATGCACTTGAGGCTTTTATGATCCGTATATGTAATTTCTAGACCCTAGAATCCAGGAGCTGGTGCATTACTTATTACATTGGAATGATTAAAAGGAATGAATTCATGAAAGAATGATCAGTTTTTTAGTCTTGAAGAAACTATATACATACATGTAACTTATATTACATTGGGAAAGGCCACAAAATACAATACATTACAAAAACTAATAAACTTCATCCACGAGAACTCAATAAATGGTATCCTCTTTATAACCTATTAAAGGTAAAAAAATGAAAGGGGTGAGCTCAAATGATTAGTAAGGGTTACAAATAGTAGAAGCATGAATAAAAAATAATTTAATCATAATCAAATTGGCATAGTTAATATGGCATGGTGAATAAATGAAAAACACCCACCATTAATAAATTGAGAATGAAACAACATCCATAGATTTTATCATAGTGAAAAAACTCATGGATATTAATAATTGAAAATGAATAAAGAGAATTATTATTAATCATAAATCATGTATCTGGAACATGATACCACTAAACCATCGAAATGGTTTAAGTCTGTGGGTAGATACCCATCTGATTCTATTTTTGAAACAAACTTGAAGGGTTTTTCACAAACTAATTTGTCTCATGAGACCTATCGATGCATCAAGGGGATATAGTGGGAACCATACATCACTATAAGTCCAAATAATTATTTATACATATATTTAATACAAGTAAAATATTCTTTCTCAATATCCATATAGAGTAGAGGATACATATTCATCAATATTTCCATAGTTAAAACAACATTCCAAATAAACACCGTATGTAAAAGGGTATACGAATTAAGAAAATAATCATATCCATGAAACCAAAATATGGATATATTATATATTTACAATGTAAAATGTAAAATTATATAAAAGGGGTAGTAGTTACACCACATAAGAATGATTAGGTGCACAATACCAAGTAAATCATAATGAAATGGAAACTGAAACAAATTCCCTTACAACATTGTAATCAATCGAGTTAATAATAATCAAGTGAATCACTGAATAACATTAATATAAATAGAATCATTAAATTATATACCAAATGGAAGTAAACATACATCACATACAATAAATAAGTGGCGAACAATGGAAATCTCACAGAATTAAAAGTGAGATGAGAAACCCCTTACCTTATGCCCAAAGGTGTTATCGATTGATCTTAATGGCCTGAATAATCAAATTTATCTTAAATAATTAATAATTAAATAACCTCATATACATTTAATTGATTTATTTTAACCTTATTAAGTTCATTCATGGTCTTTTTATGGGTTTAATAGGTTTGATTTTATTGTTTTGGAAGCATTTTCTTCCTTGGTTTTCATGATCGGTTTACTTGTATTCATGAATGGAAGTTCGTTTGAAATGTGGTTAAACATCCAGAATTATTAATATATATTATTAGTGAATTTAAATAGATATAAATTATCTTATAATGATTTTGGTTATATACCATGAGGATGACTCATTAGATAAAATTTAATGACCAATTCTTGGATTAACTTGGTGGTTTTGTGCACAACGAACTTGTTTTGTATTATTATTTTAAATTATGAGTGTATAAGGATTTCATAACATTACATAAGATAAAATACATATATTATGATCTGGTTCAACCATTAAAAATGTTTCATGACCAGTATTGAAGATAGTAATAGAAATTGAAAACCCATCATCCTTGAATGTGATAAATTAACACATCTCAGACGGTATTTTAATTTTTAGTATAAGAGGAGGGGGAAAAGAGAGATGATGATGAAATATTCCATTAGAGTAATAAAATTAAATTTCATGTAAGGTAATGGAATTAACATAGAATTTGGATAAGGGTAGGTGAGTATAGAGCAACAAAATAATGGAACTTGTAAAAGAAGTTGAAAGAAAAAGGAAGAGAGGTTCATCTCTTGAGTACTCCTCCTTGAGAATCTCTTTAAGACCTTTGTTTTTGGCCTTTTAGTGAGACCAAAAGGTATTAGAAATTAGGGGAGGTATTGGGAAGTCTATTTGGTATAACTTAGGTAAGGATCAAATCTTGAGTGGTGTGGGAGGAATAGGGGGTGAGGGGTGGTTTATATAGTGGAGGGGAGGAGAGTTTTCTTAATATTTTAATCATTAGTTTATTATTTTTCCCTAATATAAGAAATAGTGATGATTACATGACCAAAAATAGTAATAATTGTATGTGATTTATAACCAAGTGTGCTTACCTCAATAAGACATCATCCATGACTCAATAAATCATGTATTTAGCATTTATCACAATTTATCGTATTTTACTATTCACAAAATTCAAGTATTTAAAAAAAATCCCAAAAATTTACCCTAACCATTTTTTTGATGTATAGAATCAAAAAATGACCTCCATTTTTCAAAAATAATTTTCCAAATATGAGAAATTTAATTTTTAATTAGAATCATCATTTAATCAAAAAATACCAACAATTAAAATATTCATCTTCCCTTTTAAGGTGCCTAAATTTCATTTACACTTTCATGGGTATGGTTACCATTCATAAGATTCATATTACTATTCATAATATTAAGTTACTATTCATAATGGTAAGTTACTATTCATAAGGGTAGGTTACTATTCACCAAAAATTAATTTGATTCAATCAGACTCCAAATATCACCCTGATCACAACTGTGTATGTCTGTTTTTCAAAATTCAAAACACAGAAGTGACAAATTTAAGTTTAATGGCCAGGTTATGACTACCTCCTAAATAAAAAAGTTTTATTTCAAAGAGGCTCAGTGATTTATGCAATATAGGCTATCTAATGAATTGAAAGTATTTAAGAGAAACATACCATAAAATGTTTGGGGTTCTATATTTTTACCACATTCGGAAATTTTGTCCTCGAAAATTTTCATGTACAAATCCATTTTAAAATATGTGGGTGGTTCTTCTTCATAACATCCTTAGGTTCCCATGTTTCTTCCTACATTTTATGGTTTCTCCAAAGAACCTTTACTAGCCAAGTTGTTCGATTTCTCAATACCTGCTCCCTTGTGTCAAGAATCTCAATAGGCTCTTCATAGTACGACAAATCAGGTTCGAGCTCTATTTCTTCATAGGTGAGTACATGAATTAGGTCTGGTATGTATTTATTTAACAATGACATGTGGAACACATTATGAACTTTGGAGAGACTTGGTGGCATTGCTAAACGGTAATATTGAGCTCCAATTATTTCTAGAATTTTGAACGGTCCGATGTACCTAGGGTTTAGTTTCCCTTTCTTACTGAACCTTAAGACACCTTTCCACCAAGATACTTTTAGAAAGACATGATCTCCTATGTAAAAATTCCAAATCCTTTTTGCGTTTATTAGTATAACTATTTTTACTACTTTTGGATGCTTTAATATGGGCCTAAAATTTCTTCACCTTTGTAGTTATCTCTTCAATAAGTTCTGGGACTATAAGTTTCCTCTCACCAACTTCATCCCAACAAGTTGGAGTTTGACACCTATTACCATATAATGCTTCATATGGATCCATTTGAATGTTATAATGGAAAATATTATTGTAGAAAAATTCCACCAAAGGAAAGTATTGATCTCATATACCTTGAAAGTCAAGAGAGCATGATCTCAACATGTCTTCTAGTGTTTGAATAGTCCTTTCAGACTGTCTGTTGGTTTGGGGGTGATAAGAAGTACTCATATAAAGCTCAGTATCCAAATCCTTCTGAAGACTTTTACAGAATTTTGATGTAAATTGGGGATCTCGATCATACATAATCAATATAGGTGCACCATAAAGTATTAAAAATTCATTAATATAAAGTATTTCCTGGTGGTCAAGTGGTAAATCATCTCTTAAAGTAAGGAAATGTGATGATTTTTTTGATATAATCAACAATTACCCATATTGCATCATTCCTTATAGGTGTACTTGGTAGTCTTGTGAAAAAATCCATCATAATTTCATCCCACTTACATATAGAAATAGGTAGTGGCTGCATAAACCCTCTAGGATGTTACCTCTTGGCCTTAATTTGTTGACAAACTAGGCACCTTGACATATAGTCTGCAATTTATCGTTTTATGTTATCCCACCAAAAATGTTCCTTCAGATCTCTATACATCTCAGTGCTACCAAGGTGTATAGATAAATTTGAGCTATGAGAATCGTCTAATAGTTCCATTTTTAGCTCAGGTACTGATGGAACACATAACCTATTCCCAAATTTCATAACTCCATCCTCATACACGAAGTCTGCCAATCTTCCATACTTAACAACTTTAATTTTCTTTTGTAGATTCTCATCATCAGATCGAGAGCTTTTTATCTTCTCTAGTAAATATGGTTTAGAAATAATTTTAAAGAGTAAATATGTTTCCCCTTCCTTAACAATTAACATATACATATTTAGTAGATCCATGAAAATAGAGGGTGAATTAGTTAGTCCAAAAGACATTAATGTAAACTCATAATGCCCATACCTGGTTCAAAATGCTGTCTTTAGAATATCTTTCTTCCTCACATACAACTGATGATATCCAGATCGAAGGTCAATCTTTGAAAAATATTGGGCTCAATGAAGTTGATAAAATAAATCATCAATGTGTGGAAGAGGATACTTGTTCTTTATTGTAATAGCATTGATTTCCCTATAATCAATGCATAGCCTCGTGGATCCATATTTCTTCTTGACAAAGAGGACGGAGGCTCCCCATAGATAAACACTGGGTCAAATAAATCCCTTTTCACTAAATTCCTCTAGTTGTTTCTTTATCTCCACTAATTCCATAGTGGCCATTCTATAGGGAGTCTTTAATATAGGTCTTGCACCAGGAATTAAATCAATAGAGAACTCGAATTCCCACTCCAAAGGATGTCCAGGTAAATCCACTAGAAATACATCAATGTATTCCTGCACAATAGGTACATCTTCAATTTTAATATTTCTTTCCTCACCCATAGATATTGTGTTCTCTTCCTCTCTAAGAATCGCATTCAGTAGAGCTATTGGGGGTGGATCTAGATAAGAATCATATGGATAGGTTTATTATCTAAAGATAAGGGATTCTACACTATTCTCAAAAATTGCAACTTATTTCTTCTTGAAATAGATCTTCATATCATAATTTTATAGCCAATTCATACCTAGAATTATATCAAATTCGATCATGGGTATGATGATAAGTTTAGCAACCAAATCACTTTTATGTGTCATGAGGGGGTCTGATCGACACATCTTTGTTGCAATGATACATCCCCTAGAGGTTTTTAATTACAACTCCTTTATTAAATCAAATTGGACATGTCTAATTTTATTAGTAAACTGGGAAGATATAAATGGATGCGATGATCCAGAATCAAATAAATCATTGTTTAAGTTTGAGGATATAATTAAAGTACCTACCACCACATCATTAGACACTTCAACTTCTGTGGTTATAATTTCATAAGCTTTACCTTTCTCTCATGGCCTTTTATGAGACAATTTTACTTGGTTCTTAGTACACTCATTTTCAAAGTGTCCCATATCTCTAAAATTGTAGCATTAAACATCATTGACTTGTCTCTTCCCCTTGCATTCACTAGACCGATGACCCTTTTTCTCCACACTTATAGAAAACTCCCATGCCTTTCAAGCATTTACTAGGATGATTATTTCCAAAATTCTCACATAATGGAAATTGCTTCATTACCTTCTTCCTCATTGGTGCTTTATATTTTCCATGGTTATTAGAATTCCTCTTCTTATCTTGATTTCCATTGAACAAATTTGATCTAGAAAATTCCTTCTCTATTTTGATGGAACTTAATACAATTTCATCGTATGATGAAAATGTTTGAGACGCTAGTTCCCTTTGAATACTTATCTTAAGACCTTTAAAGAAATGATCAATCTTGTCTTATGAATCATGTACATAATCTATAGAATACCTGGCTAATCTTGTGAAGGTAACCTCATACACTGAAACACTCTATTCTTCCCTTTGCTTTAGGCTAAGGAATTTACTCTTTATTTTATTTCATTGTTCATGATGGAAATATTTGTCGAATAATATTTCCTTAAATGTTCTCTATTCCATATATTATATTTCTTCTTCATCTATGGTATTCTGGATTAAGAAACACCATTGATCAACATCACCATTGGGGAAATATACTTCCAGTACTACCTTTTCATTTTCATTGCATATTAATGCCAGGAATATATTTTCAAAGGAATTGATCCACTACTCATCTACCACTGAAATAGTAGTACCACTAAAAGATGGAGGCTTCTACCACATGAAATGATCTAGTACAGGTGTAGCATGGTTATTCGTCATATCCTGAGTAAGTTGTCCCAATATAGTCATGATTTGATTTTCTCCAACATTAACTGTGTTGACTTGATCAGTGGGGGAAATCCCTACATTTTCTGCGAGTATTGATTCCCCTTCTTCCATTAGGATCCATCACTAAACAATGGAATACACTAAATTAGGTTATAATTCATAATTTCTAACTAACAAGCACTTATCATAATATAAAAATTTATGTACAACTAATCCCATAATCATAAACACCGTTTCTATTTACTTTTAAATCCTTCATAAGGGTTTGTAAAGAAAATGTGAATTATCCTAAGCATATCCCCTGAGAGTGTCAAAAAAGTTGTGCAGTAAAGACCATTTTCGTGTACCAGGATACCCCGGGTCAAGCCCGAAACTCTTTGTCAGAGTTGTTACTCCTAGGTACATCTGTACCAGAACCATGTCCACTTATAGTATCCAGACAAAGATTTATTTTCTAGGAAGACCCACATAATCTCTACTTTACCAAAATTCCAGGATGTTCTTCTATGATTATCCTCAAAGTCTAACTTAGGGTTATGTCCTCTAAACTATGTTTCCAAAATCTAGTTTCTAAGGTTTCCACTAAACTTCCTCTGATACCAACTATAATACCTCGACCCTAGAAGCCCGGAGTTGGTGAATTACTTATTAAATTAGCATTATTATAAGGAATGAATTCCTAAAGGAATTATTAGTTTATTAGTCTTGAAGAAACTATATACATACATGTAACTCATATTACATTGGAGAAGGTAACAAAATATAATACATAACAAAAACTAATAAACTGCATCCACAAGAACTCAATAAATGGTCTCCTATTCATAACCTGTTGAAGGTAAACAAATAAAATGGGTGAAATAAAATGATCAGTAAGGGTTCAAAATAGTGGAATCATGAATAAAAAATAATTTAATCATAATCAAATTGGCATAGTCAATATGGCATGGTGAATAAATGAAAAACACCCACCATTAATAAATTGAGAATGAAACTGCATCCATAGATTTTGTCATAGTAAAAACCTCATGGATAGTAATAATTGAAAATGAATAAAGAGAATGCTTATTAATTGGAAATCATGTATCTATCAGATGATACCACTCTACCATCTAAATGGTTTAAGTCTGTGGGTAGATACCCATATGATTCTGTTTTGGAAACAAATTTGAAGGGTTTGTTGCCAACTGATTTGTATCATGAGACCTGTCGATGCATTTAGGGGATATAGAAGGACCCTCCCATCACTTAAAGTACAAATAATTATTTATACATAGATTTAATACAAGTATAATATTATTTCTCAATATTCTTATAGAGTATATGATACAGATTCATCAATATTTCCATAGTTAAAACAAAATTCCAAATAAACACTGTATGTAAAAGGGTATATGGATTAAGACAATAATCATATCCATGAAACCATAATATGGATATATAATATATTTACAATTTAAAAAGTAAAATTATCTCAAAGGGGCATTAGGTACACCACATAAGAATGACCGGGTGCACACTACCTAGTAAATCATAATGAAATGGAAACTGAAACAAAGTCCCTTACAAAATTGCAATCAATAGAGTTAATAATCGTCAATTGAATCACTGAATACCATGAATATAAATATAATAATGATATTATATATCAAATGGAATTAAACATACACCGCATATAATAAATAAGTGGCGAACTATGGAAATCTCACAGAATTAAAAGTGAGATGAGAAACCCCTTACCTTATGCCCGAAGGTTTTCTCAATTGATCTTAATGACCTGAATAATCAAATTTAGATTCATTAATTAATAATTAAATAAACTCCTACACATTTAATTTATTTATTTTAACCTTATTAGGTTTATTGATGGACTTTTTGATGGATTTAAGAGGTTCAATTTTATTGTTTTGGAAGCATTTTCTTCCTTGGTTTTCATGACCAGTTTACTTGTATTCATGAATGGAAGTTCATTTGAAATGTGGTTAAACATCCATAATTATTAATATATATTATTAGTGAAATTAAATATATATAAATGATATTATAATGATTTTGGTTATATACCATGAGGATGATTCATTAGATAAAAGTTAATGATCAATGTTTGGATTAACTTGGTGGTTTTATGCACAATGAACTTGTTTTGTATTATTATTTTATATTATGAGTGTGTAAGGACTCCAGAACATTACATAAGATAAAATAAAAAGTTTTCATGACCATTCTTGAAGATAATAATAGAAATTTAAAACCCATTATCCTTGAATGTGATAAATTAACACATCTCAGACGGTATTTTCATTTTTAGTATAAGAGGAGGGGAAAAGAGAGATAATGATGAAATATTATATTAGCATAATAAAATTACAGTTCATGTAAGGTATTGAAATTATAATATCATTTGGATGAGGTGAGGTGATGAGAGAGCAACAAAATAATGGAACTTGTAAAAGAAGTTGAAAGAAAAAGGAAGAGAGGTTCACCTCTCGAGTACTCCTCCTTGAGAATCTCCTTAAGGCCTTTTTTTGGAATTTTGGTGAGACCAGAAGGTCTTGGAAATGAGGGGATGTCTTGGGAAGTGTATTTGGTATAACTTAGGTAAGTCTCAAATCTTGAGTGGTGTGGGAGGAATAGGGGGTGAGGGGTGGTTTATATAGTGGAGGGGGGGGGGGTTTCTTAATATTTTAATCATTAGTTTATTATTTTTTCCTTAGATAATAAGTCACGATGATTACATGACAAAAAATAGTAATAAGTGAATGTGAGTTTCAAAAAATTGTGCTTACCTCAACAGAACATCATCCATGACTCAATAAATCACGTATTTAGCATTTATCACAATTTATCATATTTTACTATTCACCAAAAATTCATGTATTTCAGAAAAATCCTAAAAATTAACCCTAACCATTTTTCAACATGTAGAATCCAAAAATGACCTCCATTTTTCAAAAATAATTTTCTAAATATGAGAAATTTAATTTTTAATTAAAATCATCATTTAATCGAAAAATACCAACACTTAAAATATTAATCTTTATTTTTAAGGTGCCAAAATTTTATTTACACTTTCATGGGTATGGTTACCATTCATAAGAGTAATATTAATATTCATAAGGGTAATTTAATATTCATAAGGGTAATTTACTGTTCATAATGGTATGTTACTATTCACTAAAAATTAAGTTGATTCTATCAGACTCCAAATATCACCCTAATTGCAACCGTGTATGTACGTTTTTCAAAATTCAAAACATAGAAATAGAAAATTTAAGTTTAATGGAAAGGTTATGAATACCTCCTAAATAACCAAGTGTTTTTTCAATGATAATTAGTGATTTATGCAATATATTCTATCTAATGAATTGAAATTATTTAATAGAAACATACCATAAAATGTTTGGGGTGTTATAGTATATATGTCACACTTCTCCCCATAAAGATAATGTAACTAAAATTTAATGTGAAGATCTCTGCAGCTAATTCCATATCTTGAGTTGGGTAGTTCTTCTCATGTATATTTAGTTGGAGGGAGTAATATGCAACCACTTTGTTATTTTTCTTGAGTACACAACCCAATCCTTTTTTGGATACATCACTATAGATAAGAAATCCTTCCCCACTGGTGGGTAATGTGAGAATAGGTATAACGATTAACCACTTCCTTGAATATTTAAATCTCTCCTCACATTCATCAGTTAAGAAAAAATTCACTCCCTTTTGAGTTATCTTGGTTAATGGTTTTGAAAATCATGATAAGTTTCCCACAAATCGATGATAGTACCTTGCTAATACAAGGAAACTATAGATCTCTATCATAGATAATGGTATGGTCCATACTTTAGTTGCATATATCTTTGAATAATCCACATATATCCATTTAATGGTGATAAAATTCCCCATGAATTTTACTTGTTCCATCTAAAAATTTCATTTACTATACTTCATAGAAAACTTTTCCTTTTGTAAGGTCTTTAGTACACAATTCAAGTGATCCTCATGTTCCTCATTGATTTTAGAATAGATAAGAATATTATTTATAAATTCAACCATACATTTGTTTAGGTAATCCCTAAATAATCTATTAATTAACTCCATGAAGATATATGGATAAGTATTGAGTCATAATGACATCACTATGAACTCATAGTGCCTATACCTTATGCAAAAAATAGTTTTGGAGATATCCTCCTTCTTTACCTTTACTTGATAATACCCCGAATGAATATCCGCCTTAGAGAAATACCATGATCCACATAGATAATCAAAAAAGTCATAAAGCTATGGAAGGTGATAATTATTCTTTATCAAGATATTTTTGAGCTCACAATAATCAATGTCGAGGAACACTAACCCATCCCTCTTCTTAATGAAAAGGACTGACACACCCTATAATGAAGCACTTGTGTGTATAAACCCTTTATCTAGATTCTATAGTAATTGATTATTTAGATCTTCAAGTTAAATAGTGTCCATTCTATTGGGAGTCTTGGATACTGTAAATTCTCTTGTTATAAGTTTGATTAAGAAATCAACCTATCAGTTATGAGGAAGACAAGACAATTCTTCAGGGAATACATCAACACATTCCCTTACAATGGGAATGTCCTCAAGGATGATATTTTACTTAGCATAATGCATTTGATCTAGTTACGCTTTCTTATAATAAAATAATATCCTTTATTGATATGATGATTCCAAAGGAGATCTATCCATATCTATCTACTTTTATAGAATCATAGGGTGATTTTCAATACGAAGTGTGATTTACTTCTCTCAAAAATTTATGTTGGATCTATATAAGGAAATAAAATCCATACCTAGAATGGAATCAAATTACACTAAAGGGAGTATCATAAGGTTCACAATGAAATTCAAACTGTAAATATTGACAGGGGAGAAGTAATATGATTGGGATGAAATAATTTCCCTATTTATCATTTTCACTAATAACTCAACTTCCATGTTTTGATGTGGTGTTTGAATAGTTTTAATAAACTTTCATGATATGAAAGAATTCATAGAACCAGAATCCAATAGTACATTTTCTATTCTTGAATTAATAACTAGAATACCTATCACCAATTAATTGTCATAATCCACCTCAAAAATTTTGATGGCATATTATCACACTTTCTCTCTAGGCCTTAGAGGTTTTTGTCACTGGTTATCTTTGACAACCCTTGTCTTAGTGCATTGGTTCGCATAGGGTCCTTGTTCTTTGTAATTCAAAAATTGGAAAATAGGTTGAGGATTTATGGGGACTTTCCTTTCTTCCATCATATTGGTGTATTTTCCCATCAAAATTTTCTATCTTAGTACCACTCCTTTTCACAACTAAAGCATTTCCTTGTCCCATTTAGGTAATTTCCATGTTGCTTCTTCCCTCACTTTTGAAAAGTGGGAAGTTAAAATTTCTTACCATAGAGATATTTATCCATAACTCCCCTATAATTATACTCTATTACCCACTTCATATATCTAGCCTTGAGAGACTCTTGAGATTCACCAATATCAATTTCAATTTTGGGGAACATCATACAATTAATTCATAGATGTTAAAGTTTCAAATTGATAAATATTTTCATAGATTCATCTTTATCCAACTAAAGAAGTGGTCAAATTTACTTTTAGGTTCAATGAAAAAGATAAAGTCATATTGTGAAAGTCTTGTGAATCTTTCCTCGTACACATTGATGGATTTATCCTCTTTTTTATTAAGGCCAATGAACTCCATATCCATTTTAAGTCGAAGAGTGTGAGGAAAATATTCATTAAAAATCATTTTCCTGAACTCTCCCTGATCTATCAATTCAATCTCTTCCTTGGGTTTAATATTATTGATCAATGTACACTATTGATTAGATTATTCCTCTAAGTGATAAACAACCATCATGAACTTCTCTTGCTCAGAGCATTGAAGGACAAAAAATATCTTTTCAATGGAGTTGATCCATTGATCTGTGATTAAGGGATCCAAATATACATTGAATTTCAGAGGTCTTTGTCAAATAAAGGTATCAATTTTAACTTTCTCTTTATTTTGGGGATGTGTTTGTTCTTCTTGATTCAATTTTCTATTAAAAACATGAGTTAATTGAGTAATTATTTTTATTAAGTTCACAACTCTTGATCCCATTAGGTTGGAAATATCATTTTTATATTCATCAAATTTCCTATCACATAGGTTGTTGAAATGATTCCTCCCATTTCCAACCATTGAATAAAATAAATGAAAAACAGGGATATGAATTTTCAAAATATTAAACATATAAAAGGGAAACTATGAACATTGAAGGGATAAACCATAAATTAAATGTAATCCTTAACATATGTATTTATATTTTTCTATAATGTCTCGAATTTTCCATGTATTATTTTGAAATATTATATGGAATTATTAAGAGACCAAGTACAGAGACGACACGTCATTCCGAGGCCCGATGATCCCAAAATAGTTGTTTGAACTTTTTAAAATTAAGTGAGTTGGCATGTGTGTGCGACTGTGGAAGTTTCTAAAAAGTTCCCCAAATTAAAAATATGAGGGCACCATTGCGTCCAGAATGACGACTTTACCTAAGAACGGACCTAGCCTTGACTAGAGTGGGTTGAGGGAAAAAGTTAATTTTCAGATGTTTTTAGTAAAATAAAATAAAATAAAATAATTTGAAAAACATTTTTTATTTTATTTGGAAATGTTTGCTACAGCGCAACGAAAAGGCAGCTATTTTGATAATTAATGACATGAAAATATGAATCTGAAACAATAACTCTAACTCATTAATTCCACATAATAATATAATGCTGAAATGTATTGCCTCCTTTTAATAGGTTAAATGAATGTTGATCATTGGAAAAAATTTGAGAGAAAATCTAGGGAATTCTTAGAGATTTGGAGAGAACTCTCGACAATTAACAGAGACGAATAAAAGGCACAAATCCTTACGCCAATGGATTTGAAGGATCTCAACAGTGATTAAAATGAGATTACTTCATTAGAAATCGATCCCTTCCTGAGGTATATGTTATGTTTAAAGTTATTTTATTCCCTGTTATTTGAATTTAATGACGTACACGGATCAACCCACAAACTAGTTGACTCGTGCATCATCGTTCTTGTGAGAGGGGTTTATCAGGTTCGTTCCTGGGAGTTTTATTGTCAAATTTTGATGTTTTTAAATTTCCCCATTTAAACCTTCTAATGGGAGTGGATTAACGCTATGACGAATGATATTTGGGGTTCGTTCCTTCTTATTGACCTTTTCTTTTTCCTCCACCCTGCGTTCTTCGCATTCATTGTGGGGCGATGAACAACAAATCGTTTCATATCCATTTTGAAATGCAACGATCCCATATTGGAGTCCCGACATCGCGATGACCTAGTGGTGGTGCGACGGTGATGGAGAACGACGAATTAGCTCGTATTGGGAGAGATCGTTCTTCGAGCGTTCTTTATGAGGGTGGATCGATACGCATTTTCAGGGACGATCGGAGGCCCGAAAACAACAGAGACAACTTCAGGATGTCGTGGCAACCTTAACTTTTGAGTTTTGTGGAAAACAGATTGTTAGATCAAAGATCATAGCATCACTAAGGCGTGGTGGAGCAGGTTTGCATTTCTGGAAATTTCCAGAACACACGATGTGTGTAAGAACCCGGAGCTTCAGTTTCAGGTACAAATATATTTTACGGGATTTTTAAGAAAAAATGAAGAATCTGAAAGTTTTCAGAGTACACGCCGTGTACTTTATGAGAACACGCCGTGTACTCCTCGACCACTCTAATCCGTGTGTTGGCCGAGACCGGGCCACACACATGGTGTGTATCTGGAAATTTTCAGAGTACACGCCGTGTAATTTATGAGTACACGCCATGTACTCCTCTGCCACTCGAAGCCGTGTGATTGGCCGTGTCCAGGCCACACACACGGTGTGTAAGGCTGAGGTGGAGGCCGGTTATTTCAGGGTATGGAAAATTGAATTACACACCGTGTAATTTCTTTTTTATTTCACTAATCGGACCGGGGTCATGCCTAATGCTCATAAACACCTTCTTCTCCACCTATTTCCGTCAAGAGCATTCGAGGAGGCTGATTCTTCTCCGAGCCACCGATCCATCACCAGTTGTCCGAATCGAACTCCGTCGATTGCAGAAGAATCGCAGCGGTGAGTTCTTGGTTCTTCTTTAGCCTCATTTCCTGATTCTTCCTCTCACGTGAGTTATCTGAGGTTGAGCGTTTTAGATGTTTTTGCAGATCTACTCCATTCTAGGACAATTCATGGGCCGAGGTTCAAGTATATCGATCTCCAAGGATCGAGGTAGGTGGTTTGTTTCCCTACGTTGAAGTTCTTTGAGTTTTGGTTGAAAAACTTCCGGATACCCATGTATCGGGTATCCCGGGTTAGGGTTTTGATCCTGTTTATTTATCTGCCTTAGATTTCTTGTATGATTGAGATTATTAGATGATTAATAATTTCTTGTTAGCATGTTTGAGGATCACCCCATGGGTGTTTTCCCTTGTTTTGGATGTTTTTTTCCGTTTGGCATGGTTTGCCTACGAGGCAACCCCTATTGCATTGCTAGTATGCCTATTGAATTGATTGCATGTATTGCCTGTTGTTTATATGCTTGTGGATGAATTTTGTAGCTATTAGCCAAGTAGTTATTTAACTTACTTAGGGCTTCTAACAGTCGATTACGCATGACTGGACTGCTCAGGGCTGTGAGAAACTGGTGCGGGAGATCAAAGAGGGAATATACGATTAAGTGCTTCCCTAGAGGGTTTGTTGGTTTTAGTTTCGTACGCAGGACCTACGTGAATCATACTTTGTGCTTCCCAAGAGTGTTCTTAGTTTACCCACGCATCGAGACCACAGGAGGAATTAGACGTAAGTGCTTCCTCAGAGAGTCTGTAGCTATTATTGCAAGACCATAGGGGAATTGACGTAAGAGATTCCCAGAGTGTCTATGCCTTTTTTGATTACTGGACTATAGGGGTCTGCTAGTTTAAGCCACCCAGAGAGTCAGTGTGTTTTTTTTGATGGTTGGTTGTGACGAGTCCACTAAGACAAAGAACAAGCTTGGGTTTTGTACTGATTGTGTTAGGTAGTCTTTTTAGATACCTGCTGTGTTACTTGCTTATCTTGGAATAAGAAACTTTGCTGGTTTTCCCTGGTTGTGTAATTAAATGAATGTGAATGGTAATTGGTAGAATTGTTTACTTCATTATTTACCTTTACTTTTTCTATATCACTCACTGATAGTAGGGCAAAAATATTGTGGTGGTTGCCTACTGGGATTAGTCTCACACCCTATTTGGGTCCTGCTTTTCATCCCAAATAGATTATATGGTTGCAGGTTTAGGTAGGGATTGTGGCCCTTCCACATCAGGTACTTGATTGCTGGTCGGAGCTGGAGAGCATGGGACCAGGTCTTGGCTCGCGATGCTGCTGGAGTTGCTGTTTACTTTTAGTACATTGGTTTCAGTTGTATTTCAGCATGTTGTTTTGCTTACTGCTTTCAATAGACACATGTACCATCCTGTATCATTGTGATATCAGACCTTGCTTTTACTTTAAGTTCAGTTGTTGCATGCTATTTACTGCTTCCGCTATTGTGTATGGTTATTCTTCCGCTTCATACTTTACCAAATGAGGGCATAGTTTTCCCACTGACTCACCAAGACCCTCGCTGCTAGTCGGCAGCCTCTGGCATTTGGGAAAACACGCTTGAGGTCATGTGGCGAACCGGGTACGGGGCGCCAGTGGAAGGGCTCCGGATTTGGGTAATTAAAAAGTGGTATCAGAGGCGTTTTCCTTCTTTCTATTTCCTTACTATTTTGCGACCATAGACATGGATAATAAGAATTGGGTAGTTAGTACTTAACTGTGCCCGGGAGTAATTAACCCGTGTACAGGGAAAATCTATATTACCTCGTAATTGCAATTTTCAGTTTTTGCAAGTGTTACAGTTTATTATATTTCACCGTTGGGTGATGCACATTCTTTGTGTTGTTACATTTTATATGATTATGGTTCTATTTGGTTGCAACTTGATGAGATGAGGGTGTTCCATCTCATGCATCATATAGGCACCGGGTAGGAAATCACTGGTCATGCATTTTACCATGCCATCTAGAGTGCATTAGAATTGCATGCTGTTGTGATAGATGCCGTGATAGATTATGGATGCTGTTGTGGTAGTTGCTGTGATAGAAATACTTGTTGCGCTGATAGAGTATTACTTCTTTTATAGCCTGTTTAGCATGGGTGCCAAGCTCTGGTCTTGGAGGTGTTATAGGCCCTCGAGGATTGGAATTTGGAGGATCATTGTTTGTTATGCTGTTTACTTGTTGTATGCATTGTGATGATGCCAAGATTTGATTCGCGGGGAGTATGGGCCCCCACAGATCGGAATTTGGCACATAGCTGGTTGTTTTTCAGTGTTTATGGCGTTCGGAGCAGTTTCAGAGCTACTGACCAGAAAAACCCAAAATACACGGCGTGTACTTCTTTCATACACACCGTGTAGTTTTTAAACCGTGTTAATATCTGTGTAAACAAAAACACAGGGTGTTGGAAAATCTTTGGGGACACGCCGTGTACCTTATGTACACGCCATGTGGTAGTCAACCGTGTACCCGACCGTGTCGCCAACAACACGGGTCAGGGAAGCTCGTGTAGTGCAAGCCGTGTGTTATAAATACACGCCGTGTAGGTTTCTTCTGGGTACCTGGCCGTGTCACGAACAACACGGGTCAGTGTTATCCATCCTTATACACGCCGTGTTTGTTTAGAAAACGCCGTGTAGGGGATCAGCTGTGTAGCCGGACGTGTAACCAGCTACATGGGTCGCCGAGCCTGTCTAGTACACGCCGTGTGTTAGAAGAACACGCCGTGTAGTTTTCTTCTAGGTACCCGGCCATGTCACGAACAACACGGGTCAGTGTTATCTCCTCCGATACATGCCATGTTTGTTCGGAACACTCCGTGTAAGGGGTTAGCCGTGTGGTCGGCTGTGTAACCTGTTACACGGACCGCCGAAGCCTGGCTTGTACATGCCGTGTCCTCAGTGAACATGCTATGTAGTCTAGTTTTTGGAGGACCGTGTAGGTTAGCTGTGCAAGGAGACTCGGGCAGGGGAGTGGAGTCTAGGTACACGCCATGTTTTTTGGATAAAACGCCGTGTAGTCTGGAAAGTTACACGACCGTTAGTGGCAGAATTACACACCCATGTAAATGGATTTAATAAACACGCCGTGTAGTTTAAATACACGCCGTGTAGTTCAGTTTTTCAAGTTAAGTGTTTCTCTATCCTATTCCCGTTTTTTACTCTTGTGTTTTCTGTCCTTGTTGATCCTAAATCTGGAGTGTGCTTTTGACCTTTCAGGGTTATGGAACCAAGACGTCCTCCCGTTGCACGCCAGGAACCAGGCAGTGGCAGTACGCCTGATACGGAAGACCATGGACTACTTGTAGTTCCGCCGATTTTTCCAAATATGAAACCTAAAGTGATTCCGGACACTGGTGCAGATGCTCAGTTCAGAGAGGGTTTTATGAGGTTCATGCAGACCTTCCAGGGAGCTCAGCATCCTTCCCCGTCTATGGCAGAGCTAACGCGATTCTTCTAGCAGCAGCATCCTCCCACTTTCATAGGGGATGGAGGACCTCAGGTTGCAGAGTAATGGCTAGAAACCATGTTTTCTATCTTCGAGAATCTGGAGACACCCCCAGATAGACGGGTGAAGCTCGTGACTTACATGCTGCGATATTCTTCCAAGAGATGGTGGGATGTAGTCTCACAGGAAGGGCGCCAGCGGACTATGGCTTGGGACGAATTCCAGCGTACGTTCTACGACTACTTCTATCCAGCGACGCTGAGGGCCGACAGGGTCAGGGAGTTCATGAACCTGTAGCAAGGTACTCTTTAGGTTATAGAGTATTCCTCCCGATTCACTGAGTTACATCGTTTCGCTCCCATTCTGAGAAATGACGAGCTGTTTTTGGCGAGGAAGTTTGAGGAAGGCATCAAACCAGAGATCAGATCACAGGTGAACGTTTTCCAGTTGAATTCTATTACTCTGATAGTCAACCAGGCGCTGATTACCAAAATAAATATGAGGGATACTGGAGCTGTTGACCAGGGTGGTTCAGCACCCAAGGCTGAGTCGTTTCATAATGACAGCAGGAAGCGCCACCAAGGGTCTACTTGAGGTGACTCGAGGAAGAGGGGTATAGCTTCTAGAGGACAGGATTTTCCTTCTAGAAACCCAGTGGTATGATATCAGTGTGGAAAGAGCGGGCATAAGAAGCCTCATTTCCTGATAGATCCAGTGGAGTGCCGAGATTGCGGCAAGATGGGTCATCTGCATCGTTTTTGCAGGGTTCTTCTTCCAGTGGCTAGTGAAGGAGGATCTTTTTCTACCCCTCATTAAGGAGCAGGATTACCAGTCCCACAGCAGACTGGGGTCTGGAGTTCTTTAGGTCATTCAGGCCAGGGTAGAGGTCGCGGATGCGGTGGTTAGGCTCAAGGGGGATCATCTCAGGGATATCAGGTTGCTACACAGGGCTGCGGTACTGGACAAACGTTTGCAGTAGAGAAGATTCATTGGGAGCAGGATCCTGGACCTTTTACAGTTCGAGGTATGATCCTAGTAGCCTCAGTTTTATCTTCTTCACTTTTCGATACCAGAGCTTCTCATAGCTTTATTTCTGTGCACACTATGGAGAGCCTTAGACTCATTGTCCTTACTTATGAGGATACTTTGGAATTAGACACTCCTTTGGGACATAGAATTGTTAATTTGCGTCAGTGCAGGGAGTACCCCCTTGAGGTTGGTGGGTTTCACTTCGTGTAGTATCTTTATGTTCTAAAGATGACAGGTTATGATGTCATTCTTGTAATGGACTGGCTAGTTCCTTTTCAGGCCTTTGTCGATTATTATCACCGCAGGGTGAGTTTCACGTCACCAGAGGGCAGGTCTTTTCTTCAAAAGGGCGAATGGGATGTCCAGGAAAGCAGAGCAGGACCAGAGCATCATGGGTTGGGCAGATTTACGACCCAAATTTACAGTTTATACCTGGATGATCAGGGGACCTCTCAGATGTATTTTCCTCCAGTGGTTGATCACTTTCTATATGTCTTTCCAGAAGACTTCTCAGTTTTTCCTCCGGAGCGTGAGGTAGACTTCTCGATTGAGCTTGTGCCAGGAGCCGCACCGGTATCCATACCTCCTTATAGGATGGCTACGCCTGAGTTGCAAGAGATCAAGATGCAGTTGGAGGAGTTGTAGGCTAAGGGTTTCATCCGACCCAGTACTTCCCCTTGGGGTTCACCTGTGTTGTTTGAAAAAATGTGGATGGTACCTTATGGCTTTGCATGGATTATCGAAAGTTGAACCAGTTGACAGTCAAGAACCGATATCCCTTGCCGAGGATTGATGATCTCTTCGATCAGCTTCAAGGAGCTCGGGTGTTCTCGAAGATTGACTTGAGATCCGGCTATCATCAGCTGCGCGTTAGGCCTTCAGATATACCCCTGATAGCCTTCAGGAGAAGGTATGGCCTCTACGAGTATACGGTTATTCCATTCGGCCTTACGAACTCACGAACAGTTTTCATGGCACTGATGAACCGAGTGTTCCATCCTTACTTGGATTCCTTTATCGTGGTCTTCATGGAAGATATCTTGGTATACTCTCACACTCAACATGACCATGCAACCCATCTTGAGATCATTTTGAGTACACTAAGGGAGCATCAGATTTATGCTAAACTCTCAAAGTACCACTTTTGGATGGATGAGATTCACTTCCTGGGTCATGTCATCTCAGAGACAGGAGTATCAGTAGACCCAGAGAAGGTGAGACCCGTAGTCACCTGGGAGAAGCCGAAGAACGTCTTCGAGGTACGCAGTTTCTTGGGGATGGATGGTTACTACAGGTGGTTTATACAAGACTTCTCACGCCTAACAGCACCGTTGAAGGGCTTTACTAAGAATAGGGTGAAGTTTTTTTGGTCAGAAGCCTGTGACTCAGCCTTCCAGGAGATGAAGGGGAGATTGACTTCAACACCGATTCTAATTCTGCCAGAGCTGGGCAAGAGTTATACAGTTTTCTGTGATGCATCTGACATCGGTCTTGGAGTAGTGATTATGCAGGAAGATCGTGTTGTCGTGTAAGGATCTCGGCAGTTGAGTCCACATGAGAAGAAATATCCTACGTACGATTTGGAGTTGGCTGTTTTTGTTCATGCTTTACGTTGTTGGAGGCACTATCTCATGGGAGATCATTTATTGGTATATACTGACCACAAGAGCCTCAAGTATATCTTCACGCAGCGTGACTTGAATCTAATATAGTGGAGGTGGGTCGAGTACCTACAGTCTTTTGACTTCGAGCTTGCTTATACGTCTGGGAAGGGCAATGCTGTGGCGGACGCACTGAGCATGAGGACTCAGTTGCAGGCAGTTCAGGAAGCCAGCAGTGAGTGGAAGCTCATGGCTCTGTTCTTTGAGATGCATCTGGAGGTACACGACAGACAGGGCCAGACGATTCTTTCTTCCGTAGCTGTTACCTCTACCCTTTTTGATCGAGTTCGAATGAGGCAGCTATCAGACCCTGAAGGCCTAGTCCTATGGGAGGGTGTGTCAGATGGAGACCCTACTCTGGGGTGGATAGTGGGCGATGATGAGGTGCTATGTTTTCATGGCCACGTATGGGTTTCAATAGACATACGTGAGGAGCTGATGTGGGAGTCTCATGTCTCAGCTTGGGCAGTTCATCCTGGTGTCACCAAAATGTACCGAGACTTGCACCGCCAGTATTGGCAGCCAGGTATAAAGAAGGATGTGGCTGGTTTTGTTATGCGGTGTTCCACCTGTCAGCAGGTGAAGGCAGAGCATCAGCGACCAACAGGGATTTTTCAGCAGTTACCCATTCCTGAGTGGAAATGGAATGATGTCACGATGGACTTCGTGATAGGGTTACCGAGATCACCTTGAGGAAATGATGCGGTTTGGGTTGTAGTGGACAGGTTCACGAATGTTGCACACTTCTTTCCGATCAAGGAGACCTTCAGTGTTGATGAGCTGGGACAGTTATACATCTGGGAGATTGTACGTCTTCATGGAGTTCCTCACTCCATTGTTTCAGACAGGGATGCACGTTTTACTTCGCACTTCTGGAAGGGGCTACAGAGGGCATTGGGTACACAGGTACTTTTGAGTACAACATACCATCCCCAGACTGATGGCAAGTCCGAGCGTACAATCCAGGTGCTTGAGGATATGCTCCGAGATTGCATTCTAGACTTTGGCGGTTCTTGGGAGAAGCATATTCCTCTGGTGGAGTTCACCTACAACAACAGTTTTCATGCAACTATTCAGATGACACCTTACGAGGATTTGTAAGGTAGGCCATTCCAATCACCTTTATGCTAGCTAAAGGCAGGAGAGGCGGCTTTGCTGGGGCCTCGTCTTGTTCAGGAGACTTCAGAGCAGATAAAGCTGATTTGGAAGAGGATGGATACAACGCAGTCTCGACAGAAGTCTTATGCTGATCAGCGGAGATGACCTCTGGAGTTTGAGGTCGGGGATCAGGTTTTCCTACGTGTCGCACCGAGGTTAGGACACAAGAGGTTTCAGAGATAGGGTAAGCTTTCACCAAGATACGTCGGGCCGTTTGAGGTTTTGGAGAGAGTCGGACTGGTTGCTTACAGGTTGCAGTTACCTCAGAGATACCAGGATATGCACAACGTCTTTCATATTTATCAGCTTTGATAGTATTTCTCAGACCTGTCTCATGCTTTGGAACCCAAGGAGGTTGAGTTGGAGCATGATGCATCTTTCGAGGAGTATCCTATCAGGATTATTGATCGTAGTACAAAAGTGCTCCGTGGCCGGTCTGTTCCTCTGGTATGGGTGCTATGGCAGCATGGCCGTATACAGGATGAGACTTGGGAGAGGGAGGCTGATATGTGATCACAATGGCCAGAGTTGTTCGAGGTTTCTTCTTCTACGCCTTGCTAGGGAAATTCGGGGACAAATTTCTTTAAGGGGGGAAGTTTGTAAGAACCCGGAGCTTCGGTTTCAGGTACAGATCTCTTTTACGGGATTTTTAAGGAAAAATGGAGAATCTGTAAATTTTCAGAGTACACGCCGTGTACTTTATGAGCACACTCCGTTTACTCCTCAGCTACTCTAAGCCGTGTGTTGGCCGAGACCGGGCCACACACACGGTGTGTATCTGGAAATTTTCAGAGTACACGCCGTGTACTTTATAAGTACACGCCGTGTACTCCTCTTCCACTCGAAGTCGTGTGATTGGCCGTGTCCGGGCCACACACACGGTGTGTAAGGCTGAGGTGGAGGCCGGTTATTTCGGGGTATGGAAAATTGAAGTACACGCCGTGTACTCAAGAAGTACACGCCGTGTACTTTATTTTTTATTTCATTAATCGGACTGGGGTCGTGCCTAATGCTCGTAAACACCTTCTTCTCTGCCTATTTCTGTCCAGAGCATCCGAGGAGGCCGATTCTTCTCTGAGCCACCGACCCATCACCGGTTTTCCGAATCTAACTCTGTTGATTGAAGAAGAATCGCATCGGTGAGTTCTTGGTTCTTCTTTAGCCTCATTTCCTGATTCTTCCTCTCATGTGAGTTATCTGAGGTTGAGCGTTTTAGACGTTTTTGCAGATCTACTCCGTTCTAGGCTGATTCACGGGCCGATTTTCAAGTATATCGATCTCTAAGGATCTATGTAGGTGGTTTTTTCCCTACGTTGAAGTTCTTTGAGTTTTGGTTGCAAAAGTGCCGGATACCCATGTATCGGGTATCCCGGGTTAGGGTTTTGATCCTGTTTATTTATCTGCCTTAGATTGCTTGTATTCTTGAGGTTATTAAATGATTAATAATTGATTTTTATCATGTTTTAGGATCACCCCATGAGTGTTTTCCCTTGTTTTGGATGTTGTTTACCGTTTGGCATGGTTTTCCTACAAGGCAACCCCTATTGCGTTGCTAGTATGCCTATTGACTTTATTGCATGTATTTCCTGTTGTTTATATTCTTGTGGATGCATTTTGTAGCTATTATCCAAGTAGTTTTTTAACTTACTTAGGGTTTCTAATAGTCTATTATGAATGACTGGACTGCTCAAGGCCGTGAGAACCTGGTGTGGGAGATCAAAGAGGGAATAGACGATTAAGTGCTTCCCTAGAGGGTCTTTTGGTTTTAGTTTCGTATGCAGGACCTATGAGAATTGGACTTTGTGCTTCCCAAGAGTGTTCTTAGTTTACCCACGCATCGAGACCACAAGAGGAATTAGACGTAAGTGCTTCCTCAAAGAGTTTGTAGCTATTATTGCAAGACCATAGGGGAATTGACGTAAGAGCTTCCTAGAGTGTCTGTGCCTTGTTTGATCACTGAACTATAGGGGTCTGCTAGTTTAAGACACCCAGAGAGTCAGTGTGATTTTTTTTGATGGTTGGTTGTGATGAGTCCACCAAGACAAAGAACAAGCTTGGGTTTTGTACTGCTTGTGTTAGGTAGTCTTTTTAGATACCTGCTATGTTACTTGCTTATCTTGGAATAAGAAACTTTGCTGGTTTTCCCTGGTTTTGTAACTAAATGAATGTGAATGGTAATTGGTAGAATTGTTTACTGCATTTTTTTACCTTTACTTTTTCTATATCACTCACTGACAGTAGGGCACAAATCTTGTGGTGGTTGCCTACTGGGATTAGTCTCACACCCTATCTGGGTCCTGCTTTTCGGCCCAAACAGATTATATGGTTCTAGGTTTAGGTAGGGATTGTGGCCCTTCCACCTCAGGTACTTGATTGATGGTCGGAGCTGGAGAGCATGTGACTGGGTCTTGGCCTGCAATTCATCCTCCTTTTTATTGAGGCCAATTAACTCCATATCCATTTTAAGTCGAAGAGTGTGAGGAAAATATTCATTGAAAATAATTTTCCTGAATTCTTCCTGCTCTATCAATTCAATCTCTTTCTTGGGTTTAATATTCTTGATCAATGTACACTATTTATTAGATTATTCCTCTAAGTGATAAAAAACAGTATGAACTTCTCTTGATCAGAGCATTTAAGGACAAAGAATATCTTTTCAATGGAGTTGATCCATTGATCTGTGATTAAGGGATCAAAATATACATTGAATTTCAGAGGTCTTTTTCAAATAAAGTTCTCAATTTTAACTTTCTCTTTATTTGGGGGATGTGTTTGTTCCTCTCGATTCAGTTTTCTATTAAAAACATGAGTTAATTGAGTAATTATTTTTATGAAGTTCACAACTCTTGATCCCATTAGGTTGGAAATATCATTTTTATATTCATCAAATTTCCTATCACATAGGTTGTTGAAACGATTCCTCCCATTTCCAACCATTGAATAAAATAAATGAAAAACAGGGATGTGAATTTTCAAAATATTAAACATATAAAAGGTAAAATATGAACATTGAAGGGATAAACCATAAATTAAATGTAATCCTTAACATATTAATTTCTATTTTTATATAATGTCTCGAATTTTCCGTGTATTATTTTGAAATATTATATGGAATTATTAAGAGACCAAGTGCAGGGACGACACATCATTCTGAGGCCCGATGATCCCAAAATAGTCATTTGAACTTTTTAAAATTAAGTGAGTTGGCATGTGTGTGTGACTGTGGAAGTTTCTAAACAGTTTCCCAAATTAAAAATATGAGGGCACCGTTGCATCTAGAATGATGAATTTACCTAAGACCGGACCTAGCCTTGACTAGAGTGGGTTGAGGGAAAAAGTTAATTTTCAGATGTTTTTAGTAAAATAAAATAAAATAAAATAAAATAATTTTAAAAACATATTTTATTTTATTTGGAAATGTTTTCTGCAGCGCAATGAAAAAGAATCTATTTTGATAATTAATGACATGACAATATGACTCTGAAACAACAACACAACTCATTAATTCCACATCTTAATAGAATGTTTAAATGCATTCCTTCATTTTTATAGGTTAAATGAATGTTGATCATTGGAAAAAATTTGAGAGAAAATCTAGGGAATTCTTGGAGCTTTGGAGAGAACTCTCGACAATGAACAGAGACAAATAAAAGGCACAAATACTTGCGCCAATGGAGTTGAAGGATCTCAGTAGTGACGACAACGTGATTCCTTCATCAGCAATCGATCCCTTCCCAAGATAGATGTTATGTTTAAAGTTATTTTCTTCCCCGTTCTTTGAATTTAATGATGTACACGGATCAACCCACAAACTGGTTGACTCGTGCATCATCGTTCTTGTGGGAGGGGTTTACCGGGTTCGTTCCTGGGAGTTTGATTGTCACGTTTTGATGTTTTTAAATTTCCCCATTTAAACCTTCTAACAGGAGTGGATTAACGCCGTGACGAATGACGTTGGGGGTTCGTTCCTTTTGTTGACCTTTTCTTCTTCCTATACCCTGCGTTCTTTGCATTCTTTGTGGGGAAATGAACAACAGATCATTGCATATGCATTTTTCAATGCAACGATCCCATATTGGAGTCCCAACATCGCGATGACCTAGTGGTGGTGCGATGACGATGGCGAAAGATGAATTAACTCGGATTGGGATAGACCGTTCTTCGAGTGTTCTTTATGAGGGTGGATTGATATGCATTTTTAGGGACGATTGGAGGCCAGAAAACAACAGATAAAACTTAAGGATATCGTGGAAACCTTAAATTTTTAGTTTCATGGAAAACAGATTGTTAGATCAAAGATCAGAGCATCACTGAGGCATGGTGGAGCAGGTTCGTGTTTCTAGAAATTTTCAGAACAAACGAAGTGTATCCTAAAGAACATGCTGTGTGGTACCGACGATGGGGGATAGGGTTTTCATACTGCACGTGATGAAGAACATGGCATGACTCTGGGGGGAAACGATGTGTGGGCCCCTCCCAACGACGGCTGGAGTTCTGGGTGACGGGAAGCACTAACACAGCGTGTGACCATTGTCACATGGCGTGTGGGTCCTTACACGTACTCAACATGTATCTTGGAAGATACTTGGACACATGATGGGTACATGGTCGTGTACTCCACCACATGACCAGACCAGGCTGGATACATGGGCTAACCTATATACCAGTTACACGGGATGGAACACACGGGTTGAAACTGTGTACGGGCACACAACCGCATACATGGAGGGAACCCCGGTTACTTAGACATGACATGTGGTCCCATACTACATTCCATGCACTTAATTTTCTATATGGCATGTTCTTTTGACTTGGGCCATTTTACACAAGCAGTACCCAGAGTTGAGAGACACGACGTGTGACCCTTATACATACCGTGTATATCCTGGAACATATCTTGAACCTTTTTTCCACCATATATTGGAAATTTTTCATTTGGGTTAGTGACCTTTTTCTCATTCTTCTGAAGTCCAGGTATCATTTCCATCCACAGGAGTATGATTCTTTTAGTAGGACTTCCCGAGATAGAGTCAGGTATCCCTCCTAGAGGCCCAGAGCAAGATCCTCTATCCATTATTGACCCTAGGTAGAGTTAGGTATCAAGGTGACTACTCTTAAAGGATGCTAATCCTATACTTAGATGGTGAATCTGAATGAGTCGCGGTATCCACCAAGGCCCTAGCAGTGATCCTCATATGTGTATCGTGATCTTTCCCCACTCAAGAGTGTGTTTTCCTGGAATTAGTGTATTTATCTCTCATGACCTTTCCTGATGAATGGTACTTCTTGGATGGATGTTATCCGAGATATCAAACTCATGGAGTGAGTTCTCCCGAATGAGTGCTTCATGGAACCTTCAAACTAAATCCTTAGCAGGGGTATGCGGTTGTGTGACTTGTCTCTAGACTATGGGTCTGAGTTTTCAGTATATCTAGATTATGTTTCTCTTTATATATGTTCAGTAGACATATACTGTGTAGTTATGTCTTTACCTTTACTTTGTGTATTAATTTGTGGTTTTTGGGGTCCTATATTGATTATTGTTATACTCACCCCTACACAAGATTTTCCCGCATGTTTTATGTCTTGTACAGACGATCATTCATTTGATGGAGTCCAGGGCAGACTGGGATCGGACCGAGATTTCTGAGTTCCCTACAGGTTGAGGTGTTCCTACAGCTATGAGAAGTAGTCCCAATACCTCTTAGTGCTTACAGGTTGTAATTTGTAGTTTGTAGACTTTTGTTTTTGGTGGGATTATATTCTATCCTAGTTTACTTTCTGTACTTTACTTTTTTTGTACTCTGTTGGTTGGGTTTAGTTGTATGCATGCATTTTGTTCCTCAGTGGTTTTTACATTTCAGCAGTTTGTGGTCTTGTAGATGTGTGCCTATGTATAGGTACTTAAGCAATGCCTCCCATGTTAGTGATATGTCTACTTAGTGCTAGTCACCATCCCCTAGCCTATTGGATGTGGGCTTGGGGAGTTGCAGCACGGGCTCCACTCGGATAGGTCGTGACTAAGTGGTATCAGAGGTGGTAAGTTCTACCTTAGGACCAAGAGTCTGTGAGTTTGGTTGGGGAAACAATGTTAAGTGTTTTGAGATTGGATTTCAAGTAAAAGACTCTAGTGTTGGTGTGGGTGGTTGACGTATCGACACACCAGGACTCTAATGACCTGCTTTTCGACTTGATACATGAAAACACTAGTTGTAGGGAAGTAAAAGAATGGTACATGCATCATATAGAAATGGTTTGTGTTTTCCATATCCTTTGTGTCAACTATCCAGATATACTCATTGAGTATGGTATATCTTGCTTCCTTATAGGATGCCTATGCAACGTATACCCACTATAATTCAGCAGCTCGATCACAAGTATGACCCCCTCAGTGATGAGGCTTCGATACAGGGACCAGTTCCCCAGGCGTTACCTCCAGGTGGTGCACCTTCTATTCCACCACCAGTGGAGCATCCCATGGTACTTGTAGCACTGAAATATGAGGGCTGCAGGTTGAGTGTGCTCCATGAGTTCTAGATACATAGACCTCTCAGGTTCTGAGGCAAGCCCGACCCTCAGGCAGTTGAGGACTGGCTTGAGGTAGTGTGCAGATTTTTCCGTCTAGTGAGGACTCTGGCAGACCAGATGGTGATCCTAGGAGAGGTCCTTCTTCAGGGTTTAGTAGAATGATGGTGGATTTTAACCACACAGACTCATGATGTGGAGACTCTTTCATGGATGGAGTTTGAGTGACTCTTTAGGGAGGAGTTCTCTCTAATTACACTGAGAGTGGTGCATATCCAAGAGCTTCTTCAGCTCCATCAGGGCAGTTTGACGATGAATGACTATTCATCAAGGTTCACCAACCTCACTAGGTACTTGATGGATATGGTCAGGTATCAATACTTCAGATCTCAGACCTTCAAGAAAGTTATACGATGGGACATCTGAGCTAGTTTTGTGCCTCTATTCATTTCAACTTATGATAGAGTGATCGAGCATGACTTGGTGATTAAGAGCTTCTTGGCGGAGTAGAGACAACTAACAACAGTCAAAAATAGGCAGACAGGTGCGGATACCTTGACAGTAGGGATCCAAAGTTAGGAATAGGGATTAGGATGTGGGAGACATCATAGGAGGACCCAAGATAGGGGATCGACAGTCCAGGGATCTCAGGATGGATTCAGTCAGCCTAGGGAGAGGCGGTGTTACTTGTGCGACGGTAGGGGAAATATCGCTAGAGACTGTCCGACCCATCAAGCTGCTGACATAGAGGCGGTGGATAGACCATCAAGTCAAAGGAAGATAGTGGAGAAGACATACCCACTAGGAGAAAAACATGGCAGAGGAGCAGGGAGAGATGTAGGTGGTGGAAGACGCTTCGATCTACTTCCACCACCACCCCCAGGAGGTCTGCACCAGGCTCATGGAACTGAGAGACAGGGGCAAGGTCAGCTGCATGTAGTCAAGGTGTACAACCCAGAGACTCTAGGGATGATCCGAGGTAAGATCTATGTCTTTTCTACCTTAGCTTCCATTATCATAACAAGTTCTAGTGATTCCTTCCTCGCCACATGTCTTGTGTGAAACCTTGAGATTCCGGTTGAGTCGTTGACTCAACCCTTATGCTTAGAGACACCTATAAGAGGATACTAAATGATCACACATATTTTCAGATATTTTTATATTTCCATCAGAGGTGAGAGTTTCGGTTAGAACCTATTGGTGGTAGTGTCGAGGACTTACGACGTCATTCTTGGTATTGATTGGCTATCTTCAGTCCATTCCTAGATTGACTACTTTAGGTAAAGAGTATGGTGTGTCTACAACGATGGGATGAGGTTTTCCTTTTTTAGTGAAAAGGATACCCAAACAGCACAAGATGGGATCATGCATAGGAGGGTGTAACCAATCACTCATGAGTTGGCTAGCCTTACCCTCAGAGCAGTAGATATTGTGAGCTTCCAGTTCTTAGTAGTTGTGGCAGAGTACGAGTACATATTTTTCGAAGATGTTCCAGGACTACCTCCCCACCGGGAGATTGACTTCTGCATAAAATTATAGCCTGAGAAGACACTGATATCCTCACCAACATATCAGATGGCTTCTGTAGAGTTGTGTGAGTTGAGGGTGTAGCTAGAGGATTTGTAGAGGAAAGGGTTAGAGAGTCCCAACATTTCACCCTGGGCGGCCCCGGTTTTATTTTCCAAGAAGGCAGATGAGAGTTTTAGGTTATGCGTGGATTACTGGTTCTTGAACCAGGTGACGATGAAGAACAAGTATCCACTACCGAGGATCGATGACCTCTTCGATTAGCTAAGAGGGGCACAGTGGTTCTCGAAGGTTGACCTTTAGTTAGGTTACCATCAGTTACGAGTACAAAATGAGGATATACCAAATACAACATTCAAATGCCGCTACGGACACTATAAGTACTTGGTGATGCCTTTCGGCATGACGAACTCCCCCATAGTGTTCATGGAACTTATGAACCGAATATTCCAATAGTTTTTAGACTGGTTCATAATATTCTTCATCGACGACATCCTTGTGTACTAATAATCAGAGGAGGAGCACATGAGATACATGTAGATGGTTCTTGACGTACTCCAAGAGCACCAGCTTTATGGGAAGCTCTCGAAGTTCTAGTTCTAGATTTAGGAGGTCTACTTTCTGGGATATTTCATCTCAGCAGATGGAGTAGTTGTGGACCTAGCTAAGGTGGAGGCAGTATTATCATGGGATCCACCTCGAAGCATAATAGAGGTGCGGAGCTTCCTGGGGTTGGAAGGATATTACTGGAGATTCATTCCTAAATTCTCCCAGATATCAGCACCAATTAAATCCTTAATTAGGAAGGGGAAATGATTCATGTGGATGGAGAAGTGCCAGTAGGATTTCGAGTAGTTGAGACAGAGTTTTATGAGCACCCCGATCTTGAGATTACCGTAGGAGGGTGTCGAGTACACAATTTTCTATGACGCATCAGGGACTGGGCTTGGTTGTGTCCTGTTGTAGGGATATGTGGTGATTGCTTATGGTTCACGCTAGATAATACCGCATGAGAAGAACTATGAGACCCATGATTTTGAGTTGGCAGTAGTAGTCTTCATGTTGAATATGTGGCGACACTACCTTATGGGAGAGCAGTTTATCATCTACTATGACCAAAAGAGCCTCAAATACATTTTCTCACAAAAGGATATGAATATAAGATGGAGGAATTGGCAATATTTACTCTAGGAATATGATTTTGAGATCATATATACTCCTGGGAAAGGTAACAAGGTGGCATATTATCTTTGTAGAAGGTCGAGCTTACAGCTGTTGAGTGAGGTGACAGAGCAGTTTGCCTCGTTACAATTATCCTTTGTGGATAGAGAGGATGAATCTTACCTTCAGGCTATTGTTTTCACCCCTCCAATCTTACAACGAGTTAGGGATGCACAACTTGGGTATGTCAACTGTGAGACTTTACATGCTCAGTTATCCATATGACATGCTCTTGATGGATATTCGCAAGATAGGGAGCATGTTGTTCTTTTCAGGGGACACATTGTTGTACTAGTGGAATTGTTGGGGGAGGTCCTGAGGGAGTTTCATACACCCCCCTTGATGGTACAACCTAGCATGGTGAAGATGTACCCAGATATTTGATGACAGTTCTGGTGGTTAGGCATGAAGAAGGTAGTAGCGAAGTTCATTTTTCAGTGCCTTACATGCCAGTAGGTGAAGGCTAAGCACCAGGTTCTAACAGGGTTAGATCACCCCTTGGAGGTTCCTGAGTGGAAGTGGGATGGGATATCAATAGAATTTGTGAAAAGATTACCATGAATGTCCAAGGGGCATGATTCTATCTGGGTGATCGTTGATCGACTCACCAAGTTGGCCCACTTCCTAGCTATTAGGGAGCAGAGTTTCATAGAGATTTTGGGACATCTCTACGTACAAGAGATAGTTCAGATTCATGGAATCCCTTAGAAAATAGTCTTATATCACAATGGTCATTTCAAATCCTGTTTGTGGAAGGGACTGCATGAGGCATTTGGGACTCAACTACGCTTGAGCATGGAGTTTCATCCCTAGACCGATGGTCAGACGGAGAGGACCATTCAGGTTTTGGAGGATATGTTGTGGGCCTGTATCTTGGACTTTGGTCATGGTTGGGAGGACCACTTACCACTGGTGGAGTTTTCATACAATAACAACTACCGCTCCACCATTGGCATGGCACCGTTCAAGGCCTTATACGGGCGACCCTACTAGTCATCACTTTGCTGGACCAACCCCAGAGAGTCAGCACTTATGGGTCTAGAGTTGGTGAGAGCTACCACTGAGAAGGTGCAGATCATCCAGGAGAAGATGAAGACTTCAAAAAGCCGGTAGAAGTCTTATGCTGACAAGTGAAGAAGACCTATGGAGTTCAAGGAGGGAGACCATGTCTTCCTTCATGTCTCACCTCGATGAGTGTTACAAATATTTGGCAGGGGTGGAAAGCTATCTCTGAGGTTCATCAGACCTTTCTAGATACTGCGCAGAGTTGGTGAGGTGGTGTAACGCCTAGATATACCACCATAGTTGAACTGGGTATATGATGTCTTCCACGTATCACAGTTGAGGAGGTACGTGCATGACTCATCACATGTCATTGACTGGAGAAAGCTAGACATCGAGGATGAAGTGAACTTTTCTAAATACCCGGTGGAGATTGAGGATTGGTAGGAGAGTATACTTCATGGGTGATCTATTACCTTGGTGAGCATCTGGTGGAAACACAGGAATCTTTAGGAGAGCACGTGGGAGTTGGGAGGATCAGATCCGTGCCCAGTACCCACATCTTTTTGAGTAGACTTGTTTTGGATTTTCAGGGACAAAACTCCCCAAGGTGGGGAGAATTTAATGTATCAAATTTTATATGTATTATTTTTAAATATTATATGGAATTATTAAGAGACCAAGCATGGAGGAAACACATCATTTCGAGGCCCAGTGGGCCTGAAATAGTGGTTTGAACTTTTTTAAGTTAAGTGAGTTGGCGTGTGTGCGCAACTGTGGCAGTTTACAAGAGGATGCCCGAATTAAAAACTTGAGGGAACCATTGCATCCAGAATGAAAAATTTAACTCATAATGGGCCTAATATTGACCAGCATAGGTTGAGGGAAAAAGTTAATTTTCAGATGCTTTTAGTAAAATAAAATAAAATAAAATAATTTGAAAAGATTATTTTATTTTATTTGGAAACTTTCACTACAGCACAATGATGAGGTAGCTATTTTGATAATTAATGACACCACATTATGACTCTGAAACAACAATGCTGACTCATTAATGCCACAATGTAATAGAATTCTAAAACACGTTCCCTCCTTTTAATATGTTAACCGAATGTTGATCATTGGAAAAAAGTTGAGAGAAACTCTGGGGAATTCTTGGAGCCTTGGAGAGAACTCTCAACAATGAACGAAGATGAATAAAAGGTGAAAATTGATGCACCGATAGAGTTAAAGGATCTCAATAGTGATGGCAGCATGATTCCTTCATTAGCAATCGATCCCTTCTTAAGGTAGGGGTTATGTTTTAAAGTTGTTTTCTTTCCCATTATTTGAATTTAACAATGAACTCGGATCAACCCATGAACCGGTTGACCCGCACATCATCATTCTTGCAGGAGGGGTTTATCGGGTTCGTTCTTGGGAGTTTGATTGTCACATTTTGATGTTTTTAAATTTCCCCATTTAAACCTTCTAACAGGAGCAGATTAATGTCGTGATGAATGACAGTGGGGGTTCATTCCTTCTTTTTGACCTTTTCTTCTTCCTCCACCCTTCTTTCTTCGTGTTCTTCGCGGGGTGACGAACAATGGATCATTTACCATTTTTTTGCTAGGAAATGATCCCATACTAGAGATCCGACATCGCGATGACCTAGAAGAGGTGTGACGATGATGGCAGATGGAGAATCATCTCGGATCAAGAGAGACCATTATTTGATCATTCTTCACACAGGTGGATCGATACACATTTTTAGGGCTGATCAGAGGATTGAAAACAATGGAGACAACTTAGAGACATAGGAGAGACCTTAAATTTTAAGTTTTGTGGCAAAAAGATCATTGGATCAAAGATCATAGCATCACCGAGGCGCGATGGAGTAGGTTCGTGTTTTTGGAAATTTCTAGAAGACACGACATGTATCATAAAGAACACGCCGTGTGGTACCGACGACAGTGGCTAGGGTTTGCGCTCTACATATGATGAATAACATGGTGTGCCTTTAGGGAGACATGGTGTGTGGGCCCTGCCCAGTGGTGGCTGGAGTTCTGGGCGACAGGAAGCACTAACACGGTGTGTGACCATTTTCACATGACTTGTGGGTCCTTACATAGACTCCCTGTGTATCTCAGAAGATACATGGAAACAGGGTGGGTACACAATCATGTACTCCACCATACGGCTAGACTAGGCCTGCTGCATGGGCTAACCTATGTATCGGTTACAAGTGATGGCACACACAGGTTGAAACTGTGTATGGGCACAAAACCGCATACACAGAGGGAACCCCGGTTACTCGGACATAGTGTGTGGTCCCTACTACACGCCGTGTACTTACTTTTTTACATGGAATGTTCTTTTGACTCAGGCCGTTTTACACGGGCAGTACCCAGAGTCGAGAGACACAACGTGTGACCCTTATACGCACTGTGTATATCCTATAACATGGCTTGAACCTTTTTCCCACTATATCTTGGAAATTTTTTATTTGGGTTAGTTCCCTTTTTCTCGTTCCCCTAAAGGTCAGGTATCATTTCCATCCATAGGACTATGATTCCTTCACTAGGACTTCCTGATATAGAGTTTGGTATCCCTATGAGAGGCCCAGAGTGAGATCCTCTATCCATTCTTGACCCTTGGTAGAGTCAGGTATCAACATGACTAATCTTACAGGATGCCGATCCTCTACTTAGTAGGTGAATCATAATGAGTCGAGGTATCCGCCAAGGCCTTGGCAGTAATCCCCATCCGTGTATCATGATATTTCCCCACTCAAGAGTGTGTTCTACCAGAATGAGTGTATCTATCTCTCATGACCTTTCTCGATGAATGACACTTATCAGATGGATGTTATCATAGCTATCAGAATTTTGGAGTGAGTTCTTCTGAATGAGTGATTTGTGGAACCTTTGAACTGAATCCTTAGCGGGGGTATGTGGTTTTGTGACTTGTCTCTAGACTACAAGTCTGAGTTTTGAGTATATCTGGATTTTGTTTCTCTTGATATATGTTCAATAGACATATACTGTGTCGTGATGACTGTACCTTTACTTTGTGGTTTTTAGGGTCCTCTACTAAGTATTGTTATACTCACCCCTGCACGGGCTTTTCCCTCACATGTCGTGTCTTTTGCAGATGAGCAGCCTTTTGATGGAGTCCAGGGTGGACCGGGACCAGACTAAGATTTTTGAGTTCCCTACAGACCGAGGTGTTCCTACGACTATGAGAAGCAGTCCCAGTACCTATTTGTGCTTAAAGGTTGTACTTTTTAGTTTTAAGACTCTTATTTTTGGTGGGCTTGTATTCTATCCCAGTTTACTTTCCATACTTTACTTTTGTTGTACTCTGTTGGTTGGGTTTAGTTGTATGCATGCATTTTGTTTCTTAGTGGTTTTTTCATTTCAACTGTTTGTGGGCTTGGAGATGTATGCTTGTGTATAGGTACTTAGTAAATTACTCCCATGTTAGTGATATGCCTACTCGATGCTAGTCACCAACCCCTGGCCTATTGGAGGTGGTCTTGGGGAGTCGCGACATGGGCCCCACTGGGACGGGTCGTGAAAATTTAAATATAAGTTATCCACGATCTATTTACTAACATTAAATTTCATAGGATTTTTTATTCCATTCATAATGGTTTGTAAAAAATATATGATTAACCAAAGAATATCCACCTGGATTTTCCAGATAGGTCTTCAATCTTAATAATTTTTGTCATGAACCTTGTATAGGTCGAGTTAATACCCAATGAGATCTTTTAGAGTTATTTCCTCTAGGTATATTTTTTCCAAAGTCACATCCACTTTCCAATATCTATAGAGGGATGAATTTCCTAAAAAAACTAGGAACTATATACTTTTCTAAAATTTAGGGATGTTTCCCCATGTTTAGTCTTATCCCTATGGTTTTTACTGAGGTTTTATAATCATAATCCCCAAAAATAACTAAAACTACCTCTGATACCAAATATGAAAACCCATATCTTTTATATACTTTATTTCAAGATTCATTACATAAATATACACATAATACAATCCTAAAAGATTGATAGGACTAGTGTCTTTGAAAAATTAGATATATAGAACATTAGAATGAAGTAGGGATACAAAGGAATTATTTAAAAACTCGATAAAATTCCCTTAAATTCCATTGATATTTTAATACTACATAATATAACCTAGTAACATACATAAGAAAGGGTTGAGTTATAAATCCCAATAAAGAAATAATCAAAGAGAAAAATAAAGTAAAGTAGTACACGTGAGTCATGATCCATAACACAATGATATAGAAAGGGTAGAATCATAATCACGAGCATCAAAGAATGTGATAATATGATAACATAAAGGCAACATAGTAATTTCATAACAACATAAAATATGAAATCATAAGAAAAATTCAAGTATAAACACTGATACATCATTACATAGTTTTCTTAGGATAACTACTCATGAACCATACATGGAATCTCATGAGATAAAAACATTACCCAATGTATTAGTGGGCTATATAATTCTGGGCCCACCCGTCATATTCATGTAATGTACATGCATTTGTGTTCCATATAGATCATATAACATAACAATATATTTCATCATACCATGATTAAGGAGTGTGATTTAAACACATGGAAGTCACCAATTAATGAAGGTTAGTTGAATCTAGGAAAATACCCTTGAATGTAAGTAGGATTGGGTATTTACAACATAAAAGTTAGGCATGGAAAATAACATGATAATTTTAGCAGCATAACAAATGTACATAAAGGTTTTTGGGAGGAATTAATGAAAGAAAAATATGGTTTCTCATTACTTGGCAATTATATGGAAAGTAAAGGGTTGTGTAAAAACACATGAAAATATAAAAAATTTCAAATCAAAAGTCTAGTATAACAAAGTGATCGAATGGAAAAGAAGGGAGAGAGATCCCTTACTTCAACATAGTAATGACACAGGTATAGGTTATAATGATAGGGGATACATAATATCTCATTATTAGAACATAAATTGGATATTAAATTTATATTTATAAACACATGAAAACACAATAAATTGAGATTAAAAAGGATAAATACAATGAAATTACTTGAATACAGGGAAAGAGGAAGATAATCCCTTAGTTTGACATATTAACATCTTAAGTAAAGGTTATAATGAGAGGGGATAAATAATATATAATTACTAGAAAACAAATTTTGAAGTAATGGGATATTTATAGACACATGAGAACATAATCAATTAAGATTAAAAATGCTTAATACAAAGGATGCACTTGAATGAAGAGGAAGAGGAAAAGAACCCCTACTTCAACATAGTAACGAATTAGGTAAAAGTTATAATGAGAGGGGATAAATTATATATCATTATTAAAAAAAAATTGGGTGTTAAATGGATATTTATAAACTTATTAAAACATAATCAATTTATATTTAAAATTCTTAATACAAAGGAATCACTTGAATGAAGAGGAAGAGGAAGAGAATCCCTTATTTGAGAGGTTAATTCTAAAATCTTGGGGGGAGATTATTATGTGGCCGGGAAAAAATTTGGAGGGATTTAGAGAGATATAGAGAGAATAAATTCATAATCAATGGGGTTTGAGTGATAGATAATGGGAGTTTTAGTGGGTACTCATAGCAAAATAGAATGGAATTCTTTATTAATTTCTAAACATTGGTTTTGGACTCAAGTAATAAAATAATAAAAACTAAAAACCTTTCCATGGTTTTGACCATGGTTTCTACCAGAGAGGAGTGTATTACAATATTTTATTAGTTTAATAACGTAAATCATTAAAATAATACCATTCATGATGTGGAAGTGAGCCATATTCATAAAGAATTATTTTTAAATCGTAAAATATAATATAGGTTTTGGAGGATTCATTATGGGTTTTTAAAATTAATAAAATTACTTAAAAAATAATTATATTAAAGGAAAAAACTATTTTTGGTCAAGGATTCATTTTATAGTATTTATTACATCACTTTTATACCATTATGATGTCACAATACATACCTTATGTTTATACCATATTTATTTTTTATCCAAAAATTTAACTGCCTTAGAAAATTTTGAAAAATTCACCATTATATAATTTTGTGTGTTGATTTCAAAAATTATATTTATTTTAGAAATATAATTTCTTAAAAATATGAATTTACCATTTTAAATATTTTTTTTTATTTATTGAAAAAATACTAGTCTTTACGACACAAAATTACTTACCTTTATGAAAATTACATGGGACTTCATTAAACTATATTAAAATTTATATATAAATAAAAATTTATTTTTAATACCAATACATGAAAATAACTTTTATTTAAAATTATAGAGTTTATCATAAAATATTTTTTTAATTAAAATTATATATTTTCCAAAAATAAAATTTTGGTTTCTTTATATCAAAACCAAATTTTTGTTATAATCATTCTATAATAAAGTATATCAAATAATGATTAAAATGAAATTAGTATAACCATTATTTTATCATTAAAAATATAATACAAAAGTTCATACTACTAGGTTCTGGATACATAACCCCTTATTACACCAGTATATGCATTAAGGGTAAGGTGTGTTCTGGTAGTACTTTTTTGGGGTTATTTGGTGAACATAGATTGAGAGGTGATGTATATGACCTTTAAATTTTCTCATAAATGGATCCACTTGAGTCTTGGTTGTTGGATATCAACTTGTGATTGGTAATGGGTGAAGCCTAGTAATGCTATCTCTATCAGAAGATCTGAAAAATGGGCTTCATAAGGTGTGATCCTACTGGTTAAGTCCATGACATATTCCTTCTATGTAATTATATTTTATTATAACCCTTAATATATACTAATATTAATGATAACTTTAGAATTAATATACCAATAATGGTTATGAAACTTAACTATATTTTAATCCCAGCAATCAAATTATGGTTATATTTTATAATGATAAAAAAACAGTGCATGTGTTTTCTATAACTACATTACTTAATAAGGTACTTATTCATTCATAAGGAAATTTCATTTATAAACTTCTAGGTCATTTCAATACATAAAAATGTTGATTTGGGGATGATGAAGTTTAATATATTATTTCTTTTGAATATGCTAATAATGAAGGAAATCTATATATTGAGTTTGATAAAACTAGTAAAGTAATGAGGTTGAGTATATTCTTGAACTGTACTATATGATATACTTTTGTGATCAATTACCAATCTCGGCTGAACTTCATTTGTTTGATCTATTATTGATGGAGAGATTTTTTTTCCTCGACACTCAGATCCTTTCTTGCTCATCTGATTTATGTCGTTTTTGCTTCTTTCTATTATTTTCTATACTCAGTCCTATTTTATTATATTACCTATAAAATGTATGAGTTGGGTTATACTACCCATACAAAAGGTACAAGTTTATTTATTACTGGTAAAAGTCATTTTAATCAGATATTCCTTAGTCTGGATAAAGGTAGGGTTTGGTTTGTACCACCACTTAAAAAGGTAGGTTCTGGGTTATGCCTCTAGGTGTGCAATTAGAGGGGTGATTAGGTTAAACCACCGGGTGAGAAAAATGATTGTTTTGGGTTATGACTCTAGAGTTTAAAAAGGTATTTGTAAAGGTTTGTGAATCACTTTAAATGTTAGAGATTCTATGTTAGTGTGTTTCATCTCTCTATTTTTGAGAGGGGTAAAGAGTAGAGTAGGATCAGTTAGATCTGAACTACTATGAAAATCATCATGTTCATTTCTATTTATATTTCTACTACATTAAATATTAACTTTGATAAAAATTTCATAAAATTTTAAAAGGATCAATTCACCCGTCTTAACCTTTATTCCAAACTCATATTGAGACCTAACAATAATATGGTTTTTATAAAAATATATTCAAGATAATTAATTCATTTTATACTTTAATGATCAAGGACCAAAACGTACATCAATGATAATTATTTATGCATCAAAGTATTTATTCTTCATCATTTAAGTATCGATCCATGTTTTGTCAAAATAATATCTCTTCATCATCTAAAATCCAAATAATAAACAAATTAAACTTGTGAAGACTAAAATATGCATGAACAATAGATGTAGGTCCGATAATTCATTTTAAGGGTCTAAAGTATGATTCATAAAACCTTTAGTGTAAGTGAACCAATATGAAATATTTTTATGTATCAACATAAAAATCATTGTTTGATAATAACCCTAAAGAAGTTTTAAAGATCTAAAAACAAAACATCATAGATTAGTGTATCAATGTGGTGTAAAAAAATTTAAATACTTTAACTATTACCATATAAATAACACACTTTTTTGTAAAAGTTTGAAGGTTAAAAATTAAATAATTACTAACTAGTACCCACATTCATCTTGATTTTTGGTCTAAGTTTACAAAGTCTCAAAGTTAGCACATGGATCAATGATACATGATGGATCAAAACATCAAGAGATGCAATGAATATATTTCAACCTTATCAATAAAAAATATAAAAAATATGTATCAATATTTTGAGAAGCTATAGTCTAAAGAATATTATTAGATAACTCATAAGTATAATATGTTATTTTAACATATATCTACTTTATGTATATATATATATCTCCAATGGTTAGTTTATGAAAACCTATATAGAATTACTTGAGAGATAATTTAGAAAATATATAGTATTAGAGTTAGTACCCTAAAACCAACTACTATACAAATTATATTACCAAAATATTCATGATATTTTATATTAAATTATTATCTTATCACATCTTGATAATTATTCTATGTGATATAGTATGTGATAATTTACTAAGGGTAACTATCATACCGAAATTTAATAGAAATTCCCTGCTATGATGAGAACCTATAAGTTTCACAAAATTTTTCTTAAATATATATATATATTCTATAACTGAATGATATCATTTAATGGGACACAAATGTTACAGGCTACCAAGGGTAGAGACTCATAAGACTTTGAGACACTTTCTCATGGTGTACGCCCTAGGTAATTTCCATAATAGAAGATTATGATAATTTGACCCATCAGTAGGAAATCTAAATTTACATATATAATTGGATGTTCCTATATGAATACTTTTGTTATGATACTTATACATTAATATTATTCTTAATACTTTTCATAAGTTTTTTACTTTGATGTATTGATAGAAACTATGATGAAATATGATTGCAATGAGGTAGGATACATTGGGTGCATCACAAGTGATATTTTATTATTGAATAATGTGATAAATGATTTTTCACTTCTATTCAAGAATGGAAGTTGATATATCATACCCTTTTATAAGAGTAGAACTTCTAAATTAATTATATTCCCATGGTAGTTTTATTGACAAGTTTATTTTTAGAAATTCAATGAAAGAGGCATCAAGAACATAGGTTGATGATACCATTATACACCCTACTTAATTAGAGATGTCATTATAAAGGTATTTAATTACACAATTTATGTTTCTAGGTGGTTAGAAGTCACCATGAAATTAACTTTTTTCTCTATGGGAGCCCTGACATGTTTCTAGACACCAACTTTGGACTTTAGACAGTGTGGACTAATGCCACCAAGAAAGGGGACCAAAGGGGTACACACTAAGGGTATTTGAAATAATAGTTAAATTCTATATGAATTTAACAAGTTTAATAAATATTATTCCAATATGTAGTTTACTAATTATTAATTTTGTGATAGCTGCACATATTCAATCACCAGTTATTCGAGAGAATATTATGTGAATTGAATATTAAATAAATATTTATTTTTTAGGTGATTATTAATTATGTGAATATATAATATTTATTTATTATGATTTATTATCATGGTAAAATGTATTTATTTTGTTACACAAATATTTAATAAATATTTATTCACTAGGTAATTAATAATCACATGAATATATATAATATTTATTTATTCTTGTTTATTCGCAAGGTGAAAAATATTTATTTGGTTACATAAATGTTTAATAAATATTTATTCATTTGTTTTGTGAATATAACATTTATTGTAAAATCACATAGTAATATTTATTTATTAATTAAATAGTCATTATTCAAGTCCTGATAAATATTAAGGAGGATTGGTGAACCAAGTTTGATGGTATGATGAGAAATGTGAAATTAAATATTATTTGAATAAATATTAATTTATTTATTCAAGAAAATAATATTTATTTATCGACGAGTTTAGTGAATTTCAATAATAATAATAATAATAATAATAATATTTAGATATAGGGTCTGTTGGGGATTAAGAAATTAATAAGGGTCCTTGAAAAATTAATATTTTCTAATCCTAGCACCATTTATTTATCCTAACACCATTATTATTTTCTAATCCTAGCACCATTTATTCTAATTGTTGTGTGCATTGAGTTCTATAGTGGATTATCTCAATCCATATAGGAATACAATCTTATAATTCTATGAATAATGTAGACCAATTCTATTCCTTTACCAGATCATATCCTTCTTTCCTTGAAGGATTTTTTCATAATCAACAATGATTTCCACAAGTGTTAGATCTATTCACGTTAACACCCAGAGGATTTTATGGAAATGTTCAAAGGTTCACAGAACACATGTGGATTATTGCTAGAGGAAAACTACTATTGATTCCTTTAATACAATGATAGTATGAAAAAATATCTTCATCCCATCATTGATAATGAAGAAATAATTAAATGGAAGTTAATTATTTATTTAAATAAATTAATTATAAATTATATGTGAAATGATCCTCTCTTGGTTTTGGGTTTCTACCAATTGAATATAATTTTAATTCTGTTGGTCATGCCATTCTTTTCTATATAAATCAAATATTATTCATCAATTACAATAAAAATTCCAAGCTAGAAATGCCCAATAGGCACATCCATTGCACCCAAAACCATAAAGTGGTATGAGAACAATCATATAATAATTTAAAATAATTTATTATTCATTGATTGATTATATACAATCATTTTTAGTTTTTTGTATTTTAGTTTATTCATTTTTAATCTAGAGTTTAATTAACATGTTTTTAACATATTAATATGTCTTGTTCAAGTTTTATATAATTTTAAACATATTAAGGACATATGAAGAATGATCAGAGATTCCATTGGGAGGTTCCAAGGGTTCTGGCCGATAGACATGGATATAATTCATGTGTCTGAAAGTGAATGTGGTGTACCTATGTTCACTACACCTTCACTTTTCATGGGATACATGATTCTCCAAGATTTAATAATGCATAGTGAATCTAATTCACAATGTGTGTTGACTAGGAAAACTTGACATATGATTCATCAGACTACATGGTGTATAGATGGTGTACATATATTTTTTACCACACAATTTAGTGATGAAATTCATGCTAACTGTGTGGTCAAATATGTAGTATATGTCATGTGAGACTAACATACCAAAACATTAATAGATACATGTAATTTAGTTGGCACACATCCCATGTGAGTCATTAATCTCTATATCTGAAGAATGCACTGATTCAATAAGTTGGTTATACAAAAACATAGTAAGTATAACACATGTCATGTAGCTCAGTAAACACATCATGTATCCTGGTCAAGATACATTTTGAGTCCCTATGTGTCTATAAAAAATGCATGTAAAGTGAAAAATAAAATATGTATCTCATTAGTAAACACCACATAGTCACCCAATAGAAATATAATTGAATTACATAAAGAATAATTAATTATAACATTAAAAACCCAATTACATTGTTGACAGTTGATGTGTTGACCATGTAACAAGGTTTCCAAAATTAATAAATTCTTAATTAATTACATGTAATTATCTATAAATTTTGGTCAATCAATTTATTTTCCACATTTTAATTAATGATGAGTATCTCCAAGAGACTTTGGAAGGTCATTAAGATAAATTAATAAATTAATCAATTAATTAATTGAATTAAATCAAGTTCATTCATCTAAATAATAAAGAATAAATTTAAGTGAATGATAGATGGTGTAATTTTTTCATATTTATTACATGTATGTGGATGACTATGAGCTTATACCAACCTATTCATATGATTAGTTTATTTAATTTACTATTATTTCATGGTTTTTATAATGATTTATTAAATTAAATAATGATCTATGTATCATTCCTATCCTATCATTATGTAAGGTTTTGGGTTCCTGCAGTTTATTTTATGTAAACCCCTTTAACTAATACTTTGGTTCCCCACACTAGTGTTTGAATAAAACATATATAATGGATGGATCTCTCAAGTGAATATAAGTAGTTCAAGCTTAGATCCAAGGTGAAACCAATACAAGAAGTACACATGACCACATGTGGAATGTTTCAACTTGAACTAGGAATGGTTCTAATAGTTTATTCCATAAGGTTAAGGGTTGTCTTATCATATGCTAGATAAAACAACCATTAAAAAAGATAATGTCCATGCCAATTTAGTTATTTTATTTCTAATAGTTTCATGGTTAATTATTTATGAATATTTAATCATTAAATAAATTAATTTACAAGCATACAAGATTAAATTAAATTAAAATAAATGTATCTATAAATTTTACGTAGACATGGTTAATCAATTAAGTAAAATCCTCTTAATATTAAAAATAATATAACAAAATAAAGTGGTAAGTTTACAAATAATTATAAAAAATCACTCAAATAAAATATTAATTCAGCATAGCCTTCAAATACTTCAGTATAAATAGAACCATAGTTCAAAGTTCTTGACCAACCTCTATTGGGGTGTTTTCAATTATCAGGGAATATCTATTTTGAGTTTTATGTCAACTTAACCTACTTTTCATTGAGGGATGATAACCTCAGTGAGAATTAATGAAACTAGTAGGAAAATTGTTGAGGAAATCCTAATACATGATTTCAGGATTGAGGATTCCACTCAATGGATCAAGGAGTTGAAAGTTAATACATTTATAAAGTTAATACTACCTAAATACCATAAAATAACTTTTCATACCTCCATATAAGCTATAGAATAGATATATAGATCCATGCCACCATAATATCCGTGTGATAGGATATTCTAAAACCAATGGTGATGGATTTTTTTGATAAAATAGTGGGAGACTAATAAATAAAATTTATCATGTCATATCTTTTGGTAATCAAGATTTAAAAAATATGATTTTATGGAAAAAGAAATCACTGTAACACTACAATCATTTGAAAAAAGACCATTTCCCCACCATCATATATTTCTGAGGGTATTATAATTTTTTATAAACCAAACTACAACAATAAAATCCATAATATATGCTGAAATCCATTATACATGTTCAAACACCTCACCAAGAAAGTGATGTTGAGAATGATGCCTACAAGAGGTGTATTTGTATACTTCTATTGTCCATTATAATTAGATATTATCTATGTACAAAGAAAGGATAATGAAATATAAGTATATTGATGCTTATACCATGATATCTCTCTTGAGAAGGATAAAGTGAGGATTTATATAAATGAGATTGTCACTACACTATACAAGTGTAAATTGGAGGAGGATACTTAGCTATTAATTATGTATTAAATATACTAAAGTACATTGATCAATTAGAGAAGTTTGGGATTCTATATGGATAATAAATTATCTATCAATCTTATATTATCATCCTTACCTTCCAAGTTCTCCTGGTTCATCTATATTATAAGATGAATGATATGGATGAACAACTCGGGAATATTTTGACTAAGGTTCACTTGGGAGATAAGGGTTATGGTAACTTGGTTCCACAATCCATATCAAGAATTATATAAAAGGAAATATTGAAAATCCTATGATTATTTTATAGTAAATGACGCCTTTAAAAAATATTTTAATGAGATAAAAGATTTTTTGGTAGTGTAGTGAACAAAAAATTATTTGTTTCTCATGTGAACAAGAAATATCATTTTAAAATAATTTTAATAGATTAAAGAAGATGAAAAATATTTACATCTAATTAAAATATATTCATCATAAAATTTAATGATCCTATTTAAAATTTTGGGTATTAAATTATAACTTTTACTCAAATACTAGAACCAAGAAGGAAAAATTAAAAGAAGTAAGATGTGTTCTCCCAATATCCGAGGAAGGGTGATTCCTTTATCAGTCGCGAGAAGTAAATAACTTCAAGTAGTAAAATTGAATTCCCCCAGTAGATAAAAAGGGGTGATTTATGTATTAGAAGTGATAATTTCACAACTTCTAATTTCCAATAAGACTGATTCAAGTTAAACTATTATTTTTCATTATGTATGACCTGTACATTTATCTTAGTGATCTATGGGACACAAAGAGACATTATTTTATAAATTTTGTTATGGTTTTCATATATAACAAATAGTTTAGTAATTATTGAATAATAGATTTCTAATATTGGAAATAAATTATGGATATAAATTATAATAATTATAGCTAGTTGTATTAATATAATTATTTATCAATTAAAACTTAAGGTTAATGTTAAATATATTCCCAAAAGGGTATTTAGTTTTCCTACTACTAAAATAGTCTAGGTATTATCGATGTACTAACTTATTGAGTTTTATACAAAGAAAAATTTATAAATAAAGGTATTCCAGAAAGCTTGCGGAGTTATTTTAGCTATATAAGAACAAACTATTTCATGGTGAATCTAGAGGTGAATTCATATACATTATTAAATCCCCTTTAAGAAATTTAAGTATTGATTGATGAAAATAATAAATTCACTTGGTAAAATATACAGGATCATCTAGGTTGGTATTCTAGAGTATATCTTAACCAAGTATCCATTTATCATTAAATATAGAGTAAAGGTTTTCCTAAACTCACATTACCCTATTCACTTCATAGAGATAGTGATAGTATAAGGTAGATTGATGACGAGTCTTATAAATATTTCATATCTTCCATGATTTTTTTATAGACAAGTTTTGTGAAATAATAGCATATCAACTAACCATATGCCAACTAAGTTGACTAATGGATTCCATATAAGTTACAATATTATTGGATTCAATTAATTTCATATCCTAATGTATTCTTATTTGAATCATTTGTTAAATTAAAATTAACTTCAAATGTATTTAAAAGGAAACATAAGGTGAATCTCTAATTATTATCTTATAGCTACTAAGATAATAAAATACCTAAAATATAAAGATATTAATCATACCAACTAAATTTATATATTGTACGGACATCTATTTTATATAATGAGATTAAGAAAATATTCAGTTGAATCTTGGATCCATATGCAAAAGTTGGCATAAGAATAGTTAACTATGCATGTTCAGTGGGAGAAATTGTTCCAGAGTCACATAATTTGTAGGATAGTTAAAACCATTATGGTGGTTATATATTCACCATAGAGGGTGATATGTATTATTTGATAATAATAATTTCTACATGAAGTAGTATGTTTCAATCTATATATGATTGATAAGTCCATTTGAAATAAAAAATGGATTCCATGTACTAAAACCCAGTTGTTCATTTTGGTAGTTTCTCTAGATGATTTAAATCCTTTGGCAGGTATTCAAGAGAAACTATATAGGGATGGTCAATTTTAGACCAATAAAATATAAATGGTTAACAAAAGGATTACAATATCTAGGAATAGTCTATATTAACCATGGTGGGTGATAATACCATATCACTAATAATTGTGTAAAATTCCACTCAAATTTTACTTTTTATAGCTTTTCTATGATCATTTTATTGGGAATTGGACCTCATGACCATGCTTCTTAAGGAAACTGTATGGGAGATGTCTACAAGACATTACTATAATGTTTAGTGACATAAATAAATACCAATATGATATATAAGTTTCAAGGATCCATTTATGGATTAAAACAAGCATAACGATCATAAGATATTAATTTTAAATGAAACTTTTTCTAAGTGTATATAAGTGGTTAGTGAGAGCACTATGGATTTAAAGTAATTTTTTTGACAACATAAAAAACAAGTTGTAGTATTATAGTTAATTAAGACTAAATTTATTTCTCAAATATAACTTAAGCAGTAACCCAAGTTCTAGGGAATAATATTTAATAACATAGTTCAATAGGGTTACTTAATCTAAGTTATTTTACATAGCTTACATGGTATTGAAAAATACAAGATGGAAAAATACACCCAAATTGTCCCATTTTCACTTGGTATTCTTGTGAATTATAGACTACATATTCCAAAGAGTACTTTGGAAATATATATCAAATGCCATTATATATAAAAAAATTGATCTTTCTTATATATAAAGCATAGAATAAAAATATCAACCAAGAATTGGATAATTTCATAGGTTGGCAGTTAGAACTATCTGAGAGTGCTTGAGGAAACAAAATTAGACGAGTTCCTGATAATTAGAGAAATTAGAATACTAGTTTTAATAGGAAATAAAACTATTCTTCTTTTAGATCAGTTGTTCTAATATCAAAGTAAAGCTTAGATAATTCACTAGTGTTAAGTATATTACAACCATTAATTTCAATATATATATTAGATCAAGTATGTTTCATATTTTGATGTAGTTTATGAAGTGATTTTAACAACAATTTATTCAAGATCTTGGATTTATAATTAGATAGTAAAGTTCAATCATATTATGATAAAATTTTAACTATGGTATTATTCAGGATGTTAGGGATGATATAGGACAAGAACATATACATGGTGATATAATCTCTTGATGTATTTTCTAATAGAGATAAGGTCACAATTATAAGAACAATCATAGAAATGTGGTCATCTCAGTAGGTATAACCATATCTCAATAGAAGCATGTTTATCATGTGAGGATAACCAGTTAAGTTGTTAGTTATTGGCTCCAGTGAAAGTTGGAGTCTCTTAGATTCGTTTCCCTAGGACCAAATATTATGCACATTAGATTACCAATATATTCATGATATTAAATATTAAATTATTATCTTATCACAACATGATCATTCTTGTGCATGACATAGCATGTGATAATGTCCTAAGGGTAACTATCACACTAAAGGTTCATAGCATTTCTATGCTATGATGAGATTCTAGAAGTTCCATGATCTTATTTTTAAATATATAAATTCTATATCCAAAATATTTCATTTTATGGGATATTAATGATATATAATATCTATAACAACCCATAACCCACACTCCCATTTCTGATGCTAAATTCATAAAATTTACTTTTTTGCATTTGATATCGAAGAAGCTTAACCAATTTTCTCCAATAAAAACTCACAACATCAAAAAATAAATATTAGACCACTCAAATACCCATGGAACTTTTAGTTTTAGAGTTTTAGAGAATTTGGACTAACTCATATCAACTTGGATTCATAAACAACTGGTTTATAAAGATAAACACCATCTCCAGTTATACCTAGATTTTCTTATTTCACATTAGGTCATCAACATCATCCATATGAAATTCCTTCTAGACATAATTCATCCAACCTAATATTTATAACCCAGGTAAAAGGAAACATAATAAGGGTGAACTCAAATGCTCAGTAAGGGTAAACATAAGCATTAGTAATTGAAATTCATCAACGAGCATAAGAAGTCCATAAGGGTATGATGGAATAACCAAAGTGCATGAATGAATCATAAAAGAAATCATACCCATAAATACCTCCATAATCAAATAGGAATACATGGAAAAGTTAAAAGTCATAAGAATTAAGAATCACGAGCCATGTGATATCAATCTTGAACATAAGAAACATTATAAACCCATAATAAGAAATTAAAACCCTTTTTGGTAATTTAGATCATAATATTCATAAAACCCTTTAAAAATCATTTTAATTGGAATAACCATACGGATGACTTACAATATAATCATTACCTAATGCATTGGAGTTCTATCTTGTTGCACCCATTGTTTAAGCTATAACAGTCTCACCCATCACTATCTAGGATGCCCCATCGTATAAGCTATAACGGGCTCACATGATGCTATTTGGGTCACCCCATTGTATAAGCTATAATTGGCTCACCCAACACTATATACGCCACCCCACAATATAAGATGTAATGGGATCACCCGATGCTATCTAGGCTTTCCCATCATATAAGTAATGTCCAAGAACCACAACATGACTAAAGTATAAAGAGTTTTCATTTCATCATAAAACTCATAAAAACATGATTATTATTTCAATTCCTGATTAACATATGGAAAATAAATGGGTTTCATGTAAATATATTTTAAACATGATTAAACCATGAAAAATAAATGAGTTCCATAACAATCTCTTTGAAATATGGTTAAACCATGAAAAAGGAATGAGTTCCATAATAATCTCATTGAAACAATATTAATCCATCCATAGAAAGAATGTGGATGGTATCATTATAAAATATCTCCATCATATAATGATTAAAAACAAGGGTTTTTGACATTTATGAATGGAAATACCATTAAAATATCATTAAATACATTTTGAGGGAAATACCCTTTTCATTTTCAAAATCACTTTTTAAAACATAAATCATTTTGAAAATCCTTTTCTTTGAAAATAATATTGAAAGATTATAAAGGAAGATTTTAAAAATAATTTAAAGCATTTCATGAGGAAAATATAATTCTGGATTTGGATAATACCTTTTAAAATATTTTTGAAAACATTTTTAGAAAACATGTTTTTAGAAGAAAAAGAGTTTTCGATTGAAAATATGATTTTTCATAAAAACATTATTTTAAACTATTGAGTACATAAAGAGAATAAAATTAAGAGAATAAATATATTCTCATGAAATAACCAGGGGAAAATAAAATTAATGCAAATTATTTAGAGTTAGATCATAATATTTAAACATTGGAGACTTAATCACAAACAATCTCAAGAAATGATGATGTTGTAAAATGAAACTTTTACCACTTTGGTGATGTTGAATTGCAATACCCATGAAAGGATTACACGAAATGAAACTTTAAATACCATTATAATAAATAAATTATTAATATTACATGTAAAATGGGGTGAATATACACCATATAAAATAATATTGGTGCATAACATGATATAAGTCTCAAAGATGGTAAATTGTGACAAAAATCCATTACCGCTTTGATAACTTTTGGACTGTAAACTCCATGAAAGATATACCATAAAATGGATATATAAATCCCAATAATATTCGATAGAATCATCATAAAATAAATTCATTGGAATTATATACATCACATAAAATAAATAGGTGGTGAATATGGCATGTGTCTCAGAGAAGTAAAAAGGTGAGACGAAAATCCCTTACCTTGAGTCTGATTCATCACGTGTGTCTTTATATTCAAAATAAAACAAACTTATGTTAAATATTTACTTGATTTATAAAATTTTTCAAGTTTATTTATTTAAATTATTAATAAGTTATATACAATTACTTAATCAATTGAGTTTAAGTCAGATGTTTTGACCGTATTCAGCTTATGTGTAAAAAATGACTTTGGTAGGTTGACTATGGATGAAAATGTAATTATTTAAACTTATCCAAGATAATAATAATGAAATAATTATCATATTTATACATCAATTATAATTTTAAAACCAATCATTTAATATGGTTTTTAGAAATTGACTAACGTTATGATCATGGAGATGGTATCACTACAAAAAAACCTGTAAATTAGCGACATTTTTGAATGTGTTAGCGATATCTATAAATGCTTCTAATTCATTTATTGAGGTTTATAAAAGAACATAACTAAATGAGGAATCTCTAATTTAGTGATTTTTATAAATTTAACCAATTAGAGATAACCCATTTAGAGACACTTCCAAAAAACATCAGTAATGGAAATTCATATTTTTTAAAAGCTCATATATATTTTTTTAAATTTAAATTCGCATTTTATTTTTCAATTCTGGTGGGTCAATTTAAAAAAAAATCCATTTTTTTTTCAGTGGGCCCCCATACATCCCTTTCTCTCTCTCATCCAACTTCCTCAAGAATCTTCCCCTCCATGTGGTGGCCCTGCATACAAACTCCCACACCACCATCTCACCCTGGAAACCCCACATGCAGGATTCGAACCTTGTACCTCCTCCCTCAAGACGAAACACACAACCAACTCACCTATTACATTTTTGAACATTTAATTATATTATGTTATATTTATATATATATAAATATATTTCAATACTTACAAAATTAATATATTATATATTAATTTATTAAAATACATATATTTATATAAATATGTTTATATATATATATGTTTATATATACATGTTTATATTTTATGTTTATATATATATTTATATTATATATATATGTATATTATATATATATGTATATATGTATATATATATTTTATGTTTACATTAATATATATATATATATATGTTTATATATAGATATATATATATGTGTGTGTTTATATATATATATATATGTTTATATATGTGTGTGTGTGTGTAAATATGTATGTGTATGTATACATTTATATAATTGTAATTATAAATTTATATTATATATATGTTTATATTTTATGTTTATATATATATGTTTATGTTTTATATTATAAAAATATATATGTTTATATTTTAAGTTTATTTATATGTTTATATTATATGCATATATGTTTATATATGTATATATTTATATATATATATATGTGTGTGTGTGTGTGTGGGCATAAATATATATGCGTATGTATACAAATATATATAATTATATATATATATATATAATTAGCCAAGTTTTAAAACCCTGGTAAACATGTCACTAAAATAGCCATGTTCTCTAAAAAATGTGAATAAATCTAAAAAATATATATGTGTTTATAAATATATATATTTATATATATGTGTGTGTTTGTGTTTATATTTATATATATATGTTTATGTGTTTATATATATATATATAAATATATATTTACATTGATGTGAGGAAATGAGCTATATAAATATATATTTTTGGTGATGTTTCCTGAAAAACATTCTTAATTTAGCGATGCTTTTAAAAAATGTCTCTAAAAAAACATCGCTAAAAAAACCACTAAATTCCAGTTTTTTTGTAGTGTTGGCCGTACATACGCATGACTAATGTTTCCATTTCTCAATGATCATTATGGAAATAAGGTAAGTAATATTTTATCTTTCCAGAATGATAATAATTTCATAAATACCATATTATTTAATTATATATAATTATATATATATAATTCTTGTGATGTGGTTGTGAAAAAAGGAATCACATCGCTTCGATGAGGCGGTATTCCACATGTCCACGAATAACGTTATAATTTTTTCTATCTAGTGAAAAGGTAAAAATAAAATGATATATTATATTTACATAATGATAAATATGTCATTATTATCATAAATATGTCATATATATCACATATTGTTATGATCTTTATCCTTATTACCTTCTATGCAACGCGTTAGTGAAAAATGAATCACATCGCTTCGCTAGGCGGTAGTCTGTCACACACACAAGATACGTTATCGTACCCTATACAGAATGTAATGAAAAAGGGTATATATGATATAATTAATCAAAAGGTATAATTATTTTATAAATATCATATATAAACTTTAGATCCATATTCATACCCAACCATGACAAGTGGTAATGGAAAAATGAATGACATCATTTCATGAGGTGGTAGTCTACTGTACACATGAATGATGATTTCATACCCCATTGGATGGAAGTGTGTGTGGTTGTAGGTTGTAAAATTTTCATAAAAAAATATTAGTATATGGAATATACTAAGGTTATTATATCATAATGGTATAATAAGAATTTAAGGATGTGGTGAAAGAAATAAAATAAAAACGCTCATTGAAGAACATTACCTCTTAATTGGGTATCCTCCTTAGGTTTTCACAAAATACCTTCCTAGGATGGATTTATGCACAAAATAATACTTATAGTGTTATGGTAGGGGAGTTTAGAAGTGATTTGGGTAGGGGTTGGAGGATTCCAATGGTTTGAGTGGTGTGAAGAAGTGAGGGGATTGAGTACCCTTTTATAGTTGAGGAGGAGTGATATTCTTGTAAATACCCAAAATTATTCACTATTGGGAGGTTAATATTACCTCAATTGGATAAAAAATTGTTAATTAAAGGGTTTTAGGGATTATATGGTTGATCCAAACCTCCAACAGACAATAAAACACACCTTTTAAACATTTTTTCCTTAACTTCTAAGTTTCTTTACTTTTACCATTTTGGGTTTTAACTATGATAACTAGTTATCTAACCTAGGAAATTTATCATTTAATACTAAATCAAAGTGATAATTACTAGAAAATTTTTACCCACTATTTTTAAATATTATATCTAATTTATAAAATAAAAATTCTATGTGTGTTGAAAATTAATTTTAACACAAGTTCATGTAATGCACAAAAAAACTACTTTAACTTTAACTACGTTAACAAATTTTTTACTATTTATGGGTAAATATATTTATTATTAAATAAAAAAATGGTCCATTAATGGAACATATTTGATATTTATGAATATTTTAAAATCACTTGATAGAAGATATGATTTTTAGTCTGTTTCCAACGCTTTCGTTGGGGCGTGCCACCAAGCGCATTTGACATGACATTGGCATTGCAACTATTGCCTTGTATCCTCACTTTCCAAAGTGGTAAACTTTCATTACTTTCTATAGATATTTATACTCCTTGGTTGAAATGGGATTATGGGAGTTTTGTTCCTTCTTCTATGGATTCCTCCTCAAAATTCGTTACCTATTCCAAGTCTCCCTCATAGAGTTAAGTCATGTTTGTGGAACTCATTCCCAGTTCCATCTCTTTATAGATACCAATTAATTACACTTCTTCTATCTGTACATTATGGGGATATTTACAAATTACACACCTTCATTCAGAATATTATTCATGTTGGGCATCGCTGACATGTCTGGAATTTAGGAACATTGGTCATTTATATCTTCCTCATAGGAGTTAATCTTATGGAAGAATCTTAGGCATGAAACCTATGGAATACCATGTCGATCACAAGGTATTTGATTCTAATGGAATATGTTCTAAGTCTTTCACCTCAATAATCCCATATTTAGCATGAGTTAGTTGATTACATAGGCACATATCTTCCAAGGATTTCACTTCAGGCATCCCATGTTTAGCATGAGGTAGTAGTGTGAGATAGGTCATGAGTTTAACATCTTACAGAGATGGAACGAGACTGATCAAAATTCCCCCAAAATGTATATCAATGAGGTACATCCCTAGAAGGGATGACTTGTAAGGTTTATCAATGGATGGATGATAATTACCTATAGGGAAGAACCGGGGAGGTGTGTCCCATAAAGGGAACATGTCACACTATAAAGTTCGAACACCCCTGGAGGTGAATCAAGGAAGTTTACCCCTAAGATGGGGCACCTAGGTTTACCATTGGTTATTATTGAACCTCAAAGATGCGTCCTATGTACCCTTTTTATAATACAAGGATAAAAACCCACATAGTTTTACACCACAGTTTAAGGTTATGTTACAGGACTGAACCATGCTATTTAAGGTCATGAAATAAGGATGCTCACATTGAGAAGGGAGAATCAATGAGGGATGGGGTGGGGCACATGTGTGGAAGATTCCATTCACAATAGAATCACTATTGGTTGGATTTTGGTGTGGGTATTATTCATGAAGTCTGCTCGATGGACATGGAGGAGATGTGGTCTCCCAGGTGGGTGGTAGGATCTCACTAGGATGTGGTGGCATAGAGAAGATCAGGATGGGTGTGGATTTTGGGTTTTAACCTTAGCGAGGCTTCCTATGTATCCCAATTAGTTGGGAATCAAAGACTATGTAGTTTGGAAAGTTAGTTCTTACACATAGAATATTCCCTTTGATGCGACATGATCGAGGCTTACAATTTGGAGGATTCCCATATAAGTGGAGGTTGGATATCATGGTATCTCTAACCTCTAAACTCATGCGAGTTATTATAAGTGTGAGAAACAAGAGGGATCAATAGAACCGATGACCATGTCATGAAAGATGCACCAATGAGAGATGGTGTGGGGCTTACACATGGAGGATACCCAAGGAAGATGTCATTACATATATGGAGGATCTAATTCCATATGAAGAGTATCTCATTTCTTATGATTCATACATGGAGTATCCTATGCTTGTGACACTGGGTGTGTGGGAATTATGCATAGAAGCTTCCCTATGGGGGTAGATTCTACTCCACTGGGTTTTCTTTTACTCTATTATGGGAGAGGGTGAAATCCCATGATGATCATACATGGGGAATCCTGTGTTCATTGCATGGGGTAAGACTAAAATTTTACATCATGTGTTGAGGAAGTTGGTGCTAGGAAGTTTTATGTCATGTAGCATGGATGTGGGGGACTCGCTCCTTAACCATTGGGATTACATAACCTCAACTCATGCACCCTTGGGAGGGGGATGTGTTTAGAAATGTTAGGTTGGAACTATGTGGAGGAGTGGTCGATCATGAGGTCTACGTTAGCATGCCTATGATGTGAAGAAAGAGGCATTGGTATACCTATACTGAGAAGAAAAAGGTATATAGGATTCTCAGGATGCACTTGAAGTGGAGTGGGCCACAAGAATGGGTAGAATAGGTGACATTGGGACTTGGAGTGTGGATAAACTGATCTTGGATTAGTATGGGGGATCTAATCACTCAACCTTTGTGATGAGGTTTCAGTAGAAGGTAGGAAACATGGAAAGGCCCAGGGTAAGGTTTTCATAAAGTATATGTACTCACAGATATTTTATTCACAAAAATTATGAGATTATTGGGGTTTAAGGTCTTCGTGAAGGAAGAGGATTTTGGAAATAGGGTGACCCTACCTCGGGATAAAGTCATGGATTAGGAAAGTAGTGCTTTGTAAAGGATTAATGCTTCAAAAAGCCTCAAGTTCCCCTAAGGGCCTTCTTCATTCATGAAGGGAACACTTCTTCATGAAAGGAATATCCACTAAACATGGAGGTTCTTATGAGCATATTAAAGGTAATTTCATGAAGATAAAATACCTTAGATGACCCATTTTTGGGTTGCCTTGTGATGCTCAGGTGCTTCACGAATTGAGAGAAATTAAGAAGTCGAAGGGTCAGGTAACCATCACCAAAGGTTGGAATGAGTTGGGTAGTTATAGGTAAGGGGGTTTCTTGAAGCTGGGAAATAATTCATGAAGTAAATTTGGGATTTGTGAATGGGTGTGGCTCTATCGGACTCGTGAAGGCTTCCATCAATCCATCACACAATCATGAAGCAGTGTTTGACTAATGAAGGATACCATTAACCCTTCGCATGATCAAAAAGGTAATTCTCATCCAGGAGATTTATGAGCTTCAAAAAGTAGTAAGGATTCATGAATTTGACCCTTAAGAGGGTTTTGGGTCTATTTTTGATTAGATGTTCTCCAAACTAGTTGCTTCTTCCTCATATTTTCCCATGGGACATATTTTGATGCCAAAAAATTCCCCCCTTTAGAGTGGAAACTGATGAGAAAATGATAAGGGTTTGATTCTAAGGGAGAATTTCTAAAAATTAACAATTTTCTCCCTTTCGCGAAGATGACTCGCGACCCTCATGCGTGATACTAGTTTGTGATGGTCATTGGCACGAAGGTCATCACAAATCATGGATCAGACATTCACCTATAAATAGAACGATTGGGGGCCCTCAAAGGAACATGAATTTTTAGGAATAAAAGATCATTGATCTATTTTAATAAATCTCACAATCTTTGTGAACAAGCTCTATGAACACTACCTTAGTGAACTAGACTTATGGACATTTTCTCTACGAACACTACTTAGTGAATCAAAATTCTGCAAACCATATATTTGTGAAGCGAGCACCGAAATCCAGATATTCGTGAACCGACTCCACAAATATCCTTCAAAAATAACCTTACCTAAATGGACTCAAAAACAAACTAAGTCTTGAATTCAATGGATGCTCAAAAAGTTTCTTAGGAAGTCATTATAGATGATTCTTAAAGGGAAGAGATGGTGAACAACATCGTGATCTGGGGGTGCGTTCGAAGTTCCTCAGACCAAGAATCATTTATTTGATTATTTTAGAAGTATCAAATGGAGTATATTTTGTGTAAGAAGCTTATTCTATATGTATTTGGACTGAGATACGATTTATTCATTCTAGAAGAAAGTAGGGATGAGTTAACTTACTGGTATGGGGGATTAGTGGGGTAGTACTAACGGCACAGGGCCTCTACAGTCCACATATGGAAGGAACATTCACCCATTACGGTATAATTTCTCTACAAATACATTAATAATTTTTATAGGGAGAAGCTTGAGGAAGATGAATCCCCACCATATTATCATAAGATCATCAAGGAAGGTTTGTGGGACCCACAAAATGGATGGAAGGACAACTTGGATCTATGCTAGGGAGGTAAATTCACAGATGAGTGGGCCTAGGACTACTGGGAATGCATGTTGTGTGCTGAATTTCAGGTAGAGATGAAGTGTATAGGACTCTATGAAGCAACATGGGCCTCATAGTTTTACATTTAATGGCTGTAGGAGGTCATGCATGAGCTACTGAGCAGATAGTCACTGGGGACCAATACATTCCATCTACATCATGGGGAAGTCATCATCATCCATTGGGACCTTCACCAAATATCCAGGATCTTGATTATAGGGGCAATGTATGATGGGTTCCTCCTCACAGAGAGTGTATGGGGGAGCAGGAGTAGTTTTAAATTTTGGAGAAGGTGCTACTAGACCTTGTGCAAGGAACTAGTGAAGAGAAGCTAGGAACTAGGGACATTTACTTAAAACAATATTTCATATACTTCTTTAACAAACCAATAAAGATGCCCACTGAGGGGGAGGAGTTGAAAATGAAGATTCTAATGATTCCACACACATTACCTAGGAGATATTAGCATATAAAAGAGGGATCTTACTAGAGGATTCTAGAATCAAGCTAGTGGCAGCTATGGGGATAAAACATCAAGATAGAGAATCAAATCATAGTCATGTTGAAAAAATTTATCGTGTCACTCATCTATGGATGGATACTACTAGTTAGGGATGCACACATGGTGGTGCAGCCAAGAACCTTCATAATTGAAGAGATTCTAGAAATAGGGAAACGTGTCAACCTTTCCGTTCCAATTTTCAAAAAATTATACAAAATAATTCAGTGCATTAGAGAAGGGAATACACCACTACATGTGTGTGGGACCTTCCAATTTCTATATATCTGGGTGCATGAACACATGGGGGGGGGGTATGAGAACCCAAACCCCATTTACCATCCCACAAAAAACTTATGGACAACAATTCTGAAAATCTTGGGAATTTTCCCATTTAATCTGGGTATGATAGAAGTGATAAATAAGGTTGGGTTGGAGGATTAGTTCACCTTTCACCTGTTCTTTTTACCGATGGGGGTGGTGAACGATGATGGTGTAGGGACCAAAGATCATTGATCATATATCCTTTAATTTCAAGGTGGATTACTGGTAAAAAGAGTTTATTGAAATCCGGTTTTCAATCCATAAAATCCACATCAATTCACATAGCAATTTAGGTGTCTATAGAGGATGACTCCAATGGTGTAATCAGAGGTACAACATGAGTGTCACCCTTTGATGATGATAAATATTTGGAACATGTTCTCATGTGAAGATGAAAAGATGTAGAATGATTTAATCTATGCACTACTGCATATAGGCTCACTCATGACTATGTGTAGAGTTGGGAGAGAGAATAACAAGGGGTTATGGTGAGACAATGGGCCTTCCGACCTAATAAAGGGATGGCCCATCCACTATAGGTCCAGGGAAGAAAGATGGCTAGAGAGTGTCATGGAGGTGAAGATCGACCAGTGTATAGGAAAATAATGGTGGGTCCAGCAGTTCATGGGTCCAAAGAATTAGAAGTAGTAGGAGAATTAATAGTACCAGGTACGAGGATCCTGGGAAAGAGACAATAATAAGCAGGTAGATATTTCTAAGTGATCTCAAGGGAACACATTCAAGGGCCAAGGAAATGAGTATATCAATTTAATATTCCCATCGACATCGTGTATCCTAATTTCTGGGAGGCCTGGGGAATTCACAAGCAGATCACCACTCCTCATGGGGTGTGACAGTATCTAAATAATGATAGGATATTCCTCATCGGGTTGATCCATACACAAGATGGTTTCTACACTCCCCATGCTGAAACGATATGGTACACTATAGAGAGAGAATATGTAACCTAATCCTGGGGTACTATGCATCCCTTGACTGATTGGGTGAGGAAGCTGCTGAACATGTCTTCCCCTCCATCTTCCCTTGTAGGCTGTGCAACTACAGTCGAAGGTGAAGAATCAGAAGGCTCAAGGGGGAGTGATGACCCCCAGATCTCAGATGTAGACTAGAGTCTTTCTACTGACTAGGTAAAATTATTGATATTTGTATGATTTCTGAACATATCTAAATCTTCAATCTCATTTAATGATACTTTATTTACTTATGTAGGTTTTAGTGATTACTAAATAAGGGGAAGTCTATGACATACCCTAAGAAAAATATGGAACCTCAACCCATGAAAGGGAGAGTATGGGGACACCTCCTGACACTACGGTTGTGGGTGATCAACCATTAGAGACTACTAATGAGGTATCTAATATGGAGTTTGTGGTGATGATGGAGGGGGTTACCCTCCCATAAGAGACAACCTTGGATGTTTTGGAGGTCAGTCCAACTGCAGAGGCACTACCAAAAGGGACTGGTGAGATTGTGCCCTTGGTAGAGGGGGGAACAACAAGGCCCATAATAGAATAGGCTAGAGGAGATAGGGGTGGGGGAATGATCTAAGAAAATAAGTGCTTCCAGAAGTGGCCACTGGATCCAAAGTTTATGTGAAAGGGTTTGAGATAGGTCCCACAACTAGGATGGATGAAAGAGTCATGATGGATGAGATTATGTTGGAATTACTGTAAATGACTGCTAAAGTTGAAGCTGTGACAGGGGAAGTGGTGATGACATCAATAGCTAAAGTAAATGGGGAATCAACTATGGAACCGGTGGATAAAGTGAACAGGGAGGCTATATTGGGTGTTAATACCCTAGAATCACCACCAATAGAAATTGAAGGGGATGAAACTGAGCTCATACCACCAGTGGGAGAAACCATGGGAGCTAAGATGATGGAATCCTCCTCTATGGTGCCTCAAGGTATAGTTAAATATTCTATCATAGGTTGAGATACTAATAAGGAATTATTCCTTGGGATGGTCATACAGCTACTCATGCTCGAAGATCTATAACTGGAGGACCTAACTGAGTACATATTGGTGATCTTTCATCCTCATGAGCTAGCGTAACTTGAAAATTTTGAGGATTCTGGATGAGAAGTCACTGAGGATAATTGGAATATCTGCCACAAGGCATGGAGGAATCTGCATAATTTAATCACCCATGTCCGGATAGATGAAATTCCATAATAGATGGGATTCCTCCTCTATTGGTTGGTCAATCTAGGGACCAGTGGGATGGATTCCATCACTTTTAATAAACTGGACTAGGACTTCCTTATCAAGTAAGCATGCACGAAAGGGTAAGAGCATGAATTAGTCTAGAGGAAACACAAGGTTAAGGGTTCCCAGGAGCTTCATAAGGATGAGGAAGAGATTTCCTGCTTGGAGGGGATGAGACAGAAGCTCGTGATGGCCACTGCTACTCAGGCTGAGATCACTAATAGTCTGAGAGCTCAACAGGAAACATCCAAGATCAAGGAAGTTGAGATCGAAAAGGTAGAAGATGAATGGTGAGTGGAGAAGGACTGAAAGTAGACCAGGGATAATAATATTTGATCTAAATCCAATGAGGATATGCAAGACCTAAATGTGTAACAAAAATATTTTAAGATCACTCAGTAGAAATTGGCCGATCTGAAGTGCTTGATTGCTGAGGCGAAGTTGTAGGGGCACATTTTACCGAGGGGAGGATCCAATATGCGGATGAACCAATGAAACTTTTTTGTTTCATTTAATTTTAAAACAAATTTTCTTACATTATTGTCTTAGTTTGATCATATTTCTGATAAAACCAACAATCAATCCTTAAGCACATGTGGGTCATGCATGATGTGAGAAACAAGGGACAACCATGTGATTTCTCTTCATATGAGAGTGATAGAAAATCATCACACACATGGGGTCTACTATTATTGACTAAAAAATAAGAGTGTCTATACTGAGAGAGGCTGTGACTGGAGAACATGTTTTTTATAATAGAAAATTTTCTTTTCCAATGTGTGCTAGTTCACAAACGAGATAACTCTAGGGGAATTGAATTCAACATGAGCAAAGGGGAATGGGGAGTATGGATAGAAATTAAAAAAATCTAGAACATATGGTGAGTGGAATTGAAACACAAGATAACTATTTAACCTGTTCAAACACAGCATCCATATCGTTAGCTAGGAATGAGTGCAAAAAAACAAGGTCAACCACTGACCATGTTCAAAACATGAAACCTGTCTCAGAATTTCATCCAAATTCTCTTGGGACATTGGACCAGGACAGAAGGTGAGCCAAAAATTTCACGAGACCATGCCGTTAGGGGTCTATTTAGACATGGAATAATATATTGGTCTAAATAATAGGCACAAAAAGCATGGAAATGAAGTAGTGGAATATTTGGATGGATTCCAACACTCTTAGAATTATGCTACCATAGATTAGAGTGTATCAGTGAAAGTGAATTAGTATTAATAGAGATCAAAACAATATTCTAGGGGAGTTTCATCTTGGATGCTGAGTGATAGCTAAAAATGTGAGAGATGTGGTTGATGAATAGTACTTGGGAAGAGGACCTCTCAGATGAGGTCCTGGAATGCCTTGCAGTTTTATGTCATACAATGGGGATGATAGACACATAGTTTATCTTCGTATGGTGAGGACTCTAGAAACATAGTTTAATGCCCTATGGAAAGGATAAATCATTTCACATTTAATATCATGTGATCAAGACGTATCTCATAGTTTAACATCATGTAACTAGGACATTGAACATAGTTTTTTAGGTTATATGGCCTGGACCTATTGTGAATAGTTTAGGGTCATGTTTTGTGGACCAAAGCTCTGCTCCAAGTTTAAGGTCCTAGAGTTTGGGCCAAGGTGGTGTGTCTTGAAGAAATGATAACAACATCAAATATAGATACTCAATGTGAATGAGGTCCTTGGAGGCCATCTGACACCACACTAAGAATCTATGAGACAACCCTCCCCACTCTTAGTTTAAGGTCATAGAGCTTGGACCATGGGTTTAATATCCCAAGAAGACATGTTAAGCGTGATATAATGTAAACCCAATGTAAAGGAGGGCCAAGGAGGCCCAAAATCTAAACAATTTATTCTTGGTAAGACAAACCACATATAATTTAAAGTCATGATGATTGGGATTAAAACCCTTAGTTTAAGGTCGTGGAGTTGGACCAAGGTCACCTATGTGAAATTCCACCACATCAGCACACACCCTACTAAAACTCATAATCCCATGTGAGTCATGCTCAATATAGGAAACAAGTAATGGTAAGGTGGTTTCCTAGAAATGTGGAAGCACACTTTAGGAGTGACACCAAGAGTATTGAAATTATGCTAAGATATTAGGGATTGGAAATGAGGTAAATCAAGTCTTTCAAGACCTGGATAAAAGAGGGACTGGTGAGTAGGGATCAACTATTGAAAATGTTAGAAACATAGGGACCACAACCACATCAGTCAAGAATGGGGAGAACAAATATAGGATCAATTTTTGACCAATTCTGAAACACAAGACCCATTATTTTCTACTAGATATACATTTGGGTGTTGGACCAGGATAAGAGGTGAGCCAAAATTGCATGAGACCATCACCATTAGGGGGGAGGGGGTCCATCTGGATTTGTAGGATGATGGAAATCAAAACTAATAAATACTAGAATTGTGTAATGGGGAACATCAAAAAGTGGAATTCAAACCTGGGTGAGAACTCACATACAGTTTAATGTCGTGATTCTTAGACCATGGAAAGCAGTTTAAAGTCATGTTGCTTAGACTATCAGGGGAAATGTTCTCCCTTATGGTATATATATGGAACACAGGAGGTAAAACCTAACATTAATGGAGCTAAGTAGGATCACGTACCAAATAAATACCTTAATATGAACTTCATATCGTTTAATGTCATAATGAATAGACCGTAACTGAGGATAAGGGGATTGAGAGATAATGAATTTGTAGCTGGTCCTAGAGATGAGAAGTTCAGGCATCACTATGTATCCCATAAGTATGAGAATCAATCCACACAAAGTTCTAGAGCACAGTGTGGTAGAAGACCAATGTTGATAGGGTTGATCCTCTTTGATGAGGGAATTTGAAGCATCCCATGATTATATTGAGGCATCCCATGTTCAGATCATGGGGTAATGATCATCTATTTTTAAGAGTCATCCCAATTTTGTATAGGGAAGAATCATAGTTTAACATTTTGAGTTGAGGATGTTAGGTTATGTAGTTTAAAGTCATACAAATCAGACTATAGGGACTGTAAACAGTTTAAGGTCATAAGGGTTAGACCTACTATAAATAGTTTAAGGTCATGATTTATGGATCATGGGCCCTTTATTTAAGGTCACATGGTTTGGACCATGGGGGAGGTGCTTCTCAAAATTGGTAAGGCGGAATGATTAAGTAACAAAACTGATCTGAATGATCCAAGGAGGCTCTATGCCACACCACACTTTACCAAGAAGGCATGTATACAATTTATAGTCATAATACTTGGAATCTATGCTCTCAGTTTAAGGTTATGGAGTTTATACCAATGACGGGGCCAAGGGGATAAAGGATTTTATGAAATTGTGGCTGATACCAAATAAAAAGTGTCTGAGCATCGATACATATCCCATACGGATGGTAATCAAGCCATGCATAGTTCTGGAAGTGGAAGAGAACTGTTCAAGGCCCTACGGTCTTAACTATAAATGGATGGGGAATTTAAGGATGTTCATGTGGTGCAATAGTTAAAACCCTATGTGAATGAGCCAAGGAGGATCTACACCATGTGAATAGGTCTTGATGCTGGTTGCACACAATTTAAGGTCATACAATCTAGACCATTATTGTGGATAAAGGTATGAAAGGTTGATTAATTTGCAGTTGGGACCAAAGAAAAAGTGTCAGAGTGGCACTATGTGTCCCATAAGGATGGAAATAAAGCCACATGTAGTTATGAAAGCATATCATGGTGGGAGACCAACACCGATAGAGGAAACCCTCCCTGACGAGGGAAATGAAGCATCCCACGTTTTTTATGAGGTATCCAAAACTTTCCCAGGGTGGGATTTCAATTTAATGTCTTGTGTTGAGGATGATAAATTCTATTTTAAGGTCATAGAGTTTGGACCATAATAGGGAAATTCCTCTAATGGGTGTGTAGTGTGGTGTTATGACAAACCTAATGTGAATGAGGGCCAAGGGGGCCCAACACCACACAAAAAATCCTTGGGGAGAGAACCCAAGCCTACAACAATGATGGGTGCGTATAAAATGAAAGGAATATGTGGGTAATGGTAGGAGTAATACAACATGAACAAGGACCAAGGAGTCCCACGTCGTATGGCGCATTCCCAGAGAGAACCTACATACAATTTAAAGTTATGATTCTTGGACCATAGGCTCTTCGTTTAAGGTCGTTGAGTTTGGACATTGGAAAAGAGGATCCACAAAATGGGTTTATGTGGGGAGGAAGATTGATAAAAATGATGTGAATGAGGGTCTAGGAGTCCCATTGCTACACCAAATATTCCCAAGGAGACACACACATAGTTTGAAGTCATGAATCTTGGACTTGGAGTGAAGGAAGATGAACACTTTCTCAAGATCTCTAAGATGTCCTGATGCTGGTGGGATTTGACCACTAAATCATCCATATATCATTCCACTAGCATTCCAAGGATCAATTTAAAGATTTAGTTCATGGATCGCTGATAAGTGGATCCTATATTATTTAGACCTAAGGGAATTAACAAACAGTATAAGGTTCCCTGTAGTGCTATGAAGGCATTAGATTCTTAATATTTAGAGGCCAACCCAATCTGATTATATCCAGAGCATCCATGCATAAAGGAGAGAGCTTGGAACCTATCTGTATCATATATAAAAAGCTCTATCACTAAAAGAGGAAAATAATCCTTCATACAATGGTGGTTGAGGTCTTGGAAGTCGATACAGACTCCAATCTTCCCATTATTCTTCTTGAATGGCATGATGCTAGCTATCCATTTGGGGTATGAACTTCATTGAAGAATATAGATTTGATAATCTTATCAACTTCAGCCTTGACTATGGTACCATGAGATGGGTGAATTTTAATGGGAGGCTACTTAAACCCACGAATAATCACCATGATACCAAGACCATGGACAACAACCTGAGGGTCTAGCCCTAGAATCTCTTCATAATTACAGAAATATACATCATGATGTTTCTCTAAGAAAGACACATACTGCAAGTATTCTTCCAAAGGCATGGACATACTGATCAGTGTTGGCATAAAATCTATTTTAGTACCAAGGTTCACCTGAACCAACTCATCGATGGTGGTGGATATTCCCTCTTTAAATGTGGGAGGAGAATATTCCAAATCCTCTTCGTCATCTAAGGTAGGGGAATCAGTGGGGGGAGACGGTCCATCTGGGATAATTGATTCTGGGAAAATAATGGTGCCTCCTTGGGTGGATATGGAATCCTCACTAGGGGACTCCTGCTTAGTTGAAACCATGACCACAATGGATATTAAGACAATTCCATTATGACTTTGACTACGGGGGCAATGCTTAATATCAAAGCAATGGTAGTGGGTCAGCTTCTATGAGCTCAACTTGAATTGGTGAAATAAGTGGGTGTGATGTACAATGGTATCCATGGGGTGAACATCTTAGTGTCTCATAGGGGTGGGGATTTTTGGTATCACCCAGGCCTAACGTATGTAGGAATACTAGGAAATCTTCTGATGTTCCTTGTACTTAGAGACACAGTACCCCTTTATCCCAAAAATGAAAAAGTAATTTACCAATTCTGGTGTATTTTCCTCCAACTGGTGAATTGATATGATGAAAGCATCATCCAAGTCTATCCATAGGCTGAACATAATGGTGGTGTGTTGAACCTTATTGGTCTGAACCTACCTGTCCTTTCTCTTGTAGTATCCAACGTCCAAATAGAGGGATTCATAAGAGTCGAAGGGTGACACATAACCTTGAAGTAGACCTACTCAACTATTGAGGGAGTACTTGAGGCATTGGTGATACAAGGATGGAAATGTTACATATAGATGAAACTAGGGCCTACCCATCAACGTATTGTAACAGGTATCTTATGAGACAACCATGAACTCAGTGCTTGATACTAATCCACCAAACTGGGTCTTCAATCTAATTATACCACACGGACTTTGTTCGGTCTTGTCATAACCCTAAATCTTCAGGTCAGAGGGACTCAAATCTGCTTCAGTCAGTCCCAGCTTGTGGAGTTTCTGGTTTGGGATGAGATTTATCTTGGAACATGTGTCCACCAGACTACTATAGACTTCTACAACATTTAACTAGCCTATAATGTACATTGGGAGAATGTGACCCTATACGAGGGAGCCCTCATATTCTCTAGAGAATGATATGATGGATTGAAATTATGATTTCTCGACCTCCTTAGTATAGAAGGTCTATATGTCCACTACCTCTGTCTCAAACTAGAGTGGGATTTTCAAGGCTTCTATGAGGGCCTCGTGCATCTATTATGATAGGAAGAGGGACTCAAGGATCAAGACATTTGAATGTATGACAACTACATGCTTCAACATGTCGTACTTCCATGCTAGACACACATTTCTACCCACATGGGGTTTCCTTTTGACATGAGGTGGGCACTGCTATTCGAACCACCACATTCTAGCTAGTATTGAAAAAATCCTACTGATCATCAGATAACTCACCCAGAACCACTATTGGATGATTGTAAGCTGGATGAGGCCTGGATTTAGCTAGATGCAGTTGATCATGATGCGGCTGTGGCTATCCTACCTAGTAAATTTTCATGGCTATCTGCGACAGTATGTCTGATGAAGTGGGATAGGAGGATTATGCCTACTAAGATTTTCACAACTCCTGCTGACTAGTCTTGGTAGGATTCACTTATTATATTGAAGCACTGTCCTTAGTATTCTAGTTGTTTTAATGCATTAGGATACATTTTTGATGAAGTATACCAAAGGTATTTGGGATACTTTCCTTACATTCCTCATCATCGGGGAACATTTATGGATCTTCCAACTCAATGTTATTCATGGAGTAGAACTCCTTATCATCATCATAGGAGTCTTCCAATGCTGGGTGGACCCTAGGTACAATTACCATCTATAGAGGCATGAAGTCACCAAGTGTGAGGGATGGATTTAACATAAGTGGGGGAATTTTATTTACATTGATCCATCAATTCCTACCTTTATGATATGTAGAAGTATTCTAGGTGGAGGCCAAAGCTTTAGTCAGAGAAGGTGCAACGACTTCAAGAGATTCAGGTCAGTCTAAGCAGTCAAGGATGACCCCATGGGTGTGAGTGACTGCCCTGTGAGCTAACCATTCATCATAATTCTATATCCCATGGTTAGAAACCTACTACCATTCAACGAACCTTCATTGTCACTATCAAGCTCGACAACGATATGTTCCACCTATGTCGATACATTTCCCAACTTGACCACACCATTTTCCACTTGGACCTAAAGCCAATATTTAAACACATAGAATTTTTCTATACTATTTAAAAGAATCCTTTTGTAAGGGAAGTGGTCAAGGAGTTCATTAATCTTGACCTCATGTGACTTATTTCACTTTGGTAGCTTTAGAATCCCCTGTTCCAAGGTACTGTGAAAATAGACGGGAACCTATGCATCCTTAAAATAGTAGGACTGATTTCTTCTATCTGGGAAGGGAACTCTGGGATCTTGGACTTAATGAGGGGGTATATCCTAAAGAGAATCCGGATACACATTCTATCATTGAGACAATTGTTCTTAATGGGGTGGAACCTATTTATTCTTCACTGGGTGAGGCTGTGCTTGGTAAGGCTACTATACTCAATGTGGTTGCACTTGGGGAGGCTTTTCCAACAATATATCTAGTGTCTTGGGGGCCTCTACCCATTCAATGGAATCAGTCTCTAACTTGTAATATATTCTTTCAGGAGTAGGAATAGGCAATGGATGTTCCTTCTTGGATTTCTTCAAGGCTTCCTCTAGGCACTAAGACTTATTGGGGAAATATTGGAATCTGCCTGAGAAGTTATGAGTGATGAGGGTAGGAACTAGTTTAGTCTTGATGTTCCCCACACACATCGTTAGTAGATAATCTTGGGTCAATGTCATATCAAGTGAATATGTTAGGCCCTTAAACCAGGTGATAAAGTTTCTGACACACTCATATGGTATTTTTTTTTCACTTGAAGAGGCCGAAAATACTTGTCTTGCATGTAGTGAAGCTGAATTGGTAGGGGAACTAGCTATGGTGATCTTACCAACCAGTAATAGATTCTATGGGTAACTGGGTGTACCAAACGAATTCAAGATCTTATAATGTCTATACAAAACATTGGATCTTGGTGGCCTCCTACTGCTCTGGGGTTCCCAACATGGGCCCACACCTCAAGATGAAGTAGTCCAAATGCTGCAGTGGGTCACCCATCCCATTAAAAGGGGAAAGGATAGGGTTCCAAAAATCTAGCGGTGCTTTCATGTCATCCAGTCATGCTGAATATGACATGATTTTAGGTGGGACCACAACCTATATCATTTCTATGGCTTTGAGGCAAGTGGTGAGAGAAGCTATTAGATCGTCTTGGTGGGGGTTCTTATCTTGGAGAGGATCCCTAACCACCAACACATTGGAAAACTCATCAACATGGTAAGATGGATCAGAGGCTCATAGAGTGGCATGATCTAGGTCTGGAGGAGGATTATCATGCTACTTGGGTGGATTCAGTGACACATATCATGGTATCCTTCCATAAACTCGAGCCTCTGCCCTGTTGGGATGTTCGGGAGCACCATGCTAAATTATGAGAAACTGACCCTAGAGGACTTATAACTACCCCTTAGTAGGAGGAATGAGATCCTATCAAGGAGAACTATAAATTAGGTGTTGCTTAAAAAGGATATCATCAATGATCCTCTTTTGATCGGTGCCCTGATAGAGCAAGGCCAAAATCGCAAGATCAAACTCTGTATTCTATGTAATATTAGACATATCAGAGGGCTCAAGAGCCCCCTTTTCCTTTTTGACATTATTACTAGTGGGAAAAGATATATATGGATTTTAGAGGTTGAGGGTCTACCTTTGTAGGTAATTACAAACACCTGTATGAGGGTCTGTCTGATACTACGCTTCCCCCAGGGGGTAGGTTTTCTCTTTCAAATCCTCCTCTGGTGTTCTTTTATATAGATATATTGGAGAAAACCATGTTAAATTTAATAGTAATAGGAGAAATTTCCTCAATATAAATGGGTAAGTTAGGATACCGCAGGATAGGGATGAAGTGGAGAGTAACATACTGACCCTAGTCCCAGATCTACACATGTAGAGAAACCTCTTCAATGATTCTATGGATAACTGTTCTTGATGCATCTCTATTGGAGGGTCCGATGGTAGCCAAGTGATGTAGGGTGCTGATCTAGTTGAAGTACTTCCAACTCAACCATGAAACACTACTAATTAATGTCATCTAAATGATCCCAAATTACCAGATAGACCAACTGACTATCACAAATGAAAAAATGAATCATCCAGATAGTCTGACAGAAACATGTGACCTGGTCCTGGGTGGGGGACTCTAAAATATCAAAGTTGGAGGTTTAATTAAGCTATAATACCATAGGTAAATGATACATAGATAGAGTATCCCATATAATTTCTTGTGTATAAGTGGGGCCCTACTCTTAGTTAGACCAAAATTCGATCGGTGCTGGCTGAGAAATTAACAGTGACACTAATTTGGATCAGTGTGACAGCAGACTGGCCAGTTGAGGAGTCTTTGCATGAGCTGAATAATCACTACACATTGGGTTATCTCTCTAAGAAAGTACCAACCACATCATTACATCCCTATAGGACTGGGTGTTCACTACCGCCTCATGTGTGAGGGTAGAAACACTCATTGGAAGGTCTACTAGATGCTAATCATCTATAAAATTCAAGAAAAGTTCTTTTTGATCTCGGGCAGAGGTAGAGAAGAAAACTGGTGATTATAAAGATGACTGCAACACAAGACCCTAGAAGAGAGACAAATCTTCCTCCACCTATATGTACCTATGGAGGGATTTGGGTATCCTGTGAATATTACCTTCTGGGATGTCAAACTTCACATGTCAGGCCCCTACCCTAGACTTATATTCTAATGACTAGGGTGAAGGATTCATCATTGAGTCACATTCCCCATAGGAATCCTAGAGGTGAATAGGATTGACGATGACTTGGTGCTTCCTATAATTTTTCCTTCAGTGGTGGAGGTTCTCCCTTCTACCATGAGATGGTTCTTTAGGGAAGGGAAGTTCTTTAGAATGGGGAGGACCTCTACGATGGTGGGTGGTAGCGCGGGGAGGACCTCCACTTTTATTGGTTGGGATACATGGAGGGCCTTCATATTGATTATTGATGGAATGAGGAGGACGACCGCTTTGAATGATATAGTAATGGTGAGGACCTTCACTATGGTCATTAACAAATAATGGAGGACCTTTGATTTGGTCAGTGGAGACATGGGGAGGGCCTCTATGTTTACCGGTTGTGATGGTATATGGAGGACCTCCGTATTGGAGGGCTAAAGTGTGAGGAGGACCTTTTCACTAATAAAACTGGACATGGGGAGGTCCTCTATGTTTATTATCAATGGAGTGGAGAGTACCTCCACTATGATTGATACTGGATCAGGGAGGAACTCCACTTGAGCTGCTGGAAACAGGGGTAGGACCACTATATTGACTATTGGAGGAGTTGGGAGGGCCTCCACTGTAGTTGGATACGACATGGGGAATACCTTTATGATAAGAAGAAAAAGTTCAGGGAGGACTTCCATTGTAGCTGGTGATGAAGTAGGGAGGACCACTTATTTGATCAGTGGGGACATGAGCAGGGCCTCCATGTCAGCTGTTGATGAAGTGGGGAGGACCTCTATTTGGATCGGTGCTGGAGTGGGGATGACCTCCTCTTAAGCTGGGAATAGAACATGTAGGACCTTCATGTTAGTAATGGGAGTGGGGAGGACCTCTTTTTTGGTTGGTAATGGTACGGGGAGGACCTTTTCACTAGAAATCATCATTACAGGCTGAATTGTGACAACTTCTGGTGATGCTAGTGATTGACAGAGTCAATCCAACCCACCTGTAGAGAGGATGGGGTCTTTATCCCAACTTAGCATTGATGGGTCTATACACAGTATTTGTAGGGATCTAGAGGAATGAACCGGTGGTGGAAGGTTCCATGATGTTGTATAATATGATTCACCTTGTTGGGAATTATACAGAGCTTGTGGCCGACATTGGTGTTGGGTGGTTCAGACTGGGGATGAAAAAATAGAGGTATAGTCCACCTATTCTTAGGTTAAAAATATTGTTCATTATTGGTGCTAATGTGGCCTGGTGGGAGCCCTCCTTGGTGGATCCCGGGTAGTAGTCCTAGCTGAGGTGACACGGGCATCCCCCACCTCCTGGGCGTAGGGGAGTTAGTCATAGGATCAATTCAAGGAGAGGCACCTGAAGTGATTTTATATTGGAGTAAGGAGTAGTGGATCCCTATACTAACCTTGGGGGTGGTTGTTTTGGTGAGGTACATAAGACTACAGGTCTTGGAAGGCCATGTACTTCATGGGAATGACCCCCACCTTCTCATACCCACATATGAGGGTGTCCATCACCCTCCTCTAAATTATCTTCGAGGGTGATATGGGAAATGGGCACCTAGTAACTGATGTCATAGTGGGATTTGGGGTCGAGGTGGTGTTATTTGATATTTATGCATTAACATTTATATTTCCCCTATGTCTATGAGAATTGGGAAGCTGGTTTCCTATAGCATGGGTCCTTCAAAGTAGGAGGATTCAACTTCCATTATAGATACAAGGAAAGAAATGCCTAATTCCCCAACATCATCCAATCTTCCATGTTCAGAGAGAGTGATTCATATTGAAAATGTCATAGGCCAGAATTCCCAAAATTTAACTAATCAAATTTATGGTGAGTTCCATGCTAAGCTCACTATTTTCTTGGTGGGTCTTGGTGCCATATAACTAGACACTATGACATGCTATCCTGCTGATGTCTCAAATGCTACTAGTCCCCATGTTGAGGAGAAGAGATTCATGATGGGCTCACCATTTCTATTTCTGATTCTTTTTCTGGGGTGAAATATCGAGCGTGTTTGACGGGATACTAGAATCACAACTATTACCCCAGATTCCCACTTTCCAAAGGTGAAAAAATTTCATTACTTTATACGGAGATGTATACTATTTGATCAGAATGGGATGATGGGATATTGGTTCCTCATTTTGTGGATTCCTCCTCAGAATTCATTTCTTAGTCTAGGTCTCCCTCATAGAGTTAAGTCGTGTTTGTGGAACTCATTCCCAGAGCCATCTCTTTGTGGACACTAATTAATTACACTGCTTCTTTCTGGACATTCCAGGGGGTCTTGACAAGGAAGAAACCTTTTGTTAGGAGAGGAGTCATGTTGGGTATCACTGGAATGTCTGGATGCTAGGAACATTTGTTATCTATATCTTCTTCATAGGAGGCCATCTCATGGAGGAATCTTAGGCATGGAACCCAAGGAATCCCATGTATATCATGAGGTATATGATTCTAAAAAAATCTATTACAAGGTTTTCACCTTAGGCATCCCATGTTTATCATGAGGTAGATGATGCCATAGGCGCATATCTTCCAAGTCTTTCACCTCAGGAATCCCATTTTAGCATGAGGTAGAAATGTGAGATAGGTCATGAGTTTAATGTCTTGAGGAGATGAAATGAAACCGATAATAATTCCCCATTGAGGCAGATTAATGAGGTTCATCCTTAAGAGGGAGCTTCTAGAAGGTTTACTGATGGATGGATGAGAATGACCCATAGGGATGAACCTGGGAAGTGTGTCCCATAAAGGGAAGATCTCACACCATGAAGGCCAAACACTCATGGAGGTCAATCAAGGAGGTGCACCACTAGGAGGGGTAACTTAGGTTTACCATTGGTTAGGATTGAACCTCATATATGCATTCTATATACCCTATTTATAATACAAGGATCAAAAATCACATAGTTCGATGACGCAATTTAAGTTCATGTAACAGGACCAGAACATGAAATTTGACATCAGGAAGTAAGGATGCTCAAATTGTGAAGGGATCGTCGACAAGGGATAGTGTGGGAATTATGCATGGAAGATGAAATTTATAAAAGGATCACTGTTGGTTGGATTTGGTGTGTGGATTACGCATGAAGTCTTCCTGAAGGACCTAGAGGAGATGTGGTCACCTAGGTGGGTGGCATGATCTTACTAGGATATTGTGGCCCTGAGAAGATTAGTATGGGTGTGGATGTTGGATTTGAACCTCAATGAGGCTTCCTATGTATCCCAGTTAGTTTATAATCAAATCCCACATAGTTTAGAAAGTTGGGTCTTACACATAGAAGCTTCCCTTTGAGGGGACATGATTAGGGATTACACTCAGGAGGATGTCCATGGAATTGGAGGTTGGATTTCATGGTACCTTCTAACCTCTAATCCCAAGTGAGTCATGCTAAATATGAGAATAAAGAGGGATTAGTATACCTGATGACCATGTTGAGAAAGATGCTCCAACGATGGATGGTATAGGGTTTACACATAGAGGATACTTGGTGAGGATGTCATTCCACGTGGGAAGGATCTAATTCCTTGTGAGGAGGATCTCATTCCTTGAGAGTCATACATGGAGTATCCTATTCTTATGATGCAGGCTGTGTGGGGATTATGCATAGAAGCTTCCCTCCAGGGGTGGATTGTACTCTTACGGTGGTGGATTTTACTCCTATCGGGGTGGATTGGACTCTGTGATGGGAGAGGGTGGCATCCCATGATAATCATATATAAGGAATATTATGTTAATTGAATGAGGTAAGACTACAATTTTATGTTATGTGTTGAGGACATTGGTGCTGGAAATTTTTACATCATGCAACATGGACATGGGGGACTCACTCCTTACACCTTGGGCTTACATAACCACATCTCATGAACCCTTTGGAGGGGGATGGATTTAGCAATGCATAATTGGAACAATGTGGAGGATTGGTCGATCACAAGGTCCATGTTAGTGTGAAAATACTAATAAGTAAGAGGAATTAGTGTACCTATGCTGAGAAGAAAAATATAGGTAGGAGTCTTGGGCCAAACTTAAATTGGAGTGGGCTATAATAATGGGTGGCACAAGTCACATACGGACTTGGAGTGTGGTTGGACTCATCCTAGATAGGTATGTGGGCTCTGAGCACTCAACCATTGTGATGATGTATCATCAGAATGGATGAAACATGGAAAGGCCTAGGGTAATGGTTTCAAAGAGCATAGGGCATCATAGAGAGGTGATACACGAAGCTTAGGTGCTTCATGGAGGTGAGGGGCTACATGAAGGAGGAGGCTTCACGAAATAGGGTAAACCTACCTCAAGATGAATTACTAACTATGGAAAGGAGTTATTTGTGAATGTTTAATGCTTCATAAAGCCTCAAGTTCCCATGGGGACCTTCTTCCTATGTGAAGGGTGTATGCCTTCGTGAAAGGAATCTCCACCAAATTTGGAGATCTTGAGATCACATGAAAGGGAATTTCGCAAAGCTAAAGTACCTTGGATGATACATTTTTGGTTTGTATCACAATGCTCATGAACTTTGTGAATTTAGAGTAATTCCTAAGTTGAAGGGTCAAGTACCATCATCCAAGGGTTGGAATGAGGTGGGTATTTATAGGCAAGGGGGTTTCATGAAGTTGAGAAGTGGTTCATGAAGGAAATGTGGGATTCGTGAATAGGCATGACTCTGTAAGACTTATGATGGATACTATCAATCCATCATGCAGTCACGAAGTGGAATCAGAATTGAAAAGGCTTCCCTCAACCCTTCATGCAATCACAAAGGGGATTATCAATCAGGAGCTCCGCGATCTTTGCAAAGTAGTAAGGCTTCACAAAGCAGACCCTTAAGAGGGTTTTAGGGCTATTTTGGCTCGAATGTGATCCAAACTAGTTACTTTGTCATAAAATTTTCCTTTGGAACATATTTTGGTGCCAATATAGTTATTTTAAACCATTTAATAAAATATCATTTATTATAAAATAACATTATTTTCAATTTTGATATTATTCATTTAATATGAATTAAAAAAATAAGGTAATGATAAAATTCAAATATAGCATGTTAAAACGTATGTAAAATGATATATTAATCTTATAAATTAATTTAATACAATTATACACTCAATTTACTTCACTTATAATATTTTTAGTACCATTTATTTTATTTAATTATTAACTAAATAATTACTACATTGATGTTTCTTAAGAATTTAAAGTAATTATTTCATCTCTAAAATTTAAAATAAATTGTTATGAAAAAAAATCATTTAACTTTCAAAAAAATACTTATATCTGAACATATATTGTTCTTTCACTATCCCAAAGCTTTATAGATTTTAAAAGTAAGAAAAGTATCTTTTTTTGTTTTTTCCTTTATTAACTTATTATATGGGTCATATTCAAAGGAAAGTGGAAAGTAATTGCCATATTTTAGAGACTTTGATGGAATAGGTTGATATAAAATAATTATATAAAATTAAGATATCCTTTTAGGTAATTTTTAATCTTATTATTCTAGTTTAATCCCCCAGTAAATCCGTTTTTACCTTAACCACTGTACATAATTTTTACTATTTTTATTATTCATTTTGTTCAAAAATTAAGTTTACCTTATTAGTAATTATAAATTACGATGATTAAAAATATGGAATCCATTTTTACAAATTCAATTCACATAATTGAAAAAATTTAATTTAAAATTAATCCCATAGGAGCGACAGAAAGTAGGGTTTTAAAGAGAAAATGGTTAAAAGTTTTTAACGTTTTTATATCATAATTAAAAATTAAAAATTCAAAATATTCCAATGACATAAATTGTATTAATTGATCTAAAATTGATGTAATATTAAATTAAAACCAATTAAAAATATAATTTAACATTATAAATTATTTAAACAAAAATGGAGTTTTCAATTAAAATTCTTTATTTTTCATTATTCATAAAAAATGAAACTTTTTAGAAAAATACCAAAAAATCAACCTAAGATAATTTTGGTATTCTGATATAAAAAATTAATTTTATTTTTTCAAATAATATTTATAAAAGTAGTAAAAATTAATTTTAAATTATTTGCACAGAGTGTGATTAAACCGTCTTTTAGAAAAATAATGTTTTTTCATAAAACATTTGCTTTTCTTTTAAATGATTCTTATTTTATTTATAATAAATATTTATATCCATTTAATTTATGTGTAAACTATATAATTTTCATAATTTAGTTAGTACTATTCATACCCACTAATTTAAGGGTTTGGTTATAACAGTTATATATATGGTGGTTCATTTAAGCTCAGTGTTGTGTGTTCATTACGCTATCAAATATAATTTTATTCTTTTAAAATATTCAGGTTGTTACGTCCCCTATTTAATAAATTATTTCCTCAAAATTTTAAATTTATCTTTAAAATTAATGTATGGACATTTTGAAATACTTTTTTTTAAACCCACATCGTAAAATGGTTAATAAAACATCCTATTTATAAGCGAGAAAAGAATATATAAAGGCCATCTAGAATAAAAAATAACTAGGTTTTCCAAGAGGAGAACATAGGTGGGAATGGATGAAAAGTGTAAGTAATTATAGATAGTGATTGAGTTCATTGATCACAAGCAAGTTAATGATCAATGGAAAGTTAAGGGACTCAAAACTATAAATCTGTGATGATTTAAAAGACCACCAATTCATCATAATTGAAGGTACTAGGATACTAATTTTGTTTAAAAATCCTTTTCCAAGAGTTAAATAATTATCTTACCATATAAGCTATGATAATATGGATATATAATTACTTGATGAGTATAATTTCATCCTTTAATAAATTTCCATCAAAATATCATCTTTTTCTCCAATGACGTGTATTCAGGATGAATTTTTCATGCCTAAAGCACACAAATAAAATTTTAAAGACCACATAACTATAAAAGGGATAACATGCTATTCATCCAATATTTAAACATTAACCAAAACCAAAATGGTTATCACATGGTATGATAATTCCCAAAATTGATAAACCATCATACATTAATCTATAAATTTCAATAGTAATACCTGATGTTCAAACCAAATCATTCTATAAATTATTATCCTTAAAATTCTTCAATCATTTCCTGACTAAGTTCAAAACCCATAGATTATAAGGATTTGATCATATATTCTTCTAAGTTAAAGTGACCATTATTCCTCAAATAAAATCCTATATGTTTTTGAAAATAAAATTAATCTTTACCTATAAAAAAATATTACATACTAAATAAGACATCACATAGACCAGTGGTAGACATAAAACCCTCATCATCTTTCAGTCATGGGTTCAAGCACCACTGCTTTACTGGATGTGACGGGTTTTCAACCAACATACGTGTTGTTCCTTTTAAATATTTAAAAAATAAAAATAATTCCTCTCTAAATAACACTTCATGATGATCATAGGGGTTAAAAATACCTAAACCCAATAAAACATCTCCAAAAAATGTCATTAATCACTTTAATATATCGTTGTTTAAAACCTAAATGGGGTGTATAATACTTTAAACTTATGATTATACTTAATCTTATATAACTATGACGATATCCATAACACTTAAGATAAATTCCCATGAAAACATCATAATCTTCAAAGTTGTCTAAAAACTACTCTGATACTAACTATAACAGCCTAGAACCCGCACTCCCGGATCTAGTTCTAAATTCATAAACTTTAAATTTTCAGCTTGGATACTGAAGATAGTGAACCGATTTTCACTAATCAAAACTTAAAAAATAAAAATTAAATATTGGCTCACTTACACACCCATGAAAATTTTAGGTTTAGAGTTTTAGATAATTATGACCAACTCATATCAACTTGAATGAATGAAAATCCATTTTTTTGAATTTTAAAAAATACGTTTTTGATAAGTGAGAACCCATGAGTACAAAATCACTTTGAGGCTAAGTGATAACCCACAAACCATCACAATGAACTATATATGGGCTGGGCAAAGGACCCTGTCCATAACCAATCCCATCCAGAAAACACCACAAAACACATGACCATAACTTTATAGCTAAGTGTGAACCAAACAAGAAAAATACATATCAACTTAGATTCATAAATAACTGGTTCATAAGATGAACATCACCTACCGTTATACCTATATTTTCTTATTTCACATTAGGTCATCAAAATCATCCATATGAAATACCTTCTAGAAATAATTCTTTCCACCTAATTCTTTATAACTTGGGGAAAATGAAACATAAGAAGGGTAATATAAAATGCTCAGTAAGGGTAAACACATGAATTAGTAATTGGATGTCATCAATGAGCATGAGAAGTGTATAATGGTATGATGATATAATCAGAGTGAATGAGTGAATCATAAAATAACTCATACCTGTCAATACCTGGATAATAAAATATGAAAACATGGAAAATGAAATATTAATATAAATTAATAATTATTATCCACGTGATATCAATCTTGATCATAAGAAACATTATAAACCCATAACAAGAAATTAAAACCCTTTTCAGTAAATTGGAGCATAATATTTATAAAAACCTTTCAAAACACTTTTAATTAGAATAACCATACAAAAAACTTATAATATAATCATTACCCAATGTATTAGAGCACTATCTAGGAACACCCATCATTTAAGTTTTAACAGGCTCACCCGGTGCTATCTGGACTGCCCCATCATATAAGCTGTAATGGGCTCACCCAACACTATCTGGGACACCTCCTCATATAAGATATAATAGGATCACTTGACTATCTAGGATGCCCCATTATATAAGCTATAACAGGCTCACCTAGTGCTATCTGGGATACCCCATGGAATAAGTAATGTCCAAGAACCACAACATGATTAATGTACAAAGAGCTTATATTTCACCATAAAACTTATAAAAACAATAATTATTCTTTCATAACCTGATTTAACCATGGGAAAGAAATGGGTTTCATTTAAATATATTTGAAGCATGATTAAACTTTGGAAAAGAAATGGGTTCCATAATAATCTCTTTGAAACATGGTTAACCCATGGAAAATAAATGAGTTCCATAACAATCTCATTGAAAAAATCTTAATCCACACAGAGAAAGAATGAGGATGGAATAATTAAAAAATATCCCCATTTTAGAATAAGTAACAATAATTTTTTTTCGATGTTTATGAATAGAAATACCATTAAAATACTACTAAATACATTTTTAGTAAAAGACCATTTTTATTTTGAAAATCACTTTTTAAAACCTATTTTTTTTGAAAATACTATTCTTTTAAAATAACCTCAAAAGATTATAAAGAATGATTTTAAACCTCATTTAAAACATTTATTGAATAAAATATCCTTACATATTTAAAAAAACATTTTAAAAACATTTTTGAAAACATTTTTAGAAAACACAGTCTTGGAAGAAAATGAGTTTTTGATCAAAAAGATGATTTTTTATAAAAAAATATTTTGAACTCTTGAATACATAAATAAAGGAAAATGAAGGTATAACTTGTATTCTCATAACATAATCAGAGTATAATAAAAATAATGATAATTATTTATATATAGATAATAATATTTCAATATTTGAGACTTAATCACAAACAATCTTGATAAATGATGAGATTGTAACATAAAACTCTGACCACTTTGGTGACATTGAATTATAAGACCAATGCTAATATTTAATTAAATGAAACTTAAAATAAAATGAGAATAAATAAATTAATTATATTTCATTTCAATTTTTATTTATATACAACTCATAAAATAATATATTTTCATAACACGACATAAGTCTCAAAGAAGGAAAATTGTGACAGAAATCTATTACCGCTTTGATAACTTTTGAACTGTAAAACCCATGAAATATATAACCTCAAATGGATAGGTAAATAATAATAATTTTAAATATAATAATCATAAAATACATTCATTTTTAGTATATACATAACATAAAAGAAATTGGTGGTGAATATGGCATGTGTCTCACTGAAGTAAAAATGTGAGATATAAATCCCTTACCTTGAGACCGATTCATCATGTGTGTCTTTATCTTCCTGAATAATAAACTTACATTAATTATATAATTGATTTATAACCTTTTTAAAGATTATTATTACTTTTATTTCTCTTATTAATATGCTATATACAATTACTTAATCAATTGAGTATAAGTCAGATGTTTTGACCATATTCAGATTATGTGTCAAAAATGACTTTGGTAGGTCGACTATGGTAAAAGAGGTCATTTTTTAAACATATAAATAATAATAATCATGAAATAATTTTCATATTTATACATAAATTATACTTTTAAAACCAATAATTTAATATGGTTATGAAAAATTAACTAACTTTGTGATCATGGAGACGATATGACATACATACACATGAGTAACGTTTCCATTTTTCAATGATCATTATAGAAAGATGTTAAGTAATATTTTTTATTTACATAATGATAATAATATTATAAATAACATTATTTTTTAATTATATATACTTATATATATCATTATTCTAATTTATTTTTTAAAAAAGGAATCACATCGCTTCGAGGAGGCGGTAGTCCAAATGTCCATGAATGACATTATCATTTTTTTCAATGAGTGAAAATGTAAAAATAAAATGATATATTATATTTATATAATTATATATATATATATATGTCATTAATATCATAAATATTTATTTTATATAAAATATATTTATTATATTTACCCTTATTACCTTCCATGTAATGCGTTAGTGAAAAACGAATCACATCGCTTCGCGAGATAGTAGTTCGCCAAACAAATGAGTAACATTATTGTATCCCTTATGGAATAGAGCATAAAATGTTATATATGATATAATTAATATAGTGGTATAATTATTTTATAAATATAATATATAAATTTTTTATCTATAATCATACCCAACAGTGAGAGGTGGTAATGGAAAAACAAATGACATTATTTCGTGAGGTGGTAGTCTGCCATACACAAGAATGATGATTTCATAACCCATTTGATGGAAATGTGTGTGGTTGTAGGTTGTACCCTTTAAATAAAAAATCTTATTATATGGAAGATAATGAGATTATTATATCATTATGGTATAAGAATAATTGAAGGAGGTGTAGAAACAAGTAAAATAAAAATGATCATTGAAGAATGCTACATGTTCTTCAGGTATCCTCCTTAGGTTTTCACTAAAGGAATTACTAGGTTGGTTTTATTCCCAAAATAATACTTCTAGGATGAGGGAATGAAAATTTAGAAGTTATTTGGTCAGTTTTTTTATGATACAATTTTTTTGAGATGTGTGAAGAAGTGAGGGGAGTGAGTTCCCTTTTATTATTAAGGAGTGACATTCTTGTAAATACCCGAAAGTATTCACTATTGAGAGGTCAATATCACCTCAAGTGGAACCAAAATTGTTAATTAAATGGTTGTAGGGATGAAATGGTCCATAAAAACCTCTAAAAAATAATAAAACACACGTTTTAAACATTTTTTTTCTTTACTTATAAGTTTCTCTACTTTTACCATTTTGGGTTTTGACTACAGTAACTAGTTTCCCAACCTAGGTAATTTATCCTTTAATACTAAATTAAATTTTGAATTACTATAAAATTTTTACCAATTGATTATAAATATTATATCTATTTTATAAAATAAAAATACTAGGTGTGTTGAAAATTAATTTTAACACAAGTGCATGTAATTTGAAAAATCACCACTTTAACCTTAACTGGGCTAACCGAGTTTTTGCTATTTAGGGGTCAATATATTCATTATTAAAGAACAATTGGACCATGAATGGAACATATTTTATATTTATTAACTTTTAAAAATTAATTGGAACAATATATTATTTTTGGTCATTTTAAATCATTTAATAAAATATCATTTATTATAAAATAACATTATTGTCAATTTTGATATTATTAATTTAATATGAATTAAAAAAACAAGACAATGATGGAATTAGAATATAATACGTTAAAACCTATATAAAATGATATATTCATATTATAAATTAATTTAACATAATAATTCACTCAATTTACTTATCCTTTAATATTTTTAGTGCCATTTATTTTAGTTGATTATTAATTAAATAGTTACTACATTGGAATTTCTTAAACATTTAAAGTAATTATTTCATATCAAAATATTTAAGATAAATTATCATGATAAAAAAACTCATTTATATTTAAAAATAATACTTATAACAAAAAAAAAATGTTTTCTTATTTATCCTAATGTTTTATAGATATTAAAAGTAAGAACATATCGTTTTTGTCGTTTTCTTTTCTTAACTTATTATATGTGTCATATTCAAAGGAAAGTGGAAAGAAACTGAAATATTTCATATAATTTGATGGAAAATTTCGAAATAAACTCATTCAATAAAATTAATATATTATTTTACCTCATTTTCACTCTTATCATTCTATTTTAACCCTCTAGTAAATCCATTTTTACTATAACCTCAGTAAATAATTTTTACCGTTTTTACAATTCATTTTGGTAAAAAATTAAGTTGAACTTATTATAAATTATAAATTATTCTGATTAAAAATATGGAATATATTTTTCCAAATTCAATTCATATATTTTCCAAATTATAATTTAAAATTAATCCCGCAGACACGACGAGAATACAGGTTTTTAAAGAGAAAATGTTCAAAAGTTTATAATGTTTTTGTATCAAAATTCCAAATGAAAAATATTAAAATGAAATAAATTGGATTAATTGATAGAAAATTGATCTAATATTTTGTTAAAATCAATTTAAAATATTATTTAATATTATAAATTATTTAAATGACAAGGCATTTTTCAATTAAAATTCATTATTTTCACTATTCATCTAGAAATGAAATTTTCAAAAAAAATACCAAAAATTCACCCTAAGATAATGTTGGTATTATGATTTCAAAAATTATGTTTATTTTTTCAATTAAATTTTCTAAAAGTGGTAAAAATTAATTTTAAATTATGTGTAAAAAGCGCAATTAAACCGTCTTTTAGAAAAATAATGTTTAAAAAAAAATTCTTTTTATTTTAAATGATTCATATTTTATTTATAATTAATAGATATAAATTTTATTTATGTTTAAAACACATATTTTTTACAATTTATTTAGTACTATTCTTACCCTCCAACTTAATGGCTATGTTAGAACGATTGTATATATTGTGGGTTGTTTAAGCTCCATGTTTCATGTTATTTACACTATCAAATATAATTTTATTCTTTTAAAAAACTATGGTTGTTACTATATTTGGGGTGGATAATCATAAAAATTTGAGACAATTTCTCATGGTGCATTCCCTTGGTAATTTCCAGAGTAGGTGATTATGAAAACTTGACCCGCTAGCAGGAAATCTACATTTATATGTGTCATTGGATGCTCGTATATATGAACATGTTTAATGATCCTTGAACTTTATGATTATTATTAATAAATGTAATAAGTCACATACATTGATGTATTGATCAAAACTATGATGACTTATACTCGTGGCAAGGTAATACATGTTGTGTGCATCACAAGTGATATTGTATTAATGGATAATGTGAGAAAGGATTTGTACTTTATCCTCAAGAGTGGAAGTTGATATCTCTATACCTTTTATGAGAATATGATTTCTTGATTAATTCATTATACATGATGTTTTTATTGGAAATCTCATTTCAGAAAGTTTAAAGAAAGTGACATCAAACGTATAGGTTGATGACACTAGTATACAACCTTCTTGATTAAAAATTTTGCGATAAAGAGATTATATTACACAATGTATGTTCGTAGGAGGATACATGTTATTAATACATTAACCTCATTCCTTATGGGATATTTAGTGTGTTACTATATGCTAACCTTGTATTTAGGCAATGTCGCATAATTCCACTAAGAAAGGGGCCTAGAGGGTTATACACTAAGTGTATTCAAAACCTCAGTTAAATTTTATATAAATTTAACATTTTGAATAAATATTATTCTCATACATGGTTTAATAATTACTATTTTTATCATGGTCACACATATTCAATAACTAGTTATTTGAGAGAATGTTTTGTGAATTGAATATTAAATAAATATTTATTCTCCAGGTAATTATTAATTATGTGAATATATAATATTTATTTATTCCAATTTATTTTTACAGTAACAAGTATTTATTTGGTTACAAGGAAATTAAATAAATATTTATTTTCCAAATAATTATTAATTAAATGAATATATATAATATTTATTTATTCAGGTTTATTCTCAAGGTGAAAAATATTTATTTTGTTACATGAATATTTAATAAATATTTATTCACTATTTTTGTGAGTATAATATTTATTTATAAACCATGGTGTGATATTTTTTTATTAAATAAATATTAATTAGTTAAGTCTTGATAAATATTGAGGAGGATTGGAGAATCAAGTTCTATGGATCGACAATAAATGTCATGTTAAATATTATTTGAATAAATAATAATTTATTTATTCAATAAAATAATATTTATTTATCCATGATTTTAACCCATATAATAATAATAATATCATTATTAATATTATTTAGACATTGAGTTTGTCAAGGATTAAGAAAATAATAATGTCCCTTGCATAATTATTATTTTCCAACTCTATCATTATTCAAACTCGGTTATGACATTTTTAGAAAGAAGAGCCACAATTTAATTATTGTGCACAACGAGTTCTAGAGAGGATTCTCTAAAACCCTAGAGTGTTCCACTCTTTAAATTATCTAAATAATTTAGATAAATTATCCTTCTCCACCATAGCGAATCCTTCTCACCTAGAAGGATGCTATTGTGATTAATAGTGATCACTAAAAGTGTTAGATCTGTTTGTGTGAGAACTTGGTGGATTCAACAATGATGATCATAGGTTCATGGAACATGCATGGATCACCACTAGAAGGAATATACCCTTTATTACTCTAACACTATGATAATATTATGATAGCTATTCATCCGATCATCAACAACAAAGAAATAATTCAATAAAAGGTAATTATTTATTTAAATAAATTAATTATAAATTATATGTGAAAATATCCTCTCTTTCAGGTTTCAAGTTTCTATCAATTGATCCAAATTTTAATTTTGTTGGTCATGATGTTATTTTTCATTTACATAATGGATTATTTAATGATTATGATAAAAATACATGGCTATAAATACCCTACAGGTGATTTTACTATGCCCAAAACTATTATATAAAGTATGGGATGGATGAGAAGTTTGATCGAGATAATTATTTCACCCACTTTTATCTTCATATTCTTTATTATCTTCATTATCTTTATAATATGTTATTTAATAACACTTAAAAAGTATTTTTCAAGACATAACCATAGCTCAAACATTGTTTATCCTTTCTATGTACCATTTCTTGGGATAATTTTTAATTGTTTGTTAAATTAAAGTTTAAGTGGATACTATTTTAACTTAATTTTATGGATACTTTGATTATAGAAATTAAGATAAAATCATTTATTACAGGGATAAGAATGAAAAAGTCTTAGGGATAAGGACTTATTATAATATTTATTTTTTATACACTGGAAACATTGATCTATATGTTAAAGAGAGATAGTAATGGATCATATTGACCATGAACCTGTATAAACTTTTATGTGTACATTTAATACTTTATTTATTTATCTTTCTTGAACAAACCAAAACACCTTTAAATATTTATCTTTCATTTACCAATTGTATTTTTCACTAACACATTTCTAAGAGTTTTCTTGTTATCTTTCATAGATGTTTGATTTGTTTTTATAAAGGTAAAAATATATTATATTACATGTCCCTTAACACTTAGACCCCACATATATAGTATTTAGGCTGAGTGTACCATCCCAATCCTTTCTTTAATAGGATTGGGGCTGGTTCCTAGCATCATGAAGTCATAGAAAACCATAGGATGCCTTAACCTATAAACCCATAAACAAAGCATACATCTCCAAAACCCAGATAAAGAAAAAAAAAATCAAATGAAATACCAAAAAATATAGAATATAATACATGTGATAACACCAATAAATAATAATGAAATAAGTAAAAACTCATAAATTATATAAAAATATAAGTGATGAACATCCCAAAGGGAAAACATACCCAAAAAAAGTGATAAGACACCTCAAAATAAAACTCTTGACATGAGTACCTACCAAAACCATAACCACCAAGAACTAAAAATTTCTAACTCCACTAGCTCTATATCCTCCAAGATCATCCATGAACTACAAATTGTTTTCATAGAACAAAATACATGTGGGAGGAATACCTATACAAGGGTGAGTATAAACATACATAGTAGGATTCCCCAAAAATAAAAAAGGGAGGAATGAATAAAAAATCATCTCAAAACTAAAAACAAGGAGGAAAAATGACATGGTAACCTAATATACGTAATAGATAGAATACATAAAGAAATAGGAAAGTCTTAATCTCCATAGCTTAACACCATAAGGGATCGTATGTTGCAGGAAACCATATGTACCCTGTGAAATAAAAGATTCACATAATATGAACCACCAAAATTCCTAAAAACCATGTTATATTTTTAAATTAGTAGGGAAATATAAAACTAATACATGGATAATATCATCATAGCAAGATCCTCATAATTGAAACCCCAAAAATTTCAAAAAAATTGACTATACCTCTCTCTTCTCACCCTTGACAAGGAAAGGGAACAAGTTATCTCAATTGCATGAATAAATAATAACCCATAAACACTGAATCAATATAAAACAATAATATTTTATTATATATTTATCTTTAAATAAATTTTATTTCTTTTTATAGTTTTCTTTTTCATGCAACACTGAGTTTAAACAAACTACAATATACTATTAAAATATTATTATTTAATGTGATAAATTTTTCCTAGTAATTTTATTTTAGGGTATGAATATGAATAATTAAATTATTAAAAAGTATTTTCTTACATATTTATAAAATTAATTCATTAGTTTTTAATTGGTTATAAATTAAAATAAAATCATTTGAAAGTAAAAAAGATTTGTTTTTCTAAAAATTTATTTTTAGGTGCATAATGAGTTTTTATATTAAAAAATTAAATAAATCTATATTCATGAATTATTTTAATAAATTTTTAATATAATATATTTAATAAACATTTTAATATTCATATAATAATTTAAAATGGAAATTAATGATGGTAAAATTAGTTTTATGCTTAAAAATGTATTTTTCTAAAAATAAATTTGTTGTGTTTTTCACACTTATTTTAAAATGAATTTCTTCCACTTATAGAAATTGAATCTTGTAAAATGGATTCCATATTCATAATAAAAATAATTAATATAATTTAATAATTCCAACTAAATGTTTGGTCATAATGAATAATAAAAATTTTAAAATTGCATTACCACAATAAATGTTAAAATGAGTTTACTGGGGAGACCTAAGATATAAAGATTAAAATATCCTAAAATGGTTGATTTAATTTAATTGTTTGATGGTATTTATACCTTATTATACCTATATTTTATTATTTTTAATTTTAGATCCACTTGACTTGAGTAAGATGTTATTATATTTTAATCTTATGAAAAAATGTCAAGTGCGTCCTCTCCCTCCCTTATAAAAGGATACAACCTCTCCTCTCTTCACCACACTACATCAGCCTAATATCTTGGAAAATACCTAACCCGATAGCATAAAAAATATATCCCCATTTCTTATTGGCCCTTATTTTTTCAGAATACCATCCTTTCAAGGCTTAAGGTGTAAGCCAAAGGAGGTTTCTAACCAAGAGGTATAACTCTTAATCAAGTACTTTCAATTTTATTTATTATTTTATCTCCACTAAATATATGGTATAAATTATAAAATAATTAATTAACTAGATTAAATATATTTATTTTTTATTATGATGATGGATCAATCATTTTCCACCTCCTTTCCATCAAATGGGAAATGAAACCATCATTTGCGCGTATGTGTGGACTACTACCTCCAAATAGAGATATGATTCATTTTCCATCACCATCATTAAGGTTGGTTATTATGTTTAGTTTAATTTTTATACATGATATTTATGAAATAATTATTATTTTTAAATAAAATATCTTATCTACCTTTTTTACCTTTCCCTTTTTTGGAAAATGATAACGTCGCTCGTACGTACGTGTGGACTACCACCTCTATGCAATGATGTGATTCATTTTTCATCACCACTTTATATGAAAAATTATAAAAGTGTATATGATAAATAAATATGAAACTTATTTCATGATTAATATTTTATATATGATTAAACCATGAACAAGGTGTAAGTACCAGAACCATGAAACCAAAATGTGCATGGAAAACAAACCAGTTATCACCCGAATGATCATTTTAATGAATAAATTATTTATAAAAGGATAATTAGAAATTATAAAGGAATGGTACATAATAATTTATTAGTTAATATGGTTATATAATATATTTATAATAAATATTTATTTATTATATAGGATATCTGAACATGTATGAAGCAAGACGAAACCCGAGGTAAGATATTTATGCATCAATCTCATTTTGATCAGTATTGTCTATGATAAATTTAAATTGAGGGAAATTTTATGGTTATTATCATTTAAAAAAAATATATTTTATTATAATATGTTTATTTATAAAATTTTTATGTATTAGTATAATTTCCCTCTCTTTGGTACTTTAAATGACCAAGAAAATATTTTTAAAGAAAAGTAGACATTATTTCTTCTTTGGTCAATGAACTTTTTATTCCATGTAAATAATAATTAAAATTGTTTAATGAAATTTATTACCTATACTTGAAATATTTTAAAAATTATATTTTCACTACCTTTGATTTTATTTAAAAATGATTATAAAGTAATCTATCTAAATTTTTTCTGAAAGTGTTTTTTTGAATTTTTACAAAGGTGTAAAATGAATGTTTTATTTTAGTGTATTAAGACCAAGTCTACAAAAGGAATTTGATTTAAGAGACTTTTATATATATTAATAAATCATTCTATGTGATTTCAAACTATAAATTTAAATTGGAGACTCTCAATGTTCTCATGGATTTTGGGATAAAAAGAGAAAGATGGAATTTTGATGGAATTCTAATAATAAAACCCATAGAGGAAATGAAATTTATATTCCTTAATGTCATAGTTATAGAATGATTCATATAAGAAATTTACTTATTGGTTTTGGTAAATGTTTTAAGTGTTTAAAAGGTGGCTATCAAGAAAAAGAATACCAAAGTGATGTAAATATTCTAGTAAATGAAAGGAATGGTGAAAAATCTCTACTGAATGTTCCAATCACAATTCAATGATATAATGAAATGATTACATAAATTATTCTAATAAATTCATGAATTAAAGGGTTAATGATGGAAAATTGAATCAATAACCTCTTAATCCTAAAGACAAAGGGAAATCTCATGTGACCACAACTGCTGAAGTGGGTAACGAGAACGAAGTGGTGAAAGAAACACTTACCATCCACTCTAGAATTGAAAATTTATTATTTAATTCAGGCTCTACCCAAAAATTTATCTCAAATGGTTGGAAAAAACTCAATATAAAAGATATAACTATTGTTATGGACTATATTGATTTATTTTATGAAGACTTTCCTAGTCTCCGCCTTAACTGTGAAGTTAATTTTTCAATAGAACTCATATATATTACTACACCTATTTTAAGGACTATATATAGAATTTCCTTGTTTGAGTTACATGAATTGAAGAAGAAACTCTAGTAAAATATTTATAAGGGATTCATATTCCCTAGTGTGTCACCATGGGGTGAACCTGTTCTTTTTTTAGAATAAAGATGGATCAATGTGTATTTTCATTCATTATTGATAACTTAACAAAATAAGTATCAATAAAAAGTATCATATAACCCATATTGATGACTTATTTAATCAAATACATAGAGATCGATAATTTTACAAGATTTCCCTTTATTCTGGGTATCATAAATTGAGGGTCGAGAAAGAATATATATCCAAGAAAACTATTTGTATAAGGTATGGTCATTATTAATTTATAGTTATGTCATTTGGAGTTACCAATCCCACTACTATCTTCATATATCTAATGAATAAAGGCTTTAGATAATACCTTGGTCAGTTCTTGGTAGTCTTTATAGATGGTATTATTATATATTCATAGATCAAGGAAGAGAATAAAGATCATTTGAAGATTTTACTGATGAACCTGTGGAAGTATAATTTGAATTATAAATTTAAAAAGTGTGAATTATAGATTGATAAAGAATCATTCTTAGGTTATATAATATCAAGTGAGGGTATATTCGTGGATCTTTCAAAGATGAAAGTTATTGAGAAATGGCCCAAACCAAACATAGTAATTGAGATCTGAAGTTTTCTTGGGTTGGATGGATACCACTATAAATTTGTGAGATATTTATCATGGCTATTTAATCTAATAACCAAGTTGAATTATAAAAAAGTTAAGTTCTTTTGGATGAATGAATGTGAGAAAAATTTCAAGGAGTTGAAAATAAGGTTGGTCAGTGCACTTATGCTTACACTACTCTATAATAGAGAAGGGTTTGTAATAATTAGTTATGCATTAAATAAGGGACCAAGATTAATCCTCATGAATAATTACATGGTGATATATTATCTCTCATTCCAATTGAAAATTCATAAGTAAAAATACCCAAATCATGATTTGGAGTTGACAATAGTAATATTTTGTACTAAAAATATAGTGGAATTATCTTTATAGTGAATGGTGTGATATATATAATGATTATAAAAGATTTAATTATATATTAAAATATAAATATTTTAATATTATCCAAAGGATATGGATATATTTGATTAAATATTATGACTTCTCAATACACAACCACCCTAGGAAGGCAAATAAGGTGGTTAATGATCTAAGTCAAAAATACTATAGTAGTTTTTTCCATGATGAGGATTTAAAGAGATCCAATATTTATGTATTTATATAATATAGATATTTAATTCATATATAAATAGGATAGATTGTATCCTTCACATATGTATATTCAACCATCCAACCATATGAGGATTAAAGAGGTGCTAATGGAGGATGTATTTTAACGCCCCGACCCCAGTTACCCAGAGTCGGTGCATTATTACATAACATTGGCATGATCACAAGAAAGATCAAATCTCGAAAGACCGATTCGTTTAGTAGCCTTGGAATAACTAGATACATTAATAAAGTTTACATTAAATCATAAAATGAAAACTAAAACAACATAGTCTCCAAAGTCCACACTCTTATCCCCTCATACTATCCCTACAGGTCATTCATAATTTACTTCTTCACATCCTGGGAAAAATAAAACATAGAAAAGGGGTGAGCGCAAATTCCCACTAAGGATAACAATATAGCGGAAACTTTCATAAATAAGAATAAACATTTAAGGCAATGTATAACTAAAACAAAAGCCTTTTAAACTTGAACTTAAACATAGTATGACAAGAATAAAATGAAATAATTCCATTTACTTATTCACATGGATATTCTACTAATCGAATAATCACATTCAATATCAATAACCACTTTCATAATGATGGAATGCATAATGCCAGACTATCATAACCACATAGCCAAGGCCTCATGCCAAGCCTAAAAATAAGATTTTTCCAAGGCCTTGTGCCAAGACACTAGTTTGTCTCATGAGACCTACCGATGCATCGAGGAGATATAGCGGGCTCCACCCGTCACATATTAAGTCCAATGCATTCCCATATGAAAAGGTTTAAACATAACATAAACATTCTTATTAAAACTAGCATACGAAATGTAAATACTTCATCCGTAAACCATGAATGGTATAAAAATAACACATCCACAGTCAAACATATCACAAAACCTTCAATACAATATATAAGTTTTGTATCATATTAAATTAACTTCAAATAAGCGTAAAATCCATCAAAGGATGTTGACATAGATGAAATAAAAACTCTTTTTAGAGAAATATCTCTTTCTATTTTGAAATCATTTAAGAGTCATATATTTATAAAATAAAACATTTTATTTGAAAATATTCTTATAAGCTTGTAAGGGATGTTTTGAAGATTTTATAACGGCGGAAAATAGCCGCACCCACCGTATAAGTTAAAAAAACATTCTTACCTTAATTCTGTCAAAAAGGTTAAAAAGCACCTTGTTTGGAAAATGATGGAAATATTCCTTTATAAACCTCTTATAAAAGTCAAACAAGGGTATAAATGAATTTAACCCATATTCTTCTAAATAGTAAAAATGTTTTGAAATACATTTTTAAGAAACATGGATGTAGATGATAAAGAAATCCTAGTAGAATATTACGTATAAACAACCTCAGATAATGAAGAGATTGAGAAATAAACCCTTAACTTGTACTTTTCCTTGGTTGGGGGTAGGTTAACCTCCTGTATAATGGTGAAATAATTGTTATTAAATTATTCAAGAATCATATACATTAATATGATATCATATATGATCTTTTAACATTGCTTTGTTAATAATATCTTATAATTATCGTCGTTTCGGGTGTTAACTTACTCGTTTTCTTTTATATGTTTTGTTACATAAGACGTGTTTGTTATGTATAGGTTGTATCTTATTAATATCCAGAATTATATCAAGTCCTTAAATACTATTATTAATCATCAAATGATAATTATACTTGAATGGATATGATGGAGAATGAATCTCATCGCGTTCGTGGAGACGGTAGTCCGTACGTACGCACGAGCGACAATATCATTATTTTGATATTAAAATAATATATAATTGGATGATATATCATATATACAGAATAATTATCATGTTATATTTATTATTTAAATGAATTACACATCATTATTATACCAATCCAAATAATAATTTATTGAATAACAATTACACCACGACGTGGAGATGGTAAGCCGTACGTACGCACGTATGGTGACATGTTATTCAAAGGGTGGATCAAATAATGAATATGGTTGTACCATATTTATAATAACATCAAAGTATATATAATATACTAGAGTTATTATTTTATAATGGTAATAACAAAGAATGAAGAAGTGGAAGAAGGAAGGAACTTGAAAAAGGGTGGTGAAATTATTACCTCTTCTTCGGGTTCTTCCTTTTGATTTGATCAAAAGGGCTCCTTAGGCTGGCTTTATGACTAAATTAGGGCCTCTATGATGAATTGAGGGAAGTTTAGAGAGTATTTGGTCAGATTTTGGCCGAACTAAAAGGCTTTTAATGTGTGAATTAATGAGAAGGAGGAGTGCCCTTTTATAAGAGGGGTGAGGGGCACCTTTGGAAAAGCTAGAAATATTATTTTATAATAAATTCATATTCGGTTTCTAATGGCTCAAAAGTGGATTATTTAAATTTTAAGGTGGGGATAGGTCAAAAACCACTCAAACAATAGGATTTAGACAGGTTTGGGTTACTATATTAACCTTATCTTTAAGTATTAACTCTTAGTTAATTAGTTTCACTTTTACAATGTCTCTTTATATTTTTATATTATATGGTTAATAAACTTAATATATACATAGAAGAGACCCCCAAGTGGTCCATTAATGATACACCTATCATGATATAAGTCTCTTGGCCAAATATTATATTTTTAGGAATTTAATATCAATTAATAATATAATATTTGTTTTAAAAACTCTTTTATGTTAATTTTGACACTATTCAATAGTTTATTTTTGTAAAAATCATAATAGTATTATTACTTCTAAAAAAGTTAATTAAATAATTCCTCACATGTCATATTAACCTATAAAATTATTTTAATTCATAAAAAGTCTCAAATTATATTTATTTGGGTATTTATAATATCAATTATTTTAATTTTTCACTATTATGGTAATTATAGCATCACCATTGTGTCATAAATAAATTAAATTATATAATGTCTAAAAATTATAAATAAAATATCATTATGTATGAAATATTTTTATATTTCTAATGAATATTTATAGTCTAAAATCCAACATATATAACCCTATTTAAAAATTGTTTTTCTAAAAGATATATGCTTATGTCATTTTTGTATTTATTTTAACTTAATTAAAATATAGTGTCCCTATCACCTACAAGTGGCTCCATGAGGTCCAAAAATCGACCCAAAGATTCCCATAGTCAGACATGTATCCACAAATAAGGTTAGGACACGTTTTAGGGTAATTTAGTATTATTATAATATTATTTTTTAACCCTTATTTACCGGATTTACCCTTAACCATGATAAATAAAATATTTACCGAAGTAATTATTCAAAATGTCTAAAAATTAAAGTTACCTATTTAAACAATTTTAACATCCTGATTCCAAATATGGAATCCATTTTTCCAAATTCAAAACACATAAGTGACAGGAATTAATTTAAAATTAATTCCCGTTGTTAAAACAAAAAGCGTGTTCTTAAGAGACAATAACTATCAAAAGATTGACACTTGTTTATGTCCGGTTTAATTGTGAAATTATGTACAATGACCAAAATTGTTTTAAATGGTAAAAATATATTCTAAATATAATTTAAATCCACTCAAATTCATAATTTATCAATATAAATTATTTCTATTAAAAAAGTTGTTTTTAATCAAAATTTAGTAATTTTCACTATTCATCAAAATATAAATGTTATCCGAAAAGTTCCAAAATTTCACCCTAGTCTAAATTTGATATTATTAATCCAAAAATGAAGTCCATTTTGAGAGATAAAATTTATAAAATTTCAAAAAGTAGGTATTACTATTCATAACGGCTAGTTTGATTGGTTGTGGTGTGTTAGAACTCGATGTTGCGTACAACACACGCTATCGCATTATTCAAAGAGAAGCGTACCATAGAAGCTTGGGGTGTTACATGTATAAATAAAAAAGAAGGTAATAAATGTTCCTAAGTTAAACCATGACTGTGATAGAATGATAAGGTTAAAAAACTAAGTATATATCCTTTCAAAATCATAATTAAATATGGATATGTTGGATGAAGTTCATAGTTCATCATTTTCTATTCATCCTAGAAGTACAAAGATTTATAGGGATATAAAATAATATTTTTGGTGGGATAACATTAAAAGGGATATTATAGAGTATGTATCTTAATTCTTGGAATGTAAAAAATTTAAGTTTGAGAGAAAAATTTATAAGGGTATGTTACAAACAATACCTACACTATAATGAAAATGAAAAAAAATTACCATGGATTTCATCACCAAACTCTCCAAAACATCTAAAGGGCACAATTATATTTGGGTCATAGTTGACTGAATTAAAAAATAATCACATTTTATTACCATTAAATAACATTTCTCACTTTATCATATTTATAGGATATACATTAAGGAAATGGTAAGATTTAATGTTGTACAAAATTCTATTGTATCTGATCTAAGTCTGCGGTTTACCAAAAAGTTTTGGGAAAGTCTTCAGTAGGATATGGATACAGAGTTAAGTTTTAGTAATGTATATCATTATTAAAAATATGTTTAGTATAAGTGGACCATTAAAAACATAGAAGAAATTTTGAGAGCTTATTCTATGGATTTCATAGGTTGTTGTAATTAACACCTCTATTCGGTAGAGTTTTCTTATAACAACAGCTTTCACTTGATCTTTCAAATGGATACTTATTAATCCCTCTATAACAGGAGGTGAAAAATCAAATGTTATGGGTTGAAGTTAGAGAATGAAATATATTGGGACTTGATATATCTTAGGAAATGGTATAGAATGGTTGATATATTCAAAAACACATAAATGTAGCTCATATTCGATATAAAGTTTATACGGACAATCATTGATGAGATCTTGAGTTCAAAGTTGGGGATAATATATTCCTACAAATATCTCTTTGGAATAAGGTTATGATATTTTAAAAGAATTGAAATTTGATACCTATATATATAGTTCCCTTAAAAATTCTTGACCGTATTAGGGCATTTTCTTATTGCGCGATGCTTCAACCAAATATCTCTCAAGTTCACAATGTGAAGTAAATACTTGATCCTTCACATGTACTGAAATTATAGTTCATACCACTAGATCATGATATCTCTTATTATAAATAATTTATGGAGATTATGGATTGAATATAGATAATTATATGGAATAAGACCACTCACTTGGTAAAAGTTTTGTGGTGAAACCTTAAATTTGAGGAAGCTACGTGGGAACCCTAGGGTGTGATGAGGTAGAAGTATCCTTAGTTATTTGTATCCTAGTGACATAATTTAGAGTGTAAAATTATTATAAGGGGGATAGAATGTAACACCATGATATTTTATGTTATATTTCTCTTTAAATAAATTTTATTTATTTGATAGTGGGCTTTATACGCAACACTGAGTTTAAATGAACTATAATATACTATTTAAATATTATTATTTAATGTGACAATTATCTCCTTGCTATTGTATTTTTGATAATGAATTAGAAAAACTAAATTATGAAAAATTATTTTTTACATATTTATAAAATGAATTCAATTTTTTTAACTGGTTATAAATTAAAATAAAATAATTTGAAGGTAAAAAAGATTTTTTTCTAAAAAAATATTTGTATGCATACAATGTGTTTTTATATTAATAAATTAAATTAAACTCTATTTATGAATGATTTTAATTAAATTTTAAGATTATATATTTAATAATATTTTTTTTATATTCATCTAATTTTTTTACATGGTAAGGAATGAATGTAAACTCATTTTTATGCTTAAAAATGAATTTTTTATAAAAAAGATTTTATTACGTTTTGAAAACTTATTTTAAAATGTATTTTTACACATATATAAATTGAATATTTTAAAATGGATTAAATATCTGGAATCATAATAATTAATATAATTTAATAAGTTCAACTTAATTTTTGGTCATAATGAATAGAAAAATAGTAAAAATGCTTTACCACAGTTAATGTTAAAACATGTTTACTAGGGGGTAACCTAAGTGATAAGGTTTAAAATATCAAAAAACACTTAATTTAATTTGATTGATAGATTTTAATTTTTAATTAGTATTACTATATTTTAATATTTTTCATTTTTTATCCACTTTACTTGAGTAAGACATTATTATATTTTAATCATTTGAAAAATTCCAAGTGTGTCCTCTTCCGCCCTTATAAAAGGATAACAACTCTCCTCACTTTCTCACAATTTATAAGACTTATATATTGGTAAATCACTTATATAATCCATTAATAACATCCCTAACCACGTATTATATTTACTGGTTTTATCATAATACCATACTTTCAAGGATTATGATGTAAACAAAAGGAGGTTTTTCAAAAAACAGGTATAACTCTTAACAGAGTACTTTCAATTTTATTTCTTCTTATACAAAATATAAATATATGGAATATATTATAAAATAATTAATTAATTATATTAAATATAATATATTTTTATTATGATTATGGATCAAACATTTTCCACCTCCTTTCCATCAAATGGAAAATAAAATCATCACTCATGTGCACATGTGGACTACCGGCTCCACGCAACGATATGATTAATTTTTCATCACCCTCATTTATGGATGGTTATTATGAATAATTTAATGTTTATATATGATAATTATAATATAATTATGTTTTTTAATTATAATATTTTATCTACCATCTTACATTTCCATTTTTTGGAAAATGATAACGTCGCTCGTGCATACATGTGGACTACCACCTCCACACAATGAATTGATTCGTTTTTCATCACCATTTTATATGAATAATCATAAAAGTGTATATTATAAGAAAGTATTATATTTATTTAATGATTAATATTATATATAAGATAAAACCATGACCAATGTGGAAGTATCAGAACCATCAAACTAAAACATGCATGGAAAACAAACCGTATTTTACCAGAATATAAATTTTAATGAAGAAATTATTAATAAAAGGATAATTAGAAATTATAAAGGAATGATACATAATAAGTTATGTATTAATATAATTCTAGAATATATGTATAAAAAAAATATATTTATTATAAATTATAATTTAATGTATACAAAGCAAGACAAAACTCAAGGTATGATATTTCTATTTCAATATAATTTTAATCAGGGCTGTCTTTGATAAATTTATATTGAGGTAAATTTTATGGATATTATCCTTTAAAACCCATATATTTTCTTAAATTATATTTATTTCTATATTTATTTTTGTATTAGTACCATTTTTCTCTATTTGGTTCTAAAAATTATCAAGAAAATGTTTTTGAAGAAAATCCAACCTTATTTCCTCTTTTGTCGATGAATATTTTCTTCCGTGTCCATAATCTTCAAAATTGTTTTATAAAAGTTCTTACCTATACTTAAATTTTTTTAAAAAATTTCATTTACACTACATTTTATTTATTTAAAAAGTATTAAAATTTAATATTTTTAAAAGTTTTCTGAAAAATATCTTTTTTTACTTTTTTAAAGAGGTATGAAAGAAATATTTTTATTTAACATTTATGGAATAAACATATCTTCCCAAATTTATAACTATTATTTTCTTTGAATATTAATATAAAAATTTCCTTGTTTATTTCCAAATAAAATTATTTTCTCAATATTTTGGGAATTTTTAGTGAAAATTTTATCAAAATAAAATGACATTTTATCATGTTTTAAAAGAAAGGTTCTAATGATCTTTTAATAGTAATTTTCATCTATTTCAACATAATTTAATGATTTTTATGATTCATAGGGTATATAATATTATGAAACCATCCAATTTATATCTCTGGATATCTTGCGATGAATATGATTTAAGGATGATTTTAGGAACCCTCTTAATTTCCCATGGGTTAATTAAGTTATGATGAAATATTTATGAATCCCATTTATTTTATATGGGTTATGATATGATTAAGTGATGAAATATTTATAAAACCCATTTTCTATACATGATTTATGATATGATTAATTTTTTTATGATCTTGTGGTATACATATTTATTATTTTCATTATATTATAGGTGGGCATGGGATTATATATCCTTATAATGTATTGGGTAAATATTGATATCTCATGAGATAATAAGGACTAAAATAGGGAGTGAACCCAGTTGAATAAGGGAATTTTTCCACTACGATAGACTTGGGAGTGAACCTTAACTAAGGAAATGATGGAATGGGGAGTGAACCAATCCACTATTATATCCTTGGTAGTGATCCTTGACTAAGGAAATGATTTTATATGCTTATATGTATACTTAGAACTTATTTTTTATGCTTATGATATGATCTCATGTCTTATGATTGATATTGATTATTTTGAACACTTATGACCTATGTATTTTTTATGACTATGCCCTATGCCATGATTTATGATTAATTATCTTCGACTGATTGGGTATGATTATTTTTAGTTATGATCATGTTCTCATACCCTTATACTTATCTTAATATCACTTATTATCATTGATTAATATATATTATCTTTTCCATTATTGAGTATATGAGATCACCATTTCTTATATTTCATTTCCCTAGGTTATGAATAAAGGTTTTAAGTAGATTATGTCTAAGAAGTGTTCTTTTTGGGAAGATATTTTTGTGATATCTTGAAGATATTTCATATAATAAGATGATTTATGTATCTAGTATCCAAAGACTCTAAGCCTTTACATATAGAGACCCATGATTTTCATACTTATATATTAAATATTTTTAGATGAATTTTCAATAAAATTAAAAAATATAAATCTGAGGACTATATAGGTATAGTTACTTTGGATACTTGATACACAATCTTCTTATTTCATGAAATATCTTTAATTTATCCCACAAATATCTCCCCATTTAGTACCCATCATAGATATACCCTACTTAAAACCTTTCTCCAAAACCCAAGGAATGGAAACATAGGAAAGGGTGAGATTAGATGCTCAGTAAGGGTAAATAAGGGTGATAACAATGATCACTTAGTCATAATATTAGCATTAAGGTATGTTAATAGGATCTTAAAATTTTAAAACCATACCCTACATAACATAGATCATAATCCTGAGTCATGGAATAAATCATGGAAGTTCATAAGACATGAATCATAAATGAAATCAATTAGAATGAGCCATGATAGAATAACATAGACATAGAAATGTGGGAAAAATATTAGCTTATAACATTGTGAACATGTATAAATAGAAAAAAGTTTACTCATTAAGTTAAGGACATAAAATTAGGACCTCACATAAACTTATGGACAAGAAAACCAAGTCCACACATAATCTTATAGAAATGAAAGACTGGTCCCTACCTAAAATTATTAAAATGAAATCCATATCCATGCTTAATCTTATGTATATAAAATCTAGGACTACGCCTGAAATTTTGAACATGAAATAAGGTTCACACACAATATATTTACACATGAGTTATCCATTTTTACCCAATTCATGTGAGGGATATATAATTCTAGTCCCACCCATAACATAAAATATAAATAAACATGTGTTCCAAAATATCATAAAACATCCATCATAGATAACCCATATAAAGCAAATCAGTTTTATAAAAATTTCATCATAACATAAAATGTAGAAAGGAAATGGGTTTCATAAGTATAACCCATGGAAAATAAATAGATCCCATAAAAATATTATCATAATAATCATAAACCATCCATATAAATAATAGGGATGGAATCATTAGATCATATCCTCATTATAACATAATTATAATTAAAGTTTTTCTTCATCAATGAATAGAAATACCATTAAAAGATCATTGAAAACATTTTTGAGGAAAATATCCTTTCCACTTTGAAAATAACTTTTTAAAATATTTAAATTTCCCAAAGATTAAATATTTTTTTAAAAAATAATCATGGAAACTTATATATTAATATTTAAATCATTGAGTGGTCATGATGGTAGGAAATACCATTCATGTCATACACGTTAAAATAAATATTCCTTTCACATTTTTGGTAAAAAGTAAAAAGTACCTCATATGGAAAACAACAAGAAGATTCATTTTAATAAATTTTTTAAAATTTAAAATAGGGGTAAAAATTAATTTATACAATCATTGGATAATATTAAAAATATTCTTAAAAATATTTTTAGAAAACATTGACATAGAAGAGAAATTATTTTTGACCGAAGAGAGATAAAGTTTGTTTCTTCAAAACCATTATTTTGGTCTCTTGAGTAAATAGAGGGGAAAATGAATGGAAAATATGTAATTTTTTTAAATAAAAATATTATAATGAAATTATTTAGTTTCATGAGAGATATATCATAATAGTTCACCATCAGAAACTTAATCTTAATCAACCTAAGTAAACAATGATATTATAACATAAAACCCTTACCACTTTGGTAACTTTTGAATCATAAGTCCCATGAAATAAAGAGACTTATATGGATATTTATATCCCATAATTTTAATGATAATAATCATTAAATACATTTATGTGTAGTATATGAAACACATAATAGAATAAGTGGTGAATATGGAATGTCTCCTAGAGAAATAAGAGTGAGATGAAAATCCATTACCTTAGGTACAATTTTATTTTTATGTGTTTGAACCTCCTATATAATAAATATATATGTATTAAACATATATTCTAGAACCATAATAATATATATCATACCATATATTATTTTAATATGACATTTTACCACCCATTTATTTAAAATTCTTTATAGAAATCACTATTCCGGGTGATAAGTGCTACATTTTTCATGTATGTTTTGGTTTGGAAGTTTCAGTCCTTGTACTTTATGAAGGTTATATATTCTCCAAAATGTTAATAATGATATAAATATCATATAAATTCATTATTTACATATTTATATTCTTCCATAAAATATAAAGATATAAAATGAATTACATCGTTCGTGGAGAGGTAGGTCATATGTACACATGAACGCTATATCCATTTTTTTGATGGATGAAATGAAAGAAAGGTAAATAATAATTTTTATATAATATAAATAATATATGTTCATAAAATCCATCCTTATTACTATCCATGTCAAAATAAAATGAAAAATGAATCACATTACTTTTTGGAGGTAGTAATCCACACGTACGCACAAGCGACATTATCAATTTCCAAAGGATTGGAAAGTAAGAAGTTATATATAAAATTTTAATTAAATAAGTTTAATTATTCCATAAATATCATATATATACTTTAAATCCATCATTATATCCATACTTGAGAGGTAGTTATGGAAAATGAATTACATCGGTTCACGAGGCGATAGTCCGTCGTACACACAATCGACGATTTCATTTCCGATTTGATGGAAGAAGAGATGGGTATAGGTTATTACATAAACATAATAAAATATTAGTGTATAGTATATAAATTTTTTATTATATTATAATTATTAATACATGAATGAATGTGGTAAGAGAAGAAGTAAAAAATAAATATCCTAGTGAATATAATTACCTTTACTTTGAAAAACCTCCTTTAAATATCTTATAAGTACCGTAGAGTTGGTATTTGGGAAGAAACGTAGCTCTAGAACATGTATAAGGATATTTGGGAGTGATTATGGTAGGTTTTATTAATCCAAATGTCTTAATATTTGTGAATAAGTAAGGGGAATAGGTTCCCTTTTATAATTGATGAGTGACATTTTTGTAAATACCCAAAATTTTTCAATAATGAGAATTCACTCTAAACCCAAGTGATAAAAAAATTGATAAATAATGGAGTTAAAGAGATTTAAGGTGATAAAAACTCCACCATAAAAAATTAACATTTTTTAAACATGTTATTCCCTTATCCTCTAAGTTTACTTACTTTTACTATTTTAGTTTTCACCATGGTAACTAGTTTTTATTTATTTATTTATTGTAAGAACCCGGATCTTCATTTCAGGTATGTTTTTCCTTTTTCTGGAGTTTTTGAGAAAAATGAAGATTCTGGAAATTTTTGAAGTACAGGCCGTGTACTTTCTGAGTACACACCGTGTACTCTTTTCCCACTCGAAGCCGTGTGCTGGCCGTGTCCGGGCCACACACATGGTGTGTAGGAGTGACGTGGAGGACGATTTTGGCAGAGTACAGAAAAACCCACTACACGCTGTGTACTCTAAAAGTACACACCGTGTACTTTCTTTTTTTCATTAAACGGACCGGGGTCACGCCTAATCGAGGAAAACGTATTCTTCTAGGTCCTTGTTCTTCTGAGAGCACCGAGAATCCGAGGATCTTCGATGAGCCACCATTCCTCCATCTGTTCTCCAATTCAAGAACTTTCGATTGCGTTGGAATCACAGCGGTTATTTCTCCCTTCTTCTTGAGCCTTGTTTTCCAATTCCTCCTCCTTCTCAAGATATCTTGGGTTGATCTTTTTGGGAATTTTCTCAGATCTTTGACTTTCTAAGGAGAATCAGTTTTCGTGGTTTAAGTATATCGATCTCCTAGGATCGAGGTAGGTTGTTTGTGCCTTACCATTCAAAGTATTTGAGTTTTATGCGCAAATTCCACCAATACCCATGAACGGGGTATTGTGTGTTTACATTTTTGCCCTTGTTGTTTTCCTTCCTTGCTTGTATGCTTGTGTAGAGGTAAATTAATCATGTTAGAGGATAATTTGTTGTGCGTGGATGTTTTTCCCATGCTTTTCTCTGCTTATGACCTTGGGTATTGTTAGCCTTTAGCCGTTATGACTGTTTCCATGCCTTGTGTCTATAGGATGGAGTGTTTTGCTTTACATGCTTGCTGCCCTATAGACTGTTATCCAAGTATCTCTATAGGTATAATTTGGTTAACGAAGTCTCTCTATAGGTGTACTTTGGCCTTATAGAATTATTATGCACTGACCGGCATGGGACTGAGAGAACCTGGTGCTATAGACTATAAGGGATATACCGAGTGAGCTTCCCAATGAGTCTTAGACATTATAGACTACGGGAGGATAGACCGAGAGAGCTTCCTCAGAGAGTCTTAAACATTAGACTATAGGGGATAGACCGAGTGAGCTCCCAGAGAGTCTTGGATTATTATAGACTACAGGAGGGTAGACTGAGTGAGCTTCCTCAGAGAGTCTTACTTTGTTTGAATCATTTTAAGAACCTTCCCAGGCTAGAGGAGGAATTGACCGAGTGAGCTTCCTTAGAGAGTCTGTGGTATAACTGAGGCTATAGGAGGAATTGACCGAGATAACTTCTTCAGAGAGTCTCTAGACCTTGGGGCTAAGAGGGTTAGACCGCGTGATCTTCCTCAGAGAGTCCCTGACTACCCTAAACTATAAGGGGAATTGACCGAGTGAGCTTCCCCCGAGAGTCCCATAAATTCATATGACCAAACCAAAGGGGTTAGGCTGAGTGCACTACCCAGAGGGTTATGGTACTTCTTGGATAGGACCAGAGGGGATGGCTGCGAGTACTTCCCAGAGGGTTTCCTTCTTGTTAGCTATTTGCTTCACTGCTGTTGTTGGTTATGGATTGATTACTATTGTGTATCATCCTGTTTTAATACTTAGTGTTTACTACCTGCTGTTGCTGCTACTGTTTACTGCTTAATGTACTATTACCTTCCATATACTCACTGACTGTTAGGAACAGATCTTCGGGTGGTTGCCTACTAGGATTTAGTCTCACACCCTATTTGGGCCATGCTTTTGGGACCAAGCAGACTATGTTGTTGCAGGTATAGACAAGGGCAAGTGCCCTTCGACTTCTGGTACTTGATTGCTTGGAGTAGGAGAGCAAGGGACCAAGCTATTGCTTGCGATGCTGAGGAGTTTATCTGTTTACCTTTCTTTTGTACTTTGGTTTGGCATTATTGTATTTCTAGCATTGTGACTTGTTTGGAATCTTTCTTAGACATATGTATCATGCGTCTTTATATATATATATATGTGTGCTCTGGTTCTTTATGGCTTTAGTCTTTCGATGTTTACTTGTGCATGGATTGTTCTATTTCCGCTGTTTCTTATTGTTTACTTCCACTGTGTACTCTGCCAATGAGGTCATAGTTTCCCCACTATCACACCCAAGGCCCTCACTTCTAGTCGACAGTCTCTGGCATTCGGGGAAATGCACTTGAGGCCATGTGACCAACCAGGTACGGGGCGACTCTGGGTGGATTCCAGAACCGAGACGTTACAAAGTGGTATCAGAGGAATTATTTTCTCTTGATTTATTGTTTGGATCCTTTATCCAGGGATAGGACAAATTCGGTACTTGGTATTAAGCTGTGCTCGGGAGTAGCTAACTCGTGTACAGGGGAAATCCATACTACCTAATTTATTGCAGTTTTCTGGTTTTGATATTTTATGGTTGATATGATTTCACCTAGAGTTATTCACATGCTTTGTGTTGTTATTGTTTTGACTATTGCAGTTCTATTTCTGTCGCAACCCGATGAGATGAGGGTATTCCATCTCATGCATCATATAGAAACTTGTAGAGATCACATGCCATGCATTCTTGTCATGCCATCTAGGGTGCATTAGTGATTGCATGCTGTTGTGGTAGACTTTGTGTAGATTATGCATGCTGTTGTGATAGATTCTTGATAGAATCTCTGCTGCCATGTTAGAGGATTGTTTGTATTGTACCTTCCTTAAATGAACGCCAAATTTTGATTCTTGAAGTGTTATGGGCCCTCTTGAACCGGAAATTGGTGGATCATGATCCTGTTTTCTCTTGTCTATGACTGTAGGAGATGCCAAGCTTTGATTCACTGAGAGTATGGGCCCTCATGGATCGAAACTTGGCACCTCTTTGACTTGTTTTCTGTGTTTTCTGGGCTTCTATGCAGTTTCTGTGATACTGCCCAGAAAAACCCAGAATACACGACGTGTACTTTTTGATTATACGCCGTGTAGTTTTTAGACCGTGTCACTGACCGTGTGAGCAGGGACACGCTGTCGTAGAAATGCCTTCAGGGACATGCCGTGTACGGTAGGTACACGCCGTGTAGTTTAGAGCCGTGTACCCGACTGTGTCACTAACAACATGGTATGGAGAATCTCAAGTAGAACACGCTGTGTTAGTGAGGAGCACGCCGTGTAGTTTTGTCCCAGGTACCTGTCCGTGTCACGAACAACACAGGTCGGTGTTATCTTCTCTTATACATGTCGTGTTTGTTCGGAACACGCTGTGTAAGGGTCAGCCGTGTAGACGGCCGTGTAACTAACAACATGGGCCGCCGAGACTGTTTCTAGTACATGCCGTGTCCCTAGGGAACACGCCGTGTAGTCTGGGGTTAGTTCGGACCATGTGGGTTAGCCGTGTAGGGAGACTCAGGAAGGGGAATAGAGTTCAAGTACACGTCGTGTAGTTTTCATACATGCCATGTAGTTTGAGGTGTTACACGACCAATAGTGGTAGGAGTACACACCCATGTTAATGGCTTTAACGGACACACCGTGTAGTTTTATACACTCCGTGTAGTCATGTTTTGTAAAAATTGAATGTTTCTTCCCCCTATTCCCGTTTTGTACTCCTGTGTTTTCAATCCTTGTTAATTATGATATAAGGTGTGCTCTTGATCTTTTAGAGCTATTCCTCAGAGACATCCTCCAGTCATACGTCAGTTGCCGGACGGTGATCAGACACTGGATATGGTCGATCATGGACCTCCTGTTGATCATCCTAATGTGCCAGCCTTGGCACCAGCAGTTATACCCGTCGCAGGCGCTGATGCGCAGTTTAGGGAGGATTTCCTGAGGATGATGAAGACCTTTCAGGGAGCGCCACATCCTACCCCGTCGATGGTTGAGTTGAAGAGGGTTTTTTTAGCAGAAACATCCTCCTACTTTCTCAGGGGATGGGGGACCCCAGGCTGCAGAGTCATGGTTCGAGGACACCCTGACTATCTTTGAGCACCTAGAGATACCTCAGGATAAAAGGGTAAAGCTGGCTACTTATATGATCCGGGACACTGCCAAGAGGTGGTGGGAGGTGATCTCATAGTCAGGGCGCCGGTAGGGTATGTCATGGGATGAGTTTCGACGTACTTTCTATGACTACTTCTATCCGGAGACCCTGAGGGCCGATCGAGCCTGGGAGTTTATGAGCCTGCAGAAGGGTACTCTTTCTGTCATGGAGAAATCGTCCCGTTTTACTGAGTTGCAGCGTTTCACACCGATCCCAGCAGGTGATGAGTTGTTACTTGCTAGGAAGTTTGAAGACAGTCTCAGACAGGAGATCCATTCCCAGGTGAATATCTTCCAGTTGACTTCTATATCCTCCATCGTCAACCAGGCGCTGATTACAGAGCGCAATCTGAGGGATTCTGGAGTAGTGAGCTAGGGAGATTCTACATCCAGAGCTGGTGTTCCTCCTACGGACAGTAGGAAGCATCACAGAGAGTCTTCTCGAGGAGATCTAGGTTTGTGGGATGCATCTTCTAGCAGCCAGGATGTATGTTACCAGTGCGGTAGGAGTAGGCATACTAGGCCTCAGTGCTAGAGGGATCCGATGGACTGCTGATCTTGCGGAAAGATGGGCCATCTTCAGCGTTTTTGTCAGATCTTCTCACCTTTAGCTGGTGGTAGGGGTTCCTCTATGACCCCGTGTTCTGAAGATGCTTCTCCAGTTTCCCACCAGTCTGGGAACTGGAGTTCTTCCGGCCGTTCGGGCCGAGGTGGAGGTTGCGGTCGTGGTGGTCAGTCACCAAGTCATTAGCGACAATAGAGTGGATCAGCTCAGAGCGGTCAGCCAGGGGTACAGGGCCGCAGTGCAGGCCAATCTTTTGCCATGGAGCAGACCTATCAGGAGCAGGATCCTAGCCCTTCTACAGTTCGAGGTACGATCTTAGTAGCCTCAGTTTTATCTTTAGCTCTTTTCGATACTGGTGCTTCCCATATATTTATATCTGTTGATGTTGTGGAGAGCCTTGGGCTCTGTATCTTTTCATCTGCCGACTTGTTGAATCTTGACACGCCATTGGGAACGAGGACATCTAGCGTACGTCAATGCAGATGGTGCCCTCTTGAGGTTGAAGGGTGTCATTTCTTATAGGACCTCTATGTCCTAGAGATATCGGGCTATAAGGTCATTCTCGGGATGGACTGGTTAGTTCCTTTCCAGGCAGTCATCGATTGCTATCGCCGTAGGGTGATTTTCGTATCACCAGAGGTTAGATACTTTCTTCATAGAGTCGAGTGGTATGTCTAAGTGGGTAGAGATGGACCAGAGCATCATGGGATAGGGGAAGTTACAACCCAGATTTCCAGTCTTTATCTGAATGACCAGGGGACTTCACAGTTAGACTTTCCCCTAGTGGTGGATCGTTTTAGGGATGTTTTTATAGAGAACTTTTCAGGTTTTCCTCCAGAGCGTGAGGTAGACTTCTCAATTGAACTCGTGCTAGGAGTGGCACTGGGGTCCATTCCTCCTTATAGGATGGCTACACCTGAGTTGCAGGAGCTCAAGAAGCAGCTGAAGGAGTTGCAGGCAAAGGGTTTCATCTGACCCAGTACTTCTCCTTGGGGTTCACCTATCCTATTTGTGAAGAAGGCAGACGGTACCCTTCCGCTTTGTGTGGATTATCGGAAGCTTAACTAGTTGACGGTCAAGAACCGATATACCTTGCCAAGGATAGATGAACTCTTTGATCAGCTTCGAGGAGCCCGGGTGTTCTCAAAGATCGATTTGAGGTCCGGTTATCATCAGTTGCACATTAGACCATCAGATATACCTCTTACAGCCTTCAGGAGTAGGTATGGTCTATACGAGTATATAGTCATGCCATTCGGTCTCACGAACGCGCCTTCAGTTTTCATGGCACGGATGAACCGAGTGTTCCATCCATAATTGGACTCCTTCTTCGTGGTCTTCATGGACGATATCTTGGTGTACTCTTGTACTCGACACGACCATGCTGCCCATCTTGAGATCATTCTGAGTACACTGAGAGAGCATTAGATTTATGCTAAACTCCCGAAGTTCCACTTTTGGATGGATCAGATTCACTTCTTGGGTAACTTCATCTCAGAGGCTGGAGTATCTATGGACCCAGAGAAAGTGAGAGCTATAGTTTCCTGGGAGCAGCCGAAGAACGTCTTTTAGGTACAGAGTTTCCTAGGGCTGGATGGATACTACAAATGCTTCATTCAGAACTTCTCGTGCCTAGAAGCACTGTTGACAGGTCTGACTAAGAAAGGGGCGAAGTTTGTATGGTCAGATTCTTATGATTCAGCCTTTCAGGAGCTGAAGGGGAGGTTGACGTCAACACCGATACTAGTCTTGATAGAGCCAGGCAAGGGCTACACTATTTAATGTGATTCTTCGGGTATCGGGCTGGGATCTGTGCTTATGCAGGAAGATGGAGTTGTTGCATACGGGTCCTGGCAGTTGAGGACACATGAGAGGAATTACCCTACGCACGATCTGGAGTTGGAAGCTATTGTTCATTCCTTACACTTTTGGAGACACTACCTTCTGGGAGAGCACTTTGTGGTTTTCACCGACCACAAGAGTCTCAAGTATATCTTCCATCAGCGTGATCTGAATCTGAGGCAGCGTAGGTGGGTCGAGTATCTTCAGTCCTTTGACTTTGAGCTCGCCTATAATACGGGAAAGGGCAATGTAGTGGCAGATGAGTTGAGTAGAAGAACTCTGATTCAGGCAGTTCAGAAGGCCAACAGTGAGTGGCAGCTTATGGCTCTGCTATCTGAGATGCACTTGGAAGTGCACGAAAGGCAGGGACAGACTGTCCTATCTTTTGTGGCTGTTACCTCTACACTTCTTGATCGGGTACGGATGAGGCAGCTATCCGATTCAAAGGCCTTAGTCCTGCGGGAGAGTGTGTCAGGACGGGACCCTCTTCCTAGATGGATAGTGGGTGAGAATGAGATCTTTTATTTCCAGGGACGCGTATGGGTTCTAGAAGACATATGCGAGGAGATGATGTGGGATTTTCATTCCTCAGTTTGGGCAGTTCATCTTGGCATCACCAAGATGTATTGTGATCTACACAACCAGTACTGGTGGCCAGGTATGAAGAAATATGTTGCTAGTTTTGTCATGAGATGTTCTACTTGTTAGCAGGTGAAAGAAAAGCATCAGTGACCAGTAGGGCTTTTACAACAGTTACCCATTCCTGAGTGGAAGTTGAATGATATCACGATGGACTTCGTGACTGGGTTTCCAAGGTTTCCTTGGGGAAACTATTCTTTTTGGGTTGTCGTTGAAAGACTCACGAAGTTCGCACACTTCTTGACAATCAAGGAGACCTTTAGTGTTGATGATCTGGGATGACTGTACATTCGAGAGATTTTACTTCTACATGGAGTTCCACACTCCATTGTTTCAGACAGGGATATATGCTTTACTTCTCAATTATGGAAGGGACTTCAAAAGTCTTTGGGTACACGGGTACTTTTGAGTACAACATACCATCCCCAGACAGATGGCCAATCCGAGCGCACGATCCAGGTGCTTGAGGATATGCTCTGAGCTTGTATTCTAGACTTCGGTGATTCTTGGGAGAAGCATATTCCTCTTGTGGAGTTCTCCTACAACGACATTTTTTAGGTGACCATTCAGATGGCACCATACGAGGATCTGTACGGTAGGCCATACCGATCACCCTTATGCTGGATGGAGGCAGGAGAGACAGATATTCTGGGACCTCGTCTTGTTCAAGAGAACTCAGAGTAGATAGAGTTGATTTGGAAGAATATGGCTACAACACAGTCTAGAAAAAAGTCTTATGCTGATCAGTGGAGACGACCTTTGGAGTTCGAGGCCGGGGATCAGGTTTTCCTGCGTGTCGCACCGAGGTTGGGACACAAGAGGATTCAAAGACAGGGTAAACATTCACCATGGTATGTCGGGCCGTTTGAGGTGTTGGAGAGGGTTGGGCCGGTTTCCTATCGGTCGCAGTTACCTCAGAGGTACCGGTCCATGCATGACGTCTTCCACGTCTCTCAGCTTCTATGTTACTTTTCAGACCCTTCGTATGTCTTTCAGCCCGAGGAGGTTGAGCTCGAAGCGGATGTGTCGTTTGAGGAGCATCCTATCTGGATTGTTTATCGCAGTATGAAGGTTCTCTGAGGTTGGTATGTTCCTTTAGTACGAGTGATTTGGAAGCACAGGCGAGTACATGATGAGACTTGGGAGAGGGAGGCTGAGGTTCGATCGCATTGGCCAGAGCTTTTCGGGGTTTCTTCTTCTACGCCTATCTAGGGAAATTTGGGGACAAATTTATTTAAGGGGGGAAGTTTGTAAGAACCCAGATCTTCGTTTCAGGTATGTTTTTCCTTTTTCTAGAGTTTTTGAGAAAAATGATGTTTCTGGAAATTTTTGAAGTACACACCATGTACTTTCTGAGTACACGCCGTGCACTCTTTTCCTGCTCGAAGCCGTGTGCTGGCTGTGTCCGAGCCACACACACGGTGTGTAGAGGTGACGTGGAGGCCAATTTTGGTGGAGTACGGAAAAACCCACTACACGACATGTACCCTAAAAGTACACGCCGTGTACTTTTTTTTTCATTAAACGGACCGGGGTTGCACCTAATCGAGGAAAACGTCTTCTTCTAGGTCCTGTTCATCCGAGAGAACTAGGAATCCCGGATCTTTGACGAGCCACCGTTCCTCCGTCCGTTCTCAGATTCGAGCACTGTTGATTGCATTGGAATCGCAGCGGTGAGTTCTCCCTTCTTCTTGAGCCTTGTTTTCCAATTCCTCCTCCTTCTCAATATATCGTGGGTTGAGCATTTTGGGCGTTTTCTCAGATCTTCGATGTTATAAGGAGAATCAGTCGTCGTGGTTCAAGTATATCTATCTCCTAGGATCGAGGTAGGTGGTTTTTGCCTTACCTTTCAAAGTCTTTGAGTTTTATATGAAAATTCCACCAATACCCATGAACGGGGTTTTGCGTGTTTACCTTTTTTCCCTTGTTGTTTTCCTGCCTTGCTTGTATGCCTGTGTAGAGGTAAATTAATCATGTTAGAGGATAATTTGTTGTGCCTGGATGTTTTTCCCATGCTTTTCTCTACTTACGACCTTAGGTCTTGTTAGCCTTTGGCCGTTATGACTGTTGCCATGCCTTGTGTCTATAGGATGGAGTGATTTTCTTTACATGCTTGTTTACCTATATACTGTTAGCCAAGTAGATCTATAGGTATAATTTGGTTATCCAAGTAGCTCTATAGGTGTACTTTGGCCTTCTAGCATTATTATGCACTGACCGGAATGAGACTGAGAGAACCTGGTGCTATAGACTATAAGGGATAGACCGAGTGAGCTTTTCAATGAGTCTTAGACATTATAGACTACAGGAGGATAGACCGAGAGAGCTTTCTCAGAGAGTCTTATACATTAGACTACAGGGGATGGACCGAGTGAGCTCCCAGAGATTCTTGGATTATTATAGACTATAGGAGGGTAGACCGAGTGAGCTTCCTCAGAGAGTATTACTTTGTTTGAATCTTTTTAAGAACCTTCCCAGGCTAGAGGAGGAATTGATTGAGTGAGCTTCCTCAGAGAGTCTGTGGTATACCTGAGGATATAGGAGGAATTGACTGAGATAGCTTCCTCAGAGAGTCTCTTGACCTTGGGGCTAAGAGGGTTAGACTGCGTGATCTTCCTCAGAGAGTCCCTGACTACCCTAGACTATAAGGGGAATTGACCGAGTGAGCTTCCCTAGAGAGTCCCATAAATTCGTATGACCAAACTAGAGGGGTTAGGCTGAGTGCACTACCCAGAGGGTTGTGGTACTTCTTGGATAGGACCAGAGGGGATGGCTGCGAGTACTTTCTAGTGGGTTTCCTGCTTGTTAGCTGTTTTCTTCACTGCTGTTGTTGGTTATGGATTTATTACTGTTGTGTATCATCCTAATTTACTGCTTACTGTTTACTACCTGCTGTTGCTGCTACTGTTTACTACTTACTGTACTATTACCTGCCATATACTCACTGACTGTTAGGCACAGATCTTCGGGTGGTTTCCTTTTGGGATTTAGTCTCACCCTATTTGAGCCATGATTTTGGGCCCAAGCAGACTATGTTGTTGCAGGTATAGACAAGGGCAAGCACCCTTCGACTTCTAGTACTTGATTGCTTGGAGAAGGAGAGCAAGGGACCAAGCTATGGCTTGCGATGCTGAGGAGTTTATCTGTTTACCTTTATTTTGTACTTTGGTTTGGAACTATTGTATTTCCAGTATTGTGAATTGTTTAGCAGCTTTCCTAGAAATATGTATCATGCATATTATATATATATATATATATATATATGCTCCAGTTGTTTATTGCTTTAGTCTTCCGCTGTTTACTTGTGCATGGATTGTTCTGTTTCTGTTGTTTCTTATTGTTTACTTCTGCTGTGTACTCTGCCAATGAGGGCATAGTTTACCCACTATCACACCAAAGGCCCTCGTTGCTAGTTGGCAGCCCCTGGAGTTTGGGGGAATGTGCTTGAGGCCATGTGACCAACCGGGTATGGGGAGCCTCTGGGTGGCTTCCGGAACCGGGGCGTTACATTTACCTAGAAAAGTTATCATTTAAAACAAAAAATAAGTGAGAATTATTAGATAATTTGGAACTATTTATTCGAAATATTAAATCTAATTTATCAAGTAAAAGTCCTATGTGTATGGAAAATTAATTTTAACAGAGACACATGTAACACACAAAACTCTGTTTTGATCTTAATTGTGGTAACTAATTTTTTTTCTTCTGTTTACACTAGTAATTATGAAAAAAAGTTAAGATAAACTTATTAAATAATATTAATTATTCATTTAAAAACATAGAATCAATTTTATCAAATTTATTTCCTAGAAGTGGATGTTTTTAATTGAAAAGTAAATTCGCAAGTGTGATGAAAATGTGGTCTTCCAATGAAAAGTTTTCTTTAGAAAAAAAAGTTTTTACATAAAAATTTTAACATAAAATTAATTCAAATGATATGAAATGTATTAATAATAATATAATTTAACAAATTTTACTTTTAAAACAATTTTAAAACCAAATGGAACTTTATAAATACATTGAACGAAATATTAGTTTTCAATAAAAATATGTTTTTTCACTATTTATTGAAAAATTAGTCTTTTTAGAAAATTTTCAAAAATACACCCTAATATAATATTAAAATTTTTATTTAAAAAATTAATTTTATTTTTTAAAATAAATTTTTTAAAATTTGAAAATAATTAATTTAAAACAAATGTGTGACGAAACCACTTTTTTGAAAAATATAGTTTTTAAGCATAAAACTAGATTTATTATTATCCCACAACTAGAAAAATATCAAATGAATTATAAAACATTTTATTGAATATATAATATATAAATTTCATTAAAATAATTCACCAATATTGATTAATTTAATTTATTAATATAAAAACATATTACATGCATAATTTTGTTTTCTAAAAAAACAATTTTTTTACTTGAAATGATTTTTATTTTCCTTTGTAATCAATTTATTTCCAATGAATTTATTTTATTCATGCTTAAACCATATATTTTTTATAATTTAGTGGTTCCTATTAATACCTTACTATTTAATGTCTAGGTTATAATTTTCAAATTAAATAATAATATTTTAATAGTATATCACGGTTCGTTTAAACTCGATGTTTCTTGTAATGAAAGATATTAAAAAAATTAAATTAATTTGAAAAAATATTTTATAAAATATTTGGGGTTCACATTCTCCCCCATTTAATAGCTTTTTACCTTGAAATTTGAACTTGTGCACGGTATTAAAGGGTTTAAGATTTGAAAATTCCTTTATGAAAATCCCACATCATAAAAAGGGTTAATAAAATTGTCCCCTAAAAAGAGGGAAAATGAAATAAAAAGGTAATCACATAACTAGGTTTCAAAATATGAGAAGATTAATGGGAAATGAAAATATGTACATGGATAAAAAAATAATGTAAAAATAATTATGAAGAGTGATAGCGATCACCTATCACAAGAAAATGAATGATTAAGAGAAAGGTAACAACCAAAAAACCATAAACCGATGAGGTGTGAGAAATACCATAAATTCAATGATAATTGGATAACATTTTGTTTTAAGATCCTTTTCCTAGAGTTGAGTAATTTTCATGATAAAATATACTTATTTGATTTCATTACATTTCATAAGAATAATCTCCTCATTTGATTATGCTTTGATTAATTTCCACTTTATCTCTTACTCCAAGAAATGAATATTCCAGATTTTTTTTATTCATGATGAAATAAAATTAACTTTTAATAGATCATAAGATCTATAAGAGGATGTAAATTTTTTCCTCCCATCTCTATATTTTTACCAAAACCAAAATAGTTAGCACAAGTTATCTAATATGGGTAAATACAATGTATTAAGTTCGAAAACTTCAACAATAACTTCCAAAATTCAACCTAACAAATTATATAAACTTTTAGCCTTAAGTCTACACTAAAATATTTATGACCAAAATTGAATCCCAAATATTGGAATGATTTGATCTCACATTCTTCCTTGATCAATCATAATAATTATCTTGAAATCACTCATAAAGTCTCATACCAAAATGTATATACACTAATCACTTTCCAAAATAAAATCAAATATTATCCTAAAAGATGATTTACACTTTATTCCTTAAATATGATCCTATATTAGGCAAAAAACACTTCTATTGATATCTCGGATTTATCCTTTAACTAATAAATGATCATATGTCGATTCAAAATATCAAATGATATTTCATTATTACAGAATCTACGTAGAGGGAGATAATCAATGCTCAAAATCACCTCAAATTTCACTAAAGGATGAACAATAAGATTTTAATAGGGATACTTCCTACAAAATCCAATATTAAATTACCAACACTGAATTATAGTATATGTTTTCCCTAATTATCATGATTTACTTCAGCTATTTTGGTTTTATAAACTTTTCCTTTTTTGATTTGTCTTTAGAGGTTATTGTGGATTATTATCCTTATTAGCCCTTGGTTTAGGGTATTTATTCACATAACTCCCAAAATCATTGCATCTATTGAACTAAAGTGTGGGTGGTGTATTTTTTTAAACACTCTCTTATTTACTTTCATTGATTGGATTCTTTAAATTACTTCTATAATATTTTTCTCGATGGCCAGGTTTCCCAAACTTGAAACATATTTTTGTTCCTTTCAGGAATTGACCTATGTGTGCCTTCCCACATTTTTAGCAAGTAGGTGGTTGAAAAGGGTTTCTAGCTTCAATTTCTTCTTTTAGTGCACATAAAATGATTTCTTTATAGATTAAAAAATCCTTTATAACTAATTACTTTATAAGTAATGGTTTAAAACTAATAAATAATTGATAAATTTTTATTTTAAAGCTTATTATTAAATAGTAATCACACCTTTCAAGTCTTGTAAAATTTTTCTCACAGGTACCAATGGATTCATCATCCTTTTGTTTAATATCAAGGAATTCCATATCCATTTTTGAACATAAAATATGAGGGAATTACTTAATAAAAAATATATGCTTAAACTCATACTATTCCATGGATTCAATTTCATCATCTTTCCAGGAAATCTTAATAATATTCCACTATTGATCTACTTCACCTTCCAATTGATAGACAGCTAGGAAAACTTTTTCAAGGTCTGAGCACTAAAGAATGAAAAACATATTTTCCATCACATTGATCCATTTCTTATAAACCAGTGGACCAGAAGTCCAATATAATAAGGGTGGATGTTTTCTCATAAAATATTCAATGGAATGTTTCTGCCTACTTGGTAATTTTAAAAGTTTAACATGACACATGTTACCACTTATAGATTTAGAGAGTTGAGTAATCATAGTCACAAAATATTGCATCCTAGCTTCTAAGAAATTTAGTTGAACATGAGAATAGTCATTACATTGTATGTCACATTTATTTTTCACAATATTACTTTTGTTTCCATCCATTTACTAAAACAAAAAATCATAGTGTGAGAAACAATAATCATAACTATGAAAAATCATTTATAGGATGTCTAAATCATGACACTTTCTTTTCAAACAATGACACCTTAGGTTTTACCTAGGTCATTCATGATCATTATATATTTATATCCTTCATGATGGTTTATAAAGATAATGTGAATTAACCTAAGCATATCCCTTGGGAGTGTCAACCAGGTGTATAGTAAGGCCCATTTTCATGCATCGGGTGATGATCAAATAAAATCCCAATGTTCCATTTTTATATTTATTACCCCTAGGTACAATTGTTTCAAATACACTTCCGCTTGTAGTATCTATACGATTATTTTTTTTCTAGGATAATTATATAATATCTTCCTTACCAAAAATTTAAGATGTTTTCTTATACTTAAACTTATCTCCAGGGGTTTCACCGAAGTTTTCTAACCCTAATCTCCAAAGATTGACTAAACCTTACTTAGATACCAACTATAGTGGCCTATAATTTTCATACTCAGATATTACATCTTTTTAGATGAATATTCAATACAATTAAAAAATAAATTCTTGAGAAAAATATAGGTTTAGTGTATTTGGAGACTAAATACACAATATTCTTATATCATGAAAGATATTAAATGTCTCCCATAAAGATCTTCGTATTTAGCACCCTTCATCGATATACCCTAATTAAAACTTTTTTCAAAACAAAGGGAAAGGAAACATAAGAAAGGGTGATATCATATTCCCAGTAAGGGTAAACATGGGTGATTGAAGCGCCTTCATGCATCGTTGAATTCATACAGGCTGTAACCAGATTATAATTTTTAAGGTTTTCCCAAACTTTTTTTACTAATCAGGTGTAGTATAGAGATAGTCCGAGGTTTATCCCATGGGGAGAGAAATGGTCTTTTGAGAGTCAATGGCTTAAGAAACTTTTGGGTATGAGTGATTTTTATTTTTCTTCAGTTTGGGAAATACTATATCTATGGTGTTTGATGGTTGTTTCAATAATGAGAGAGGGATCGAGGTAAATTTTAGGTATCTTTAGAAAAGGTGATCTTTAAATTTTAACATGGTATGATCCTAAGGTTTAGGTTGAGAAGCAATAGGAGGTATCTAGTTGACTATGGTCAAATTAACTAGCTCTAACTAAGTGGTTAACTATTCCTTGATTGAGAAATAGTAACAAATTGGGTGCATTAAGCTTGGATTCAAGGGAAGAAAGTATTTTAGGCTATTAATAATAGCTTAATCTACTCCAATTAGTATAGGGACCTTCTCTCAATTATCCCATGGTTGGGGATGTTCAATTGAATTGAATAATAATTGATTGTTTATCCCGATTACTAATTATTAGGGTTACCAAGTTAAGAATTAAGGATTTCATTAAAGTTTATATACACCTACTCTCGACCCCTACCTCAGGTGGTTTTAGCCACTCATGGTAGGTAGAGATGAAAAAAATAACTAATTAAAACTATGACTGACTTGCTAAGTACGATTGAATTTAAACATATCACAACAATGAAATTAATTCATAGTTACTAAAGGGGATGAACATGAAATTAGGATTAAAGAATTGTAAATCATAATGAAATTAAACACTTACTTGATAATGAAGATGAGATTGAATGCACACAACTTCATTGATGATTGATGAATGAAGGCGATGATGTGAAAAATGGGTGAAGGGGATGATGAAAACCATCCATGATGATTTTTTATTAAAAATAGTGAGTGAGATGAATAAATTTAATTTTAGGTGAGAAGCAGTTGAAGAAAACTCAAAAGAAACCAAAAGCATAAAATAATTCCACCGTCAAAGCTCTAGAATCCATTGCGAGGATCCTTTATTTATAGATAAAAAATTAAATGATGTGTAATTTATTTCAAGTCATGTAATTTTGAATCCCTATTAATCTACACATATTTTGTATCTTCACGTATATCACACATATCTCACCCACATATTAAAAGTTTGACTGATTTCATGATGTGACTCCTTGGCTCACGGTATGTATCTTCTTTCCAGCTATATCTTCTGAGAAAATTTCTCATTCAAGTGGTTAAAAACGTGTATATTCCACTCATTTCGTGTAATGTATCTTTATCTCCTTAACTTCATGACCTGAGTCACATCTTGGTTCACAACATCTGGAATCCTATGAGGCACTATTACATGATGTGAACTTTTGTTTCACGATGTGTAATAGGAAAATCTGCACTTTTCTCCATTTATTTCTTTGAAATAATGGGAACCTATTTCCTAAAAAAATAATCATAAAACAAGTTAATTATTGAATCTTTTATTGAAAATACTTAATTTATTGATAGAGAAAAGTGTATATGATTTTGTCTTATCAATTTCCCATATACTTGAACAATTTCTGGTCCTCAAGAAAAAAGTTCTCTATAGTGATTTAAAAAATATAAGAAATTTTTAAAATAGGAAACATTCATTATGTCTAGGTAAATAAAACTAAGTGTAATAAAAAAAGGTTAGTCTCTAGAATCAACCCTATATAGAAAATCAGTCATGCCTCCTTACTCAGTTCTTCAAATAAATTCTAATCTTTTAATTACAATCTCTTAACTGTTCCTTAAGTTCTATACCTATTTTTAATCTACCTTAAAATGATTTTTTCTAATCACTTATGTAACGCCCCGACCCTAGTTACCCAGAGTTGGTGCATTATTACATAACATTGGCATGATCACAAGAAAGATCAAGTCTTGAAAGACCGATTAGTTTAGTAGCCTTGGAAACACTAGATATATTCATAAAGTTTTATATTATATCATAAAAATTAAAACTACAACAATATAGTCTCTATAGTCCATACTCTTATCCCCTCATACTATCCCTATAGGTCATTCATAAATTACTTCTTCACATCCCGGGAAAAATAGAACATAGAAAAGGGGTGAGTTCAAATGCCCAGTAAGGATAACAATATAGCGGAAACTTTCATAAATAAGAATAAACATTTAAGGCAATGTATAACTAAAACAAAATCCTTTTAAACTTAAACTTCATTATAGTATGGAAAAAATAAAATGAAATAATTCCATTTACTTATTCACATGGATATTCTACTAATCGAATAATCACATGCCATATCAATAACCACTTTCATAATGATGGAATGCATAATGCCAGAATATCATAACCACATAGCTAAGGCCTCGTGCCAAGAATAAAAATAAGATTTTTCCAAGGCCTTATGGAAAGACACTAGTTTGTCTCATGAGACTTACCGATGCATCGAGGAGCTATAGCGGGCTCCAACCTTCACATATTAAGTCCAATACAGTCCTCATATGAACAGGTTTAAACATAACATAAACATTCGTATTAAAACTAGCAAACAAAATGTAAATACTTCATCCATAAACCATGAATGGTATAAAAATAACACATCCACAGTCAAACATATCACAAAAACTTCAATACAATATATAAGTTTTGTATCATAATAAATCAACTTCAAATAAGCGTAAAATCCATCAAAGGATGTTGACATAGATGAAATCAAAACTCTTTTTAGAGAAATATCTCTTTCTATTTTGAAATAATTTAAGAGTCATATATTTTTAAAATAAAACATTTTCTTTGAAAATATTCTTATAAGCTTGTAAGGGATGTTTCGAAGATTTTATAATGGCAGAAAATAGCCGCACCCGCCGTATAAGTTAAAAAAAAATTCTTACCTTAATTCTGTCGGAAAGGTTAAAAAGCACCTTGTTTGGAAAATGAAGAAAAGATTTCTTTATAAAAATCTTATAAAAGTCAAACAAGGGTATAAATTAATTTAACCCATATTCTTATAAATAGTAAAAATGTTTTGAAATACATTTTTAAGAAACATGGATGTGGATGATAAAGAAATCACAGTAGTTTATTACGTATAAACAACCTCGGATAATGAAGAGATTACGAAATAAACCCTTACCTTGTACTTTTACTTGGTTGAGGGTAGGTTAACCTCCTTTATAATGGTGAAATAATTGTTATTAAATTATAAAAGAATCATATACATTAATATGATATCATATATGATCTTTTAACATTGATTTGTTAATAATATCTTAGTATTATCGTTGTTTCGGGTGTTAACTTACTCTTTTTCTTTTATATGTTTTGTTATATAAGCCGTGTTTTTTATGGATAGGTTGTATATTATTCATATCCAGAATGATATAAAGTCCTTAAATATTATTTTTAAATCATCAAATGATAATTATACTTGAATGGATACGATGGAGAATGAATCTCATCACGTTCGTGGAGACGGTAGTCCGTATGTACGCACGAGCGACAATATCATTCTTTTGATATTAAAATAATATATAATTGGATGGTATATAATATATAAATAATCATTATCATGTTATATTTATTATTTACATGAATTAAAAATCATTATTATACCCATCCAAATAATATATTGAATAACAATTACACCACGACGTGGAGACGGTAAGCCGTACGTACGCACGTATGGTGACATTTCATTCAAAGGATGGATAGAATAATGAATATGGTTGTACCATATTTATAATAATATTACAGTATACAGAAGGTACTGGATTTATTATTTTATAATGGTAATAATAAAGAAAGAAGAAGTTGAAGAAGAAATGAATTTGAAAAAGGGTGGTGAAAACATTACCTCTTCTTCGGGTTCTTCCTTTTGATTTGATCAAAAGGGCTCCTTAGGTTGGATTTATGATCAAAATAAGGCCTCTAGGTTGTATTTAGGGAAGTTGAGAGAGTATTTGGGCAGGGGTTGGCCGAACCAAAAGGCTTTGAATGTGTGAATTAGTGAGAAGTAGGAGTGCCCTTTTATAAGCGCGGTGAGGGGCACCTTTGGAAAAGCTAGAAATATTATTTTATAATAAATTCATATTCGGTTTCTAATGGCTCCAAAGTGTATTATTTAAATTTTAAGGTGGGTATGGGTCTAAAAACACTCAACCAATAGAATTTAGATAGGTTTGGGTTACTATATTAACCTTATATTTAAGTATTAACTCTTAGTTAATTAGTTTCACTTTTACAATGTATCTTTGTATTTTTATATTATATGGTCAATTAACTTAATATATATATCCAAGAGACCACCAAGTGGTACATTAATGATAAACCTATCATTATACAAGTCTCTTGGAAGAAACTTATATTTTTAGGAATTTAATATCAATTAATAATATAATATTTTTTTTAAAAAATATTTTTTGTCAATTTTTATACTATTGAATAATTGATTTTTGTAAAAATAATAACAGAATTTTTACTTCTAAAAAGTTAATTAAATAAATACTAACATGTCATATTAACATATAAAATTAGTTTAATTCATAAAAAGTCTCAAATTATATTTATTTGGGTATTTATAATATCAATTATTTTAATTTTTCACTATTATGGTAATTACTGCATCATAATTGTGTCATAAATAAATTAACTTATTTAATGGCTAAAAATTATAAATAAAATATCATTATGTGTGAAATCTTTTTATCTTTCTAATTAATATTTATATTCGAAAATCCAACATATATAACCCTAGTTAAAAATTGTTTTGCTAAAAGATATATGCTTATGTCATTTTTGTATTTATTTTAACTTAATTAATATAAAGTGTCATTATCACTTACAAGTGGCTTAATGGGGTCCAAAAATAGACCCAAATATTCCCATGGTCGGACATGTATCAACCAATAAGGTTAGGACACGTTTTAGGGTAATTTAGTATTATTATAATATTATTTTTTAACCCTTATTTACCGGATTTACCCTTTAACCATGGTAAATAAAATATTTACCGAAGTAATTATTCAAAATGTCTAAAAATAAAAGTTACCTATTTGAAAAATTTGAAAATCCTGATTCCAAAGATTTAATCTATTTTTCCAAATTCAAAACACAGAATTGGCAGGAATTTATTTAAAATTAATTCCCATTGTTAAAACAAAAAGTGTGTTTTTAAGAGATAATAACTATCAAAAGATTGACACTTGTTTATGTCCGGTTTAATTGTGAAATTATGTACAATGACCAAAATTGTGTTAAATGGTAAAAATATATTCTAAATATATTTTAAAACCACTCAAATTCATAATTTATCAATATAAATTATTTCGATTAAAAAAGTTGTTTTTAATTAAAATTTATTAATTTTCACTACTCATCAAAATATAAATGTTATCCAAAAAGTTCCAAAATTTCACCCTAGGATAAATTCGATATCCCGAATCCAAAAATGAAGTCCATTTTGAGAGATAAAATTTATGAAATTTCAAAAAGTAGGTATTACTATTCATAACGGCTAGTTTGATTGGTTGTGGTGTGTTAGAACTCGATGTTGCGTACAACACACACTATTTCATTATTCAAAGAAAAGCGTACCATAGAAGCTTGGGGTGTTACATTCTCTCCTCCTTCAAATAATTTCATCCTAGAAATTTCTAGAATACTACCACATGAAACGAATCGGGTGGTTCTTCATCATAAGTTCCTCGGGTTCCCACGTTGCCTCTTCCATCTTATGGTTTCTCCACAAAACTTTTACCAGACACGTCGTCCGGTTTTTCAGTACTTGTTCTCTCGTATCAAGAATCCTAACGAGCTCTTCACAATAAGACAGATCAGGTTCTAGTTCTAATTCCTCATAGGTGAGTACATGCGTTGGGTCAGGCATGTATTTCCTCAATATAGATACATGGAACACATCGTGAACTTTGGAGAGACTTGGCGGAATTGCCAATCGGTAAGCTACAACCCTAATTCGTTCTAGAATTTAGAAAGGTCTGATGTACCTGGGACTCAATTTACATTTCTTACCAAAACGTATGACTCCCTTCCATGGAGATACCTTTAGGAAAACATGATCACCGACCTGAAATTCCAAATCCTTCCTTCGATTATCGGCATAGCTCTTCTGCCTACTTTGAGCTGCTTTGAGGTGATTTTGGATTACCTTCACCTTTTCCATCGTTTCCTCCACCAGTTCTGGACCTACAAGTTTTATTTCACCAACTTCATCCCAAAAGGGTGGTGTGCGACATCTCTTTCCGTATAACGCTTCATATGGTGCCATCTGAATACTCGAATGGAAGCTGTTATTATAGGAAAATTCTACCAGAGGCAAATATTGATCCCACATACCCTGAAAGTCAAGTGAGCAGGATCTCAACATGTCTTCTAAGGTTTGAATAGTTCGTTCTGATTGTCCATCTGTTTGAGGGTGGTAGGCAGTGCTCAAATGAAGTTTAGTATCCAAAGTTTTCTTAAGAATTTTCCAGAATCTTGAAGTAAAATGAGGATTACAATCAGAAACAATCGATAGGGGTACTCCATGAAATCTCACAACTCCATCAATATATAGTCTTGCTAGACGTTACAGTGGTAGATCTTCTCTTATAGCAAGAAAATGTGATGACTTAGTAAGACGATAAAAAATAACCCATATTGCATCGTTCCTTTTAGGAGTCTTTGGTAGCCCCATGACAAAGTTCATCGTAATATTATCCCATTTCCACTCAGGTATGGGAAGAGGTTGCATGACTCCTCCAGGTTGTTGCCTTCCAGCTTTCACTTGTTGACAAACCATACATCTTGACACAAAATTGGAAATCTACCTCTTCATGTTGTCCCACCAAAAATGTTCCTTCAAATCTCTATACAATTTGGTGCTCCCAGGGTATATAGAGAAATTGGAACTATGAGCATCATCCAACAATTCCCTTTTTAGATCAGGTATATCGGGAACACAAAGTCTCTTCCCGAATTTCAAAATTCATTCTTCATACACAAAGTCTCTCAATCTCCCATCATTCACAACTTTAATCCTCTTTTGAAATTATTCATCATCGGTCTGAGAACTCTTAATACTTTATAGTAAAGATGGTTTGTCAACCATTTGAAAAAGAATTGATGTTTCATGTTCCCTAGTTATTCCCATGTCCATCTTCACTAGATCCATGAAAATTGGATCCCTTTCAATTCTCATATTGTTCAAAACTCCATGATCTTTTCTGCTCAAAGCATCTACCACCTTGTTTTCTTTCCCCGGGTGGTAGTGTATCGTACAATCATAATACTTGAGTAATTCAAGCCATCTCCTTTGCCTCATGTTGAGTTCTTTTTGTGAGAAAATATACTTCAAACTCTTGTGATCAGTATAAATCTCACATTTTTCACCATAGAGGTAGTGTCTCCATATCTTCAAAGCAAAGATCATAGCTGCTAACTCGAGATCATGAGTAGGATAGTTTTTTTCATGAATTTTCAACTGTCGTGATGCATAGGAAATAACCCTATCATTCTATATAAGGAAACAACCAAGTCCTTTCTTCGATGCATCACTATAAATAACGAACCCATCATTCCCCGATGGTATAGTAAATATAAGAGCATTGACTAATCTTATCTTCAGTTCTTCAAAAAATTCTTCACACTCTTTTGTCCAAACAAATTTAACCCCTTTACGTGTGAGCTTTGTTAATGGGTTAGCCAACCGGGAAAAATTCTGGATGAAACGTCGATAATAACCTGCCAAACCAATAAAACTGCATACCTCAGTTATACTCGTAGGTGCTGGCCATTCTTGGATTGCCTTGGTCTTAGAAGGATCAACATAGATTCCATCTTTAGAGACAATATGGCCAAGAAAAGAAATCTCCTGAATCCAGAATTCACACTTGATAAACTTCCCATATAATTCATGTCTTCTCAGAGTCTTCAAGATAATGCGCAAGTGATTTTCATGATCTTAGTAGCTTTTGGAGTATACCAAGATATCATCAATAAATACCACCACAAATTCATTGATATATTCCTTGAAAACTCTATTCATCAGATCCATGAATACAGAGGGTGCATTAGTTAGCCCAAATGGAATTACCATAAACTCGTAATGCCCGTACCTTGTTCGAAATGCTGTCTTCGGAATGTCTTCCTTCTTCACACACAACTGATGGTATCCAGATCGAAGGCCGATCTTTGAAAAGTATTGAGCTCCATGTAGTTGGTCAAATAAATCATCAATGTGAGGTAGGGGATACTTTTTCTTTATTGTTATAGCATTGATCTCCCTGTAGTCGATACATAACCTCATAGATCCATCTTTCTTTTTTAAAAAAAGAACAAGGGCTCCCCATAGAGAAACACTAGGGTGAATAAATCCCTTATTACTCAATTCCTCTAGTTGTTTCTTTAGTTCAACTAATTCTATAGTGGCCATTCTATAAGGGGTCTTCGATATAGGCCTTGATCTAGGAATTAAATCAATGAAAAACTCAAATTCTCGTTTCGAAGGATGTCTAGGTAAATCGTTCGGAAACACATATATATATTCTTTCAAAACAGGTACATCCTCTATTTGAACATTCCTTTCCTCACCCACTGTAATTTCATCCTCTTACTCCCCAATAATTGAATTTAGTTGAGCTACTGGGGGTGGATCTAGATAAGAATTAGGTGGTGACGATTCTACTCTAAAGATAAGGTGTTCCTTATCATCATCATCAAAAATCGTAACCTCCTTATTCTTACAATAAATCTTTGCATCATGGTCCAAAAGCCAGTCCATACCGAGGATTATATCAAACTCAATCATAGGTATGACGATGAGATCAACGGATAAAGAACATTTATGTGATCTAATGGGGACTGATTCACAAAACTTTGTTGCCATGATACTTTCCTTAGGAGTTTTAACTGACAACTCCCTTGTTAAATCAAATTGGAAATATCTAATTTTCTTAGAAAACTGGGAAGATATGAAATAATGCGATGATCCAGAATCAAATAATGCATTTTCTAAACTTGAGGAAACCATTAAATTACCTGCCACCACGTCTTTCGGAGCTTCTACCTCAGCAGTAGTGATAGTATAAGCTTGGCCTTGATCCCTTGGCCTTTTCTGAGGTAAGTTCCCCTGACGCTTAGGAAATTCATTTGCATAATGTCCCATATCATTGCAATTATAGCATTGGACATCGGTAGCTTCCTTCTTCCCCTTGAAATCACGAGCTTGGTGGCCTTTTTCAACACACTTATAATAGACTCCCATTCCTTTTAAGCAAGTACCGATGTGTTTCTTCCCACATTTAGCACAGGATGGATATTCAACCTTTCCCTTCTTCCCCTTATTTTAATTCCCATATTGATCAGTAGATCTCTTCTTCTCTTGCTTTTCTTTAAAGTCATAAGACTTAGAGAATTCCTTTTCTATCTTGATAGCACACGAGACAATGTCTTCGTACGATGAGAAGGATTGTGAGACTAATGCTCGACGGATAAATGGTTTTAACCCATAAAAGAAATGATCTATCTTACTTCTTGGGTTATGTATATAATCTCCAGCATACCTTGCTAACCTTGTAAAGTTAGCCTCATACTTTGTGACATTCTCATCCTCCTTTTGTCTCAGACTCAGAAATTGCCTTTCCATATCTGCTCGATGGTCGTGAGGAAATTATTTTTCTAAAAATAGATCTTTGAACTCCATCCATTCCATATTTGATACTTCATCATCTTCCTTCGTGTTTTGAATCAATGACCACCATTGATCAGCATCTCCAGTGAGGCGGTAAACTGCCATGATAACTTTTTCCCTTTCACTACTTCCCAAAGCCTGAAATATTTTCTCCAGGGAACTTATCCATTGCTCAGCTACTAAGGGATTTTTACTCCCATTGAATATTGGTGGTTGTTGCCTCATGAAGCAATCTAACATTGATCCTCCATGCTGCGGATCAGGGTGCTCCATACGGGTAAGGTTATTATTCATAACCTGAGTGAGTTTTCCCAGTATGGTGATTAGCTGATCGACACCAGTTGTATCACCAGCTCCACTATAATTATCTTGAGCAGGAGGGAAATCCCTACATGGAGTGCGTGCATTGATACGGTTTACATTTCTTCCACTAGGCTCCATTTCTAAACAATGGCGTAAACTAGATCAGTTTATGAATCAAAATACATAATTTCATACTTATAAAACACTTAACATAAATTGAACTATTTATGGATATAATCCATAACCATAAAAATGTTTCCTTTGAGGAAGTATATACTCACAAACCCTTTATAATTATTTGTAAAGAAAATGAGATTTATCATAAGCATATCCCCCAGGAGTGTCGTAACCAAGAGTGCATAAAGGCCCGTTGTCATGCACCAGTTCCCGTTCGAGTCTAGCTCAAAGCGGTGTTTTTGGGTTTTACCCCTAGGTGCATCTGTGCCAGAGCCGCCTCTACCTGCTCGTATCTAGACAGGGATGTATTTCTCAGAAAACTCACAAAATCTCTACAATACCAAAATTCTAGGAAGTTCTTCTATACTAATCCTCAAAGTCCATCTTAGGTATATGTTTTCTAATCAGAGTTTATCTAAATCTAGATTCCAAGGTTTGTACTAAACTTCCGCTGATACCAACTGTAACGCCCTGACCCCAGTTACCCAGAGTCGGTGAATTATTACATAACATTGGCATGATCACAAGAAAGATCAAGTCTCGAAAGACCGATTAGTTTAGTAGCCTTGGAAACAATAGATATATTCATAAAGTTTTACATTACATCATAAAAATGAAAACTACAACAATATAGTCTCCATAGTCCACACTCTTATCCCCTCATACTACCCCTGTAGGTCATTCATAAATTACTTCTTCACATACTGGAAAAAATAAAACATAGAAAAGGGGTGAGCTCAAATGCCCAGTAAGGATAACAATATAGCGGAAACTTTCATAAATAAGAATAAACATTTAAGGCAATGTATAACTAAAAAAAAAGCCTTTTAAACTTGAACTTCAGCATAGTATGGAAAAAATAAAATGAAATAATGAAATTTACTTATTCACATGGATATTCTACTAATCGAATAATCACATGCCATATCCATAACCACTTTCATAATGATGGAATGCATAATTCCAGACTATCATAACCACATAGCCAAGGCCTTGTGCCAAGACTACAAATAAGATTTTGCCAAGGCCTTTTTCCAAGACACTAGTTTGTCTCATGAGACCTACCGATGCATCGAGGAGCTATAGTGGGCTCCACCCATCACATATTAAGTCCAATGCATTCCTCATATGAACAGGTTTAAACATAACATAAACATTCGTATTAAAACTAGCATAGGAAATGTAAATACTTCATACATAAACCATGAATGGTATAAAAATAACACATCCACAATCAAACATATAAAAAAACCTTCAATACAATATAGAAGTTTTGTATCATAATATATCAACTTCAAATAAGCGTAAAATCCATCAAAGGATGTTGACATAGATGAAATCAAAACTCTTTTTAGAGAAATATATCTTTATATTTTGAAATCATTTAAGAGTCATATATTTATAAAATAAAACATTTTCTTTGAAAATATTCTTATAAGCTTGTAAGGGATGTTTCAAAGATTTTATAAAGTTGTAAAATAGCCGCACCCGCCGTATAAGTTAAAAAAATATTCTTACATTAATTCTGTCGAAAAGGTTAAAAAGCACCTTGTTTGGAAAATGATGGAAAGATTCCTTTATAAACCTCTTATAAAAGTAAAACAAGGGTATAAATGACTTTAACCCATATTCTTGTAAATATTAAAAATGTTTTGAAATACATTTTAAAGAAACATGGATGTGGATGATAAAGAAATCCCAGTAGATTATTACGTATAAACAACCTTGGATAATGAAGAGATTGGGAAATAAACCCTTACCTTGTACTTTTACTTGGTTGAGGGTAGTTTAACCTCCTGTATAATGGTGAAATAATTGTTATTAAATTATACAAGAATCATATACATTAATATGATATCATATATGATCTTTTAACATTGATTTGTTAATAATATCTTAGTATTATCGTTGTTTCGGGTGGTAACTTACTCGTTTTCTTTTATATGTTTTGTTACATAAGCCATGTTTTTCCTGGATAGTTTGTATATTATTCATATCCAGAATGATATCAAGTCCTTAAACATTATTTTTAAATCATAAAATGATAATTATACTTGAATGGATACTATGGAGAATGAATCTCATCGCGTTCGTGGAGACGGTAGTCCGTACGTACGTACGAGCGACAATATCATTCTTTTGATATTAAAATAATATATAATTGGATGATATATCATATATACAGAATAATTATCATGTTATATTTATTATTCACATGAATTAAAAATCATTATTATACCCATACAAATAATAATATATTGAATAACAATTACACCACAATATGGAGACGGTAAGCCGTACGTACGCACGTATGGTGACATGTCATTAAAAGGATGGATAGAATACTGAATATGGTTGTACCATATTTATAATAATATTACAGTATATAGGAGGTACTGTATTAATTATTTTAGAATGGTAATAACAAATAAATAAGAAGTTGAAGAAGAAATGAATTTGAAAAAGGGTGGTGAAAACATTACCTCTTCTTCGGGTTCTTCCTTTTGATTTGATCAAAAGGGCTCCTTAGGTTGGATTTCTGATCAAACTAAGGCCTATAGGTTGTAGTTAGGTAAGTTGAGAGAGTATTTGGTCAGGGTTTGGCCGAACCAAAAGTCTTTGAATGTGTGAATTAGTGAGAAGGGGGAGTGCCCTTTTATAAGAGGGGTGAGGGGCACCTTTGGAAAAGCTAGAAATATTATTTTATAATAAATTCATATTTGGTTTCTAATGGCTAAAAAGTGGATTATTTAAATGTTAAGGTGGTTATGGGTCTAAAACCACTCAACCAATATAATTTAGACAGGTTTGGGTTACTATATTAACCTTATCTTTAAGTATTAACTCTTAGTTAATTAGTTTCACTTTTACAACGTCTCTTTGTATTTTTATATTATATGGTTAATAAACTTACTATATACATCCAAGAGACCCCCAAGTGGTCCATTAATGATACAAATATCATGATATAAGTCTCTTGGCCGAAAATTATATTTTTATGAATTTAGTATCAATTAATAATATAATATTTGTTTTAAAAAACTCTTTTATGTCAATTTTGACACTATTCAATAATTGATTTTTACAAAAATCATAACAGAATGATTACTTCTAAAAAAGTTAATTAAATCTATCCTAACATGTAATATTAACCTTTAAAATTAGTTTAATTAATAAAAAGTCTCAAATTATATTTATTTGGGTATTTATAATATCAATTATTTTAAATTTTCACTATTATGGTAATTACTGCATCATCATTGTGTCATAAATAAATTAACTAATTTAATGTCTAAAATTTATAAATAAAATATAATTATGTAAAAACATTTTTTAGATTTATAATGAATATTTATAGTCGAAAATCCAACATATATAACCCTATGTAAAGATTGTTTTTCTAAAAGATATATGCTTATGTCATTTTTGTATTTATTTTAACTTAATTAATATAAAGTGTCATTATCACTTACAAGTGGCTCCATGGGGTCCAAAATTATACCCAAAGATGCCCATGGTTGGAAATGTATCAACCAATAAGGTTAGGACATGTTTTAGGGTAATTTTTTATTATTATAATATTATTTTTTAACCCTTATTTACCGGATTTACCCTTTAACCATGGTAAATAAAATATTTACCAAAGTAATTATTCAAAATGTCTAAAAATAAAAGTTAACTATTTACACAATTTGAACATCCTGATTCCAAATATGGAATCCATTTTTTCAAATTCAAAACACAGAAGTGGCAGGAATTAATTTAAAATTAATTCCCGTTGTTAAAACAAAAAGCGTGTTTTTAAGAGATAATAACTATCAAAAGATTGACACTTTTTATGTCTGGTTAAATTGTGAAATTATGTAAAATGACCCAAATTATATTAAATGGTAATAATATATTCTAAATATACTTTAAAACCACTCAAATTCATAATTTATCAATATAAATTATTTCGATTAAAAAAGTTGTTTTTAATTAAAATTTATTAATTTTCACTATTTATCAAAATATAAATGTTATCTGAAAAGTTCCAAAATTTCACCCTAGGATAAATTCGATATTACAAATCCAAAAATAAAGTCCATTTTGAGAGATAAAATTTATAAAATTTCAAAAATTAGGTATTACTATTCATAACGGCTAGTTTGATTGGTTGTGGTGTGTTAGAACTTGATGTTGCGTACAACACATGCTATCACATTATTCAAAGAGAAGCGTACCGTAGAAGATTGGGGTGTTACAACTTAGGGTAAAATGAAATTGGAGTTATACTCATACCCTAAGTACATTATCCTAACCATATGCTTGTATTGGTTATATCATCTCCACTTTTTAAATAAAAGTACAAAATTAATCACGAGGGATTCACCAATAGGGTTCTAATAAATCTGAGGATGTGGGTAAAAAGTAAAAATCAAGCTCAAAAGGAGGGTAAGCTATGAAGTACAGTGCATGAATGTCAATACAAGTGAAAAAATGACTCCTCCAAGCTAATCAAGTCCACTCTTCTAGTAGGTCAAGTTGGATCCATGTATATATATCAAGTAAGTTCCAAAAGGGTATGTTGTTCCTTTCATTTTTATTTTGTATTTTCATTTTTCAAAATCCATGTCTTGAATAGATATCACATCTATCCACTAACAGCATAAGATCCTTTATGGGATTCATCGGTCTGGAAATGATGATTTTGACCATCCTATAACATAACCCATGTTAATTTTTCCTTTTCTTTTGAATTTTTCAAGGGAAAATAATAGAGGTGAAATGATACAAAGTATAAATAGATCACAACGAAATAGTGTAATGAGAAACATAGTACATTTATGAAATAAAATAATCCCAGCTATTTGAATGCTTCCACCACACTTTTTCTATAGTAAAACAATGCATTATATAAGGAATAATGTAGGAAAGGGAAAATTGTCTTTGAATAACTTTATCATATCAGGTCATTCATGGAAACTAAGGGCTAGTGAAAGAAAGATTTTAGGTGGTTATCAGGAAATAGTGTTTCAACAAATATTTCCTCAATTATTTTAAAATTGTACTTGTTCATTCATAGACTTAATAAGATCTTAATACAAGTACTGATTGGTTTACATGTCACAGGTATCAGCCAAGAAATATGATAAAAAAATAATATGAAATTGTAGGATTAGAGTCCTCTTAGGTAATGAGAATAAAAAAATAAACTGTCAATCATAATGGGTATAAAACTAAGTAGTAATTTAATTGACCATAATTTCAAAAATGTTGAATTTGAATTAAATTTATAAGCTTATCAATCATTCTAAAAATATAAATAGAGACAAAAAATGGATTCTAACAATTATAAATTAATTTTTTCTTTTATTTTAATGGGCATAATGTTTTGCAGGTTTAAAGAATTCTTATAATTTGAAAATTGTCTCCTAGACAGATGAGAACAGACAATAATTCAAGTGTATTGAAAGTGAAAGTCACAAGAAATCCCCCACACTTAGAAGGTTAAAGTGTATGAAATATCTATGAAAGTCTTATGTGAGTGTTATAAAAATTAAATCTTAGAAAAAATTTAAATGAAATTGGAAAAATTTAAAAAAATGGAGGGAATCAAGAGCTCCCTAGAGTAATTAGAATGCCATGAGGTAACTTGGGATATCTATTGATGATTCCTAGACACCTGAAAAATGGATTATAAAACAATTCCTGCAATAGATAAAACATTAGTTCATAGGTTTAAATCATTGATAAGAAGAAGAATAGGTAGGTGCACTAAAAATTTAGAAAAGTTAACCATTCTTTTTCAAATGTGTTAAATGTTTAAAATTAAGTTATAAAGGGACTCAAAATGAAAATGAAAAAAACTCTTGCTTGATCAATCAATATAGAAAACAATGAACTATGAGTTTCCTCCCATAAAGCGCTAACATGATGTCATCATCCAGACAGATGGACTAAAACATCATGCAGTGGAGTTCATCAACTCAGTTGATCCTCTTGCATTTTCAGCTACTTATGGTAGTGTCCCCCACCTCATGAGCTCTCTTGGATAGATTTATAAATTTAGGTGCAACATGATCATGAATTAGATGGGGGAGGAATGGAATCATCATTCTAGGTGGCTACTGCTGGGAAAGGATATCTATGGGTAGTTCCTAAAGTTTCTGTTCTATTTCTACAAATTATTGGGTCACCCTCTGGACCATAACATATGGTGGAATAGGTCCATCAATGTAAGAACCTGGGTTTTCAGAATGGGTCAAAATCCCGAACCTGTTTGAATTTTTTGACTTGTTTTCGAAAAAACTGGATAAAATGGGAAGTTTCTGGAAATTTCCAGACTACACACTATATGTATGTGTAGGCGAGTGACCGACCGCGTACTCACTGAGTACATGCCGTGCGGGTGACCGTGTAGAATTTTATTACTACACGGTGTGTAGTTTTGAACATGCCATGTAACCCCCAACTGTGTGAGGCCAATACATGGCATGTAGGCCATTGGCCGGATAGAACCAGGGACACGCCGTGTTCCCTTTGGACACACCGTGTAGTCTATCCATGTATAAGGGAAACATATGGCGTGTGGGTGAGTCAGAGAGGAAATAAAGAGGAACCAAGTACATGCCGTGTACCCCTAGGTACACGCCGTGTACTCATGTAGGCAGGTTCAGAAAGTAAGTCGGTAGAATCAGCCATCTTTTAAACAGTTAAATGAAATATACATGGCGTGTAGTCCTAAATTACATGTCGTGTACTTTCTTTTTTTCACTTAAAACGGACAGTAGCCTCATATTGAGGCAGAACCTCATGCCCTATGCCCAGATACGCGAACCAAGCCGGCCGAACCTTCAATTGCTTCCCGATCGTCCATCCGAGACCCGATTCGAGCTCTGATTTGTGCATTGGAACCCCCTCGGTAAGGCCTCGATTCCGCTTTGGCCATTTTGTCTGATTTTCGTTTTAGAACGAGTTATATCCCTTTGAGCGGTTTTGAATCTTTTGTAGATTTACCCTGTTTTAGACCGAATTGGTGGGTGTTATCGGAGTAGTATCATCGTGCGAGTCTCAGGTAGGTGGTGCATACCTTATTTTGTGTTTTCGTAATTTTCTGGGTAACGCGACCTTCAGTGCATTTTCGGGTATTTTGATCAGGACCCGTTTTATCTGCTTTTTCATACTGTATTTCTTATGGGACCTCTAGGATGCCTTTGGGTATGCCCGGTTACCAGTTTGCGTGAGTGGGCCAGGTGAGGGGCCGCGACTCATCGGGGAATTTTGGCCGGGGAACGCCAAAATGGTTTTAATTGAAATATGATTGTTATAAACTATTTAGTTTAATTTGTTAAAGCCTGTTATAAATTGTTAGAGGCATTTAAGACCTCTGTGCTGGTATGGGACAGAACCTGGTATAGTGAAATTCGACTGTTTAGTTGGTTTTGCCTGGTTACATTTTCTGTTTAACTATGTTATATATGCGATTGTTTAATTGCATCTACTGGACCCTTTGGGTTGTGTTCGGTTTGGCCCAGTTACGCTTGAGTGATGATGATCACAAGTTGGGGATTTTCCTGGGTTACTTTGGGTGGTCTTGACCACGGGATTGGGCGTCATGGACGTCGGGTTGAGGCAGTATGACTGTCAGGTTGGGCATGACCCGGGTTACTTGGATGGCGATGCCATCGGACTTGACGACATGGTCGCAGGGACACGGGGTGTCAGATGTGTTGGTGGATTAGGACTATTTTGGTGATTACCGCTCACCAGGAATTTGAGTAGTGTGCACACAGAGATACTCCGTGATAAGGTGGTTTTGACCACTCGTGTGGGTAGAGGCCCCCGTAGTTGTAGTTAGGTATTTTGGTTGGGGGTGCTTGTCGTAGAAAGCCACGTGGGAGGTGAGGAGCCTTCAGGAGATGGGCGTGCCTTCGGGGCATCAGTACTTGAGACATGAGGTGTCAAGAGGCACATGGTGCCAGGTTACTATTTGGGGCGTGCCTTCGGGACATCTGTACTTGAGACACGAGGTGTCAGGTGGCACATGGTGCCGGGTTACTATTTGGGGCATGCCTTTGGGACGTCGGTACTTGAGACATGAGGTGTCAGGTGGCACATGGTGCTGGGTTACATGACAGAGATTCCGGCGTTGGCTGAAGCAGGTGACACTCCATGGTGGCTGTTGAGCACCAATGGAGTTTGTATTTATTTTTTAATTGTGCAGATTACTGCTTTCCTGGTAAATGCATGACTGCTTAAACACATATATTTGGTACGCAGCTTTGGGTTGTATCCTACTGAGATTTTTCTCACACCCTACACAGGCCCTTCGAGACACGTGCAGACTTTATGGATTTACGTGCAGGAAAGAGGCCATCTTCAGGAGCTGGGCTGCGTTAGTTGTTTCATGGAGATGGTATGAACATTGAGGTCATACCTAGCTGGGGTTACTTTGTTGTGTTTACTTTTTTGTATCGGCATGATTACTTTTTGTAGCTACTGTTGGTTAGCCATTGGCGCCCATTTTATATTTAGTTGTGTATAACCTGCTTTGGATGCATGCTTGGTTGTTTACAGTAGTTGATTTCTGGCATGTTGTTCTGTTTACTTTCCGCTGTAGTTGTTTTCTATATTGCTTCCGCTGTTTATTGATATTGGATATGCTTCCTCTATGCGGGTCTGGTTCGAGTATGCTGAGTCATTTATTTCCACTGCATATTTTAGTATTATACTCGGACCAGTACCGTTCTTATGATCCTCCGTGAGGGTATAGCATCCCCACTATACCTATTTAGACCCTCGCTACTAGTCGGCAGCCTTTGGTGTTCATGGGAGGTGCGCCTAAGGTAGTGACACCTGACCCGTTCGTCACTGTTCGGGTGGCTGGCCGGGTCCGGGTCATTACAAAGTGGTATCAGAGGGGTTCTTGACAAGGATTTAGTAGCATTGCTTTGCTGGCTACTAATGAGTTCGAGACTTTTTTTTATTATTTCTGCTGGTTTTACTATTTGGGATATGGTAGACTAGAGATAGGTTGTTGTTGGAACTTGATTTTTGAACTTGTGCTTGGGTGCCTGCAGCCCCATGTGCGAGGGATGGATTGAGTTGCTGGGGGTGGGAATTGCTGTTTTCTTTTTTGCTCAGATTATAGTTGATATGATTTCCACCTCGGTGGATCACTTGTTGTGTGATGTTATTGATTATTATATGTAAACCTTGGCTGGTATGGCAAGGGTTGCTTGCTTGGATTTTGATAGGCACATTTTAGGGTATTTCAATTTCATAATTGCACGTATGCTTTGTGAAGTGATAATACCATGTGAATAAAACAAATCAATTGCCATGATTTATCTGCTTTTGAAATGTAAATCGGTGAAATTCCTGATAAAATTTCTAGTTGTGCAATGTGTATTCCATGCTTTGTATTTTGTAAAAATTGAATGTGACAGGATATTTGGGTCTAACTCTTATGAGAGCAGGCAGGTACTGTGACTGAGGTAGTGTAACTGTCAAGATTGGGCGACTCGGTCATCGGTTTGAGGCAACGTGAGTTGTCGGGATGGGCATGGCCCGAGGTACTATCGATACTTGGCTCTGTTGAGCAGGTAAGGAGGCCATGAGGCTGGGATGTCGTGGGGCATGGGTTGCGGTGAGGGGGAGTAAGGGTAGTTGTTATGCCCTGCCTTTTACTGCTTTCCTTATCTGCGTAGAATATATTTTTATATATATATATGGGATGTCTGACCATTTATGGTATTCAGTGGGTTACTCCTTCACAGCTCGATGGAGCGTCAGGCAGGAGAGGACACAATGCCGCATGATCAGGGTTAGAATTCAGTACAGGAAGAGCACGAGCCGTAGGTACAGGCTCAGGGACAGGACTAGGTTTAGGATCCAGTACAGGCAGGAAAACAGCCAGGTTTGGCATCATTCAGGCCGTGGCTTGACGAGCAGCTATGAGCGAGCTTGGTACGTGTCTTGCAGGGGATTGACAGAGGCGCTCAGGGTACAGAGCCTTCTATGGCATATCTGATGCGGGATTTCTAGTCGCAGCACCTGCCGCTTTTTCAGGGAGAGGGTGGTCCGCAGGTGGCTGAGAACTGGATAGAGAGTATGCAGATAATTTTCAAGCAGCTCGAGACGCCTCCAGGGTGGAGGGTCAAGCTAGCGACGTACATGCTGAGAGGACCGGAGAAGCGTTGGTGGGACGTACAGGTTCAGGCTCGTAGGCACGAGGGACTAGCATGGAAGGAATTTGAGGACAGGTTCTTCGAGCACTTTTATCCGGAGACACTGAGGGCCGAGAGAGCTTGGGAGTTCTTTATTCTTCAGCAGGGAGACATGTCTGTAATGGACTACGCAGCTACCTTCACAGAGTTGTCTTGCTTTGCACATGGTATGGTGAACGACGATGCTGCTAGGGTGAGGCACTTCGAGGATGGCTTACATCACGTTATTCAGGTCCAGGTGAACATCTTCAGGCTGAGTTCTTTCTCTAAGATAATGAATTAAGTACTCATAGCCGAGGGCAATGAGAGGGAGAAATCTCGCTTGGGAAGGATGACAGCTTCAGGTGATGGCTCGGACAGCAGGAAACGAGGAAGGGACGAGTTTCAGCAGGGCAGTCAGTCCAGGGATTCAGCTAGACAACCTCATGGTATTTCTTCGGTGATTTAATTCTAGTGTGGACAGTCAGGACATGTTCAGGCGTAGTGCAACAGGCCTCTGAAGGAGTGCCGGTCATGTGGACAGGACGAACATCTGGAGAGGTTTTGCAGGCATCCTTCTCAGATAGCCGGCAGACAGGGACCAGGACAGACTGCAGCGTCTGGAGTTGGTTCAGGTTCGGTACCCAGAGAGGGTAGTTGAGGTTCAGCTATGCGCGGAGGTCGTGATAGAGACAGTGGGACCCAGCTTAGGGGTCAGTGGACAGAGACTGGAGCAGCATTAAGAGGTCAGGCATCAGGCAGCCGTGTTTCAGGCTCGGTGCACGCCATGGAGCTGCCAGAGGCTGAGCAGGCTGGTGAGCCGATGACGGTTAGAGGTACACTACGATGTGACCATGATCTCCAGGTTTCCTTTTTGGCATGACCTATAGAGGTATGTCTGTTTTGAGTGCACGAGGTGCACAAGATCTTTGTGGACTGACTAGATGCTAGTCAGTGGGTTGGCACCATATCGGGTGCGTGATATATATATATTTATGAGATTTGTGGCATCGGGGAATCATGGATGTGGGTTACTTGAGGTTCCGTGGGCATCAGGGCACCGTGGATGCAGGTTACTTGAGGTGTCATGGGCATCAGGGCATCGTGGATGCGGGTTACTTGAGGTGCTAGGCACGAGGACCTCATAGAGGCGGACACCGATATGGTGCGGGATACTTTGGGTGTTAGAACCGACATAGGAGCACCAATGAAGTGCAGGGGTGACGATGCGTCACAGGAAGATTTTGCTTCCGGAAAATAGGTTAGTAAACCCTTTTTGTTTTACGTTTTGTTGGGTTGAGACCGGGTAAGGCAATTCCTAAGGTGGGGATCCCCCTTGAGGAATTTAGCCAAAACCTTTGAGGCCGGGGTAGTCTGGGTTGTTTAACTGGGATGAGCGTGTTCGGTGCCATCTCCTGGTTTCATTTGGTAGCTTGGGGACAAGCTACATTAAGGTGGGGAGTTTGTAAGAACCCAGGTTTTCAGAATGGTTCAAAATCCCGACCATGTTTGAATTTTTTGACTTGTTTCTGAAGAAACTGGATAAAATGGGATGTTTCTGGAAATTTCCAGACTACACGCTGTGTACTTTGAGTACACGCCATGTATGTGTAGGCGAGTGACTGGCCGTGTACTCGCCGAGTACATGCCGTGTGGGTGACCGTGTAGAATTTTATTACTACATGGCGTGTAGTTTTGAACACGAAGTGTAACCCCCGACCGTGTGAGGCCAATACATGGCGTGTAGGCCATTGGCCGGGTATAACCAGGGACACGTCGTGTTCCCTTTGGACACGCTGTGTAGTCTATCCATGTATAAGGGAAACATATGTCATGTGGGTGAGTCAGAGAGGAAAGGAAGAGGAACCAAGTACACGCCGTGTACCCCTAAATACACGCCGTGTACTCATGTCGGCAGGTTCAAAAAGTAAGTCGGCGGAATCATCCGTCTTTTGAACAGTTAAATGAAATGTACACAGCGTGTAGTCCTAAAGTACACAACGTGTACTTTCTTTTTTTCGCTTAAAATGGGCAGTAGCCTCGTATTGAGGTAGAACCTCATGCCCTCCTCCCGGATACGCGAACCAAGCCGACCGAACCTTCAATTGCTTCCCGATCGTCCGTTCGAGACCTGATTCGAGCTCTGATTAGTGCGTTGGAACCCCCTCGATAATTCCTCGATTCCTATTTGGCCGTTTTGTCTAATTTTCGTTCTAGAATGAGTTATATCCCTTTGAGTTGTTTTGAATCTTTTGTAGATTTACTGCGTTTTAGACCGAATTGGCGGGTGTTACTGGAGGAGTAGCATCATGCGAGTCTCAGGTAGGTGGTGCATACCTTATTTTGTGTTTTCATGGTTGTTTGGGTAATGCGACCTTCGGTGAGTTTTTGGGTATTTTGAGCGGGACCTGTTTTATCTGCTTTTTCATACTGTATTGCTTATGGGACCTCTAGGATGCCTTTGAGTATGCTCGGTTACCATTTTGCGTGAGCGGGCTAGGTGAGGGGCCGTGGCTCATTGGGGAATTTTGGCCGGGGAATGCCAAAATGGTTTTAATTGAAATATGATTGTTATAAACTGTTTAGTTTAATTTGTTAAAGCCTGTTATAAATTGTTAGAGGCATTTAAGACCTCTGTGCTGGTATGGGATAAAACTTGGTATAGTACAATTCGACTATTTAATTGGTTTTTCCTAGTTATGTTTTCTGTTTAACTATGTTATATATGCGATTGTTGAATTGCATATGCTAGAACCTTTGGGTTGTGTTGGGCTTGGCCCAGTTACACTGGAGTGATGCTGATCAGAGGTTGGGGCTTTTCCCGGGTTACTTTGGGTGGTCTTGACCATGGGATTGGCCGTCATGGACGTCGGCTTGAGGAAGTATGACTGTCAGGTTGGGCATGACCCGAGTTACTTGGATGGCGATGCCATCGAACTTGAGCGACATGGTCGTAGGGACATGAGGTGTCAGATGTGTTGGTGGCTTAGGACTATTTTGGTGATTACCGCTCACCTAGACTTTGAGTAGTGTGCACACAGAGATACTCCATGATGAGGTGGTTTTGACCACTCGTGTGGGTAGAGGCCCCCGTAGTTGCGGTTAGGTATTTTGGTTGGGGGTGCTTGCCGTAGAAAACCATGTGGGAGGTGAGGATCCTTCAGAAGATGGGCGTGCCTTCGGGGCATCGGTACTTGAGACACGAGGTGTCAGGAGGCACATGGTGCTGAGTTACTATTTGGGGCGTGCCTTCGGGACGTCGGTACTTGAGACACGAGGTTTCAGGTGGCACATGGTGCTGGGTTACTATTTGGGGTGTGCCTTCGGGACGTCAGTACTTGAGACACGAGGTGTTAGGTGGCACACAATGCCGGGTTACATGACAGAGATTCCAGTGTTGGCCGAAGCAGGTGACACTCCATGGTGGCTGTTGAGCACCAGTGGAGTTTGTATTTATTTTTTCATTGTACTGATTACTGCTTTCCTGGTAAATGCATGAATGCTTAAACACATATATTTGATACGCACCGTTGGGTGGTATCCTACTGAGATTTGTCTCACACCCTGCACGGGCCCTTTGGGACGTGTGCAGACTTTATGGATTTACGTGCAGGAAAGAGGCCACCTTCAGGAGTTGGGCTGCGTTAGTTGTTGCATGGAGATGGTATGAACATTGAGGTTATACCTAGCTGGGGTTACTTTGTTGTGTTTGCTTTTCTGTATCATCATGCTTACTTTTTGTAGCTACTGTTGGTTAGCCATTGGCGCCTTTTTATATTCAGTTGTGTATGACCTTCTTTGGATGCATGCTTGGTTGTTTACAGTAGTTGATTGCTGACATGTTGTTCTGTTTACTTTCCGCTGTAGTTGTTTTCTATATTTCTTCTGCTGTTTATTGATATTGGATATGCTTCCGCTATGCGGGTCTGGTTCGAGTCTGCTGTGTCATTTATTTCCGCTGCATATTTTAGTATTATACTCGTACCAGTACTATTCTTATGATCCTCCATGAGGGTATAACCTCCCCACTATACCTTTTCATAACCTCGCTGCTATTCGGAAGCCTTTGGCATTCAGGGGATGTGCGCCTAAGGTAGTGACACCCGACCCGTTCGGCACTGTTCGGGTGGCTGGCCGGGTCCGGGTCGTTACAATCAACAACTATGGATGATACATGGGAGCTAGAAATGGATATTTAAAAATTGAATGAAATGAAAATCAAGCCAAGTAAGAATGATGAAAAAATTAATTCCCCCCCCACACATATATAAATGATCAGTAAAAAAAATGATGGTATATACAAATGAAAAATGAAATGAACATCTCTATCACAAAAATTATAAATCCAAAAAATGAATCAAAATTGAAAACTAGGCATCGAGACCAAAAATACCCTCCAATGATAGCCCGCCTGCTAATGGTTATGAAAATTGTCCTTCTGGATCAATGGCTACAGCGATAGCAGGAGCGGGTGGGCCAGCGACATAGGGTGGAGTAGAAATGCTAGATACATGGGATAGAGTGGGCGGTGGAGAGGTCTGGATCCATAAAGAGGCCATGGGTATGGTAGCTCGATCTATGAAAGGTACCTCTGTGGATGTATCAGTGGCCATCCCCTTTCCCCACTAGGCCTTCTCAGCTAAATACTCATGCTTGGCAGAAGGGTCAATAAGATTTATGAGTATGTTGGGGTGGGATATGGGTGATTTTGGAATGGTAGAAGAGGAGGGTCTAATAGAGGCTAGTGGTAGAGTGGTAAACTTTGAAGGTTCAATTAATGGAAGATGAATATGATTGGTAATCTATCATAGGTTCACTAGGATGCACTTTTTTGTAGCCTATATCTCTATCAGGGTGGGATGGGTGGGTGGAGGAATAGTGGATGAGGTGGTGGTAGAGGTATCAGGATGAGAGGGTGGTGCAGATGGGGAGGTGGTGTGTGGATCAACTGGTGGGTTTACTGCTTCGGGTTGATCCGCTGCATGTGGTGCTACCTCATGCATGCTCGATGCCCAAAGATATAAATAATATTCCATCACCAAAAGCTGCATCTTTTACAGTATCAGAAATTCAATAAGATTGATGGGTCATAGGGAGGTAAGTAGCAGTGTAGTATCAAAAACATCATGGTTTTGGTCCAGATGAGTAATGAAGGATCCTCCAATAAAAGTACCATGAGTCCACTGCGTATGTGCCTTGTGATAATGAGAAAACTGCACAGCCATGTTGACAGGTGGACCACCAATGGCTGCTGCAAGAATAAAAACATCTACCTGGATGACACTGCAATACGAATAAGCCCAGGTGAACTATGCATGTGTCATAGCTTGATGTAGAATTTGTAGAGATGGGCTCTACATATGGGTATATTTTATGATCTACAGGTCATGGGGTAGCTGTGGGTCTCAAGAAATCATCTCCCATAGATGTTTTGAATCAGCTTGAGGTGGATCTAGCAGAAGTGTAGGAAAGACCTCTAATGCAGCAAAATTTTCTGTATAAATATTGAGGCCTATGATGAACTTGAATAAGTAAAGCTCATTGGGCTGGCCACCCAGGTGTAATCTAAGGCTATCAATGGATATCTTGAAAATCAAGAAGAAATTTATAAAAATCTCTATGTAGGTCTCCTCATGAACCTCAATATTGCAGTTGACATAGAGTGTCTCCAGGAGGACGAGGAAGGCATCGCTGATGTTCAACATGACTATGATAGGTAAGTCCAGGGTATTGTTTGTCCGTATTAGCTTGGACTATAGCCGGATGATATTGACACAATTTTTTGGGTTACCAAATCAAAGGACAGGGTGAAGTTGGAGGTTTTCAGCTCTAAAGGAGTCCTCTGAGGTGGTGAAGTAGTCAGGTTGTGCAGCTGGTGCAACACGGGCTGCTGTAGGTGGTGCATGTGGTGAGTAAGGGGTGGTAGAAGTGGCTCCACATTCTTACTTTAAAGGTGGATACTCGTCATGGTTAGATGATGATTCAGAAGGATAAAAACACTTGGTTGAGGCCATTGAGGAAGGAGGGTGAGAGTTTTGGTTGTGGGAAGCCGATGAAGGAGGTGGGGTGTGGGTTGTGGGTGTGCGCTCAACCGAGAGGATAGAGGGTGTGGTGGTGTGGCTTCAGTGAAAATGAGAGGAGGAGGGTGTGGTGAAGGAGGTGGAGAGGGAGGAGGTGATCGGTTGAGGGTTTTGAGTGGTAGGAGGAGGCTAATGGGATAGGAAGGTGGAGGGTGTGGGTTTTTGGGAGGTAGGAGGAGGGAGGTGAGGGGTTGGGGGTGCGAGTTGTGAACTAAGGGTTCATGACCTGTGTTTTTTAAAAAATAGACCCAAATAAATACATTATGTGTAACAGTGGTTCATGACATGTACTGATGTATTAAAATGATTTTTTGGACGAATGGTTACACATTGTGTAATTCAGTTACACAACATGTAATTGGCATTTTTTTGAAAAAACATAATTAACCACTCCCCGAACATCTAACTCTTAGATTATCTAAAACTTTTCTAAGGCTGTCCTAATCTAACATAGGATAATATGTTCTACCCTAGGTTTCCTCCCATCCAACACTTCTTTTAATATCAAGATCATGACCCAATTTGGGCTCAATTTTACTTGAGGATGATAACATAGCCTTCCCAGAAGGGTTCTTGGAAGATTTCCAGTCTTTGACCATTCACCTAGAATGGTGGTCCACCCCCTCTATGAATTTTTATGGTCCCATAAGGAAATACTTGAATGACTTCAAAAGGGTCTGACCATCATGATTTCAGCTTACCAAGGAATAATTTAAATCTTGAGTTAAATAGAAGGACCTTATTCCATAGTACAAAGATACACCTAGTAATGCGTTGATCATTCCATTTCTTTATTTTTTCCTTATAGATCCTAGAATTGTAATGGGCATACCTCCCAATATCTTCTAATTTGATTAACTACAACATCTTAGCTTCTCCAAATTTCTAATAATCTAAATTTAATTTATTAATCACCCAAAAAGAATGATGATCCAGTTCAAATGGAAGATGACATGTTTTTTCATAAACTAATATAAACAGTGTTGTTCTTATGGGTGTTTTTTATACAGTACAGTATGCCCATAGTAAATCATCCATCTTTAGACTCCAGTCACTTCAGCTTGTATTTATATTATTTTCCAAGATTTTCTTGATCTCCATATTTGACAATTCTACTTAACCACTTGTTTGTGGGTGGTAGAGAGTTCTTGTATTATATTTGATTACATATTTCTCTAGAAATCCTTTCACAACTTGCTTTTTGAAATGTGTTCCTCAATCACTAATGAGTAATCTTGGAAATCCAAATCTTGCAAGCACAATCTTTTTTAGAAAGTTAATGACCACTTTCTCTATGTCATGTGAAGTTTCTTCATCTTCAACCCATTTTGAGGTATAGTCAACGCCAACTAGAATGTAAGATTTTCCATATGAAATGGGAAATGGTACTATAAAGTCAATGCCCCAAAAATTGAATATTTTTACTTCCATGATGGTATTTTGAAGCATCTCATTCCTTTTTCCAATGTTTCTAGTCTGCTGGCATCTATTACATCTTTGGCATAATTCCCTTGCATCTTGGTGTAGAGTGGGCTAGAAAATTCCACTTTGTAGAATTTTGGCTACTGTGCACTTGGTTCCATGATGTCCGCCAGCTGGTGGCATATGAAACATTTCGATTACATTTGGTTTTTCAATTTTAGGGATGAAATAATAGAGCAAGTCATCAACACAATGTTTGAATAGTAATGGTTAATCTCAGTATAAATGTTTGGAATCAGCTAGAAATATTTTCCTTTATTGATATGTGAGGTCTTTGTGTAATAATCCCTTGGAAAGATAATTGGAAATATCAAAAAAACATGATTGAACCTTGATTCTTAAAAGGGTTTCATCTGGAAAATCTACTTCAGTGTTAGCCTCATTGTCTTCCTTGATAAATGATAGGGGAAGCTAGGATAGATGGTCATCAAAAACATTTTCTTTTATTTTTGTGTCCTTGATTGAAATCTCAAACTCTTGCAGCAAAAGGATCCACCATATCAAACTTGGTTTGGAATCTTTTTTTTCATTAATTATCTTAGGGAAACATGATTAGTATGTACAATCACTTTGGAAAAAACTAGATAGGAACAAAATTTATCAAAGGCATATACAATGGATAAAAGTTTTTTCCCTATACTCATGTAATTTCCTTGAGATTCACTTAGTGCGTGGATTTCATAATATATGGGACAAAAGATGTGGATAATTCACTGTCCTAACACATCACCAACAACAAGGTCACATAAATCACACATTAAATTAAATTCCTTATCCTAGTTGGGTGAAATGATGATTGGGGATGCTATCAGGCTTATTTTCAATGTCCTAAATTCCTGATGACATTCCTCTATAAAATAAAAGGGGATTTATTTTAACAAAAAGTGCCTCAATGGCTAGAAAAACTTTGAAAAGTTTTTAAAAAAACTTTTGTAAAATCCAACATGCCTTAGAAATCTTCTTATTCCCTTCACTACTGATGGTTCAGACAAGTCCTTGATTACTTTTATTTTGGATGGATCAACTTATATTCCTTCCTTTGAGATTTTATGCCCAAGGTCTATTCATCCCTGGACTATAAAATGACATTTTTCCCAATTAAATACAAATCATTTTCTTCATAGTTTTGTAAGATGAAATCCAAATTTCTTAAAAATACCATGAAATATCTTCCATAGACTGATAATTCATCCATAAATATTTCTAGAAATTCTTATTCCATGTCATGGAAAATATTCATCATGCATCACTGAAAGGATACTGGAGCATTTCACATTTCGAATGACATTCTTCTCTAGGAAAAAGTACCAAATGGGCTTGTAAATTTGGTCTTTGGGTAATCAGTAGGATCAATTGCAATTTGGTTTTATCCTGAATATACATCCTAGAAACAATAGAATTCATGTCCTGTGAGTCTTTCCTTCATTTTATCCATAAAGGTTACAAGAAAATGGTCCTTCCTTGTTGCTATATTCAGGCATCTATAATCTACACAAACTCTCCATCCAGTGATGGTGAACATTTAAATTAATTCATTTTCATCAGTTCTCTCTACTATGAGTCTACCCTTCTCAGGCATAAATTTTAGGGGGCTTAACCATTCACTATCTAATATAGAAAAGATTATTACTATATCCAAGAGTTTTAACACTTCCTTTTTGAATACTTCCTTCATCAGTGGTGTGATCTTCCTTTGAGGTTGATTTTTTGTATTTTCATCTTCTTCAAGTAGAATCTTATGAGTGCATTTAGTGGATTGATTCTTTTGATGTCTACCACTTCCTAGGAAATTGAAGACTTATGTATCTTCAAAACTTCATCCAATTTAGCTTCTTTTTCTTGAGATAATTCGTAGTTGATAATTATAGGTAGAGAGGTTGATACTCCTAAGTAAGAATACTTAAGAGTATTGGGTAGAGGCATTAGTTCCATATTTGGTGATTGAATGATGGATGAGATGAAAGGTGGAAAGGTATCCCTCATGAGATGTTTAATGAAGTTCAGTTCCTCAAAATCACAATCTTATTCCTTATATGCGACTGACTCTTCAGTTCCTTCTTCAATGGCCATGTACTCATATCCTTCTTGCGTAAGAGAGATAGAATTTCAATCAAAAACATTGTCCGATTGTTGGAAAGCCTTAACCAGGATGAACACTACATTTTCTTCTCAAAATCAGAAGATCATACATCCATGATTCACATCTATCAAATCATTTCTTGTGTCTAGGAACCGTCTTCCAAGAATAATAGGAATATCACCTTCTTCTTCCATGTCCTGAACTAGGAAGTATGCTGGAAAGATGAATTTTTTGACTTTAACTAATACATATTCAATAATTCCCCTGGGGTACTTTACTGATTGGTTAGTGAGTTGAAGTGCAACTCTAGTTGTATTGAGTTCTTGGAGTCCTAAATTGGGGAATACACTCATTGGAATTAAGTTGATGCTGGCTCCAATATCTCATAGAGCTCTTAGAAACTTGCATTATCCAATGGAATAGGGAATTGAAAAACTCCTAGGATCTCTCATTTTTTTTTGGAATTTTTGATGAACAATAGGAAAAAATTATTCATTTAATGAGATAACCCCAAGACTTTCTATTTTCCTTTTATTGAATAGTAGATCCTTGAGAAATTTTTCATAAACTAGTATCTAGAAAATAACTTCTTCAAGTGGTATATTGATGTACAGTTGCTTGAACATTTCAAGGAATTTTTTTTACTATACCTCATGTCTTCCTTGTCTCATTATTTCCAGGAAAGGATAAGGTGGATTGTATGGTGGTGGGGAAACATAAACTAGTTCCTTTGATTTCTCAGAAGTTTGGCCACTTTCAGCTGGTGATACTTCTTAAGGTGTTGTTTTTTCAACTTCTTATTCTACTATTGGTTGTTTCTTAGGATCTTTAGGTTGTCTTTTATCTCTTATTATTGGTTTTGTAAATTAAAATATCTTCCTGCTTCTCAGTACTACATATTTGGATTCTTCCCTTGGGTATGTCTCTGTATTACTAGGTAGGGTACCTTGTAATCTATCAAACAAATTCTTAGAGATTTGAACCATTTGAACTTCAAGATTCCAAAAAGAATCTATTTGGTTTTTCATTTCCATTTCCTAAGTTTTCATTATATGATCTTATTTTTGAATGAAAGTATCCAGGAGGTTTTCCAGGTTACTTTGAGGAGGAGCAGGTTTTTGTTGTGGTCTAGGATGAGCGGGTTGGAATTGCTGTTGAGATATTTGTGGGAAGGGTTTTTGTTGCATCTGTTGCTGAGGTCTAGGCACTAGGTTCATAGGTGGATACCCTAGTGGTCCTTAATTTCTAAATGGTGCTTGACCACTTCAATATTGAAAATATCCATGGTTGTTCTAAGGTTTCTATTAAATAGGCCTCTACTGGTAATATTATTACTACTGTTGAAAAGGTGGTTTCTGTTGATTGTAATTGATGTAATTATAATCCTATTGGTATTAAACTCCTACCTTGCAATTTGGGTTAATATGTGGGCCACCGCAAATCTCACATGATTTTATCTCCATTACGGGAGCAAGAGGGGGTTGTGTAGTAGACATTTGAAATGATTCTAGCTTCTTTGTGGGCACTTTGACTTGCTCCACTAATCTAGTTTTTTCATCCACCTAGTGGATACTATGCTGAGGTGGTCCACAATCACTTTTCCATAGGCTGTCATTACGAGAAACTTCATCAATAATAGCTCTTCTAGCTTCCAGGGTTTTGAACATCATCCCTCCATCAACGGAAGATTTGATGACTGTTCATGTGGATGGTTGGAGTCCTTGGAAGAATGTATGTAACTAAATCCACATGTACATTCCAGGATGCTAACACTTCCTCATTAGCTCCTTGAATTAGTCTCATGCTTCCTAAGCAGATTCTCTATCAGACTGAGCGAAGTTATGAATGTTGTTCCGAAGCTTCCAGGTCTGAATCAGTGGGAAGTTTTTGTACATGAATTTCTTGGAAATATCATCCCAAGTCGTGATTGACCCAGGATCTTGAATTTTAAGCCATTACTTAGCTTTATTTCTTAGAGAGAATAGAAATACACGCAGTCTGATTGCGTCTAAAGAGACTCCATTTTTGCGAAAGGTATCACAAACTTCCAGGAAGTTTGAAATGTGCTCATGCAGGTATTTTCCCTAGAGTCCACTGAATTGCCCCATGTTCTGGATCATATGAATGAGTTCAGGTTTGATTTAGAAGGTATGATCTTGGATGGGGGGACACACTATACTTTGGGATTCACCATGGATTGATGGTAATTCATAATCCATTATGGTCCTCTATTGATGCATCAAGTGCTCTCCAGGAATAATTTGTTTTAGGTTATGAGGGTTCAGCAGGTTGGGACCTACTGGATTGTTGAGGTCAGCCACCATAGACCGAAAACATGAAAATATGAACGTTTCGATCTAAGGATAGAAGGATAGATCTTATTTTGTCTCATGGTTCTTAAAACGAGTCATAGGACCTTGGTACATGCACTATATTACAAAGTAGAGATGCAAGGGAATATTGAAAAGAAAAGAAGAAAAGGGGGTTAGGGAAAGGTAATCCCAGGTCTTAATTTCTAGAGACTTTTAAGTAGAGAATTTTGATTCCCCGACAATGACACTAAAATTTTACACGCCCGTACGCATCATTGAATTCCCATGGGTTACGTTCAAATTAGAATTTGTAAGATTTTCCCAAACTTTATTTACTACTCAGACATTTTATAGAGATAGTCTGGGGTTTTTCCCATGGGTAGAGAAACAAGATTATGAGAGTCAATGTCTTAAGACCCTTTGGGGAAAGAGTCCTTTCTAGTTTTCTTTAGTATGGGAAATAATAGATCTATGGTGGTTGATGGTTGTTTCAACAATGAGAGATGGATCAACATCAATTTCATGTATCTGTAGAAAAGGTGATATTTAACTTTTAACTTGGTAGGATCGTAAGGTTTAGGTTGCAAAGAAAGTAGAGGTTTCTAGTTGACTATAGTCAAATAAACTAACTCTACCTAAGTGGTTAACTATTCATTGATCAGAAAATAGTAACAACCTAGGTGAATTAAGCTTGGCTTCAATGAAAGAAAGTATTTTAGGCTACTGATCATAGTCTAATATACTCTAATTAGTGTAGGGTACTTCACTTGATTATCCCATGGCCATGGATTTTCAATTGAATTAAATAAGAATTGATTTTTTATCCTAAATACTAATTCTTAAGGTTACCATGTTAAGAATTAATGAATTTATTAAATTTCCAATACACATATTCTCAACCCCTACCCCATGTGTTTTTAGCCACTTATGGTAGGTAGAGATGAAAATAAATAACTAATTAAAAGTATGCTTGACAAGCTATAAATGATTGAATTTAAATAGATCACAATAATGCAATTAATTTAGAGTTAATAAAGGGTATGAACATTCAATCAGGATCAAATAATTTTAAATCACAATTCAATTAAACACTTACTTGAGAATGAAAGCAATACTGAATGCACACAACTTCTTTGAATATTGATTAATGAAGGCGATGAAGTGAAAAGGGGTGAAGGTGATGATGAAAACAATACATGATGATTTTTTATTAAAAATAATGAGAGTGGTGAATAAATTTATGTTTAGGGGATAAGGAGTTGAATAAAACTTTAAAGGAACAAAAATCATAAAATAATTCCTCTATCTAAGCTCTGGAATCCGCCGTCAGGATCTTTTATACATAACCGAAAAATTACACGATGTGTAATTTATTTCACATCATGCAATGATGAATCCATGTGAATATATTTGGATTCCATATCTACATATATCTCATGAATATCACATCCATGGTTTAAAAGTTTGATCACTTTCACGACATGAATCCTTGGATCTTGGTGTGTATCTTATTTCCAGTTGTATATTCTAAGAGGATTTCTCGTTCATGTGGTTCATGATGTGTATATTCCACTCACATCATGTAATGGATCTTATACTCTAGAACTTCATGACCTGAGTCATAGCCTGGTTCATGACATCTGGCATCCCATGAGGCACTATTAAATTACATGAACTTAGGGTTCACAACGTGTAATAAGAAAATATGTACTTCTCTCCATTTCTTCCTTTAAAACCATGTGAACCTATATCCTAAAAAAATTAGCATAGAAAAAGTGTATTATCAAATATATTATTGAAAATACTTAATTTAATGATAGAAAAAAGTGTATATGATTTTTTATTCTCAGCGATATCAATGATCACTTAGTCACAACCTGAGCATAAGGGTATGAGAACATGAGCTTAACATTTTAAAACCACACCCTGCATAATATAGATCATAATCCTAAGGCAGGAATAAATCTTGGTAGTTAATAAGACATGAATAAAAAAGGAAATCAATGACCATGGGGAATGAGGTAATAAAAAACATAGGAATGTGGTAAAAATATAAGTTTATAACATTGTGAACATGTATAAATAGAAACAATTTCACTCATTAAGTTCCGAACACGAAATTAGGCTATCAAATGAACTTATGGACATAAAAACCAGGTCCATGTATAATTTTATTGACATGAAATCTAGTTTCACACATAAAATTATGGGCATGAAATATAGGTCCATGCTTAATCTTATGGACATGAAAACTATTCCCACACATGAAATTGTGAACATGACATTAGGTTAATGCATAAAAAATTTACTCATGAGTTATCTATATTTACCTAATGAATTATAGGGATATATAATTCCAGGCCCACACAACACATAATTAAAATCAAATATATAAGTGATATTGGATCAAATTTTTTTTATCATAGTATAACCAATATAAAGGAAATGAGTTTCATAAACATTTCATCATAGTTTATAGAGCAAATATTTTCAATTAATTTCTATTTAATATCATTTTTTTAAACCCACAAAAGTGATCCTCTAAGATTAATTGTTTCATTTTTATGATATTGGTGTTATTTTGAGCTGAATAGTAAAAATTGGCCATTTTGGATTTTTAACAGTTTCAAATTATGTATGTATATTGGCCATAACATTATCTACACTGATCTAAATTGCCAAATTATTTCTTTTTCATATTCTACACATCCAGGGATTCATTTACTATTTTTGGCCTAAAAGCTGAATCGGCCATATGGAAGCTCAAAAGAAGTTCACAAGTGGGAGAAAGAAAACTGTTTTCAGTTCTGCCTAGTTTTGGTGAGGGATCCATAACTCATCCATGGTGGGCCCAAAGCTTGTGAAATTCGGTGGGTGGACGGGTAAGGAGTTTTGGAGAATCTTTTATGAAGGAAGTACTGAGTTAATTGGCCGTTTATGGGGTCATTAAATCACCCTAATCCGGAGGATTTCGTTTTAGAGAGTCTGTATGGACAGAATAAATTCTTAGAGTAAAACGGTCATAACTCTTGGAATACATGTCCAAATCTGATGAGATTTTGAGGGGACACGGAAAAGGGAATTATGAACAACATTAAAGAAGGTATCAATGCGTGAAGATGTCATTTAATGGGGCTAAAACGCGTCAACATCTGGGGGACAGATTATGGCTATAAAAGGAGGAGAGATCCACCCTCTCAAAGCATCTCATATTCCATCCCATTCTTTCTGGGACACCACAATCAGAGATGGGAGGAATCCAAGGGACACTTGGGGAAATTCTTCTTCAGCATAATTCTATTTCTTTATTTTATTTTTCTTTACTTTAAAATGTCTCTCCTCTCCCGCATCATCTTGTTTATCCCATCCATGGAGGGGTAGTTTCATTTGAGTGATCAGAAAGAGGGGAGGCTGGACCTATGTGTTGTGTTTGAGTTTCTGTGCTTGAAATAAATAAAATTTCTTCTTATTTCTTATAATGGTTTCAATTCTTAATTCAGTATTAAATTCTGAATTCGGTAGTGTTAAGTTTTTGATTCTGAAATTATAAATTTCTTTGGTCGATGATCACATCTCCCTCCACCAAATTCTAATCTGTATACGGTGGAACAAGATTAGGGTTGGGTGGTGATTTCTCAGTGGTTGTCAAGAACGTGTGTAGGATTTTATGTCAAAATCATGGTTTATTAGGGAACAACAATTCCAGGTCTGGTATTTCTCTAATTAATCAAGAGACCTTCTACAACCCTAAGCACATTAGAAGGAGGATAGACCGATCTAAGGTTTTAGAAAGAAAAATTCTCATCACATTTATCTGACTAAGGGAGAGAGAGGACTCGGTAGATGAATCTCTCTCTTACCAGTTTAAGGAAGAAGAAGAGATAAAATTTGGAAACCATGATGGCACAACACTAGGTCTAGCCGAACCCAATCCGATCACCGTCTTTATTATTTGTTAAAACCAATATTTTTAAGAAAACCAATAAAAAGTGACAACCTTATTTTGTGTGCACTCCTCTTCGGGAGACTACCTAGGATCAACTGCTATACTATACTTAGGTAAATAAAATATTTTTTTGCCACACCCCACGACAGACGTGCGTCAAACTTGGCACCGTTTCCGGGGAGGCAGTGCCTCAAAGCTTAAAAAAACAATCTCTTTTGAATGACCCGTAGTTCAAATAGAAATTTATTAGAATTCGATCCAGAAATTTAGCGCACAATAACCAAATTGAGAAATCAAAATATTCCCAAATATTTTGAAGAAATCAATCTCACCTATTCAATTGAAACCTTATGTGAAGACTTTGAACCTTTAATAATGGCTGTAAATCCCAACCGAACCCTACGTGACATCTGTGCACCTCAATTTGCCAATAAAAATTATCAACTTGAAATTCATGACTTAGAAAATGATTTTTAATTTAGAATTAACATGATCCAAGTGATTCCTAAATTTCATGGCCTTGCAGGTGAAGACTCGAATCGACATATTCAAGAATTCACCTATGTCTACTCTAGCTTCAAACCTCGAGCAGTCGCAGAAGAACATGTGAAGTGGAGGGATTTCCCCTTCTCACTCGAGGGAGAAGTGAAGGAATGGTTGTAGAATCTGCAACCGAGGGAGATCAGTGACTGGGAAGATCTAAAAAAATGATTTCTACAATGATTCTTCCCAACATCTAGGAGCACTACAATAAAGAAGGAGATTTATGTCATCCATTAATCAACTGGAGAAACACTCTACAAATACTGGGAACGTTTCAAGAAGATTTATGCAAGTTTTCCACACCAAGAAATAGATGAGGACCAATTCCTTGTGTGATTCTACCAAGGATTTCTTGACAATTACAGGAATATACTAGATTCCTCATCAGGAGGAGCCCTCATTGATAAATCACCTGCAGATACACGAATTCTGATTGAAAATATTGCACAAAATTAACAGCAGTTTTGCACTTGAGGTATGATCACCAGAGGAATCCATGAGGTAAGAACATCTGATTCAGTAGATTTAATTAGGAATGAAATGGGTGAACTCACCAGGTTGGTGCGACAAATAGCTGTGAACCATGTGAAGGAAAAACAAGGACCGAATCAGGTATGTGGTTTATGCTCTTCGAATTCTCATTACACTGATCAATGTCCAGAAGTACAGGGGACAGAAAGTTGTGCTGCAACCTATCAACAAAGGCAATACCAACCGCAAACCCAACCAGGGTATGTGTTTCAACAGAACCAAGCCAGAGCACCTTTTCAGCAGCAATATCAGAACTCGATAGCATTCCAACAACCTTATCAGAAGCCCTTCCAACAACAACAAACTTTCCAACCACCACCTTTCCAGTGGAAGAATTATGAGAAACCATCCACAAGTGCACAAACAAATGAAGACCAACAGCTAAAGACAAGAGTTGCGGGAATAGAAGATAAGATAGACAAGCTAGCTGATCAATTTTCAAGCATTATGGATGCTCTCACCAAGAAACAAGGTAAGATTCCTGCACAAACAATTACCAATCCTTAAGAGAATGTTAGTGCAATCACAACCCGAAGTGGGAAGGAGCTCACACCACCAGTACAATGTGAGGAGGATGAATCTAGGGAACCTACTGAAGCTCGTCCTGTCCAACCAAAATATGGAGTCAACAAAAAAGTATAAAGAACAAGGTTCAAGAAAGAAAGACTTGAAACACCATTGCAGAAACAACAAAGGGAGAAAAAGCATATCCCATCACCATTCCCATCAGCATTGGTTGAGTCAAAGAAGGGATAAGAATAACGACTTCAACGGGAAATTCAGGAAACATTCCGAAAAGTTGAGATTAACATTCCACTACTGGATGCAATCATGAAAATCCATAAATATGAAAAATTTATGAAGGAGATTTGTACTAAAAGAAAGAGGCTGGATGGAAATGAAAGAATCAACTTAGGAAGAAGTGTCTCAGCATTGATCACACCACCGATACCGCAAAAATGTCAAGATCTAGCGACTTTCTCTATTCCCTGCACTACCGGTTCTTTAAATTTTACTGATGCACTATGTGATCTTGGAGCTTCGATAAATGTGATGCCTCACTCAGTGTTTTCATCTTTGCAGATCAGAGAACTAAAATCAACTCAGGTGGTGGTACAATTAGCAAACAGATCCACCGTTTTCCCAGTTAGAGTCGTTGAAGATGTACTTGTAGGAGTGAGAGGATTAATCTTTCCAGCAGACTTTTATGTCCTTACCATGGAGGAAGACCGAGCACCATCCCAATCTCCCATCATCCTAGGGAGACCATTCCTGAAAACAGCAAGGAAAATCATCAACGTGCATGAAGTAACACTCACCATGGAGCTCAGAGATAGTACGGTACACTTTAATTTTCTTGATACGATGAAACACCCATCCCGCAATCACTCACTTTATGAAATCTCCCATGATGAAGGTATAGAACCAATTGAAGACTCAGGTATGCTTCATGAATTTTTATCTGTGGGAGAACACTTTTCATTTGAATTTTATAACTCCCATGAACCTGAAAATTCTGATATCATGATGGAGGATGAGGTAAAATCTGATTTTTTCGATGATTTGTTAAAAGGAAGTGAGATTATTCCAGAGAATTAAACATTAGAAGTAGGAAACCTAAATGCAATATCATCCCTTGAACAACCCCCATGTTTAGAGCTGAAACCTTTTCCATGTGACTTGAAGTATTCTTACCTAATGGAAGGAGAGAAATTGCCAGTAATCATTTCCAATAACCTATCCCATTCACAAGAACAAACATTGATTGACCTTCTCAAAAGGAATGTCAAAGCTGTAGGATGGGGTTTAGGTGATATTCCTGGAATCATCCCTAAGGTATGCTCTCACAGGATATTTTTAGAAAGTGATTCTCGACCAGTTAGACAACCTCAAAGAAGACTCAATCCCACAATCATGGAGGTTGTTAAAAAAGAGATTGAGAAATTATTAGCAGCTGATATCATTTACCCAATCTCTGATTCTCAATGGGTCAGCCCAATTCATGTAGTCCCCAAGATAACCGGCCTGACCACTATTACAAATGAAAGAAATGAACTGATCCCCATGAGAATACAAAATAGTTGGAGAGTGTGTATAGATTACAGGAAGCTAAATCAAGTTACCAGAAAAGATCAATTTTCTATTTCATTAATTGATCAGATGCTTGAAAGGTTAGCTGGAAAAACTCATTACTATTTTTTAGATGGATTCTCAGGATATTTTCAAGTACCAATTGCACCAGAAGACTAGGAGAAGACAACCTTCACCTACCCTTTTGGAACATTCGCCTACAAAAGGATTCCTTTCGGGCTATGAAATTCCCCAGGTACATTTCAACGGTGTATGGTGAGTATTTTCTCGGACCATATTGAGGATTTCTTGGAGGTGTTTCTTGATGATTTCATAGTGTTTGGAAATTCATTTGATCATTGCTTGGGAAATTTGGAAAAAGTTTTAAAAACATTCATTGAAAAGAACCTTGTCTTAAATTTCGAAAAATGTCATTTCATGGCTGAAAATGGGATAGTGTCGGGGAACATAATTTCAAAAAAAGGGATTGAGGTTGATAAATCAAAAGTTGATGTAATAAATTCCTTGCCATATCCAACTTGTGTCAAACATGTTAGATCCTTTTTAGGGCATGCAGGATTTTACAGAAGATTCATCAAGGATTTAAGTAATATTTCTCTCCCTCTCTCAAGATTACTTTTAAAGGATGCTGACTTTAATTTTGATTGTTCATGTAGGGAATCATTTGATGAATTAAAGGAAAGGCTGATAACACCCCCAATAATGCAGCCACCCAATTGGGATTACCCTTTTGAGATACTTTGTGATGCATCCAACCAAGCATTGGGAGCCGCTCTATCACAGAAAATTGACAGCAAGCCTCAAATCATCTCCTACGCATCAAGGACCTTGGATGCAACACAAATAAATTACACAACCACAGAGAAGGAGTTCCTTGCAGTCATTTTTGCACTAGATAAATTCCGATCATATCTTCTGGGCACTAAAGTTGTTGTTTTTTCTGATCGTTCAGCTCTTAGGTACTTAATGAAAAAGGAGGATGCTAAACCACGGTTGGTGAGATGGATGCTACTCTTAAAATAGTTCAATTTGGAAATCAAAGATAAGAAGGGGAATTAAAATCAAGTGGATGATCATCTGAGTCGACTACCGCACACCGCTGAAACAAAAATACCAAAGCAGAACCCACTTAATGATGAGCTTCCTGGAGAACAACTCTACATCATCAACAGTGAAGTACCATGGTATGCCAATATTGTCAAATATTTGGTAACATCTCAGGTACCCTCTCATCTAAGCTCTCATCAACAACATAAGCTTAAATCTGAATCAAGATTTTACATTTGGGAAGACCTGTTTCTGTGGAAAATTTGTAATGATCAAATCATAAGAAGATTCTTGCCAAGAAGTGAAATTGAATCAGTGTTTGAATTTTGTCATAAATTATCATGTGGAGGCCACTTTGGACCTTAGATTACTACCCAAAAAGTTTTAGAATCTGGACTCTACTGGCCCACCTTATTCAAGGATGCATATGAATTTTGTAAAAAATGTGAAAAATTCCAATTTTCTGGTAACATATCCAAACGACATGAAATGCCACAAAAACCAATAACCTTTTGTGAAAATTTTGAAGTTTGGGGCATAGATTTCATGGGACCATTCCCAATGTCATTTGGAAATTCATATATTCTTTTGGCTGTAGACTATGTTTCAAAATAGGTGGAAGCAAAAGCAACCAAAACTGATGATGCAAAAGTTGTTTGTGATTTTGTTAGGGCTAACATTTTCTATAGGTTTGGCGTGCCACGAGAAATCATAAGTGATCAGGGAACTCATTTCTGCAATAGGAAAATGGAATCATTGCTGAAGAAGTATGGGGTGAATCATAGAGCATCTACCACATAACATCCCCAAACAAATGGCCAAGCAGAAGTATCCAATAGAGAAATCAAATCCATTCTGGAGAAGACTGTTAAACCCAACCGGAAGGACTGGAGCCAAAAGTTAGATGATACATTATGGGCATACATAGCGGCCTACAAAAAACCTATAGGGATGAGTCCCTATAGATTGATCTATGGAAAGAGTTGCCACCTTCCTGTGGAGTTGGAGCATAGAGCCTACTGGGCGGTCAGAGAGATGAATCTAGACCTTGAGAAAGCTGGGAAAGAAAGAAGATTGCAGTTGCAGGAGTTAGAGGAAATTAGAAGGGAATCTTTTGAAAACTCAATGATCTATAAAGATAGACCAAGGATGGCCCATGACAAGATAATTCAACCAAGAACCTTCAACCCTGGAGATCACATGTTACTCTTCAAATCCAGACTTAAGCTTATGCCAGGTAAACTTCGTTCCAGATGAGAAGGCCCCTTTACTGTTATTCATGTATACCCCTTTGGTGCTGTGCAGATTCAAAAGGAAGTAGGAGGAAACCCATTCACTATAAATGGGAAGAGGCTAAAGAAGTTCCATGGGACCGTACCTCAAGAACCAGTGGAGGAGATCACACTCTTTCACCCTGAATACAAATGAACACCTACCAGGTTACATCATTTCTTTACACTTGATTAAATGCAGTAACTCCATATTTTTGAAACTTACATAAAAAATTCCATTTACATGCATTGAGGACACTGCATCAATTAAGTGTGGGGGAGGGAATCTTGTAGTCCAGGAGATTTTTCAAAAATTTTAATTTTTTTTGTTTTGTTTTGTTTTGTTGAGCCAACGACATTAAACAAAGGCGCTACCGGGAGGCAACCCACATTTTCCCCCATTGTCCACTTGTCTTCTTAGTCATTTACCATCATGATTGAACATTCCTTCACTATCAATTGTTTTCATTTTTATATTTCAGGTCCATTAATGAAGAAGTTTTAGTGGGATTATACGTTGTGAAGAAAAGGATCCATTTGATAGGGGAGTAAGAGTTTCAATTCAATATTATCCAAATTTATTCCCTACATTTTTAGTCTTTTAAAGAATTAATAAAAAAAATGCATGCCCATGCTTGAATTCATGTTTTACTTGACTTATCTAGGAGACATGAGTTTCATAGAAATCCAGTGATTCAATGTTTTAGATTTCAATGTTAATGATATTTAATGATTAAAATGGATAATTGGATGATTAAAGTGAATCAAGAATATTGAAATAAGGACTCATGATTTGAGGGAGTTAATTGATTCATGTAAATGAAATTTCCCTTCCATTTTTTCATTCTTTGAATTTCTGAAATTCATGGAAATTAATTTGTTATTATTAATCATGACATGAGTGATTGTCCAATATCATATTCTCATTCCTGAGAGGATTTCTAGACCAAATATTTCCTATTTTATCTTGAGCATATTTCTTGAGTGATCATGGGACATGCCACCTGCTAGAACTTGTATTGAAACTTGTCAAATCTATGAATGTACAAAACCACATTTAAAATTATTGAGGCACTACATTGGCTAGCCACATATTTACCTGAGACCCACCCTTACATTTATCCTTCATTAGCCCATAGAAGCCATGAATTTCCTTATAGGTTTAAGCCATATTAAAAGCTAATATTTCCTTACCTACCCACACTTTTAGTACTTTTTTCTGGTAATTCAAGTTTGAGTGTGGGGGATGGGCCTTTCGTGTGATTTTATTGGGATATGTATCATTTTTGGGTGGTTTAATGTGTGCATCATCATTTTGGGCAATGTATTATTAGAAAATTGGGCATGAGTCATCATTTAATTATGATTCTTTCATTTCATCCAGTTCTCCATAAAAAAAGAGAGAAAAAAATTCAAAATAAAGATGTGCCTGTCTAGAGATTTACAAAAAAAGAAAATAAAGCTGTGCCTTTATAGAGCTTTACAAAAAAAGGGAGAACTTGGATGATATCATTCTTTGTAAATCATTTATTGACTCATGACTCATGTCATTAAAAGGGGAGCGGTGTTGTGATTCACATTTCAAGGGGATTTGAGTGAGGTTCATCTGGTGTTTTCACTTGATTAATCAGGCATTGTACTTAAGATTTAAACCTCCTACTTCTGGCATTAAATTATTTCAATCATTTACCCACCAACCCTAAGCCACAAAGTCATTTGAACCTTTATTGAAAGTCCTCATGATTTTATGTGTGTTTTGTCTTTACAAAGTGGAGAAAGTAGTTCCTTTATAAGCCTATGGGTAAGGGGAATGTTCTCATGATATGAGCATAACTCCACTATTAATTTTATCTTGAGTGATGAGAGAAATGATTCAAAAGTGAGGTAGATCATGATTTGGCATGTTTAATAATAATAAATTGAGAAGCTTGAATGAATAAAAGGAGAAGCTCCATTATTTTTCAAAGGGGAAAAGTAAAATTCATGAATTGATTGTTTCTTTGTAAAATGGGAAATTAAATTGGTATTTTTGTGGAACTAGAAAATTTTATTGGACATTGATAATCATTTGATTTTATTTCATTTGAAATTTAAATATTGGTGACATTGGTGCCCTTTGAATTCCATGTTGAGATTTTATGCTTGAGGACAAGCATAATTTAAGTGCGGGGGAATTGATAGAGAAAATATTTTCAATTAATTTATATTTAATATAATTTTTTTAAACCGACAAAAGTGATCCTCTAAGATTAATTGTTTCATTTTTATGATATTGGTGTTATTTTGAGCTGAATAGTAAAAATTGGCCATTTTGGATTTTTAATAGTTTTAAATTATTTCTTTATATTGGACATAACATTATCTACACTGGTCCAAATTGCCAAATTCTTTCATTTTCAGATTCTACACATCCAGGGATTCATTTACTATTTTTGTACTAAAAGCTGAATCGGCCATATGGAAGCTCAAAAGAAGCTCACAAGTGGGAAAAAGAAAACTGTTTTCAGTTCTGCCTAGTTCTGGTGTGGGATCCATAACTCATCCATGGTGGAACCAACGCTTGTGAACTTCAGTGGGTGGACGAGAAAGGAGTTTTGGAGAATCTTTTATGAAGTAAGAACCAAGTGAATTGGCTGTTTATTGCGTTATTAAATCACCCTAATCCAGAGGATTTCGTTTTGGAGAGTCTGACTGGACAAAATAAATTCTCAGAGTAAAACGGCCATAACTCTTGGAATACATGTCCAAATCCTCTGAGATTTTGAGGGGACACAGAAAAGGGAATTATGAACAACATTAAAGAAGGTCTCAACGCGTGGATATGTCATTTAATGGGGATAAAACGCGTCAACATACGGAGGAAAAAGTTTGGCTATAAAAGGAGGAGAGCTCCACCCTCTCAAAGAATTCCATATTCCATCCCATTCCTTCTGGGACACCACAATCAGAGACGGGAGGAAGCCAAGGGACACTCGGGGAAATTTTTTTTCAGAATAATTCTATTTCTTTATTTTATTTTTATTTACTTTAAAATGTCTCTCCTCTCCCGCATCATCTCGTTTACCCCATCCATGGAGGGGTAGTTTCATTTGAGTGATCGGAAAGAGGGGAGGCTGGACCTATGTGTTGTGTTTGAGTTTTTGTGCTTGAAATGAATAAAATTTCTTATTATTTCTTATAATGGTTTCTATTCTTAATTCAGTATTAAATTCCTAATGTGGTAGTGTTAAGTTTTTGATTCTGAAATTATAAATTGCTTTGGTTGATGATCACATCTCCCTCCACCCAATTCTAATATGTATACGGTGGAACAAGATTAGGGTTGGGTGGTTATTGCTCAGCGGTTTTCAAGAACATGTGTAGGATTATATGTCGAAATCATGGTTTATTAGGGAACAACAATTCCAGGTCTGGGATTGCTCTAATTAATCAAGAGACCTTCTACAACCCTAAGCACATTGGAAGGAGGATACACCAATCTAAGGTTTTAGAAAGGAAAATTCTCATCACATTTATCTGAATAAGGGAGAGAGAGGACTCGGTATATGAATCTCTCTCTTACCAGTTTAAGGAAGAAGAAGATATAAAATTTGGAAACCACGATGGCACAACACTAGGTCTAGCCGAACCCAATCTGATCACCATCTTTATCATTTGTTAAAACCAATCTTTTTAAGAAAACCAACAAAAAGTGACAACCTTGTTTTGTGTGCACTCCTCTTCGGGAGACTACCTAGGATCAACTGCTATACTATACTTAGGTAAAAAAAATATTGTTTTTCCATGCCCCACAATAGGCGTTCTTCAATAGTATAACTTGTGGAAAAGATATGGTTTTCATAAGAATAACCCATAGGAAAGAAATCAATTCTATAAATGTCTTGTCTTTATAATCATAAAACATCTAGAGAAATAATAGGGATGGTATAATTAGATCATATACCCAATATATCATAATTATAATGAAGGGTTTTTTCCATTGATTAATAGAAATACTATTAAAAGATCATTGAAAACATTCTTGAGTAAAACATCCATTCCACTTTTAAAATCAATTTCTAAAATATAAAATTCTCCAAAATATTAAAGAAAACATTTTCTTCTAAAATAACATTAGAAAATTGTAAAGTAAGATTTAAATAATTGAGTATTCATGATGGTGGTAAATACTATTCATTCCATACAAATTAAAATAAAGATTCCTTTCACATTTTTGGTAAATAGTCAAAAGTACATTACTTGTAAAATTTCAGGAAGAGTCTTTTTAAACCTATTTTTAAAAATAAAAACAAGGATAAAAATGAATTTAAACAATCATTGGATAATATTAAAAATATTCTTTAATTTTTTTTTAGAAAAATGGATATGGGAGAGAAGGGATTTTCAACTGAAGAGAGATAAAGTCGACTTTCCTTAAAAACATTATTTTGGTCTCTTATGTACATAAAGAGAGGAAAATGAAATTAAAACTTGTAATTTATAGAAATAACCATAGGTGAATAAAATTTATGAGTTTTATGAGTGATATATCATAATATTTCTCCATCAAAAACTTAATCATAAACAACCTTATAAACAATGAGATTGTAACTAAAACCCTTACCACTTTGGTTTTTTTTGAATCATAATAACCATGAAAGAAAGTACCTTATATGGATATTTATATTCCAAAATTTTCATTATAATAATCAAAAAATAAATTCATGGGTGGTATATACTACACACAAAAGAATCAAGTGGTGAATATGGAATGTGTCCCACAAAAATTAGAGTGAGATAAAAGTATATTACCTCACGTACAAATTCCTTTATACGTGTTTGAACCTCATTTGTAATAAATATAAATTTATTATAAATATATTATATAACCATAATAATATATATATCATACCACATATTATTTTCTTATAACCCTTTACCACCCATTTACTAACAATTCTTTATTAAATCCACTGTTTCAGGTGATAACTACCTCATTTTTCGTATATATTTTGGCATGATAATTTTATTCCTTTAAATTTAATTATGGTTATATCATATCCAAAATGTTAATCATGATATAAATATATTATAAATTCACTATTTACATATTTATTGTCATCCATAAAATTTATAGATAGTAAATCAATTACACTATTCGTGGAGACGGTAGGGCGTATATACACATGAACGTTGTTTCCATTTTTTCAACGGAAGGAATGAAAGAAATTTAAATAATAAATAAACTTTATAAAATTATTATTATATCATATAATTAATATATGTTCATCAAATCATTTTTTATTACCATCCATGTAAAAATAAAATGAAAAATTAATCACATCACTTCGTGGAGGTGGTCTTCCACACGTATGCACGAAGCACATTATTGTTTTCCAAAAAATTAGAAAGTAAGAAGGTATATGTGATATTATAATTACATAAGTATAATTATTATATAAAATAAATCCTTATATCCAACCCCAAGAGGTGGTTATGGAAAACTAATTACACTAGTTCGTGAGGTGGTAGTTCGCTATACACACAAGAGAAAATTTCATTTCCCATTTCATGGATGAGGAGATGATAATAGATTATGAAATCAACATAATAATTTCTCAATATATGGTAGATATTAGTGTTATTAGATTTTAATTATTAATACATGAATTAATGTGGTAAGTGAATAAGTAAAAAAGAAATCTCTTAGTGAAGCCAATTACCTTTTCTTAGAAAAACCTCTTTTGGATCTCTTATTAAAGACTATAGGGTTGGTATTTTGGAAAGAAAAAAAAGCTATATAACATTTATAAGGATTTTGTAGAGACAGTTTGGTAGGTTCTTGTCAAGAAATATCACTTAATAGTTGTAAAGAAGTTAGGGGATATATGGCCATTTATAATTAAGGAGGAGTGATATTTTTTGTAAATTCCCAAATCTATTCAATAATGGGAAGTCACTCTCAACCAAAGTGTCTATAAAATTTATAAATAATAAAGTTGTGGTATGATATGTTTGATCCACAACTCCACCTAAAAAAGAATTTTTTTTCAAACATGTTATTCCCTTACCCTTTAATTTTACCTATTTTTACCATTTTAGTTTTCACCAAAATGACTAGTTTTTTTTATTTATTTACCTAGATAATTTATCCTTTAAGCATAAAAATAAATGATCCTTATTAGATAATTTTTTACCAATAATTATAAATATGAAATAAAATTCATATGTGTGTGGAAAATTAATTCTATCATAGGCCCATGTAATGCACAAAACCCAGTTTTAACCGTAACGACAATAATTTTTTTTAATGTTTTCAATTTTAATTATGAAAAAGATTAATTTGAACTTATTAAATAATATTAATTATTTTTATTTGAAATATGAAATATATTTTAATAAATTCAATCCACACAAGTATTAGTTTTTAATTTAAAATTAAACCCGCAAGCGTGATGAAAATGCAGTTTTCCAAAGAAAAGTTTCATCTATGTAATCAACATAGAGAAGATGAAAATTATTTATTTCTTTCCTATGCCCTTGAAACTACTATTTGGAACTATATTTTTGACATTTTTTTATTATAGATGACCGATTATTGAATCTGTCAATGCTTACCTAAAACATTTTGTAGATATGGATAACTCCCAACAAATCAAGAATTTATTTCTTGCAGAAGTTGCAATGCTTCATAATGTGATCTGGTATGATAGAAATGAAATTATTCACAATAATTTCTTACTTAATATTAATGCAGGTTGGATGCGAATCCTCAATACTATTTGTGAGGATGCTTTGATCAAGAAGGTATTCTGCAACAATACAACAAAAGACTTTATGATTCTATGGTGGATTCAGGTTGATGGTATTTATCACTATCCAAGACAAACATTTGAGTTTTTCTAGAAACTTCCATTCTTTGGATGGATTAAAGTGAATGTGGATAGTGATTCTAAAGGAAATCCTAGCCCTACGAGATGTGGTAGAATCTATAGGGATCACCTTGGTCTGATCCTAGGGTGCTTCCTTGTAAGTTGTGGGATTGCCGCATCTTTGGAGGATAAAATGATGAGTGTGATTCATGCTATTTATTTCTCTAAACACCAGGGTTGGAACAACATATGGATTGAAAGTGATTTGAATACCATAGTGAAAGTGATTTGAAATGGTGTGATTCATCTGGCTTGGCCCACTACTATACATTGGATGGAATGTCTCTGTTTTCTCTACGACATCAATCATATTACCACTCATATCTACTAGGAATCGAATATGGTTACAGATGGCCTTTCCAATAAAAAAGTAAATCCAGACATTACCTGGCTGGATGATCTACTTGATGACTTACTCTCCCTTTATGTGAAAGATTGTAATATGATCCCTTATTTTAGACTCATATAAACTCTTTTTATATAATAAATTGTGCTTTGGTCTTTTGGCCAAGGCATCAATTTATTTATTATTTTTTAAAATAGAAAATTTTAAATTCTTTAAATAAAAAGGCAGTTTCAATAAAAATCAGTAATTTTCACTATTCATTGAAAAATTACTCCTTTTAGAAAATTATCAAAAATTCAATATAATATAATTTTTAAATATTTATATGAAAAATTAAGTTTAATTTTTCAAATAAATTTTCTAAAATTATTAAAAATTAATTTAAAAAAATGCGCGACGAAACCAATTTTTTGGAAAATATAGTTCTTAGGCATAAAATTAGATTTATTCTTATCCCAGGCCTATAAAAATATTATATGAATGATAAAAAATTGATTTATTATATAATATATAAATTTAAATAAATAATTCACTAATAGTGATTAATTTTATTTATTAAGATAAAAACACATTACGTGCATAAAAACTATTTTTAGAAAAACAAGTATTTTTTACTTTCAAATGTTTTTTATTTTAATTTCTAATCAGTTGATAACCAAAAAATTTATTTTATTAAAGTTTAAACCATATAATTTTTATAATTTAGTTATTCCTATTTATACACACTGATTTAATGTCTAGTTTATAACTATCACTTTAAATAAAAATATTTTAATAGTATATCGTGGTTTATTTAAACTCGGTGTCGTGTGTAATGCAAGCTATCAAAGAAATTAATTTTTTTGAAAGAAATATTTTATGAAATACAATGGTGTTAAATTATAGTTTTGGGGCATGTTTTTTATGATATTTATTTAATATTCATCTCAAATAATATATATATATATATAATGCTTGGGTCACCTCAATTACTCATGGGGTAAACCATAGAGTAAAACCCAAACTCTTGATCTTGTAAAATATATTAATTGTACTAATTGAACTAGAATAAACTCTATTCCAATTAAATTATTATCAAGTAGAACATTCCACTGCATCGTTACCATCAAAATGAATCCCTATTCCATGGGAACCCATCAACACACCTCACTCCAAGAAACATCCATTAAATGAATTCCTGCAATGAAGGACCCACACCATGTTGAGAAGTACTATATTTCTCAAGGGAGTACCATTCCCATAGATGGGGGGACTACACTCTATCCCATGGGGGATTTCCTGATCACATTTTACACTTGAGGGAAATCCATTCCCTATCAATATCACAACAACCAAGGGAGTCACTTACCTTAATACCTAATTCTTAAGACATGTTCCCTGACCCTTGTAAGATTGAAAAATCCAACATCATATATGGGGAACCCACACCTCATCATGATGTAACAAATGAAATAGATCCTAATATTACATCACATTATCTCTACCTCATGGTCTCTACAAGATATAAAATGTTGAAAAGAGAATGTTAATATCACTCCTAGAAAGAGGCTCACTCTATATCATTCTCATAGTATCTCCAAGATTATGGTAAATGAAAGGAAATTAATCTTATATATTTTCTAAGTTTCTATCTAAAACTAAAGAATATAGGAAATAAATAGATAATAAATTACCTTTTATGATTTTTCACATGATTCCTACCAAAGGATTACATAGAAGGAGTCAAAATTATATAAGTTTTTGGTTGATCCATGATTCACCTCCACATTCCTTGTTTCTATATGGAAACCCAAGATAAACTTTCTTAATCCCATGTAAAAAAATAGATTACTTGTGCTTTGGGTCTATGGGGGATCACCAAGCTCCATAGTGAATGTGTGAGACCCACACCTTATCATCAATATATTAATAAGGTAGTATCTAACCCTGTGTATCATCCAATCATCTCACCCAAACATATTCATCAGTCTTAAAGAGATAAAAAATTCAATCTATCCAAAAAAACTCATCAATAGACTATAATATTGAAAGGTATTTCACCATCATGTTTTATGCGGAATAAAAACTTAGTATAAGCTATTTACTTGTATAATTTCAACAAATACTAAAAGGTGGGAAAACCCCTAAAAATACAAGTACCGAGTATCATTATGGTTAATAAAACTATTTAGTGGTATTAAATAAAATTTTAAGTGTTAACTAATTCCTAGAAACTCTCATGCATTAATGTGTGACAAATTATGCCTCTCCACCCATGATTTTCATTTTTAATGTAGAGTTTCATATACCAATGTGTTTGGGGTTAATGACATGCTCTAATATGTTCATATGGATTTCACGTTAAACATATTTGTGTTAGGGATATGATCTTTCCACTCTTTTAGTGTTATTGTAGAAAAGCTTAAGGGTTAACCAATTATTGAGAACTTTCATGCTTGAAAACGAGACAAAGTGTATCTCTCTTCCCAGGAGCTCTATTATTGATGAAAATAGTTTCATAGCCTAAGGGTTGGGAAAATATGGTGCTTTGATAAGTTCATATAATTTTCACATTAAAATCATTGATATGATTAATAAAATCCCACTACTCTTAACAATGATGTTAAAGAAAAAAATAAGGGCTAACCGATTCTTGGGAACTCTCATGCATGAATGTGTGATGAAGTGTGACTATCCTTGTAGGAGCTCCATTATTGGTGAAAATAGTTCCATATCCCAAATTGTTGGGCAAATATATTAATTTGATAGGTTCATTTATATGACATGTTCATTATGTTCATATGAAGGATATGATCCCACTACACCTTATAGTGGTATTATAGACACACTCGATAAATGAAAAATGAACAAGCTAAATGTTATAATATTTTATACACACCCAAATACATTATTTTGTTATTTTTTAAAAGCCACTTTATGGTTATGTGGTAACCTCACATCCAATGGATAAAAACCAAACAACCCAAATTAAAAAATTCAAATGCATGAAATAAAACTTCAAAATCCACAACCCAAATTTTAAATTCAAAATATACCCCCATCAACATTGATCCACCATAGGCGATGAGATATCGAGTAGTGAGCTACATCGATCTGTGCCCCCAGACAAAGTTCCTTGACATCATTAACACCATTATACTAGCAAGACCCACTAACCATCATCCACCAGATCTTGAAACCACCATATTAGAGTGAGCTCGCCACATAAAAGCATAAGAAACATCGACACAACACCATCATGAACAACACCGATGAACACCACCATAACTAATAATTAACAATACCACAAATCAGAACCCTCACTAAAAATCATCGAACAAATCAAACACATGATATAATGAACAAAAAAACCTTCACCACTTATTTGAGAAAGGAACACCAAATATAATCATGTAGAGTTTTTATGTGATATATATAATGTATGTTGAGACTAAATATAAAATCCTTTATTAAATATAAATTTTTTAGATTCCTTCCAATACGACTCACTTTCATCAATACCTTGATTGATCAAATAGATGTGTCATGCTTATCCAAACATTAATGATCTATCTTGTGTTAGTCGAAAAGGGTAACAATTTTCCTAATGTTAATGTTGGATAACACGTCACTAGGTAACAAAATCATATTGGAACTTAGAGGTATAGTGTTTAGAATATTCATGAGATGAACTGGGAAAGATGTTTTCCACAAAATAATCTAAGTGTTGTATTAGATATAATTAAAAATAGTTGTTTTCCTAAATATATATTCCCTAAGATACCATCTTAGTCAAAATATGGATTTTATACCACTAAATCTATAGTTTTGAGGGTAATTAATTTAGTGGGAGTATATTAAATATTGAAAAATAATATATATGATAGTAATAAAAACACATATTTTATTATAGATAATTTTATAATTAAAAAAAATTAAATTTATCAATGAGATTAGTCTTTTAGATGGAAAAAAATTAATGGTAATAATTTCATTGATTAGTATCATAATTTGAGAAATGTTCTCAAACACATGGAGAAATTATATATTCTAGAGAAACGAATTCCATATTAGAAATTTTATTACACCTTAAAAGATGGAAAAAATGATTATGAAAGGTATTAAAAGCATTCATATGAAACATATGTCTTATGATACCAACCATCATTTCAAATATTCAGAAGCTATATAAAGATATGGAATCATTCAATTTGATTTAATGGATTGATAAGTGATCAAATATTAATAGGTGTGAATAACTATTTGTTATAGAGGTTTATATAACTCTTAATCATGGGAATTATATGTGCATCATATATTTATGCTAATTCAAAACTTCTCAAAGAATGGACGAAATTGATTAAGGTATAAGCGGACCTACATATTAGGATTGAAGAAAGAGTTATTTCATTAAACATGGAGATAATAAATTTACTTCTTACTAGTGAATTTTAATTATTTATATAATATTATTATCATTTACCATTAATAAATAGAAATTTTATTTCTATATCTTTCCTAGATAGGGCATGTTTTTTATTTTTAATAAATAAAAACTGTTGTTTTATTTATATTAATTAAATGTTTTATGGTTCTACTAAGATTATTAATAATTTATATATATTAGATCTTGAAAATACTATCTATAATATAAATAATAAAAAGGTAAATATTAATGATTTTAACTCCACTTATCTTTTTCATTATCTCCTAGGCCATATAAATAAGAATCACATCCAATGAATCTATAATGATATATTATTAGATTCAAATTATTATGAATTATTTAACATATGTGAATCACACTTATTATTCCAAATGATCGAATCAAATTTTAAGGGTAAAGTGAAATGAGATAATGATTTATTATATCTCATAAATACTAATGAATGTGGTCCTATAAGTAAAGTTGATCGAGGTGGTTTTTTGTACTTTATTACCTTTATTAATGACTTCAGTAGATATGGTCATGTATTTCCTATGAAATGTAAGTATGAATACTTTGATGTTTTCAAAGTGATGCAATACAGTATTGGGTGTAATATTCTTTTGAAAAATAGAAAAAATGTAAGTAATATAAATGAGGTAAATAGAAAGTAAAATAAGCACCCTAATTATAAAGATTCCATGAAGGTTTATCACTCATTTCATAAATATTACTTGTATTCACCAAATAACATCAATAACATAATAATACAAATTCTAGAAAAAAATTCATACTAACCAAATAGAGTACAAAGAAGGTGGTTATTTGTAACCAAATGAGAGATACATATGTAAAACTCCTAATACATAAAATTATAAAGCCTAATTTTTTTGACATTATTTTCTCTTATCCATGTATTTAGGGGATAACATTTCCACCAAAAAGAATTTGTATCACCAACCCAAGATTTTTAATATTCTGACCCTGACTTTGGAAAAAATTATCCCACTACTTTTGATTTTGTAGGATTCCTTGTTGCAAGTGGCTTTAAATTCATAAGATAATTTATGTGGGATATTTAATTTTACTTTTTTTGATTTAATAGGATTCATTAATGGACCATTTTTTCCTCTCATGAATGCATGTTGAGAATCCTATTAAAAATAAAAAATCAATCCTGGTAAAGCCTCGTTTATTCACATTGTTATTTCTCTTATCACTGGTCTATAAATTCCATCTAATGGGTCAAATGAATTAGTTTCAATTGGGTATTAAATCTATTATCCAATATGTGATCCATCATTTCTACATTTATAAAAAGGATTCATTCATGATTATGAAATGTCAAATAAAGAAATATATGTGTTATTAAAAGTCTCACTAACATTTCCATAGGAATTTGGAAGGTCAATATTGTATTCTTTATCGTTAATTCTCTCTAAGACATAGAATAGACCATATCCTCATGGTTTTAGTTTGTAATTTATTTAGGCTTCAAATATATTATTTATTATATATATTCAAACCCAATCACTAGGATTAAGAACCCTTGTTTTCTTTATTTTTATATTGGTTATTTCTTCTTTCAATTTTGGCTTTCACTTTGACATGTAACTCCCAAACTAATTTTTCAATTTCATCACCTAAAATATCTACAACCTCATTAGTAGATGATTATTAAATATCTAATAAATTTATTAGGTTAAATCCATATACAATCTCAAATGATGAGAATTGAGTAGTGTAATTCAAAACTCAATTATATACAAAATCTATGTGTGGAAAACATTTTTCATGATTTTCTATATTTTTAGACTATTTCATGCAAGAGGATATAAATATTAATATTCACCACTCTAGTATTTAATTGGTGTGATCCACTCTTGAATTTATTTGAAATTTTCTTCATTTACATGGATCCCTTCATCCCCAAAAATATAACCAATAAACACAATAGAATCCATGAAAATTATCATTTTTAAATATTTTTATAAAGTTTATTTTTAAGATTTTTACACACCAAACACAAGTTCTCAACATGGTCATCTAAGGCCCAATTATATACCAATATATAATTAATACACACAAAAATGAATTTTATAATTAAATAATGAAGTAAATATTTCATTAATATCATGAATGTACTTAGTGTATTGGTAAAATAAAATAGAATAACTAAAAAATCATATAGACCAAACTTAGTTTTAAAATTAATTTTATATTTATCTTCTGATTTCATTTCATTTTGGTGGTAACCACTTTTAAGATTAATTTTTGAAAATAAAGCAACCCCATGTAACTCATCAATCATTTTATAAAGTCATTGGATGAGATAATTATACTTAACTATTATTTTGTTAATTTCATGAAAATCCACACACATTATCCATTTTATATCTTTTGGGGTACTAGGATCATGATAATAATGCATGAAATCATGCTTTTTTGACAAATTATTTCCACATGAGTTCTTAAACTTTTTAGTGGATCTCTCTAGTTTACTCTATATTAGCTCTATATAATGGCCCGTTGGGTATCATAACTCTATGTATAAAGTCAATTAAATTATAAATACCTCTAAAAGGGAGAAACCCATCAAGTGTTTCATAAGAAAAAAATCTCCATATTCCTACAGTAATGAGAGAACATAATAGGAAATTGAATGAAGAGGTTCATTAGTTGCAAGGAAAATATACTTACTAATGAGTAAGAAAATTTTATCACTCAATAAATCTATCTTTAACTCATTTTTTTAAAGAAAACTCACTTTTATTTCTTTATTCTTTAAAAACTCTTGAATTTTATCTTTCATAACACTATTTTGTTTATATTTGAACCCCTCTTAATTTTTTTCTTAACTTAAGACAATCTTTTTTTCCACTCTCATTTTTATATTTCCTATAATATTTTTCATCATTTAATTAAGATATTTTATTCTTTTTCAATTATTAATTGGTATTTATTTGATTGAATGGTACTTATTTATGTCAATACAATATGTTTACCACTAAAATAAATATAAAAATAGTTATCATAACCATCATACATCACCCTCCTATTAACTCCCAAGTAGAAAAATGTCTAGCTTGTATTGAAGCAATGTAAAAAATAACCACATCATGATATTTTATAATGAAAAACTAAACTATGGCCTATTATGTGAATCTCAATTCTCCATTATCATTCAAAAATTATAACCTATAGGTCCTAGTATATTAAGAGTGGAAAAAATAAACTTCACTATTAATATGACACTAGAAACATTATTAAAAATCCGAATATCAATGGTCATGCTATGTACCTTTTCCTTTATATGGAATGTTGTATGAAAAATGTTATCATACTAATACTCACCATGATTACCTTTCATATAAATATTTAAATATATTCTTTCCACTAATTCATCTCATGAACCAATTCTTCAACTTTCACATCATTGCATTCCTCCAATGATTTAATTTCATATTCACTATGTATTTCACACAAAATTTCACCATTATCCAAAATAATAATTATCTTATAATTAGGGAATTGATATGAAATATTTTGTTACTTAAAACAAAAAATATCCTGATATTTAGAGGGGAATTTAACATCAATTTTACCTTTATAATAAAAAGAAATGTTTTTCTCCTTTTATCTTTGTTTTGAAGAAGATTTAAAATCACTTAGTTTTGACTCATCCAATTTAGATGTTGATTTGGAATCTTTCCAATTATATATCCAATAATTGGGAGAACTTGATTGATTTATTTAGGTTTACAATTTCCTCTCTACCATTACCACCATGTATAGAAACTCCTCTAAGTAAACATATGTTTGTAATGCCAATGTATATCTAATAACTGGATTTAATCCATTTATAAACTTTTCCATTGTATCTTCTCAACACTCTAAATTTTGTCTAATCATTGTTATCTCTATTTCCTTGAAGTAATCCTCCACACATAAGGAACCTTACACAATATGGTGTAACTTTAAAAGTAAATATCTATAATAATTACTAGATATATACATTTCTTGCATTAAAATACTCATATCTCCCCATGTTCAAATTGGAATCGTCCCAATATATAATCGACTTAATTGGAATTTTTCTCACCGAATACTTGCATATACATTGAACTTAATCCATGCCAACTTTACCTTTCTCTCCTCTAAGTAGTTGTTAATTCCAAACACATGTTCAATATTTCTCTCCCATTCCATGTATAGTTCTGGATTATTCTTCCATTGAAAGGATTCAAGTTTCATTTTGATTCATCCCAAGTCATTTTTACTTCTAGTAGCATTTTGACCTTTCCAATTGGATGTCTCTTCAAAATCAGAGTACGAATCACCCCTTCTTCTAAATCTTTCCTTTATGGGGATTTTGAAGTCAAAGATGAATAAAAGTCATAAAACCTAGAATTACACCCTATAAGCAAGTCAAAAATATATTTCACAAATAATTTAAGACTAATTTTACTTTTCTATCCCTCACTCATCATTTTTTAATACCCCTCAAAGATGTATTGACAGGTTCTATCTCTCTCTCTATTTTTTCCACAAAAATTATATCTCAAAAAGTATTCCTCACTCATTTATGGAAAATAATTTTAGTTCATACAAGTTATTTTAAATAGAATCAAGTGACATAAATCAAAAAGAGCATGAAAATATTTAAAAATTAGAAAATTTTAAAGGGTTTGAATTTAGAGTATTCAAAAAATATGGGAGGTATAATAGAGGGAAGGAAAATAAATTTTGTAGTGAAGGAGAAAAGATATAGTACATGAAAATTCAATTAAATATGATACTAATTTAGGGAATTTAATTTTTTAAAAGAGATTTTTTTTGTGTATTTTTTCCAATTAATATAATCAATAAATTAGTTTTAAGGATTTTACATTCCTAGTGTTCAAGTAAAAAAATCTGAATATATCACAATTCACTAAACTGATTATAATGATTTAAATTTTTAATAGAAAATCAATTTATAAAATCTCACCATGATTATATATTTTAAAATAAGAACATAAAACTTGATTTAAATACATCTTGATGATAGTTATAATTCACAAGAGTGAATATATTGCCTAAATTAAATCATCTGTATCTCTAAAAATATGAGTCAAATTTCTATGTTTCCAAAAAAGTTGGGATTTAGAACAAGAAAATTGAAATATCATATATAAAAAAAATTGAATAAAAAGTGGAGAAAATGGAATAAGAAAAATGTGTATATAATTAGTGATGGATGAAAATAAACGAAAATGATGATTATGTAATAAATGGGAAATAAATTTATCTATTTTCTATTTTGAGCTACGATACCAAATGATGAAATACTGTATTAGGTATGGTATTTATTCAAAAAACATAGAAAAAAAAAGTAATGGAAATTAGATAAATGGAAAGTAAAATAATTGAATATGGGAATTTATATGGGAAGTGGGGGGGGTGATCAATTAGGACCCCAAGTTTCCCCTAAAACCCTAATTTTAATAATTCCACAAGAAGTGAATCACTCCTTTGATAAGTATTACTTTCATTGAACTAGGAAAACAAGGATCACAAGCATATAAATTATAGAAAAATGGTAAAAAAATTTAGTAACAAACTAGAGTATAAGTAAGGTGGATATTTATATCCAAAGTAAAGAAAGATATGTCAAACACCTAATACAGAAAAGTCTAAATACTAATAAAACCTTTTTGGATTCAGTTTCTCCCCTTGAGGATTTAGGGCTTCGACCCAATTTGTTGTTTGGTCCTTTATTTCACATAGTTTTTTCTTAATATATGAAGGTGATCCCATTAATATCTGATTTTCCTTATCAGTTTTCCATTTTCTCACATCATTACCTCCTTAGATCGGCTTTAAGCCATCAATTTTGGTTCTTCATGGGTGCTCGTGCCTGTATAGATCCCAACCCAGAGTGGAGTTTCTACTTCTGGGTGACCCCAGATACCTTCATTTGTGATTCCCACTTTCCCCATTGGTAGTATTTTATTCCAAAGTGTGATTGAATTACCTTCGATGTCTTTGAGGAATTTGTCTTGACAATTGTGCTCAGATATTTGGGTTAATAGTTGTAACGACCCAAACTATTATGAATAAAGTTAAATTTCTTTTAATGTCTTATGGTATAGAAAACACATGAATTAATTTTATTTTATTATATCAAATTATATTTAAATGATCATTAAGTATCCTTATCATTGATAATATAGCCGTTGAATAATGATCACATGACTAGTATAAATATAGGGTTTTAACAAATCCGTTGGACATAGATAAAGGTAGTAATGGCCTCAACCAGTAGAATCATATTCTATGAATCCCATTTATCAAAGATTAAAAGGTATATAGAATTTCAAGGATTTTGACTAGACCAACCCCAATCCTAGATCCAACAACTTAATCATGAGCGAAACCATTTACGGGAGAAGTTCAAGCTCCTCGAGATCACGACCCAAACCATGTTCACCGAATAGCCCCATGAAATCCCCACCACTACACAACGTACTCTTAGGGTTTATGTTGGTGGAATAAATAGATATGTACCAAGACCATAGCATTATTATTATGTGCATTAATTTTGTATAGAATAATGAATATACTTTCATTCTATTATTGTTACTTTGTAAATGATTATTAAAGCACAAATAGTATTTTTGTTGAATATTAAAATTTAATTAAGAAATATATTTTGATGAATTAATGTATTTTTTAAATAAATAATATTTTAATAAAATATTATTATTAAATTAATTTTATTAAATATAAATGATCGTATAATTTTTTTGAAGTCAATTGTAATTTTTATTAAGGTTTGAATTTTTTTTATCCAAACCCGTCAATTTTCAATAAATTTAGGTTTTTATTTTAAAAGGTAAAATTCACATATTTAGAAAATTATTTAGATAAAATTAATATTATTTTTGGAATCAGGACATCAAAATTATCCAATAGTGAATTTTTCATAATTTTCTGAGATAGTTGAATTTTTGGGTAAACATTAAATACCGTATAAATATATAATGTGTTTTAAGAAATTTTAATGACCCAATAGTGATATAATAAAATATCATAAAAGATATATTCAGAAAAATTTATGTTTTACTTTAAAATAGTATAATTTTAGGTTTATTTGATTTATTTTATAAAGCCTTAGTGAATCTTTCAAGAAATATAAAATATTTTAAGATTTTAAAATCATTTCCTTGAAAGTGTGACACACCTATACATAATAAAGGAACATATTTTAATATATTATTCCCTTATCATTATAATATAATGTATACCACTCCCATTTTCAAGAAACCATGGTAAAAAACCATGGGATGGTTTGTGGTTTTGAACATTTTAGTGTGTAGGGTCCAAAACCAAAATAATAAAGAATTCCCCCACTTTTATAATATAAACCCACCCAAGAACCCATTACTCTCCACTCAATATATTTTAAGATCGACCAACCTATTCTCCCTACTCCCCAGAGTCCTACCAAGGTGCCTCTAAGCTCCTAAGAAGCCTCTCCCAAGCCTTTGGTATCACACATCCAAGTAAGGGATCCTCACCTTTCTATCTTCCTTTTAATTCAAGAACCTTGTTTGAAATTATTCATTTTAATTTAAATTGGTTATATTTTAATCTTTTTATAATCAATTAACTAATTTTAATTTTATGTTATTTCAATGAGGGATATTTTATCCTTCCCCATTTATACCCATACCTACGCCGTTACTATGCCAAAATTTCATAAGAGATTTCTCTCTTCTCATTTCCATTTCATGCACTTCATTTGTATTATGAATCTTAAATTAAATTTCATATGTTGGGATATTATTTTCCATGATACCCTCACTATACATTTCATGTATAAATTATGAGATACTGCCTTTTCTCTCATCTACCCATTTTATGAATTTCTATATGATGTCGTTATGCTGCCGAAATTGCACCATGATTTTCAATGACAAAATCATCATGTAGTGAATACCATACCCATTCCTATATAAAAGGTATTCAACTTTATGAACATATACCTATTTATTGATGAATTACATGTATTTACTCCACATTCCTTGATTTTTTAATAAATGATGATGTTGAATGAATCGATGTTATATGATCTATGTGGCAAACTTTAGAATGAGATTGAAATGATTATGAAGGGTGCATCCTGATAGAGCTCCAATACATTGGGTAATGTTTAGTATCATGATACATAATTTTGGGATATGGGTTTACCTTATTCCTTTATTATAATTTTTCCCCATGTTGGGATATGGGTTTACCTAATTCCTTTATGTTAATGATAGAGTGTTTTAAGTGGTTTCCACATTTACATATTATCACGCTGTATCATGTTCATGTTTCACTTATGATCCATTGATATGTCTATTGCCTAAAATGTATTATATTCATCATGTTATGACTTTTTTACTCCCTTAATGGGCTTTATATCTCACCTTTTTCTTATTTATGCCCTCAGGTTATCCCATGCAATGCTAAGTATGAAGGAATGTTGTGGTCTTGTAAAAGAAGTTTTCAATAAAGATGTGTATTTTATGTTTTAAGTTATTATGTAATGTTTCTAAGACCCAAAGACACTAAACATATCAATATTTTGGGTTTTATTAAGTGAAATTATATGTAATAAATCATGTTTAAGTGTGTAATAAAGACAAAGGTTGTTATATTTGGTATTAGAGGATAGTTTTAGTTATTTTTTGGGATTAGGATTAGAAAAATCTTATGAAAGTATTAGGGATAATAATAAGTATTATAAAAGAATCCCTAAATTTTGGTGTGTATAGGGTAAGTGTTTCAACAAGAAAATACACCCCCGTCTAGATACAAACAAGTATAGGTGGCTCTGGCACAAATGTATCTAGGGTTAAAACCTGAAAACACCGCTTTGAGCTAGACTCAAATGGGAATTGGTGCATGAAAATGGGCCTTAATGCACTCTTGGTTTATCACTCCCAGGTGATATGCTTCGGTAAATTCATAATCTTAGTACAAACCATTATTTATAGAACATACCCCCCTAAGAATATACGTTAGTAATTAGATCATTGATAACTTAGATTGAAGCTTAGAAATTCATAAGTTAAGAAGATAAATGTAATTTATAAGTTATCCCCCATTAGATTACCCTTTATGTGTTTAATAGTTTAAAATATTTACCCCAAAATTTTCATTTTATTCTAGACAATGCCCAGTAATAGGAGGAATTAGGCTAACAAGTGATGTGAATATCAATGTGATGAATGCTCTTATGAGATGCCCAATCCGATGGGAGTGGGAATCACAAACTTTGTCACAATACTCTCTCAGATAACTAATGTTTTGTATATAAACTTAAATCAAGAGGAGCTTCCAACCACCCCCCTATGAAAGAACAAGTTGCAATGAAGAGCTTCATGAGACAAATGCCTCATACTTTCAATGGATCATCTGATACCTCAGTCACCGATCAAGGGATCAACTCCATTGATAAGATCTTCTCCATCATTCAATGTTCCGAACAAGAGATATTTATTATGGATACTTATCATATGGAGGGTGAAGCTGATCAATGGTGGACATTGATCAAAAATAAAAATACTAAGGAAGATATCGAGGCAATTGGATGGAAGGATTTTTGGAAAATGTTTTTTAAAAAATATTTTCCACACACCCTCCATCTTAAGATTGAAATAGATTTCCTTGAACTAAAGCAAAAGTATGATGAATCTATTTAGGAAAACCTAACCATAATTTCATTATATGCCTATGTTTTTGTTTTTACCCCTGAATGCAAGGTTGACTGCTTATTTGGAGGGATAAAACATAACCTATAGAAGGCCCTGACAATCCGCGACTTTGAAATTTATGAGAAGATTGTCCGATGTGCCCTTAAAGTTATGATGAAGATCAGAGAATATTTAGGGTATCATGGGGATAAGAAGAGGAAAGTGGAAATTAATTATGGAGGTTTTATGGATAAATTCAACTGTGCTAAAAAATTCCATCACCCTGCTTATCAAATGTGTGTAAAGAAGCACCCTAGAAATTTCCTAAAGGGGATAAGGAAGTGCTTTAGATGTGTGAAGGAAGGGAACCTAGCCAGTGATTGATGGAAATAAAAACCTAATATTACTATAGAGGAAAGGAATGCTTCATTCGATCCCCAATGCATTGTTCATTGCTATAACTATAAAGAACCCTAAAACTTTGCGAACCAGTTCCCTAAGCCAAGGGGTTTTGGAGGTAACCAACAACTTCCAAGGTAGCAAGGGAGAGATTTTTTCATCACTACTTCTAAAGTGAATCCTAGATACAAAGTGGTGATAGGTACGCTAGTTATTCATTCAAGAATAGCGAACAAAATTTTTTAGTATGGTTCTATAGATTATTTTATATCCTAAAATTTTATCTGAACAATCCAAACACCACCACAAAGCATGGGAGTAGAGATTTCGGTGAAAATGTTAATTGGGGTTATTATATAATCCCATGCATATGACTCCACCCCTATAATAATTTTCAGATTAAACTTTTTAAAGAACCTTATCATACTTCACTTGGTGGAATTTGATTCAATTATTATCATAGATTGGCTTTCCCTATACAGAGACAACATTAATTTCCACGAGTGGGAAATCACTCTCCATATGGTGAATCGACCCCCGATTCTATACAAGTGCATGGAGGAGGATGAATATTCCTTAGAAAAATAATCTCAAGAATGGATATTTCTTCCCAATGAACATGCATATATTTCTCAGATTATTGAGTCTAAGGAAGGAACCATCCTCAAAGATATGCCTATTGTGAGAGAATTTTCCGATGTGTTTCCTGAGGAATTTCCTGGTCTTCCTCCTAGAAGAGATGTTGAATTATTGATTGATCTTATACCTGGGGAATTGCCAATATCCAAGACTCTACATATAATGGACGTTGTGGAACTTGATGAGATAAAGAAACAACTATAGGAAAATCTAGATAAAGGGTTTATATGGCCAAGTGCTTCACCATGAGCTTAAATGGTCCTCTTCAACAAGAATAAGGATGGGTTAATGTTCCTTTTCATTGATTATTGTAAGCTCAACAAAATCATGATAAAGAACAAGTATCCTTTTACATGAATTGATGAATTATTCGATCAACTACATGGATCATAATACTTCTCCAAGGTGGATCTATAGTTGGGATATTACCAAGTATGGGTGAAGAAGGAGGATATCCCCAAGACTACTTTTCATACAAGGTACGTGCACTATAAATTCAAAGTAATTCCTTTCAGACTCACTAGTTCTGAAGAAATATTTATATACTTAATGAATAGAGTCTTTAGATATTACCTTAAAAAAATTGTGGTAGTCTTTATTGACAGTATTCTAATATACTTCAAAACCACAGAGGAGCACATGGAGTATCTGAGCACTATGCTAAAGACCTTGCAAAAGGAGAATATCTATGAAAATTACAGAAAGTGTGAGTTATGGTTTAAGGAAGTCTCATTATTGGGGAATATCATCACAAGAAATGTGATATCTATGTATCCTTCAAAAAAAAGAAAATGATGGATGTATGAGGCCGATGTCTGTGATGGATATTCATAGATTCCTGGGGTTAGCGGGATATTATCACTTATTTGTGAGAAATTTATCATGATTGTAAAACCATATTACCAAGATAACTCAAAAGGGGGTCAAGTTTTCTTGGAATGATGAATGTGAAGAAGATTCATGGAGTTGAAGAAGAAGATTATCAATCCCCCTATGCTCACACTACCCACAAGTGGGGTGTTTTTTGTAATCTTCAGCGATACTTTGAAGAAGGGAATGAGCTGTGTGTTTATGTATAATGAAAAATTCATTGCCAATGCCTCAAGACAGTTGAAAATACATGAAAAAAAATATCCTGCACATGATATGTAGTTGACATATGTAATCTTTGCATTTAAAATCTGGAAAAATTATCTCTTTGGGGAAAAGTGTGAAATATATACAGATCATAAAAATTTCAAATATATATTCACACAAAAAGAGATAAATAGGCACCAATGAAGATGGTTAGATCTCATCAAGGATTATGACTGCTCAATTCATTACCACCTTGAGAAAGGGAACAAGTTGGTAGATGCTCTAAGTAGAAAGGACCCAACAATTCTATCATTGATGATAATTGAAAAGGATACAATCTTCTTAGATTTGATGAATATGGAAAAGGGAATCATAAAGAAGGGAACATCATAAATCCTTTCAAAAATTATTTCTTAACTGTCTCTTTTTGAAAGGTTAAAGGATGCTCAAAAAGATGATGTGGGAATTCAGAAGAAAGTGGAAACTATCAGAAAAGGGAAATCCTCAGATTTCAATGTTAATGAAGAAGGAATTATGATATTTGGGTCAAGAATATGTGTTATAAAAAATCCAGAGTTAAAGAAATAACTTTTGGATGATGAACATAGTTTATATTTCTCTATTCACCCAGAAAACACGAAGATGTAACGAGATCTCTGAGAGCACTATTGGTGGGATAAGATGAAGAAGGAGATTCCTAAATATACATCAAAGTACCTGGTATGTTAGCAAGTGAAGTATGAGAGGAAAAATTCTATGGGGATGATGCAACTATTACGTATACCAACATGGAAATGAGAAAACATCACTATAGACTTTGTAACTAGACTTCCGAAGACATCCAAAGGAAACAATGCTATCTGGGTTTTTGTGGATCATCTTAAAAAGTTTGGCACTTCATTGCAATTCGAGAGGATTTATCATTAAATCAACTGGAAGAAATATACATCAAAGAAGTGATAAGGCTACATAGAGTACGACAATCAATTGTGTCTTATTGAGATCCAAGATTGACCTCTATGTTCTAGAAGAGTCTCCAATATGCTCTAAACACTGAGTTGAAATTTAGCACGACATATCACCCTCAAAATAATTTCCAATCTAAGTGGACTATCTAGAAACTTGAAGACATTTTTAGGGCTTACACAATGGACTTAAAAGGTGGATGAGACCAACATCTTTCTTTGGTGGAGTTCTCATAAAACAATAGTTTCTTATCAAGCATCCAAATGGATCCTTATAAAGGCCTTTATGAGAATAGGTTAAGAACACTGGAATGTTGGGATGAATTTGGGGAATGAAAATTTCTAGGTCCAAAAATGGTCGAAGAAATGGTGGAGAAGGTTAAGACCATCCAGTAGCACATAAAAGCTACCCAGAGTCAACAAAAGAGCTATGATGACAATCATAGATGAAACCTAGAGTTTAATATTAGATACATGGTATTTTTCTATATATCTCCATGGAATAGAGTTATGAGATTTGGGAAGAAGGGAAATTTTAGTTGAAGGTACATCAACCCTTTTGAGATCCTTGATCGCATCGGGGTAGTAACCTATTGACTAGAACTCCCACTGAACCTGTCTCAAGTACATGATGTATTCCATGTATCACTCTTAAGGAAAGAAATACCATACCCATCACATGTACTCAATACAGAGGTGGTACCATGGGACAATGACCTCTCCTATGAGGAGAAGACAGTGAATATCTTATATTGTAGAGAAAAATTTCTACAGAATAAGATAACGCCTCTCATAAAAGTGTTGTGGAGAAACAAAAAATTTTAAGAAGCGACGTGGGAACTGGAGGAAGTTATGAAGCAGAGTTACCCTCATCAATTTTAGTTTTGTAAAAGGAAATTTAGAGGGTGAAATTTCTTAAGGGGGGAAGGTTGTAATGACCCAAACTGTTATGAATAAAATTCCACCTATTTTAATGTCTTAGGGATATAGAAAACAAATTCACTCCTTTTGTTTTATTATATCCAATTATATTTAAATGACCATTAAGTATCTTTACCGTTGATAATAAATCTGTTGAATAGTTATCACAAGACTAGTATAAATATAGGGTTTTAACAAATACTTTTGGCATATAAAAAGTAAGTGAGGGCCTCAAACAATAGAATCATACCCTATGAAGCCCATTTATTGGAGCTTCTGAGGGAGATATCATTTTTGGGATTTTACCTAAACCTATCCCAAGTTGATATCCAAAAAATTAATTATGAGCGAAACCGTTTACAGGAGAAGTTCAAGCTCATCGAGATCACAACCAAAACCATGTTCACTGAACGACCCCATGAAAGCACCACCACCACAAACCTTACTCTTAGGGAACATGCTGGTGTAATAGAGGTATATGTAACAAGACCACAGTATTTTGATTATGTGAATTATTTTTTTATAGAATAATTAATATACTATTATTCTATTATTATTACTTTGTAAATGCTTCTTAAAGCACAAATAATATTTTTGGTTAATATTCAAATTTAATTAAGAAATATATTTTTATGAATTAATGTATTTTTAAATTAAATAATATTTTAATAAAATATTATTATTAAATTAATTTTATTAAATATAAATGATCGTATACTTTTTATGATGTCAACTGTAATTTTTATTAAGGTTTGAAAACTGTATTTATTAAAACCCATAAATTTTCAATAAATATCGGTTTTTTATTTTAAAAGTGAAAATTCACTTATTTATAAAATTATTTAGATAAAATTAATATTATTTTTGGAATCATGACATCAAAATTATTCAATGGTGAATTTTTCATAATTTTCTGAGACAGTCAAATTTTTGGATAAAAATTAAATATCATATAAATATATAATGTGTTTTATGACATCATAATGACCTAATAGTGATATAATAAAATATTATAAAAGGTTTATTCATAAAAATATATGTTTTCATTTAATATAATATAATTTTAGGTTTATTTTTTTTATTTTATAAAGCCTTAGTGAATCCTCCAAGACATATAAAATATTTTAAGATTTTAAAATCATTTCCTTGAAAGTGTGACTCACATCCACATAAGAAAGGGAAATATTTTAATATATTTGGACATTATACTTTTAAAATAATATATAACACTTACCTTTTATAGAAACCATGGGAAAAACCATGACATGGTTTGTGGTTTTGAATGTTTTAGTGTGTAGGGTCCAAAACCAAAATAATAAAGAATTCCCCTACTATTCCTATATAAACCCACCCGAGCACCCATTAATATTCACTAAAACTCTTTGAATCTTGAAAAAACTCTACCACCTACTCCCTATAGTCCTCCCAAGGTTCCTCTATTCTCCTAAGAATCCTTTCCCAAGCCATTGGGATCACACATCCGAGTAAGGGATCATCACCTTTCTCTCTTCCTTTTAATTCAAGAACTTTGTTTTAAATTAGTCATTTTAATTTCATTTGGTTATATTGTAATAATTTTATAATAAATTACCTACTATAAATTTGATTTTATTTCAATGATGTATCATTTATCCTCCCCCATTTTGACCCTTACCTACACCATTACTATGCTGAAATTCTGTAAGGGATTTCTCTCTTGTCATTTCAATTTCAAGAACTTCATTTATATTATGCATCTTAAATTACATTTCATTTGTTGGGATATTATGTTACATGATACCATCACTATCCATTTCATGTATAAATTATTAGATACCCCCTATTCTCTCATCTACCCATTTTACGAATTTTCATATGATGTCATTATGCTGCCGAAATTGCACCGTGATTTCATGGAAAAAATCAGCGTATAGTGAATACCATACCCATTCCTCTATCAAGGGTATTCACCTTTATTCAAATATAATTATTTATTTATGAATTAAATGTATTTATTACACATTCCTTTATCTTAGAATAAATGATGATGTTGAATGAATCAATGTTATATGATCTATGTGGCACACTTAAGCATGAGATTGGAATGATTATGAAGGGTGAACCCTGATAGCGCTCCAATGTATTGGGTAATGTTTAGTATCACGATACATAATTTTGGGATAGTGGTTTACTTGATTCCTTTATAGGACTTTTTCCACCATGTTGGAATAGGTTTTTACCCAAATCCTTTATGTTAATGATGCAATGTTTTAAGTTGTTACCACATTTCCATGTTATCATGCTATATCATGTTCATGTTTCTATTATGATCAATTGATATGTCTATTGCCTAACATGTAATGTATTCCACATGTTATTCCTTGTTTACTCCCTTACTAGGCTTTAAATATCACCCTTTTCTTATGTATTCCCTCAGGTTATCCCATGAAATGCTAAGTATGAAGTAATGTTGGGGTCATGCTAAAAACGTTTTCAATAAAGATGTGTATTTCATGTTTTAAGTTGTTATGTAATGTTACTAAGCCCCAAATACACTAGAAATATTGATTTTCTATGTTTTATTAAGTTCAAGTTTATGTAATAAATCATGTTTAAGTGTTTAATAAAACTTGGTTCATTATAATTGTGGTTGTGGAAGTGATCCTCAAAAGGGATTCCAAGGTAGTGGTTCCTGGTGTTTGTTTGAACTTCAGTTTCTTCTCTCCTTATATGTTTTAGTTCTTCTTGTGGTGAAGCCTGGAGATGTTTCTTTGGGTCCTAGTGATGCTCCATAGCAGGTTTGGTACTTATAAACAATGGTTCTTTGTGCACTGAAGGGTTTGGTGTTGTGGTTCTGGAAGCTGTTCTTTGGGGATCGTTGGTTCATTTTCTCATTGCTACTCTTTCAAGTAGGTCCAAGTTAGTGTTTGAGATACCGGTGATTATTCTAGTTTGATGTTCAGTATGTCAAATTAGAGTTCAAATCAATCTGAGTGTTCTAAATTGGATTTTTGATAGTATTTTTTCTATTTATTAAGTGAAACTCATGGATGTTGATCTAAAGATTATTTTTCACTACTATACTTTGGAGTGTTCATTTATTGTTCATCTAAAGGATGGGATGTTTTCTATACACGATTTATGTTATTTTTAAGTCTTTATGGCGGTTTGAACTTTTTTATTACTTATGTTTAATGTTTAAATTGTGCTACTTGTTACTACTATATTTGAGTTGATGCCTGGATGTTGATGGATAAAGTACCCAGAGGTGTCAACAGTTCATCAAAGTGAATCCTAATTATAATTTCTTCTATTATATTTCTGCTTCATATTTTTTTTATTATGTAATTTTTGAAACTTCATTTTGAATTTGGTCATGATGATTTAATTTGATGAGTTGTGAAGGTTCTCACTAAACCCATAATGTGGTCTTTCTTGAAAATAAAAATATTGAATTATATGGACTTTAGTGAAATATATCCCACCACTTTTGACATTAGAGGATTCCTTGATTTAAGTGTCTTGAAATTCATAGGATCATTTGGGTGGTACATTTAAGTTAATTTTTATCCTTTTATATGAGCGACTAATGGAATATTTTTCCTACCCATGAATGCATGTTGGACCTCCTCTTGAAAGTTCAAAATTATGCCTTTTGAATCCTTTTATGTTTGGATTATTCTTTCTCATTTCATCGGTCCATCAATTATATCTAATGGGTCTAAAAAATTAGTGGGAATTTGGTCTTGATTCTCTTCTCCCTTATATGATCCATTATAGTTTATTCAAAAATGATGTATAAAATCAACTTGGAAAAAGTATTAAAACACTTTGATATGATAAAGTTATATAATATTTGAGTCAAGAATTTCATAACTGTATAAAATATTGTGGTATAGTATCATAAATCACTCCATTTGGTACACTATAGTTAAATGGTTTATCTAAAAGGATAAAAAAAATGATATTATGCATGATTCATCCAGATGTATCTTATAATGGATATATTCTCTAAAGAATAATGTATAAATGATATAAATTAACTTATAACATAGTGTACAATATAAGGATGTTGTATGATATGACATCCATGTAATAAAAGTAAAGTTTTATGGTTTCATGTGTATATTATTTCTTACAATATAGTGATATCATAAAACACTTTTTCCTAAACCTATCATACTATATGATATGGTTATATCAAAAGTTCATAGAGATTTATATTTTATGATTCAGATAGAATCCCTATCATTCATTTTGTTAGTCGAAAATTAAGTGTTAATGTTCAAAATATATTTATGATTCAACCCAAATTTACCATTTTTTAGGTTGAAATTCATGGATAATACCCCTACAAATTGGTCAATTCAATTTCATTTACTAAATGTTTAGTAGTTTATGATATTTTCAATCTTAATACAAAAATGGACTAAAAAATTGATTTTAATGATTAATTAGATAAATTAGGATTTAGTGCCATAAATATACTTTAAACATGTTATGTGATGATCTTGTAGGATAAGGGGATGAGAGAAGTCAAGTAAGCATTGAAGATAACCTGGGATGTTGAAGAACCTATTAATAAAAATAGGATAAATCCATACAATAATTTTTTTGTCCCTATCCCTACATGGAATTGAGATGCTATTTTACCCCCATGGAAGGTCCTTAACATGTCATAGTCATGTTGGACAATGAAAACCATGTAAGAATAATTGAATATTCCTAAAGGAAGTTTAAGAGTAACTAGGGATTCCTTGAGTCTATATAAGATTAAATATTGGTCATGGAAGAACCATAAATGGTGTAAACATTCCAATTCCACCATGCACTGAAGCCAAAGGTTATATCACTTTCCAATGGAAACTACAACAACTAGTTGGGACAAAATCTATGCCTCAATGTAATCTCATATCCCAATATAGCCTATGCCACTACCAATGCCTTGTATGGGATCATAAACACATCACCCATTATCTTTTAATGAATTATTAGTCACTAATGGATATTACTAACCCCTACTAATATCACTTATCCCTATAACACATGTTATAAATTCCCTCCAATAATCCCTTCATTATGATACTCTTTATTGTGGGAAGTCGGAATGACTCAGTAATGTAATGTTAAGGAGTTACAATTCTCTCTTAAGACACAATATTAACATCCATCAAGGGATTAGTGCTGCCTCACACTCTACCACAACACTCTATCCACCCATAAACATTGTATTGGGTCCAATAATGAGATTATATTCTCTCCTCAATGTATCCCCATAGATCCAGTGCATATTATGCTGGTAGGTCTGTAGTTTCACTCTACTACCAAATATTGAAGTTTCCATGTCGTATTTATAATTGAGGAGTAGTTTAGTTTATGTTATCCATTGATGATTAAGTGAGAAACATGGAAACCATGTAAGACCTGAGGGTAGCACCGAGGATTTCTCATACACATTACCTAATTAAATCAGGTAACTAAGTAACTAACTAGCCACTTGGGGGTGATCAAGGGAAGAGATGATCATGGGTGTTGAAACCCTTGAATCTTAGAAGTAAAGAAATCCACATGGAAACCTTAAAAAATAGAGGAGGATGATTACAATGATTAATTTATAGATTATGAATATTATGGGATTATACTATAATAGGAGTTCCCCATTATTGGGATTAATATTGGGTTCCTTTCCATTTTTTATATAGATTCCTTTTATAGTAATACTAGTTTCATTTTGTTAAAGTATATTTTTTTTTCATGTTATCATCCTCTCTCCCCTCTATTATCATAATGATCTTAAATCCCCATGATTAAAAGTAACCTAAATAAACTCACAAGGGTTGATCCTATATTGATTCAGAGTCCTTGTTCATTTATTTTAAAAAATTTAGTGAAACTAGTGAAAAAAAACGTTTAACACGTTGGCATTTTTCATGTAAGTTCTATATAACCGACGTGAAAAACTATAAAAATCGATATATCACATTGGTTATTTTATAACCGACGTGATATATCGATCAGAATCCATTTTTTATGTCATTTATTTTATAACCGATGTAAAAAATACTGAGATTAGCTTTTTTACATCAGTTATTTTATAACCAACGTGAAAATCGAATCTGGAACGCTTTATCACATCGGTTATAAAAAAAACCGATGTGATAAAGCTCCATTGATAACGTCGATTATTTAATAACTGAGGTTATAAATAATTTTCTACATCGGTTATTAAATAACTGACATTATAAACATAAAAAAATAGTTTATCACATTGGTTATTAAATAACCGACGTTATAAAGCTTTTAAAATATTTATCGCGCCCCGTATTCAGTCATTTTGTTTTCTTCGATCAGGCGACCTATGACTCGTCTCTCCCATGCGGAAAACCTTGAAATGATTTTTCGAATTCATGCCCTCCATCCTCATTTTTTCAAAATCATTCATCATCTTTATTGTCACCAGATCTATCAGGTCGACTCTCAACACTCAAGTAAGCCTCACACGGCTTGGTTTCTGTTATTATTTTTCATGATACCCTAATCTAATTTTTTGAGATGTTATTTTTTTATCTTTTTTCTTGCTGTCATGGTAAGTTTCATAGTGTTTATTTATACGATGCTAAATTATTTTCTAGTTAAAGAAACCATGGATGTGATATCATGCAAGTTTACGATTTTTGTTTGTTTGTGTGTGTGCGCATACAGGGGTGTCTAAGGGGTGGGGGTGGGGGGCTGTCCAAGTGGGTGGGTGGTGTCCAAGGGTGGTGGGCATGCTATCCAGAGGGGTGGGGGTGTCCAGGGGGTGTCAAAGGGGGTGGGGGTGGTGTCCAGGGGGTGTGGTGGCTATCCAAGGGGGTTGGGGGTGTCCAAGGGGGTGCGAGGGATGTCAAAGGCGGTGGGGGTAGTGTTGAGGGGGTGAGGGGGCTGTCCATGGGGGTTGGTGGTGTCTAAGGGGATGGGGGGTGTCTAGGGGGTGAGGGGACTGTCCAAGGGGATATGGGTGTCTAGGGGGGTGGGGGGGGGGGGGTTGTCTAGGGAGGTGAGTGGGCTGTCCAAGGGGGTGGGGGGTGTCCAGGGGGTGGGGGACTTTCTAGAGGGGTGGGGGGTTGTCCAGGGGGTGGGGGTGGGGGGGGGGGTTGTCTAGAGGGGTGGGGGGCTGTCCAGAGGGTCCGAGGGGCTGTCCAGAGGGTTGGGGGTGTCCAGGGTGTCCATGGGGGTGGGGGTGGTGGGGGGGGGGGGGTCCAAGGGGGTGGGGGTGTCGAAGGGGGTGGGGGGGGGGGGGGGGTTGTCCAAGGGGGTGGGGGGCCTATCCAGAGGGTTTGGGGGGCTGTCCAGGGGAAGGGGGCTGTCCAGAGGGTTGGGGGCTGTCTAGTGGGGCGTCCAAGGGGTAGGGGGTGGGGGTGTCCAGGGGGGTGGTCTATCTAGAGGGGTGGGGGGCTATCTAGGGGGTGGGGGGGGGGGCTGTGCAGAGGGGTGGGGGATGTCCAAGGGGGTGGTGGTGTCCAGGGGGTGTCTAAGGGGGTGGGGGTGGGGGCTTTCTAGGGGGTGAGGGGGGGGGGGGTGTCCAAAGGGGTGTGTGGGGGGGGGGGATGCCCAAGGGGGTGGTGGTGTCCATGGGGTGTCCAAGGGAGTGGGGGTGGTGTCCAGGGGGTGGGGGGGATATCCAAGGGGGTGGTGGTGTCCAGAGGGTGTCCAAGGGTGTGGGGGTGGTGTCTAGGGGGTGGGTAGTGGTGTCCAGGGGGTTGGGGGTGGTGTCCAGAGGGTGGGGGTGCTATTTTGAGGGTTTGGGGGGCTATCGGGGGGGGGGGGGTGTGCAGAGGGTTGGGGGTGTCCAAGGGGTTAGGGGGTGGGGTTGGTGTCTAGGAAGGTTGGGGGTGTCCAAGGGGGTGGGGGGCTGTCTAGAGGGGTGGGGGGCTGTCCGGGGGGGGGGGGTCTGTCCAGAGGGGTGGAGGGCTGTCCATGTTGGTGGTGGTGTCTAGGGGGTGGGGGGGGTGTCCAAGGGGGTAGTGGTGTCCCGGGGGTGTCCAAGGGGGTGGGGGTGTTGTCTAAGGGGGTAGGGGTGTCCAGGGGGTGGGGGTGGTGTCTAGGGGGTGGGGGTGGTGTCCAGGGGGGTGGGGGGGGGATGTCTGGAGGGGTGGGGAGGGGGGGGGGTGTCCAAGGGGGTGGTGGTGTCTAGGGGGTGTTCAAGGGGGTGGGGGTGATGTCTAGGGGGGAGGGGGTGGGGGGTGGTGTCTAAGGGGGTGGGGGGTGTTGTCCACGGGGGTATGGGTGTCTAGGGGGTGGGGGTAGTGTCCAGGGGGGGGGGGTGGGGGTGGTGTCCAGGGGGTGGGGGGGATGTCCAGAGGGGTAAGGGGGGGATGTCCAGAGGTTTCAAATCTTTGGGATCTATATAATTTTTAGTGGTGAATGTATACATATTTTAATATTTATACTTCATATTTATTTTTTAAAGAAGGGTGAATTTGGTATCCAGTTTCACCAGGATGTATTCTTTATGAACCTTAAGAATAAAGGATCCAAGATGAATTTAAAACTGTTATATCTACCTATATTTTCTTTTTAAAATCAATTTCAAGCATATATTTTTTTTAAATATGCATAGATTTGTTTTATATTTCAAAATTGTTTTTCATTCAAATTATGATATTTTTTATATAAACATATATTTGTCTTATCTTAAACAGATGTATAATTTTGATATTTATTATAGGTAATAATGAGTCAAAGTTGGATTACGACACATCAAATGAGTAATGAATATGAGGAAGGTGTTGATGCCGTTTTGGAATTTGCTAAACGAAGTGTTCCAAGAAGTTACATTTGTTTTCTGTCCATGCCTGAAATGTTTGAATATGAAGAAGTTGAAAATTAGAGAGATAAAATATCATCTGATTTGTCATGGTTTTAATACGAGTTACAACCCTTGGATTTGGCATGGTGAAACTGAACAGAATGTCAGATCTTCTGATGATGATGATTTCCAAGATGGTAACTCTGATAGAATTGAAGAAATGATTCGCGATATTGCAGTAGGACAAATTGAGATAGAACCGACAATTTTGCATCTATATGGTAATGCTAAAATACCATTGTATCCTGGTTGTACAGATTTTATGGTTTTATCGGCGGTGTTAAGATTGATTAACCTAACGGCGAAACATGGATGGAGTGACAAAAGTTTTATAGAGCTGCTACAATTGATGAAATAAATTCTCCCAAAAGATAATGATATTCCAGATTCACATTATAAGGACAAGAAAATATTATTCCCGATGATATTGGGATACAAGAAAATAAATTCCTATCCGAAGGACTGTATGATATATAGGAAGGAATATGAAATATTTGTCAGAGTGTCCTAAATATAGGACATCACGGTATAAGGTGAAAGAAAAATCATAGGTTGATGTAGAGATTACAAAGATACCTTCCATGTTATTTTGGTATCTTCCTATAATTCATAATTTCAAACATTTATTTGCTAATTCACATGAGGAAAAAAAGGTTAAGATGACATGCTGATGAGCGGATATGTGATAGAAAAATACGTTATCCAGCTGATTGTCCACAATGGAAGAAAATTGATGAGCATTATCTTACATTTGGAAATGAAATTAGAAATCTCAGACTAGGGTTGTGCACATATGGAATGAATCCATACCGAACCCTCAGTAGCACACATAGTTCATGGTCTGTTTCATTGTTAATTTACAACCTCTCTCCTGAAGTTTGAATGAAGTGAAAATATGTCATGTTGAGTATAATGATCTCTGGTCTAAAGAAAACCAACAATGATATTGATGTTTTCTTGTCACCATTGATTGATGATTTGAAACTTTTATGAAAGGATGGTATTAGGGTGTATGATTATTATAAAATGGAATATTTTCAACTGGATTCAGTGCTTATGTTCACTATAAATGACTTCCTAGCATATAGAAATTTGTTTGGATAAAATGTTAAAGGGCATTAGGCATGTCCAATTTGCGAAAAAAAGACATCATATTGTCAATTTCATCATGGGAGGAAAACAGTGTACATGGGTCATCGAAAGTTCTTGACTATGGATCACTCTTATAGAAGACTAAAAAAGTCATTAAATGGATCAAAAGAATTTGATATTGATCCCAAACCTTTATCCCCTGATCTGTATTTTGAAAGGGTGGAAAACCTTGATGTGACAATGGGAAAGACACTGAAATCTGGTAATGATAGACATATTTGGAAGAAAAGGTCAATATTTTTTGAGCTACCATATTGGAGATATCATGAAGTTAAACATAATATTGATTTCATGAACGTGGAGAAGAATATATATGACAGTTTGATTGGAACATTATTAGATATTAAAGAAAATAAAAAATATGGGTTGAATGCAAGATTAAACTTACTATTAATGGGAATACGTTTGGAGTTAGCTCCCACTCCAAATGGAAGATGAATATTTCTTCCCCCGACTTGTCATACATTATCCAAGAGGGAGAAAATTAGCTTTTGTCAGTGTCTTTATGATATCAACGTGCCTCAGGGTTATTCTTCAAATGTTAAAAAAAAATTCTCATTGAAGGATCTTAAGTTGATAGGTATGAAATATCATGATTGTCACATCACGATTCAACAACTTATACCAGTTTCATTGCATGGAATATTACCCATCCGTGTTAGAAAGACTATAATGAAGTTGTGTTATTTTTTTAATTCAATTTGTAATAAGGTCATTGATGTGATTTCTTTGAAAATTTTGGATAAGGATGAAATTTGTATACTTTTTCAATTGGAAATGTATTTTCCTCCATCTTTTTTTGATATAATGGTGCATTTAATGATTCATCCGGTTCAAGAAATAAATCTTTTTGGACCTATATATCTTCGTTGGATGTATCCTTTTGAAAGGTATATGAAAATATTGAAGGGTTATGTTAAGAATCTATATCGACCTGAAGCCTCCATTATTGAAAAGTATATTTCTGAGGAGGTTGCAGAGTTTTTTATGAGCTACTTGGTTGAGACACAACACATAGGTTTGCCTCCATCTCACCATGAATGAGTTAATAATGAAGGAAAGGGGATTTCTGGATTGAAAGTAAAATCATTGTCAGCTGAACAGATGAAGAAGTTAGAATTATACATCTTGAATAACATAGCTGATGCTCAACCATATATCACATTTCATATTAATGAGTTGAAACAATGTCTTCCAAAGAAGAAAGAAATGTGGATTTTCAATGAGCACAACAAAGCATTTTTGTCATGGTTTAAAAAGACCTTTCTTGGTAGATCAGATGTATCAAAGAAATTAAAATGGGTAGTGGGTGGTCCATGTTTAAATGTGATAACATGGTCCGGTTACGAAATTAATGGCTATAAATTTCATACGAAAGCTCAGGACAACAGAAGTGTAATTCATAATAGTGGTGTATTGGTGTTTGCAGAAGCAATTCATTTTTCGAGTTCTAAAGACAAAAACCCAATTTTTGCATCAAGTTCATATTATGGAGTGATTAATGAAATATGGGAGGTTGATTAATTTAAAATTAAAGTTCATGTTTTTAACTGTAAAAGCTTTATTGGTAACAACAGTGTCATACACAATGAATTTGGAATGACAGTTGTTAACTTGAATAGATTGGAAGACACATATGATTCTTTTATAATGGAAACACATAAAAAACAAATTTTCTATGTAGTAGATCAATCAGATATGCAGTGGGATGTTGTTTTAAAAAGGAAAAAACAATATGTTAGTGAGGATCAACTTGATGAAGATGCTGATTTATGTGAGATCCCTAATTCCATGGAAAGATTAACAGAACATAATGATGACCATGTTGAAGACATGGTTTGTGCCATAAGGAAAGATCATGAAGAAGGAATTTGGGAAAAAATCCATTTGTACATTCCAAAAATTACAGGTAATATTTGTTTATTTCTTGTTTATATTTATTATTTTCATAAAATGTTTGATATTGTAAGTTTTTTCTTTATTAAAACCCATATTAAACCAAATAAGTATAAGTTTTTGTTTGTTTTAATTTTGTTTAGTTTAATTTATTATGTTTACCATTACATAAATTATATATCTATTATTTTTGTTCAATGAAAATTACTTTACCATGTTTACCATGTTTACTAGGTTAACCATGTTTACCATGTTTACCATGTTTACCATGTTTACCATTGTTTAACATTCTTACCATATTAACCATGTCTAATATTACGTAACTTAGTACAATTTTCTATTTTCTATTTACTTTAGTATTATAATATTTGAATTTGTATATTTGTGAACTAATGTTTGTTTTTTTGATTTGAAGGATAATGAAAGATCAATCGTTTGACCAACCACATGATTTTGGAGATGAGAATATTAGTCATACCTTTGGGTAGGAACATTCACATGCTCCTCTTGATGCTCCCCAATCTTCCTCATGTGCTCCCATTACGATAAAGAGTTCAAGAGTTGGTAAATGTGGGTGCACACGTTTACCAAAATTATCACTTGACCGTACGCAGAACCAGAGGATACTCATTGAGTTTGATGATTATGATATTCGTAGAGGTCCAAATGAAAAATATTTTAAGAGTTTTGTATCAATTGAGGGTAAGAGAAAAGTAAGCATTTTGTATGATGACTGTAAAAGTGTGGACAAAGCGATAATCTCTTAGTTGTGGGGAGACGATTTTGGTAAGATCTTTTTCTATTGTTTTACTATTCTTTAAATTTTTCTAGAATATATAATATGTTTAACCTCTTATTTATCAAATGAAATTTGATATTCATGACACTGGAGGAGTCAAGAAGAAATGATTATCGATGGCTACTAGGAGATGGAGGGATTTAAAATCAACCCTCTCATCTGATTTTATTTTTGGTCATAGGAGTCATGAAAATCCGTGTCATATATATATCCTTTCACAGAGGAAGACACATGGATACATTTTGTTGAAAGTAGAGGAAAATATTCATTTTTTGGTAAGGGAAATGTAAAATTTTATATGATTTCTTATATAAATGATCTTATTAATGTTTTGTTCATGATTTATTATTCTTAATTTATAGAAAACAATGAAATCTAATTAGGATATCAAATCTAAAAATGTATACCCCTCATAGTTTGGGGGGTATACATTATTGGAAGAACAAATGATGGTGGAAAAATTACAAAAACTAAGAGCTGAGCCTTCAATATCTGGAAAGGTGGCCCCTCCATCCCCTCCATCTAGACATGAAAATTAAAGAGAGCTCAGATGGGAAAAAATGGAAATATATTTCTGAAGATTCGAGAATAGTAGCTGAGAGGATTGTAAGATATCTATTTTATTTATTTAAGTTAACTGTATTATTCATATAATTTCAATAATTAAAGAAATGTTAAATTAATTAATACATGATTCTCTTAAGGAGAAGAGCTCACAAGGGGTATTTACGGCTGTTGGGAGGCAAGATATTTTATCTGCAGCATTAGGAAAGCCCGAACATCCTGGTCATGTATGAGGATATCCGAAAGGTGTATCGGTAAGAAAAGTGTTTCCATGTTATTCAAATTCTTTCATTGAGGGTGTTTATAAAAAAAATAGAATCCTTAGAGGCTAAAGTTCATAATATTAATGCGACGATGGAGGAAAAGATTAGAGCGTCGGTATAGTCTATGTTTTCAGACATGCAAATATAATTTCAGACTGCAGCTCCCACTCCTACACCTCCTCCTACAGACCCCATTATTTAACCTCCACCTCATCCAGTAGCTCCCACTCCCCCACCTTAGCCTGCAGACCCCATTTTTTATCCAACTCCTCCGCCTCAACTTCCTAATTATTGCGATTTGTATGTTAATGATACTCAACATCATATAGTTGCATATGAGATGGTATATGGTATAGGAGATATAGTTCATCATCAACAATTAGAGGTAGATAATCATAGGTTCACTGTACATGATATTATATATAGATAATCTCAAGTACTATTACCTACAGATGAGGTGACGACAGTTGGACATAGTATTGGCCATTCTTTAATTTGTCCATCCAAACTTCTGCGACTCATTACCATAGAGGTATGTATGTTATATCTTATATTTTTTTTGTTAAAGTTGTTTTATCATTTCAAAACTAATATATTTTTATATTTATTTTTACAGGAATACTTCAAAGGTAAAGAAATACTATATAGACAACAGAAATACAAATGGTTATGACATCAGATATAGATTCTAGTAGTCTTGACAGATTGTCAAGATATTCAAATTTGTTGGCGGATCATTATGAATTTCCAATGGAATCTCATGTTTTTGGACGTGAAATAACTATGGGGATTGTGAAAACTGATATCATGGATCTTATTACTAGAGATAAGTTGGGCATCAACGTGGTGCAAATTTTTTCCATGTAAGACTCAACACCTTTTCCCTGTGTTATATTTATTAAAAATGTATACTTATGTCTGTTTTGTATTAGGTATCTTAAAACACCTGTGAGAAGAATGAGCAGACAGATTTATATGGATTCATGGACCCGCATTTGATTTCCCCTGAAGCACATGCATTGGATGATGAACAAAGAATGATTTATATTGCTAAAAGATTTGAACAGAATATAGTCACACAATGTTGGATGATTCCTTTTTGTGAGAGGTATGAAACACATCTCTGGAAAAGAGTTAATTATATTTTAACATAAAAAACCACTAATCTTAAATTTTCTTTTATCAGTGATCGTTGGATGTTAGGTATTTTTTTCCCAAGAAAGAAAACAATTTATTGGATATTCTCTTTCTATGGCGATGTGCGGGAAATTTTTAAGAAAATGTTGGAAAAGTAAGTTTCAATTTATCAATAGTTTTATATATTATAATGAATTTTAAATTTATCCCATTCGTATTATTTTATAACAGGGGATGGGTCTACTTTTGAAAAAACACAAAGTAAAAGAGTGCAAAGATCAAATATGTAAATGTAAAGGTAAATATCCATTTATAATTTGTACGTTTTTATTTATTTCATAAAAATAATATATTTAATTTACACTCATTCAAAAAAAAATTTCATGAACAACAAGGTGTCATCGAATGTGGATATTATATTTTAAGATTTATGTATGAAATAATTACAGCTGGAATAGTTGTGAACTTTGACCTGGTAAGATTTACTTCTAAAAATTTCCATAATATTTCATTTGATTTATTCATTATACACGTTAACTACTATCCTTTTAATTTGTATCTATTTGATGACCCTAAAACCTATAGTTCTCAAGACATCAAACACTTACAAGTGGAATGGTCAAATTATTTTATAGGTTTGATTGAATTTTAGTTGTTTGTAGTGTAAAATGTAATTTTGAATATTGTCATTGTAATTGTGTATTTAGTAGTCGTTTAGGTTGGATTTAGTTTTTTTTAAGTTGAAATTGTAAGTTTTGAATGTTATATATGTGAATGTTTAATTTTTCTCTACTTCTTGTTTTGGTCTACTTATGATGGTTTTTTTGGTATGGATTCTGGTCTGGGGGTAGGGGTTCCAAGGGTGTGTGGGGGGGGGGGTGTCCAGTGGGGTGGGGGTATCCAAGGTTGTGGGAGGGATATCCGGTGGGGTGGGGGGGTGTCCGGGGTGTCCTAAGAGTGGGAGGGGGGGGGGGGGCAGTCCAGGGGGTGGGAGGGCTGTCCAGGGGAGTGGGGGGCTATCCAGGGGTGTCCAGGGGTGTGGGGGTGTCCTGTGGGGTGAGAGGGGTTTCCAGGGGCGTGGGAGGGCTATCCAGTGGGGTGGGGGTGTCCAGCGTGTCCATGGGGATGGGGGGTGCAGTCCAGGGGGTGGGAGCGTTTCCAGGAGGGTGGGAGGGTTTTCCAAGGGAGTGGGGGCCTGTCCAGGGGGTGTCTAGGGGTGTGTGTGTGGGGGGGGGGGGGGTCCTGTGGGGTGATGGAGGTTTCCATGGGGGTGTGGGAGGGCTATCCAGTGGGGGGGGGGGGGGGGTTGTCTAGTGGGGGGGGGGGTATCCAGTGGGTTGGGGGGGGGGGGTTCTAGTGGTGTGTGGGAGGGTGTCCAGGAGGGTGGGAGCATTTCCAGGAGGGTGGGAGGTCTGGTTTTGGTATGGGGGTGTCCAGTGGGGTGGGGGGTGTCCAAGGGTGTGGTGGGGGCTGTCCAGTGGGGGGGGGGGTTCTGGTCTGGTTTTGGTCGGGTTTTGGTCTGTTGGGGGTTCTGGTCTGGTTTCGATATGTTTTTGGTTTTGGTCTGGGGGTGTCCAATGTGGTGGGGGGTGTCCAGGGGTGTGGTGGGGGTTTTCCAGTGGGGGGGGGGGGTTCTAGTGGTGGGTGGGAGGGTGTCCAGGAGGGTGGGAGGGATGTCCAGGTGAGTGGGGGGATGTACAGGGGTGTGTGTGTGGGGGGGGGGGTGTCCAGGGGGGTGGGAGGGTTGTCCATGGGTGTGGGAGGGCAGTCCAGGGGTGTGGGTGGGGGGGGGGTGTCCATGGTGTCCATGAGGGTGGGGGTGGGGGGTGTTGGTGGGTATCTAGTGGTGTGTGGGAGGGCTATCCAGGGGGTGTGGGAGGGAAGTCCAGGGGTGTGGGGGGGGGGTGCCCAGGGGTGTGGGAGGGTTGTCCAGGGGTGTGGGAGGGCTGTCCAGTGGTGTGTGTGTGGGGGGGGGGTCCATGGTTTCCATGAGGGTGGGGGGGGGTGTCTTGTGGGGTGAGGGGGGTTTCTAGTTGTGTGTGGGAGGGCTTCCCAGTGGGGTGGGGGTGTCTTGGGTGTCCATGGGGGTGGGGGTGGGGTAGTCCCAGGGGTGGGAGGGGATCCAGGAGGGTGGGAGGGATGTCTAGGTGAGTGGGGGGATGTCTAGGGGTGTGGGGGGGGTGTCCAATGGGGTGGGTGGGTGGGTGGGTGGGGGGGGGGGGGTTCTAGGGGTGTGAGAGGGCTTTACAGGGGTGTGGGAGTGCTGTCTAGGGGGTGGGGGTGTCCAGGAGGGTGGGAGGGCTGTCCATGGGTGTGGGAGGTGTCCATGGTGTCCATGAGGGTGGGGGGTGTCCTGTGGGGTGAGGGGGGTTTCTAGTGGTGTGTGGGAGGGCTACCCAGTGGGGTGGGGGGTGTCCTAGATGTCCATGGGAGTGGGGGGAAGTCTAGGGGGGTGGGAGGGTGTCCAGGAGGGTGGGGGGGATGTCCAGGAAAGTGGGGGGATGTCCAGGGGGTGTCCGAGAGTGTGGGAGGGTGGCGTCTAGTGGGGTGGGGTGGGGGTTTCTAGGGGCGTGGGAGGGCTTTCTAGGGGTGTGGGAGTGCTGTCCAGGGGTGGGGGGTTTCCAGGAGGGTGGGGGGGGGGGGGGTTGTCCAGGGGTGTGGGGGGCTGTCCAGGGGGTGGGGTGGGGGCAGTCGAGGGGTTTGGGGGGGGGGATGTTTTTGGTTTTGGTATGTTTTTTGGTTTTGGTATGGGGGTGTCCAGTGGGGTGGGGGTGTCTAGGGGTGTGGTGGGAGCTGTCCAGTGGGGTGGGGGGGGGGGGTTTCTGGTCTATTTTGGTCGGGTTTTGGTCTGTTTTTGGTCTGTTTCAGGTCTTTTGGTAGGGCATAGCAGTGGTTGATCGGTTATATTAAAAAAATTGTTTTTTACGTCGGTTATTTTATAACCGATATGAAAAATGTATTGGGATTAGTTTTAACATCGGTTATTTGAAAACTGACGTAATAAATGCATGGGAAATGGTTTTTTACGTCGGTTATTTCATAACCGATGTAATAAATGGAAATGAATAGTTTTTTACGTCGGTTATTTTTTAACCGATGTAGTGGATATGTTTTCACGTCGGTTATTATTTAACCGATGTGGGAAACTGCTTGGGAAACAAGTTAATCATTTCGATTATGAAAATAACCGGTGTGATAAATGATTCAGAGGAGTGATTTATGACATCATTTATATAATAACCGATGTGAAAGATTATATAGCACACCAGTTATTTAATAACCGATGTAATAAACCATGACTCCAAAGCGTATTCCACGTCGGTTTTTGATCAACCGATGTGAAAAACGCTTTAGATTTGTGTTTTTTATGTCGGTTTTAAAATAAACGATGTAAAAAACAATGTTTATAACGTCTCCTATAATAACATAGGCCAAAAGATGACGTAAAAATAAAAAATAACTACTGTAAATAACATTTTCTGCACTAGTTTGACTACTCTTTGATTGGAAGATAATAACCAGTGTTGGAAGTTAAGTGAGAGTACCCACACTATAATTGTTCTTGGATGTCATTTTTCATTTACCAAATCTTCTCCCTCCCTTAACTTAGTTATTATGGAATAAGATGGAGCCATAATGATTGATGGATTAATGGGTGTGATTTTACATCATGGAAGAGTGTGAACATTGAGTGGAAGTGAGGATAACCAAAGAGATAATTAAGGATTACATAGGGGTATATCTTGTGGAGTTATTTCTTTTTTTCTAATCCATTCCATTTCTCATTTTTTATATGCATATTTCCTTTTCTATTCTATATTCACACCACTCAATACCCCCACAATTTTACGTTATTTACTACATATTAAAAACAACAAAAATATAAATAAGTGAAGAGGATATAGAGAATTTGATAAAGATCCTTAAGAGTGATGGCCTTGAGAAGTATTCTAGAAACATTTCAGGTTTTTAAATTTTAAAGTAGCACTAAATCCTTCAAGAATATTTGGGAACATCAATTTTTGGTATCATTGTTAGTTCAAGAATATTTGGGAACATCAATTTTTGGTATCATTGTTAGGGATAAAAAACTTTCTCTTACCATTTATTTACATTATGTAAATATATTTCTTAATTTTATAAAATATATGTATAAAAAAGGATTACTAAAGAAAGATTATAGAACAATTATTTACATGAAAAAATATTTTAAAAATAGTAATATAATTTCCATCATTTTATTATGTACATGATGGAATTTCACAAGTTTAGGAAGAAGATGGTGAAAATGGAACATGAAACTAGGATTAGTAACCAAAACAACCATTACAATACTATTTTGTAGGGGAAGAGAGCTAAAGATACAACTACCAATATCAATATCCACTATACTAGTAAGAACAACCAAAAAACACTTATACATCATTGAGGGAGTAAAAAGTAATAATCCTAAGGGATGAAATACAGGAGATGATAACCCAAATCAACATTAACATCCAAGAGAAAAAGGGAAAATAAGTAATGGAGGATGTAATTTTATTTCCTCTGGTAGATAAATAAGATATCAAGGAAGTAGATGAAAAATTGGTAAATCCACCACGTCCCATTACTTGTGATATTTTAGAAGAGTTGTAAGCACCCAGTTTTCAAATTTTTGAGGTGTTTAAGGGAGGTTAAAAAACATTAGATGAATACTCGGTAAATTATGCTCAAGAATAAACACACACCAATCCCCCTCAGTTTACTAAATAAGACCCATACCACATAATACATACCGTGGATGATAATTAATACATCACACTATAGATGTTTTAATTTTAATATAAGTTATAATACCTCTTGAAAACTCTTATAGATGAGTTAACAAAGGTCTTACATGAATAGAAAGAACTTGAGCTAAAATTTATAAGGGTGATACACATTTTTTACATTTGTTTTATTCAAATTTTATTAAAATTAAAATGAAAACCGAACTTTCTTTTACCATTAGCACAAATATAGCCTCATTATTGTAGGTCTTATATGAGTTTGAAGATGGAGAGGCTAAACAAGAGATTATTAGTTTAAAGAAACAAAAGAGGTGTAATTGGTACCATCCACTAGCTGCAATGAGGAGGATAGAAACACTATAAAAAAATGGAAATTCACAGTTATTTTTTACCTATACATGAAGGTTTTATCCATCGTTGATCATTTTTTTAAAGTTTTTAAAAATAGATGAGTTTAGTACCATCAAGAATTTAACTGCGTTTTTTTAAATTGGCATCATGTCTCTAGAATTGCTGTAGAAACCATATTTTGTGGTGTTTGAAACCTCCATAAATTAATTTAAATTGTATTATTTCTTTTTGTGACTGGAGGTGGTTCAAACTGTCATATATTATTTTCATGATGGTTAAAATTAAAGTGCCAAATTTTCCTTATATAGTGGTAGTTCAATCCACTACTGATATTTTTGTGGCGTTTAGAAAGATTTCAGATCTTTTAGTGGCGGGTTTTCAGTATGTAACAACAGTTTTAACACCCCCTAAATGAAAAATAGTGGTTTAACAAGAATAACAATAGTTTAAACTGGAACATATTATGAAATAAATTCTAAAATATTCAATTAAAATTCAAGATCCTATACTAGAAATTAAAAACACACAATTAAAAAAACATATGATAAAAAAATAAAATTAATAAAATAAAAACAACTTAAACTATATTAAAACATTTCATACACATACTATTAGGACCCGATATTTTTCGATACAATTTTTTTCCATTAAATAAACAATATTCCAATATCTTGTTTCCCACACAATACCGAACTAAAATAACCAGTGACATATTAGATAAATATTATTAAATAAAATTTAATAATAATAAAACCTATATCAAATAAAAACACTATAATAAATTATAAATTTATATAAAATATGATAATAATACTTAATGTTTTAAAAAGTAATTTTATGATAAAATTATTTTTCCTTATATATTTTAATTTCATTTAAAAAATAAATTTATAAATGTTAGACTTCAATTTTTGTAAAATGAACTTAATTTTTTAATTCATTCTATCAAAATTTACTTAGTATTAATTTTTAGGAATTTTCAAAGATAAGTTATTTTTAGATGAACTGTGATGAATACAATATTTTACAAAAATAATGAATTTTATTAATTTATCATCATATAATAAAGACCTAATTTTTATAATTAATAAAATATGTATTTATTGAATAAATTTATTCATTTTAAATATATATTTTTTAAAATTTATAAAACCTATGTTAAAATTTATAAAAAAGTAATATTTTTATTCTAATAATTTTTTTAATATTTTTTTAATTAAGTATTTTAATTTTAAAATTCTATTTTGGATTGATTTGAATGCTATTTTTTTTTAATTTTAGTATAAATAAATTCATGACATGAAGATTAATAATGCTGTTAAATTTGACTTGAACATCTGTTTTATGCTTGGAAATACACCTTTTGTTAAAAAATATTTTCACATGATATGTGCATATATTTTAAAATTAAAGTTTCACACGGATAAAAATTTTATTTCAAAAACTTATTTTAAAATTTTAAATCATAAGGTTATAATTAGGTTAAACGATTTTTTTTAATTTTTTTACTAAAAATAATTACTAAGGTTAATAAATTAATTATCCCGGTAAAAGTAAAAATAGTAAAAATTGTTTTACTAAGAAGAAATAACCCAAAACATGCCAAGAACATGTTTAGAAAAGTATTTTTTAGGTTTTTATCAACTAAAAATAACCCCTATTCCTATTTTGTCCTTTTTGATCCTTTTACCCTTAAATAGTAACTTTACATTGTTGAAAATGCAAAGGGTGATTCCAAAGTTTCCCTCTTTATCACTTATAAAATGTGACAATTCCACCACTTCATTTTAACCTTTACCAAGCACGACCCATCCTCGGGGCCCGTGCCGTGACTACCCCAAGCCCGTCTTCCATAGGCCAGGGGATGGCGACTAACACCAAAGGCGTAAATCCCAATAAAAAGAGAAGGCATTGCCTTTATATAGTAAACAAACACAATAGAGTACGCAATAGATGCAAGCACTAAGTAATACTGAATACAAAAGTAAGTGATAAAAAGTAAATGAGCCAGTATACAAACCCAACTGTAAAGTACAGTACAACTGAAATGATAGTACAACTGTAGTAAAGTAAAACAGTAACCACTAAGTCGTCCTCCGGGAATCCCACCTGAAGGTTGGGTACAGATGGCCTCCTCAGCACCTCGGGTCCGACCATCCGCTCCGTGTACATCTCGCCAAGTGGTCCACCTCTGGGTACCATCCAGCTCCACAAGCCTCCACCTAGATCAGTGTTTTCCGTCATCTGCATCCAACACAATGTAGTGTGGGCATAACCCTAGCAGGGGTGAGTATAACAATACTCAGTGGGGACCCCGAGACCCCCGAAGGTCTCCCAGAATCCACGAAGGATAAACCACAAAGGAAAGGTACAATAACTAAGTATCAACCAACTCTAGTTAGGTATATGCCCATACATATACCTAAGTCCTCAATCCCAGTTCGAATCCAACTCTCGAGCCCAATCACAACCCAGTCCACACAGGAAGTAAAGTCAATCACATCGATGATAATGATTGAAAGTCAAGATTCAGCTCAAACAGATATATATCTTTCATATAGAGATAGAGATGATCAGATGTAGTCACCGATTCATCATCTCTGTCAAATCCACAGAGGATTCTAGTACAGTTTTCGTCACTGCCGAACCCACGGAGGATTCCAGTACAGTTGTCATCACTGCCGAACCCACAGAGGATTACAGTACCGTTGTCGTCGCTGCCGAACCCACGGAGGATTATAGTATAGTTTTCGTCGCTGCCGAACCCACAGAGGATTCCAGTACAATTTTCGTTGCTTCCGAACCCATGGAGGATTCCAGTACATTAGCCATCATCGTCGAACCCACGGAGGATTCTAGTACGGTAGTCGTTGCAGTCGCAACCAGCTCTAGGGTTTCCACACATAGCATACTCGATTCCGGGAGGGTCCGATCCTCGAGTCAAGGGGTCGATACACCAACTATCACGAAGTCCAGAGTTGATGTATCCTGAAGTTCCATATCATCAAAAGGAACCCAACGCGACAGACGGCGCGTCAATCGGACGCCCGGTCTGAGAAATATTGGCTTTTCCATTCGAGGGGCCCAGTTGGAATTATGCTCGTTCCAAACCCGCCCATTTTCCAAAGTTTTCCAAAACTCACTTAGAGTATCGCAAAAGGACCGTCTTGTCACAAGGATCCCAGTTCTGTAGAAGGCACGTCGATTGGACATGCTGTCTTTAAGTTAATCACACTTAAGCATGACGGTCCCGACCCGTTAAGCCCAGTGGCTGACGGGTCGGGTCGACCCAGTTATGGCGGGTCTGACCCGGCTGGTGTCGGACCGACCTAGTGAAGTACGCGGCCCAGCGGGCCGCGGCTCGACCCGGGTGGCCAAGCACTGTGGGGGGCGCAACCCCCCGGTCTCCCGAACCGATGGTGCTGAGCAGTACCGCCCCTCTAATCCGACCGGCCGAAGCCGACCGGTCTTCCTGGCGCGAGCGGCCCGTATGGGCGGGCTGCGGTCTCCCTGCACGACACCATGGGCTCCGCGACCTTCATCCGCCCAGCCAGTTGACGAGCCGACCGGTTCTCCCGCTGAAGCGGCCCGCTAAGTGCGGGCCACGGTCCTTTGCAGCGCGACGCCCCTTGTGGCACCGCGGTCTCTTCGGTCCGACCAGCTATGGCTGGACAATTCTTCCTTGGCCGAGTGGCCCGCGGTTGCGGGCCGCGGTTCTTCCACACGCAGCCGGAACGTGGTCACCGCCTTCGCTCATCACCACCTTTCTATCATTGTCTCCATCGCAAACAAAAGAGACTACGGAGGGTCGTCGGGCAGTGTGCGTTCGGCCCGTGCCATCCGTGTTAGGTGGTAGCAGTTGGCCGAATACAAACTATGATTTTCAACGAAGAACAGGGTACAAGATAATGAATTCAAATTAAACAAACCCCAACCTCGAAATAAGGTTTGCGGTAGTCGGGCATCGCGGAAGTCGGCGTCACGGGGAGACGACATCAACTCGTTGACGTCGGGGAAGAAGAAGCCGACGATGGCACGTCGTCAGCGTTCCTTATGAGTGGATCCTTCTCCTTTGGCTTGGTCAAAGATCGAAGGAGGCAATCATTGTTCTTCGGCGGTTCTTCGATGGAAGGACGGTGTTCTTCAACAAAATAGGAACTCTCCTTTCAATTTCTCAAGAGTTCCCCCAAAAATCCTCTTAACACAACAAGTGACCAAAATAAAATAATAGTTAAGGATATTATTTTATTAACACATAAAATTTAAAATTCAAACCACTTTAATTAATTAATTGTAGTTCAATTCATTAATTAAATGTGTTGTCATAAAATTTAAGGGAGAGGGGAAGGTGGAGAGATCACAATAAATAAGGGGAGTTGTCAAAAATTAATGAAGGGGAGTGTTAATGGGAGAGGTTTAAGGGGAGTTATGGGGAGATGAAAGGTTTAGGGCACGTGTGTGTCCCACCACAATAAATCCTCTCATGGGAGGTTAAGTGGGTGTGGGCCCAACTTCTAACTCCCTTTGGGAGGAAATAACTACCAGATATAAAATAAAATTGTGTTCCACAATTTTATTTATTTTTTTCTAAATCCCCAAAATTAACTTTCAACCCGCATAAAATACCACTACGGTAAAGTTCCTCTTAAGCGAATACCGGTGCTGCGAGTTCATCGGTGCCCTCGGATTTCAATTCCGATCACCGGTTCAAAAGATAGAAAAACCCGCTCGTATGTTCACTGAACGTACCCAAAAAAAACTTCAAAAATTAATTCCGGGCACACCGGGCCTCGGAATAAAGTGCTGTCAGAAACCGAAGACTCGTAAAATTTCAAAGTATTTAAGAAAAAAAATTCCGTGAAATTTCTGGGTCTTTACATTACTCCCACCTCAGGGCTTTATGTCCCCGTAAAGCTACAACACACACTAGGGAAACAAATGAGGGTATTGTACACACATCTAAGCCTCCTGCTCCCAAGTGCTCTCCTGGAGGTGCTCGTGCTTCCAGAAAATGCGCACCAGAGGAATCGACCATCCATGTAGGACCTGCTCCTGTCGATCCTCGACCTCCACTGGGACTTCCGTGAATGTCGCCCCGTTATTGATGTCCATCTCCCCTTGATCTATGATGTGGGTCGGGTCATGCACATATCTCCTCAGCTGAGATACGTGGAAGACGTCATGCACCCAGTGCAACTGAGGTGGAAGGGCCAGGCAGTAAGCCACCTCGCCTACTCTGTTGAGGACCTGGAAAGGTCCGATGAATCATGGAGATAACTTGCTGCCCTGGCCAAATCTCTATAGACCCTGTCGAGGTGAGACCCGTAAGAAGACATGGTATCTATCCTCGAACTCCAGTGGTCTCCGGCTTCTATCAGCATAGGACATATGTCTACTCTGTGCAGTCTTCATCCGCTCCGTGATGATCTGCACCTTCTCCGTCATAGCCTGAACCATCTCTAGTCCTACAAGTGATGACTCCCTAGGGTCAGTCCAGCACAGAGGTGATCTGCAAGGTCAGCCGTACAGTGCCTCATATGGTGCCATCCCGATGGTGGAGTGGTAGATGTTGTTGTATGCAAACTCCACCAAGGGTAAGTGATCGTCCCAGCTGCGACCAAAGTCAAGGACACATGCACAGAGCATGTCCTCTAAAGTATAAATGGTTCTCTCAGTCTGGCCATTCTTCTGATGATGGAAGGCGGTGATCAGACGTAGATGCATCCCAAATGCCTCCTGCAACCCCTTCCATAGTCGGGAAGTGAAACGAGCATCTCGATCTGAAACGATAGATGATGACACACCATGAAGCCGTACAATCTCCGGAATGTAGAGGAATCCCAAGCTCTATACTAAGCCCTTCTCTCTGATCAATAAGAAGTGGGCTGACTTGGTGAGTCAGTATTTGATCACCCAGATAGAGTCGTTTCCTATAGATGTACATGGAAGCCCCGTCATGAAATCCATAGATATCCCATCCTAATTCCACTCCGGGACCTCTAAGGGACGAACCAAGCCCGCTGGCACCTTGTGCTCCGCTTTCACTTACTGACAAGTGAGGTATCGTAAAAAAACCTCTGCTACAACCTTCTTTATACCCGACCACCAGTGTTGTTTTATGAGGTTCTGGTACATCTTCTCCACTCCTGGATGTACCTCTACAGGGGAAGTGTGAAAATCCATCAGCAATTCAGTGCAAATTGTACCATAGTACGTCCCCTGAAGAGGATGACGTGCTCCCCTCCTTCAGAAAATCCATCAGGTGCCTACCCTGTGGATATCTGAGCATGTCGTGTCTCACAGTCAATGTCCCCATGCTGTACCTCTCTGACTCACTGAAGGAGTAGAGTAGTGACTGTGAGTTACTATAGAATGGCTGCTCCATCTCTATCCACAAAGGATATCTGCAACGCGGCTAGCTACTCTATCACCTCTCCTAGTAGTTGAATACCTGATCTTCTGCTGAGAGAATCAGCTACAACGTTTCCCTTCCCAAGAGTATAAACTATCTCAAAGTCATAGTCTTGGAGGAACTCAAGCCATAGACGGTGTATTGGGTTCAGGTCCTTCTGCGAGAAGATGTACCTGAGACTCTGGTGGTCAGAGTCGACTGTAAAATTCTCTCCCATCAAATAGTGCCACCACATCTTCAAGGCGAAGACCGCTGCTGGTAACTCCAGGTCATGGGTATCGTAGTTATGATCGTACTATCTCAACTACTACAAACCATATGCGATCACCACTCGCTCCTACATCAGGACACATCTGAGTCTTGTCCCTGATGCATCTTTGTAAATTACGTACCAAACGCCCTCCTCCGGTAGCCTCAAGATGGGCACACTAGTCAACCTCTACCTCAACTCCTAAGAGCTCTACTGACATCTATATGACCACACGAAGTGTTTCCCTTTCTTTGCCAAGGCTGAAAGTGGTGCTGTAACTCTGGAGAAGCCTGACACAAATCTCTGATAGTACCCAGCTAGACCTAGGAAACTCCGCACCCACACATGCAGGATTCCATCCTCTACTACTTGGGGTTTCCTTTTTTCTAACCAAGGAAAACTCATCCCAACATTGTAGGTAAACCACAAACTTTTTTCCTAATATAATCAATCTGTGTATGAACTGTGGTTGCTCAGTCCATACCCAAACTAACATCATAAGGCCTCAACGCTACCACCAAGAGGTTCCAACCGAAACTCTCACCTCAAGGGTCAGATCACACCATCAGCATAAGTGTTATTATCGAGTCTCATCCCAAAGGTATCTCCAGACGTGAGGATCAAGTCAACGGATTAACCGGAAACTCTAGGTCTGTGAAAATATTCATGGAAGGAAGGAATGATTTGCACCTATGTCTATTGATACAGAAGCTAATAGTATACACAGACCATACCTCAAATCATTCTTAGAGCCCTTAGGTCACACTCCTTGACCGCATGCAACTATTCTCTTCCTCTGCCCTCCAGCTCCCTGAGCCTAGAGGGGACTACAAAGGCGGGTGGTTGTAACATGTCGAAATGTTCACCACTTTATGATGCTCTCCTAGATCTGTTTCCACATATGCTGCCCTGTAGATTCATCATTCCTTAACACTTCATCTTCTCGATACATTCTACATGCTCAAGTCTTTGATACTGGCATCAACTTCATGCTTTATAACTGCAAACATTCACTGGCTGTATCCGCTCAGCCAATGAACTTTCAACCACAAATGTTCTCTCTAGAACCCTAACATAAGTAGAAATGCATAGAGGAAAAATTACTAGCTTAGATATCCTTAAACACACCTCAATCAGAGGTCCGAGCTCTAAAGCACTAATCAAATCATATTCATCGAGTACTAAGAAAGATCGGTATGCCTCAGTGAATACTCAACTACTGACACGTTGTCCTGCCGAAGCTGTATAAGCTCTAGAAAACTCTCAGCCACCTCCTCAAGCCAGTCCTCAGCCGCCTATGGGTCGGGCTCACCTCGGAACTTTATGGATATCTGGTGATGAAACACATGTAAGGCACTAAGCCTACAAGTGTCCTCTACCAGTACCACTGGTTGTAACTGCTGACCAACAGGTAGTGATATAGCTGACACACTACTTAAGGTACAATATCAGGCAATGGTCCATGTACTGAAGTCTCATCCCTATGCGGACCATCCTCATGGTCACTCACTGAAAAAGATTAGAAGCTAAGATCACCATCTGCTCTACTAGTGTCTCAACTAGGTGGAAAACTCTAGGAATCGCCTCCAGCCTGTCCTTTACTGCCTAGGAATCTGTCTCGCCTCGTAACCTCGGAGGCCTCTGTTGTTGGAACTCTTGCAATGTGCTCAGTCAGTGTGCACCGTCTGCTAGTACAGATGGTGGAATATGCTTCCCAATGGGTGGTGGTGCTGCTGGTACACCACACGAAGGTGCCAACATAGTAAGAGGGCCCTGCACAGGAGCCTCGTCACTCAGTGGGCCATCATCGTGTACTCTCTCAGGAACCCTAGCTGGATGTCTTCGCAGCGACATCCTGATAAAGAACAGGTGCACCACGGTTAATAAGTTATACTTGGTGAGCTGACTTAAAGAGACCACAAAGGAAACTCTTGAAACACACACGCAATCAGTGTTTTCATGCACTGAGTCGGAAATCAGAAGTTAGGGTCCTGGTGTATGGATACATCGGCCGCCGCACTAACACTGGGCTCCTTGGACTAAAAACCACACTCAATACTCTTAACACTATTACTTGACAGTAAGATAGATCAGAGTCCTAGGTTCTACAGTATAACCGAATCCTCTGATACCAATTTGTCACGACCCGTCCTCAGGGCCCGTTCCGTGACTACCCCAATCCCGCCTTCCATAGGCCAGGGGCTGGAGACTAGCACTAAAGGCGTAAATACCGATAAAAAGGGAAGTAATTTCCTTTATATAGTAAACAAACACAATAGAGTATGCAAAAGATGCAAGCACTAAGTAATACTAAATACAAAAGTAAGTGCTTAAAATTAAATGGGCCAGTATACAAACCCAACTGTAAAGTACAATACAACTGAAAAGCTAGTACAACTACAGTAAAGTAAAACAGAAACCACTGAGTTGTCCTTCGGGAATCCCACCGGAAGGGTGGGTACAAATGGCCTCCTCAGCACCTCGGGTCCGGCCGTCCGCTTCGTGTACGTCTCGCTAAGTGGTCCACCTCTGGGTACCGTCCATCTCCACAAGCCTCCACCTCGATCAGTGCTGTCCGTTGTCTTCATCCAACACAACGTAGTGCAGGAATAACCTGATTAGGGGTGAGTATAACAATACTTAGTAGGGACCCCGAGACCCCCGAAGGTCTCCCAGAATCCATGAAGGATAAACCAAAAAGGAAAGGTACAATCACGAAGTATCAAACAACTCTAATTAGGTATATTCCCATACATATACCTAAGTTATCAATCCCAATTCAGATCCTACTCTCGAGCACAATCACAACCCAGTCCACACAGGAAGTAAAGTCAATCACATCAATGATAACGATTGAAAGTCAAGACTCATCTCACACAAGTATACATCTTTTGTATAGAGATAGAGATGATCAGATGTAGTCACTGATTCATCATTGCTGTCGAACCCACGGAAGATTCTAGTACAGTTGTCGTCGCTGCTAAACCCACGAAGGATTCTAGTACAGTTGTCGTCGCTTCCGAACCCACGGAGGATTCCAGTACAGTTGTCGTCACTGCCAAACCAACAGAGGATTCCAGTACAGTTGTCATCTCTACCGAACCCATGGAGTATTCCAGTACATTTGTCGTCACTGCCGAACCCCCAGAGGATTCCAGTACAGTTGTCATTGCTGCCGAACCCACGGAGGATTCCAGTACAATATCCATCATCGTCGAACCCACAGAGGATTCCAGTACGGTAGTCGTTGCAGTCACAGCCAGCTCTAGGGTTCCCGCACACATCACGCTCGATTCTGGGAGGGTCCGATCCTCGAGCCAAGGGGTTGATACATCAACTATCACGAAGTCGAGAGTTGATATATCCCTAAGTTCCGTCTCATCAAAAGGAATCGAACGCGACAGATGACACGTCAATCGGATGCCCCGTCTGAGAGATATTGGCTTTTCTGTTCCAGGGGCCCGGTTGGAATTACGCTCATTCCAAACCTGTCCATTTTCCAAAGTCATCCAAAACTCACTTAGAGTATTGCAAAAGGACTGTCTCGTCACGAGGATCCCAGTGCCGCACATGTCGCGTCGATTGGACGCGCGGTCTTAAAGTTAATCACACTTAAGCGTAACAGGCCCGACCCATTAAGCCCAGTGGCTGACGGGTTGGGTCGACCCAGTTGTGGCGGGTCTGACCCGGCTGGTGTCGGATCGACCCGATTAAGTGCGCATCCCAAACCGAAGGGGCGCGGCCCGGTCCGAGGGGGCGCGGCCCGACCCGGCCGGGCGCGGCGCGACGCGTCTCAGCTTTCGGCGGCTCGGCCTGGCGGGCTGAGCGGCTCGGCCCGGGTGGTCGAGCGCTGTAGGGGGCACGGCCCCCCAGTCTCCCTAACCGGCGGTGCCGCCCCTCCAATCCGTCCGACCGAAGCAGACTTGTCTTCCTGGCACAACCGGCCCGCATGGGCGGGCCGCGGTCTCTCTGCGCGACACCATGGGTACCGCGACCTTCATCCGTCCGACCAGCCGACGAGCAGGATGGTTCGCCTGCCGAAGCGGCCCGTGGAGCGCGGGCCGCGGTCCGCCGTAGTGTGGCACCCCTTGTGGCACTGCGGTCGCTTCGGTCCGGCCGACTGGTTCTTCCTTGACCGAGCGGCCTGTGGTTGAGGGCCACGGTTCTTCCGCACGCAGCTGGCACATGGCCGCCGCCTTCGCTCGTTGCCACCTTTCTATCATGGTCTCCATCGCAAACAAAAGAGACTATGGAGGGTCTTCGGGCCCTATGCATTCGGCCCGCGCCCTCCGCGTTAAGTGGTAGCAGTTGGCTGAATACAAACTATGATTTTCAACGAAGAACGAGGTACAAGATAATTACTTCAAATTGAACAAACCCCTACCTCGATATAAGTTTTGCGATAGCCGGGCTTCACGGAAGACGACGTCGTGGGGAGACGGTGTCAACTCATTGACGTCAGGGAAGAAGGAGCCGAGGATGGCGCGTTGTCGGCATTCCTTGTGGGTGGCTCATTCTCCTTTGGCTTGGAAGAAGATCGAAGGAGATGATCGTCATTATTCGGTGGTTCTTCGATGGAAGGATGGTGTTCTTCAATAAAATAGGTACTCTTCTCTTCAATTTCTCAAGAGTTCTCTAAAAAATCCTCTCAACACAACAAGTGCCCAAAATAAAATAATATCTAAGGCTATTATTTTATTAACACATGTAATTCAAAATTCAAACCACTTTAATTAATTAATTGTAGTTCAATTCATTAATTAAAAGTGTTTTCATAAAATTTAAGGGAGAGGGGAAGGTGGAAAGATCACAATAAATTAGGAGGAGTTGTCAAAAATTAATGAAGGGGAGTGTTAATGGGGGGGGGGGGTTAAGGGGAGATGAAAGGTTTAGGGCACGTGTGGGTCCCACCACACTAAATACTCTCATGGGAGGTTAAGTGGGTGTGGGCCCACTTCTAACTCCCCTTGGAAGTAAATAACGACCAGATATAAAATAAAATTGTGTTCCAAAATTTTATTTATTTTATTCTAAATCCCCAAAATTAAATTTCAACCCGCATAAAATGCAACTACGATCAAGGTCCCCTTAAGCGAATATCGGTGCTACGAGTTCATCGGTGCCCTCAGATTTCAATTCTGAGCACCGATTAAAAGGATAAAAAAACCGCTAATACCTTCACTGAATGTACCCAAACAAAACTTTAGAAATTAATTCTAGGCACATCGGGCCTCGGAATCAAGTGCCATCAGAAACCACAGACTCGTAAAATTCCAAAGTATTTAAGAAAAAATTTTCCTTGAAATTTCCGGGTCTTTACATTAACTTAAAATTTATTTCCAAAAAACTTCCATTATATTCTTCTTAGAATCATATCTTACTTCCTTAAGACTATTTTCACCATCAGTTAGCTTAAATCCTTCGTTTCCAAGGATATTTCTAAGAAAATACTTAGGCTCTCAACGTAAGTATTACCTTCTTCTTAATCATTTATTCTTAATATTATTCTTTCAAAACTTTTATAACCACATTAAAATAATTAAATAAGTATAATTAATTCATAAATATGTTAATATATTAAATTTAAAACACTTATTTATTCATTTTCATCCTCTAAGAAAAATAAAGGAACATCGACAATGCATACGTGGGGATTACCACCTCCACGAATCAACATTTTCTTATTTTCATAATTGCATCTCACATATGGTTATAATGATGTAAATTATGAATAAATATGGTATATATAATAAATTTATGATTCTAAAATGAAAAATTAATATTTAATTTCAATTATTCTAATTCATTGAAAAATAAAAACATCATTTTGCATACATGCAGACTACTACATCCATGAATGCAGTGTATTATTTTTCTTAATCACCTAACATGGATGCTCATAAATTTTAATTAATGAAATAATATTATATTTATAAAATTATTATGGTTATGAAATTATAAACTATTACATACCTTTCTCCCATTATATGAAAACAATTAAAATTTCATATGTGTGTACGTGGACTACAACCTCTACGAAAGTGATTATTTTTTCATCTATTATTTTTTTTATAAATATTTTTAAATATAATAAAAACCTTAATAAAATATAAATTATATATTTATAATTATTTAATAATTTTATTATAACTAAATTACCCCATAATCATACTTATCCATTAATTATAGCATGTTCATGTTTTGGCTAGTTTAACAACCTACATGAACTATGATATAAATTTATTTCATGGGTAACTATGGAAAAATAATTTATAGTGATATTGGATAATAATAACTAATAAGTATTTTTTATGGTTTTGAAAAAATAACATTAGACATTATTTAATTCATATTAATAATAAATTTTCCTAGAAAATTTAACCTCCAAAAAGAAACATTTCATGTTACCTTTCATACTTGGAGTATATTTTGGAAATATATGGAGATATATTAATTTTTTAATAATATAACAATAAAATACATAAAAATATATAAATATAAATATTATGAAGCTATTTTACAACACCTTTGACCACTTTCAATAAATAGAAACAGTTATAGAAAAATTGAATGAATACCCCTGGGTAAGCAACATAAGATAAAACTATATAATAAATAATTAACATATTAAAATAGATAAAAATTATCATATGAAATATATATGAATAATTTTCTTAATAAATTTTTTATAAAACCTAATTTTATTATCAAATAAGTTATGTGCATGTGTGAAATGAATCAGGACTAAGGTAATGGTTTCCTATTTGAAATTTTCATCCCTTGAGAAATATTTATAATCATGCACCATGTTTTATTTATAATGGGATATCAAATACCCCTTTAAAATTTTTCATAATAATATTCTCATTATTAATGTTATTCAATGTTTCAATTTAAATTATACCCTTCAAGGTTTCTTGACTTGAAAATTTCTAAGGTTGTAAGGGCTTCTTGTCTCAAATTTAATTTCTCAAGACATATTTCTTATTGTGAACCATGAAATATTTAATATGGTGTCATTAATACCTAAAGATTTAATTTTATAATATTCATATAAATCTCAGGTTTTAATATCCCTATCATCTTATTTATTTAAATGAACTTATATTCAAAGTATACCAAGGTTGTAAGGGGTTTTCTAACTCAATTTTCTTCCATTAAGTTACAATCTTTCTTATTGAAATATATTATTCCAAATTTGATTTATTCTACCTAATTAATATGTTATAATGTATTTAAAACATATTTAATATGGTTTTAAATTCTTACTTATAACTTCATTTCCAAATTAATCTTACCTCAAATATTATGCTTATTATAAGGGTTTCTTGATCTTAATTTCTAATTATTGGTACATGCTTCTTGTTATGAACCAATTTGATTTTATATGTTATATATATTTAATATTTTCTATATTATATCATGAAATATCATATATTAACTGTATTTTAAGTTCAATTTTAAACTCTTTCTCCTTTAAGGTTTTTGATTTAAATGTTAGTTAAATTTTAAGGGTTTTATTTCCATCCTTATTTTCAAATCAAGATTTGTTTTGAAAGATAATCCATCTAGAGAATTTTTATTCATTATAAAAAATATCATAATTTTCTTTTTTAATTCATGGAGTTTTACATGTTCCTTTAAAATCACATTTACCCTTGAATCATATTTTTCATGAAGTGTTTCTTGTAAGTGAAACAAACCCTGCCTCCACTTCTCAGACGAGAACCTACCTTTTTTTCCTTGTCTATATTATTTATATTATTTAATAAATGACCATATATATGAATTGATAATTTATTAATATAATTTTATAATATTTTAATTTCTTTCAAAAAATTTAGATAATATTTTAATGTTTTTTGTATGGTTCATTTTAATCAAAGTGTAAAAATAATCTCTTTTTAACGTTTTCTAGGTGAACATATATTTACACTATCTTTATAATTTTCTATGAAAATTACTTTATAATATTTAATGGTTTTATGAAATAAAATATTATTCTACTTTATTTATTTAATATTTATATCTAAACACATTTTTTGAAAAAGGATATGGATGTTTCTTATTTCTAAAGTGATTTTTACTAATGCTCCTAAAAAATGATTTTCATCTAAATAGATATCCTTTGATATACCTTGTGATTTATCAATGATATTATCTAAATGTTACCATCCATATTATTTCTCTATATTTATTAAGATATATCCTTTTATTTTGGAGGAATGATCCATCACTTCCTTTGTATTGCTTAATCTACTTTGGTGTATAACGATACTTCTTCTTAAAATGTTTTCCTTTGTGTAAACTATATTTTTTATTCCTATGATTTAATGGTGTTCACCTAGATTACATAATTTGATTTATTTGTGGGAAATAATTTACTTAATGGTATACCCTTTATATATATGAGGTAAATACCATATGTTTTATTATCTTGATTGAATTATATTTTCCTAGATAGTTACTTGATGTCATTTGATACCCATTTATTTTCCATGGGTTTAACATGTTATGATTATTGATGGAATTATGAATGATTTACTTATGTGATTCCATTTGAAAAGGATATGAAATTCATTTTTACATGGGTCTTTATAATTTAATTAATGAAACCTATTTTATTTTCATGGGTTCTTTGTGAAATTATGAATGATTGATTTCATGTGGCACACATAAGTATGGATGGATGGTGGGTGGGGTCCTATATCAACATTAAATGCATTGGTTAAAAGCTTATATCTCATGAGATAAGTATTCATGAGTATATCTTAGTTACTCATAATCATAGAAACTGATGGGGTGGATCTTGAAAGTAATGTTTCCCTATACTAATGTTTGTTCCATATTTGAAAGATATCATAGTGTTACGTTTATTCTCATGACTATTTTATGCTCTCATGATTCATGTTTATTGAATCATGTTTCCACACTCTTTTTATTCATGTATCATGTTATTTCAAGACTTATGCCATGATTTATGATATATGCTTTATTGGGTATAACTTTATTATGTATTATGATTATACCCATATTATCGTCTTATGAACACTTATGATCTTTTATTATTATCACTTAGGTTTACACTTACCGAGAATCCAATCTCACCAATTTTATATCTCCATTCCAAGTTATAAAGAAAAGTAATAAATAATACATGTCTAAAATAGTATATTGTGTGGAGGATTTATTGGAGATGTTGAAGGCCACTTATGGATTAAGTATTTTCTTCTATAGAAGAAAAAATATTGATTTGATACAGAGAAAATGGTTTCTAATAGTTAAATGTTTTTCCTAATTATACAAATCTCTAAACATAAAAAGTTCTTTTGGTTGTCAATGTTACATTATCTTGTAATTATGTATGTATATCAAATCTAGTGTGTACAAGTTTATGTTATTAGCATTGGATCCAAAATTAAAGGTTTGAGATTCCTTAGTTAGTATCAAAGGAGGTTTTAGATAACTTTATAGGTTAGGATGTTATTAGTGGAAAATAAATTATGAAGTTATAAAGGATATTTAGTATTGATTGGTTAATATTAATCATAGTTTTTAAGGTATAGATAAACCTTTAGGATGGTTATATTGAACATTTTATATTGTTTGGGGATTAAGATGAGATATTATTAGGTAAAACCTCAGGGATATGTCTAAGAGATAAGATTAAATATAAGATAAGATCATGAAGTTTTGGTAATGTTTTTATTGTGTGGTTTTCCTTAAAATTAAATTTCTGTATGGACACTGGAAAGTGGATGCGACTATGGAAAAAATGTACCTAGTGGTAATCACTATGAAAATACCGGTTAAGTATCATCTCAATATTTACTCTGGTGCATGATGAGTGGTCGTAAGATTGCACACCAAGCTAGACACTCATGGTAAATGTTATTTGATTAATCACAATACCATTATGATCCATTATGATAAATTTATTATGTTAAATAATTAGGTTAAGTATTATGAGAGAACCCAAACTAAATTATCTTATATTGATCCAAGAATGATTTAGGTTAAAATAAAATAAAATATAATGATTTTAAAGAGTAAAACATTTAGAGGATGATTTTTTCATAATAATATTTATGATAATTATATTATGATGTTAATTAATCATCACTCATATTAACTGCTTTTATTTTTAGTAATAGATTAAGCCTGAAGAAACCATGTAAATAGTGTATGCCATAGGCAATTTATAGAATAAACCAATGAGAAACCTAAATGGATAAGAGATGGAGTGAAAAATATTATAATTATTCCAAACAAGATATAAAGAATTATGATTAACAATGTAAACATAGTTAAAATCAAAAACACACCAAAGAAGAGAAGAATTGAGTCTCATGGATGATCGAGTGACAGAGAAGATAAATTAAATAAGATTCAATTTCATCTATACCAAAAATATGGGAAGATACACCTCGGGGGTTTTCTCAAAGGAACTTAAAGATGTTTTATTTTTGGTATAGGGGACTGAGAAACAAACCATTGAGTTAAAATAAATATTGTTTAAAAAATGGAGGATTATAATGTTCATCACATGGTAATATGGATATTTTAATGTATAAAATGCTAAAATAATGGGAATTATTGAATTCATTGTCATTATCCAAGGATAAAAAAGGAAGATAGGCCTTAAAAACTTCTAAGAAAAGGTAATTCCTATAAAACCCCAACTATATAAGTGAGTTCTGAAGATAATGTGGAGTGAGGAACACTGGTCATCCACACAAAAACTATGATTATTTTATTTTATCCTTGTTATAACCACTTCTTTTTACATTGAATTTTTATTAAGAATATAGAATCACCACTCTGAAGACTAGATTTCATTTTATTAATAAAAATTTGTAGTTGTATGATTACTGTATCCCGGGTCTATATGTCTTCTATGATGAATGTTTCTATTCTCTCTATAAAATCCTATTATCCATCCTTTTGTATAATTTTATGTTTTATTGGGAATGGATTTACTTTCTCTACTATAGACCATGAAAATTTTCAAGATAGTAAAAACACATTTAAAATTTCAAAATCAACCCATAATCACATATTAGTACGAGGATGTTTATAAAATCTATAAAAAACCACTCTCAATATTTAGGTCTTAACATCGAATCATGAGGGTTACTTAGCTCAAACCATTAGAGATAAAATCAATATCAATTTTATTCATATTATAAGGGAAAAGATGAGTTCACTTGTCGTACCTAAGATAGTAAGGATGAAACCTCACAAGAAATAAAATCACGAGTCATGTCAATATTTTAGATACCCTTATATTTTTTCATTAGTGATTAATAATTGAATTTGTAAGGATGTAATTTATTTAAAAGGGATAGAATGAAACGACCTAAGATTTTAATATATATATATTTCCCTTTAAATATACACTATATTAATAGCTTATTTCCCATGAAATAATGAACTAAAACGATACATGACATATTATATAAATATTATTAAGAAAATTTAAAAATAATTAAAGCAATAGTAAATAAGAACATTGTAATCAATTATAAATGCATACAAAATAGGATCAGAATGCTTAAAGTTTTAAAAATTTAAATTGTCATTAAAATTAGTTTTCCATATATATTTTATTTTCATTTAAAAGATGAATTTTATAATTTTATAATTTCCATTTAAAAAAAACTTCATTTTTGAATTCCTCAAATCAAAATTGGATTATTATGAATTTTTAGGATTTTTATGAGAAAAGTTATTTTCAGATGAATAATGAGAAAAGTCTTTCAAAACAATGAATTTTATTAATTTATCAATATATAAGAAAGACATAGAATTTTTTAATAAATAAAATATTAATTTACGGGGTAAATTTATTCATTTTAAATATATTGTTTTAAAATTAATAAAACCTATTTTTAACTATATAAAACAAAATTAATATTTCATTTCAAATAAAAACTATTTTTAATCATTTTTTAATTAAGTATTTTAATGGTAAAATTCTGTTTTGGCCTACTTTAAAAGATACATAGATTTTTTTTGTTTGATAATAAATCAATTTATTTTATGAAAATTGATAATAATGATAACTATGGCTTACACATAGGTTTTAAGCTTGGAAAGATGTTTTTTTCCTAAAAATTGTTTTATGAAATATGCATGTTTTTCTAAAATTAACATTTCACACCATTAGAAATTTTATTTCACAAAATTATTTTAAAATTTTAAATAAGAAGTTTTAAAATAGGTTAAAAAACGTTTTTAATTTTGGTCATTACATTTTCTTACTAAGGTTAAAAAATTAATTACCCTAGTAAAAAAAATGGTAAAAGTTTATTTACTAAGATAAAATAACCAAAAACATATTAAAAACATGTTATAAAATGAATTATTTAGATTTGGATAAATATAAAACCACCTAAACCACCTAAAATTACTATTTTTCTATTTTTTAACCTTTTCCCTTGAATAATAACTTTACATTATTGAAAATGTAAAGGGTGCTTCCAAAATTTTCCTCCTCTTCAGTTATAAAAGAAGATATTTAAACCAATTCATCTTACACATTTACCTAAGAATTTATTTCCAAAACTATTCCATTATGTTTCTCTATAATCCTATCACACTTTATTTATCCTATGGTCACCATTAGTTATCTTAAGGCAACAATTTATAAGGAGTTTCCAAATAAAAAACTCGAGTTCTCAACATAAGAAATACTAATTTATTAATAATTTATTCTTAATATTCCTCTTACAAAAATTTTCTAAACATATTAATATAATTAAATAAGTATAATTAATATAACACTAATTTAATATATTAAATGAAAAAACCTTATTTATTCATTTCCATTGACTAATAAAAACAAAGGAATATCGATAGTACGTACGTACAGACTACCGCCTCCATGAATTGATGTATTCCATTTTTCATAACCAACTATCATGTCTGGTTATAATGATAGAATTGATGAATAAACATGGTATATAAAATATATTTATGATTCTGAAATAAAAAATTAATATTTACTTTAAATCCATCTAATTTATTGAAAAATAAAATGTCATCATTCATAAGTGCATACTACCACCTCTATGATTGACATGTATTATTTTTATTAGCCAAATAACATGGAAGGTAATAAAAGTTAAATTAGTGAAATAATATGATATTTATAAAATTATTGTGTTTGTTAAATTATTAACCATTCCCAACCTTCCTCCCATTCTATGAAAATAATTAAAATGACCTAAGTGCATACGTGCAGACTACCACCTCTATGAAATTGATGTATTTTTTTCATCTAGTATTTTATTATTTTTAAAAATATTTTTTAATATGAATAAACAAATTAAAAACATATAAATAATTACATTAAACTTATTTAATAATTATATTATAACTAAATCACCCCATTATCATACTTATCCATTAATTATAACAAGTTCATGTTTTGGTCGGTTTAACCACCAACATGAATGATGTAATAAATTTCTTTCATGAGTTACTATAGAAACATAAAAAATGGTTATATTGAATAATAATAACTAATTAATTATTTTTTAATATGTTGGTAATATAATATTGGAGATTTTATAAGTGATATTAACAATAAACTATCATAGTAAATTTAAGCTCAAAAAAGGAACAATTCATGTTAACTTTCATACTTGAAGTCCATTTGGGAAACCTATGGAACTATATAAGTTTTTTCATAATGTAATAATAAATGAAATAAAAATATATAAATCAAGAAATTATGAATAAATTTTATAACACCTTTTACCATTTTCAGTATACTAAAAGAGTTATTGAAAAATTTATTGAACAACCCTCAGTAACTGACATAAGAAAAAACTATATAATAAATAAATAAAATATGATAATAGATAAAAATTATAATATTAAATATATATGAATAATGTTATTAATATTTTTTATCAAACATAATTTTATTAATAAGGAAGTCAAGAACATGCTCAAAATGAATCAGGACCAAGGTAATGGTTTATTATTCATAATTTTCACCCATTGAGATATATTTCTTATTATACAGAATTTTTTATTTGGAATGGGGTATCTACTTCACATTTAATATTTTGTATCATGATATAATAATTATTCATAGTATTTAATATTTCATTTTAAATCATATCCTTTAAGGGGTTTTAAACATAAAATTTCTAAGGTTGTTAAGTGTTATTATCTCAAAATTCATTTCTTGAGAAATATTTCTTATTTTAGACCATGAAAATTTTAATATGGAATTATTAATACCTAATGAATTAATTTTAACATATTCATATAATTATTTGGGTTTTAATAACCATATCATGTTCTTTATTTAAATGGTATTTTATTCAAAGTATATCAAGGTTATAAGGGTTTTACTAACTCAATTTCCTTCTATTGAGTTACAAGATTTCTTATTGAAATATATTGTTCCAATTTTGATTTATTCTACCTAATGAAAAATTTATAATTTATTTCCTAATTATTTTATGGGGTTTTAAAATTATTCCTTATGACATCATTATCAATTGAATCTTGCCTAAAAAATTATATTTCTTGTAAGAATTTATTGGTCTCAATTCCTAATTCTTGGGACATGTTTCTTATTATGAAACAATTTAATTTTATATGGTCTATATATTTATTATTTTTTATATTAAATAATTAATTATATTTTATTAATTTCATTTTAAGTTCAATTTCAAACTCTTTTTCTTTTAATGGTTTTGATTTAAATGTTACTCAAACCGTAAGGGTTTCACTTCCAATCTTATTTTCAATTAAAGATTATTTTTGAAAGATAATTTATATGGGGAATTTGTATTATCTATAAAACAACTCATAATTTTATTTATTTATTCATGGGGTTTTACATATTTCATTAAAATTTCATTTCCCCATGACTTATTTTTTACCCAAAGTGTTTCTTATAAGTGAAACCAACCTCGTCTCATCTTTTCAATCCATATTAATTGAATACTTTTAAAATGTCCTTATCTATTCCTAAATAATTTATTATGGTCATTTTTTACTAATTATCTTATTTAAAAACTTTTAAATTTTTTAACATTTTCGGTATGGGTATTTTTCATCAAAATTCAAAAAGAATCTTTTTTAATTTTTTTACATATGAACACGTATTTGTACCATTTTATCATTTTTTATGAACCTTTATTTAAAATATTTTCTAGATTTATAAGATAAATTTTTATTCACCTTTATTTATAACTTATTTCTACCTAAATAAATTCTTTTAAAAAGGTCATAAATTTTTCTTATTTCTAAAGTGCTTTTTCCTAATGCTCCTAAAAATGATTATCATTTAAATCCACATATTGTGACCTAAATTTTGGTTGATTGAGGATATTATATAAAATTTACCATCTGTATTATTTCTATGGATGGATTATTTTATATCCTTGTCTTTTGGATGAATGATCCTCCACTGCATTTTCATTTCTTAATCATCTTCAGTGTATAACCATAATTTTCTTTCCAATGTTTTCATTTATGAAAACTCTATATTTCCTTACTCATATTGAAGGGTGTTAACCTATATTACATATATTATTTGATTTGGGTAAGTTATTGATTTAATGGAATACTCTTTATCTATACAATGTAACTACCATATGATTTATTATCATGATTGAATGGTGTTTACCAAGAAAGTTAGTTGATATCATTGGATACCCATTTTTTTACATGGGTTTATCATATTATGATTATTTATGAAACTATGAATGATTTGTTTATGTGATTCCATTTGAATAATATATGAAACACATTTTATTTCCATGGGTATTTATGATATGATGAATTAATCTTATTTTATTTCCATGGGTTCTTTATGAAATTACGAATTATTGATTTCAGTTGGAACAAGTAAGTATGGATGAATGATAAGTGGGGTATTATATCATCCTCTAATGAATTAGTTAAAAGTTAATATCTCATGAGATAAATATTCATTAGTATATTTTATTTTCTCATAATCATGGGCACTAATGGTGTGGCTCATAAAATTAATGTTTACCTATACTAATTTTTGTTCCATATTTTAATGATGACATAGTTTTGTGCTTATTCTTATGTCTGTATTATGTTCTCTTGGATCATGTTTATTGACTCATGTTTACACTATCTTTTTATTCATATATTATTTTAGTACAAGCATTATTCTATGATTTATAATCTATTCTTTATTGGGTATAAATTTCTTATGCATCTTGATTATACCCATATTAACATATTATGCTCACTTATGATCTTTGATTGTTATCACTTATGTTCAACCTTACTAAGAATATGATCTCACCCCTTCCTTATATTTCCATTTTTTAAAGTTATGAATAAAATTAACATGTAAGATGTTCTGAGAAGAGTATCTTGTTTGGGAGATTTTTTTGGTTTATCTAAGGCTTGTTATGTTTTAAGTAGTTTCTTATATAGTGGGGAAAACTATCCTTTTGATACACAGAACATGAGTTATTCTAGTTAAATATTTTTCTTAATTATCTAATACTATAAACCTAAAAATTCATTTCTCTTGTAAATTTTGTGTTATCTTGTAAGTATGGATGTGTAATAAATCCAGTGTATATGAGTTTATGATTTTAACACCTGATATGGGAGTATAGGTTCAAGGTTCCTCACGTAAAATATACTAAATAAATTATATGGGAATCAAAACAACCTAATATTAAATTTAAATGTCTTATAAACAAGAGGATGCATCTATATAATAACAAATAATCCATCATAGACCCTAAGTAATTTCATCTATGTCACTATAGTTACCTCAAGATTATACTCTCTCCTCACCATGATGACTTCTATCCTATAGTTCCTACAATTATAGAATTTGAAAATATAAATTAGATTATGTTACATAATAATAAAAATAACATATAAAAAATAATTTTTTTATCTATTGATATTGTCCAATAAAGATTCAATGTCCATAAAAATACTCTATATCATGTCCTAAAATAAAGTATCCCAAGAATCCCCTACTATATGAAACTTCTCATCCCAAACTCTCTTGTGTGTCTCTTTCTTATATAACTTGTTCTTTGATATCAATGTTTTTTTTATGAAGCAGAATCATGAGCACTATCAGGACCTAGGGTAGGATTATACATCATATTGAATGATGTTGGGGACATCCCAAAAACTCGTGATGGGTATGGTATAGAACCTATCATCCACACATGACCTGAATGCTCACTTCCTAGAACTTGGTCAATAACATAACTCTTGGAGATCATTGATGACTATGATAGATTCTACTCCCATGCCTCCTTAATTTTAACCCCTATATTAAAGAATATAAAATTAAAGTGTTAGAGAAAAATAAAATACTAGATAAACTAGTTTACTTCTATGCTCTTAGTTGATTCATTCATGCAACTCCCTTTTAACTCTATATTCACATTGGACCACATCTCAGAACACCCAACCTGATTTCCAACCACCAATTCCAATATCATTAAATTATAAAACCCAAAATTATAAAATCATAATAACTTAAAACTGAACAAATAGATATCTTATAACTTCAACCTTTTTGTGTGCGTGATTACTTGCTTCTCTCTACTCATAACATTTTTTATTGAAATTTACATAAAAAGATAAGATATATTATTATGAAATTTTAGTATTAATAATTGGAAAATTATATAATAGTTACTTGAATTTTTGAATGGATTAAATGCATCAATATTTAATCCCATACATACATCACTAGGATTTGAAGAGAAATTTGGATGTAAATAATCCAAAGACTTCTATGATATCGAATCCATGGATTATTCATTAACCTATCACTATTTTTTTTCATATAATGACACATAATTTTCTCTATAGTTTTACAATATGTGAAAAATATTTGTAATGGAGGTTTTAGAGGAAATTAATGTAAAACCTTTATATTAATTTTATTTCTCTACTTATTTGAACTAACATGCCCATTAATCCTTGCGTCACTATCCATTGATTTCTATATACAAGTATGAAATATTTTACACTTATCACTATATGAATATTACCCCTAGTATAACATACAGTCATTGGTACATGCATGTATCTTTTTATAATCTAGAACCAACTTATTAATAAATTTCTTCATCTCAATAAACGATTTAGAGATCTTATCATTACTAAAATCATCATGAAATTACTCTAATATCATAGAAAATTATTTATTTATAATTTTATATAAACACTTTATTTTTTAATGTTTCAGTAGAAATGAATACTTTGAATATTTTTCAAAAACCTCATAAAAATCCTAATTCCCATATTTATAAGTTCATAAAACTCATTTGATTTCTCATTTAGGTTGTCTGATATATTGATCTCAAAAAAATAACCATGAGAATATTTTGACATGTTATGATCTTCATCGTTTTTTCTATTATTCCCATAGAATTAATAATTAAGTTATAAATTTCATTCTTTACTACTAAAACATCAACTTGATGATTATGATGTTATATAAAGATTGACCCTTCTGTACTGCTTGATTTTCCATTCCAAATCCATCACACATATCTAATAGGTAACTGTTTAAAAATAAAGTTCTGATAAACTTAATCTCTTTTCAACCATCATCTAGAATTATAAGTAGGACATGGAAATTTAATCCTTCCCTTGACTGATTCATTTTCAATTAAAAAATCTAAAAATTTCTCCAACTCATTAATATATTGAGTTGTATTTTGAGGTAAGTTAATCCATGTTTTATCCATTTTTTACTATTATAAATAACTAAAAAACATAAAACATATTAATGAAATGAATTCATGTTTAAAATATAACATATGATTAATATAACACCCTTATGGAACTAATTATGAAAATATTAAATCATGATATATTTTAAACTATAATAAAATTGATTCATGGTATATATTCCCTTTCATAATGACAATATACACTGACAAATATTAGGTAACAAAAATATCACAACAATTTTAAATTCAATTATATCATTGAAAAAAAACTTAAAAAAATGAATAAATAATTAGAGATTCCATTGGGTTATTTTTTTAATATATCCCATAAAAATCTCAAACAATGATAAACATATCCAAATCTAATTCCAAATATACAAGAATAAAAATGATTAAAATAATCAGTGAATAAATACATAAGAAGTGAAAAATATATATTAGTAGTTGAAAATAATTTAACACATCAATACAAGATTGAAGAAATTCTCATAAAACAAATATATAAAACTCAATATGATGATTCATATTAATAGAGTCAATATTTTAAGAATATATTTTCTAGAATAAGGAATACATAACTAGAACTATTGTGACATAATGAATTGAAAACATGAATCTATACATAGAATAAGAAATAACATCAATGAAACTAAGAAATAAATCTATATACTATGGCTAATATAGCTGGTAATAATGGGAGGAGAGGGTTCACTCATGATATGGGGCTGGGATAGTGGGGATGGGATGGGATGGTAATGTTAGGGGAGAGTTTAGGGTGGGGGAATTATTTTATAATGAGTTGTATATAGGATCTAGGGGACAAGAGGGTTTCATTTAGGGGAGGAGTTCATCATCCTAGTTAGGATCAAAAGGAGGGGGGAATTAGTGGAATTTGGTTTTTGGTTGGATTAGGGGGAGTTGGATGAGGTGACTTGATGTGATGGGGGAATCAGCTATCGGTAGGGGTAGGGGCATTGGCGGTTGGATGAGGTGAGATGGAGTGGGGCATCAATGGTTGGAAGGGGAGTGGGGTATCAATGAGTAGTAGGGGAGGTGATCATTAGAGGGAGTTAAAGGAGAGGGGGTTAGGGGAAGTTTAAGGGGAGTAATAATGAGGATATATCTAGTTAATTCAGAGTTTTATTGGAGGTGGTTTTAATTAACTACAATTAAAAGTAGTTTTGGTGGTGGTTTATTAAAAAACTACTTCTAATAAATTAAAAAATTCAGAATATATAAAGAACTTATAAAAACTCATCACATATTTTATATTTGATAATTAATTAGGGTTATTAAAAACTACTATGATTTTATAGAATTATTATAGTATAAAGAATTGTAACTCATTTAATAACAATCAGTTCAACCAAAACTAGAAGAAAAATCACCTTCCTAAGGTAGACTTGAAAACTTGTGTGGACTATTCAACCCCTTAACAAGAGGAGAAGGAGGACCCTTACATTCCTCTACCCCTATTACAAAATCTAAATTCCATTGATCAAGGTTTAAAACACCTAAACATAGAATAATGAAACCTTAGTATATAATGTATCATAAAAAGTACTATGAATAAAAGGATGTGGAAGTTTAAATCACATAAATCACATTATAGATAAAATATTTGGTGACAATTAGTGTTTCCTATATATAAGTAGTAAGAATCCAATACCCACTTGGGGGTTCAAACTAAGTCTCTCTACCTTTTCTATTTCATTTTATTTTATTTACAATTAATTTCTTATGTTTTTTTTTCATTGTAGGTTTGTAGTAGTAAACTAGTGGGATTTTAACTCAAACTGACCTTTGATAATAAAAATGTGGTTGTTTCTTTCCATATCATTGGTTTTAACTACCCTATTCCTTTGCTTTTACATGAGATTTAATTTAACTAGTAGTAAAAATGTAGTTTGGGGGTGGGAAACCAACTTATTATAGAACTTGTGTGCTGGTTTCTAGTTTTGTTTTTTTGTTATGTTTGTAGTTATAATTTGAACTAAACTAATATTCAAATCATTTTCAAACTATTGATAACACACATTGATAACATTGAATTTATTTTGAGGAACTATTTGAATAAAATTTAATTGAAATGGGTTTTAAGTGGATTGTATTTTTATTTTTATACGCCATCACTGCTATTAAAAATGACCCATGACCATATAAATACAACCATGGGTGAAAAAACCATGGTTGTAGGTTTGCCTATAGCCATGGGAAAAACATGCCTATGGATATACAATACCTCCCACAATATTCCATCAAGCTAGTGGCTACATGTGAATATGAGAATGCCCTATAACCATGAGTGATTTCACTTATGTTCATAGGGTGACACATGAATGATATGCTCGATGTTACAAGATCACAATAATGAAATGGTAAGTGACTACTTCCATGAGAAAACTACCTATGGTAGCATTACCTTCCCTCAGAATCCTATAGCTACCAGCATCATTTTTTTGTAGTGGTATGTCATTCCTGAGAATCACCTATGACTATGAGCCCTTCCATCCATGGTTGTATGACATTCTAATAAGTAAATACATTCATGTGTTCCATCCCCATGGTAGCATACCCTTCTTGGGAGGCTGTTACTGTCTTGGGTAAAGGCTCCTATAGCTGTATAAGGGACATACAACCACAAGATGAAAGTTCTATGGATTCATGTCCTTCATATGAAGACATACAACCATAGACAGGTATTCCCATCCTAGTAGGCCCTTCTCATGAAGTAAATATAGCCATGGGAACCATCTCTCATAGTTGTAAAAGTTTCTTATGTGGAAAAAAAATGTTAAAAATTTAATATATATATATATATATACATACTTAAAAAATAATTTAGTATAGAGGTATTAGTTGCTCTATATAATAAAGTCTTCATGAGATAAAAACCATATGATGAGTTTTTTTAATTTTTTAGGAACATATCACCATGGGAAAGGCCTATGATGATAGATTAGTGTCCCATGGGGGGATAATGTCATGAAAACCGACCCTTTATTACTAACATGGTAAATTATAATAGGGGATATTTTCATGAAAATAGGTGGTTTTTTATTGAAATGGAATGATATGGCTGCAAGCAATGACCATGGATACAATTTTACACATCAATGACCAATAACCAACTACTATGGGTAGTTCCCGTGGCAATAGGCCCATGGCTACTAACATGCTAATCACCACCGTGGGATCATTTTCTATGAATATATCCCTTATCTCTAGTAGTGTAGATTCTTGAACTCAAAGTTGGGTAAACCATTTTCTATGAATAAATAGCACCACAAGGAGTTAACTTAAATGAAAATATGATAACTCATATGAGTTGGAGTAAAATGTGATGTTGAGATTCCACCAGATGTTTCTTAAGTTAACTTTAGAATGGTGTGTAAGTGTGTGTGAGTGTGAACAATAAAATCATTTAATAAGTGTTAGAGAGTTATTTGAGATTCATTTTTCTAGATCCTATGAGCATTCTTTTGTTATCAAAAATAACCTTGAGGGTCCCTACTATTTTTAATGATTTAGTTATGGATTAGATTTACTTATCAATTAAGCGATTTTGATATACATTTCTCACGGAAAATTAATTAAGTTCCTTGTTGATAGAGGGAATAGAAAATAAGGGGAATTATAAACTTAGATGAAAAATGGGTTGGTGACCTATCATATAGAGACCCTAGATTTTTTCACATATTATTACATGATTTCAAATATAATTAACTATCAAATTGCAATCCAAGGATCGCAAAGTCTGGTGTCTTTGGAAGACTAGGTACAAAAAACAAAAAACATGGGACTAAATAAAATATTTATTTATTTATCATCCATTAAGAGCTCAAAACTTATTTAATCCCTTAAATCTACATAGGATAAACTAGGGATAACATGAAGAAAGGGATGAGATAAGAAGTGCAGTAAGGGAATAAATATAAGAATAAAGCACAACACATGGGTTAATATGAATAATAAGATGACATAAAAGGCATGGATATACATAAATAATCATAACATATGTAATCATGGTTCCATAAGATATGTGGAAACAACATAAAACATGAAATAATAATGAGTCAATGCTCATTTCACATTAAGGAGTATGAGTCAAGGTTAATCACCAAGACCATTTCACATGGAGCATGAGTCAAGGATAACCACCAAGACCATTGCACATGACGTCTCATGAGACTAAATATTACCCAATACATTGGAGAACTATCTAGGTTCACCCATTATAACATGTTCATGAATATTTATGCCACATTAAGAATCAAACATAATGAATCAAATATAAACATAAGGGTTACCCATAGTAAGAATTGGGTATTATAATCTTATCAAAAAAGCATAATATAAGAGAATATAACAATGGTTTCCCTGAAAGAAAGGATTTAAATAATACATGGACATTAATAAGGGAAAATATTTATAGATCATGATAATTTATTTTAAACTGAAGTGATAACATGTAAAAATAGTATTTAAGAAACTTTATAATTAAAATATTTTAGTGTGGTTTATGGTAAATATTAAAGAACATTTAAAGTAGAAAAGGGCATAATATTTTATATAAAACCAAATGTGAACCATAAAATTTTTAATAATAAAATTATTTATTTTATAAAAATAAATTTGTCTTAAATTATATTATGGAGTACACTTGAAAATGGTTAAGAATTCGGGAAATTCCCTTAAACCGAGTTTGCTTATTAGGAAGAATTGGGTAAGGAACATTTTAAAAACATTTGAATCCCCAAAAAATTAGGATTAACCGATATTGATACATGATTTTAGAAAATATAAAATAGATTTAGAATATTTACATAAAAATAAAATAGAATTTCATTTTTGTAAAAATAGAAAAAGAATAACCCAAATGAATAATGGAGGTTCAGGTAGAATCCCTTAGCTTAAGTCCGAAGGTGTTATTCAATTGATCTTAATGTCCTTGATAATAAAATTAGATCCATTAATTAATAATTAAATAACCCTTTATATATTTATTTGATTTATTTTAACTTTATTAATTTCATTTTTGTTTTTTTATAGTTTTAGAGGTTGAATTTCATTGTCTGGGAGTGTTGGTTTCCTTAGTTTTCATGATCATTTTACTTGTATAAATGTATGAAAGGTAATGTAAAGTGTTGGTAATTATCAAGAACTGAACTTATATGTTATTAATGATCTTAAATAGGTTAAATTTTTCTTATATTCCTTTTGGTTTTATGTAATGAAGATGGATCATTAAATAAATTGTTAATGGTAATCATTGGGGTTTATTTTGGTGGTTTTCGATCACAATGAACTCATTTTGTTTTATAAATTAATATCATGTCTGTAAAATGATTATATAATATTAAATAAGAAATTATAAATATATTATAACCTATTTAAACCATAAAAATGGTTTCATGACCATCCTTGAAGATGATAATGGAAATTGAAAACTTCGCCATCCTTGAATGCGATAAATTAACACATCACGAACAATGTTTTCTTTTTTAATATAAAAGGAGGGGAAAAGAGAGATGATGATGAATTATTACATTATAATAATAAAATTATAGTATATTTAAGTTATTTTAGTTATCATACCATTTGTATGAGGGTAGGTGATGAGAGAAAAATAAAATAAAGAAACTTGAAAAGAAATTAAAAGAAAAGGAAGAGGGTTTTACCTCTTGATTTCTTCTTCTTGAGAACCTCCTTAGAGGATTGGTTTTGTCCTTTAGTTAAGGAAAAAATCTCCTAGAAGTGGGTTAGGTTCCTGGTAGGATATTTTATTAGATTTTGGACAAGGCTCAAGAATTGAGGGGTGTGAGGAGAATAGGTGGTGATGGGTGGTATTTATAGTGGAGTAGAGGGGGGTGTTTTCTCATTGTTTTAATCATTAGTTTATTATTTTGGTTCAAGACTATGAATAGTTTGATAATTATCATAAAAAATATTAAAATAATCAATTTAAGTTTGTGATTATGGTTCTTACATCAATTATGACTCAATGAATAGTTTGTTTTACTTATAATGTACAAATACTGTAAATTACTACATTTCACTATTCACAAAATTCAAGTATTTTAGAAAAATCCCAAAAATTCACCCTAACCATTTTTCTACATGTACAATTCAAAAAATGAACTCCATTTTATGAAAATAATTTCTAAATATGAGAAATTTAATTTTTAATTAAAATCATAATTAACTCAAAATATTCAAATTTCAAAATTATAACTGATTTTATATCACTTTGAAAAATTAAATAAGGTCACATAAAATTATCTTATAATCATAATAAATAAAAATATTAATTTATGAATAAATTTTATGAAAATAAATTTTCTTTTAAATTATTAAATTAATCATAAAATTGTAATTAAATATTTATGACTTACAAAAAGACCAACAATTAATTAATAATTTTTAAAATATTTATTTACTTATACTATGATTTAATTATATCATATTTTCACTTATAAGAAAAATAAATTTTATTTATACTTTCATTGGTGAGGTTACTATTCAATTGTCTACTTTACTATTTGTAAGGGTCACATTACTATTCCAAAGGCCAAGTTACTATTTCATTGGTAGAGGTTCCTTAACTTTTAAAAATACATTTTATTTCTTTTATTCATCATTTATAAAGTTTTTATTATGTTATAAATGTGATTTTTTGTGATTATACTATTTGAAATAATTATAAGAATGAAATTTCATTGATAAAAGTTTTGGGTCGTTACATTCTTCCCCCCCCCCCCCATTGAAATTTTTCCCTTGAAATTTCATTTTAAATTCTAAGTTGAAAACAAGTGTCAGTAATTTTCCTTCACCGCTTCTTCTGGTTCCCATGTTTCCTCTTTATACTTATGGTTCTACCATATTACTTTGACCAGGTGAGTAGTTTTGTTGGGTATAACTTTATCTCTACAGTCTTAGATCTTCACTGGATGCTCCTCGTAAGAAAGATCATTATCCAACTATACCACTTCTGAAGTCTGTACATGTGAAGGATCTAATATGTACTTCCATAAGAGGGATACTTGGAATACATCATATACTTTAGACATGGTAGGTGGAAGTTCTAGTCAAGAGGCCACAACTCCAACATGATCAAGAATATCAAAGTGGCCGATGTACCTGATACTTAGATTTCCTTTATTCCCGAATCTCATGAATTTTTTCCATGGAGATATTTTTAGGAATACAGTGTCTCTAAATTTAAACTCAAGGTATCTTTGATGACTGTATGCACAACTCTTTTGTTGACTTTGGGCTGCCTTGATGTGCTACTGAATGGGTTTTCACCTTTTCCACCATTTCTTTGACCATTGCAGGTCCTAACAGCTTATGTTCAACGAATTCATCCCATCATGCATGTGTTATGAACCTTTTTCCATAATGGTCTTTGTATGGATCCATGGGGATGCTCGAGTGGAAAATATTTTTGTAAGAGAACTCAACCAAATATAGATATTAGTCCCATCCTCATTTGAAGTCCATATAACACACTCTCAACATGTCTTCCATTTTCTAAATAGTTTGATTAGATTGGACATCAGTTTGAGGATGATAGGAAGTACTGAAGTTTAGCTCAGTTCTTAGATCATGTTGTAGAGTTTTATATAACTTTGAGTTGAAACTTGGATCTTAAATGGATAAAATCTATATTGATACTCCATGCAGTGTTAACACCTATTTGATATATATCCATGCAAGTTGATTCAATGAGAAGTCCTATTGAATTATCATAAAGGGATCAGTCTTTATAAGATGATAGACAATAACCTATATAGAATTGTTCCCTTTGGATGTATTTAGAAGTCCAGTGAGAAAGTCCATGGTAATGTTTTCCCATTTCCATGTTGGTATGGGTAATGGTTACATCAACCCTTTAGACTTTTTACTTTCATCCTTAACTTGATGAGATACTAGGAAATTTGATTTATATTCAGCAATCTCCTTCTTCATATTGTCCCACCAATAGTTCTCTTAGATATCTTGATACATATTTTTAATCCTTGGGTGAATAGAGATAGTTGAGATATGTGCATCATTCGTAATCTCTTTATCTCTAGATTTGATGGGGAACATAATCATGACCCAAATCTCACGAATCCTTCTCTATCCAATTGGAACTCTGAGGATTTCCCATTTCTGATAGCTTCCACCCTTTTTATAAATTTCTAGATTATTTCTTTGAGAATCCATTATTTTCATAAGGGATGATTGAGAAATAATTTGAGAAATGATTGATAATGTTCCTCCGATAATGATTCCCATGTATATCCTTTGTAAGTCTAAGAATATTGGATCTTTCTCAATTATCATCACTGATAAAGATGTAGGATCCTTTCCACTTATATCATATGCCACCTTATTTTATTTAACATGATGGTTGTGAATTGAGTAGTCATAATCTTTTACGAGCTCCAACCATCTTCACTAGCACATCTTAATCTTCTTCCATGTGAATATATATTTTAGACTCTTATGATTAGTATATATCTCACACTTCTCCCCATAGAGATAATACCGTCAGATTTTCAATGTGAAGATCACAATTGATAACTCCAGATCATGCATAGGATAGTTTTGATCATGAATTTTCAATTTTATTGAGGTGTATGCTATCACTTTATCATTCTACATTAGTAGACATTAGAATACCTTTTTTTGAAGTATCTCTGTACACCATAAAGAGTTCTACACTTGTTGGGAGTGTAGTACTGGCATAGTGATAAGCCTCTTTTAGAGATCCTTAAATATTTCCTCACATTCTTGAGTCCATACAAACTTCACCCCCTTCCATGTCAGCTTGGTCATTAGGTTTGGAAATCAAAATAAGTTCTTCACAAATGGTCAGTAATACCCAACTAGGCTAAGGAAATTATAGATCTCTATTACAGATGTTGGCCTGGGCCACTCTTTGATTGTATTTGTCTTGAAAGGGTCTACATATATTCCTTTACTGGTGATAACATGCCCCAAGAATGATACTTCCTCTATCCAGAACTCACAATTACTATAGTTTTCATATAGTTTCTCCCTTATCAAATTCTATATCACTGTATTCAAAAGCTCCTCATGTTCCTCCTTTCTCTTGGATTATATCATAATATCAATGATAAAGACTACAATTTTTTTTGAGTTAATATATAATGACTCTATTAATTAAATCCATGAAAATTAAAAGAGAATTAGTGAGTCTAAAGGGCATCACTATGAATTCATAGGGTCTATAACTTGTTCGAAAGTCTTTCAAGGGAATATCTTCCTTCCTCACCTTTAATTGATGATATCATGATTGAAGGTTCACCTTAGATAAATCACTATACACACACAACTGATCAAACAATTCATCTATCCATGATAGGGGATAATTGTTCTTTATCATGATTTTATTGAGCTCATGATAATCAATTCATAGGTGCATTGATCCATCCTTCTTCTCAAAAAAAGGATTGATGTACCCCTTGTTGAAGCACCCAGGCATAAAAAACCCATATCCAGATTCTAATGTAACTACTTATTTACCTCTTACAGCTCTATGATGTCCATTCTATAAGGTGTCTTTGATATAGGCAGAGATATATGAATAATTTCAATTGAGAACTCAACCTCTCGATTAGTAGGAAGACCAGACAACTCTTCAGGGTATATATAAGTATAGTCCCTTACAGTGGGAATGTATTTGATCATGATTATATCCTTTTTCTCAACCATTTGAGATAGATATGCCTACTCATAAGGATGTAATATCCACACCTGATACAATGATTCTAAATGAGATTCATCATCCTCCTTACACTTGTACAGAATTGGAGAATTCTTCAGGACATGAAGAGTGATCTCTCTTTCCAGATAGTTGATGTTGGATTTGTATAAAGATAGCCAATATAAGCCTAATATAGCATCAAACTCTACCAAAGTAAGTAAGATGATATTTTCTGGGAGGTTCAGTTCAAAAAGCATTAACCGTGGAGGAGTTATATACTTTGGATGTAATAATTTCCCCATTTTTTTATTCCCACAGATAACTCAGACTCCATATTTTGATATGATGTTTGAATAGTTCTACTAAAATTTCAAGATATGAAAGAATGCGTAGAACAAGAATAAAATAGTATGTTTGCTATTATTTATTGAATAATTAGCATACCTCTCACCACATCATTGTCTGACTCTAGATGAGAAGTAGTGATAACATATGCCCTTACTTGTTTCCTTGGAGGTTGTTGTTGATTGCCTCCAACAACCCTGGGCTTAGGGCATTGATTTTTAAATTTACCATGTTCCTTGTATTTGAAACACTCCACTACACACCAAGTTTTAATATGAACCTTCTTTTATTCTTCCACATTAGTGGAATTATTCATGCCCCTTTGGCAGTTTTTATCAAGATTCCCCATTCTTCCACATTTGAAGCATTTCATGGTTCCCCTTATACAATTCAAAGGATGCTTCTTCCCACAATTTTGACATGTGTGATATTCAAACTTATTTTCATCATGTAATTGTTTTACTGATCCAACCATATTAGACCCCATTTTCTTCTTTTTTTTTCACTAGGCCCATAAGACCATTGAGTCTCCGATCTCCATTTCATCCTTGAGGGAACAACAAACAATATCATTATAACTATCAAAGTTTCAAATCACCAAATATTTTTATATACTCAACTTTAGTCTACTAAAGAAGTGATCCACCTTGCTTTCGATGTTCATGAAAAATATAGAGGCATATCTTACAAGACTTATAAAGTTTGCTTCATAAGCCTCGATAGACTCATCTTCCTTCTCCTTAAGTCTGAGAAACTCTCTTTACATATTGAGATGGAGGGTTTGTGGAAAATATTTATTGAATTTTTTTTCTGGAATTCCTCAATATACATAGAATCAATTTACTCATTGGACTTCATATTTTTGATCATTTTCCACCACTGATTAGCTTCCCCATAAAAATGATAGACTGCCAACACAAATTTATATTCTTATGAGCACTAGAGGTTAGAGAATATATTTTCAATGGAGTTAATCCAATAATTTTCAGAGAGGGGATCAGAAGATACACTAAATATGGGAGTCCTTTTCGACATTAAGGATTGATAAAAACTTTCTCTTTATTTGGAGAAGAAGGGCATTCCATGCTATTCAAGTTATTATTCATAACTTGAGCTAGTCAATAAATTACTGTCATGAATTTTTGATCACCCATTCCCCTCATATTTGGAATATCATTAGAAAAATCATCACATTTTCTATCACATTTATTTTTGGAACGTGATCTTCTATTTCCTGCCATTAACTAAAAAAATAAAGCTCAATTACGGGGCTTGAATACTTAGCTAATGATAATGTAAAAGGAAGCTTTGAACATAAAAAAGATAAAATTTTAATGGAAAAGGATATCCTAACTTGTGATTCCTAGTTTTCAATCCAGATTATCCGAGGTTTATTTCCTAACATATACCCTTATGAGTTTTTTTGTTCCCTTAATAATGATTCATAATGTTCTTACACATTTATTAAACAATACACCCTAGGAGTGTCAAATCAGGTGTGCAGTAAGGCCTGTTTTCATATACTTGGTTATCTCGAGTTAGGCCCAGAACACCTTGTCAGAGTTGTTACTCATAGATAAATCTATTCCATAACCATTTCCACTTGTAATATCTAAAAAAGGATGTATTTTCTTGATAAACCACTTACTCTATAATTACCATAATTTGGGGATATTTTCTTAGACTCAGTCTTATACCTATGGTTATTACTCAAGATCTCTATTCCTAATCCCCAAAAATAAATAGAACTTTCCTCTGATACCAACTACAATGACCCTATCATTTTTCACATATTATTACATGATTTCAAACATAATTAACCATAAAATCACAATCCAAGGATCATAAAGTCTAGTTTCTTTGAAAGACTATGTATATATAACTGAAAACATGGGACTAAATAAAAAATTTATTTATTTATCATCCATTAAGAGATTCTAACTTATTTGAGCCCTTAAATTTGAATAAGATAACCTTATGATAACATGAACAAATGGATGATCTAAAAAGTGAATCAAGGGAATAAATATAATAATAAACCATAGCACATGAGTTAGTATGAATAATAAGATGACATAAAAGGAATGAATATACATAATTAAGCATAACATATGTAATCATGTTACCATAGGAGACATGGAAAAAATGTAAAACATAACTTAAGAATGAGTCAAGTCTCATTTCACATGAATAAGAAGAAGTCAAGGTTAACCACCAAGACCGTTGCACATGGATCATGAGTCAAGGCTCACCACCAAGACTATTGCACATAACGTCTCATGAGACTAAAAATTACCCAATGAATTTGAGAACTATCTGGGCATAACCATCATAAAACATTCATAAATTTTAATTCCACATGAATAATCATACATAAGGAATCAAGAATAAACATTAGGGTCACCCATGGTAAGAATTGGGTGTCATAATATTGTCAAAAGGGCCTAACATAAGGGAAATATCACAATGGTGTCCATGAAAGAAAGGATTTAAATAATACATGGACATCAATAAGGGGAAAAAGTAATATATAATTATAAGTTATGTCAAACTCAAGTGATAACATGTAAAAATATTATTTAAGGAAATTTATAATTAAAACATTTTAATGTGGTTTAAGGTAAATATTAAAGATCATTTAAAGCATAAAAGGGAATAATATTTTATATAAAACCAGAAGTGAACCAGGAAAGTTTTTATAATAAAATTATTTATTTTATGAAAATAAAGGTGTATTAAAATATATTATGGAGAACACTTGGAAATGGGTAATATTTTGGGAAGTTCTCTTAAATCGAGCTTTCTTATTAGGAAGAATTTAGTATGAAACCTTTTAAAAACATGTATATCCCTAAAAAATAAGGATTAATGGATCTTGATACATGATTTTGGAACATATAAACATAATTTATATTATGTACATAAAAATAATAGATAATTTCATTTCGGTAAAAAGAGAAAAAGAATAACCTGAAGGAATAATGGAGGTTCGAGTAGAATCCCTTACCTTAAGTCTGAAGGTGTTCTTCACTTGATCTTAATGTCCTGGATAATCAAATTAGATTCATTAATTAAAAATTAAATAATCATTTAAACATTTATTTTATTTAATTTAACTTTATTAAGTTCATTTATGTCCTTTTTATGGGTTAATAAGTTCAATTTTATCGTTTGGGAGCATTGGTTTCCTTGGTTTTCATGATCAATTTACTTGTATACATGTATGAAAGGTCATGTAAAGTGGGGGTAATTATCTATAATTGAACTTATATATTATTAATGATATTATAGAGGTTAAATTGGTATTATATATAATTTGGTTTTATGGAATGATTATGAATCATTAGATAAATAGTTAATGATAACCGTTTCGGTTTATTTTGGATGTTTTCGATCACAATGAACTTATTTTGTTTTATAAATTAATATCATGTGTATAAAATGATTCTATAACAATAAATAAGATATAATAAATATATTATAATATTTTTCAACCATAAAAATGTTTTCATGACCATTATTGAAGATGATAATGGAAATTGAAAACTTCATCATCCTTGAATGTGATAAATTAACACACCATGAACAATGTTTTCATTTTTAGTATAAAATGAGGGGGAAAGAGAGATGATGATGAATTATTAAATTAGCATGATAAAATTACATTATATGTAAGGTAATGGACTTATCATTCTATTTTCATGAGGGTAGTTTAGGAGAGAAAAATAAAATAAAGGAACTTGAAAATAAATTAAAAGAAAAGGAAGAGGGTTTTACGTCTTGATTCCTTCTTCTGGAGAACCTCCTTAAAGGATTGGTTTTGGTCTTCTGTTAAGAAAAAAAGCTCCTAGAAGTTGGGAAGGGAATTGTGAGAATATCATATTAGAATTTGGATAAGGCTCATGGCTTTATATGTGTTAGGAGAATAGGTGGTGAGGGGTGGTATTTATAATGGAGGAGATGGGTGTTTTCTCATTATTTTAATCATTTTTATATTCTTTTGGATAAATAATATGCATAGTTTGATAATTATCATAAAAAATATCAAAATAATTAATTTAATTTTGATATTATGGTTCTTAAATCAGTGATGACTCAAGGAATAGTATATTTAACTTATAATGTATAAATACTATAAATTACTGTATTTCACTATTCCAAAAAATTCAAGTATTTTATAAAAATACCAAAAATTCCCCCAAACCATATTTAGATATATAGAATTCAAAAATTAACTTAATTTTATGAAAATAATTTCTAATTATGAGAAATTTAATTTTTTATTAAAATTATAATATACTCGAAAAATACAAATTTTAAAATTATAACAGATTTTATATTACTTTGAAAAATTAACTAAGGTCACATAAAATTATCTTATAATCATAAGAAATAAAAATATTAATTTTTGAATAAATTTAATGAAAATAAAATTTATTTTAAATTATTAAATTAATCATAAATTTGTAATTAAATTTTTATGAATTACAAAAATACCAACACTTAATTAATAATTTTTAAAATATTTATTTACTTGTAATATGATATAATTATATCATATTTTCAATTATAATATGGATAACTTTTATTTATAATTTCATTTGTGAGGTTACTATTCAATTTTTTGGTTTACTATTCACAAGGTTCACATTACTATTCCAAAGGTCAGGTTACTATTTCATCGGTATAAGTTCCTTAACTTATAGAAATACATTTTATTTCATTAATTAATCATTTATAAATTTTTTACTATGTTCTTAATATAATTTTATGTGATTATAATATATGTCATAATTATAAGAATATAATTTCATTGATAAATGTTTTGGGTAGTTAAAAATCATATTATTAAATAAGTTATAACAAGGAAGTGTGTAACTAAGTTGTGGGTGAGGAACTTGAGGGAGAAAGATTTAAGAAGGCATTACATGTTAAAATCATGATTAAACTAATCTATTTTCATTTAAAATTAATTAATATGGATCTTAAATTGAGAGGAAATACTATTTGTTTAACTTGAGCATGGTGGTGATTTTAGATTTATGTATTTTCCTAGGAGTGTAATGAATAAGTGTGGGGGAGTGACTCAAAACAAATTTTCCATATTCTTATCCCACAATTCATGGATAATACCCCTATAAAATTCATAATACAAGGTCATTTACTATATATTTTTTTACTTTAGAATATTTTATAATTTAATGTGAAAATATCCAAAAATAGATAATTTAATTATTAATCAATAAACTATGATTTAGTTTCACGGCTATACCTTTAAACATGTGTTATGATGATCTTGTAGGAGAAGGCCTGAGAGAATTCATGTAAGCATTAAAGATCACCTGACTACTGAAGAACCATCTAATCAACCTAGGATATGTCGGTATTAAAACTGTTTTTGTGCTTGACCCCTATATAGTGTTAGGACACCAACTTACCCTCGATGAATGTACTCAAAATGAAATTACTATGTAAGAATAAAATGCTAGCCACATAAGAATAAATAAAGTTTATTTAATGTTTTGTGAGAGTAACCAGGGTTGTGATAAGGCTACTTAAGATTAATTATTTCCCATTAAAGACCCTCATAAAGAATCAAAATTGCAACACTACCCCATTATCGAGCCTAGGATTACATCAAATTCCAATGGATACTTCATCAACTATCTAGAAAATTGCCCACATATCAACATAGTCTCACATTCGAACACAACATTTACCAGTTATAATGTCATATCAAGACTTATCAATGCATCATCCATCATATTTAAATGAATCCTTATCCTCCAAAAGATTCTATAAACCACTAACAATGAAACCCATCCCTCCAATTCATGTTTTATAAGTCCCTTCAATACTCCCCACATTGATATTCTTAGTATTTGGGGAATTCAGAATACCTCAATGATATAAAATCAAGGAGTTCCAATACTATCTCAAGACATAATTCTAGTATCCACCAAGGCCTCAATGATACCTCAAAATATAATTTAATTCCCCATACTCCCATCAATGCAGTCTTAGGTATGATCTTGAGGTTATGTTCTCTCCTTAATGCATCATCATATAGAAAATTATTACTAAGCAGGAAGGTCAATGCTGCCACTCCACTGCCAATGCCATAAGTTCCTAAGAGGCATATACAAGGGAGGAGAAGTCAATTTCACCTTGTTCATTAATGATGAAGTGAGATATATTCCATCTAGGAAACAATTTATGGGACCATTTGAGATTCCACAAAAAAATTTCTTAACTAAATCAAGGAACTAATTAACAAACTAGCTATGTGAATGGGGTGGGGGGTGTCAAGGAAAGAGATGATCATGGGCTCTAAATCCCTAAAAGCATAGAAGTGAAGAAATCCATTAGGATTACATAATAATTTGTGGATAATGATTAAAAATTTTTATTTATAGATAATAAATTGTAGGTGAGTCCATTATAATAGGGGTTCCCCATTGGTGGGATCAACATATGGTTTCTTTCCATTTTGTACTGAGTTTAATTTTATAATAATACTAGTTTAATTCCATTCATTTGAATTTTCTTTTTGTTCTCATCCATTCACCCCTATATTTTCATAGTTATATAAAATATCTATTTAGTGGAGAATTAACCCAAAGGAACTATTAGAGTATGATATTGTGTTGATCCAAAGTCTCTATTCATTCATTTAAAATTGTTTAGTTACTACTATAAGATCAACCAAGGATATCCAATGATGGGAGGTTGCTAACAGTTCCCCAAATACATCTATTTTTGGATATTATTCTTATTATACCTAATTTTCTACCCACCTTCACTTGGTTGTTATGGAATATAGTGGATACATGGTGATTGAGGGATGGATGGGTGTGATTTTACACCCTGAAGGTATGCTAGGGAGTGTCCACAGTTGATGATCTCCTTAGCTTACCAACCAAGGAGGAGGTACATTTGTGATGCACTTAGAAATTGTTTAGTGCATGACACATTAATAAAATTTAGTGGAATATATTGATAACACATATAGTAAAGTTTGATCATTGAGTTTAAGTGGGGATAAATAAAGAGATAATGAATGATCACATAGGGGGATCTCTCATAGAGTATTTCATTTCCTACCAATCTATTATATTTTTCACTCATCATATGAACATACCCTTTTAAATTATACATTCACACCAATCAATAAAACAAACCATTTTACCTTTATTAAAAAATATTAAAATCACTAAAAACATAAATAAGTGATGACTTTCGCGAGTGTTTAGTAAAAATACTCAAGAGGTATGACCCTGGTCATCTCCCTAGCTACCATTTATACTTTTAAATTATAAAGTGGTACTAAATACGTAGATAATATTTGAATATATCACTTAAAAATAAAGGATACAATTTATTATAAATTTTTCATATGATGAAATATTTAAGATAATTAAATTCAATTATATGGTATATGCATGTACATACTCATTCGAAGCTTTCAAAATGCTTATTACCATTTTTATTACTATAATATTTCATAATATTCGAGTAAATTACCTAAAGGATTGAGGAGTATCCTAAAGTACTATATAAATAGTCTGAATACCATGAAAATGGAATATTTGGTTTCTATTGATTCTTCAAAGACAAATAAATCTTCTCCTTCTTTCTTTACCAAGAGAGATACTGGAATATTATAGTGTAAAGGAGAATCCCACCCTAACATTGGGTGATTTAGGTCATCCCATGGATAAAAAATAAAGTAAGGATTCATATATATAATCTCAAGGATATTCATCAAATGTATGTTGTATTACATGAGGATTGACCATCATTAGTATAAGGTACACATGTTCTTCATTTGGTTTATACATGGTTTCAATTTCATAGAATGTAGGTATTTGTTTTTAGGGATTATTTTGTTGTCTTATACTGTATGAATATGTTTTATTAAATACCTATAAAATCATAATTCTAACACCCAAATACTTTAGAATATGTTTCCTTTTAAATTAATTCAATATCTTCGATATCTTGTGATGCACACAACACCATGCTTAAATGTAACACAATACTCTTTTAAAATATTATTTGAACATGACCATTATAACCTAGATGTTAAATTTGTGGATATGAATAGGAATAAATAAATTAAAAAAATAAATATTTGACATACATTCGTTGGTTATCTATTTATTACAAATAAAAATAATAATTATTTGAACATAAAAGAAATGTTTTCTATAAAATTGTATTTTTTCAAAGAAAACAGTTTGGTCGTTTCTTAAGTACTCATGATAAAATTAATTTTTGACAATTTTAAAAAACATATTTGATAAAATAAAATTAATTTTACAAATAATAATATAAAAATTATCTTAGGATTATTTTTTGATATTTTTCTAAAAATATTCATTTTTTGATGAATGGTGAAAATACTGATTTTTATTGAAAACTTATTTTTTGTTTAAATTATTTACAAAGTTAAATCATAGTTTAAATTAGTTTTAAAATAAAATTAGTTAAATTATATTATAAGAAATAAAATTTAGGTAATTTTAATCTAGGTAATTTTGAATTTTGATCTTAAAATCTTTTATATTTATGAGAATTTTCTCTTTGGAAACCCACTTTTTTGTTGTGTATGCAAGTATAATTTTAAATTTAATTCCACCACTTCCATGAGTTAAATTTAGTAAAATTGATTCCATATTTTTAATATGAATAAATAATATTATATAACAATTTCAAATTAATTTTTTACCATATTAATATTGAAAAAAGTAAATATTAATTACCACAATTGAGGTAAAAATGGGTTTACAATGGGTTAAAAAAAGATAAGTGTTACAAATGAACTAAAAATTATCAAAAAACAATTTTATATCAATATATAGAACTTATAAACTATAATGTTTGATATTGTACCATTTTTTATCCTTTTTTATGAGAAAAACATGGGAACACTTTATTATTTTCAAAAATTCCATCTGTGTCCTCCCCCACTTATAAAATGCTACCCCCTCTTATCTACCCTTTGCACATAAAATCCATATTATTCAATAAATAACTACCCAAATAACTAAATTAATACACTAAAAACATCCTATACTCTTTTTTATCATAAATCCATCCTAGGAAGGATTTTGGTGCAAACCTAAAGAGGTCATCTGAAGAAGAGGTAACATTCTTAAACGATCATTTTTATTTTATTTCTTATCCAAAATCCATCAAATTTTATTCAATAATGTTGATATAATTAAAAATATATATACCATATAATTATATGTTATTATATTAATGTAATAACCTATATTAATCTCCTCTTCCATCAAATGGGAAATGAAATCAACGATTATGTGTATGGCGTACAATCCCCTCGGGAACCGATGTAACTCGTTTTCAATAAACACCTCTCGAGGTTGTATATAATTAAATAATCAATATATATATATATATATAAAATTTATGATATAATTATACTTATGAATTATAATATCACATATACCTTCTTAATTTACATTCTGTTTAAAATATCATAACATCGCTTGTGTGTATGGAGGGCTACCGCCACGTGAAGTGATGGGATAAATTTTCACCAAACATTTACATGGAAGGTAAGATAAGATAGATTTAATAAATATATGTGAAATATATGAAATTATATTTATTATTTAAATTTAATATATCACCCACTTTTTTACCCTTTCACCCATTAAGTGAATGACATTGTCGCTCGTGCGTATTTACGACCTACCATCTCTACGAAGTGATGTGATTCATTTTCCATGTACGACCTCCAAGAATTATTCTAAAAATTAATTAAATGATTAAATATGATATTTATAACATTAATATCATTTTTATAGGATTTATATATATCCTATGTATAATAACTATAACTTTCATAATAAAACACACATGATAAAACAAGATAATTAACATCTGAAATAATGAAAATAATGAAATAATATTAGTAAACATGGGTAAAATATTATAATAGGATCATATATGTGTTGGATTTGGTGGTATAGAACCAACTACTTTGTACTTTATTCATTAAATAAAAGCCTTATCACATCTTGATTGTTCTTCTGCGTGACATGTCATGTGATAATGTCCTAAGGACAGCTGTTGCATTAAAGGGTCGTAGAGGATCCCTGCTATGATGAGAACCCGAAAGTTCCATAACACTGTTCTTGAATGTATGTTCTATGGCCGGATGATATTATTTGAGGGACACAAATAATATAGGTCATTAGGGGTGAGGACTCATAAAACTTTGAGGCACCTTCTCATGGTGTGCGCCCTTGGTAATATCCAGGAGGATATTATGAGAACGAGACCCGCCAGTAGGAAATCCACATTTCATAGTGTCATTGGATGTTCCTATCTACGGACGTGTGTATTGATCCTTAGACTTTAAGATTATTATTAATGGGTATTATAACTCGCGCACTTAGATGTATTGACGAAAACTGTGACGACACACTGTTCGCAGCGAGGTAGGATACGTTGGGTGTGTCACGAGTAATACCGCATTAATAGATAATGTGAGAAAGGATTTGTCCATTCCGTTCCATAACGAAAGTAGATATCTCAGGCCCTTTGATGGAATTGATATAGCCTAAATAAATCCATGGTCATGGTAAGGTATGGGAAAGTTCAATTCTGGGAAGTCAAAGAAAGAATAATCAAGCACATGGGTTGATGGAACTAGCATGCAACCCTCTTGATTGGAGATATCGAGACAAAGAGATTATATTACACGGTAAGCGTTCGTAGGAGGTAAAACGTCATTGCGGAGTTAACTTCTTTCTCTATGAGTGCCTTGGCGTGTTGCTAGATCCTAACCTTGGACTTTAGGCAGGCTCAGCCTAATGCAACTGAGAAAGAGGCCTAGAGGGTCACACTAAGTGTGTCCATGTATCTCAGTTAAATATTAATTTAACAAGTTAAATAAATATTATTCCCGACTGTGGTTTAATAATTATTTAAGGATGTCTGATTACATTTATTTTGACACTAGTTATTCGAGAGAATATATTGTGGACGAAATAATATATTTATTAGTGAGTAATGCAGTTAAATTTATTTAAGAAATAAATAGTCATTAGTCAAGGTCTAATAAATGTGGTGGAGAAAAATGGAAAATAAAAGTACACACCGTGTATATTAAATATACACGCCGTGTAGTTTTATGGAAAACAAGTACACGCCGTGTATTAATTATTACACGCCGTGTTGTTTTTCCAGTTGGGATTTTGAGGATTTAATATTATTTTATTAAATGATATTTATTATAATCAGCGTGGGCGCATGTCAAGGAATTAATAATTCGACATGGGGGGGTTTTAATAAGAGTTAATGAAATAAATAAAACTCGTAACGCGTTTATTTATTGTCATAACTCTATTAACCTCAAACATGATTATAAATATCCTCACAACCCCAACATTTTAAAGAGCCATTGTTGTGCACAACAGATTTGGAAATACTCTCAAGCCAAGAGAGAATTCCCTTTCCACCAAGAATGCCCTCAAGTTACGAGAGCAAGATCCTCCACCGGATCAAGGCGGTCGAAGGCGGACATCGCAAGCGAAGGTTCTTCCACGCTAGCACCCAGAGATACGTGACACACGTGTGGATCACCGCTAGAGGAATCCTACACTTGGATTCTATGATGCAACGACGGATCACCGAATCGTGACCGGACACATCAACGAAGAAAGAATTCCAACGAGGTAATTATTATGCATTAATTAAATTAATTATAATCAACATATGATGATCCTCCTCAAGGGTTCCAGGACTCTTATTTTCTTTTCGTTCTTCGTTCTCTTCCAAAGATTCGGTGTTTTATATCGTGACAGATCTCGGATTGAACATTGTTTAACGAAAAATTAAGTTGGGAAAACCCACTAACGCGCTTCCGCTGCGCCCGGAACCTACAAGTGGTATCAGAGGCAGGTTATAACGTTGGTTATAATTATTTAGTTTTTTGTTGGTGATTTACGCATTTAATAATTTAGTTATTTCAATTCATGTTTAATCGTTCTGGAAATCTGAATATCGAGATCTGTTCCTCCTCTCTCATTCCTCGTTCACCTCACAGAAACGGATTTTTCTTTTAATTTTGATTAAAATAAAATAGAGGAACTCATCCAGAGGAGCCAAATGTTTCTGTCCGTATAACACCAGAATACACAACGTGTATTCGGAAGTACACACCATGTAGTCTAGGTTCAATGCATTGACTGATCCGCCAAATCAGGCCATGTATTAGATTCTTTCTAAGAATTTAAGACACCGTGTGTTGACCAGAAACAGGTGGCACACGGTTTCTGGAATACATGCCGTGTGGTCCAATGAACACGGCGTGTAGTCCCTTCGGGTTAGGGTTGGGTCGTGTACTCCGTACATAGCCTGCCCGGCTGGAAACCGTGTAACGCGGAAACTACACGGCGTGTGTCCAATTGTACACGCCGTGTACTCTGAAAATTTCCGAAGTACATTTACACGCCCTATCCCCGGGCGTGTACTTCAGATGGACGGTGAAGAAAAAGTACACGCCGTGTAGTCGTAACTACACTCACCCAAATTACACAGATTTATTAAAATTTATTATTATATTATACAAACCCTTGAGACGTGTACCATGGTGCAGGCGTAAATCTTAGGCACAACACGTGATAGGTGTTTTATATATATGTGTTTAATTTAACATCTGCGTAATAAATGGGAATTCGCCGGGTTGCCTCCAAGGTACAAGTTTTATAAAAGGATAATTTTAAATGAATTTATTTGTTTAAAATTATGATGGATGAGAATCTCAAGGAAATTCAGAAAAGGGATCTAAGATAAAAGGATTGATTAATTAAAGATAATTAATTGATTCAAGCGTGATTTATCTTAAACAAGAACGATTAAAGAATTGAATGCTAGTTTTATTTATGCGTAAATATCGTTGCATGTATGGATGGTCATGAGCTAGATCGAGACCTTTGTAAGTGAATGGTTTCTTTTAATTTATTTATTTAAATTAAATTTGTTGGCCTGCGAGCCATCTCCTCATTAATATGTAGGTCCTGCGCACCCAAGGATTCTTTTATGTAAAAACCCCTTTTTTCCCCTCACTTGCGTGTGAGATAAATGCATATGTAATTGATGGAGCTCCCAAGATAGTGGAGGCGGCTGAAGTTAGGAGCCAATATGAAACCAATCCAAGGAGATACAAAGGTGGACAAGTGGAAAGCTGTAAACACGAACCCGAAAGGTTCAAGGTGTTTCTCCCCTAGGTCTTGGGTTAGTTTATCAACCGCTAGATAAAATAACCAATAGAAAAGCTCATGATCATAATATTTATTTTATTTCTGTCAGTTGCATGGTTTATTTATTGTGGGTGTGTTGTCACGATCACACAATTAATGAATTAAACGAGCATGCAAGATGGAACTAAAATAAAATTGGCTTATATGTAAATATTATCTTAGACACGGTTAATCACTTAAGTATATCCCACTTAATATTAACAAGCATGTAATCAAAGTTAATAAAATGGAAATTTACATATAAGGATAAAATCCCTCAAAATAAATATTAATTCGGCGTAGCCTTCCATAATATTGGTTAGAATCGAACCATAGTTCAAAGTGCTTGACCAACCCTAGTTGGGGTTCTTTCAATTATCGGGGAATTCTAATTCAAGGTTTTGGGTTGACTTGACTTGGTTCGCATCAAGGGTTGACTGCTATAGCAGGACTTGGTGTGACTAAGAGGCAAAGGTTGAGGAAATCCAAAAAGGATTTCAGGATTGGGGAGTCCACTCAGCGGATCAAGGAACTGTGAGTTAATGCAGTTGCCATTTGGAATGCCTACCTAAAACCCTTAAAGTTGCTTGACCAACCCTAGTTGGGGTAATGCGAAGGGAAATATTGATCCTTGCCACTAGAATATTCACGTAATAGAATATTCCGAAGTCAATAGTGAGGGCTATTGGATTTCGATAAAATAGTGGGAGACTAATAAGTATTAATTTATTTATTTGTCTCAATTTTTATAATAAATTACTGAACCTTTGATCATCTTAAATTGTAGAAACGACAAGAAAATGACTTCAAACATATCATTGTGCACCATACTCGAAAAAGAAAACCTTCTCACCGGCACCAATTTCCAAGAGTGGCAGAGGCGTTTACGCGTCGTCCTTCGCCATGAAAGGAAATTATATGTGCTGGAAGAGCCTATTCCAGTTGCGCCTGGGAAAGAGGATAGTGATGAGGAATTATCTCTCCACATGAAACACATGGATGATGCCACATATGTCCAGTGTTTCATGCTATCGGCCATGTCTAACAAGCTCTTGAAGCAACATGAAAACATGGATGCGTATAGCATGATGTCTCACCTTGAAGATCTCTACCAAGAGAAGGTGAGACAGGAGAGGTATGAGATATCCAATGCTTTGTTTACCATGAAGCTTGGAGAGTCTGCGCCAGCTGGGCCTCATGTGGTCAAGCTTATTGGCTACATTGAACACTTGGACATCTTAGAGATTAAATTTCCAGATGAGTTGCGTATAGATCTCATCCTATCATCATTTCCCAAGACCTTCTCTAGCTTCATTGTCAACTATAACATGAGCGGCAATGAGAAGAGTCTATCGGAGCTTCTGACCTTGATTCTCCAGGTAGATAAGGACATGGGGCATGACAAACCCGCGATCCTTATGGTGAACAAGAAAAGGAAGGACAAGGCAAAGGGGCCAAAGACTCATAAATAGTCTGAAGACCCCGAGCACCGTCCCTCCAAGAAGGGGAAGATCCAGAGGCAGGGCAAGGAATGGGAAGCAGTGTGTTTTTCATGTGGCAAGCAGGGTCACTGGAAGAGGAACTGCACCCAGAAGCATGGGGATGCTAAAGGTGCATTCGTTATCGAGTGCAATCTTTCTATTTCTACAAATTGGGTATTAGATACAGCTTGTGGGGCTCACATATATATTCAAATGTAGGAACCAAGTAGATTTAGAAAGATCGCCAGAGGAGAGGTGGATCTTTGAGCTGCCAATGGCGCAAGGCTAGCTGCGTTGGCTATTGGCGACTATCACCTCTCATTGCCAACTGGCATGATTTTGGTTTTACAAAACTGTTATTTTGTGCCTAGTGTTACCAAGAACATAATTTCTGTATCTTTTTTGGATATGGATGGATTTATTTTCAAGTTTGGAAATAAGGGTTGTCTCTTTTATAAGAACAACGCATGTTATGGTATGGCAAATTTGAATAATGGTTTGTATGTATTAAATTATGAAAACCAAGTGTTGGCAATCAATAAAGAAACAAACTCACATGACTCATACATCACCCAGTTATGGAATCACCTCCTTGGTCATGTGAATGAGAAGCGCTTGACAAAGCTCTGCCAAGATGGATATTTAGACTCTACTGAGCTAAAACCACTTGATAGATGTCATGCTTGTTTACAAGGAAAAATGACCAAGCCGCCTTTTGGTGGACAAGGTGAAAGGGCCACATAGCTTCTAGGATTGGTACACACAGATGTGTGTGGACCATTTTCAGTTGAAGCTAGAGGTGGATATTCTTACTTTATTACTTTTACTGACGATTTGAGTAGATATGGCTATGTCTACTTAATGAGGTATAAGTCATAGTCCTTAGAGAAATTTAAGGAATTCAATAATGAATTAGAGAATCAACTTGGTAAGAAGATAAAGAATCTTCGATCAGATCGAGGTGGAGAATATCTGAACCAAGAGTTCATCGATCTTCTACAGGAGTCTGGGATTCTATCTCAGCTCACTCCTCCTTATACACCAAAGTGGAATGGTGTTAGTGAAAGGAGGAACTGCACCTTGTTGGACATGGTGAGGTCGATGATGAGTCATGAGGATCTTCCATTATCCTTTTGGGGATATGCATTACAAACTGCAGCATACACATTAAACCGAGTACCAACTAAGGCGGCAAATGGAATTCCATCTGAGTTATGGAATGGAAGGAAACCCACTTTGTCGCACACACGTGTATGGGGATACGAGGCGTTTGTTAAGGCCTTCTCATAAAACAAACTAGCACCCCGGGGCATGAAGTGTATCTTTATAGGATATCCCAAGGAAACGAAAGGATATTACCTATATAACCCCCAAGACAATAAAGTGACTGTCACCAGACAAGCCATTTCTCTTGAGAGGGAGCACATCCTCAAGAAGGATAGTGGGAGAAAGATTTACTTTGACGAAGTTGATGCTCAAGATACACAGGAGTTGGTACAGGAACAAGTTCCACAAGTCCCCGTGGAAGAGGTTCCAGAAACACAAGTACTACGTAGGAGCTCAAGAGAGGTAAGGGAACCAGATAGATTTGGTTTCCTAGTCACCGAGGATGGTGAATCATTATTGTTGGACAATGATGAACCTATCTCCTATAAGGAAGTAGTAGAAAGCTCAGAAGCTGAAAGATGGATAGAAGATATGAATTCTGAGATAGATTCCATGTATCAGAACCAAGTTTGGGTTCTGGTCGATGAGCCAGTTGATGTAAAGCCTGTTGGATGCAAATGGGTATTCAAAAGAAAGATGGACATGGAAGGTCAAGTTAGCACCTATAAAGCAAGGCTAGTGGATAAAGGATTCAGACAACGTCAAGGAATTGACTATGATGAAACCTTCTCGCCAGTTTCCATGTTTAAATCCATAAGAATCATACTTGCCATAACAGCTTACCATGACTAATAGATTTGGCAGATGGATGTAAAAACAACATTCCTTAACGGGAACCTTCAGGAAGATGTCTATATGACACAACCAAAAGGGTTTGTGACACCAGGTGAAGCCAAACGGGTTTTCAAGTTGTAGAAATCCATTTATGGATTGAAGCAAGCATCCAGGTCATGGAACATTCGATTTGATGAAGCCATAAAGGAATTTGGTTTCATTAAGAACGAATGTGAGCCATGTGTTTATAAGCAGTTTAATGGGAATGTGGTCGTCATCCTAGTGGTATATGTTGATGACATATTGCTTATTGGAAATGACGTACCAGCCTTACAGTCAGTTAAGGACTGGTTGAACAAGTGTTTCTCCATGAAGGACTTAGGAGAAGCAGCCTACATTCTAGGGATCAAGATCATTCATGATAGATCCAAGAGGCTGCTTGGACTAAGTCAGGGTACATACATTGACCAGATACTAAAGAGATTTTGTATGGAAAAATCCAAGAGGGGATTGGTTCCAGTGTCACATGGCTTATATCTTTCTAAGAAAATGTGTCCCCAGACACAACAGGAGAAAGATAGGATGATCAAGATCCCATACGATTCGGCTATAGGATCCATCATGTATTCCATGTTATGTACCAGGCTTGATGTTGCCTATGCACTGAGCATGGTAGGAAGATATCAAGCAGATCCAGGAGAACAGCATTGGACTGCTGTTAAGACTATCCTTAAGTATCTGAGAAGAACTAAGGATATGTTCCTGGTATATGGAGGAGACTAGAAGCTTGTCATCAAAGGGTATGATGATGCTAGTTTTCAAAAAGATCAGAATGATCTGAAGTCGCAATCTGGATATGTTTTTTGTCTCAATGGAGGAGCTGTGAGCTGGAAGAGTTCAAAGCAACCAGTTTTCGCCGATTCTACAGCAGAGTCCGAGTATATAGCGGCTTCTGATGCAGCCAAAGAAGCCGTTTGGATTCGGAACTTTGTCCAGGAGCTTGATGTGGTGCCTAACAGTAAAGATCCCATTACATTGTATTGTGATAATACTGCAGCGGTGGCTCTTGAAAAAGAACCAAGGTCACATCAACGGACAAAGAACATACTCCAGAAGTACCACCTCTTGAAAGATCTGTATCAAAGGGGTGAAGTTGCAGTGAGCAGAGTGTCCATGGAAGAGAACGTGGTGGACCCCATGACTAAAGGTCTATCTCAGCAGAAGCATGAATATCATGTGAGAGCTAGTGGGTTAAAGGTTGTTAGCAATTGGCTCTAGTCCAAGTGGGAGTCTGTTGGAGTTGGTGGTCTAGAACCAACTACTTTGTACTTTATTCATTAAATAAAATCCTTATCACATCTTGATTGTTCTTCTGTGTGACATGTCATGTGATAATGTCCTAAGGACAGCTGTTTCATTAAAGGGTCGTAGCGGATCCCTGCTATGATGAGAACCCGAAAGTGCCATAACACTGTTCTTGAATGCATGTTCTATGGTCGGATGATTTTATTTGAGGGACACAAATAATACAGGTCATTAGGGGTGAGGACTCATAAAACTTTGAGGCACCTTCTCATGGTGTGCGCCCTTGGTAATATCTAGGAGGATATTATGGGAATGAGACCCGCCAGTAGGAAATCCACATTTCATAGTGTCATTGGATGTTCCTATCTACGGACGTGTGTATTGATCCTTAGACTTTAAGACTATTATTAATGGGTATTACAACTCGCGCACTTAGATGTATTGACGAAAACTGTGACGACACACTGTTCGCAGCGAGGTAGGATATGTTGGGTGCGTCACGAGTAATACCGCATTAGTAGATAATGCGAGAAAGGATTTGTCCCTTTCGTTCCATAACGGAAGTAGAGATCTCAGGCCCTTTGATGGAATTTATATAGCCTAAATAAATCCATGGCCATGGTAAGGTATGGGCAAGTTCAGTTCCGGTAAGTCAAAGAAAGAATAATCAAGCACATGGGTTGATGGCACTAGCATGAAACCCACTTGATTGGAGATATCGAGACAAAGGGATTATGTTACACGGTAAGCGTTCGTAGGAGGTAACACGTAATTGCGGCGTTAACTTCTTTCTCAATGGGTGACTTGGCGTGTTTCTAGACGCTAACCTTGGACTTTAGGTAGGCTCAGCCTAATGCCACTGAGAAAGAAGCCTATAGGGTCACACACTAAGTGCATCCATGTATCTCATTTAAATATTAATTTAACAAGTTAAATAAATATTATTCCCGACTGTGGTTTAATAATTATTTAAGGATGTCTGATCGCATTTATTTTGACACTAGTTATTGGAGAGAATATATTGTGGATGAAATAATATATTTATTAGCGAGTAATGCAGTTAAATTTATTTAGGAAATAAATAGTCATTACTCAAGGTCTAATAAATGTGGTGGAGAAAAATGGAAAACAAAAGTACACACCGTGTATATTAAATATACACGCCGTGTAGTTTTATGGAAAACAAGTACACACCGTGTATTAATTATTACACGCCGTGTAGTTTTTCCAGTTGGGATTTTGAGGATTTAATATTATTTTATTAAATGATATTTATTATAATCAGCGTGGGCGCATGTCAAGGAATTAATAATTCGACATGGGGGGGGGGGGGTTTCAATAAGAGTTAATGAAATAACTAAAACGCGTAACGCGTTTATTTATTGTCATAACTCTATTAACCTCAAACATGATTATAAATATCCTCACAAACCCAACATTTTAAAGAGCCATTGTTGTGCACAACGGATTTGGAAATACTCTCAAGCCAAGAGAGGATTCCCTTTCCACCAAGAACGCCCTCAAGTTACGAGAGCAAGATCCTCCACCTGATCAAGGCGGTCGAAGGCGGACATCACAAGAGAAGGTTCTTCCGTGCTAGCACCCGGAGATCTCTTCGGCGAAGTCCGGAGATATGTGACACACATGTGGATCATCGCTAGAGGAATCCTACACTTGGATTCTACGACGCAATGACAGATCACCGAATCGTGACCGGACACATCAACGAAGAAAGAATTCCAATGAGGTAATTCTTATGCATTAATTAAATTAATTATAATCAACATATGATGATCCTCCTCAAGGGTTCCGGGACTCTTCTTTTCTTTTCTTTCTTCGTTCTATTCGGAAGATTCGGCGTTTTATATCGTGACAGATCTCAGATTGAACATTGTTTAACGAAAAATTATGTTGGGAAAACCCACTAACGCGCTTCCGCTGCGCCCAGAACCTTCAATATGATACAATAATTATTAAAAAGGTTATGTTATAAATTAATAACATGATTAAAACCATGATACATGATTTTAAATCATTTTTAACCAAAGGGAAGCGTGAGGTAAGTGAATTCATCTCAATTTCCATTTCATTGAGACATATTTGTTAATTTAAACCTATTCAATTTTATGTGGTGTATATACTTATGATTTAATGAATTTAACATGATTGAATATTTATTCTTGATTATTAATGTTTTGTTTCAAGTTTATTCTTCAAGGGGTTAAAATTTAAAAGTTACCAAAGAGCTAAAAATTATTTCACACTCTTACTTTCTTTTGGGATTGTTAAATTTATCTTAAAAAAATCAATTTCTTATGATTATTTTTCATTGGAAATTAAATTTATATTAGATATCCATATTATTTTTATCAATGATACTATTATTTCTTAAGACTTATACAGTTTTTACATACAATGTTTAATTTTAATGTTATTTTATTAACTGATGAAATATTGATAAATCTTTATTCTTTACTCAATACAGATATTTGATGACAAGGAATATTTATTCATGAATTAAATTGATTATAAGATATATGATTAATTATTTAGACATGAATTCTGGGTGGGACCTGTTATAGATAACCCCTCAATGCACCAACATGTCTCATGAGACAAATCATTTGGCCAAAACAGATGGTTTTTTACCCGTATGTTTAAAATGTCTTATGAAAGGCCGTGATAGTAGAGGTATCATGATTCCTGAGATTATTATGTCTTATAATTAATGATTTACTTAATTTATAAGTATTTTATTATTATTATCCATGATATTTTCTCAAGGTTTATTAAATTCTCAGTTTATTGATTAAATGAAATGCGTGTTTAGATATTTACCTTAATGTATTTTTTATGACTTATTGATTCATGATATATTATTATGTATGTAAACATTACTGAGTATTTGAGCTCACCATTATAGTTTTTTCTTTCCCCATGATATAAATAATATTTATTTGAATGAGTTTCAAGGATGTCAAACATTTTCTTTTTTTCATATTCTATGTTTTATTCCCAATATAAAATGGGTATCATGTATGTATAAGATTCATCAAGAATAATAAACTATTTGGTCATATGGGATTCAATAAATTGTATCTATCACCAATGTAATTAAGTAGAAACTAGATATGTGTTACTAGAGTCGGGGTCGTTATAGTTGGTATCAGTGGATGTTTAACAGAAACCTTGGGAACTAGATTAAGGAAAACATATATTAGGGAACATAACCCTTTTTTATATTTTGAGGATAAGTATAGAAGAACATATTAATGTTTTATTAAGGAATATATTTTTTAGTTTTTTCTAGAAATACATTCATGTTGGGATAATATAAGTGGATGTGGTTCTGAAATAGTTGTACCTAGGGATAATAACTTTGAAAAGGGTGCAATGGGATTGAACCAATCATCACCTAGTGCATGAAAACTGGACTTAATACACACCTGGTGTGACAATCCCTATGGATATAATTAGGATAATTCATGTTTTCATTACAAACCATAATGATGTATTTTAAAATAAATATATCCCTAAGGAAACCAAGTTTATTGTTCTGATATTTACAATGAATATATTTTTAATTTATGTTAAGTATTACACCATATTTAGAAGTATAAATTAAGATTTAAAATTCACAATTTTATGAGCTAATACAGTATATTCCATTGGTTATAAATGGAATATATAAGGAAGAATGGTATCGATACTCATGAATAATGTAGAGGTTATCCAATCGAGAAATCCAATATAGCTAGTATTGGAACTAAGTAGTTGATGACTATATTAGGGTAGATTAATCAGGTTATGAAAAATAATGTTTCCTGAATGGAGCAACATATTATTCCACAGTGTTATTCTCCTACGTTGGATCGATTAATACAGTATAATCCCCCATCATTTAGTGGTACTAATAATCCTATTGTGTCAAAGTAATGGATTAAGTCCCTTGAGAATATATTTCTAGAATCGGGATGTAATGAAGAGGAAAAAAATTTACATTAGTATATTATCTCAAGGGAGATGCTGATCAATGTTGGTCATTAATTTCAAATACTAGGGAGGAAGAAGAAATAAAACACATGGAATAGAAATCTTTTAATGAAACATTGTTTGAAAAATATTTCCCTTATGAACAAGGAACTGAAATGAAGATAATATTCCTTATCTTAAGTAAAAATTAAGAAGAAATCATTACTAAGTATGAGGCTAAATTTACAAGGCTCTATAGGTATGCTACATATTACATATGAAAAACAGAGTGCAAGATCGAACATTTCTTTGAAGGGATTAATCCAAATATCCAAAGGGCGATGGTCTCTCAAACTTTTCCATTATAAGATTAAATAGTTTTATGTGCCATATAAATAAAGGAGAAATTATCTAGATCCTACATGTTCAAGGGAAATAATGAAAACAAGAGGTCAAATGAGAAAAAAAAGGGAATGTGTCAAAGAAGAAGAAGAGAATAAATAAATTTACCTCTTGTGATATTTGTAAAAATAATCATCCTAGGAAATGATTAGAGGGTTTGGGAGACTATTATAAGTATAGAAATATGAGTCACCAGACTAACTAATGAAAATGGAAGAAAGAAAACATTAATATCTAGTGCTTAAAATACAAAGAAACATGGAATTATTAAAACTAATGTCTAAAGTGTCAAGGGAAATTACTAAAAAAGAGGTTAAGGGAAGAAGGCCAAGCTTATAAAATCACTGCAACTATAGTTTAAGTTCCCAAAGATGCGGTGGTAGGTATTTTAATCCAATCTTCAAAATTTGAAAATTCTTTATTTGATTATGAATACTTTTACTATTTTATATCTTCTAAGTTTCTAAATAAAATTAGATATTTAACCAGCACTTTAAGAAGGGAGTTGTCAGTTAAAACTCCTAGAGGAAGTATCACTGTAGTAAGGATGTGTCAAGAAGTTCCCATTATGACACATAAATGTGATTTTTTTTTCTAATATTATTATCATACCTATGGTTGAATTATATATAATCCTTGTTATGGAATATATTTCAAAATATGATTCAAACATTAATTTCAAGAAGAAGGAAATTATGATTTATCATGAAGATGTAGAATTCCTTATCCTTAGAGTAGATACATCATTATACGATACATTTCTAGATCCACCCCTAGTAGCTCTACTAAATGATATTCTTTGGGAATAAGAGCAGATGAAATCTAGGTATGGATAAGTTAATCTTCAAATTGAGGATATACCTATTGTACAAGAATACATTGCTGTATTTTATGAATAATTACTTAGTTATCCAATAGAGATCGAATTGTAATTTTCCATTGATTTAATCCCCAATTCCAGACCAATATCAAAGAATTGTTATAGAATATACACGTTAGAATTGGTAGAGTTTAAGAAACAACTAGAGGATTTGTGTGATAAAGTATTTATTCGACCTATTCTTTCACAATGGGGATCCTATATTCTCTTCGTTAATAAGAAATAATGATCCATGAGAGTGTTAATTGATTATAGGGAAATCAATACTATTATGATAAAGGAAAACATCATTTTCCTTGAATTGATGAATTATTTGATCAACTTCAAAGAGATAAATATTTTTTAAATATTAACCTTCATTCTAGGTATCATAAATTGAGATTAAATAAGGAAGAAATTCCAAAGACAACATTCCAAATAAGGTATGAATATTATGAGTTTATAGTAATGTCATTTGGATTGAATAATAAACCCTATGTTATTATGGACCTAATTAATAGAGTATTCAAGAAATATATTGATGATTTTTTGGTATTCATTTATGATATATGGAAGTATTCTAAAAGCTACAAGGACCATGATAATAACTTATATATCATTATTGAGACTCATCTAAGGGAAGAGTTATGTGGGAAAATTAGTAAGTGTGATGCCTCAAGAAGTTTCTTTTCTTGACCATATTATCTCCATGTATGGAAACTAAATGGATCCTAAGAAGTTAAAGGACGTTAGAGAATTACCTACACCAATGAACATAAATGAGGTATATTTTTTATTTAGTTTGGAAGGTTACTATCGATGATTCATTCAATATTTTTTTTCTGATTGGATAACCCATTTACAAAGCATAAATTTTAAGGGGTTATGTTTTTTGGGACAAATAAATGTGAATAATTTTTTGATGAACTAAATTGGAGGCTGGTTAATGCTTCGATTTTGACACTACCATCTAGAAATGATGGGTTTGTGATATATAGTGATTCATTGAATACAGGACTGGGTTGTGCCCTTATGAAAAATTATAAAGTTATTGAATATGGATCAAGTAAGTTAAAGATGAAAAACAAAACTAACCAACTCATTATATTGAGTTGGAAGCTATAATATTTTATTTGAAGATATGGAGACATTATCTCTATGGTGAAAAATGTGAGATACACATATCATAAAATCCTAAAATAATTATTTTCATAAAAATATCTCAATATGAGGAAAAGGTGATGGATTGAGAAACTCAAATATTATGATTTTTCAATACACTTCCACTAAGGTAAGGAAAATAAGGTAGCTGATGCTTTGAGTAAGAATTATAATGGAGTTATAACCCAAATGAGGATTGAGAGGGATCCTATGTTCATGGATATAGTAAATATGGATATAGGAATTATTAATAAAGGTTTGACATCACTCCCTTATCAAATTATTGTGAAACCAAATTTTTTATAAAAGTTAAAAATTTATCAATCTAACTATGAGAACATTAAGAAGAAAATTAATGTCGTGGATGATGGGAAATTATCATACTTAATTTTTGAAGATGGTTTTCTAAAATTTGGAAAGAGATTATGTGTTCCATATATACTTTAGCTAAAAATGGAATTTTTGGATGACCCTGATATCTTCAATTTATCTATACACCATGGTAGCACCAATATGTATAGGGATTTGAGGGAACATTTTTAGTGGGTTAAAATAAAGTGGGAAAATGTGGAATACATGTTAAGATTATTATTTTGTCAATAGGGCAGGGATGAGACGCAAAATCCTATAGGAATCATGAAATCTCTCCCTATTCTTATGTGGAAATGGGATTCCATTACTATGAACATTTTCATAGGAATTCTAAATAATCCTAGAAAGAATGATGCAATATGAGTTATTGTTGATATCCTATCTAAATATACACATTTCCTATCCATAAGATAAGATTTATATCCTGAGAACCTTTCAAGGATCTATATTAATGAAGTTTTAAGACTTTATGGAACACCTCTTTCAATTGTCTCTGATTGTGATCCCCACTTTACATATAAATTTTTGAAAATTCTTCAGAAGTATCTTGATACATAGATTCATTTGAGAACTGGATACCATCCTAAAACTGATGGATAATCCAAAATGTCTATTCAAACATTGTATGTCATGTTGATGTTATTCTCACTTTACTTTCAAGGTATATGTGATCATTATTTACATTTGTAGGAGTTTTATTATTATAATAATTTCCATTCAAGTATTGAAATGGCGTTGTATGAGACATTATATGGAAAGAGATGTCATTATCCGACTTATTGGGATGAATTTGGTGAAAGGAAACTTGTCAGACTAAAACTTGTTTAAGAAACAACAACAAAGGTAAATGATACTTAGGCTCATATTAAAGAAATTTAAAGTAGGTAAAAGAGTTGTGCCAACAATTAGAGGAATGATTTTGAATTTCAAGTGTGAAATCATGTATTATTGAAAGTATATACATGGAACAATGTCATAAAATTTAGTATGTAGGGAAAGATAATCCCTAGGTACATCAGACCCTTTAAAATTTTGTAAAGAATTGGAGATGTTTCTTACCCGATGGCAATGTTTCCATGCCTATCTAATATACATGATGTGTTCCACATATCATTGTTCAGGAAGTTCATGCCAGACCCAACACATGTGATAACCTCTAATGAAATAGAATCATAAACTAATATATCTTACCATGAAGAAACCATATATATTATTGATACTAGAGATTAATTATTGAGGAATCATATGATTTTATTGGTTAAGGTACTTAGGAGAAATTATAAAATGGAGGAAGCAATGTGGGAACCGAAGGATGTTATGAAGAAGAACTAACCTCATCTATTTAAGAGGTAATATCCATCAAATTTTGAGGGTGAAATTTTTATAGGATTTAATAATGTTACACCCCAATAGTTTACAATATATTTACTTTAAAAATAATTCAATCTAGTCTATATCTTGTGATGCACAGAACACCGGGTTTAAATGAAATGCGATACACTATTAAAATTTTATTTAAACATGAACATTATAATATAGCCTTTAAATTTATGGGTATTAATAAGAAAAAATAAATTATGAAAAATATATATTTTGTATATGTTCATTGATTATATAATGATTATAAATAAAAATAAGAATCATTTGAAAGTAAAATAATTTTTTTTTCTAAAAAACTGTATTTTTTCAAAGAAAAAGGTTTTATAACTTGTTGCACACCTATGATAAATTTAATTCTAGACACTATTAGAAAATTTATTTGGTAAAATTAAATTCATTTATGAATTTATAATATCAAAATTGTCTTAGGGTGTTTTTTTTTATTTTTCTAAAAATTATAAATTTTCAATTAATAGTGAAAAATACTGATTTTTATTGAAAACTAAATTTTTGTTTAAATTATTTACAATGTTAAATTATATTTTTAATTGGGTTTTAAGTAAAATAAGTTAAATTATTTTATAATAAATATAATTTAGGTCAGTGAAGTCAAGTTAATACTGAATTTTGGTATTAAAACCTTCAATACTTATGAGAATATTCTCTTCGGAAATATGATATTTCTTCACATATATAGGTATAATTTTTAATTAAACTATTCCACTTGTGAGTTTAATTTAGTGAAATGGATTCAATATTTTTAATAATCATAATTAATATTATCTAATACATCCAACATATTTTTTGAAAATTATGAATAATGAAATCAATACAAATTAATTACCACGGTTAAGGTAAAAATGGGAGGTTAAACTAAGAAGATAAGGATTAAAAATGAACTAAATCATATCTGAAACCCATTTTATAGACATATTTAGATCTTATCACCTATAAGGTTTTATAATTTCCCATTTTTTGAGACTTTTGACATGTGAAAAACGTGGGTATATTTTATTCTTTTCAAAAATTTCATGTGTGTCCTCTCCCCTACTTATAAAAGGACACCCCTATCCTCTCCCCTACGCACATCTAAATACATTTGGTTTAACCAATAAATGAACAAATAAATACCTTAATCCCCTAAAAACATACTAAAACCCTTTATTTTATCATAAACCATCCTAGTATGGCTTTTGGTTCAAACCTAAAGATGTCATCCAAAGAAGAGGTAATGTTCTTAAACGATCATTTTTATTTTATTTATTATTCCAACTCCTTAAAATTGTATTAAATAATGATGATATAATAGAAACTTTATCTCCCATATAATTTTATTTTATTATGTTAATTTAATAACATATATCCATCTCTTATCCCATCAAATGGGAAACGAAATCATCAATCGTGTGTACGGTTGATTATTGCATCGTAAACCGACGTACCTCACTTTCCATCAACACCTCTCTCATCTAGATATAATGATGAATTTAACATGTGTATAATATTTATTATATAATTATACTTATTTAATTTAAATATAAAATATACCTTCTTACATTCTATTCTGTTTAAAATATGATAACACCTCTTGTGTGTACGATGGGCTACTACCTCACGGAGTGATGTTATTCGTTTTTCACTAACACATTACATGGAAGGTAAGAAATAATAAATTTAATAAATATATATGATATATATAAAATTATATTGATCTTTAAAAATTAATATATCACTCAATCCCTTACCCTTTCACCCAATAATTGTATGATATTGTCGCGCGTGCGTACGTATGGTCAAGCGTCTCCATGAAGTGAGGCAATTCATTTTCCATGTACAAACATCAACAATGATTCTAAAAATGAATACAATAATAAAACATTATATTTATAATATTTATATCATTTTGAAAATTATTTATCTATATCCTATATACAATTAAAGTAACTTTCATAACAAAATATTAATGAGAAAACATAGTAATTAACACCCATAAAAATGAAAATAATGAAATATTATTATTAAACAAATGATAATTTTTTAAGAGGATCATATATGTTATTATAAATATGAATATTATATTTTTATAAATTAATAACTTTATTTAAACCATTATACATGAGTTTAAATAACATTCAAGAAAATAGAAGCGTGAGGTAGGAGATTTTGTATCAATTTCCATTTCATTAAGATATATTAATTAATATACACCTATTCACTTTTAAGTGGTGTATATAATTAAAATTTTATGAATTAAATATGAATAAATATTTATTAATTATTTTTAAATTTACTTTTCATGTTTATTATTCATGGGGTTAAAATTTAAAAGTTACCAAAGAGGTGAAAATTATTGTACACTATCACTTTTTTTTGGGATTATTAAATTTATCTTAAAATAATCAATTGATTTTGATCATTTTTCATTATAAATTAATTTTATATTATATATATATTTTATATAATGGATATGATTATTTCTTAAACTATAGACCATTTTTACATACAATGTTTACTTTGAAAGTTTTTTAATTAACTGGGGAAATATTGATAAATACATATGCTTTTACCAATATAGATATTTTATGATAAGACATATTGATTCATGAATTAAATCGATTATTTGATATATGAGTAATTCTTAGGACTTTTAGTTACTGACATGACCTAATTAGAGATATCCTCTCAATACATCAATAAATCTCATGGGAAAAATCAGTTGGTCAAATTAGATGGGTTTTCACCCATAGTTTTAAACTATCTTGTGAAAGGTTTTGAAAGTAGAGGCACCATGATTCATAAGATCTTGATATCTAATAAATAAAAATTTACTTAATTTAGAATCCAATTATTATTATTATCATTGAAATTTTCAAATATATATTATCTTTGGGTGTATTTAATTAACAACTTATGGATTAAATGGCACGTGTGTTCAGTTATTAACTTGCCATATTGATTATGAATTATTGATTCATGATAGCTTCTGTTGTATATAACCCTTACAAATAATTTTATCTCACCCTTATTTTGTTTCCTTCCCCTAGGGTATGAAGAATATTTCTTAGAATGAGTTTCAAGGATTTTGAACATTTGATTTTATTATGTTCTAGGTTTTATTCCCAATATAAAATGGGTATCGTGTATATATCTGGTTATTCAAGACTACTAAAATATTCAGTCCTTTGGGATGTGATTCATTGTATCCAGTTCCAATGTAAAAAAGTATACATAGGCTATAGGTTACTAGATTTGGTGTTATTACAATCATCTTATGCATTAAGCATAATTATTTGATACCAATTAAATCATAGTGATAGTCATTGGGTAGCCATAAAGAATATAATTAAGTACTTGATAATAACTATAGAAGTATTCTTAGTATTTGGTGTTGAGTAAGTGATATAGATATTCCCTAAATCCTAATATATATATGATTATATTAGTCATTATTAGGCTTCATGCTGTAGGGATGTCATATGGTATAACATCCACGATTTAAAGGTGTATCATATTACTTGGTTTTTATATTGTAAGGTGCTGCCTAGGGTATATCATATGATATGATAAAGTTATATCACATAACTATAACCATTTCTTTTAAGTAAAATATATTATACTAGTATATTTCATGTGTTGTGGTATGGATTAATAATATTGTATGACTTATAAGGAAATCAAACGTTATGTGTTAACATTTGGGTTATCTTCCTTGTAAAGATATCACTAATCATGAATGTTTCATATAATGAAACATATGGGGAATCAAATGTATTTATATGATAAATGAATACATGGTTGGTCAAGGGATTACAAACCATTTTCAACTAAATTATATATACTTATAGGTTATGAACGTACAAGTAAACACCTGGAAGGCTCAGGGAGCATCCCTTTGGGCTATAAAAGAAGGTAGAAACATTTTTGGAATGGTTTTCCATCTAAGATTATGTTTTATCCCAACAAAATATCCTAAAACTCTCTTATACTTCTTTCTTTTCTTTTAGGTTTACTAACATACTATGGGAGTTGAGAAAAAGAAATGGGTGATTCATGTCATCCCATAGAAACACCATAGATAAATAAGTAATTTAGTTATTTTTAATGATATTCATCAAACTTGTGTTTTAATATAGAAGACTCGTCCAATATCAGAGTAAGGTACACATTCCATTCATTTTTTACCATGCATGGTTATTGTTTCATAGCATTATAATATTAGGTACACGTTTTTTTAATTACTTCCACTATTAGAATAATTTTTATTCAATCTTAAGAAATCCATCAATGTTATTAAAGCTTTAAAATGATTCTTGAATCACAAAATAATTTTTAAAATTAAAAAATAATAGATATCATATTTTATTTCATAATTTTTGATGTATATTACCCTTAGGAAATGAATATCATATTCAATATCATCAAATATGATATAGATTTGGAAATATGCCTTTTTTTTATAATATGTGATATCATAAGTAGTGATATGGCTACACTGTATAATATTGAAGGAGTATGTGTGACCTAAATCATATATATATATATATATATATGATATATATAAGGGTATATCATATGTTATGATATATCCAAATGTAGAATATGATATGCACACATAAAAATGGTTTTGTATTTTTTTATGTATTATATAATATTTATCAATTAATAATAAATCGTAAGGTTATATAAAATCCTAAAATACATGAGATGAATATCCTTGTTATAGCCTATGATTGATGATTTTTTGTAAGGTATTGAAAATAGTTTCCATTCCAATTATCTTCTTAAAACTATGAAATCATAATGTATGATATACACGAGATCATAATGAGCTGAAGCAACGAATTTGTAGAGTGTTATGACATGGTGCTATCTTAGGATATCTTCCATTTAAGATGTCATTAAATGACTACTGCATGAGATGTAATTGATGGAGTTATATGCATGAATTATTGTATAATATATGTGAATAGATAATTACATTTACTCATGCATTATAACACATGAGTAAATGCATGCATCAATAAGGATCGTCCATGGGATTATTTCAATGCCACTTCCATGGGATAGAAGTGAGGTGTGATTCTCACTTGTAGCATGGTTGGGACTCCCTGAAACCCCAATTATCTCTTGTCTTATTCTTTATTTGCTCAGTGAGGTTCTATCACACTATAGAGTGATGAATAACCTACGTGAATGTCATAAATTCTAGAAATCCCATGGATACAAATTTAGAGAGGGGATTTAATTTGGATAAACTTGGTGATATACATAAAATCATAGTATGGTTTGAAGGTGATGAAAATTATCTTTAGTTTAAGTTATACAGTTTACAAAAGTTATAAATTTCTAATTAATATGATTTTTTTTCTTATTTCTAATTCATGGAGATCTTGGGATGGTTATTATTGGACCCTTATTGATAAAAAAGTGTTTTTTAATCCCCTATTAAACCTATCAGTGGTATTAGAGCTTCCCATGGTTTTTTATTTATGAAACAATTCAAGAAAGTTTGTTTTTTAAATCATTTTACATGTTAAATTGGATGTAATAAAATATGACTATTTTTGTACTATGGGTGTTTATAGTATATGTAGTATCATATGCAGTGGTTTATTTGAATCTATGATATATATGAGATATCATAAATGGTGATATATTTTAAATCCTTTGTTTTTCTTGTGGTTGGATCATATGATACCCTCCCATCATAGAATATGAACAACATCGTGAGTTTTCCAAAATAGAGCATCATATCATATAAATGATATTATACATTATATAAAATTTGATTCCCATGAACCATGGTATGTTTTATTGACCAAAATGGTTATTAGTTAAAAAATAGTACTCATAACCATGTGATAACACAATTTATGATATTATTTTAATCACAAAATAGGATAATCAAGTTTTTTTTTCTAAATATTCACTTATAAAATGAATTAATTATTTATAAATTGTTAATAAATTTTATAAAAGGGTATTTTTAGATTATTTATTAATTTATAAAATTTTATAAATTATTTAATTATAAAGAGTATATAATTAATTAATAAATTTTTATGAAATATTTATTAGTACATATTCCTTAAATATTAAAAGTTAAAATTAAATACCTTTTACAAAATATATATAGAAATCCTAATGAATAATAAATAATGTGTTTATTTATAAATCATAATAGGTAATTTATAAAGTGGTTATAAATTACAAAAGAAGGACTAAATATAAAGAGTTTATATTTATTTATGAGTTGATCATAAATAATTTGTATTATTCAAGTTAAAATGAGGCCTTGTTTTGTGATATTATTTAAACTACATAAAAAGTGTAAATTGTTTACATAACATAAATTGAATTATAAAATTTACATAATTCATTAAAATATCATATATTTTAAGGAAAAATTATATATAATGAATAATATAAAAAGTTCAAATTATGGAATGAATGTAAAGAGTTCAAATTCAAAATTATGGACATCCCTAATTAACAAGATAAAATTATAAAGAATTTAAGATTAGGGTTTGCTGTATGTATTGTTCATAAATTATCTAATGTTTAATTTTTTGAAGTTTTCATTTATTTAAAAGTTTATTCATTTATTTATTCAAAGTTATAAAATTTTTATGTTGTGAGTGGATGTATTATTTATTATAAATTGTTAAAATGATTATTATAAATTTTCAAGCCTTACATTATATGCTAGGAACAATTACCTAAGATTTAGTTTTCATCGACCCTAATATGAGTTTTTAATCAAATCTATTAGCTTGAATTTAGTTTTTGAACATATTTTGTACATATTAAGAATTATAGTTATGATTAATTGGATTTTATGTTGAGTAAAGTATCCTTGGGGGGAGGGATTTAGCATTGGACTTCCCACTGGCCTTGAGGCTATTCCTTATTCCAAAAAGGTTATGGTTGAATATCTATCATTATGAACTTACTCATGATAAGATTATCAATTTCATATAATTCTAAACATTTAAAGGAATAGTTCATATGCTATATTATAATATCTAGTGCTGTTATAGTGGTGAATTTTAGAGGGAATTTAAACCTTTTGTCTGGTAGATAGTTCATTTGGAGAACTGAGTTTTGAACTAAGATGCTTTAAATCTAAACATAATTAAGGAGTGTTTTTAGAATTTAATAGAACCATGATGGGTGTCTCAAAACTTAAAATGGGGTTGGAGGATTGTCCAGGCTAGCTAGGCTACAGTAGTAGCACCGACTAGCCGATAGCCCCCACCGACTAGCTAGTGGGGTGGACAGAGCCCCTGCTATCCATTAGGTCACACTAACCATCCAATGTGCCTTCACCAACTCCCTGGTGAGGCATGTAATGATCCTGATACTCAGAAGATCACACCAACTATCCAACGGGTCACCAGCTCCACGGTGGGGCCCGAACGACTTTCTAGTGGGTCGCTCTAGGAAGCATTAAGTGGAGGGTCATTTATTCAATTAATCCAATGATACCCCTTCAATTTAACCATAATTTTCTCAACTATTTGATATAAAATTGGTCATTCATATCTACTCTCATCACTCCAAGAGCTTCAATTGATATGGTATGGATCTATATAAAATTCTATGATGAATCCAAGAAATATCCGTAGTTATTATTTGATATTGACCCCATTTTTCTTCATATGGTGGTGCATCACCATTCCATTAATCTTGGATGAATTATCATGGTAATAATTGACCCTTACAAGCCTTTTACATATTAATTATCTTAAAATCCTCCCACATTTGATCATCTTTGTCACTGATTGATCATTGGAATCTTTTTCTTAGAAAATTAGAATAAGATTCCATAGGATCTTGATATAATTTTCTTAGATTAATATAGATTTGGATCTTCATGGCTAGAGGATGTTCCATGATGATGATAATATACCCTTGATGGAAATTTTGACCAAGGTATGTGCTTTGATAATTATTTCTATAGTTTTTGGTCAATTTAGGTTGAATTGACCGTTGAAACATTGAATTGATTTGATCCTCTTTCTTTTCATAGAACCAATAGTAGATTGAACTCCATTGGATGATGTTATAGATAAAGTACATAATTGTTTGCTTTATTATAAGGTTTTTATTTAATTATAATAAAATGGACTTTTTTTTACCATGAAATGTCTATTTTTCATGGAATGAAGTTAGAACTTCTAGTAAAACCTGTCATTGATGTTTGTTAGTGGTTCCAAATAGAAGGTGATATCTAAAAATTATGGTTAAAGTTAGAGGCTAAATATATTATAATCAATTTGATGAAGCCTTTGATATTTTCTTGGCTTGTAGATGATTCCATTTGAGTTAAGTGGTCATGTGTACTATACCCTATGGTAATATGATTAGTCATTGATACATGGTTTTCCATGTCAGGAGAAAAATCCCTAAATTCACATTGTTTTATAAATAACAAGTAATGATTAATTAATTAACAATTAATTAATACTTAATTAATTAAGGGAATTATTCCTAATCTATTTGGATTAAGTTATAAGGGCCAAGACATAACCTTTTACACTAGCTTGATGTCGGCCACTGATGGGTAAGGATTAATTACTAATTCATATCTTAGATTTCATAGATCTATTAATGTGTGGTTGTGTTGCATGAGACCTAGATCTATGATACAATGTTTGATACCTTGATCACATGTGTGTGTAGCCTTTGAGACCCATGTTGATGTTGATCATTTGCGTGTGTGTGATTATGGCTATTAATATGCATGTCTGATGATGTGATATGATTTTATTATTTTTATCTACCTATTATAAGTATTTAACATGACATGGAGGTATTTTATTGATATGATTACACTATTTCCATATGTTTTTTTGGTAAAGATATATTGTGATTGTTTTATTCATGGTGATAAAGTGATAGGTGGGCCCATTATGGATCAATATCCCAAAAGTGGGAGTATGTTTAGACACTGCATGTAACATGATTATAGAACCATGTTGTATGATAGGGAATGATGACATTTTGTGGCCTGGATTAGGGATATGATCTTCTATGCAACCAGGCCTAAGAGGTGATTGTGGGGTATGATGGTCTATGTGATTTGACATGAGAGATAGAAATAGGGGATGATTCCCAAGTGAGGTCTAACCAAGAGGCCTAGGTCTTGTATAGCTATTGAGGGAGATGTTTAATGATGGAATTCCATGGTCTGACCTGAGACACTAAGCCTTGTGAATATTGTGAGATGAATATGGCGACTTTGTGTCTAACTATAGTTCCTGATTCCATATTGGCCATGTTACAACATGGAGAAAAAGTAGTTAAAGGGGGGAGGGGGGGTTATGACATATTGGAAATATATCAACCACTCAACATGTGGTTTTTATTGTTTGTGTGTTCTTAGTGATTATGTTATTCATGCACAATTTATGTATTTAATGTTTTATTTCTAATGAGATTATCAAATTCATGTAAACTGAATATTACCAGTTTAGTACTGAAACATTGCAAGAACCCAGATCTTCTTTTCTGGTATGTGACCCCCTTGGTTGATGTTTTATTGTTTTTTTAAAGTTAAGGGTGACTTGGGGGTGCGTTTGGGTGGAATTTTAAGGAAAGTTAAAGGGAGATAGCTTTCGCATGGTTGGCGCATGGTTTTCCTAAACCGTGTGGCCAAACCGTGTAAGGTTGGTTTTGGAGACAGTGGCTAACGCACGGTTAGCGCACGATTTGTCTAATCGTGCGGCCTAACCGTGCGAGGAGTGTTTAACGAGGCAGAATCTAACACATAGTTAGTGCATGGTTTGTCAAACCGTGCAGAATAACCGTGCATGCACTTAAATCTAGATCATAAATTTGTGGATCTAACTCATTTTTTCCAATAATCACCTCGTTTAAGCTCCTAAGGGGCCATAACTTGGGATTAATCTCCCTTGAAGGTTGTAAAACTTCTCCCAAGAGTTCTAGAGGCGATCTGAAGGCTTCTCTTGGAAAATAGAAGCCATATTCTTGAGGTATGTGATTTTTCTCCTTCATTCTTGATCGTTTTCTTAGATCTACTTAGATCTACTTCTCCTCTTCCCTCAGTTTCTTAGATCTATGCCCGTTATGGGTAGATCTAAGTGTGTGGATGCCAAATTTGATGAGTTTGGGTCTTGATATTGTTAGGATAAGGAATCTAAGGCGGGTTCTTGAAGAACCAACCTGAGTTTCTTGTGAATTCTTCATTGTTAGGGTTTTCGTTAAAACCATCGAGGTAGGTGGTTTGATGCCTTACGTTAAATGTCATTGAGTTTTTGTGAAAAAGTGTCGGATACCCATGTATCAGGTATCTCAGGTTAGGGTTTTGATCCTGTAATATTATCTTCCTTAGATTTCTTGTGTTCTTGAGGATATTAGATGAATAATGATTGCTTGTTTGCATGTCTGAGGATCACCCCATGGGTGTTTTCCTTGTTTTGGCTGTATATCGCCGTTTGGCTTCAGTTGTCAGTGAGGCAAACCTTGTTACACTGATTTCCTACCTTGATATGGATAATTTCATGTGTTACCTGTAGTTTAAATGTTTTTGATGCATTGTAGCTATTAGACAAGTAGTTTGTTGAACATAATAGGGCTGCTGCGAATCGGTTACGTACGATTGCTTTTACTCAGGGCTGCGGGAACCTGGTGTAGCAAGACCATAAGGGTAATTGATGTTGAGTGCTTCTTTAGAGGGCTTGTTTAATTATTACCACTACAAGCCCATAAGGGAGATTTATTTTTTTCTCTCTCAGATGGTCTGATAATTATAGAATTGAGACTAAAGGGGGAATTATACCTAAGTGCTTCCTGAGAGAGTCTGTAGTATCGCTGCAAGACCATAGGGGTAATTGACGATGAGTGCTTCCTCAGAGTGTCTTTGACTTTGTTGAATACTTGACCATAAGGGTCTGCCCATGTGAGCCACCCAGAGGGTCAGCCTGATAAATTAATGTTTGGTTGGTTGTGATGAGTCCACCATGCCAAACAACAAGCTTTGGTTTTGTACTGCTTGTTGTTTAGGTAGTCTGCTGAGATACCTATTGTGTTACTTACTATGAATTTGGATTATAGAGTTTTTTGCTAGATTCCTTGGTTGATAATTAAATGATTAAATTAAATTAATAAATAAATGTGAATGGAGTTTTGTAGGATTGTTTACTCAGTGTACTCTTTCTTCTCTGCTGCATTTATTTCATTTACTTTTGCTATATTGCTCACTGACAATAGGGCACAAATCTTGTGGTGGATGCCTACTGGGATTTGTCTAACACCCTTTTTGGGTCCTTCTTTTCGTCCCAAACAGGTTATATGGTTGTAGGTGTGGATAGAGATTGTGGCCCTTCTACCTCAGGTGCTTGATTGCTGGTTAGAGTTGGAGAGCATGGGACCGATCTTAGGCTTGTGATGCTGCTGGAGTTTACTATTTACTTTTAGTACTTGGGTTTCAGTTGTATTTCAACATTTTTCTTTTTTTACTGCTTCCATAGATACATGTACCATGTTGTATCATTTTTATATTATACATGGAGTCTACTATTTGGTTTCAATTGTTTTATACTATTTACTGCTTCCACTATTTTTTATTATTTTCTTTCCGTTGCATACTTTACCAAATTAGGGAATAGTTTTCCCACTGACTCACCAAGGCCCTCGCTGTTAGTCGGTAACCTTTGGAATTTGGGGAAACGTGCTTTAGGTCATGTAGCCAACCGGGTACGAGGCACCAGTTGAGTGGCTCCGGATTCACGTCGTTACAAAGTGGTATCAGTGGAGTTTTCTTTATTTTATATTTCCTCACTATTTGGAAATAATAGAAAGGGATTGGAAGGAATGGGTAGTTGGTACTTAACTGTGCCTGGGATTAATTAACCCGCGTATAAGGAAAAGATTTATTACCTCATGATTGAAATTTTTAGTTTTTTCAAGTGTTACCGTTGATTATATTTCACCGTTGGGTGATGCACTTGTTTTGTGCTGTTACAATTTATATGATTGTGGTTCTATTTTGTTTCAACCTGATGAGATGGGGGTATTCCATCTCATGCATCATATAGGAACTTTTTATAAAATCACAAGTCATGCATTTTACCTTTCTATATCGGGTGCATTAGAAATTGCATGGTGTTGTGATAGATGTCGTGATAGATTATGCATGATGTTGTGATAGTTGTTGTGATAGAGATGCCTACCATGCGGATAGAGTGTTGTTTATCTTACAACTTATTTAGCATGGATGCCAAGCTTTGGTCTTAGAGGTGTTATGGACCCTCGAGGATCGGAATTTGGTGGATTATGGGGTTATCATATGGTTTACTTGTCATATGCATTGTTATGATGTAAACCTTTGATTCACGGGGAGTATGGGCCCCACAGATCGGAATTTGATACATAGGTGCTAGTTTTCAGGGTTTTTCAGTGGTTTTGGGGAGTTTTGTATGCCTACTACCAAGAAACCCAGATAACACGGTGTGTGGCCTTATGAACACATGACATGTGTTCTTCTGTTTGGGAAGAACTAGTTTTCGTGGTTACACGCCATGTACTTTGAAGTACACGTTGTGTACTTTCATTCCAGGTGATCCAGCCGTGTAATTGAATACATGGGTTAGAAAATATTTAATAAAATGCCGTGTAGTTTGGGTTTACACAGCCAGTTTGTCCGATGTACATGCCCATGTAAAATATTTCTGGAACACGCCGTGTATAGAGACTACACGCTGTGTAACCATGTTTTTCAAGTATTAAGGGTTTTTCCTCTTCTTTTTCATTTTCACTCTTTTAAGTTTGCAACTGTGCTCATCATTGATAAAGGCGTGCTTGACCCTGTAGAGTCATGCCTCCAAGACGTCCTCCCGTTGCACGTTAGGGGTCTAACAATGATCATACGCCGGATATGGCACCATCAGTTATCCTGGATACTGGTGCGGACACACAGTTTCGTGAGGGTTTCGTGAGGTTCATGAAGATCTTTTTGGGGGTTCAACAACCTGCTTAGTCAATGGTAGAGCTTATGCAAGTCTTCTAGAAGCAGCATCCTCCCACATTCTCTGGTGATGGAGGACCTCAGGCTGCTGAATCTTGGTTCGAAGATATGGTTTCTATCTTCAACCATCCCGAGACACCCCCAGACATAAGGGTGAATCTTGCAACTTTAATGTTGCGAGATTCCACCAAGAGATGGTGGGACATAGTTTCTTAGGAAGTGCGTCAGCAGATAGTTGCTTGGGACGAGTTTTAGAATATGTTCTATGACTACTTCTACCCGACGACGCTGAGGGCCGACAGATCCAGAGAGTTCATGAACCTGCAACAGGGTACTCTATCAGTTATGGAGTATTCCTCCCGTTTTACTGAGTTACAACATGTCACTCCCATTCTGAGGAATGGCGAGCTGTTTTTAGCAAGGAAGTTTGAGGAGGGCCTCAAACCAGAGATTAGATCATAGGTGAACGTCTTCCAGTTGACTTCTATTTCTTTGATAGTCAACTAGGCGTTGATCATGGAGAGGAATCTGAGGGATACTGGAGCAGTGAGCTATGGCGGTTCAGCATCCAGAGTCAGTACTCTTTCTACTAACAGCAGGAAGAGCCACCGAGAGTCTACACAAGGTGACTAGAGGAAGCTAGATGTTCCTTCATGTAGCAATGTTGTGTGATACTAGTGTGGGAAGGATGAGCATAAGAAGACACAGTGCCCGAGGGACCCCGTGGAGTGCCGAGCTTGCAGAAATATGGGTCACCTATAGTGGTTTTTCAAGGTTCTTCTTCCAGCAGCTAGTGAAGGTGGATCTGTTTTTACTCCACGTACAGGCGCAGGATTAACAGTTCCGCAGTTGACTGGGGACTGGAGTTCTTCAGGTCGTTTAGGCTAGGGTAGAGGCTGTGGACATGGTGGTCAGGCTCAGGGAGGATTAGCTCAGGGATCTCAGGCTGCTGCACAGGGCTGTGGTACTGGCCAAATGTTTGCGGTGGAGCAGATTCATCAGGAGCAGGATCCTGGACCTTCCACAGTGCGAGGTACAATTTTAGTAGCCTCAGTTTTATCTTCTACACTTTTTGATATAGAAACTTCTAATAGATTTATTTCTATGCACAATGTGGAGAGCCTTAGACTTACTATCTATACTTCTGAGAGTATGATGACACTAGACACTACCTTGGGACTTAGAACTACTAGTGTAAGGAATTCCCCCTTAAGGTTGGTGGGTGTCACTTATTGTGGGATCTTTATGTCCTAGAGATGACAAGTTATGATGTCATTATTGGAATGGACTGGCTAGTTCCTTTTCAGGACTTTGTCGATTTCTATCGCCGTAGGGTGAGTTTCACGTCACCCGAGGGAAAAACTTTTCTTCACAAGGGAGAATGGGATGTCCAGGCGTGTAGAGCTGGACCAGAGCATCATGGGTTAGGCGGTGTTATAGCCCAGATTTATAGTTTACATCTGGATGATCAGGGGACTTCTCAGATAGATTATCCTCCAGTGGTTGATCGTTTTTAGTATGTCTTTCCAGAAGACTTTTCAAGGTTTCCTCCAGAGCGTGAGGTAGACTTATCTTTTGAGCTTGTGCTGGGAGTAGCACTGGTATCCATAACTCCTTATAGAATGTATATGCCTGAGTTACAAGAGATCAAGAAGCAGTTGGAGGAGTTGAAGGCTAAGAGTTTTATCCGACCCAGTACTTCTCCTTGGGGTGAACCTATTTTATTTGCGAAGAAGGTGGATGGTACTTTATGGATTTGTGTGGATTATCGGAAGCTGAACCAGTTGACAGTCAAGAACCGACATCCCTTTCCAAGGATTGATGTTCTTTTTGATCAGCTTTGAGGATCTAGGGTGTTCTTGAAGGTCAACATGAGATCCGACTATCATCAGTTGCGTGTTAGACCATTTGATATACCTCTTAAAGCCTTCCGGAGCAGGTATGGTCTGTACGAGTATTTGTTTATGCCATTTGGTCTCACAAACGTGCCATCAATTTTCATGGCGCTGATGAACAAAGTTTTCTATCCTTACTTGGATTCCTTCATGGTGGTTTTCATGGATGATATCTTGGTGTACTCTCACACTCGACACGACCATGCTTCCCTTCTTGAGATCATATTGAGTACACTGAGAGAGCATCAATTATATTCTAAGATCTCAAAGTGCCACTTCTAGATGAACGAGATTCACTTCCTGGGTCATTTCATCTCAAAGACAGGAGTATCAGTATACCTAGAGAAGGTGAGAGTAATAGTTACCTTGGAGCAGCCGAAGAATGTCTTCAAGGTACGGAGTTTCTTGGGACTGGATGGTTACTACAAGTGGTTTATATAGTACTTCTCACGCTTAGTAGCGCCGTTGACAGGCTTGAATAATAAGGGGGTGAAGTACGTTTGGTCAGAAGCCTGCGATTCAGCCTTTTAAGAGTTGAAGGGGAGATAGAATTCAACACCGATTCTAGTTCTACCAGAGATGGGAAAGAGCTATATAGTTTTCTGTGATGCATCTGGAATTGGTCTTGGAGCAGTGATTATGCAAGAGGATCCTATTTTTTCATATGTATCTTGGCAGTTGAGGCCACATGAGAAGAACTATCCTACGCACGACCTGGAGTTGGCTGCAGTTGTTCATGCCTTGCGTTGTTAGAGACATTATCTTCTGGGAGAGCCTTTTGTGCTATATACTGACCACAAGATCCTCAAGTATATCTTCACGCAACATGACTTAAATCTGAGACAATGGAGGTGGGTCGAGTACCTACAGTATTTCGACTTTGAGCTTGCTTATATGCCTGGAATAAACAATGCTGTTGTAGATACACTGAGAAGGAGGACTCAGTTACAGGCAGTTCAGGAGGCCAACAACGAGTGACAACTTATGGCTCTATTCTATGAGATGCATTTAAAGGTGCACGAAAAACATGGACAGATAGTTCTTTCTTCTATAGCTGTTACCTCTACTCTTCTGGATCGAGTTCGAATGAGGCAGCTATCCAACTCAGAAGGCCTAGTCCTACGAGAGGGTGTGTCAGGTGGAGACCCTACTCTGGGTTGGATAGTGGGAGATGATGAGGTGTTACGTTTTCATGGCTGCATATGGGTTTCAGTAGACATACGTGAGGAGATGATGCGAGAGTTTCATGCTTCATCTTGGGCAGTTCTTCCTGGTGTCACAAAGATGTATCGAGACTTACGTCGTCAATATTGGTGGTCAGGTATGAAGAAGGATGTGGCTGGTTTTGTTATGCGGTGTTCCGCCTGTCATCAGGTGAAGGAAGAGCATCAGTGACCAGTAGAGCTTGGGTTGTTATTGACCGGCTCATGAAGGTTTCTCGTTTCTTTCCGATCAAGGAGACCTTCTATGTGGATGAGCTTGGGAGGTTGTACATTTATGAGGTAGTACTACTTCATGGGGTTCCGAACACTATCATTTCAAATAGGGACTCCCACTTTACTTCACATTTTTGGCAGGGGCTACAGAGGGATTTGTGTGCACAGGTACTTCTGAGTACATCTTACCATCCCAGACAGATGGTCAGTCAGAGCGCACGATTCAGGTGCTGGAGGAAATGTTGCGAGCATGTGTCCTTGATTTTGGAGGTTCTTGGTAGAAACATATACCTCTAGTGGAGTTTGCCTATAATAATGGTTTTCAAGCAACTATTCAGATGGAACCTTACTAGGATTTGTACGGTAGGTCGTGTCGATCACCCTTGTGTTGGATAGAGGTAGGAGAGGTAGCTATGCTGGGACCTCATCTTTTTTAGGAGACCACAGAGCAGGTGGAGTTGATTTGGAAGAGGATGACTACCACAAAGTCTCGGCAGAAATCTTATGCTGATCAGCGGAGAAGACCTTTGGAGTTCAAGGTCGGAGACCAGGTTTTCTTGCATGTTACCCCAAGTTTGGGACATAATAGGATTAGGAGACATGGAAAACTTTCACCAAGGTACATCAGGCCATTTGAGGTTCTGGAGAGAGTCGGGCTGGTTGCTAATAGGTTGCAGTTACCTCAGAGGTACTGGGCTATGCATGACATCTTCCATGTTTCTCAGCTTCGACGGTATTTCTCAAACTTGTCTCATGTTTTCCAACCCTATGAGGTTGAGTTGGAGCGGGATTAATCTCTCGAGGAGAATCCTATTAGGATTATCGATCGTAGTGCCAAGGTTCTCCATGGGTGTTATGTTCCTCTGGTATGGTTGCTATGGCAGCACGAGAGAGTATAGGATGAGACTTAGGAGAGGGAGGCCGATGTACGATCGCAGTGGCCAAAGTTGTTCGATGTTTCTTCTTCTACGCCACGTTAGGAAATTCAAGGAAAAATTTCTTTAAGGGGGGAAGTTTGTAAGAACATGGATCTTCTTTTCAGGTATGTGACCCCCTTGGTTGATGTTTTCTAGTTTTTATAAAGTTAAGGGTGACTTGGGGGTGCGTTTGGGTGGAATTTTAAGGAAATCTGAAAGGCGATAGGTTTCGCATGGTTGGCGCACAGTTTTCCTAAACCGTGCGGCCAAACCGTGCAAGGTTAGTTTTGGAGACAGTGGCTAACTCACGGTTTGTCTAACCGTGCAGCCTAACCGTGCGAGGAGTGTATGACGAGGCAGAAGCTAACGCACAGTTAGTGCACGGTTTTTCAAACCGTATGGACTAACCATGCAGGCACTTAAATCTAGATCCTAAATTCATGGATCTAACTCGTTTTTTTCCTTTAATCACCTCGTTTAAGATCCTAAGTAGCCATAACTCGGGATTACTCTCCCTTGAAGGTTGGAAAACTTCTTCCAAGAATTCTGGAGGCGATCTGAAGGCTTCTCTTGTAAAATCGAAGCCGGATTCTTGAGGTATGTGATCATTCTCCTTCGTTCTTGATCGTTTTCTTAGATCTACTTAGATATACTTCTCTGTTTCCCTCGGTTTCTTAGATCTACTCCCATTATGGGTAGATCTAAGTGCGTGGATTCCAAATTTGATGAGTTTGGGTCTTGATCTTGTTAGGAGAAGGAATCTAAGGCGGGTTCTTGAAGAATAAACCCGAGTATCTTATGCATTCTTCACTGTTGGGGTTTTCATCAAAACCTTCGAGGTAGGTGGTTTGATGCCTTACGTTAAATGTATTTGATTTTTTGTGAACAAGTGCTGGATACCCATGTATCGGGTATCTTAGGTTAGGGTTTTGATCTTGTAATATTATCTTCCTTAGATTTCTTGTGTGCTTGAGGCTATTAGATGAATAATGATTGCTTGTTTGCATGTATGAGGGTCACCCCATGGGTGTTTTCCTTGTTTTGGCTGTTTATCACCGTTTGGATTAGGTTGTCTGTGAGGCAAACCTTGTTACACTGATTGCTTGCCTTGATATGGATAATTGCATGTGTTTCCTGTAGTTTAAATGTTTTTGATGCATTTTAGCTATTATCCAAGTAGTTTGTTGAACATACTTAGGGCTGCTAAGAATCAGTTACGTACGATTGATTTTACTCAGGGATGTAGGAACCTGGTGTAGCAAGACCATAAGGGGAATTGATGTTGATTGCTTCCTCAGAGGGCATGTTTAATTATTACCACTATGAGACCATAAGGGAGATTGAATTTGTGCTCCCTCAAAGGGTCTGATAATTATCGAATCGATACTAAAGAGGGAATTAGACGTAAGTGCTTCCTCAGAGAGTCTGTAGTATCGCTGCAAGACCATAGGCAGAATTGAAGATGGGTTCTTCCTCATAGTGTCTTTGCATTTGTTGAATACTTGACCATAGGGGTCTGCCCATGTGATCCACCCATAGGGTCAGACTGATAAATTAATGTTTGGTTGGTTGTGATGAGTCCACCAAGCCAAAGAACAAGGTTGGGTTTTGTACTGCTTGTTGTTTAGGTAGTCCGCAGAGATACTTGTTGTGTTACTTACTATGCCTTTGGATTATAGAGTTGTTTGCTAGATTCCTTAGTTAATAATTAAATTATTGAATTAAATTAATAAATAAATGTGAATAGAGTTTTGTAAGATTGTTTACTCAGTGTACTCTTGTTTCTCTGCTAAATTTATTTCATTTAATTTTTCTATATTGCTCACTGACAGTAGGGAACAGGTCTTGTGGTGTTTGCCTACTGGGATTAGTCTCACACCCTGTTTGGGTCTTTCTTTTTGGCCCAAACAGGTTATATGGTTGCAGGTGTGGATAGGGATTGTGGCCCTTCTACCTCAGGTGCTTGATTACTGGTCAGAGCCGGAGAGCATGGGACCAAGCTTAGGCTTGCGATGCTGCTGGAATTTACTGTTTAATTTTAGTACTTGGGTTTTAGTTGTATTTCAGCATGTTTCTTTGTTTATGGCTTCCACAGATACATGTACCATGCTGCATCATTTTTATATTATACATGGCTTCTACTGTTTGGTTTCAGTTTTTGTATATTGTTTACTGCTTCCGCTATTGTTTATTATTTTCCTTCCACTGCATACTTTACCAAATGAGGGCATAGTTTCTCCACTGACTCACCAAGGCCCTCGCTGCTAGTTGGCAGCCTCTGGTGTTTGGGGAAATGTGCTTGAGGTCATGTGGTGAACCGGGTACGGGGCACCAGTTGAGTGGCTCTGGATTTGGGTTGTTACAAACATGTTGGCAGTGTCCTACTGAGTTATACTCACACCCTACTTGGGTATCCATGGAACTTGGTCACCTGAGTATCCTTCACTTGTTATAGGCATAGGTTCATCTATGGCACAAGTTGATTGATGAACATGATAGTTTGCTATAAGTCTGGAGACCAGGATGAGGAAAGGTATGGAGTTGTGAATCATCCTATAATTTTTTAATTATATATATATATATATATGATCATCTTAATGAAAAGTAAATTCTCTAATACTTTTATGACTATTTTTACTTTTATTCACATTTATTCATTACCAATGATCAATTGTTAGTATTAGCATTCTATGAGTGTATATTGTTATATTTTTGGTTATTTATTTGTTATCATTCACTCAAATAAAGTTTATAGTATCCCTATGATTCCACTAATGACCCCTTAATTGTAGTCATTAGTCCCCAAAATACAAGAAGGTGTGCTCGAGGTCATGTGACATTGTATCCTAGAACCAGTGATTTGGTTTGGGATGTTACAAAATGGTATCAGAGCATATTATGTTTTTTATTTCCTGATTTGGGGAGTTTTTAGACAAGAAACATAGGAATGTTTTAGATCTTTTGATGAAACACAATATGGAGTCTCGCTACACCTTTCTTGAGGGAATTTCCAGTTATCATGGAATGGGATAGATGTTCTTGGTCTGGGCTATTATGATCATATTTTTTCATCTTTTTTGATGCACATGGATTTTGAGGTTGCGATTTATTATTGATTTGACCCTTGGTTTTACTAGTAAGTGGAATCACATGAGTCATATTTTCAGTGTATGTTTATAATGAAATATATGACGTTTTCATGTGATTGTGTTGATGATAGAGCACACAATTGTATAGTGTTAATGAATTGTAACTTGTTTTCACCTTTGAGTTCTTAGTGAAATTATTTTCAGATGAAATGATATGCATTTCTACTTATAATGGAAGGTCTTGTGAGATAATGGTATGTTTCACCCGGGTGATGAAAAGTTTGGTGATGAAGACAGTGATAATGATGCTTCCCCTCTATGTATAGGATATACAATGTACTTTTAAGTCTGTCGTTGAGAATTAATTACCTTATTGAGAACCTTGTGCAATTATCCATTAGATATGCCCATTTAATTATATTTCCAACTATAGACTATGCGGAGTGATCCACATAAACTCTATGGAATTATATTTAACTGAATTAAGTGTCAATGGCCTCTCAACATAGTTAGTCTAAAAGTGAATTCAACATGGTATGTCTAGGGAGATGTTCCTAGACAATGCTCCATGAACTATGACCCCTAGTGAAACCTTATTGCAGGTTATGTGTAAGGCCTTCTGTCCTTAAATAAAACTGTGGTTACTAGTGATCTAATTCATCATACTATATGAAGGTAACTCGAGTGAGCATATTCCTTGTTAAGGGATAGTCAAGGATATTATTTTGGGGTGGTTTTTACAAATGAAAATTCTTTTTTTCATGTGAGTAGCCTTTGAAGGGATTAAAGGAAGGTTCTATAAGCATCCTCAAAACCTGAGAGTATGAACCACCTTGAGTGATAGTACTCGTGATTCAAATTTGGGTTTTAGGGAATTTGGATTCTTGTGTCGTCTAGGGTTGGACTATTGGTTTCCTGACCCGTTAGTTAAGAATGCAGATTTCATTGAATATCGAGTGAATATTCTAGGTGGTCAAACCTGGGTGGGTTCTAGAATGTGTGGATTCTTAGAAACTCAAACTAAAACCCATGTTTCATGTGTTTCTTAGTGATTCTCAATAGTAAGGCTTTTCATTTTATAAAAGGCAGAACTTATACTGCTCGAGTTTGGTTGAGTTAGAGCCTTATAGTGCAGATGACTGAAAGGTTTAGGAGATTGGTCTTAGAGTCCTTGAATCATGGGGAATCACTCTATTAGAGTAAAGAGTGGTTTTTTCAATCCATGATAGGTAATCCTTGATGTGTGAGTGTTCAGGACTATGGAAACACACATGGATGGATGTATCAATATAGTAGAGTGGTGAGATGATCATCAAGAAAGTTCTAGTTCAATGAATGAACTCAGAGGAGGCAGTGATGATGAGTCACTGAGAAATTCGGTTCAGGGTCACACTTGATACTATTAACTGGTGAATTTAGCATGAATATAATAGGGATTGGCATCCTAGGAGATGTATAATGGATTTTCTACATGGAGGAAGATATCACCTATACTGAATCAGGGTACCATTGTGTGATCAAATTGAGATTTTCTTATGAGGAGATGTTGTAGTTTTAAGTAGTGTCTTGTGTGAGGGGACGAGACCCATCTGGTTTAGAATTCATAACCTATTCTTAGGCTACTAAAGGATGTTATGAAAATCAATAATAGATTTTTTAATGCAGTGGTATATGTTCGAGTAGATCTAAGTGTGTGTAGTTCTCGGTTATTTCTTTAAAATCAGGTGTGAATGGACAATTACTCTTAGTTATCATGTTCAGTGATGAACTAGCTGTGGACCGGGTAGACCAATGGAAGTTCTTAAAGGAAACTATAAGGATACTCCTATAGTGTGGAGTATCTATTGGGTCACATGTGAAATGAAATATCTTGTGAGAAGGGTTGTGGTCTTTCATATGAATGACCATTAATTGATCACGATGACTTCAGAAAGAAAATGTGTTATACAATGAGAGTATCTGGTTCCACATTGAATTCCTGCTATTTGATTCATATTTATCACTAAATGGAGGCTATATGTAGGTTGTGGCATCATAGTAAAACCAATTTCATCTTATAGGGAGTGGATCATTGGTGAGTTGATGCATGGTTTAGAAACTTGTGTCTAGTGCAAGCGGTTGGTGAACCAATCGTGGAAACTCCTTCAAATTCAGTTCATAATTTTTCTAGGATTTTGGGTCAATTTAATGATTCTTCTAAGAATTTATGAACCATGATCGGTTATTTGTGGAGTTTCATTTTTTCAGATGGTACTTTTGAAGGTAGTCTGATGGAAGTATATAGACTGGTATCTTCATGTAAAACATAATACGGTAGGTTGAAATTGATTCAAGATCATTATTTTGGAAATGAATGAGGTTTTAGAATTGGTCAAGGACCTTTGTAATGGTCAGCATGTTTAGGATACATTTGGTCAGTAGAGAATCATTAGTTTAGCTTAGAACCATAAATGAGGTGTCAATATCAATATTTAACCCATGTATTGTGTTTTAAAGAGTATAATTTATTTGAATCACACTAGGTGTGTTTTTGGAGTACTTAAGTATTATTCTCTATGAAAATACCTATATTTGGTAGAACCATTATTCTTTATAAGTAATCAATTGAAGACACTACAATATGTAGAGTTAGATAGATGTGATGATCATGGTCTCGATGTTGGAAAACAACAAGTGCTTGGCCTAGCTTCTGATGTTGTTCTTAAAGTCATGTAGTGGAATCATGTTAGAAATTTTGAAATGAGTGTGGCCTTGAGGTAGTGAGTTAAGGATCAGGGATGAACATAGAGTAATCCTTGTGTATGAAGACTAAGGTGGATTAGGAGGTGTTATTTGTGTGCTTCCATAAATTTTCAAGGATGGAAAGTGCTATGGTGGGGGAGATTATAAAGGCTAGTACAGTTATTATTGTGAATTTAGAGGGAATTTGAACCTTTCATATGGTGGATAACCTTTTTAGTGAACCAAGTGTGGACCTGAGATGATTCTCATCTAAACATCCTTATGGTGTTTTTAGACTTGAACAAAAGTATGTTGGGAAACTCATAACTTGGAAGAAGGATGGAGGCTTGGTCAAGTCAATGGTGTAGAAGCAATGAGATCAGTTAGCTGGTAGCCCCCATTGGCTGTTCTATAGGGTGGTAAGAGCCCCTAATTCTCAATATTTCTCACTATCCAACTTATGAGCCTATACCATCTTGTAGTGAGGTATTCAGTGATCATGTTACCCATCACATCCTACCAGCCAGCTGGCTGACCATCATTTTTCTAGTGGGGTGCACTTGGTGGTATTAAGTAAATGGAATTTTGGTCATTTAAGACACTAACACCCCCTAAATTTAACATTTATTTTATTTATTTTGTGAGATAAAATTGTTTATGTACCTCTCCTCTCCTCCCTCTAAGATCTTCTCTTGATCCAGGGTGAATCTATATGTAATTTTATAGAGACTACAAGTAAGATCCTTCATTATTCTTCAATCTTGGCCTCTTTTTTATTTTTATAGGGTTAGATCAATGTGTTTTTTATCATGGATGAATCATCATGATATGTATTTTCCATAAATATCCATTAATATTTCATTTCTCCTTAGATCCGCCCACCTCTGATTATCTCATACACTGATTGATCGTTAGTGTGTTATTTCTTAGATAATCTAAAGACAGTTCCATAAAATCTTGATGTAATTGTATGATATTTGAATATATTTGGATTGGACTGCATTGAGGATGTAATTTTATGATTAATTCATACCATTTATGGTCATTTTGATGAAGACGTGTTCTTTGAAAAATAATTCTTTGTTTTTTGGTCAATTTATGTTTAATTGGCCATTGAAACATGGAATTGATTTGGGTATTTTTCTAATCATGGTATCAGGAGTTTTTTGGGAGTGGCTAAAAGTCTTTTGGATGAAAATGTGGCCAATTTACTTCATTTGTTTGGTTCCTTATAAGGTTCGTATTTAATTATAAAAAATTTGAATTTCTCCTATTGTTGTAAAATAAGGATTTTTCCTAGAATGAATTCATAAGTGACAGGAAGATGATATAGCTAATATTTTAATTATTTTTAATATTTTTTTTCAATGCTTTAATCCCTTCCAATTAATCAATTTGATCTTATTTTCATCATTTTAGTATTTTTGGTGAATTTTTGGCTTAATTGTGAAAATTGGTTAAATATAAAAATTTAACAGTTTTATAGAGATTCTATATTTTGAGAATAACTATTAAAATTTTGATTAAAATTGAGTTATTCATTTTTTAGTCTTAGTTTGTTTGTGGGATTCAAAATTTTCTTTTGGGTTTAGATCCAATTAGAAATACAGTGGCCCAGAAAAATCAATCAATTTTAAAAAATTGTATTGACCACCGAAAGGAACCTACCTCATTTAATGAGGAATATCATGGCCTAGAGACCTCCAAATTAGGTGATTATAGGTGTATATGAAAGAGTAATAAAATAATAATTTTCACAAAAAATTTAATGGGGAAATTCACTCATTAATGATTCTTTTTCATGCACCCAAACGAATGAAGCTGAAGAGTCTCCTCATCCATAAAAAGTATACTTTAGTAATTAGGTCATAACTCCCTCTACACGTATCCAATATATTTGAAATTTCTAGGATTGACAGTAAAATTAATTTTGAAAAACATTTAAGAATACACATAGGTTATTTTTGGATGGATGATGGGCATAATTGATGTATACTTTGGGCAAACAGATTCAGGATATTTTTTTTCTTATTTTTCACTCTTTAGTTTTATTTTTTATTTTTTATATAATGACTTATTCATTCATCTTATTAATGGAATACATTATCATTGTTTGGTAATACTCTAATTTATTAGTGAATTAGAGGTTTTCCTTTTTGTAATTTTTAATTGCATTCACTTAATGGTATGAAATATTTTCTCTTTTTTGTGAAGTTGGTTTCAATTTCTTATAGCAGTTTTTATTATCAAGTATGATAATATTTGGTTTTAGATTCTATTTTTGATTTTTATTTGGTCAATGATCATTTTATCCATCCTCTAGGTTATAGTCTATATTTTATGGAATAGTTCAGGGTTTAGTGGTGAAGTACTTGGTTATTGTCAGTACGTGTGTGAGAGGTAGTGGATATTCTTGATTGTTTGGGATAAACAAGACCCAATCGAAAAATTCCTATGTCAATTGAGGGTATTCAATGAAACTATTTCACACATAGGAAGGAGATTATATTTAACTGAGATCTTAGAAAGTTTTAATCTCACCATCACTATTGACCAAGGGAGTGATAGGAAATGATTGTGGAATCTCACTTTAATCAGCTTAGTAGAATAGAATTGGATAAATTAGAACTATGATAGCATTGAAATTGGAAATCCAATCCTGACCTGATCGACCAATTCATATCACTATTTTCAATCAATTTTTTTTCAATTTGATTTCAACATTTTCTTAATTTATTTCTTTTGTTTTCTTTATTTAGTTTTTTTATAAATCAAAAAATTTCAAAACACAACATCCAATTATTTCTCTAATTTAATGTGACATATTGTTGTTGTGAAATACTCTCTAAAGACAACCTATTTTGACCACTATACATCCTTTTAACTTATGAAATATTTGTTTTTATCACACCCCATGATAGGAACATGTTAGAAGACATTATATGGATGGTTGGTCATGTTTATTACTAGGTGGTGGTTTATAAACCTTATGGAGAATTTTGGAGGCGAAATGTACTAATATCAACATAGATGAAGCAATTGAGATTTTATTATCTTGGAGTTTACTTAATTTGAGGTAGTTGTTCTTGTTTACTCTACACTATTATAATATTATTTGTTATTGGAATGATATATAAGGTTTTCCGTGTTAGATGAATGATCCTTAAATTCATAATGTGTTTTGTATAACAGGTAATGATTAATTAATTAACGATTCTTTAATTCTTAATTAATTAAAGGAATTATGCCCAATTTAATTGGACAAAGTTCCAAGGTCCTTTATGGACCCTAATGAATTAGATTGATGACAACTACTGATGATTGAGGATTGATCACTAATGTGTACCTTATATTTCATGGACCTCTTGATGTGTGGTTATGTTACATGAGTCCTATATCCATGATACCATGTTTGATACCTTAATCACATGTGTGTGCATGTGTAGACCATGATTCCCATGTTAATGTTGATTACTTGTGTTTGTGTACTTTTGGCCATTAATACTCACTTTTGATAATTTGCTACTATTTTTTATAGTGATCTACATATTCTAAGTATTTACCATTCCTTGGAGGTATTATTTTGGTATAATTATACTTTTTCCATGTGAAATTTTCATAAATCTATGTTTTTTTATTATATTCATGGTACCAAAGTTATTGGTGAAACCATCATGATTTTTTATCCTAAGAGGGGGAGCATGTTCAGATGCATCATGTGACATCATGATAAGACCTATTCGGATGATAGGGCATGTTGGCCTTGTGTGGTCTGACCTAAAGAAATAATGGTTTATGTGGCCTTAACTGAGAGGTGATAGTGGGGCATGATGGTCTATGTGATCTTACCCAATATATAGCAATAGGAGATGATGACCTAGAGAGGCCTGATCTAGAGTCCTAGGGCCAGATTAGCTATTGAGATAGTTAGGAAATGATGGCCTTGTGTGGTTTGACCTAAGTCACCCTACCTTGTGACTATTGTGGAATACATATGGTGACTTTGTGGCTAACTCTAGTTCAAAACTCTAGTATGATAATGTTCTAGAATGGATCTGAAGAAATTATAGTTGGGGGATTGTGACAGATTGGTAACTACACAACTGTTTGACACATGGTTTTTATTTCTTGTGTGTTCTTGCCGATTATGTTATTCTTGTTCAATTTATGTATTTAATATTTACTTTATATCTATATTTTCACATGCACGTAAAATTAATATTACCTATTGGGTAATATAACAAATTGGTGCTATCCTCTTGAGTTGTACTCACACCTTGCTCAGGCGGACATAACACTTGGGTACACGAGTAGAACTCACTTATCACACATATAGATTGGGATGAGGCTTGGGAGGATCAATGACCAGGATATCTTGTTATGAGTTTTGATACTAGGATTACTATAGTATTGGTTTTTTAGAGCCTCCTATACATTTTTCCTTTTTGTTATTTGTATATTTGATTAGCCTGGTGGGTGGAAAATGTTCTATTCTTATTGTGAGCGTTGATTCTTTTGTTTTTACATTCACTCATTACTGATGATATATTTTTGATATCAGTAAACTATGATTGTGTATTATTACATGTTTTTTTATTTGTTATTTCTCACTCTGATTGAGGGTATAATCTCCCCATAATGACACTCAAGAACCTCTCTACTAATCATCAACCTCCAATGTACAGGGGGTCATGCCTGAGGACATGTGTCATTCTAGCTCAGACCTGGTGATCCCAGATAGGATGTTACACTTATGTATGAGATACATTTGAATATGTGTAAATATATTTAGTTTCTATTTTTGAGAGATAAACAAAGACTGAGAGTTGTGTAAAGATCTACACATCAATATTGATTGAATATATTGATTTAGAAGAGGGAAATGATTCTAAGACTAAATCATTAAAAACATGCATACATAAAGGGAATAACATGTGATAATATGGTAAGATTAAATACCCTTAAAAATACTAATCATTATATTCCTTCTAATGTGGGAATTTTCAATACATCAGTCATTCACTATGGGTGATCCTAACAGTTAGGTGCCCATGAATTATTTTTTATATGGAAAGAAAATTATAAGTTGAATCTAATAGTTATGTTCCATGTTCTTGATGTTTTCTTGGGTTACAATTAGCCAAAAAACCCTAACTATTAGGATCATAAAGGAATATAATTGGGTTTATCCACTTGGTATAATGAACAATTAGTTGTTCTCTCAATAATCTAAGATTCATATATAATATGGTTGACAAGTATTGTCTACTAGATATGGTAATGGATTATTTACGTGAATAAACTAGTATAATTCATAATGAATTATGGATCGTGTCTTATTAATAGATATGATTTATTTTAAAGGGGTTATCATTTTAGTGGTATCTCATTTAATAAAACTACTTATTAATGGTAATAAACCATGATACTCATCTAATAATAGCTTATATTATAGATAATAACATCATCATCATCATCAAACATTACTTTGAGATTAATCCTAGGAAAGAGAATCTTAATGTATGTAATTCCTTGGACTTCTAACTTAAGAAAATTTATTAAGTATAAGAAACTTTCTATGTATTAGAGAAATACCTTCTTAAATAACCAAGTGTTGAAAGTTTTTTAATAGGTGAATCTAGATGCTTGTGAATCGTAGTATGATCCATTAAAGGTTTCAAAGGCATAGGATACAGTATAATCTAATGAATTTTAGTCTCTACTCACATATTAAATATTATTGGATGTTATAATGACTTGGGGAGACTATATATTTCACCAAGGATTGTTTTGGTTAATGAATTCATCCTATAATCATCCATGAAAATGTTTTGAAAATATAATTGAATTTAAATTTTTTATATATGATATTCTCATGTATTTAGAATAGATGAATTGAGCATATGATTTCAGAGTTTTGGTGCTGTATAGATAGTATAAGTGGGTAAAAGTTTAGTATGGGAGAAGAAAAGTTAGTTGGAAAGTTCAAAAATTATTCTAAAAGTATCCTAATGAGGTCATTTAAACTTAAAGTTAAAATTAGTAATAATGAGTTATAATTTCATAAATATGGAATTATTTGGGATACCTAAACAGGTTTTGAAACTCTATGGAACGTCTAATCTAGGTATCTGTACTATAGAAATTGATTATTTAGTTTTATAGGTCATGTGATATAAATATATATTTTACAAGTGTTGTAAATATACATGAGTTAGAGTTTTCTATTTACATTCATTTGACGAAGCAAGAGTTTCTACACTGAGGATTTGAATATAATGAGTTTATCAAAACATAGATGAATCTAAGAAGAGGACATGTATCATTATCTTTTTTATCTTATGTGATAAGATAATTTTTTCATCAACAAAGAGTTGTTTGAATAAAGATATATGATTATTATATACACATGTTTTATGATACATTGGTTTCTATAATATATATTTTAAAAGGAGCTGAGGATAAAAAATATTTTATTTAAGATAAATATATTATCAAATTTTTTAAAATATAATGGAAGATGTTACTACCACCCATTAGTTTCATATTTTAATGAAGTATTATTTTTAGTGGGAAATTATCCAAATATATAGAATATCATATATGATATGGAATCAATATTTTATTTTTAAATATTACTAATAAAAGAAAATAATATTTATTTTTTTTAAATTTTTAATTTTTCTTATCATGATATTTTGAATATAATATAATTTCTAAGAGGTTAGTGGGAGTATTATTGAACTTAGAAAAATTAAAAGTTAAAAAATAAATGATTATACCAATCTAAATTAAGTGATTATCATTTAATATTTTAAAATATTTTAGGATATGTGACAGTAAAGGAAAATTTAAAAGTTATATTTAGTCACCCTAATAAAGTGAACATCACTATTTCCTAAATTATTATGATAGTAAAATAAAAATCAAATGCTAATTTATCCTAAAAGTGTTTAAGATGTGTTGGTGAATAGTACTGTAAATAATCACATTGTTATTGAAGGAATTTTTTTGATGGAATAGGTTCTAAAGATGATGATGTTAAACTTATAAATAGCTCTAAGAAGACAAAAAGAAGTTGATGTTGTAATATTTTATGTCATTAAGCTAAGGAGTTTGAATATGTTTAAGGAGATGAACACTAGGAATACAATTCCTAAATATTAAAAATTCTCAAAATTGATTTATTCATAGATGTTACTCACTAAAGAGTTTAGTTAGAGGTTTTTATCAGTTGATCACATAGAGATGTGAAAATAATTATATATAGATTTAATAAGTTAAAATTATGACCAAAAGTGTAGTAAACATAAGTATGATTTAACAATTTTTCATATATGATTTGATAGAATGGTTCTTATGTTGGGTTTTGTTAAATATTTTTAAAAGATTTTTAACGATGTGAAATGTGTCATATAAAATAAAATCTAAATTTTATAATATTTTCATGTTGGTACTATTAATGTATATATTGATATATATTTAATGAAATTTAATTATAATTTACCTCTCAATGTATGACTTTCAATTTATCCCTAACTGATGCTTGTCATGGAGTTTTATAGTTTATGAAAAAATGTTAAGGTTATCATGAGTAAGTTTATTTCATGAGATACATAATATACTCTTGAGGCACAAATTAAAATAAAAGTTATTTTGTGTGCATGGGACGATCCAATAAGTATACCACATGGAGTGTTATACATTATATATATGGTATATTAGGAATATATGGATCTTATCAAGTTCCCATTATTTAAGGTTAGTGAGATACCTAGAATTTGAATTTTTTTTACTCGGATACAATTATTATGTAATTTATTGTGACCTAGATAATCTGGGAGTGGTTGGGTATTCTGTTAATCATTTCATTAGATAGAGCTAAACTAAGATAAGATTTTTCCTCTCGTATTATGAGTATGAAATCTATAACCTTGATTGAGATAGACTAGGAAGTTTTTTCCCACACCTATATAGTAGATATTATGTTCTTATATATATGTATTAGGGTCATTTGATGTACTCATCCATAAAGATGGACGACATGTGACGTATTCATCGACCAGGTCAGTATATAATCGAAGAGTTGAGAATATATGAGTTGGATATATGGGATTTTAATACACCATTTCCCTTGTTTACTCATTGTGATGAATAGATATAACATATAAGAATTCATTCTAGTATGAGATACAGTTAGTGAACATAAATATATAGATATACATGGTAGATGGAGATCACACCAGACCCCTTTATAGCTTGAATAGCATTGATTCTTTACTAGTGGTCACTCTTTGCATAAATTTATGGATTTGATGATTCAAATTTTTTTCGAACTATAAAGGACCTTGGGGTCACACTTTGTGATTGAATAAATGATTATTGAGTTTGAATCAAATAGCTACTCTAAAAGTGTTATAGGGTTTTATCCAAAATAGTTTTGGATGGGTAATTATAATATATTACATGCAATGTGATATATGGATAAGTTGATGATATATTTTAAAAGAATGTTTTGGAAGATATCCAAAAGAATTTAGGATATGGTTTCATAAGTTATTGAATATTATAAAATATAACGTGAAATGGAGAAAAGTATTTAGGATTTATTAAAAATGAGATATTAAAGGATATGGTGTTACATAAATCCTATATATATATATATATCAATATGACACATATATAATGGCATATCATATGGTATGATATATCTGAATATAGAATATGATATTTATATAGAAAAATGGTTTTCTATATACATATATATTATACCATATTTAATGATTGAAAAGAAATAGTAAAGCCCCATAAAATCTTAGCATGAATGATATGCATGGATATGTCATAGACTATGATTAAGGGGTTTTCATAAGGTATTGAAATGTGTTTTCATGTCCACTATTTTCTTCAACTGAAACAATTGTATTGTACAATTTACCTCAGGTCATGAGGAAATTTATACATGAATTTTTAAAGCAAAATGATATAGTGTTGTTTTCTGGTATCTTTCACATAAGATATCATCAAATGACCATTACATGATATGCAATAGATGGAGTTTCACACATTAATTCATGTATAAGATATGAGAAGAGATCATTGAATTTACACATGAATTATATTTCATGAGTAAATGCATGCCCCATCTAGAAGCATCCTCAAGGATATTTAAATACCATTTATAGGAGATGATAATGGTGTGTGAAAATCACTCATATCTTGTTTGAGACTCTGTGAAACCTCAAGGGTATATTGTCTTCTTCTATCAGATATTGAACTTTTATAACACCATAGAATGAAGAAGAGTCTCTCATGAATGTCGTGTGATCCATCTTTCCTGTGGATATACCTATAGGGATGGGATTCCATTTGGATTCCCTTGGTGATATAAATCAATCCATACAATGGTTTAATGGTGATAGAGATACACTTCAGTGTGAGGTATGTAGTTTACAGTAGTTTTACATTTTTACTTAATACGTATTTTTTCATATTTCTAATACATGGAGATCTTGGAATTATTCACTTGAATTTGATAGACAAGTTTTGTTTAATACACTATGAAACATATTTGGTATAGGATATAGTATATTATAGAGAAGGTTAAATCCTTTATCTTTTGACATATCATAACATATGATATAGGGATCCATATACAGAAATAACACTAGATTATACTATTTTCATGTTGTAAAATATAGAATTGTATAATTAATATGATATAGGTTATATCGTAAGATATGAATCCAGAGAATTGAATCTGATATCACATTGAACATAAAACCTAGATACTGGGCTAATATACCTAAATCGATATGCCATAGAATGAACGGCACATTCTCGATTTACATTGGCTATAAACTAGCCCCAATGGTATCATACATGGAATGGGAATAATTTACCCTTTTTTATATAATAAATAATTGATTCAAAATAAAAATATAAACCAATTGCGATATTAATCAACCATGTCCTAAAAATATATTATTACAAAGTAAACAAATTATATATAACCAAGACATATTAATTGAAAATAAAATACACATCTAAATCCATGTGTCACACAATCATCCCACAAGACACCTCCCCTATATAACTAAACCTAGTACATGGTACACACCTAGAGTTTGGAGACATAAATTTTACCTACAAAATAGACTAAGGAAAGATAAGGCTACATACAAATCAGAGTTTGTATGTAGGGTGTGAGCTAAATCCTAGTAAGATATCACTCTGAATCTATACTCTCCCATTCATTTGGAATTATATAGTTGCAATTTTAAACTCCAATTATGAAAATATAAATTTATATTTTAGTGAAAATGAGTAACATGGAGGGAAAATAATTTAAATGTAAATTTAATGAAAAAATTACAAAATTTTAATATAAAAGTCATTAGAAAAATAGTGATATATATAAATATAAAACCACTCATTCAATAAAGTTTTAACCAAGAATAATGAGAATATACCAAGGGAAAATATTTTCCAGGAAAAACTAGGATCCTCGTACTATATTATATAACTTCTACATGAAGGAATCTGATAGACAATGTTCCATCATGAACTAGAATAGTCCCCTAATGGGATAATCAAGTAATATATTCCACTAGTAATAACTTCATCATGTTATAGTGTGATTCCCCTAAAGGTCATGTCCAAATGATGAAAATATATTTCCCTTAATTCAATCATATACTATTGTAGGGTCATGAAGGGATATATAGGTGAGATCTATTAGCCATAGTGATACCATAAACTAACTTGAACCCATAATGGGAAATATGATTATATTTGTTATCCATGGTATTACCATAAACTAACATAGACCCACATGGGTCAATATAATATAACATCAATAATGTTGAGTGTCACTATAATCCTAATTCGGTACTTGACCAAGGTTATCACCTAAATACCCATGTTTTTCCATGAGGAAATTACAAAAATAAAGGGTTTAAATTCAAATAACACATTTTCAGCTGAATTACATCATATCACAATCCTTAATTTATCTTTTGAATTCCATAATAACACAACCCCACAATTAATTATATATTATAAAAAAACATTTCTATAACCAACACCAAATGGGAATTCTTCTAATGTTATAAAATAAACCAACATCTATGTAATTATCAGATATATTAAATTAATATCTATATTTGGAAAAAATATCAAAGTATATAAAATAAAACATTTTATAACTTGACTAAAACCCTTGGAGACCATCAAAAGAGGTATAAATGACACAAGTTATTCTTACGGAGAAAAGTATACTTTAAGGTAACTAAAAATAACTCTTAATCATTGAAAACATTAACAAAAACATTATAGTGATTAATTATAAGTCATACGAAATAATTTTATAAATTTTATTTCAATTTATTACATAAAAAAGATTAATATTTAATTGAAAGAAATTATGGTATAAAATAAAACTGTATAATGTTTCACATAAATCTCTTTGAAACTAATTTGGAATATACAAAATCTGAAGTTTCTTGGGTGTGATGGAAGTGTCAAGTAAAGCCTCAATTTTTTTTCATTGATATAAATTAATAATATCCAAATAATTTTTTGAAATAACTTATAAATATCTAGATAAATCATGAATATTTGATTCATAATTAATTTTTTATAAAATTACCTTATTCTCAGAAATATCATTGATTAAATTTTGTTACTACTTGTGTCACATTATCATTATGATGGAGAATATAAGAAAGGATTCCTATAGATGTATCCAAATGTTCTCCATCAATCTCTAAATGAACTTCTTGATATTTTGGGTACTAGAGTATAGGAACCAAATGCTTTACTCCAATCATCCTCAATCACAAAAATGAATCTCTTATTATCTATATGTTCTTGAGATTGTGAGAGAGGAGTGGAGGATTTCTCTCTAAGGCTTGGAATAATTCTAGAGAATGTGTCTTCATTGTATTAGCATTCCACACCTAAATAATGATATAGTTTAGAATATGTACTTAGGATTAATTAATGATAATTTCTCAAAATCTTTTATCGATCATTTAAGCTAAGGTATTACCCAAGTGAAAATATAATAATAATAATATTATTATATCCCATGTTACGTGTTCATTGTAATATAATTTCATAAATAAGTAAATTAATATTTATTTAAATGATATTAAATAAAATATATCACTTCAATTAGGTCATTAAACTTGTCCCATATCCTCTGATAGAGTTTATCGAATCTCGAATCATAAAACATATTTTTTTGATAAAATAAATAGATATTCATTTATTACCTTGTGAAAAATTAAACAACTGATTAAATCCAACCCATATTTTCTAAACTCAAATATATTATTGTTAAATTTTTGTGATCAACTTTAATTGAATCAATATTATTCCTCGATCCAAGAATAAATTTATTATTAAGATTAAATTCAATATAATTTAATGAGATTTTGGATACACTTATTGTTTGACCATCTAGATCCATTTCTCAAAAACAATTGATGAACTTTCCTAAATTAAAAGATCACCATATAGCAATAAATCAAGTAATCCATAGAGAAGGAATTTCATATAACTACCACAACAACCATCCAATGAATGTTATTGTGTAATATAATTCCTTTATCTTCTGATATCTCATCAAATAGAATGAATACTTGTGTCATAACACTATATCCTTAATATATATTTTTCTATAAATTTATGAAATGATATTTTTAGTAAACTACCACAACCATCGATTTAGTTCTGAACTTTCATTTCAATCAAAGGGATGAAGATATCTCCTTTTATTAATATAGAATAGAAAAATCATTTCTTAACTTGTTTAATTAAAATTATATCATGTATGATGCACCATAAATATGTTACCTCACAATGAGTATATGTAATCACAATTTTCATACATACATGAAAATATGTGATTCATGATACACATTAATAATAATCACAAGTCTAAGGACCAATGCCCAGGTTCATTGATAGAATTATCTTATGAAATATAAAAAATGTGGAATTCATATTAGAATTTAAGTCCTCATGAGTTCCATTATTAGATATCACCAAATTAGAACTTTATGAGAAAAAGTCTCAAATACTTATAAACCCCTAACACCTGATAGTCAAACATAATCTATATCCTATTAGTCATATGTAATCTGGACCGTAGAACATGTTTTATGAATATTTTCTTAGAATCTATTAGATCTCATTATATTGGGGAACTATTATGACCTATTAATGTGGTAAATATTGTAAGGAAATTATCATATTAATGGTATATATAACAATAATCAATATGTGATAAGAGTATTTATATTTGAATAATTGCGATCAAAAGTAAAAATTCAGTTGGTTCTTGGGCACCAACTCCAAAAAAATCAAAAAAATATCAAGAAAAAAATTCATTCATCCTTTATATAAATTTTATCTAGGAATTTAACTAAGTAAGAATCATTATATATCACTAAAGTGAATATATAATTTCCAAAGATAGGGATAAGTAGAGAAACACCAACCCAAAAATGATGAAACATTGATGCCTTTAATAATTAGGAGTAGATTCATGTTATATGGGAGGTACATAACCCTTTAACACTAAAAACCCCATGGAAATTGATGGTTTTTTTATTTTAAACAGAAAACCCATATCTTGATAAGAATCCTAGACTAAAAAGGAATATGATAGAAATAGGGGAGGGAAGGTGGAAGAATAAAGTAAATAGATAAGGAAGGATTACCAGAGTTTATCCATGGAAGATATCTTATTAGAGTTTGAAGAGGGGAGGGATGAGGGAGAAAGCTCTCCATAACTTGCATACATGGGAGGCTAAATGAGGAATGGGGGAGAATCCTCCCCTCTATTTTATAATTTCATTAATAATAATTATAATAATATTTGGGTGAAATATTACAACACAACCCACATCTAGAAATATCTACACACACCAAAACATTCCATCCATTATAACTTCCCCCTTAATAATAACATTAATAATAACAATAATAATAATATAATAATAAATAAAGAAATAATACATTCATTTAACTCATAAATATTCATTAAACATAATTTAAATAATTAAAACACATATAAAAAACTTCATAACCATATTAAAGGTATAATAACATGATTATAATATTTTATAAATCAATATTTAATAGTATAAAGAAATCTTAATATGATATTTGAATGTTTAGGTATCATAGAGAGGGTTTAATAAATAATTATTATAGTTAAATATTAATGGTTAGGGTTTTACATTACAAGTCACTGCTCACCAATTGTAATGCACAAAATTAGTTTTAAAATAAATCATTATTTTTTGATATATAAGATAACATAAAATATGACTCATAGCCTAGATTATCTATCATAGGCCATTAATTAACAGTCATAAGACATGATATTATAATTGAACTAAATAAAAAATTATGCCATATGTGAGTTATAAAATACAATATGAATAAAAAATGATTTTTCTATTTTTTCAATTAAAATTTGAGTAAGATAATTTATAAAATGTTTATAAATTATAGAAAAAGGTAATTTGAGATGTTCATTTTATTTATAAAGCTTTTATAAATTAATTAAATTTAAATTTTTTATAATTAATTATTAAATGTTTATGAAACATTTAATAAATAAATATCCATTATATTATTTGTTAATATTAAAGTAATTTTGATTTTAATGGAATGGGTTATGATTTTGATATAAAGTGTTTATATAGAAATTATAAGATAATTTATAAAGTGTTTATAAATTACAAAATTTGGGAAAAAATAAAAGGGTTTACATTGAATTATGAAATGGACACAATTATTAATTTAAGAGGATAAAATCAAAATTCCTTATTTAGAGAAATTATTTGAACTGTATTAAAATTATTTTTTATAATTGAAATGATCAAAGTTCAAATAAATTAAATATATGAAATTTTTATCATGTAAAATATTTACTTAATAGATATGAAATATAAAATGTTTATATTTCAAATATATGATATATAAAATGATAATATGAAGTGTCAATATTAGAAAAAAAACATATAAAGTGTTTATATTTATTTAATTATGGAATTACCATAATACATGACTAAATTAGAATTTTTTTTATAATTTATGGATTTATGAATTGTTAATCAATGTATATTGCATGTCAAAATTTATAAAATATTCATTTGTTTAGTATTATTCCCTATTTTATTAATGAATATAAATGTTATATTATGAATGGATGTATGTTTTAGTTTATATTTTAAACCACTTCTATTGATTATCATACATGCATATAATGAGTTAAATGCTAGGTATGATAATCTATTTAGTTTTATTTTACATTGAACTTGGATTGTATTAGGTTATGGTATTCAATTAATAAGTTAATAAATGTTTATATAACAGGTGTTAGAATTGCGATGGAATTAAGGTCTCTATCCAATAAATAATCATGAGTAGAGGGACTTTGGGTTGGACTATTCCCCATCCTAAGAGCTTATGATCTATCTATAAATATAAGGGTTAAATACCTGTTACTTCATGCTTACTATTTTGAGGATTATTGGTTTCATATGATTATAAGGCATTACATTAAAGGGTTTCATATTATAGGTGTCTTAGGATCTAATGACACTAATTAAACATAATAAAATCAATAAGAAACTATTCCCAAGTTTACCACATAAGAATACCTAAAACCATTATACTAATAAAATAAAGAAACTACTTCTGGTTACTTTTCATTAATGAACATTGATACAACTATTTTTATTATACTTGATAAATACCACCAAGGGGCATCCGAAAAAAATACCTCCTCTATTTTGTATCAAATATTAAAATAATCACATGTAATTTAAGTGGAATTATTCATATCACTATGACATGATAGTACCTCATAGTGAAAATGAGGAATAAGAATAAAACATTACAAGGGAGATTTTTGGATGATTATAGGAAAGATTATCCCACTCCATTCAAATATATACATCCAATTTATATAGGGATCAGGAAAAATCTTGAGCTATTTAATTTACTTAATCATGAATTATAACACATGACTAAATTAATTAGGATATTTATCAATTCATCATATTAATGAAAATATCCTTTATAAATTTCATCCAATAAAACATATTATTTTTCCTGAAATAGATCAGATTGCCTGTTACCCTGATACCCGAGTTGAAACAGACATGGATTGAAGGGTGTTCCCAATACCCATGGGTTGGCGACTAGAACCTGCCATCATTCAAGATAAAAGAGGGAACTAATTTTATATAAAACAATGGAAGATAAATATACAAGTTAGTATGCTCAACTCTCCCAAAGGAGAAAGTACAAGAAAAAATAGGTATATGAAACCCCCCAAAAAACATCACCAAGTACTCAACATAAAGGAAAACACCCAAGGGAAATATCACTCTAAGACTAAAGGATTAATAACATCCACCACCTCTAAGTGGTGCGTTCCATTTGCTCAAACCCGGAATAAGTAAATATATAAATTCCTGAAGGAAAAGGTACGGTGTGAGATGTAAATCCCAGTAGGGTTTTAATAAGTGTTCTATACAAACATGCTATAATAATAAACCAATAATAATTTTAATCTAAATAAACAGGGCATGGTAATACATTTACATATTAAAAAACATGCTTCCATTTCAAAATTATGGAAAAAATTTCAAATATAGATTAAATAAAACTTTAATATAAACCATTTTATATAAATCAACTAGAATGAATAAAATAGTTCTTTAATAAATGTCATATATATCAAAACAATCACAATAAGAACCTTGGTCATCTGTCCTATGGTATGATAGTTTCCAGTTATAGGATCCTCATATATCTTAAATCAGTGTTCATGGAAAATGTGTACACAGGTCCCTTAGGCTTAAGCCAAGTAGGACTCATCAACATCCCATTGGGGATAATATTTTCATAACTATGGGGTTGTTATAGTTGTCAACATCAATCCATTTCAAGTGAATTATCATACTACCATGCTTGTCTAAAATAACCCACTAACTACCCAAACTTTCATGTGCTCAACCAATTAATAGAAAAAGGGAGAATAATATAATTTTATATCAAACATAATTTACAATTCAATTACCCAACATTCAATTTTAATATTTCAATTTAGTTTTAAAACCAAAATAAATGGTTTTCATCAAATCATTCATTTTAAATAAAAAAATTATAGGTTTTTATCAATTCAATTTAATCCATTTTTCTAAAAACAATTCTAAAATCATTTAATTAGTTCCATAAATTTTAAAATATGCCACAAATTACAATTTCATTTGAATTGGGGGATTTTTCCCAAAATCCATGACTAATTAAATTCCAATTCAAAATCATATGAAATTGGGTTTTCATAAATCAATTGAAATGAATTTAAAAAAATCATTAAAATCATGGATTTAATTACATGTAAAATCTCAAATGGAACCACCTACCATTAATCGAAGGATCACAAATCAACAATTGACAACTGAGATGGGGAACCCCAATGAAGAATGTTATAAATAGAGATAAAGAAACAAAAAATAGAATCTAGATCCATTTAAACAGAGTTTAGATCCACATGATTCAAGATGATTTATTAAAATCCAAGTAAGAAATAAAGAGAGATCAGGAGAAACCAAGAAGAGAAGATTCATATACCTAAAGGATATTGAACATGATCAACCACACTAAGATCCATCAAGAGAAATAGTTTTAGGTGAAAAACATATCCTTTAGATCCTTCTCAAACACATAAATCAAATTAGGTTGAGTGAGGGTCAATAAGGGGATTAAACAGGGGTTTGGGAAATTTTAAATAATTTTTAGTAATAAAAAAGTCTTGTGTGAATGGTTAGTTAGGCATGGTAGCACAGTTAGAAAAAATTTTCACCCTAACTGTGAAAACCTACACTGGGTTTCATGGATTATACAAGGTGGTCACATAATTTATCAAACCATGTAATACCCACAAAAAACATACTATAAAAGGATGAATAGTTTTCATTAGGGTGGTGTACAGTTTTGCAAAATCATGCGCCAACCACAAAAAACCCAAGGAGCCTACAAAAATTAAAAAATTTAACTCAAAGAACCCCAAAATTGACCCAATAAAAAGGATATCAAAATAAGGTCAAGGCGTACCTAAAAACAAGTAATAAGATGTTACAACGTCCCCACCATAGACACATTATGATCCCCGAAATCTTATCAAGAAGTTTCCATATCAAAGAGATGAAGCCACTACTATCTCATCAATGCCTCATGATCCTATGTCACATGAGAATTATAAAAATTATTCCATAGCACATGGTCAAAAGTTATCTTCCTCCCAGGAAGTAAAATTGTCTCAGATTCAACAATCCTGACTGTATGTTTAGTTATAGACAAATCAGGTTCAACATCAAGATTACTCTAGCTCAAAACCTGATATTAGTAAGAAAGATACTTCTGTAGCTAAGATACATTGAACATGTTATGCATCAACATCAACTATAGTGAAATTTCTAAATGATAATCAATTTTACCACATACTCAACAACCTCAAAAGGTCCCATAAAATTAGGATCATGATTCCCTTTCCTCCCAAGCCATCAATAACCCAAATATGGTGAAAATTTAAAGAACACTTAGCCACCAATTAAACAAAATCATTTAACAACAATCGACATAATATTTTTACCAGCTCTACACCATCAACATTCTATGATTAATCAAATGAATCTTTACTGATATCTCTTGAACCAAGTTTGGTCCAACCACATAATTTTCACCAATATTTGACAAACATAATTGAGATTTAAATGGACTATCATAAAAGGCCTCAAAAGGAGATATTATGGTTATGGAATAGAAACTATTGTTATACAAAAACTTAACTAGCCTCAAATGGTCATCACAACCTCTACCAAAATCGAGGATGCAAGAACGAAGCATATCCTCAAGAATATGTATATCTTTATCTATTTTTAACTCCATCTATGGATGTTTTTTTACTTAAATGAACATGAGATCCCATAATCTCCTGAAGTTATCTCCAAAATAGATAAGTAAAACAAGAATCTCTATCAAATAATATAGTAGATGGAACTCCCTGAAAAGAAAAAATCTCTTTTACATAGAGATTTACCAACTCCTGAACATTGGTTGTATCATGAATGGGTATAAAGAAAGAAGATTTGGTTATCCTATCAATAAAAAATCATATCACATTATTATTTTTATGAGTATGTGGAAAAATAACAAAAAGTTACATAGATATCTCATCCCACTTCCAAGTCAATACTGGAAGTGGTTGAAGCATACCCAAAGGTCTTTATTTCTTGGTCTTAACCTGTTATAAAGTATAACAATGGGAGACAAAATAGAAATTTTCCCATCTCACAACTGGCCACCAGAATTATCACTTCATGTCATAAAAAATATTTTTCATTCATGGGTGCCCAACCCATTGGGAATTATGGCTATCCCCAATCACATATCTTCTCATGGTAAAAGGTACAACATAATGATTTTGAAAACTTAGTATACCCTCAGTGGAGAATAACCACTTAGAAATGGTCTCACCACCATAAAAGAGTTCCTAATGCTACAGAATTAATCATCAAGATGTTTCTCTTGAGGAATCATCTCAAGAAGAGAAAAAATCAACTGGAAACTTTCCAAGAGAACCCCGGACTCTATTTTTCAAACTCCTAAATTCAATTTTGCAAAAAGTTACATATGATTCCAGTGTCTAGATGATTCTTTCATGGCCTGGGTCAGAAGATTCCTAAAAAAATTACCACTAATGACATTCCATTTCCCTGGGTTATAGGCAATGTCTAAAGAAAAATATTGTAGTTACTCCACCCAATGACTCTTTTAGAGATTAAAATCTTTTTGAGATAATATATAACTCAAGATCTTGTGGTCTAAAAACATGGTAAACCTTTCTTTGAAAATTCAATGCTTCCAACTCTTAAGTTCATGCATCATTGATGAGAGTCCAAGTTCATGGGTTGGATAATTTTTCTCATGTGTCCTAAGATACCAAGATTCATAGGCTACCTCATGATCACCCTATATAATAATACCACCCAAACCCAAACTTGATGCATCATAGAAGACTACATAGCCTTTCTTAGCCTATGGAAGAGTCAAAACCGGCATGGAAGTCAAAAGTCATTTAATTTCATCAAAATAATTATGAAATTTATCATCCTAAGAAAATATCACCCCCTTCTGAGTGAGAGTGGTCACCAGGGATTCCAACTTTGAGATATCCTTGAAAAATTAGTGATAATACCACAATAAATCCAAGAATCTCCAAATATTATAAATATTATGTGGATAATCACATGTCAAAATAGATTTCACCTTCTCAAGATCAATGAAGATACTGTGTTCCACACCATGTGTCCTAATAAATTCACTTACCAAATCCAAAAATTACATTTTTATCTCTTAGAATAAAGTCAGTGACTTCTCAATAATTCCATAACTGATCTCAGATGAAACACATGATCCTCCTCATACATAGAGTAAAATTGGATGTTATCTAAAAATACCATAATGAACATATCAATATACTCATGGAAGATCCAATTCATAAAAGTCATAAATAATAAAGAAATTTTGGTTAGAACAAATTTCATGAAAAGATACTCATAATGTCTATACCCACTCCAGAAAGTAGTTTTCTGGATGTTAGATTCCTTTATTCTTAACTTGTGATAACCAGATCAAAGATCAATATTTGATAACCTATTCATCCCTTTCAACTGGTTGAATAGATCATAAATCCATGGAAAATTTTAATCTTTATTTACCATAAATTAGTTTAGTTTATAGTGATAAACACATAGGTGAAGTGTTCCATCAGCTTTCTTTGCAAAGAGAATAGGTTCTTCCCAAGGTGACACACTCATGTGTATAAATATATTCTCTAAGAGATCATCCAACTGAGTTTTCAACTATATCGTATCTACTGGTTACATATGGTAAGAAGGTATAGATACTAGCTAAGTTGTATAAACTAAATCAATAGAAAAATCTACCTCCCTTAACCTCATAAATACAAAGAAATCATAAGTAAACACATCAAGAAACCTGATGAAATCTAGAGGGAGATCGCTATTCAAAGGTTACCACTCTAGATCAAAAGAAAACACTAATATTAATCTCCCTAACTCCAGATGAGAAGGTTCATATCTACTCGACCTTGAGTCCCATTATCCATGAAAAATATAGCACACCCCATCAGTTGCGGTAAAGGAGACCTATCGAATATAGCAGTCAATTTAGACCTTATTAGTAATAATATAATGAATCCTAAAAATGAAATTAAAAGATTTTATTTTTATAATTATAAAATCCTAGGTATTATTGATATCTAATAAAGATAAGACATAATTAGAACCACATATAACCTACTCTCTCTTCATTCCAAGGGGTGTAACAAAATCCATCTCATAAGACAAAAGATCCATAGGAAGATTTACTAGGTTCACAATACGAGTTGATATAAATGAATGAGATGCACCAGTATCAAATAATACAATCACTAAATATGAATCTATAGTGATGGTACCTCACATAGTCACTGAACCTGTATCATCCTCCTCTAGAGATTCTTCAACTATTTGAAGAAGCATTGTTTTAGATGCCTATGGTTGGAACCCCTTTTCTTATGAAGCATCTGAATTCAGTACAATAATTTTAGGTGTTGATGATATTGTTCCACTACGTGGGGAAGAAAAGATATAACAGAACATATGCAAGTGACCTAATCATCCATATGAGCTACACATCTTGGGTTCCTCAATGAAAACTAGTTTTGAATACCTAGGCTTGCCACACTGGAAGTAAGTACTCCTTAGAAATACAACCACCCTAAGGAAAACATAACTCCAAGCTCAAAGTATCAAGAACATCCACCACCTCTAAGTGACACTTTCTCTTTTTCTAAACCTAGTAAAAGGAAGTATAAAAATGACCAAATGAAATGTTAGTATGTGATCTATATGTACAGGAAGGGTATCACCAATTGTTATATTGATTGATTCCATAATAATAAACCAATCATGTTTTCAATTTAAATAAGCAGGGCATGGTAATACATTTTCATATTTAAAACAAAAAATGATCTCATTTCAAAATAATGGAATTCATTTAAATCATGTATTAAATAAAAAAATTATATAAAATAGTTTATATAAATATATTAGAATGTGTAAAATAGTTTTTTAATCAATGGAATATATATCAAAACAATCACAATAAGTACCGTGGTCATCTGAACTTTGGAAAGATAGTTTCTAGTTATAAGATCCTCACACATCTCATATCAATGATCATGTAAATATGTGTACACACATCCCTCAAGATCAGGCCAAATAAGAATCATCAACAACCCATTAGGCATAAGATCTACCTAACTTGGTTTTTGTTAATTTCAACGTCAATTGATTTATAGGGAATTATCATCCAAGGGTTCTTGTCCCAAATGACCAACTAATTACCAATTCTTGTACACGATTAATCAATTATTTGAAAAAGGGGAAATAATCTCATTTCAAATCAAATATCATTTACAATTTAATTTCCCAACTTTCAATTTCAGTATGAAAATTCAGCTTCAAGACTGAAACATAGGTTTTTTCATCAAATCAGTTATTTTCAATATAAAAAAATCATAGGTTTTTATCAATTCAATTTAATCCATTATTCTAAAATCATTTCTCAAATAATTTCATCAATTCAATGAATTTTAAAATATGCCCCAAATTCAAATTCTAATGGAATTGGGGGTTTTCCCAAAATCCATGAAATGTTCAATTATAATTCCAAATCTTATTAAATTTGGTTTTCATAATAAATTTAAAAAAATCAAGTAAATCAATTATTTAATTTCATGGAAAATCTCAAGCATAACCACCTACATTTATTCAAAGGATCATAAATCAACAATCAATACCTGCAACGGGGAACACTAATGAAGAACAGCAACAAAGGAGATCAAGAAACCAAACCTAGAATAAATATCCATTTAAATTGAGTTTATATCAATATGATATGTGATTATCTATAAAACTTTAATGGGGGAATAAGGAGATATTTGGAGAAAACAAGAAGAGAAGAGTCACATACCTGAAAGAGATTGAATGTAATCAACCACACTACGATCTGCCAAGAGAAGGGGGTTTAGGGGCCAAAACCACTTTTTGAGATCCTTATGAACCCTAGAAATGAAATTAGGTCAAGTGAGGGTCGAGCGAGGGATTAAAAAGGGGTTCAATAATTTTTAATAAATTTTGAAAATAAAAAAAGTCTTAAACACAAGATTAGCTGATCAGGGCCACATAGTTAGAAAAACCATGTTCCCTAACCATGAAACCCTACACTTGGGTGTATAGTTTATACTAGGTGGGTTCCCAGTTTGTCAAATTTCATGCCAATCGTGAAAACCCCCACTATATAGGGTTTCACGATTTTCACTTGGGTGGTGCACACTTTGGGAAAACTATGCGCCAATTGTGCACTACCCAAAGAGACTTAAAAATCTATAAATTTCACATAATGAAACCATAAACATGACCTAACAAAAATGAGATCAAACTAGGGTCAAGGAGTACTTGAAAAAAAGTAATGTGATGTTACATTGTTAATGATTGCTAGTAAATGAGATATAAACATCAAACCAATTAACATTCTACTACCTTCATATAAAATAGTAGACCAAGTCATTGATTCTGATATCACTTATATCATATTAAAATACATGACTAAATATCATATCATTTTATATCTCTATATCACAACCTATGATATAGGAAAATATATTTCACATACATACTAATATTTAGGCCATATCTCCTTCAATATCCCACTTTCACTAAGTACTCATAGACTTAGTGCCAATTCACCTTATATTATATCATATACAATAACTTATGAAACCATCTACAAAACTCCTTTTGTATATCTTAAAAAACACTTTTTCAATGCTATCATCATCAACTCCTTCTATCTCATCAAGTGTAATACCTTATAAATACCCATCCAAAAGACCTTTTGGATAAAACTCTAGAATACTTTTAGAGTAGCTCTCTTACTCAAAATAAATCCCTATTTTGTCAACCATAAAGTATGGCCCCATATACCATTGTATAATTTATAAAAAAATCAAATCATAAAATCTATAAATTTAAACAAAATATTATTCTCTAGAAAATAATTAGCTCTAATCAAGATATATAGGGATTTGGCATGTTTTCTATTAAACACATGTATCTTTATACATGTTTCCACCAGTTGCATAATATAAAAGTATACATTTTCATATGACCCCTTTGTATAAGGCATTAAGTAAAAATGAGAAATAAAGTATGCAAATCTTATGTATTCTACTTAATAATTATTTATTATCAAAGAATAGACTGGCCTGATTTATGATTATATCACATGTCATTCACCTCTATGGATGAGCACATCACATTCCTCTCACCCAAATAGATAAGTACATAATATGTAATATCTAGGTATGACATTAAAATTCCTAGATTTATCTTAATTGAGGGTCCATATGTCATACTATTCACATGAGAGGATAAATCCCTTATTGTTTATGCTCTAACCGATGATATGATCAACAAAACACCCAAAGAACCTTGATCAGGTTAGCCTCAAATATTGTGTAAGAAAGGTTTCAATGTATTAAGTTTATCAAGCTAGGTATCTCACCAAACTTATATATAGGGGAATCAAAATATCAACTATTTATGTACTCAAAAATATTTTTTGTGTTGGATTTTTTGTCAATAATATTATCATGAGGTATGGATGGATTATTGGAATACATTGAATATATGGTAGTGAGTGTTTCAAATGAAAAATCGCAGTAGGTTCGAGAAGTTTGTGTAATTAAATATAATATCTATTAGTTACTCAAGAGTAGGATATGTTTGACAAACTACATCCATATAGATATTGTATAATCATAGATGAAAATAATCTTGGAAGGCAGGTAGAGTTCCAATCCTATATCTAGTTATTAATGATGAATGCAATAGGAAGATTCTAGTGTGGAACTATCCTTTTCATGGGGAAGTATTATTGTTCTATGATTGTTATTATATTGGAAGTGTTGATAAGGGAGTCGATCATGGAGGAATTTTTCCAAATAAGTTTGAATGATCCAATCTATATAAGAGGATTCAGTGTTTAAGGTGGTGTAGTTTTCCAGTGTTTTCAAAATTTTTGTTCATGAAAATATGAGAGTAAAAGAGTTGAAGCCTTAGGAAGATTGCACAACGTTTCTAGAGAAATGGGATTGTTTTATTCAGTAAATTTTCTCAAATATGGTGAAATGGTTCAATCACAAAGGTACATTTTCATGATAGAATTTTTGAGAAGGTGTCGACGTTGAATATTTGGTAAAGGATAAGTTTCATTAAAATTAGTAAGTTTTGAAAAATAAAATTTTATAAATAAGTTAGATAAACTATTCATAAAAATGTATACATTGAGGAATCGAACACACCACAAAAGGGATATTTGGTGAGGAAAATTTTCACAAATGAAGAATGATAGAGAAAGTTTCATGAATTGAAGTTAAATGATGTAAAGGAGTCCAAGTTTCATTAAGGGTTGGTATTTTCCTATAAATACCCAATCCACAAAGAATAAAATGGGGGAGAAGGGAGAGACTTGTATAAGTTATATTATTTGAAAAAAACACTTTGATTTTTACGAAGTATAAGTTATGTTAAAGAAGTTACATGAACCACTGAGTTCCATGAGTAAACTTCCATAAATCACTGAGTTCTTTGAACATAATATTTATGAAAACCTTTATTTAGTGTGATGTTTTATATTTAATTTAATAATAGTCTTGAGAAATTTTCATGCATTAGAACATATAAGAGCATATTTACATGAAATCTAGAGTTTCACAAAAAGTAGGATTTCTATCAAAACATTTTTTTTACGAAATCATAAGTTACATGAATATAATAGATTGATCATACATTTTAAGTGAATAGTGAATTAAAGGAGAATAAAATAAGGAATATGATTCAAGCATAGTCTCTTTATAATTATTAGAATTATTAAATTTCTAATCTTTTGAAAAACCCATATAAGTATATAAACCGTGGAAGTACCTTCATCAATGCAGTGCACATATGTGAGGAAGAGGAAATGTGACTTTCGTGAGGAGTGTCCAAACCCAAAATTTTGTTGAGGTAAAGTTTCTAGCATACTGTGACCATTTTATAATCAGTTATAATCAACAAAAATAGTTAATCTTAGTGTATTCTGGTATGATTGACATAATTTCGTCATATTCTCCTTGGACTATCCCTTTGTGGTGAACTAATTAAAAAAATATCTATTTCCAATGGATGTTTCAATTTCCTACATATTTTTTATCACCTCATGAGATTGAGAGAGATGAGTAATATAGAAACAAATTTTACACAATTCATACAAAAAATGGAACATTATTGGTTTAATTCAAAAGAAAAAGTAGACACCCTAATTCACCACTCCCCTATCATGGTGTCTTGGGTTCTAACAATTATACACCCATAGTACATAAAATATATAGTGTATGACACTCCATGTGATGTATTTAAGGATCATTGAGAAGTAAAACCCATTTTTTGCCTCATGCGAATATTCCATATCATGATAAAAGATTCATACTCACCCCAACCTTAACATTTCATCATAAAATATAATTATACATGATGAATATTAGTTAGGGATAACTCAAAGTCATACTTTGAGAGGTAAATTATCATTTAAATTCAGGAAATTCATATCATTATAAAAATAAATAGAGATAATGTGAAATAATGATAAATTCAAGATTAAATTTTGAATAACATAATACATTCTATATTCTTAAACTCCTTTAAGAACTTTAATAGAACAATTAATAAGCACCAATATAATATATCATATATGGTATACTTCCAAAAAAACACAATGTTTGTTGAACTTTCAGAGGTTTTGCTAAAATAATCACATATCTATGTTATTACTACCACATATCTATGTGAACACTAGATAAAACCCTCCCATTAATCTCTTTATTTAGGAAAATTTATTAAGAAAGAAAGATTGAATAATGGTGAGACTTAGGAATCATATTCCTATTGTTCAACACCTTGAACACATTAAAACCCCTTAAATTCAAAATATCTAATGTTACAATGTTAATAAATTATATTGTATACTTATATATATTTGTAAGATAATTATCATCATTGAAACCTTATCCATAAAATTTTTCCTTTTAAATATTTTCTTAAAAAGTGTAAATATTTACAATAATTTTAAAAAACACATACCCCAACTATTTTTGGATATAAAGTGAAATTAATTTTGAACTTTCACTACCATAATCTATTATTTATTAAATTTTAAATTCATAAACTCAAAACATACTCCCACTAGTCTCTTAGAAAATATATTATCTTTATAATGTCTTATTAAGATACAACTTTTTTGTGTGTGTTAAGAAATAACACTTATTTCATCTCAGTGGGAGTATTTAAAAAATAAAATATTGAATCTATATATTATATGGTATTCTATGTGTTTTGATCATTTTATTGAAAAGAATATTATTGTTTAAAATATTATATTGATGGTGGTGAAATTTGGATTCCACATATTTTAATAAATATATGGATAAACTCTTTTATCCTGGATAAATAATTTTTAACCATAACTTCTTCTCAAAACATATTATAGAACTTGATGAATCATAAACCTTGTATATAGAATCCATTATATCATATTTTTCATAACAAAACTTTGTCAACAAACAAATCCTATTATCATATAAGATAAATAAGATAACTAAACACATCTTTTACTATGATTCATCTGAGTTTGATATATTCCTTTTCATTCAAATATTTGATGTAGAAACTCTTTAATTAATCACTTGATTGAAAACTATAATATTTACGAATTATTAACTTGTTTTTGAACTCTTATATATTTAAAACATTTGTAAAGTATATATTTTGTTTTACTTACCCTTAAGAATAAAATAATTAATTTCTATAACACTGATAACTGACACGGAAATTCTATAGAGTTTCATAAATCCTTTAGGAATTTGAAAAACTCTATATTACATAATCATTTTTCCTCAATCCAGATAACTCTATGTTTTAATAACCTTGGTTGGCTATAATGATAAATATTATTGGACTCTTTAATAAACCTTTTTTCTTTAGGTTTCAACTTTTACCCACTTTTATTATTAACATAGCACCAAAATCTAGAAATAATATTCCTATTTATTATAACTTCAACACTTTTGTGAATATTTATTAAACTTTTCTTAAAATCATTCGCATTTTTATACCATTTTGAACACTGATTGCTGAGTTAATTCCATAAGCAGAACAAGCCTTAGTGAATACCTTCAGTCTGACCTAGTAATTTTTATACTCAATCATATTGAGTATATGTATAGAGACTAATGTTCCTAAGGTCATTTTACATATAATTCCTTTGAAAAATTAGGTTAATACATCTATTATTTATATAATCGTCTAGATTCATCTATTAAGTAATTTAAAAAATGGATTATTTAGGAAGTTGTTTATTCTATAAGATAAGATAATTCCTTTATTAAGAACAATTATTAAGTTACTAGTATTACGAGTTCATTACATTACGTTTCTCATTTTCAAGGATTAATATCAAGGTTAATTTTGATTTTGATGATGTTATTCATCTAGATAAATATATTTTATCAAATGAGTATCATTTTTATAAACATTTCGTAAGGGATTTTATTAAATGTTCTCCCACTAAAATGATGACCCCTTTTAAATTCATCATATTTATTAGAGGTCCAAGATCTATATTTCACTAATATTTGGATCCCTTTATCATTCCTTCCATCACTTAGATATTTAGGTAAGTAATTATCCCAATCATATCATATATAACTATTAAATATTTTGTTGGATTATCATTTACACAATCTATCAAATAGATAAAGCATACACTATTACTATAATATCATAATCCTAATAGGGCATCCCAACTAAGTTTAACCCTAATTAAATGATAAAAATGGGAACCTAATCCTTTTAGGGGAACCTATAACATACTTTTCTTACTCAAGATAATCCATGGGAACCAAGATTTTGTAAACCCTACTTGATTTGATGATTAAGGTCTTGATAATTTTTTGTTTTGGAAGAAATATAACCCTTAATATTTATTATGGGATCTAATTATCACCATATAACCTCATTATATTCCATTTTACATGTATTTTAATTTTATGAATATACCCAAACGTTAATTTTTGTTTTTCTATGGATCGGTGGTTCCAAGGGGGAGTTTAAAAGAGCCTCAGAGGAAAAATATGTGTTTTGGCCTTCTAAGGGACACCATTCACTAGTGGTGGGCGTGGTAGAGGGTATTTTGGGATTTATGGGGTCAATATCAGACCGTTTTGGGTTATACATGTGGTGTTTGGTGCACCACAACCAGAAAAATGACTTGTCAAGTTGTTTTGAAGGTCATTTTGTCTGTAGTGAGTTCCTTTGGAAATGGGTAGTGAAAAATGCCCTGTGTGTGTAGGGAGCATTGGTGAAGTGATTATTATCCATATCCATAATAGAATCCCCATGCCTATGGTCATGGCTGTGGTGATGTAAAAAGCCCTATATTTGGGAAACACACCCTGATATAAGTCTTTTTGGACTAGTATGCTCAAGAAAACTATAGAAATGGCTAGACCATAGTGGAATACATGATTCCATTCAGTCTTGTTTTGAAATATCTGAAATAATATTCCTTATCATGGATATTGACCACTTCAAAGGGGTGAAACTTATGCAACAATATAATGGTTTTAAATTCATTTTGAATACAATATTTTCCATTATTAAGTAATATAAGCCTCCCTATTTTAGGGTTCCTTCAAATTTTAGATGCTCTGATGAACCTAGGGTGTGGTTGGATTGATCACTCATATTGAGGCTTCTTTGAATGAATTTTTACTTGGAAGTTTTAGTTCAATATCCCATAGAGGCTCTTAATCGTCTCCTTGAAGATTCTCACTCAAATCATTTTGAATCCAGTGTTCTTGATCAAGGTAACCTTGTCCCTCTCCTTCTCCTTTCATTCTTCCTTTATCTTGGTTGATTATTGGGGGAATAATCCCTATTTTGGGATTATTTTTTAGAATGGTTTTTGGAGGCTTACATATTTTTGTTATGGTGAAAATTTCATTGTCTTGGTGATATTCCTTTTGATGGTGGTTGATCCTCAATCATCCATTCTTTCATAGAGAATGTTGAACTTCTAAATCGTGGTAAGCGATTCATTGTTTCTTATGTTTTATGTGAAATCCTAAAGTTTTCATGATTTATCTCTTTGTGTAATAGTGAAATTAACCTTAATTTAATTTAAACAGGATTAAAGTATTGTTTTTGGGTTTGGTTGTAGCGACCGATTGTGTTTCCACCGTGATAATAGTTTTCCACTTTTTTGATAGATAATAAACTATCAATGTTTAGGATATGGTTTAACATGTTTTATGTATTGAATTGGATAAATAATGTAATGATGGTAATGCTTGATGTTTAAAAAAATAAATATACATGATTAATTGAAGCTGTTCTTCCTTATATTTTGATGAAACTAGAAGTTATATGTGGAAGCATATTTAGATATCTTATAGATTTTGATAGTTAACACCTTAGGTTACCTATGGTTGTAACCTATAATAAATGAATCAGATAATTCAAGATGGTAATAATTTTTTTGTTAGATAAAGATAATTTTTTGGGGTTGAGTGATTCCATTTTCTTATGAAGGATGGATGCCTTGGTTTTAGGGCCCATATACCCTTCTAACTATTTATTATTTTCTTTATTCCTTGTGTGGTTGCTCTAGATGTGATATTTGTGATGAAACATGATGTAATCCAAGGATGGTTAATGGTTTAGAAAGATATAGGTAAGGTGGCTTGGGTTTTTAGTAGTAGTTGGTGATTTTGATGGTGGAATGATGGTGATATACATGGTGATATGTAAGGTGATATTTAAGGTTATATGCATGATGGTGTCGGGGATGTAACCATGGCTGGTGGAATGGGTTAAATATTGGATTTACTATCGTTTTAATCAAATATAGGATGCTTTATTTTTTATGAATCTTATTAAAGGTTTTATGGATTGGTAGTTTGTTTCTATATTCCTTTCCCCAATGCTTGGATATATTGGTTATGATTGGTTTATGAATATTTATTTATGGAAACTTAAGATTAGTCCTAGACTAATTGGAATTATATAATGATAATGAATGTTGAATAATTTATCCCATGGGGTTGTTTCTTGACTGGAATTCTAAATGGAGATAACTCTTAAAGAATCATGGAATCAGTTGGATTGTGCCCGGGGGAATGTACTTCAGTTTATAATTAATTTAAAATGGAAATGGAACAATTTTTTTTAATTGATAATGAATAAAATAATGAAATAATGAAATTTTTAATAAAATGAATTACATAAAAGTATTCTTACAATTATTATTTTCTAATAGGAATATATACCTTAATAGTGGTAGTCGGGTGTCCAAATGATGATAGCTGCCATTGCGGTTAAGAATAATTAGTTTCCCATGGTGTGGTTTGTGAGTTATATTTATAATTTGTATGCTATGTAATTTCATACACTAACCCACCCTTGTTGGTATGGTTACTGACACATAGTGGATTTCATGAGGGTGTTTTCCCCAACATCTAGGTTAGTGATGGAAAAATAGTTAACTACCCCCTATTTCCATGCTCTCTAATCCAAGTAGTATTATGTGTCGGTATGAACAATTGTTACCTTTCCCATATATATGTTTTTAGAAAGATTTATCTCTGGATATAATATTCTAAGGATTATTAAAGGTATATTTTATATGGGTTGTGATGATTTGAGGTATAAAACTTTATGCATGGGTTGTGTTGGATCTCAAAAACTAATCATTTACTAGATCAAGATGAGGATTTTGATGATGAGATGATGTGATTCATGGGGTTCATGGTATGATGTGATGCATGTGGTGGATAATATGTTACATTTTCCCATGTATATTTGAATAATCTTATATTTGGAGATATATGGATCTGGACATGAAATGTTGGGGTAGAGTGGAAAAAATACGGGGAATTTGTTGCGAGGTACCTTCATTTTATATTATGCTGGTTATTATATTATTACTTATATAAGATACTTATTTAGGTATCCATGGTTAGGATGAGAACTTAGTATACATGTTTAGGTGATGATTTAGCTTTACTTTTTACTCACTGGGTTTTAGTATGATTTCTTTATCTTTTGCATAGTAGGATTAAGGTAGGATCCTACTAACTATACCTATTATGCTCCCCCTATATATATAAGATGATTTTAAGACCAAAGGATCTGGTTAGTTATAGGGATAGACATCATTATCTTCTGAAGTTGTTTAACAACTATTTGGGCTTCAAGGTCTCTCTTGAGGTTTTATTTTGGTGATTGTAGTTTCTTTTGTAGTTGTATTAGTTGAATGTAATTACATACGTGTATGAGATACATTTACTTTTTTTTGATAAATATTTATTTATTCATTTTATCATATCTATCATTCATTATGTTCTCTTAGAGGTAAATACCTCCCATTTGTGTGTATGATACACCCTTGTCTCTTTTTCCAATAAATGTTCTATTGGTGGAGAGATTCCAGAAGTATTATATCTGTTATCTGATTTATAAACACAGATGGTTGTCTTTTAGGGGAGGGATTCACGATAGAGTTGTATTAGAGGGATAGGTTGATAGATAGTATGGAGTTTAGAAGTTGGAACTAGTGAAGACTACATGGGTTGGTAGGTAAATAGTGTCAAATAAGCTTAGTTTTTGATATAAACAAGGGAGGTCATCTAAGACATGGGTATTTATCCCCAGTGATTCAATGAACATAGCTGTACATTTACTGAGCCTACGCGATGAAGTGATGATGGGTGCAGGGTATAGACCTAGGAATAGATCATGCATCATACTTTTTTATTTTTTTTAGAAATGGGATGAACTTGTGGTTAGGTTGAACCTAACATAATAAATATTAGATAATTAATCTTATGTATTTTATGTTATAGGTTTAGGAGTATCTAATTTTTTATTCTTTTATAGGTATGGATCCAGGTTTAGGTCCTCATTAGGTCCATTCTGAAGATGTTTAATAGGATGTGCCAGCAAATCACTATAGAGTTGAGGTCGATGATAATGATACTTGGAGGAGTAAACATTGAGAGTTTCAGTTCCAGAGTATTTATAAGTATAACGGAAATGTTTTGGAATTACTGATAGAAGTGTTATTAGAGGAGGTGGAGATAGACTTCAGTTTAATCAGTTCTTGGAAGGAGAACTAGGTTTTATTGGTATGAAGATGCAGCATGGGGAAACCAGATAGTGGTGGTTCTTATTTCTCAAGGATCATGAGGAGTATGTGGTATCATTAGATAAGTTTTGAAATATGTTTTGAGATGAGTTTATTTCTTCGATCGGGAAGGTGACCAATCACCAAGAGTTACTTACCCTTTGATAGGGGAGCTCTAGTCCGTGGGAGTTCATGATACATTTTAGGACCCTTATTCAATATGATTGGGACCTTTTGATAGACGAGTGGGTTAGGGAAAGGTATTTAATGGAGAATTTTTATATAGAGATCCAACACTAGGTCACCCCATTTATGTTTCAGACATATCTTGAGGTTCTGGAGAGAGAATAGGTTGTTGAGAGGACACTGGAAAGAACTGGATAATCATGAGAGGGGAGTCGTCAGGATTCTCCATGTAGCAAAGTTATGGTATAAGGTTCATAGTTTCATGGAAAAAAAGAGTTTTTGAATATCCAAGGGTAGGTCCTAAACCTATTCATCTTTCTATTTGGGTGTTATAGTTCTTAGTCCCCTTAAGAGGGATCAAATTCTATTTTTTATTGTGGGGTTTATGGTCATTAGTGTTGAGAGTGTCTGACCTTTCTGATTAGTAATCTTGTGGTAAGTGTTCTGCTTTAGGTTTTTTCCATTATGGTGGTTTTAATTAAGGCAATAATTATAGGGTGATCCAATATTTGATCAACATAGGAGAGATGTGGTAGGAAAAAGACAACCCCCAAAACCCTCTCATCCTAAGAGAGAAGATCAAATCCATGGAGATGATTTCCATCTAGATTAGAGAGGTTGTGGGGAAGGTCATGATATGTTACATTCTATAGAGTTTACAATGGCATGCAAGCTACACATCGTTTCAAGGAAATTTTTTATTTTTTGTACTTGGGTGCATGTTTTTTATTCAATATCAATTCAATCTTTCATAACACCTACACTAGTTCATTATTTGAGTCTTTAGGAGGAGAGACTTCTAGTTCATTAGCTTGACTACATTAGTTGGAGGCCAAGCTTGTATATATGAAGAATGAAGAGGCTGAAAACTTGTTCTAAGAAAGTAACACTATTAAGGAGACTTTAATTTTTTACAAACACATCCATATGAACTGATTCTCAGCATATAATAGCTTTATTCAGTGAAATCTATCACGGATTATTTTAGGAGGAAGATTATGTTATATGATGCCGAGGGAAAGTCTGTTGTGTTCATTGGTGAGTAAAAAAATCTGATGGGTTAGAGAAACATCTGATCCTTATATTTATTGATGTCTGATGTAACAACCCAGAATTCTAAAAAATGAATATTGTATTTGATATCATATACGACACACAACACCAAGGTTAAATAACCCCTAAAATATATTTCTTTAAATTTAATCTTCTTGATAGCTTGCAGAACACTTAACCTCAAGTATAAATGAACCACAATTTACTATACCATTATAAACTAGAAATTAAATTGATGACTATTAATATTAATAACTAAATTATGAAAATTATGGCTACCTATTTATTATAAATAAAATAAAAATCAATTAAAAGAAAAAATGTTTTTTGATTTTTTTCCTTCTAAAAGACGAAATAGTCGTGATTTGCACACATATTTTAAAATTATTATTTTACCAATTATTTGATAAAATTAAATTAATTTCTGGAATCATAATATAAAAATTATCTTTGGGTGATTTTTTTGTATTTTTCTAAATAGTTTATGTTTTTGATAAATAATGAAAAATACTGAGTTTGAATTAAAAATTTCCTTTTCATTTAAATAATTTATATTGTTAGAGTATATTTTGAATTATTTTTGAAGTAAAATTAGTTGAATTTAATATCAATTAATCTAATTTGGTTCATTTTATTAATTTTCATATTGAATTTTTATATAAAAACTTTGTTAACTTCTAGACATTTTCTCTTTTAAAACTTGCTTTCTTATGTCATCTGCTGGATAAATTTTAAATTAAAAACTTCCAATTATATGAATTGAATTTGGAAAAATGGATTCCATATTTGGAATTAGAATAATTTATAATTTATAATAAGGTTAACTTTATTTTTTTTTCAAAAATGAATAGTGAAAATAATAAAAAATATTTACCTTGGTTAAGGTAAAAATGGATGTACTAGGGGCTAAACTAAAAACTCAAGGGTTAAATTGACCTAAAATATTATTTAAAATATATTTTATGGACATATTTATACCTTTTAACATATATTATCATCAATGGATCATTATTAGAGCTTTTTTACATGAAAATAACATGGGTGGAATTCATTATTTTCAAAAATTACAAGCGTGCCACTCACCACACATATAAAAGGCCACCCCTATCATCTATTTGTGACACCATGAAACCTGTTTGGTTAGGAAAATAACTACCCAATAAATTAAAAACTTCACAAGTATAATCATAGAATCCTTATTTTTGGAATAAATCTAACTTAGGAATACTTTTTCTGTAAACCTAATTAGTTTACCTGAAGAAGTGGTAACGTTGTTCAACGAGAATTTTTATTTTATTTATTCCTCCATCTCCATCAATTTTTATTAAAACATTATGATATAATAACCTAAGTATCATAAATATACAAAGAAGTTTTTTATTTTAAGTTAATTACCTACAAACCTAAAAAATTCTATCAAATGGGTTACAAAATCATTATTTGTGTGTATGGAAGACTATCGTCTTGTGAACCGATGTCATTCATATTTATATTACCACCTATAATGGTAGGGTATGATGATGGATATAAAATATTTATATGATATTTATAACATAATTATACCTTTGGGGTAGTTATTTCAAATATATATCTTTACATTCCATTCTGTAGGGGATATGATAACGTCGCTCGTGTGTACGGTGAACTACTGCCTCATGTAGTGATGTGATTCGTCTTTCCCTAATGCGTTCCATGGAAAGTGACAAGGTTACAGTTAATGATTATAAGTTATATATATGAAATAAATATTATACTAATGAAATATTTTTCATTATTTAAAAAAAAGATATCATTTTATTTCTTACTTTTTCACTCACTTAATGATGATAACATCATTCATGTACGTGTGGACTACCGCCATGACGACGTGATGTGACCCTCTTTCCAACACCACATCACATGTATGAAATATATAATTATATTTAAATAATTAATATTTAATTTATTATATTATTATCATTATATTAAGATACAATTTTACTTACCTCCATTCCATAATGATCATTAAAAAATGGAAATGTTTACTCATGCGTACGTACGACCTACCATCTCCCTGATCGTAACGTAATTAATTTATAAAAACCATATTTAATTATTGATATTAAAAGTATAATTGATGTATGAATATTATAATTATTTCATGATTATTATTCTATAGATTATGTAACCATATAATATGCACAAGAATTGGTTCTTTCATAAAAAAAACTCATGAGAAAAGAAGACAATTAAAACCCAAAACAATGAAAACAATGAAAGATAATTAACGAACAAGAGATAAGATATTATAAAAGGATAATATATGATATTATAAATATTAATATAGTTTTGGTATATGTTAATAAATTTTTTAAAACCACTATAAATAATGTTAAAGAGCGTTCAACCAAAATGAAGCATGAGGTAAGGGACTTCATCTCGATTTCCCTTCATTGAAGCATATTGTAATGTTATGTGCCTAATTTATTTTATATGGAACACATACCTTCCCTTTGAAATGTAATATAATGATTCAATAATATTTTATGGTATTTAAAGTCTCAATTTGAAATATTTCATCTTACATTATTTGACTTAAAAGTTACCAAGTGGCAAAGAATTTCATAACTCGATTTCTTTTCATTGGGTTATATTACTTATTTTTCATCTTTGATATTCTATGATTATATGTGTAATAAATTTTGATTATGTTATGTTTATTTACACTTTTTATGGGTATTTATAGTTGATGCACATAATAAATTCATTTATTAATTCCCATATCAACGTTATGGTCATTGTAAAGGTTTATTTCACAATCTCATTTTAATTGGGATTATTTATTCTTGAATTTCAAATGAAGGGAATTATTTGACCATTATATAATAAAAAATTTAATTTTATTCTAAATAATTTATTCATGATATTTTAAAGTAATATTAAAATTTTTATACTCTTTGGTACTTAAAATAATTGATAAAATATTCTTAATAAAATCAAACTTTATTTCTCTCTTCGGTCAGAACTATGTTTTCTTAAAAAACCATATAATCTAAAAATGTTTTCAAAAATATTTTTAACCATTCAGAAAATATTTATTAAAGGAATTTTTATAATTTTTTTCTTTTTAATTTTTTTCAAAGGAATATTCTTTTCATTTTCCGAATAAGTCAATTTTCTATCCTTTTTACTATGAAAAACAAATGGTCCTTTTAACTTGTACGACATATAATAAAACACCCACAGAAATGACCACTGTTTATTTGATGATTCCTTTATAAGAATGCAAGGGTATTTTTAAATAAATTTTTATCCTAATCTTATTAAAATTCATATTTTTAAAATTTATTTTAAATGAAAAGGGTTTTGAAAATGTTTTCTGTTTTAAAAAGTTATTTACAAAATGAAAAGGATATTTTTCTCAAGAATGTTTTTAAATATTATTTTATGGTTTTTCTATTATTTGAAAATAAAAACCCTTCATTATTACTCCAATGGATGTATTTTGTATTGATATCATCCATATTCTTCCTCTAGATTATTTATAATCATTTTGACAAAGGAAAGTATTAACATTCAATTTATTGATTCATTTTTGGAGTAATTAACTTTACCTTGAAATTTTCACTTTCTAGTGATAATTGGACATTATATTTCCCATAAATATCCATATTATTTATCATGGTTATGATTAATTTTTAAACTGTATATCATTTCTATATACAATGTTTTACTTTGAAAGTTATTTGATCGATTGGGAAGATATTGATAATATTTATTCTTTATTTAATATGAATATTTAATGGTAAGTCATGTTGTTCGTGAATTAAATCAATTTTTTGATATATTTGGAATAATTTGGTATTACAGACATAGGTGGGGACTAGTTAATGATAGTCCCTCTATGCATCGACCATCTCATGAGGTGAATCAGTATGCTAGCATGAAATTGGTTGGCCAGACTATACTAGTTTGTACCCAATAGTTTTAAAATGCCATGTGGATGATCTTCATAGTAGAGATATCATATGTCTAAGATAGAAAGTCCAATAACTAAGAATTTCCTTCATTCGTAATTTAGTTACTATTATCCATGATATTTCTTCAATGATATTATCTATGGATTCATTTCATTCTCAATTATTTAAATGACATGTGTGTTCAGTTATTTACCTTTCCATATTGATTATGCCTTACCCAGTTATGATAGTCATGTTATTGATTAAATGGAATGTGTTTTTAGTTATTTAACTTTCCATATAGATTATTTTATATGATATTTTCTCATTTATATTTTCTTAGGATTCACTTCCTTCTCAGTTTATTGATTACATAGAATTTTTTTTCAGTTATTTAACTTTCCATGCTAATTATTCTTATTGATTCATGGTTTCTTCCACTATACATAACCCTTACTAAGAATTTGAGCCCACCCTTATTTTGTTTCCTTTTAATATGAATCCAATAAGTGTACTATGAATGATATTCAAGGATAATATATATATATATATATATTAAAAACTAAGACATGAATAGGAAATCCAATTCTTTCCCTAAGATCTTTATTGAAAGGAAAAATAAACAATACAAACATGAGGTGTAATAATCTTACACCATAAAGGGATTGATGGAAGTACAATTTTTAGAGACATAGAGGTACAAAAAAAATCGCAGCTATCAACATACCCGTCCAAGAAGTCATAAACTTGTTTTACAATCACAAATTTAGAGTAGAAATATATACCCCAAATCCATGAATATGCTGCCATCCTAAACCCCTCACGTAGGAATAACAACCATCAGGAAAAAAGTATGAAACCTTCCAGATAAAACAAATCCTAAGAGCTGATCCAGGGATTCGTAAGAAGAGCAAGAGAGAGAGAACAAGCAAAGAAGATAAACTTCATCATAGAAGTCAAATACTCCTTCTGGCCATGAAGGTTTCTCAATAAGACAAACAGGGATCCAAAAGAAGAGTTTTCCACATTCATAAGATATGAACATAGAAAGGACCATATTCATTTCCATTGAATTTCCTTGTAGTTGAAGTCTGAGTTTCATTTAAATTCCTTCTCCATTTAGGAAAGTATTATTTTTCTGATTTGTAGATATGTATCCGCAGTGATTTTACCATCCTTATACTATTTCAGAAAGGCTATATATTGTTTCTCCATCCAAGATAACAATTCCTATTCCATTCCAGTAGTAACCCTATCTGCATCTTTTAGAGCAGGATCAATATCCTCATCAAAAGTTAACTCTTTTGTATCATCATTTTTATGTATTGTGCCAAAAATAACAACATCAATATTCTAAGAAGAGTTGGTATTTTGTGTCCTGGTAGCATGAAAGGACCTAGTGACAATTGTTCGTTCAATTTTAGATTAGTCTTTATGTTTTTGAGTATTCTTGGGATACGGTGTGATATAACCATCTTAATCAATCATTGGGTTTTTTTTATTTTATAGAGATTGTCATCAAATAATATTTCCCAAGTTGATAGTTTTGATCACAAGTATAAGGTAAAGAGTAATTTCAGTTAGAGTGTGTACTTTTTTACACCTCTTCTTGCAAGGTTTCAGAAGGATTTTCAGTTTCCACCTGCACTCCCACCTATGTGGAAGAAAGTGAAGAGGCACCTAGAGCACAATGAACAACATCCAAAAAAATTTTAAATATCATTTCCCATAGTTTTATTTACCACTGATTTCCTAGTCCAAAGTTCCACCACCTCATGAGCCTCAAACTCATTCAAATTCCCAGGAACAATTTTTTGACCTCCAAGAGAATTCTGAATCCCAGAAGGTTCCAGATAGGATGTGTCTAAATTTCGCTTGACCTTTTCTATCCATTTATTTTTTTGTAATAGTGAGTGATCTATCTGAAGGAAAAAATACATCAAGTAGTGTCCTAGAATAAGGAAATCACTGCAATATATAAGGATATTTTCATAACCCACTTCTTGAAAGAATCCAGATTTACCATTTGGTATCCAAATTTGGGAAGGAAGAGCTTGTGAAATGTAAACGTCAATACACATCCTAGTAACTGAGGGTCTTGAGAGATACCCTGTGGAAGAGTCCATCTTGAGAGATTTTCTAGTAATATTGGAAATTAGAAATAAATAATATTTTTTTTAACAAATGCACGAGAAGTCCAAAAAATCCAATCCAAATCGGAACGATAGGGGACTTGATTCTAGGATCAAATTATGGGGTCCATTTCAAAAAATTCATCAAGAAGCCTCCAAAAGACCATGAACGTCTTGCCCCAAATCTAAATACTCTTCTTCAGAGGATAGGTGAAATAAGACATTGGAATGATTAAATAAACCAATATGGAATCCCAAAAATCCAATTGCTTCAAGATAATTCATTAATAAATTTAGTGACGGCCTACTCCTGAATAATTTTCCAATGAGCATTAAACATAGATCCAAAGAAAGAGAGATTAACTCATTCGATGTAAAAGAGATCACCATATTTCCTCTATGTAGAAAGTGATTTGGCTCAAAATGTGAAGTATGATCCACGATAGAATCTGCATCAGTCTCAGGCATCTCAGCTCTTCTGGAAACATCATTAGAGAAAGATCGAGCATTAGTGTTAGGGTTTCTTGTTTGTTCTCCTGGGAGCGGGCTCAGGGTAATCCATGATTCCATAATCATAGACCAAAAATATGATATTATTAATATCATGTGTGATATGATATAGGGAATAATGATATTCTATTGAAAATTATGTTTTAATATATTTTTTCAAATGTAAATTATGAATCAAGTATGTATCTAGTTTATCAAGACTACTAAACTATTCAGTCCTTCAGGATGTAATTCCTTATATCTTATGCCAAGGTAATAAAGAAGACACTAGCTCTTGGATACTGGGGTTGGGGTTTCTACATTTGGTATCGAAGGAAGTGTAGTAGAAACCTTTGAATATATATTTAAGAAAAAATAGATTAGGGAATATAAGCTTATAATAGACATTGAGAATAAGTATAGAAGAACAACCTAATGTTTTGTTAAGGTAAATATTATGTGGGTTTTCCATGTAATACATCCCTATATGGATACTAAAAGTGGAAGTGGTTCTAGCATAGATGTACCTTGGGGTAATAAATATGAAAAGGGTGAATCGTAATTGATCCAACCATCACTTGGTCCATGAAAATAATCCTTACTTCACATCTATTTTGAAACTACTTGGGGATATTGATGGTGTTGTCGAGCACATCAAATTAGATGTTTATTTTTTACTTGAATTTCTACAGTATAGAAGCAACCCTAGGTCGTCTCTCAATCGAGCCTTAGATCATTAATTTAAAAAGAGGGGTTTGATTATGAAAGTATAAGGGGAATGAGGTTTTATAAAACTTGGTGGTTTGATTATTGAATATGAAAATATAAAATGAAAGTGATAAAACAAAATAGAAATTGATAGAATTAATTAAGCGTGATCAACCCAGGGTACTCTCATGATGTTCATCCTTCATTACTTCATGATATAGGGTTGTGATATTTTAATACCTGGTTTGTAACACCTAGAACCATAATTTTAGTGAGTTTATACTAGGATAAATCCTAGGGTTCAATCGAAAATACACAATAATTCCCCATACACCGCTGATGATTGGGTGATTTGTATTCGACTTCATAATCAAAACTCACCAAGGAAACACACGAAGAACTAAATGTGCTGTCAAGGTTTGTATGATATTTATTTTTGATACCATGAAATAAATGTACATGTCCTTGATAGTGTTTATGTGAGTTCAATTGACCAATATGAACCACACAAACACCACAATTGAATGAGGGAGGAAAAAGGGATGAATAGTGTGTGAAACATCACATGAAAGGGTACACCCAAATATGATAATTTGAGTTTGAGTATAACATACCAGTATATAACTCAGTTAAATTAAAATATAGGAGGAAGAAAAATAACATATAACCTATAATTAAAAAAGATAATTCAAAATAATACAAACATGAAGCTTGGAATTACATTACATTCCTCCCCGGGTGATCACAAAGGGTTTAGAAACCCACGGGAGTGGGGGAAGAGAAAGATGTTGAAGTATCACTTACCATAGCATTCAGAGCTTCAAATATTGGTGGGAGGACTCCTTTGGGACTCCAAAATTGCAGCACCTTTCCTCTGGTTCTAACTCTTTAATGGGGTGCCCAAGGTGCTAATTTATAGGCAAAGTGGGAAGTGTTTTTGCGCACCCTGATTTCACTAATCCACTTGGTCCATGGTTTTTTCAGACAAAAAGTCTTAAATAACTTTTGAAAAAACTAAAGAGTTGTTTACCGAAACCTTTTCTACCTCCATGACAAATTTGGATACCAGATATGGAATATAATAAGATATATTTCCAAAATATAGAGGTACTGTTTTGACCCGATGAAAATCCACTTTATTGAAAAGATTAGTTTGTATGGGCCTCTTAATGATCGAATTGGGATTCAGTTCCTTCAGATGAAATAGATCTAATTAAATTTAGGACCCTACCACAAATTCTAATCCCATTGGAATTCACAGATTAGTAGAAACATGCATTTTAGTACACTGGTGTGCTTGGATCATGTACAGATTGGCCCATTTTTCTTGGACATCATCATAGGTCCTCCAAATCACCTCCACATACAATATAATTATAAAAAAAAGTAACATTTCCCTTTTAAACAGTGTTAAAAACAACATAATTTAATCAAACATGGTGTGAAATTTGTTATTATACTTGTAATTTTCAATACAAAATCAGTTTAATACATTGGTATAAGGGTGAAATAAAATAGTGAATCGTGGTATGATCACACCCCCACACCTAAATGTTTGCACACCTGGGCAAAGTATAATATCCTAATAATGTACCATTCCTAAATCAAAGGCGTGAAAATATCCAAGATTATTTTTAAATAAAATTCATCATGTCTCTTTTATGGAATCAATTTTCCTATCATTTTTTCTTTTCTCACATTCAAATTTGTTCAAATTCATTCATTCACCCATGCAACATGTCACAACCTACCTCACCTAATTTTTTCCCTTTTTACTCAAGGAACATATGAAAGTGGATTTGAGATCTTTTACAAGAGTTCATGTGATCTTACCATATTCTTTCCAAGTCTTTCAGTTCTCTACCGACAAAAACTAATGTGCTACTCAAGAGGACTTCCAACAGGTTGTTCCGAGGTTCAAGGGTTGGTAGGATTTAATGTTTAAAAATCTAAGGAATAAGAGGAGTGTTTGATCTCTTATGTAAAAAACATGTCAAAATTTAAAAAGTGTTCACAATGAATGTACACACTTAACCCCTCAAAAAGTGCATCACTTCCAACTCACTCTCCCCATTGTCCAGCTTTATGGGTCACAACCATACAACGAATAATAATGAGTAAACCTCCTCTTTTCTTTATTTTTTTCTTTTGTTATGTTTTTTTTCAATGTACAGAACTATTTTTTAATGTATATATTTTTTTGGAGATAAAGAGGGAAACATGTGTAAAAAAATGATGTAATATGGCTTGTGAACCCATTGCCCAAGGAAAATTTAGGCACTCTTTATATCAACCCTTAACAATGATTCTCTCCACAGAATTCCCATGGAAACACCCTCTCACCCACACTTGGTGAAAATAAAACAAGAATATACACAAGAGATGGGTAGGTATGGATAAATTATCATGTAATGTTCCTACCTAATAGGAATTTCATGGACTCTAAGGATTAATAATGATAAAATGTAAAGGTGGCAAAAAATAAAGGATAATTATAAAAAAATATTTTTAATGAATGATTGCCTCTATCATGAATGTAGTATACTTGAATCTTATGGCTTCAAACAGAATCATGGAAATTTCTAGTTTCTCTACACAACTCGAGACTCTCAAGAAAGTGATTAAAAGAAAGAATATGCAATAAAGGGCTTAGAATGTCTCTCGGGTAAGGGATTAAAATATTGGTTAGTGATAATATGGCATGAGATTCAAAAATCCATTAAACACTTAAGAATGATTTGAAAATACAAATTATAGAAAAAATTTCCATATCAACATTCATTTGAAAAACATTTTTCCATATACAATGAAATTTTCCACACAATCGACTCAAGTATGAAAAATGATTTTGGATATTCTTTTTAAGATCAATTTTTATCTAAAAACACAAAATAAGGAAAATGAAATCAAAAATGAAAACACATTTTTTAATTTTTTTAATTAATTTTTTTGTTTTGTTTAATCCTAACTATTACATGTCACCCTCCCCCACACCTAAAAGTTACATTGTCCACAATGAAAGTATTTTAAATAAATAGACAAGTAAATAAAGTTAGGGAGAAGGTAAAACCTATTAAGTGGTGTCACATGTGGCATCTATCAGTTGGATTTCCTCCACGAGATGCTTTGGAAAATACTCATAGAAGTGTTTGAGACACTTCCCATTGAAAGTAATCCTCTGTCGACTCTACTCATGAAAAACTTGTATGGCACCAAAAGGGTATACATCAGTAACGGTATAAGGACCAAGACATCAGGAATGAAGCTTACATGGGTAGAGCTTTAGCCTGGAATTGTACATGAGGACCTTTTCACCAATATGAAACTTCCACTGATGAATCTTACTATCATATATATCCTTTGTCTTTTCTTTATAGATTTGGGAGTTCTCATATGAATCACGTCGAATTTCTTCCAACTCTTGAATCTGTAGCTTCTTATGCTCACCTGCATATGAAAGATTCATATTACATTATTTAACATCCCAATATGAATGGTGTTCTACCTCCACTGGGAGGTGAAAAGCCTTTCCAAACATAATATTGTATGGTGACATTCTGATTGGGGTTTTAAAAGCTGTACGGTATTCCCAAAGTGCATCATCCATGCGCAAACTCAAATCTTTCCTATTGCGTTGTACCATTTTTCCAAGATTTTCTTAACTTCTCGATTTGATATTTCTGCTTTTCCGTTAGTTTTGGGGTGATATGTAGTAGAGACTTTATGATAAACACCATACTTACAAAGAAAATTTTTCATGTTGCGATTGTAAAAATGGGAACCCTGATCACTAATGACGAATCTATGCAAACCAAACCGACTAAAAATTTGGGACCTCACAAAATCAACAACAACTTGAGAGTCATCGGTCCTAGTAGCCTTTTCTTCCACCCATTTAGACACATAGTCCATATCTAACAAGATTTACATGAAGCCAGATGAATTTGGAAAATGACCCATGAAGTCAATGCCCCATGCATCAAAGATTTCATAGAATAACATGAGTTGTTGGGAAATTTCATTCCTCTTGGAGATATTCCCTGTGAATTAACAACGTCTACATGACTTGAAAAATATATGGGCATCCCAATACAATGTTATCCAATAAATTTCTGAGTCAAGGCACTTTCGAGCTGTACATTGAGAGCCAAAGTGGACCCCACAGACCAAAGTGTGGAAAATGGTCAAAACAGAGGTGAACTCATGGTCAGAGACACACCTACGAACTACTTGGTCACCAAAAGTTATCCATAAATATGGTTCATCCCTAATGTACCACTGAGAATCATGCCTAAGTCTCTGGGATTGTGAAATGCTGAAATCAATGGGGACCCTAGATGTTACTAGAAAATTCAAAATGTTTGCATACCATGGGGTAAGATCCACAATATCACAAAAGTTCTCATGAGGGAATAATTCTCCAATGGGGAGGGGTGAGTCAACATGATGGTCCAATGGTGGGGAAATCTTTCTAATGTGGTCATATTCCACATTTTTCAATCCCCTGTTCTCTCTAATATCAAGGTAAAACTCTTGGAGGAGGAGCATCCACCATATGAGGTGGGGCTTAGCTTCAGGTTTCTTTTAGAGGAATCAAAGGGCAACATGGTCAAAAAACATAATCACTTTTGACCCAATAAGATATGAATGAAATTTTTCTAAGGAAAACACAATATAAAGGAGTAATTTTTCAATGGTTGTGTAGTTTACCTTGGTAAGGTCAAGGGTACATGAGGCATACACAATGACATGAGGAGCCTTCTCAACACTTTGTGATAAAACTATCCCAACTACAAAGTTAGAGTCATCACACATAAGCTCGAAGGGGATATCCCACCATGGTGGTTGGATGATGGGAGGTGATGTGAGACTCCTTTTTAGTGAATTGAATGCATCCTCACAATTTTAATCAAGCAGAAACGCAGAATCTTTTTTAATAATCAGGACAATAAAAGTGCAATCTTACTAAAGTCTTTAATGAATCATCGATAAAAACCAGCATGACCCAAGAAATATCACACCTCTCAAACACATTGTGGATATGGAAGGGATGAAATTAATTCAATTTTATATTTATCAACTTGAATTCCCTTATTTTAAATGACATGCCAAAGAACTATCCCCCACTCAACCATAAAATGCCATTTATCATAATTTAAAACAAGATCATTTTCAATGCAGCGACGAAGGATAGAACCTAGGTGTTCCAAACAATCATCAAAACAAGAACCATATACCATAAAATCATCCATAAAGACTACCATTAAACTCTCAAGTTACTCAGAAAAAATACTCAACATATATCTCTGAAAAGTATCAGGAGCATTACAAAGACCAAATGTCATCCTTCTATATGAAAATGTGCCGAATGGACAAGTAAATGTTGTCTTTTCTTGATCCTCAGAGGCTATATGGATTTGGAAATAACCTAAATAGCCATCAGGGAAACAATAATGGGACTTACCGGCCAATCATTATAACATTTGGTCAATGAAAAGTAGAGGAAAGTGGTCCTTCTACGTGTCTTGATTCAGTCGAAGGTAGTCAATACAAACTCGCCAACTATTTTGCACACGTGTTGGAACCAATTCATTCATTTCAGTTGACACAACTATTATTATTGTTTTTAGGCACAATTTTCACTGGGTGAACCCATTTCCTATCTAGTATAGGATAAATGATCCCCATAGTATGTAATTTACTGACTTCTAGTTTTACCACTTCAAGGAGAGTGGGATTCAATCAACATTGATATTGTCTGATAGGATTAGCCTCATCATCCAATAGTATATTGTGCATAAAAATTGTAACACCCCGAGCTTCCACGATACGCTTCTCTTTCAATAATGAAATAGCTTGCATTGTACGCAAGTTCGAGATTCTAATAGACCGCAACTAATCAAAATAGCCCTTATGAATAGTAATACCCACTTTTTGAAATTATATATATTTTATATTTCAAAATGGACTTCATTTTTGGATTCGGAATGTCAAAATTAGCCTATGTTGAATTTTTTGTAATTTTCTGAGAACTTCCAAATTTTTATGAATAGTGAAAAATACTTAAAACAAATTTTTTAATCAAAATAATTTATAGTAATAAATTATACTATTGAGTGGTTTTAAAGTATAATTAGAATATATTTTTACCATTTTATCCAATGGTGTTCATTAGAATTAATTTCACTTTGAAATTGGACATAAACAATTGTCAATCTTTTGATATATATTATTTCTTAAAACACGCTATTTGTTGTGACAGTGGGAATTAATTATAAAATTAATTAATGCAACTTATATGTTTGGAATTTTTTAAAATAGACATAATTTTTGAATTTGGAATATCAATTATAGCTTAGGGTAAAATTTTTTCACTATTCTGGAAAACTTCAATTTTTGATGAATAGTGAAACCACTAAGTGGTAGTTAAATAACTGATTTTTTCATTTAAATGAAATATTACCACTTCTGTGATTTGATTTTCAAAAATCCGACATACATGGTTGTCATTAGGAAGTAAAATGTGGTTCAAAGGGATTAAAATAATTTTTGGTGAATAGTAACTTTTAAGTTTAATTAATCGCGATTAAAGGTAATTAGTGAAATTTAAGGTAAAATTGATATTATGAAAATATGAAATGACCTTGACACTTGTCCTACCCCTATTGTATGTGTCATGGCCGACCAAGACAATCCATGGGTCAACTTGGGGACCCCATGGAGCCACTTTTCTTGGAAAATGACATAAATAACTTTTATTTAAAGTTAAAATAAAAATGTCAAAAACATAAGTTGTTTTACTAAAACAATTTTTAAATGGGGATATACAAGTAATATTTTGACTATAATTATTCATTAGAAAGATAAAAAGATTTACTACATCATGATAATTTTTTTATAATTTTTAGACATTAAATAAATTAAATTATTTATGACACCATGATGATGCAGCGATTACCTCATTAATTAACGATTTTAATAAAATGGAAGGATAATGTAAAATATAAGCATTACACTTGTCAAAATACTATTCGATGAGTATATTTCTAACCCTTATCACCTTATCCTCTAATTATATAAGTTTGGGACCTTTAGAATCCGAAAATCATTGTATAATAAAGTAACATTTCATTACTTTCCAAGAGTGCCCCTCCTCTCCACTTATAAAAGGCCCCCACCTCTACCACCTTACTCACACTTTCAAAGCCTTTTGGATCAGCCAACCTCTGCCCCAATACTCTCCCAACTTACCTCCCTTACTCCTAGAAGCCTCACTTTGGGAATAATTCTTCCCAAGAAAGCCTTTGGTTCAAATCAAAAGAGTTACCTGATTTCAAGGTAATGTCTTCGCTTATGTTATTTTGTTTTATTTTTCTTATCCAACCCCCTAAAATATTTTTATTCATTTATTTTGTAACAACAACAGTATCCTAAATATACTAGGATGTTTTTATAAGAAGTATTCGAGCTACACTTACACACACCTACATCTAATGGTTAAAGAACATACGGTTTCTTTGGATGGAAAATTTCTGCCTCATGAAACGATGATTGTTCAACACTCATATAACACCTTAAAAGGTGGACATTAAGATGTCACTATATTTATAAATGATATATAATATGTTTATGTTTTACTTAAGGTTCTTTATTTTTCATTTATGGCATACCTTTATTGTTTCCATTATGGGTAAACGCGATATTTTCATTTTAGGAAGTGCAGACTACCGCCCCCTCAAAGTGATTTGAATCGTTAATACCATATGTGTGATGTATAAAGGATGGAATAAATGATATTATATATGATATTATACTGGAATTATAATATACCTTTATATAATTATTATTTCATTAAATACGAAATAGAAATGAAAGTAGCGTTCATGCGTACGTACGGCTTACCATCTCCATGAACGGTGCATTTCATTTCTTACCTCTAAACGTTATGGTATATTATAAATGCATGTATATACTGGATATATATGATATATATGATATCTATATCATGAATATTATTATAGATATAATGGATATATCACCACTTGAACAACTTGTAATTATAAGAATTTTATTTTTGACTCAAGTACCAAAGATTGACAAAACGACCGTTATTAACTTAAATAATTACATAATGTTCATAAGATGGTAATAAGTGATATAAAAGGAATAAAAAACTTGAAAAATGTTCTTAAGAAATTATAAATTAACTCTAGTTTATTATTCAGGAGGTTAAATAACGGTCGAGTCAAGACATGACGCAAGGTAAGGGAACTTCTTAACCCAATTTCCATTATTTTGGTTAATCTCTTACTTTAAAATTACGTCATGATATTATTATGTCCTATCTTGTATTTGTACTTTATTTATGTTTACTTATTGTGAATACACATAATAGATCTACTTTATTTAAAAAAAATGATCTTTGTAAGGGTCTTCGTCTCAATCTCCTTTCATTGAGGCATATTTTGTTTTGTACACAACTTTCTTTTATATGGTGTATAAACCCATTTGACTTTGACTTTTATTCAAAAAGGAATCTTTTTTTTACAAAGCGTTTTACTAAACGACAAAAGGAATGTTTTTGTCTTACGTATGCGGCAACAATGACTTCTCCGCCGCCGTGACCATTATTTTTGTTTCGGCTTCCTCTACAAGCCATACTTTTTAAATGAAAAATAAATACAAAGTTTTAACTTTCTTTTATTTTGGTATTGAAAATGGTTTTGATAATGTTTTTATTATATCAATGTGTTGTATTGATATCTTGTGATTGAAATGTGGAAATTATATGTTTCCTTTATGCATGTTTTATGTGATACAATTATGTTACGGTTTATGATATGTTTAAACCTGTTCATATGAGGAATGCATTGGACTTAATAAGTGACGGGTGGAGCCTGCTATAGCTCCTCGATGCATCGGCAGGTCTCATGAGACAAACTAGTGTCTTGTTACGAGGCCTTGACAAAATCTTATTTGTAGTCTTGGCACGAGGCCTTGGCTACGTGGTTATAATAGTCTGGCATTATGAATTACATCATTATGAAAGTGGTTATTGATTTTGCATGTGATTATTCAACCAGTAGAATATCCATGTGAATAAGTAAATGGAATTATCTCATTTTACTTTTGCCATATTATGTTGAAGTTCAAGTTTAAAAGGCTTTTGTTTTAGTCGTACATTGCCTTAAATGTTTATGTTTATTTATGAAAGCATCCACAATATTGTTATCCTTACTAAGAATCTGAGCTCACCCCTTTCAATGTTTTAATATTTTCCAGGATGTGAAGAAGTATTGTATGAATGAACTGCAGGGATAGTCAGAAGAGGATATGAGTGTGGACTATGGAGACTTTGTTATTATAGTTTTTCACTTTATGGTGTAATGTAACATTTATGAAAGTATCTAGTGTTTCCAAGGCTACTAAACTAATCGGTCTTTCGAGACTTGATCTTTTGTGATCATGACAATGTTACGAAGTAATGCACCGACTCTGGGTAGCTGGGGTCGGGGCGTTATAGTTGGTATCAGAGGAATTTTAGTACTAACCTTGGAAGCTAGATTTAGATAAACTTTGATTAGAGTACATATCCCAAAGATAGAGTTTGAGGATTAGTATAGAATAACTTCCTATAATTTTGGTATTATAGAGATTTTGTGAGTTTTCCAAGCAATACATCCCTATCTGGATACGAGCAGGTAGAGGTGGCTCTGGCACAGATGTACCTAGGGGTAAAACCCAAAAACACCGCTTTGAGCTAGACTCGAACAGGAACTGGTGCACGACAACGGGACTTTCTATACTCTTGGTTACGACACTCCTGGGGGATATGCTTAGGATAATTCTCATTTTCTTTACAAACCACTATTAAGGGTTATGAGTATATACTTCCTCAAAGAAAACATTTTTATGATTATGGATTATATCCATAAACCATTCAATTTACATTAAGTATTTTACAATTTTGGAATTATTCATTGCAATTCATAAACTAACCTAGTTTATGCCATTGTATAGAAATGGTGCCCAATGGAAGGAATGTGAACTCCAACAATACGTATGATCCAAAGCGTAAGAGGGATCATATCTTTCACGGTATTAAGCCAACATTTAGAAGGGAAATAATCTCCCATGTGTTCTAAACATATGAATAAATAGTATCATGTGTTAATAAGATAAGTAAAGAATTCTCTGAGTCTTATGGATTTGAAGGGAAGAAAGAGAAGAAAAGGATGGAAGAGAGAATGATGGAAAAGGGACGTCGGAAAAGAAGAATTTTCCAATATGTGATAACTGTGGGAAGAATCACCTTGGAACTTTCCTGAAGGGAATGGGAGTTTGTTATAAGTGTGGAGAAAAAGGACACCAAGTGCGTGAATGCAAGGGTAAGAAAAAGGTTTCGAATATACAATGCTTCATTTGAAAGGAGTGGGGACACTACGCAAACCAATGTCCAAATCATCAGAGTATGCCTCAAATGATGTTATTGGATAATAATCATGTTATGATACTACCACAGATGAGGAGGAATGATTAGAGTTCTTATGTTTTTATTAAATAATTTTTTCATTTGAGTGTTGTATCAATGATGTACTGGTTATAATAATTATGGAGTATATAAGGATTGTACTGCAGTACTATTTCATCAAGGACTTGAGATTGTGTGGAACCAAGAAAAGTGACTCCACAGTAGGTTAATTTTTTGGAAAATATATGGTTGAGAGAAAGATAAACCATAATATGGTTCTGATACCAAGATAGTGATTTTGGAATAAGACATGATTGATTTGGATACATTATATTGGATATTCTTAACTTCCTTGAAATTGATTGATTATTTGTATACATTTTTGGATAGAAGGAGTATATCTAGTATTATATAAGGAATAAGGGATCATGGTAATTCAGGATATTGCAGTGTTTTAAAAGAATACATGATGAAGGTGTTCACATGTTGTTACACGGAAAAAAGGGGATCTTCATTATGTTTACCTTCCTCATAAAATTTGGACTGTGAGTTGGATAGAAGTATTTTGGATAACTATAAAGGTTGGAATGGATTAAGTTGATCTTTGGATAGTATTGTTTAAGGTTAAAACATTTTTGAAGATTATTTTTGGAATATTATAATACTATACTACAGGACTTTATGACCTACCACTAGCATACAGGAAGTCCCTGGTTATTACAAAACAGTTTTTGTAATCTAAATGGTATGTGTTAATATTTTGAACCTTGTATGGTTAGGATAAATATATTATTTTTGAGTTCTATTATCTTTTTGAGTGAAAGATGAGTTTGTGGTAGAAATTAGTTGAAGGTTGAAACTCTACTTGTCAAGAATAAATATATATATATACCTATATCTTATTCTATGAATAAATTAATTCTTAAACTTTATTAAAGGGATATTAAAATAAAAAAATGTGTTATCCTAATACCTTATGTCTTGTTGAACTGATGATATTTTAAATCAACATAGATTGAAGGATTTGAGGCCCTCAATTTGACACTTGTTTGTGATTGATGACCTCAATCACTCCCTACAAATATTTAAGTTTTTCCTCCAATTATATGTCTCTAATTGCCACCAATGTTCTCCTAATCGAGATCATAATTGGGTGGTAACTTTTTCATTTCCCTTTCCCTCTTATTAAGGCTAAATCTTATTAACCTTATTTCCGATGTGGGTTTTCTACAAAGGTATTTTCTATTTTCAAACTTTTATTTTCAAAGAAATATTTCAAATTGAGAGGACACAATTTATTGAAGGAGGGTAGAATGTAACACCCCGATCTTCCACGATACGCTTCTCTTTCAATAATGAAATAACTTGCATTGTACGCAAGTTCGAGAATCTAATAGACCGCGACTAATCAAAATAGCCCTTATGAATAGTAATACCCACTTTTTGAAATTATATATATTTTATATTTCAAAATGGACTTCATTTTTGGATTCGGAATGTCGAAATTATCCTATGTTGATTTTTTTGTAATTTTCTGAGAACTTCTAAATTTTTATGAATAGTGAAAAATACTTAAAACAACTTTTTAAATAAAAATAATTTATAGTGATAAATTATAATATTGAGTGGTTTTAAAGTATAATTAGAATATATTTTTACCATTTTATCCAATGGTGTTCATTAGAATTAATTTCACTTTGAAATTGGACATAAAAAATTGTCAATCTTTTGATATATATTATTTCTTAAAACACGCTATTTGTTGTGACAACGGGAATTAATTATAAAATTAATTAATTCAACATATATTTTTGTAATTTTGTAAAATAGACAGCATTTTTGAATTTGGAATATCAATTATAGCTTAGGGTAAAATTTTGGCACTATTATGAAAACTTCAATTTTTGATGAATAGTGAAACCACTAAGTGGTAGTTAAATAACTGATTTTTTCATTTAAATGAAATATTACAACTTCTGTGATTTGATTTTTAAAAATCCTACGTACATGGTTGTCATTAGTAAGCAAAATGTGGTTCAATGGTATTAAAATAATTTTTCGTGAATAGTAACTTTTAAGTTTAATTAATCGCGATTAAAGGTAATTAGTGAAATTTAATGTAAAATTGATATTATAAAAATATGAAATGACCTTGACACTTGTCCTACCACTATTGGATGTGTCATGGCCGACCAAGACAATCCATGGGTCAACTTGGGGACCCCATGGAGCCACTTTTCTAGGAAAATGACATAAATAACTTTTATTTAAAGTTAAAATAAAAATGTCAAAAACATAAGTTGTTTTACTAAAACAATTTTTAAATGGGGTTATAAAAGTCATATTTTTGACTATAAATATTCATTAGAAAGATAAAAATATTTCATAAATCATGATAATTTTTTTATAATTTTTAGACATTAAATAAATTAAATTAGTTATGACACCATGATGATGCAGCGATTACCTCATTAATTAATGATTTTAATAAAATGGAAGGATAATGTAAAATCTAAGAATTACACTTGTTCAAAGCCTATTGGATGAGTATATTTAGAACCCTTATAACCTTAGACTCGAATTAAATAAGTTTGGGACCTTTAGAATCCGAAAAGCATTGTATAATAAAGTAACATTTCATTACTTTCCAAGAGTGCCCCTCCTCTCCACTTATAAAAGGCCCCCAACTCTACCACCTTACTCACACTTTCAAATCCTTTTGGCTTGGACAAACTCTACCCAAATACTCTCCCAACTTTCCTCCCTTACTACTAGAAGCCTCACTTTGGTCAGAATGCTTCCCAAGGAAGCCTTTGGTTCAAATCAAAAGAGTTACCTGATTTTAAGGTAATGTTTTCGCTTATGTTATTTTGTTTTATTTTGCTTATCCAACCCCCTAAAATCTTTTTATTCATTTATTTTGTAACAACACCAGGATCCTAAATATACTAGGATGTTTTTATAAGATGTATTCGAGCTAGACTTACACAAACCTACATCTAATGGTTAAAGAACATACTATTTCTGTGGATGGCGAATTTCTGCCTCACGAAACGATGATTGTTCAACACTCATATAACACCTTCAAAGGTGACAATTAAGATGTAACTATATTTATACATGATATATAATATGTTTATTTTTTACTTAAGGTTATGTATTTTTCATTTATGGAATACCTTTATTGTTTCCATTATGGGTAAACGCGATATTTTCATTTTAGGAAGTGCGGACTACCGCCCCCTCAAAGTGATATGAATCGTTAATACCATATGTGGGATGTATAAAGGATAGAGTAAATGATATTATATATGATATTATACTGGAATTATAATATAACTTTATATCATTATGATTTCATTAAATATGAAATAGAAATGAAAGTAGCGTTCATGCGTACGTACGACTTACCGTCTCCATGAACGGTGCATTTCATTTCTTACCTCTAAACGTTATGGAATATTATAAATGCATGTATATAATGGATATATATGAGATATATGATATATATATCATGAATATAATTCTGGATATAATGGATATATCACCACATGAACAACTTGTAATTATAAGAATTTTATTTTTGACTCAAGTACCAAAGATCGACAAAACGACGGTTATTAACTTAAATAATTAAATAATGTTCATAAGATGGTAATAAGTGATATAAAAGGAATAAAAAACTTGAAAAATGTTCTTAATAAATTATAAATTAACTCTATTTTATTATTCAGGAGGTTAAAGAACGGTCGAGTCAAGACAGGATGCAAGGTAAGGGAACTTCTTAACCCAATTACCATTCTTTGGGTTAATCTCCTACTTTCAAATTACGTCATGATATTATTATGTCCTATCTTGTATTTGTACTTTATTTATGTGTACTTATAGTTAATACACATAATAGATCTACTTTATTTAACAAAAATGATCTTTGTAAGGGTCTTCATCTCAATTTCCTTTCATTGAGGCATATTTTGTTTTCTACACAACTTTCTTTTATACGGTGTATAAACCCCTTTGACTTTGACTTTTATTCAAAAAGGAATATTTTTTTTACAAAGCATTTTACTAAACGACAAAAGGAATGTTTTTGTCTTACGTATGCGGCGACAATAACTTCTCCGCCGCTGTGACCATTATTTGTGTTTCAGCTTCCTCTACAAGCCATAACTTCTTAAATGAAAAATAAATTCAAAGTTTTAACTTTATTTTATTTTGGTATTGAAAATGGTTTTGATAATGTTTTTATTATATCAATGTGTTGTATTGATATCTTGTGATTGAAATGTGGAAATTTTATGTTTTCTTTATGCATGTTTTATGTGATACAATTATGTTATGGTTTATGATATGTTTAAACCTGTTCATATGAGGAATGCATTGGACTTAATAAGTGACGGGTGGAGCCCGCTATAGCTCCTTGATGCATCGGCAGGTCTCATGAGACAAACTAGTGTCTTGGCACAAGGCCTTGATAAAATCTTATTTTTAGTCTTGGCACGAGGCCTTGACAAAACCTTATTTTTAGTCTTGGCACGAGGCCTTGGCTACGTGGTTATGATAGTCTGGAATTATGAATTACATCATTATGAAAGTGGTTATTGATATTGAATGTGATTATTAGACCAGTAGAATATCCATGTGAATAAGTAAATGGCATTATCTCATTTTACTTTTTCCATATTATGTTGAAGTTAAAGTTTAAAAGGCTTTTGTTTTAGTCGTACATTGCCTTAAATGTTTATGTTTATTTATGAAAGCTTCCTCAATATTGTTATCCTTACTGAGCATCTGAGCTCACCCCTTTCAATGTTTTAATATTTTCCAGGATGTGAAGAAGTATTGTATGAATGACCTGCAGGGATAGTCAGAAGAGGATATGAGTGTGGACTATGGAGACTTTGTTATTATAGTTTTTCACTTTATGATGTAATGTAACATTTATGAAAGTATCTAGTGTTTCCAAGTCTACTAAAATAATCGGTCTTTCGAGACATGATCTTTTGTGATCATGCCAATGTTACGAAGTAATGCACCGACTCTGGGTAGCTGGGGTCGGGGCGTTACAAAAATAGATGGGCTAATCCTGGGAATATTAGCCAATGTCCATCCTATTTCCTTTTCACACTCTCTTAAAGGTTGATCAGTTCTGATTCATATTATGGAGAGAGGTTATTGGAAATAATGACGGGAAATTAGTCAATACCCTCAAGATATACATATTTTAAATTAGAAGGAAGTTGTTTAAGTTCTAACACTGGCGATTTCTGGATTGAGGGAGGGGATTTAGGGGGAGTGAGGTCCATTAAACTGTCTATCTGCTCATGATTATTCTACAAGGATAAAGAATCTATTGAAATGAGATTTGTAGAATCATCGACGGTCATGGATTCCTTTTAATGAACACACTCATCAATCAAATCACAAAATTTACACTTTTCTAGAACCCACACAACACTCAAAACATAAATCACCCAAGGGTGAAGAAGAGGAAAATGAATTCGATTATGGGTTGAGGAGAGAAATGTGTGTGTGTGTGTGCATCATTTGAGATCACTTCAATCGAATAGATAGGAAGAGTGGAGTGCTCTTCAATGGGGTTTTTCATAGCCTCAAGGATGTTAAAATTACCTTTTCTCCACCTAAATCCATGGACAGCGTACCATTATGAACATTGATGACCGTCCTTGCTATTTTGAGGAATAAACTCCCAAGTATGAGAGGGGAATGTCCTTGGGTTCAAGTATCTTCCATTTGAAGAATGTAGAAATCAGAGGGGAAGATGAGATTCTTCACTCTGACAAGGACATCCTCAATCACTCCTATTGGACGCATTGTACTCCGATTAGCAAGTTGCACAACAATGCATGTTGTTTTAAGATCTCCAACCTGTATAGAAGTGTACACGGAGTGAGGCATTACATTAATGGAAGAACCTAAATCTAACATAGAATTTGAAAATAATGTCTCCCCTATGGTACATGGTATTGTGAATGTTCCTGAATCCTTGCATTTGGTTGGAATTTATGGTTGGATCAAAGTTGAGACATTCCTTCCCAAGTTAAATCTATCATTCCCTTTCAGTCTCCTTCTATGGGTGTAAAGATATTTGGGAAATTTGTCATAACGGGGAAATTTCTTGACTGCATTCAGTAAAAGAATATTAACTTGAACTTTTTTAGATGTATCCATTATTTCAATATCAATATCATTATCATAATTTTTCTTAGATTTAGAGAGTCTTTGGGGAAAAGGAAGAGGAATGGATTGTTCATTTGAATCATCAATGATAATTTTATTAATCTTTTTATTTTTTTCTTCATTAAGATCTTTTATGGGTGGAGAAAGAGTGTTTTCATGAGGGGGACATACCTATTGCGTAGAATCAGTAGAAGGAGAAACTTATTTACCACTAAGAAGTGTAACTGAACATACAATACCTTTGCCCTTAGGATTGGTAATGGGTTGGGATGGTAGTTGTCCAGAACCTTTCATCTTAATCTCATTGATGGTGTTCGCCAATTGTCCCACTTGAGTTCATAGGTCTTGAATTTCCGATTTTGTGGTCTGTTGGAACTGGAGGTTCTGGGTTGCCATTTGTTTCACCATGTCCTCGAGGCTTGGTTCAGATTTGGGAGGAGGAGGAGATTGTTTTTAGAAGTTGAAGGATAAGAAGTTTTCATACATTGGCCTTATTGATACCAATTATTTTTGGGGTAGTTTGAGTTTCCTCCTTGTCGGTACTGGGGTTGTGCTTGCCACCCGGGGTTTGGATTTGGCCTGAATGGTTCTTTCTTGAAGGGAGGTGCTTTTTGGAATGGACACCCTAGGAACATGATTGCACAAGATTGAGGTGAATCTTGATGTTGTGGGCACTAGTCAGAAAAATTAGTATTTTTAGAAGAAATACCACAATGTGACGGAACTAGAAGAGATTGTGTGATACCTTGTGCTTAAGATAATTGCCTTAGAAGGGTATGCATCTCATCAAGATTGTTATCTACCTTTTTGTTCTAGAGATAAATGACTTGCCTCATGAACTCCCCAGGATGGTGCTATAACTCGTGTACCAAATTGTTGTGCATTTTGTGCCATTTGGCTATTAAGTCTCGAGTAGTGGAACAAGTTTTATCAACTATGGAACCATGAACTGTAGCATAAATCATTCCATGATCCATGAGGATAAGTCCCTCATAGATGTATTGGATTAATAATTGTTCACTAATTTGGTGGTGGGGTATCTTGAGCAAAGTCTTTTTAATCTCTCCCAGTATTCATGAAGGGTCTCTCCATGTGATTGCCTAATTCCACATATTTCTTTCCTAATTGATGCAGTTCGGGAGGCAGGAAAAAACTTCTCTAAAAAGAGTCTTTTAAAGAAATTCCGGCCCCCAATTGGGGTAGGAAAATAGTATATCCAATCTTTTGATACACCATCAAGGGAGAAATAGAAGGTCCTAAACTTAATTAGGTCCTCAAATACATTTTGGGGTTTCATAGTGGAGCACACTATATGAAACTCCTTAAGGTGTTTATGGGGGTCCTCACCGTGAAGAAAAAGGAATTTAAGAAAAAGGTGGATGAGGCCTGATCTTAGCTGAAAGTTGGCTTCTTCCTTGGGATATTGGATGTACGTAGATTGGTACTCCACATACGGGGTGGTCAATTCTTTTAAGGTTCGATTATTTGGAGCCATGTTTTCTTGGGATTGATTGGGTTCAATTTTTGATTGGTTTATGGACACTTGAGTTTCCAAAATGGGTTCCTCATTATTACTTGATTTACCTTATATATATGCCTTTATTTGTGAATGGAGTTATTTTTCAATTTCAGGGTCAAATTCAAGTAGTGTTTCTTTACCAGATATTGTCATGCAATAATGATGTCCAGTTTGATTGATTGTCTGTTTGTTGTTTTTTTGATTTTTTAATATTTTTTACGAAATATGAATGAAATAAAAATACATAATATATTAAAGTAGAAAAGAAAATAAAATTTTATACTACAAAATTATAGAGAAATATGGAGAAGAAGAAGAAAAATAGAGAGAGGGGAAGAGCGCACAAAACAACCAAAAATAGAAACAGAAAAACCAAAACAAAAACAATATAATGGGGGTGGGGTATTAAAAGGGGTAATAATTAAGAAGTAAAATAATTAAATAAAATGAAATAAATAAAAAAATGATATTGGGTCCCTGGAAGCGGTGCCCAAATTTGATCGCGTTGTTGAGCGTATCAAATTAGATGTTTATTTTTAACTAGAATTTATGCAGTATAACAACAACCCTAGGTCGTCTCTCGATGGGGAATTAGATATTTAATTTAAAAATAGGGGTTTGATTATTAAAGTAGAAGGGGAATGAGGTTTTTTAAATTTTTTGGTTTTGATGATTTAATATGAAAATAGAAAATGAAAGCGATAAAAAAATAGAAATTAACAAAATTAATTAAGCGTGATCAACCCAGGGTACTCTCATGATGTTCATCCTTCATAGATTCATGATATAGGGTTATTATCATTAAATACTTTGTTTATAACACCTAAAACCATAATTTTACTAAGTTTACACTAGGATACCTACTAGAGTTTAGTCAAAAATATACAATGATTCACCGGACACTGCCAATGATTGGGTGATTTGTGTTCGACTTCATAACCAAAACTCACTAAGACAACACATTAATAACTCGATGTGATGTCATATTTTGTCTATTATTTATTTTTGATACCATTACATAAATTTACATGGCCTTGACAGTGCTTATATGAGTTCAATTGACCAATATGAACCACAAAAACACCGCAATTGAATGAGGGAAGAAAAAGGGATGAATGGTGTGTGAAATATCACATGAAAGGGTACCCACAAACATGATCATTTGAGTTTGAGTATAACATAATAGTATATAAATCAATAAAATTAAAATAGAGGATGACTAAAAACAACATACAACCTGTAATTAAAAATATCATTCAAAATAATAAAAACATGAATCTCGGGATTACATCACGTCCCACCCCGTGTGATCACCTGGGGTTTAGAAACCCATTGGAGAGGAGGAAGAAAAATATTTTTAAGTAGCACTTCCCATTGTATCTAGAACTTCAAATATTAGTGGAAGGACTCCTTTGGGACTCCAAAATGGCAGCACCTTTCCTCTGGTTCGAACTCTCTAATGGGGTGCCCAAGGTTCCAATTTATTGGCAAAGTGGGAAGTGGTTTTGGGTACCCTAATTTCACTAATCCTCTTGGTCCATGGTTTTGGCCAGTCAGAAAGTATTAAATCACTTTGTAAAAAACTAAATAGTTGTTTTTAGACACCTATTAAACCTCCATGTGAAATTTTACAGCCATATATGGAATATAATAATAGATATGTCCAAAATACAGAGGCAAAGGTTTGACCCCATGTAGATCCAATTTATTGAACAAATCAATTGTATGGGCCTCTTAATGAACGAATTGGGCTTCATTTACTTCAGATTAAATGAATATAATTAAATTTAGGACCATAACACAAAGTTTTAGACCATTTCAATGAACTATTTAGTATTAGAATGTGTTTTAGTCCACTGGTGTGCTTCAATCATGTGTAGATTGGCCCATTCTTCTTAGACTCCATCATAGGTCCTCTAAATCACCTCCACCTACAATATATTTATCAAAACAAGCAACATTTCCATTTTTAATAGTGTTAAACACAAAATAATTGAATAAAAAATGTAGTGAAATTTTTTATGATAATTGTAATTCTCAATACAAAACCAGTTTAATACATTGGTATAAGAGTGAAATAAAACAGTGAATCGTGGTATAATCAGATATTCTTAAGATAATTCTAATTTTTTTTACAAATCATTATGAAGGATTTAAATAGACGATGATAATGAATAAACTAGGTTAAATCTAAGGTTTCTTAGAATAAAAATAAGGTGTATCAAAGGAATAAGAAAATGTTTTATTTGTGGAAAATAAGGGAATAAAGTAATGAATTTCCTTGAAAAAATTAAGAGTATAATAGAAGGAAATAAATTTTATCATAGGGATCCATTTATAGTTTGTTGTCTTAAATTTGGGAAACCTAGGAATTATTTGAGTCAGTTCCATCTTCTAAATGTTAAACATTAGACCAATAAAGGACCTATATTGAAAAAAATTATTGAAGTATTTATCTGTTTGGATTCAAAAATTAAATTTTAAATTATTTTTATCAAGGTATAGAAATCACGAAACATATAAGGATTGTGTTAAATTATAGAACCATATATGTATTCATTAACATAATAATTATGGATACCATTATGGGTTTATGAGTTTAAGGTTTTTTATCATAAGTTGAATGTCTTAAACACCCTTTTTAGGTTTTATGTGATGGGAGTCTACCAAGATTAAGGACATTTTGGAAACTTTTATGGCAAGTATGTGTTTTAGTGGAAAATATATGTGATGGGTGTCTATCGTGATTAAGGATATTTTGGAAAATTTTAAATGTATTAATATATTTTAGGGTTAATATGATCATTATTGACATTGTAATAATAGTCAAATAGGATTATTATACTTTTTGGAAGAAAAAATGTGGTATTGAAAACCTTAGTAAAAAGGTAATTTAATAATTATTTTTATTTCAAAGATTTCTATCATATTTTTTGAGACCATTACAGAAATTATATTAATATATTTATAGAAAAATGAAAACCCACATGTGAGGTTACAACTCATCATTTTTTGACAAGGTTGCGGGGCTTGAGCCTATGACTGAAGTACGATAAAGGTCTAACACGTACCACTGGACTATGTGATGTCCAGATTAATATTTCATTGTTTTTATTTAAAAAATTTGAAAAATAAATATTAATGATGAACCAGTGGTGTTACTTTTTTGGTTTAGAGATCAATGTATTATATTGGATAACTTGTGCTAACCATATTGGGTTTGGAAAGTAGTTAGAGGAAAATTGAAAGACTTTTCACTCTTTTATGGATATTATGATATGTTAAAAGTGAATTTTAGTGATTCAGGAATAAAAAATTCTTTTTTTAATACTCATTTCTAACAGTAAGGTATTAACTAGAAATTTATCAAAGAACAACCAAAGGATGAAATTTTTCTTATAGAAATGTATCAAGTAAGTATATTTATTTATATTCTGAGACAATAAAAGAATTTTTCAACTTTAGGGAAATGATATTGAAATAAAAATATTATCCTATTACGTTCGTATCCAGTAAATCAGAAGGTATTTTAAATCATCATTGACTTATGATTTTTATACCCTTATCTCTCCATTTATCACTCAATTTCTTATGATAAATTAAGTCAATCAATCTCTATAATTATTTACAATTTTCTTCCATTTCCATATATTCACATGTCACCAATGTTCTCCAAATTAGAAACCTATTTATGTGTTCCATATGACCTTATTACTTACCTTTCTCTCTTAATAAGAGGATGTTTTATTAACTCTTTTTACGATGTGTGGTTTCAATTAAATAATTTTAAAATATCAAACCCTCGATTACTAAGATCTAGTTTAAATTAAAAGGATGTAATTTATTTAAGGTGGAAAAATTGTAACACCCAAAAATTATAAAATAATAACATTTTATTCGATAGAATATTCAACTCACAACACCAATCTTAAATAACCCATAAAATATATTTCTTTAAATTTAATATCTTTGATATCTAGTGGAACACACACCCTTGAGTATAAATGAAACATAATATAGTTTACCGTTATAACCTAAACATTAAACTAGTGAGTATTAATAGTACTAAATAGATTATAAACATTACGGTTAACTATTTATTAGAAATAAATTAAGTATCATTTAAAAGAAAAAAGAAATGTGTTTTGAAAAACTATTTTTTCTTTAAAAGACATAATAGTTGTGTTTTGTGCACATAATATAAAATGAATGTTTGAAACTTATAGAAAATTTATTTGATAAAATGTAATTATTTTCTGAAATAATAATATAAAAATTATATTAGGGTGATTTTTTGTATTTTTTTTTGAAAATTTTAATTTTGGATGAATAGTAGAAAATACTAAATTTTAATTGAAAACTGCCTTTTTCTTTAAATAATTTATAATATTAAAATATATTTTGAATTGATTTTAAAGTAAAATTAGTTCAATTTTATGTAAATTAATCAAATTTATTTCATTTTATATATTTTTTATTTTTTATTTTTTATATAAAAACATTATAAACTTTTGTACATTTTCTCTTTAAAAACACTCTTTCTTTTCTCATATGTGGGATTGATTTTAAATTAAAAATTTCCAATTTTGTGAATTTAATTTGAAAAAAATTATTCCATATTTTTAATCCTAATAATTTATAATGTCTAATAATTTTAACATAGTTTTTGAACCAAATGAATAGTGAGAATATAAACAATTATTTATTGTAGTTAAGGTAAAAATGGATTTACCTGGGGTTAAACTAAAAATATAAGGGTTAAATTGTTCTAAAAACTTGTCTAAAATATATTAGCTAGCCATATTTAGAACTTATAAATTCTAGTATTGATAATGGAACCTTATTGGGGTCTTGTTACAAGAAACAAAACATGAGTGAAATTCATTCTTTTAAAACATTTCAAGTGTTCCACTCACATAACTTATTAAATGTTACCCCCATCATATCTTATTTATAGATTCAAACCTCATTATCTCAAATAAAACCTTAAAAAATAAATTAAAAAATTCCTTGTTATGACCCTAAAATCATTATTTTGGGTAGAAATCCAACCCAGGAAGGCTTTTGGTGCAATTCTAAGGAGTTTACCCAAAAAATAGGAAAAATTCTTCAATGAGCATTTTTATTTTATTTATTCTTCAACCTACTTAAATTATTATTAAAAAATTATGATACAATAAAATATTTTTATTATATTTATTGAGATGTTTTTATATCAAGTTAATGACCTACAACCATATCTAATTACATCAAATGATTTTCAAAATCATCATTCATGTGTATGGAAAACTACCACCTCATGAACAAATGTCAATCATTTTTCCATTACCACCTCTCAAGGTTGGGTATGATGATAGATATAAAGTATATATATTATATTTATAAAATAATTATACTTATGGATTAATTATATCATATATATCTCTTTACTTTCATTTTTTAGAGGATACAATATCGTCGCTCGTGTGTACGGTGAACTACCGCCTCACGAAGCATTGTGATTCGTCTTTCACTAACGATTTTCATAGAAAGTGATAAGGATAAATTTAATGAATATATATGAAATAAATGAAATAATTATTATATTAATGAAATATTTATCATTATGTAAAGATAATATATTATTTAATTTCTTATCTTTTCACTCACTTAAGGATGATAACATCATTCGTGTACGTGTGGATTGTCGCCTTCACAAAGAAATGTGACCCTCTTTTCATCACCAAACCGGATGGATGAAATAGATAATTATATTTGAAGAATTAATATTTTATTTATGATATTATTATAATTATGTAAAGATAAAATATTACTTACCTTATTTCCATAATGATCATTGAAAAATGAAAATGTTTACTCATGCGTACGTATAACCTACTGTCTCCATGATCATAACATACGTAATTTCTAAAAACCATATTTTAGGATTGGTATTAAAAGGTTAATTGATATATAAATATGATAATTAATTTATTATTATTATTATGGATATTACAGAAATTTATAATATGTGTAAGAATAATATCTTTCATAATAAAATATGCATGAGAAAACATGGCAATTAACACCCAAAACAATGAATGATAATTATTGAATGGGTGATAATATGTTATAAAAGGATAATATATGATATTATAAATATAGATATGTTTTTTAAAAGTTAATAAATTGATTAAAACACCATAAATTTGGTTGAAGAGTGTTCAACCAAGAGGAAGAGTGAGGTAAGGGACTTCATCTCAATTTCCATTCAATGAGGCATATTGTAACCTTATGCACCTAATTTCGTTTATATAGTGTACATAATTACCATTTTACGTGTAATATGATGATTAATAAATATTTCATGGTATATTAATTTTCAATTTTAATTATTTCATCTAAGGGTACTTGAGTTAAAAGTTACCAAGTGGTAAAAAATTTCATAACTCAATTTCTTTTCATTGGATTATATTACTTATTTTTCGTATTTGATATTATAAGATTATGTGTGTAATGGATTTTTATTATATTAAGTTTTATATTATCATTTTTTGTGTATTTATAGTGGATAAACATCATATATTCATTGATTAATTATCCCTTCAACATTATAATCACTATAAAAGTTTATTTCATAATCTCATTCTATTCAAAGATTTTTTATTCATGAATTTCAATTGAAGGGAATTATTTGATATTTTTATAAAGAAAACAATTTAATTTTGTTCTAATTTTGTTATTCATGATATTTTTAGTAATACTACCACTTTCCCACTCATTGGTACATAAAATATCTAATATATTTTTTAAATAAAATCTAACATCATTTATCTCTTTGGTCTGAAATCTATTTTCTTACAAAATAATGTTTTCAAAAAATGTTTTCAAAAATGTTTTTAAAATTTTAAAATTGATTTATTAAATGAATTTATATCCATTTTATTGTTTTTAAAAGGGTTTTCAAAGGAATCTTCTTTTAATTTTCAGAACATGCCACTTTTTAAACCTTTTTACAATGTTAAAAAGAATGTTTTTTAAATCATACAACATGTATAGAAATACCTGATGACATGACTATAATTTATTTGAAGATTCATTTAAAATATTACAAGGTTATTTTTATAATATTCAAGTTATTATTAGTTTTTAAAAGTGATTTTCAAAGAAAAGGGTTTTCAAAATGTTTTATGTTTAAAAAAGTGATTTTCAAAATTAAAAGCATATTTTCCACAAGAATGTTTTTAAAGATTATTTTATGGATTTTATTTTCATAAATGAAGAAAACCTTTCATTATTAATATAATGGGTGTATGATTTATTAATACCATCCTTATTATTTCTTAGGATGGTTTATGATCATTTGGACAAGTAAAGTATTGACATTCACTTTCTTGATTCATTTTTTAGTCATTAAATTTCAATTTAAATATTAAATTTCAATGATCATTATAAATTAAATTTCCCCTAAATATAAATATTATTTATAATTGATATTCTTATTTCTTAAACCATATATCATTTATATATATATTTTATTTTACTTTGAATTTTATTTGATTAAGTGGGGAAATATTGATAATCCTTATTGTTTTATCAATAAAAATATTTAATAGTAAAGTATGTTGTTCATGAATTAAATATATTATTAAATATATGAGGAATTGCTTTGACATGAATATATGGGTGGGGCCTAGTTAATGATATCCCATCAATGCATCTGGAGTCTCACAAGGAGAATCAATAAGCTATCATGGAATCATTTGATCAAACCATATGAGTTTTTACCCCATAGTTTTAAACTATCTTGTAAAAAGAATTAATGGTAGAGGTATTATGTGCTTAAGAAATAAATTCTAATAATTAAGCATTTCATTCATTAAAAATTTAGTTATTATTATCCATGAGATTTTCACAATGATATTATCTCTGGATGCATTTCATTATCCTTTATTTAAATGGAATTTGTTTTTAGTTATTTACCTTTCCACATTGATTATGCCTTACACAGTTATGATTGTCATGTTATTGATTAAATGTAATGTTTTTTCATCTATTTACCATTATATATTGATTATTTTCTATGGTATTTTCATAGTGATATTATCTATGGATTCAATTCATTCTCAGTTTATTGTTTACATGGAATGTGTGTTTAGTTATTTACCTTTCCATGATGATTAGGCTTATTGATTCATGATTTCTTACACTGTACATAACACTTACTGAGAATTTGTGCTCACCCTTATTTTTTCCCTTTCCCCCAAAACTCATGAAGTTTACTATTAATGATATGCAAGGATATTGTAGAGGTAAATAATGATATTCTTGAAAAGAAATTATATTGTAATTTGTGATTTTCCAAATGTAATTCATAACTCAAATATGAATCTAGTTTACCCAGACTGCTAAAATATTCAGTCCTTCTGGATGTGATTCCTTGTATATTATGAAAATGTAATAAGGAAAACACCATCTTTGGGATATTTGGGTTAGGATTGATAAAACTAAGTTGATGCTGAGCACGTTAGAGGTTCAACCAATGATGTTTCCTGAGGTTGTGAAAGAGTACACTGATGTGTTTCTTGAGGAGGTTATAGTGTTACCCCCTTAGTAGGAGATTGTTTTTGGAATATAGATATATTTGGGTACTTCTATGATCTTTATGTCTTCATATAGGATGGTTCCTCTTGAGTTATAGGGGATGTAGATTCATATTGATGATCTCTTATATTCGGGTTTTGTTTGGATGAGAATGTATCCTAATGGTGATCTGGTTATTTTAAAAAAAGAAGTTTGATGGTAGTATAAGTTTGTGTATTGATTACAATTTCATGAATTAGGTGAAAATAATGAATCACTATCCTCTTTCAGGGATTTATGATTTATTCAATCAGCTAAAATGTTCTAGTTGGTTCATGAAAATCGATATGTGATCAGGATATCATCATATGTGAGTAAAGGATGAGTATATATCGAAGAATAGTTTTCGGTTTTTTATAGGAATTAAGGGTTAATTTTAATTCCATTGTGTGTGATGAAAAATCAATATCTGTTGTTGGGGTTTATTAATGTAGTGATCTGAGAGTTTTTCACCAGTTCATGGTGGTTATCATTGACGACATCCATGTGTACTCCATATACGAGGAAGTGAACACATATAATATATGGATAGTTTTGGGAGTTATTCATCATTAGAAGAAATTAATGAAGCTATATAACTGTTATTTTTAGGCTCATGAAGTTCATTTACAGGGTCATGTTGTGTACCTATGTAGTGTAGTCATGGATCTTTTGAAGATTGAGGTGGTAGTTTCTTGAGCATCCTCCAAGAATAATGAAGAGGTATAGAGTTACCTAGATATTTTAAGATGTTATAGGAGGTTCATACATAACTAATCTTGGATTGAGAATCCTTTTTAAAACATGAATAGAGAGGATCATACAATATTTTGGATTAAGTAGTTCTATGCTTCTTTTGAGTACCTGAAGGAGAAGTTGGTCAGCACCCTAGTTCTTCATTTTCTATAAGAGAGTTCAATTTGAGGTTTTTTTGATGCTTCATTTCATGGATTGGGTAGTTTCCTGATACAAAAAATGGAATATGTATCTTATGAGGATCCTTAGTTAAGTCTCTATAAACATAACTATTCCACCCATGATCCAAATTTGGCGACTATTCTGTCTTCCATGAAGTTGTGATGACACTACCTCATCATATTTTTTTTTGGTTTTCACCAATCAAAAGAACCTAATGTATGTATTCTCCCAGTACGATCAAAACATGTGACAATGATTAGGGATCACATTATTATAGGATTATGACTTCAATATTTACTATACCCTAATAATGGTTAATGTTATAGCTGATACACTATACAGGAAATCACATGGTTATGTCACATTTAAATAAAGAGATTCTTAGAGAGTGATGGAAGATCTCTCCATAATGCATCTTGATATGGTATTGGTTGTTGGAAGAGGATTCCTATTTTATATGATAGTGCAATCACCTTTATTGTAGTATGTGGAGGAGTCTGAGATAGTGGATTCTAAGGTGGAGGTATGGAGAGATAAAATTATCTATGGTGATTCCCCTAATGGTTGGTATAAATATGATCAAAACCATGGGTTATTATAGGTGATGATTTTTTTCCTTTGGTGATGAACAGGTGGTTATACATTAGTTCCAAAACTCACCCTTAGTAGTACATCTATACGTGGAAAAAATATAATATGCTTTGAGAGGTCAATTTTTCTGGTTTGGGTTAAAGTGTTTAATTGTTTTGTTTGGGTCCAGATGTTTAGTCTACCAGAAGGTGAAAGATAAACACCGTGTTCCTGGGGTTTTTTCCTACTGTTGTATATTACTCAATTGATATGGTAGGACATATCAATGGATTTCATATATATTTTTCCTTGATCTTAGAGAGTATTTGATGATATACAGGAAATAATGGAACATTTGACAAAATTTTCTCAAATCATAGTTATTAAGTAGTCGAGCTTAGTGGAGGTTTTGTTGAGAAAGTATCTAGAGGAGGTGGTGATGATCCATGAAGTCCTGAGGATGATCATATCAATTAATGATACTCATTTTATCTCCATGGTGTGTATAGGTCTCTATAATTCTTTTTGGATCTATGTTTTTCCTTAACACTACTTTTTATCCAGAGATGGATGACTTAATAAAGCAGATCATCCAGACCCTTGAAGACATGATGTGTGATTGTGTTCAATATTTTGGAGGTTTTGGGATAATCCACTTACCTTTGGTCATGTTTTCATACAAAAATAGTTTCCACTCTATTGTCAGTATGGTGTAGTTTGAATCCTTATATGGTCAACTATTTCTTTCTATGTTTCGGCTGCACTGGGGTCATAGAGTCAACAATTATCAAGGAGGAACTAGTGAAAAGCATCATATAGATGGTTTTGGTGATTCATGAGGGGTTGAAGGTAGCATAAGATCATCATAAATCCTATTTCAACCATTAGAGGATACCTATAAAGTTATATGTAGGAGATCATGTATACTTTATGGTGAATCCACATCATGGGAAGTGAAGATTTGATAATGGGAGTAATCATTCTCCCTAGTTTGTTGGGTCTTTCAAGGTGTTGACTCATGTTGGATCCTTTGGGTATCTGAAACAACATCCCCCAAAGAAAATCTAGACTCATGATGTATTTAATATGTTTAACTTCATCACTATCTTCACAAATAAATATCATTTAATCAATTGGGAAAATATCAATATTGATAATAATTCTACCTTTGAGGAGTGTCCTGTAGAGATCCAAGAGCACCAAGAGAAGTTGTTTCATGAGTCTGTTGTTCCCTCGGTTCATTTCCTTTAGTGGTATGATGTCTTATAGAAGAGAACCTATAGCATCCCACCTTTTTATCATATAAACATTCATTACATTTTACAAAACTGAGGATCTTTAAGGTTTAGTGTCTTTGAAACCAGGAACTTAAAACATGAAAACATAAAACATTATTCTTAAACACATGAAAGGCTCCTCCTCATGTTCATCCTAGGTTCATTAGTGCATCTCATAACCTGGGGACATACATCAAAAGAAAGGGTGAGCAAAAGGCCCAGTAAGGGAAACAAGAGAAACATTTTACATGTGAACTTGAGATACTTCAATAAGGTCATGAAAAGAACTTTCAGGCATGAGAAAGAATTCATGAGGCATATCATAATAAAAATAACATTTTTCATAACTTGAATATGTGGCTACAAAATTTAATATTTACAATCATTTGGTTTCACCAAGGTCCATCCCCAAGGTTTCATTAAAAATTACAAAGGTTATTCACCAAGGTATCAGTCTAAAAAGTCATCTCTAGAGATTAAGTCTTTACCCAATGCATTGAAGAGCTATCTGGGTGCACCCTTGAAATGTCTTTATTATCATGTGAGCCACATATATCATCATCAATAATTTCATAAAAAAACCCATATAGCATAAAATAAATGGGTTTCATTTCATAATCATAACGTTTTAAAACTTCTTTAAAGACATGATCTTTATGTCACTTTAAACCCACGGAAAAGGGAAAGTGGTTTCATGTATGTAAATCCAAGAATTTAAAATAGAACATTTTGATACATATGTGAATACCCCTTTAGAAGAAAGAGCTTTGAGTATTAACTTAATAAAATAAATGAACTTTAGAAAAAGAGGGAGATATTTTGAAACTGAAATTCTGTAGCATAAAGGCTATGTTACGTGGTTTTAGAGAACATTGAAAAGAGAGGGGACATGGGTCAAACACTCATAAATGATCCATAAAAAAGTAGGGGGATAGAATATAAAATATTTTAGAACATGTTAATGAAATTTAAAATATATACCATATGAAATTAAGAACATGAAAGGAAGACAAAAATAAGATTTCTCTTATGAGAATTCGGCAGCCTAACGGCGTCACTTAAAACTTCCAAAAATGGATTAACGAGATAAAATAGGGTCTCTAATCATATGAACATAAATGATCAGTATGATAGATATAGAGATCATACCCCAACATAATAAAAAGGAACTTGAAAGACTTGACATGAAAGTAGATCTTGAAAACGAGAAGGGTGAAAGAACCCCTTAGAAATTCAGCAGCCTAACGACGTCACTTAAACTTCAAAAAAAAATGAACTGATGAGATCAAATAGGGTCTCCAATCATATGAACATAAATTATCAGTATGATAGATATAGAGATCATACCCCAACATAATAAAAAGGAACTTGAAAGACTTGACATGAAAGTAGATCTTGAAAACGAGAAGGGTGAAAGAACCCCTTAGAAATTCGGCAGCCTAACGACGTCACTTAAACTTCAAATAAAATGAATTGATGAGATCAAATAGAGTCTCTCATCATATGAACATAAATTATCAGTATTATAGACATAGATATCATACCAAAACATAATAAAAAGGAACTTGAAAGACTTGACATGAAAGTAGATCTTGAAAATGAGAAGGGTGAAAGAACCCCTTAGAAATTCGGCAGCCTAACGACGTCACTTAAACTTAAAAAAAATGAATTGATGAGATCAAATAGAGTCTCTCATCATATGAAAATAAATTATCAGTATGATAGACACAGAGATAATACCCCAACATAATAAAAAGGAACTTGAAAGAATTGACATGAAAATAGATCTTGAAAACGATAAGGGTGAAAGAATCCCTTAAAAATTCAGCAGCCTAACGGCGCCACTTAAACTTAAACAAAAATGAATTGATGAGATAAAATAGGGTCTCTCATTATATAAACATAAAAGATCAGTGTTATAGATTTAGAGATCATACCACAACATAATAAAAAGTAACTTTCAAGACTTGACATGGAATTAGAACTTTGAAAAAGGAGAAAGGTGAAAGAACCACTTAAAAATTCGGCAGCCTAACGACGCCACTTAAAACTTCAAAATACTAAATTGAAGAGATAAAATGGGGTGTCTCATCATATGATCATAAAAGATCAGTATGATAAATTTATAGATCATACCCCAACATAATAAAAAGAAACTTGAAATACTTTACATGAAAATAGATCTTGAAAAATGAGAAGGGAAAAAGAATCCGTTACAAAAATTTCAGCAGCCTAACGATGCCACTTAAAACATCATAAAACGAAATAATGAGAGTAAGAGGGGATCTATCATTATATGAACATGAAGAGGTAAGTAATAGGATTATAAAAGAACATAATTTAACATAAGAACATGGAGCAATAGATAAATTACATAAAAGAGATTTCTTGAAAAGAAAGAGAGAGGTCAGATCCCTTACCTTAAAACGCAACTCTTAAAAATCAAAGGTTGGGACCTTGAGGGATTGGGGGAACCTTGGGAGGAATACTTGGGAGGTAAGGATACCAGAACTTCGTTGGGGGAGAGTTGGGAGTGAAAAATAAAGGCAGAAAGGTGGGTATTTATAGGGAAAGTGATGGGACAAGGCAATAATGGCCAAGGGACACCTCACAAGTGCTTTTCTCAAAACCATGTGCTCTCCCATGGAATTTACCATGGAGTTAGGCCACATGGGTCCCCTAATACAATAATTCATCACCTTTGTCATGCCAACCCTTAAAATATCTCATGAAATCATCCTGACATAGTTATGATGTCATTAAACATACCGAAACCCTAAAACTGCATTTTTACTATTCACTGAAAAAATCATCTTTCTCAGAAAAATCCCAAAATTTCACCTTAAACAAATATCGATGCTCTAATTACATTTATGAACTCCATTTTACAAAAATAATTTTCTAAATATTTTTAATTTAATTTTTAAATAAAAACACTATTCATCGAGAATTCATTTTTTTCAGAAAAATCCTCAAAAATTACCATAACATAATATAGATGCTCTGAGTTCAAAAATAAAGTCCATTTTATAAAAATAATATTCTAATTATTTGTAATTAAATTTTTAATTAAAAAACACTATTCACCTGAGAAAACTAATACTTGACTTAATAATTTATGAAACCGTTATTTACCCATTTTATTGAATCTCATTACTTAATCAAGGTGTCTAAATTATATTAATACTTTCTTTATGTGAGATTACTAATCCATTTGGAAACATTACTAATCCTAATCATAAAATCACTATTCATAATTTACTATTCATGAAAAATTAAGTTGACCTTATTAGACTCGAAATTTTATACTGAACATAACTGTAGAAGACCATTTTTTGAAAATCATTACACATTTTTATTTATTTAAGGTTTATATAAACATTTTTAAAATATCCTATATCTAAAATTTATCAAAAATATGCATACTATATTTATCCGGACATTTGAAAATTCATAAACTTCATCATAAGAAGAAATCAAAATTTTTATTTAAAAAAAATGGTTACACAAGGAAGTTACGGTCTCCTTGCATAGCCCCTTATCACACCAGCATATGACCTAAGTGTAAGGTGTGCTAAGGTGAGAGAATCTGAGGGACGCTCGGCCAACATCGCATGAGTAGTAATTTCTATCAGTTTGAACTTCTCGCAAAGGCGATTCTATTCTATCCTCACACGATGAAGTTCGGCTTGGGCTTGGTCCAGTGCAAAGCCCAATGGTGCTACCTCCTTCCCAAGTTCTGTTAGATGGGCTTCGATCGGTCCAAGACTACTGGGTGAGGCCATCAAATCTTCTTTCTATATTAATTAACCAAGATTACTTGTATTTAGAGACAATAATCATAACGTTTAGTTCCCAGTGGTCATATTGACCAATGGTCATATAACAGTCAAAACCCAACAGTCTCATTTTAATTATACTCATGTTATCAAATGAAATAGATTTATTGAGTATCAAAAATAAAATAACACACAAAATTAGGAAACAAGATTTATTCAAAATTTCTGGTCGTTACAATCTTCCCACCTTAAGAAATTATGTCCTCACAATTTTTTTAAAATTGGGTTTTGAAATTTCATTGAAAGGCCCACATCGGAAAAGGATTTAGAAAAACTATTACTTTAAAAGAAATAATGGGAAGTACAAAGGTCACCCGAGTTAACCCATACGAGGATTCCATGGAGGAAAACATGGATATGGAAGAAAAAAACAAAGGGTCAAGTTATGGGGGAGATTTATAGAAAACATGATTAGGAGAAAGGTAACCATAAGAAAATCCCAAACTTATGATGTGTGTAAACGGTCTTTGATTACGTAGTAGGAAACGTAAACCAACAACATTTTTTTTATGTTCCTTTTCATAATTTTGAGGAATTCATTTACTACATAGAACAAAAACATAAGAAAATATACCTACATTTAAGTAGAGTTTCATCCTTTAACAAGTCTCTACCAAAACTAATCTTTTCTCCAAATGATGAGAATTCAAAAACACTTGGTCTCATTAAAACACAAGAATAATATTCTAGAGAATTACGTATTCCACAAAAGAAAAACTATCTATCTTTAAACATTACTCCCAAAAATAGAAAGGGTAAGATAAAACAACTCTTCAAAAAGAAGGAATCCCATAGGAATGGAAACTACTTTTAAATCTTCAAAGTTCCATGGTACTACCCAAAGTTCATCATAGACCATTCCATAAATAACGGTCCTTAAAATTCCTCAAAATAAACCAAACTAAGATTGAAACCCAAATACAAGGAGGACTTGATAACATAGTCTTCCAAAATAAACTTCATTGTTCATCTCCAAACAACATCAACCACTCCTAACTTCTTATAACAAAAGTAGCTAACCTAAAAATATTTTACCCATGATAGGTTAATCATTCCCATAAGTAACCTAAATTTCTATAATTCCACCTCAAATTCATCGATTCTTCAAAATATAAGTCAACCTTACTCCCCAATGAAAATACCGTAGTAATATATTTACCTCGATCATATAGGGTCCCCAAAATAGTGAACGTCTTCCAAAATAATAATCATCTTTCAATACCCTAATCATCTCTGTCATATTAATACGACAATCGTCACATTTCCTATCACATTGGTTGTTGGGACATGTTATTCCATTTCTCACCATTAACTAAGAAGAGAAAGTATAATTAGGGGCTTAAATACTTAGCCAATAATCATGAAAAGGAACATAAAGAATATAAGGATAACTTGTAGAAGAAAAGTATACCCTAACTGGTGATCCCCTATGTTCCCATCTAGGTTATCCATGATAATATATTCTTATGTGAATCTTTATTTTATTTTATCTTTGTTTCTTTAACAATGGTTCATACTAAGCTTATGAATTTACCAAAGAATATCCCCCGAGAGTGTCGTAACCAAGAGTGCAGCAAAGACCGTTGCTGTGTACCAGTTCCTGTTTGAGTCTAGATCAAAGCGGTGTTTTCGGGTTTTACCCCTATGTACATCTGTGCCAGAGCCACCTCTACTTGCTCGTATACAGACAAGGATGTATTTGCTTGGCAACCCATTACTCAATACTCACCAAAATACCAGGAAGATTCCCTATATATAAACTTTTCTATGGGATTCTTCCTAAAGTTTTCATATCCTAATTTCCACAAATAACTAAACCATCCTTCGATACCAACTATAGCATCCCGCCTTTTTATCACAAAAACTTTCATTACATTTTACAAAACCGAGGATCTTTAAAGTTTAGTGTCTTGGAAACCAGGAACTTAAAACATGAAAACATAAAACATTCTTCTTAAACACTTGAAATGATTCTCCTCATGTTCATCCTAGGTTCATTACTGCATCTCATAACCTGGGGACATACATCAAAATAAAGGGTGAGCAAAAGGCCCAGTTAGGGAAACAAGAGAAACATTTTACATGTGAACTTGAGATACTTCAATAAGGTCATGAAAAGAACTTTAAGGCATGAGAAAGAAATTATGAGGCATATCATAATAAAAGTAACATTTTTCATAACATGAAGATGTGGCTACAAAATTTAATATTTACAATCATTTCATTTCACCAAGGTCCATCCCCATGGTGTCATTAAAAATTACCAAGGTTATTCACCAAGGTATCAGTCTAAAAAGTCATCTCTAGAGATTAAGTATTTACCCAATGCATTGGAGCGCTATCTGGGCGCACCCTTGAAATGTCTTTATTATCATGTGAGACACATATATCATCATCAATAATTTCATAAACAACCCATATAGAATAAAATAAACGGGTTTTATTTCATGATCATAACGTTTTAAAACTGCTTTAAAGACATGATCTTTATGTCACTTTAAACCCACGGAAAAGGGAAAGAGGTTTCATGTATGTAAATCGAAGAATTTAAAATAGAACATTTTGATACATATGTGAATACCCCTTTAAAAGAAAGAGCTTTGAGTATTCACTTGATAAAATAAACGAACTTTAGAAAAAGAGGGAGATATTTTGAAACAGAAATTCTGTAGCATAATGGCTATGTTACGAGGTTTTACAAAACATTGAAAAGAGAGGGGACATGGGTCAAACATTCATAAAAGATCCATAAAACATTAGGGGGATAGAATATAAAATATTTGAGAACATGGTAATTAAATTTGAAAGATATACCATATGAAATGAAGAACATGAAAGGAAGATAAAAATAAGATTTCTCTTATGAGAATTCGGCAGCCTAACGACGTCACTTAAAACTTCCAAAAATAGATTGACGAGAAAAAATAGGGTCTCTAATAATATGAACATAAATGATAAGTATGATAGATATAGAGATCATACCCAAAAATAATAAAAAGGAACTTGAAAGACTTGACATGAAAGTATATCTTGAAAACGAGAAGGGTGAAAGAACCCCTTAGAAATTCGGCAGCCTAACGACGTCACTTAAACTTCAACAAAAATGAATTGATGAGATAAAATAGGGTATCTCATCATATGAACATAAATGATCAGTATGATAGATATAGATATCATACCCCGACATAATAAAAAGGAACTTGAAAGACTTGACATGAAATTAGATCTTGAAAACGAGAAGGGTGAAAGAACCACTTAGAAATTCAGCAGCCTAACGCCGTCACTTAAACTTCAAATAAAATGAATTGATGAGATCAAATAGAGTCTCTAATCATATGAAAATAAATGATCAGTATGATAGACATATATATCATACCCCAACATAAAAAAAAAGAACTTTAAAGACTTGACATGAAAGTAGATCTTGAAAATGAGAAGGGTGAAAGAACCCCTTAGAAATTCGGCAGCCTAACGACGTTACTTAAACTTCAAAAAAAAAAATGAATTGATGATATAAAATAGGGTCTCTAATAATATGAACATAAATTATCAGTATGATAGACATATAGATCATACCCCAACATAATATAAAGGAACTTGAAAGACTTGACATGAAAATAGATCTTGAAAATGAGAAGGGTGAAAGAATCCCGTAAAATTCGGCAGCCTAACGGCGCCACTTAAACTTCAACAAAAATGAATTGATGAGATCAAATAGGGTCTCTCATTATATGAAAATAAAAGATCAGTATGATAGATTTAGAGATCATATCCTAACATAATTAAAAGGAACTTGCAAGACTTGACATGAAATTAGAACTTTGAAAAAGGAGAAAGGTGAAAGAACCACTTAAAAATTCAACAGCCTAACGACGCCACTTAAAACATCAAAATACTGAATTGAAGAGATCAAATGGGGTCTCTAATAATATGATCATAAAAGATCAGTTTGAGAAATTTATAGATCATACCCTAACATAATAAAAATTATCTTGAAATACTTTACATGAAAATAGATCTTGAAAAATGAGAAGGGAGAAAGAATCCGTTACAAAAATTTCGGTAGCCTAACAGCGCCACTTAAAACATCATAAAACGAAATAATGAGAGTAAGAGGGGATATCTCATTATATGAACATGAAGAGGGAAGTAATATAAGTATAAAAGAACATCCTTTAACATAAGAACATGGATCATAAAAGAAATTACATAAAATAGATTTCTTGAAAAGAAAGAGAGAGGTCAGATCCCTTACCTTAAAATGCAACTCTTAAAACTCAATGGTTGGGACCTTGAGGGCTTGGGGACACCTTGGGAGGACTCCTTGGGAGGTAAGGAGACCAGAACATCATTTGGGGAGAGTTGGGAGTGAAAAATAAAGGAGGAAAGGGTGGGTATTTATAGGGAAAGTGAGGGGACAAGGCATTAATGGCCAAGGGACACCTCACAAGTGCTTTTGTCAAAACCATGTGCTCTCCCATGGCATTTACCATGGATTTAGGCCACATGGGGCCCCCAATACAATAATTCATCACCTTTTTCCAGACAAACTTTAAAATATCTCATGAAATCATCCTGACACAGTTATGATGTCATTAAACATACCGAAACCCTAAAACTGCATTTTTACTATTCACTGAAAAAATCATCTTTCTCAGAAAAATACCAAATTTTCACCTTAACAAAATATCGATGCTCTAATTACATTTATGAACTCCATTTTACAAAAATAATTTTCTAAATATTTTTAATTTAATTTTTAAATAAAAACACTATTCATCGAGAATTCATTTTTTTCAGAAAAATCCCCAAAAATTACCATAACATAATATCGATGCTCTGAGTTCAAAAATAAAGTCCATTTTATAAAAATAATTTTCTAATTATTTTTAATTAAATTTTTAATTAAAAAACACTATTCACCTGAAAAAACTAATACTTGACTTAATAATTTATGAAACTGTTATTTACCCATTTTATTGAATCTCATTACTTAATCAAGGTGTCTAAATTATATTAAAACTTTCTTTAAGTGAGATTACTAATCCATTTGGACACATTACTAATCCTAATCATAAAATCACTATTCTTATTTTGCTATTCATCAAAAATTAAGTTGATCTTATTAGACTCTAAATTTCGTACTGAACATAACTGTAGAAGACCATTTTTTGAAAATCATTACACATTTTTATTTATTTAATGTTTACATAAACATTTTTAAAATATCCTATATCTAAAATTCATCAAAAATATGCATACTATATTTATCCGGACATTTGAAAATTCATAAACTTCATCATAAGAAGAAATAAAAATTTTTATTTAAAACAAATGGTTACACAAGGCAGTTACGGTCTCCTTGCATAGCCCCTTATCACACCAGCATAGGACCTAAGTGTAAGGTGTGCTAAGGTGAGAGAATCTGAGGGAGGCTCGGCCAACATCGCATGAGTAGTAATTTCTATCAGTTTGAACTTCTCGCAAAGTAGATTCAGTTCTATCTTCACACGATGAAGTTCGGCTTAGGATTGGTCTAGAGCAAATCCCAATGGTGCTACATCCTTCCCAAGTTCTGTTAGATGGGCTTCGATCGGTCCAAGACTACTGGGTGAGGCCATCAAATCTTCTTTCTATATTAATTAAGCATGATTACTTGTATTTAGAGACAACAATCAAAACATTTAGTTCCCAGTGGTCAAATTTACCAATGGTCATATAACAGTCAAAACCCAACGGTCTCATTTTAATTATACTCATGTTATCAAATGAAACAGTTTTGTTGAGTATCAAAAATAAAATAACACAAAAAATTAGGAAACAAGATTTATTCAAAATTTCTGGTTGTTACAGAACCTATGTGAGTCATGGATATGTGCTCAGTATTAATATTTATTTGACAATTAGTTATTCTTTTGTATAGATTCCTTGTTGATGTTTACCCCTATCTAGTTGATGAGATGGTTTTTTCTTCTTTGATGTGTCATTTATGGATTGGATCCTATTTTATTGGTATCTTCCTTGAGAGAGTGTTTTGGAGATAGTTTTTAGTATTTTTTGGGTTTTATCCTTGTTACACTAAGTATGGTGGTTGTGATCCTATAATAGTGATATTTTTGAGAGGTATCTCATGGGGTGGCAGTTTGAATAACCCATTTTCTTTTCTTCTCTTTAAGAATGGTTTCAATTATCAAGGATGTGAATTTTTTAAGAGGTATCAAATTTAAGGGTCCAAACCTTCTTGTAATTTCTTTGGTGTTATTTAGGATCATCAATGTCAAGAGGGAGTTTGGATGACTTTTATAGGGTAGGGAGGTATTTTGGATTTCAAGTGGTCACCATGACCTAATGGTGGTCATGGTAGATGGAATTTTGGGATGGAAATGGTTAAGACCTTGGAATTTTGGTCTGGAATTATGGTGTTTGGTTCACTAAAACTATAAACACAACTTCTAAAGTTATTTTTTAGGTATTTTTGTCCCTAGCGAGTTCCTATCTAAAATGGGAAATTTAAAATGCCTAGTGTGGGCATGACCAAGGGAATAAAGTGATGGGTAAATGATGACTATGGTCCATGAATATAAAAGAATCACTATGACCATGGTCTTGGGAATGGTGAGGTAAAAATAACCTAGGTGTGGGAAACATGCCTTGGTGTAAGATGTTTTAGGATGGCATGATCAAGAACACTGCATCCATGGAAAATCCATGGTAAAATACAGGGTGGTAGTTAAACTTATTTTGAAATGGCTGAAATAATTACCATTCTTAATTGGTCTTGATAACTTCAAAGGGGGGAAACACATGAGATGTTATGTGGGTTTTAAATTAATTTCTAATTCATTATTTTTCCCTATTAATCACTCTCCACACCTTCCTTTCAGATTTCCTTTTAATTTTAGATGATCCATCACACTTAGGGTACGGTTGGATCAATCTCTCATGTTGAGGATCCATTTATATAATTTTCTCTTGGAAGTTTTGGTTCTATATCCCTTGAAAACAATTGATCATATCCTTGAGGATTATCACTCAAATCCAAGATAATCGAGTAACATTTGTCATGGTACCCTTCCATTATCCTTATCTATTTTTTGTTCTTTTATCATGGGTGATCACTGCGAAAATCCCCTCTATTTTGGGTTGAGTTATAAGATTGGGTTTTTGGTGTCTTATAGATGTTATGTTCCAAAAACCCTTCTTTCATCTAGGTGGTGTTACTTATAGTGGTGGTTAATCCTTGATTTTATATTCTTTATTAGAGAATTTTGAATGTCTAAATAGAGGTAGGAGATTCGTTTCTTCTCTTATTTTATATTTAATCATAAAGTTATCAAGATTTTTGTCTTTGGGTAATAGTGTAATTATCCTTAATGAAGATTAAACCATATTAAATAATTGTTTTTGGCTTTGGTCTAATGATAACATGAGTTTCAACCATGATAACGGTTCACCACTTGTTTTACTAGATAGTGTTCGGTTTATGTTTCTTCTGTGGTTTAACATGTTTGATGAGTTTAATTAGATAAATTACATAAATCTAGTAATTCTTAGTGGATCAAATAATAGATATGAAATTTTAATTTAATCTTTTATTCCTTATAGATTGATGAAACTAGAAGTTATATTTGGAAGCATGTTTAAATATCTCATAGCCAATGATAGATGATGTCTTAGGATTCATGTGGTTATAACTAGTAATAAATGAATCTATTAATTAAATATGGCAATGTATTAATTGTTTGACAAATATAATTTTTTGGGTCCAAGAAAGTCTATTTTCTTGTGAATCCTGGATTCCTTGGTTTTAGGTCCTAGATGTTCTACTAACTATTTTTGTTTTCATGCTACCTTGTGTGGTAACTATGGATGTGAACCTTATGATGCAATGTGATGTGAGCTTGGGATGGATGATGATTTTGTGAGATATTAGAAGGGAGGACCAGGGGTGTAGCATTAATTCGTGCCTATGATGGAGGGATTCATGATAATATGTATGTTGGTGTCCGGATTGGCACTGGGATCATTATAATGCATTAAATATGGTCTTGAATATTTTTTGTACTAAAATTGGGATGATTTCTTATTTATGAATCTACTTAAAGGTTGGACTGTCGTGTTTTTCATATATTCCTTTCTCAATTGATTAGAGTAGTCGGTTGTGTTTGGTGTATGTATATTTCTTTATGGTAGATTAGGATAATTCATAGAGTACTTAAAACTATAGAATTATAATGAATATTGAAAAATTTAACACAAGGGGTTAGTGCTTGAATAGAATTATAAATGATGATAACTATTTAGTAACCATAGAATCATTTCGATTGTGCCTGTAGGGAATGTACTAGGGTTATTAATTAATGTAAAATGAAAATTGAATAACATTAATTAATAGACAATAAATTAATTAATAAAATTATGAAATGTTTAACAGAAGGAATTAAATAAAATCCTTATTGTAATTCTTGTTTTCTTATTGTATATCTACACCTTAGTAGTGGTAGTTGGGTGTCCGAGTGACAACAACTTTAATTGAGGTTAATACTCAGTAGTTTCCCATAGTGTGGTTTGTGAGGTATATTTCTACTCCATATATTATTCAATTTCATACTCTACCCCACCCATGTTGGTAGGGTGACTGACACCCAATGTACCCTTCTTCAGTGTTTTCCCCAACATCTCGGTTAGTGAGGAATGGATGGTTGAATACCCACTCTTTCCCCACTGTCTTCTCTGGGTAGTATTATGTATTGGTATGCATCATGTTTAACTTCTACACACACACACAAACAAACAAACACACACACACAGTTATATATATATGGGTCGAGGGTAATAATAGATTATGGTTATTTCACACACATTTATCTCTAAATATAGCATCCTACGGATTATTATAGGTATTTTTTGTATGGACTATGATGACTTGATGTATAATATTTTATGCACGAGCTATAATGGCTCCCAAAAACTACTTTTTTACTATACAGAGATGTGGATGTTAATGAATAGATGATGTGATACACATGGCGAATGGTATGATGTGATGCATGAGGGGAATGGTATGTTACAGTTAGCTAGGTTTGTTCAGGTTATATTTATAGAGGGATGGATTGGGATGTGAAACATTTGGATAGAGTTGAAAAGTAGTATGGAAGAGGTTGGAAGGTACCTTTATTTGATATTATGTTGGTTATTATATTATTATATGTATGTGATACTTGGTGTGAGATCCATTGAATGGCCATTGACTTAGTATACCTATTTATGTGACTAGTTAACTTCACTTTTAGTTTACTCAGATTTAATATGCTTTCTTTATATTTTATGTAGCACCCCTAGTTTCAAGTAAGTAACCCTTTATAAATTATTTCTAAGTATATAAAGTGTTTAGGTGATGTTTGGGAGGGTTTTAAAGAAGTTTTAAATATTTTAATGGATTTTATAAGAGTGCATGATTGATACAAGGTTTTTGGAAACTGTAAAACACCTAGAGGAAACCGTGTACAATGAGACATGGGCTAAGTGAAAGGCGCATGGGTAGGTACATTTTTTTTCCAAACTATGTGACCACCTAGAAGAAACCTTGAAAAGAGGGACTATGATATTTTTCAAGATTGGTGTATAGTTTGTCTAACCAACACGACCAACTGTGAGAGGTCCCCCTTGAGACAGAAGATGGCACACAATTAGTGCACTGTTTTTCTAACTGTGTGACTAACCTAGCACAATTAATGAACAAGATCCATAAATTGTGGATCTAGATTGGGATTAAGAATTAACCCCTCGTTTCCCCCCCCCCAAATGTCTATAACTCAATATTTGATCCTCCTAAAGGAATTATAGGCTTCTCCCATTGATCTGAAGGTGATATTAAAGCTTTTATTGGAGTGTTGAAGCTAGATTATCACAAGAAGTCTTAGTTTGTGGTAGTTTTTCTTGGTTTTCCTTTTATCTACTTCCCTATTTCTCTCAATTTTTTAGATATATATTTGATGTGGATATATATAAGCATTTTAATTCAAAATATTATTATATTTTTATTTTTTATGCTAGGGGTAGAGATATAATGTGGGTTTTTAGAGATTCAACATGGTTTTGTGACATTTTCATGCCATCATTTATTGTCATAATAAATTCCCTTGGTGGGTGGCTTCAATATCTACTCCTCTATTTAGAACATGAAGGCTTAGTTTCAGAATGATTTTTTTCATTGAAATTATTTGTGAATTTTATGTGAATTTTTTATTGGAAACCCTCATTGGTGGCAGTTTATAGAATTGTGGAAATTGGTCATTTTTTTGGAAAGTGAAATTGGAAACTTGATTTTAAAATGATGATTTTAAAATTATTTTTTGGTTTTTTTGCCTAGAAATGTTTTTAAATAAAAGGTTTGTTTTTTTGAAATGTTTAATTTGAAAGGTTTTCAACAAAATGATGGTTTTATTGAAATGGTTTGTTGGAAAGGTTTTCCATAAAATAATGGTTTTATTGAAATGGTTGAAATGGTTTTTTTGGCATTGATTTCCGGAATAATAGTTATGTGTGTTCATGTGAATTTGAGATGGATAATGGTAATAGGTCTCCCCCATCATTAGTGGTATGGATAAGGATCAATAAATTCCCCCAAAAAGTGATTCATTAAGTGATAACTTAGTTAAAGGAAGACTCACCACTCACAAGTATAGGGAGGTCCAAGTTTTAATGCATGGTTAGATGTGTGGATATGTGGAATGGAATGGTATGAAAAAATGGAACTTGTAAAATGGTTTTAAGTAATTGTTTGGTAGCTTGCCTTAGAAATTGGTTAGTTTTTGGGAAACCAGTTTTAGTATGGAAAACTATTTTGGTATTTAATTTCTTGGATTTGTTTTGAACTGTTCAATTGTTTTATATAAATTGTCTTATATAAATGTTACAACTTGTTCTATCATGGTGTCATGAGTAGGTAATTCATTTGGGTAAAGTATGTTGAGTTTTATTACTCACCCCTTATTTGAATCAATGATGCTTTTGCAAATGTTATTTATCAGGACATAAGAAAAGGTGAAGTATCACACTTTGGTGCTTAGTGATACTTGGGATATTGGTGGAGTTGGAGCATAGAACATGTTGGAGATTTGGGGTTATGTGGTTATCCTTGAGTTTTTTTGGTTTTGTAGTCTTCTATTGTGTACTTGGATGTTTTTTGGTCTTCTTCTGTGGTATTCTTTGTAGTTGGTTTCGATATAAATGTACTACTAGAGATGACTTGAATTGATATGATGCATCATGTAGTGGTTCATTCGGTAATTCCAGGTTTGGTTGGTTGTTATATTTTCAAAGGGAAAATAACACCCCATTGTAAATGAATCCCTTTGAATTTATTTCCAACCATGGAACCTTGGAATGTCTCTTATGGACAAATAACATACTCTTGTATTCTCAAGAAAATGAGTAGGGGTGTGATGTTACAAGTGTTATCTGCTTTTTCGATCCTTGACTAACAAGTGGTCAGTAGTTCTGTCAGCGTCTGAGTTGAAATTTATTCTGGTTTCACCTTGGGTTTGGGATAGTAGAAAGGAGTAGGAATGTCAGGACTTGAAATCTATAGAATAAAAATACGTAGATAGCCTTTTTATGCTGACATTCAGGTTATGAGGGAGTTGGGTACATAAGTGTTTTAGAGACACTTATAGGAATTGGAATCTCAGTATCATGGGCTTAACCAATGAATAAATCCTAGAAATTACTTCCCACTAGGATTTCATATCTCAATTTGAGTAATGATTTATGATTTGGTGAAAAGGTATTGATTTTTGAAAAAAATTGATTTTTTTCAAATGTGAGATTTTGAAAAGAGAATGGTTGTGGTTTTCTTAAAGTGGTTTTATTTTCGAAGGTATTGTGATTTTTTTTAAAAAATGGACGAATTTGGAAAGTGTTGAATTCTAGAAATCCATGTTTTGATAGATGATGTGGTAAAATTTGAAATTGCTAAGCCTTCAGTTTCTAGAGATCGAGACTTATATTGTTTGTTATTAGTTTAGAAAATTTCACCTCATAGGAATTATAGGAACCAAACAAAAGAAGCTACTGAAAATGTGGTTCCACCTAAGCCACAGGTGAACCAATAATGAGTTCAAATTATTGTACAAGAATTTTAGCCTATGGACAGAGGGAACTTGAGGGATGATCCAGGGAAAGTGGATCATTTAGTCTAATTCCATAAGAAGAATCCAACCAAGTTTTGGGGTGATTTGGAACTAGAGAAGGAAGAGGTGTGGATTAATAGGATGAATTATATCTTTGATTTCCTTATCCCACCAGTTGAGAATAAAGTCAATTTAATGATGTATATGCTGAAATATCTTGCACGCAAGTGGTGGGATTTAGCTATTCCAGCTAAATTAGACCAAGGCCTTGCATGGGAGGATTTTTAAGAATTGATTAATAGAAAATTATATCCACACACATTCATAATTCAAATAATGATTGACTTATTTAGATGGAAGGATAAAAATATTTATTTCACGGTGTACATGGATAAATACATTATTTTAGTTCATTTTTCACTAAAAATTGTTTCTAGTTCATACTTCAAGAAACAAATCTTTGAATTAGGGATAAAATAGTTGATTTTATCGAAGATTGTCATGATTTTTATACTGGATTATATAGAGATGGTCAATAGAGATACAATGATAAAAAGGTACATATCAAGATATACGAGAGGAGGAAGCATGTTGATACACTTGGGAAATGGTGGGAACTCTAATGATGGGAGTAAGCGGAAGAGGGAAACCTATTTCCAAGGATGGAGTATGTCTCAGAATTAAATGGTTAGATCAGTAAACCTTCCTCTAAAACCCAAGAGCCAGACTAGATGTTTTCAATGTGATTTGTTTTACCACTTGAAGTGATAATGTACAACACCAACTAGATAATTACATAATTGTAATCATATGGGGAATATTTTATATTATTATCACAATGCTCCGAGATCGGGTGTTTGGGAAACTTCTCATGTGTTACAGGCGTTGTTTTCTTCGATGGGAAGAGAGAGAAAAAATACATCTTGTTAGAAGAATAAAGATATCCATGGTGATTATAGGAATAACATGACTCATTAGAAAGGAAAATCTCAATAGGGAAACAAGGAGAAAAGTTTCACAAGAAATCAATTATATGGATCTAAGCAGTTTGTTGTGGATGATTAGTATGGACCATCATTGTTGAGAGGTACTATTCTTTTGAATTCTACCCTTACACAAGAAATTTTTGATACGGTTGCATACAATTCATTTATTTATTCTAATATTGTTGATTGGCTAAGTTTAAAAGTTGAGATGATGCCTTCTGTCTTAAAACATCAAAAAACTCTATGTCAAAGAGAATGTTGATCCTTTGTATGAAAAGAATGTTATTTAAATATTGATGGTTGCATACCATTCCTTTATTTATCCTCATGTTGTTTCTTATGGATTAAGGTAGTTAAGGTCACAAGAGAAGAACTACCCATCAAATGATTTTGTGTTAGATTCCATACTCCATTCCTTGTCGCGCCACCCCGCGACCTTCCGCGCCGCCCCACAACCTCGCGGACCTTGACGACCCTCCGTGGCCTCACGACCATCCGCAACATTCATGGCTCCCCGCGACCTCCATGACCCCCGTGGCCCCCGCGGACACACTGATTTGCCTAGGTCGGGCCAGGTTGACCCAAGCCGGGTCGGCCCAGGACGGGTCAAGCGGGTCGGTCCGATCGGGTCGAACTGGACCCGGACCCACTTCAACCCATTTGCGCTCTTTTGACCATAACTTTGGCACCAGGTGTCCATTTGAAAAACCTTCAACGACACTTTAAACCTTGGAGCGAGACGGTCCCTTTGGTATACCCCACTAGAGATTTGGATAAAGATGGGGAACGGTCGGGTTGGATCGAGCTTGAATCCAACCGGGCCCTCGAGGATAAAAGGCTAATAACTTAGAGACTGAGTGTCTGATTGACGCACCGTCTATTGTGTTGAGAACCATATGATGTGGCGGTCCTTTGAGATCATTTTTTTGGAACTTCCTGACAGTTTGAGTATCGACCTGTGGCTTGAGGAGAAGACTCTCTCGGAGAAGAGCAAGCTTAGTGCAGGAACCCTATAGGTGTCTGTGACTTGAAAAAGAGATCCTTCATGGTCTGTGATTGAGGGTCCCACATGGAACCATTCTAGGATTCCATGCAAGACTACCCTAGCGATCCTGTGTGGGTCAACACTTAGGGATCCTTCATTGGTATACTTCATAACATAGTAAGATGAATTAGTAGTTACATCTAATCATCTCTACTACTGTACTTAAGTTATATCTGGTGTGAGATGAGTTCATACCTGTGTGGTACATTCCTTCCTGGTAATACCTTGGTGATATTATTTTGTATGGCGTACTTGTGTGGTACTTTCCTTCATGGTTTTTCTTCCTTTGTGGAACGGTTGAGCTTGGGGATTTGGATTTGGACTCTGTGATTTCCCCATGATTGAGATGGGTTTAATTGATAATTAAGGTATATGTTTGGGAATATACATTAGTAGGGTTGTCAGTTTTTTTCATGCTTTGTGGTTTATCCTTTGTGGATTTTGTGAGACTTTGAGGATCTCAGGGTCCCTACTGAGTATCGTTTAACTCACCCCTGCATGGGCTATGCCCGCACATCATTGTGTTTGGTGCAAATGACGGACATCGCTGACTGAGGATGAGAGTACCAGGACTGCGAGTAGCTCAGAGGTGGAACTTAGGCAAGGCATACCACAGAGCGGACCGATCGAGAGCTGTACCTACCCTTCAGGTAGGATCCTTGGCGGGTGTTCACTGGAGTTGTTCTAGTTTACTTGTACTTTCAGTTTCTTGTACTTTCCAGTTGGGCTTGTATTTTGGCCCCTTTTACTTAATACACTCACTCTATTTACTATTCAGTTTACATGAGTTTGTATCTTGCTGTGTGCTTGGTTACATGTGCTTACAGGTTAAAAGGTCAATTCCTTCCCTGTTTTAGGGAATACGCATTCGGTGCTAGTCGCTAGCCCCTATCCTATGGAAGGCGGGCTTGGGGTAGTCACAGAACGGGCCATGTGGGACTGGTTCTGAAAAATTGATATTAGAGGAGTCGGTTCTATAGTAGAACATAGGAGTCTAATATTTTTTTAATAGAAATAGTGTTAAGTTTAGTGAGTGTGGTCATCAGTTTAGGGAATCTAGTGTTGGTGTGGCGGCTGATGTATCCATACACCAGGACCCTGACTTCTGATTTCTGACTCAGTGCACGAAACACTGATTGCGTGTGTTTTTGGAAGAATTTTCTTTATGATATCTTTGATTCAGCTCATCAGGTATAAATTATTGACTGTGGAACACCTATTTCTTTTTAGGATGCCTCCACACAGACAGCCAGCTAGGGTTCCAGATGTAGTATGCACTGATAGCCCACCGACAGGCGAGGCCTCGGTGCAGGGCCCTCTTCTAGTATATTCACCAGCGGAGGCACCAACAGTACCATTACCCGTTGAGCCACCGATTCCACTATCCCCAGTAGCAGAGGGTGCACACTTCTTGAGCGCATTGCATGAGTTCCAGTGCTAGAGGCCACCCAGGTTTAGGGGAGAGATGGACCCACAGGCGACCGAGGATTGGCTGGAGGCTGTGGTGAGTGTCTTTCGACTGGTAGGTACACCAGCCAATATCATGGTGATCCTTGCCACCAGCCTTCTATAGGTTGACGACCATAGTATTCAGGTTTAGTTGTGCGGGGATCCCGAGGCAAAGCCAGTCATGCCAGGAGCGGGCAGTGTTATGTATGCGGCAGGCAGGGTCACATGGCTCGGGACTGTCTGACCCGCCGTACGGATGATCAGCAGATGGTCGAAGGACCATCTAGGTAGAGACAAAGATTCGACTGAGGAGGTCCGCAGGGAGTAGGAAGACGTGGTAGAGGAGTTGGCTGTGTAGTTGTAAGTGGGAGATGATTCGAGATGTTACCACCACCACCACCATGTGGTCCATCCCGACCACAGGGAGCAAGAGGACAGGGATGAGCTCATCTCTAGGCAGCTAAGGCCTATGATCATGGTGCTCCAGAGATGATACAAGGTATGATCTGTGTCTACTCTACCTTATCTGCAGTACATATAGACACAGGTTCCAGTCATTCTTTTATTTCCACTACCCTCATTCAGAGCTTGGAGATTTCGACGGTGTAGTTAGCTCGATCCTTACGGCTAGAGGCTCTTATGGGAGCATATTAAAAAATTATGCCCTGGTGCTGACAGTGCAAGCTTACTCTGGGAGGCGAGAGCTTCGGCTGGGATCTCCTAGTAGTAGTGTCGAGGCCTTACGACGTCATCTTGGGTATGGACTGGTTATCTACAATCCATGCTCAGATTGACTGTATTAGGAACAATGTGTGGTGTGTCTGCATGGATGGGACCAGGTTTACCTTAACTGGTGATAAGGGAGCCTTCACAACATATGATGGACTTACCCGGAGGAGAGTTCAACCGATCACTCATCAGCTGGCTAGCCTTACCCTTGTAGCAGTTGATGTAGAGAGTCTGAGCTATCCTGTAGTGGTGGAATAGTACACCGATGTTTTCCATGATGATGTTCTGGGTCTACCTCCTTACAGATAGGTGGAATTTTACATTGAATTGTACCCCGAGATGACACAAATATCTACACCAGTGTATCAGATGGTTCCCATGGAGCTTCGTGAACTGCGTGTATAGTTAGAGGACTTGTAGAAGAATGGATTCATACGACCCATTGTTTCTCATTGGGCAGCCCTGATTTTGTTTTCCAAGAAGACGGATGGGAGCTTGAGGCTTTGTGTTGACTAACGGCACCGGAACCAGGTGACCGTGAAGAACAAGTACCCACTTTAAAGTATTGATGACCTATTTGATCAGCTGAAGGGAGCACGGTGGTTCTTGAAGATAGACCTCAGATCAGGCTATCATCAGCTCAGAGTGCGAGACAAGGATGTGAAGAAGATGACTTTCAGGTGTCAGTATGACCACTACGTGTTCTTGGTTATGCCATTCAGCGTAACCAACACTCCATCAGTGTTCATGGGACTCATGAAGAGGATATTTCATCCATACCTTGATAGATTTGTGGTGGTCTTCATTGATGAAATTATTATTTACTCAACTACTGAGGAGGAGCATGCCTATCATTTGCGAGTAGTAATATACACACTCTAAGAGAACCAACTTTATGGTAAGCTCTTGAAGTGCTAGTTCTGGATCTGAGAGGTTCAATTTCTGGGATATATCATATTGGAGGCTAGAGTTGTAGTGGATCCAGCAAAGATTGAGGTGGTACTTTCTTGGGAGCCACCCAGGAGTGTGACAGAGGTACGGATTTTCCTGAGTTTGTCCAGATACTACTAGATATTTGTGCCTTATTTATCAAGAGTTTCAGTACCTTTATCAGCATTGGAGAAGAAGGGGAAACCTTTAATTTGGTCGGAGAGATGCCAACAGTGTTTTCAAGAGCTAAGGTAGAGGCTGACTAGTGCCCCCATCTTGAGGCTACTAAAGGAGTGCGTAGGGTACTTAGTCTACTACAACGCATAAGGGACCAGACTCGGATGTGTCCTGATGCAGGAGAGAGTAGTTATCACTTATATTTCTTGAAAGCTGAGACCGCACGGGAAGAAATACGCTACCCATGACCTGGAGTTAGCAGTAGTGGTCTTCGCCTTGGAGATGTGGTGACACTATCTGATGGGAGAACGTTTTATAGTCTACTCAGATCACAAGAGTCTAAGGTATATCTTCTCTCAAAAGGACATAAACCTGAGACAATGACGTTGGCTTGAGTTACTCCAGTACTATGACTTTGAGATAGTCTATACTCCTGGGAAGGGGAACATTGTAGCTGATGCACTTAGCAGGAGATCTGATATACATATGCTAGGTGAGGTGACAGAGCAGCTGGAAGCTTTGTAGATATCCTTTGTGGATCGGAATAGAGCAACTTTTCTTCAGTATCTTATAGTCACTCCCCCACTTCTTTAGTGAGTCAGGGAGGTGAAGCGTGGGGACGCTGACTGTGAGGCTCGACATGCTCAGATATCCATAAGGCAGGCACTTGATGGATTTTCTGAAGGTGGGGAGCATGTCATTCTCTTCATAGGACATACCATGGTACCGGTGTCACTTCGAGAGGAAGTGATGAGGGATTTACAAACATCCCCTATAGCGGTACATCCAGGAGTGGCGAAGATGTACCATGATCTACGACGACAACACTGGTGGGGGGGGGGAGATAAAGAAAGAAGTTGCAGAGTTTGCCTCTCGGTGCCTCACTTGTCGACAAGTGAAGGCGGAGCATTAGGTACCAGCAGGCTTGGTTCAGCCTTTGGAGGTCCCAGAGTGGAAGTGGGATGGGATATCCATGGACTTCGTGACAGGCCTTCCACGTACATCCAGGGTTCATGACTCAATTTGGGTGATCATCGACCGACTCACCAAGTCAGACCACTTCCTACTGATTAGAGAGAAGGGATCAGTAGAGATCTTGGGATGCCTCTATGTGCAGAATATTGCGATTAAATGGATTACCCTTGACGATTGTCTCTGATCGTGATACATGTTTTACTTCTCGGACATGGAAGGGGTTGTAGGAGACTTTTAGGAACCAAATTCATTTGATCACCACCTTCTATCCTCAGATGGATGGCTAGACTGAGCAGACCATTCAGACCCTCAAGGACATGCTACGTGCTTACGTCCTTGACTTTGTTCATGGTTGGGAGGATCACTTACCTTTGGTGGAGTTTTCTTACAACAAAAGATATCACTCCACCATTGGGATGTCATCTTTTGAGGCATTGTACAGGCGACCTTGCAGATCAACTTTGTGCTGGACTGACCTATGGGATTCAGCACTCATGGGACTATAGATGGTTCGGGCTACCACAGAGAAGGTTAAGATCATCCAAGAGTGGATGAAGACTGCATAGAGAAGGCATAAGTTATATGACGATAGGAGAGGAAGACCTCTGGAGTTCAAGGATGGCAACCACGTCTTTCTACAGGTCTCACATTGTCAAGGTTTTTAAAGATTTGGTTAAGGCGACAAGTTATCTCTAAAGTTCATCAGACCTTTCCAGGTCATTAGCAGAGTTGGCGAGGTGGCTTACCGCTTAACTCTTCCACCTCAGTTGCACTGAGTGCACGACGTATTCCACGTATCCCAGCCGAGGGGATAGGTGCACTACCCTTCTCACGTCATCGACCACAGCGAGATGGACGTTGATAATGGGGAGACATTTTTAGAGGTTCCAGTTGAGATTGAGGATCGACAGGATTGGGTCCTTCATGGGAGGTCAATACCTCTGGTGCACGTTCACTGGTAGCAAGGAAAACTCTAAGAGAGAAAATGGGAGCGGGAGGCTTAGATGCGATCTTAGTACCCCCACTTGTTCCCTTAGTTTGAGTTGTAGCTTATGAGAACACAAATCCCTAAGGTGGGGAGAATTTAGAGACCCAGAAAAACCACGCAATTTTTTTTAATTAAATGGAAATTTTACGAGTCTGTGAAAATTGACGGCGTGTGATTCCGAGGTCCAGTGTGACCGAAATGAATTTCTGAACTTTTTTTCAGGTACGTTTAGTAAACATGCGAGCATGTTTTTTTAACTTTTGAACCGGTGATCAGAATTAAAATTTGAGGGCACCGTTGAACTCACAACACCGATATTCACTTAAGGGGACCTTCACCTCGACCACAGTAAGTCGAGGGTGAAAAATAGAATTTGGATTTTTTGTGGGAAATAGAAATAAAATAAAATAAACTTTTATTTTATTTTTATTTTTGTTGAAACCTCCCATGTGGATGTTTTAAAGGTGCAGACCCCTAAACTGAAACCTCCCACATGGGTTATGGTGATGGGGACCACCCGAGAGTAAAACCCCCTTGAACTCCCCTCTTAAATGTGTGGAAGCCTATTGAACTCTCTCTTTAATGAGGGAGGTGACCATTAGTATCCTCTAATTTAATTATGCTAACGCAACCCATTTAATTGTTCCACCTTACTTTAATCAATTAAGCCAACATCAATTGTGCCAAAAAATTAAATAGATAAAAATATTTTATTTGGTTGGATATTCTTTTGTTGGGGAATTTGGGGGAAGTATTGGCAGAGGGAAATTGGGGGAAGAACTTATGGAAGATCTTCTACAGTGAAGAACTCTTCTCCTTCGACGAATCTTTCTCCAAACTCCGTCGAAGGACCTCTAATGACGAACGAACTGATGATCGATGAAACACCGGCATCACTAACTTCGTCTTTTCTTCTCCTCACCAACGTCGTTGAAGGAGACTTGTTTCGGGATTGAAAAATGCCAATTTGTCTCAACTGCGGACAATCATCAACCAAACCATTGAGGTAGGGTGGCTGTTTGAATTTCTTCCCCTTAACCATTCTTGATGATTCATCATAAATCAGGAAGAGATTATAGCCACTTGTTACCACTTTAATGCATAGGGTGCAGACCAAACAAACATGGACCGAACTCTCCACAATTCTCGTGATAAATTTTCTATTCTTCGCGATGGAGGAGGACGAAAACAAACCTTGGTGGGGCACGAGAATATCAGCCGAAACCACCTCCAGCCATGATGAAGGTGTCAAATGGAGGGCGTTCGGTCAAGCTGGCCACCGGTGAAGGTACGACGCGTGACTGCGCCGCACAGCTGGCCTCGACAGATCGTCACCCCGCAGCATCGGGGCGCCACCTCGCGGCCTCACTGCGCTGCCCCGCACCGCCCCGCGGCCACGCCGCGCCGCCCCACTGCGGATCGTTGCCCCATGGATCGCACCTCCCCATGGCCACCGCCACCCCACGGCCTCACCGCCCACAGCCACCGCCTATCCTCGGCCTTGCTGCGTCGCCCCGCGGCCTCACCACCCCATGACCTCTCCGCCCCGCGGCCTTGCTGCGCCGCCTCGCGGCCATGCTGCGCCACCCTATGTCCTCATCACGCCACCCCACGGCCTTTCTGTGCCACCCTGCGGCCTCTCTACGCCACCCCGCGGCCTCACCATGTCGCCCCGCGGCCTCACGGCCCTTCGCCGCCTCATGGCCACCCACGACCTCTGCGGCCCCCTCGAGGCCCCCGCGGCCCTCGCGACCACACCATGCCACCCAGGCCACCCAGCGCGTCGGGACGGGTCGACCCAAACCAGGTTGGACCAGGACGGGTTGGGCCGGGTCGGTCCGACCGGGTCAGACTGGACCCAGACCCACTTCGACCCATTTACGCTCTTTTGGCCATAACTTTGGCACCAGACATCCGTTTGAGAAACTTTCAAAGGAACTGTAAACCTTGGAGTGAGACAGTCCCTTTGGTATACCCCACTACAGATTTGGATAAAGTTGAGGAACAATCAGGTTGGATCAAGCACAAATCCAACCAGGCCCTTAGGACTAAAAGACTAATAACTGACAGACCATGTGTCTGATTGATGCACCGTCTATTGCGTTGAGACCCCTATGACATGGCGATCCTTTGGGATAATTTTTAATGGGACTTTGTGGAAGTTGGAGTATCGACCAGTGGCTTGAAGAGCAGACTCTCTCAGAGATGAGAAAGCTTAGTGCAGAAACCCTGTAGCTGGCTGTGACTTGAAAAATAGATCCTTCATGGTCTGTGATTGAGGGTCCCACATGGAACCATTCTAGGATTCCATGCGGGACTACCCTAGTGATATTGTGTGGGTTAGCACCTAAAGATCATGTGTGGGTCAGCACCGAGTGATCCTGTGTGGGTCAACACCGAGCGATCCTGTGTGGGTCAGCACCGAACGATCCTGTGTGGGTCAACAATTAGGGTTCCTTCGTGGGAATGCTTTTTAACAGAGTAAGATGAATTATTAGTTATATATAATCATCTCTACTATTTTACTTAAGTTATACCTGGTGTGAGCTGAGTCTGTACCTGTGTGGTACTTTCCTTCGTGATAATACCTTGGTGATATTCTTCTGTGTGGCGTACCTGTGTGGTACTTACCTTCGTGGTTTTTCTTACTTTGTGGAACGGTTGAGCTTTGGGATTTGGAGTAGGACTCTCTGATTTCTTCATGATTGGGATGGGTTTACTTGATAACTTAGGTATATGTATGGGCATATAACTAAGTAGGTTTGTCAGTTACTTTAATGCTTTGTGGTTTATCCTTTTTGGATTTTGTGAGACCTTGAGGGTCTCAGGGTCCCTACTGAGTATCATTATACTCACCCCTGCACGGGCTATGCCCACAATTCATTGTTTTTGGTGCAGATGACAGACGACACTGACTGAGGATTAGAGTACTTGGACTGGAGGTACTTCAGAGGTGGACCTTAGACGAGGCGTACCACAGAGACGATCGATCGAGAGTTGTACCTACCCTTCTGGTAGAATCCTTGGTGGGTGTTCATAGGAGCTGTTCTAGTTTACTTGTACTTTCAGTTTCTTGTACATTCCAGTTGGTATTTTATTCTGGCCCCTTTTACTTACTGCACTCACTTTGTCTACTATTCAGTTTACTTGAGTTTGTATCTTGTTGTGTGCTTGGTTGCGTGTGCTTGCAGGTTATAAAGTCAATGCCTTCCCAATTTTGGGTAATACGCTTTCGGTGTTAGTCGCCATCCCCTAGCCTATGGAAGGCGGGCTCGAGGTAGTCACGGCACGAGCCTCGGGGGACGGGTCGTGATAAGGAGGGTCAGGATGTTACATTTTACAAGAGATTTTTTAAGGAGGATCCTACCGATTATACCAGTTATTCTAACCCTATATATATAAAAACTATTTTCCAGACTATATGAGTTATTTGGTGATCGAGTTGGAAATTACTAGCTTATGGAGTTGTTTAGGAGTTTTTTGGGCTCCAAGGCCATTTCTTATGTCTTCTTTTGGTTCATGTAGTTTCTTTTTAAGTTGTACCATTTATAGGACATTACATGCATGTATGATATTTATTTACTTTATTTTAAGACAAATTTTTTATGTGGTTTTATCTTATCCTTCATTCCTCATGTTCACTTAAAGGGTAATGAATCACATATGTCTGTATGATATACCATCAGTGCTTATCTCTAACCTGTAACCTATTGGAGGTGAGATTCAGGTTTTATTAACTCATTTTTCTCATTATCATTTTAGGAGGGGTAACTTTGGGGGGATAGGATAGTGACATATAAGGATGATTCTAATAATTTAGTTTGGAATAATATTTTTATACCCCAAGATTTTAAATGAACACTATATTCAATAACGTACATGACACACGATACTGAGCTTTGACGACTATAAGATATTATTATTTAAATATGACCATTATAACCTAACCATTGGATTAGAGAGTATAAATAATAGTAACACAATTGTGAAATATATTTATATATGTCTTATCCAAAAAAAATTTATTGATAAATTCTTACTAAATATCACTCAATTTTTAGTAAATCCAATTTATACTTTGAAAATACATTTTCTTCAAAGACGGGTTCCATTGTTTTTTGCGAATGTATATTTTAATAAATTTATACCACCTTTATGAATTTTATTTGATAAAAAAGATATCATTTTTTAAATAATCTTATAAAAATTATCTTAGGGTAATGTTTTTGTATTTTTTTTGAAAAAATATTTTCTCCATGATTAGTGAAAAAATACCAATTTTATAGAAAACAGTCTTTTCCATTCAAGAATTTAAAAAGTATAATTATGTTTTGAATTAATTTGTAAATTTAATTATTTTATTTTGATTAAAAAATACAATTATTTTTATTGTAATCAATTTTAAGCTTAATCTTGGTATAAAAACATATTTATACTTAAAATTCATTTTTTTGAAAAGCTGTTTTTTCATCGTGTTTTGCAGGTTTATTTTAACAGTAATTTCTACCAACTAAAGAAAATGAATTTGATAAAATATATTATATATTTTTAATTTTGATATTAAAATTTTATAATTATTTACATTTTATTTTTTATCACTATTAACTGTAACCGTTGTAAATATTTGTCGCCACGGTAAGGGTAAATCTAGAATTGAGGTTTAAAAGAATGTGATAAGGCTTTAAAAATCTATCTAGAACCTAAATTATTTATATTTTATGAGTTTAATTCGACCACCCTCATAAAATATTAAAATATATGGTAAATTGATTTCATTTTTCTTAAATAATTCCCTTAATATTATTTTATGTAAAGAATAAATAGATAATATCACTCCATTTGTTTTAATATATATAATATATTTTTTTTCATAGGGATAAAAAGAGGTTAGGCTTCATTATAAATATTTATTTTAAAGGTGAATTATTTTTTTATAGCGGTGATTTATTTTTAAATTTTAATGATGAAAAAATTAACATAAATACTTATGCAATACTGATATAGTACTTTTACAAGCAATAATAAAATCAATTAAATGATTTTGAAAACTCTAAAATAAATATTTTTTTAAGTTATGATGTTACAATTTTTTTAGAGAAATATATTTTAATATTTATTTTTTAAATTTTTATATTCTAATAATATTACTTCTGTTATTTTTTTTAATTAAAACTATGTGAATATGCCTGAAAATTACTTTAATGGTATTTTATGTTAAATATAATTTTATTAAATGATTTAAAGTTCATAAAAATAATATATTTCGAAAATTTTAAGGGATATTTTCTATAATATCAACCATTATCTAATTATGGTTAAATCTTCTTTTTATAGTTAGTTTCTTGACCCCTAAAGTGTAATTTGTTTTGATATCACGATAATCATAAAATGGGTTACCAGGGGTTAAAACTAAGAAATAAGGGTAAAAAAATCACCTAAATTTGACTAAATTTTATTTTATAAGGGGATATAGACAAATAATATCCTATAATATAAATATATCAAATAATTTTCTCTTTTATTTGAAAATTTAATTTATATTAATTTAACACTTCAAGTGATTCCAAAGGTGCCCCTCCCCTCACTTATAAAAGGGAAGCTCCCCTTATTTCTTCCTCACACCTTTTGAGAACTATAGATTAGACACCACCAAATAAAATCCCATACCAAATTTCATATACATGACTGGGAGGATCTATTCTCATTAAAGGACCAACTTATAAGGTTTAAGGTATATGCCAAAGGTGGTTTTCTGAAGAAGTGATATAACTTTTAATCGAGTGTTTTCATTTTATTTACTCTTAGACCCCATTAAAATATTCTATAATTATGATCATATAATAAAATAGATATATTAAATATACTAAAATTTTATTATTTTTTGGTCACAACCCATATTTATCTCCTTTTTATCCTATGGAAAATGAAATTATTGCTCGTGTGTACGTACAACCTGCCGTCTCCACGTAGTGGTGTAATTAATTTTTCATCACCATCCTTAATGGTTGGTTATTATGATGGTTTTAATGAATATATATTAAATCCATGAAATAATTATGATTCCATAAATATAATATATTTCCAACCTTTTTACCATTCCACTAATCAAAAAAATTATAATGTCGCTTGTGAGTACGTGTGAATTACCACTTCTATGAGGTGATGTGAATCAGTTTTCATGAAAAAACTTAATGGATGATTATAAAATTGTATTTAATTTATAAAAATAATTTTTATTTTATGATTAATTTTTTTATATGATTGAATAATCACCGCTTTGACCACAGTCAATGTACTGAAGTTGTTTTGCAATTAAGAACTAAACACCCTAAAAAACCCAACATGTACTTAACTGATTAAATAATTAAAAATTTTATTAACATAATTGAAATAAATAGTTTAACGATAAAGTTATAAACCTGGAAAAGGTTTTTATATAATAAAATAATTAATATAAGTTTATTATACAGAAGTAAAAGGACATACATATAAAGTTGGGACTCGAAGTAAGGGGTTTCATAAGGCAATTTATTTCCATTGGGTTATAGTACTTATCTATTGTATATGTTATACTATGATAAAGTGTGTAACGACCTATAATTAATTTATGTTTTATTTAAAATTGTTTTATGTGGATTTAATTTTTTTACAAATAGTCACTTCATTAATTAATTCTCACTTCAATGTTATGATCTTTATAAGGGCTTCTCATCACACTTTTTGTTTCTATAATGTATATAACATATTCACCAATTTTTTCTTTCACATGGAATATATAATGACCCTTTTATTTGATTCATAATTTATAAATTTATATTCATGTTAGTTAAATTTTCATTTGAATTTATTTCTTTCATGGGGATATGACTTAAAAATTATTTATGTCATAAGTGTTTTATGGTAAAATATCATTTTTTACTAAGATTTTTTATGCTCAAATTTTATGATGATGAAATTATATGATATATCTCTAAAAATTATTATTTATTTTCTTATAAACATGTTATTTATTTATATTACAAGTTTTATATTCAATTTCCTTACTCTAATTAGTCCGATGTTTTAAAGAATGTTTTTAAGGGAAATCGAATTTGTTTTTCCATTCAGTCAGGAATTTTTTTCTTCCATGTATATATTTTCATTAAAATGATTTAAATATTTTTTTAATATTATATAATGATTTATTAAATTAATTTTAACCCATGTTTTATTTTCTATAAAAATGTTTAAAAAGAATATTTTTTATTTTTCTGAACGAGGAACTTTTTACCAAATGTGTGAATGAAATATTTTTTTAATACTTACCGTATAAATGAATTTTTCCATTGACATGAATAATATTTTACTTGAAAATTCCCTTAAAATTTTCCATGGTTTTTTTGAAGAAATATTTTTCCAAATATTCTAGAAATATTTATATTTTAAATAATTTATTTTATAATAAAAGGGTATTTTCCCCAAGAAAATTTCTAATGATAATTTATAAGTATTTTTATTGATCTTAACATCCTTTGATTAGTATTATGTTTTATTAGGTATATAAACTAATTATACCATCCATCATATTTCTATTTATGTCTTATGATCATGTTGACTTAGGAAATTATTGAAATTCATTATGCTAGTTCTTGCAATATGGATTGTTATTGATTATTAAGAAATTTTGATCATGTAATATTTTTCATTCATTTGATAAATGAATTATACTTATTAATTACTTGGTGGGGACCATTTATAGATACCCCCTCTATGCATCAATAAGTCTCATGAGATAAAACAGTTTGGTTATTTCTCATATGCCTTACTCATATATGTAAGTTGGCTTGGCACGAGGCCTCAAATATAAGTTTAAGATGCCTGGAATTTTGGATTCCATCGTTATGAAATCAGTTTTTGATGTTCATGTGATTATTAAAATAGTTACATTATCCACGGATAAGTTTAATGTTTATGTGATTATTTATATAACATTATTTTATCAAAAATAATTCATACTATATTATTCATGCCTTATTTATTCTATGATAGCTTATGTTGCACACATTCCCTTACCGAGCATCTAAGAAAACCCTTTTATTTTGTTTCCTTTAAAAATCATGTTTTGAAAAGTACTATGATTAATATGAAAGTATATGATAGAGGTAATAATAATGTTCTCGAAGAAAATATTTTTTTGAATATTATGTTCTCAAATTTAATAAGAGATTCAAGTATATATATAGTTTTATAATACCACTAAACTATTCAATCAAAGGTGGTGAGATCAGTTGTATCTTATATGAGTGTAATAAAGTAACCATTTACTCTAGACTACTAGGTATAGGGTTATTACATATATTCCTTTAACCAAATCAATATGTTCAAACCATATTCAAGTGTAACTATCTACACAACTCATAGCTTGTGTTATTAAACCAAATTAAAATCCAAATATATTCATATATATCTAAATGTAGACCATTAATTTGGTACTTAAAAAACATTCATGTATGTATAAATCATAATTAAATTCATAATTCAAGTTCATAACTTAATAGAATCTAAAGTTAAGGTAAAGAAAACTAAATCAATTTTCATACCTAGAATGTAACTCCTTATATACATGTATGATAATTTAGAACTAGTTTGAAAATGTAAAATAAATATTATCTATATATAAATAATATAAAAAATTGATATATATGAATAATAAATAATTTAATAAACTAAATAAGGGAAAAATTCGTATACTTAAACATGAGATAAACTATTTTATAACAATTCATAAGTACAAAAAATAATTAACATTTTATAATTTAGCCAATTAATTATGGATAGTCTATAGTTAAAATACATATAAATATTTTATATTCATATCTAATATGAACTCATTCATATTAAAAATTATAATGAATTTTCATTAAATATATTATATTAATGAAATATAATCGTTTTATATTCTAAATCAATTATTTAATCAATTTTCATAAACTAAATATCACATATTTAAAACTATTTAAACCTTGATCGTATTAATCCTCAAAAACTCTTTTTTATGAAATTTAAATAATTTCTTAAATAAGGCCTTAATTTGAATAATTAAAATTTATAATTATGAAAAATTCATAATTTAAATATAAAAGTATTTTATATTTCTTTATCTTATTTTGTAATTTATAAACACTTTATAAACCAAAATTATAATTTCTATATAAAAAATTTATATAAAAACTATAAGTCATTCCACATAATTGATAAAAGTAATTTTAATATTAAAAATTAATATTTATGGATATTTATCTATTAAATGTTTCATACAAAGGTAATTAATTATAAACACTTTATAAATAAATAATTTTTAAACACCTTTACAAAAAAATATATATCCCAAAGTACCCTTTTATATATTTTATAACCAATTCATAAACAATCTAATTAAATTCTTAATTGAAATATAATAAAAACACATTTCTCCTATAATATCGTATTAAAGGACATAAACATATCATAGGAGGAAATGTACCATATACATGTAAATTAATCCACGATTCTTTGATATTATAGCCTATGAATTAAGGAAATGCATAATATTAAACAAATCACACAAAAAATCATGTAGGGTGAGCTTAACGACCTTTGAATATCACACATAACATTAAGCTTAGGAAACATGATATCTATTTAGGATTAATATAGAACATATAGACAAAACAGATTACATTATAGTTTTAAAATAAGGTTGTGATATCCTGTATAGTATTAAATATAGTGTGGAGATATAAACTTATGATATGTTACTGTGTAGGAGTAATCCTTCAAAATAAGAATTCATATCTTACTACAGACACTGATATCGTATCTAGGATACAATGTTATGTTTTTTCAACAGGAAATGATTCCATTTAACAGTGATACATCTCTTTATCATGCCTTATAATAAATAAAAACTATATAAATAACACTATGTCATAACCTATGATATCAGATATAGTACATTGTGACCCTGATGTAGTTTATGTTATCGAGTAACAAACATTGTGTCCCCAAAGTAGATTACATTATCACATAATTAAGTTCCTAAGATTGTGTTTGTAATGGCCCAGACCTCTCTAATCCATTCCTTTTCTAAAATCTGGTGATGGAGGTGTTTGGGGAAGTCAATATGACTTATCCCCAACACTTTCCCAAATTTCTGAAATGGTGGTACCGAAATAGTGGCACAAAAATAGTGGCACTAAAATAGTGGAACTAAAATGGCGGAACAAAAAATGTGGCATAGAAATGGTGGCACCGAAATGGCGGCACTGAAATGGTGGCACCGAAATGGTGTCATGAATAGTGTTTCTAGAAATGTGTCATTTCTTTTTTCAAATTTCCATATTTTTCCAGATTTCCTATAGTTTTACCCTTTTGACGTTTCCATTGATGTAAAATGAATTCAATGCCTTTTTAAGGGATTTATGTCCGATTCAAATCCCATAACTCCTATTTTTTTTTTCCAATAGTCAGTAAGCCTTTACTCGATCAAAATGCGCGATCTTTTATGGATCCGATATTAATGGAAAATCCAGCATATCATAAACCGCTACTCTATTAAATCTTCTAAAGGGACAAGATATCTTCATACCTTGTTCTTTCTTATTGTTCCCTGGTGTATGATTCTCAAAACATTACTTCTTTCCCGTAGGAGTCGTGCATAGTGTTGTAGCCTTGGATCGTGTCTTCCCTAGAGTTTCTTCCTGCTGCATGTGCACCCCCTATTTTGGTGCAACCAGGAAGTGTTGATCTGTCTTTGATATAAGGTATGTTCTATCACCATTCTTCTAGGTTCCTCTCCTTCTATTCCTCCTTTCAATGTTATGGAATTATATCTCCATGTTTTTAATTGAGTTTTCTTGGGTGTTGGTTGGTGTGGTGGTGTCTCTGCATCCTTGGGTGGATGTAGTCTTCTAGAAGAGGTGATCATGATCTGTTGTGTTGGTCATTCTTGTGAAAAGAATTTATGAATCCTTTTGTGGTAGTGGATTCATGGATTCTCTACTGTTTTACATGAAAATTTAGAGTTATCATGTTTTATCCCCTTGGATCACAATGGAATTGACATAATAAATATTTGAACTAGATAAATAATTTGGTATCGATCGTATGTTATCGCCTCTTGTTTTTTCTAGATAGTCTGATATATATTCTTGCTTTGTTTAAAATTTTGTTCTTTATTGAAATTGGTAAATAACTTAGAGATAGTATTTATTTTAAATTAATTGGATAAAGATAAAGAGGAATGTTTTTGAATCCAGTTTTCTCTATGGTAAACTATTAATAATCGAATTTATGCAGTTCTGCATGTTTAAATTAACCATCTGATACAAGATGGATTAAATAATTGGTTGTTTGATATAAGATAATTCCCGGTATGGTTCTTAGTCACCCTATCATTGTAAACTCCCGGAGCCTTATGCTTGGAGCTATGAGTGATCATTGTGTGTGAAGTCTAGATGCCTTTCTTGGGGCCAAGAGCCTAGTTGATTGTTGATTGTTTTCCTATTACTTGTGTTGTGGTGTGAGCTTGGGATGGCTGAGCCTGGGAGGCTATTGTGGTATGTGGGGTAGGGAGGCCTAGGGGTTGGGGAAGTAGTTCATGACTAGAGTGGTGAGATGCATTGGTGTATGCGTGTGGGTGTCAGGGAGGATACCGAAGATGATAAAACAGGTTTTTTATGAGTGTTGGATGCTTATTGAATCTTGTTAGTTGTTTATCTTCTTTACATTCCACACTACTTAAGGAAAATGGTCTTTCATACCCTTATTCCAAAGGAGGAAAAGATTCATGGGGTATTCTATGTTATTTCTATGCTTAGATTCTTGAGGATGGACGGATCTATGCTCCTACTATAGGTGGAAAAGGCTCGATGGGTAGTCCGTCTTCTCACCGTGTTGAGCCCCTTGTGTTTGGTTTCTTAGTTTTTCTTTTATATAATTCTTGTAATTATGGGAAAGTAACAATACTGTTAAAAATGACTGAATAAATGATGTTAACCCATGGGGTTGGATCTTTCTAGGATGAAATCCTAGGGTAATATTTCTAAGAAGTTGTGGACCTGATTCGATTATGCTTACAGGGCCTGGAACTTAGTGTGATGATAATGAAATATAATGTGGAAATAATAATGGTTAATTAATGGTTAAATAATTAATTATGTAATGTAAAAATGATAAAACTTGATAAGTAACTTAATATATATTTTTAAATGGTTATATTCTTATAGGATATATAGTCTTAGTAGTGGAAGCTGGGGGTCTGGGAGACATTAGATGCAGTTGAGTCTAAGTCTAGGTTCTTCCCATAGTGTTGTTGTGAGCTATATTATATTCTAAACTTTTTGGGTTTATATATGATACTCCACCCTGTTGGTTAGGGAAATTGATACCCTGGGGATTCTGAGCCCTAGGGGGGGGGGGGTCCCCAACATTCCGAGGGGGGGGGATGGATGGCTGACCACCCCCTTTGGCCCCACTATATTCTCTGGGTAGTTACTTGTGTTGGTATGAATGATGGTTAGTTTTTTCCATATATGTGTGTAAAGGGATGTAATGGCTTTTGGTTATTCACACACATATATTCTGGATATAGTTTCCTATGGACTACTATAGGTGTAACGTGTATAGGCTGTGATGGTTTGAGGATCCTTACTCAGTGTATGGGATTTAATGGCTTGAGGTATAATTCCCGACATATGATACATGTTATTCAAGCTATGGTGGCTCCCAAAAATTACTTGTTTACTTTGGTTATGTGGATATAGTGGTGTTGTTGCATGAGGATAATGTTGTGGTGCTATGACCTGGTGTCTGCAGACAAGCCTTTTTGGAGAGAGATGATTAGGATGTGCGGCGTTGGTGAAATGTAGCAAACTAGTGGGGAGGTGGTAGTGGGGTACCCTAGATATTCATTATTATATTATATACTCTTGTATGTGATACTTGGTTACAGTAGCCATGGTGAGGATGGGAACATAGTATACCAATTTAGGTGGAGAGTTAGTTTCACTTGTTGTTCATTGTGCTTTAGCATGGTGTCATTACATTTTCACAAGAGGCTCTAGGGGGGATCCTATTGAGTATATTATTATACTCAACATACATATATACAACTATATTTTCCAGGTCACTTGAAGTAGGTTGGAGATCAGGTTGGTTACTACTATCTTGGGGTTGCAGGAGTTGTTCGGGCTTCGTGGTCACTACTATTTTACTTCCTTTTGGTACTTACAGTTTTCCCTTCTCAGTTGTTGTAGTATTTTCATGAAATTATATCTGTGTACTTGAGTTTATTTTTATATTATTGTATGAGATAGAGTTGGTTGGTGTCTGTCTTATCTCTCTATTTCACATATGTTCTCTTAGAGGGTAATTCCTCCCATCAGTGTGATTATTATACCCTCGATGCTAGTAACCAACCTAAGGTCTATTGGAGGCGGGACTCTGGTGTCACTATCTCCATTCTCACATTGTCGGCCTAGGAGGGGTACACTTTTTGGGGAGGGGGTCGTGAAAAAGTGGTATTAGAGGCCTGGTTGAGGGATAAAATGAAGTTTGGATTTAGGCATAGGTGATGTTTCATGGGTTGGTAGGGAAAAAGTGATAGTCAAGTTTAGAAAGTCCTATAAACACTAGAGACTGGATGAGACATAGGTATTTACGGAACCCTATGGTTTGAAACATAGAACTTTTAGTTTACACTGGATACTAAATGAGGAGATATGTTTTGCAGGTTAGAGTCCTAGGAAAGGATTATTCATCATTATTCATTGCGCCTATGTTTGAATGGGAAGACCTAGGGATATGTTAACCTAAAATGAATAAAATAAAATAATTAATTATTATTGAGTCTTCCATATTCCTGGTTTAGTAGCTCTAACTTTTTGTTATTTTGAAGGTATGTCTCCTCTTCAACGTCCTCATCAGGTTCACAAAGAAGATTTCCAGCAGGCTGTGCCAGCAGATCGCCATAAAGTGGAGGTTGAAGAAAATGACACTTGAAAGAGGAAACTCTAAGATTTTCAGTATCAGATTCTATAGCAGTATGAGAGCTCTATTTCAGATGCAGTAATAGAAGACTATTTGGAAGAGGTTAAGATAGATTTAAGATCAATCTGTGCTCAGAAAGAGAACTGGGTATCATTGTTTGTGATGATACTGCGTGGGGAATAAAGGTAGTGGTGGTTCTTATTCCTCGGAGATCGCAAGGAGTCGACGATCTCATGGGAGGAGTTATGAGGAAAGTTCAGAGTCAAGTTTCTTTCTTCGACTGAAAAGGCCTCCAGTCGCCATGATCTGCTTACCCTACGATAGGTGAGATCCATTGTGTGAGAGTTTGGAATTCGTTTTAGGAAAATTTTAAAATATTTTTTGGACCTGTTTCTAGATGAGGAGGATAGTGCACAAAATTTCTAGGAGGATTTTCATCTAGAGATCTAGAGCCAGGTCACCCCATTGATGCTAAAGACATATCTTGAGGTTCTAGTGAGGGAAGAGGTCATCAAGACAACGTTATCTAGAACCAGATCTTCATGAGAGGAGAGTCGTCAGGATTCCTCCCAAAGACATATCTTGAGGTGCTGGTGAGGGAAGAGGTCATTGAGACAATGTTATCCAGAACTAGATCTTCATGAGAGGGGAATCGTCAGGATTCCTCACTGTCACGAACCAACTCGGGTCGACCCTGAGCCAGTCACCTGAGCCAGTCACCTGAGCCGGTCCGCGATATGATCCGGAGGGCGTTCCCGATCCCCAAAGGCTGGCAACCAGTGCCGAGAATCAAAATTCAACTAATGGGAACGATTTGGACCATGAGAAAAAGATAAACAGATAAAAAAAACTGACAATAAAGATAAAAACTGGCAGCAGAAAGAGAATAAAACCAAACATACCTCCTTGTGACCTCCTAGGTCACCACACAACTCAAGCCACGCAGCTCCAACATTGAGCAGCTGAACCAGGAACCTATACGAGAAACTGAACCTGCAACTGGAAAGATATAATAGGTGTGAGCACCGAGATGCTCAGTAGGGATGCCAAGAATAAACCACTGAATCCAAAAATTCTCTTTTCCAAAACATTCCACTGACACAAGTTTTAAATACAGATATAAAATTAGTGTTTTCAAATTTTAAAATATGCAACATGTTTTTCTCATTTAAAAACCCAACACACACTACACACCATTTCCAAAATCATTGTCATTTTTTAAATGAAATCCAAAACAGAAAAAATACCAAAGCTGGGCTAGAGTAAAACAAGTAAAAGTGCAACTGAAAATAAACCAGTGCAATGAAAATTAAACAAGCAATGTAAATGATTCAGTAACCATGGGTGATCCTAAACATCCCTAGAAGACCCCTGTAGGTACTCGGTTTCGGAACCACCTGCCGACATATGGTGAAGCTCCTAAGTCTATAACCAACTGGCGACCCTAACTGACCAATCCAGTGGCAAAGCCCACCTGGCCTAAAAACAAATCTAGGGGGTACCAACCCGTCTAATCATGGTTGGTCAGAAACTGTTATTTGATCATCTAAAAGACGCCCAGGAACCCATCGTGGTTATAATAATAATACTGTGTAAGTAGGAAGGCCCTCGCACGTGTGACTCATCTCACCACACTTGCCTACCCCAAAAACGGGCACTTCCTATACGTTCACCAATGAAGGGTTACCCTAGATAGGAGCACCCCATACACTTATATATATGAGTACATGTCAAATATACAATGTTCCAACTGGGCCGTCACATCATTCGGTTATCCAAACCACTTTATCAAACACTTGGAGTTGTAAATCAGGCCTCTAGTTTTACATAATCAATTCCTTTATGAAAACATTGAAAAATCTCTTCCAAAACAACCCTCAACACCACTTTTGTATTTAAAAAGTCAAACGGGAATATACGCATGGATTTCTTTTCAAACCAATTTAAAGAACCGCACAAATAGACCCACATCATTTAGAAAAAAAAGAACCGCTTATAAACTAAGGATTCGAGAACAATACCAATTAAAAGAGACGCAAAATCATTTCTTCAAAAGCATTAAGTTCCATGAAATTAACCAACGCAGGATAAACAAGTTTCATAAAACATTTCTACCAGAAAACACCAATCAAAACATCAAACAATACCATTTGCAGATAAAGGCAGTTAGTTCCAACCAAGTTGGCATGGTATAAATATGTGCGTAAATAGAGGCGCATCTAAAAATCCATTTTTAATCAAATATTTCAATAGTAAAACACTACCATAAGTTTACTATAAACATACTAGAGGTGAAAAACATAATCTAAAATTTAATTAAGAAAGAGAAAGCATCAAATTGATTAAAATTGGGAGCAAAGGCATGGAAACACCTATACATAACCATGGGACTATTTCAAAGCTGTTTTCAACACTTTTAACCATCAAAGAAACACTGAAATAAATAAACTATCAGGATTATAAGGGTGCAAATAAAATTTATAAACTAAATGAAACCATGAAAGTGCCTATGGAAAACTTCGGAAAGAGGGAAGGGATGGAAATGCCTACCTCAAACAAAGGTCACGTCAAACTTTCAAACTCAAGAAGCAGCTCGCTCACACGCGCACACTTCCATATATATATATATATATATATATATATCCTTAAACTGATGCGCGTGTTCCCTGTACCATGAGGGAACACTCACACAGAAGATATATATATCTATACATATCCATACCTGGGAATATGCGTGCGCACCTTCAAAACCAACCGCAACTCCCTACGATAAATCCCCGAGACTCAAAAACACCAAAAATCCCTAAAATAAAATTAATCCAAACAAAGGAATCAAGATACGATTCAAAAACAAACTCTATAGAAATCACCGAGTTCACAAGTAAAACTGAAATCACACTTTAACCATTTTTTTAAAAACAAAACTAAGGACAATTCCCCCAAAATCACATCAATTAACTTTAACATAAACATAATTAAACAATCACAAGAAAGACCAATTTAAACCAATTACACCAATGAAAAATCATCAAAAACGATGTAAAAGGATACCATAGGGATGTGAATCATATAAAAAAATTATCAAAGCAAGATAGGCACTTAAACAAGAATATCAGTGCAGACGCAAGAAGACGTAAACCAGGAACTAACTGAAACATATTTTTAACAACTTTGAAAAAAATTCAAGAACACTATAGAAGGATAATTAAGGGCATAACAAAGCTGTGAAACCAAAAAATGGGCATAAAACTATACCTTGGATGTCAGCGGAGGACCGAAATGGAGTCAATCCTCTTTGCCTTCGGTGGCGGATGTTGGAACATGCAAGAACAAGACCTGAGGAGGTCTTCACATACCCTATTCAAGAAATAACACAACAATCACAAGATATCCCAACCTTAGGGTTCCAATTAAATCCAAACCGGATACCAAAAGAGATACAAATCTCCAACGCGTTGAAAGAGAAGGGGTCTAATTACCATACCTCGCTGAATCATTGGAGGAACACAAAGAAATCATAAGAAAGATTGAGGAATGAGGGAGATTCGAGGAAGGGGGTAGCACGCAACAAAAACTCAATAGAGGGTGCGTGTGCACCTGTTTCAGGTCACCGTCAAGAGGACACTGCGACCTTGATAAGCTCCAGCCATGGCGTTGTTGGTAGGTCAGGTTGTGGAAACCCGTCGCGCCAAAGGGGGGATGTCATGAGGGTGGAGGTGTGACACTGCAAATCGGGGGGAAAATTGGAGAGGTGTGCCGGAAATAGGGGGAGGGGATAGGTGTCCGTGATTATCAATAGTGGGAGAGAGGAGAGGTGTGCATGATTGGAAATAGGGGGAGAGGAGAGATGCGTGAGTGGGAATAGTGGGAGAGGAGAGATGCATGGAAGGGTAGGAAAAAAAAGAATAAAAAGGAAGCATGATTGGGAAAGTGGGGGAAAGGAGGTGCGTGATTGAGAATAGGGGGAGAGGAGCGATGTGTGGAAAGGTAGGAAAAAAAGAATAAAAAGGAAGCATGATTGGGAAAGTGGGGGAAAAGAGGTGCGTGATTGAGAATAGGGGGGAGAGGAGAGATGCGTGGGAGGGATAACAAAAATGGGGTAGCGTGATGGGTAAGAGAGAAAAAAAAGGTTAAAACCCTTTTAAAATAATAATTATAATAATAAAAAAACAACACAAAATAAAATAAAATAATACTAATATAAATTTAATAAGAATAATAAAAGATATAATAATAATAATAATAACACAAAAATGATAGAAATAATAATAATAACCTACACATAATGATGATATTAATAACAACACTAGAATTAAAATAAAATTATTTCCCAATATTAATAATAATATTATTAATAATAAAAAAATAAGATGATAATATTAATAATATTAATAACAACAAAATAGTACTAATATAAACTAAATGGTATTTAAAATGAAAGCTTAATTCATTTCATTTTGAATATTGATAATAATAGGCCAACCGCGTAGTCTCCAGGACCGAACGCACGGTCGTCGCTAGCGGTGCGGTGACCGTGCACCGGCCTGAGACCCGCCAAAAAAAATCAATCTGTGGAAAAGTTAAAATAGGGACCCAACTAAACCTCATCCAAAGGATGTGAGACCGATAAAAGAATAAAATAACTGGTGTCTGTGGTCGGGGTGTGACAATTCTCCCCACCACAGACACTTTCTGCCCCCAAAAAGTCACCATGCCAACAGTTGACACAACTTAAGCCCATGACCAGATCAAACTAGAATAAATCGAGAGGCTCGGGGTGACCATTACCAACACATGTCACACTCGACCAACACAAGGACAATCACTGCCCAAAGTTGAGGGGAGAAAATGGGAGGGTTCTCCCCACCACAAGATTTCACTAATATAGAAATCCACGAAACCCGAACACACCACCCCCGAGGGGGGGGGGCAACGTGGGAACTCCCAAGCCAAACTCATTCATTTCCCCACATGGACCAAAAAAAACACCTGAACCTTTGTCAGAAAGTTTTCTACGAAACAACCCAACAACATAAGGATGAAGAATTAACTCAAAACCTCCCATAAATTTCACGAAACAAAAATCACCCTAACGAACACCGTTGAGACCAACTCAAATCAGAACAGGTCAGTTTATTCATGAGCCCACACCATTCAAAGAGACCGATCAGTTTAAAAACTACAATGAGAGCAGATAATACCACTTGGATTGTGGGAGAACGGGCTCATCAATCCACCACAACAAGGATGAGATAACGACAGCGACGATAATAGAACAAGAAAATTTTGGATATTTCCATCCCAAAGGTGAAAACATTATCCGGACCGAGGCTCCACACACCCTCGGAAACTCCTGAATGTGCGAGAGCTTCATCCCAAGGCCTGTGGCTGGGGCCCTGATGACTAAAGCATCTCCTGCCTCACAGTCAAGCATTTGTGTCCTCCAGTCCCTAAATCCATCCTCCTGAATGACGCTTCTTTCAAAACTCTCTCCGGGGACCTGAACAGCCACACAGTATCAAGACTTCAGAGGGATGCGACAAGGCGACTTAGAATCCCTGAACCGGCCACGCTAGTGGCTTGTGTGAGAACTGTCCAATAAACTGGGAGTCAGTACAGGCGAAGGTCCTTACCATACGAGGAACCTTCACAAGAGCTGACCCCCACCAACTACACCTAGACTCCAACGACGATGAAACATCCCACCTTTACAAGTCCAAAATGGAACCCTCAACTAACTCTGGGACGGTATGAACCTTAACTACCCCAAGAGTTCCCAAAAACTCGAAGACATGCTATCTTTCCGAACTATACAACTGCCTTTAACATACTTCGATTGCCTCAATAAGAAGGAAACAAACAAGAAGAACTGGGAACTGGGCATAACTCATTAACAACTTTTGGAGGATTGCTGGGCGGCACACTCATAACACGAAAACACCATCAAAACCCGTCATCAATCTAAAACTCAATCAAAGAAACAATACAAGCCAAGGGAAACAGGCCCATAAGCCAAACATATACAAACACAAGCATAAATAACTTTTCAAAACCATCATTTCTTTAAAATTTTAAAACCCACCTATGGAACCTTATGAACCATCACATGTGCGTTCATTCAATCTCACTCACATCATCTGCAAACAAGTTCCCCTATGCACTCTCTGTACATATCCATGCACGTGTGACCCTCCACAAGGAGTGCCAAGGTTCAAACACTTCTTTTTTCCTTACTAAATCCAAACATAGGTCATGTTGTTCCAAACCGATACACTTTCTCTTTAAAAACCCACTTCACTAGTTTCAAAAACAATTTGGAAGAAACCCCCATTTTTTCATTTAGAAAACACTAACATTTTTAACACACACTCGCATCAAATGAGTACAAAATGAAACACAACTGACTATAAACCATCATAATGAGGAACTAGTATCTGTACCTAACCCGGTGACAAGGTGGTGAGCCATACCCCAAGTAAGGCATAACACTAAGAGGACCTTAAATCGGGAACTTGGACTTTACATGGGTCACCACCCCATGTGAGGCTGCAACGTGAACCGATTTTCCCCTATTTTCATCACTCAATCCAAAGCAACCAAAGGCAAAAGACTCAAATCCTGGACTACCCCTAGTAACTCAGGTCTCGTCACGAGCGGTGGTGATCAGACACCGACCCATAACGTACCTCCTGAGTCCCGACAGTCTTAATCTCCATCTACCGGACATCCCAAATATCAAGGTCCCCTCTGATACCATTTTGTCACGAACTAACCCGGGTCGACTCTGAGCCAGTCACCCGAGCCAGTCCACGACATGACCCGAAGGGCGTTCCCAATCCCCACGGGCTAGCAACCAGTGCCCGGCATCAAAACTAAACTGATGGGAATGATTTGGCCCATAAGAAAAAGATAAACAGATAAACAAAACTGACGATAAAAATAAAAACTGGCAGCAGAAAGAGAATAAAACCAAACATACCTCCTTGTGACCTCATAGGTCACCACCCAACTCAAGACCACGATGCTCCAACATTGAGAAGCTGAACCAGGAACCTGTACGAGAAACTGAACCTGCAACTGGAAATATATAATAGGTGTGAGCACCGAGATGCTCAAAAGGGATGCCAATAATAAACCACTGAATCCAACAATTCTCTTTTCCAAAATAGTCCACTGACACAAGTTTGAAATACAGATATGAAAGTCGTGTTTTCAAATTTTAAAATATGAAACATGTTGTTCTCATTTAAAAACCCAACACACTCTACACACCATTTCCAAAATCATTGTCATTTTATAAATGAAATCCAAAACAGAAAAAATACCAAAGCCGGGCTAAGAGTAAAACAAGTAAAAGTGCAACTGAAAATAAACCAGTGCAATGAAAAGTAAACAAGAAATGTAAATGATTCAGTAACCATGGGTGATCCTAAAAATCCCTAGAAGACCCCTGGACATACTCAGTTTCGGAACCACCTGCCGGCATATGGTGAAGGTCCTAAGTCTATAACCAACTGGCCGCCCTAACTGACTAATCCAGTGGCAAAGCCCACCTGGCCTAACAAAAAATCTAGGGGGTACCAACCCGTCTAATTGGTTTTGGTCAACAACCATCAATCTATCATCCAAAAGACGCCTAGGAACACATGGTAGTTATAATAATAATACTGTGTAAGTAGGAAGGCCCTCACACGCGTGACTCATCTCACCGCACTTGCATATCCCAAACACGGACGCTTCCTATACGTTCGCCCATGAAGGGTTACCCTAGATAGGAGTGCCCCATACACTTATATATATGCGTACATGTCAAATATACAAAGTTCCAACTGGGCCGTCACATCATTCGGTTATCAAAACCACTTTATCAAACACTTGGAGTTGTAAATCGGGCCTCTAGTTTTACATAATCAATTCCTTTATGAAAACATTGCAAAATCTCTTCCAAAACAACCCTAAACACCACTTTTGTATTTAAAAATCCAAACGGGAATATACACATGGATTTCTTTTCAAACCAATTTAAAGAACCACACAAAGAGACCCACATCATTTAGAAAAACAAGAACCGCTTATAAACCAAGGATTCGAGAAAAATACCAATTCAAAGAGACGCAAAATCATTTCTTCAAAAGTATTAAGTTCCATGAAATTAACCAACATAGGATAAAAAAGTTTCATAAAACATTTCTACCAGAAAACACCACTCAAAACGTCAAATAGTACTATTTGCAGATAAAGGCAGTTAGTTCCATCCAAGTTGGCAAGGCATAAATATGTGCGTAAATAGAGGCACATCCAAAAATCCATTTTTAATCAAATATTTCAATAGTAAAACACTAACATAAGTTAACTATAAACATACTAGAAGTGAGAAACATAACTAAAATTTAATTAAGAAATAGAAATCATCAAATTGATTAAAATTGAGAGCAATGACATGGAAACACCTACACATAACCAAGAGACTATTTCAAAGCTGTTTTCAACACTTTTAACCATCAAAGAAACACTAAAATAAATAAACTATCAGGATTATAAGGGTGAAAATAAAATTTATAAACTAAATGAAACCATGCAAGTGCCTATGGAAAAATTAATAAAGAGAGAAGGGATGAAAACACCTACCTCGAACAAAGGTCACGTCAAGCTTTCAAGCTCAAGTAGCAACTCACTCGCACAAACACACTTCTATATATATATATATACATATCTTTAAACTAATGCACGTGTTCCCCGCGCCATGAGGGAACACACACACAGAAGATATATATATCTATAAATATCCATACTAGGGAATATGCGTGCGCACCTTCAAAACCAACCACAACTCCCTATGATAAATCCCTGAGACTCAAAAACACCACAAATCCCGAAAATAAAATTAATCCAAACAAAGGAATAAAGATACGATTCAAAAGCCAACTCTATATAAATCACCAAGATCACAAGTAAAACTCAAATCACACTTTAAACATTTTTTTAAAACAAAATTAAGGACAATACCCCCAAAATCACATCAATTAACTTTAACATAAACATAATTAAACAATCACAAGAAAGACCAATTTAAACCAATTCCACCAATGTAAAATCATCAAAAAAGATGTAAAAGGATACCATAGGGATGTGAATCATATAAAAAAATTATCAAAGAAACATTGACACTTAAACAAAATTATCAGCGTAGATGCAAGAAGACGTAAACCAGGAACTAACTCAAACATATTTTTAACAACTTCGAAAAAAATTCAATAATACTATAGCATGCTAATTAAGGGCATAAAAAATCTATGAAACCAAACAATGGGCATAAAAATATACCTTGGATGTCAGAGGCGGACCGAAATGGAGTCAATCTGCTTCGCCTTCGGTGGCAGATGTTGGAACACGCAAGAACAAGACCTGAGGAGGTCTTCACATACCCTATTCAAGAAATAACACAACAATCACAAGATATCCCAACCTTAGGGTTCCAATTAAATCCAAACCGGATACCAAAAGAGATACAAATAGCCAACGCGATGAAAGAGAAGGGGTCTAAGTACGATACCTTGCTAAATCATTGGAGCAACATGAAGAAATCATAAGAAAGATCGAGGAATGAGGGAGATTCAAGGAAGGGGGTCGCATGCCACAAAAAATCAATCGAGGGCGCGTGTGAACCTGCTTCAGGTCACCGTCAAGAGGAGGCTGTGACCTTGATAAGCTCCGGCCATGGCATTTTGGGAGGTCAGGCCATAGAAACCCATCACGCCAAAGGGGGTAGGTCATGAGGATGGAGGTGTGTTGCTACAAATAGGGGGGGGGGGAATGGGAGAGGTGTGCTAAAAATAGGGGGGAGGGGATAGGTGTCTGTGATTGGCAATGGAGGGGGAGAGGAGAGGTGTTCGTGATTGGGAATATGGGGAGAGGAGATATGCGTGATTGGGAATAGGGGGAGAGGATAGATTCCTGGAAGGGTAGGAAAAAAAAAGAATAAAAAGGAATCATGATTGGGAAAGTGGGGGAAAAGAGGTGCGTGATTGAGAATATGGGGAGAGGAGAGATGCGTGGAAGGGTAGGAAAAAAAAGAATAAAAAGGAAGCATGATTGGGAAAGTGGGGGAAATGAGGTGTGTGATTGAGAATAGGGGTGAGAGGAGAGATGTGTGGGAGGGATAAAAAATGGGGTAGCATGGTGGGTAATAGAGAAAAAAAGGTTAAAACCCTCTTAAAATAATAATAATAATAACAAAAAAACAACAAAAAATAAAATAAAATAATACTAATATAAATTTAATAAGAATAATAAAAGTTATAATAATAATAATAATAATAATACAACAATGATAGAAATAATAATAATAATAATAATAATAATAATAATAACCTACACATAATGATAATAATAATAACAACACTAGAATTAAAATAAAATTCTTTCTCAATATTAATAATAATATAATTATTAATAAAATAAGAAGATGATAATATTAATAATATTAATAACAAAAAAATAGTACTAATATAAAATTAATGGTATTTAAAATTAAATCTTAACTCATTTCATTTTGAATATTGATAATAATCGGCCAACCGCGCAGTCTCCAGGACCGAACGCACGGTCGCCGCTAGCGGTGCGGTGACCGCACACTGGCCCGAGACCCGAAAAAAAAATCAAACTATGGAAAAGTTCAAACAAGGACCCAAATAAACCTCATCCAAAGGACGCGAGACCGATAAAAGAATAAAATAACTGGTGTTTGTGGTCGGGGTGTGACACTCACGAAGAAAATTTGTGGTCTGGGGTTATCGGTTTTCAGGGAAGAAGAATTTCCGTTCAACCAGGGGTAGGTCCCAGCCCTCAATATCTCGTTTCTCAGGGGGTATCGTCTCTCAGACCTATTCCAAGGGATCTAGAACTTATTTTTCTCGTGGAGGCTGAGGTCATCAGTAATGAGAGTGAGCAAACTTCTAGAGTGGTAAGGGTGCACCAGATGTTTTTCTCTAGGTTTCTATGTTGAGGCAGTTCCAGCCAATGCAACAGAAGGTCAAACCAGTTTTGGATTAGCAGAGATCAGATAGGGTAGACAGAGGATAGACTCGGGATTCTCCCCATCCTCTGAGAGAAGAGTGCATCCATTGTAGTGGTCATCATCAGGGTCAGAGAGGATGTGGAACATGTCATGGTCAGCTTCATGCTTTAGAGTTTCCAGCAACAGGTGATCCAGACGTCATTTGAGGTACCCTTTTCTTTTTTCAACTTGGGTGTATGCCTTGTTTGACTCAGGATCCACACACTCCTTCATATAACCTTCCTTTTTTCCATGCTTTTAGACTTGAGGTAGAGAGGCTTCCGATGCTCTTGGCATTGACTATGCCAGTTGGAGGTTGAGTTGACTTGTTTGAAGTATGTAGAGATTGTGAGCTAGTGCTGGTGCAACACCACTTTTGTGGAGATTTACTATGTTTACGGATACAACCATATGATATCATATTTAGGATATATTGGTTGTATTCAGTGTAGGCTATTAAATATTTCTTCCAAAGGAAGGTGGTGTTATTTGATGCTGATGGAGATCTAGTTGTGTTTGTTGGTGGGAGAGACCCTCGAATGGGTCAGAGGCGCATTCATTATTTGTCATCCTTGATGGATAAATTGATGTTGAGTCCATTAGAGGTTCCGTAGTTGGTTTTTCCTTGGGTAATTGAAGAGTACCCTAATATATTTCTAGAAGAGGTTGTAACATTACCCACCTGTCAAGAGATCGCGTTCGAGATCGAGCTACAACCAGGAGGATCTACTTTATCTATATCTCCATATAGGATGGGCCCTTATGAGTTATGGGAGATGCGTATACAGATCGATGGTCTTTTTTAGTGTAGTTTTGTTTATCCCAGTGTGTCACCATGGGGAACACCGGTTTTTTTCATGAAGAAGGTTGACGACAGTTTGTGGTTTTGTATCGATTATCGTCGGTTAAACAAAGTGACAATGAATAATCTCTATACTCTTCCACAGATTGATGATTTTTTCAATCAAATGAAAGGTGAAACTTGGTTCTTGAACATCGATTTGCAGTTCGAGTATCATTAGATGCGAGTGAAGGATGAGGATATTCCAAATACTGCATTCCATTGTCTTCATGGGCATTACAAGTTCTTGGTGATGTCATTTGGTATGAAAAATGATCTAGTTGTGTTCATGGGGTTGATGAAAACTGTATTTTGTGACTTCCTAGATACGTTTTTTGCAGTTTTCATTAATTAAATCCTTGTGTACTATGCATCTGATGAGGAGCATGCAGAGCATCTTCCTGCCGTTTTGGGAGTTCTTCATCGATAACAACTATTTAGGAAGTTGTCGAAATGTGTGTTTTGGGATCAAGAAATCTGTTTCTTGGGGAATGATGTATCCTAGTAGGGAGTATTTATGGATCAGTCAAAGATAGAAGAAGTTGTTTCTTGGGAAGCCCCCCCAAGACAGTGGCAGAGGTGTGATGTTTCCTTGGTCTGACAGAATATTATAGGAGGTTTATGGATGATTTATCTTGGGTTTTGAATCCTCTAGCAGTGTTGACCAAGAAGGATCAGGTGTTCATGGGTACTATTTTGTTTCAAGAATATTTTGAGTTTAAAAAGGAGAAGTTGGTCAGTTATTCGGTTATTTGTTTACCATGAGAGGGAGTCTAGATTAGTGTTTTCTAAAATGCTTCATGTCTTGGGTTAGGTGGTGTTCTGATGAAGAAGACATCAATCATTTATCAAGGGTCTCAGTTGTTGCATCCCATTGAATGTAACTATTCCACCCTTGATCTCAAGTTTGTGGTAGTTGTTTTCTCTATGAAGTTATGGAGACATTACATCATTGGAGATCACTTTGTGGTTTTCACTGATCATAAGATCTTGAGGTATTTTTTCTCCCAGCATGACTTGAACTTGTGGAAGTGTTAGTGGATAGAGTTTTTACAGTATTACGACTTCAAAATTTCATATACACCTGGTAAATGGAATGTTGTAGCCGATGTGTTGAGCAGGAAGTTGCATTGTGATGTAGTGCATGAATATGGTGATTCCTGGAGAGTGATAGAATAGCTTTTAGCATTGCATCTTAATATGGGAGAATTATGGGGTAGAGATTGTCTTTTACAGATAACAGTTCAGTCATCTATAGTGAAACATGTAGAAGATTCCCAATAAGGAGATCTTGGGGTTGAGGTCTGGAGAGATTGATTTGTTTTTGTTGAAGACCATGATGGTTGTTTTGAGGATGAACGGAACCGAGTGTTGATTTAGGGAAGGCTTTTCGTTCTTTTGGTTATGCATGAGATGTTTCTTAGGGAGTTCCATGGTTCACCCTTAGCGGTACATCCTGGAATGATGAAAATGTACCATGCCTTGAGGAGTCATTTTTGGTGGCATGGATTGAAGCGTGTAGTTGTAGATTTTGTGTCTTGATGATTGGCCTTCTAGAAGGTGAAGGCTGAGAACCATGTTCCCGGTGGTTTTCTTTAGCTGTTGGATGTTCCTAAATGGAATTTGGAGGAGATCTTGATCGAATTTGTTATCGGTTTACCTCGAGATTAGGGAGGCTATGAGACAATATGGGTGGTAGTGGATCACTTGATGAAATCAGCCCACTTCTTAGTGATCAAGGAGTCGAGATCAGTGGAGGTTTTGTCAAGGAAGTATCTGGAGGAGGTGGTGAGACTCCACGAAGTCTCGAAGATGATAATTTATGATTGAGACCCCCATTTTACCTTCATGGTGTGGATAGGTATCCAGCATTCTTTTAGTTCTTATCTATGCATTAACACTACTTTTCATCCACAGATGAACGGTCAGACAGAGCGAAACATCCATACTCTTGAAGAAATGTTTGTCTCTTGTGTCATGGATTTCTAAGGTTCATGGATGAGGCACCGACCATTGACAGAGTTCACTTATAACAATAGTCTCTACTCCATTATCAGTATGGAACCATTTGAATCTTTTTTATGTATGGCCTTTTCGTTCTCCATTGTGTTGGACTGGGGTCAGAGAGTCAGTAATTCTTAGGCAAGAGCTAGTAAGGAATATGACAAAAAAGATTTAGGTAATTTATGAGAGGATGAAGGTAGTGTAGGATTGTCAGAAATCTTATTTGGATCATAAGAGGCAACCTCTGTAGTTTGATGTTGGGGATCACATTTTTCTGAAGGTGACTCCTCATCGTGGGTAGTGAAGGTTTGGTCGTGGGATTAAGCTTTCTCCCCAGTTTGTTGGGCCTTTCAAGGTGTTGGCTCGTGTTTGAGCCATGACATATCAGGTAGAGATTACACCACATATAATCTGTATAGATGATGTTTTTCATGTGTCGTAGCTCCATTGTTATCTTCATGAAGACTCTTATGTCATCAATTGGGGTGAGATCGATGTTGATTATGATGATACCTTCAAGGAGAAACCTGTATAGATCCAGGACCGTAAGGATAAAGTGTTACACATGGGTGTTATTCCCTTGGTTCATATCTTGTGATGAAAAGGTGCATGGAGGAGAGTACTTGGGAATGTGAGTCACATATACATGCTCAGTACCCCAAGATATTTTATGTTAAACTCTTTATTTATAATGATGTTTGGTTTGTGGTTGTAGACCTTTCTTGGTTATGATATGTATTTCCTTTATTTCTTGTGTGACTTTATCCCTTTTGAGAGGCATCTCCCCTAGGAGAGTGTTTATAAGCTATTTATGGGTGTCGTGTGGTTTCACGTGTTCCATTTTGAAGCAGTTGATCTCCTTTAGTGGAGAGATCCTTAAGAGGTATCTCAAAGAGTGGTTGCTTGGACCCCTTTTTATGTTTCATATCTAGGTTGGTTTAGGATTCTCAGGGATGAGAATGTTTTGAGAGGTATCTGATGTAATTTCTTGGACCTCTCTAATCCATCCCTATGCTAAAATATATTTTAGAAGGTATTCAAGGAAGTTAATATGACTTTCCCCAAATACTTTTCCAAATTTCCAAAATGGTGGCACCGAAACAGTGGCACATAAATGGTGGCACAAAAACCATGGCACCGAAATGATGGCACCGAAACAGTGGCACCGAAACTATGGCACCAAATGTGTGGTAAAGAAATGGTGGCATCGAAACAGTGTCACCAAAATGATGGCACTGAAACAATGTCATGAACAGTGTTTCCAGAACTGTGTCTTTTCCTTTGTCAAATTTCCTGATTTTTCCAGATTTCCTAAATTTTTCCCCTTTTCATGTTTCCTTTGACATAAAATGTATTCAAGGCCCTGTTTTAAGTAGTTTAAGGACAATTAAAATCACATAACACATCTTTTATTTTTTCCTAATAGTCTGGAATCCATTACTCATTCAAAAAATGCGATCTTTGACAGATCCGATCTTAATAGAAAATCCAACGTATCTTAAACCACTACTCTGTTAAATCTTATAAAGGGCTGAGATATCTTCTTCCATTGTTCTTTATTATTGTTCCATGGTGAGAGAAACTCGAACCTTTCTATATTTCCCATAGGATTTGTGCGTAGTGTTGTATCATTGGATCGTGTCTTCCCAAGAGTTTCTTCCTACTGCATGGGAACCCCCATTTTGGTGCTATCAGGAAGTGTAGATCCATATTCGTTATATAGTATGTTCTACCACCATTCTTATAGGTTCCTCTCCTTCCGTTCCTCCTTTACCTATTATGTAATGTGATATCCATGTATCTAATAGAGTTTTCTTGGGTGTTGGTTGGTGTGGTGGTGTCTTTGCATCCTCGGGTGGATGTAGTCTTCCAGGAGAGGTGATTGTGATCTATTGTGTTGGTCGTTACAATGAAAAGAAAATTTTAAACTTTTTGAAGCATGGATTCATGGATTCTCTATAATTTTATGTGAAACTCTAGAGTTATTATGTTTTTTCCTGCTGTATCACAATGGAATTGACATAATAAATATTTGAACCAGATAAATCAATTAGCATCGATTGTATGTTATAACCTCTTGTTTTTTCTAGATTGTGTGATATATATGCTTTATTTGTTTAGCATGTCATTCTATATGGAAATTGGTAAAGAATGTAAAGCCGAGATTAATTGTAAATTAATTTTTTAAATATAAAGAGTCATGTTTTTGAATCCAGTTTTTTCTATGGTAAACTATTGATAATTGAATGGATGCAGTTATGCATGTTTAAATGAACCGACTAATTCAATATTGATTAAACAACCAGTTGTTTGATAAAAGTTAATGTCTGGAAGGTTTCTGAGTTAACCTATTTCTTGTAAATTCCAAGAGCCTTATTCTTGGAGCTGTGAGTGCTCACTGTGTGTGAAGGCTAGATTTCTTTCTTGGGGCCGAGAGCCCAATTTCTTGATGATTGTTTTCCTGCTTCTTGTGTTGTGGTGTGATCTTAGGATGAATGAGAATGGGAGGCTATTAGAGTATGTGGGTTAGGGAGGATTAGGGGTTAGGGAAACAATTAATTCCTAGAGTGGATAGATTCATTGGTTTATGCATGTGGGTGTCATGGAGGACACTGGAGATGATGAAATGGGTTGGTTATGAATGTTTGATTCTTGTTCAATTTTGTTGGTTGTTTATCTTATTTACTTTTCCCACTGATTAAGGTAGATATTCTTGATCACCCTCATTCCAAAGGATGAAAAGATGTGTGAGTTATGCCACATGATTTTCGTGTTTATATTCTTGATGATGGATGGGTCTATGCTCCTGCTATAGGTGGAAAAGGCTTGATGGGTAGTCTATCTACTCACAATGTTGAGCCCCTTGTGTTTGGTAGCTTAGTTTTGATTTTCTAGAATGCCTGGAATTATGGGAAAGTAATAATTATATTAATAAATAAATGAATAAATGATGTTAAACCCTGGGATTATAGCTTGCTGGGATGCAGTGCTGGGGTAATATTTCTGAGATGCTGCGAACATGGTTTGGTTATGCCTGGAGGGAAAGGAACTTGGTGTGATGCTAATGAAATGTAATATGAAATTAATAATGGTTAATTAATGATTAATTAATTAATTAAATAAATTGAAACTGATAAAAATAGATAAGTTACATAATATATCTCTTTAAATGGTTATATGATTATAGGATATTCAGTCTTAGAAGTGGAAATGAAGAGTCCGAGAGATGTTAGATGCAGTTGAGTTTAAGACTAGGTTCTTCCCACAGTGTGGTTGTGAGCTATATTATATTATTTAATTTTTGGGTTTCTATACACTACTTCACCCTATCAATTTCGGAAACTGAAACTCTGAATATTCTGAGCCCTAGGGGGGGTGATTTCCCCAACATTCCGGTGAAAGGATGGATGTCTGACTACCCCTTTGGCCCCAATCTCTTCTCTTAGTAGTTACTTGTGCTGGTAGGCATAACAGCTAGTTTTCCATATATATGTGTGTATAGGGATGTAATGGATTTTAGTTATTCACACACATATATTCTGGATATATTTTCCTATGGAATACTAAAGGTGTAACATGTATAGGCTGTGATGACTTCAGGATCCTTACTCGGTGTATGAGCTGTAATGGCATAAGGTGTAATGCTATACATATGATACACATTATGAAATCTGTGGTGGCTCCTAGAAACTACTTGGTTACTTTGGTTACATGGACGTAGTGCTAGTGTTACATGAGGTGCAAGTTGTGGTGTTATTCCTAGGTGTCTTTGGGAAAGCCATTTTGGAGAGAGATGATTAGGACGTGGGACATTGGGGCAAAGTAGAAAACCAATGGGGAAGTGGTAGTGATGTAACCTTGATATTTTTTATTATATTATATACTATTTTATATGATACTTCGTGATAGTATCCATGGTGAGGTTGGTAACATAGTATACCTGTTTAGGTGGTGAGTTAGTTTCACTTGTTGTTCAATATGTTTTAGCATGCTTTCGTTACTTTTGAATGAGAGGATCTGGGGAAGATCCTACTAAGTATACTGTTATAATCACCATATGTATATACAACTGTTCTTTTTTAGGTCACATAGAACAAGTTGGAGATTTGGCTGGTTACTACTAGCTTGGGGTTGTAGGAGCTATTCGAGCTTCGTGGTCGCTGCTATTTTACTTCCTTTTGGTACTTGGAGTTTTCCCTTTTTATTTGTAGTATTCTTTTCATGACATTACATATGTGTACTTGGGTTTATTTTTATATTGTAGTATGTGATAGAGTTGGTTGGTGTCTCTCTTATCTATCTTTTTCAAATGTATTATCTTAGAAGACAATGCCTCCCCTCTATGTGATTATTATACCCTCAGCTTCTATCGTCAACCCAAGACCTACTTGAGTCTGGACTCGGGTGTTACTATCTCACTTCTCACATTACCAGCCTAGGAGGGGTACACTTTGTAGGAAGGGGGTCATGATAGTGATTCTATATCGAGAAGGTGGGATAAATCAATGGAGACAATTTTTTAAAATTTATTACAATATAAATCAACCTTAGTGAACTATCGATGTGTGATATACTAAAATAGAAATTTTTAGTTCCACTCATACATGCAAAAAATGAAAGAGTAATGATCACGACCATTTTTTTCGTGGTAATCCCTCATTAAGGGAAACCTACTCTTCATCATGGATAGTTATTCTCCTAGACCATGGATTCTTCAATACAAGATCAAATATTTATAATATTATAGAATTAGTATAGCTTCACACTATGCCTTTATAGATTCACACTAGACTAAGTAGTTTCACAGTAAATATACATAGATATTGAAATCAAAATGAGAAAGAAAACATGAAGTTTTGGTTCCCTTAAAAATAATAGAATATGATCTTACTCTACCAGCCTCCAAAATATTCAATAACATCTTACTACATGAATATAGAATCATATGTTGATCAACTACTTGATTCTCAAAACTCATGTTAGTTCATTAAATGATTTATCTTAATCATATATAGATGATAACTTTTGAACTACATAAACCATATTAACTTCTTCTCCCTCTCAACTTATTTAACATGCATATATACCATTGACTTATTCTTGTAGCTTCTATATTTTCAATAAATCCACATATTTAAGCATCATAACATTCATAAATAAAAATAATTTATGGAATATAATTTCTATATCATCATTCTCGATCCTTTTCTAAGCAGAATCATACAACATGATCTCTTCATTTCCTTTTATTAAGTTTAATTTTATACACTATGATCTTAGAATATTATTTTCTTTCATTAACTACCCATATCTATCATAATTCTATAAATAACCTTATTTCTTTCTTTCTCAACTATCTAGAAATAAAAAAAACCTTCAAAAAACACTTTTTCAGCTCAAAATAATATAAGATTACATATTTGTGAATTCTTTGAATACCCTTGTAAAGACCGTAAAATTCAAGGGAAATTTTTTCTTAATTTTCTTTGGATTTTTACAAGAGCGCGGTTTCAGACGGCACCTGATTCCGAGGCCCGGAGTGCCCGGAATTAATTTCCGAAGTTTGGCTCGGGTACGTTCAGTGAACGAACGAGCGGGAATTCCTAACTTTTGATCCGGTGCTCGGAATTGAAATCCGAGGGCACCGATGAACTCGCAGCGCCGATATTCGCTTAATGAGACCTTTTCGGGAGTTGCGTTTGTTGCGGGTTGAAAGTTACGTTTTGGGGTTTTTCAGTTAAGTTAAATAAAATTGTGTAAAACAAATTTTATTTAAACTTTAAAAAAAAAGAACCTACCTAAGGGGGTTGGAAGTGGGACCCACACCCACTTAACCTCCCTTGGGAGGATTAAGTGTGGTGGGGCCCACACGAACCCCTAAATCTTTTAATAACCTCTCAACTTCCCCCTTAAACTCCTCTTTTAATAACATGACAACTTTGTTAATTAATGGAGTTGAATTGTTTGAATTGTTTGAATTTCAAACCTTTGAAATTCAAATTGATAATTGTGTGAATAAAATAAGTCTTTAGCTTATTTTATTTGGGTTAGAATTCTCTAGCCACCTTGAGAGAATTTGGAGCCTTCATCTTCTTCTTCTTCAAGCTCTGACGAAGAACGAAGAACGTCTTCATCCTCGACGAAGAACGACAACACTTCGTCAAGGATCATCGACTCAGAGACCTAGTATCTTCGGACCTCTGCTTCCTCTTCGGACCTTCTTCGTCGGCAAACGAAGATCCGCCAACAACGTGTCGCATCGGACGTAAATCTTCGTCAACGGATTTGACGAACGACGACCGCGACGCCTGAATTCCGCGACGCCGTCTTCCGCGGAACGTAGAGGATTTCTTTGAATCTCAAACCCGAGGTAGGGGATGTTTTTATTAATTATTTTATTCCATTCCTGAATCGTGGATTTTAGCATGACTAAACGTGAGACTTTTTAGTTATGTTATTTGTTAACGCGAGGGGAGTCGGACCGCACGAACACGGCCGAAACCCCCTCCTTCGTTCATGTTGATTCATGCGGGTGGAAGCAAGAGGCGTGGTGCCGTCGCACCACGCGGATGAACATGCTTATGATTTCCGCAATACCGTCGCGCTTCGCCGAGGAGAGATTTCAAGAACGCGACGCCGTCGCGCCGCGTTGGGAGGATTCATGGCACGACGAAAGGGGCGCGGTGCCGTCGCACCGCGCCGGACGACGAACACCGCGGCCGGTTCCGGGCCGCGGTGAGACGAGGAGACCGCGGCCGGTTCCGGGCCGCGGCGGAAGGAAAGACCGGCGGCCGTGCCGCCGGCGTCGGGAGTCGAGGGCGGGACCGGAAATTCCGGTCCCGTTGGTAAAAACCGGCCGGCCAGCGGCCGGCCGGATGTCATAAAAGCCGGGGGATTAAACCCCCGGCCGGTTCTTCAAGACCCCCCTCTTAATGAGGGGGGCGGTTCATTAAAGGAGGGGGGGCAAAGCCCCCCCGGTTTTTGTCCAGCCGGCCCCCATCCGCGGGGGCCGTTTTTTAATTCAAGGCACGGCTTTAAGCCGTGCCGTTTTGTGAAACGCGGGGCTTAGCCCCCGCGTGCCTCCCGCGTGCGCCGCGGCACCCCGCCGCCAGCGCGGCACGCCGCCGCCGCCTCCACGCGGCCCGCCGCCGCCGCCACGCGGCCCGCCGCCGCCACGCGGCCCGCCGCCGCCGCCACGCGGCCAGCCGCCGCCGCCGCCCGCCGCCGTCCGCCGCCGCCGTCCGCCGCCGCCGTCCGCCGCCGTCGGCCGCCGCGCCGTCCAGAGGGGGGGGGTCGGGCCGGGTCGGCCCGGACCCGGACCCCCCGTTTCGGACCAGATTCGGTTCTTGGCTCATAACTTGAGCCTCGGACCTCCGAATGACGAACCGTCTGCGGCAACGCGATCCTTGGATCGAGACGGTCGTTTCGGTATATCGCACTCAAGGTTTCGGGTTACTTTGAGTTCGGCCGGGTTGGTTCGTTCACGAAACCAACCGGGCCTTCGGAGCGGAAACACTCATATCTTGAGCTACGGACGTCCGATTGACGTGCCGTCAGTCGCGTAATGTTCCTCTTAGTGAGACGGATCTTTTGGCATACTCCGCCCGAGGTTTGGACGCAGGTGGAGTACGGTCGGGTTGGTTTTGCCTTAAAAACCAACCGGGCCCCGGAGACGAAAATGCCTATAACTCTCAGACCGGGCGTCCGATCGACGCGCCGTCTGTTGCGTTGAGTTCCTTTTGTCGATACGGAACTTTTGGATACATCAACTTCGGTCTTCGTGACAGTTGATGTATCAGCCTCTCGGCTCGTGGAGCGGACCCTCCGTACGAGCTTGCTGTGTGCGGGAACCCTAGTGCTGGTTGCGACTGTTCTACTGCGACGACGACAGTACAGAGATCCTGTGTGGATTCGACGACGACAGTACAGAGATCCTGTGTGGATTCGACGACGACGACTACAGCACTCAGCGATCCTACGTGGATCAGTGCTTCAGGTTCTGTGTGAGCCCGATCCTGTGTGGGTCCTTGCGCTCAGCGGTTCTGTGTGAGCCAGCGCCTACAGGTTCTGTGTGAGCCCGATCCTGTGTGGGTCTTCTGCGGGGGTTAGTTACCTATCGATCCTTCGTGGGTCCGACGACTTAGATGGATCAGTGATCATCTTTATCGTCCTTGAAGAAGTATACCTGTGTGAGCTGAATCCTGTTACTTTCCTTTGTGGAATACGTATACTTTCCTGCGTGGACTGAGTTATACTTGAGCTCGGAGGTTGGAGCGTATTTGAATTGATGACTTAGGTATATGTATGGGCATATACCTAAGCAGTGTTGGTTGTTACTTCGTGATTGTACTTTGCTTCGTGGTTTATCCTTTGTGGATTTTGAGAGACCTTCAGGGGTCTCGGGGTCCCTACTGAGTAGCTTATACTCACCCCTGCACGGGCTTCGCCCGCACTACGTTGTGTTGGTTGCAGACAACGGACAGCGTTGACCTTAGCTGAGGTTCGCGGAGCGGGACGGTACCCGGAGGTGGACCACTGGGCGGGACGAGCACGGAGCGGACGGTGGGACCCGTGGAGCAGAGGAGCTATCTGTACCCACCCTTCAGGTGGGATTTCCGGTGGACAGCTTGGAGTAGCGGCCTTTACTTTACAGTTGCTGTTTTTCCCTTTTCGAGTTGTACTTTACTTTCAGTTTGGGTTTGTATTCTGGCCCATTTACTTTTCCGCACTTTCAGTTGTTCTCTGCTTTCTTAGTGATTACCTTCCGCTTGTTTACTCTGTGGTGTGTGTTTTCTTTTCAAAGGCAATGCCTTCCCTTTTTACCGGGATTTACGCCTTGGTGCTAGTCGCCAGCCCCTGGCCTATGGAAGGCGGGCTTGGGGTAGTCACGGCTCGGACCCCGAGGGCGGGTCGTGACAAATTGGTATCAAAGGAGTTCGGTTCTACCGCGAACTCTGATCTTTTCTATGTGAAGCAATAATGTTTAGCGTATTGAGTGTGGTTATCAGTCCAGGGAGTCCAGTGTTGGTGCGGCGGCCGACGTATCCATACACCAGGACCCTGACGTCTGATTTCCGACTTAATGCACGAAAACATTGATTGCGTGTGTGTTTCAAAGTTTTCTTTGTGATTACTTATATCAGCTCACCAGGTATACTGTTCTAACCGTGGCGCACCTGTTTCCTTTTCAGGATGGCCCCACGACGGCAGCCAGCTAGGGTTCCGATGGTCGAGCGAGACGACAGCCCACCGAGCGACGAGGCTTCGGTGCAGGGCCCTTTTCCAGTAGTGGCACCGGCGGTAGCTTTACCCGCCGAGCCCCCGATGCTTCCAGCAGCAGCCGCTGACGATGCACGTCGCCTCAGCGCACTGCATGAGTTTCAGCGACAGCGACCGCCCAGGTTTCGCGGGGAGACGGATCCCCAGGCAGCAGAGGACTGGCTGGAGGCAGTGGTTCGAGTGTTTAGGCTAGTGAGGACACCAGCAGACCTCATGGTGATCCTCGCTGCGAGCCTACTACACGCAGCAGCAGGACGATGGTGGAGCTTGATGCTCCAGGTGCACGACGAGGCATCTCTACTCTGGACGGACTTCGAGAGCCTCTTCCGCTCTGAGTTCGTCCCGGCCACCCTTCGAGCGGTGCGCATCCAGGAGCTTCTACAGCTGCGGCAGGGCAGCATGACGGTCGCCCAGTACTCGGCGAGGTTTACCGATCTCTCGCGCTACTCGACCGACATGGTACGGGATCCATTCTTCCGGGCCCGGACCTTCGAGCAGGGTTTGAGACACGAGATCAGGGCATCGCTGATCTCCCTCAGCATACCGACTCAGACAGGAGTACTGGAGCGGGCTCTTCTGATCGAGAGCTTCCTTGCTGAGTCTACACCAGCACAGCGACCCACCGCAGGGCGGCACGTGGCAGAGTCATCTGCAGCAGGCAGTCGACGGATGACTCAGGGGTCCAGGCAGACCAGACCTTCAGGCCGACGATCTCAGGGCACTGGCTCAGCAGTGCGGGGCACACAGCGCGGAGCCAGTCTTCCGAGAGGCAGGCAGTGCTACTCGTGCGGCGGGCAGGGCCACATGGCTCGCGACTGCCCGACCCGCCGTGCCGAGGAGCAGCAGTCAGTTGATGGACCACCGAGGCAGAGGCAGAGGGTCGACCGTGGCGGTCCGCAGGGAGGAGGCGGACGAGGCAGAGGAGCTGGACGAGCAGCTGGTGGTGGCCGACGCTTTGAGGCTCTACCACCACCACCACCAGGAGGTCCACCCCGACCACAGGGAGATGGCGGGCAGCGACAGGCACAGCTCCAGGCAGCAGAGGCCTACGACCACGGCGCACCTGAGATGATTCGAGGTACTATCTGTGTCTATTCCACCCTTGCTGCAGTTCTTATAGACACAGGAGCGAGTCACTCTTTCATAGCCGCTGCCCTTGTTCGGAGCTCGGAGATTCCGACAGAGCCGTTGGCTCGATCCTTACGGCTAGAGACTCCTACGGGAGCAGACTCGACGATTACGCACTGGTGCCGGCAGTGTGAGCTTACTCTAGGAGGCGAGAGCTTCGGCTGGGATCTTCTTGTAGCAGCGTCGAGGCCTTACGACGTCATCTTGGGCATGGATTGGCTGTCTACGGTCCATGCTCAGATTGACTGTTTTAGGCGCAAGGTGCGATGTGTACGCACCGACGGGAGCAGGTTCACCTTCACCGGCGAGAAGGGAGCCTTAGCAGCACAGGATGGACTTCCGCGGAGGAGAGGACAGCCCATCACTCATCAGTTGGCTAGCCTTATCCTTGGAGCAGTTGACGTGCGGAGTCCTGGTTTTCCTGCAGTGGTGGATCAGTATGCGGACGTTTTTCCCGACGATGTTCCAGGGCTACCTCCTCGCAGAGAGGTAGACTTTTATATTGACTTGTACCCCGGGACAGCCCCGATATCCACTCCAGCATATCGGATGGCCCCCTCCGAGCTTCGAGAGCTACGGGTACAGTTGGAGGACTTACAGGGCAAGGGATTCATCCGACCCAGTGTTTCACCCTGGGCTTCCCCGATATTGTTCGCCAAGAAGGCGGACGGAAGCTTGCGACTTTGTGTTGACTATCGTCGCCTGAACCAGGTGACAGTGAGGAACAAGTATCCGCTACCGAGGATTGATGACCTATTTGATCAGCTCAAGGGAGCACGGTGGTTCTCGAAGATAGACCTCCGGTCAGGCTATCATCAGCTCAGAGTCAGAGACGAGGATGTGCAGAAGACGGCCTTCAGATGTCGGTATGGCCACTATGAGTTCTTGGTTATGCCTTTCGGTGTAACCAATGCTCCAGCAGTGTTCATGGCTCTCATGAACAGGATCTTTCAGCCATACCTCGATCGGTTTGTCGTGGTCTTCATCGACGACATTCTGATTTACTCTACGACAGAGGAGGAGCACGCCTATCACTTGCGAGTTGTCCTTGACACACTCCGAGAGCACCAGCTTTATGGTAAGCTCTCGAAGTGCCAGTTCTGGATACGTGAGGTCCACTTTTTGGGACACGTTATCTCTGAGGCGGGAGTTGCAGTAGATCCCGCGAAGATTGAGGCTGTGTTAGCATGGGAGCCACCCAGGAGCGTGACTGAGGTTCGGAGTTTCTTGGGACTAGCTGGATACTATCGGAGATTCGTTCCAGACTTCTCCAGAGTTGCGGCATCACTCACGGCTTTGACGAAGAAGGGGAAACCCTTCGTGTGGACTGACAGATGTCAGCAGAGCTTCCAGGAGCTGAGACAGAGATTGACTAGCGCACCTATCTTGAGGTTGCCTGAGGAGGGAGTAGGGTACGTAGTCTACTGCGATGCATCAGGGACCGGACTCGGATGTGTTCTGATGCAGGAGCGGGCCGTGATCGCCTATGGATCACGTCAGTTGAGGCCGCATGAGCAGAACTACGCTACCCATGACCTGGAGTTAGCAGCAGTGGTCTTCGCTCTGAAGACATGGCGACACTATCTGATGGGCGAGCGCTTTACAGTCTTTTCCGATCATCAGAGTCTCAGGTATATCTTCTCGCAGAAGGATCTGAATCTGAGACAACGGCGATGGCTCGAGTTCCTCCAGGACTATGACTTTGAGATAGTCTATACTCCAGGGAAGGGGAACGTAGTAGCCGATGCCCTCAGCAGGAGGACGGGCATTCAGCTACTCGAGGAGGCGACGGAGCAGCTAGCCTCTTTGCAGATATCCTTCGTGGATAGAGATGGAGCAGCCTTTCTTCAGTCTCTCACAGTCACTCCTCCACTACTGCAGCGAGTCAGGGAGGCACAGCGCGGGGACGCTGACTGTGAGACACAGCGTGCACAGATATCCTCGGGACAGGCACCTGATGGTTTCTCCCTTGGAGCAGAGCACGACATCCTTTTCAGAGGACGTGCCTTGGTACCAGTCACATTGCGAGAGGAAGTGCTGAGGGAGTTTCACACTTCTCCTTTAGCAGTACATCCTGGAGTGGCGAAGATGTACCAGGACCTCAGACGACAGCATTGGTGGCCGGGCATGAAGAAGGCTGTAGCAGAGTTCGTTTCTCGATGCCTTACCTGTCAGCAGGTGAAGGCAGAGCATCAGGTACCAGCAGGCTTGGTACAGCCCTTGGAGGTTCCGGAGTGGAAGTGGGACGGCATATCTATGGACTTCGTGACTGGACTTCCACGCACTTCCAGAGGTCACGACTCCATCTGGGTGATTGTTGACCGACTCACCAAGTCGGCACACTTCTTACCCATCAGAGAGCAGGGCTCGGTGGAGAGCTTGGGACGTCTCTACGTTCAGGAGATTGTGCGGCTCCACGGCGTGCCATCATCTATCGTTTCCGATCGTGATGCCCGCTTTACTTCCCGGCTTTGGAAGGGGTTACAGGAGGCGTTCGGGACGCATCTACGTCTTAGCACAGCTTTTCACCCTCAGACGGATGGTCAGACGGAGAGGACCATTCAGACTCTCGAGGACATGCTCCGCGCATGTGTCCTCGACTTTGGTCGTAGCTGGGAGGACCACCTACCCTTGGTGGAGTTCGCATACAACAACAGCTACCACTCCACCATCGGGATGGCACCGTACGAGGCGTTGTACGGCCGACCATGTAGATCTCCTTTGTGCTGGACAGACCCTGGGGAATCAGCACTGGTGGGACCGGAGATGGTCCAGGCCACGACAGAGAAGGTCCAGGTCATCCAGGAGCGGATGAGGACAGCTCAGAGCCGGCAGAAGTCATACGCTGACAGAAGGCGGAGGCCACTGGAGTTCGAGGATGGCGACCACGTCTTCTTGCGGGTCTCACCTCGACGTGGTATTCGGAGATTTGGCCGAGGCGGCAAGTTATCTCCGCGCTTCATCGGACCTTTCCAGATTCTCAGCAGGATTGGCGAGGTGGCTTATCGCCTGGCTCTACCACCTCAGTTGCACCGGGTGCACGACGTCTTTCACGTATCCCAGCTGAGGAGATACGTGCACGACCCGACGCACATCATTGACCATGGGGAGCTTGACGTTGACGATGGGGCGACTTTTACGGAGGTCCCGGTGGAGATAGAGGATCGACAGGAGCGGGTCCTACGTGGGCGATCGATTCCTCTTGTGCGCATCAGATGGCAGCACGGGAATCTCCAGGAGAGCACTTGGGAGCGGGAGGCTCAGATGCGTGCTCAGTACCCTCTTTTGTTCCCCTAGTTTTTGTTGTATCTTTACGGGGACGTAAAGCCCTGAGGTGGGAGTAATGTAAAGACCGTAAAATTCAAGGGAAATTTTTTCTTAATTTTCTTTGGATTTTTACAAGAGCGCGGTTTCAGACGGCACCTGATTCCGAGGCCCGGAGTGCCCGGAATTAATTTCCGAAGTTTGGCTCGGGTACGTTCAGTGAACGAACGAGCGGGAATTCCTAACTTTTGATCCGGTGCTCGGAATTGAAATCCGAGGGCACCGATGAACTCGCAGCGCCGATATTCGCTTAATGAGACCTTTTCGGGAGTTGCGTTTGTTGCGGGTTGAAAGTTACGTTTTGGGGTTTTTCAGTTAAGTTAAATAAAATTGTGTAAAACAAATTTTATTTAAACTTTAAAAAAAAAGAACCTACCTAAGGGGGTTGGAAGTGGGACCCACACCCACTTAACCTCCCTTGGGAGGATTAAGTGTGGTGGGGCCCACACGAACCCCTAAATCTTTTAATAACCTCTCAACTTCCCCCTTAAACTCCTCTTTTAATAACATGACAACTTTGTTAATTAATGGAGTTGAATTGTTTGAATTGTTTGAATTTCAAACCTTTGAAATTCAAATTGATAATTGTGTGAATAAAATAAGTCTTTAGCTTATTTTATTTGGGTTAGAATTCTCTAGCCACCTTGAGAGAATTTGGAGCCTTCATCTTCTTCTTCTTCAAGCTCTGACGAAGAACGAAGAACGTCTTCATCCTCGACGAAGAACGACAACACTTCGTCAAGGATCATCGACTCAGAGACCTAGTATCTTCGGACCTCTGCTTCCTCTTCGGACCTTCTTCGTCGGAAAACGAAGATCCGCCAACAACGTGTCGCATCGGACGTAAATCTTCGTCAACGGATTTGACGAACGACGACCGCGACGCCTGAATTCCGCGACGCCGTCTTCCGCGGAACGTAGAGGATTTCTTTGAATCTCAAACCCGAGGTAGGGGATGTTTTTATTAATTATTTTATTCCATTCCTGAATCGTGGATTTTAGCATGACTAAACGTGAGACTTTTTAGTTATGTTATTTGTTAACGCGAGGGGAGTCGGACCGCACGAACACGGCCGAAACCCCCTCCTTCGTTCATGTTGATTCATGCGGGTGGAAGCAAGAGGCGTGGTGCCGTCGCACCACGCGGATGAACATGCTTATGATTTCCGCAATACCGTCGCGCTTCGCCGAGGAGAGATTTCAAGAACGCGACGCCGTCGCGCCGCGTTGGGAGGATTCATGGCACGACGAAAGGGGCGCGGTGCCGTCGCACCGCGCCGGACGACGAACACCGCGGCCGGTTCCGGGCCGCGGTGAGACGAGGAGACCGCGGCCGGTTCCGGGCCGCGGCGGAAGGAAAGACCGGCGGCCGTGCCGCCGGCGTCGGGAGTCGAGGGCGGGACCGGAAATTCCGGTCCCGTTGGTAAAAACCGGCCGGCCAGCGGCCGGCCGGATGTCATAAAAGCCGGGGGATTAAACCCCCGGCCGGTTCTTCAAGACCCCCCTCTTAATGAGGGGGGCGGTTCATTAAAGGAGGGGGGGCAAAGCCCCCCCGGTTTTTGTCCAGCCGGCCCCCATCCGCGGGGGCCGTTTTTTAATTCAAGGCACGGCTTTAAGCCGTGCCGTTTTGTGAAACGCGGGGCTTAGCCCCCGCGTGCCTCCCGCGTGCGCCGCGGCACCCCGCCGCCAGCGCGGCACGCCGCCGCCGCCTCCACGCGGCCCGCCGCCGCCGCCACGCGGCCCGCCGCCGCCACGCGGCCCGCCGCCGCCGCCACGCGGCCAGCCGCCGCCACCGCCCGCCGCCGTCCGCCGCCGCCGTCCGCCGCCGTCGGCCGCCGCGCCGTCCAGAGGGGGGGGGGTCGGGCCGGGTCGGCCCGGACCCGGACCCCCCGTTTCGGACCAGATTCGGTTCTTGGCTCATAACTTGAGCCTCGGACCTCCGAATGACGAACCGTCTGCGGCAACGCGATCCTTGGATCGAGACGGTCGTTTCGGTATATCGCACTCAAGGTTTCGGGTTACTTTGAGTTCGGCCGGGTTGGTTCGTTCACGAAACCAACCGGGCCTTCGGAGCGGAAACACTCATATCTTGAGCTACGGACGTCCGATTGACGTGCCGTCAGTCGCGTAATGTTCCTCTTAGTGAGACGGATCTTTTGGCATACTCCGCCCGAGGTTTGGACGCAGGTGGAGTACGGTCGGGTTGGTTTTGCCTTAAAAACCAACCGGGCCCCGGAGACGAAAATGCCTATAACTCTCAGACCGGGCGTCCGATCGACGCGCCGTCTGTTGCGTTGAGTTCCTTTTGTCGATACGGAACTTTTGGATACATCAACTTCGGTCTTCGTGACAGTTGATGTATCAGCCTCTCGGCTCGTGGAGCGGACCCTCCGTACGAGCTTGCTGTGTGCGGGAACCCTAGTGCTGGTTGCGACTGTTCTACTGCGACGACGACAGTACAGAGATCCTGTGTGGATTCGACGACGACAGTACAGAGATCCTGTGTGGATTCGACGACGACGACTACAGCACTCAGCGATCCTACGTGGATCAGTGCTTCAGGTTCTGTGTGAGCCCGATCCTGTGTGGGTCCTTGCGCTCAGCGGTTCTGTGTGAGCCAGCGCCTACAGGTTCTGTGTGAGCCCGATCCTGTGTGGGTCTTCTGCGGGGGTTAGTTACCTATCGATCCTTCGTGGGTCCGACGACTTAGATGGATCAGTGATCATCTTTATCGTCCTTGAAGAAGTATACCTGTGTGAGCTGAATCCTGTTACTTTCCTTTGTGGAATACGTATACTTTCCTGCGTGGACTGAGTTATACTTGAGCTCGGAGGTTGGAGCGTATTTGAATTGATGACTTAGGTATATGTATGGGCATATACCTAAGCAGTGTTGGTTGTTACTTCGTGATTGTACTTTGCTTCGTGGTTTATCCTTTGTGGATTTTGAGAGACCTTCAGGGGTCTCGGGGTCCCTACTGAGTAGCTTATACTCACCCCTGCACGGGCTTCGCCCGCACTACGTTGTGTTGGTTGCAGACAACGGACAGCGTTGACCTTAGCTGAGGTTCGCGGAGCGGGACGGTACCCGGAGGTGGACCACTGGGCGGGACGAGCACGGAGCGGACGGTGGGACCCGTGGAGCAGAGGAGCTATCTGTACCCACCCTTCAGGTGGGATTTCCGGTGGACAGCTCGGAGTAGCGGCCTTTACTTTACAGTTGCTGTTTTTCCCTTTTCGAGTTGTACTTTACTTTCAGTTTGGGTTTGTATTCTGGCCCATTTACTTTTCCGCACTTTCAGTTGTTCTCTGCTTTCTTAGTGATTACCTTCCGCTTGTTTACTCTGTGGTGTGTGTTTTCTTTTCAAAGGCAATGCCTTCCCTTTTTACCGGGATTTACGCCTTGGTGCTAGTCGCCAGCCCCTGGCCTATGGAAGGCGGGCTTGGGGTAGTCACGGCTCGGACCCCGAGGGCGGGTCGTGACAACCCTTATTCTTTTTCTCACAAAAACGGATTGAACTCACATCCTCTATTTTTTTGAGATGCACAAAATGGTACTTCAAGTCAAACTCAATAAATTAAATATCCAAACATTAAATATCATCTAGAATCAATTCAAAACTATTTTCTTGTGATTCTATAAACTAAAAATATTTAAAGAACTACCACACTAAAATACGAAAATTATTTTCTAGTAAAACTACCTTAGTAGACTCATATTCGAACAAAATAATGAATTTACATATTAAATAAACTTTAAAAATACAATAAATGTGAAAAAATATTATCTATTTCTATATATTTCATGAAATTACCAAAATAAAATTTTGAAATTTATATTTTAATAATTTTATAACAACTGCGTCATCATTGGATTTTGTTTACATAGAATATTCATATTCTGTTACATTTAAGTATTTAGTCATTAGACACCTTAATAATTCTCTAAGTATTGATACTTACGCAAATTTAATGGTGTTTACATAGATATATTGATTCTTATGTAGTAGAATATATTGATTACGCGTATATTAGATGATGTTTACACACCATTGGACCATCCTTACAAAGACTCAAAAATCATTCTTATAGGATGGGGAATGATACTCCAGTAGAGTTTATGCTTATGGTGCAACTCACATGACCCTTATAGGGCTCATAATTATGGTATTAATGATTCTTATGCATTACTTCTTTCTTATAAGGACCATTATTACTTGGATCATCATCATTATATATCTACAAATAAACCCCATATATAAGGATGAACTAATTCATATGAGGTGGATCATCCTTAAGGTTCAAGAGATGTTCCTTATGGGGAAATCCAAATTCTATTAAAATAAAAACAAAAACCATATCAAATCTACTCCATACTACTCACATAAACTCAAAAAAAAAATTCCAAAAACATCCAATGATCCTCAATAAATATTGAAAATAAATGAAAACCATTAAAAAATCCAAGGGAACCTCACTTAATGTAATGGTGATGAACCCAACATAGATTACATTATCACATTATGTAATGTCAACCAACCCAACACAAATTACATTATCTCACAACTTAAGGATGATCATAGTTTAATTTATCAGATGATATTTTTTTATCGCATAATGTAGTATTAGTTTTTGTTCTTGTTTCTTCATTTTAAAAATACTATTTCAAGAATAAAATTCATCATAAGGATTTGATACCATTTTTTTGTTTCTTAGGATCTAACTACACTCGTTAAAAATTGTTAAAGTAACAATAAATATGTTCCCAATATCACCATACAATAATACCCAAAACCATACTACAAATAAAATGAAGAAAATTCCCATGTGCACCATTCACTGATAAATGTTACTATAAAAATCTTTATCATGATTTAGAAATAAAACTAAGAGGAATCCAAAATATATCCCTCTTCTGTGGTATATACATGGATTGAAAAAATAACTCAATATTTAGGTGGGATTCTTATTCTTAACATGTCATGCTAGTTCACTATATTATAAATAAGGAAGAAAATAAGAGCTTCATGTGGGAGAGTTTTGGATTGATTCATGTAAGAGTTTCCTACCCCCATAAAATGGGTATAAGATCTTTATATAGGGCCTAATACAACTCTTGATCAATTTCATTCATTTAATCATGTATTATAACATACGGGTAAATGAATTCAGTCATTTATTCATTCATTATATGAATTCAATGGTCCTATATTTGTTTTATAATATAAAACATATTTTTAATGATATCCAATGGAAGAGATATGAACATTATACCAATTTATGTTATACCACCGTCTTATAAAATATTAGACCTAGGAAGTGATCCCAATATCACTCATTTCATAGTAAACAATATGACCCAATAACATCTCATATGATATCACTATATAACATCCTTTGATATAGAAAAATTTACATCACATATATATATATTAGTATTGTGGTCATATCTCCTTCATCATGAACCTTACACATAAGATTCATTTTTGATATGTGTAAATACAGTTGGATTTTAATTTGTGTTAGTAATAAAAATTATGGGTTGGGTAAAGAGTTAAACATTAATATTGTTTGAATATTTTATTCGGTGGAAGGGATTGGTATTCATAACTAAATCATTAGAATCATGTATACTCTAGAAGGTAATACATGAGATAAGATGGTGATATATTAAAAACGGCTTCAAAATACTAAGTGTTAGATTCCTTGAAAAGTGAACACATGACAAGACAATGAGTATCCAGCTGAGTAGGTTCATTCCAAAGAAGGGTGACCATGGATTATCTTATGTAAGGAACGATGGAAATGGATAACCATAAGATTCAGGTTACTGAATCCATTTATGAGCTTTGGGTTACACTTATCTAGAAAACCCTATTATATAAGACACTAAATAAATAATGTGGAGTGAATCCATATAATGGATTGAGATAAAGAGTTGTTTTCTTAACAATCCAAGAGTCAAATATGATATTATTTTCTACTTTTAGAGATAAGTAATGGGATAAATGATAAATTAAAATATATATTAGTAAAATATAGATCTTTTACCACTGATTGGTATGATATTTTCTAAAATGGGTTATCATTTTAATGGGATCACATTTAATAAAAGGCCATATAAAATTAATTCTAAACATGACACTCATCTAGTATAAAATTATATTGTAGATAAATGTGAACATATTCATACATTACATTGAGATCAGTCCTTCAAAATTAAAAAAATTAATGGTTTCAATTTTCTCAAATGATATAGAAAAATTAGAATCATGCTTAAGTAAGAAGGAAAAATCTATGTACTATATCAAACCCTTCCTCAATAAATATTTGTTGAAGTAGTTCAGTAATAAAATGTAGATTCATATGTGAAGTATAAAAGGATTAAATTAATTTTTAAAATATATTTGATGAAATTTTACCAAAATAAAGTTTCAATATCCACTCATTTATTCAATATGATTGGGTATGTCAATGCCTTAGAGAGACTGAGATTTCCTTAATAGCTTGTTATGGCTATGGAATTCGTTATGTGATCATCATGGAAAATTTTTTTCCAGGGTAAATATGTTAAATATTTTTTCTTCTAATTATCGCTAAGTGTTTTGGATAGATATACTAGGAATGATATGCCCTTGTTTTGGTACTATATTTAGGACAACCCTGCTTTTATTACAAACTTAAACATGATTTATTACATAAAAATTCACTTGATACAACAATAAGATCAAGAGGTCTAGTGTCTTTAGGGCTTAGGATCATTACATAAAAACTTAAAACATGAAATACAACATCTTTATTGAAAAATTCCTTCACATGACCACTACAATCCCTCGTACTTATAATTGCATGGGATAACCTGAGGACATGAATAAGAAAAGGGTGAGATATAAAGCCCAATAAGGGAATACACATGGAATAAATGAGGAGTACAATACATCTTAGAAAATAGGCAAATCAATAGAGCACCAGAGAAATATGAACATAAAGGCATGATAAAGTATGATAATCATAACATGGAAATGTGACAACAACACTTAACATGGAATTAGCATGAGCCAAGGCCCATTGCACATAGAGCATGAGTAAATCCTCATTGCACATGAATCATGAGTAAAACCTCATTGAACTTGAATTATAATGAGTCAACAATCATTGCACATAACGTATCAGGATTCTATACTTTACCCAATGCATTGGAGCGCTATAAGGGCGCACCCTTCTTAAACATTTCATTTCATGCATAAGTGTGCCACATGGATCATAAAAAATGGATTCATAAAACATAATCATTTATTCCACGATAAAGGAATGTTGAATTAATATATGAAAATTTATAATCAATAAGTAAATGTGCATAAAGGTTAATACCCTTTATGGAGAAATGGGCATGGTATTCACTACACAATGACATTGTCTTAGAAAATCGATGCGATTTCGACAGCATAACGATGTGACATAAGAATTCATAAAAATGGTTGATGAGAGAGAAAGTGGTTCCTCATCATATTTACATGTAATGGACTGTAATGAGGTCATATAGATACAGATACCAACAATTTTAATGAAATTTAGATTAATGATACAAAAGTATTGCTTGAATGTAAAAGAGGAGAGAGAAGTTCCTTTTGGAATTTCGGCATAGTAATGGGTGTACATGGGAGGAATTTAATGAGAGAGAAAGGGGTCTCCCATCATTCAAACATAAAGAGGAAAGTATGATGGAGGTGAAAAACTATACCCCAACATTCATAATTGAAATTAAAAGGGGAAAACAACTTAAAGAAAATTGGACAAAAATGAGAAATGAAGAAAAAACCCTTACTTGGAAGTGTGCTTCCAAAGGCTAGAGAGAGGCTTGTGAGAGGCTTCTTGACAGTTTGGGGCACCTTTGGACGATTCTAGAGAGATTAGGGAAGAGGTTGGATGAACTCCAAAGGATTTGAGTGAGGAGTAAGTGGGAGCTTGGGTGGGTTTATATAGGAAAGGTGATGGAATTCTTTATTATTTAGGTTTGGGAACCCTTATATTAAATTAATCCGAAATACAAACCATACCATGGTTTTTGCCCATGGTTTTTGGAAAAGGGAAGAGGAAAAAATATATTTTATAATTCCAAATTCCGAAATTCTTAAAATAATAGGGTTGCTTATGTGGAGGTGAGTCACACTCCCATGGAAAATAATTTAAAAAGACAAGATGTTTAATAAGTCTTGAGGGGTCCATTAATGCTTTGAAAAGTAGGTAAAAAAAACCCGAAATCACATTATTTTAATGGTAAAAAATATATTGGCCTAACATAAATCTTATAGTATTTTATTACATCACTATTGGGTCATTATGATGTCATAAAACACATTATATATTTAAACGGTATTTAATGTTTACCCAAAAATTTGACTGTCTCAGAAAATTAAGAAAAATTCACTATTGGATAATTTCGACGTCATGATTCCAGAAATAACATTTATTTTATCCAAATAATTTTTTAAATATGTTAATTTTCACTTTTAAAATAAAAACAGACATTTATCGAAAATTCACGGGTTTTGACAGAAATGGCTTTCAAACCTTAATAAAAATTACAATTGCATTCATTAAATTATAAGATAATTTATATTTAATAAAAATTAATTTAATAATAATAATATTTTATTAAAATATTATTTAATTCAAAAATCCCTTAATTTAATAAAATAGAATTATTAATTAAATAATAACTAAAAACATTATTTGTACTTTAAAAACTATTTACAATGTATCAATAATGGCAAGAAAGTATATTCATTATTATATAAAAAAAATAATTTACATGAACATCATACTATTTATTTGTTACATAACCCCTTGAAACAACCACATAAGACTTAAGGGTAAGGTGTGCGATGGTGGCAGACTCTTGGGGTGGCTCGGATAACGTCGCTCGAGTGGTAATTTATATCAACTTCCACTTCTCCTGTAGACGGTCCCGTTCGAGCTTGACATGATGAAGCTCAACTTGGGCTTGGTCAAGAGCGAATCCCAAGGATGCCACCTCTTTTCTGAGCTCCAACAAATGGGATTCGTATGGGGAAATTCTACTGGATGAGGCCATCACTTCCTTTGTCTGAGTAAATTTGGATTTGTTAAAGCCCTATATTTATACTAATCATGTGATCACTGTTCAACGACTATATTAACAATGGTCAAAATACTTAACATAAAACCAAAGAAGTTTACATTTTATATAAACATAAAGAGGCATTTAATTAGATCAAGAGGTATTTCCATTAATGAAACTTTGGTTCTTTACAATATTAACAATATAAGTTGGTAAAAGTTAAAATAAAAAAAAGTATATTGTAAGGGCCAGTTTTCAATATTACATTAGACAATAAAAGTTGTTGAAACCTAAAGTAAGTGTTAGGAAGGATGGTAAATGTTTCCATTAGTTATAATTTCCTATATTACCTAAAGGGTTTTAATAAAATCCATAGAGATTCCACACATTAGGTATTAATATTATAGAAAACAATTATTTAGTTTTTAATGGTATATGATGCAAACTATATACTTTAAAAATGTTTTTAATATGAAAGAGTTAAAAATAAATGTAAGAATTTATGGATCTTATTGTTTTTATTCAAATCTAGTAGAAATGGTTACTACTGTAAATATTTGGAATACAAAGGAATATTTAAAGATTATATGTATCTAAATAAAGGGTGTGTATTCTTATCTCTTTTCTCTTATAGGATAACATTATTTTTTTAACAAAGTGTTTTTATGAATAAAATGAGATAATATTTTGATACCTAAGGTTTATGATTCATAAAACTCTGTATCATCATTTAAAGAAGAGATAAGGATAAAAGTGTTTTATATAATAAAAAAGGAGTTTAACTATGATATTTTTTTAATGATTTTGGAAAAGAGTTTCCATCTCCCATTAGGGAAAAATTTTAAAGAATAAATATTTTTTTTCAGAATAGTTATCCAAACAAATAGAATACCATATTATATATGTTTGTTAAATTTTTATTTTCTAAATATTTCCACTAAAAGAAAATAAGTGTTATTTCCTTAAGGAGTTTATATTTCTTAATATGATATTATAGAGTGAATATAAATTATATATGGATAATGAAAATATGTTTGGTTATAAATCCCATTTATATTTATGTATGATATTATTTAAAATTTTCTCAAACCATGTGTTTTTACATGGTTTTGGGATGATAAAGGATTTGGCAGAGGCTGGGGATTTGTTTTTAAGAAGATGGACTCAGTTTCGATTATATCTTTGGAAGACATACTCCATCGAGTACTCGAGGTAGGTAAATAGGTATATGTTGTATTAAAGTTGTGAATTAGTGGATTTAGAGGGTTATCGACCATCTGGTGGGCTTGGGGTGGGTACCTAGTAGGATATCAAGTACCTAATGATAGGGGATCAGACACTCGGTGGACCCTATGTTTTTTTTAAATTTTTTGTCCTTATTAATTAGTTAATTTTTTTTGAAAATTTAAATAAATGAGGAATGAATCATTTTAGTTTTACCCAAGTTACACGAACCCATCCCCCTTTCTCCCAGTTTATCTACTCTTACAAGATTATATCTCTTTAATTTGTGGTTGAATTTTTGTGATTTTTATCTTGGTGGATCATTAGAGGAAAGTCTATCAATCCTATCTTGTCTATTCCCTATTTATCTTATTATTTTAGTATTCATCACTAATTATGTCCAAATTATGGGTTTTAGTTAGGTTACATGATTTATTAAAACTGTTTCTGAAGCATCTAATGGGATTTAATAAGTGGTATTTTACTAAGTGTAGGTAGGTGGTATCTAAACTTTCCTTTTACATTATACGATTTTCATGGGATATGTGATATATGGTCATATTGATTATGTGTGCATGACCTTAAAATAAATTTAATTACTCTTATTGGACCCATATGAATAGTTTAATAGTTTTTAGGGTTTTGAGTGGTGCTATGTGCATTTGAATTTGAATCCATGGTCATTGATGGTCATGTGATTGAAATAAAGTGTGAGGATCCTTATACTCAAAACCCAACAGGGTGATCCTTGAGTTATATTATGATACTGTGGACCTTGATATGTTTTAATATTACTCCATTAACAAGGTTATGCGAATTTATATTCAGTGATAGCTATAGAGAGCTTATATTGGTTTTTTATAACATGTTGGATTTTTATGATTTGTCTATATGGGGTGGGAGGTGTCTTACCTTATATTATATGGTTTTGGGTAGTGTGTGAATTAGAATCAGTCAATGGAAATAGGTTGGGTGTGTCTGGACCCACCTAATATTAATTATTAAATGTATTAGACACCATACCATATTATTATTTATTATATATGATGATGTTTATATGAAATTCCTTAAAGAGTTAATTTTAAGGGGTTGAGATGTTTTTGGGATGAGACTAATATAGATATGGGACCTCTTTTTCCATTAAATTTTTATATTTATGAGTAGGTATTGAGGTTTATATGGGATGATATTGATATAGAAATTGGGTGAACTTTCCTATTTTCTTTGTATTATTCTGAGCCGAGATTCCTTCAGGTTGAGATTGTTATCGACATGGGGACTCATTTCCTATTATTTCTGTATTATCATGAGAAAGGATAAATATTATTTAAATTTGAGATCATTATAGACATGGATCCACCTTTCCTATTGTATTATTATTATTTTGATGTAATATCAACATTCCTTAGGGATAATTTCATTATAGACCTGGGGTTTCCTCTCTCATTTTTCTTTATATTATTCTAATGATTGAGATGTGTATAAGATGACTTCAGTATAGAAATGGGTCTTCCATAACATTATTATTATTATTATTTTTCTAAGATATGGTGGATATTCCCTTTTGTTTGATATTGTTACAATCATGTGAACATACTACCCGAATGTCCTTATAATATTATGATGATATGTTAAGACTTATTTTGGCATTGGAGAGGTAGGTATGGTCTCTCCCTAGTATCCTTGTGGATTAATCCATGGTTTATTGGTACTAAACATTTATTTTCATATCAATGATATCATGGTTAGAATCCTAGTATTCCCCTTGGGGGATTTAAGATGTATAAAATGATGCAGGTAGTGACATAGTAGATAGTGATGCAAGGCAGTGACATAGGAGTAATGTAGGCAGAAGCGGAGACCCATATAAATAGCCTTTGGGTCACTGGGACTTTGGAAAAATAAATTTATTTGGATTTATATGGAGTGGGTTAACCATTGGAATGGGGTTTGGCATGTCCTTGGGACCATAGGTGTGTATGTTATTTCCTTTTCTTGCAATATCTAGGACCTTCTATGATTAATTATGATAATTAGAATATCACTCTGTTTATGCACTTATATATTTTGAATTTATTTAGGGAAACCATTAGTGGTGACCTACATAGTTATAATCATAATCTACATGTTCATCTTGATGCACCAAGATATTTCTGGGTTTATAACACCAGTAAAGGAAAGGGCCCTATTTTAAATCGATGAGTTGATGTTCTGTGGTCGAAGCAAAGAGTTGCGGTCAGGCTGGGACTCAAGTATATTTTCATATTCTCCAAACGTATTTTGTTTATTTTTGGATAATATTTCATATGATCGATTTATGAGTGGTATTTCTTAATTATATATGAATTTTATGACTTTTAGAAGCTCATTTCGATAAAACATGTGTTATTCTATTTCGTTGTGGTTGGAATTTTTCTATAATGTCCATATATTGTTGTTATATTGTATGGGTTATTATTACTAATTATTATGATACTATTTTATTTGTTTGTAATAGATGTTATAGTCTCCTCATGATAACTTATAGATCCTAACTTCTAGTTGATAACCTCTAGTGTTCTGGGATGTATACTTGGCATCAGGTGACCCCACTGGCTCAACCATAGTTTGGGAGATTCAAGATGGGACATTAAAAAGTGGTGTTAAATAATTTTTTTTATTAATTGGGAATGGTAGTTGGAGGATATATTTTTTTAGGGTTTTGGATTGACACAAATAGACCCACTCAGGCATTACTAGATTTGTAAGCAAATCATGTGTTCCACCCCAAGCATGCCTCCAATTGGCCAGGGGTTGGTGACTGGCACCAAGTAGGTATATCTATCAACATGGGAGTACATGGCCTATATAAACCTATGAAAAATAAAAATCCAATAAAAAAGATAAAAAATACCACTAACAATATATATATATATCCCATAAGATAAATTCATCGAAAATACTAAATCTAGTTATTCTATTAACCACAAGATAATGTGAATATCCTCTATGCTACATGTACTCATAGATCACACTCCAACCACAGTGGTCACCACTACTATCATAATTCACAAAGATCAATCCCACATTTACAAGAATCACCATGATCCATCTTTGATTGAACCATATCATCTCCATGTCTTCTAAGACCATTATTAGACCTTTGTATCATATCCATAGACATAACATAAACGGGAATGAAGCCTACACATGGGTGAGTATAAACATACCCAATAAAAATCCACCAAAGCCATAAAGGAAATGTAAATTAATAATTCATATTAAACTCTTTATATGATAGGTGACTAAGAAATATACAAAGAGAAAATCCATAACACTATGTCTACTTGAATCTCTTAGTACTACAAAGGAACTGGAAGGAAGAAAAGGAACAACCAGATCAACTCTGGTATAAGGAAGTAACTATAGGAGAATAAGATAAGGGAATCTAAATAGTCTATAAAACAATAATTATCAAAATTGAGAATAAGATCCCAATCATCTCAGATCCAATCCTCAAATGTCATGCCACAAAATTAAATTGGAAAAATCATGAATCTAAAGAGTCTATAAAGTCCGAAGTCAATAGATAATGGTACACCACATCTTTAAGAAAACCCATGGGGTTCCAATAAGTAATAATTCATAAATAAATATGAACTACTCAAAATTTAAAACTACCACACCACCTATAGAATTCATGGAGAGAACCCTGGTCATTATTGGAGTGTGCTTATCAGATAATAAAATGGGAAAAAATTAATAGGATGAGATAAAATTCTCAATTTGGGTAAATATAAGAAATAACAATCAAAGATCACAAGTGAGCATAATATGATAATATGGGTATTATTAGAATACATAATAAATTTTGAACCAATAAATAATGGATCATAAATCATTTCATAACTCTTGAAAGAAAATAATATATGAAACAAAATAGTGTAGAAACACAAGTGAATAAACATGATCTATTAGATCATACAATAGTTAATAAAATAATCATTAAATTGTGACACCTTTAAATTTTGGAATAAAATTTTGTATAGGGAAACATTACATTACTGAACCTCACCATTAGTTCCCATGATTATGATAAACTAAAATATACTCTTGAATACTTATATCATTACATATAAACTTTTAAAAAACTAATTATAGGGTGATATAGGACCCCACCCATTATTCATTAATACTTACAAGTTCCACTTGAAATAAATCATTCATCATTTCACAAAAAAACCTTTAGATAGAAAATAGGCTTCATTCATCAAATATTAAATACACATGGAAAGAAAATTGGATTCATATTATTTTGAAATGAAATCATATAATTAAATCATTCATAATTTCATCAATAATCATAATATGATAAACCCATGGAAAATAAATTGGTATCTAACAACATCAAGTAAATTTCTAGGTAAAAACCATTCAATTAAGATAATAAATCACATGGTACTTATACTATATAGATAAAGGGTATATGGTAAAGTCAATAATTTCTCCAAATCAATAAATGTATGGAATTTAGGTGAACACAATTCAATCATAAGAATAAATTATATATAGTTCATTGAATAATACTTTGGAATAAAGATTATTTTTATACATGGAAGAGGATTAGAAAATACAAAGGAAATAATGTATCGCTACCTCAAAATAGAAGAATATAAAATATAAAACATAGATAAATATGATAGATGATCATATTAAGGGAATATCCTAGATCATTTATAAGACGTTTCCAAGGATGTGGATTTATATGAAAACCATTTTTTAGAATCATTAAGAAAATTCGATTTGGAAATAAGAAAAATCCATGAACTATTTTAAAACATTTATCTAGATATAAATATTTTATAAATATATTATAATTATATTTATTTTATAAAAACATTATATATAAAAGATAATTTTCATAGAAAATGATGAATATGGTGGAAAGACGTGTTCACTCTTAAAATGTTAAAAATGGATTATTCTTACACTGATAAAAATGACCCATACAAAAAATATTAAAAATTTCGTTAAAACTTTTTGAATAAGGTCATTTAGAAAAAAATAACCTTAATAAATTATTGGGGAATATATCAGGAAATTATCAAAATCATCCAATTAATATGGATATGGAAAAGGTAGGTTCCCAAAAGAAAAGAGGATATGGGGTCAGTTTCACTTATAAGAAACACTTTAGGTAAAATATGGGTAATGGGGAATAAAATTTGTAGGGTACATGTAAAAACCCATGAATAAACAATTAAAATTAGGAGTGGTTTAATAAATAATAAAAATTCTCCATAAGGATTATTTTTAAAATACAATATTTATTTGAAAATAATATTGGCAATGAAACCCTTACAGTTTGAGTAACTTTTAAATCAAAATAACTGAGGGATAATGAGTTTGAAATTGAACTTAGAATACCATTAATAAAAGATAGATCATGATATTATATAACATATAGGAAATATATATACCATATAAAATTAAATTGGCGATAATAACAAAAAATTCATACGAATTATGAATTGAGACAAAAAAACATAACAATAAGAATAATCATTTAGGTACGAGTCACTTGAAAATGAGGCCATAAGGTAGAATTAATAAACCCCAAAATTAATAAGAAGGAAAAAAATTTTAAATTATTACTTATTTAGAATAAATTAAACATGTAAAAATAGAGTTCAATAAAAAATATTGTAACTCAATAGAATAAAATTGATTCGGAAAAACCCTTAAAAACTTGGTATCCTTTTAATTGAAGGCCATTTAAATACATAAAATGATATGGATCTTCAAAAACCAAAAATTATATAAATATGGTAAAATTAATTCATTAGGAAATAATCAAACCATATTAAATATTTCATGGTGTACAATAAGAAATATTACTCAATAAACTAATTTTGAGATAAGAACCACTTACAAAAATAGTAATGTTCGAGTAAAACCTCTTAAGGGATACGATATAAAAATTAAAAAAATATCATGAATAATTATAGGATCATGAAAATATATATGAAATGGTTGGTAGATATCCTATTCTAAATCAAACAATGTATATAATAAGAAATATGTCTCATGGGGTGAAAATTGAAAAGAAGAAACCCTTACATTGGTCCCGATTAATTATGCACTTGCACTTAAATTCTAGGATAATTGAATTAAGTTTTTTATAATATCTCTTAATAAATTTAGTCATATATATTTAATATATTATTATATTATTATATATTTTTCACTTATGTCAGTAATTTGGGATTGTTTGGTCCATTTTTAATAACTCTTTCAGTATATTGAAAATGGTCAAAGGTGTCCTATAATTAATTCATACTCTCTAGATTTATATAGTTTTATTTCCATTATTATTAAACTATTAAAAAAATAATATATCTATAAATGTTTCTAAAATAGACTTCATGTATAGAAGGTAACTTGAAATTCTCCTTTTGGTAGTTAAATTTTCCATGATAGTTTATTGTTAATATCACTCATAAAATGTCGAATATTATATATAAATAACATTAAAAAAATACTTATTTTTTAATTATTATACAATATCACCATTGATTATGTTTTCATAGTCACCCATGATAGAAATTTACAGCATCATTCATGTAGGTGATGAAACCGACCAAAAAAAGAACGTGAAATAATAAATAGATAAGTATGATTATGGGGTGATTTAGTTATAATATCATTATTATTGAAGTATATTGAAATTTGTAGCATCTGATGTATTTATAGAATAATAATTTTTTATATCTATTAATATTTATTAAGAAGATATTAATTTTACATTAAATAGGACACTTTTTCCAATAGCGTACTCGATATGAAAAAATGGGTTTCTCCTAAATCTTACATTACACACAACATTGAGTTATACAAAAAAATAATACAATAATAATATTATTATTTTAAATGGTAGTTAATGCCTAGCCATTGGAATGGTGGAAATGAATAATATCAATTGAATTATAAAAATATGGTTTAAACATGTTTAAATACTGATTCTTTTGTTACCAAATGTATTATAAATGGAAGTAAAAACTAATTTAATATAAAGGATGTGTTTTTATGAAAACCTATTTAAAAAGAGAATAATTGTGTTTATATAATCATATCACTATTTATGTATTTTTATTTAATGAAAAATATATGTTATTTATTCAATTTATTGTTTGAAATTCATCTTATATGTTTTCTAGATATGATATAAGAACAAATTGAATTTGTTGGATAAAAGAGATATTTTTCTAAAAATGCGGTTTTACCACCTTTTGATGGTGAACCATTTAAAAATTAGTTTTTTTGACACATTTATATGTTATATTTGAGAAAATAAACTTTTTATTTATAATAGGGACATCAAAATTTACATTGGATGAATTGTTGATATTTTTCTGATAACTATCATGTTTTGATGAATAGTAAAAATACTCTAAATTTTAATTGAAAACAAATTTTTCCTTCAACATAATATATATGGTTAAATGATACTATTTAATGGTTTTAAAGTATAAATGTAATATTTTTTTATCATTTAATTTAATTTTGATCATTATAAGTAATTTCACATTGAAATTGGACATAAACACATGTCAATCAGTTGATAGTTTTTACTTCTTAAAAACGCGCCTTTTGATTTCAACAACGAGAGTTAATTTTAAATTAATTACTAAAATTTCTATGTTTTTAATTTTAAAAAATGGATTCCATATTTAAAATCATAAATTCCAAATTGTGTAAATAGGTCCATTTTATTTTTGTACATTATGAATAGAAACTTTAGTAATTATTTTTAATTACCATGGTTAAAGGGAATATTAGTTAAATAAGGGTAAAAATAATAATATTATAATACTTTAAAACATTTCCGAATCCTATTGGATGAGATATTTCTGATCATGATCATCCTTAGTCTGAAAGTTTTTCTTTTTGGAGCCACTTGGGTGTGAAAATGACATTTTATAATTTTTAATTTAATGAAAAGATAAATATAACATATACATGTATCTTTTAGTAAAAAAATTTAATATGGGATTATATAAGTGATCTATTGAACTATAAATATAAATTATGAATCTAAAAATATTTTATAAATCATGATATTTTATTTATAAATTTTAGGAAAATTTAATTATGACAATATGATGATAGAGTGATTGCTTCATTAATAAAGGATTCAAATAAATGATATTATAAATATTAAAATAAATTTAATTTGATTATTTTGATGCCATATATGAATTTTATGGATGTATATGACATTTTATATTTGTATTAATAATGTTTTTTCTATATAACCAAGTTGTCATGGATTTTTAAAAAGTAATGATATGAATAGAGTCAAAATTCACATAATTCATATTAAAAAATATAAAATATTTTATTAAATATTATAAAATTCCAAAAAATCTAACAATCAACCTAATGGTTATTATAAGTACAAAATGTTTCTAATGAATCTTTCACTGGACATTTTCATGCTTTTGTAACTATTTTGGTTCTCAAAGTGTTAAATGCTTGATAAAACGGTAAGAGTAAAAAAGGGTTAAACCAATAATATAAGGATAAAAAAATATTTAAAACATGTCTAAAAATTATTGGATGATTTGTATTTGAACAAAAATTATCTTTTATTTTAAATAAATAATTTTGGGTCCTTTTGAAACCGAAAATAAATTTATAATAAAATAATATTTCAAGACTTCCCTAAAGTTCCCCTCCTCCCACTTATAAAATGGAATCACCTCTACCCACTTACTCACACCCCTAAATATCATTGGATCATACAAACTCTTATAAAATAATCTCCCAAAACCCCTACATTATTCCTAGAAGCCTTACCTTGGGAAGAATGAAATTCAATAATTCCTTTTGGCTCAAATCGAAAGAAGTTACCCAATTTAAAGGTAACATCTTCTCTCAAGTTACTTTATTTTATTTTCCCTCTCCACTCCCTATTATCTTCTTATTCTTGGATTACATAACAACAAAAGTATCCTCAATATAATAGGATTTTTTTGATAAGGATTATAATTTCACTTACACACACCTCCATCTAATGGAAATGAACATACTGTTTCTGTGTACGGTGAACTACTGCCTCACAAAATGACGATTGTTCGATTTTCTACTACCACCTCTCATGATGGAAATTATGATGGAAATGTATTTATATATTATATATATTATATTTATATTGTCTATATTTTTCTATAATTTTTATTTATAACTTACCTTTATGATTTCCATGATATTTAAATACAATAATTTCATTTGAGGAAGTGTGGACTACCACCCCCTCAAAGTGATATGACTCATTCATTCCATACATGGAACGTATAAAGGAATATGTCAATGAAATTATGTAACATATATAACATATATATTATACTTGAATTATAATATAACTATTTATCATTTAGTTTTCATCCTTTAATTTGAAAAATAAATGAAAGTAGCAAGGAACAAACGTGATGAGTCAGACTCAAGGTAAGGGAATTCATATCAATCTCCTTTCATTGAGTCATATTTTGATAATATGCACCACCATATTTTATACGGTGTATAATACACCCCATTGAATTTTAATTTCATTCAAAGGGAATCTTTTTTCTATGAAGCATTTTACTAAACGACAAAAGGAATTTTCTTAATGTATGCGGTGACAACAACCTCTCTGCCTCTGTAACCATTATTTGATATTTGTCTTCCTCTATAAGCCTTAATATTTTTTAAAGGAAAGGAAATACCTTATTCCATTTTTTGGTGTTTTGGTATTGAGAATTTTTTTTAAATGGATTGAATATTTCAATATCTAGAATTTATTTCTTGTGATTTTAAATGAAATTTTATTAGTGAAATCTTGATATTTTCAATATTTTATGTTTTATGAGTATATACCAGTACTTATACATTTGACTAATGGTTATGTGATTAATAAAATATGGGTGGTTATATGATAAACCAAATGATGGGAGGTTCTATGATAAAGCATTGGAATATGGTTATGTTATAACCTCCAATGCATTGGGTATGGAAGTCGGTCATATGGCTATTCCATTTAGTGATATATATGGAAGTCGATCGTATGGTTATTCCATTTGAGTATATTTATGTCCCATGTAACATTTATATGTTTAATTTTTCTTTCTATGGGATTTATGGTAATATTTTGGTTACAAAAATGGTAATAAATGAGATTATATTCAGTGAAGTATATTCACTAATTCTTAAAGGTGAAAATTATTACTTTATAATAAAGTCTTCATGGTTTTCATGTTATCCCAAGAATAATAGTTTTCCTTCATTTTATATCCCTTATAGAGCTTTTTATACTCATCCCAAGTTTTGAAATGTTTTTCACAGGACTTAAATAATTATAGAGTCAAGGACGGGATCAAGGAAAAGTCATGCTGTTTAAAACATGATATGAAACATGATTATTTTTAAATATTATTTGTTTTATGAAAAAAGTATAGTTAGTAGAAGTGTATACTTGTAATATTAAAGTTTTTATGTATAAGTTATGACATAATTATCTAAATCTCTAAACCTGAAAAGATCCTCGATGTGAATTAAAGTCCAATTACTGACTTATCTCAAGATTAAGTAATGTTTAAGGCTGGGGACATACAGTTGGATTCAAAGCTTGATTTAGATAACTTTTCAATTTAGAATATTATTAAAATAATATACATAAAAGATTTTTACTTTATAGTCAAATTGAAATGATATAGAATTTTAAGATTACCACGTTGCATCATCTAAGATATCTTTTTTTCAGAATGGTTTTCCATAGAGGAAACATAGAAGCCGTGATGGGAGGGAATACATAGGGAAATAACCTTCCAAATCAAAATATTGAGATGGTCAGAATCATAACTGAATAGTTTGTTTCAGTAATGTACTGTTGAATTAGGTGATAAATGGTGGTGGTGTCCATGCATGAGGTCAAATAGACCAAATGAAAAGGCATATGTTGATCGTAGACTATTTCATGAGGAAGCTTCCCCCATAATTCAGAGGATTATCTAACCATGTGCAAGATGAAGGGTGGATTAAACCATTGGAAAATATTTTTTATGTAATGGGGTGTTCAGACAATCAAAACTTTAGTCTTACTATTTATCATTTTGAAGGTGAAGCTGATCAATAGTGGTCAATGATTAAAAATATTAGAGGAAGTGAAGATATTGATGCCATGGAATGGGATGAATTTAAGAATATCTTCATTGAGAAATATTTTCCTCAGGATATTTGACTTAGGATTGAAAATCAATTCCTGGAATTAAGACAAAATGAGGAAGATTTTATGGCTGCATGTGAAGAAAATTTCACCCGTTTGTCAAGGTATGTCCCAAATTTTATCCGTGATATTTATAGTAAGATAAATAGGTTTTACTCAAGATTAAAGCTGAAATATCGAAGGGAATTAACTTCTCATGAGTTAAAAAGTTGTGAGAAAATTTTCCAATGTGCTGAGAAGGTATAAAGGGAGTCTTTCATTAGTTTCTAGATCAGATTGTGGTTGTTTTTATAGATGAAATCTTGGTATATTCTGAATTTAAAGAGGAACATGAAAGTCATTTATGGATTGTTTTTCAAACATTAAAAGAAAATAAACTATATGAAAATTTTAGTAAGAGTGAATTTTGGTTGTAAAAAATTTCTTTCCTTGGTGATATTGTTTCTAAAGACGGCATAACTTTTGACCCTTCTAAAACTAAAGTTATTGAAGAGTGGCCAATACCTACTAATATCATAGAGATTTTTAGTTTTTTTTGGATTAGTGGGTTATTACCAAAGGTTTGTTGAAAAGTTTTCTCTATTATATATCCCAATAACTAAGCTAACACATAAGGGAGTTAAGTTCATTTGTACAAAATAATGTGATGAATGTTTTCCGGAACTCAAAAAAAGATTGGAAAATGATCCAGTTTTGGACTTGCCTTCCAGGAATGGTGAATTTGTTATCTACAGTGACACATCATTGAAAGGACTTGGTTGTGTACTAATTCAGTATGATTAGGTAATTGTTTATTCTTCATGTCAGTTGAAACCTCATAAGTAAATTACTCTACACAAGATTTTTAATTAGCTGCTGTTGTTTTTGTAATAAAAATTTGGAGGCATAATTTGTATAGAATAAAGTGTGAAATATATATTTATCACAAAAGTTTAAAGTATTTATTCACTCAGAAATAATTTAACATGAGATAGAGGATATGTCTATAATTAATCAAGGATTTTGATTGTATGATCCATTACCATATGGGAAAGGAAAATAAATTGACTGATGCTTTGAGTCGAAAGAGTAATGATACATTTACCATGGTATGTTTGGAAAGAAATCCTTTGGTTTTTGATTTCATGAATTTTGGATTGGAAGTTGTTGGTGTAGGGAATTACAATATTTTGTTTCAAGTGGAAGTGAAATCATCTCTATCAAGCAGAATTAGGCAATCACAGAAAGAAGACAATGAGTTGTAGAAAAGAGGTAGAATTGGTTCAAAATCCAAAGTTACATGATTTTATCATTGATAAATATTGTGTTTTGATATTTGGAAATAGATTTTGTTTTCCTTCTGATTGAAATTTGAAGAAAAAGTTTTTATGTGAAGCTTATAGTTCTTTATTTTTAGTTCATATTGATAGTACTAAGATGTACAGAGTTCTTCGAGAGTATTTCTAGTGGGATGGAATGAAAAGAGATATTGATGACTTTACTATGAAGTGTTTCACTTGTCAACTAGTTAATGCAGAAGGGACATTACCGAAAGGGATGATTCTTTCTTTTCTAGTTATAGAGTGGATATCGAAAAATGTGTCCATGGATTTATTTGTGGGGTTACCAAAAACATTTCGATGTGACAATGAAATCTGGGTTATTGTTGATCAATTGACTAAATATACTCATTTGCTTCCTATTTGAGATAATATGTCTCTAGATCAACTTTATTGACTATATATTATAGAATTATTCATGTTACATAAAGTTCCCCTCTCCATTTTATCTTATCGTGATCCCAGGTTCACTTCTAACTTCTGCAAAAGGCCTACAAAAGTTATTGAGGACTGGATTAAATTTCAGTACAACTTTTCATCCTTAATTAGAAGAGAAATTAGAATGAAAAATTTAGACATTAGAGGATATTATATGTGATTGTTCAATGGATTACTAGGGAATTTTGGATCAACATATTTCTTTGGTTGAGTTTTCTTATAATAACAGTTTTAATTCTAGTATACAGATGGCACTATTTGAGGTATTATATGGAAAGAGGTGTAAAACTGAAACTTTTTGAGATGAATTAGGTGAAAGGAAGTTGATGGTACTAGAATTGGTAGAAGAGAAGGAATATGATGTTTAGTTAATTTAGAATCACATGAGGACAACTCAAAGTAGGCAGAAAAGTTATGCGGATAACCAGAGGAAGGATATTTCTTTCGAGGTAGGTGATCATGTCTTTCTCAAAGTTTCTCCACTGAAAAGTGTGATGCGTTTTGGTAAAAAGGGAAAGATGAGTCCGAGGTTCATTAGACCCTATGAAATTCTAGAGAAATTTGAATTAGTTTCCTATAGGGTGGGTTTACCCCTAATTTTATCCTAGGTACACAACATTTTTTATGTTTCAATGTTTAGAAAGTATATACCAGATCCATCTCATGTTTTGTGTCCAGAGGTAGTTCAATTGGAAGAGAATCCTTATTATGAGGAACAACCAATATAGATTCTTGACTATAGAGAGAAAGTGTTACATAATAAGGTGATTCATAAAGTAGAGGTTTTGTGAAAAAACCATATGTTTTAAGAGGCAATGTTGGAATCTGAAAATGTTATGAGGGAGAAATACCCTCACTTATTTGATAAGTAAATAAAATTGTGGGGATACGATTTACCAAAGGGGGATGATGTAGTATCCCAGGTATTTATAGAATAATACTATTTCATATCCATCAATATTTATGAATAAGATATTAATTTTACATTAAAGGGGACACTTTGTCTGATAGCACACAACAACGTGTTTCTACGAAAGCTTACATTGCACACAACATTGAGTTATATCGAAAAATAATACAATATTATTATTATTATTTTAAATGGTAGTTAATGCATAGTTATTGGAATGATGATAATTAATAGTATCAAGTAAATTATGAAAATATTATATACACATGTTTAAGTAATGATTCCTTGGTTACCAAATTTATTAGAAATGGAAGTAAAAACCAATTGAATATAAAGGATGTGTTTTTATAAAAACCTATTTAAAAAGAGAATAATTGTGTTTATAAAATCATATAAATCTTTATATATTTTATTTAATGAAAAATATATGTTATATATTCAATTTAATGTTTCAAATTCATATTATATGTTTTCTAGATAGATATAAGGACAAATTCATTTTTTTGGATAAAAGAAGTATTTTTATAAAAATGTGGTTTTACCACCTTTTGATGGAAAACAATTTTTTAATTTAGTTTTGACACATATATATGTTATATTTGACAAAATAAAATTATTTTTTAGAATAAAGACATCAAATTTTACATTGGATTAATTTTTGAAATTTTTCTCATAACTATCATTTTTTGATTAATAGTAAAAATACGGTAAATTTTAATTGAAAAAAACTTTTTCCATAAAAAGTATTTATATGATTAAATGATATTATTTAATGGTTTTAAAGTTTAAATGGAATATATTTTTATCATTTAATCCAATTTTTTTCATTATAAGTAATTTCACATTGAAATTGGACATAAACACAAGTCAATCTTTTGATAGTTTTTACTTTTAAAAAATACGCTTTTTTGGTTTCAACAAAAGGAATTAATTTTAAATCAATTAATATAATTTATCTGTTTTTAATTTTTAAAAATGGATTCCATATTTGGAATTATAAGGTCCAAATTGTGAAAATACGTAACTGTTATTTTTGTACATTATGGACAGTAACTTTAGTAATTATTTTTAATTACCCTGGTTAAAGGGTAAATTAGGTCAATAAGGGTAATAATAATAATATTAAACAACCCTGAAACATGTATTAATACTAATGGATGAGATATTTCCGACTGTGATCATCTTTAGGCTGAACGTTTGGCATTTGGGATCCACTTGGGTGTGAAAATGATGTTTTATAATTTTTAATTTAAAGAAAAGGGAAATAAAACATTAAAATGTATCTTTTAGTAATTTTTTTAATATAGGGTTATATAAGTGATATATTTGAATATAAATATTAATTATAAATCTAAATATATTTACTACATCATGATATTTTATTTATAATTTTTAGACAAATTTAATTATGACACAATGATGATATAATGATTGCTTAATTAAGAAAGGATTCAAATAAATGATATTATAAATATTAAAATAAATCTAATTCGATTATTTTGATGCCTTATATGAATTTTATGGACTAATATGACATTTTATATTTGTATTAATGTAGTTTTTTCAAAGGTATCAAGTTTTTATGGATTTTTAAAAAGTCATGATATGAATAGTGTCCAAATTGACATAATCCATATTTTAAAATATAAAATATTTTATTAAATATTATACAATTCCAAATAAATATAAGATTCATAAAAATGGTTATTATAAGTCTAAAATTTTATTAAAGACTCTTTCATTGGACATTTTTCATGTTTTAGTAACTATTTTGGTTCTCAAAGTGTTAAATGCTTGATAAAACCATAAGATTAAAAAAGGGTTAAATAAAAAAGATAAGGATAAAAATATATTTAAAACTTGTCAAAAAATTATTGGATAATGGGTATTCTAACCAAAATCATATTATATTTTAAATAAATGGGTTTGGGACATTTTTAAATATAAAATCAATTTATAATAAAATAACATTTCATGACTTTTCTAAAGTTCCCCTCCTCCCTCTTATAAAAGGGAATCACCTCTACCCAATTAATCACACCTCTCAAACCCCTTGTATCATCCAGATTCGGATCAAATAATCTCCCAAAATATATAAATTCCTCCTAGAAGCCTTACCTTTGGTATAAGGCATTTTAAGAAAGCCTTATGGCTCAAATCAAAAGAAGTTACCTGATTTAGAGGTAACATCTTCTCTCATGTTCGTTTCTTTTATTTTCCTTCTCCACTCCCTATTATTATTATTTAGTTAAATAACAACAATAGTATCCTTAATATAATAGTATTTTTTTAGGATAAGTATTCAAACTACACTTACTCACACCTCCATCTAATGGATACGAACATACTATTTCTGTGTACGGCGAACTACTGCCTCACAAAACAATGATTGTTCGATTTTCTCCTACAACCTATCATGATGACCATTATGATGGAACTGTATTTATATATGATACATTTTATATTTATATTTTCTCTATTATTATGTAATATTTATTTAAAACATACCTTTTTTCTCTCCATGATGTGTAAATATGAAAATTTCATTTGAGGAAGTGTGGACTACCACCCCCTCAAAATGATATGACTCGTTCATTCCATACATGGGATGTATAAAGTAAGGATTTAATGAAATTATGTAACATATATAACATATATATTATATTGGAACTATAATATACCTATGTATCATTTATTTTTCATTACTTTAATATGAAATGGAAATGAAAGTAGCGTTCATGCGTACGTACGACCAACCGTCTCCATGAACGGTGCTTTTCATTTCATATCTCCATATTTTATGGACTATTATAAATACATATATAAAGGATATATATGATATTTAAATCATTAATATCATTCTAGAGATGATGTAATTTTGACTACATAGACATTTTATATCCAAACAAGTTAATTTTTGACTCAAGTACTGAATATCGACAAAATGACCGATATTAACTTAAATAATTATATAATTTTTATAATGTGGTAATAAGGGATATAAAAGTAAAAATAAACATGAAAAAGGTTTTTAATCAAGGATAAATTAACTTATGTTTATTATTCATGAAAAACAAGGAACATACATGATGAGTCGGACTCAAGGGAAGGGAATTTTTCTCAACCTCCTTTCATTGAGGCATATTTTGATAATATACACCTCCTTATTTTATACGGTGTATAATAAACCCTTTTGACTTTTAATTTCTTTCAAAGGGAATATTTTTTCTATGAAGTGTTTTACTAAATGACAAAATTAATTTTTCTAATGTATGCAGTGACAACGACCTCTCCACCGACATAACCTTTATTTGATATTTGGATTTCCCTATAAACCTTACTATTTTTTAAGTAAAATAAATACATTATTCTATTTTTGGGATTCTTGGTATTGAAAATGGTTTTTTAAATGGATTGATTATTTCAATATATTAAATTCATTTCTTGTGATTTCAAATGAATTTTTTTTAGAGAAATGCTGATATTTTCAATATTTTTTATTTTAGGATTATATACTAGTACTTGGAGATTGGATGGGAGGTTACATGATAAACCAAACATGGGTGGTTACATGATAAAGAAAATTATGGGTGCTTAAATGGGAAACCATGGATGGGTGGTTACATTATAACCTCCAATTCATTGTCTATAGAAGTCGGTCGTATGGCTATTCCATTTAGAGATATGTGTAGAAGTCAATTGTATGGTTATTCCATTTATGTATGTTTATGTCCCAAGTTACCTTTACATGTTTTACATTGCTTTCTATTGGATTTATGGTAATCTTTGGGTTACAAAAAGTGTAAGCAATTAACTTATATTCAGTGAAGTACGTAAGAACCCGAATCTTATTTTCAGGTATGGATCTTGATTTTCGGGTTGTTTTTTAGGAAAAAGGAACAAATGTAAAAATTTATATTACATGAAATGTACTTATGAGTACACACCATGTACCCGGTTTCCAAGTACATCCATGTACTGGATGTGTAATGGCTGAGTACATGGTTGTGTGATGACCTGGCTAGCCCGCTTAGGTTAGGGACCAGTTGGGGCTATCCCCCAACGTGTATTGTTAATGAACACTCCATGTACTTTTATTTTTATCTGATAAATTGGATTGGGGTTGCGTGTAATCCTCATAAAAATCTTCTTTTACTCTTGGTTTATATAGGAGAGTAAAAGAGGGGTCAACAAACTCTGAACCCCTCCCAATTCTCTGTCTGACCTCTGATTGTGACACCATCAGGTGAGTTAGAATCCCACTGATGAGTTATCAGTTCTTCTATATCCTTTCTTCATGATTCCTCTTATCTCTTGAGTTATTCAAAGTTGAAAGTTTTTGACCTTTTTATAGATATACAACATTTTAGTCTAATTCAAGGGACAAAGTTCAAGAGTATTGATCGTACGACATTAAGGTAGGTGGATTGTGCCATTCATTGTTTGTATTTGGATTATGTATGCTTAAAGTGCCACATACCCATGTTTGGGGTATTGTGTGATTTGGAATTAAACCCTTTTAATCACATGTTATGGTTTTTTTTGATTTGATTGAGGGTAGTTTCATATGTATAAGGTTAGAAACCTTGTTTATGGGTGAATTTCCCATGAATGTTGATTATGGCCATTTGGTCTAGAATTCCTGTTAGGCTTACCTTGTTTTGATAGGATGGAGTTACTATTTGTTTGAGATGCCTGTCATATGCATTGTGGAAGTTTGACCAAGATGAATTTGATTGTGGGAACTTCTTGAGGTAGGGTCATTTATGTATGAATTGTTGTTATGTTATACCAGAGGGGTTAGAATATAAGAGCTTCCCATAGTTTCGTTATTAAATGAATTTATGTTATGCTGACCAATGGGTATTGACTATGAGAGATGCTAGGTGGTTGTCGACCTAGGGGATTAGAATGTGAGTGCTTACCCTGGTGGTTGTTTATATTTGTTTGATAGTATATTAGACGAAGGGGTTTAGACCATGAGATCTTTCCCAAGTGGTCATTTGTAAATGGTTAGTGCTATGTCGGACCAGGGGGTTCAGACCATGAGAGCTACCAAGAGGTTCATTATTAAATAAATTGTTACTATGATAGATTAGGGGGATTATACTATGAGAAATTTCCCAAAAAGGATCGTTATTGAATAATTTAATGATAGTGACATGTCTTCCAAGCCAAAGAACAATCTTGGACTCAATTTTACTTGATTGTTTAGATAGTCTTATGAGATGTCTGTTGTTACTATTACATAGGGGATATAGAGCTTAGGATAGATCCCAAGGTTTACATGATTCAACAAATGAATAATGAATGTTATAAATTTGTAATTGAAAACTGTAGGACTATTTACTTTTGAGTACTTTAGAGTTTATTGCTTCATTTTTGCATATTACCTGCTATATATATTCACTGATAGTTAGGCATAGATATTTTGGTGGTTGCCTATTGGGATTCGTCTTACACCTTGGTTGGGTCATGTTTTTGGACCCAAACAGATTATATGGCTGTTGGTATAGATAAGAGAATGTTCCCTTCTTCATTAGGTACTTTATTGTTGTTGGAGATGGAGATCATGAGACCAAGATGAGTCTTATGATGCTGTTGGATTTTACTTGTTTTTCTCTACTTTGGGTTCAATATTGTATTTCCAGCATTGTGACTTGTTTGGATACTTTCCTAGACACATGTGACTAGCATCATTTATATATTATTTAGTTGTTATATTACTATTAGTCTTCCACTATTTACTTTTGTGGAATTATTGCTTACACTATTGTTACTATTTGTTTTTTTTTGTGTATACTCTTCCAATGAGGGTATAGTTTCCCCATTATCACATGTTGGCCCTCACTACTAGTCAGCAGCCTCTGACATTTGGGAAAATGCGCTTGAGGTTATTTGACCAACTAGGTTTGGGGAACCTTCAGGAGTAGCTAACCTGTATAAAGGGAAAAGCCAAGATACCTCGAATATTGCAATTTTATGTTTTTCTAAGTGTTACAATTGATTTTATTTCACTATTGTGTGATTCACTTGTTTTGTGCTATTATGATTTATATCATTGTGGTTCTATTTCTATTGCAACCTGATGAGATGCGGGTATGACATCTCATGCATCATATAGGCACTTTCTAGAGATCACATAACATGTATTCTTGTCATGCAATTTAGTATGAATTAATTATTTCATGTTGTTGTGATAGATGTTGTGCTAGATATTGATTTTGATGTGATATATGTCATGATATAATTTCTTGCTATTTTTGATAGGGTATTTCTATATTTAAAGTTTTATTTGGATGGATGCCAAGCTTTGTTCCTTGAGGTGTTATGGGACTTCTTGGATCAAAATTTAGTGGATCATATTTGGTCTTTAATAGAATTTTGTTAAGATATGACATGAATAAGGATTCCAATATTTGATTTGCGAGGAGTATGGGATCTCACAAATCAGAACTTGGAATTCCTTGGACAAAAATTTAAAGGTTTTGGGGGTTCCAGAGAAGTTTTAGAGGCTTACTATCTAGAAAACCAAACAACACGACATGTGATGTTATGAACACACTCCATGTGTTCTTATGTAATGGAAGAAACAACTTTTATTAAGTACACTCCATGTACCATATGTACACGCCATGTAGTTGTTAACTGTGTCACTGACTGTGTGAGAAGAGACACAGGGTTGATAAACGACTGGTAGGACATGCCTGTACTAGGAGTACGAACCATGCTATAAGAGACCATGTATCTTGCTGTGTGACTAACGACACAGGTGGATGAAATTTGGGTGGTACATGCCATTTCTAGCTTGTACATGCTATGTGGTGATCGACCATGTATCCAACCATGTGACTAACAACAAGAGTGGATGAAACATAAGTAGTAGACACCGTTTCTTGGGTGAACACGCCGTGTAGTGTTAAACTGGGAGAGAACTGTGTAGTTATAGACATGTCTAAGAACCTGGGAAAGAGGGAAAATCCAAGTACACTCTATGTCAGAGGATAAACATGTCATGTATATGGGGTGTTACACGACCAGGTTGGCAGAGGTACACACCCATGTTAAATCTTAAGGGAACATACCATGCGGTGGTTCTACATGCAGTGTAACCCTCTTTTGTAAAACATGAATTCTTTATTCTCATATTCTTTTATTGAACTTCTATGTTGAAGTCCTTGATATTCTTGAACTAAGGTGTGAACTTGACCTTGAAGAGTCATGTCACTAAGACATCCTCTGGTTGTATGCCAGGTACAGGGTGATGATTAGACACCAGAAATAGTAGATCAAGGACTACCAGCAGATCATCCCATATATCTAGTCTTGGAAACATCTATTATACTAGATGCAGGTGCTGATGCACAATTCTTTGAAGGACTTTTGATGATGATCCATACTTTTTAGGGAGCACCACATCCTGCCCTGTCTATATAAGAGATGACACAGGCGTTCCAACAGCAACATCATCCAAATGCTTTAGGGGATGGAGGACCATATGATGCAAAGTCATGGTTGGAGGCCATGATATCTATCTTTGAGAATATGGAGACACCTCCTAAGAGGAGGGTGAAGCTCATGACTTACATGCTATGTGATTCCACCATGATATGGTGCGATGTTTTCTCACAGGTGGGACATCATCAACATATGACGTGGGAAGAGATTTAGAGGACCTTCTATGATTACTTCTACCATGAGACGTTGACAGCCAACCGAGCATGAGAGTTCATGCACTTGGAGTAGGGAACTCTTTAAGTAATGGATTATTCTTCTTGATTTACAAATCTTCATCTCTTCACACCTGTTTTGGGAGGTGGTGAGTTATCTTTGGCTAGGAAATTTGAGGACGGTCTCAAATATGACATCCAATCATAGGTGAATGTTTTCAAGATAACTATAGTTACTGCAATAATAAACCAGGCGTTGATTACCGAGTGTAATATGAGGGAGTTGGGAGCTGCGAGTAAGGTAAGTTCAGCATCCAGGGTGGGTACTTCGTCGATAGATAAAAGGAAGCACCATAGGGATCTTTCACACGATTTTTCTTCAGGTAAACAGGTGATATGCTACCAGTGTGGGAAGAGTGGCCATATAAGACCACATTTCTTGAAGGACCCAGTCGAGTGCCAATCACATGGAAATATATTCCATATTTAGTGTTTTTGTAGGATGTTATCACTAGAAGCGAGTGAGAGGGGATCTGTTATGAATCCAAATTTAGGATAAGTACCTCCCATTTATCATTAGTTAGGGAACTTGAGTTCGTCAGGACATTTAGGCTGAGGAGGAGGTCGAGGCCGTGGTAGCCAGACAATAGGTTTTCAGTGCTAGTAGGGTGGATCAGCTCACGGTAGTCAGACAGGGTCTCAAGGCCACGGTATATGTCAAAATTTTGGAGTGGAGTAGACCCAGTAGAATAAGTATCCCGGAACCTCTACAGTTATGGTTACGATTCTAGTTTCCTCAGTTTTAGCTTTTGCTATTTTTTATATAGGGTATTCCCATAGTTTTATATATGTTTCCATTATGGAAATCCCTGGGCTCTATATATTTACATCTGAGGACGATATGATTCTTGATACTCCATTGGGGATTAGGAAGACTAGTGTACGTCAGTTCAAGGAGTTCCCTCTTGAGTTTGGTGGGTGTCACTTCTTATGGGACCTCTATGTCTTAGAGATGACAAGCTTCGTTGTCATTCTTGGGAGGAATTGGTTGGTCTCTTTCTAGGACATTGTTGACTACTATTTCCACAGGGTGAGTTTCAAATCACCAGAGAGAGGGCCCTTTATACAGAAGGGCGAATGGGATGTCGAAGTGAGTAGAGCTAGAGCCGAAGATCACTGGTTGGGAGGATTTATTTCCTAGATTGAAAGTCTATATTTGGATTACCAGGGGACTTCACAGATATAATTTCCTCTAGTGGTGTATTATTTCTTGGATGTCTTTTCAAATGACATTTTGATGTTTACCTCCAAAGTGAGAGGTAAACCTATCTATTGAGCTTGTTAAAGAAGTGGTACTGGTGTCCATTCCTCCGTATATGATGGATACACTAGAGTTACATGAGCACAAGAAGAAGTTAGTGGAGTTTCCAGAGAAGGGTTTCATCTGAACCAGTACTTCTCCTTGGGGGTTTCCTATTCTTTTTGTGAATAAGGCATATGGTACCCTGAGACTTTGTGTGGATTATCAGAATAATAACCAGTTGATGATCATGTACCAATATCCCTTGCTGAGAATTTATGATATCTTTGATCAACTTTGAGGAGCTCGGGTGTTCTTGAAGATTTACTTGAGATCCAGTTATCATCAGTTGCACATTAGACCATCAGAGATACCTCTTAGAGCCATTAAGAGTAGGTATCGACTATAAAAGTATTTGGTTATGCTATTAGGTCTCATGAACACAACATCAGTTTTCATGGAACTGATGAACCCAGTGTTCCATCCTTGGATTCTTTTGTGGTAGTATTCATTGATGATATCTTGGTGTACTCTCATACTCGACACAACCATTCGACCAATCTTGAGGTCATATTGATTACACTTAAATAGCATCAGTTATATGATAAGCTCTCAAAGTGGAACTTTTGGATGGATAAAATTTACTTCTTGGATCATTTTATCTCAAATATAGGAGTATCAGTAGACCCAGATAGCGTGAGAGTGGTAGTTTCATGGGAGCAGCTGAATAGCGTCTTCGAGGTATAGAGTTTTCCGGGGCTTTCTCATTACTACAGATTCTTTATACAAGACTTTACACACTTATTAGTTCCACTGAAAGGTATGAATAAGAAGGGTGTGATGTACTTGTGGATAGATTCCTGCAATTCATCCTTTTAGGAGGTGAAAGAAAGATTGACTTCAACATGAATACTAATTTTTCAAGATATGGTCAAGAGTTACATAGTTTACTATGACGCATCAGGTATCAGGCTAGGAGTAGTGCCTATGTAGGGGGAAGGAGTTATTACATATGGGTCTCAGCATTTGAGGCCACATGAGAGGAAATACCCTATGCATGATCTCGAGTTAGCTGTAGTTGTGAATTCTTTGCGCTATTGGAGAAATTATCTATTGGGAGAGAATTTTGTAGTTTACATAGACCACCAAGCCTCAAGTATATCATTACTCAATGTGATCTGAATTTGAGATAGCAAAGCTGGGTTGAGTACCTTCAGTATTTTGACTTTTATCTAGCCTACATGCCTAGGAAAGGCAACATAGTGGCTGATGCGTTGAGTATAAGGACTCAGATATTGGTATTTCAGGAGGTCATTAGTGATTAGAAGCTTATAGATATATTCTCTGAGATATATTTGGCGGTTCATGATAGACATGGGTAGATGTTTCTTTCATCTATAGAGGTTACCTCAACTCTATTAGATAAAGTGTGAATGAGTAAGCTGTCAGATTCCGAAGGCCTAGTCCTACAAGAGATTGTGTTAGGTGAGGACCCAACTCTTGGGTGGACCATAGGCGACGATGTGGTTTTTTGTTTTCATAGACATGTATGGGTTTCAACAGAAATATGTGAGGACTTTATGTGAGATTTTCATGCCTCAATATGGATAGTTTATCATGGTGTCACCAAGATGTATCAAGATTTTCATTGTCAGTATTGGTGGCTAGGTATGAAGTGGGATGTAGATGGTTTTATTATGAGGTGTTCCACCTATCAGTAGGTGAAGGCAGAGCACCATCGACCAGAAGTGCTTTTACAATAGTTACCCATTATTGAGTGGAAGTGGAATTATGTCATGATGGATTCCTCTATAGGTTTACCGAGGTATCCTTGAGGGAATGATGATGTTTGGGTTGTGACTGACAGACTCATGAAGGTTTCACATTTCCTACCGATTAAGGAAACCTTTAGTGTTGATGATCTTAGAAGGTTTTACATCTGAGAGATAGTATATTTTCATGGGGTTCCACACTATATTATTTCAGACAAGGATTCCTGATTTCCTTCTCGTGTCTGGTAGGGACTACAAAGGTATTTGGGCACACATGTACTTCTGAGTACAACTTACCATCCCTAGATAGATGGACAGTCCAAGCACATGCTTCAAGTTCTAAAGGACATGATTTAATCTTGTGTCCAAGATTTCAGGGGCTCTTCGGAGATATACATACCCCTTGTGGTGTTCTCCTACAATAATAATTTTTAGGAAATGATTCAGATGGCACCATATTAGGCTTTGTACAGTAGGCCATTCCGATCACCCCTATATTAGATGGATCCAGGAGGGGCAGCTATGCTAGGACCTCATCTTGTCTAGGAGACCACTAAGCAGGTGGATTTGATTCAAAAGAGTATAGCTACTGCACAGTCTCAGTATAAATTTTATATTGATTGAAGGAGATAAACTCTTGAGTTTGAGGGAGGAGATTAGGTTTCATGCGTGTCACACTAAGGTTGGGACACAGAAGGATTAGGAGATAAGGGAAGCTTTCACTGAGATACATCGGGTCGTTTGAGGTTTGGAGAGTGCCAGAACGATTACCTATTGGTTTCATTTACCTCTAAGGTACCGGGATATGCACAACGTCTTTCATGTTTCTCATCTATGATGTTACTTTTCGAACATGCCTTATGTTTGTCAACCTGAGGAGGTTGAGTTAGAGGTGGATGAATCTTTTGAGCAGCACCATATTCATATTGTGGATCAAAGCATGAAAGTTCTCCATAGCTGGTCTATTCCTCTAGTATGGGTGTTATGGCAGCACGACCGAGTGTAGGATGAGACTTGGGAGAGGGAGGCCAATGTACGATCATTGTGGCCAGAGTTGTTTGAAGTTTCTTCTTCACCACCTTTGTAAGGGAAATTAGGGGACAAATTTAATTAAGAGAGGAAGTTTGTAAGAAATCAGATCTTATTTTTAGGTATATATCTTGATTTTCAGGTCGTTTTCAAAGAAAAAGGAAGAAATAAAAAATTATCTAAGTACACACCGTGTACTTCTGAGTACACATCGGGTACCCAGTTTCAAAGTATAGTTGTGTACTAGCTGTGTAACGGCTGAGTACATGGCCGTGTGATGACTTGGATGACCCCATTAAGTCAAGGGCTGGTTGAGGATAATAAACGACATGTACTATTAATGAACACACCGTGTAATTTTATTTTTATTTGATAAATCGAAGTGGGGTTGAATCTTATCCTCAAAACCGTCTTCTTCTACCCTTAGTTTATATAGAAGAGTGATGGAAGGGATGATGAACTCCAAACCCCTTCCAAATTCTCCGTCCAACCTCCGATTGAGACACTGTTGGGTGCATTTGAATCCCACAGATGAATTCTCAGATCTTTTAGATCCTTTCTTCTTGATTCCTCCACTCTCGTGAGTTATTCAAGGTTGAACATGTTTCACATTTTTTGTAGATATACACAGTTTTAGGCTGATTCAAGGGCCAACATTCCATAGTATTTATTGTACGACATCAAGGTAATTTTTTTGTGACTTTAGTTGTTCTTATTTGGATTATAAATGCTTAAAGTGCCACATACCCATGTTTGGGGTATTTTGTGTTTGGCAATTAAACCATGTTAATCACCTATTATGGTTTTGTTGATTTGATTCAGTTTAGTTGCTTATACATAAGGTTAGATACCTTGTTTATGGGCATGTTTCCCATGAATTTTGATTATGGTTGTTTGGTCTAGAATGCTTGTTAGGGTTCTATTATTTTCCATGACTTATTTTGATAGGATAGAGTTCCTGTTTGATTAAGATGCCTGTGATGTGAAATGTGGAAGTTTCACCTAGGGGAATTTTACTATGAGAGCTTCCAAAGGTAGGTTCATTTATGTAACAATTTTTGTTATGTTATGGCATGAAGGCTAGACTATGAGAGCTACCTAGAGGGTCATTATTAAATGAATTGTTGTTGTGTTGACCAAGGGGTATTGACTGTGAGAGCTGCCAGGTGGTCATCCACCCATGGGATTAGACTATGAGGGATTACCCAGGTGGTTGTTTTTATTTGTTTTATAGTATATTAGATCAAGGGGTTTAGACTATGAGAGATTTCCCATGTGGTCATTTGTAAATGGTTAGAGCTATGTCATACTAGAGGGGTTAGACCGTGAGTGCTACCCAGAGGGTCGTTATTAAATGAATTGTTGTTATGATAGAATATGTGGATTAGGATATGATAAGTTTTCCAAAAAGGTTAGTTATTGAATAATTTAATGATGGTGATGAGTCTTCTAAGCCAAAGAACTAGCTTAGACTCGGTCTTACTTGATTGTTTAGATGGTCCTCTGACATGTTTGTTGTTACTATTACACATCGCATACAGAGCTTCGTCTAGATACCAAGGTTTAAATGATTCAAAAGATGAATAATGGAGGATAAATGAATGTAATTGAAAACTTTAGTACTATTTACTTTTTATTACATCCTAGTTTATTGCTTAATTTCGGTATATTACCTGCTATATATATCCGCTGACTGTTAGGCACATATCTTTTGGTGGTTTCCTACTAGGATTCATCTCACACCCTGTTTGGTTCATGTTTTTGGACCTAAAAAGATTATATGGTTGTAGGTATAGATAAGGTCAAGCGCCCTTCTTCATATGGTACTTGATTTCTATTGGAGCTGGAGAGTGTGGGACCATGATGAGGCATGCAATACTGTTGGAGTTCACTTGTTTTTCTATGCTTTGGGTTCGGTATTTTATTTCCATCATTGTGAATTGATTGAATACTTTCCTAGACACATGTGAAATGCATCATTTATATATGATCTAGTTGTTATATTACTATCATTATTATACTATTTAATTTTGTGGTATTACTACTTCTGCTATTGTTACTATTTGTTTTCTATTGTGTATACTCTGCCAACGAGGGCACAGTTCCCCCATTATCACACATTTTCCCTCACTTCTAGTAGGGAGCCTCTAGCATTTATGGAAATGAACTTGAGGTTATGTGACCAACGGGGTTCGGGGCACCCGGATTTGGGATGTTATAAAGTATATTTACTATTTCTTAAAGGTGAAAAGTATTACTTTATGATAAAGTATTTATAGTTTTCAGGTTATCCTAAGACTAAATTTTTTTCTTAATTGTGTATCCCTTACTGTGCTTTTTATGCTCATCCAACGTTTTGAAATGTTTTTCATAGGACTTAAAGAAGAATAGAGTCATGGATGGGATCAAGGAAAAGTCATGCTGTTTAAAACATAAAACAAAACTTTTTTATTTTTAAAGAGTTTATGTTTTATGAAAACAAGTATAGTGAATATAAGTGTCTACTTTTAATAATCAAGTTGTTATGTATAAGTTATGACTTAATTATCCAAAGCTCTAAACCTAAAAAGATCCTCGATTTGAATTAAAGACAACTTATTAACTTATCTCAAGATTAAGTAATATTTAAGGTTGGGGAATTATAAAATTATTTATATTTTATTAATGTGTTGAATTATATTTTAAAATAGTTTAAAAAATAATAAAAGAATATATAAAAAAAATTTATACATTACTTTCCTGGAGACGGTAGTCTGCATGCATGCATGTATGAAATTTTCATTTTTTTCATAGAATGGTAGGAAGGTAGTGAATCTTTTGTAATTTAAAAACCATTATAATGTTATAAATATCATATTGGGTATTAATTAAACTTTTAGGAATAACTATATTATGTAGTTAAGAAAAATAAGACATGTTATTCATGGAGGCAATAGTTCACATGAACGCCTGCTGAGTTTTTTTTATTTTTCAATAAATTATAGGGATTAAAAGAAAATATTAAATTTTCATTTTAGAATAATTAATATATTTTATATATCATATTTATTCATCAATTTAATCATTATAAATATACATTAGAGGTTGTTATGAAAAATGGAAGAGCTCAATTTGTGGAGGTAATAGTCCACACGTATGCACTATCGATGTTTCTTTATTTTACTTAGTGGATGGAATTGAATAAATAAGGGTTGTTACTTTAATATAATAACATGTTAATATATTAATTATACTAATATAGTTATACTAAGGTGGTTATAAATTTTTTGGAAGAGGAATATTAAGTACAAATTATTAAGAAGACGGTAATACTTATGTCGAAATATTGAGTTTTCTCTTCGGATTATCTTTGGAAATGGAGGTATTCAGATAAATAATTGCGACCATAAGATTAATTAAGTGGTATAGAATTATAGTAGGAATATAATAACATAGGTTTATAAATAAATTATATGGGACTGGTGTAACTTGTCTTTGGTGGAGGTATCACTTTTTATAAATAAAGAAGGGGTAATTTTTGAACCACCCTTTACATTTTCATTAATGTAATGTTTCTATTCATGGTTACTAGTCTAAAAAATGGATAAGATAGAAATAGTAGGTGGTTTTTTGTCAATCCAAAACTCAACCACACATTTTGAAGCATGTTTTAAACTTTTTTGGGTTATTTCCTCTTAGGAAATCAATTTTTACCATTATTACTTTTCTTGGGGTAATTAATTTTATTATCATTTTTAATTAATTTTAATGGCCAAAAATAAAATTGATCATTTAAACTAATTTTAAACTTATGATATAAAATTTGAAAATAAATTATTTTATTGAAAATTTTAATGTTGTGAAATGTTAATTTGAAAATAAACACACATATCACATAAAATAGTCCTTAGGGGAATGTGTGTTTCCAAGCTTAAAACCTTTGTGTATGCCAAAGTTATGATAATTATCAATTTTAATGGAAAAAATTGAATATATTTTTTTTAAAAATATACAAATTTTAAATCAATCCAAAACCAAAATTTTCCATTTAAATTCTCAATTAAAGTAAAATATTAAAAATTATTTTTCATTATAATTAAAACATTACTTTTATTTTACATGCTCAAAAATAGGTTTTATAAATTGAAAAAAAATATTTAAAATGAATAAAATTATTCTTTATGTACATATTTTATTAATTAAAAAATCTAGGTCTTTTTTATATGCTAATAAAGTTATAAAAGTCATCATTTTGGCAAAGACTATATTTTTCACTATTCACCTAAAAATTGATTTTCTCAAAAAAAAATCCAAAAAAAATCATACTAAGTAAATTTATATATAAATAATTAAAAAAAAGTTCATTTTAAAAAATTAAAATTCTAAAATTTATAAAATGTTCTTTTTGATGAAATTAATATATATAAGGAAATTTTATTTTGATGAAAAATTCCCTTTTAAACTTTTAAGTATTATTATCATTTTTCTATGCATTTGAAATTGATTATAATGTTTTTATTTAATATAAGTTTTATTATTCTTAAGTTTTCTTAATAATATTTATCTAATATGTTGTGGCTCATTTGAGTTTGGTGTTTCATGAGAAACCAACTATCTACACAATGTTTATTTAAAGGGAAAAATTCTCTATTAAAATCTTCATTCATTACATTATCGCCCCCTTAAATAAATTACATCCTCAAAATTGCAATCATTAATCACTAATGAAAAAGATAAGGGTATACAAAAGATATACGCAACTAAATATTTTATTTTTTGTTAGGTTTCATCCTTACTATCTTACGTATGACTAGTGAACTCATCTTTCCTTAATAATAGGTGTATCAGTATTATTGAGTTTCTCTCTAATGGTTTGAACTAAGTACCCCTCATGATTTACTATTAAGACCTATATATTGTGAAATTTTTTTATGTATTTTATAATAAAACTCATACCTATAGGTGATTATGGGCTGATTTAGTATTTTTAAATGTGTTTTTCTTATCTTTGTAATTATAATGGTTTCTTTGTAGAGAGAGAAAATCTATTCCCAATACCGTATCAAATCTGACAAAATGAGGGATAATAGGATATTATAGAAAGCAAATAAATATTCATTAGAGAAGAGATATAACATTGGGATCCAATAATCACACCACCAAAAGTTTTTATTAATAAAAAATATCTAGTGGTGGGGTAGATATTTTATATTCTTAGCAAACATTAAAGGTACATAGTGTTTAAAATAAGGATAAAATACAACAATCATTATTATTGAGTGGATGACAAGTGTTACTCACTTTATAATATCTTCATATCTCACTTCCATAGTTGTGGTTCCATAGGCATTCAATTGTCTTAGAAGTTGATAATGAATATCATCCTTATTTTCCCCTTCATTATGAAATTGACTTAGATAATTCCCATGTTTTCCACATTTCATACATTGGACCATCCTTGGTAGCGAAGGATGAACAATATTTTCCTCTATTTTATTGACTAAAATCTTCCTTTTACCTCAACAGTTTGATTCTCAAGTCCATCCATTACCATAGATAAAAAAACTTTCAATCCCTTTGAGACATTACCACAGATGTATCTTACCTCACTTTTTAAAATTTGGAAATTCAATTTTATTTCCTTCATCATCTTGGTCACTTTATTATCCATAATACTCCATCCATCTCTTCTTTGGTGTGTTTAGGATTTAAACTATGTTCACATTGTTAATCATAATTATTGATAGTTGGTTTTGCATCATTACAAGGTTTCTCACTCCAAGAATTATAATTTTATGTTTTTTTTTGGAAAATCCCTCTATTTACCACATATTTATCACTACAAGATTTTAAAATAAGAATATTATGTTTTATTGTGTATATGACATACAACACCATGCCTAAAGAAAAAAGTGATATAATATTAAAACATGATCATTATACCATAGCCATTAAAATTTGAAGTATGAATAAGAATAAAAACATTTTGAAAAATATAAATAGATATTTTATATGAAGAAAATATATTTGAAAATAAGGACTCAATTTTTAGTAAAGTCTTTACATACTTCAATAATATGTTTTTCATCAAAAACATTTTTATCGTTTTTTGTGTGAAAATAATATAAATAATTTTTGAAAATTTTAGAAATTATATTATATAAAATTAAATTTATTTTTGAAATCATCATTTGAAAATTAAAATAGGGTGAAATTTTGGGATTTTTTTGAAAAAAGTGATTTTTTGTAAATAGTGAAAAATACCATATTTTATAAAACTGTCATTTCCTTTCAATAAATTAAGAAATTTAAAATTCCAATTATAATTTGAATTTCATTTCAAAGTAACATAAGTATTATTTAGTATTATTTAATCTAAATAATTACATTTTAATGATATTTATACTATATTTTGTTATTAGTTTATTTGTAGGCTTAAAAAATCAATTTTTTTGAAAATTGTTTTTAAGTGAATAATGTTTCTCCATTTTTATTAACTAAAATAACCCCTAATAATGAAATATTTAAATTAAATTTATTTCTTATATATCATTATATATTAATTTAAATTTTATAATTATGATTACTAGTTATAGAGTGAATTCAAGATCATCTTATGCTTAAAAAACACATTTCTTGAAAAACCATTTGACACATCTTATTGGTTCATTTTTAAATTAAATTATTCCAATTATATGAATTGAATTTGATAGAATTTATTCCATATTTGTAATCATAAAAATTAATATTATTTAATATGTTCAACTTAATTTTTGTCATAATTAATAGTAAAAACAACAAAAATTTATCATCACAGTAAAATGGTAAATCAGGTTAACCTAGGATAACCATATGTTATAAGGCCACTATTTTTCATCTTAATTATCATTAGATTAATTTATTTAAACCCTTATCACCTTAGGTTTGAGATTAAATTATTAATGGGACACTTGTCCATGAAAGTGACCAATGTGATAATTTAAGAAAAGAAAAATACAAAATGCACTCTCTTTCCTTTATGTATATTTGATATGTTCACATAGGGATAAAAATAATTTTTTAATGAATATTAAAGGTTATTCTGAGTATAAATAAATTAATTTCACGATGGTAGTTTATTTTTAAATTTTAGTGATTATATAACTACCTTAAATACTTTTACAATTCTAATATGTCTCTTGTGAAAATAGGGGAAAATTCATGTTGAAATATATTATATTTGAAATTAATTATTATATTAATTTATTTAATGTCAAATTAAATGAATATTCTTAAAAATGACATTAAATATATTTTCTATTAAATAATATTTTATTAAATTATTTAAAAAACCTAAAAAACATGCAATAGTAAAATTAGAATTATAAATATCCTTCAATGTCATCCATTCAAGATCCAATTATTATCTTATACGTAAAATTATAACCCTTTTAGTTTGAAAAATTCATTACCATGATTAATGTAAAAATGGGGTTTCCATGGGTTAAACCAACTGACAAGGGAGAGATTTCTAATTAAACTTGTCTAAATCCTATTGTTTTTCTATATTTCAACCTTATCCTATCCCAAATTAGAATATCTGACCATTTTTAAGTATTTTAATTGAGTAAGTCATGTTATTAATTTCCATATATATTTTTATATACTCCAATTACATATTTTCAAGTAAAAGTTCATAAATTTTTTTGAGATTCCCATGTTTTAATACTAAATATAATTTATGAACATTGTATGAATTAATACAGATTTTATTCAGTTTACTATTTTCACTATAACCCTTATCATACTTATCTAAATTGTGTGATTATTATTTTTTAGGTCTCCTAATTCAAATAATAACAAATCCTTTGACTGGAGCATTGGATTATTCAATAATTTGATGGGCCATAAGAGACACACGAGAAGGACCACTGAATCTGTGATGAAAACTAGAACAACCATGATTATTGAATTTTTGTGCTCATTCTAGAAGCCCAAAATTTATGAAGCTCCATAATATGTTTTATAATTTCCAAAAAAATCATCGATAAAAATTTGAAAGCATAAATTAACCAATAAGTTGACCAATGTATACATGAAAGTCCAACCCACAATTTTGTATGGGATTAGAAAATATCCCACAATTCTTGAATTTTTATCTAATTTAATTTCTCAATTGAGTTTAAATTTTTTGTTTCGAACTTAAAGGGTTATGTTCAATTTTTTTTACAATATTGTGATTCAATATGGTTTCATCTTCATAGCGATAAATGCATTCACATTGTGGACTTGAAAGACATATAGATACAATCGGAAACCAGAACATGTTTTATGAAAATAGACATATCATTGAATAAAACTTGAAATGAACTACACAATTTTTTATGTGAAATGTACACATCCATATCTAAAACTTTTAAGAAATAAATTTATCTAGATTAATCATCATAGATGGTAATTTTTTTTATCCAACTTGAATGGATATTTTGGAAGAAAATAGTCCACCACCTTGGGATATAAATGAATTCCCCACTTCTCTTTGAAAGGGGTAGGCAATTAAATATTAAAGTAGGATAATTGGAATGACCATAACCTTGGAAAAGTATTGGGAGGACTTTTTATACTCTTATTTCTACAAGAGAGACCTCTCTTACAAATTTTCTTTTCATTTTCATTTGTGTTTGATTTCAATTGTAATCTCGTTAGTGCATTTTCATTTCAACTTCATTTATTGATTTTTTTTAATTATATAAAATCCTTTACCAATAAAAATTATGTATATTTTTTTTAATTTCTTAAAATAAATTCAATTCTTCAAGACCACCTTCACTTCCCCACATTCTTATTTAATTCAAAGTGTGTGTTTTACCTCTCTTCACCATTTGTGTGTGTGTTCGATGCACTAATTTTTCCCCATTAATTTTCCTCTTTTATTAACTCATGATAAAAATAATAATAAAAAATATTAATAATAATATCAATGGATGGGTAAATCATATATTATTATGTGTGATAATTTGGTGATGTCAATTTATTAAGAGATTTTGGTCATTATATATTCTTTAGGTTAACATTGTGCATGTTAAAAATTAAAATGCAATTGATTAATGACATGATTGGTTTAAAATGTGGATTTAATATATTCTTGGTACCATAACTAAATTTATATAAAAATTTATTAATTGATAACAGTAACCTTGTTGAGGATTGGATTAAAGCATCAATATTTGGGAATTTTAATAAAAAATCATCTTGTTAAGTTGGTATTAAATTAGTGAAATATATCGTAAATCTCAAAAATATCATAATATTATATACCTAATAATTAACTCACCCTAATATTCATAAATTTTGAAAATTAGATTCTTCAATCAATAAGTTTACCAATGATCTATAATAACCCCCCATTTCAAACTGGAAAAATAAAAATATTTAACTCCAAAATATAGTACTATAACTGAGGATTCCACCAGAGTGCCACTATACACATTATAGAAGATAATCAGACCATTTAAAGTTCAATTGGTGAAAATTTTCCATATTTAAAATGGAACTATTGTCTGGGATGGTGTAATTAGTAGTAATTTGTTTTTTATTTTTTCGAAAAAAACCCAAAACCCAAAACCAATAAAAATATTAAAAAATTATATACATAAAAATTATCATTCTTTATCTTTACCACCTTTATTATAATTTTTAGAGTGAATCTAAATTCCCCGTATCCACCCAAACAATCCCTCATATTTTTCTGACCCTAAAATTGAGCGCACTCTTCATCGACATTGGAGGAACATTAGGGATAATCAAAAAATTCCCCATTTAATTTGTCTGTATATGACCAATACTAGGGAAAAAACTCAAAAACAAATCTACCATTGATATGAATTAGCAACCCATTAGTATTCAATATCTAAGCATTGAGGATGATTTGAAACTCATGTTCGGTTTGATTCATCTTTTGCCTCATTTCTATAACCTAGCTAGTGAGAATACACATCTTCAGCTCAATGATATATAAGTTGTGTTCACTACAATGATTCAGAGATGGGTTTTTAAAAAAAACAATGTTTGTATATTCACATTCTCCCTATTTGAATCTAGCAGAACATGGATCTACTACCTCCCTCGTTATTCCATAAACCCATCGAATAACAAGAAGCATGTCTTTTTAGAAAAATTATTTCTCACTTATCAATTTTTTTTATCATAATGGAAATTTATGGTATTCATCAATTCCATAATGAATCACTCCATAAATAATTGGATAGGTTCAAAAATATTGTGGAAACTTTCCCACACCATCAAATCCCTAAATAATTATTCATCCAATACTTTTATTAGGGGTTATTGGCTATGGAGAGAAGTATCATAGACACTATAAGTGGTGTCTATATTGTTAAAAAACTCCTAAATCTATACGAGATCTCATACACAAAATGGATAAAAACACATAGAAATTCCATACTTGAGAATATTTTCAAGTCAATCAAGCCTAATTGAACCAATACCTAGAGCCCTATAAGATGATCAAGTGAAAGAGTGAGCTTATAGGTATTTTATGAAAACTATATGCGGATTCCAAGTCCACAACCTCATATTCTCCAAAATATCAATTAGCTATAACTATTAAAAATTATGGTTTTAATAGCTCACCAGCTCAACTAATTGACACATGTTCATAGCTACAAGATGATCCATCAGATTCTTCTAGTCCAATAAAGCTCAACACATCAATTTTTTAGAGTAACACTAAATCTAAACAACTTGGTTAGTTCTTTATAAACTCAAACAAACTCTATTATGATCACTTCTCTCCTACTTATAACCCATGTTAGAAAGAGCACACAGTCTTAAGATATGGTAATACCATCTCCAAAAGCCTTTAATTCCCTCCCTAAAATTGAAACCAATTCTAATATAGTCATGTTTAGAGTAAATTACAACAACCATATCAGTTTTTACTCAAAATAAATGGAGAAATACTCCTCATGGTTTCCTACATCCTAATAATCCTTCTCAATTACCAACCAAATACAATCAATTTCACAAGAACCAAAATCTAGTAAATCCTAATGTGGAACATGCCTATTATTATAAGAAACACCAAGAATGTTTTTTGGAAGATATTTACTCATTCACACATTCCAGACTAAAAACATTGAAAATAAAATTTTACAACTTACATCCCACCTAATATATTAATAATAATCTAATTCTTCCCAACTCCCAGCTCAACTATTTCCCAACCCCAAGGGTAATGTATGTGAAATATTACTTTAATATGGGAAGAAAGTTTCTTTTCCTCATGATGAATCTTGTAAATCCCATTAAGAGTTTGAGATGGAAAATGAAAAAAAAATCCTCAAAAATGAACCTGAGGCCACTTTCTCACCTACTTATTTCCTTATATGGAACCAAATTCCTTTTTTTCAAGTCTTCTCTAATCCTAATAATCCTTTTGAACCAGATTCTAAATTTTTTAACATGTTTAGATGCATTGAAGTCAAAATTACCCTCTTAGATTACATTAAAAAATCACCTAAGTATAAAATGTTTCACAAGAAATTGTTCACCCATATGATAAAACTCAAGACCATTGAAAATGTTTCAACCCAAAGTATATTCCCATTTAGTGAAAAGATTTGGGGACCTTTATGCTTCCATGCCAAATATCAGGTTCCAACTTTGATAATTCCCTCATAGACCTAGGAGCCTTGATGCATGTCATTACTATATCCATCCTTTCTAACCATATTTTAAGTGCCATTCACCCAATGATGTTTTTGTCAAACTAGCTAATCAAAGCACTATTAGTCCTAGGGGAATATTCAAAGATGTATTTGTTTGGGTAAATGATCTTATCCTCTAAGATGATTTCTATGTCCTTGACATGGATGTTGAGAAATATTATTCTTGATATACCCTAATATTAAGAATAGATTTCCTAATGAAATATATAACTAAAATTGATATCCATGTGGGATCTTATCCATTGAATTTGGTGACAAACTGGTCAAGTTTAGTATTTTTAAATCCATGAAATACCCATCAACGGATCACCTTGAAATCTCTATCTATGCTTCTAAGGACACTTCTAAGACTATATTAAACCATGTTCCATCATTTTACTTAAGATATATTGATATATGAGTTTGTAAAATTTTAACCATGATTAGTCAATTTATAAATAGAGAAGCTGATGTTGATCCTTGATTTTTAAACTTCATCAATCTAATGGATCTTGAAAACTATCTAGAATTCCATATCACCTATGATATCTAATAATCCACCTTATAAAATACCGTGGAAAATGAATCAAAACCAATTAAAGTCCCTTTCTTTGTTCCTAATTTGTCTGGACCACAAATAAAGGAAAACACTGATATGAAACCTCTTCCAAAACACCTAAATTATTAATTCCTTTTATATGATCACTCTTTACCTGTCATTATATCTACTATTCTTACTAAAAATGAGGTGGGGGAAACTTTTTCAGGTTTTAGAGTAAAACAAAAAGGCCTTAGGTTGGACCCTATATGATATACTAGGCATCAACCCTACACTTTTCATTCATGAAATCATGTTGGAAGAATCATCTTAACCAATTAAGAAAACTCAAAGAATACTAAATACACTCATACTTGAGGTAGTTAGGTAAGATATTACAAAGCTTATTCAAGATTATATTTTCTACCCATTTTAAAATAGTGAATGAGTTAGTCCAATTCGATTTGTTCTTAATAAGGATATGTTAACAGTTGTCACAAATTTACATGGAGAAGTGGACATGACATGAGTGAAAAAGAACAGTGTGTGTGCATCAATTATTAGAAATTTAATGCTAAAACATGAAAAGATCACAACCCACTTAATTTTCTTGATAAATTACAGAAATATTATCTAAAAATTTACATTATTTCATTCTGGATGGATACACCAACTATTTACAAATCCCAATCGCACCTTAAGACCAATAGAATACTTTTTTCACTTTCATGTTTAGAATATACACATATAAGAGAATGCCTTTGTGATTTCCCATGCTCCTACAACATTCCAGAGGTGTATGATGAGTATCTAACATAAACTCATTGATTATTTCAGAGTGTTATTCATGTATGGATTTACCATTTATGGTTATTCATTTTAATCCTACTTGGATTCACTCTCCATTGTCCTATAAAAGTGTTTGACATGTAACCCTATGATGAAACTTGAAAATGTCACTTCATGGTTAGTAATGGGATTTTCCAGGAAACATAATTTATAAAGAGGGTATTAAATTCATTTTAACTAAGATATAGGTGATCTAATCACTTCCTAAACCAACATCAGTTAGATACATCTAATCATTCCTTGGTTATGCTAATTTCTATTGATGATTTATCAAGAACATCAACAGGATTTACCTCCCACTCACTTAGATACTATAGAATGAATTTATTTTCCATTTCCCTTTAAAAACACTATATGCAATTAAATATCATTACATTGTCACTGAAAATAAACTTTTAGCTTTTTTTCCTTGGATAAATCTTGAACCTATCTCTTATGTTCCAAAAAACATCATCCTTATAAAATATTCAACATTAAATTTCTTATTTAATAAATTTGATTCAAAACTATGGCTACTAATATGGATCATAATGCTCCATTATTTTGAAATTGATATCCAAGAAAGACTTAAAAAAGAAAACCCTTGTACTAATCACCTAAGTATAATTTCCACATATTCTCATTATAAAATCATTTGTACTAAATTTCCCACTAAACACATCTCATATCTCACTCAAAAGTTACATTGTTATTACCAATTTTAAATTACATGGTTGTTGGTGTTTTTTATAGAAAATTTTTCAAAAAAAATTGAATCTAAAAAGTTTTTGAAAAATACTATTTTTTGGAAGATAATAATCTTTTGAAAACTGAGGTTGATATGGTGATTAAGAGATGTGTTGGTGAATATGAACATTACTACATATTGAAATTATACCCCTCAATTCCTATAGGTGACCACTTTGAACAATAAAGGACATATCAAATAGTTCTTGACTCTAGATTCTTATAGCCTTTACTCTTCAAGGAATAAAATGAGTTCTGTCAATCATGTCCTACTTGACACAATTTTATCACCATTTTCAAAATAAATGAAATGCCCCAAAATCCCTTAATATTGTTTGAGATATTCGATGTTTGGGGAAACAATTTCATGAGACCATTAACCCTTCAAATAGATTCTCCAACATCCTTCTTATGGTTGACTATGTTTCTAGGTGGGTTGTGGCCAAACCCACTAGAAAGGATTATGCATATAATATTAGTGAGTTCCTCAAAACCCACATATTACATTGATTTGGAACTCCATTTGCCTTAGTAAGTGACTTAGGAACCCATTTATTTAATTGAACCATGGAATATATTTTGAAAAATAATGGGGTTATATATAAAACATCAACTGCATATCACCCCCAAGGAAATGGGTTTTATGAACTTTCCAAAAGATTAGTGAAATGGGTGGTTGAGGGAATTGTTAATCCCACAAGAAATGAATATTATAAAAGACTTGGTGAAGAAATTTTGTCTTTTAAAAGTAATTGTAAAATACCCATTTGGATGTATCAATTTAGGATAGATTTTTGTAAAGAATTTAATTTTTTGGTTAGAATAAAACATAAGTAATTTTGGGATATGAAAAATTATAATTTTGATTGTAGAAAATATCATGAAGAGAGATTTTTATAGTTAAATTAATTGGAGGAGATTCAACTTTATCCTTATGATAATTAAAATCTCTGAAAATAAATATCAAAGGCACTCTATAAAAAACACATCCTTAGTAAGGTATTTCATAAATTTGAAAAGGTAATACTCTTCAATTATCAATTTTTGATTCACCTAGGTAAGCTTAATTATCACTAGGTAGTTTCTTTTATTGTTACTAATGTTTAGCTATTTGGTGTAGTGAAATTATAAGAACCCACTACTAAAATGGAATTCACAGTTAATGGAAATCAGTTAAAGCATCACCATGAGAGGATACACACCCCAAGAACCACATAGACTTCCACCAAATCACAAATTACTAGAGTATACCCACCATAGGATGGAGATGGTGACCCACTAAATCCAAACCAAGGGAACATCTTTCCCTTTACATCCCTCTCTTACTCCTCCTCCTCCTCCTCCTCCTCTCTCTCCTCCCCTCTCTCTTTCTCTTTCCTTTTCTCTTTATATTTTTTATTCTTCTTCTATCATTCTCACATTCTCTCTCATTTTTTAATACTTTCTTCATTAAACATTTTTCCTTCTTACACTTTTGTATGGGTGTGTATTTAAAAAAAATACAAAAAATAAAAAATAAAAGGACTTAAAATTACTCATTCTTAAATTATGAAATATTTTGAAAACATTTTTGGGAGTAAAAATAATTGTTTTCATCTTAATCATTTTTCCTTTTCATCATAAATTCAGATAATAAATTTTTTATGAATTTGAAAAAATTTTAATTTTCAATTATTGGCATGGAAAATGATTCTTCCCATACTATGAGGAACAACTTTGGATTTCATTCCAAGGTCACCTATGACCATATTTTTATATTTTGTGTTTTAACCCCTAATTGTGAACCTTGATTTTGTATACCATAGAGTTGAATTTCTTAATTTTTGGGCATTTATATTGTAGCAAAATTTTCTAAACCAAATTAGATTCAAAATACACAAATAGCCCCCCATTAACGTTACATTGATCATCCTTTTGAAACAACCTTCAAGATTAATAAAGCCTTTTTTATAGCCACATTATAAGATAAAACCTTTTCCACCTAACATATATGTCGATATTCAATTAATGATTTTTTTTGAAAAGTAAGTGTGGAGGAATGGATTTCATTTTCGTATCATTTCATTGATTTTTAATGTTTAATATTATCTTTGAGGTCTAGCTTCCATTTATTTATGGGGGGGTTCATTCAGTGTGTTTTGTGAGTAAATTTGTTTTTATCTCATTTTATTAAAATTTTATTTAAAAGTTTTGAAAAAAATAAAAAATTGAAAAAAAACAAGAAAATGAAAAGAACAGGTTATGTCTTGGGTAGGTGAAAAACCACTCCTTGAATTTTGATCTTTTTATAACTATTATAATTAGTGTCAGGAGGATATCAAACCAGGTTTGAGAAATTAGTGTGAGATTTTTTCTGAGTGCAACTTTTGAAAAAAAGGAAAAAAGAGAAAAAGAGAAAAAAGAACACTTTCATTATGTTTTTTTAATTAATTGGGAGATTTTTTTTATTATATATATATTTTATATTTTTATCATCTTCCAATTTTCTCACTCTATTTACTTTATTTACACATTCATACCAATTTAATTATGTGTTTCTTTTTAATTCCATGTATCATCTCTAAAATTATGCATGGGTTTTTCCATGTTGGTAATTTCCCCCTACTTTCATCTCTTTTGGATTTTTATTACAACAATACGTAGCCACTGAAAACCCACTAAAAATACCTCTTAATTATTGTTAAAATTTACAGTAGGTAATGGAAGTTGAGAGATTTTAAAAACTCAATGATTTTTACTTTTTGTTGGTGAGTGAGTAAACCTCCATTAATAAAATTGACATTATTGTGAGAGGCGTGAGATTTGAGTGCCCACATTTTCCAATTCAAAATTTGAACATGAAAAATTGATTATCTTTACATATGATTTTTGTAACAATTTTTGGTGGAATTAAATATGGATTATTGAACGAGTCTAGACCCCCTAATTAGAGAAAATAAAATTGTAATATTTTTTGGTGAGTGAAATTGATTGTGTTATGTTTTTATATATTTTTTGTACATGAGGACATATACTATTTTAAGTGTGTGTGAGATTATTTTATTAATATATTCATAAATTTTTTATTTACCACCCTTAATTATAATCAAGGAAAATCTCATTATTGGTGTGAAATTCCCATTTTTTAAATACTAAATATAATTTTTGTTAATATTTTGAATTAATTTAGATTTGAGTCACTTGACTATTTTAATCAAAAATCTCACCCTACTTATCCAAGTTATTTGTTTTTTTATTTTTAAGAAATTTATTTATATTACTAAAAATCATTAAAATTTATCAATGGAAAATTTAGCTATTTTATAGGCCATAAGGATCGAAAAAGAAGGCTCATAGAATCTATGATGAAAACTGGACTATCCATGATGATTGAATTTCATGTCTCATTAAAGAATCTTAAACATGATGAAAATTCATAATATGTTCTTGGATATCCCTAAAAATCTTGTATAAAAATTTTATGTCCCAAATGAACTAATAAATGTCCGGATTTATGCATGAAATTCCTGCCCACAATTTTGACTGGGATTAAAAAACAACACAAATTTCATAAATATTATTCCAATACACTCTCCTAATTGAGATAAAATTTTATGGGTAGAAAATAAATAGTTAGGTGCCTAAATTTTTACAATATTGTGATTTTATATAGTGGAATCTTCATAGCCATAAATTAATTCACATTATGGACTTGTAAAACTTCAAGATAAACCTGGATAACAGCACATGGTTTAGGATAATGGCCATATATTTGTTTAAAAAATTTCAATGGCTGTAAAATTTTTAGAGTGAAATGAACACATACATATATAAAACATTAAAGAATAATATTTCTTGAGATTCAACTATCTAGATGGTCAAATGGTCTATCTAAATTTAAGGGAATTTTTAGGAGAAAAATAGTCTACTACTTGGGATATAAATACACTCCCATATTCTCCTTAAAGGGGTTGGTACTTTAGCACTCAAAAAGGAAAATTTACATGACCATAGAATTTATAAAGCATTAGGAGGAATTTTTATACTCTTTATTTAGTAAGAGATACCTCTCCTCCACTTTTATTTTCAGGTTCATTTACATCTGATTTCAATAGTAATCATAATGTGTTTTTTAGATCAATTTTATGAAATGAATATATTTAATTATGTTAAATCATTTTATAATAAAAATTTTATTTATTTTTTATTACTTTATTAAAATACATTTAATTCTGTTATATGACTTTCCTTTCTCCCATTTATCATCAATCTAAATTGAATATTTTACCTCTCTTCACCATTTGTGTGTGTTAGGTGCACTAGTCTTTTCTTGCCTCATTAATTTTCTTCTTATTTAATCTTATCATCAAAAAAATCACAAACCATATTAATAACCAACTCAATGGAGGAGTGAATCATCCTTTGGGGTGATTCATAATTTTTGGATGTTAAGTAATTGAGATATTTTGGTTGTTAAATATTATTTAGGTTATCATTATGAATGTTAAAACATAGAATGTCTTGTATTAATGAAATGATTACTTTAAAATTTTAATTAAATGGATTAGTATAACTATAAATAAACTTCTATAAACAATTATTTATTGAGATAATTACCCTATATTAGGATTGAATTAATGCCTCAATATTTAATGAATTATGATCAAAATCGTCATGTGAAGTGGGTGTTAATTTAAAATAATGCATCAAAAAGCTCAAAAATATAATAATATTACATACCTCATAATTAAATCACCTTAATAATTATTAAATTATTAAATTAAATTAAAAAATAAATCATTTCACATAATCTCTATAAATAAATCCCCCTATTTTAAAAAGACAAAACAAAAATAATTAAGTCTAAAATATAGTACCATGATCAAGGATTCAACCCAAGTGCCACTATACAAATTATATCAAATAACAACAACTTTTAATGGTTCATAGGTTATGTTAAACCACAATTCATTAAGAACTTATTATAATTTATTACTTTAAAATAAAAAGGAATTTGTGATGCTGATGGACCTACGATGTGCAGGGTGGGCTAGATGGTGCTGATGCAATAGGAAGCGAGAATGCTGGTGGTTGTGTAGCATGCTCTAGGCATGATAGATCTCTATGGACCAGGTCATGTGTGGGCTGACATGGTGGCGATGGATCTATATGTCATATATTAAGTGAATATGGGCCATGAAACAATGAATAATAGGGGCTAAATGGGCTAGTTATACCTTGGGGGGATATGACCCATCTGTTTAGCTCTATGGGTGCATATCATGTGTGTGTTTCATTCTAATTAGACCTTAAATCAACTAATATATATAATTTAATACTTTATGAAATTTTAAAAGTACCCACCCCTCAATTATAAAAGGGAACCTCTATCCTATCATCTCCACACTTTAAGAACCATTTGGTTCATCTAATCCCTACCAAAATACATTCCTTATATATAATTACATTATTTTCATACCTTATATGCACCTCCTTTTCCATCAAATGCGAAACAAAACTACCGTTCATGTGTACGACAAACTACCACCTCACAGACCAATGTAATTAATTTTCCATCGGCACTACTCAGGGATGGTTTTAATGATGGATTTAATATATATATATATATATATATACATATGAAATTCATGACATATTTATCATTTTTTAAAGATAATATATCATACAATTTCATACATTTCAATTCATTAAAAAATGATAATTCCATTCATGCGTACATGTGGATTACCACCTCCACGAAGCGATGTGATTATTTTTTAATTACCACATCACATGAAAGATATATATAATAGTATTTAAAGAAATAATATAATATTTATGTTATAATGATAATTATTAAAATATAAAATAATACTAATGTTCTTTCCATCATTATCGTTGAAAAATAGAAACGTTACTCATGTGTACATACAACATACCATCTCTATGATTCTAACACATTTCATTTTTCCTAACCATATTTCATGGTTAGTTTTAGAAGTAAAATTTATTTAAAAAATGATAATTATTTGATGATTATTATTCTGGATATGGTGGAATGATGACCTCCTTTACCATAATCTAATTACTGAGTTCATTTTGAACATTTGGACTTAATATCATCAAAATGTCCAACATGAACTTGATTAATTAAATAATTAAATATAATATAGAATTAAATAAATTAAAAGGAATAATATACATGAAATTTTTTCTCATTTAATTAAATAATTAACATTACTTTATTAGTTAGGAATATATAGAAGGTACGTGATGAGTCAGACCTGAGGTAAGGGATTTGAATCAATTTTCTTTATTTGAAGAATATTTTAAAGTTATTAACCAAAATTATTTTATATGGTCTATATATTGATCATTAATAATTCAAGTTATTTTAATTTTAATTCATATTATTTTATCCAATGGGATTTTACTTAAAAGATACCAAGTCATAAGTGTTTTCAATGCTCAATTTCTTTTCATTGGGTTATATTACATCTTCATTGTCTATGATATTCTAAGATTATGTGGGTAATGTCTTTTGATTATTATATTATGAATTTCCATTTTTTTATGTGGATTTAAATTTTATACACAAAATCAATTCATTTATTAATTATCACTTCAATGGTATGATCTTTGTAATATATTTCATCTCAATTTCCCCTCCATTGAGACATATTTAGTATTATGCACCTATTTATTTTTATGAGGTATGTCTAATTACAATTTTATATTTTATATCATGTTTATATTTATATTCATGGCATATAATGTTTCATTTTATTTTTTTTATTTCTTGCGAGTTATGATTCAAAAGTATGAATGTAGTAAGGGTTTATGCTTCAATCTCATTTAAATCCATATTTTTTATGCTTGAATTTACATTAGAGGAAATTATATAACAACTTTCTAATTAAACCCCTTAATTTTTTATTCTCTAGATATTCATGAAAATTTTAAGTAATAGTTCAATTTTTATCTCTTTGGTTCCTGAAATAATTGAGAAAATGTTTTAAGGAAAATCCGACATTATTTCTCTTTTCAGTCGAAGTAGACTTTTCTTCCATATCCATATTATCCCTAAAATATGTTAAATAATATAATTAATATTCTAAAATAATTTATTAAATAAATATATAAACATGTTTTAATTTTTACAAAATGGGTTAAAAGGAATATTCTTGTCGTCTTCAAAACAAGGTATGTTTTGACTTTTTATCGAAAATATGAAAGGACTGTATTTTAACATAATCAACATGAATAAAAAATTCCCTCTATTATGACAACTCATTTATTTGAATATTACCTTATAGGTTTATAATGATTTTTCAAATAAATTTTTTCCCTAACATTTTAGACATTTTTAGATATTAAAAGTGATTTTCAAAGAGAAATGGGTATTTTACCCAAGACTATTTTAATGATATTTTAGGGTATTTCTATTTATCAATGAAAAAACCCTTTATTTTATTTAAACCCTATTGAGGATATGTTTTATTTATAATATCATTATTCTTTCTTTGGATGGTTCATGATCAAATTTACTAGGAAAGTCTTAACATTCACTTTCTTGATTAATTTTGTGGTCATTAACTATCCCTTGAAAAATTCCCTTTCTTATGATCATTAGACATTAAATTTTTCTTAAATATCCATATTCATGTATTATGGATATTTTTATTTCCTAAACCATATACCATTTGTATATATGATTTTTACTATGAATTTAATTTTGTTGACTTGGTAAAATCTTTATCAATATGTATTCTTTACTCACTAAAGATATTAATTGATAAGGATTATTATTTATGAATTGAATTGATCATTAAATTATAAGGAATTTATTAGAAATTAAATGATGGGAAGGGGATAGATATAGATAGATCCTCGATGCATCAATATAAATCATGTGAAAAATCAATAAGCTAGCATTAAATGAGATTTTTTAGTATACCTACACATCAATTAAACTGTCTTAGTGCAAGGTATTAACGATATAGATATCATGATGTCTAATATTAATAATTTGTTTCATTAAGAATTTGGTTATTATTATAAATGATATTTTGGAATTAATATTATCCATGGATTTATTTCATGATCATGTTATTGACTAAATGAAATTTTTACTTACTTAGCCATATTGATTATACCTTATTTACTCATGATAGATTTGACTATATATAACCCTTAATAAGTATCTGAGATCACCATTTATTTTTTCCCTTTTCCTAGGATATGATGAAGAAATGTTTCAATGAATTCGAGGATGATGAATATTTACCTTCACTCTGTTGTAATTTATGTTTTCAAATGTAATACAAAACCAAATTATATGTCTATTTTACTAAAACAAATAAACTATTCCGTCTATTAGGATACGATCACTTTTATCCTATGAAAATTTAATTATGTAACCAACTATTCAAGGCTACTGGAGTTAGGATATTTTTAGTTTTTATTTGATCAAGTTAGTAGAAACCAAGGGAATTGAATTTATAAAAACATAGATCATGTAACATTACCCCCTGAAAAACATTTATTACATTCTAGAAAGCCACTAATTTAATGATTTATATGAGGATAGTTTTATTTTTTTTGGTATCATCATGGGTTAATAATTCTAAATATGATTATAATTTTAAGGGAACATATACCCTTTTTTATGTTTTATGTGATGGAAGTACCTTGGGTACATTTAGTGAGTTTTAATAGATGTTTGAGGTATATGTAACCCATTAGTGTAACTTGTGTTCTAGTGAGAAGGTTATTTGAGGAATAATTATTTTATTTTTTTAGAAATAAATTTAAATTACTCACAACATTTAGGGTTAATATGATAATTAATTTCAAGGTAATAATAGTTAATTAAGATTATTTTATTTTGTGAAAAAAATGAATAGTATAGAAAATGATTGTGGTTAAAAATATATATGACTGATAATTTTATTTTTCAGGATTTTCATCATATGTTTGGGAATTTTATAGAATTTATATTAATATAGTTTTAGAAAAAGGACACCTGGAATGTCAAATGAAATCCCACCACATCAGGTAAATACATAGGTCTTGACATTATAATCAAAGGGTGATAAGGGTGTGAAACCTACCACAGACTGACATGATGTCTTGGTTAGTAGGAAATTATTTTTACTTAAATGTATTGATATATAAATATTAAGTTTATTTTTGGAAATATATTATAGGATCAAATATTTTTTATTTTTATATGATTAATGATATTTTAGGAGTTAATTTATTAGGTTGAGGTAGATATAACCATTAAGTTTAATATAAATGATTATTTGGGAAGAATTAAATTATTTTTTTGGGATGTAATCTAAATGGTATGATATCACCTTTTAGGTGAAAACATTATTTATTATTGAGTTTATTAATTTTAATTGGGATGTAGGGTTATTTATTTTTGGAATAATCTAAGTTTAACCTTTGGTAGAAATTTTGTAGTAAAATGTAATATTTCTCCACATGAAGGTTTATACAATTTTTTATTATCATAAATTGTGGAAAAAATTTATATTTTAGTTAATATTCAAAGATATTATGAATATATTAATATTATTTCATGGTTATTATAATCCATTAAAATTTAACTTCAGTTCTTTGTGCTTAAAAAAATTCATATTGGATATTCTTTCCCAGTGTTAGGAGATGAAGTGGAAATTGATCGAATTACAACAAATGGATGAAATTATTATTATGAAATAAAATTATATCAATTATTTATATTTTTTTGTCCTTATATACATTTATAGTAAAATAATCCATCAAATTTAAGAGAATGATCATGAAAAAAATGTTATCCTATTACAAATATTTCTGATGAGCTATTGGTCTTTTCAGCAATCACATATTTATGGTTTTGTGATTTTTAAATTTATCCTGGCCATGTTCTCTATCACTTCCTATTAGTCCTTTGGAATTATTTTTCTCTTAAATTTATATATTTTCACTTCCCATTAATTTTATCTTATTTAGAAACATATTTTTGTTCTATTCAAGATATTCTTCTTATTCCCCTTTCCCTCTTTTTAAGAGGAAGTTTTATTAACCATTTAACAATGTGCGTTTTTTCCCAAAGAAATTTCAAATGTCACACCCTTGATTTCCAAGCTCAATTTCAAATTTTGAGGATGGAATTTATTTAATTTTAGGAGAATTTAACACCCTAATATTTTAAAAATATAATACTATGTTTGATAGAATATAAGATACATAACACTGATGCTAAGAAAACTGTGATAAACTATTTAAACATGGCCATTATAACTATGTTATTAAAATTGGAAGTAAGTCTAAGAGTAACCACTTTTTAGAAAAAATTAATAATTATTTTTGATAAATAAAATATATTAGTAAATAAGGACTAAAATTTTATTAAATTCATTTTATGCTTCAAAAATATATTTTTCATCGAAAATGTTTTTTATTCTTTTGTAAAAAAATAATATAATTACATTTTAATATTTTTGGAATTTTATATTAAAAAATAATATTAATTTTTTAAATCATAATTTAAAAATTAATGTTGGGTGAAATTTTGAGATTTTTCTAAAAAGAGTGATTTTTCACTCAGTAGTAAAAAAAAACTAGTTTTTGTAAACCTATAATTTGTTTTCAATAAATTAAGTAATTTAAATTTAATTTTTATTTAAAAGAAAAATAATAATTATTTATTTATATTTAATATAATTTATTACATTTTTATCATATTGGTACCATATTTTGGTATTAGATTATTTTTAGGTTTAGAAATGCATTTTTTTTAAAACTGTGTTTTAGTGCATAATATTTCTTCATTTTAATTAATTAAAATAACACCTAATGTGGAATAATTTAAATTATATTTGTAGATTATATATTCAAATATATTAATTTAAATTCATATAAGGATGATTAATAGTTATAGAGTTAATGTATGATCATATTATTCGAGAAAAACACATTTATTAAAAAACTGTGAAAAACACATTTTATGTGTCCATTTTTAAATTAAATTATTTCACTCATGTTAATTGAATTTCATAAAATGGATTTAATATTTTTAATAAAAATAATTAATAAAAGTTAATATGTTCAAGCAAATTTTTGGTCATAATTAAAAGTAAATATAGTAAAACAATTTCACCATAATAAAAGTGTAAATCAGGTTAACTTAAGTTAAAACTAAGTGATAAAGCCATAATTATTCATCTTAATTCTTATTTTAAGAATTTATTTGGACCCTTATAACCTTATTATTTATATTCAATTATTTATGGGACACTATTTCATGAATGTGACCTATATAATAATTTAAATAAAGAAAAACACAAAATGACACTCTCTTTCTTGTAAATATATATTATACGTTCAAATAGGGATAAAAATAACTGGTGAATTAATATTAAAGGTTATTTTTAGTATAATTTTTTTTTCATGATGGTAATTTTTTTCTAATTTTTATTAATTATATAGTTACCTTAAACTCTTATACATTGCTAACAGAATGCTTGTGCAAATAGTGGACAACTCAATGTAAATTTATTTAATAACATTAAAAATAATATATTTGGGATGAGTTATAGTTCCTAAATAATTTTTTAGTAAATAATGATTTATTATTGATATGTAAAAGTATTATATTAAAAATTATTTTTTATATTCATTTCTTTATACTATAATTACATGAATTGTGTCAAAAAAGACATTAATGATATTTCATGCTAAATAAAATTTTATTAAATTATTTAAAATTACTATAAATAATTAAATAGGAAAATTATGATGATGAATGGTATATTATTTTACCCATTTTCCATTCATGATTAAAGTCTTATATTATAATCAAAATTATAACCCTTTCAATTTGAAAAATCCGTTACCACGATTAAGGTTAAAATGGGTTTAGCCAGGGTTAAACCAAGAGGTAAGGGTTAGTTTGATAATTAAACTTGTATAAATACTACTAGTTGGACATATGTAAACATTAACCTATATAAAATTATAATTACTATACATTTTTTATTATTTTAATTGAATATGAACTTATTATAATTTAATACTTTAATAAATTCCAAAAAGTTCCCCACAATACACTTATAAAATGGGACACCCTATCATCTACCCTCTACTCTTAAAAAACCATTTTTTAGAAAATAACTACCCAAATATCTTTTTTACATCCCTTAACATTATCTAGATTACATGGTTGGATAAAAAATACATCCATAGAATGATTTAGGTATAAACCTAATGATGTTGTCTAAGGAAGATATAGCGTTCTTAATGAAGTTTTTTCTGGTTAAAATGGGTTTACATAGGGTTAAACCAAGAGATAAGGGTTAGTTTGATAATTAAACATTTATAAATACTAGTATTTGGACATATTTAAATTTTAACCTATTAAAAATTATAATTCCTACACATGTTTAAGTATTTTAATTGAATATTACCTTATTATAATTTAATACCTTAATAAATTCCAAAAGTTCCCCACCACACACTTATAAAATGGAACCCAATATCATCTCTCCTCCACACTTCAAGAACCATTTTTCTGGAAAATAACTACCCAAACATAGTTTTTACACCCCTTCCTGTGATCTAGAATACATGGTTTGATAAAAAATCCTTCCTAAGAAGGATTTAGGTATAAACCAAATGACGTTTTCTGATGAAGATATATCGTTCTTAATGAAGTTTTTTTTGTTGTATTTATTCTTAAAAATTACTAAAATATTATTCATCCATGATTATATAATAAAATAAGTTTCTAAAATATATATATATGTTTTTATATTAATAAAATACCGTATATCCACCTCCTATTCTATTAAATTGGGAAACGAAACTGTTGTTTTTGTGTACGGAAGACTACCGCCTCACGAATCGATGTAAATAATTTTCCATCACCACCACTCATATATGGTTATAATAATGGATTTAATATATATATATATATGAGATATTAATGAAATATTTATCACTATTTAAAGATAATATTTCATATAATTTTATACCATTCCAATCATTTAAAAATGATATCTTCGTTCATGCATATGTGTGGATTACCACCACCACCAAGAGATGTGATTTGTTTCTCATAACCACATTAGGTGAATGATATATATATAATATTATTTAAAAAATAATATTATAATGATCATTATATAATGATAAAATAATACTTACATACATTCTATGATGTTCGTTGAAAAATTTAAATGTTACTCATGAGTACGTATGACTTACCATCTCCATGATTGTAATGTAGTTTATTTTTGATAACAATATTTCATGGTTGGTTTAAAAATTATAATTTATATATAAAATTTATAATTATTTTATGATTATTATTATGTATATTATAGAAAAATGACCCCTTTTACCATAATCAGACTACTGAGGTTATTTTGGACACATGAATTAAATATCATCAAAACTCCCAATGTGAACTTAATTTTTTTAAGTAATTAAATATAACATGGTATGAAATAAAATAAAATGACTAATAGAAATGATTTTTTTTATTAATAATGTAAATAATTGTCATAATATTAATATTCATGGAGATAAATAATGCATGTTATCTGTCGGGCTTGAGGTAAGGGATTTAATCTCAATTTCCTTACTTTAATGAATATTTTAATGTTATACACCTAAGTTATTTTATATGGTTTATATACTATCCCTTTTAAATTTTATATCATGAATTATTAATACTTCAATGTATTTTAATTTTTAATTCAAATTATTTCATCCAAGTAGATTTGACTTAAAATATACCAAGTTTAAAGGGGTTTCATAACTCTATTTTTTCATTGGGTTTAATTACTTCTTCAGTGTATTTGATATTATAATATTATGTATATAATGAATTTTTATTATTTTATGTTTTATTTTCAAATGTTTTAAATGGATATAAATTTAATACACATAATCAATTCATTTATTAATTATAACTTAAATGATATGATCTTTTTAAGAGATTTCACCTCAATTTCCACTCCATTGTGATATATATTCTATTATGAACCTATTTATTTTTATTACTTTTATATAATTCCCATTTTATATGTTGTATAATGAATATATTTATTTTCATGTTATTTTATGTTTCATTTTAAGTTATTTCTTTTATGGGGGTTATGATTCAAAAGTACCAAAGCGGTAAGTGTTTATACTTCAATCAAATTTTTTATTGGGATTATTTATGATTTAATTTATGTTGAAGGAAATTATATGATCATTGTCTAATAAAACCCGTTAATTGACTTCTAATTTGGTTATTTATGAAATTCTCAAGCAATTTTACCATTTTCATCTCTTTAGTAAAATCATTGAAAAATTATTTTTAAGAAAATCCAACTTTATTTCTCTTTCCGGTCCAAAATGATTTTTCTTTCATATGAATATTTCCCATAAAATATTTTAAATTATATTTTTAATATTCTATATTGATTTATTAAATTAATTTTTACCCATGTTTTTATTTTTACAAAATGTTTTTTAAATGAATCATCTTGTCATTTTCCAAATATGGTACTTTTTGACTTTTTATTGAAAATGTGATAGAAATATTTATTTTAACATACCCAGAATGAATAGAATAATCCTAATATCATGAACTGTCTTTTATTTTAATATTTATTTAAAAATTTATAAGGTTATTTTTAGATAAATTTTTTTCCCTAATATTCTGGAAATTTTTAGCTTTTAATAGTAATTTTTAAAGTGAAAATAATATATCCCCATGAATATTTCAATGATCTTATTATGGTATACCTATTTATTAATGAAAAAAATACATTATATTATTTATAATCTACTAATATTATGTATTAATAACACCATCCTTATTATTTATTTGTATGTTTTATGATTGGTTTGACTAATAAAATCTTGACATTCAATTTCTTAATTAATTTTGTGGAACTGAACTTTAGCTAGAAACATTAAATTTATTTCTATCATTTAGCATTATATTTATATTATATATCCATATTGTTCTATCTTGGATATTATTATTATACATACAATGTTTTACAATAAATGTTATTTGATTGAATGAAGAAAATCATAATAAATTAATATTCTTTACACAGTAGATATATTTATTGATAAGAAATATTGTTTTTGAATTGAATTGATCATTCAATATATAACGAATTCATTGGAAATACAACAGCGGGTGGGTCCCAATTATAGATATCTCCTCATTGCATTGGCGAGTATCATGAGACAAATCAATAAGATAGCATTAAATGGGGTTTTGGTGTACACCTACCCATAAATTAAACTTTCTTGGTGCATGGTATTGAAGGTATATATATCAGGATGTTCAATATTAAGAATTTATTTCATTTATAATTTAGTTATTATTATCCATTATAGTTTGGAATTGATATTATAAATGGAAGAATTTTATGCTCAACTTATTGATTAAATGAAATTAGTTTCTAGTTATTTAACTTTCCATATTGATTATTACTTATATACTCATGATAGATTCCGATGTATGTAACCCTTACTGAACATTTGGTCTCACCCTTTATTTGGTTTACTTTCCTTAGGATATGAATAAGGAATCATTAAATGATTTCAAGGATGTAGAATATTTACTTTCAGAATGTTTTAATTTATGTTTTAAAATATAATGAAAGAATTAAGTATATATCAAGTTTACCAAGACTACTAAACTATTCATTCCTTTGGGATGTGATTGATTGTATCTTTTATTAATATATTAAAGTAACCATCAAATTTCGGCTACTCGAGTTGGGGTATTTATAATGGAATCCGTTATTTACTTGTTTACTTTTATCATGATACATTTCTAAAACCAAATGAAGTTAGTTTGAGTGGTAAATAACTAATATCATAAAAAAATTATTATAATTTATATAATGAAAAACTCAATCTTGAAATTTTATTTCTTCATAATTGATCATAAAGGGAATGTTACTAAATGAAGTATATCCCGTAGAAGCTTCTATCCAAGTGTACAGTATTAGTCCCACTCAACATGCACCAGAGTGAAGATTGAGTTGAAACTCAACCAACCATTTTCAGGGTGATTACCCATAGGTTCATCTATTTCATAACCACATCCACTTTCTAGTATCCAAACAAGGATGTAGTTTATAGGGAAATCACATACTAAAAAATCCAACAAAACTTCAAGAATTTATCCTATTTTTAGTCTTATACCTTAGACTTACCCATAGGGAATTCCTTAATTCTATCTCATCATAACCCCAAAAACATAAAATATTCAATAAAACAAGCTAAAAGTTTTAACTATACCTTTGAAACTATGAGAAACCTTAACCTATAAATCCTTAATAACCTTTATAACTAGTTAAATTATCTTACACTACTAACATTATATCCTTTAAATTTATATAAACCATCTATTGATACCAAATGATGTCACCAGACTCATACTCTTGTATCTGGAGTAAAAAAATAAAATTTTACACACTACATTTGATACACATCTGTAATTACATTAAAATTCAAAATTTAAACCAAAATACCATTTTTAGTTTAGATTTTTAGATTATTAGAAAAAATATTAAACTAGTAGAAACCATTTTCTTTGAATTAAAAAGAAATTTTCATATTATATAAGCACCTACTCTATCTATAACAAGCCATACGAAAATCTCATAAATCCTCCACACAAGTTACTCTTCTAGACACATCTTATGTATTGATTTTTTTCATAACCCAGGGAAATTGAAATACAAAAAATGGATGAAATCAGATGATTATTAAGTTTAAACATAATAAATAAAAATAAAATATTATAAGTTATCATAATATAATCATATGGGTATAATTAGGATATTTGTGGAAGATATATCCAACAAAATATAGATCATAAATCATGGGATAAGGATTTATGAAACATAAAACATGAATCAAAAGAGTGTGGAAACATGATTAAATAAAAATTTTCTATGATATCATAACATAGTCATGAGAATAATCATAAAACCATGACATCTTTAAATTATATAACATACATTACTATAGGTAAACATGACCATCAGGATCCACCCCGTCAATTTCCATTCTTATAAGAAAATAAAATTTACTAAAAAATACGTACCTTATGAGTTAAATGTTTTTAACCAATTTATTGGAGGGTGATACTGGACCACACCCATTATTCATCCAAACTTATGTGTTCCAATTAAGATCAATAATTAATTATTTCACAAAGAGCCCATAGAAATAAAATGGATTTCATTCATCAAATCATAAATACCCATGTAAATAAAAAAGGGTTTATATCCTTTTTAAATTGAATCACATAAATAAATAATTTATAAATCCATCATTAATCATAACATGATTGACCCATGGAAGACAAATGGGTATCAAATGATATCAAGTAATATTCTAGGAAAATACCATTCAAAAAATATAATAAAGCATATGTTATTTAAAATATATAGGTAATGGGTATATGGTTAAATCAATAATTTCCCCAAATCAATTGATGTATGGATTTTAGGCCAAAACCTTTCAATCTGATGAAGGAAATATAGAGTGTTCACAGAGGAAAAAATTGTAAGAAAAATTATGATTATACACCAAAGATGATTGGGGAATACAAAGGTCGTGAAGGATTATTCCTCGAAAATGGAAGGATATAACAAAATATATCCATTTAAAAACAATGTATGTCAACATTTAGATAATATACTCAATCAAGAATAAGTTATATCTAAGGTTTTTTATTTAGATGAAATTTTTTTTAGTATCATTGATAAAATTCACTTTGGAAATAAGAAACATCCATAAACTTTTTAAAAACATTTATTTACATAGAAATATTTTATAAATCAAGGATAACAATATTTCCATTTTCAAAATAATTAAATATTGTAAAGTCATTTTAATTGAAAAAAATAAATATCGGGGAAATACATGCTCACACAGAAAACAATAGAAATAGATTCTTTGTACACTTTAATAAAAAAACATAATAGAAATTGTTAAAAATATTTAAAACTTTTTATTGAAGTTTGAATAGTAAAAAATGAACTTAATATATTATTGGTCCCTAGATAATTACATTTTAAAAAACATATAATTAATATGGGAATATTTGATAGATTGGTTCCCCACTAAAAATTAGAGATGAGTTTGGTTTCACATACAAAAAATATTTCAGGTAAAATATGAGTAAATGGGAAATTAAGTTTTTAGGGAACATGTAAAACCACACTCATGGCTAAAGAATATTAAGAGGGGTTTTATAAAGAATAAAAATTCACTATATTCCTTATTATTTGAAAATAATTATTATTTGAAAACAATATTGGTAACGAAGCCCTTATGACTTGAGTAACATTTAAATCAAAATCCTTGATGGAGATAGTGCTTGAAATTTAATTTCAAATTCCATGAATAAAATATAATTCATGAAATAATACTATAATTAGGAAATATATTTAATATATAAAAGTAAATTGGTTTATAACTAGAATCATGTCAAGAATTGGGAATTGAGACAAAGAAACCCTTACAAGAAGAATAATCTTTGAGGTAAGATTAATTTTAGATTGAGGTTATAAATAAGAATTGTAAAAACCTAAAAAATACGAATGAAATAAACAATTACATATTTATTAGGTTGACTAAATCAAACCTGTAATAATATAGATCAATAAGAAATATTGTAACTCAATGAAATTAAATTGAGTGTGTAAAACCATTACAACCTTGGCATCCTTTGGATCAAAAAATATTTAAATAAAGAAACTCATATGGATTTTAAAACCCCAATAATTTTATGAATATGGTAAAATAAATTAATTTTCAAGTAATAACTCCATATTAAATATTTTAGGGTGTACAATAATAAATTAGTATCAATAAATTAAATTTGAGACAAGAACCCTTTTCAACCTTAGAAATTTTCAAGTCAAACACCCTTAAAGGATATGATTTAAAATGAAACATTAAATACCACGATTAATGATTTGATAATGATATAAAATATTAAATGGGAAGTATACACCCCATTCCAAAGAAAACATAATGTATAATAATAAATATGTATGAATGGATAAACTTTTTATACAATAAACTCTTACAATTGTCTTGATTTATTATGTTTATAATCTTAACTTCCTAGATAATAAAATTATGTTTGTGAAAAAATTTATTAAGTCAAATATTATTCTATATTTAATATTTTAATATTTATCTACTATCATTAGTTATTTAATTATTATATAGTTTTCTCTTATGTTAGTTACTCAGAGTTGTTCAATCAATTTTTACATAACTCTTTCTATATAATGAAAATGGTCAATGGTGCTGAAAGTTTTAGGAATTTTATTATTCAATTATTATAAAATTAATATAGTTTCATAGATTTTCCAAATGGACTCCATGTATGAAAGGTAACTTGAAATGATCCTTTTTGGAGGTTAAATTTACTATGATATTTTATTGTAATACCACATATAAATTGTTATATATTATATTTCTAGAATGTTAAAAAATAATAATTTAGTTATTATTATAAAATATCACCATTAAATTTGTTTATATAGTCACCCATGATAGAAATTTATACCATCTATATTGTATGTAACACCCTAAGATTTTAGAATATATTTCTCTTTATATAAATTGTAAGTGCTTGATATATTGACAAGAAAAATCAAACATAAAACAAACCATTAAATTAAATTGATGGGTATGAATAGGAATAACCACAATATATATATATATAAAAGTTTTTTACATAATTTACCATTATTGAATGACTTATAATAAGTAAGTACTCAACTTCAAATAGTTATTTTATGCTTCAAAAATATTTTTTCTTGAAAAATGGTTTTCATTTCATTTTTTCCATCGATATTATGATTAATTTTACCATTTTTATAAATTTTATTTGATAAAAGGATATATTTTTTAAAATCATTATATCAAAAATTATCTTAGGGTGAAATGATGGGATATTTTGGAAAAGATTATTTTTTCAATGAATAGCGAAATATAATGTAAAACTGTCATTTATTTTCATTAAAAAGCCCCATTATGAAGTTTATTTATCTTAAAATAACACAATTCAACTTTAGTTAGAAATAATATAATTAATTACATATTATTTATATGTATACTAGACTTTTTTTAAGTTTATTTTTGGGCTTAATATAAGGCCCCAGCCTTAAACCTTACTTAATCTTGAGTTATTACAATATTATACATTGAGGATCTTTTCAGGTTTAGAGTTTTAGAGAATTAGATTATAAAACTTGCATTACATTCCACATTTAAACAAAGTGGTTACATAAAAGATAGTATTCATTTTTCCCATCAACGGAAACATATTTAAAATAGAACATGGATTCTTTATTGACACTTACTTGACACTATCATCACATCATGTACCTTTCCCTTGACCTGTGATTTTTTTTTCAAAAACTTGGGATGTGCATAAAAAGCTCAGTAAGGGTTATAAAAAGTATGGAAAGGAAACATGAGTACATATATACATAAGAATGAAATCATACTTTACCCATAAAACATAGGAACTTTAATATGACTCATCAAATCATGAATAAATCATAGAAATCATAATACATAAAGGTGACTTGAGGCATTCATAACATTCTTACGTAGGGAGTAACCCTCTTGGTTACGTTTGGAATAACCATCACAGTATATTCCCTAAATATATTTGGATAAACCTTAAAGATTAACCCCTTTGCGTTACCCAATGCATTGTAGAGATATATCAGGCTCACCCTCCCTTAGTTTATCACGGAGCCACCCATCTTCATAATAATGCCCAAGAACCATAACATAATCGTATCACATAAAACATGCATAAAGGAAACATAACATTTCAAATTTTTAATCACAAGATATTAATACAACACATTGATATAAAAACATTATGAAAACCATTTTCAATACCAAAACAAAAGAAAAGTAAAACATGGTGTTTATTTTTCTTTTAAAAAAAGGTATGGCTTGTAGAGGAAGCCGAAACTCAAATAATGGTCACGGCGGCGGAGAAGTCGTTGTCGCCGCATACGTACGACAAAACCATTCCCTTTTATCGTTTAGTAAAATGATTTTTTTTAAAAATATTCCTTTTGGATAAACATAAATGTCAAAGGGGTTTATACACCATATAAAAGAAGGTTGTGTATAAAACAAAATATGCCTCAATGAAAGGATATTGAGACGAAGTCCCATACAAAGACGGTATCCTTGGATTAAGGATAAATCAATTACATAATTATGTGTGACAACCTAATACACCAAATATAAGTGGATATTAAGTGTAAAACAATCAGAGGTTATTCACACATATTCATAGAACGACATATTCAAGGAGTACAAGCTTATCCCAAAGAATCAAAAATGGGTTAACAAGTTCCCTTGCAAAAATTTGACAGCCTAACGACGTCACTACAAAATTCATAAACTGAGTTGATGAGAGATAAAAAGTGTATCTCATAACTTGGAAATAAAATTTAAATCACTAGGGATATAGAGTAACATATCCCAACATAATGTTATGTGAATTAAAAGACATAACAAAAGAAGTCTTTTAAAAATAGGAGGGTGAAAGGTTCCCTTACCGACATGGGTATCTTTCGAAACATACACCCCGTGAAAGAAGGACAATACAACATTGATGTAAATACTCATAAATGAAAGTATATTACACAATTAGTAAAATAATGGTCAATACATACACCACTCAAAGGAAATTATGGCAAATGTATCATAAATCTCACGGGAATAAAAGTGAGATGAAAAATCCCTTACGAAAACTCGGCAGCCTAACGATGCCACTTAAAACTTCCAAAAATGGATTGATGAGATCAAATAGGGTCTCTCATCATATTAAAATAAAATTTATAGTAAGATGGATATAAAATAACACCCCCAATCATAACAAATATGAGCTTAAAAGAATTGACATAAAGGAGAGTACTTAAAAAGAAAGAGAGAGGTTAGATCTCTTACGAAAATTCGGTAGCCTAACGGCGCCACTCAAAACTTCCAAAATGTATTGATGAGAGAGAATAGGTTCTATCATCATATGAACATAAAAATTACAGTAATATTAATATAAAAGAACATCCCAATCACAATAATGATGAGCTTAAAAGGAATGACATAAAAGAGTGTACTTAAAAAGAAAGAGAGGAGTAGGATCCCTTACCTCGGGTCCGCCTTGACTCGATTGTTCTTTAACGTCCTGAATAATAAACTTGAGTTAATTACTACTTACTTAAGAACCTTTTTCAAGTTAATTATTCTTTTTATATCACTTATTGCCATGTTATAAACATTATTTAATAATTTATGTTAATAATGTTTGTTTTGTCGATATTTGGTTCTTAAGTCGAAAGTGGACTTCTTACAATTACATCTTGTTCGTGTGGTCAAAGGTTCATTATATCCAGAATGATATTCATGATTTGGATATCCTATATATCATATATATCCATAATATACATGTATTTATAATATTACACAATCATTTAGAGGTATGAAATGAAATGCACCGTTCATGGAGACGGTAAGCCGTACGTACGCATGAACGCTACTTTCATTTCTATGTCATATTAATGGAATTTAAAATAAATGAGAGGTATGTATATTTTAATTACAGAATTATATTCATCATTTATATGTAACATAAATCATATATAATAACATTAAATACATCCTTTATACATCCCACATATGGCATTAACGAATCAAATCACTTTGAGGGGGCGGTAGTCCGCACTTCCTAAAATGAAATTATCGTGTTTTCCCACAATGGAAACCATAAAGGTATGCTAAAAAAGGAAAATACAGAAGCTTAAGTAAAACATAAACATATTATATATCATATATAAATATAGTGACATCTTAATGGCCACCTTTTAAGGCGTTATATGAGTGTTGAACAATCATCGTTTCGTGAGGCAGAAATTCGCCATCCACAGAAATAGTATGTTCATTAACCATTTTATGTAGGTGTGTGTAAGTGTAGCTCGAATTATTCTTATAAAAACATCCTAGTATATTCAATATACTGGATTTGTTATAAAAGAAACGAATAAAAAGAGTTTAGGGGGTTGGAGAAGAAAAATAAAACAAAAGAACACAAGTGAAGACATTACCTTAAAATCGGGTAACTCTTTTTGCTTTGAGCTCAATGGCTTACTTGGGAAGACTTCTGCCCAAAGTGAGGCTTCTAGGAGTAATAGAGAGATGTGGAGAGACACAATGGGTAGGGGTTGGCTGATCCAAAGGCTTTGGAAGTGTGGGTATGGAGGTAGAAGTGGAGGCCTTTTATAAGAGGAGAGGAGGGGCACTCTTGTAAAGTTACAAAATTTTACTTTATTTTCAAATGAGTTTCGGATTTTAAAGGTCCCACATTGACGTATTTCTAGGATAATGTGGTAAGGGTTCGAAATCCACCAATACAATAGGTTTTGGATATGTGTAGGACATAGATTGCACATTATCTTTTCATTTTATTTAAATCTTTTATTAATGAGGTAATCGCTGCATCATTATGATGTCATAAATAATTTTATTTATTTAATGTCTAAAGATTATAAAAAAAATAATGATGTATGAAATCTTTTAGATTTCTAATGAATATTTATAGTAAAAAATATGACTTGTATAACACCATGTAAAAATTGTTTTAGTAAAACAATTCATGTTTGTGCCATTTTTACATTTACATTAAATAAAAAGTTATTTATGTCATTTTCCAACCAAAGTGGCTCCGTGGGGTCCTCAAGTTGACCCATGGATTGTCTTGGTCGGCCATGACACATCCAATGAGTTAAAAACATGTGTCTAGGTCATTTCACATTATTAAAACAATATTTTTACCTTAAATTACACTAATTACCTCTAATCGCGATTAAGAGCATAAAAGTTACTATTCACCAAAAAATTATTTTAATCCCATTGAACCACATTTTACTTCCTAATGACAACCATTTATGTCAGATTTTTGAAATTCAAAACACAATGGTGGAAAATTTTCATTTTAACGAAAAATCAGTTTCTTTAACTACCACTTAGTGGTTTCACTATTCATCAAAAATTGAAGTTTTTCAGAAAAATACCAAAAATTATCCCTAAGATATATTTGATATTCCGAACTCAAAAATGATGTCTATTTTACAAAATTCAAAACATATAAGTTGCATTAATTAATTTAATAATTAATTCCTACTGTCAAAACAAATAGCGTGTTTTTAAGAAACAATAAGTATCAAAAGATTGACTCTAGTTTAAGTCCAATTTCAAGATGAAATTAATTCCAACAACCACTATTGGATTAAATTGTAAAATATATTCTAATTAAACTTTAAAAACAATTCAAAAGATAATATAATCATATAAATAAATTAAATTAAAAAGGGGTTTTGATTTAAAATACAACATTTTTGACTATTCATTAAAAAATGAACTTTACCGGAAAAATACCAAAAATTTACAAAAAGTAAATTTTGATGTCCCGATTCTAAAGAAGAATTTTATTTTGTGAAATAAAACACATAAAATTGTTAAAATGTGGATTTAAAATAGGTTCTCCATCGAAAGGCGGTTAATCGACCTTTTAAAGAATATTAGAATGTTTATGCTTAAAAAATTGGATTCATTCGCATTTTTAATCCTCTAACATTTATTGTAAGGAGTAAAAATATTTGACAAACATATATAATAATTTTTTAGTTAGTTATATTTATTACCGCCATTACAATGGCTATGCGTTAACTACCATTTAAAATAATATTATTTTGTTATTAGAGTGAAACGTAAGATTTCAAAGGAACTCATTGTCGCGTATTGGGTACGCCATCGAGCAGAGAGTTCCCTTTAAAGTAATATTAATATTTTATTCACAAATATGGATAAATATAAAAATGTCATATTCTTTATTTACTTGGGGTGTTACATCCTTCCAACCTTTTGGGAATTACGTCCTCACAATTTTAAATTTGGGCTTGGAAACATCCTTGAAAGTCCCACATCGGAACAAGAGTCGGTAAAACAATCACTTTAAAGTAAAGAAAGATAAGTACAGAGGTCACCCGAGTTAACCAATACTAGGATTCCATGTAGGAAAACATGGACATGGAGTAGAAAACATAGGGTCATGTTCTGATGGAGAGTGATAGAAAACATTTTTAGGAGAAAGTTAACCACAGGAAAATCACAAACTTGTGATGGGTTAAATGGTATTCAATTCCCCAGTAGGAAAAGTTAATAGAAAACACTTTTGTTTTAAGTTACTCTTCATTGAGGAATTTTTTTTTGATCTTAAGGAAGCATACTTACTTTTCATGTTGACTTTCAACTTTTACTAGATTTCTTACACAGACTCATACTTTCCCCAAAAGACGAGTATTTAGGAAGACTTTTTCACATTAAGAGTACTATAATGAACTTCTAGAGAATAACCTAATCCACAAAATAGAACTATATACTTCTCATGTCTTTAGACCTTAAGAAAAACTAAAACCCAAAGTTCAACAAAGACCATTCAATAAACAATTTGTCCATAAAATTCTTCAAAGTAAACCAAAATAAGATTGAAACCCAAATATTTGAAGGATTTAGTCACATAGTCTTCCAAGGTACAAATTAACCTTTATCTCCAAATAAAATCAGTTGCTCTTAAATTCTCATATTGAAAAGTAATTAACCTAATCACATATCCTCGATGATAGGTTAATCATTTCCATAGATAACCACAAATATACTTACTCTTGATTCCTAAAATCATCTAACTAAAAAGAATTAGTCAAACTAACCAGGGACTTCACGTAGTCCAGTGGTAGGTGATAAATACCAGTCGCACTTTGTTTGTGGGTTCGATTCCGCAGCTTTTTCCGACGCGATGGGTTGTCACACGGTCTGAGTTTTGTCCTTTTTCCAAAACTATATAATTCTTAAAACATTCCCCAAAACGAGATAAAATCTTCAAAAATTATCATAACATATTTTAACCTCAAGTTTATCTCATGCCTTTCATTTTCCATCATAACATATAATAACCCATAATTACCTCAAAAGTAAGGATCATATAAACTCTAATGGTTACCTTTATAATTATTACCTGAACTTCCACATCGATTGGTAATCTCGTACATGATTCATTATAGATCATACTAAGGTTCAAGTTGTTGATTATGACTCCTTGATAGTTGGTTTAGAACAACCACGAGTTTCCTCATTGAATCCCCCATTTTATCTAGTATCTTAATCAGAGAACCACCACAGTTTCCTTCAAACCTCTTGTCTCTTTGGTGCATTTTAGATCCATCCATTCACTAAAAACAGAAATGTCATTGGGAGTATATCAACAAAACCATAATGTACTAATGATGAATATATACTTACTCATTCACATTATCTAAAAACTATGACTCTTTTTGAAATCCTAACCATTATGGTAATGTCACTTATCCTTAAAGAATACTATAACCTATAAAGTTATCTAAACCGACCTCTGATACCAACTATAAGGCCCCAACCTTAAACCATACTTAATCTTGAGTTATTACAAGATTACACATTGAGGATCTTTTCAGGTTTAGAGTTTTAGAGAATTAGATTATAAAACTTGCATTACATTCCACATTTAAAAAAAGTGGTTACATAAAAGATAGTATTCATTTTTCCCATCAACGGAAACATATTTAAAATAGAACATGTATTATTTCTTGACACTTCCTTGAAACTATCATCACATCATGTACCTTTCCCTTGATTTGTGAAATTTTTTTCAAAAACTTGGGATGAGCATAAATATCTCAGTAAGGGTTACAAAAATTATGGAAAGGAAACATGAGTACATATATACATAAGAATGAAATCATACTTTACCCATAAAACATAGGCACTTTAACATACCTCATCAAATCATGAATAAATCATAGAAATCATAATATATAAAGGTAACTTGAGGCATTCATAACATTCTTACGTAGGGAGTAACCCTCTTGGTTACGTTTGGAATACCCATCACAGTATATTCCCTAAATCTCTTCGGAGAAACCTTAATGTTTAACCCCTTCACGTTACGCAATGAATTGGAGATCTATATCAGGCTCACCTGCCCTTAGTTTATCACGAAACCACCCGTCTTCATAATAATTCCCAAGAACCATAACATAATCGTATCATATAAAACATGCATAAAGGAAACATAAAATTTTCACTTTTCAATCACAAGATATCAATACAACACATTGATATAAAAACACTATGAAAACCATTTTCAATACCAAAATTAAAGAAAAGTAAAACATGGTGTTTATTTTTCTTTTAAAAAAAAGGTATGGCTTGTAGATGAAGCTGAAACTCAAATAATGGTCACGGCAGCGGAGAAGACTTTGTCGCCGCATACGTACGACAAAACCATTCCCTTTTGTCATTTAATAAAACGCTTTGTTTAAAAAAGATTTCTTTTGGATAAACATAAAAGTCAAAGAGGTTTATACACCATATAAAAGAAGGTTGTGTATAAAACAAAATATTCCTCAATGAAAGGATATTGAGATGAAGTCCCATACAAAGACAGTATCCTTGGATTAAGGATAAATCAATTACATAATTATGTGTGACAAACTAATACACCAAATATAAGTGGATATTAAGTGTAAAACAATCATAGGTTATTCAAACATATTCATATAATGACATATTCAAGGAGTACAAGCTTATCCCAAAGAATCAAAATTGGGTTAAGAAGTTCCCTTACAAAAATTTGACAGCCTAACGGCGTCACTACAAAATTCAGAAAATGAGTTGATGAGAGATAAAAGGGTATCTCATCACTTGGACATAAAATTTAAATCACTAAGGATATAGAAGAACATATCCCAACATAATGTTATGTGAATTAAAATACATATCAAAAGAAGTCTTTTAAAAAGAGGAGGGTGAAAGGTTCCCTTACCGACATGGGTATCTCTCGAAACATACACCCCGTGAAAGAAGGACAATACATCATTGATATAAATAATCATAAATGAAATTATATTTCACAATCAGTAAAATAATGGTCAGTACAAACACCACTCAAAGGAAATTGTGGCAAATGTAGCATAAATCTCATGGGAATAAAAGTGAGATGAAAAATCCCTTACAAAAACTTGGCAGCCTAACGGCTCCACTTAAAACATCCAAAAATGGATTGATGAGATCAAATAGGGTCTCTCATCATATTACAATAAAATGTATAGTAATAGGGATATAAAAGAACATACCCCATCATAACAAAGAAGAGATTAAAATAATTGACATAAAGGAGATTACTTAAAAAGAAAGAGAGAGGTTAGATCTCTTACAAAAATTTGGCAGCCTAACAGCGCCACTCAAAACTTCCAAAATGGATTGATGAGAGAGAATAGGGTATATCATCATATGAACATAAAAAATACAGTAAGATTAATATAAAATAACATCCCAATCACAAGTAATATGTGCTTAAAAGGAATGACAAAAAATAGTGTACTTAAAAAGAAAGAGAGGAGTAGGATCCCTTACCTCAGGTCTGACTTGAATCGATCGTTCTTTAACGTCCTAAATAATAAACTTGAGTTAATTTATACTTACTTAAGAACCTTTTTCAATTTCATTATTCCTTTTATATCACTTATTTCCATGTTATAAACATTATGTAATCATTTAAGTTAATAATGTTTGTTTTGTCGATATTTGGTTCTTAAGTCGAAAGTGGACTTCTTACAATTACATGTTGTTCGTGTGGTCAAAGGTTAATTATATCCAGAATGATATTCATGATTTGGATATCATATATATCATATATATCCAGAATATACATGTATTTATAATATTACATAATCATTTAGAGGTAATAAATGAAATGAACCGTTCATGGAGACGGTAAGCCGTACGTACGCATGAATGCTACTTTCATTTCTATGTCATATTAATGGAATTAAAACTAAATGAGAGGTATGTATATATTAATTCCAGAATTATATTAATCATTTATATGTAACATAAATCCTATATAATAACTTTAAATACATCCTTTATACATCCCACATATGGCATTAACGAATCAAATCACTTTCAGGGGGCGGTAGTCCGCACTTCCTAAAATGAAATTATCGTGTTTTCCCACAATGGAAACCATAAAGGTATGCCACAAAAGAAAAATACATAAGCTTAAGTAAAACATAAACATATTATATATCATATATAAATATAGTTACATCTTAATGGCCACCTTTTAAGGTGTTATATGAGTGTTGAACAATCATCGTTTCGTGAGGCAGAAATTCGCCATCCACATAAACAGTATGTTCTTTAACCATTTGATGTAGGTGTGTGTAATTTTAGCTTGAATTATTCTTATAAAAACATACTAGTATATTTAAGATACTGGAGTTGTTACAAAAGAAATGAATAAAAAGAGTTTAGGGGGTTGGAGAAGCAAAATAAAACAAAAGAACACAAGTGAAGACATTACCTTAAAATCGGGTAACTCTTTTTGATTTGAGATCAAAGGCATCCTTGGGAAGACTTCTGCCCAAAGTGAGGCTTCTAGGAGTAAGAGAGAGATGTGGAGAGACAAAATTGGTAGGGGTTGGCCGAGCCAAAGGCTTTGGAAGTGTGGGTAAGGAGGTAGAGGTGAGGGCCTTTTATAACAGGAGAGGAGGGGCACTCTTGTAAAGTTACAAAATGTTACTTTATTTTCAAATGATTTTCGGATTTTAAAGGTCCCACATTGACGTATTTCTAGGATAAGGTGGTAAGGGTTCAAAATCCACCAATACAATAGGTTTTGGACATGTGTAGGTCATATAGTTTACATTATCTTTTCATTTTATTTAAATCCTTTATTAATGAGGTAATCGCTGCATCATTATGTTGTCATAAATATTTTTTTTATTTAATGTCTAAAGATTATAAAAAAAATATCATGAAGTAGGAAATATTTTATCTTTATAATGACTATTTATAGTAAAAAATATGACTTGTATAACCCCATGTAAAAATTTTTATAGTAAAACAACTCATGTTTGTGTCATTTTTACTTTTACATTAAATAAAAAGTTATTTATATCATTTTCCAACCTAAGTGGCTCCATGGGGTCCCCAAGTTGACCCATGGATTTTCTTGGTCGGCCATGACACATCCAAAGAGGGTAGGACATGTTTCTAGGTCATTTCACATTATTAAAACAATATTTTTACCTTAAATTACACTAATTACCTCTAACCGCGATTAAGAGCATAAAAGTTACTATTCACCAAAAAATTATTTTAATCCCATTGAACCAAATTTTACTTCCTAATGAAAACCATGTATGTCAGATTTTTGAAATTTAAAACACAAAGGTGGAAAAGTTTCATTTAAATGAAAAATCAGTTTCTTTAACTACCACTTAGTGTTTTCACTATTCATCAAAAAATGAAGTTTTTCAGAAAAATACCAAAAATTCACCCTAAGATATATTTGATATTCCGAACTCAAAAATGATGTATATTTTACAAAATTCAAAACATATAAGTTTCATTAATTAATTTAATAATTAATTCCTACTGTCAAAACAAATAGCGTGTTTTTAAGAAATAATAAGTATCAAAAGATTGACTCTAGTTTAAGTCCAATTTCAAGATGAAATTAATTCCAACGACCACTATTGGATTAAATGGTAAAATATATTCTAATTGAACTTTAAAACCAATTCAAAAGATAATATAATCAAATAAATAAATTATATTAAAAAGAGGTTTTGATTTAAAATACAACATTTTTGACTATTCATTAAAAAATGAACTTTACCGGAAAAATACCAAAAATCTACACAAAGTAAATTTTGATGTCCTGATTCTAAAGAATAATTTTATTTTTTGAAATAAAACACATAAAATTGTTAAAAAGTGGATTTAAAAGAGGTTCGCCATCGAAAGGCGGTTAATTGACCTTTTAAAGAATATTAGAATGTTTATGCTTAAAAAATTGGATTCATTCGCATTTTTAATCCTCTAACATTTATTTTAAGGAGTAAAAATATTTGACAAACATATATAACCATTTTTTAGTTAGTTCTGTTCATTACCGCCATTACAATGACTAGGCGTTAACTACCATTTAAAATAATATTATTTTGTTATTAGAGTGCAATGTAAGATTTCAAAGGAACTCGTTGTCACGTATTGGGTACGCCATCGAGAATAGCGTTCCCTTTAAAGTAATATTAATATTTTATTCACAAATATGGATAAATATAAAAATGTCATATTCTTTATTTACCCGGGGTGTTACACTTACAATCACATTTTTGAAAAACTATTTTAATTATATTTTACACATTTATATTAAAAATAATTTATTGAACATATAGGAATTTAATTTAATGAAATGGAATTAATTTTTGGATTCATAAATTCAAATTTATTAAAGGATTATTTTCTTTATATTTTTCAGAATTAGTTAAATTTGTAGTGAATATTAAAAATTATAGTTTTTATCAAATAAAAATAAATATAATATTAAAACAAGTAATAAAATTTAGAAATTATTTCATGATAAATAAGAATATAATTTTCATTTTCAATGTAGTGATTAAATTTCAATGGAAAAGTTAAATATGGAATCCTTAAGATAATATTTGAGAAAGAAGAATCTTTTCTTAACTCGATTAATTAATATGTTTTTTAATTTATGTTATGGGATGATATTTATGTTAAATAATATATTATTAAATGATTTTGAAATCAAAAAAAAATATTGTAATAGGATAGTGGGATGTTAAAACTTATTCCCTTGATCATTTATTATCCAATTTTTACCTTATAATTAAATTTATTACCCTTTAGTGTTGAAAAATTTATTGTCATGGTTAAGGTTAAAATTGATTATTGGAGGGGTTAAACCAAAAAATAATATCTCAAATTCTATATAAATCAGTAAAAAATTTTTTTTTGAAAGAATTTAGACCTTATCTAATATGATATTATGAATTTCTCCCACTTTGCGCCACTTTCACATTGAAAAGAGTTCAGTATATTTAAATAACTTAAGTAATTCCAAGAATGTCCTTTCATTAAATAAAAGGAAACCATTGCTCCTCTATTACTCACACCACCTTGAAAAAGTTATCTCAACATAACCCTTCGAAAAAATCTTCTCAAAATCCTTATAGATGTTCTAGAGTGGTGTGTATCTTCCAAAGGCCATCCCTAGGGTCCATGAGAAGAGATCCAAAGGAGGTTTCTCAAAAAAGAAGTAATCATCTTAACTGATCTCTTTAATTTTAATTATTATATTAACTTCTACAATTATATCTAAAAAATTAAAATATAATAAATAAAATTATCTCAAATCCATTATAATGTTATTTTTTTTATTTCTTAATCATTTTCCACATCCTTTCTATCAAAAGGGTAATGAAAGTACTGTTTATTATGTGTGGACTGCCGCTGCCACGTAGCAATATGATTCATTTTCCATAACCATATTTTATGGCTGGTTATTATGATGTATTTAATGTTTATATATGATTTTTAAGACATAATTATTCTTCTTTAAAAAAATATCTTATCTAACTTCTTACCAACCCATCCATTAGAAAGCGAAAACATCTTTTGTACATACATGTGAACTACCAACTCCATGAAGTGATTCGATTTATTTCTCATTTATTCTTTGAAATGATGGTATTAAAGATATATTTAATGAATATATATGATTTTAATGATATAATAATGTTTCTATAATGGTAAATTGTAATTTAAATTTATTTTTTTTCTCCATCAAATTGTGAAAATATAACCAGTGTGTAGGTATGGACTGCCGACTCCACGAGGTAATGTAATTCATTTTTCATCACCAATTTATATGAATGATTGTAAAAAAGTATAGAATGAATAAATATAATACATATTTCATGATTAATATTATTTACATGATAAATCCATGAAAACAGAGCAGGGAATAAAACCATTATATCGAAACATGCATTCAAACTGACTAGTTTTTCACATGATCACTCATTTTAAGGAAGAATTAATAATAAAAGGATAATTAGAAATTATAAAGAAATGGTTCATAGAATGTTATGTATAAATATGGTTATTTAATAGTTTTATAATACCTTTTTATTTTTTATAAAATAGGATTAAATGTGTATGAAGAAATAAAAGACTTGAGGTTAGGGTTTCTTATCTCATTTTTATTTCTATTAGTCGTATTCCATATTGACCACTTATTTATTTTATATAGTGTATGTATTTACATAAATTAAACTTTATAAGGATTATTATTCAAATTATGGGGATTTATATATATTTTATATCTTATATATTTCATGGGAGTTTGATTTATAAATTACCAAGTTGGTAAGGGATTTATATTTCAATATAATTTAGTTGGGATTCTTTATGATTGAATTTACATTGAATGAAATTATATGGTTATTTTATTTTAAACCACATATTTTTTATTATAATATGGTTATTTCATTATTTTTTATGTATTAGTACCGTTATCATCTCTTTTTTAATTAAAATTATCAAGAAATTTTTTTTAAGGAAAATGTGAGATTATTTAATCTTTGGTTTATAAACTTTTTCTTACATGTCTATAATCTTAAAAATTGTTTTATAAAAGTTCTTAAATATAATTTAAATATTTTAAAATTTTAATTTTAAATAAAAATTAATTAATTTAAAATATTTTAAAATGAATATTTTTAAATAAATGTTTTTCAAACAAGTCATTTTTGAATTTTTAAAAATGTGTGAAAGGAATGTTTTCATTTAACATATATAACCAGAACTGATTTTCTTCTCTATGTGATAATTAGTTGGTTTGAAGCATAATTTAAAAGTTTCATTATTTATTTTCAAATAAAATTGTTTTCTCAATATTTTGGGAATTATTAGTCGAAATGTTATAAAAGGAAAAGGATATATTATCATACTTTAAAAGAAAGTTTAGAATAATGTTTTAAATATATGTTTCATTTTTTTCAACATCATTTATGGATTTTAATGCTTCACTAAGGATATGATCTCACTATATCATTCACTTTATTTATCTACATGGATTAATATGTGATGATTTATGGATATTTATATGAAACCTATTGGTTTCCCATGAGTTAATTAACTTATTATGATACCTTTATGAAACTTGTTTCATTTCTACAGTTTATGCTGTAATGAAATGATGAATTTTTTATGAAACATTTTCCCTTTCTACGGGTTATGATATGATGATATGATGATTGTTTTATGATCTTATGACACACAAATTTATTATTTTCATTATGATATAGGTGGACCTATAATTATATATCTTTTCAATTCATTAGGTAAAGATGTACATCTCATGAGATAATAATGACTTAAATAGGGAGTGAATCCAGTTTAGAAAGGGAATATGTCTATTATGATAGTCTTTAGAGTAAACCTTAACTAAGGAAATAAAGTAATATGAGGAGAACCCAGTACACTATCATATCCATGGAAGTGATACTTGACAAAGGAAAATATTTTCTATGTTTATGGGTATGGTAACAATTATGTCTTATGCGTATGATAGGATCTCATAGATCATGATTGATTATTGATGATTCAACACAGTTACGACTTATTTATTTTGTTATGAAAAATACTTATCTTATGATTTATGATAAATGATATTTTAATGATTGGGTATTTTAACTTATGATCATGTTCGAATACCCTTATGATTTTCACGAACCAACCTAGGTCGACTCTGAATAGGTCACCTGAGCCGATCCACGATAAGAACTGAGAGGTGTTTCCGATCCTCCTGGGTTGGCGACAAGTGCTAGTGCATCGACAGAGGAAGTGGGAACAATTTCTCCCAATATAAATTAATAAAATCAGAGGAAATAATAAAGAGCATCTCAAAATAAATAAACCAAATAAAATAACAATACAAGAACTAAAGAAAATAAAAACTAACCAAATGGAAAAACACTATCTTTGCGTGACCCAATAGGTCACTCCCCGACTCAATGATCAAGCATTTCCTAAGGTTAGGGCACAAAATCTAGAGACTAAAAATGAACTAAAATAGACAATAATTATAATTGTGAGTATTAAAACTTAGTGGGATAGCCCGATATCTTTTCCCAATGCACTTCCTTTAAAATAAAAGAAACATCCATTTCCAAGATTGAACAACAATGTATAAAATTAAGGTTTTCTACATGTTACTCCAAAAAGTACAAGTCATTTCCCTTATTCATTTCTCAAAAACCCAAGTCATTAATTTAGTTATACATTATCATTTTCAAAGGGAAAGTGATGTTTACATTTCCTATTCACACAAAAAGAGTAAAAAACTTTTCTTTGAATTTTTTTTTCAAAGTCACATTAAAACCCCACACCACATTATAGTAAAAAAATTACACATGAAAGTGCTAAAATAGTTTCACTAAATGGGAAATGGAAAGAAAATATATATACAAGTAACACATTCAACACAACAAGCACTAAGAATGAGTAGATATAGGTGAACCCAGGAGATCAAGAATAATCCAAAAGACACCAATACATGAGACCTCATCCTTGATGACATGTCACACATGATGAAATCAAAACTCTCAAAATTCTTGACCATCCTTTCTCTGGAAGGCTGAGGGAAAATCCCATAGCAATGAACCCAAACATATCCGCCTACTATGGGACACTGGTCAGTACCATAACCTACCTGTGTGACAATATTTCTCAGAATATTCTCTCAATATTCCAGGTTTCTATGTATCATGTATTTAAAATGGGGGCGGGCCAACTTATTCCATATAAGCATCCAATCACAGTATATATATTGATAAATCAAAATAGGCATCACCCCGAGTCACTCTAAGGACCGATATCATTCCATTAATCAAAAGAACTAAAATACTTTAATATGAGGCACCCTTATAATAGATACCAAGGATTCCTTATTAAGGAAATCATATCCATTATATACATATAATCATGTCATGAGAAACATCCACATTAGGTTTTCATAATAAACAATTTCACCATTTTTTACAAGGTTTCCAAACGGGCCTTAAAACATTTCTTTTTTCATAAAATGAAATTTATCATTAACACAAAATCCACATTTTCTAATGTGGGAAAACACATCATATCCACACCAAGACATTGATAAACTTTCTAAAAAAATTCAGATTACATTCTTTAGGGCACAAATATTTTTATAAAAGTGTCATATGGCCATTTATCGACAATATATTCTAAAATAACCTAAAACTCAACACCCATTTATTTGTAAAACCAAAACCCACTTTGAAAATCCAAAAAAAGGACCTCCAAAAAATCATTTCAAACACTTAAAATAATTTTATAAATTTAAACAGAACATTTTCTATTACACTTAGCACGTAAATTCCAATCGTTCACAATCCATCATCACATGTTAAACAAATTTAAAATCCAATTAAACACTTCTTTTAAACATAAAACTACTTGGAACAATTTAAGGAAACCCAAGATCACCATTTCACATCACTCTGGTTTAAAGCCACAAATAATCTTCCTTTTAATTTGAAACCATTTAAAGACACTATAGAAACATTTATCAATATACACATTTAATTTTTATAATGGGGTTTAAACACACCAAAACACCTTGAAATGAAACATTCTTTAAAAAATTCCAACTGGACCATTTATCTGCTGCACAAGAAATATTTATCAAAAACAATTTCTAATTTACACTCAAGAAGGAGACCAAAACAAATTCCATCCCACAAGATTATTAAAATTTATAAATCCAGTTCCATGAGTTACAAACAAGGTGAAAAAATAATTAAACATTTAATTAAACAAACAGTTTGCACAATTATAATAAAATAAACTCATTTTTCACAAAACCAGAATTGAACTACCAATTAGCATAACAAATAGATTAACCACAAGATCCACAATAATAATTATCATGTATATAGGGTGTGAAAAATAGGAAATAGATGAAACCTAAATTCTAAAAGTTAATGAAATGGGAAAATTCCTTGGAACCGTGGCACGATTAAAAAACACACATTTGAAAATGATTCATATGTGTTTCAAAACCCCTAACCTACAAAGATAAACCTTAGTGGATAAAAAAATTAACAAAACTATGAAAAAAGACACAACCTTGATGGAGGAGGGTATAATGGAGGGGTTACGTGCACTCTAAGGAAGTCATTGGCTATTCACGCGCTAGTAGGGGTTTTACATGCCAAAGGTAATCCGTCGTAAGTGATCAATTGATGGAATATCACCAGAAGGAGGTGATACTTGGAGGAAGGTCTTACCAGAGGGAGTGGGTGCACCGGTTGGGGGTGCAACGCACCGAGTAGGGGAGACTTGTGGTCTGGTCGTCATAGTGGTGCTTTCTAGACAAGGAGCCAATGGGGAAGGTTGCACTGCTGAGCAGGTGGAACACTAGAGGCCACAACCATAGGGGATGTGACCGGAGGATCAGGGTGGGGTGTCATCAACAGTGGCGGCCAAGACTAGTCGGCGCCGGTGAACAGGGGGAGTAGGAGGCGGGGGTCGACACCGAAAAACACTGCAGTAGGGGGTATCATGCCGGGAAGCAGGAGGTCACGCTGGGGTAAAAGGGAGAGGCACTGGGCCTGTTTGCACTACACACCAGGGGAAGAATAGGGGGTTCTAATTGGAGAGAGAGAGAGAGGTGGGTTTCAGAAATAGTAAAAAAAATCCAACCTAAAAAAAGAAAATCTAGTTTAAATTGTAATGACTTAATAATAATAATAATAAAAGGAATAATAATAATAATAATAAGATTAATAATAATAATAAAAATAACAATAACATGATGATAAAAATAAAAATAATAAAATCATTCAATTATTTTAATGATAATAAAATAATTAACAATAATAAAAATACTAAATGACCACAATTATAGTTTTTCTTAATCACAATTTTTTTCCACTTTTCAAGAACAGACGGTCACACGGTTGATAGGGAAAAGCCACGCGGTTTCCAAATCATGCTCCACAGGTGTGGCTGATGATGTCGACACCAAAAAGAGAACTTTTTAATATAACTCAAATAAATATTTAATCCGAGACTCACCCAAACCCCAAAAAAAATATTGAAACGCAGAAAAATAATTAAATAAATAAAAAACATAGGCCAGGGAGTGACAATTCTCCCAACCATAATTATTTCTACCCATGTAAATCCACAAAACTATCTAGCCAATCGATAAAAACCTAAAGATTCCATATAAACATGATCTAACCTCTTAATCCAAGGACATTTCATCGACTACCAACAAGACTCAACCTTATTGTTCGAAGAAGATCACCAGTAGAGGGGAGGTTTTAATGGACTCCCCACTATAATAATTCAACTAGAATATGATAAAAACTTAAGAGAAAACCCAAAGAGACTCATGATGGTTACCCCCACCATCAAGAACCAACCTAAAAGTAGCCACATGTAAATCCAACTTGAACCCAAACTAGGCCTTATCCAAGATAAAAAAAAATACATAATGAACATTTAAACCATCAACTCCCTTTTTTACCTAAGGACGAGTAAAAACCAAGACCTCACCCGATTCACATTGGCGGTCCACACAAGGGCATTTTTCGGAAACTCACATTCAAAAAGGCACAATTACTGACATTGCATGAGGGATAAGTCCATCGCTCTCTTTACGAAAAGATGAAATTTACAACGACAGTAAAACCACAACAGAAACACTAAAACTATATCATCACACGATAGAGTCACAACATTGACCAAGCTACTTAAAATTCCTCTGGGGTTCCTGAGTATGCGCCGGCTTCACTCCGAGGCCTTTTGGATAGAGCTCTGATGGATGAAGTACCTCCTTCCCTCCATTAATGTTTTGATAATCCCAATAAGAAACAAATATCTTTTGATTTGAAAAAATAAAGGACAAGATTTCAAAATGAAATCCACACTAGCATTGAAAACCAGAGTTCCTCAAAAGACCCATGACATTCCCATACATTTCAAAACCCAAAACACAATTACTAAAACTACCCTGACAAAATATCTCTTAAACTGAAAGGAAACCCACACAATAAACATTAAAAAAAACCATATAGAACATCATTTTTGAGAACTTCCTCCATGAATCCATCTATAAATTCCCCGATATAATCATTATAAGTGACCCAAATGTCCACAATCATGATAGGGCTTTGTGGTACCTAGTCACGATATCCTCTTGTAACCCAGATTTCCATACTGATAATGCATGAGGATTTATCTCTCCAAAGAGGGTGATGAAATATATTGAGGTCTTTTAATTCCACGACTTGCTCCATCCACATTCAATCACTTCCTCATCTCCTTTCCAGAATCCTCAACACTACTCCTAGAAATTGAAGGAGAGAGGACTACCTCGTGCAATCCTTTCAAAAAAGATTCAACAAGAAAATCTTATCTCACCACATCGGCAAATGATGTTCGGTTGGATGCTGACCCATTTGATTGTATATCGGGACAGAGACCTTCTTCGAAACACCGAGCCTTCATGGAGTCATCTGTGGCATACCCTAAATCGCAAGGGACTAGCTCCACAAAGCACTAGAAATGTTCCAACGCAGATCTATCGCCCTACTGCCGATAACACATCTCCATCCCCTTTCTCACTATTTTCTTCTTAGAGAAATACTAGAGAATGAACAAAGCCTAGAAAAACTCTAGAGTAAGCTCTTGATGGGGCTAGTACCGAGACACTAACTTCCACCACATCCATGGTGAACATTCAAGCATGAAGGTTGAAAACATGACCTTGAACATATCAGGTGACTCAATGAGGTTAATTTCCCTTTCAATATTTCACATCCACTCCTCCACTATGGAAGAGTTTGATTTTCCATAAAAGAGAGGTGGATATAGCTTCCAAAACTCAAGTATAAAATCCTTATCTTGATCAACCTCACTAGGATCACCCATCAAAGCTTCAAGGGGACAACTATTGGACCAGAAAACTCAAAAACCCAATCAGGGACAACTCAATAAATAAAATCTTAAAAATAAAATACCTCATAGGTGACAAGATCTAAACACAAGAAAATGATCTAACATAACATCAAAAAATTGATTTTGAAATAACATTTAATTTAAAACATGCTTGGTGGGTTAAAACATCACCACTGGTATTCTTTAGAGTCTCACTCACTTGCATGTTTCTGTGCCACCTCGGGAATCCTTATGCCATAGTAGACGTCCATTCATATTCCAACAAACCACTATGAAAGTGAGAACCCATAGGAACACCATGAAAAAAAAAACAACTTCATTTTACAAAAATAAATCATTAACCACATTTCTTTTAAAACACTCCCCAATTAAACATGTCATTTCAAACAACCATTTTTCAAAACCAATTTTTCTGATTCAAAAAACTTTCAGTAGTCATAAGTGACTCAACATAACTCAATCATAGAACTAGTTTCGGTGGGTGGATTGACCATATGGTTGGTGTCCATATTTCAAACACCCTACCGAAACGTAGAACCTTTTAGGACCATCCCTAGATCCACATGGATTTCCAGGACATTCGGCTCATGAGGACTATTATTCTAACTCCCTTTGTCATATCCCAATCACAAAACACATCATAGAAACCCAACAAAACTAATTAAACTAGACTTCCCATGGAAACTCAATTATTAGAATGAGAAAGAGTTTGCGATGATTTTTTTGTACCTACCCCTCGAGTCCCAAAAATCCTACCCCATCTACCTTGACATCCAAAATAACAAAGGGTGCTTTGAAAAAAAATGATCCACTAAGAGATGACCTGCTCTAATATCATTTTTTCATGAACCAACTCGGGTTGACCCTGAACCGGTCATCCGAACCAATCTGCGGAAATACCCAAGAGGAATTCCCGATCCTCCAGGGCCGGTGAAAAGTGCCAGGTCATCGAAAGAGGCAATTTGAAGGATTTATCCCAATATAAATAAATATAAGAAGAGGAAATAATAAAGAGTAGCTCAGAATACATAAACCAAATAAAATGAATAAGAATAAACTGAAGAAAATAAAAACTAACTGAATAGAAAAACACAATATCTATGTGACACCACAGCTCACTCCCCGACTCAACTATCAAGTATCGCCCAAAGAGAGCACACCCAAGCTGGAGCCTGCTCAATAACTAAAACAGAAAAGAACTATAGGCGTGAGTATTAAAACTCAGTAGGCTATCCTGATATCTATTCCCAATTCACTTACTTTAATATAAAAGAAACATCCATTTTCAAGTTCTAACTACAATGTATAAAAGTAAGGCTTATACATGTTACTAAAAAGAAGTATGAGTCATTTCCCTCATTCATTTCTCAAAAACCAAAGTCATTATTTTTGTAAAAAATTAGCATTTTCAAAGGGAAAGTGATGTTTACATTTTCTATTCGCACAAAAAGAATAAAACACTTTTCTTTGAAAACAGTATTCATAAGCCATATTAAAACCACACATTACTTTCCAATAAAAAAATTACACAGGAAATCACTATAGTATTTTAACTACAAGGGAAATGGAAAGAAAATATACATGCTAGAAACACATTTAACACTACAAGCACCAAGAACGAGTAGACATAGGTGAACCCAGGAGATCAAGAATAATCTAGAAGAAACCAATACGTGAGACCTCATCCTTGTTAACATGTGAAACATGATGAAATAAAAATACTCAAAATTATTGGCCATCCTTTCTCATGAAGGCCAAGGGAAAATACCATAGCAATGAACCCAAACATATCTGCCTACTATGGTACACTGGTCAGTACTGTAACCTACCAGTGCAATAATCATTCTGAGATTATTGTCTCAATATGCGAGATTCCCATTTCTCATCTATTTAAAAGGGTGTGGGCCAACCAATTCCAGCTAATCATCCAATTAAAGTATATATATTTATAAATCACAACAAGTATCATCCCGAGTCACTCCAAAGACCAATCTCATGCCCTTTATCAAAAGAACATAAAGATTCCAACTTGAGGAACCCTTATAAGGGATCACAAGGATTACTTAGTAAGGAAATCCAATCCATTATATACATAAATTCATGGAATTAGAAACATCCACAGGAGGTTTTCATAAAAAAAAATTTCACCATTTTTCGCAAGGTTTCCAAATAGTCCTTAAACCATTTCTTTTCAATAATCCGACATTTATCATTAACACAAAATACACATTTTCTAAAGAGGAAAAAGCATAATCTACACACTAAAACATTGATAAATTCTCTCATAATATTTTGATTAAATTTATTTGGGAACAAATATTTTTGTAAAAGAGTTATATGGCCATTTATTTATAAAACAAAACCCACTTTGAAAATCCAAAAAAAATGCCCCCCCAGAAATATCATTTTGAACACTACCAATACATTGAAAAATTAAAACAAGACACTTTATATTACACTTAGAATTTAAATTCAAATTGGTAAAAATCTATAATCATCTATCAAACAACTTTAAAATCCAATCACACACTTCTTTCAAACATAAAACTTCTTGGAACACATTCAAGAAACCCAAGATCACCATTTCACATCAATCTGGTTTAAAGACAGAACTACTTTTACTTTTAATTTTAAACCATTTAAAAACACTATAAAAAACATTTGTCAACATACACATTCACTTTTTATAATGTAGTGTAAACTCACCAAAACACCTTGAAATGAAACATTATTTACAAAAAACGCCAATAGATCCATTTATCAGTGGCACATGCAATGTTTATCAAAAAAGTTTATAATTAGCACTCACAATGGTGCCAAAAACAAATTATATCCCTCAAACATATTTAAATTGTCAATTAAGGTTCTAAGAGTCACAAACTAGGTGAAAAAATAGTTAAATATTTAATTAAACAGACAGTGTGCACAATTAAAATAAAATGACCTCATTTTTTCACAAAACCAGAATTGAACTACCAATTCAAATAATAAATAAATTGACCACAAGTTTCAAAATAATAATTATCACATATACAAGTCATGAAAAACTATAAATAGATGAAACTTAAATTCTAAAAGGCAGTGCAATGGGAACCTACCTCGAAACCATAGCACGATGAAAAAACGCACATTCGGAAACATTTCACATGGGTTTAAATACCCATAACCTATGAAGATAAACCTTAGTGGATAAGAAACATAACAAAACTAAGGAAAAAGACACAACCCCGAGGAAGGAGGGTATAATAGAGGGGCTACGCACGACTTAAAGGAAGTCGCTAGCCGGGCACACACTAGTAGGGGTTGCATGCGCTAGAGGAAAGTCGTTGTAAGCAGTTGGCTGATTGAATCTAGCCGGAAGAAGGTGCTGGTTGGAGGAATGTCTCATTGAAGGGAGTGGGTGTGCTAGATAGGGATTCTGCACACCGATCAGGGGAGATCGGATGTCTAGTATCCAGAGCGATGCGTGTCGGATGGAGAGCCGATGGGGAAGGTCGCGCTGCTGAGCAGGGGGTGCACCAGAGGTTGTCGTGGTAGGGGGTGTGACTCGAGGAGTGGGGTAGGGCAACACTGTCTAGGTGCGGTTAGAGGAGGTGGCATCCAAGACTGGTCAACACTGGGGAATAGGGGAAGCAGGGGGTGGGGGTTGGCACTGGAAAACACCGCAATAGGGGGTATCATTCCGGGAAGTAGGAGGTCACACTGGGTGAAAAGGGAGAGGCACTAGGCCTGTTCATGCTGCAAACCAGGGGAAGAATATGGGGCTCTAATTGGAGAGAGGGAGGTGGGTTTCAGAAACTGTAAAAAAATCCAACCTGAAAAAATAAAATCTAGTTAAAATTGTAATGAAGTAATAATAATAATAATAATAATAATAATAATAATAAAAGGAATAATAATAAGAATAACAACAACAACAACAATAACATGATCATAAAAATAAAAATAATAAATTAATTCATTTATTTTAATGATAATAATATATTTAACAATAATAAAAATATTAAATGACCATAATTAATGTTTGTCTTAATTACAAAAATTTATTCTTTCTATTTTTTGAGAACGAACGGTCAGGTAGTTGCCAAGGCGAAACTGTGTGGCTTCCAAATCATGCTCCACCCGTGCGACCGATAACATCGACACCAAAAAGTGGAATTTTTAATATACCCCAAAGAAATATTTTTTCCGGGACTCACCCGAACCCCAAAAAAAATATTTAAAGGAAGAAAAATAATTAAATAAATTAAAAACGCGGGTTAGGGTGTGAAAATTCTCACCACTATAACGCTTTCTACCCCTAGAAATCAAAAACTCTATCCACCTGATCGATCAACACCAAATGATTCCATATAAAAACAATCCAATATCTTAATATGAGACTTTCCATTGACTACCAACGAGACTCAAACTCATTGCCTGAAGCAGATCACCAATAGAGGGGAGGCCTGAATGGACTCCCCACCATAATAATTCAACTAGAATCTAATAATGACTTATGAGAAAACCCAAAGAGATAAAAAGTGGGTCTCCCCACCATAAAGAACCATCCTAAAAGCATAAAAAGAAAAATCCAACTTGAACCAGAACCGTTCCTTACTAAAGATAGAAGGAATAGTGAATGAATATTTAAACCATCAACTCTCTTTTTACCTAAAGACAAGTAAAAACCAAGACCTTTCCCTTACATGGACGGTCCACAAAAGGACATTGTTCTATAACTCACATCAAAAAAGACACAATTATTGACATTTTATGAGGGATAATTCCGTCATGATCTTTATGGAAAGAGTAAATTTATAACGACAGGGAAACCACAATAGAAACACTAAAACTGTCTCACAGTACGATAGAGGTACAACCTTGACCAAGCTCCTTAAAATTCCTCTGAGGTTTCTGAATATGAACTAACATCACTCTGAGGCCTTTTGGATGGAGCTTTGATGGATGAAGCATCATCTACCTCGCATTCAGGATCTGATAATTCCAATAAGAAATATACATATTTTGATTTCACAAAATAAAGGACAAGATTTTGAAATGAAATCCACTATGGTAGTGAAAACCGGAGTTCATCAAAAGACCCCCAAAATTCCCACATATTTCAAAACCCAAAACACCATTAGTACAACTTCCATGAAAAAATATCCCTTACACTAAAATAAAACATACATAATAAACTTTAAAAAAAACCCTATAGAACATCACTTCCGAGAACTTCCTCCATGACGCCTTCTAGAAACGCCCTGAAAGAATCATTATAAGTGACACAAACATCCAGAACCATGACATGGATTTGGGGTACCTGGGCACAATGACATCTTGTTACCCAACTCGCCAAACCGATAACACATGATGATCTCTCACTCTGAAGAGGTTGATGAAAGATCCTGAGGCCTTTTGATTCCACGACATGCCCCATCAACTTTCAATTGCTTCCTCATCTTCTTTACAGAATCCTCACTACTACTCCTAGGAATTAAATGAGGGAGGAATACCTCATGAAATCCTTCCAACATAGATTCAACATGAAAATATTTTCTTACCACATAGGAAAATGAGGTTAGGTTGGACTCTGACACCTTCAATTTAAGATCTCAATAGAGACTTGTCTCGAAATTCTGAGCCCTCATGGAGTTATCTATGGGACACCCTAAACCATAAGGGACTATCTCTATAAAGAAATAGAAATATTCCAACACGGATCTGTCACCCTGCTACATATTACACATCTTCATTCCCTTTCTCACCCTTTCCTTCTCAGAGAAATACTGAAGAATGAACAACGCCTTGAAAAATCCCAAGTAAGCTCTCGATGAGGGTTGTTCTGAGACACTGACTTCTACCACATCCATAATGAACCTTTATGCATGAAGGTTGCAAACTTCACCTTCAACAACTCGGGTGAATCAATGAGTTTAAAGTCCCTTTTGATCTTTCAAATACACTCCTCCAGTATGAAAGGGTCTACTTGTCCATAAAAGAGAGGTGGATCTAGCTTTCAAAAATCTGGAATAAAATCCTTAGGTTGATCAACTGCACTATGATCACCCATGGAAGCTTCAGGGGGACAACTGCAGGGCTAGAAAATTCAGAACCCAATCAGGTCCAACTCAATAAAAAAATCCTCAATATCAAACACCACATAGGTGAAAAGATATAAACACAAGAAAATGAGCCATCATAACATAAAACATTTCCTTTTTAAAACATATTTAATTTAAAAAAATCATGGGGGTTAAACCCTAGCCATTGGTATTATTTAGAGTCTCACTAACATTCATATTTTCTATGCCACCCCGGTTATCCATCCGTCATACTAGACATTATTTTTTAAGAGTTGGTGTCCTAGAACCAACTGTTTGTACTTTGATTACATGGACATTTAATGTATTTAAATATGAAACATATTATTACATATTTTACATTATTCTTCATGACTATGATGTAATAATGTCCTAGAGTATTTGTTGCATTGATAAGGTCATGATAGTTCCCCACTATTGTAACGCCCTGACCCCAGTTACCCAGAGTCGGTGCATTATTACATGACATTGGCATGATCACAAGAAAGATCAAATATCAAAAGACCGATTGGTTTAGTAGCCTTGGAAACACTAGATATATTCATAAAGTTTACATTACATCATAAAATGTAAACTACAACAACATAGTGTCCATATTCCACACTCTTATCCCCTCATACTATCACCGCAGGTCATTCATAATTTACTTCTTCACATCCTGGGAAAAATAAAACATAGAAAAGGGGTGAGCTCAAATGCCCAGTAAGGATAACAATATAGTGGAAACTTTCGTAAATAAGAATAAACAATTAAGGAAATGTATAACTAAAACAAAAGCCTTTTAAACTTGAACTTCAACATAGTATGGCAAAAATAAAATGAAATAATTCCATTTACTTATTCACATGGATATTCTACTAATCGAATAATCACATGCAATATCAATAACCGCTTTCATAATGATGGAATGCATAATTCCAGACTATTATAACCACATAGCCAAGGCCTCGTGCCAAGACTACAAATAAGATTTTGCCAAGGCCTTGTGCGAAGACACTAGTTTGTCTCATGAGATCTACCGATGCATCGAGGAGCTATAACAAGATCCACCCATCACATATTAAGTCCAATGCATTCCCATATGAAAAGGTTTAAACATAATAAAAACATTCGTATTAAAACTAGCATACAAAATGTAAATACTTCATCCATAAACTATGAATGGTATAAAAATAACACATCCACAGTCAAACATATCACAAAACCTTCAATACAATACATAAGTTTTGTATCATAATAAATCAACTTCAAATAAGTGTAAAATCCATCAAAGGATGTTGACATAGATGAAATCAAAACTCTTTTTAGAGAAATATATCTTTCTATTTTGAAATCATTTAAGAGTCATATATTTATAAAATAAAACATTTCCTTTGAAAATATTCTTATAAGAATGTAAGGGAAGCTTTGAATTTTTTATAACGGCGGAAAATAGCCGCACCTGCCGTATAAGTTAAAAAAACATTCTTACCTTAATTTTGCTGAAAAGGTTAAAAAACACCTTGTTTGGAAAACAACGGAAATATTATTTTATAAACCTCTTATAAAAAGTCAAACAAGAGTATAAATGACTTTAACCAATATTATAGTAAATATTAAAAATGTTTTTAAATACATTTTTAAGAAACATGGATGTGGATGATAATGAAATCCCAGTAGATTATTACGTATAAACAACCTCGGATAATGAAGAGATTGCGAAATAAACCCTTACCTTGTAATTTTCCTTGGTTGAGGGTAGGTTAACCTCCTGTATAATGGTGAAATAATTGTTATTAAATTATACAAGAATCATATATATGAATATGATATCATATATGATCTTTTAACATTTCTTTGTTAATAATATCTTATTATTATCGTCGTTTCGGGTGTTAACTTACTCGTTTTCTTTTATATTTTTTGTTACGTAAGCCATGTTTGTAATGGTTAGGTTGTATATTTTTCATATCCATAATGATATCAAGTCCTTAAAAATTATTTTTAAATCATCAAATGATAATTATACTTGAATGGATATGATGGAGAATGAATCTCATCGTGTTCGTGGAGACGGTAGTCCGTACGTACGCACGAGCGACAATATCATTCTTTTGATATTAAAATAATATATAATTGGATGGTATATCATATATACATAATTATTATCATGTTATATTTATTATTTAAATGAGTTACACATCATTATTATACCCACCCAAATAATAATATATTGAATAACAATTACACCACAACGTGGAGACTGTAATCCGTACGTACGCACGTATGGTGACATATTATTAAAAGGGTGGATATAATACTGAATATGGTTGTACCATATTTAAAATAACATCACATTATATATAATATACTGGAGTTATTATTTTAAAATGGTAATAACAAAGAAAGAAGAAGTGGAAGAAGAAAGGAACTTGAAAAGGGGTGGTGAAAACATTACCTCTTTTTCGGGTTCTTCCATTTTATTTGATCAAAATGGATCCTTACGTTGGCTTTATGATCAAACTAAGGCCTCTAGGTTGTAGTTAGGGAGTTTTAGAGAGTATTTGGGCAGGGTTTGGCCGAACCAAAAGGCTTTGAAGGTGTGAAGTAATGAGAAGGGGGAGTCCCCATTTATAAGAGGGGTGAGGGGCACCTTTGGAAAAGCTAGAAATATTAATTTATAATAAATTCATATTCGGTTTCTAATGGCTAAAAAGAGTATTATTCAAAGTTTAAGGTAGGGATAGGTCGAAAACCATTCAACCAATAGAATTTAGATAGGTTTGGGTTACTATATTAACCTTATCTTTTAGTTTTAACTCTTAGTTAATTAGTTTGACATTTACCATGTCACTTTGCATTTTTATATTATATAGTTAATAAACTTACTATATACATCCAAGAGACCCCCAAGTGTTACATTAATGATATAACTATCATGATATAAGTCTCTTGGATGAACCTTATATTTTTAGGAATTTAATATCAATTAATAATATAATATTTGTTTTAAAAACTCTTTTATGTCAATTTTGACACTATTCAATAGTTGATTTTTGTGAAACTCATAACAGAATAATTACTTCGAAAAAAGTCAATTGAATCAATACTAATATGTCATATTATCCTATAAAATTAGTTTAATTCATTAAAAGTATCAAATTATATTTATTTGTGTATTTATAATATCAATTATTTTAATTTTTCACTATTATTGTAATTATTGCATCATCATTGTGTCATAAATAAATTAAATTCCTTAATGTATAAAAATTATAAATAAAATATAATTATGTAGGAAATAGTTTTAGCTTTCTATGTAATATTTAAAATCGAAAATCCAACATATATAACCCTATGTAAAATTTTTGTTTCTAAAAGATATATGCTTGTGTAATTTTTGTATTCATTATAACTTAATTAAAATAAAGTGTCTCTATCACTTACAAGTGGCACCATGGGGTCCCAAAATTGACCCAAAGATTCCCATGGTCGAAAATGTATTAAACAATAAGGTTATAACACGTTTTTAGGGTAATTTTTATTATTATAATATTATTTTCTAACCCTTATTTACCGGATTTACCCTTTAACCATGGTAAATAAAATATTTACCGAAGTAATTATTCGAAATGTCTAAAAATAAAAGTTACCTATTTAAAAAATTTGAACATCCTGATTCCAAATATGGAATCCATTTTTACAAATTCAAAACACATAAGTGGCAAGAATATATTTAAAATTAATTCCCACTGTCAAAACAAAAAGCGTATTTTTAAGATATAATAACTATCAAAAGATTGATACTTGTTTATGTTCGGTTTAATTGGGAAATTATGTATAATGACCAACATTGTATTAAATGGTAAAAATATATTCTAAATATACTTTAAAACCACTCAAATTCATAATTTATCACTATTAATTATTTTGATTAAAAAAGTTGTTTTTAATTAAAATTTAGCAATTTTCACTATTTATCAAAATATGAAAGTTATCTGAAAAGTACCAAAATTTCACCTTAGGCTAAATTCGATACTCCAAATCCAAAAATGAAGTCCATTTTGAGATATAAAATTTCTAAAATTTTAAATGGTAGGTATTACTATTCATAACGGCTAGTTTGATTGGTTGTGGTTTGTTAGAATCTCGAAGTTGCGTACAATGCACGCCATTGCATTATTCAAAGGGAAACGTACCGTGGAAGCTTGGGATGTTTAATTGTAATTTTTTTTTGATGTCCCATTCTAAAAAGTAAATTTATTTAGTCAAATTGAATATATAAAAGTTTAAAATATTGGATTTAAAAAGGTCTTCACTATTAAAAGTGGGTAAAAGTGCAATACTGAAAATGAATTTGTTCTTACATTATGTCTAAGAAACTCATAATATGGATTATAAAATTATAGAGATTATATAATGTTTAAAATTTAGTTAATACTATTCATAACTTCTTTTTAACGGCTTGTTTGGTAAGTCATGGTGCGCTTGAACTCGGTTTTGCATGTAGTGAAAGTTATTGAATTATTTTGAAGAAATACCACACCATGAAATCTTGGGGTGTTGCATTCTCCACTACTTCAATAAATTGCGTCCTCGCAATTTGAAATTGTTCTTCGAAAATAAAAGGTTGAAAATAAAAAATATCTTTGTGGGAAAACCCACATCGGAAATTTGGTTACTAAAATTTAGTCTTAATATGAGGAAAAGAGAAATGAAAGGGTCACCACCAAATTATGATCTCGATTAGGAGAACATTGGTGGAAATTAGAGACATATAATTGGAGGAAAAACATAAATATTTATAGGTAGTGATTGAGGTCATCAATCACAAACAAGTTCAAAATTAAGGTCCTTAAATTCATCAATCTATGATGATTTGAAATACCATCGGTTCAACAAAACATAGGGTATTAGGATAACACATTTTTGGTTTTAGGATTCCATACATAAAGTATAAGAATTAATTTCTTCATAGAATAAGAGAAGAAGAAAAAATATATTCTTGACAAGTAGAGTTCCATCCTTTAACTAATTTCTACCACAGACTCATCTTTCACTCTAAAAGATAATAGAACTTAATAATAATATTCTATTTATGCTATTAGTATAGGGTTAAAAAAATTTATAATTCATCTAGAAGAACCATTAAAAAACGAAATTATTCTATCCAGGACATCACGTGGGTCAGTGGTAGGTGATACACCCTTGTCACCCATCAGTTGTGGGTTCAAGTCTCGCGGCCTTGCCGGACGCGACGGGTTGCCGCCCGACCTCCAGGTTGTCCTTTTATGGAAATCCAAACTAGAACTATCCAAAATACTTCAGTACAAAATTTATAAGGAAGGTAAACACAATAAAGATCCTTTTTTCCGCGTAATAACATGTGAACACCTTCATCATGTATTATTTTAAAACACTACAACATCCTGAATTACCATAAAACCTTATTGATTACATTCATGATCCCTTATTCCTTAAAGAATAATAGATATACTACTTCAATCCAAAAATGTTTTAAACCCCAAAAATGATGGAATATACAAATCATTAATCAGTTTCAAGGTAGTCAAGAATATCTAATATAATTTATCCAAATCAATCATGTATTATTCTAAAATCACTACCTTGGTATCAGAACCATATTATGGTTTATCTTTCTCTCAACCATATATTTTCCAAAAAATTTAACCTGCTATTGAGTCACTTTTCTTTGTTCCACATAATCTCAAGTCCTTAATGAAATAGTACTGTAGTACAGTCCTTATATACTCCATAATTATTATAACAAGTACATTGTTGATACAACACTCAAATTACATAATCAACATAATAACTCTAATCATTCCTCTTCATCTGTGGTAGTATCATAACTTGATTATTATCCAATAGCATCATTTGTGGCATAGTCTGATAACTGGGACATAGGTTCGCGTAATGTCCAAACTCCTTGAAAATGAAGCATTGTACATTTGAAACCATTTTCTTACCCTTGCAGTCACGTACTCTGTGCCCTTTTCCTCCACACTTATAACAAACTCCCATTCCTTTCAGGAAAGTTCCAGGGTGTTTCTTCCCACAGTTATCACATATGGGGAAATTATTCTTTTCCCTCTTCCCTTTACCCATCTTTCTCTCTTTCATCCTTTTCTTCTCTTGATTCCCATCAAAGCCATAGGACTCAGTAAACTCTTTACTTTTCTTATCAAAACATGATATTATTTCTTCATATGATGATAATACATGGGAGACTATTTCTCTTATAAATTCTGGCATAAGACCATGAAAGATATGATTCTTCTTTCTCTTTGGATCATGTGCAATGCGAGAGTTCTCATTCCTTCTACTGGGCGCCATTTCTAAACAATGGCATACACTAGATTAGTTTATGAATAACAATACCTAATCCTAAACTTGTAAAACACATAACATAAATTAAATAGTTTATAGATATAATCCATAATCATAAAAATGTTTTCTTTGAGGATATATATACTCATAAACCCTTCATAATGATTTGTAAAGAAAATGAGAGTTATCCAAAGAATATCCCCCGGGAGTGTCGAAACCAAGAGTGCAGCAAGGCCCATTGTCGTGCACCAGTTCCCGTTCGAGTCTAGCTCAAAGCGGTGTTTTTGGGTTTTACCCTTAGGTACATCTGTGCTAGATCCGCCTCTACCTTCTCATATCCAGACAGGGATGTATTGCTCAGAAAACTCACAAAATCTCTACAATACCAAAATTCTAGGAAGTTCTTCTATACTAATCCTCAAAGTCCATCTTAAATCTATGTGCTATAATTATATTTTATCTAAATCTAGCTTCCAAGGTTTGTACTAAACTTCCTATGATACCAACTGTAATGCCCCGACCCCAGTTACCCAGAGTTGGTGCATTATTACATGACATTGGCATGATCACAAGAAAGATCAAATATCGAAAGACCGATTGGTTTAGTAGCCTTGGAAACACTAGATATATTCATAAGGTTTACATTACATCATAAAATGAAAACTATAACAACATAGTGTCCATATTACACACTCTTATCCCCTCATACTATCCCTACAGGTCATTCATAATTTACTTCTTCACATCCTGGGAAAAATAAAACATAGAAAATGGGTGAGTTCAAATGCCCAGTAAGGATAACAATATAGCGGAAACTTTCGTAAAAAAGAATAAACAATTAAGGCAATGTATAACTAAAAAAAAGCCTGTTAAACTTTAACTTCAACATAGTATGGAAAAAATAAAATGAAATAATTCCATTTACTTATTCACATGGATATTCTACTAATCGAATAATCACATGCAATATCAATAACCTCTTTGATAACGATGGAATGCATAATGCCAGACTATCATAACCACATAGCCAAGGCCTCGTGCCAAGACTACAAATAAGATTTTTCCAAGGCCTTGTGCCAAGACACTAGTTTGTCTCATGAGATCTACCGATGCATCGAGGAGCTATAGAGGGCTCCACCCGTCACATATTAAGTCTAATGCATTCCCATATGAAAAGGTTTAAACATAACATAAAAATTCGTATTAAAACTAGCATACAAAATGTAAATACTTCATCCATAAACTATGAATGGTATAAAAATAACACATCCACAGTAAAAAATATCACAAAACCTTCAATACAATACAGAATTTTGGTATCATAATAAATCAACTTCAAATAAGCGTAAAATCCATCAAAGGATGTTGACATAGATGAAATCAAAACTCTTTTTAGAGAAATATCTCTTTCTATTTTGAAATCATTTAAGAGTCATATATTTATAAAATAAAACATTTTCTTTGAAAATATTCTTATAATCTTGTAAGGGAATCTTTGAAGATTTTATAATGGAGGAAAATAGTCGCACCCGTCGTATAAGTTAAAAAAAACATTCTTACCTTAATTTTGCCGAAAAGGTTAAAAATCACCTTGTTTGGAAAACAACTGAATGATTCTTTTATAAACCTCTTATAAAAAGTCAAACAAGGGTATAAATGAATTTAACCCATATTATAGTAAATAGTAAAAATGTTTTGAAATACATTTTTAAGAAACATGGATGTGGATGATAAAGAAATCCCATTAGATTATTACGTATAAACAACCTCGGATAATGAAGATATTGCGAAATAAACCCTTACCTGGTACATTTCCTTGGTTGAGGGTAGGTTAACCTCCTGTATAATAGTTAAATAATTTATATTAAATTATAAAAGAATCATATATATTAATATGATATCATATATGATCTTTTAACATTTCTTTGTTAATAATATCTTAGTATTATCGTCGTTTCGGGTGTTAACTTACTCATTTTCTTTTATAAGTTTTGTTACGTAAGCGATGTTTGTAATGGTTAGGCTGTATCTTTTTCATATCCAGAATGATATCAAGTCCTTAAACATTATTTTTAAATCATCAAATGATAATTATACTTGAATGGATATGATGGAGAATGAATCTCATCACGTTCGTGGAGACGGTAGTCCATACGTACGCACGAGCGACAATATCATTCCTTTGATATTAAAATAATATATAATTGGATGGTATATCATATATAAAGAATCATTATAAAGTTATATTAATTATTTAAATGAGTTACACATCATTATTATACCCACCCAAATAATAATATATTGAATAACAACTACACTACGACGTGGAGACGGTAATCCGTATGTACGCACGTATAGTGACATGTTATTCAAAGGGTGGATAGAATACTGAATATGGTTGTACCATATTTATAATAACATCACATTATATATAATATACTGGAGTTATTATTTTATAATGGTAATAACAAAGAAAGAAGAAGTGGAAGAATAAAGGAACTTGAAAAGGGGTGGTGAAAACATTACCTCTTCTTCGGGTTCTTCCTTTTTATTTGATCAAAAGGGCTCGTTAGGTTGGATTTATTATCAAAATAAGTCCTCTAGGTTGTAATTAGGGAAGTTTAGAGATTATTTGGGCAGGTTTTGGCTGATCAAAAAGTCTTTGAAGCTGTGAAGTAATGAGAAGGGGGAGTGGCCTTTTATAAGAGGGGTGAGGGGCACCTTTGGAAAAGCTAGAAATACTAATTTATAATAAATTCACATTCGGTATATAATTGCTCAAAAGTTGATTATTCAAAGGTTAAGGTGGGGATAGGTCGAAAAACATTCAACCAATAGAATTTAGACAGGTTTGGGTTACTATATTAACCTTATCTTTTAGTTTTAACTCTTAGTTAATTAGTTTGACATTTAACATGTCACTTTGTATTTTTATATTATGTAGTTAATAAACATACTATATACATCCAAGAGACCCCCAAGTGGTACATTAATGATATAAATATCATGATATAAGTCTTTTGGCGGAACCTTATATTTTTATGAATTTAATATCAATTAATAATATAATATTTGTTTTAAAAACTCTTTTATTTCAATTTTGATACTATTCAATAGTTTATTTTTTTGAAACTCATAACAGAATGATTACTTCTAAAAAATTCAATTAAATAAATCCTAATATGTCATATTATCCTATAAAATTAGTTTAACTCATTAAAAGTCTCAAATTATATTTATTTGGGTATTTATAATATCAATTATTTTAATTTTCATTATTATGGTAATTACTGCATCATCATTGTGTCATAAATAAATTAAACTACTTAATGTCTAAAAATTATAAATAAAATATAATTATCTATGAAATCTTTTTATCTTTCTAATGAATATTTAAAATCTTAAATCCAACATATATTACCCTATGTAAAAATTGTTTTTCTAAAATATATATGCTGGTGTCATTTTTGTATTCATTTTAACTTAATTAAAATAAAGTGTCTCTATCACTTACAAGTGGCACCATGGGGTCCCAAAATTGACCCAAAGATGCCCATGGTCGAACATGTATTAACCAATAAGGTTATCACACGTTTTTAGGGTAATTTTTATTATTATAATATTATTTTTTAACCCTTATTTACCGGATTTACCCTTTAACCATGGTAAATAAAATATTTACCGAAGTAATTATTCAAAATGTCTAAAAATAAAAGTTATCTGTTTACACAATTTGAACATCCTAATTCCAAATATGGAATCCATTTTTCCAAATTCAAAACACAGAAGTGGAAGAAATTAATTTAAAATTAATTCCCGCTGTCAAAACAAAAAGCGTGTTTTTAAGATATAATAACTATCAAAAGATTGATACTTATTTATGTTCGGTTTAATTGGAAAATTATGTATAATGACCAACATTGTATTAAATGGTAAAAATATATTCTAAATATACTTTAAAACCACTCAAATTCATAATTTATCACTATTAATTATTTTGATTAAAAAAGTTTTTTTTTAATTAAAATTTATTAATTTTCACTATTCATCAAAATATGAAAGTTATCCGAAAAGTACAAAAATTTCACCTTAGGATAAATTCGATACTCCAAATCCATAAATGAAGTCCATTTTGAGAGATAAAATTTATAAAATTTTAAAAGGTAGGTATTACTATTCATAACAGCTAGTTTGATTGGTTGTGGTGTGTTAGAATCTCGAAGTTGCGTACAATGCACACCATTGCATTATTCAAAGGGAAACGTACCATGGAATCTTGGGATGTTTAATTGTAATTTTTTTTGATGTCCCCATTATAAAAAGTAAATTTATTTAGTCAAATTGAATATATAAAAGTTTAAAATATTGGATTTAAAAAGGTTTTCACTATTAAAAGTTGGTAAAAGTGAAATACTGAAAATGAATTTGTTCTTACATTATGTCTAAGAAACTCATAATATGGATTCTAAAATTATAGGGATTATATAAAGTTTAAAATTTAGTTAATACTATTCATAACCTCTTTTTAACAGCTTGTTTGTTAAGTCATGGTGCGCTTGAACTCGGTGTTGCGTGTAGTGCAAGTTATTGAATTATTTTGAAGAAATAACACACTATGAAATCTTGGGGTGTTACAACTATGATGAGAACCTTGAAATTCTATAACAATATTCTTAAATATAGTTCTATAGTTGTATGAAATACTATGATGGGACACATAGCATGCAGAATGTCATGTGTGAGTACTCATAAGTAGATGATACTTCCTCTCATGAAGTTTACACTTGGTAATCTCCAAGACAAGAGATTATGAGAAGAGACCTACCAGTAAGAATTCTGCATGTTTTGGTGTCATCATATATTTCTATCTGCGAGTGTGTGTAATGATCCTTAGACTTTAATATTATCATTAATATGTGTCACGACTCGAGAACTTTGATTTACTGATGAAAACCATCACACAGACAGTTGGCAGGAAGTAGGGTACGTTGGGTGCATCACGAGTGGCATGTTATTAATGGATAAATCAAGGAATGATTTGACCCTTCCATTTAGGGAAGTTGATATCTTGACCCTTTGATTGAAATAGAATCGTCACACGAAATTCCATGTCCATGGTGTAATGATGAGTTTATTTTAGGTAGTCAAAGAACAACGTATCAAGCATAAAAGTTGATGACACTATCATGAAACCTTCTTGATGAAATATATTGTGACAAAGGGAGTATATTACACAGTGAGAATTCGTATTTGGATGTCATTGTTGTGGAATTATGTTCTTTCTCTTGGGTTCCTTGACCCATTTCTAGATAGTACTCTTAGACTTTAAGCAAGCTCGACTAATGCCAATGTGAAAAAATCATAGAGGGTCACACACTAAGTGTTTTTGGTTGTCTTGGTTAAATCCTATTTGAATTTAATTAATGAAATAAATATTATTCTCAAGACCGTGGAACAATTTTATTCAAGTTAAAGTAATCACATAAATAAAATTAAATATATTTATTTATTTTATTGAATATTTAATAAATATTTATTTACTAGTTTTTAAAAAAATATTTATTTAAGAGAATAATTTATTTATTTATTTATTCTTGTATTCATTAAATGTAAGTGGAGTTGGAGTGGACTAAGGCTAGTCTAGTGGTAAAATAATTATTTTCAAGAAGGTAAGTAATTATTTAACTAGTTGGCACAAGTTAAAATAATAATGACGCTACTATTATTTTGTGACGCATAATTTTATTTATAATTCCATTTTGCGCAAGTTGGCGCACCATAAATAATGATGTGGTTCTATTATTATGAGCATGGGTTTTATCTATGTTAATGAATGTATATAATTGATTTTATGTAATTAAATATTGTAACTGAAGTTCTATGCATATAAATAGACAAGTACGCCTATTGTTCCAGACATCACACGACACTGAATCGTACACCCAGTGAATTGAGAATTGTTGAGCTAAAAAATTTCTCTCTCGAATCCTCTTCCCACCCCTTTCAAGAATGAGATACATTCTTTAAAGCCTAAGAACATGCGATCAAGAACGACCGACAAAAGACACTCGCTTCGTCGTTCTAGCACCCTGAGAATGAGCACTGCCGATCAGATGCAATCAGAGAATGTGTGGATCACAGCTAGAGGGATTCTAGTTTGGATCCTTACAAGCGCAATGAGATAATCTATAAGGGTTATTCTAGATGATCAAAATCATCAACGAAGAAAAATACCAAAGATCAAGGTATTAATTTTTTTTATGAAAATAATTAAATTAATTATAAACATTATGCGCAAGATCCACTCTAAAGGATTCAGGCTTCTTACATCTTTATCTAAATCTTTGATTATATTCCCTGGAGACTGACATTCATTGTTGTATTGATCCCGTAATAATCATTGATCATGGTAAAAATCAAAGTTGGGTTTCGTCCCAACCACTCTTCCACTACAGCCAGATCCTTCAAGTGGTATCAGAGGGGTTACATCATAGTTTATAATTATATAAATATTTTGTTGATGACTTACACATTTTATAATTTTGTTGTTTCAATTAAAGTTAATTGTTCTGCAAGTCTGAATCTCTTGATCTATTCCTCCTCTTTAATTTCTCGTTCACCTTATAAAAATGATCTTTTATTTTTAATTTTGATTAAAATAAAATATAGGATCTCATCCGGAGGTGCCAAAGCTTACTGGTCGTACAATACCAGAACACATAACATGTATTTGACATTACATGCCTTGTATTCAAGATTCAATTCATCAGACCGGTCCTCTAAACCAAGAAATGTGTTGGAGTCTTTTTAAGTGTTAAATGAATCTGTGTGTTGACCAGGAACAACTGGCACATGGTTTCCATATTACAAACCATGTAGCCAACGGAACACGGTGTATAGTCCCTTCAGGTTAGGGTTGGACCATGTTACCCGTACATGGCTTGCCCAGCTGGAAACCGTGTAACACATATACTACATGGCGTGTGGCCCACTGAACACACCATGTACTGCAAGTATTTCTGAAGTACACTCACACTCCATTTCACTGGGCATGTATTTCAGATGGATGATGAAGAATAGTGCACATCCTATAGTTGGAACTACACACTGTGTAGTCATACAAATTATGAAGATTTGTTAAAATTTATTATTATATTATACAAACCCTTAGGAAATGTACCATCGTGCGGGCGTAAAGCTGAGGCACAACACGTGATAGCTGTTTTATATATATGTGTTTAATTTAACATTTGTATAATGTTCACTTCTACTCATTGAGTAGTTATGAATAGGAATTCACTGAGTTTCCTCCATTGAACAAGTTATGTACAAGGATAATTTTAAATGAATTTATTTGTTTAAAATTATGACTGATAAGAATCTGAAGAAAATTCTAAAAAGGGTTTAAGATAAAAGGATTGATTAATTAAAGATGATAATTAATTTATTTGAGCGTGATTTATCTTAAAAAAGAACAATTAAATAATTTAATTCTTGTTTTATTTGTGCGTAAACATCGTTATATGTATGGATGATCATGAGCTAGACCAAGAACTTTATATGTGGATTATTTATTTTAATTAATTTATTTAAATTAAATTTGTTGGCCTGAGAGTCATTTCTCCTCATTAATATGTAGGTCCTGCATTCCCAAGGTTTCACTTATGTAAAACTCCTGTTTACCCCTCACCTACATGTGGGTTAAAAAAAGGCATATGTAATGGATGGAACTCTCAATCTAGTAGAGGCGGTTCAAGATGGAGCTGAGATGAAACAAATCCCAGGAGATACAGAGGTGGAAAAGTGGAAAGCTATAAACATGAACCCAAATGGTTCAAGATGTTTCTCCCCAAGGTAAGGGTTATTTTATCAACTAATAGATAAAATAACCATTAGAAAAACTCATGATCATTATATTTATTTTATTTCTATCAGTTTTATGGTATATCATTATGGATGTGTTGTCACGATCACATAATTAATGAATTAAACAAGCATACAAGAGAGAACTAAAATAAACCGGACTTATGCGTAAATATTATCAATACATTGGTAATCATTTAAGTACATTCCACTTAATATTAACAAGTATGTGATAAAGATAATATGAAATTAATACATAAGAGATAAAAACCCCTCAAATAAAACATTAAGTCATACCATTCCTTTCGTTACTTGATTAAGGGAAAAACTCAATAAAACTATGTGTTTGACTAACCCTTTTGGGGCACATACTTTGATACAGGCATCCCTTTTGAAAGGTTTCAGGTTGACTTAACCATATTACATCAAGAGGAGTAGAACTTGATATACTTGGTGTAATATTGGAGGCAAGATTTGAGGAAATCCAAAGTCAAGATTTTAGGATGGGGGAGTCCACTCAACAGATCAAGGAGAAAAAAGTCTGCAGTTAGCAAAGGCCTTCCTACCTAAATACCTTATAATAGCTTTACCAATCCTTATTGGGGTTATACGAAGGATAATATGGATCCTTTCCACTAGAATGTCTTGGAAACTATACATTTTGAGTTCAATGGTGAGGGCTATTGGGACTTGATAAAATAGTGGGAGACTTAATAAAATTTACTATTTCTTATAAAATGTAATCATGAAAGTACTAATGATATGATCTTTTAATTGTAGAATAAAAATGACAAACTCATCAACCACACTATCCCTATGATAAATTATAGATAAAGACAACATCTTCACGAGAAGTAACTTCCAGGATTGGTTTAGATGCTTTGGGTTATCCTAATCCTTGAACGGAAGTCTTATGTGGTGGAGTCAGTATTACCTAATCCACCTGCCAAAGAGGCTAGTGATGAGGATTTCCTGGTCTATGAGAAACATATGAATGACATGGTTGACATTAAATGTTTGATGCTATCATCAATGTCTAGTGATCTCAATAAATCTCATGAAAACATGGATTATTATAGCATGCTCGAGCACCTCCATGGTCTTTACCTAAAGAGATCAAGATAAGAAAGGTTTGAGATCTCTAAGGAACTCTTTCAGAGTATGCTTGGAGAAGGTGCCCAGATGGGCCTCATGTATTCAAGCTCATTGGGTAAATTGAGCGCCTATAAGTTATAGTGTTTAAACTCCCGGAAGAACTGGGCACTGATCTCATTATCACATCACTCCCTCATATCTTCTCTAACTATTTTGTAAATTTTAATATGAACAACATTGAGAAATATCTATCTGATATTATTATCCTCATACACTAAGTGGACAATGGTATGAAGTGTGAAAAGCCTTATGTCCTTATGGTGAATAAGAGGAAAGGGAAGGTGAAGAGCTTTAAGCCCAAAGATTCTTCACGACATTCCAAGAAAAGGAAGATCAAAGGGGTGGCAAGGGAACATGAGGCTTTTTGTTTTACATGTGGTAAGAAGGGCCACTGGTAGAAGAAATGCACCCAACCTAAGAAGCAAGGGGAAGCTTTAGGTGCATTTGTTATCGAATGCAATCTATCTATTTCTAAAAAGTGGGTATTAGTTACAAATTTTGGTGCTCAAATATGTATCCAAATATAGGAACCAATTAGATTTGTAATGATTGACCAAGGGGGTAGATCTAAGAGCAGCCAATGGATCCAGACTTGCTGCTATAGTTGTCCAGGACTACCACCTTACGTTGCCAACTGAGACGATCTTGGTGTTAAAAATTTGTTATTATGTGTTGTATGTTACTAAAAACATTATTTCTATATCCATATTATATATAGATGTAATTTTTTTTGAATTTTGGAAATGAATATTGCTTCTTTTACAAATATAGAATTTATTTTGTTAGGGAACATTTATACATCGGTATTTACATGTTGGATTACAAAAACCAAGTAATGTGAATCAATAACAAAGATACTTCACATGACTCATACCACACCCAACATTGGAATCACCGACTAGGTCATGAAAATGAGAAATGATTGACAAAGTTACATCAAGATTAATATTTGGATTCTTTCAAACTAAAATGACCTGGTGTATGTCATGCATGTTTACAAGGAAAAATGACCAAAGACCATTTTTTTAGGAAAGGTGAATGGGATAAAGAACTTCTGGAATTGGTTTATACAGATGTGTGTAGACCATTTCCAGTTAAAGCAAGGAGAGGTTACTCATACTTCATAACTTTTACTGATGATTTTAGTAGTTATGGATTTATCTACTTAATGAGGTATATGATAGATTCATTTGATAAGTTCAATGAATACGAAATGAAGTTGAGAATCATCTTGGTAAAAAGATTAAAAACTCCACTCAGACTGAGGTGGATAATATCTTAATCTTGACTTAATTGATTACTTATAGTAGTTTGGGATCCTATCCCAACTCACTCCTCCATACACTCCCCAGTGGAATGGTGTTAGTGAAAGGAGGAACCGCACCATATTGGGCATGTTGAGATCAATGAAGAGTCATGCGATTATTCCATTATCCTTTTGGGGATACGGGTTACAAACACCATCACACATACTAAAACAAGTACCAACTAAATCGATAAATGGTATTCCATAAGAGTTCTGGAGTGGAAGGAAATACATATTATCTAATTTATATGTGTGGGGAAGAGATGCGTTTTTTAAGGCCTCTTTAGGTAACAAACTTGCAACCCAAGGAACAATGTGTACCTTTATAGGATACCCTAAGGAAACAAGGAGATATTACCTATACAACCCCTCAGAAAAAAGTTTATAATGGCAAGACACGCCATATTCCTTGAGAGGGATCACATCTCCAAAAAATATAATGGGAGCGAGATAGACTTTGATAATGTTGAGGCTTAAGGTATAAAAGAGTTGGTACATAAATATATTCCACAAATACCCATGGAAGAAAGAACTATTACAGAGATAGAAGAGTTGTGTAGAATTACAATAGAGGTTAGAGAACCAGAACGATAGGGTTTTCTAGTTACCGAGGATGGTGACTCATTATTAGTTGATAATAATGATCCTCTAACCTAAAAGGAATCAGTAAGTGGAATAGATGTTTGCAAGTGGCAAGATGCCATGAATTTTGAAATGGATTCCATGTACCAAATCAAATCTTTATTTTGGTAGATCCTACAGTTTATCTAAAGACTACTGGTTTCAAATGGGTATTGAAGAAGAAACTGGACAGGGAAGGACAAGTCAACACCTATAAGGCGTGAATTGTTGCAAAAGAGTTCAAACAACGTCAATGAATTGAATATGATGAAACCTTTTCACTATTTGAAATGCTGAAATCCATTAGAATTTTATTGTCCATTACTTCTTACTATGACTATGATATTTGGAAAATGGACTTCAAAACAACCTTCTTTAACGAGAACCTTTAGGAAGATGTCTATATAACACAAAATGAAGGGTTTATGACTCCAAAGGATTCCAATAAGGTATGGAAGTTACAAAAATTCATTTACGGATTAAATCAAGCATCTATGTCCTGGAACATTCATTTTGATGAATCCATAATGAAATTTTGTTTTAACAAGAATGAATGTGAGCCTTGTGTCTACAAATGGTTTAGTGGGAGTGCGGTCATTTTTCTAATAGTATATGTTGATGACATATTACTTATTGGAAATGAGATACCAGTCTTACAGTCTATTAAGGCATGGTTGAATTAATGCTTCTCCATGAAGGACTTGGGTGAGGTACCATATATTCTTGGGATCAAGATTCATTGTGATAGATCCAAGAGATTATTGGGACTAAGTCAAAGTACATACATTGATAAGATACTAAAGAGATTCAATATGGAACAATACAAGAGGGGATTGTTGCTAACATCACATGACATTCATCTTTCAATGAAAATGTGTCGTCAGACACATGAGGAAAGAAAGATAATGTCAAGGACTCCATACACATCATCGATTGGGCCACTCCTTTATTCCATGCTATGTACTAGGCTGGATGTCACATACGCATTTAGTGTGGTAGGTAGATATCAAGATGACCCAGGTCACTGCCTTTGGATGGCATTCAAGACTATCCTAAAGTATCTAAGGCATACTAAGGATATGTTCCTAGTTTATGGAGCAGATGAAGAACTAGTCATCAGTGGATATGTAGATACTAGTTTCTAGACTGATCAAGATGACATGCAGTCACAAACAGGATAAATATTCACTTTTAATGGAGGTGTAGTGAGATAGAAGATCTCAAAGCAGAGTGTGGTCACATATTCTACAACAGAGTCTGAGTATATCGCAACTTCTGAGGTAGAAAAAGAAGAAGTTTGGATGCGAAGATTCATTCAGGAGATGGATGCGATAACTAGTAGAAAAGATCCCATCACATTGTATTGTGATAATATTGCAGTGGTGGCTCTCACAAAAGAGCCAAGGTCACATCAGCATATGAAGAAAATACTTTGGAAGTATCATCTATTTAGGGATTTTTCTCAAATAGTTTAAGTTTCCATGAACAATATTTCCACGGAAGACAATGTAACGAACCCCTTGACTAAAGACTTTACTCAGTAGAAACATGATCGCCATGTGAGGTCTAGCGAACTGAAGGTCGTAGGTAGTTAGCTCTAGTCCAAGTGGGATTTTTTAAGAGTTGGTGTCATAGAACCAACTGGTTTTACTTTTGTTATATGTAAATTTAATGCATTTAAATATTAAACATATTATTATATATTGTTCATTGTTCTTCATGATTGTGATGTAATAGTTTCCTAGGGTATTTTTTGTATTAATAAGGTCATGGTAGTTCCACACTATGACGAGAACCTTGAAATTCTATAAAAATATTATTTAATATAGTTCTATGGTTGGATGAAAAATTATGATGGGACACATAACATGCAGACCATCATGTGTGAGTACTCATAAGAAGATGGGACTTCCTCTCATGAAGTTTGCACTTGGTAATCTCCAAGACAAGAGATTATGAGAACAGACCCGCTAGTAGGAATTATGCATGTTTTGGTATCATCAGATATTTATATATACAATCATGTGTAACAATCCTTAGACTTTAAGATTATCATTAATACATGTCATGACTCGCGCACTTTGATTTACTGATGAAAACTGTCACACAGACAGTTGGCGGGAAGTAGGGTACGTTGACTGCATCACAGGTGTCTTGTTATTAATGGATAATTCGAGGAAGGATTTGTCCCTTCCATTAATGATAGTTGACATCTCAGACCTTTGATTTAAATAGAACTATCGCAAAAAATTCCATGGCCATGGTGTAACAATGAGTTTATTTCAGGTAGTCAAAGAACGACCTATCAAGCATAAGCGTTGATGAAACTTTCATGAAACCTACTTGATGAGATATTGAGACAAAGGGATTATATTACATATTGAGCGTTCATATGTGGATGTCATTGTTGTGACATTACGTTCTTTCTCTTTGGTTCCTTGACCCATTTCTAGAAATTACTCTTGGACTTTAGGCAAGCCCGCCTAATGATAATGAGAAATAATCCTAGATGGTCACACAGTAAGTGTTTTTGGTGGTCTCCGTTAATTTCTTTTTGAATTTAATTAATGAAATAAGTTTTATTCTCAAGGCCATGGAATAATTTTATTCAATTTAAAATGATCACATAAATTAAATAAATATATTTATTTATTTTATTGAATATTTAATAAATATTTATTTACTAGTTTGTAAATAAAATATTTATTTAAGAGAATAAATTATTTATTTAATTATTCAGGTGTTCAATAAATGTAAGTGGAGTTTTAGCGGACCAAGGACCATCTGGTGGTAAAATAATTATTTACAATATGGTGAATAATTATTTAACTAGTTGGCACAAGTTAAAATAATAATGCTGCTGCTATTATTTTGTGATGCACAATTTTATTTATAATTCTATTTTGTGAAAGTTGGTTCACCATAAATAATGACGTGATATTATTATTATGAGAATGGGTTTCCTATAATTTCATGAATGTATTTAATTACCGTTATGCAATTAAATATTGTAACTAATGTTCCAAGTATATAAATAGACAAGTATGCCTATTGTGCCATACATCACATGACACCGAATTGTAAACCCAGTGGATTGAGAATTGTTGAGCTAAATAATTTCTCTCTAGAATCCTCTTCCCACCCCTCTCAATAATAAGAGATTTTATTTAATGCCGAAGAACAAGCAATCAAGAACGACTGCCACAAGACACTCACTTCACCGTGCTAGCACCCAGAGAACGAGTCGTGTCAATTGGAGGCCATCAGAGCACCTGTGGATCACCACTTGAGGGATTCTAGTATGGATCCTTACAAGAGAAATGAGATAATCCAGAAGGGTCATTCTGGATGATCAACATCTTCAATGATGAAAAATACCAAAGATCATGGTATTATTTTTCTTTATGAAATTAATTAAATTAATTATAAACATGATGTTCAAGATCCCCCCTAAAGGTTTCGGGCCTCTTCCTTCTTTATCTAAATCTTTCATTCTATTCTGTGGAGACTGGAATTCATCATCCTATTGATCCTAGAATAATCATTTCTCATGGTAAAAATAAATGTTGGGTTTTTCCCAACCACGCTTCTTCTACGCTTTGAACCTTCACCTTTTATATTCCAACATACCATTATGTATATGAGTACCCATAGAAAAACCATGAAAAAAAACAAAATTATATTCCAAAAACAAATCATTCACTCCATTTGTTTTTAAAAAATCCCCAAATTAAACACATCATTTTAGACAACCATTTTTTCTGATTCAAAAAACTTTCAAATGTTAGAGGAGACTCAAAACAACTCAAAAATGGAACTAGTGTCGGTGGGTGGATTGACCATTTGGTTAGCCGCCATATGTCAAAAACTCTACTAACACAGAGAGCCTTCTAGGACCATGACCCTAGATCCATATGGATTTACAGGCCATGTGTCTCATGAGTACTATTATCCCAACTCCCTTTGTCGTATCCCAATCTGAAAACACATCCTAGAAACCCAAAGAAACTAATTAAACCAGAATTACCATAGAAACCTGAGGATCAAAAAGAGTAAGAGTTTGCGACGCTCTTTCCACACCCACCCCTCAAGTCTTGAAAATATTAATCCATATACCTTGACATCCAAAATAACAAAGGGAGCTCTAAAAAGAAAGGTTCTCCAATATCCAACCTTCTCTGATACCATTTTATCACAAACCAACCTGAGTCGACCCTGAACCGGTCACCCGAGCTGATCTGCAGGAAGACCAGAGAGGCATTCATGATCCTCCCTGGATGGAGACAAGGAATTGGTTATCGATAAAGGTGATGGGAATGCTTTCACCCAATATAAATAAATAAACCCAGAGGAAACAATAAAGAGTAGCTCAGAATAAATAAACTAAATAAAATGACTAAACATGAATTAAAGTAAATAAAAACTAACCGAACAAAAAAACACTATCTCTTTATGACCCCATAGTTCACTCCCCGAATCTACAATCAAGCATCCCCCAAGGCGAAAACACCCATGTTGGAGACTGCACAACAACTAAAACAGAAAATAACTATAGGCGTGAGTATTAAAACTCAATAGGCTATCCCAATATCCATTCCCATTCACTTCTTTTAAAATAAAAGTAGGATCCATTTTCATGTTTGAACTAAAATGTTAAATAGTATGGTTTTCTACAAGTTACTCAAAAACAAAGTATGAGTCATTTCCCTCATTCCTTTATCAAAAAACCAAGTCATTCTTTTAGTGAGAAATTGTCATTTTCAAAGGGAATGTTATGTTTACATTTTCAAATCGCACAAAAAGAATAAAACAATTTTCATATGAAAACAGTTTTCATAATCCATATTAAAACTACACATCACTTTCCAGTAAAAACATTACACATTAAAGCACTACATTAGTTTCACTACAAGGGTAATGGAAAGAAAATATACATACAAGTAACACATTAAACACAGTAAGCAGTAAGAACAAGTAAATATAGGTGAACCCAGGAGATCATTAATAATCTAGAAGACACCAATACATGAGAACTCATCCTCATTGACATGTCACACAAGATGAAATACAAATTCTAAAAATGTTGGACCGACTTTTCTCAGGAAGGATGAGGGAAAATCCCATAGAAATGATCCCAAACATATCCACCTACTATGGGCCTCTCATCATCACCATTACCTACTAGTGTGGAAATCATTATTAGAATATTCTTTCAATATTCTAGGTTCCAACGTCTCATGTATTTAAAAATGGGCTGGGCCAACTGATGCAATCCGAGCGTCTAATCATATTATATATATTAATAAATCACAACATACATCACCTCGAGTCACTCCAAGGACCGATCTCATGCCATTAATCAAAAGAACATAAAGAGTCCAATATGAGGCACCCATATAATGGATCACAAATATTACTTAGTAAATACATCCCATCCATTATATATATACAATCATGGAATGAGAAACATTCAAATGGGGTTTTTATAATAAAAAATTTCACCATTTTTCACAAGGTTGTCAAACGGGCCTTAAACCATTTCTTTTTTATAAACTGACATTTATCATTAACACAAAATCTAAATTTTCTAAAGAGGGAAAACACATCATCTCCACACCAAACCATTGATAAATTATATCAAAATATTCAGATTACATTTCCCATGGAATTTTTTTTTAAAGTGTCAGATGGCCATTTATTGACTGCACATTCTAAAACACCCTAAAACTCAACCCCCATTTATTTATAAAACCAAAACCCATGTTGAAAATCCAAAAAAAGGACCCCTGGAATATCATTTCAAACACTTAAAATAGTTTGATATATTAAGAAAACATTTTACATTAGACTTATCACATAAACTCCAATTGATCACAATACATCATCACATGTCAAACCACTTAAAAATCCAATTACACACTTATTTTAAACATAAAACTACTTGGAAAAATTTCAAGAAACCCAAGATCACTATTTCACATCAATCCAGTTTAAATCCCCAAATACCCTTCATTTTATTTTGAAACAATTAAAAAACACTATAAAAAACAAAATCAACAAACACATGAACTTTTTATTAAGGGGTGAAAACACACCAAAAAAAACTTGAAACGAAACATTTTTTACAAAAAATTCCAATTGGGCCATTTATTAGCGGCACCTGAAATGTTTATCACAATATTTTATAATTAACAGTCAACATGTTTCCAAAAAAAAATTACATCCCACAAACATATTTAAATTGTTAAATTAGTTTCTAAGAATCACAAACCAAGTGCAAAAATAATGAAGCATTTAATTAAACAGATAGTGTGCACAATTATAATAAAATTACCTCATTTTTCAAAAATCCATAATTGAACTACCAATTCACATAATAAAAAAATTAACCAAAAGTTGAAAAATAATAATTAGAACGTATATAGGGTGAAAATAGCATAAAATATATGAAAATTAAATTCTAAAATTCAGTGAAATGGGAACCTACCTTGAAACTGTGGAGCGATGAAAAAACGAATGTTCAAAAATGCTTCGTGTGGGGTTAAAAACCCTTAACTTATGAAGATAAACCTATGTGGAAAAAAACCTTAACAAAAATAATGAAAAAGACACAACCCTGAGGGAGGAGGGTATACTAGAGGGGCTGCGCGTTCCCAAAAGAAAGTCGCTGGTCAGGCAGGCGCTTGCTGGGGCAGCACGCACCGGAGGGAAGCTGTCGTAAGAGATCGATTGATGAAATCTCACTGGAAGGAGGTTCTCGCTGGAGGGAGTGGGTGCGCCAGCTGGGGATGCTTCTCACTGAGTAGGGGAGACTAGAGGTCTTATCACCGAAGTAGTGCATACCGGACAGAGATCCAATGGGGAAGGCCGCACTACTGAGTAAGGGGTACACCAGAGGTCTCCAAGACAGGGGCGGTTACTAGAGGAGCAGGGTAGGGTCGCACCTTCTAGGGTCACTAGAGGAGGTGGCATCCAAGACTGGTTTGCTCTGGTGAACAAGGGGAGCAGGAGGTAGGGGTCCGCGTTAGAAAACACTATAGTAGGGAGTATCGTTCCGAGAAGTAGGAAGTCACTCCAGGAGAAAAGGGAAAGGCGGTGGGACTTTTCGCGCCTCACATTAGGTGAGAATAAGGGGTGCTAATTGGAGAGAGAGAGGTGGGTTTCAGAAACCCTAAAAAAATAAATCCAACCTAAAAAAAGAAAATATAGTTAAATTTGTAATGAATTAATAATAACATAATAATAATAATAAAAGGAATAATAATAATAATAATAATAATAATAATAATAATAATGGCATGTTGATAAAAATAAAAATAATAAAAGTATTCATTTAACTTAATGATAAAAAAACTTTTATAACAATAAAAATATTAATTGACCATGATTAATGTTTTTCATAATTACAATTTTTTTTTCCATTTTCCAAAAACGGACAGTCACGCGGTTGCCAGGGAAAAGCTAAGCGGCTTCCAAATTGCATTCTTTTCGTGCGACTGACAATGTCGACACCAAAAAGTGAAAATTTTAATATAACTCAAAAAAATATTTTTCTGGGAGTCACCCAAACCCCCAAAAAATATTTAAAGTAAAAAAAATAATTAAATAAATTAATCACCTGGGTCGAGGTGTGACGATGATTATCTTATGTTCATTTATGATCATTGATTGATATCTGTTAAGATTACCCTTATTGAGGATTTTATATCACCCTTTCTTATGTTTTTTCCTAGGCTATGTAGAAATGTTTTAAGTTGGGAAAGTCTAATATGTGTAATTTTTTAGAATATCTTAATGGGAGTGGTTAATGGTCTTTCATGAAATAACATTATTATTTATCTAGTCTCTAATGACTATAAGAATTTATAGCTATAGGGCATCATTTGTTATGATATTCATTAAATACTCTTCTAAAATGATGTGATTTATATATATGAAATGAATGGGTCACTATAGTTGGTATAAAATGTGGGATTAGTTAATAATTTTATATTATATTTAGTCAAATTTATTTAAAACCCTAGGGATAAATAGAAGTAGATGAAAACATCCTAAATCTTTGGTAAAGTAGAGATTATATGTTTTTCCTCAAAAATAAATCCTTGTTTAAATACTAGAAAGTGGATGAAGATGTTCTTCAGATACACATTGGGGTAAAAACTCTTAAATTTCTAGTTTGGGTATTAATTTTATCATCATGGGTTCATGATGTGTGGGATTAATACTACACACCTCGCTAGAAAATCTTAGGGATATTCTTGGGTTAATTCACATTTTCTTTATGAAAAATTATTAAGGATCTGAATAGATTATTTCCATGAATAACAGATGTTAAACCTAAGGTTTCATATATTAGAAATAGTGTTTCATGATTTGGATATCCTATGAATGATTTTTTTAGGATTATATGATTTATCACAATTATTATTTTTTCTCACACAATTTTTTTAGATTCAGTCAATGGTTGGAATTAGGAGGATCCTTGTTAACACTAAATGTGATAGATAATGGAATGATTTTTCTCCTGAGAAACCTAATGAAACATGAGATGTAATATGAAACCTTTTCATTATTCCAAATAAAATATGTCATTATATGATTAAAAATATCAACATGGGTGAACAACGTAACACACCTAATAAGAGATAAAATGGAATTTAAAGGGAGTTTAGTTGATGTAGACCATGGATGAAAAAATATTTAGTTTCATTCATGTCATATATGTGTGAAGAATCACCCAAGTAAATGTATCAAAAGGACTAATTTTTTTATTTATGGAAAATAAGGGCATATAGTAAGTACTTGTTGAGGAAAAATGAAGTGTTTGATGGCAGAAAATAAAGTCCATCCTAGGGAACCATTTATAGTTTAATGTGTTTATGTGTGGTGAACTTGTGAATTATCCAATTCAGTTCAATAATCCAAGGGTTTAATCCTAGACCAAGGAAGTGAATATTCTATGCCAATTGTTAATGTGTAATTATTGAAGAGATTATGTTTTGGGATTTGAGGATTATGTTGTAAACATGTTTTTTCAATTATATTCTGGTTATAAGAATCATGAAACATATCATGATTTTTATTCATTATTTTTAATTTAAATATTTAAAAGAATATATTGAATGGAACTACTAACCTAGAAAATTGATTTAGTGGTAAGGTGATATTATTGTAAAAAACATGATTGAGGGGTATATATCCCTTAATATATTCCTAGTTCGGATATAATAATGTTTAGTTGGGATAAAGTGACGATTGGCATTGATAAAGTAAATTATATATTATTTATGAGCTTGAAATTGATTATTTATTTTCTAAAAAAGTTTTTTTTGATTTCATTGATGTAGGTTTACTACATTTTTTGATTTATGGAATATAGATGATAATCTATGATTTTTTAAGGAATAGGGATAGAGTTAATTTTTGGAAGCATTTATGTTTTTATTGAGGTTTTATGGTGTTTGAGTAACTTTATGAAAGGATTAGCATGTTTAAGAGAATATATTATCATGATATTCACATGTTTGGTGTGTGACATTATGATGTAATTTATATCATTTGTGGATTAAAGTTATGTTGATTTTGTAAATTTATTGACCTTGTTTCTAAATTTTTGGGATTTGAATTTGGTCAAACATATTTTGGATAAGTCATATGCTTATCTATTTATGGAATTATTTATGTTTAAATTTGGGTATTATTGTTGAATTTTTAGAGAATTAATTTATTATTTCATCATATAAAGATTTATCAATATTGAATAAATTATGTTAACCATTTCAGTGTTAATAAATATATATAGATGGGAGGAATAAATTTTAATTATTTTATGGATCTTATTATCCCTCATTATATAATTTTAGTTCTTCATGAACGAAAAAAATAATCATGGTTATTTATCTTATGGAATATGAGATATATAATGGTGGTCCTATGTGCATTGGAATTTGAATCTATGGTCATTGATGGTCTTGTGATTGAAATAAAATGTGAGGATCCTTATACTCAAAACCCAACACGGTGATCCCTGAGTTATATTTTGATACTATGGACCTTGATATGTTTTCATTTTACTCCTTAACAAGGTTATGTGAATTTATATTCAGTGATATCTATAGAGAGATTATATAGGTTTTTTATAACCTTTTGATTTTTTATGATTTTTCTATATGGACTGGGAGGTGTCTTACCTTATATTATATGGTTGTGGGTAGTGTGTGAATTAGAATAAGTCAATGTAAATATTTTGGGTGTGTCTGGACCCACCTAATATTAATTATTAAATGTATTAGACACCATACCATATTATTATTTATTATATGTGATAATGTTCATATGAAATTACTTAAAGGGTAAATTTTTAGGGGTTGAGATGTCTTTGGGATGAGACTAATATAGATATGGGACCTCTTTTTCTATCACATTTGTATTTTTATGAGTAGGTATTGAGGTTTATATGGGATGATTTGATATAGAAATTGGGTGAAATTTCTTATTTTCTTTGTATTATTCTGAGCAGAGAATCCTTCAGGTTGAGATTTTTATCGACATGGGGACTCATTTCCTATTATGTTTATATTATTATGATAAAGGATAAATATTCCTTAAAGTTGATATAATTATAGGCATGCGTCCACCTTTCTTATTATATTATTATTATTTTTATGTAATATCTATATTCTTTAGGGATAATTTCATTATAGACTTGGGGTTTCTTCTCTCATTTGTCTTTATATTATTCTAATTATTGAGATGCATATAATATGACATCATTATAGAAATGGGTCTTCCATAACATTATTATTATTATTATTGTCATTCTAAGATATGGTGTATATTCTGTTTTCTTTGATATTGTTACAATTGTGTGAACATACTACCCTAATGTCCTTATAATATTATGATGATATGTTAAGACATATTTTGGCATTAGATAGGTAGGTATGGTCTCTCCCTAGTATCCTTGTGGATTAATCCATGGTTTATTGGTACTAAACATTGATTTCCATATCAATGATACCATGGTTAGAATCCTAGTATTCCCCTTGGGGGATTTAAGATGTAGAAAATAATGTAGTTAGTGACATAGTAGGCAGTGATGCAAGGCGGTGACATAGGAGTAATTTAGGCAGGGGTGGAGACCCATTTAAATAGCCTTTGGGTCACTGGGACATTGGTCCAATAAATTTTTTAGGATTTATATGGAGTGGGTTAACCATTTTCATGGGGATTGGCATGTCCTTGGGCCCATAGGTGTGTATGTTATTTTTTTATTGCAATCTCTAGGACCTTCAATGATTAATTATGATAATTGGAATATCACTCTGTTTATGCACTTATATATTTTGGATTTATTTATGGACATCATTAGTGGAGACCTACTTAGTTATACTCATAATCAACATGTTCATCTTGATGCACCTAGATATTTCCTAGTTTATAACACCAGTAAAGTAAATGGCCCTATTGTAAATCGATGAGTTGAAGTTCTATAGTCGAAGCAAAGAGTTGGGGTCAGGCTAGGACTCAAGTATATTTTCATAGAATCCAAAAGTATTTTGTTTATTTTTGGAGAATATTTCATATGATCGATTGATGAATAATATTTCTTATTTATATATGAATTTTTTGACTTTTATTAGATCATTTCGATAAAACTTGTGTTATGATATTCCTTTTTGGTTGGAATTTTTCTATAATGTAAATATATTGGTGTTATATTTTATTGGTTATTCTTACTAATTCTTATGATACAATTTTCTTTGTTTGTAATAGAGGTTATAGTCTCTGCATGATCACTTACAGATCCTCATTGATAGTTGATAACCTCTAGTGTACTGGGATGTATACTTAGCATCAGGTAACCCCATTAGCTCAACCATAGTTTGGGTGAGTCACGTTGGGACATTACAAAGTGGTGTTAAATCATTTTTTTGTTATTAATTGGGCATGTTAGTTAGAGGATGTAATTTTTTAGGGTTTGGGATTGACACAACCAGACCCACTCAGGCGTTACTTGAGTTGGAAGTAAGTCATGTGTTCCACCCCAAGCATGTCTCCAATTGGCCAGGGGTTGGTGACTGGCACCAAGTTGGTATATCTATCAACATGGGAGGACATGGCCGATATCAACCTATGAAAAATAAAAATCCAATACACAAGATAAAAAATACCATTAACAATATATATATATATATATATATATATTTATATATATATATATATATATTTATATATATATCCCATAAGATAAATGCATGGGAAATACTACATCGAATGATTCTATTAACCAAAAGATAATGTAAATATCCTCTATGCTACATGAACTCATAGATCACACTCCAACCATAGTGGTCACCACCACTATCATAATTCACCATGATCAATCACACATTTCCAAGAATCACCATAATCCATATCTGATTGACCCATTTCATCTCTATGTCTTCTAAGACAATTATTAGACCTATGTATCTTATCTATAGACATAAAATATACAAGAACCAAGCCTACACATGGTTGAGTACAAACAAACCCAATAAAATTCCCCCAAAATCATAAAGGAAATGTAAATTATTAATTCATCTTAAACTCTTGATATGCGAGGTGAAAAATAAATATACAAAGATAAAATCTATAACACTATATGTACTTGATGAGCCTGGTACTACAAAGTCACTAGAAGGAAGAAAAGGAACAACCAGATCAACTCTAGTATAGAGAAGTAACTATAGGAGAATTGGAGATGGGAATCTAAATAGTCTATAAAACTATTATTATCAAAAGTAAAAAAACGATCCCAATCATCTCAGCTCCAATCCTCAAAATTCATACCAGAAAATTAAAAATGAAACATCATAAATATAAAGAGTCTGCAAATCCCAAATTCGATAGCTAGTGGTACACCACATCTTTAAGGAAACCCATGGGCTTCCAAGAAGTAATAATCCATAAATAAATATGAACTACTCAAACATTAAAACTACCACACCACCTATAGAATTCATGGAGAGAAGCCTGGTTATAATTGGAGTGTGCTAATCAAATAAGGAAATGGAAAAAATTAAAAGGGTGAGATCAAATTCTCAATTTGGGTAATTTAAGAAATAACAATCAAAGATCACAAGTGAGCATAATATGAGAATATGGGTATTATTAGGATACATAATAAATTTTTAACCAATAAATCATGGATCATAAATCATTTAATAAGTATTGGAATAACATAATATATGAAACAAAAGAGTGTAGAAACACAAGTGAATAAACATGATCAATGAGATCATACAATAGTTAATAAAACAATCATTAAATTGTGATACCTTACACATTTGGAATAAAATTTTGTATCAGGAAACATTACATTCTTGAACCACACCATTAGTTCCCATGATTATGAGAAACTAAAATATACTCTTGAATACTTATCTCATGACATATAAACTTTTAAACAATTAATTATAGGGTGATATAGGACCCCACCCATTATTCATTAACACTTACATGTGCCACATTAAATAAATCATTCATCATTTCACAAAAAACCTATAGAAAGAAAACAGGTTTCATTCATCACATATTAAATTCACATGGGAAGAAAATGGGATGCATATTATTTTGAAATGGAATAATATAATTAAATCACTCATAATTCCGTCAATAATCATAATATGATAAACCCGTGGCAAATTAATGGGTATCCAATAACATCAAGTAAATTTATAGGTAAAAACCATTCAATTAAGATAATAAATCACAAGGTACTTATACCATATAGATAAAGGGTATATGGTCAAGTCAATAATTTATCCAAATCAATTAATGTATGGAATTTATGTGAACACACTTCAATCATAATAATAAATCATAGAGAGTCCATTGAATAAAACTTTGGAATAAAAATTATTTTTATACATGGAAGAGGATTAGAAAAGACAAAGGAAATGATGTATCGTTACTCCAAAATAGAAGGATATAAAATATGAAATATAGAAAAATATGAAATATGATCATATTTAGGGAATATCCTAGATCAATTATAAGGAGTTTCCAAGGATGTGGATTTAGATGAAAACTATTTTTTAGAATCATTAAAAAAATTAGATTTGTAAATAAGAAAAATCCATGAACTATTTTAAAAAATTTATCTAGATATAAATATTTTATAAATCAAGTAGAATAATATTTATTTTATAAAAACATTATATATATAAAAATAAGTTTCATAGAAAATGATGAATATGTTGGAAATATGTGTTCACATGAAAAATGTTAAAAATTGATTATTCTTACACTTTGATGAAAATGAACCATACAGAAAATATTAAAAAATTTGTTAACACTTTTTGAATAAGTTTATTTAGAAGATAATATCCTTAATAAATTATTGGGTCATATATAATTAAATTATAAAAATCATCCAATGAATATGGATATGGAAAAGGTAGGTTCCCAAATAAAAATAGGAGATGGGGTTATTTTCACTTATAAGAAACACTTTAGGTAAAATATGGGTAATGGGGAAATGAAATTTATAGGGTACATATAAAAACCCATGAATAAAAAATAAAAATTAAGAGTCGTTTTATAAATAATAAAAATTCCCAAAATGGATTATCTTTAAAATACAATCTTGATTTGAAAATAAGATTGGCAATGAAACCCTTACAATTTGAGTAACTTTTAAATCAAAATGACTGAGGGATAAAGAGTTTGAAATTGAACTTAGGATACCATTAATAAAAGATAGATCATGATATTATATAACATATATGAAAAAATATACCATATAAAAGTAAATTGTGGATAATAACAAGAAATTCATAATAATTAGGAATTGAGAAAAAAACCTAACAATAATCATAATCATTTAGGTAAGAGTCACGGGAAAATGAGGCCATAAGGCAGAATTATTAAATCCCAAAAAATAAGGAGGAGAAAAATTATAAATTATTGCTTATTAAGATTAAATCAAACATGTAAAAATAGAGTGAAATATAAAATCTTGTAACTCAATAGAATAAAATTGATTCAGAAAAACCCTTACCAACTTGGTAACCGTTAAAATGAAGGCCATTTAAATACATAAAATGATATGGATCTTTAAAAACCAAAAATTATATAAATATGGTAAAATTAATTCATTAGGAAATAATCAAACCATATTTAATATTTCATGGTGTACAATAAGAATTATGTCTCAATAATCTAATTTCGAGATAAGAACCCCTTACAAAAATAGAAATTTTTGCGTAAAACCACTTAAGGGATATGATATAAAATTTAAAAAAATATCATGAATAATTTTAGGATCATGAAAATATATATGAAATGGTCAGTATATATCCTATTATAAATAAAAAAATCTATATAATAAGAAATATGTCTCATGGGGTGAAATGTTCAGAGAATAAACCCTTACATTGGTCCCAATTAATTTTACATTTGCACTTAAATTCTGGGATAATTGAATTAAGTCTTCTATATTATCTCTTAATAAATTTAGTCATATAAATTTAATATATTATTATATTATTATATATTTTTCAATTATGTCGGTTACTTGGGATTTTTTGGTTTATTTTCCAATAACTCTTTCAGTATATTGAAAATGTTCAAAGGTGTCCTATAATTAATTCACACACTCTAGATTTATATAGTTTTATTTCATTTATTATTAAAATATTAAAAAATTATATATCTATATATGTTTCTAAAATAGACTTCAAGTATGGAAGGTAACTTGAAATTCTCCATTTGGAAGTGAAATTTACCATGACAGTTTATTATTAATATCACTCATAAAATGTCGAATATTATATATAAATAACATTAAAAAATAGTTATTTTTTAATTATTATACAATATGACCGTTGATTATGTTTTCACAGTCACCCATGATAAAAATTTATAGCATCATTCATGTAGGTGGTGAAACCAAGAAAAACAAGAACATGCAATAATAAATAGATAAGTATGATTATGGGGTGATTTAGTTATAATATAATTATTATTGAAGTATATTGAAATTTAAAGCATCTGAGGTATTTATAGAATAATACTTTTTCATATCTATTAATATTTATGAAGAAGATATTAATTTTACGTTAAATAAGAAACTTTGTATAATAACATACTCAATATGCAACAATGGGTTTCTCCTAAATCTTACATTTCACACAACATTGAGTTATACAAAAAAATAATACAACAAAAATATTATTATTTTAAATGGTAGTTAACGCCTAGCCATTAGAATGGTGGAAATGAATATTATCAATTGAATTATGGAAATATGGTTTACACATGTTTAAATAATTATTCTTTGGTTACCAAATTTATTATAAATGGAAGTAAAAACCAATTTAATAAAAATGATGTGTTTTTATGAAAACCTATTTAAAAAGAGAATAATTGTGCTTATATAATCGTATCACTCTTTATGGATTTTTATTTAATGAAAAATATATTTTATAAATAAAATTTATTATTTTAAATTTATATTATATGTTTTTTAGATATGATATAAGAACAAATTCATTTTTTTGGATAAAAGAGGTATTTTTATAAATATGCAGTTTTACCGCCTTTTGATTGTGAACTCTTTATAAATTCAGTTTTTGAAACCTTTATATGTTATATTTGACAAAATAAAATTTTTATTGTGAATAGGGACATCAAAATTTACTTTGGATGAATTTTTGATATTTTTCAGATAACTATCATGTTTTGATGAATAGTAAAAAAACTCTATATTTTAATTGAAAAAAACTTTTTCCATTGAAATAATTTATATAGATAAATGATACTATTTAATGGTTTTAAAGTATAAATTGAATATTTTTTTATCATTTAATATAATTTTGGTCATTATAAGTAATTTCACATTGAAATTGGACATAAACACAAGTCAATCTATTGATAGTTTTTACTTCTTAAAAACACGCCTTTTGGTTTCAACAATGAGAATTAATTTTAAATTAATTACTACAATTTTAGTGTTTTGAATTTGAAAAATGGATTCCATATTTAGAATCATAAATTCCAAACTGTGTAAATAGGTACCTTTTATTTTTGGACATTATGAATAGAAACTTTAGTAATTATTTTTAATTACCATGGTTAAAGGGAAAATTAGGTAAATAAGGGTAAAAATAATAATATTATAACAATATTATAATACCCAAAAACGTGTCCTAATCCTATTGGATGAGATATTTACGACCATGATCATCCTTAGGCTGAAACTTTTGCATTTTGGAGCCACTTGGGTCTGAAAATGACATTTTATAATTTTTAATTTAAAGAAAAGGGAAATATTACATAAACATGTATCTTTTAGTAAAACAATTCAAATATGGGATTATATAAGTGATCTATTCAACTATAAATATTAATTATAAATCTAAAAATATTTTATACATCGTGATATTTTATTTATAAATTTGAGGCAAATTTAATTATGACACAATGATGATGTAATAATTGCTTCATTAATAAAGGATTCAAATAAATGATATTATAAATATTAAAATAAATTTAATTTGATTATTTTGATGCCATCGACGAATTTTTTGGAAGAATATTACATTTTATATTTGTATTAATAAAGTTTTTTCTAAGGAATCATGATTTTATGGATTTTTAAAAATTAATGATATGAATAGTGTTAAAATTCACATAATTCATATTTAAAAATATAAAATATTTTTTAAAATATTATAAAATTACCAAAAATCTATTATTCAGACAAATGGTTATTATAAGTACAAAATATTTTTAATGACTCTTTCACTAGAAATTTTTCATGTTTTTGTAACTATTTTGGTTCTCAAAGTGTTAAATGCTTGATAAAACAGTAAGAGTAAAAAAGGGTTAAAAACGATAAGGATAATAAAATATATAAAACTTGTATAAAAATTATTGGATGATGTGTATTTGAACAAAAATTACCTTATATTTTAAATAAATGATTTTGGGACCTTTTAAAGCCAAAAATAAATTTATAATAAAATAATATTTCAAGACTTCCATAAAGTGCCCCTCCTCCCGCTTATAAAGGGGAATCACCTCTACCCACTTACTCACACATCTCAAGCCCATTGGATCTTCTAAATTATTATCAAATAATCTCCCAAAATCCCTACATTTATCCTAGAGCCTTACCTTGGGCATAAGGAAATTCAAGAATTCCTTTTGGCTCAAATCAAAAGAAGTTACCCGATTTAGAGGTAACATATTCTCTCAAGTTCCTTTCTTTTATTTTCCTTCTCCACTCCCTATTCTCTTCTTATTATTATATTAAATAAAAGCACAAGTATCATAAATATACTAGGATTTTTTTATAAGGATTATAATTACACTAACACACATCTTCATCTAATGGAAATGAACATACTGTTTCTATGTACGAAAAACTACTACCTCACGAAACGATGATTCTTCGATTTTCTCCTGTCACATATCATGTTGAATATTATGATGGAAATTTATTTATATATTATATATATTATATTTATATTGTCTCTATTATTCTAGAATTTTTTAAGCATTCCTTTCTGATTTCCATGATATGTAAATACGATAATTTCATTTGAGGAAGTTTAGACTACCACCCCCTCAAAGTGATATGACTCATTCATTCCATACATGGAACGTATAAAGGAAGAAATAAATGATATTATTTAACATATATAACATATATATTATTCTTTAATTATAATATAACTATTTATCATTTAGTTTTCTTTCCTTTAATTTGAAAAAAATGAAATTAGCGTTCATGCGTACATACGACCTACCGTCTCCATGAACAGTTCATTTCATTTCTTATATCCAAATATTATGGAATATTATAAATGCATATATAATAGATATATATTATATTTAAATCATTAATATCATTCTATAGATGATGTACTTTTGACTCCATAGACATTTTATATCAAAACAAGATAATTTTTGACTCAAGTACTAAATATCAACAAAACAACTGATATTAACTTGAATAATTATGTAATTTTTATAATGTGGTAATAAGTGATATAAAATGAATAATAAAATAGAAAAATGTTCTGAATAAATTAGAAATTAACTGAATTTTATTATTCAGTATAAACAAGGAACATAAGTGATGAGTCAGACTAAAGGTAAGGGACTTCGTCTCAATCTCCTTTCATTGAGTCATATTTTGATAATATACACCTCCGTATTTTATATGCTGTATAATAAACCCCATTTAATTTTAATTTAATTCAAAGGGAATATTTTTTCTATGAAGTGTTTTTCTAAATGAAAAAAGGAACGTTTTTAATGTATGCAGCGACAATAACTACTCTACCGCTGTAACCGTTATTTGATATTTGGCTTCCTCTATAAGCCTTACTATTTTTTAAAGGAACAGAAGTACATTATCCCATTTTTGGGGTTTTTGTTTTGAATTTTTTTAAATGCATTGAATATTTTGATATCTTAAATTTTTTTCTTATGATTTCAAATGAAATTTTATTAGTGAAATTTTGATATTTTCAATATTTTATGTTTTATTATTATATACCGGTACTTGGACATTTGAATGGTGGTTACGTGGTTAAAAAAATATTGTTAGTTACATGATAAACTAAATTATGGGAGGTTCTGTGATAAACCATGGGCAGTTGGTTATGTTATAACCTCCAATGCATTGGGTATGGAGGTCGGTTGTATAACTATTCCATTTAGTGATATATATGGAAGTCGATCGTATGGTTATTCCATTTAAGTATGTTTATGTCTCAAGTTACCTTTATATGTTTAATGTTTCTTTATATGGGCTTTATGGTAATATTTTGGTTACAAAAATGGTAAGAAATGAGATTATATTCATTGAAGTATACTGACTAATTCTTAAAGGTAAAAATTATTACTTTATAATAAAATATTCATGGTTTTCATGTTATCCCAAAAATAATAGTTTTCCATCATTATGTATCCCTTACTGAGATTTTTATGCTCATCCAATGTTTTGAAATGTTTTTCATAGGACTTAAAGAAGAATAGAGTCAAGGATGAGATCAAGGAAAAGTCATGATGTTTAAAACATGAGACGAAAGATGATTATTTTTAAAGAGTTTTTGTTTTATGAAAAAAATTATAGTGAGTAGAAGTGTATAGTTGTAATATTAAAGTTGTTATGTATAAGTTATGACATAATTATCTAAATATATAAACCTGAAAATATCCTCGATGTGAATTAAATTAAAATTATTGACTTATCTCACGATTAAGTAATGTTTAAGGATGGGGCCAAATAGTTGGCATCAAAGGATGATTTAGATAACTTTTGGAGTTAAAATATTGTTAATAGAATATCCATAAAATATTTTTACTTTGTGGTCAAATTGAAATGATATAGAATTTGAGGATTACCACGTTTCCTCATCTAAGATATTTTTTTAGAATGTTTTTCCGTAGAGGAAACATGGAAGCTAGGTTGGGAGGGAATACATAGGGAAATAACCTTACAAATCAACATCTTGAGATGGTCAGAATCATAAATGAAAAATTTGTTGTAGTAATGGATAGTTGAATCATGCAATAAATTGTAGTGGTGTCCAAGCACGAGATCAACCAGACCAAATTCAAAGGCATATGTTGATCATAAACTATTTCATGAGGAAACGTCCCCCATAATTCGTAGGATCATCTAACCCTATGCATGCTGAAGGGTGGATTAAACCATTGGAAAATATTTTTTATATAATGGGGTGTTCATACAATCAAAAATTTAGTCTTACTATTTATCATTTTGAATGTGAAGATGATTAGTGGTGGTCAATGATTAAAAATATCAGAGGAAGTGAAAAGATTGATTCCATGGAATGGGATAAATTTAATAATATCTTCCTTTAGAAATATTTTCCTAAGGCTATTTGACGTAGGATTGAAAATCAATTCTTGGAATTAATACAAAAGGAGGAAGAGTCTATGGATGCATATGAAGAAAATTTCACCCGTTTGTCAAGGTACGTCCCAAATTTTTTCTGTGATATTTATAGTAAGATAAATCGTTTTTACTATAGATTAAAGCTGAAATTTCAAAGGGAATTAGCTTCTCATTAGTTCAAAATCTTTGAGAAACTTTTTCGAAGTGCTGAGATGGTATAAAGGGAGTCTTTAATTAGTTTCTGGATCAGTTTGTGGTTGTTTTTATAGATGACGTCTTGGTATATTATGAATTCAAATAGGAGTATGAAATTAATTTAAGGATTCTTTTTTAAACCTTAAAAGAAAAGAAACTATATGAAAATTTTAGTAAAAAAGAATTTTTGTTGTAAAAAATTTATTTCCTTGGTTATATTTTTTCTAAAGATGGCATAAATTTTGACCCTTCTGAAATAAAATTTATTGAAGTGTAGCCAAGACCTACCAATATCATAGAGATTCGTAGTTTTTTTAGATTAGAGGGTTATTACCAAAGGTTTTCTGAAAAAAAATTCTTGATTATCTAGCACACTAACTAAGCTAACACATAAGGGAGTTAAGTTCATTTGGGCAAAATATTGTGATGATTATTTTACGGAACTGAAAAGAAGATTGGTAAATGATCCAGTTTTGGCCTTGCCTTCCAGGAATGGTTAATTTTTTATCTACAGTGACACATTATTGAAAGGACATGGTTGTTTCCTAATACATAATGATTAGGTAATTGTTTATTCTTCATGTAGTTGAAACCATGTGAGTTAAATTACTTTACACAAGATTTGGAATTAGCTGCTCTTGTTTTTTTATTAAAAATTTGGAGGCATCATTTGTATGGCCTAAAGGGTGAAATATATACTGATCACAAAAGTTTAAAGTATATATTCACTCAAAAATAATTAAACACGAGACATAGGATATGTCTAGAATTAATCAAGGATTTTGATTTTATGATCCATTACCATCTGGGAAAGGAAAATAAATTGGTTGACGCTTTGAGTCGATAGAGTAATGATACATTAACCATGCTATGTTTGGAAAGAAATCATTTGGTTTCTGATTTCATGAATTTTGTATTGGAAGTTGTTGGTGCAGGGAATTACTCTGTTTTGTTTTAGGTGGAAGTGAAATCATCTCCATCAAGCAGAATTAAGAAAGCACAGAAAGAAGACAGTGAGTTGTATAAAAAGGTAGAATTTGTTCAGAATCATAAGTTACCTAAATTTAAAATTGATAAATATTGTGTTTTGGTGTTTGGAAATAGATTACGTGTTCCTTGTGATTCACAGTTGAAAAAAGTGTTTTTATGTGAAGCTTAGAGTTCTCTATTTTTTGTTCATCTTGATAGTACTAAGATATATAGAGACCTTCAAGAGTATTTCTGGTGGAATGGAATGAAAAGAGATATTGCTGACTTTACTGTAAAGCGTTTCAATTTTCAACTAGTTAATGCAATATGGAAGATACCAAAAGGGATGCTTTATTATTTTCTAGTTCTAGAGTGGAAATTGGAAAATGTTTCCATGGATTTCTTAGTGGGGTTACCAAAAACATTTCGAGGTAATAATGCAATCTAGGTTGTCGTTGATCAATTGACTAAATCTACTAATTTTCTTTCTATTCGAGATAATATATCTAAAGATTAACTTTCTTGATTTTATATTATAGAAATATTCACATAACATGTATTTCCCCTCTCTATTTTATCTTTTCTTGATCCCAAGTTCACTTATAACTTCCGAAAAGGCCTTTAAAAGTAATTGAGAACTGAATTAAATTCCAGTACAACTTTTCATCCTTAATCATATGGGAAATAAAAACAAAAAACTCAGACCTTGGAGGATACTCTACATGATTGTTCAATGGATTACCAGGGCAGTAGGGATCAACATCATTATTTGGTTAAGTTTTCTTATAATAATAGTTTTCATTCTGGTATACAGATGGCACTATTTGAGGTATTATATGGAAAGTGGTGTAAAACACCAACTTTTTGAGTCGAAGTAGGTGAAAGGAAGTGGATGAGACTAGAATTGGTAGAAGAGATGGAAGATGATGTTTAGTTGATTTAGAATCACATGAGGACAACTCAGAGTAGGAAGAAAAGTTATGCGGATAACTAGAGGAATGATCTTTCTTTCGAGGAAGGTGATCATGTATTTCTCAAAGTTTCTCCATGGAAAAGTATGTTGCATTTTGGTAAAAAGTGAAAGATGAGTCAAAGGTTCATTGAAACCTATAAAATTGTAGAGAAATTTTGATTAGTTTCATATATGGTGGCTTTACCCCCAATTTTATCCCAGGTAGACAACATTTTTCATGTTTCAATGTTGAGAAAGTATATACAGAATCTATCTCATGTTTTGTGTCCAGAGGTAGTTCAATTGGAAGAGAATCCTTATTATGAGGAACAACAAGTAAATATTCTTTACCATAGAGAGAAAGTGTTATAGAATATGGTGATTCATCAAGTAATGGATTTGTGGAAAAAACATATGGTTGAAGAGGAAATGTGGGAATATAAAAATGCTATGAGGGAGAAATACCCTCACTTATTTAATAAGTAAATAAAATTGTAGGGATACAATTTACCAAACGAGGGATGATGTAGTATCCCAGGTATTTATAGAATAATACTTTTTCATATCTATCAATATTTATTAATAAGATAGTAATTTTACATTAAAGGGGATACTTTGTTCGATAGCGTACACGGCATGCAACAACGTGTTTCTACGAAATCTTACATTGCACACAACATTGAGTTATATCAAAAAATAATACAATATTATTATTATTGTTTTAAATGGTAGTTAACACCAAAAAATTGGAATGAAGAGAATGAATAGTATCAACTAAATTATTAAAATATTCTTTACACATGTTTAAGTAATTATTCCTTGGTTTCCAAATTTATTAGGAATGGAAGAAAAAACTAATTGAATATAAAGGATGTGTTTTTCTAGAAACCAATTTAAAAAGAGAAAAATTGTGTTAATAAAATCATACCACTCTTTAAAGATTTTTATTTAATGAAAAATAAATGTTATATATTCAATTTAATATTTTAAATTCATATTATATGTTTTCTAGATATGATATAAGAACAAATTCATTTTTTTGGATAAAAGAAGTATTTTTATAAAAATGTAGTTTTACCGCATTTTAATGTAAAACCCTTTTAAAATTTAGTTTTGACAAATTTATATGTTATATTTTACAAAATAAAATTATTTTTTAGAATTGGGAAATCAGATTTTAATTTTTATGAGTTTTTGTTATTTTTCTTATAACTATCTTGTTTTGATGAATAGTAAAAACATGCTAAATTTTAATTGAAAACAAATTTTTACATTGAAAGTATTTATATGGTTAAATGATATTATTTAATGGTTTAAAAGTATAAATGTAATATATTTTTATCATTTAATCCAATTTTTTTTCATTATAATTAATTTCACATTGAAATTGGACACAAACACATGTCAATATTTTGATAGTTTTTACTTCTTAAAAATACAATTTTTGGTATCGACAACAGGAATTAATTTTAAATATATTACTACAATTTATGTGTTTTTAATTTTGAAAAATGGATTCCGTATTTGGAATTAGAAGTTCAAAATTTTGAAAATAAGTAACTGTTATTTTTGGACATTATGGATAATAACTTTAGTAATTATTTTTTATTATCCTGGTTAAATGGTAAATTAGGTAAATAAGGGTAATAATAATATTATTATCAAAAACCCATAAAACGTGTCTTAATCCTATTGGATGAGATATTTATGATTGTGATCATCGTTTGGCCGAACTTTTGGCATTTGGGATCCACTTGGGTGGGAAAATGATGTTTTATAATTTTAATTTAAAGAAAAGGGAAATATAAATAAACATGTATCTTTTAGTAAAAAATATTTAATATAGGGTTATATAAGTGATATATTTTAATATAAATATTCCTTATAAAGATAAAGATACTTAATACATCATGATATTTTATTTATAATTTTTAGACAAATTTAATTATGACACAATGATGATATAGTGATTGCTTAATTAAGAAAGGATTCAAATAAATGATATTATAAATATTAAAATAAATGTAATTTGATTATTTTGATGTCGTATAAGAATTTTATGGATTAATATGACATTTTTTATTCTTATTAATGAAGTTTTTTCTAAGGTATCAAGTTTTTATGTATTTTTAAAAAGTCATGATATGAATAGTGTCCAAATTGACATAATTCACATTTTGAAATACAAAATATTTTATTAAATAATATAAAATTCCAAAAAAATATAATATTCATAAAAATGGTTATTATAAGTCTAAAAATTTATTAAAGACTCTTTAATTGGACATTTTTTATGTTTTAGTAACTATTTTGGTTCTCAAAGTGTTAAATGCTTGATAAAACAGTAAGAGTAAAAAAAGGTTAAATAAAAAAGATAAGGATAAAAAATATTTAAAACTTGTCTAAATTATTTTGGATGATGGGTATTCGAACTAAAATCATATTATCTTTTAAATTAATGAGTTTTAGACATTTTTAAATCGAAAATCAATTTATTATAATATAATATTTCATGACTTTTCTAAAGTGCCCCTCCTCCCTCTTATAAAAGGGAATCACCTATACCCACTTAATCACACCTCTCAAAGCCCTTGTATCATCAAACTTCTGATCAAATAATCTCCCAAAATCTATCAATTCCTCCTAGAATCCTTACCTTTGGCATAAGACAATTCAATAAAGCCTTATGGCTCAAATCGAAATAAGTTACCCAATTTTGAGGTAATATCTTCTCTCATGTTCCTTTTTTTATTTTCCTTCTCCACTCCCTATTATTATTATTTGGTTACTTAACAAAAACAGTATCCTTAATATACTAGTATTTTTTTATGAGAAGTATTCAAACTACACTTACACACACCTCCATCTAATGGATACGAACATACTATTCATGTGTACGACGAACTACTGCCTCACAAAATAATGATTGTTCGATTTTCTCCTACCACCTATCATGATGAACATTATGATGGAACTGTATTTATATAGAATATTTTTTATTTATATTTTATTTATTATTCTGTAATTTTTATTTACAACATACCTTTATGCTTTCCATGATGTGTAAATCTAAAAATTTTATTTGAGGAAGTGTGGACTACCACCCCCTTAGAATGATATGACTCATTCATTACATACATGGAATGTATAAATTATTCATTTAATGAAATTATGTAACATATATAACATATATATTATACTGTAACTATAATATACCTATATTTCATTGATTTTTCATTCCTTTAATATGAAAAATAAATTAAAGTAGCGTTCATGCATACGTACAGCCTACCGTCTCCATGAACGGTGTATTTCATTTCATATCTCCAAATGTTATGGACTATTATAAATACATATATAATGAATATATATGATATTTAAATCATGAATATCATTCTAGATATGATGTAATTTTTACTACATAGAAATTTTATATCAAAACAAGTTAATTTTTGACTCAAGTACTGAATATCGACAAAACGACCGATATTAACTTAAATAATTATGTAATTTTTATAAAGTGGTAGTAAGCAATATAAAAGAAAAAATAAACTTGAAAAGGGTTTTCAAGAAAGTAGAAATTAACTTAAGTTTATTATTCATGAAGAATAATGAACATACATGGTGATTTAGACTCAAGGGAAGGGAATTTGTCTCAACCTCCTTTCATTGAGGCATATTTTGATAATATACACCTCCTTATTTTATACGGTGTATAATAACCCCTTTTGACTTTTAATTTCATTCAAAGAGAATATTTTTTCTGTGAAGAGTTTTACTAAATGACAAAAGGAATTTTTTTAATGTATGCAACAACAATGACCTCTCCACCACCGTAACCGTTATTTGATATTTGGCTTTCTATATAAGACTTACTATTTTTAAGTAAAAGAAATCCCTTATTCCATTTTTGGATGTTTTGGTATTGAAAATGGGTTTTTAAATGAATTGAATATTTTAATATCTTGAATTGAGTTCTTATGATTTCAAATGAAATTTTATTAGTGAACTGTTGATATTTTCAATAATTTTTGTTTTATGACTATATACTGGTACTTGAAGATTTGATGGGTGGTTACGTGATAAACCAATGATGGGTAGTTACGCGATAAATCAAATGATGGGTACTTCCATGGTAAACCATGGATGGGTGGTTACATTATAACCTCCAATGCATTGGGTATGGAAGTCAGTTGTACGGTTATTCCATTTAGGGATATGTGTGGAAGTCGACTGTATGGTTATTCCATTTAAGTATGTTTATGTCCCAAGTTACCTTTACATGTTTTATGTTGCATTCTATGGGATTTATGGTAATAATTGGGTTACAAAAAGTGTAAGAAATGAGATTATATTCAGTGAAGTACATAATAACCCAGATCTCATTTTCATGCATGGATCTTTATTTTCGGGTTGTTTTTTAGGAAAAAGGAACAAATAGAAAATTTTCTAAGTACACGCCATGTACTTATGAGTACACACCATGTACCTAGTTTCCAAGTACAACCATGTAATGGCTCTGTAATGGCCAAGTACATGGTCATGTGATGACCTAGCTGACCCACTTAAGTTAGGGGCCGGTTGGGGTTATCACACAACATGTACTGTTAATGAACACTCCAATTAGTTTTTTTATTTGATAAATTGGATTGGGGTTGTGTGTAATCCTCATAAAAATATTCTTCTACCCTTGGTTCATACAGGAGAATGACAGAAGGGTCAAAAAACTCTGAACCCCTCCCGATTCCTTGTTTGACCTCCTATTGTGACACCATCAGGTGTGTTGGAATCCCACTGATGAGTTATTAGTTCTTCTAGATCCTTTCTTCTTGATTCCTTCTCTCTCTTGAGTTATTCAAAGTTGAAATTTTTTGAACTTTTTGTAGATATAAACCGTTTTAGGACAATTAAAGGGAAAAATTTCAAGATTATTGATCATACGACATCAAGGTAGGTGGTTCGTGCCATTCATTGTTTGTATTTGGATTATGTATGCTTAAAGTTCCACATACCCACGTTTGGAATATTGTGTGTTTTGGAATTAAACCCTTTTAATCACATGTTATGGTTTGGTTGATTTTACTGATGGTAGTTGCTAATGTATAAGGTTAGAAACCTTATTTATGGGTGCATTTCCCATGAATGTTGATTATCGCCTTTTGGTCTAGATTGCTTGTTAGGATTGCCTTGTTTGGATAGGATGGAGTTACTATTTGTTTTAGAAACTTGTGATATGCATTATGGAAGTTTGACCAAGGAAAATTTGACTGTGGGAGCTTCTTGAGGTAAGGTAATTTATGTTTGAATTTTTGTTATGTTAGACCAGAGGGGTTAGACTATAAGAGCTACCCAGAGTTTCATTATTAAATGAATTCTTGTTATGTTGACCAAGGGGTATTGACTATGAGAGCTTCCAGGTGGTTTTCAACCGAGGGGATTAGACTGTGAGGGCTTACCCTAGTGGTTGTTTATATTTTTTTGATCGTATATTAGACCAAGGGGTTTAGACCATGAGATCTTTCCCAAGTGGTCATTTGTAAATGGTAAGTGCTATGTCGGACAAGAGGGTTTAGACCATGAGAGCTACCTAGAGGGTCATTATGAAATGAATTGTTATTATGATAGACTAGGGGGATTATAATATGAGAACTTTCCCAAAAAGGGTCGTTATTGAATAATTTAATGACAGTGACAAGTCTTCCAAGCCAAAGCACAATCTTGGACTCAGTCTTACTTGATTGTTTAGACGGTCTTATGAGATATTTGTTGTTACTATTACATAAGGGATATAGAGATTAGGCTAGATCCCAAGGATTAAATGATTCAACAATTGAATAATGGATGTTATAAATTTGTAATTGAAAACTATAGGACTGTTTAATTTTTAGTAATTTATAGTTTATTACTTCATTTCTATATATTACATGCTATATATGTTCACTGACATTTAGACATAGATCTTTTCGTGGTTGCCTACTGGGATTCATCTTACACCTTGGTTTGGGAATGTTTTTGGACCCAAACATATTATATGGTTGTAGGTATAGATAAGTGAAGGTTCCCTTCTTCATTAGGTACTTTATTGTTGTTGGAGATGGAGAGCATGAGACCAAGGTGAGTCTTATGATGTTGTTGGAGTTTACTTGGTTTTCTATACTTTAGGATTAGTATTGTATTTCTAGCATTGTGACTTTTTTGGATGATTTCCTAGACACATGTGACTTCTAACATTTATATATGCTTTAGTTGTTATATTACTATTAGTCTTACACTATTTAATTTTGTGGAATTATTGCTTCCACTATTGTTACTATTTGTTTTTTGTTGTGTATACTCTACCAATGAGGGAATAGTTTCCCCATTATCACATGTTGACACTCACTACTAGTCAGTAGACTCTGGAATTTGGGAAAATGCGCTTGGGGTTATGTGACCAACTAGGATTGGGGAACCTTCAGGAGTAGCTAACCCGTGTACAAGGAAAAGCCAAGATACCTCAAATATTGCAATTTTTTAGTTTTTTCAAGTGTTATAATTGATTCGATTTCACTGTTGGGTGATTCACTTGTTTTGTGATGTTATGATTTATATCATTGTGGTTCTATTTCTATTGAAACCTGATGAGATGAGGGCATGACATCTCATGCATCATATAGGCACTTTCTAGAGGTCACATAACATGCATTCTTGTCATTCCATTTAGGATGCATTAATTATTGAATGTTGTTGTGATAGTTGTTGTGCTAGATATGCATGTTGTTGTGATAGATGTTGTGATAGAATGTCTGCTATTTTTGATAGGGTATTGGTATATTTAATGTTTTATTTGGATGGATGACAAGATTTGGTCCCGTAGATGTTATGGGTATTCTTGGATCAGAATTTAGTGGATCATATTTGGACTTTAATTGATTTTTTTATGATATGACATGAATAAGAATGCCAAAATTTGATTCGCGAGGAGTATGGGCTCTCACGGATTGGAACTTGGCATGCCTTGGACAAAAATTTAAAGGTTTTGGGGGTCTAGAGAAGTTTTAGATGCTTAGTGTTTAGAAAACCAAACAACACGACATGTGATGTTATGAACACACTCCATGTGTTCTTCTATTATGGAAGAAGAAAATTTTCTTAAGTACACACCGTGTACCATATGTACACACCATGTAGTTGTTAACCATGTCACTGAATGTGTTAGCAGAGACACAGGGTTGATAAATGATTGGTAGGACATGTCGTGTACTAGGAGTACACGCCGTGCTATAAGAGACCATGTATCTGGCCATGTGACTAACGACACTGGTGGATGAAATTAGGGTGGTACATGCCATTTATAGGTTGTAAATTATTTGTGGTGATTGACCGTGTATCCGACCGTGTGACTAACAACAAGGGTGGATGAAACATAAGTAGTACTCACCGTGTCTTGGGTGAACACACCGTGTAGTGTTACACCGGGAGAGAACCGTGTAGTTATAACTGTGTGTAAGAACCTGAGAAAGAAAGAAAATTCAAGTACACACTATGTCACAGGATAAACATGTCATGTATATGGGGTGTTACACGAGAAGTTTGGAAGAGGTACACACCTGTGTTAAAGCTTACGGGAACACACCATGTAGTGGTTCTACACGTAGTGTAACCCTCTTTTGTAAAACCTGAATTATTTATTCTCTTATTCCTTTTATGAACTTCTAAGTTGACGTCCTTGATATTCTTGAACTAAGGTGTGCACTTGGCATTGAAGAGTCATGTCACCAAGACATCCTCCAGTTGTATGACAGGTGAAGGGTGATGATCAGACACCAGAAATAGTAGATCAAGGACTACCAGAAGATCCTCCCATCTTGCCCATCTTGGCACCATCTATTATACTAGATGCAGGTGCTGATTCACAATTCTATGAAGGATATTTGAGGATGATCCATACTTTTCAGGGAGCACCACATCCTGCCCCATCTATATATGAGCTGACATAGTTCTTCTAACAACAACATCCTCCAAATTTTTCAAGGGATGAAGGACCATAGGATGCGGAGTCATGGTTGGAGGCCATGTTATCTATCTTTGAGCATCAGAATACACCACCTAAGAGGAGGGTGATGCTCACGACTTACATGCTATGTTATTCCACCAAGATATGGTGTGTTGTTTTCTCACAGGTGGGAAATCATAAAGATATTATGTGGGAAAAGTTTTATAGGACCTTCTATGATTACTTCTACCCCGAAACATTGAAGGACAACCGAGCATGAGAGTTCATGCACTTGGAGTAGGGTGCTCTTTAAGTGATGGATTATTCTTCCTAATTTACAGAGCTTCATATCTTCACACCTGTTTTAGGAGGTGATGAGTTATCTTTGGATAGGGTATTTTAGGATGGTCTCAAATATGACATCCAATCGCAGGTGGATGTTTTCAAGCTAACTTTAGTGAATAAAATAGTAAACCAGGCACTGATTACCGAGCTTAATATGAGGGAGTTGGGTGCTGTGATCAAGGTTAGTTCAGAATCCATGGCTGGTACTCCTTCGATAGATATAAGGAAGCACCACAAAGAACTTTCATACAATGTTTTTTTTCAGGTAATCAGGTGATATGCTACTAGTGTGGGAAGAGTGGCCATACAAGACCACATTTCCTGAAGGACCCAGTCGAGTGCCAATTGTGTGGAAAGATAGGCCATATTTAGTATTTTTGTAAGATGTTCTCACTAGAAGCATGTGAGAGGGGATATGTTATGAATCCACATTCAGGAGAAGTACCACCCTTTTATCATTAGTTAGAGAACTTGAGTTTGTCAGGCCATTCAGGTTGTGGAGATGGTTGAGGACGTGGTATCCAGATGAAAGGTTTTCAACGATAGTAGGGTGGATCAGCTCAGGGTAGTCAGACAGGGTCGCAAGGAAACGGTATAGGCCAAACTTTTGGAGTGGAGCAGACCCAGCAGGAGAAGGATCCCAGACTCTCTAAGATTAGAGTTTCGATTCTAGTTTCATCATTTTTAGCTTCTGTTATTTTCGATATAGGGGCTTCCCATAGTTTTATATCTATTACAATTATGGAAATCCTTGGGCTGTGTATCTTTACTTTTGAGAATTGTATGATGATAGATACCCCGTTGGGGATTAGGATGACTAGTGTACGTCAGTTTAAGGAGTTCCCTCTTGAGGTTGGAGGGTGTCACTTCTTATAGGACCTCTATGTCTTAGAGATGACGTCGATGTCATTCATGGAATGAACTGGTTGGTCACTTTCCAAGACATTGTTGACTACTATCGCCGTAGGGTGAGTTTCACTTCACCAGAGGGAGGGTCCTTTATACACGAGGGAAAATGGGATGTCTAATTGAGAAGAGCTAGACCCGAGCATCATAGGTTGGGAGGATTTATTTCCTATATTTAAAGTCTATATTTGGATTACCAGGGGACATCATAGATATAAGTTCCTCTAGTGGTGGATCATTTCATGAATGTCTTTTCAAATGACTTTTCATTTTTATCTCAAAAGTGAGAGGTAAACTTATCTATTGAGCTTGTGTAGGAGAAATACTCATGTCCATTCCTCCGTATATGGTGGATACACTAGAGTTACCGGAGCTCAAGAAGAAGTTAGAGGAGTTTCCAGAGAAGGGTTTCATCCGACCCAGTACTTCTCCTTGGGGTTCGCCTATTCTTTTTGTGAAGAAGGCATATGGTACCCTGAGACTTTTTGTGGATTATCAAAATCTGAACCAGTTGACAGTTAAGAACTGATATCCCTTTCCGAGAATTTATGATCTCTTTGATCAACTTCGAGGAGATCATATGTTCTTGAAGATTTAATTGAGATCCAGTTATCATTAGTTGTGTATTAGACCATCAGATAAACCTCTTACAGCCATTAAAAGTAGGTATCGACTATAAGAGTATTTGGTTATGTCGTTCGGTCTCACGAACATGCCAGAAGTTTTCATGGAATTGATGAACCAAGTGTTCCATCCTTATGTGGATTCATTTGTGGTAGTCTTCATGGACAATATCTTGGTTTACTCTCACACTCGACATGACCATTACAACCATCTTGAGATCATATTGAGTACACTTAGAGAGCATCATTTATATGCTAAGCTCTCAAAGTGACACTTTTGAATGGATCAAATTCACTTCTTGTATCATGTTATCTTAGACACATGAGTATCAGTAGACCCAGATAAAGTGAGAGTGGTAGTTTCCTGGGAGCAGTTGAAGAATGTCTTCGAGGTACATGGTTTTCTAGGGCTTTCTGGTTACTGCAGATTCTTTATACAGTACTTTTCACACCTAGCTATGCCACTGAAAGGTTTTACTTAGAAGGGTGAGATGTACATGTGGATAGATTCATGCAATTCATCCTTTCAGGAGGTGAAAGGTAGATTGACTTCAGCACTGATACTAATTTTTCCGGAGCTAGGAAAGAGTTACATAGTTTACTGTGATGCATTAGGTATCAGGCTAGGAGTAGTGCCTAGGCAGGGGGAAGGAGTTGTTATATATGGGTCTCAACATTTGAGGCCACATGAGAAGAACTACCCTATGCATGATCTCGAGTTAGCTGTAGTTGTGCATGCTTTGTGATGTTGGAGACATTATCTATTAGGAGAGAATTTTGTAGTTTACATATACCAAAAAATCCTTAAGTATATCTTTATTCAATGCTATCTGAATTTGAGACAACAAAGGTCGGTTGAGTAAATCCAGTCTTTTGACTCTGATCTTGCCTACACGCCTGGGAAAGGAAACACAGTGGCTGATGCGTTGAGTATAAGGGCATAGATACAGGTAGTTCAGGAGGCCAGTAGTGAGTGAAAGCTTATGGATCTATTCTATGAGATGTATTTGGGGGTTCCTGACAGACATGGGTAGACGTTTCTTTTATCTATAGCTGTTACCTCAACTCTATTGGATCAAGTGCGAATGAGGAAGCTATCAGATTCTGAAGGCTTTGTCCTATGAGAGATTGTGTCAGGTGATGACCCAAATCTTGGGTGGACCATAGGAGATGATGAGGTTTTTTGTTTTCATGGATGTGTATGGGTGTCAACAGACATACATGAGGAGTTGATACGAGATTTTCATGCCTCAATAGGGATTGTTTATCATGGTGTAACCAAGATGTATCAGGATTTTCATTGTCAGTATTGGTGGCTAGGTAAGAAGTGGGATGTAGCTTGTTTTATTATGAGGTGTTCCACCTATCAGTAAGTAAAGGCAGAGCACCATAAACTAGAAGGGAATTTAGAAAAGATACCCATTCTTGTGTGGATGTAGAATTATGTCATGATAGATTTCGTGATGGGTTTACTGAGGTCTCCTCGAGGTAATGATGAAGTTCGGGCTGTGACCGACAGACTCACCAAGGATTCACATTTCCTATCGATTAAGGAAAACTTAGGTGTTGATGATCTTGGAAGGTTTTACATCCGAGAGATAGTATGTTTTCATGGGGTTCCACACTATATTTTTTCAGACAGGGTTTCCTGGTTTACTTCTCGTGTCTGGTAGGGACTATAAAGGTATTTGGACACAAAAGTACTTCTGAGTACAACTTAATATCCCTAGACAAATGGACAATCCAAGCACACGATTCAAGTTCTAAAGAACATGATTTAATCATGCGTCCTAGATTTTAGGGGCTCTTCGGAGATACACATACCCCTGATGGAGTTCTCCTTCAATAACAATTTGTAAGCAATGATTCAGATGACACCTTATGAGGCTTTCTATAGTAGGCCATTCCGATCACACCTATATTGGATTGAGCATGGAGAGAGAACTATGCTAAGACCTCATCTTTTCTAGGAGACCCCTGAGCATGTAGAGTTGATTCGGAAGAGGATGGATACTGTACAGTTTTGATAGAAATCTTATGTTGATCGACAAAGATGACCTCTAGAGTTTGAGGTAGGAGATCGGGTTTTCCTGCGTGTCACACTAAGGTTGGGACACAGAAGTATTTGGAGACTAGGGAACCTTTAACAAAGATACATTATACCGTTTTAGGTTTGGTGAGTGTAAGGCCAATTGCCTATTGGTTGCAGTTACATATAAGGTACCGAGATATGCACAACGTCTTTCATGTTTCTCAGATACAATGTTACTTTTTGGACATCCCTTATGATTTATAACCTGAGGAGGTTGAGTTATAGGTGGATGAATCTTTTGAGGAGAACCATATTCAGATTGTGGATCGTAGAATGAAGGTTCTCCATAGCTGGTCTGTTCCTCTAGTATGGGTTTTATGGTAGCACGACCGAGTGTAGGATGAGACTTGGGAGAGGGAGGTCGACGTATGATCATTGTGGCCAGAGTTGTTTGATGTTTATTCTTCACCACCTTTAGAAGGGAAATTAGGGGGGAAATTGTATTAAGGGGGGAAGTTTTTAAGAAATAAGATCTTATTTTTAGGTATAGATCATTATTTTCTGGTTGTTTTTGAGGAAAAAGGAAGAGATGAGAAATTTCGTAAGTACACACCATGTACTTCTGAGTACACGTCGTGTACCCAGTTGCCGAGTACAGCAGTGTACTAGCTGTGTAATGACTGAGTACATGTCCATGTGATGACTTGGATGACCCACTTAAGTTAAAGGTAGTTTGAGGATAATAAACGACATGTACTATTAATGAACACACTGTGTAATTTTATTTTTATTTGATAAATCGAAGTGGGGTTGCATCTCATCCTTAGAAACATCTTCTTCTACTGTTAGTTCATATAGGGGAGCGACAGAAGGGATGATGAACTCCAAACCCCTCAAAATTCTCTGTCCAACCTCCGATTGAGATGCCATTGGGTGAGTTTGAATCCCATAGATGAGTTCTCAGATCTTGTAGAGCCTTTCTTCCTGATTCCTCCTCTCTCGTGAGTTATTCAAGGTTGAACATTTTTCGATTTTTTTGTAGATCTATGCAGTTTTAGGCTGATTCAAGGGCCAACATTCAAGAGTATTTATTGTACGACCTCAAGGTAGGTGGTTTGTGACATTAGTTGTTTGTCTTTGTATTATATATGCTTAAAGTGCCACATACCCATGTTTGGGGTATTGTTTGTTTTGGAATTGAACCATTTTAATCACCTATTATGGTTTGGTTTATTTGATTGAGGGTAGTTGCATATGAATAAGGTTAGATACCTTGTTTATGGGCGTATTTCCCATGAATGTTGATCATGGTTGTTTGGTATAACATGCTTGCTAGGCTTCCCTTGTTTTCCATGACTTGTTTTGATAAGATGGAGTTCCTGTTTGTTTGAGATGCCTGTACTGTGCATTGTGGAAGTTTGACCTAGGGGAATTTTATTATGAGAGATTCCAAAGGTAGGTTTATTGATGTATCAATTTTTTTTATGTTAAGGCATATGGCTTAGACTATGAGAGCTACCTAGAGGTTCATTATGAAATGAATTGTTATTATGTTGACCAAGGGGTATTAACTATGAGAGATTCCAGGTGGTCATCCACCTAGGGGATTAGACTATGAGGGCTTACCCAGGTGGTTGTTTATATTTTTTTGATAGTATATTAGACCAAGGGTTTTATACTATGAGAGCTTTACCAGGTGGTCATTTGTAAATGGTTAGAGCTATGTCAAACTAGAGGGGTTAGACCGTGAGAGATACCTAGAGGGTCGTTATTAAATGAGTTGTTGTTATGATAGAATAGGGGGATTTGGCTATGAAAATTTCCTAAAAGGGTAGTTATTGAATAATTTAATTATGGTGAGAGTCTTCCAAGTCAAAGAACTAGCTTATACTCGGTCTTACTTGATTGTTTAGATGGCCTTCTGATATGTCTGTTATTACTATTACACAACATATATAGAGCTTAGGCTAGATACCAAGGTTTAAATGATTCAATAGATGAATAATGAATGTTAAATGAATGTATTTGAAAACTTTAGGACTATTTACATTTGATTACTTCCTAGATTATTGCTTCATTTCTACATATTACCTGCTATATATATCCGCTAACTGTTAGGTACATATCTTTTGGTGGTTTTCTACTAGGATTCATCTCACACCATATTTGGTTCATGTTTTCAGACCTAAAAAAATTATATGGTTGTAGGTATTGATAAGTTCAAGTTCCCTTCTTCATCAGGAACTTGATTTCTATTGGAGCTGGAGAGTGTGGGACCATGATGGGGCTTGAAATGCTGTTGGAGTTCACTTTTTTTTTCCTGTAATTTGGGTTTAATATTTTATTTCTAGCATTGAAAATTGTTTTAAAACTTTCCTAGACATATGTGACATGCATCATTTATATATGATCTAGTTGTCGTATTACTATCAATCTTCTACTATTTACTTTTGTGGTATTACTGCTTCCGCTATTGTTACTATTTATTTTCTGTTGTGTATACTCTGCCAACGAGGTCTTGGTTTCCCCATTATCACACCTTGTCCCTCACTTCTAGTAGGAAGCCTCTGGCGTTTTGGGAAATGAACTTGAGGTTATGTGACCGACCGGGTTTAGGACACCCAGATTCGGGATGTTATAAAGTATATTTACTATTTCTTAAAGGTGAAAAGTATTACTTTATGTTAATGTATTCATGGTTTTCATTTTATCCTAATACTAACAGTTTTATTTAATTGTGTATCCCTTACTGTGATTTGTATGCTCATTTAATGTTTTGAAATGTTTTTCATAGGAATTAAAGAAGAACAGAGTCATAGATGGGATCAAGGAAAAGTCACGCTGTTTAAAACATGAAACAAAACATTTTTATTTTTAAAGAGTTTTTGTTTTATGAAAAAAATTATAGTGAGTTGAAATGTCTACTTGTAATATTCAAGTTGTTATGTATAAGTTTTGACTTAACTCTCTAAATCTCTAAACCTAAAAATATCCTCGATGTGAATTAAAGTCAAATTATTAACTTATCTCAAGATGAAGAAATATTTAAGGCCGGGGTGTTATAAAATTATTTATATTTTATTAATGTGTTGAATTATATTTTAAAATAGTTTAAAAAGTAATAAAATAATAGTTGAAAAAAATTTATACATTACTTTCTTGGAGATGGTAGTCTGCAGGCATGCATGTATGAAATTTTTACTTTTTTCATAGAATGGGAGGAAGGTAGTGAATCTTTTATAATTTGAAAACCATAATAATGTTATAAATACCATATTTGGTATTAATTAAACTTGTAGGACCAGGTATATTATGTAGTTAATAAAAATATGTCATGTTATTCATGGAGGTGATAGTTTACATGAACGCCTGATGGTTTTTTATTTTTCAGTATATTAGAGGGATTGAAAGAAAATATTAAATTTTCATTTAAGAATAATTAATATATTTTATGTACTATATTTATTAATCAATTTCATCATTATAAATAGATATTAGAGGTTGTTATGAAAAATGGAAGAGCTCAATTTGTGGAGGCAGTAGTCCACGTGTATGCACTATCGATGTTTCTTTGTTTGACTTAGTGGATGGAATTGAATAAATAAGGGTTGTTACATTAATATAATAACATGTTAGTATATTAATTATACTAATGTAATTATACTAATGTGGTTATAAAATGTTTGGAAGAGGAATATTAAGAACAAATGATTAAGAAGATGGTAATACTTATGTTGAAATATTGAGTTTTCTCTTCGAATTATCCATGGAAATGGTGGTCTTCAGATAGATAATGGCGACCATAGGATTAATTAAGTAATATAGAATTATAGTAGGAATATAATAACATATGTTTATAAATAAATTATATGGGAATGGTGTAACATGGCTTGGTGGAGGTATAACTTCTTATTAACAGAGAGGGGGTTATTTTTGTGTAACACCCCAAGCTTCCACGATACACTTCTCTTTGAATAATACAGTAGCGTGTGTTGTACGCAACTTCGAGTTCTAACACACACCACAACCAATCAAAGTAGCCGTTATGAATAGTAATACCTACTTTTTGAAATTTTATAAATTTTATCTTTCCAAATGGACTTCGTTTTTTTATTCGGAATATCGAAATTACCCTAAGATGAATTTTTTGAAATTTTCTGAGAACTTCCAATTTTTTATGAATAGTGAGAAATACTTAAGACAACTTTTTTAATAAAAATAATTTATAGTGATAAATTATACTATTGAGTGGTTTTAAAGTATAATTAGAATATATTTTTACCATTTTATCCAATGGTGGTCATTATAATTAATTTAACATTGAAATTGGACATAAACAATTGTTAATCTTTTGATATATATTGTTTCTTAAAAACACGCTATTTGTTGTGACAACGGGAATTAATTATAAAATTAATTAATGCAACTTATATGTTTGGAATTTTGTAAAATAGATATCATTTTTTAATTCGGAATATCAATTATAGCTTAGGGTGAAATTTTGGCATTGGTCTGAAAAACTTCAACTTTTGATGAATAGTGAAACCACTAAGTGGTAGTTAAAAAACTGATTTTTTGTTTAAATGAAACATTACCACTTATGTGATTTGATTTTCAAAAATCCAACATATATGGTTGTCATTAGGAAGAAAAATGTGGTTCAATGGGATTAAAATAATTTTTGGTGAACAGTAACTTTTAAGTTCAATTAATCGCAATTAAAGGTAATTAGTGAAATTTAAGGTAAAATGGTATTATAAAAATATGAAAATACCCTTACACTTATCCTAAATCTATTGGATGAGTCATGGCTGACCAAGAAAATCCATGGGTCAACTTGGGGACCCCATGGAGCCACTTTGGTAGGAAAATGACATTAAAAACTTTTTATTTAATGTTAAAATAAAAATGTCACAAACATGAGTTGTATTACTAAAACAATTTTTAAATGGGGTTATAGAAGTTATATTTTTTACTATAAATATTAATTATAAATATAAAAATATTTCCTACATCATGATATTTTTTTATATAATTTTTATACATTAAATAAATTAGATTATTTATGATACCATGATGATGCAACGATTAACTCATCAATTAACGATTTAAAGAAAATGAAAAGATAATGTAAAATATAAAACTTACACTTGTCAAAAACCTATTGGATGGGAATATTTCTAACCCTTATCACCTTATCCTAGAATTATATAAGTGTGGGACCTTTGAAATTAGAAACTCATTATATAATAAAGTAACATTTCATGACTTTCCAAGAGTGCCCCTCCTCTCCTCTTATAAAAGTCCCCCACCACTACCACCTTATTCACACCTTCAAATCCTTTTGTCTCGGCCAAACACTGCCAAAATACTCTCTAAACTTCCCTATTTTACTCCTAGAAGCCTCACATTGGGAATATTTCTTCCCAAGGAAGCCTTTGGCTCAAATCAAAAAGAGTTACCCAATTTACGGTAATGTCTTCTCTTATGTTATTTTGTTTTATTTTTCTTCTCCAACCACATAAACTCTTTTTATTCATTTATTTTGTAAAAAAAACAGTATATTCAATATTATATGATTTTGGTATGAGAAGGATTTTATTTACACTTACACACACCTTCGTCTAATGGTTAAAGAACATACTGTTTCTGTGGTTGGCAAATTTATGCCTCACGAAACGATGACTGTTCAATCTTCTTTTAACACCTCTCATGGTGGCCATTATGATGAAACTATTTTTATATATGATATATATTATGTTTTTGTTTTCCTTATGATTCTGTATTTTTCATTTATGGCATATCTTTACGATTTCCATTATGAGTAAACACGATAATTTCATTTTAGGAAGTGCGGACTACCACCCCCCTCAAAGTGATTTGAATCGTTAATGACATATGTGGGATGTATAAAGTATGGAGTAAATGATATTATATATTATATTATACTGGAATTATAATATACCTTTATATAATTATGATTTCATTCCATTAAATACGAAATAGAAATGAAAGTAGCGTTCATGCGTACGTACGACTTACTGTCTCCATGAATGGTGCATTTCATTTCTTAGCTCTAAATGTTACATAATATTATGAATTAATGTATATACTGGATATATATGATATATATGATATATTAATCATGAATATAATTCTGGATATAATGGATATTTAACCACATGAACAACTTGTAATTATAAGAAGTTTATTTTTGACTCAAGTACCAAAGATTGACAAAACGACCATTATTGACTTAAATAATTACATAATGTTCATAACATGGTAATAAGTGATATAAAAGGAATAATGAACATGAAAAGGTTCTTAAGAAAGTATAAATTAACTCTAGTTTATTATTCAAGATGTTAAAGAATGGTCGAGTCAAATCGGACACGAGGTAAGGGAACTTCTTAACCCAATTTTCATTCTTTGTGTTAATCTCCTACTTTCAAATATGTCATGATATTATTATGTCATATCTTGTATTTGTACTTTATTTATGTGTACTTATAGTGAATACACATAATAGATCTATTTTATTTAAAAAATTATCTTTGTAAGGGAACTTCTTCACCCAATTTCCATTCTTTGGGTTAATCTCCTACTTTCAAATTATGTCATGATATTATTATGTCATATCTTGTATTTGTAATTTATTTATGTGTACTTATAGTGAATACACATAATAGATCTATTTTATTTAAAAAATGATCTTTTTAAGGGAACTTCTTAACCCAATTTCCATTCTTTGGGTCAATCTACTACTTTCAAATTATGTCATGATATTATTATGTCTTATCTTGTATTTGTACTTTTTTTATGTGTACTTATAGTGAATACACATAATGGATCTATTTTATTTAAAAAAAATGATCTTTGTAAAGGACTTCATCTCAATCTCCATTCATTGAGGCATATTTTGTTTTATACTCAAATTTCTTTTATACGGTGTATAAACCCCTTCGACCTTTACATTTATTCAAAAGGAATCTTTTTATATGAAGCGTTTTACTAAACGACAAAAAAGGAATGCTTTTCTTATCGTTCGTATGCGTCGACAATGAATTCTCCACCACCGTGACCATTATTTGAGTTTCAGCTTCCTCTAAAAGCCATAACTTTTTTAAAATGAAAAGTAAATACAAAGTTTTAATTTTCATTCATTTTGGTATTGAAACTGGTATTGAAAGTGTTTTTATTATATCAATGTGTTGTATTTATATCTTGTGATTGAAATGTGGAAATTTTATGTTTCGTTTATGCATGTTTTATGTGATACTATTATGTTATGATTTATGATATGTTAAAACCTATTCATATGAGGAATGAATTGGACTTAATAAGTGATGGGTGGAGCCCTCTATAGCTCCTCAATGCATCAGCAGGTCTCATGAGACAATCTAGTGTCTTGGCACGAGGCCTTGACAAAATATTATTTGTAGTCTTGGCACGAGGCCTTGTCTACGTGGTTATAATAGTCTGGCATTATGCATTACATCATTATGAAGGTTGTTATTGATATTGCTGTGATTATTCGACTAGTAGAATATCCATGTTAATAAGTAAATGGCATTATCTCATTTTACTTTTGTCATATTATGTTGAAGTTCAAGTTTAAAAGGATTTTGTTTTAGTCATAAATTGCCTTAAATTTTTATGTTTATTTATGAAAGCTTCCGCTATATTGTTATTCTTACTGATCATCTGAGCTCACCCCTTTCAATGTTTTATTTTTCCAGGATGTGAAGAAATATTTTATGACAGACCTATAGGGATAGTCTGAAGGGGATATAAGTGTGGACTATAGAGACTATGTTATTGTGATTTTTCACTTTATGGTGTAATGTAACATTTATGAATGTTTCTAGTGTTTCCAAGGCTACTAAACTAATCGGTCTTTCGAGACTTGATCTTTTGTGATCATGCCACTGTTATGCAATAATGCACCGACTCTGGGTAACTGGGGTCGGGGCATTACATTTTGAATCCCCATTTATATTTTCATTAATGTAATGTTATTATTCCTGGTTACAAGTCTACAAAAGAGATAAAATAGAAAGGGTAGGAAAGTTTTTCCTAATCCAAAACTCAACCACACATTTTTAAACATGTTTTACACTTTTTTGGGTTATTTCCTCTTAGTAAATCAAGTTTTACCATTTTTACTTTTATCAGGGTAATTATTTTTTTAACATTTTTAATTAATTTTAATGGCCAAAAATAAAATTGATCTTTTAATATAATTTTAATCTTTTGATAACAAATTTGAAAATAATTTATTGAATTGAAAATTTTAATTTTGTGAAATGTTAATTTGAAAATAAACACACATATCACATAAAATAGTCCTTAGGGGAAAGTGTGTTTCCAACCTTAAAACCTTCGTGTATGCCCAAGTTATGATAATTATCAATTTTAATGACATAAGTTGATTTATTTTTTTAAAAATATTGATATTTTAAATCAATACAGAACCAAATTTTTCCATTGAAATTCTCAATTAATGTAAAATATTTAAAATTATTTTTTATTATAATTAAAACATTACTTTTGTATTACATTGCCAAAATAGGTTTTATAAATTGAAAAAAAATATTTAAAATGAATAAAATTATTCTTTAAATATATATTTTATTAATTTAAAAATCTAGGTATTTTTTATATACGAATAAAGTAATAAAAGTCATCATTTTGGAAAAGACTATATTTTTAACTATTCATATAAAATTTGATTTTCTCAAAGAAATACAAAAAAATCATACTAAGTCAATTTAGATATAAAGAATTAAAAAAAAGGTTCATTTTAAAAAATAAAAATTATAAAAATTATAAATTTATCTTTTTAATGAAATTAATATATATAAATAAAATTATTTTTTTGAAAAATATCCTTTTAAAATTTTAAGTATTTTTATCATTTTTCTATGCATTTGAAATTAATTATAATGTTTTTATTCAATATAAGTTTTATTATTATTAAATTTTATTATTAATATTTATCTAAAATGTTGTGGCTCATTTGAGTTTTGTGTTTCATGAGAAACCAACTATCAACACAATGTGAATTTAAAAGGAAAAATTCTCTAGTAAAATCTTTATTCATTACATTCTCTCCCCCTTAAATAAATTACATCCTCAAAATTGAAATCATTAATAACTAATGAAAAAGATAAGGGTATCCAAAATATAAACATAGATACACAATTTAGTTTTTTTTAGGTTTCATCCTTATATATTACGTATGACTAGTGAACTCATCTTTCTTTTTTAATAGGTGTATCAGTAATATTGAATTTCTCTCTAATGGTTTGAGCTAAGTACCCCTCTTGATTTACTATTAATACCTATATATTAGGAAAGTTTTTAGGTATTTTTTAATCAACCTCATACCTATAGGTGATTATGGGATGATTTAGTATTTTTATATGTGTTTTTTTATCTTGGTAATTATAATGGTTTCTTTGTTGAGAGAGAAAATCTATTCCCAATACCGTATCAAATCTTAAAAAGGAGGGATAATAGGATTTTATATAAATTACATAAATATTCATAAGATATGAGATATAACATTGTTATCCAATAATCACACCACTAGAAGTTTTTATAAATAAAAAATAACTAGTGGTGAGGGTAGATATTTTATATTCTTAGCAAACATTAAAGGTAAATAGTTTTTAAAATAAGGATAAAATACAACAATCATTTTTATTGAGTCGATGACCGGTGTTCCTCACTTTATAATATCTTTATATCTCACTTCCATAGTTTTGGTTCCATAGGCATTCAATTCTCTTACAAGTTGATAATGAATATCATCCTTATTTTCCCTTTCATTATGAAATTAACTTAGATATTTCCAATGTTTTCCACATTTCAGACATAGGACCATCCATGGTAGTGAAGGATGAACTATATTTTCCTCTATTTTAAGGACTAAAATAATCCTTTCACCTCAACAGTTTTTTGCTCGAGTCCATCCAATACCATAGATAAAACAACTTCCAATCCCTTTGAGACATTCCCCTGAATATATCTTACCACACTTTTTAAAATGAGGAAATTTAATTTTATTTCCTTCAACATCTCGGTCAATTTATCTTTCATGAGACTCCATCTATCTCTTATTTGGTGTGTTTTGGATTTAAACTATGTTCACATTGTTAATCATAATTATTGATAGATGGTTTGACATAATTACAAGCTTTCTCACTCAAAGAATTATAATTTTACATTTTTTATGGAAAATACCTCTATTTCCAACATATTTATCACTACAAGATTTTAAAATAAGAATATTATGTTTGATTGTGTATATGACATACAACACCATGCCTAAACAAAAAAGTGATATAATATTTAAATGTGATCATTATACCATAGCCATTCAAATTTGAAGTATGAATAGGAATAAATTTATTTTTGTAAAATATGAATAGATATTTTATATGAAGAAAATATATTGGTAAATAAGGACTCAATTTTTCGTAATGTTTTTACATTCTTCAATAATATATTTTTCATTAAAAACATTTTTATCACTTTTTTGAGAAAATAATATAATAAATTTTTGAAAATTTTGAAAATTATATTATATAAAATGAACTTTATTTTTTAAATCTTTATTTCAAAATTAACTTCGGGTGAAATTTTGGGATTTTTCTGAAAAAAGTGATTTTTTTGTAAATAGTGAAAAATACCATATTTTATAAAACTGTCATTTCATTTCAATAAATTAACAAATTTAAAATAACAATTATAATTTGAATTTCATTTCAAAGTAGCATAAGTATTATTTAGTAATATTAAATCTAAATAATTACATTTGAATGATCTTTATATTGTATTTTGGTATTAGTTTATTTGTAGGCTTAAAAAATCATTTTTTTGAAAAGTGTTTTTAAGTGAATAATGTTTCTCCATTTTCATTTACTAAAATAGACCCTAATAAGAAATTATTTTAATTAAATTTATTTATTATATATCATTATATATGAATTTAAATTTTATAATTATGATTACAAATTATAAAGTGAATGCAAGACCATCTTATGCTTGAAAAATACATTTCTTGAAAAACCATTTGTCACGTCTTATTGGTTAATTTTTAAATTAAATTATTAAAATTATATGAATTGAATTTGATAAAATTTATTCCATATTCTTAATTATAAAAATTAATATTATTTAATACGTTCAACTTATTTTTTTTGTCATAATGAATAGTAAAGACAATAAAAATTTATCATCACGGTAAAATGGTAAATTGGGTTAACCATGGTTAAAAATAAGTTATATGGCCACTATTTTTAATCTTAATTATTATTAGATGAATTTATTTAAACCCTTATCACCTTAGGTTCGAGATTAAATTATTAATGGGACACTTTTCCATGAAAGTGACCAATATGATAATTTAAGAAAAGAAAAAGACAAAATGCACTCTCTTTCCTTTATATATATTTGATATGTCCACATAGGGATAAAAATAAGTTTTTAAAGAATATGAAAGGTTATTTAGAGTATAAAAAAATTACTTTCATGATGGTAGTTTATTTTTAAATTTTATTGATTATATAATTACCTTAAATGCTTATACAATTCTGACATGTCTCTTGTGAAAATAGTCAAAAATTCATGTTGAAATGGATTATATTTGAAATAAATTATTATGTTAATTTATTTAATGTCAAATTAAATGAATATTTTCAAAAATGAAATTAATGATATTTTATATTAAATAATATTTTATTAAATTATTTAAAAAACCTAAAAAACATGCAATAGTAAAATTAGTATGATAAATATCCTACAATTTCATCCATTCATGATCCAATTATTATCTTATACGTAAAATTATAACCCTTTTAGTTTGAAAAATTCATTACCATGATTGAGGTAAAATGGGGCTTCCTTGGGTTAAACCAACTGATAAGGGAGAGCTTTCTAATTAAAATTGTCTAAGTCCTATTGTTTGGATATATTTCAACCTTATCCTATCCCAAATTGGAATATCTGACCATTTTTAAGTATTTTAATTGAGTAATTCATGCTATTAATTTACACATATTTTTTTAAATATCCCCTTACATATTTTCTAGGAAAATTTCATAAATTGGTGTTTGATTCCCATGTTTTAATACTAAATATAATTTATGAACATTGTATGATTGAATACAAGTTTTAATTAGTTTACTATTTTCACTATAACCCTTATCATACTTATCTAAATTGTATGATTATTACTTTTTAGGTCTCCTAATTCAAATAATAACAAATCTTTCGACTGGAGAAATGGATTATTCAATAATTTGATGGGCCATAACAAACACACGAGAAGGCCCACTGAATCTGTGATGGAAACTAGAACAACTATGATAATTGAATTTTTGGGCTCATTCTACAGGCCCAAAATTTATGAAACTCCATAATATATTTTATAATATCCAAAAAAAAATCATCAATAAAAATTTGGGTGCACAAATTAACCATTAAGTTGACCAATGTATACATGAAAGTCCAACCCACAATTTTTTTGGGATTAGAAAATATCCCAAAATTCTTGAATTTTTATCTAATTTAATTTATCAATTAAGTTTAAATTTTGTGTTTAGAACATAAAGAGTTATGTTCACAACTTTTTAGAATATTTTGATTCAATAAGGTTTCATCTTCAGAGAGATAAATGCTTTCACATTTTGGACTTGGAAAACATCTAGATAAAACCAGAAACTAGAACATGGTTTAGGAAAAGAGACATACCATTGAATAAAAATTGAAATGGACTACACAATTTTGTGTGTGACATTTACACATCCATATATAAAAATTTTAAGAAACAAATTTGTCTAGATTCATCTTCATAGATGGTAAAAAAATTTATCCAACTTGAATGGACGTTTTGGAATAAAATAGTCCACCACCTTGGGATATAAATGAATTTCCCACTTCTCCTTGGAAGGGGTAGGAAATTAAACATTTATGTGGGAGAATTGGAATGAATATAGCCTTGTAAAATTATTGGGAGGACTTTTTATACTCTTATTTCAACAAGAGAGACCACTCCTACAATTTTCTTTTCATGTTCGTTTGTGTTTATTTTCAATTGTAATCTCGTAAGTGCATTTTCATTTCAATTTCATGTGTTGAATTTTTTTAATTATATAAAATAATTTCCCAATAAAAATTATGTATTTTTTTAATTTCTTAAAATAAATTCAATTCTTCTAGACTACCTTCCCTTCTCCACTTTATCATTTAATCAAAAGTGTGTTTTTACCTCTCTTCACAATTTCTGTGTGTGTTTGATGCACTACTTTTTTCCCAATTAATTTTCCTCTTATTTTAACTCATGATTAAAAAAATAATAAAAAATATTAATAATAATATTAATGGATGAGTAAATCATATATTATTGTGTGTCAAAATTTGGTGATGTCAAGTTATTAAGAGATTTTGGTCGTTAGATATTATTTAGGTTAACATTGTGCATGTTAAAAATTAAAATGTTATTGATTTATGACATGATTAGTATAAAATGTTTATTTAATATATTATAATAACCATAACTAAATATCTATAAAATATTATTGATTGATATCAGTAACCTTTTTGAGGCTTGGATTAAAGCATCGATATTTGGGAATTCTAATAAAAAATCATCTTGTTAAGTTGGTATTAATTTAGTGAAATATATTGGAAAGCTCAATGATATCATAATATTACATACCTAATAATTAACTCACCCTAATATTTTTAAATTTATTAAATTATATTATTTAATAAATAATTTTACAAATGATCTATAATAACCCCCCATTTCAAAATAGAAAAATAAAAATAGTTGACTCCAAAATATAGTACTATAAATAAGGGTTCCACCAGAGTTCCACTATACACATTATAGATGATAATAAGACCATTGAAAGTTCATTAGGTAAAGGTTTTCCATAATTAAAATGGAAATATTGTCTGGGATGGTGCAATTAGTAGTAATTTGTTTTTGATTTTTAAAAAAAAACCCAAAACCCAAAACCATCAAAAATATAAAAAAATATATACATAAAACCCCTCATTCCATATCTTCACCACCTTTATTATAATTTTTTGAGTGAATCGAAATGCCCCATATCCACCCAAACAATCCCTCATATTTATCTAACCCTAAAATTTAGCGTACTCTTCATCGTATTTGGAGGAACATTAGGGATAATAAAAACATTCCTCATTTAATTTTTCTATATATGAAAAATACTAGGGATAAATATCAAAACAATCTACCATTGATATGAATTATCAACCCATTAGTATTCAATATCCAGGTATTGAGGATGATTTCAATCTCAAGTTGGGTTTGATTCATCTTTTGACTCATTTCTATAATCTAGATAGCGAGAATCCTCATCTTCACCTCAGTGATCTATAAGTTGTGTTCACTACAATGAATCCTAGATGGGTTTTTAAAAAAAATCAAAGTTTGAACATTCAAATTCTTTCTATTTGAATCTCACAGATCATAGATCTACTACCTACCTTCTTATTCCATAAACTCATCGAATGACAAGAAGCATGTCTTTTTAGAAAAATTCTTTCTCGATTATCAATATTTTTTTTATCATAATGGAAATTCATGTTATTAATCAATTCCATAATGAATCACTCTATAAATACTTGGATATGTTCAAAAATATTGTAGAAACATTCCCACACCATAAAATATCTAAATAACTCTTCATATAATACTTTTATTATGGGTTATTGGATATGGAGAGAAGTCTCATAGACACTATAAGTGGTTTTGATATTGTTGAAAAAACTCCTAAAGCTGTACGAGATCTCATACAAAACATGGATAAAAACACATAGCAATTCTATATTTGAGAATATTATCAAGTCAATAAAACCCAATAAAACCAATACATAGAGCCCTAATAGATGACCGAGTGGAAGATGGTTCTTATATGTCTTTTATGAAAACTATATGTGGATGCCGAATACATATCCTCATATTCTCCACAATATTAGTTAGCTATAACTATTAAAAATTATGGGTTTGATAGCTCACTATCTTAACTAATTCCCACATGTCCATAACTACAAGATGATACATTAGATTATTCTAGTCCAATAAATATCAACACCTCATTTTCTCAGAGTAACACTAACCCTCAACAACTTGGTTAGTTCTTTATAAACTCCAAGGAACTCCACTATGATCACTTATCTCTTACTTATAACCCATGTTAGACAGATCACAGAGGCTTAAGATATGGTAATCCCATCTCCCACACCCTTTAATTCTCTCCTTAAAATTGAAACCAATTCTAATATAGTCACGGTTGGAGTAAATTACAACAACCATATCATTTTTTCCTCAAAATAAAAGGAGAAATACTCCTCCTCATGGCTTCCAACATCCTAATGATGCTTCTCAATTACCAACCAAATACAAAAAATTTCCCATGAACCAAAATCTAGTAAATCCTAATTTGGAACATGCCTCTTCTTATAGGAAACCCTAGGAATGTGTTCCAGAAGATCTTTACTCATTCACCCATTCCAGTCTAAAAATATTGAAAATAAAATTTGACAACTTACATCCCACCTAACAAAGTAATAATAATCCAATTATTCCCAACTCCTAGCTCAACTAGTTCACAACCCCAAGGGTAATGTAAGTGAAATATTACATTAATATGGGAAGAAAATTTCTATACCTAATGATGAATCTTGTAAGTCACATTTAGAGTTTGAGATGGAAAATTTAAAAAAAAATCTAGAAAATGAACCTGAGGCCACTCGCTCACCTACTTATATCCTTATATGGAACCTAATTCCTTTTCTTCAAGTCATATCTAATCCTAATAATCCTTTTAAACCAGATTTTAATTTTTTTAACATGTTTAGATACATTAAAGTCAAAATTACCCTCTTAGATTACATTAAAAAATTACCTAAGTACAAAATGTTTCACAAGAAGTTGTTCACCCATATGATAAAACTCAAAACCATTGAAAAAGTTTCAACGCAAAGCATATTACCGTTTAGTAAAAAGATTTGGGGACCTTTATGGTTCCACGACAAATATCAAGTTCCTACTTTGATAATCCACTCATAGACCTAGGAGCCTCGATACATGTCACTACTATATCCATCCTTTCTAACCTTAATTTAAGTCTCATTCATCCAATGATGTTTTTATCCAACTATCTAATCAAAGAACTACTAGTCCTACGGGAATAATCAAAGATGTCTTTGTTTGGGTAAATGATGTTATCCTGTAAGATAATTTCTATATCGTTGACATGGAAGTTCAGAAATATTCTTCTTGATCTACCCTAATTCTAGGAATACCATTCCTCAAGAAATATATAACTAAAATTTCTATCCATGTGGGATATTATCCATTGAATTTGGTAACAAACCGGTCAAGTTTAGTATTTTTAAATCCATGAAATACCCATCAAGGGATCACTCTGAAATCTCTATCCATGCTTTTGAGGACACTTATAAGACTATATTAAACCATGTTCCATCATTTTACTCAAGATATATTAAGATATGAGTTTGTAAAATTTTAACCATGATTAATCGATTTATAAATAGAGAAGCTGATGTTGAACATTGATTTTTAAACTCCATCGATCTAATGGATCTTGAAAACTATCTAGAATTCTATATCACCTATGATATCTACTAATCCACCATATAAAATACCAAGGAAAATTAATCAAAACCAACCAAAATTTCTTTCTTTGTTCCTAATTTGTCTTGAGGAAAAATAATGGACAAAACTGATATGAAACCTCTTACAGGACTTATGAATTATAAATTATTTTTATATGATCACACTTTCCCAATCATTATATCTACCGTACTTACTAAAAATGAGGAGAGGGAAACTATTTCAGGTTTTAGAGTAAAAAGAAGGCCTTAGGTTGGACCATATATGATATACCAGGCATCAAACCTATCCATTTTATTCATGAAATCATTTTAGAAGAATCATCTTAACTAATTAGGCAAACTCAAAGAGGACTCAATCCCATCATACTTGAGGTAGTTAGGGAAGATATTAAAAGATTATCCAATATTATATTTTCTACCCATTTTAAAATAGTGAAGGGATTAGTCCAATTCGAATTGTTCCTACGAAGGATATGATAATAGTTTTCACAAATTTATATGGAGAAGTGGACACGACATGAGTGAAAAAGAACAGTGTGTGTGCATCAATTATTAGAAATTTAATTCTAAAACAAGAAAAGTTCACAACCCACTTCATTTTCTTGATAAATTATAGAAATTATAACTAAAAATTTACATTATTTCATTGTTTATGGATACACCAACTACTTACAAAATCCCAATCACACATCAGGACCAATAGAAGACTTTTTTCACTTGCATGTTTAGAATATACACATATAAGAGAATTCCTTTTGTCATTTCCCATGCTCCTGCAGCATTCTGGAGGTGAATCATGGGTATCTTAAATAAAATTATTGATTATTTCATAGTGGCATTCATTTATGGATTTACCCTTTATGGTTATTCATTTGAATACTACTTGGATTCACTCTCTATTTTCCTATAAAAGTGTTTGAAATGTAACCCTATGATGAAATTTGAATATGCCACTTCATGGTTTGTAAAGGGATTTTTCTAGGAAACATAATTTATAAAGAGGGTACTAATGTCATTTTAACTAAGATATAGGTGATCCAATCACTTTCTAAACCCACATCAGTTAGAGACATCTGATCATTCCTTGGTCTTGCCAATTTCTATTGATGATTTATCAAGAACATTAGCAGGATTTACCTCCCACTCACTTGGATACTCTAGAATTATTTTACATTCCATTTTCCCAGGTCATCTATTATGGCTTAAAAACACTAGATGATTTTAAATATAATTATATTTTCACTGAAAATGAACTTTTAGTTGTGTTTTTTCCTTGGATAAATTATTAACCTATCTCTTAGGTTCCAAAAAACAACATCCTTATAGACTATTCCACATTAAATTTCTTAATGAAGAAATGTGATTCAAAATTAAGGCTAGTAATATGGATCCTAATACTCACAGATTTTGAAATTGAGATCCAATAAATACTTAAAAAAGAAAACCCTTGGACTAATCACCTAAATATAATTTCCATATCTTCTCATTATAAAATCAATTGTACTAAATTTCCCACTGAACACCTCTCATATCTCACTCCAAAGTTACCTTGTTATTCCCAATTTTAAATTACTTGTTTTTTGGTGTTTTTTCTAGAAATATTTTCAAAAGAAAATAAATTTAATAAGAAAATTTATTGAAAAATACTATTTTTTGGAAGATAATAAACGTTTGAAAACGGAGATTGATATGGTGATTAAGAGATGCTTTGGTGAATATGAACATTCCTCCATATTGTATGTCTACCACTCAATTACCATAGGTGTCCAATTTGAAAAACAAAGGACCTATCAAATGGTTCTTGACTCCATATTTTTATAGACTTCACTCTTCAAGGAATCAAATGAGTTCTGTCAATCTTGTCCTACTTAAAAAAAATTATCACCATTTTCAAAATAAATGAAATTCACCAAAATCCCTTAATATTGTTTAAGATATTAAATGTCTAGGGAAAAAATTTCATGAGACCCTTCACCCTTCAAATAGATTCTCTAACATCCTTCTTATGGTTGACTATGTTTCTAGGTGGGTTGTGGCTAAATCCACTAGAAAGGATTATGCATATACTATTAGTGAGTCCCTCAAAACCCGCATATTGCATTGATTTGGAACTCCATGTGCCTTAATAAGTGACTTAAGAACCCATTTATTTAATTGAACCATGAAAAATATTTTGAAAAAGAATGGGGTTGTATATAAAACATCAACTGCATATCACCCCAAAATAAATGGATTTTCAGAACTTCCCAAAAGAGTAGTGAAAAGGGTGGTTGAGAGAATTGTTAATCTCACAAGAAATGACTAGTCTAAAAGAGTTGGTGAAGAAATTTGGGCTTTTAAAAATGCCTATAAAATTCCCATTGGTATGTATCAATTTAGGATAGGTTCTGGTAAAGAATTTAATTTTTTTGTTAGAATACAACATAAGTAATTATGGGATATGAAAAATTATAATTTTGATAGTGAAAAATATCATGAAGATAGATTATTGTAGTTAAATTAACTGTAGGAGATTCAAAATTATTCTTATAGGAATTAAAATCTCTAAAGATAAATATCCAAGGTACTCTATAAAAACACATCCTTAGAAAGGTATTTCATAAAGATGAAAAGGTAATGCTCTTCAATTATAAATTTTGGATTCCCCCAGGGAAGCTTAATTCCCACCGGGTAGTTTCTTTTATTGTTACTAATGTTTACCTATTTGGTGGAGTGAAAGTATAAGAACCCTCTACTAAAAGGGAATTCACAGTTAATGGAAATCAGTTAAAGCATCACCATGAGAGGAAACACACCCCAAGAACCCCATAGACTTCCAACAAAACACTAATTACTAGAGTATACCCACCATAGGATAGAGATGGTGACCCACTAAATCCGAACCAAGGGAACATCTTTACCTTTACCTCTCTCTCTTACACCTCCTCCTCCTTATCTCTCTCCATCTATCTATCTTTCTCTTTCTCTTTCTCTCTATATTTCTTATTCTTCTTCTCTCATTCTCACATTCTATCTCAGTTTTTAATACTTTTTTCATAAAACATTTTTCCCTCTTAAACTTTTTTATGGGTGTGTATTTAAAAAAAATACAAAAATTGAAAAATAAAAGGATTCAAAATTACTCACCCATAAATAATGAAATATTTTCCAAACATTTTGGGGAGTCAAAATAATTGTTTTAATCTTAATTATTTTTCTTTTTTATCATAAATTTGGATAATAAATTTTTTATTAATACAATAAAAATTAACGCTCAATTATTAACATGGAAAATGATTCTTCCCACACTATGAGGAACAACTTTGGATTTCATTACAAGGTCACCTACGCTCATATTTTTATATTTTTTGTTTTCCCCACTAATTGTGAACCTTTATTTTTTGGACCTTAGAGTTTAATTTCAAAATTTTTGTGCATTTATATTATAGCGGAATTTTTTAAACCAAATTAGATTCAAAATACAAAAATAGCCCCCCATTACACTTACATTTCTCCTCCTTTTGAAACCCCCTTCAAGATTATTAAATCCTTTTTTATAGCCAAATTATAAGGTAAAACCTTGTCCCAGCTAACATATATATGGATATTAATTTAATGATTTTTTTTTGAAATGTAAGTGTGGGGGAATGGATTTAATTTTGGTATTATTTCATTGATTTTTAATGTGTCATCATATCCTTGAGGTATAGCTTCCATTTATGTATTTTGGGGGGGGCGTCATTCAGTGTCTTTTGGGGATGGATTTTTTTATCTCATTTTATTAAAATTTTATTGAAAAGTAATGAAAAAAATGAAAAAGTGAAAAAAACAAGAAAATGAAAACAATAGGTTATGTCTTGGGTAGGTGAAAAACCACTCCTCCTTGAATTTTCATCATTTTATAACTATTATAATTAGTGTCACGAGGATATCAAACCAAGTTTGAGAAATGAGTATAATATTTTTTCTGAGTGCAACTTTTGAAAAAAAGAAAAAAAGAGAAAAAACAACACTTTAATTATGTTTTATTAAGTTATTGGGAGATTTATTTTGTTATATATATATTCCATATTTTCATATTTTTATAATTTTCTCACTCTATTTACTTTATTTTCACATTCATATCCATTTAAATATGTGTTTCTTTTTCATTCCATGTCTCATCTCCAAAATTATGCATGTTTTTTTTCCATCTTGGTACTTTCCCCCACCTTTCGTCTCATTTGGATTTTTATTACAACAGTACATAGCCACTAAAAACCCACTAAAATATAACTATTTATTATTTTTAAACTTTACAATAGGTAATTGAAGTTGAGAGATCTTATAAAATCAATGATTTTCACTTTTTATTGGTGAATGAGCAAACCACTATGAATAAAATTGACATTATCATAAGAGGTGTGAGATCAGAGTGCCCACATTTTCCTATTTAAAATTTGAAAATGAAAAATTGGTTATTTTGTCACATGATTTTTGTAACAATTTTTGGTGGAATTCAATATGGATGAGTGACTGAGTCTAGACCCACTGATTAGAGAAAACAAAATTGTAATATTTTTTGGTGAGTGAAGTTGATTTTGTTATGTTTTTATATATTTCTTGTACTTGAGGACATACACTATTGGAAGTGTATGGGAGATTATTTTATTAATATATTAATAATTTTTTTCTTTACTCCCATTAATTATTTTCAAGTAAAAGATCATTATTGGTGTGAAATTACCATTTTTGAAATACTAAATATAATTTGTGAGAATTTTTTGAATTAATCTAGATTTGAGTAAGTTTACTGTTTTAATAAAAAATCTCACCCTACTTATCCAAGTTAATTGTTTTTTATTTTTATGAATATTTATTTATATTACTACAAATCATTAAAACAGATCATTGGAAAATTTAGCTTTTTTATAGGCCATAAGGACCAAAAAAGAAGGCTTATCAAATCTATGATGAAAACTGGACTATCCATGATGATTGAAATTCATGTCTCATTAATGAATATTAAATATGATAAAAATTCATAATATATTCTTGGATATCCAAAAAAATATTATATAAAAATTTTATGTCCCAAATGATCCTATAATTTTCCTGATTTATGCATGCAATTCTTGCCCAAAATTTTGTCTGGGATTTGAAAACAACACAAAATTCATGAATATTATTCCAATACACTCTCCCAATTGAGATAAAATTTTATGGGTATAAAATTAATATTTAGGTGCCTCAACTTTTACAATATTTTTATTTTATATATTGTAATATTGATAGCCATAAATTAATTCACATTATGGACTTGGAAAACATCATGATAAAACTGGATAACAACACATGGTTTAGGATAATAGCCATATATTTGTTTAAAAAATTTAAATGGATGTAAAATTTTGAGAGTTAAATGAACACATACATATATAAAACATTAAAGAAAAATATTTCTTGATATTTAACTATCTAGATGGTCAAATGGTCAATCCAAATTTAAGGGAATTTTTAGAAGGAAAATATTCCACTACTTGGCATATAAATACACTCCCCTATTCTCCTTACATGGGGTTGGTAATTAAGAACACAAGAATAAAAATTTACATGACTATAGAATTTATAAATCATTATGAGGAATTTTTATACTCTTTTTTCAGTAATAGATACCTCTCCTCCACTTTTATTTTCAGGTTCGTTTGCATCTATTTTCAATAGAAATCAAAAAGTTTTTTTAAATCAATTTTACGAAATGAAAGTATTTAAAAATGTAAAATCCTTTTCTAATAAAAATTTTATTTATTTTTTATTAATTTATTAAAATACATTCAATTATGTTATACGACCTTCCTTTCTCCCCTTTATCATCAATCTAAATTGTATGTTTTGTCTCTCTTCGTCATTTGTGTGTGTGTTCAGTGCACTAATCTTTTCTTGCCTCATTAATTTTATTTCTATTTAAACTTATCATCAAAATATCATAATTCATATAAATAACAAACTCAATGGATAATTAAATCATCCTTTGGGGTGATTCATAATTTGGGGATGTTAAGTAATTGAGAGCTTTTGGTTGTTAAATATTTTTTAGTTTAACATTATGAATGTTAAAACTTCAAATGTCATGTATTAATTAAATGATTGTTTTAAATTTTTTTAATTAAATAAATTATTATAACTATAAATACCCTTCTATAAATAATTATTTATTGATATCATTACCCTAGTTTAATATTGGATTAATGCCTCAATATTTAAGGAATTCTGATCAAAATCGTCGTGTGAAGTTGGTATTAATTTAAAGTAATGTATCAAAAATCTCAATAATATAATAATATTACATACCTCATAATGAAACCACATTAATAATTATTAAATTATTATATTAAATTCATAAATAAATAATTTCACCTATGCTCTGCAAATAAATCCCTTATTTTTAAAAGACCAAACAAAAATAATTAATTCTAAAATATAGTACCATCATCCAGGATTAAACCCAAGTTCCACTATACAAATTATATCAAATTACCATAACTTTTAATGGTTCATAGTTTATGTTAGACCACACTTCCTTAAGACCTTATTATAATTTAATACTTTATATGAAAAATGAATTCTTAATACTGATGGACCTACGACGTGCGGGGTGGGATTGATGGTGTTGTTTTAATAGGAAGCGAGAACATTGACGGTGGTGTATCATGCTCTAGGAATGATAGATCTCTATGGTCCAGGTTATGTGTGGGATAACATGGTGGTGATGGATCTATATGTCATATATTAAGGGAATGTAGGCCATAAAACAATAAATAAGAAGATATCAATGGGTTAGTTATCCCTTTGGGGGATATGACCCTTCTGTTTAGCTCTATCAGTGCATAACACGTGTGTGTTTCATTGTAATTAGACCTTAAATAATATTATATATGTAATTTAATACTTTATGAAATTTTAAAAGTACCCTCCCCTCACTTATAAAAGGGAACCCCCTATCATCTCATATTCACACTTCAAAGAACCATTTGGTTTAGCTAATCCCTAACCAAATACATTCCTTACATCTATCCCCACAAACTAGAGTCCCTATTTTTATTATAAAACCATCATAGTAAGGTTTTATATATAAACATAAAGTGATTTTCTGAAGAATAGGTATCGTTCTTAACTGAGTGTTTTATATTATTTCTTCATTAAACACCTTAAAATCTTATTCAACCATGATTATATAATAATATAAGTATCTACACTAAAATTATATATTATTATATTATTTTCATACCTTATATCCACCTTCTCTTTGATTAAATGCGAAACAAAACTGTCATTCATGGTTACGATGAACTACCACCACACAGACTAATGTAATTAATTTTCCATCACCACCACTCATGGATGGTTTTAATGATGGATTTAATATATATATATATATAAATGAAATTAATGACATATTTATAATTTTTTAAAGATAATATATCATATAATTTCTCACATTTCAATTCATTTAATAATGATAATTCCATTCATGCGTACATGTAGATTACCACCTCCCCGAAGCAATATGATTATTTTTTAATAAAAACCTCACATGAAAGCTATATATAATTTTATTTAAAGAAATAATATAATATTTATGTTATAACGATCATTATTAATAGATAAAATAATACTAATGTTCTTTCAATCTTGATTGTTGAAAAATAGAAACGTTACTCATATGTACATACAACATACCATCTCTATGATTGTAACACAATTCATTTTTCCAAACCGTATTTCATGGTTAGTTTTAAAAGTACAATTTATTTAAAAAATGATAATTATTTCTTGATTATTATTATGGATATTATGGAATGATGACCTCTTTTACCATAATCTAATTACCGAGGTCATTTTTCACATATGGACTTAATATCATCAAAATGTCCAACGTGAAATTGATTAATTAAATAATTAAATATAACATATAATTAAATAAAATAAAAGGAATAATATACATGATTTTTTTTATCATTTAATTAAATAATTAACTTTAGTTTATTATTTAGGAATATATAGAACGTATATGACAAGTCAGACCTGAGGTATGGGATTTGAATAAATTTCCTTTATTTGAAGAATATTTTAAAGTTATAAACCCAAATTATTTTATATGGTCTATATATTGATCATTAATAATTCATGTTATTTTAATTTTAATTAAAATTATTTTATCCAAGGGTATTTTACTTAAAAGATACCAGGTCATAAGTGTTTTCAAAGCTCAATTTCTTTTCATTGTGATATATTACATCTTTATTGTCTATGATATTATAAGATTATGTGGGTAATTTATTTTGATTATTATATTATAAATTTCCATTTTTTTATGTGGATTTAAATTTTATACCCATAATCAATTCATTTATTAATTCTCACTTCAATGGTATGATCTTTTTAATATATTTCATCTCAATTTCCACTCCATTAATACATATTTAGTATTATGAACTTATTTATTTTTATGAGGTGTGTCTAATTAAACTTTTATATTTTATATCATGATTATATTTATATTCATGGTATCTAATATTTCATTTGAAGATATTTATTTCATGTGTGTTATGATTCAAAAGTACCAAAGTGGTAAGGGTTTATGCTTCAATCTCATTTAAAAAAAGATTGTCTATACTTGAATTTAAATTAACGGAAATTATATAATAATTGTCTAATTAAAACCCTTAGTTTTATTCTCCTCTAGATATTCACGAAAATTTTATGTAATAGTACAATTTTCATCTCTTTGATACCTTAAATTATGGAGAAAATGTTTTAAAGAAAGGCCAACATTATTTCTCTTTTCAGTCGAAACGGCCTTTTCTTCCATATCCATATTATCCATAAAATATGTTAAATAATATAATTAATATTCTAAAATTATTTATTAAATAAATATATACACATGTTTTACTTTTAAAAAAATGGGTTAAAAGGAATATTCTTGTCGTCTTCAAAAAAAGGTATGTTTTGACTTTTTATGGAAAAATATGAAAGGAATCTATTTTTACGTAATCAGCATGAATAGAATATTCCCTCCATTACGAATACTCATTTATTTGAATATTACCTTACAGGTTTATAGTAATTTTTCAAATAAATTTTTTCCCAAACATTTTAGACATTTTTAGATATTAAAAGTGATTTTCAAAGAGAAATGGGTATTTTACCCTAGACTATTTTAATGATATTTTAGGTTCTTTCTATTTATCAATGAAAAAAACCTTTATTTTAATTTTACCCCATTGAGGATATGTTTTAATTATACCATACTTATTATTTCATTGAAAGGTTCATGATCAACGTTACTAGGAAAATCTTAACATTCACTTTCTTGATTAATTTTGTGGTCATTCACTATCGCTTGAAACATTCCCTTTCTTATGATCATTAGACATTAAATTTATCTTAAATATCCATATTCATGTATTATGGATATTTTTATTTCTTAAACCATATACCATTAGTATATATGGTTTTTACTATGAAAGTAAGTTTATTGAATTGGTAAAACCTTTATAAATCTATATTCTTTACTCACTAAAGATTTTAATTGATAAGGCTTATTGTTTATGAATTGAATTGATCATTAAATTATGAGGAATTTATTAGAAATTCAATAATGGGAAGGGGATAGATATGGATAGATCCTCAATACATCAATATTAATCATGAAAAAAATTATTAAGCTAGTATTAAATGATATTTTGGAGTATACCTACATATCAATTAATCTGTCTTAGTGCAAGGTCTTGGAGATATAGTTATCATAATGTCTAACATTAATAATTTTATTCATTGAGAATTTTTTTTTATTATCCATGATATTTTGGCATCAATATTATCCATGGATTCATTTCATGACCATGTTATTGATTAAATGGAATGTTTTTTTAGTTATTTACTTAGCCATATTGATTATATCTTATTTAATCATGATAAATTCTACTATATATAACCCTTAATAAGTATTTGAGATCTCCCTTTATTTTTTTATTTTCCCAGTATATGATGAAGGAATGTTTCAATGAGTTCAAGGATGATTAATATTTACCTTCACTCTATTGTAATTTATGTTTTCTAATGTAATACAAGACCAAATTATGTGTCTATTTTACTAAAACGAATAAACTATTCCATCCTTTAGGATATGATCACTTGTATCTTATGAAAATTTAATTAACTAACCATATATTCAAGGCTACTGGAGTTGGGATATTTTTATCTGGTATTTGATTAAGTTAGTAGAAACCAAGGAAACTGAATTTATAAAAACATAGATCAGGGAACATTACCTGTGAAAAACGTTGATTACATTCCACAAAGACACAAATTTTATGATTTATATGAGGATAGTTTTATATTTTTAGGTATCATCATGGGTTAATAATTATAAATATGATTACAATTTTAAGGGAACATATACCCTTTTTGATGTTTTATGTGATGGAAGTACCTTGGAGACATTTAGTGAATTTTAATAGATGTTTGAGGTATATGTAACCCTTATGTGTAACTTGTGTTCTTGTGAGAAGGTTACATGAGGAATAATTATTTTATATTTTTTGGTAATAAATTTAAATTACTCACAACCTTTATGGTTAATATGATCATCAATGTTAAGGTAATAATCGTCAATTAAGATTAATTTATTTTGTGAAAAAATGAATAGTATATAAAATGACTATGGTTAAAAATATATTTGACTGCTAATTTTATTTTTCAGGATTTTCATCATATGTTTGAGAATTTTATAGAAATTAGATTAATATAGTATTAGAGAAAGGACAACTGGAATGTCAAATGATATCTTGCCACATCAGGCAAAGCCACAGGTCTTGACATTACAATCAAAGGGTGACAAGGGTGTGATGCCTACCAAAAAAAGACATGATGTATTGGTTAGTATGAAATTATTTTTACATAAATGTATTTATAGATAAATATTAAGTTAATTTTTGGAAATATATTATAGGATCAAATATATATTTTTTGATAGGATTAATGATATTTCAGGAGTTATTTTATTAGGCTCAGGTAGATATAACCATTAAGTTTAATATAATGGATTATTGGGGAAGAATTAAATTAATTTTATTTGGATGTAATCTAAATGGTAAGATATCACCTTTTAGGTGAAAAAATTATTTATTATTTAGTTTTATGGTTAACTGGGATGTAGGGTTATTTATTCTCGGAATAATCTAAGTTTAACCTTTGGTAGAAATTTTGTAGTAAAATGTAATATTTCTCCACATGAAGGTTTATACAATTTCCTATTATCATACCTTGTGGAAACCATTTAGATTTTAGTTAATATTAAAATATAGTAGGAATATATTACTCTTATATCATGGATATTATGACACATTAAAATTTAACTTTAGTTATTTGTGTTTAAAAAATTCATATTGGATATTCTTTCCCTATATTAGGAGATGAAATGAAAATTGATCGAAGTATAACCAATGGATGAAATTATTCTTATGAAATATAATTATATCAAGTAGGTATATTTTTTGTCCTTATATAAATTTATGGTAAAATAATACATAATCATTATGAAAAGAATCTAGAAAAAATGTTATCCTATTAAAAATATTTCGGATGAGTTATTGGTCTTTTCACCCATCACATATTTATGGTTTTGTGATTGTTAAATTTATCCTGGACATGTTCTCTATCACTCCCTATTAGTACTTGGGAATCATTTTTCTCTTAAATTTCTATATTTTCACTTCCCATTAATGTTCTCCTATTTAAAAACATAGTTTTGTTCTATTCAAGATATCCTTCTTATTTCCCTTTCCCTCTTTTTAAGATGAAGTTTTATTAACCCTTTTACAATGTGTGTTTCCCCCAAAAAAATTTCAAATGTCACACCCTCGATTTCCAAGACCAATTTCAAATTTTGAGGGTGGAATTTATTTAATTTTTGTAGAAATTTACACCCTAATATTTTAAAAATATAATACTATGTTTGATAGAATATAAGATACGTAACACTAAGGAAAAACGAACTGTGATATACTATTTAAACATGGCTATTATAACCTTGTTATTAAAATTGGGAGTATGTATATGAGTAACCAATTTTTATAAAATATTAATTATGATTTTATATAAATAAAATATATTATTAAATAAGGACTCATATTTTATTAAATTATTTTTAAGCTTCAAAAATATATTTTTCATCAAAAATGTTTTTAATTATTTTGGGAAAAAATAATATAATTAATTTGAGTATTTTTGGAAATTTTGTATTAAAAAATTAAATTAATTTTTTAAATTATAATTTAAAAATTAACATTGGGTGAATTTTTAGATTTTTCTAACAAGAGCGATTTCTCACTGGGTATTAAAAAATAAAACTTTTTGTAAACTTATACTTTTTTTCAATAAATTAAGTAATTTAAATTTAAATTTTATTTACATAAAAAATAAGTATTATTTATTTATATTTAATCTAATTTATTACATTTTTATCATATTTGTACCATATTAGTATCATATTATTTTTAGGTGTAGAAACACATTTTTTCTGAAAATCTTGTTTAAGTGCATAATATTTATTCATTTTAATTAATTAAAATAACACCTAATGTGGAATAATTTAAATTATATGTATAGGTTATATATTCAAATATATGAATTTAAATTCATATAAGTATTATTAATATTTATAGAGTTAATGTATGATTATCTTATGCATGAAAAACCCATTTATTAAAAATCCGTGTTCAACACATTTTGTGTATCCATTTTTAAATTAATTTATTCCACTCATGTCAATTGAATTTCATAAAGTGGATTTAATATTTTTAATTAAAATAATTAATATTAGGTAATATGTTCAAGTAAATTTTTGGTCATAATGAAAAGTAAAAACAGTAAAACAATTTCACCGTAATAAAAGGCTAAATCGGGTTAACTTAAGTTAAAAATAAGTGATAAGGCCAAAATTATTCATCTTAATTCTTATTTGAAGAATTTATTTGGAATCATATAACCTTATTATTTATATTCAATTATTTATGGGAAATTTTTTCATGAATGTGACATATATAATAATTTAAATAAAGAAAAATACAAAATGGCACTCTCTTTTTTTAAATATATATTATATGTTCAAATAGGGATAAAAATAATTAGTTAATGAATATTAAAGGTTATTTTTAGTATAATGATGTTTTATTCATGATGGTAATTTGTTTTTGAATTTTATTAATTATATAGTTACCTTAAACTCTTATACATTGCTAACAGAACGCTTGTGAAAATAGTGGATAACTCAATGTAGATTTATTTAAAAACATTAAAAATAATATATTTGGGATGAGTTATAGTTACTAAATATTTTTTTAGTAAATAATGATTTATTATTGATATATAAATGTATTATATTCCAAATTATTTTTTATATTCATTTCTTTAAACTCTAATTACATGAATTGTGTCAAAAATGAAATTAATGATATTTTATGCTAAATAAAATTTTATTAAATTATTTAAAAGTACTATAAATAATTAAATAGGAAAATTATAATTATTAATGGTATATTATTTCATCCCATTTCCATTCATGATTAAAATATTATATTATAATCAAAATTATAACCCTTTCAATTTGAAAAATTCATTACCACGATTAAGGTTAAAATGGATTTAGCGAGGGTTAAACCAGGTGATAAGGTTTAGTTTGATAATTAAACTTGTATGAATACTACTATTTGGACATATTTAAACCATAAACTATCTAAAATTATAATTACTATACATTTTTAAGTATTTTAATTGAATATGATCTTATTATAATTTAATACTTTAATAGACTCCAAAAGTTCCCCACCACACACTTATAAAATGGAACACCATATCATCTACCCTCTACACCTCCAGAACCATTTTTTGGAATATAACTACCAAAATACCTTTTTTACATCAATTAAAAGGATATAGATTACATGGTTTGATAAAAAAATATTTCCAAATAATTATTTAGGTATAAACCTAATGATGCTGTCTAATGAAGATGTACCGTTCTTAATGAAGTATTTTGTGGTTAAAATGGGATTACTCAGGGTTAAACCAAGAGATAAGGGTTAGTTTGATAATGAAACATTTATAAATACTAGTAGTTGGACATATTTAAAGCATAACCTATCAAAAATTATAATTCTTATACATTTTTAATTATTTTAATTGAATATAACCTTATTATAATTTAATACTTTAATAAATTCCAAAAGTTCCCCACCACACGCATATAAAATTGAACCCCCTATCATCTCCCCTCCACAATTCAAGGACCATTTTTATGGAAAATAACTACCCAAATATAGTTTTTACATCCCTTCCCATGATCTAGATTATATGGTTTGACAAAAAATTCATCCTAACAAGGATTTAGGTATAAACCAAATGATGTTGTCTGATGAAGATGTACCGTTCTGAATGATGTTTTTTTGTGGTATTTATTCTTACCAATTACTAAAATATTATTCATCCATTATTGTATAATGAAATAAGTTTCTAAGATATACTAATAAGTTTTCATATTAATATAATACCCTATATCCACCTCCACTTATATTAAATTGGGAAACGAAAGAGTCGTTTTTGTGTACAGAAGACTACCGCCTCACGAATCGATATAAATCATTTTCCATATCCACCACTCACATATGGTTATAATAATGTATTTAATATATATATATACATGAGATTAATTAAATATTTATCACTATTTTAATATAATATTTCATATAATTTCATAACATTCCATTCATTTAAAAATGATATCTTCGTTCATGCGTATGCGTGGATTACCACTACCACCAAGCGATGTGATTTGTTTCTCATAACCACATTAGGAGAATGATATATATATATAATATTATTTAAAAAATAATATTATAATGATCATTATATAATGATAAAATAATACTTATGTACATTCTATGATGTTCGTTGAAAAATAGAAATGTTACTCATGAGTATGTATGACTTACCATCTCCATGATTGTAATGTAGTTCATTTTTGATAACCATAATTCATGGTTGTTTTGAAAATTATAATTTATATATATAATTTATAATTATTTCCTGGTTATTATTATGTATATTATGGAACAATGAATGATTTTACCATAATCAAACTACTGAGGTTCTTTTGGACATATGAATTGAATATTATCAAAACGCCCAATGTGAACTTAATTTTTTTAAGTAATTAAATATAACGTGGTATTAAATAAAATAAAAGGACAAATAAAAATGAAATTTTTTAGTAATAAAGTAAATAATTATCATAAGATTAATAGTCATGGAGATAAATAATGCATGTTATGTGTTGGACTTAAGGTAAGGGATTTTGTATCAATTTCCGTACTTTAAGGAATATTTTAATGTTATACACCTAAATTATTTTATATGGTTTATATACTGGCCCTTTTAAATTTTATATCATGAATTATTAATACATCAAGGTATTTTAAATTTTAATTTAAATTATTTCATTCAAGTAGAGTTGACTTAAATGATACCAAGTTCAAAGGGGTTTCATAACTCAATATGTTTTCATTGGGTTTTATTACTTCTTCAGTGTATTTGATATTATAATATTATGTATGTAATGATTTTTTATTATTTTATGTTTTCTTTTCACCTTTTTTAAATGTATATACATTTGATACACATAATCAATTCATTTATTAATTATATCTTCCATGATATGATCTTTGTAAGAGATTTCACCTCAATTTCCACTTCATTGTGATATATTTTCTATTATGAACCTATTTATTTTTATAAGTTGTATATAATTACCATTTTATATGTTTTATAATGAATATATTTATTTTCATGTTATTTTATGTTTCATTTTATGTTATTTCTTTTATGGGGGTTATGATTTAAAAGTACCAAAGCGGTAAGTGTTTATACTTTAATATAATTTTTAACTGGGATTATTTATGATTAAATTTAATGTTGAAAGAAATTATTTGATCATTTTCTAATAAAACACATTAATTTTATTCTACTTGGGTTATTTATTAAATTCTCAAGAAATTTTACCACTTTCCTTTCTTTAGTAAAATCATTGAAAATGTATTTTTAAGAAAATCCAACTTTATTTCTCTTTTTGGTCCAAAATGACTTTTCTTTCATATGAATATTTTCCATAAAATATTTTAAATTATATTTTTAATATTATTTAGTGATATATTAAATTAATTTTTACCCATGTTTTTGTTTTTACAAAATTTGTTTTAAAGGAATCATCTTTTCGTTTTCCCAATATGGTACTTTTTGACTTTTTATTGGAAATGTGATAGAAATATTTATTTTGACATACTCGGAATGAATAGAATAATCCTACTATCATGAACTGTCTTTTATTTTAATATTTATTTAAAAAATTTAAGGTTATATTTAGATAAAATGTTTTCCCTAGTATTCTGAAAATTTTTATCTTTTAAAAGTGATTTTCAATGTGGAAAGAGTATTTCCCCAAGAATAATTTAATGATATTATTATGGTATATCTATTTATTAATGAAAAAAATACTTTATATTATTTATAAAATACTAATATTATATTTTTATTATTCCATCCTTATTATTTCTTTGTATGTTTTATGATTAGTTTGACTCAAAAAATCATGACATTCACTTTCTTAATAAATTTTATGGAACTGAACATTATCTAGAAACATTCAATTTCTTACTATGATTCAGCATTATATTTATATAATATATCCAAATTGTTCTATCTTGGATATTATTATTCCCTATACCATATGCCATTTTTAGATACAATGTTTTACAATAAAAGTTATTTGATTGAATAAAGAAAATATTAATAAATTTATATTATTTACACAGTAGATATATTTATTAATAAGAAATATTGTTTATGAATTTAACTGATCATTAAATATATAAGGAATGCATTGGAAATACAATGGTGGGTGGGGCCCAATTATAGATATTACGTCAATTCGTTGGCGAGTCTCATGAGAAAAATCAGTAAGCAAGCATTAAATGGGTTTTTGGTGTACACCTATCCATAAATTAATCTTTCTTTGTGCATGGTATTGAAGGTATATATATAAGGATGTGAAATATTAATAATTTCCTTCATTTTTAATTTAGTTATTATTATCCACGATATTTTTTCGTTGATATTATACATGGACGAATTTCATTCCCATGTTATTGATTAAATGAAATGAGTTTCTAGTTATTTACCTTCCCTTGTTGATTATTACTTATATACTAATGATAGATTCTGATGTATGTAAACTTTACTAAACATTTGAGCTCACCCTTTATTTGTTTTACTTTCCTTGAAATATGAATAAGGAATCATTAAATGAGTTCAAGGATGTAGGATATTTACTTTCACATTGTTGTAATTTATTTTTTCAAATGTAATGAATGAATTAAGTATATATCAAGTTTACCAAAAGTACTAAACTATTTGTTCCATTGGGATGTGATCGATTGTATCGTTTATTAACGTTTTAAAGTAACCATTAACTTTGGGCTACCTGGGTTGGGGTATTTATAATGGAATCCAATATTTACTTGATTACTTTTATCATGATACATTTCTAAAACGAAATTAAATTAATGTGGGTGATAAATAACTAATATCAAAAAAATATCATAACTTATATATTGAAAAACTTAATCTTGAAATGTTATTTCATTATAATTGATCATAAAGGGATTGTTATTAAAAAAAGAATATCCCCAAGAAGCATCTATCCAGGTGTGTAGTATTAGTCCCACTCATTATGCACTAGTGTGAAGATTGAGTTGATACTCAACAAACCATTTTTAGGGTGATTACCCATAGGTTCATCTATTTCATAACCACGTCCACTTTCTAGTATCCAAATAAAGATGTAGTTTCTAGTGAAATCAGATACTCAAAAATCCAACACAACTTCAAGAATTTATCCTATTTTTAATCTTATACATTAGACTTAACCATAGTGGTTTCCTTAAATCTATCTCATCATAATCCAAAAAACATAAAATATTCAATAAAACAAGCTAAAAGGTTTAACTTTACCTTTGAAACTACGATCAAACATAACCTAAAAATCCTTAATAACCTTTATAACTTCTTAAATTATCTTACACTACTAACATTATATCCTTTAAAGTTATGTAAACCCTCCATTGATACCAAATGATGTCCCCAGACTCATACTCTTGGATCCAGAGTGAAAAAAACTAAACTTTTACACACTATATTTGATACACATATATAATTACAATAAAATTCAAAATTTAAAACAAAAGACCATTTTCAGTTTATATTTTTATATAATTAGAAAAAATATTGAACTATTAGAGCCCATTTTATTTTCATTAAAAAGAAATTTTCGTATTATATAAGAACCTACTTTATCTATAACAATCCATGAGAAACTCCCATAAATCCTCCACACAAGTTACTCTTCTAGACACATCTTATTTATTGATTTTTTTCATAACCCAAATAAATGGAAATAAAAAAATGGGTGAGCTCAGATTCTCAGTAAGTGTAAACATAAGAAATAAAAATAAAAGATCATAAGATTTCATAATATAATCATTTGTGTAAAATCAGGATATTTGATAAAGATATACCCAACAAAATATAGATCATAAATCATGGGATAAGGATTTATGTAACATAAAACATGAGTCAAAAGAGTGTAGAAACACGATTCAATAAAAATGTTATATGATATCATAATATAGTCTTGAGAATAATCATAAAACCATGACATCTTTAAATTATGTAACATATATTACTATAGGTTAACATGACCTTCCGGATCCACCCCATCAATTACCATGCTTATAAGAAACTAAAATGTACTAAAAATACTTATCTTATGAGTTAATTGTTTTAAACAATTTATGGGAGGGTGATGCAGGACCCCATCCATCATTCATCCAAACTTACGAGTTCCAATTAAGATAAATAATTAATTATTTCACAAAGAGCTCACAAAAATAAAATGGATTTCATTCATCAAATCATAAAGACCCATGTAAATAAAATGAGGTTCATATCCTTTTTAAATTGAATCGTATAAATAAATCATTCATAAATCCATAATTAATCATAACATGATTGACCCATGGAAAAAAAATGGGTATCAAATGATATCAAGTAACATTTTTGGAAAATACTATTCAAAAAATATAATAAAGCATATGTTTTTTAAAATATAAAGGTAAATGGTATATGGTTAAATCAATAATTTCCCCAAATCAATCGATGTAAGAATTCTAGGCGAACACTTTTCAATCTGATGAAAGAAATATAGAGTGTTCATAGAGGAAAAAATTGTAAGAAAAATTATGATTATACACCAAAGATGATTGGGGAAGACAAAGGCAGTAAAGGATTATTACTCAAAAAATGGAAGGATATAACAAAAATATAAATATATAAAAACAATGGATGTCAACATTTAGATAACATCCTCAATCAATAATAAGGTATATCTAAGGATTTTTATTTAGATGAAATCCATTTTTCAGATCATTGATAAAAATCACTTTGGAAATAAGAAACATCCATGAACTTTTAAAAAAAATTATTTACAATGAAATATTTTATAAATCAAGGATAACAATAGTTCCATTTTAAAAATAATTAAATCTTGTAAAGTCATTATAATTGACAAAAATAAATATTGGGGAAATACTTTCTCACACAAAAAACATTCAAAATAGATTCTTTTTACACTTTAATAAAAACAAACTAAATAGAAAATGTTAAAAATATTTATAACTTTTTACTGAAGTTTAAATAGTAGAAAATGAAATTAATATATTATTGATCCATAGATAATTACATTTTAAAAAACATATAATTAATAGGGGAATATTAAAAAGATTGGTTCCCCACTAAAAACAAGAGACGATGTTGGTTTCACTTACAAGAAAAATTTCAGGTAAAATATGTGTAAAGGGGAAATGAAATTTCTAGGGAACATATAAAACCAAACTCATGACCAAAATCCTTGATGGAGATAGTTCATGAAATTTAATTTCAAATACCATGAATAAAATATAATTCATGATATAATACAATATGTAGGAAATATATTTACTATATAAAATTAAATTTGCGTATAACTAGAAGCATGTCAATAATTGGGAATCGAGACAAAGAAAATCTTACAAGAAGAATAATCGTTGAATTAAGAGATATTCTATATTGAGGTTATAAATAATAATTATAAAAACCTAGAAAATACAGATGAAATACACAATAACATATTCATTAGGTTGACTAAATCAAACCTCTAATAACATAGATCAACAAGAAATATTGTAACTCAATGGAAGTAAATTGAGTTAGTAAAACCATTGTAACCTTGGTATACTTTGGATCAAAAACTATTTAAATAAAGAAACTCATATGGATTTAAGACCCCAATAATTTTATGAATATGGTAAAATAAATTAATTTTAAAGTAATCACTCCATATTAAATATTTCAGGGTGTATAATAATAATGTTTTATCATGAAATTAAATTTGAGACAAGAACACTTTACAACCCTAGAAATTTTCAAGTCAAACACCATTGAAGGATATGATTTAAAATGAAACATTAAATACCACAATTAATGATATGATAATGATATAAAATATTAAAGGGGAAGTATACACCCCATTCCAAAGAAAACATTATCTATAATAAGAAATATGTATCAAGGGATGAACATTTGATACATGAAACTATTATCTTTGTCTTGATTCATTATGTTTATAATATTAACTTCCTAGATAATATAATTATGTTTGTTAAAAAATTTATTAAGAAAACTATTAATCAATATTTAATATTTTAATATTTATCTACTATCATTAGTTATTTAATTATTATATATTTCTCTCTTACGTAAGTTACTCAGATTTTTTCAATCAATTTTTACATAACTCTTTCTATATAATGAAAATGGTCAATGGTGATGGATGTTTTATGAATTTTATAATTCAATTATTATAAAATTAATATAGTTTCATAGATTTTCCAAATGGACTCCATATATGAAAGGTAACATGAAATGTTTCTTTTTGGAGGTTAAATTTACTATGACAGTTTATTGTAATATCACATATAAATTGTTATATATTATATTTCTAGAATGTTAAAAATCATAATTTTGTTATTATTATAAAATATAACCATTAAGATTGTTTATATAGTCTCCCATGATAAAAATTTATACCATCTTTCTTGTACGTAACACCCAAATATTTTAGAATATATTTCTCTTTATATAAATTGTAAGTGTTTGATATATTGACAAGAAACACCAAAGATAAAACAAACCATTAAATTAAATTGATGGGTATGAATAGGAAAAGCCACAATATATATATATATATATATATATATATATAAGTTTTTTACATAATTCACCCTTTTTTATTGATTCATAATAAGTAAGTACTCAACTTTAAATAGTTATTTTATGATTCAAAAATATTTTTTCTTGATAAATGGTTTTTATTTCATTTTTTCATAGATATTATTATTAATTTTACAATTTTTATAAATTTTATTTTATAAAAGGATATAATTTTTAAAATCATCATATCAAAAATTATCTTTGGGTGAAATGATGGGATATTTTGGAAAAGATTGTTTTTTCAATTAATAGTGAAATATAATGTAAAAATATAATTTATTTTCATTAAAAATCCCCATTATGAAGTTTATTCATCTTAAATTAACATAATTCAACTTTAGTTAGAAATAATATAATTAATTACATAGTAGTTATATATATACTTGACTTTTGTTTAAGTTTATTTTTGGGCTTAACATCACATTTTTCTAAAAACTATTTTCGTTGTATTTTACACATTTATATTAAAAGTAATTTATTATCCATATATGAATTTAATTTTATGAAATGGAATTAATTTTTGGATTAATAAATTCAAATTTATCAAAGGATTATTTTTTAATATTTTTCTGAATTAGTTAAAGTTTTAGGGAATAGTAAAAAATATTTTTTTTATCATATAAAAATAAATATAATATTAAAATAAGTAATAAAATTTAAAGATTATTTCATGATAAATAAAAATAAAATTTTCATTTTCAATGTAGTGATGAAATTTCAATGGAAAAGTCAAATATGGAATCCTTAAGAAAATATTTGAGAAGGAAGAAGTCTTTTCTTAAGTTGGTTAATTAATATCTTTTTTAATTTATGTTATGAGATGATATTTATGTTAAATAATATTTTATTAAATGATTTTAAAATCAAAAAAAATATATTAATAGGATATTTAAATGTTAAAATTTATTCCCTTGATCATTTATTATCCAATTTTTCCCTTATAATTAAATTAATTACCCTTTAGTGTTGAAAAATATATTGTTATTATTAAGGTTAAAATTGGTTATTGGAGTGGTGAAAACAAAAAATAAGATCTAAAATTCCATATAATTAGGTAAAAATTTTATTTTTTGAATGAATTTAAACCTTATACTATATTATCTTATGTGTTTCTCCCACTTTGTTCCACTTTCACATTGAAAAGAGTTTAGTATATTTAAATAATTTATATAATTACAAGAGTGTCCTTTCATTCTATAAAAGGAAACCATTGCTCCTCTATTACTCACACCACCTTGAAATATTTATCTCAACAAAACCCTTCAAAAAACTCTTCTAAAAATTCTTATACAAGTTCTAGAGTTGTGTTTATCTTCCAAAGGAAATCCCTCGGGTCCTTGAGAAGAGATCCAAAGGAGGTTTCTCAAAAAGGAGGTAATCATATTAATCGATCTCTTTCATTTGAATTATTACTTTACCCTCTTAAATTATATCTAAACCTTTAAAATATAATAAAAAAATTATCTCAAATACATTATAATTTTATTTTTTTATTTCCTAATCATTTTCCACATCCTTTCTATCAAAAGGGTAATGAAAGTAATGTTTCTTATGTGTGGACTACCGCTGCCACATAACAATATGATTCATTTTACATAACCATATTTTATGGATGTTTATTATGATGTATTTAATGTTTATATATTATTTTAAGACCTAATTATGCTTCTATAAAAAATTATCTTATCAAACTTCTTACCACCCCATCCATTAGAAAGCGACAACATTGCTAGTACATACACCTGGACTACCAACTCCATGATGTGATTCGATTTATTTCTCATTTATGATTTCCAAGGATGGTAATAAGGATATATTTTATGAATATATATGAATTTAATGATATAATAATGTTTCTATAATGGTAAATTATAATTTAAATTTCTTTTTTTCCTCTATCAAAATGTGAAAATATCACCCGTGTGTAGGTATGGACTACCGACTCTACGAGGTAAAGTAATTCATTTTTCATCACCAATTTATATTAATCATTATAAAAGAGTATATAATGAATAAATATAATAAATATTTCATGATTAATATTATTTACATGATAAATTCATGACAATAGAGTAAGGAACAAAACCATTAAATCGAAACATGCATGGAAACAGACTAGTTTTTCACATGATCTCTCATTTTAAGGAAGAATTAATAATAAAAGGATAATTAGAAATTATAAAGAAATGGTAAATAGTATGTTATGTAAAAATATGGTCATGAAATATTTTCATAATAATTTTTTATTTTGTATAAAATAGTATTAAATTTGTGTGAAGAAATACATGACTTGAGGTAAGGGTTTCTCATCTCACTTTTATTTCTGAGTCATATGCCATATTGACCACTTATTTATTCTATATGGTGTATGTATTTACCTAAATTAAATTTTATAATGATTATTATTCAAATTATGGGGATTTATATATAAATTATATCTTTTATATTTCGTGGGAGTTTAATTTATAGATTACCAAGGTAGTAAGTGATTTATGTTTCAATATAATTTAATTGGGATTATTTGTGCTTGAATTTGAATTGAATGAAATTATATGGTTATTTTATTTTAAACCACATATATTTTTATTATAATATGGTTATTTTAGTATTTTTTATATATTAGTACCATTTTCATCTACTTTTTAATTAAAATTATCAAGAAAATATTTTTAAAGAAAAGGTGATCTTATTTACTCTTTCGTTGGTAAAATTTTTCTTACATGTATATACTCTTAAAAATTGTTTTATAAAAGTTTGTAAATTTACTTTAAATATTTTAAAATTTTAATTTTAAATAAAAATTAATTAATTTACAATATTTTAAAAATAATCTTTTTAAATAATCTTTTTTCAGACAAGTCCTTTTTGAATTTTTAAAAATGTGTGGAATGAATGTTTTCATTTAACATATATGACATGAACTGATTTTATTTTCTCCATGATAATTAGTTGATTTGAAGCATAATTTATAAGTTTCATTATTTATTTTCAAATAAAATTACTTTCTCAATATTTTGGAAATTATTAGTCAAAATGCTATAAAAGGAAAATGATATCTTCTCATACATTAAAAGAAAGTTTATAATGATGTTTTAAATATATGTTTCATTTTTTTCAACAACCTTTATGGATTTTTATGCTTCACTAAGGATATAATATTATTATAAAATTCACTTTATTTCTATACATGGATTAATATATGATAATTTATAGATATTTCTATGAAACCTATTTGTTTCCCAAGAGTTAATTAACTTATTATGATACCTTTATGAAACTTGTTTTATTTACAGAGGTTATGCTATAATGAAATTATGAAATTTTTATAGAACAGTTTCCCTTTCTGCGGGTTATGATGTGACGATATGTTGAATGTTTTATGATATTATGACACACAAATTTATAATTCTCATTATAATATAGGTGGACCTAAAATTATATATCCCTATAATTCATTAGGTAAAGATGGACATCTCATGTGATGATAATAACTAAAATAGGGAGTGAATCCTATTTAGAAAGGGACTCAGTCCACTATGATAGTCTTATAGTAAACCTTAACTTACGGAATTAAGGAATATGAGGAGAACCTAGTACACTATGATATCCATGTAAGTGATACTTGAATAAGGAAAATATTTTCTATGCTTATATTTATGCTAAAAACTTATGTTTTATGTGTATGATAAGATCTCATGGATCATGATTGATTATTGATGATTCCACACACTTATGACTTATTTATTTTTTAATGAAAAATCTTTATCTTATGATTTATGATAAATGATCATTTAATGATTGGGTATTTTAACTTATGATCATATTCTAATACCCTTATGATTGTCATGAACCAACCCAGGTCGACTCTGAACAGGTCACCCGAGCCGATCTGCGGTAAGAACCGAGAGGCATTTCTGATCCTCCTGGTTTGGTGACAATCTCTAGTGCATCGAAAAAGGAAATGAGGATGATTTAACCCAATATAAATAAATAAAAGTATAGGAAATAATAAATAGTATCTCAAAATAAATAAACCAAATAAAACAACTAAATAAGAAATAAAGGAAATAAAAACTAACCAAATGAAAAAACACTATCTCTGTGTGACCCCACAGGTCACTCCCTGACTCAGTGATCAAGCATTTCCCAAGGCGAGGGAACCCAATCTAGAGCATGCACAAGAACTAAGATAGAAAAGAATTATAGTCGTGAGTATTAAAACTCAGTAGGCTAGCATGATATCTTTTCCCAATTCACTTCCTTTAAAATAAAAGAAACATTCATTTCTATGTTTGAAATACAATGTATAAAAGTAAGGTTTTCTACATGTTACTACAAAAAAGTATGAGTCGTTTCGCTCATTCATTTCTCAAAAATCCTAGTCATTCTTTTAGTGAGATATTATCATTTTCAAAGTGAAAGTGATGTTTATATTTTCAATCCCCACAAAAAGAATAAAATACATTTCTTTGAAAAAAAAATTCATAAGTCACATTAAAACCACACATCACTTTCCAGTAAAAAAATTACACATGAAAGTACTACAATAGTTTCAATAGAATGGAAATGGAAAGAAAATATATAGACAACTATCAAATTCAACATACTAAGAACTTAGAACATGTAGACATAGGAGAACCTGGGAGATCGGGAATAATCCAGAAGACACCAATACATGAGAACTAATCCTCTATGACATGTCACACACAATGAAATACTAATGCTCGAAACACTCAACCATCATTTCTCTGGTAGGCCAAGGGAAAATCCCATAGCAATGAACCTAAACATGTCCACCTACTATGGGCCAATGGTCAGTACCATAACCTACCAGTGTGACAATTTTTCTCGAAATATTCTCTCAATATTCCAAGTTCCTATGTCTCATGTATTTAAAAGGGGGTGGGAAAACCGATGCTAGAAGAGCATCCAATCATAGAATATATATTAATAAATTAAAACAGGTATCCCCCCGAGTCACTCTAAGGACCGATATCATTCCATTAATCAATATAACTTAAATAATCCAATATGAGGTGCCCTTATAATTGATCCCAAGGATTCATTAGTAAGGACATCCCATCCATTATATATATACAATCATGGCATGAGAAACATACACCTGAGGTTTTCATAGTAAACAATTTCACCATTTTTTACATGGTTTCCAAATGGGCCTTAAACCATTTATTTTTTCATAAAATGAAATTTATCATTAACAAAAAATCCATATTTTTCTAAATAGGGAAAACACATCAACTCCACACCAAGACATTGATAAATTTTCTCAAAAAATTCAGATTACATTTCCTAGGGCACAATTTTTTTTATAAAAGTTTCATATGGCCATTTATCGGCAACACATTCTAAAATACCCTAAAAATCAACACTAATTTATTTATAAAACCAAAACCCACTTTTAAAATCCAAAAAAAGAACCCCTGAAATATCATTTCAAACACTTAAAATACTTTGATAAATTCAAACAAAACATCTTCCATTACACTTAGCACATAAATTCCAATCGGTCAAAATCCATCATCACATGTCAAACCACTTTAAAAGCCAATTACACACTTCTTTTAAACATAAAACTACTTGGAACACTTTAAGGAAACCCAAGATCACCATTTCACATCAATTTGGTTTAAATCCAAAAATACTCTTTACATAAATTCCAATTGGACCATTTATCTACGGTAGGTGGAATATTTATGAAAATAGTTTCTAATTAAGACTCATCAAGGTGACCAAAACAAACTCCATCCCACAAACTTATTTAAATTTATAAATCCGGTTATTTGAGTTACAAAAAAGGTGAAAAACTAATGAAACATTTAATTAAACAAATAGTGTGAACAATTATAATAAAATAAACTCATTTCTTTACAAAACCATAATTGAACTACCAATTTGAATAACAAATAGATTAACCACAAGATCCACAGTAATATTTATCATGTATATACGGTGCGAACAGTAGGAAATAGATGAAACCTAAATTCTAAAAGGTAGTGAAAATGGAACCTTCCTCGGAACCATGGTGTGGTGAAAAAACAAATGTTTGGAAATGCTTCATGCAGGTTTTAAAACCCCTAACCTACAAAGAAAAACCTTTTTGAATAAAAACCATAACAAAACTGGGGAAAAAGTCACAACCCTGATGGAGGAGGGTATATTGGAGGGGTTTCATGTGCTCGAAAGGAAGTCACTGGAAATTCATGCGCTAGTTGGGGCTACACGTGCCAGAGGGAATCCATCATAAGTGATCGGTTGATGGAATCTCACCGGAAGGAGGTGTTTCTCAGAGGGAGGTATCACCAGAGGGAGTGGGTGCACCGGTTGGGGCAGCTGCACACTGAGCTGGGAAGATCGGTGGTCTGGTCGCCGTAGCGGTGCTTTCTAGACTGGGAGACGATAGGGAATGTCACACCGATAAGATGGTGGCACACTAGAGGCCACCACCACAGGGGATGTGACCGAAGGAGCGGGGTGGGGCAGCACCATCTGTGGCGGTCGAGACTAGTCAGTGCCGGTGAACAGGGGGAGCCGAAGGTTGCGGTCGGAACTGAAAAACACTACAGTAGGGGGTATCGTACTGGGAAGCAGGAGGTCATGCTGGGTGAAACGAGAGAGGCATTGGTCCTGTTCGTACCACACACCAGGGGAAGAATAAGAGGCTCTAATTGGAGAGAGAGAGGGGTGGGTTTCAGAAACAGTAAAAAAATCCAACCTGAAAAAAGAAAATCTAGTTAAAATTGTAATGACTTAATAATAATAATAATAATAATAAAAGGAATAGTAATAATAATAATAATAAAATTAATAATAATAATAATAACATGATGATAAAAATAAAAATAATAAAAGCATTAATTTATTTTAATGATAATAAAATATTTTACAATAATAAAAATACTAAATGACCACAATTAAAGTTTTTCTTAATTATAAAATTTATTTTTTGTTTTTTATGAGAACGAACGGTCGCATGGCTGATAGGGTGAAGCTTTGCGGTTTCCAAATCAATCTCCGCTGTGCAGCCGATGACATCAACACCAAAAAGCACACATATTAATATAACTCAAAGAAATATTTCGTCCAAGACTCACCAGAACCCCAACAAAAATATTTAAACCAAGAAAAATAATTAAATAAATTAAAGACATGGGTCAGGGTGTGACAATTATCCCAACCATAATGTTTTCCACCCCCGGAAATCCACAACACTATCCAGCCAATCAATCAACACCTAATGATTCCACATAAACATGATCCAACCTCTTAATCCAAGGACATTGCATCAACTGCCAATGGGACTCAACCTTATTGTTCGAAGAAGATCACCAGCAAAGGGGAGTCTTGAATGGACTCCCCATGATAGTAATTCAACTAGAATCAGATAACGACTTAAGAAAAAACCCAAAGAGACTCAAGGTGGGTCTCCCCACCATAAAGAAGCAACCTAAAAGCAGCCACACATAAATCCAACGTGAACCTGAACCATGTCTTACCCAAGAAAAAAGGAATATATCATGAACATTTAAACCATAAACTCCCTTTTTACCTAAGGAAGAGTAAAAAACCAAGACCTCCCTCGATTTATATTGGCGGTCCACACAAGGACATTGTTCGACAACTCACATTAAAAAAGGCACAATTACTGACATTGCATGAGGGATAAGTCCATCACGCTCTTTACAAAAATAGAAATTTACAATGACAGGGAAACCACAACAGAAACACTAAAACTATATCACCACAGAATGGAGGCACAACCTTGACCAAGCGCCTTAAAAGTTTTCTGGGGTTCCTGAGTATGCACCAGATTCACTCCGAGGCCTTTTGGCTCGAGCTTGGATGGATGAAGCATCTCCTTCCTCATAGTCAGGTTTTTATAATCCCAATAAGAAATAGACATATTTTGATTTGAAAAAATAAAGGATAGGATTTTGAAATAAAATCCACACTCGCATTGAAAACCAGAGTTCATAAAGAGTCCCATGACATTCCCATACATTTCAAAACCCAAAACACCATCAGTACAACTGCCCTAAAAAAGATCCCTTACACTGAAACGAAAGATACACAAGAAAATTTAAACAAAAAACCTACAGAACATCACTTCTAAGGAATTCCTCCATGACTCCTTAAATAAATTCTCCAAAAGAATCATTGTAAGTGACCCAAATGTCCACAATCATGATAGGGATTAGTGGTACCTATGCACGACAACATTTTGTGACCGAGATTGCCCCACTGATAACGCATAAGGATCTATCTCTCTGAAGAGGTTAATGAAAGATCCTGAAGTCTTTTGATTCCATGACTTTCTCCATCCACTTTAAATCTATTCCTCATCTCCTTTCCAGAATCATCACCACTACACCTAGGAATTGAAGGAGAGAGGACAACCTCATGCAATCCTACCAAAACGGATTCAACATAAAAAACTTGTCTCACCAAATCAGCAAATGAGGTTAGGTTGGATACTGACCCCTTTGATTGCAGATCAGGATGGAGACCTACTTCGAAACATCAATACTTCATCGAGTCATATGTGGAATACACTAAATCATAATTGACTAGATCCAAAAATCACTGGAAATGTTCCAACACAGATCTATCGCCCTGCTGCAGATAACACATCTACATCCCCTTTCTCACTCTTTCCATCTTAGAGAAATACTAAAGAATGAACAAAGCCTTGAAAAACTCCAAAGTAATCTCTTTATGGGGATTGTTCCGAGACACTAACATCCACCACATCCACAGTTAACCTTCAAGTATTAAGGTTGAAAACTTGACCTTGAACATCTCAGGTGACTCAATGAGGTTAAAGTCCCTTTCAATATTTCACATCCACTCCTCCGCTATGGAAGGGTCTGGTTGTCCATAAAAGAGTGGTGGATCTAGCTTCCAAAACTCAAGAATAAAATCCTTAGGTTGATCAACCTCACTAGGATCACCCATCAAAGCTTCAAGGGGACAACCGTTGTACCAGAAAACTCAAGAACCCAATCAGGGAGAACTCAATAAATAAAATCCTCAAAATAAAATATTGCATACATGACAATCTCTAAACATAATAAAACAATATATCATAACATCAAAACATTCATTTTGAAAACATATTTAATTTAAAACATGCTTGGTGGGTTAAACCATCACCACGGGTATTCTTTAGAGTCTCACTCACATGCAAGTTTCTGTGCCGCCATAGGCATCCTTATGCCATATGAGACATCCGTTTATATTTCAACACACCACTATGCATGTGAGAACCCATAGGAACACCAAGGACGAAACAAAACAACTAAATTTTACAAAAACAAATCATTAACCCCATTTCTTTTAAAAAAAATCCCCAATTAAACATGTCATTTCAAACAACCATTTTTCAAAACCAATTTTTCTGATTCCAGAAACTTTCAGAAGTTAGAGGAGACTCAACACAACTCAAACATGGAACTAGTGTAAGTGGGTGGCTTGACCATATGGTTGGAGGCCATATGTCAAACACCATACCGATGCGCAGAACCTTTTAGGAACATCCCTAGCACCAAATGGGTTTCCAGGCCATTCGTCTCACGAGGACTATTAGCCCAACTCCCTATTTCATATACCAATCGCAAAACACATCCTAGAAACCCGAAGAAACTAATTAAACTATACTTCCCATGGAAACATAAGGATTATAATGAGAAAGAGTTCGTGATGCTTTTTCTGCACCTACCCCTTGAGCCCCGAAAATCCTACCCTATCTACCGTGACATCCCAAATAACAAAGGGAGTTTTGAAAATAAAGGTCCTCTAAGAGCTTACCTGCTTTGATATCATTTTTTCATGAACCAACTTGGGTTGACACTGAATCAGTCACCCGAGCTGATCTGTGGTAATACACGAGAGGCATTCCCGATCCTCCAGGGCTGGCAATAAGTTCCAGGTCATCGACATAGGAAATTTGAACGATTTATCCCAATATAAATAAATAGAATAAGATGACATAATAAATAGTAGCTCATAATACATAAACCAAATAAAATGACTAAATATAAAATGAAGGAAATAAAAACCAACCGAACAGAAAAACACTATCTCCTTGTGACCCCATAGGTCACTCCCCGACTCAATGATCATGCATCGACCAAAGAGAGCACACCCAAGCTAGAGCCTGCACAATAACTAAAACAGAAAAGAACTATAGGAATGTGTGTTAAAACTCAGTAGGCTATCCTGATATCTATTCCCAACTCACTTCATTTAAAATATAAGAAACATGAATTTTCAAGTTTGAACTATAATGTATAAAAGTAAGGTTTTATAAATGTTACTAAAAAAAGGACGAGTCATTTCCCTCATTCATTTCTCAAAAACCAAAGTCATTATTTTAGTGAAAAATTAGCATTTTCAAAGGGAAAGTGATGTTTACATTTTCAATTCACACAAAAAGAATAAAAAACTTTTCTTTGAAAATAGCATTCACTAGCCACATTAAAACCACACATCACTTTATAGTAAAAATATTACACATGAAAGCGCTATAATAGTTTCACTACAATGGAAATGGAAATAAAATATACATACAAGTAACACATTTAACACTGAAATCACTACGAACGAGTAGACATAGGTGAACACAAGAGATCAAGAATAATCCAGAAGACACATATACATGATACCTCATCCTCATTTACATGTCACACACGATGAAATAAAAATACTCAAAATGATTGGCCATACTTTGTCAGGCAGGCCAAGGGAAAATCCCATAACAATGAACCCAAATATATCTGCCTACTATAGGACAAAGGTCAGTACTGGAACCTACCAAGGAGGCAATCATTCTCAGAATATTGTCTCTATATTCCAGATTACTATTTATCATCTATTTAAAAAGGGTTTTGGCCAACCGAGGCCAGTTCTGCATCAAATCAAAGTATATATATTAATAAAGAACAACAGTCATCACCCCAAGTCACTCCAAGGACCAATCTCATGCCATTAAGATCATAAAGAGTCTAATATAAGGCACCCTTATAAGGGATCACAATGATTACTTAGTAATGATAATGAATCCATTATATACATACAATCATGGCAAGAGAAACATCCACATGAGGTTTTCATAATAAACAATTTCACCATTTTTCACAAGGTTTCTAAAAGGGCCTTATATCATTTCTTTTCCATAAACCGACATTTATCATTAATACAAAATCCACATTTTCTCAAGAGGGAAAAACATCATCTCCACACCAAAATATTGATTAATCTTCTCAAAATATTTTGATTAAATTTCTTTGGGAACAAACATTTTTATAAAAGTGTTATATGACCATTTATCGATAACACATTCTAAAACACCCTAAAACTCAACACCCATTTATTTATAAATCAGAACCTCCTTTGAAAATCCAAAAAATCCCCCCCCCAAAATATCATTTTGAACACTACCAACACTTTGATAAATTCAAACAAGACCTTTTTATTACACTTATAATGTAAATTACAATTGGGAAAAATCTATAATCACATGTCAAACAACTTTAAAATCCAATTAAACACTTCTTTTAAACATAAAACTTCTTGGAACACTTTTAAGAAACCCAAGATCAACATTTCACATCAATCTGGTTTAAAGACACAACTAATATTCCTTTTAATTTGAAACCATTTAAAAAAATTATAAAAAACATATATCAACATACACATTCACTTTTTATAAAGGAGTGTAAACTCACCAAAACCCCTTGAAACAAAAAATTATTTACAAAAATGCCAACCAAGCCATTTATTAGTGGCACATGCAATGTTTATCAAAAAAGTTTCTAGTTAGAACTCAACATGGTTCCAAAAAAATTCTATCCCACAAACTTATTTAAATTGTTAAATCAGGTTCTAAGAGTCACAAACCAGGTGAAAAACAAATGAAACATTTAATTAAACAAACAATGTGCACAATTATAATAAAATGACCTCATTTTTTCACAAGACTAGAATTGAACTACCAATTCAAATAATAAATAAATTGACCACAAGTTTCACAATAATAATTATCACATATATAGGTCCTAAAAAATAGGAAATAGATGAAACTTAAATTCTAGAAGGTAGTGCAATGGGAACCTACCTCAGAACTATGGCACGATGAAAAAATGCACATTCGGAAACATTTCACATGGGTTTCAAAACCCCTAACCTATGAAGATAAACCTTAATGGATAAAAAAAATAAAAAAACTAAGGAAAAAGCCACAACACCGAGGAAGGAGGGTATACCAAAGGGGTTGCGTGCGACTGAAAGGAAGTCGCTAGTCGGGAACGTGCTAGTAGGGGCTGCGCGTGCTGGAGGAAAGTTGTCATATGCAGTCAGCTGATTGACTCTGGATAGAAGGAGGTGCTGGTAGGAGTAAGTTCTCACTGGAGGGAGTGGTTGCACCAGCTAGGGCTACTACACACTGAGTAGGGGAGATCAGAGGTATGGTCTCCAGAGCGGTGTGTGTTAGATGGAGAGATGACAGGGAAGGTCACACTACTGAGCATGGGGTGCACCAAAAGTTTCCATGGTAGGGGGTGTGACCGAAGGAGCGGGGCGGGGCGACACTGTCTAGGGGTGGCTAGAGGAGATGGCAGCCGAGACTGGTCGACACCGGGGAACTGGGGAAGTAGGGGGCGGGTGTTGGCACCGGACAAACACCGCAGCAGGGGGTATCGCACCGGGAAACAGGAGGTCTCACCGGGGGAAAAGGGAGAGGCACTAGGCCTATTCTCTCCACAGACCAGGGAAAGAATAGGGGGCTCTAATTGGAGAGAGAGGCGGGTTTCAAAAACAGTAAAAAAAATCCAAACTGAGAAAATAAAATATAGTTAAAACTGTGATGACTTAATAATAATAATAATAATAAAAAGAATAATAATAATAATAATAATAATTATAATAACAATAATAACATGATGATAAAAATGAAAATAATAAAATAATTCATTTATTTTAATGATAATAATATATTTAAAAATAATAAAAATATTAAATGACCACAATTAATGTTTGTATTAATTAAAAAAAAAGAATTTTTCCATTTTTTGAGACTGAATGGTCGCGCGGTTTCCAAGGCGAAACTGTACGGCTTCCAAATCATGATATTCCCATGCGACCGATGACATCGACAACAAAAAAGTGACCATTTTAATATAACCTAAAGAAATATTTTTTCTGGGACTCACTCGAACCCCAGAAAAATATCTAAAGGAAGAAAAATAATTAAATAAATTAAACACATGGGTCGGGGTGTGAAAATTATCCCCACCATAATGCTTTCTGCCCCCGGAAATACAAAACTCTATCCAGAAAATCGATCAAAACCTTATGATTTCATAAAAACACAATCCAATCTCTAAATATGAGACTTTCCATTGACTACCAATGATACTCACCCTCATTTCCCAAAGAATATCACCAAGAGAGGGGAGTCCTGAATGGACTCCCCACCATAAGAATTCAACTAGAATATGATGAAAACTTAATAGAAAACCCAAAGAGATACAAAGTGGGTCTCCCCACCATAAAGAACCAACCTAAAAGTAGAAAAACATAAATCCAACTTGAACTCAAACCGGGACTTACTAAAGATAAAACGAATAGGTAATGAACATTTAAACCACTAACTCCCTTTTTACCTAAGGACAAGTAAAAACCAAGACCTTGCCCGATTTACATGGACAATCCACAAAAGAAAATTGTTCTGTAACTCACATCCAAAAAGGAAAAATTATTGACATTTCTTGAGGGATAATTCCCTCACATTCTTTATGACAAGAAGAAATTTATAATGATAGGGAAACCACAACAGAAACACTAAAACTATCACACCACACGATAGAGGTACAACCTTGACCAAGCTCTTTAAAATTCCTCTGAGGTTACTGACTACGCACTGACTTCGCTTTAAGGAATTTTGGATGGAGCTTTGATGGATGAAGAATCTCCTACCTCATAGTCAGATTCTGATAATCCCGATAAGAAACATACCTCATTTGATTTGACAAAATAAATTAAAAGATTTTGAAATGAATGACACCCTGACATTGAAAACCCGAGTTCATAAAAAGACCACCGAAATTCCCTTACATTTCAAAACCCAAAACACCATTAGTAGAACTACCATGAAAAAATATCCCTTACACTAAAAGGAAACTTACATAATAAACTTTAAACAAAAACCCTATAGAACATCACTTTCGAGAACTTCCTCCATGACGCCCTCTAGAAATGCCCTGACAGAATCATTATAAGTGACCCAAACATCCACAAGAATGACAGGGATTTGGGGTACCTAGGAACAGTGACATCTTGTGACCCAGCTTTCTAAACTGATAAAACACTAGGATCTCTCATTCCGAAGAGGTTAATGAAATATCCCGAGGCATTTTGGTTCCACGACATTCTCCATACACTTTCAATCACTTCCTCATCTCCTTTCCAGAAGCCTAACTACTACTCCTAGGAATTAATGGAGGGAGGAATACCTCGTGAACTCATACCAACATAGCTTCAACATGAAAATCTTTTACTACCACATCAGATAACGAGGTTAGTTTGGACGCTGACACCTTCTATTTAAGATCATAATAGAGAATTCTCTTGAAATTCCGAGCCTTCATAGAGTCATCTGTGGCACACCCTGAATCCTAAGGGACTATCTCCACAAAGAATTGGAAATATTCCAAAATGGATCTGTCACCCTGCTATATATAACACATCTTCATCCCCTTTCTCACCCTTTCCTTCTCCAACAAATACTAAAGAATGAACAACACCTTGAAAAACTCCCATGTAATCTCTTGATGAGGGTTGTTCTAAGACACTGACTTCTACCACAACCACAATGAACCCTCAAAGATAAAGGTTGCAAACTGGACCTTAAACCACTCGGGTGACTCCATGAGTTTAAAGTCCCTTTCGATCTTTAGAATCCACTCCTCCACTATGGAAGGTTCTGATTTTCCATAAAAGAGAGGTGGATCTAGCTTCCGAAACTCAGGCATAAAATCCTTGGGTGGATCAACTGCACTAAGATCACCCATCGAAGCTTCAAGGGGACAACTGCTCAACTATAAAATTTAGAACCCATTCAGGTCTAACTCAAAAAATAAAATCCTCAAAATCAAACACCACATAGGTGACAAGATCTAAACACAAGAAAATGAGCCATCATAACATAAAAAATTTAGTTTTTAAAACATATTTAATTTCAAAAAATCTTGGTGGGTTAAACCCTTACCATTGGTATTCTTTAGAGTCTCACTAACATGCATGTTTTATGTGCCCCCACGGTTATCAATTCTCCATACCAGACATTATTTTGTAAGAGTTGGTGTCCAAGAACCAACTGGTTGTACTTTGATTACATGGAAATTTAATGTATTTAAATATTAAACAACTTATTACATAATTTTAATTGTTTTTCATGACTGTGTTGTAATAATGTCCTAGAGTATTTATTTAATTGATAAGGTCGGGGTAGTTCCCCGCTATGATGAGAACCTCGAAATTATGTAACATTATTAAATATAGTTCTACAGTTGGATGAAATGCTATGATGGGACACACTACATGCAGACCGTCATGTGTGAGTACTCATAAGTAGATGAGAATTAATCTCATGAAGTTCTCTCATGGTAATCTCCAAGACAAGAGATTATGAGAAGAGACCCACCAGTAAGAATTCTGCATGTTTTGGTGTCATCAGATATTTCTATCTACAAGTGCGTGCAATGATCCTTAGACTTTAATATTATCATTAATATGTGTCAGGACCCACTCACTTTGATTTACTGACAAAAGCCATCACACAGACAGTTGGCGGGAAGTAGGGTACGTTGGGTGTGTCACGAGTGGTATGTTATTAATGGATAAGTCGAAGAAGGATTTGACCCTTCCATTTATGGAAGTTTATATCTCGACCCTTTCATTGAAATAGAACCATCATGCAAAATTACATGTCCATTGTGTAATGATGAGTTTATTTCAGGTATTCAATGAACGACATATCAAACATTAAAGTTGATGACACTATCATGAAACCTTCTTGATGAATTATATTGCGACAAAGGGATTATATTACACAGTGAGTGTTTGTATTTGGATGTCATTGTCGTGACATTATGTTCTTTCACTTGGGTTCCTTGACCCATTTTTAGATAGTAATCTTGGACTTTAGGCAAGCTCTCCTAATGCCAATGAGAAAAAATCCTAGAGGGTCACACACTATGTGTTTTTGGTGGTCTTGGTTAAATTATATTTGAGTTTAATGAATGAAATAAATATTATTCTCAAGACCATGGAATAATTTTATTCAAGTTAAAATTATCACATAAATTAAATTAAATATATTTATTTATTTTATTGAATATTTAATAAATGTTTATTTACTAGTTTGTAAAAAAATATTTATTTAAGAGAAGAATTTATTTATTTATTTATTCTTGTATTCAATAAATGGAAGTAGAGTTCAAGTGGACCAAGGCTAGTCCAGTGGTAAAATAATTATTTTCAAGAAGGTAAATAATTATTTAACTAGTTATAAAAAGTTAAAATAATAATGACGCTGCTATTATTTTTTGACGCAAAATTTTATTTATAATTCTTCCTTGCACAAGTTGGTGCACTATAAATAATGACGTGGTATTATTATTATGAGCATGGGTTTTTTCTAAGTTCTTTAATGTATTTAATTGATGTTATAAAATTAAATATTGTACCTGAAGTTCCATACATATAAATAGACAAGTACGCCTATTGTGCCTGAAATCACACGACACCGAATCGTACACCCGGTGAATTGAGAATTGTTGAGCTAATCAATTTCTCTCTCAAATAATCTTCCATCCCCTATCAAGAAAAAGAGACGTTATATTAAGGTCGAATAACAAGTGATCAAGAACGACCGATACAAGACACTCACTTCTCCGCGCTAGCACCTGGAGAATGAGCGATGTCGATCGGAGGCTGTCAAAGCATGTGTGGATCACTGCTAGAGAGATTATAGTTTGGATCCTTACAATCACGAAGAGATAATCCAGAAGGGTTATTCTGGATGATCAAAATCATCAATGAAGAAAAATACCAAAGATCAAGGTATTAATTTTCTTTATGAAATTAATTAAATTAATTATAAACATGATGTGAAATATCCTCTCTAAAGGTTTCAAGCCTCTTCCTTCTTTATCTAAATCTTTGATTCTATTCTGTGGAGACTGGCATTCATCGTCATATTGATCCCATAATAATCATTGAACATGGTAAAAATCAATGTTGGGTTTCGTCCAAACCACTCTTCTGCTACACCCAGATCATTTAAGTGGTATTAGAGGGGTTACATCATATTTTATGATTATTTAAATATTTTGTTGATGACTTAAACATTTAATAATTTTTTTGTTTCAATTCAAGTTAATCATTCTGCAAGTATGAATCTTGAGATCTATTCCTCCTCTTTCATTTCTCATTCACCTTATTGAAATGATCTTTTCTTTTTAATTTTGATTAAAATAAAATTGAGGATCTCATCTGGAGGTTCCAAATCTTCCTAGTCGTACAATACCAAAACACACAACATGTATTCGGAATTACATGCCATGTAGTCAAGATTAAATTCATCAGACTGGTCCGCTAAACCAAGCCATGTGTTGGAGTCTTTCTAAGTCTTAAATGACTTTGGTTGTTGACCAGGAATAGGTGGCACAAGGTTTTCGGATTACACGCCATGTAGTCCACTGAACATGGTGTGTAGTCCCTTCGGGTTTGGGTTAGACCATGTACCTCGTACATGGATTGCCCAACTATAAACTGTGTAACACATATACTACCTGGAGTGTGGCCCACTGAACACGCCGTGTACTCCGAAGATTTCTGAAGCACACTCACACCCCATTTCCACGAGCGTGTATTTCAGATGGATGGTGAAAAATAGTGCTCTCCCTATAGTTGGAACTACACACTGTGTACTCATAATTTTTTTTCAGATTTATTAAAATTTATTATTATACAATATAAACCCTTAAGACATGTACCATCATGTGGGAGTAAAACTGAGGCACAACACGTGATAGGTGTTTTATATATATGCATTTAATTTAAAATCTGCATAATGTTCATTTATATTCATTGGGTAGTTATGAATAGTAATTCCCCAAGTTTCCTCCAAGGTACAAGTTACATACAAAGATAATTTTAAATGAATTTATTTGTTTAAAATTATGATGGATAAGAATCTCAAGGAAATTATGAAAAGTGGTTTAAGATAAAAGGATTGATTAATTAATGATGATAATTAATTGATTTGAGCATGATTTATCTTAAAAAATAATGATTAAATAATTGAATGCTAGTTTTATTTATGCATAAACATTGTTGCATGTATTAATGATCATGATCTAGACCAATTCCTTTATATGTGGATCATTTATTTTAATTTTTTTATTTAAATTAAATTTTGTAGCTTGCGAGCCATTTCTCCTCATTAATATGTAGGGCATGCATACCCAAGGTTTCTTTTATGTAAAACTCCTTTTTACCCCACACTTACATGTGAGTTAAAAAAAGGCATATGTAATGGATGGAACTCCCAATCTAGTGGAGGCGGGTCAAGATGAAGCCGAGATGAAACAAATCCCATGAGATATAGAGGTGGACATGTGGAAAGCTGTAAACATGAACCCAAATGGTCCAAGATGTTTCTCCCCTAGGCCAAGGTTAGTTTATCAACTACTAGATAACATAAACATTAGAAAATATCATGATCATTATATTTATTTTATTTTTGTCAGTTTCATGGTTTATCATTATGGATGTGTTTTCACGATCACATAATTAATGAATTAGAAAATCATACAAGAGAGAACTAAAATAAACTAGACTTATGCGTAAATATTATCAATACATGGTTAATCCCTTAAGTACATTCCACTTAATATTAACAGATATGTGATAAATATAATATGAAATTAACACATAAGGGATAAAAACTCCTCAAATAAAATATTAAGTCAGACCAAGCCTTTCGTTACTTGATTAAGGGAAAAACTCAATAAAACTATGTGTTTGACCAACCCTTTTGGGGAACATACTTTTATACAGGAATCCTTTATAAATGGTTTTAGGTTGACTTAACCATATTACATAAATAGGAGTAGCACTTTATAGACTTGGTGTAATATTGGAGGCAAGAGTTGAGGAAATACAAAGTGATGATTTCAGGATTGGGGAGCCACTCAATAGATCAAGGAGATGCAAGCCCATAGTTGGAAAAGAACTTACTACGTAAATACCATCTAATAACTTGAAAAATCCTTGTTGGGATTATAAGAAGGGGAATATGGATCCTGGCCACTAGAATGTCATGGAAACTGGACATTTTGAGTTCAATGGTGGGGGCTATTAGGACTTTATAAAATAGTGGGTGAGTTAATAAAATTTATTATTCTTATAAAATGTAATCAAGAAAGTAATAATGATCTACTCTTTTAATTGTAGAATAAAAATGAAAAACTCGTCAACCACACTATCCATAGAATCAATTATAGATAAAGACAACATCCTCATTAAAAGTAACTTCCAGGATTGGATTAGATGCCTTCTGTTTATCCTACGCCATGAATGGATGTCTTACGTGCTGGAGTCGACATTACCTAATCATCCTGCCAAAGAGGTTAGTGATTAAGATTTCCTGCTCTATGAGAAACATATGAACAATGCGGTCAACATTCAATGTTTTATGCTATCATCAAATTCTAGTGAGCTCATGAAATCTCATGAAAACATGGATTATTATAGCATGATCGAGCACCTCCGTGGTCTTTACTAAGAGAGTGCAAGATAGGAACGACTTGAGATATCTAAGGCACTCTTTCAGAGTAATCTTAGAGAAGGTGCCCTAGATGGGCCTCATATAGTCAAGCTCATTGGCTACATTGAGCGTCTATAAGTTATAGTGTTTAATCTCCCCAAATAACTGGGCACTGATCTCATTCTCGCATCACTCCCTCAGAGCTTCTCTAACTATTTTGTCAATTTCAATACGAACAACATTGAGAAATCTCTATCTAATATTATTATCATCATTCGCCAAGTGGACAAAGATATGAAGCGAGAAAAGCCTTATGCTATTATGGTGAATAAGAGGAAAGAGAAGGCAAAGATCTTTATGCCCAAATCTTCTTCACGACATTCCAAAAAAGAAATATCAAAGGGTTCAGAAGGGAATAAGAGGCTTTTTTTACATGTAGCAAGAGGGGCCACTTGAAGAAGAAATGCACCCAGCCTAAGAAGCAAGGGGAAGCTTCTGGTGCATTTGTTATCGAATGCAATATATCTATTTCTAAAAATTGGGCATTAGATACAACTTTTGGTGATCACATATGTATCCAAATATAGTAACCCATTAGATTCATGAAGATTGACCAAGGGGAGGTAGAACTAAGAGAAACCAACGGATCCCGACTTACTGCTATAGCTATCGGGAAATACCACCTCACGTTGACAACTAGGACGATCTTGGTGTTAAAGAGTTGTTATTATGTGTTTTCTGTTACTAAAAACATTATTTTTTTTGTATCTAGATTAGATATATATAGAATTTTTTCATGTTTTGAAATGAATGTTGCTTATTTTATAATTATAGCATTTTTTTTGGTAGGGAACATTTATACAACAGACTTTACATGTTGGATTACACAAACCAAGTAATGGAAATAAATAAAAAAGATACTTCACATGAATCATACCACACCCAAAATTGGAATCACCAACTAGGTCATGGAAATGAGAAACACTTGACAAATTTACATCAAGATGGATATTTATATTCTTTTGAACTAAAACGACCTCGTGTATGTCATTCCTGTTTACAAGGGAAAATGACCAAAGCCCCATATATTGGGAAAGACGAAAGGGCTAAAGAACTTCTTGAATTGGTTCATACCGATGTGTGTGGTCCATTTCCAGTTAAAGAAAGGGGAGGGTACTCATACTTCATAACTTTTACTGCTGATTTTAGCAGATATGGATTTATCTAATTAATGAGGTATAAGTTGGATTCTTTTGATATGTTCAAAGAATACGAAATGAAGATGAGAATCAACGTGGAAATAAGATTAATAAACTCCACTCATATTGAGGTGGATAATATCTTAATCAATACTTCATTGATTACTTATGAGAGTTTGGGATCCTATCCCAACTCACTCCTCCATACACGCCCCAGTGGAATAGTGTGAGCGAAAGGAGGAATCGTACCCTGTTGGACATGGGGAGATCTATGAGGAGTCATGTGAGTCTTCCATTAGCCTTTTGGGGATATACGTTACAAAAACCAGCACACATACTAAACCAAGTACCAACTAAATCGATAAATGGTATTTCATACGAGTTCATGAGTGGAAGGAAATACATATTATCGAATTTACATGTGTGGGGAAGCGATGTGTTTGTTAAGACCTATTTAGGTAAAAAACTTGCACCCCAAGGAACAAAGTGTTCCTTTATAGGATACCCTAAGGAAATAAATAGATATCACCTATACAACCCCTCAGAAAAAAGGTTATAGTGGCAAGATAGGCCATATTCCTTGAGAGGGAGCACATATCCAAAATAGATAGTGGGAGAAAGATAGACTTTGATGATGTTGAGGCTTAAGGTAAACAAGAGTTAGAACATAAATAGATTCCTCAAAGGCCCATGGAAGAAAGAACTCTTCCAGAGACATAATAGTTGTGTAGCATTACAAGAGAGGTTAGAGAACCAGAATTGTATGGTTTTCTAGTTATCGAGGATGGTGATTCATTATAAGTTGATAATAATGATCCTCTGACCTATGAGGAAGCAGTAAGTGGAATAGATGTTTCCAAGTGGCAAGATGACATGAATTCTGAAATGGATTCCATGTACCAAAACCAAGTCTAGATTTTGGTAGATCCTCCAGTTTATGTAAACCCTATTGGTTTCAAATGGGTATTGAAGAAGAAACTGGACATGGAAGGACAAGTCAACACCTATATGGAACAACTGGTTTCAAAAGGGATCAAACCACATCAAAGCATTGAATACGAAGAAACCTTTTCACCAATTTCAATACTAAAATCCATCAGAATTCTATTTGCCATTTCTTCTTACCATGACTATGAGATTTGGAAAATGGATTTCAAAACAACCATCCTTAACTAGAACCTTAAGGAAGATGTTTATATGACACAAACAAAAGGTTTTATGACACCAAAGGATTCCAATAAGGTATTGAAGTTACAGAAATCCATTTATGGATTAAAGAAAACATCCAGGTCCTGAAACATCCATTTTTATTAATCCATAACGAAATTTTGTTTTAACAAGTTTGAATGTGAGCCTTGTGTCTACAAATGGTTTAGTGGGAGTGCAGTAGTTTTATTAATAGTATATGCTCACAACATATTACTTATTGGAAATGAGATACCAGTCTTACAATCTGTTAGGGCACGGTGGAATCAATTCTTCTCCATGAAAGAATTGGGTGAGGAAGCATATATTCATGGGATCATGATCCATTGTGATAGATCAAAGAGATTTTTGGGACTAATTCAAAGTATATACATTGATAAGATAATGAATAGATTCATAATGGAACAATCTAAGAGGGGTTTGTTGCTATCATCACATGACATTCATCTTTCAATGAAAATGTATCCTCAGACACATGAGGAAAGAAAGAAAATGGAAAGGACTCCATACACATCATCGATTGGGTCAGTCATGTATTCCATGATATGTACTAGGTGGATGTAACTTATGCATTGAGTGTGGTAGGTAGATATCAAGATGACCTTGGTGACCACCTTTGGATGGCAATCAAGACTATCCTAAAGTATCTAAGGAATACTAAGGATATATTCCTAGTTTATGGACGAGATGAGGAACTAGTCATTAGTGGATATGTAGATACTAGTTTCTAGACTAATCAAGATGACATGAAGTTGAAAACAGGACACATCTTCATTTTTAATGGAGGTGTAGTGATCAGGAAGATCTCAAAGCATAGTGTGGTCACATATTCTACAGTAGAGTCCGAGTATATCGCAGCTTCTAAGGTAGCTAAAGAAGAAGATTGGATGTGAAGCTTCATCCAGGATCTGGATACGATACCTATCAGTAAAGATCCCATCACACTGTATAGTGATAATACTGTAGTGGTGGCTCTAGCAAAAGAGCCAAGGTCACATCAGAGGATGAAGCACATATGTTAGAAGTATCATCTATTGAGGAATTTTTCTAAGAGAGGTGAAGTTGTAGTGAATATTATTTCCATGGAAGACAATGTAGTGGACCCCTTGACTAAAGATTTGACTCATCAGAAACATGATCACCATGTGAGGTCTAGCGGACTGATGGTCATAGGTAGTTTTCTCTAGTCCAAGTGGGATTTTGTAAGAGTTGGGGTCCTAGAACCCACTAGTTTTACTTTGATTACATGGAAATCTAATGCATTTAAATATTAAGAATCTTATTACATATTGTTCATTGTTCTTCAGGATTATGATTTAATAATTTCCTAGAGTATTTTTTGTATTGATAAGTTCCAGGAAGTTCCCTGCTATGATGAGAACATTGAAATGCTATAAAAATATTCTCAAATATAGTTCTATGGTTGGACGAAAAATTATTATGGGACACATAGCCTGTAGACCATGATGTGTGAGTACTCATAAGAATATGAGACTTCCTTATTGAGTCAATAAGGTTTCCTTTTGACTTTTCCATTCCTTCATCTTTTGAAAATCACAAACACTCTTTCTTAAGGAAAATTTCTTTTTCCAATGTTTTATCTTCATAAGGAAAATTTTCCTTTCCTAGGGAAAATTATCCTTACCATGTTTTCATTGTTCATATTATAAGTATAAAATTAGGTTTCATATCCAAAATCTTGGAATCATATATATTCATAGATATAAAGCATTATATTTTCAAAATCCAAATTCAGGTTCAGAATTCTCTGAATTTAGACTCCAAACTCTTATGAGTTCAGACTCTGAGTTCTCTGAATTCAGACTCCAAACTCTTATGAGTTCAGACTCTGAATTCTATAAATTCAGACTCTAAACTCTTATGAGTTCAGACTCTGAGTTCTCTGAATTCGGACTCCAAACTCTTATGAGTTCGCACTCCGAATTATCTGAATTTAGACTCTGAACTCTTGTGATTTCAGGTTCCATGTTCTCTAAATTCTGACTCTGAACTGTTGTGAGTTCATGTGCTGAATTCTCTGAATTTTGACTTTTAACTCTTGTGAGTTAAGGTTCCAAGATCTCTTAATTCAGACTCCAAACTCTTGTGAGTTCTGGTTCCAAATTCACTGAATTTAGACTCCAAACTCTTGTGAGTTCTGGTTCTGAGTTCTCGGAATTCAGACTCCAAACCCTTGTGATTTTGGACTCCAAATTCCTATGAATTCGGACTCCAGACTCTTGAGAGTTCAGACTCTGAATTCCTATGAATTCAGACTCCAAAATTTTATGAGTTCAGAATCCAAATTTTTATAAACTCAGACTCCAAATTCTTATGAATTCAGACTCCGATGTTTATAGAATTCTAACTCTGAATTTTTTGATAAACAGAATCTGAATATCCATATATTATAGACTTCAAAGGGTTTTTTGTTATACTTTGAACTTTCATTTTTTCTTAGACTCCAAAAAATGAATTTTTTCAAGTAATCATACACTTCTTATCCTTGATATAGTTACAAAATGATGTCGTGCTTTCTGTTACTAGATTACCATTGTTTGAGTGACACGTGTACATGTCCCTCCGAAATTCAAGGAAAAATATTATCATTGGAGGAGGGAGTCGAACATTGAATATGTTCTAATAAATAGGAGATCATTTGAAAGAGCTCACAAATTTGTGAACTTTGACACATTTTGATCAATCCAGAGATTTCATGCTGCTGAAGTTATTTCTAGATATAGAGACTTTAATGCTTTGTGCATACAGAAAGTCCTTTTCAGACTTGCTTCATACGACTATGAATGTTGCCGACTACATTCTAGGGCTTTCAGGGATAGGAAGACATAGGTTTTGACTACCTTAAAGTTAGAGGACTTACTTACTGAGGAAGACATAGGTGCCGACTACCTTGAAGTTGAGGGCTTGCGGGGATAGCAAGGAAGACTACGATCATTGTATCGAGGTCTTACCCTGGTGTGGGTAAGACAGACTTTAAATAAATGGACCATTATCAAAGGTTGTTGGATACCCTACTCTCTAGGATAAAAGATTTACTACTTGTTACTTGTTTTGTTTCAAGTTTTCCACTGCATTTTGATTATTAAGGAAAGTATAACTATCTTATACTTTCTTATACTTGTACTCTGATTAGTGAGATTCTATACACTTTAAGGTAGAATCTTTATCTTTATAAACTTTTGTTATGTTTCATTTTTAGATCCACTTTTCTTGAATCAATCAAGTTTGTAGAACTTAGAGGTCTTGTGAATTTACCTAGTTTAACTTTGTTAAACATTGTTTTTGTTATGGTTAAAAACAAAAGTTTTTATACCAACTTTCAAGGTTCCAAAAGAATTTTTAAAGTATACAATTCACCCCTCCTCTTGTATATTGAGCATCTATATCATTAGATACTAAAATCAATATCATTCATTATTTTGATCCTACAATTGGTATCAGAGGAGGTCTCTGAAACACTTATATTCAAATATAAGTTTTCTTACTCAAGTTTTCATTGTTCTATATTTTCATTGTTTACAAACTTTTATTATTGACAAGTTAGTGTGGAAAGATTTTTTTTAAGATGGTAGGAATCAATGTTGGTTCCATAGACAAACTGAATCCAACTATACCACCTATTTTTGATGGGAATGATTAAAAATATTGGAGAGATTTCATGAGGACCTTTATATCAATACTGGAGTAGATAATTTTGTTATGCTTACTGGAGGATATAAAATCCCTGACAAGGAATTTAGTACCTTCACCAACCAAGAAAAGCATGAATATCAATTGGATTATAAGGTACACAATAATTTTCTTTATTCTATGACTAGAAATATATATATCTAGATTTCATCTTGTGAAGTAGAAAATTTTATTTGGAGGAATCTCGAAGTAACCCACTTTGGAACATCAAAAGTTATTGAAACTAGAAGAGCCATGCTCAGAGCTGAATATAATGGTTTCTGCTTTCCTTATAGAGAACCCATATGTATGGTTAAACAAAGATTCATGACTATTGTCAATAGTTTACAATCTATGGGTGAGAAAGGATTATATGATGAAGATCTTTTGGAAAAAATCATAGACATCATGCCCAATGAGTGGGAATCCAAGAGGATAGCTATATATGAGAACATAGAAGTTACATAGATTTCTCTCGATGAACTTTTTGGAACTCTTCTTTAACATGAGACTAGAATGAAGAGAAATGCTGAAAATGTTAAGAAGAAGAATGTAAATCGCAGTGTTTCTTTTACAACAACTTCAAATCATATGAAATCCAAGACTCCTGATAGAGTTACTAGATCAAAATCTAAGTAGTTTGTTATTAAATACGAATCTAGTAGAAGTGAATCTTCAGAAAATTAACTAGACAATCTTGCTCAAATGATGAACAATATTTTTGGAAAGAAGAACATTCAATATAGATACAAGAAGAATGAAAGGAAAGATAAGAAAGTCTCAGAAGTCACCTGTTATGAATACAAGAGAGCTGGACATATAAGACTAGATTTCCCTATGCTTAAGAGAAAGGAAAGAATGGAAATGCATTCTGAGAGGAATAAAAATAAGTGCTACAGAGCTAATGCGAAGAATGTTCTGAAAACTAATGAAACTTGGAGTGCCAGTGGTGGTGACTCTTCAGATGAATCATCTGATTATAAATCTTTTAGACAGAAGAATCTTGGGTTAATATCCAGAAAACCTATTGAAAATCATTTCTTAATGGATAAGGTACACAATGCTGAATCCATGACCAATGTATCTTTGAATACTAAATATAGTGATAGAAAATATTATAAATATTTGGATAAAGAATCTTCTTCTGATGAAGATAACACCTTACCTACCTATAAAAAAGTTTATAGGTTTTCTAAACTCCTTGACAATGAGGATTCAAAACTCAAGAAAAAACTTGATAAAGAAAATTCTAGAAATACTTTTTTTACTAAGGAAATATCAGATATTTATAAAGATCTTGATAAGAAAATTTTTTATTTTGAAAGTATTTCAAAAAACCTTGAGGAAGTAAATTCTGAGAAGGATAAGCTTTCAAAGGATCTAGAAAAAGTAATTTCTAAGAAAAATGTTTTCGAGCAAAACTCTAGTTCAAAAACAAATGTTTTGGAAGACAAGAACTAAGTTATCAAACTAAAATCCAAAACCTTTTCCTTGGGGAAGTGTTTTTCAAAATTTACCTTAGGTAAGGAAAATTTTGAAAAGATGTATTCTGAAATCCGACCTCTAAGGAATAATTCTTTTTTTGGTTATACTAGTTAAAAACCGATTTTTAATAACAATTATTTTGTTCCTCAAAGTGCTCCATTCTGCACTAAGTGTCAGTGTGGTGGGAATTGGGAAAGAAATTGTTCCCTAAACAAAAATCATTCTTTAGGATATCATAAAACCTATTTTTCAAAGCAAATATGGATTCCCAAGATTTTTTTTTCTGATGTTTCCGGATCCAAGAAAGATTTCATTCCAAAAGTATAACACTCTTATTTTCAGGAAAATAGAGATAGTACCAATAGAAATACATGGTACATGGATAGTGGATGTTCCCGACATATGAATGGTAACAAAAAATACTTTGAAAATATTATCAATACTAAAGGAAGAAAAGTAACTTTTAGAGATAATGCTTAGGGAGAAATTATTGGTATAGGTAACATCGTTCTTCTTGGAAAAACATTGATTTCAAATATTTTCTTTGTTAAGAGTCTTAAGAACAATCTCATCAGCAAAAGATTATTATGTGATGAAGGTTACCTTCTGAATTTTAGAAATGACAAGTACTTATTATGCAATTCCAATGAAGAGATTATTCGTTCTTCCCATAGGTAAGAAAATGTATACAAACTAAACTTATAAGACCTTAGGAGCCAAGAATTACCTTCCCTTAGTTAAGTGGAAGATTATTCTTGGTTATGGCATAGAACGTTAGGTCACTGTAACCTTAAGAACCTATGTAAAATTTTTAAGAAAAGAATAGTTAAGGATCTAACAGATATTAGATTTGATTCTTCAATTTTTTTTATCCTTGTCAATATGGAAAGCAACATAAATCATGTTTTAAGTCAGTTGGTGAAGTCTCAACCACTGATGCATTATATTTAGTTCATATGGATCTTCTTGGTCTAACACAAACTGGAAGCATTGGAGGAAAATATTATGTAGTTGTCTTAGTTAATGATTACACTAGATTTACATGGGTGTATTTTCTAGCAAAGAAGTCTAAAGATTTTTCTCATTGCAAAAGTTTTAGAGCCCAAGTTAAAAATGTGAAAATCCATGCATTGATAACTATTCATAGTGATCATGGAGGAGAATTTCAAAATTATGATTTTGAAACTTTTTGTAGTAGAAAAGGAATTACTCATAACTTCTTAGCACCCAGAACACCTCAAAAAATGGTGTTGTTGAACGAAGAAACAGAATTTTTCAAGAGATAACAATAACCAAGTTGAGTGAGTATTCGGTAGCCAAACATTTTTGGGATGAAGCTGTAAGTATTGCTTGTTATACTATACATCGAGTTTTGGTTAGACCTTTTCTTAATAAAACTGCTTATGAGTTATGGAATGGTATACAATTTAGACTTTCTTACTTCAAGGTTTTTGGTTGCAAGGTATTCATTCTGAATACTAAAGATAATGTACAAAAATTTGCACCAAAATCTGATGAAGGAATTTTCTTAGGCTACTCTACAACCCTTAAGGAATATAGAGTTTTCAATAAAAAACTTGTACCGTTGAAGAAATATTACATGTCAAATTTGATGAAACTGATCCCTTTGTATTAAAACAACCTCAATATAAATCTTCAAATGTGTTTTCAAAAACTAATTATCAACCCTTGATAGAAGATCCTTCTGATAAGGAAAATTTCCCAGATGATATTTTTGAAACATTTACCCCAAAATACTTCCTACCCTATGTTGATGAATAGGTTTTACAAAACCCAAATAAGTTGTTTCTTAAGAATCATCCCAGTGATAGTATCATTGGTGATGTAAGTCAACCTATAAGGACTAGAAGTTCCTTACGAAATGAAGTAGAATATCTAGCATTTCATTCCCAATTAGAACCAAAAATCACTGATTAAGCTTTAGGTGAAGATGATTGGATAAAATCTATGCAAGATGAACTAAATGAATTCGAAAGGAATAAAGTCTGGACCTTGGTTGAAAGACCTATAAAAACCTCTGTTATTTGAGTCAAATGAGTCTTCAAAAATAAGTGTGATAAAAATGGAATCATAGTAAGAAATAAAGCTATATTGGTTGCTAAAGGCTATAATCAACAAGAAGGAATAGACTATGAAGAAACCCATGCTTCAGTAGCTAGACATGAATCTAATCATATTCTACTTGCCTTTACAACATTATTCAATTTCAAACTTTTTCAAATTGATGTTAAATGTGCTTTCCTTAATGGTTATGTTCAAGAGGAAGTTTTTGCTGAACAAAATCCTGGTTTTGAAGATACAAAACATCCTGAACATGTTTACAAACTTTCCAAATCTTTGTATGGACTTAAGAAAGCCCCTCAAGCTTGGTATGATAGACTTACATGATTTTTCTTTCCAAATAATTACGTTAAGGGAAATATTGATCCAACTATTTTTATAAAAAAAGATAATAAAAATGTTTTTATTTTTCATATATATGTTGATGACATTATATTTGGTTCAACTCACCAATCATTAACAGATTCCATTGTGGATCTAATGAAATTTGATTTTGAAATGAGTACGATGGGTGAGTTAACTTTTTTTCCTTGGTTTTAAAATTTCTCAAAAACCAGAAGGAATCTACATATCTCAGCATAATTTTATTAAAGATATTATTAAAAAGTATGGATATGACAAAAATAAGAGTATAAGTACTCCCATTGGTACCTCAAATTCACTTGATCTAGATGAAGTTGGGAAACCAGTAGATCAAACATCTTTTAGAGGTATGATAGGAGGTTTTCTTTACTTGACAGCTAGTCATCCAAACTTAATTTTTTGTTAGTATGATTATGTGAAAGATATCAATCCAATCCTATGGAATCTCATTTAAATGCAGTGAAAAGAATTTTTCTCTACTTAAAGGGAACCATGGATTTAGGACTCTTTTATTCTTCTGGTAATTACATTGTTTTAAAGAGTTTTTCAGATGATGACTTTGGTGGATATAGAATGGATAGGAAAAGTACTTCCAGAACATGTCATTTATTAGGAGATTCATTAGATTCTTGGTCATGAAAAAATCAACACACAGTTGCACTTTCCAGAACTGAGGTTGAATATGTAGCAGTTGGAAGTTTTTGTGCTCAGGTGTTGTGGATGTAACACACACTCACAGACTATGGTATTAGTTTTACCAAAACACAAATTTTGTGTGATAATACTAGTGCCATTGCCTTAATTAAAAACCTTGTAAATCACTCTCATGAAAAACACATAGATATTAGGCATAAATTTCTTAGGGATCACACACAAAAAGGAGATATTATTCTTCAATTTATCGGAATGTAAGATCAACTTGCTGATATTTTCTCAAAATATTAACCTTCCAATAGATTTGAATACATTAAAAATAATTTAGGAATTATAACCGTAAGGTAATCATCCTTATTAACATTAATTTTAAACCAATATCCTTACAGTAAGTAACTACTTTTTATATGGGGATGTACATTTGTTTGATGGTCTTCTAAAAAACATTTTCGTAGACATTAAATTTTCGTAATAAAGATTTTCTAAATTTTTTTAATGAAGATTTTCTAAATTTTCGTAATGAAGATATTCTAAATTTTTGTAATGAATATTTTCAAAATTTTTGAAATGAAGATTTTCGAAATTTTCATAATGAATATATTTAAAATTTTCTTAATGATGTTTTTTCAAAAACAATTCGTAATGAAAATTTTCTAAAACTTTTTGTAGTCAGTTTTTTAGCAATCTGAAAGGTATGATTCCTTCTTGAGTTTTTGTAATAATAGTTTACTTGTTGGTATTTTCGTTCGTTTTTTTATTTTTTGGATTCTCTTTTCCTTAAATATGAATTTTTTCCTTAAAACCTGAAAAGACCAGATTCTATCATATTCTCTTTGCGGCTATCATCTCAACCATCAGATCTGATCAGAAGGATTTTCAACCACTAGATTGAGTTTGGAAGATGAATCGTCGCATCAAACACCTATATAAAAGACCCCTGATGGTTGTACCACATTGAAACTCAAGACTTCGCATGCTGATGTTCTGACCTTCTACTTAATCCTGTTCCGAACATCTCAGATCTTGCTCAAATCCAAATGTCTATCGAAGAATCTTATCAGAAATACATGTCAACTATCAAGCCAATCTCAGAGTGGAAGGTTTATAGAGAAAGGTTGGTGCATCCAAACTTCTTCACCATGTATGATTCCATAATCTCAAAGAACATCAAGCTGAATGGATGTGAGATTGTTTTCGTATTGAAGCAAGGAGCTAATGATTTAGTATATCCAGATTTTCTAGTTGAATTTTATGAAACAATAATTTTTTTAAAGGAAGAAGGAAGAGATAAGTTCTCTTTAAAGAGCTATGTGATGACTTATTCTCTTTCAAACACCATGTTTGCTAGCTTGGTAGGTATTCCGTATAAAGGATAAGCAAAGTTTTGTTCTTATAAGCTACCCGATAATCAAGGAAGTTTCAATAAGGCTAAGGATATGGCTTATCTTGGAATTTCTGAAGTAAACACTCTGATGATTGATCATCTGTCTACAAATTTACAGATTCTCGAATTATGGGTTCAAGGATTCATCATTCTAAAAAAAGGGGACAAGGATACTTTGAAGAAGAGTGACATGTATATCCTAGATTTCTTGGTGAATCTAAGGAAGATTAATTTGGTAAAGCATATTCTGATTAAAATCGAGAATATAAATAATGGAAATATGAAGGCTTAGATCATTATGTATCCAGACATTCTTTCAAAACTGATTGTTTGGTGCTTAGAATATTTCAAAATTCCTTGCCTTTCTGCACCAAGGAATTGAAAAGTCATACTGGTTAGTAATGATACCTTGAAAAGGATGAAAGTTGGTTTTTCTAAGGAATATGGAGAATTTTATGACTTTCCATAAGAAGAAGCTGAAGCCATACCGAAGAAACAGGAGGTGGGTGAACCGTCTAAAAAGGATAGAAGTAAGAGGAAGCTGAAGGAAGTAGGAGAGAAAGAAAAATCTCTAGAGCCTAAGGAAACCCAATTCGTACCACCAAAGACTAAGAAGCAAAAATATTATCTGGATGAGGTAGTAGCAAAGTAGAGGGAAGAAAAGGACAAAAATAAAGCAGGGGATCCTAGCTTTGGTTTGGATCCTGGTGAAGCAAAAGTTTTAAAAGAAAATATTGCCGATGAGCTTGAAAGGAAATCAAAAGAAAAGAAACAAAAGAAGAAGATGTCTGAGGCTGAAATAGTTTAATCACTTCTGAAGGATTCTGAGAAAGCTTCTGAAAATATTCTAGTACCAGAATCCTTCTTGGTAGAATATTTATTAGAGACACCAGTAAATAAGTATGTGACTGCAGAAAAAGCCAAAGAAAAAGAAGTAGAAGAAGTGGAAGAAGAATTAATAGTAGTAGAAGCCAGTGGTGATACTGATGATCTCATTAATAAAGTAGAAGAATTTCATGAGAAGGAAATCCCTTTTGAAAAATTGTCAATCCGAACTTCTGAAGCTGAGTCTTCAAAGCTTTATACCCCGAGGAAAGATGAGAAAGGTGAAGATGACAAGATTGAAGAAGAAGTGAACAAGTTTTCTAAAGAAGAGTGCTTTAGTCATCATTTCATTCACCTTGAGGATGCTGAGGCAGGATCTGAGAAGGAGAAGGTAGATGAAGACAGAATTCTTCATCTATCAGATAGTGAACATATATCTCCTATCCAAGAGGAAGCCATTCTGAAGAATGATAAGAGAATTTGTTGATACTCCTAGTAGAGTAATAGTGAAGAAGAAATATGTTGGTGGGTATTTAAAGAGGAAACTTACTAAGTTAGAAAATGAAACCTCACCAAGTAAAGTCTCAGATTTGGAATCATCCTCCCTTGGACATGATTTCATTGTTCCGTCTCTAAAAAAGCTTATTGGGACTATCCCTATATTTCCATGTATAGACTCTAGATTCAAAATGTTTCAACACACCCTAAATCAGAAATAGGATTCAGTTTCCATGGTGATGGATAAGTGTGTTAAACTCTAGGAAGACTTCAAATCTTTTCTTATCATCTATTAAGATCAACAAAGATCATGCAAGTAGATGAATAGCTAGTCAATAAAGACAGTTGAAGACATGAAGATTCTTGATGAGTTTCAAGAAAGTGTCAAGGATGATTTTGACACTGAAGATAGTAAATTCTCATATCTTACCATGTCTTTTAAGGAAAATATAACCCTGGAATAGAATACCAAGATGCAAGAAATAAAATATCTGAATGGAAAGATGTATTCAGTTGCCCAGAGTTGGAAGAGAGAAAGAGATCTCAGTATTGAGATAGAAGAGAAGATACTCAAGCAAGAATAAGTTTTAAAGGGTCAGGCCGAATCTCTCAAGGCTCATGAAGATAAAATCAATTATTTAGAGAAGAAAGTAGAATATCAAGATCAGATTCTTAAGAAAGAAGAGGAAGATCATAAGTACCTCAAAAAGATGAAAACAATAGTAATAAAGCTAATTCCCAAGGAGAAGGAAGGATTAAATTTTTCAATTCTGATCTTTTGTTGTAGTTTTTCCTTGTAATTTTTTTTTCAATCCTAATGAAATTTTTGGTTTCTCATCTTTTAGTTGTTTAGTACTATGATTTTAGGTATCAAACTTTATTTCACATTCCCTTTAATCCTTTTTCAAAATCACAAATGGGGTGAAAATAATTTCAAAATGAATGCTAAGCCCAAGTCAGGGGGAGTTCATCTAAGGGGGAGTTTTCATTACAAAGATTTCCGTATTCAAGATAATGAAAAATCTTATTCTGGAAATCAAGAATATGATCCTTAGTGATTCCAAAGATTAAGGGGGAGTTAGTCGTATTCATCTTTTCCCATGTGTTAAGGGAGATAAGTTTTATTTTTCAAAGATTAGAAAAATATTTTCTAAGTCCTTATATTCTTTTTCACAAGGATGTTTGTGCTTTACAAAAAGGGGGAGATTTTTGTGTCAATAAGGCTTCATTATAAATTTTCCATTCCTTTATGTTTCGGAAATCACAAACACTCATTCTTAAGGAAAATTTATTTTTCCTATGTTTTATCTTCAAAAGGAAAATTTTCCTTCCCTAAGAAAATTTATCCTTACCATGTTTTCATCATTCATATTCTAAGTATACAATTCAGTTTCATATCTAATATCTTGAAATCATTTATATACTTAGATATAAAGCATTCTATTTTCAGGATCCAAATTTTGGTCCTGAATTTGCTGAATTTAGACTCCAAACTCTTATGAGTTCAGACTCTGAGTTCTCTGAATTCAGAATCGAAACTCTTATGAGTTTAGACTCTGAATTATATGAATTCAAACTCCAAAATCTTATGAGTTTAGACTCCATGTTCTTTTAATTCAGACTCCAAACTCTTATGAGTTCAAAATATGAATTCTCTGAATTTAGACTCCGAACTCTTGTGAGTTCAGGTTATGAGTTCTCTGAATTCATACTCTGAACTATTGTGAGTTCAGGTTTCGAATTCTCTGAATTTAGACTCTAAACTCTTGTGAGTTCAGGTTTCAAGTTCTTTGAATTCAGACTCCAAACAATTGTGAGTTCAGGTTTTGAATACTCTGAATTTTGACTCTGAACTCTTGTGAGTTCAGGTTCTAAGTTCTCTGAATTTAGACTCCGAACTCTTGTGAGTTCAGACTCCAAATTCCTGTGAATTTAGACTCCGAACTCTTGTGAGTTCAGACTCCGAATTCCTATGAATTCAGACTCTGAACTTTTATGAGTTCAGACTCTGAGTTCTTATAAACTCAGACTCCAAATTCTTATGAATTCAGACTCTGAAGTTTATAGAATTCTACCTCTGAATTCCTTGAAAAACAGAATCTGAATATCCATATATTATAGACTCTGAATAGTTTTTGGATAGACTCTGAACTTTCATTTTTTCTTAGACTCCAAAAAATAAATTTGTCCAACCAATCATACTTTTTTTATACTTGATATAGTAACAAAATTATGTCATGATTTCTGTTAATAATTAACCATTGTTTGAGTGACATGTATACAGGTGCCTCCAAAATTCAAGGAAAAATATGACTGTTGGAGGAGGGAGCCGACCTTTAACGATGTGCCTATAAATAGGAGCTCATTTGAAAGAGCTCACAAATTTTTGAACTTTGACACATGTAGATCAATCTAGATATTACATGTTGTTGAAGTGATTTCTAGAGAGAGAGACTTTAATACTTTGTACGTACTGAAGATCTTGTTCAGACTTGCTTCGTGCGACTCCAAATGTTTCTGAGTACATTCGAGGGCTTCTGGGGATAGGAAGACAGAGGTGCTGACTATCTTGAAGTTGAGGGCTTTTGGGGATATCAAGATAGACTCCGATCTTCGTATCGAGGTCTTACCCTGGTGTGGGTAAGACATACATTCTTGAAAGTATAAATCAAGGGACCTTTATTCAAGGTTGTTGGATACCCTACTTTTTGGGTGAAAATATTTACTACATGTTACTTGTTTTGTTTCAAATTTTCCACTACATTTTGATTGTTAAGGAAAGTATAACTATCTTATACTTTCTTATACTTGTACTCTGATTAGTGAGATTCTATACACTTTAAGGTAGAATCTTTATCTTTATAAACTTTTTTTAAGATTCATTTCCGGAACCACTTTTCTGGAATCAATCAAGTTTGTAAAACTTATAGGTCTTGTAAATTTACCTTGTTTAACTTTGTTAAACATAGTTTTGGTTAAAGTTAAAAATGAAAGTTTTTATACCAACTTTAAAGGTTCCAAAGGAATTTTTAAAGTATAAAATTCACCCCCCCCCTATTTTATATTTATCATCTAAATCATTAGATACTACAATCAGTATCATTCATTATTTCTATCCTATATGTATCTCATGAAGTTCGCACTTGGTAATCTCCAAGTCAAGTGATTATGAGAACATACCCACCAATATGAATTCTGCATATTTTGGTATCATCAAATATTTCTATCTACGAGTGTGTGCAATGATCCTTAGAATTTAAGATTATCATTAATATGTGTCACGACTCGTGCACTTTGATTTACTGATGAAAACCATCACACAAACAATTGGCGAGAAGTAGGGTATATTGAGTGCGTCACAGGTGGCATGTTATTAATGGATTAGTCGAGGAAGGATTTTTCCCTTCCATTTATGGAAGTTGATATCTTAGAACTTTGATTTAAATAGAATCGTCGCATGAGATTCCATGGACATGTTGTAATGATGAGTTTATTTCAGGTAGTTAAAGAATGATGTATCTAGCATAAAAGTTGATGACATTGTCATGAAACCTGCTTGATGAGATATTGTGACAAAGGGATTATATTTCACTATGAGCATTAATATGTGGATGTCGTTTTTGTGACATTACATTATTTCTCTTGGGTTCCTTGACATGTTTCTAGACAGTACTCATGGACTTTAGGTAAGCCCGCCCAATGCCAATGAGAAATAATCCTAGAGGGTCACACACTAAGTGTTTTTGGTGGTCTTGGTTAAATTCTATTTTAATTTAATTAATGAAATAAATATTATTATCAAGGACATGGAATAATTTTATTCAAGTTAAAATGATCACCTAAATAAAATAAAATATATTTATTTATTTTATTGAATATTTAATAAATATTTATTTACTAGTTTTTAAATAAAATATTTATTTAAGAGAATAAATTATTTATTTAATTATTTAGGAATTCAATAAATGTGAGTGGATTTTGAGCAGAAGAAGGCCGGTCCGGTGGAAGAATAATTATTTTCAAGACCATAAATACTTATTTAGCTAGTTGGAACAAGTTAAATTAATAATGACGCTGCTATTAATTTGTGATAAAAAATTTTATTTATAATTCTGTTTTGCACAAGTTGGTGCACCATAAATAATGACGTGGTATTATTATTATGAGCATGGGTTTTCTATAATTTCATGAATGTATTTAATTGGTGTAATGCAATTAAATATTGTAACTAATGTTCCATTCATATAAATAGACAGGTATGCCTATTGTGCCAGACATCACATGACACCGAATTGTACACCCGGTAGATTGAGAATTATTGAGCTAAATAATTTCTCTCTTGAATCCTATTACCAACCCTCTCAATAATGAGAGACTTTCTTCAAGGTTGAAGAACTAGTGGTCAAGGACGACCGTCACAAGACACTCGCTTCACCGCGCTAGCACCCAGAGAATGAGCAGTGTCAATCAGAGGCCATCAGTGCACGTGTGGATGACCACTAGAGGGAGTATAGTATGGATCCTTACAAGGGAAATAAAAAAATTTGGAAGGGTCATTCCGGATGATCAACATCATCAATAATGAAAAATACCAAATACCAAGGTATTATTTTTCTTTATGAAATTAATTAAATTAATTATAAACATTATGTGAAAGATCTGCCCTAAAGGTTTCGGGCCTCTTCCTTCTTTGTCTAAATCCTTTATTTTATTTTATGGAGACCGACATTCATCATCGTATTGATCTCGGAATAATAATTGATCATGGTAAAAATCATTGTTGGGTTTCATCCCAACCATGCTTCCGCTATGCTTGGAACCTTCACCTTTCATATTCTAATATACCACTATGCATATGAGTACCCATAGGAACACCAAGGCCAAGAAAAAAAACATTATATTACAAAAACAAATCATTCAATTCATTTCTTTTAAAACAAATCTAAAATAAAAAACGTTATTTCAAACAACCATTTTTCATAACCAATTTTTCTGATTCCAACAACTTTAAAAAGTCAGAGGCGACTCAAAAAAACTCAAAAGGGGAAATAGTGTCAGTGTGTGGCTTAAACATTTGGTTAGCTGCCATATGTAAAACACTCTACCAATATAGAGAGCCTTCCAGGATCATGCCCTTAGCTCCACATGGATTTCCAAGGCATGTGGCTCATGAGAACTATTAGAACAACTCCCTTTGTCATATCCCAATCGCAAAAACACATCCTAGATACTCAATGAAACTAATTAAATCAGAATTCCCAAGAAACCTGAGGATCAGAATGAGGAAGAGTACGCGACGCTCTTTCCACACCTACCCCTCGATTCTTGACAATCCTACTCCATCCTCCTTGAAATCCCAAATAACAAAGGGTGCTCTAAAAAGTGAGGTCCGCTAAGATCCAAAATTCTCTGATACTATTTTATCAAGAACCAACCCGATTCGACCCCAAACCGGTCACCCGAGCTGATCTTTGGGAAGACCCAAGAGGCATTCATGATCCTCCCTAGCTGGAGACAAGTGTTAGGGCATCGACAGAGGTGATGGGAACACTTTCACACAATATAAATAAATAAAACCGGAGGAAATAATAAAGAGTAGCTCAGAATAAATAAAATAAATAAAATGACTAAATAGGAACTAAAGGAAATGAAAACATACCGAACAAAAAAACATTATCTCTATGTGACTGCACGGGTCACTCCCTGACTCTATGATCAAGCAACACCCAAGTCGAGCACACCCATGTTGGAGATTACACAACAACTAAAATAGAAAATAACTATAGGTGTGATTATTAAAACTCAGTAGGCTATCCCAATATCTATACCCATGCACTTCCTCTAAAATAAAAGAATCATCCATTTTTATGTTTGAACTACAATGTATAAAAGTAAGGTTTTCTAGAAGTTACTGAAAAACAATGTATGAGTCATTTCCCTCATTCATTTATCAAAAACCCAAGTCATTCTTTTAGCGAGACATTATCATTTTTAAAGGGAAAGTGATGTTTACATTTTCAATTCTCACAAAAAGAATGAAACACTTTTCTTTGAAAATAATTTTCATTAGCCACATTAAAACCAAACATCACTTTCCAATAAAAACATTACACATTAAAGTGCTACAGTAGTTTTAATACAAGGGAAATGGAAAGAAAATATACATACAGGTATCACATTCAACACTGGAAGCACTAAGAATGAGTCGACATAGGTGAACATAGAAGATCAATAATAATCTAGAGTATACAAATAGATGAGAACTAATCCTCATTGATATGTCACACATGATGAAATCAAAACATTGAAAATGATCTTCCATCCTTTCTCAGGCTGGCTAACGGAAAATCCCATAGCAATAAACCCAAAAATATCCACCTACTATGGGCCTCTCGTCAGTACCATAACCTACTAGTGTGGAAATAATTATCAGAATATTATCTCAATATGCCAGGTTCCTACGTCTCATGTATTTAAAAATGGGGTGGGCCAATCGATGCCATCCAAACATCCAATCATAGTATATATATTAATAAAGCACAATAGACATCACCCCGAGTCACTCTAAGGACCGATCTCAAGACATTAATCAAAAGAACATAAAGAGTCCAATATGAAGCACCCTTGTAATGGATAACAAGGATTATTTAGTAAGGATATCCCATCCATTATATACAAAAAATCATGGAATGAGAAACATCCACATGGGGTTTTCATAATAAACAATTTCACCATTTTTCACAAGGTTGAAAAACAGGCCTTAAACCATTTCTTTTTCATAAACCGACATTTATCATTAACACAAAATCCACATTTTCTAAAGCGGGAAAACACATCATCTCCAAACCAAAATATTGATAAATTCTCTCAAAATATTCAGTTCACATTTCCCTGGGTACAAACATTTTTTAAAGTGTCATATGGCCATTTATCGATAACACATTCTAAAACACCCTAAAACTCAACCCCCATTTATTTATAAAACTAAAAACCATGTTGAAAATCCAAAAAAGGACCCACCAAATATCATTTCAAACAGTTAAAATACTTTGATATATTAAGAAAAACATTTTCCATTAAAATGATCACATTAATTCCAATTAAGCACAATAAATCATCACATGTCAAACCACTTAAAAATCCAATTACACACTTATTTTAAACATTAAACTACTTGGAAAACTTTCAAGAAACCCAAGATCACCATTTCACATAAATCCAGTTTAAATCCCCAACTACTCTTCCTTTTAATTTGAAACAAGTTAAAAACACTATAAAAAAATAATCAACATACATATTCACTTTTTAAGGGGTTTTAACACACCAAAAAACCATGAAACGAAGCATTTTTTACAAAAAATGCCAATTGAGCTATTTATTAGCGGTCCACAAAATGTTTATCCAAACAGTTTCTAATTAATAGTCAACAAGGTTCCAAAAAAAATTACATCCCAAAAACATATTTAAATTGTTAAATTAGGTTCTAAGAGTCACAAACCAGGTGCCAAACTAATGAAACATTTAATTAAACAGACAATGTGAACAATTATAATAAAATGACCTCATTTTTTACAAAACCAGAATTGAACTACAAATTCACATAATAAATAAATTAAACACAAATTGAAAAATAATAATTAGCATGTATATAGGGTTAAAATAGCATAAAATAGATGAACATTAAATTCTAAAATGCAGCACAATAGGAACCTACCTCCAAACTGTGGAGCGATGAAAAAACGAATGTTCAAAAAATCTTCACGCGGGTTTCAAAACCCTTAACTTACGAAGATAAACCTAAGTTTATAAAAACCTTAACAAAACTAAGGAAAAAGACACAACCCTGAGGGAGGAGGGTATGCTAGAGGGGATGTGCGTTCCCAAAAGAAAGTCACGGGTCGGGCAGGTGCTTGCTGGGGCAGTGTGCGTCAGAGGGAAGTCATCGTAATAGTTCGACTAATGGAATCTTGCTGGAAGGAGGTTCTAGCTAGGGGAAGGTCTCGCTGAAAGGAGTGGGTGCACTAGTTGGGGTTACTGATCACCGAGTAGGGGAGACCAGAGGTCTAGTCATCGAAGTAGTGCGCGCTGGACAGAGAGCCAATAGGGAAGGTTGCGCTGCGGAGCAAGGGGTACACCGGAGGTCACCACAGCAGGGGTCATTACTGGGGGAGCGGGGTAGGTCCGCACCTTCTGGGGTCACTAGAGGAGGTGGCAGCCAAGACTGTTTGGCTCTAGTGAATAGGGGGAGTAGGAGGCAGGGGTAGAAACCAAAAAACACTACAGTAGGGGGTATCGTGCTGGGAAGTAGGAGGTCATGCTAGGGGAAAATGGAAAGGCACTGGGAAAGTTCATGCCTCACAGTAGGGGAAGAATAGGTGGTGCTAATTGGAGAGAGGGAGGTGGGTTTTGGAAACACTAAAAAATAAATCCAACCTAAAAAAATAAAATCTAGTTAAAATTGTAATAAATTAATAATAATAATAATAATAATAACAAAAAGAATAATAATAATAATAACAACATGATGATAAAAAGAAAAATAATAAGATAATTCATTTATTTTAATGAAAAAAAATCGTTAACAATAACAAAAATATTAATTGAACATGATTAATGTTTGTCATAACTACAAAATTTATTTTTTTCATTTTCCAAAAAACGGACTGTCATGCGGTTTCTAGGGCGAAGCCGAGAAGTTTCCAAATTGCGCTCTTCCCATGCGACTAACAATATCGACACCAAAAAGTGAATTTTGTAATATAACTCAAAGAAATATTTCGTCTGGGACTCACCTGAACCCCAAATAATATTTAAAGGTTGAAAAATAATTAAATAAATTAAACACCTGGGTCGAGGTGTGATGACGATTATATTATATTCATTTATGATCATTGATTGATATCTGTCAATATTACCATTATTGAGGATTTGAGATCACCCTTTATTATGTTTTTCCCAAAGCTATGAAGAAAAGTTTTAAGTTGGGAAATTCTAATAAATGTAATTTGTGAGAATATCTTTATGGGAGTGGCTAATTGTCTTTTATGAAATAAGATTATTATTTATCTAGTCTCCAAAGACTCTAAGACTTTACAGTTTTAGGGAATCATTTGTTATGAGATTCATTGAATACTCTTTTAAAATTATGTGATTTATATATATGAAATGAATGTGTCGCTATAGTTGGTATAAAATCGGGGTTTAGTTAATAATTTTCTTTTAGAATTAGTGAAATATATTTAAAACACTAGGGATATGTATAAGTAGATGAAAACATCCTGAAGCTTTGGTAAAGTAGATATTGTAGGCTTTTCATCAAAAATAAATCCTTGTCTAGATACTAGAATGTGGATGAAGATGTACTCCAGATACACCTTGGGGTAAAAAATCTTATATGGGTAGTTTGGGTAATAATTTGATCATCATGGGTGCCTGATGTGTGGGATTAATACTGCACACCTCGCTAGAAAATCCTAGGGATATTCTTGGTTTAATTACCATTTTCTTTATGAACAATTATTAAGGGTTTGAATAGATTATTTACATGAATAACATTTGTTAAACCTAATGATTTATATATTATAAATAATTTTTCATGATTAAATGTCCTATGAATAATTTTTTATGATTATATAATTTATCACAATGATTATTTTTTCTCACACGATTATTTTTAGATTTAGTCAATGGTTGGAATTAAGAAGATCCATCTTAACACTATATTTGATAGATAATGGAATTATTTTTCTCCTAAGAAACCTAATGAAACATGAGATTTAATATGAAACCATGTCATTATTCCAAATAAAATATGTCATTATACGATTAAAAATCTCAAAATGGGTGACAACCTAACACACCTAATAAGAGAAAAATGGAATTTCAAGGGAGTTTAGTTGATGGAGACCATAAATGAAAAAATATTTAGTTTCATTCATGTCAAATATGTGTGGAGAATCACCCAATGAAATGTATCAAAAGGAATAAGAAATTTTCTTAATTATGGAAAAGAAGGGCATAGAGTAAGTACTTGTTGAAGAAAAATGAAGTGTTTTATGGAGGAAAACAAATTCCATCCCAGGGAACCATTTATAGTTTAATGTATTTATGTGTGGTGAAATTGGGAATTATCCAATTAAATTCCATAATCCATGGGTTAACTCCTATACCAAGGAAGGGAATATTCTTTTCCAATTGTTAAAGTGGAATTTTTAAAGAGATTATGTGTTGGTATTTCAAAATTATGTCGTAAAAGTGTTTTGTCATTTATATTCTGGTTATAAGAATCATGAAACATATCATGATTGTTCTTCAGTAGTTTTACATTAAATATTTACAAGAATATATTGAATGTAACTCATATACTAGAAAAGTGATTTAGTGGTAAGGTGATATAATTGGAAAAACATGTTTGAGGGGTATATATCCCTTAATATGTTCCAAGTTTTGATATAATAATGTTTTCTTGGGATAAAGTGATGATTTGTATTGATAAATTAAATTATATAGTATTTATGAACTTGAAATTAATTATTTATTCTCTAAAAAAGTGTTTTATTATTACTTTGATGTAGTTTACTACATTTTTTTATTTATAGAATATAGTTGATAATCTAGGATTTCTTAATAAATGGGGATAGATTCAATTTTTGGAAGAATTTATGTTTTTATAGAAGTTTTATGGTGTTTGGGTTATTTTGTAAAAGTATTATCTTTTTTTATGAGAATATATTATCATGATATTCAATTGTTTGGTGTGTGAAATTATGATATAATTTATATCATTTTTGGATTAAAGTTATGTTGATTTTGGAAATTTATTGACCTTGTTTTTAAATTTTTGGGATTTGAATTTGGTCAGAATTTTTTTTCATAAGTCTTAGGATTATATATTTATGGAATTATTTAGGTTTAAATTTTGGAATTACTGTTGAATTTTTAGAGAATTAATTTATTATTTCATCATATGATGATTTATCAATATTTAATAAATTATGTTAACCATTTCGGTGTTAGTAAATATCTATAGATGGGACGAATTATTTTTCATTATCTTAGGGATTTTATGATCCCTCACAAGTTATCTTTAGTTATTTAGGAACGAAATAAATAATCATGGTTATTTATCTTGTGGAATATGAGATATATAGGAGATGGAAAACTACTTGAAGCATACTAAAAGGATTAAATTATGCCTCTGTTATGGAAAAAAACCAAGTATGTTATCTCGTATTCTCTGCCTTGATGGTAAATAATTTATTCAACTCAGGTAAGTGGAAGATAAATATTTCGAGTCTTGTATAAAAATTATTGATCAACTAATAGGCTATGTTTTTTGAATCTCACAAGTCTTGTTATGATATGCACTTTTTTTATATAATAAATTAGGAAATACTAAATTTCCTGGTAGTGACATAGAAAATTTTCATCATGATAGAATATACATTAGATTTTATTACTATGTCATGATACACTAATTATAATAAGTAAAAATTAAAAATTTTGAGAAATCAATTTATATATGGGGGTAGAATGTAATACCCTGAGAATCTAGAATATATTTCTCTTTAAATAAATTGTAAAGGTCTGATATCCTGTTTGAAACATAACATCGTGTTTAAAATGAACTACATCATTATATTGAAGGTAATTAATAGGATTTTCCACATTATGAAATATATATAGAATTTTGTTTTCATAACACAAATATATTGATTTTTTCATAAAAAATATGTTCTCAATTTTTAGTGAAGTCATTTTATGCCTCAAAAATAAGTTTTATTGAATTTTTTATTCGTTTTGAACATAGAAATTAAAAATAAATTATATCATTTATAGAAATTTATTTGATAAAAATGATATTATATTTTAAATAATAAAATAAAAACGGTATTTTTTTATATTTTTTGAAAATATTGATTTTTCAGTGAATAGTGAAAAATAATGTTTTTATTAAATTGTCATTTATTTTCATTGAAAAGTATAATTATTAAATTAATTTTATATTTAATTAATATAAAAATCCTTTTGATATAAATAATATAAATAATTATATAAGAATAAACCTTATACTTGATTTTGATATAAGTTTATTTTTGGGCTTAAAAACTTATTTGTCTAAAAATAAATTTTCATTTTGTTTTATGAATTTATATTAAAATTAATTTCTCCTAAATATAGGAATTTAATGGTATTAAATTGAATTAATTATTTAATTAATAAATTTTAATTTTTTCATTGGATTAATTTTTGACATTTTTCTAAAAGAATATAGTTTTTATGAAATACGTTATATTTTTTGATATAAAAAAGACATAATTTTGAAATAAAAATTTATGAAACATATAGAATGGCTAATTTAAAAAAATATACTAAAAATATAATAGGAAAAAATTAATAAAATATAAATTTGATTTTATTTCATGAAAAATATTAAAATCATTTTAAGTGTTGAAATCATGTTTACATAACACTAACAAGGTTCAATTTGGCATCATAAAGATAATATTTGAGAAATAATAAGTCCTTGCTTGAATTTATTTATTAATATTATTTTTAAATGATGATATGGACCAATATTTGTGAATTTTTGAAGTTATATAACAAGAAACTTATCAAAAAGCTTGTGTAGTTCTTGAGCATGGCAAGAAAAGTCAAAATAACATATTAAATAAGTTTTGATGACATAAATGTGACTAAATATATATTGAATGAAAATAAAAATTAATTATTAAGAAAAATAAATTATTATTAATTTAATAATTTATTTTTAATTTTTTAAATTTTTATAATTGTCTAAAATAATAATGTCGTGATGGATCAATGTTTAAGAAAACAAAAAATTTAAGTAAATGATTTGAAAAATATTAAAAATGATAATATTTATTGTTTATATATTACATGAATTTTATAGATATTTATTTAGGATAAGTCATAGTTTACATTACTATATTTTGAATTGGTGGATTTAATGATATTTTTAATGTCAATTTAAGATGATAACAATGAAAATGAATTTAAGTGTATTTTATTTTAAATATTATATTATTAAATGATTTAAAAATAATAATAAAATTTAAATCGAAAAAGTGGGATGGGATATAGTGTGAAATTTAATACATTTACCATTTGTTGGTTTATTTTCACAATATAAGTAAATTTATAACCTTTTAGAATTGAAATGTTGTTACCATGGTTAAGGCTAAAATTGGTTAAGTAAGGGGTTAAACCAAAATATAAGGTTTAAAATGACAAAAAAACTTGTGAAAACTTTATTAGATGAAGTAATTTCAACCTTAAAATATTTTTCTTCAAAAAAATATCCACTTTGTACCAATTTCACATGAAAAATAATTTATTATATTAAAATATTTTTAGAAATCCCAAGAGTAAAATTTCCTTCACTATAAAAGGACACCACCCCACCTCTCTTAATAACATAATATTGAGCTATTTATTTTGATAAAAACCCTTAAAAAATCTTATAAAAATCATTTTATAATTTACAGAGGTTTTGGTGTATGTAAAATGTCATCCCTAGGATCCTTGAGAAGAGATCAAAAGGGGGTCTCTCAAATAGAAGGTAATCGTATTAACCTATATCTTTCATTTTACTTATTATTTAACCTTCTACAATTATTTCCTAACCATTCTAATATAATAACATCATTATCTCTCATATAACATGATTTTATCTTGTTTATTTCATTACCATTTTCAATATCCTTTCAATCAAATTAGAAATGAAATTATCGCGTGTGTGTACGTATGGACTACAACCTCCATGTTGGAATATGATTTATTTTCCATAATGATATTTAATGGTTGGTTATTAATATGGATTAAATGTTTATATATGATATTTATAAAATAATTGTAATTTTAAGAAAAATAAGTTCTTATCCACCTTCTAACAATCAATTCAGTTGAAAAATGATAATGTTTTCCTTGCATATTTATGGACTATCACCTCCATTAAACAATGAGACTCATTTTTCATTTTTGATTTACATGTATGGTAATAAGGGTAGATTTAATTAATATGTATTATTTAAATGATATCATCATTATTTTGTAAAGGTGAATTATAATTTACAATTCCATAAAAAAGTGGAAACATCACCTGTGAATATGTATAGACTATAATCTCCATGTTATAATTTTTGTTTCATAGAATGATAGGAAGTTAGAGAATATTTTATAATTTAAGAACCTTAATAATGTTTTAAATGTCATAATAGTTCATTAATTATTCTTTTAGGATCATCCATGTTATGTGGTTAAGAAAAATTATACACATCATTCATGGAGGTGGTATCCCACACATACACATGACATGGTTTTTATTTTTCATAAAATTAGAAATATTGAAAGTAAATATTTTTTTTCTTTTAAGAATAATAAATATATTTTATATTCCATATTTATTTTTCAATTAAATCATTATAACTATCCATTATAGGTAGTTATAAAAAAAAGATGTCGATTCGTGGAGGTGCCAGCCTGCCTATACAAACTATCGACATTCCTTTATTCTTATTAGTGGATAAAAATTCATTAATAAGGGGTTGATTATTCTACCTCAATACATCATGTTTTTTATGATAAAAAACTCATTTATATATCTAAATTTTTCATTTGAGTGAATTTCAGTCTCACCCTTTTGGTATTATAGACATGTTATTGATATACTAAATAAGGATATTAAAATCTACAGAAGAGGCATTTATTATCTTGTTATAGGATTATAATCATATTAAAATCATGATCTATGATATTGAAATGAATTTGGAATATCTATAGAAGGCCATGGATAGAATCTATGGTGGCTCCATTTGAAGGTGGTGATTTGTAGGCAGTATTGGCTAGATGATGCAGATCCACTGGCTAACCGGTGGTGTGGAAAGAGTATTCATATAATCTTAGAGTCTACCATCCATATGGTGGAGGAGAACTACCCAAATTTTTTTATAAGGAAAAACCAAGACCCCAACATTAATCCAACCAGATAGCCAATGGGATCACCCAACTATCCAGTGGCTCTAATCCATAACAGTCAAGTTGTATTTATATGAGGTCTTAAATTGTAACACCTCAAGGATATATGATTAAATTTAATATTCATTGCAAGAAAAAACAAGTCTCTACAAAACACCAATTTTTATAACGCATCCATTAAACAAAATTGTTCCACCTCTAGGATTTGAATTTCGAAAAAATTGATATACAGAGATGAATTCAGTAAGATATTTAGAGTATGATAGTATCAACTTAAATTTACTGGTGAATATTAACTTGAACCATATGTATATCTATGTACCTTTATGAATAGTAATATGATCCTTATGAATATTAACCTCACCCGTGAAATTATAAATTAAATTTAGACACCTTATAATTGAAATAGAGCATTTCAAAATTTAATAAGTTAGTCTTGGTATTTTTATGTGTAATATATATTTAATTAAAATTTTAAATTAATAAATTGATTGAAATGAAAAATAATTTTCATAAAATATATTCCAAAATAAATATTTTATTTTCATATAATTTTAAGATAATTTAATAATACCTTATTAATTTTTCATGGTATTATAAAATCAGTCTTAGTTTTAAAAACTGCATTTAGCGAGTAAATGATTATTTTAATAAAGAAATTAAATTTCACATATTTTGAAAATAATTTTTATAAAATGGAGTCCATATTTTAATTCTAAACATTTAAAAAAGTTTAGGGTTATTTTTTTAGTTTTTTCTAAAATACTTGAATTTTTGGTGAATAGTTAAATTTGATAATTTATGAAATATGTTAAATAAATGAATTTATAGATCATGCTTGAGTCATTGATGATGTAAATGGCCATTAGTTTAGACTCACATGAACATATTACTATTTTTAGTCATAATAATCAATCCGATTCAATATCTTGAGCCATAATAATAAAATAATGATTAAAATAATGAGAAATAACTCCTCTCCTACACTATAAAATCCACTCATCTCTCCCTCTTATCTTCACTCCTCTAATAATTTAAGATCCAAAATGTTATACCCAAATACTCTTCCCTAATCCATAAAAACTTCCAGGAGCCCTTGGTCTTTCCAAAAGACCAAAACCCCTTCCCTTAGGGAGATTCTCAAGGAGGTGTATTCCAGATATAAATCCACATCTTCTTTCTCTTAATTTCATTTCAAGTTACTTTATTTTATTATCCACTAATCACCTCCTCTATCCAATTTATCATGATAACTACAATATAATATATATACTGGAATTATATAATTTTAATTTAATAACCATTATCAATATTCTTACTCTCTCTCTCTCTTTTATTTTATAAACGAAATTATCATCTGTGAGGTGCCAATTTACAACCTTCGTGGACGACAAAGTATCGCTCTTCAATTTATCCTCAAATACAATTTATGAAACCATTTATATGGTAGAAATAGACTATAAAATATGTATTATAAACTATTTAATATTCAAAAATTAGTATATGTACATAATATTAATTCATATGACAAAACTAGTTCGTAATAATCAAAATACCGCCGAAATAATCTAACTGATTTTCCTTAATATTTCCTCTAATGATTCATCCTAATACCATGTAAACAAATGATATATATAACCATTAAAACCTATATATGTTAATAAATAATATATAAATTCAATTCTATAGAATTATATCCACTACACATGAACATCTGTACTCATATATAGGTATACTAATTATGAAAACCAAGGAAACGAACACTCCAGAACAACAGAATTCAATCTTATAACCTATCAATAAGGACATAAATAAACTTAATAAAATAATGATAAATATAATAAATATATAATAATTTCTTAATTAAGTTATTAATAAGTCTAATTTCATATTCCAGGACCTTAAGTACAAGATCAGAACATATTCAGACATAAGGTAAGGGTTTCCGACCCAAAGATCCATTTTTCTTTTAGGTTACTATTATTCTCAAAATATCTCAATTAAATTATTATTTATACATATATAATCCTCAAAAATAATTATTTAATGTTCTATATATGTTTACTAATCATAATCATTCTTTATTTTATGGGGAGTTACATAATTTAAAAGGATTATTCATAAACATTCGAGAAATACAAGCTCGATTGAAGGGAATTTCTCAAATTATTACCTATTTTCAAGGGAACTATATAATCTGTTAATAGAAACATTTTTTTTATAAAATCACTAATTTTATTATGAAAAACTACCTTAATTCAATTCTGGTTTTATACAAATATTTTTCCAAAAGAACTCTTCTTTTCAAAGTAAAAGAGTATTTATATTATGAATTATTCAATGATTTTATAAGAGTATTTTCTCCTATTTCAAAAACCATGTTGATTATTATATTTAAATTGGATTAATGGGTTATGATATAATCAACCATATTTTATTGTGTGGTATATGATTATTTTGACTTTTGATGTGCTACATTGATACCATATACCATATTACTCTGAATGGTTAGTGTTTATGTTTAATGTATGGGGAAAGTTATTTACATTTCCTATGTTAGTTTCAAGATGAATTTATATGTAATTTATGTTTATAAACATTGATATGAGTAATTAATTGGACTTATTATGTGATTTATTTGGTCTGTTAGAGCCCCTCGCTGCATCGATAGGTCTGATGAGACAAACTAGAGTCTTGTCACATGGCCTTGAGAGTATGGTTATTTATTGTCTTGGCATAATGCCTTGATAGCATGGTTATGATGTATTAAATTATGAATTTACTCATTATGAAGATAGTAATTGATAGTTCGTGTGGTTATTTTACTAGTAGAATACCCGTGATTATGTTTTGTTGTGTCATTATTTATTCATCTCTTATTCCTTCCATATTATGCTCAAGTTTATTTTTTAAAAGGCATGTGTTTTTGATATTACCCATGCCTAATGTATATGTTTATGATATCTTACACTTTATTTATTACCCTTATTTAGCATCTAAGCTCCCCCTTTATTATGTTATATTTTCCTAGGATATGAAGAAGTAAATTATGAATTATTTTCATGGATAATCTAGGAGTCATGAATTTTTCTAATGAAATATATATATATATATATATATATATATGTATATATTGTAATTAATTTCATGTTGTAATGTTGATCTTATATATGTATATGGTTTTTTAAAACTACTAAACTATTCTTTCCTTTTGGATATGACTTTATTTTTATCATTCCAATGTAATTAAATAAGGAACTAGCTTTGAGAAACTGGGGTCGGGTCTTTATAGTTGGTATTAGAGTGATTTTAGTAGAAAATATAAAAATTAGATTTAGAAAACATAGATTAGGATTGAAAACCCTAATATAGCATTTGAGGATAAAAATAAAAGAACATCATGGAATTTTGGAAAGGAATAGATTATGTGGATTTTTCTAGAAACTATATCCCTATCTGGGTACTACAAGTGGAAGTGGTTTTGGAACAGATGTACCTAGGAGTAAAAACTCTGACAAGGAGTTATAGGCTTAACCCAGTGTATCCTAGTACACGACAATAGGCCTTACTACTTTCCAGATTTGACTCTTTGATGGGATATGCTTAGGATAATTCACATTTTCTTTAAAAACCATTATGAAGGAATCAAATGTAAATTTTTCCTCAAAGAAACCATGTTTATGATTATGAGATTAAATATGAATAGGATTTGAATTTATTCTAAGTATTCTTAAAAGTTGATGTTATACATTATGATTCATAACCTAATCTAATGTATTCCATTATCTAGAAATACCACCAAGTGGAAGTAATGGAAACCACATGAACGCACGTATCCCATGTATGTGTTTCCCTCTGATGCAATATAATGATTTTGGATCTAGTTCTGTGACTCGTGCTGAGAAACTTATAATTGTACTAGGATAGTTGATTCAGGTTATGAACAATAACCTTACCCATATAGAGCATCCAGATCCACAATGTGTAGTATATATGTTAGACCTCTTTATGTGACACCAGCCACCATTATTCAACGGGACTACAAACCCATTTATAGAGGATTAGTGGATAAGTTCTTTAGAGAAGATATTTCTTTATTTGGGATGAAATAAAAGAGGGAAGGTTCTCATGTAATTTTATCATCTATCAAGAGATGTAGATCAATGGTGTTCTTTAATTCAAAACACAAAGGAGGAGGAATAAATATAAGGAATAGAATGGAGGGATTTTATGGATATATTCATAGAAAAACACTTCCCCCATGAATAAAAGGAAGATATGGAAAGGAAGTTTTTGAATCTGAGGTAAAAAGATGATGAGAATGTTACAAAGTATGAAGCTAACTTCACAAGGTTAACAAGACATGTTGTGGACTACATACATAATCCATAGAGCAAGATTGATTGATTCATTGATGGTTTAAAATAATTACTCTAAAGGGTACTACTATCCAAATGTTTATCATCATATGAAGTTATATTATTATGTACTATCAAGATGAAAAATGAATTCTCTATATCTTATGACATTAAAGAAATGAAACAGAAGAATAGGGTAGACAAAAAATCTAGAAAAGGAAATAAGGAAATGGGGAACAAGGGAATAGTTTAATTTCCACCCAATTATAATTGTGTGAAGAAACACCCCAGTACATCCCTGAAGGGTCTGAGTGTTTTTTACAAATGTGGAGAAAAACTTCACGGATCCCATGATTTCAATGGGAAGAAATAATCTACCAATTTTATATTCTACAATTACAATTACAAGTGACATTATTCTAATTATTTTCCTAAGAGTCAATGAAACATTCCCCAAAGAAGTCCAAGAGAGAATGGTCAAGCATATGCTATTACAACTATTGAGGTTGATGTTCCTAATGATGTGATGGTAGGTTATTTAATCATTTACTCAAACTTAGCCAATGATTAATTTGATTTTTTATCATATCATTCTTTTATATCTTCTTAGTTTTCCATGACAATTAGATATTTCCAATTGGATTTGATAAAGGATTCTTCAGTCAAAACTCCTAAGGGAAGCATCATTGCAACAAATATGTGTTAGTTAGTCCCCATTATGGAATATGAATGTGATTTTTCTACCGAATTTATCATCCAACCCACGATTCACTTTAATATAATCCTCATTATGGATTGGATTTCAAATTATGATGTGAAAATATATTTAAATAAGAAGGAAGTTACAATTTTTGAGAATGATTTGGAATCCCTTATCTTTATGGTAGAAACATCACAATCTGATTCTCATTTAGATACACCCTTAGTAGTTCTACTAAATTCAACTCTTGGAGAGTATGAGAACTAGATATCTATATGTGATTAAAGAAATGTTCAAATCATAGATATAACTACTATGAAAGAATATATTGAAATTTTTCCATTGGATTTACCTGGACATACTAGAGGGCACAAATTTGAGTTCATAATTGATTTTATTCCTGGTTCAAGACCTATTTAATAGACTCCTTATAGAATTTAAAATGTAGAATTAGTAGAACTGATGAAATAACTATAGGAATTGAGTGATAAATGGTTTATTTTACTTAAGGTTTCTCCATGGGTAGCCCATGTTATTTTAATTGAAAATAAATATGTATCTATGAGGTTATGCATTGACTACATGGAGATAAATTCTATAAAAATAAAGAACAAGTATCCCCTACCTCGCATTGATGATTTATTTGACCAACTTCATGGGCCCCAATATTTTTCAAAGATTGACCTTCGAACTGGATATCATCAGTTTCCTGTGAGGAAGGAATATATTCCAAAGACAATATTTTGATCCAGGTATGGGCATTAAGAGTTTACAGTAATTCCTTTTGGATTGACTAATTCACCCTATGTCTTCGTGGATATAATAAATAGGGGTTTCAAGGAATATCTTGATGAATTTATTGTGGTATTTATTGATGATATCTTGGTATAATCCAAAATCTACAAATATCATGAAAATCACTTGAGTATTATTCGGAAGACTCTTAGAAGAAATGAATTATATGGGATGTTTAGAAAGTATGGATTTTAGATTCAATCAATTTCTTTTCTTGGCCATATTGTCTATAATTATAGAATATCTATTGATCCTGCATTGATAAAGGTTGTTCAAGAATGGCCTACACCAATGAACACAATCAAGGTATGTAGTTCTATTGGTTTAATAGGTTATTATCAGTGTTTTCTTTAGAACTCTGCCTGATTAGCCAACCCGTTATCCAATCTTACTGGTAAAGGGGTTAAGTTTGTATGGAAAAAATAATGTGATGAATGTTTAAAAGAATTAAAGAGGATATTAGTGAATACTCTAATCCTAACTATACCATCAGGGAATGATGGGTTTTTGATATATTGTGATGCATCAAAGAAAATACTTGGTTGTGTCTTTATACAGAATGATAAAGGTATTTCATATGCCTCAAGGCAGTTAACAATTCATGCGAAAAACTATCCTACACATGATCTTGAGTTATCTACAATGATATTTGCTCCAAAAATATGGAGACACTATATCTATGGTGAAATATGTGTGATATATACGTATCATAAGATTCTAAAATATATCTTCTCAAAGAAATAACTCAACATGAAGAAAATTTGATGGATCAAACTACTAAATGATTATGATTTTTCCATATACTACCACCCAGGAAAAGAAAATAAGGTAGCTGATGCATTGAGCATGAGGGATCATAGAGTTTTAAAAAAAATGAGGATAGAAAGGGATCCTGTATTGATGGATCTAGTAAGGATGGACATGGGAATTATCAAAGAAGGTGAAACATCATTAATTTTTCAATTGGTTGCCTAACCATCTTTATTGGAAAGAATTAAATGTTCTCATCCTGATGATGGTAATATTTAAAAGAAAATTAATGATGTGAATGATGGAGGTTGCAAGACTTTGTATATGAAGATGGGATTATAAAATTTCGGAAGAGGATTTGTGTTTTAGTAATACCTGAGTTAAAAAGGGAGTTATTGGATGATTCCTATAGCTTTAATTTCCAAATACATCCTGGTATCACTATGATGTATAGGGATTTTAAGGAACATTTCTGGTGGGATAACATGAAGAGGGAAATTGCATATTATGTATCAAGATGTTTAGTCTGTCAATAAGTGAAGGATGAATGACAACATCCTAGAGGACTCATGAAACCTCGAACTATTACTACATGGAAATGGGATGACATCACCATGTATTTTTTCACTGGATTACCCAATAATATGTGAAATAATGATGCAATATAGGTAATTGTTGATCGACATACCAATCTACACATTTCCTCTCCATATGAGAGGATTTTCCACTGGAGTGTCTTGCATGACTATATATCAATGAAGTTTTAAGACTTAATGGAGAACCTATTTCAATAGTTTCAGATCATGATCCTTTATATACATCAAAAGTTTGGAAAAGTCTTCATAAATATTTTAATACTGAGCTTTTTTTGAGTACTACTTATCACCCACAAACTGACGAGAAATCAGAAAGAACAATACAAACCATAGAATACATGTTGAGATCAAGTTCACTTGACTTTCAAGGTATGTGGGATCTGTATTTACCTTTGGTGGAGTTTTCCTACAATAATGTTTTCTATTCTATCATTCAAATGGAACTATATGAAGCATTGTACGGAAAGAGATGTCGTACACCAACATGTTGGGATAATGTTAGTGAAAGGAAGCTTGTGGGTCCATAGCTTGTGGAGGAAGCAACAGTGAAGGTAAAGACTATTCAAACCCACATCAAAGTATCTCAAAGAAAGAAAAAAGTGATATGTGGGTAATAGAAAGAAGTATTTGTAATTTCAAGTTGGAGATCATGTTTTTTTTAAAGTATCTCCATGGAAGGGTGTTATAAGATTTGGGAAGAAGGGACACTAAGCCCCAGGTACATTGGCCATTTTGAAATTCTGTAAAGAATTAGAGCTATGGATTATAATTTGGAAATTCCACCTACCCTATCTAATGTACACGATGTGTTTCTTATATCATTGTTGACATTGTACATGCCATACCCAATGCATGTACTCACTTTTGAAGGTATAGAATTGGAACCTGACTTATCTTACCATGAAGAGCCTATTCGGATTCTAGGCACTAAGGAATATGTGTTGAAGAATCAGATGACATGACTAGTAAAGTTACTTTAGAGAAATAATAAAATTGAAGAAGGAAAATGGGATCCGGAGGAGCTCATGAGGGATAACTACCCAAATATTTCTATGAGGTAACATTCTGGAATTTTGAGGATGAAATTTTCGTAAGGTGGGGAGAATGTAACGCCCCAAGGATTTATGAGTAAATTTAATATTGAATTTATTAAACACTAATTCTCTACAAAACACAACTTTATTATAAAATTGAAAGTAAACATAATTTTTCCACCTCTATGATTTGAATTAAAAAAAAGATATGCAAGGTTATGTTCAGTAAGATATTTAGAGTATGATAGGATAAACTTACATTTTTTGTGAATAGTAACTTGACCCTTGTGAATAGTAATGTACTCTTATGAATATTAATATTATCCTTATGAATATTTACACCACCAATGAAAGTATAAATAAAATTTATACACCTTATAAATGAAATAGAGTTTTTCAAAAATTAATAATTATGTGTTGGTATTTTTGTGAGTAATAAATATTCAATTACAACATTAAATTAATAAATTGATTTAAAAGAAAATTAATTTTTATAGAATTTATTCCTAAATAAAAAATTTTGTGTTCTATATTTTGGGGATAATTTAATAATTCCTTATTAAAATTTTTAGGGTATTATAGAATTAGTTTTAGTTTGAAAAAACTGCATTTTTTGTGTAAATGATGATTTTATTTAAAAACTAGATATAAAAGATTTAGATTTTTTTTTGATAAAATGGAGTCCATATTTTATCTCTACACATTGAAAAATTGTTAGGGAGAATTTTTTGGATTTTTTTGAAATACTTGAATTTTTGGTGAACAGTTGAATTCGATAATTTACAAAATATGCTAAATAAATGAATTTCTACATCATGATTGAGTCATGGATGATGTAAATGGCCATTTGTTAGAACTCACATGCACATATTATTGTTTTGAGTCAAAATAATCAAGACTATTAATATTCTTGAGCCAAAATAATAAAATAATGATTAAAATAATGGGAAATAACTCCTCTCGTCCACTATAAAATCCACCCATCACTCCCTCTTCTATTCACTCCTATAAGCCTTGAAGTTCCTAAAGGTTCTTCCCAAATAATATTACTTACACCGTCACCACATCCAGTATCCCCTGTTCTTTCCAAAAGACCAATACCCTTTTCCTTAAGGATATTCTCAAGGAGGTGTATTCAAGAGGTAAATCCACATCTTCTTTCTCTTAATTTCATTTCTAGTTCCTTTCTTTTATTGTCCTCTAATAAACTCCTCTGTACAATTTATCTTGATAAATCTAGTATTATATATATAATATAATTATATCATGTTAATATAATACCCATTATCAATCTTCTTACTCTCTCTCTCTCTCTCTCTCTTGGTCTCTTTTATTTTATAAAGGAAATCATCGTTCGTGAGGTTCTAATTTACAACCTTTGGGGACGATGAAGTCTTGCTCTTCAATTTATCCTTACATACTGGTCATGAAACCATTTTCATGGTTTATATAGATTATAAAATATTTATTCAAACCTATTTTATGTTCAGGAACTAGTATATGTACATAATATTAATTGATACGACCAAACTAGTTCATTACAAATCAAAATACCTCCAAAATAATCTATGTTATTTTCATTAATATTTCATCAAATGATTCATCCTCATACCATGTAAAAAATGATATATATATATATATATAACCATTAAAACCTCTTTACATTCATCAGTAACATATAATTTCCATTTTTGGGGAATTATATCCATTCCACATGAACATCCATACTCATATACAAGTATACCGATTGTGAAAACCAAGGAAATGAACACTCTAGAATGACAAAATTAAATCTTATAACCTACAAATATGGAAATAAATTAACTTAATTAATTTAGTATAAACTTAATACATGTCTAATAGGTTATTAATTAAGTTATTAATAAGTTTAATTTCATATTCCAGGCCCTTAAGTTCAAGAGAGGAACTTATTCAGACATAAGGTAAGGGTTTTCTACCTAAACATCCATTTTTCTTTCTGGTTACTCTTATTCTCTACTTAGTTCAGTGAAATCATTATTTATACTTATTTAATCCTAAAAAATACTATGTTAATTTTATATATTAGTGTACCAATAATAATCCTTCTTTATTGTATGTGGATTTACATAATTTAAAAGGATCTTTCATAAATTCGTCTTGAAATACAGGCTCGATACAAGGGAATTTTTCGAATTCATACCTACTTTCAAGAGAACTATATAATCTATTTTTGGAAACATTTAATTTTATAAAATAAATAATATTATTATGAAAAAATACCTTAATTAACATAGGATTTTATAAAAATGTTTTTCCAAAAGATCTCTTCTTTTCAAAGTAAAAGAGTATTTTTCTTAAGAATTACTCGATGATTTTATAAGAGTATTTTCACCTATTTCAACACTCTTGATAATTATTATATTTAAATGGGGTTAATGTGTTATGATATTATCCAACATATTTTATTGAGTGTTTTATGATTATTTTGACTGTGTATGTGCTACTTTGATACCATTCACCAAATTACTCTGAATGGTTAGTGTTTATGTTTAATGCTTAGGGAATGTTATTTATATTTCATATGTTAGTTTCAATATGAATGTATATGTTATTTATGTTTATCCCCATTCATATTAGGAATGAATTGGGATTATTATGTGATGGTTTTGGTCTATTATAGACCCTCTATGAATTAGTAGGTCCGATGAGACAAACTAGAGTCTTGGCACAATGCCTTGACAGTATGGTTATTTATGGTTTTCACACGAGGCCTTGATGGTATAGATATGATGTCAGAAATTATTAATTCTCTCATTATGAAGCTATTAATTTATATTTCATGTGGTTATATGATTAGTAGAATACACATGATTATGTTTTATTATGACATTATTTATTCATCTCTTATTCCAACCATATTATTCTCAAGTTTATTTTTTAAGGGAACGTGTTTTAGTTATTAATCATCCTTAATGTTTATGATTATGATATCTTCTACTTTATTTCTTACCCTTACTAAGCATCTTAGCTCACCCTTTCATATGTTTTATTTTTCATGGATATGAAGAAGTAAATTATGAATGAAGTTTTGGGATAATCTAAGATTCATGAATATTTCTAATGGAATATATATGTATTGTATTTCCTTTCATGTTGTAATGTTGAAATTGTGTATGTATCTGGTTTTCCAAAACTACTAAACTATTCTTTCCATTAGGATATTACTTTTTTGTAATCATATCAAGGTAATTAAATAAGGGACCGACTCTGGGAAACTGTGGTTCAGTCTTTACATAAATGCTTTGACTCAGGCCCTTAATGCTTCAGATAAATCCAAGGGACCTCTATCTACAAATAAGGCTATAAAAAGTGACATAAGGGTTCTTGTATCTCATTAAAAAACATGTCAAATAACTCCTGACATCAATGAATGACGCCGAATATCTAGTAATATCAAAGTTATATCAAAGATACAAACTAAGTGTGAATATCTCAAAGGCTCACATCTCTTCACCTACTTATCTCTCTTCTAAATCATTCAAGTCCATACAAGAGATTAATGGAGAATACATAGGTTATCACACTAAGCTATTATCAAACTCCTTTATAAAACTTTGTTTGGTCTCTCTTTTATTTTACACATGGAATTATTCAATCTCCATACACCTAATTTCATAAATTTGATATTACTATTCTCATTGTGAATACTCACCTAATATATATAAAAATTAACTTTCTAATATATATTGAATTTATCAATTTATATATTTATATAATCTATAACTTTTTCTCTCTATCAAAACTGTTTAATTTTGAATTTACATTTTTGATTTTTTTTTAAAAACTATTAAAGTCCAATTCATGGCCCTTTGGCATTATTCCCAGAAAAAAATTGCTATAATAAGGTTATTTGTGTTTTTATTAAAAATACGTAAATTTTCAAAACTATGTTTTGAAAATTATGTTTAGAACTTTATTTCTTAAATTTGTTTTTAATCATAATAAATTTTAAAGTTTGATCTTTTTATAATGGTATCTAACTCATATTCATATTCTACTATTTATGATGGTACAAATTATTCTTATTGTAAAAAATATATGTAAAATTTTCTTAGTAGCATAAGTTAACCCATATGGAAATGGATATACATAAATATATTCTTATTTAATAACCTGAAGATAAGTGTACACCCAATGGTATTAAATCCATTGAGATTAATGCCAAATCCATGAACTCTCTACACCATGGTCTTGATTAAAACTAATTTAATCACATTTTACATGAAAAAATGCACATGAAATATAGAAATTTCTTCAAGTCACCCATGGAGGAACTATTAAAGTTATATATACTATAATTTACATGCATAGGAATGATTTTTAAATTTTTAATTTAAATCTAAATGAATCAATTAATAATATGTTTACGAGGTTTAATGACATTTTCAATGGTGAAAAGTCTATTGGTAATGATTTTTTTATAGAAACCCTAGTGAAAAGGATACTCTATGCCAATATAATAAACTGGGATCCCAAATACACTACTATAAAAGAATAAAAGGACATAAAGAAAACACCTATCAAAGAACTTATCAAATCCCTAATGAAGTATGAAATAACTATGAAATAATAAGATAATAAAGATGACAATAAGTACAAAGATTTAAAGAAAACAATTGACATAAAATCTAACAATGATGATTCATTTGGAGGTGTTGTTCATTAGTTTTCTCAAATAACCAAGAAAATGTAAAAAATAAACAATAAAAATAAATTTTACAATCAAACCAAGAATGTGAATAAAATTGTGGAACCAAAAGTGACATGCTACGAATGTATGAAAAAAGGTCACATCAATCTGGAATTACCCATCTATAAAAAGAATATTAAAGAATGTAAATAGGGTAAGAAGGCTCTCAATGTTTTAACATGGAGTCTATGTGATGATCTAAGAACATTACATCCTCAACCTTTTCAAGTTACTCAGGTGATAAGTTCTTTATGGTTCATGTTGATGGAGACATTAAGGTCAGTTCTATTCTTCCCATTTCCACATCATCCCCTTAAACTCCTATTTATTCAAATTCCTCCTATTCATTTTACTCTTTGAGTCACCTTAATAATATGACTAAAAATATGAGCATGATTAACTCAAAAATGGTTTTCATAAACTCTCTTCAATTTAAAAATAACTTGATAATAAATACAGGTATCTGTTTAATGAGAAATAAAAAATTCAAAAATAAAAGGAAAAAATATTCATTGAAAGTAAAGAATTATGTAACGACCTAAAATTTTATAAATAAAATTATTATTTAGAATGAATAATTTCATTATTAATTAATTTATTTATGAAAAAACATTCACTACTTTGGTTATTTTGGACTATTATAAAATATATCAGGTAATATTTAAAATACATTTAATCATATTAAACATTGATAATATAGTCTTTGAAAAGATATTGTTATGATTAGTATATATTAAGGGTTATGATATAGTCTAATTGAGATAGATGGAAGAATCGACGAACTCAACCGATAATATTGTACCCTATATATCCCAATTATTAGAGCTTTGAAGGTAGATAGAATCACTGGGATTTTACCTTGACTAAGCCCAATATGAAATCCAACAACTAAATTATGAAAAAAATCAATCTAAGGGATAATTTCAATATTATCTATATCATGAACCAAACCATGTTTTCTGAACAACCCAATGAAAGTACCAAAATCATGTACCTCATATAAGAACCCTTCTCTTTATTACACAAATAAACATGATTTATTACATATACTTGCACTTAAGAAAACTATGAGGATCTATAGGTCTAGTGTCTTGGGAAACTAGAAAAATTACATAACAACGTAAGACATAAAAGCATAAAATATTTATTGAAAACATCCTTTACATGACCACTGCATTCCTTCATACTTAGAATTGCATGGGATAAAATGAGGACATGGCTAAGAAAAGGGTGATCTATAAAGCCCAGTAAGAGATTAAACAAGATATAAGATGAATAATACAATACATGTTAGGAAATAGGAATATCAATGGAGCATAAAAGAAACATGAACATAAATGCATGATATAGCATGATTATCATAACATGGAAATGTGGGAACAACACTTAACATGGTATTAGCATGATCCAAGTATCATTGAACATGGAGCATGAGTAAATCCTCATTTAGCTTTAACTATCATGGTTAATCCCTCATTTCACTTGATGTATCATGATACTAATATTTCCACAAGTCATTGGAGCACTATCAGGGCACACCCTTCTTAATCATTTAATTTCTTGCGTAAGTGTGCCACTTGGATCATACAATATGGAATCCTTAAAGATCCACATTTATTACATGATAAAGGAATATGGAATTCATACATGAAACTATATAATCAATAATTTAATGTCCATAAAGGTCAATACCCTTGATATAGAAATGTTCAAGGTATTCTCTACACAATGACTTTGGCATGGAAAATCGTGGTGCAATTTCGACAGAATAATGGTGTGACATAAGAATTCATAAAAAAGGATGATTAGAGAGGAAGGGTGATCTCATAATATTTAAATGCAATGGAAAATAAGGGGTTTATAGAGATACATTTACCAATATATTTAATGTAATTTAGATTCATAATATAAAATAATTTCTTAAATGCAAATGAGGAGAGAGAAATTCCTTACGGAATTTTGGCATAGTAATGGGTGTACAAGGAACAAATTAATAAGGGATAAAGGGGTCTATCATCATTAAAAAATTATTATAGAAGTATGGGAGAGGTGAGAAATCATACCCCAAAAATTTTATTTGAAAAAAATGGCATAACAACATAATGAAATCTGGAACAAAATGATAAAAGAACAAATCACTTAATGGGAAGTGTGATCCCAAAGGATTGGGAGAGGCTTGAGAGTAGATTATTGGGATCTTGGGGAAATTTGGGAGGATTCTAGAGAAAGTATTTTAAGTGGTTAGTAGAGCTGAAAAGGATTTTAGTGAAGAGGAAGTGGAAGCTTGGGTGGGTTTATATAGGAATAGAGAGGGAATTCTTTATTATTTTGGTTGTGTGCACCATAAATTAAACTAATGAATACCAAAAACCATCCCATGGTTTTTTCCCATGGTTTTTTCAAATGGGGAATGGAAAAATTATTTTACAAGGACAATGGAAGAACTTTTTAAAATATTTGTCTTTCTTGTGTGGAGGTGAGTCACACTCTCATGGAGAACATTTTAAAAGGTTTAAATATTCTATAAGCGTTGGATGGTCTACTGAAAATTTGAAAATAAATCAAAAAAACCTAAAATCACATTATTTTAATGGTAAAACATATATTGGCTGAAAATTACTTTTATAATATTTTATTACTTCACTATTATAATATTTTATTTCGACATCCTGATTCCAAAAATAATATTAAATTTATCTAAATAATTTTATAAATAAGTGAATTTTTTCTTTTAAATTAAAAAGTGATATTTATTGAAAATTCATGGGTTTTGACAAAAAAAAAATTCAAAAATTAATAGAAATTACAATTGTATTCCTAAAAATTATACGATCATTTATATTTAAAAATTAATTTATTAATAATATTTTATTAAAATATTATTTAATTAAAAAATACATTAATTCATCAAAATAGATTTCTTAACTGAATATTAACCACAAATACTCTTTATACATTAAAAAAATTTATAATGTAACAATAATAAAATGAATTTATATTCTTTGTTATATACAAAACAAATCACGTAATTATAGTGATAAGGTATTGTTACATAACCCCTTATAACACACGAATATGACCAAAGGGTAAGGTGTGCGATGGTGATAGACTCTTGGGGAGGCTCAGATAACATCGCTCAGGTGGTAATCTCTATCAACTTCCACTTCTCCCGTAGGCAGTTCCATTAGATCTTAACATGTTAAAGCTCAGTTTGGGCTTGGATATGAGTGAATCCCAATGACTCCACCTCCTTTTTGAGCTCTAACAAATGGTATTATTATGGAGAAATTCTACTATATGAGGTCATCACACCCTTTTTCCGAGTAAATTGGATTGGTTAAATCCCTATATTTATACTAATAATGTGATCACTGTTCAATGACTATATTAGAAATGGTAACAATTCTTAATGGAATTTTGAAATTAAAAAACATAAAACTAAAGAAGTTTAAATGTTATATAACCTTTTTACATAATATGAAATTTAATTAGATCAAGAGGAATTTTCATTAACCAAAGTTTGGGTCGTTACAATATCTTCCCCTTAAGAAATTTCACTGTCGAAATTTCCTTTTCCCACACTAAAAAAATGTGGGTAACTCTACTTAATCACTTCCTCTGATTCCCACGTTGCCTCTTCAAACTTCTGGTTTCACCGCAACACATTGATGTGGGCCATTATCTTATTTCATAGAACTTTTTCTATATGATCTAATGTTTTCACTGGTTTCTATTCACAGGAGAGATCATTAAATAATGGTACCACCTTTGGATTGAGTACATGTGATGGTTCAGGTATGTACTTCCTCAAAAGTGATACGTGGAATACATCATGTACTTGAGATAGGTTCGATGGGAGTTCTAGTTGAATGGCCACTGCTCCAATGGGATCAAGGATCTCAAAAGGGCTGATGTACCTTGGACTAAGCTTTCCCTTCTTCCCAAATCTCATAACTTTCTTCCACAGTGATATTCATAGGAATACCATGTCTCTGACATCAGACTCTTGGTCCCATCGAAGATTATCAACATATCTCTTTTATCGACTCTAATCATATTTAATGTGGTGTTGGATGGTCTTAACCTTGTCCACCATTTTGTCAAACATTTCTAGACCTAGGAGTTGTTTCTCCCCAACATCATCCCAAAATGATGGTGTTATGAACCTCTTCACATACACGTATTCATAATAATCCACTTGGGTGCTTGAGTGGAAACTATTATTTTAGGAGAAATCAACCATAGTAATATGTTGATCACATCTTCCTTTGAAGTCAATTGAGGATGATCTCAACATGTCCGCAAGTGTTTGGATTGTTCACTCAGATTGGCAATCAGTTTGAGGATGATAAGTCGTACTGAAGTTCAGTTTAGTATTCAGAGCATGCTAAAGACTGTTCCAAAATTTAGAGGTGAATCTTGGATCTTGATTAGATACAATAGATAATAGTACTCCAAATATCCTCACCACATCTTTGATGTATATGCGTGCCAGTTGATATAGTGAAAAATCCCCCTGAATTTCAATGAAGTGTACAGTCTTTGTAAGAAAATACACAACAACCCAGATAGCATTGTTTCCTTTGGATGCCTTCGGATATCCAGTGACAAATTCCATGGTGATGTTTTCCCACTTCCATGCTAGTATGGATAATGGTTTCATCATCCCCTTAGACTTATGCCTCTCAGCCTTCACTTTTTGACACACCAGGCTCTTTGATGTATACTCAACGATCTCCTTCTTAATGTTATCCCACCAATAATGCTCTCATTTATCTTTATACATCTTTGTGTTTCCTAGGTTAATGGAGAAATTTAATCCATGTGAATTATCCAAAAGTTCCTTCTTTAACTCCGGATTTTATGGAACACATATTCTTGACCCAAATCCACAATTCTTTCTTCATTAACATTGAACTCTGAGGATTTCCCTTTTCTGATAGTTTCGAATTTCGTCTGAATTCTCACATAATCCTTTTGAGCATCCTTTAACCTTTCCAAAAGATACGGTTGAACAATAATTTGTGAAAGGATTAATGATATTCCCTTCTTTATGATTTATATGTACATCTTCATCAAATCTAAGATGATTGGATACTTTTGAATACTCATCAATGATAGATTTGTTGGGTCCTTTAAACTTACAGAATCCTCCACCTAGTTAACTTCCCAGGGTTATAAGGGATTGAGTAGTCATAGTATTTGATCAGCTCTAACTATATTCATTGGTCCATATTCAACTCTTTCTGTGTGAATATATATTTGAGGATTTTGTGGTCCATATATATTTCACACTTCTCCCCAAATAGATAATGTTGCCAAATTTTTAAAGAGAAGATCACCGCATCCTACTCCTAATCATGTTTTGGATAGTTCTGCTTAGTAAATTTCAATTACCTTAAACCATAGACAATGAATTTGTCATTTTCATCAACACAGAACCCAAGCCCTTCTTTGAAGCATCATTAAATACCCCAAAATATCTCCACTTGTGGGTAGTGTGAGTACGGGCACAATGATAAGCCTAATTTTGAACTCCTTGAATATTTAGTCACATTCATCACTACAAGAAAACTTGACTCCCTTCCAAGTTATCTTGGTAAGAGGGTTTTAAAATCGTGAAAAATTTATCACAAATCGGAAAAAATATCCAGCTAACCCCAGGAATCTACGAATATCTATCACCGATGCTGGCCTTGTCCATCCCTCAATTATATCTTTCTTAGAGGGATCCATAGATATCTCATTTCTTGCGATGATATGGCCCAAGAATGAGACCTCCTTCAACCTTAACTCACACTTTTTGTACTTTTCATAGAGCTTCTACTTTCGGAAGGTCTCCAGTATAGTTCTTAGATGCTTCTCATACTCCTCTTTGGTTTTGGAGTATATTAGAATATCATTTATAAAGACTACCACAAATTTGTCGAGGAAATCTCTAAAGGCTCTATTAATTAATTCAATGAATATTTCTGGAGAATTAGTGAGTCTGAGAGGAATTACTACGAATTCATAGTGCCAATACCTTGTACGAAATGAATCCTTGGGGATATCCTCCTTCTTTACCCTTATTTGGTAATATCTCAACCGCAATTCCACCTTAGGGAAGTATTGTGCTCCACATAGCTGATTGAAGAATTCATCAATTCATGGAAGTGGATACTTGTTCTTTATTGTGATTTTTTTGAGTTCAATATAATCAATGAAAAGGGGAATTAAACCATTCTTCTTATTGACGAAGAGGACTGGACCACCCCATGGTGGAGAACTTGGGCATATTAACCCTTTATCCATATTCTCCTATACTTGTTTCTTCATCTCCTCAATCTCTATAATATCCATTCTATACAGAGTCATGGATATTAGAAACACCCTAGGTATAAGGTCAATTGAGAATTCAATATCTCTTATAGGAGGAAGGCCAGAAAATTACTTGGAAAACACTTCAGTGAATTACCTCACAATAGGAACGTCTTCAAGGATGGTTTCTTCCTTAGACTCAATCTTCTGAGCCAGATATGTATGATCAAAGGTGAGTAATATCCATGCTTGAGATGATGGTGCTAAAGAATATTCATCTTCCTCCTTGCACTTGTATAGAATCAGGGGTCGATTCTCCATATGGATAGTGATTTCCCTCTCACGGAAATTTATGTTGGATCTATATAAGGAAAGACTATCCATGATGAGAATTGAATCAAATTCTACCAGAGGGAGTATGATGAGGCTTTTTGGGAAGTTCAATCCACAAATAATGAAAGGGTACGAGTTATATTCATGGGATGCAATGATTTCCCCATTTTCCATACTCACCAACATCTTTACTTACATGACTTGTAGTGGTGTTGGGATTGTTATACTAAACTTTTAGGATATAAAAGAATGTGTAGAACCAGAATCAAAAAGTACATTCACTATTCATGAATGAGTAACTAGCGTAGATATCACCAGTTCATTATTGGGGTTCACATCGGTGGTAGTGATGGAAAAAGATCTCCCTTTCTACCTTGGAGGTTGTTTATTGCCTCTCAAAACCCTTGGCTTAGGGAACTAATTTTCAAGGTGCATTGGTTCATTGTAGTTGAAGTAATGAACAACGCTTTGAGGGTCATACGGAGAATTCCTACTCTCTATCATAGTCGTGGGTTTTTCTTGTCAGCAGTTAATGGCAAGGTTCCCTTCTCTTCCACATCTAATGAATTGTCTCATACCCTTCAAGCAATTTCCAAGGTTCTTCTTTCTTCACCTTTGGAAATTGCGGTTCTGGATTTTCTTTTCACCGTTGGATTTATCCATAGGACCACCAGAATTGATTTCCACCTTACGCTTCTTATCTCCATGATACCCCTGGGATTCTCGCGTCTCCATTTTGACCTTGAAGGAACATTAGACAATTTCCTCATAGCTATTGAAGTGACAGATCGCTAGGGATTTCTGTAGGCTAGGTTTCATCCCACAAAGAAGCGATAAACCTTGTATTTGGGGGTAATGACAAATATGGAGGCGTATTGTGCAATCCTTGTGAATTTTTCCTCATATGATCTGATGGATTAATCATATTTTTTATTGAGGGAAAGGAAGTCCCTTTCCATATTATGTCTAAGGGTCCGCGGAAAATATTTGTCGATTTTTATCCAAAAAAACTTCCATTACAATGCCTCGATCTCCTCCTTAGGCTTCTTATTTTTTATCAATGTCCACCATTGATCAGATTCACCCTCTATATGATAAAAATCTAGAATAACCTTTCATTGTTTGGAACATCAAATGATGGAGAATATCAATTCAATGGATTTGATCCATTGTTCAGCAATTGAGGGATCAGATGATCCATTAAAAGTATGAGGAATTTGTCTCCTGAAGATCTTTAGTGTGACTTGTTCTTTCATAGGGGGTTAAACATTCTTCTTGACCCATTTTTCTATTCAAATATAGAGTTAATTGACCGAGTATTGTGAAAAAGTTCTCGATTCCCACTCCTATTGGATTGGGCATCTCATTAAACAATTATCACATTGATCTTCGCAGCCCAAGTCCTACTATTACCATCCATTGGATGGAGTAAAAGTAAATTTATGGGTAATAGATAAAGGGTAATACAAAGACAAAAATGGATGAATTATAAATAAAATTTATTTCCTTAACTTATGAATTTATAGGCTTCAATATATGTTATCTACGATCTACTTCCTAATATATATTCTTAAGAGAATTTTTTTATTCACTTAACAATAGTTCATGATAAACATGTGAATTTACCAATTCATATCCCCCGGGAATTTCATAACCAAGAGTGCAGCAAGGTACTTTGTCGTGTACTAGGATACCCTAGGTCAAGCATGAAACTCCTTGTCATAGTTTTTACTCTTAGGTACATCTGTTCCAGAGCCATCACTACCTGCTCGTATCCAGACAGGGATGTATTTTCTTGATAAAACACCTACTCATTACTCACAAAAATTTAGGGATGTTTTTATTATACTTAGTCTTATCACTAAGGTTTTCACTTGGGTTTTCTAATCCAAATTCCAAAAATAACTTAACCTATCCTCTGATACCAACTATAACAACCTTTCTCTTTATTACACATATAAACAATATTTATTATAAAAACATGCACTTAAAAGAACTATGAGGATAGATAGGTCTAGTGTCTTGGGAAATTAGGAACATTACATAATAACCTAGGACATAAAAACACAACATCTTTATTGAAAACATCATTTACATTAACACTACATTCCTTCGTACATAGCATTCCATGGAATAACCTAAGGAAATGCATAAGGAAAAGGTGAGATATAAAGCCCACTAAGGGATTAAATAAGACAAAAAATGAAGAATACAACACATGTTCGGAAATATTCATGTCAATGGATCATAAAAGAAACATGAACATAAGGGAGTGATATAGTATGATTATCATAACATGGAAATGTGGAAACAACACTTAGAATTGTATCAACATGAGCCAATGATCATTGCAAATGTAGCATGAGTAAACCCTCATTTACCTTGAATTAGAAAGATTAAACCCTAATTTCACTTGATGTATCATGATACTAATCTTTACCCAATGCATTTGAGTGCTATTAGGGTGTACCTTTCTTAATCATTTCATTTCATGCATAAGTGTGCCACATAGATCATACAACATGGAATCATTCAAGATCATCATTTATTCCCTGATAATGGAATGTGAAATTCATACATGAAACTCTATAATCAATATGTAAATGGGCAAAAATATGAATAACCTTAATAAAGAAATTGGCAAAGTATTCACTACTCAATGAAATTGGCTTGGAAAATCATGGTGTAATTTCTGCAGCATAACAACATGACATAAGAATTCATAAAAATGATTAATGAGAGAGGAAGGGGTATCTCGTAATATTTAAATGAAATTGATAGTAAGGGGTTCATATAGATACATTTCCCAACATATTTAATGGAATTTAGAATCATAATATAAAAGAGTTTCATAAATGTAAATGTGGAGAGAGAAATCGCGTATGGAATTTCGGCATAGTAATAGGTGTACATGAAAGTCATTAATGAGAGAGAAAGGGGTATTTCATCATTCAAACATAAGAAGGGAAGTACGGTGGGGGTGATAAATCATACCCCAACATTTTTAATTGAAAACAAAATGGTATAAAAACATAATTAAATTAGGACAAAAATGAAAAAGCATGAAATCCCTTACTTGGAAGTGTGATCCCAAAGGCTTGGGAGAGGCTTGAGAGAGGATTATTGGGATATTGGAGCACGTTGGGAGGATTATAGAGACAGGAGGATAGAGTTTTGTCAAGCTCCAAAGGCTCTTAGTGAAGAGGAAGTGGAAGCTTGGGTGGGTTTATATAGGAAAAGAGAAGGAATTCTTTATTATTTAGGTTTTGGTCACCACACATTAAACTATTAAAAACTAAAAACCATCCCATGGTTTTTTAAAAAGGGGAGTAGAAAAATTATTTTACAAGGAGAATGGCTGAACTTCTTGAAATATTAGGCTATCTTATGTGGAGGTGAGTCATACTCTCAAGAAAAACATTTAAAAAGGTTTAAATATTCTATAATCCTTGGAGGGTCCACAAAAGCTTTTTAAAATAAATCAAACAAACCAAAAATCAAAATATTTTAATCGTAAAACCTATATTAGCCGAACATACAATTTATAGTATTTTATTACATCACTATTATGTCATTGTGATGTCATAAAACCGATTATATAATTAAACAATATTTAATATTTACCCAAAAATATGATTGTCTCAGAAAATTATGAAAAATTCACCATTGGATAATTTCAACATCCTTATTCCAAAAATAATATTCTCTTTATCTAAATAGTTTTAAAAATATGTGAATTTTTACATTTAAATTAAAAAATATATATTTATTCAAAATTCATGGGTTTTGATAGAGAACGACTTTCAATCCTTAATAAAAATTACAATTTTATTTCCAAAAAATTATATGATCATTTATGTTTAAAACACAATTTAATAAAAATATTTTATTAAAATTTAATTTAATTAAAAAATCCATTAATTCATCAAAATATTTTTCTTAATTGAATATTAACTAAAAATACTATTTACACTTTAAAAATTGTTTACAAAGTAAAAATAATAAAATGAATTTATATTATTTATTATATACAAAGATAATGCACATAGTCATAGTGCTATGGTTTTTCTATATAAACCCTTATAACACCAGCATTTGACCTAAGGGTAAGGTGTACGATGGTGAAAGACTCTTGGGGAGGCTTGGATAACATCTCTCGGGTGGTAATCTCTATCCTCTTCCACTTCTCCCATAGGTGGTTCCGTTCGAGCTTAATGTGTTGAAGCTCAGCTTGAACTTGGTCGTGAGAGAAGCCCAGTGACCCCACCTTCTTTCCGAGCTTCAAAAAATGGGCTTCATATGGAGCAATTCTACTGGATGAGGCCATTTCTCCCTTTTTATGTGTAAAATGGTTTTTCTAAATCCCTATATTTATACTAATCATGGGATCACTATTCAACGACTATATTAGCAACTGTAAAAATTCTTAACAGTATTTAGAAATCCAAAAACATAAAACCAAATAAGTTCTTATGTTATATAACTATTTTATATAATAATACATATAATTATATCAAGAGTAATTTCCATTGATAAATGTTTGGGTCATTACACCTTACTCTTAGGGTGTATGCTAGGGTAATAAGGGGTTATCAAGAACCCATTTTTAAAAAAAATTATGTTTTATTTGTTGAAAATTCACAAATAGGATAGTTTTATCACTAATATGGGGAGGGTTATAATTACTAATACTTTTTTATTTTATGTTTCTATTCAATCGAAATAACCTTCGCCTCCTATTAACGATTTTTTCCCTGCTAAAAACAATTCAGACACACTTCCATAGGAACACAAGTATTTATAAGTTTCACTATTCAATAGGAATAGCTACATCCTTAGAATGGATTGGAAATGATCCAAAACCACCCAATCCACTAAAAATCAATTTTTGGATTACAATGAGTTGGATACACCATTTCACTCATATATCACTATGTAAAAAATTATAATAGTGCATGCACAACCTATTAACGCATATAAGGTTGAATTTTTTTGTGTAATAATGTATGTAACCTATAATTCTTTTAAAATTAAAAAAAATATTTCTTTTAAAATAATTATTCAATTTTCTATCCATAAGATGGTATGAACTTCAAGGGATTTGATAAGGAAAACTCAGTCCGATTTTCCCAATATGTTTTTACCAATCTAATTCTTCCCAGTACGATCTTCTCAGTATCATTCTTCTCAGTACTATTTTCCTAGTCGGTTTATTCCTAGAATGGAAAATATATAACTTTTTTAGAATATAGTAGATGCATATTTGATCCACTTTTGTTCTAAGCATGAAAAACTCAGAACGATTCTTTTCGACTTTTTCCTCAGTATGGAAATCCCAATAAAGAAATCCTTATCTGATTATCCAGCCCAATGTGATGATCAGCCGAATATTATTGATAAGTTGAATATGATAAATAGTTGAATACAATAATCACTAAATATGATGATCAGCTGAATACAATGTTTTGATCTTGTCTCTTTTCCTTTCACTTCTCACCATCGAAACTTTTTCAACAAAGGTTGAATACAGAAAACTTCTTATCTCCCTTGAAAGTTAGAGCTTCTATCTATTCTCTCATGAACACTACACTAATAGAAAAAAGTACCTAGTACTTTTGAACTTTTATAGTTTACCCATGATAGGTTTTTTTGGGAATGTCAAAATATTTCCTACTCAAAAAATACACCCAAATCACGATATCCATTAAATATCAGGTGCATTTATAACTTCGTCAACTCTTCTCAAATCTTATCAAACCTTCTTCGACCTTCATATATTATTCAACATTACATTCAAAATATAATTAAAATTTCAATTTTCTTCTGCAATTGATGAATATTATCCTCTCTCCCAATTAGTGAAAACAATACCCTTTGAATATCATGTTCCCCATCAACATAAATCTCTTTTATTCCATAATTCTCTTGATTCATTTGAAAAGAAAACAAATTAATTCAACCCATTTTAAATGTTTTACTACTTTTTTGATCAGTAACTATCATTATTATTTTCATTATATTCATATCAATTCATTTTATATAGGTATTTGTTGAAAATAATTTTTCCTAAGTATGATGGTTCACCGAATACGATAGACAAGTATCAACAACTTCCACTTCTAAAACATCCTTCATTTAAAAACTTTTTATTGTATCATGACTTCCTTCATAACTTTAAATAAATTTGAGAATAGCTTTAGCATCATCATAATTAAAATATAATGTATCATAAATTTCTATTATTTCTATAGTCTTCATTTCATTCTCATTTCGAGTACATTTTTGTAGATAACAATTGGCCCAAATACAATCAGGATGGATACGATTGTCCATATTACAATATTTCTAAGTACGATTTGACTGGATACAATCATTCTATGTACTATTGGCCTAGATATGATCATTATGAGTATGATTATCCTGGATACGATCATTTAGAGTATTATTGGACTGGATACGATCATTTTAAGTACAATTATTAACACCATTCATTCATACTCATCCCAAATACGATTTTCCTAAAAACAAACAGAATGAATACAATTGTCCTAATCTCTTTCACTCCCTCTTTCCTTCATAATGATTTAAACCCAAGTTTTACAACTTAGTTATGATTTATGTGAAATAAATATAAGAAAATCATCATCACATTTTATTTATCATAGTCATGGAGACTCAGATTCTCCCATTATGATCACTTATTCCATTCTGGATCTAGATTGAATCCTATGACCATTTACATCAAGGAAGATCCATTCTCAATACAATTGACCCTTTTCATTCAAAACTCTTCTTCCAAATATGATGGAATTACTTGAAAAACGTGAGTTTGATTTTCTTGAATATGATTTTCACAGAACACAAAGTGATATGTTTTAATTTCTTCAAAAACAATCATTAACCACAAAATAAAACATTTGAAAACAATGACCTTCATCATCAGCTTAGTCCTAACAATATCCCCTTTGGATTTTTTGGTCAACAAAGTTTCATAAATAACTGAACATTGTATTCTCAAGAAATGGATAACTTATCAACAATTCTAATCCTACTTGAGCTAACTCACTGTAGGAAAAAAGAATCATCGAGAAAAAAAACATATTGTCCAAAGGAAGGGATTATGAAAAAAACATCAACATTCTTTCACATCATCTCCACTTTCCTAGAATATGAAACAATTCATTTTATACAACCAATCCAATAAATAGTTAGAATATTTCCCACATAATATAATTTTGAATTCCCAACTTACCCATAACTCCCCCTTTTTACATGACTTTTAAGGATGGATTTGTTAAATAATACAATTCTCCCCCTTGAAAAAACTATCCAAAGGTAAAATGAGAGAGGGGGAATAAACACATACCTCAACCGTGACAAGAAAGAAGTTGGACACCCATGTTCAAATATAATTTAGAAAAATATTCGTTTGGTAATGGTTTTGTGAAAATTTCAGCAACTTGTTCTGGTGTTGGAACATACTCCAACTTCAATTCATTCTTATCCACATTATCTTTCATGAAATTATATTTGATATCAATATGTTTTGAATGAGAATGTTGAACTAGATTTCTAGTGATATTGACTGTACTTTGGTTGACACAATACAATATAAAGGGTAACTTCACTTCAAAAAGTAAATCTTATAATTTAGTTTTCATCCACATAAGTCGAGTAGCAGCTTGAGTAGCTGCAACATACACAGCTTCATCCATACTGAGAGTTACTGAATTCTATTTATTTGAATTCCAACTAACAAAATTTTTCCTATAAATAATACTCCACCATATTCCAATCTTCTATCATCAAAATTTCCTACACAATCTGCATCTGAATACCCAAACAATTCAATACTTTCTAAGATGTCATATTTGATTCCAAATTTTTTATGCCTTTGAAGTATATGAGAATTATTTTTCTAGTAATTAAATGTGATTATTATGGAGCACTCTAAAATATGGAACATAATGTAACAACATAAACAATGTTAGGTCTTGAGGTAGTCAAATACAACAAGCTTCTAATCAATTTTTGAAATTCTTTCTGATCTACTTCTTTTCCTTCTATATTTTAGATAAACATTTCCCACTAAAATCAATTTGTAAATTGGTTTTGTGTTTTCCAGGATGAACCTCTTGAGAAGTACTTTAGCATACTTTTATTGAGAAATAAAAATTTATTTCTCCTTTTGTAATATTTGTAACCCAAGAGAGTATTTCAATTACCATAGTATCGAAATTTCAAAAACCTTATTAATATATTCATAAAACATTTCAAAAATTCTTTCATCATTCCTAGAAAATATAATTTCATCAACATAAACAATTATAATGAGGTAATACTCTTAAATTTATCTATTATAAATATTGTTATCAACTCTTCCCTTTGTGAAACTCATATTCAATAAGAAAATATCCAATTTGGAATACCATCCTATTGGTGGTTGTTTTAGCCCATATAATTACTTCATTAATCTACACATATAACTTTCATATTTACCAAAAAAAATTCACAATGTTGTTCAATATAAACATCCTTATCAAAATAACCATTCTAGAATGTGGATTTAACATTCATTTGAATGATCTTGTACCATTTTTGTCAGTAATAGCAAGAAATATTCTAATTGTTTCTAACCATGCCACTGGAGAAAAGGTTTAATCAAAATAAATTCCTTCAATTTGTGAATACCCTTTGAAAATCAATCTTTCCTTATTTATTATCACTAAACATTCTTAATTATGATTGTTCTGGAAGACCCATTTTGTACCAATGATGTTTTGGTTTCTGCATTGGGTATGAATTCCCATGTATCATTCTTTTAAATATGATTAAATTATCCATTCATGGAATGAACCCATTCAGGATACTCAAAATCTTCTTTGACATCATTCGACTCCACTTTTCATTACAAAGATGTATATGTAATAAAATTTGGTGTTCTTCTTGTGAGAAACTTCGGATGTTGATCCCCACAAATATTCAATGCTTCCACTTGCTTCCTCGGCCTAGATAATATTTTAGAATATCTTCCTCATCAATATAAATAGCTGAGACTAATTCTTCTCCTTGAGTAGGACTACAATTATCTATATCCTTCTTATAATTTTTTCCTTAACTTGCTCAACTTCCTTTTTTTCCTGAGTATGTTTGTGTCTCTAAACTATTTCAATTACCTTCACATCTATAGAATCAATAATTCTTTTTTGTTTCTTTATTGAAGCATCTATATCATTTTCCTTCCATAGAATTTCCAAGAAATATTCCATCTTCACCTTTCAACTCAAACTTTACATATTTTCCTTATTTCTTATTTATAATAAATGGACTCCCAAAAACTCTAAAGTGATTCAAACTTGGATTTTTTCCATAAAATGATTAATACAGAGTCATATCAGAATGAGGCCTATAGAAATTTTTTTTTGAATATAAATAGTAGTACTCATGGTTTTCCTCTAAAAGTAATAAGAAAGTCCATGTTCAAGTAACATGGTTCTTCCCATTTCCACCAAACTTATGTTCATTCTTTCAACAACCCTATTTTTTTGAATAGTGTAGGGGGAACTATACACATTACTAATTCCCTTTTTTATAGATAAAATTAAAATTCTTAACTTCTATATTCACCACCATTTTTGGTTCTCAACATCCTCAATGAATACTCACTTTCCATTTCATCATTCCTCCTAAAAAGTTTAAACATTTTCAAAGCATATGATTTATGTTTCATATAAATTACACAAGTAATGTGAGTGAAATCATAAATGAAGGTGATGAAATAGTTATCTCAATTTTTTCATTTTCTTCTCATTGTCCCAAAAATATTATAATGAATCAAATCTAGTGTTTTTTTGAAAAAATATCAACACTGTTATGTATTGAATTTGTAATCATTCATTTCTGGAAAATAGTAAAACACTAATATCTTCTTCTTGGAAAATAATGAATATCTCAAACATGATATCTCATTGATAACATTCACATGTTTATTTGATAAATGTATCCCATATTTTTATGCCACAATTGATTATCTTCATCAATACTCATGTAATAAGAGTTTTGCAATTCACCAACCCGAAACAAGTTTCCTTTTGTGCATTGGACTATTGTAACCATCTTTCAATCATCTTCAATTTTAACAACAAATCCATATTTTTTGATTATAACTTTTTTACCCTCATAAAAAAAATTATAAACACTTAGAAAATTGTGATTCATCCAATTAATATACAAAGATTTCGTGGATTCAATCTTTTCTTTCTGAATGATGGCAGATCCAACACCTTTGATTTTCAAGGATTCAAAATTTCCAAATGTCATTGTTACTTCATTAAAATATTTCACATTCATTAATGACTTAAAATCTCCAATAATATGAGAACAACACCCACTATCAATAATCCAAAGTCATTCTCCTTTTGATGCTTTCAAAGTGGTTTCAAACACATGATCTATTTCTTCTTCCTTTTATTTCATCACCATTAGCTTCTGATAATTGTTAAGAATCTTTTTTTGGGAAGATAACAAAAAAATATATCCTTTTTATGGTATATATATTGTTCACATCTTTCACAAATAGTTTCCAATGGTTGGAACCTTTTTTCAATGCTTACTCCACATTTCATAGGTTTCATGAAAGAAACTTTTTCAGACTTCTTATTGTGAGGGAATTGACTCTCCTCAACCTTTAAATTTCATAAACTATTGAATAATAGTAATTTTGTTGGTTAAACCATCACATATTTTCTATATATCCAAATCCATCACAATACCAGAAATATCTATAAAAATAATATTTTCCTTTGAAACTTATATGCTAGTTGAAATTGTAAATATGTTTCTCAGTCACCTTCTTTTCTTTCTTTTATGACCCACCATCCTTTCCTTTTTCAATCATATTCTTACTTTTATTTTCTTCTTTATCGGAACCAGGTATTTAAAACTTGTCTGGATTCATATTGTTTCAAAACATTTTTGGATTCAGGGTTCTTTAAGACTTTTAAATTCCAAACAATTTTGGTTTGGACAACATACATAACTTTCCCAGATTTCATATTTTCAGAAACAATTCCATATTTCTTCTCAAACTTTGAAGATATATCTTTTTGATCCTTTTCAGGTTTTTATTCTTTTGAACGTTCACCAACATCAGAGATAGAGTTTTCAAAAAATTATATTTATCTGTTTAGATTTGAAAAGTTTTTGTTGGACAAGTTCCAACACTTCCTCTTTTGTCTTAAACATCACTTCTAGATACTCATTATTATTATTTTATTACTTAAGATATTTCATAAAATCATCAATATATTTTACTATCCTTTCTTTCTCATCAGAAAAAAATTATTTGTTTTCTATTAAGGAGCATTCTTCTTCAAACATTTTTTCTTCTTTTCAAGCCTTTTAATCTTCCTTAGACATTATTTCAATTATTATTTAAAATGATAATAAAATTTAATTTATTCTTCTTAGGAACTACTAATTCTGAACTCTCCTTCATTCATTGTTGTAATAAAAGTATTTTCAACACCATACTCAAAAGATTTTTCAGATTCAACATCACTACCTTATTCTTCTTCATCTTTAAACAAAAAACTTCTTCTTTGGGATTTGAAGATTTTTCTTTCCTTCCTAGTGGAATTCAATTTTCTTTTATCTACCTATTTATTCCATGAACATTTCAATTTCATTTCTTCTTCATCACTATCCACTTCTTTCTTTCTCCGAGGAAAATTAGCCAAAAAATTCCCAATAAATCCACATTCAAAACATTTCATGGGATGCTTTCCTTTTATATTTCCCTATAACTCTTCTAACATTTTTATAAAACAAGGATATGTATCATTAAAATATTTACATATCTCACTTTCATAATTTAATTAACCAAATTCATCTTCAATAAGAATCTTATTTGAAATTTCTTTCTTTGTAGATGTTTAAACCAGAAAATGTGTCTCAATTTTTTTCCAAATTCTTCTATAAATAATCCAGGAGCATAGACCATTTAGAAAGCATCAATTTGATAGGTCGTTGAGCCCGAACAGAGTTAGGGATTAGGAGTTATGAACATTTGATGTTGGGTTGGAAAACTGGATCACAGACCCCATTCACAAAGCTCCCTCCACCATGGAGCAAGGAGGATAGATGCTCTACAAACCCCTTTGATGTTTGTGAACCCATCGCAAATCAAGGAGGTTGGATGTTCCATGAACCCCTTTGACGTTCGCGAACCTGCCGCGGAGAAAGGAGGCGGGAAGCTCCGCTAACCCCTCTCACGTTGGTGAACCCACCGCGGAGTAAGCTCTATCTTCATATCGAGAGAGATCTACTTTTTAGTGCCTCTTGCCTATAAATACCTAGTTCACCCCCTTCATAAGACGGTTACTCCACCCCTTGGACAGACAATATCCTAGTTCACTGAGCTCTACTTTCCTTCACGTAGCGGCTCCGTGAGTCCATGCTCCGCGAGTAGCTTCCTTCACGAAGCTACTCCGTGAGTCCATGATCTGTGAGTAGCTTCCTTCACAAAGAGGCTCTATGAGTACATGCTCCACGATCACTTTTCCTTCATGAAGCTGCTTCATGAGACCCCATGCTCCACGTGGCCCTTTCCTCCATGAAGCTACTTTGCAAAGACTTATACTTTGCGAGGACCTACATTCGCGCCCACTGGTCCATACTGCGGGGGCGAAGCCCCCACACTCCTGCTTGGGGTCAGTGCTGGGCTACAATCCTAGCCCTCCGAACTAGTCCCTTTGATGCCTTCACTGACCCCCATGAAAAATGGAGAGTCACACCGCGAACTTTTCAGGGCGGGACGTTGACATTTTCCATTGAGCCCTTATGCGCTCCCACCTTCCACCTATGGAATAGCATGATTTTAGATACTCTTACATGAACCATGAAACACCTTGAGCTGGCATCTTCCTCTTGGTGCATTTCCCATGTCCTGAGTTGAGATTCTAATCATCAATTCCCTAAGTACCTTGAGTCAAACCATTTTTCAAGTAACTCATCCAAACCCCATCACCTGACTCCTATGCATAGTTGAACCCGAAAGGGCCGCCCTTGCGTAAGTCCCAACACAATACATTGCTGGGCACATTATGCCTAACAGTCCTATCTACATGACTATAAATTGTAGTACACCATTTGTTCCAAAATTAGGATTCCTCTTGCACCAAACAAGAGATTCCTTATGCTCCAAGCATGAGATGCCAACAGTCCTCTCTACATGACTATAAACAGTAGTACACCCTATGTGCCAAACATAGGATGCCTCTTGCTATATATGAGAGATTCCTTTTGCTCCAAGCATAAGATGCTAACATTCCTATCTAAAAGACTTTAAACTGTAGTAATCCTTATACGAAAAAAATAAGATGCCTCTTAATAAATATAAGAGATGCCTTGTGCGCCAAACAGAAGATGCTAATAGTCCTCTCTACATGACTATAAACTGTAGTACGCCCTATGTTCCAAACATAGGATGCCTCTTGCTCCAAACAAGATAATTCTTATGCTCCAAGCATAAGATGCCAACAACCCTCTCTATATGACTTTAAACGGTATCATTCCCTATCATTCAATAATTGGATGCCTCTTACTCCAAAATAGAGATGCCTTATGCGCCAAGCATAATATTCCAACAGTTCTATCTACATGACTATAAACTGTAGCTTGCCCTATCATTCAATAATATGATGCCTCTTGTTCCAAACAAGAGATGACTTATGCTCCAACCATAATATTCCTAATTCCATGATTACAGTGACATAATTTCAAGAGCGTTGGAATCCGTTCAAACATTCTATCAATCCACCTCATGCTTTTCATGTCCTGCATTCATATATTCATCCACTTCTATTTTTGAAGGGACCCCCTAATGGTTTGGTCCCATGCCGCATCGGCGCACCTACTGTCCTGGGCCAATTCCCCAGAAGACTATGGATGACACTTTGAGTTAGGTCCTGTGTTTCAAACATGGTCAATAGTCAACCCTCATTTTTTGGTCCCCATTTCAGGCTAACGTGATAAGGATGTTGTGTTTCGAACAAGGTCAACAGTTATCCTTCATCACCATGACCCCCTCACCTTGTTCCAAATGTCGGGCATGTGATTCAAATTTTTCATCTCCCTTTGTTTGGGCTAACTCCAACACCCATGGAATTATCCCTCTTGGGAATTAGCACATAGGTGAAGGCCACAACCCACTAGTTGGTTGGGATGACCTCATGGCCAGACATGAGGAAGACATTATAGGCAAATTCCTTGCATAAGCCCCATTCACCATTGTCGCTCTATAGAAGCACCCAGGAAGATTCCTTGCATAAAACCCATTCACCATTTCCATTCCATAGGGGCACCCAGGCATCTTCCTTGCGTAAGCCCCTCCACCATTGCTGCTCCATAGTGGCACCTGGGCAACTTCCATGCGTAAGACCCATTCACCATTGCCGCTCCATTCACCATTTTCGCTCCATAGAGGCACCCATGTTTCTTCCTTACGTATGCCCTAATCATCAGTTCCGCACCATAGCGGAACCCGGGATGCTTCCTTTCATAATACCCATACACCATTTCCACTCCATAGCTGCACCTGGGCAGCTTCCTTGCGTAAGCCCAATCCACCATTGCCACTCCATAGGGGCACCAGGGAAGATTCCTTGCTAATCCCCATGCACCAATTCTACTCCATAATAGCACATGGGCTGCTAACCACACGTAATCCCCTATTTCCTTTTTGGGAAGCTTCCTTGCGTAATCCCTACTCACCACCCTTCATGGATTCACCTTTGCGTTGTGATCTTTAGGTCCTTCCTACCTCTTTTTTCTCACACCGATCATGACTCATGTGGGATTAGAGTAGTAAGCATTGTCCATGACATCCTCTCCAGGCATCCTAGAGTGCAATCACCAAACCCATCCCGAAATACACGGAATTTGATCCTTACCAAGTCAAGGTACATTGGAAGCCTCTCTAATGTTCAATCCCACCATCCATTGGTCCCGACCATCTTCATGTCGGTTCATCAAACCCAACCATGAACTATGAGGTCTTTGATCCTTGCCAAGGCAAGGTATGTAGGAATCCTCCCTGAGGTTCAAGCTCAACACTCATTGGATCCAAACCCCTTCACGTTGGCACCCACTCCTTCTGAACTACATGGACTTTGATCCTTTTCAAGTCAGGGTACATAGGAATCCTCCCTGATGTTCCATCCCAACACCCATTGGTCTCGACCATCTTCACGTCTGTTCCCACTCCTCCCGAACTACATGGTCTTTGATCCTTACCAAGGCAAGGTATGTAGGAAGCCTGCCTGAGGTTCAAGCACAACAACCATTGGTCCCAACCATCTTCACGTCGGCCCACCGAACACACCCTCTCAAACTACATGGTATTTGATCCTTTCCAAGGAAAGGTACGTAGGAATCCTCCCTAAGGTTCAAGCCCAACACCCATTGGTCTCGACCATCATCATGTAGGCCCACAAAACACACCCTCCTGAACTACATGGTCTTTGATCCTTGCCAAGGAAAGGTATGCAGGAAGCCTCCCCGAGGTTTAATCCCAACACCCTATTGGTTATGACCCATTTCACATCGGACCACCTTCGTCCCACATGACGTTAAACTGTATTCTCTCTTTTTGTCCTGCACAATGTTAAAATACATCCACCATCCAGTGGTAAGACCTTGAGACCTCTTCTAGTGGTAATCCGTTGTGACCCCATTCAGCCGTAAGCCGTTGTGACCCCATCCTACGGTAAGTCACTATACCCATAATCGACGGTAAGCTGTTGAAGTCCTCAATCTACGGTAAGCCTTCTTCAGATGAACTATGTGTACTTTGATTCCCTACCATGGGGATATGTAGGAAGCCTCCCTGAGGTTCAGGCCAATCACTCATGACTCATCTTGATCTATCCCTTGATCCCATGTGTTCTAGGAAGATCATGCCCCAACCTGGAGGTTCTATTTCCTCCAGATCCCATCCACACGTCCATTCTCACGGGTCGCCTCCTTAGGTATCCCATCATCCCATCGAACTACGTAGACATTGATTCTCTACCACGGGGATACGTAGGAAGTATTCTCAAGGCTCAATCCCAACATAATAATCATCCTCACATAGGTTCCATCTCATTCTCCCTCCACTTCATTCAACTCTCAATCATCCATCCAGATTCTTACACGGGCCGCCACATCCTGGTGGGATCATGTCATCCACCTCCTCAATGCTCCTAGAAGTACCTGGGCCACAATTCAGGCATAAGCCCCAGCATGTATCCAGGTTTTTGTCCTTTTTGTACACCCCGATTCATCACCCCTTCGAACTACGTGGGTTTTGATCCCTGTTGTCTACATAGGGTAAGTAGGAAAACTCCATGAGTTTCAGTCCCAGTCAATGGTAAACCTTGGTGTTCCCCCATTCTGGGGTGCACACTCCCTCATCTACCCTTAGTGGTTCCCAGATCAGCCTTCACGGCGTGACATATTCCCTTTATGGGACACACCATCTTAGGTCTGCTCCTATTGAGTGTTCTGATCCATCCACTCGATAAACCTTCCAGGTGTTCCCTCCTAGGGATGTACCAATCTGATCCATCTATATGGGATGTTCTGATGACCCTCATTCTATCTCCACAAGATATTAAACTCACGGCCTACCTCATGTTAAACAAGATATGCAAGAGGAAAACCTCGGAAGACACGCCTTTGGAGTATCTGTCTCTGTTATACGTTAAAATCGCGGCATACCCCGTGTTAAACATGGGAAGCTAAGGAAAACCTCATAGACATGCCTCCAGCATAAGATAACCTGTGAATAATGTGATGTGTCTTGGGTTATGCACCCTTGAGATAGTCTCTTATGAGGAATAATACAGATTCCCCAATGTCCACGCATCCAGAGATGCCCCGACATGCCTGATAATGTCGTCTACTCCGATCGAAGGTTTCAACCATGTCAAGACCCTATGGAATGTCCTGACGGAAGTAGTGTAATTAACCAGAATCCATAAATATATGGCACTCGAAACGAGATTCATGAACCACTACTTAATCTTTAATGGAGACCCATACTACGTAACGAGTTCCGAGGAAGAATCCACAGAAGGAAAAACCAATATCCCATCATCCCATTTCGATCAAGGATCAAACATCCCTGAATAAAGAATAGATGATTCCCAACTTTGTAAATTAGGAATGCGGGGAAATAGATGTGCTTCCTCCACAAACGGATCCGTGCGCCCCGACAAAAGCGTTGGAAACAGTAGCCTTAAATGAAATTTCTCTTTCAACGTTTTTTTCTCTTCATATATTTCACCCTTCTCATCTCATATGTGATGAGCGTGATATTCAAGTGATCAATAGATAATGTTTCAGGATCTCTATCTTCCATTGAAGAAACCGTTACATCAAAAAATTTTTAAAGGATTCGGAAAATCTTACCAAAAACTATAGAATCATATAAATTTTCACCATGAAATCTAATAGTAATAATAATGTCGTTTACCCTAGTAAAAGAGTCCCCAATAGATTCTTACTCACCCATCTTCAAGTATTAATAATTCAATCTCCATATTTGATGTTTTTACTTCTTCAATTTTTTATTTCCTTTGTATATATTTTTTAATTTATCCCATATACCTTTGGCTGTGGAAACACCTTTTACCCTTAGGAATTCACTTTCAGAGAGTGATGATAATAAGAAATTCTTGTCCCTTACACCATTCTTTAGAATCTTCTTATCAAAATATATAAGAGGAGATTTAAAATCAATAGGAGGAAACCCATCTGTTTCATCTTCAAGAACATTATATTCAATAAACATAAGATAAGGCAACATTCTATCTTTCTAAATATGATAATTCTTTCCTTCTAAAACTAAAATACCTTTAATTTTTAAACAATTATATTTCTCCATTTTCAAAGAATAATAGAAGTGAACCTTCCCCTCTAATACTAGTTGAATGTTCCTGAATAAGATATTTTTAAAACTAAGAGGGGGAGATGGTGAATCAATGGTATTGTTTTCTTTTATTTTACTATTCAATTGAAACAAACTTCACCTCCTATTAAAGGTTTATTTTCCTGTTGAAAACAATTCATACACACATCCACAAGAACACAAGTATTTACAAGGTTAACTATTCAATAAGAATAGCTACATCCTTGATCTGATTTGGAATTTATCCAATTTAAAAAATCCATTAGAAATAAATCCTCTTATAGCATTGAGTAGGATATACCCTTTCACTCATACAACACTGTGTAAAACATTCTAATAGTGTTTGTGCACCCTCTTAGCACAAATATGGTAGAACAATATTTGTGTAACAAAGAATGTTACCTATGATTATTTTCAACTTCAAAAATGTATTACTTTTAAAACAATTCTTCAATTTATTAACTAGAAGATAATATGTAAATCTAGGGATTTGATAAGGAAAACTCTATCCAATTATCCCAGCACGTTTTTTCCAGCCCGATTCTTCCCAGTATGATCATCTCAATACGATTCCTCTCAGTATCATTTTCCTAGTTAGATTCATACTAGTATGGGAAATATATGACTTTTTCAGAATATTATAGAGACAAATATACATCACTTATATTCTGAGTATGAAGAACTAAGTATGATTTTACATGGATTTATCCCCAGTCCAGAAATCCCAAACAGAAATACAAATTTGATTATCTAGACTGATATGATGATCAACTGAATATGATTGAATAGATTAATATGATAAACAACTGAATACAATGATCACTGAATACTACGACCAGATGAATAAAACACTATGATCTTGTCTCTTCTCCTTTCACTTATCCCCATCGAAACTTCTTCAACAAAATCTCAATATGGAAAACATCTCCTCTCCCTGGATAGTCAGATCATCTTTCTCTTATCGATTGAATGATACATAGGTCATAAAAATTACAAATTACTTTTCTCCTTTTATAGGTGACCCATGAGAGGTTTTGGTGGGAATCCCAAAATATTTCCCACTCAATTTTTTTTCCCAAATCATTATTTCCATTAAATCTCGGTGCATTTATGACTTCTTTAAATCTTTCCGATTCTTCTAAAACCTTCTTCAACCTTTATCTCTTCTTCAACATTCTTTTCAAAATCCAATTAAAATTAATAATTTTTTTCTCCAATTACTGAATATGATGCTCTCTACCTATTAGAGAAAACTACACCCTTTGAATATCAGGCTCCCCCTGATCATCCATCTATTTTCTTTTGCAATTCTATTAATTCAATTGAAAAGAAAACAAAGTAATTCAAACCCTATTAAATGGTTGAATACTTTTTTGATCAGACCCCATTATTATTATTTTCATCAGCTTCATCTCAATTTCTTTTCCATCGGTCTTTGTTAAAAATAATTCTACCTGAGTATGATTGTATACCAAATATGATAGATTGGTATCACCAACTTCAAGTTCAATAACTTCCATCCTTTATAAACTTTCTCTTGTATCATGAATTCCTTCATGACTTTAAATACCTTTGAGAATAGATTCAACATCTTCACACTTAAAATGGAATGTATCATAACATTCCATTCTTTCCATCTTATTTCTTTCATTCTTAGCCAGAGTATAATTTTCTAGAAAACAATTGGCCCAAATACATTCAGGCTGAATATGATTGTATTGATTATGATGTTTCTAAGTACGATTAGCCTAGATATGATTATTTTGAGTATCATTATCCTTAATATGATTATTTTGAGTGTGATTGACCTGGGTACGATCATTCGAAGTATGATTGGCCGATATATGATCATTCTGAGTAGAATTTTCAACCCCATTTTCCTACTTATCCCTAATAGGATTGTCCTAAAAACAAACAGACTGATTAATATTGGCATTATCTCTTTCACTCTGCCTTTATTTCATCAATATTGCATCATATGTTTTCTAACTTACTTATGAGTTATGTGAAATTCAAATTAGAAAAGCACCAATATATTTTATTTATCGTAGTCATGACGAATCTAATTCTCCCATTCTGATTCTCCAATTATGATCACTTCTTCCATTCTGGATCTACAGTGAATCTAATAACCATTTACATCCATAAAGATTCATTATAAATACAATAAAACCTTTTCATTCAAACATATTCTTATTGATATGATGGAATTCCTTAAAAAATGGATTCTGATTTTTCTAAAAACAATTTATGAGTCAGATTTTCTTGAATACAATTTCCACCAATCAAAAAGTGAGGTGATTTACTTTCTTCAAAAACTTTTCTAGATAACAAAAGACAACACTTGAAAACAATCACCTTCATCATCATCTTGGTCCTAACAATATTAAAAAAATAATTTTTATGGTCATCCCTTCTCATTAGTACTTTTTATATGAAATTATATATGAGTTGATGAAAACTAGATTTTGATTAAAAGAATCCAAAATAGTATTTTTAGAAAATATAGGGTTTTACCACTTTTTTTATAAATTATGTTTATTTAAAATCAATTTTACTTCCATAAAATATTATTATTAGATAATATTTATTTATATAAAAATGATAATGAAATTTAATGAAGTACAATTTAATATTTATAAGTGTAAGAAAATAATTATTTTTATAAAACAATTATTTTTTAGTAAATAATATTTTTTATTTAAAACTGAAAATATTCTTATTTAATTTTTTTTTATAAAATAAATATTATTTTTTAATTTAGTAATTAGAAATTATCCAATGGTGATATTTTCATAATTTTATGAGATAGTATAATTTCTAGGTAAAAATTAAATACATTACAAATATAAAGACTGTATTATGACATCATAATTGACCAATAGTAATGTAATAAATACTATAAAATGAATAAATGACTAAATATATATTTTCCATTAAAATAATGTGTTTAAATAATTTTATTAGTTTTATAAACCTTTAATGAATCCTCCAAAACCTGTATTATATTTTACAGTTTTAAAATCCCATCTTTTTAAACATGATTCACTTTCACATAAAATATGGTATTATTTTAATATTTTTGGTTTTTATACTTATAAAATAATGGGAAAAAAATTATTAAAAAATGATAAAAAACCATGGTAAGGTCTATGGTTTTGATTATTTTATCACACGGAGTCCAAAACCTATGTTTAGAAATTAATAAATAATTATCATTTCATTTTCTATAAATACCTACCCAACCTCCCACTCATCATCACTAAAAACCAATTAATAATGAATTAAATATCCCTATCAATCTCTAAATATCTTATAATGTGTTTATAATAACTTTAGAAGATTGTACTAAAATTTTTTGAATCACCCTCTCAAGGAAAGAGATCATTATCTTCTTTTCCATTCAAGCACCATATTTGTATTTAGACTTTTTATCTAAATTTATTATATTGTAATAAATTTATAAATATAACATTACTATAAAATTGATGTAATAATAATGAAATATCATTTATCCTCTGTATTTTTAACCTTTACCTAATCCATTACTATGTCGAAGTAAGGGGATTCTCCCATCCCCTTTAAACAAGAACTTTATTTGAGTTACATATTTTGATTTCAAATTTATCGTGTTAGAATATGTTTTTATATATCTGTTTATTATACTTATTATTCCCAACTAATGAAATACCACCTCTCACTATCATTAAAATTTTTTATAAATCTTTATGTACACCCATTATAGTGCTAAAATTATCCAATTATTTTCCATACCAAACATTTATGATGTGTATACCCATCCCCATTTCCACTCATGGATACTCTCAAAGAAGTAACAATATTTTATTGATTTTTTAATACTATGTACACAACCAAAAATCCTTAATAATGGGATTAAAAGTGATGTAATACATCCTTATATTGTATGATCTACGTGGCACACAAATTCATGTTGCAATGCCCCGACCCCAGCTACCCAGAGTCGGTGCATTATTTCATAAAATTGGCATGATCAAAAAAGATCAAGTCTCGAAAGACCGATTAGTTTAGTAGCCTTGGAAACACTAGATACATTCATAAAAGTTACATTACATCATAAAGTGAAAAACTATAATAACATGGTCTCCATCGTCCACACTCATATCCCCTTCTGACTATCCCTACAAGTCATTCATAAAATACTTCTTCACATCCTGGAAAATATTAAAACATTGAAAGGGGTGAGCTCAGATGCTCAGTAAGGATAACAATATAGCGGAAGAATTCATAAATAAACATAAAAATTTAAGGCAATGTATAACTGAACAAAATCCTTTTAAACATGAACTTCAACATAATATGGAAAAAGTAAAATGAAATAATGCCATTTACTTGTTCACATGGATATTATACTGGTCGAATAATCACATGCAATATCAATAACCACTTTCATAATGATGGAATGCATAATGCCATACTATCATAACCACGTAGCCAAGGCCTCGTACCAAGACCACAAATAATATTTTGTCAAGGCCTCATGCCAAGACACTAGTTTGTCACATGAGACATACCGATGCATCGAGGAGCTATAGCGGGCTCCACCCGTCACTTATTAAGTCCAATGCATTCGTCATATGAATAGGTTTAAACATATCATAAACCATAACATAATCGTATTACATAAAACATGCATAAAAGAAACATAACATTTCCACATTTCAATCACAGGATATCAATACAACACATTGATATAATAAAAACACTTTCAAAACTATTTCCAATACCAAAATAAAAGAAAATTAAAACATGGTATTTATTTATCTTTTAAAAAAAGTTATGGCTTGTAGAGGAAGCCGAAACTCAAATAGTGATCATGGAGGTGGAGAAGTCATTGTCGCCGCATACGTACGACAATAAAAACATTCATTTTTCTCGTTTAGTAAAATGCTTCGTATAAAAAAGATTCCTTTTGAATAAATGTAAAATTCAAAGGGGTTTATACACCGTATAAAAGAAAGTTGTGTATAAAAAAAATATGCCCCAATGAAAGGAGATTGAGACGAAGTCCTTACCAAGATCATTTTTTTAAATAAAATAGATCTATTATGTGTATTAAATATAAGTACACATAATGAAAGTACAAATACAAGATAGGACATAATAATATCATAACATAATTTGAACGTAGGAGATTAACCCAAAGAATGGAAATTGGGTTAAGAAATTCCCTTACCTTGTGTCTGACTTGACTTGACCATTCTTTAACCTCCTGAAGAATAAACTAGAGTTAATCTCTAATTTATTAAGAACCTTTTTCAAGTTCATTATCCCTTTTATATCACTTATTACAATGTTACGAAAATTATGTAGTCATTTAAGTTAATAATGGTCGTTTTGTCGATCTTTGGTACTTGAGTCAACAATAAACATCTTATAATTACAAGTTGTTTATGTGGTAGAATATAAATTATCTCCAGAATTATATTCATGATGTAGATATCATATATATAATATATATCTAGTGTATACATTCATTTATAATATTACATAACATTTAGAGGTAAGAAATGAAATGCACCGTTCATGGAGACGGTAAGTCGTATGTACGCATGAATGCTACTTTCATTTCTATTTCGTATTTAATGGAATGAAGTTATAATTATATAAAGGTATAATATAATTCCAGTATAATATAATGTATATTACCATTTACACATCCTTTATACATCCCACATATGGCATTAACGATTCAAATCACTTTGAGGGGGCGGTAGTCCGCACCTCCTAAAATGAAAATATCATTTTTACCCATAATGGAAATCTTAAAGGTATTCCATAAATGAGAAATACAGAATCATAAGGAAAACATAAACATAATATATATATCATATATGAAAATAGTTTCATCATAATTTCCACCATTAGAGGTGTTAAAAGAATATTGAACAATCATCGTTTCGTGAGACAGTATTTCGCCACCCACAGAAACAGTATGTTCTTTAACCATTAGACGAAGGTGTGTGTAAGTGTAAATCAAATACTTATCATAAAAACATCCTAATATATTTTAGATACTGGTGTTGTTATAAAGTAAAGTAATAAAAGGAGTTTAGGGAGTTGGAGAAGTAAAATAAAACAAAAGAACATAAAGGAAGACATTACCTTAAAATCGGGTAAGTCATTTTGATTTGAGCCAAAGGCTTCCTTGGGAAGAATTATGCCCAAAGTGAGGCTTCTAAGAGTAAGAGAGGGATGTTGAGAGAGTATTTGGGCAGAGGTTGTCCGAGCCAAAAGGCTTTGGTGGTGTGATTAAGGTGGTAGTAGTGGTGGCCTTTTATAAGAGGAGAGGAGGGGCACTCTTGGAAACTCATGAAATGTTATATTATTATGAGATGATTTTCGGATTTCAAAGGTCCCACAATTTTATATATCGAAGATAAGGTGATAAGGGTTCGAAATATACTCATCCAATAGGTTTTTTACATGTGTATGTCTTAGAGTTTACATTATCATTTCATTTTATTTAAATCGTTAATTAATGAGGTAATCGCTGCATCATTATGGTGTCATAAAAAATTTAATTTATTTAATGTCTAAATTTTTTTAAAAAAAGTATCATGATATAGGAAATCTTTTTAGATTTCTAATGAATATTTATAGTCAAAAATATTACCTGTATAACCTCATTTAAAAATTTTTTTAGTAAAAGAACTCATGTTTTTAACATTTTTATTTTAACATTAAATAAAAAGTTTTTAATGTCACTTTCCCACCAAAGTGGCTCCATGGGGTCCCCAAGTTGACCCATGGATTTTATTGGTCGGACATGACTCATTAAATAGGGGTAGGACAAGTTTAAAGGTAATTTAATATTATTATAACATTATCTTTACCTTAAATTACACTAATAACCTTTAATCACGATTAATTAAACTTAAAAGTTACTATTCACCAAAAAATTATTTTAATCCTATTGAACCACATTTTACATCCTAATGACAACCATGTATGTCGGATTTTTGAAAATCGAATCACAGAAGTGGTAATGTTTCATTTAAACGAAAAATCAGTTTTTTAACTACCACTTAGTGGTTTCACTATTCATCAAAAATTGAAGTTTTTCCGAACAATGCCAAAATTTCACCCTAAGCTATAATTGATCTTCTGAATTCAAAAATTATGTCTATTTTTTGAAATTACAAACATATAAGTTTCATTAATTAATTTTATAATTAATTCCCGTTGTCACAACAAATAACATGTTTTTAAGAAACAATATATATCAAAAGATTGACAATTGTTTATGTCCAATTTCAAAGTGAAATTAATTCTAATGAACACCATTGGATAAAATGGTAAAAATATATTCTAATTATACTTTAAAACCACTCAATAGTATAAATTCTCACTATAAATTATTTTGATTAAAAAAGTTGTTTTTAAGTATTTTTCACTATTCATAGAAAATTGGAAGTTCTCAGAAAATTACAAAAAAATCAACATAGGATAATTTTGATATTCCAAATACAAAAATGAAGTCCATTTTGAAAGATAAAATTTATAAAATTTTAAAAATTAGGTTTTACTATTTTTAATGGCTATTTTGATTGGTCGCGGTGCGTTAGAATCTCGAACTTGCGTACAATGCAAGCTATTTCATTATTGAAAGAGAAACATATCGTGGAATCTCGAGGTGTTACACATGTACATGATATAAATGTGACTAGTGGGTTCAGAATTATATAGCCCTCCAATGAATTGGGTGATGTTTTTATCACATGAGATACCATGTATATTTCATGGGAGGTTATACTAAGAATATAATGTTCTTATTTATCATCAGTTATACTTGACTTAGGATTATGATGTCATGTTTGATGATTTTTCCACATTCCAATATTTCCTTCATGTTATCATCTTATATCATGATTAGATGTTTAATTTTATGATTGTGACCCATTTTATTCACCTTGATATTTTTATTGAATCACTTGTATTATTTTCCTCATGTTATAATTTTATTTTCCCCGCACTAGTATTTATAACTGGGCCATTTCTTATGTACATCCCTCATTTATCATTGCAGTATTACAAGATTGATGGAATATAAGGCATGTTTTAGAGTTTTTAAATAATTCTGTTATAACCATGTTTCAAGTTGTTTTATTATGAATAAAATTACACAAATAAACTAGGAATCATGATATTTTTGGATTTTATGAATTTTATATTTATTTAATATGTCATGAATTAAGGTGTATTAAAGATATAGGTTATTTTAAATTATCTATGAAAATTAAGAATCAACTAGATTTTAATAAGATAAAATCTAAAATCAATTACCTTAAGAGATATCTATTTAAACTAACTCAAGTTAAAAATAATCTAAATAAAAAATTATGACCCTATAGACATGGAAAAAACACATAGGAATTGGATTTTGAAAACATGCAATTACCTCAAAAAATAAACTACAAGACATGTTCATTAAAGGATGATCACAAGAAAAGTTTTCAAATTATTATAAGAGAATTGGAACTTTATTTTATGAATGTGATTGCAATAATACACATTACAGGGGACCAAAATAATAACATATTTCATCCATTATTTCCAAAATAAAATCTCATGTGAAACAAATCTAGATATGTAAATCATTATTGGATAATATTAGTAGACCCAAGTTCATTTGGGTTCCAAAACCTTTAGTCATTTAATTTTTTAGTAAAAGTGTATTGGGAGAAAAGAATAATAAGTATTATGGTACCTAGAAAGTGTTTTATCAAGACACATGAGTGGAGACATCTTAAAATTCAATCAAATAAATAAAATAAAATTTTATCATGTCACATTATATGATAACTCTAGGTATAGGATAATTGGTAAAGGTATATTTAGTTTTTTTAACTTTTATTATTATTCATAATGTTTTATAGTTCAAAGTATTGAAACACAATTTGTTAATAATTATTTAATTATGTGATAACAGATTCAAAATATCTTTTGAAAATGAATTTTATATGTTTTTATATCGAAAAAAGATATTTTATTTATTAAATATTTTTTTCAAAACGTTTATACAATCAATTAAAAATATATCTCCATCAAAAATATAAAATTATTGAGTGTTCAATTCAAATATTAATAAATTAGGTATAGACTCTATGGTCTCTATATTATAGACTCACTTGGAAAATTGAAGTGTTATTAACTAGTTTGATATCTACCCAAACTTCTTTTCAAAGATAATATAGTTTTTAAATCATGTAAATATGGAAAGCCTTAAAAAAATTCCTTTAAAATATACAAAAGGAATTTATTCTTCAAAATATCTCAAATTAATTTATGTTGATTTATTAAAACCTTCTCAAATTGAAATATCAGTGGTAAGTCCTATAATTTTATTATTTTTGATGACTTTAAAAGATTCACTTGGTATTATTTATTATCTCAATTAAGAAATTATTGTAAATCCTTCATGAAGTATTATAATAAAAATGGAATGAAAAAGGATTTAAAATTATTTATACTCAAATCGATCATGGGGGAAAATTCAACAATAAATAATTTTATGATATATTCTATTAGTAATGATATAATAGATATTTTTATTCTCCTTGAACCCCTCATCAAAATAGGGTATAATAGAGGAAAATGTGAAATATCCAAGAACTTTATCAAATAATTTCAAATGATTTTAATTTCCCTCAATATTTTTTTTCTCAGGACATCAATATTTTATGTTTTATTTTTAATAATGTTCTTGTAATACCTTTTCTAAAAAATCCCCCTTATGAAATTTGGATAAATAAAACACCTGATGTGGTCATTTTTAACATTTTTGTAGAAAATTTTTTCTTATCAACTCCAAATACAATATTGGAAAATTAGATTCAAAATCTGATAATGGTATATTTATTTGGGGATCCAACTCAAGAAAGGAAAACAGAGTCTTTAAGAAAAGGACTAAAAATTGGAAGAATAAATTCATTTTGTTTTTCTAGAAAATTTACCAAAATATATTTCACAAAATTTTTCTTTCAAAATATTCTCTTAAATAATCCTTTAAATATAAAGAAGATTATATTGTATTAAAATCTCCTTTAAAATTTTTACAATTTTTTTGTGAAAATTTTAATGAGAATCCCCTTGAAAATGTCAATAAGGATTTGAAATAGTGAAATCATACTAGAATATCCGACCCAAAATAGGTTAAACACCTTTCCTTTATTTCTCACTCAGAACCCCAAAAGAGAAATTATGTATATAATAATGAAAAATAACTTCTTTCCATTTAAGGGAACTAAATAAATTCTGTATAAATGATTTATATACTTTCATGGAAACAATAAATGATAATTCCATCAAACGATCTAAATGGGTTTTTATAAATAATTTAGAATATTTTAGTAATTCTATTAGAAATAAAGAATTTTTAGTAGATAAATGGTGTAACAAATAAGATGGAATTTAATTTTGTGAAACGTTTTCACCCACCACCTAGTAATAATATATTACAATCTTATTGGAATCCACCTCTCACCTTAATTTCAAACTCTTTAAAATATATTTTAAAATCACCATTTTAATTAGTTTTATTAATGAAAATGTATTTGTGGAACAACCACCTATTTTTGAAGATCCTATTTTCCCGAATAATGTTTTAAAATTAACTAAAGATCTTTATAGTTTAAAAAAATCCCATTTTCATTGTAAATAACATTTATCTAATTTTATTTTACGAAATATTTTTAAAGTGAAAAACCCAGATTAAACCCTTTTTTCTAAACAAAATCTCAAATGATTTATTACTTGTATAAATTTATTTTTATGATGTGTTTTTTATATCAACCGATGAATCTCTTTATTTTAAATTTTATAATTTAATGAAAAAGAAATTTGAAATGGGATTTATGGGTAAAGTCTAATTATTTATCAGTTTTAAAATTTCTCAAAATAATGATTTTGTTTTTATAAACCAAGGAATATACACTAATGAACTCTTAAAATGATTTATAATGGATCATGATAAGAAAATTGGTATAACCATGTATATAACATGTAAACCAACATTGGATGAAGCTAGTAAGATGGTTGAAATTTATAATTATAGGAGTTTGTTTGGGAGTCTAGTTTATCTTATTATGACCCAACATGATATCATGTTAATTTCATTATTTGTTCCCATTTTCAATCAAATATAAAGGGATATCATTTTAAATATTTTGAAATTATTTGGTATTATTTGAAATTAATTAAAAACATAATTTGTTTTAAGTTGAAAAAATTCTATCTAATTAACTAGTTTTTTCTAATGATGATTTCTATGGATGATAATTAGACAAAAAAAGTATAAGTTGGACTTTTCATATACATATAAAATACCTCATCTCATGGTTTAGTAAGAATAGAAACTTATTTTCTCTTTACACAACTAAAACAAAATACATAGATGGTGGGAGTGTTTTCCCCCAAATAATATGGAAGAAACACACTCTTTTAAGACTTCATGATTACATATGACTATATACCTGTTATATTAAATAATAATAATTCCATTAATATTTCGAAAAACCTATCTAGCACCCTTGTACTAAATTCATTGACCCTAGGCACCATTTCTTAAGAGACCACTTCAAAAAATGATGCCATCTTATTACAATTTTTCAGGAAATAATATCAACTCACTGACATTTTCATTAAACCTATTACAGTTAACCATTTAGATTTTATTAATGTTTAATTAGGAATGGTACACATATTAATATTTTCATTTAACAATGTATAACTTTAATTATTTTTTAAAATTTATTTTCAAATCATATCTATTTTAGAATATTTTTTTCTTTTTTGAATTTTATTCTCATTTTCTCTCTTGGATATGTTTCCAATATATCACTTATTATTTCATTTGAGGGGAAGAACTATCTCTTATATTTTTAAATTTTACTTAATATTGAATTTTGTTTTCAATTTTTTTTAAAAAGAATGATGTTATCTCTTATGTTGAAATTTTAAAATTATATTTTCTAAAATAAGATTTTCTAAAAAAATATTGTTTTAAAAAAAATTACTATTTTAATTTTTTCAAACTTTTAATACACATAGTGTTCTTTTTTAAATATTTTTTAATGTTTGTTTTAAAAACCTATGTGATAAATTATGTATATAATATAATTATTTAAAAAAATTATTGTTTTTATCTCTCGTAAGGGTATATTAATAATGACTAAAAATGAAATATATACCTGTCTCACTATCAATTTTCATGAGTTTTCTTTAAAAAAATCCAAATTAGATGATTCTTTGAGGTATGTTTTCTATTTCAAAAGAAATAATTCTGTATTCCTAAATTAATGAATCAAAAAGTAGAGGAATAATAAATTTTTTATGAAATTAGTGTCTTAGAGAAGGTATATACCTCTCTTTTTTATCTCTCTTTCATGTTTTTTTCACACTTTATTTTCTATATTTAACTCTTTATTTTCTCTCTTTATTTTTATTTTCTATATTTCTCTTTATTTTATATATCTATATCTAATTATCATATATAAATTTTGGGTTCATAAATTAAGAGGTGTTTAATTTATATCTTATCCTTTGATCATTTTTCTCTTTTAAAATATCTCTTCAGTTTTTCAACTCACTTCTTAGTTTTTATTCAATGTTTTTTTAAAAATAACTCTATTTAGTTTTTAAAAATATATTTAAAAATATCTTTCAAGTTTTTCATCAAATATTTCTTTTTAATTTTATCTTTCTTTTCCTTGATTTTATTTTTGATAATCTCAAAGGGGGAAAAGTTTCTTGAAATTTCTAAGAAAAAATTTGTTTTATCATAAAATGGGGATAATTTTTTGGAATTTCAAGGGGGGGGGGGAATTTAATTTTATTATTTAAACATTAAAATGTTCTATGTGCCATTACTTATTTATTTCATAAAAGTGGAGTAAAATGTTTTAATATTTTTGTAAATTTTCATTTCAATTTAACTTACTTCTTCGCAATATTGAAGATCATTTATTTGTAGATCATATATGTGATCATTTAATTCTTGATCATATTGGATATAATTTACTTCACAGGAACTTTGAATATATTGTTTCAATATCTTATTTTATATATTGTGTACATTTAAGTATATAATTAATTTGAATATATATTTCACTATCGATTTAAAGTTGATATATCAGTTTATGTTAAGTGTTTTTATCATAAAAAATGAGCATATTGTTGTACCTATCTCTATCATGTGTTTTCTTAATCAAAAACACTCTTATATGTATCTAACTTTTTTATTTGAGTGAATTTCAGACTCATCCTTTTTTTATTTTATTCATTTCATTGATGGACTAAATGAAAATATTAAAGTTTATTAAAGAGGAAATAATGATCTTGTTAAACTATTATAAATGTATTTAAATAAAGTTCTAATCTATGGAATGAAATTGGTATATCTCTATAATTACATAGATGGAATCTAGGATGGATCCAAATAAAGATAATGCATTACTAGTAGCACCAGTAGGCAAGTGAAGATCCATGGACCAGCTAGGGGTTTGTAGAAAAACTTTGTATGATTTAGGATTCCACTAGCCAATTGAATAGTGGAGCCATGGATAGGTGGTGGAAGTGGGAAGAGCCAAAACCCCCAAGGAAAGCCTATCATCTAGCTAGTGTCTTCAATCCAATTTTTTCAAGGTATATTTATGGGAGGTATTAAATTATTTTACATAGTCCATTAAATCTATGTCTCGACCCAAGAGTACTCCTAATACAAAGAAGGCTATAAATGGATACCTAAGAGTGTTTTTATCTCATAAATGAACTTGTGAAACAACTCCTCACATGAATTAATAATTATGAGTATCTAGAAATCTCAAAGTTCTCTCAAATATCCTAATACATTTCTCAATATCTAAAAGGTTATTGTCACTTCACATCCTTATATATCATCTAAAATGTTTAAATCCAAACCAAATATTAATGTATAAGCTTTTTACTAGGTTTTTTAGAAGAATTATTCTCTTTTTATCTCCTTCTACAACGGGTTCTCACTACTCAAAAAGTGAGGGACGAGTTCCTTGATTACTGACATTGTTTAAGAGGGTTCTTAGAACCATAATCATGATGGATAGTTTTCTTGATAAATACCAATATCAAGGGAGAAATAACATAAACCTATCAACTTGAGTAGATGATACATAGGGGCACACATGAAGCTATTATAGAACTCCTTTACCAAACAGTGTTTACTATTTATTTTATTTTATACATTGCATCATTTTGACATTATGTGAATTATTTTATAAATTCAATATGACTATCTCCATTATGATTTATAAAATAAATTTATTAAAATTAACACTCTAATATGTATCAAATTTATCAATTTATCACTTTATCAAATCTTTTGCTCCATCACTTTATTAAAATCATTTAATTTTGAATTAACCTTTTCAGTTTACTTTAATTTTTAATGGTAAATTCACCCCCAATATTTTTATTCTTATCTAACCAACAGTTTCTTTAATATAATAAAATATTAATATATTAATTGTACTAAATTCATTATATTAATGTGGTTAGAAACGTCTTGTAAGTGGAATATTATTAATAAATGATTAAGGAGGTAATACTTACATAGAGAAATTATATTTTCTCTTAGAAATATCCCTGGAAATAGAGGGACTAAGATAACTAATAGTGACTAGAGGATTAAAGATACCATGAAACCCTCTATCCAAAGGTAACCCTTCTAGGTTTACAATTAGGGAATAGAGACAATGACCAAGGATTCTTTCCATCAGTAGACCATTGGTTGGTGGTCATCATAAAGGGTATAAAAATACTGATATAGAAGGAATTTACCTCTACAGATAATTTATGAATATGATATATGAATCCAACAGTCTAGAAACTACACTATATTAGTACAAAGTAAATTTAAAACCACCCCACAATGGATGTTTAAAGTAAACAAATACAATGAGTGTCCAAAATAATACCCAAAATAAATTCCAAATCTAGTTACTCAGTAATAACTCTAATATCTGGGCCAGTAATATCCATCTCAATCCCTAATTTCCTCCTTTAAACTAGAAAAAAATTACATACATGAGGTGAGCATAATATATATACTTTATATAATAATACCCCAGGTCTCTCGTGTGCATGTGAAAAGATAATAATAATTCAATAGAATATAAATTGTCTAATTAACTTTCACATAAGCAAGTAAACTAACCAATCCCATCCTCAACATTTCATACTAACAAAATAATGAATCAAAGTATAGTAACATAATATGAAACATATCAATAAAAGGGTTCCACACACCACTTTCCTACTGTTTTTTTGTCTCATTCCCCAACATCGTATGTTATGGTGCTCTCATCCCTTCCGTATAGTAATCCTACCTGAATACACATGAGAATATCTATCATTCCAAGAACCCCACATGAAATTGGACATCTCATCCCTCCCAAAAACACTTATGAAACTAAATCATAGCAAGCACCCCACATGAAATTGTACACCACATCCACATCCTTGCTCAATTATAGCTATAAATATAGGATAGTTATGTGTCATTAACATAAGGGGAATCATCATTATTCCCTCCTCCTATGAAATAAACCACTATAAATATCCTCATAAATCTCATCATATAAACTATAAGTACACAATATTATCATTCCATCACAACCCGTGAATATGAACCTCACCATGAAGAGAGAGTAGGGAGAACCGTTTAGCTATCCAACTTTCCTCACCATCTTAGATATTTGAAAAAACACCACCTAAAATATGTGGGTGTTGGTATGTAGTGATCAATTTGAGTGGGCATTGTATAAAAATAAAAATAAAAATGTCATATAATATTCAAACACACACAATCCCAACAAATGGGTTTATAATAAGAGCACCATCACAACTGAAAAGATCGCCAGAAGGAATCACACCCTTCACCACCTCTGTTTCCACCTCTAAATTCATTTCACCACACAAGAAAGACAGAAACACATGACAACTTCCATAATTTATTTTTAATTTGAATGAATTTCCTAATTTCCCAATTATCAACTATTCCTCTTTATCGAGCCCATTTATTTTATGTTTATCAATAACCACTTTATCTACACCTACCATTTTAGTTTAAGATTTCATTAGTCATTATAACCCTTGCCATTTTAATTTCACCCTCAATATTTCATTCCATCACTACTGGGAAACTAGAATAACCCAAAAAACACAATATTCTATCTCTTTATATAAAAATGACCCTTGTCTAAAACACCACATATTACAACCATATCTCATCTCATATATATTCCCTCACAAATACACATCACAAATACTTCCCATCACCACCACCACACATCAAAACCGATCCTTATTGCATCCACCACACAACATATTCATCGCCTAAAAAATCACAATACAACACAACCACCACACATTAAACCGTAGTTTTAAAAAGGGATTTAATCACATTTAATTAAATATTTCAAGGGAATTCTCATACAATTTTATGATCTTATGGAATAGAAGTTCATTATCTTGATATATGTTCTTATCAATTTTCATGTGTGGTGAGTCAAATCAAAAAGTAGAACAAGGTTTTCAAATTCAATGAATATGAAATTATAAAAAACAAAACATAATTAAAATACAGAAAGAATAACTAGAATCCTCAAACATATTGTAAAAATCAAAAGAGCAAGTAACCTGATGTGATTCTTTCCCTTCCCCTTCAATTTCATTTGAACCAATTATTTATCTTCATTATGTTGGTGCATACAATATCCCCAAAAGAAAAAAGAATGATGTCCAAAAATTTATATCTAATATAGGAAATATGAAGGATCCCCTAACTTGATGGAGGCTCTGAATAGAAATACACAAATCCACAGAGCAACCACTATTTCTCTCAAAGGAATCACCACCAGATTCTTATGCATAACAATCCATAATAAAAAAACACTTGAATAAAGGATAACTCGGACCAAATAGAACAATAAAATAGAAGAAAAATAAAGGGAAGAGTAATTGGGTAATATAGTGTTACATCAATCCAAAGGAAACCTTTCCAAATGATCAAAATGAACCAAGGGGTTTGAATCACCAAGGGAGGCAACTAGAGAATGGGTTCTCCAAGAGTCAAATGAAGATCTAAAAATAGAAACAAGGTGGTAGAAAAACTCATATTTATAAATAAAGACCAATGGAATTTATTATAACATGGTGATTTGAATAAATAAATATGGTGGTCCTAGTAAATGCATGATTTGAATCCCATGTCTGAGATCCTATATTATACTCATTTTAAAAACAATATTTGAATACCACCATAGCCTTCACCATGGCATAGTAAAATCCATGGTGTTTATTCAATATTCTTCAAGGGAAAAACTCTATTCCCTGGCACCCATCACTTATAAATTTTACCAACACTATACTCGAGGCTATGGTGTGGTGATCTTAGGATTCCTATTTCAGAAAGGAACTCATCCAAGGCACTACATCCTCACTTTTCATTTCAATGTTACCCATGACACATAGGTAGACTGTAAGTACATAACACCTAGCACTATGCCTTCCCCCAGGAGTGATCACAAATCTCGTTTTACATAAGTACAATCCCAAGACAAAAATTCCTTCACCATGGCTTCGCAAGTGGTTTTACCAGCCGTTGTGTCCCCCAAAAAGGAGAAAACACCACCTCAATCCCCCAGATCACCTATAAAATCACCTAAAAAACACTATTACTTGGAAAAACATAATGTAAGGGACAATATGGTCAATAATATTACATCGTATTCCTCTAAAAAAATATCATCCTTAGTAATCCAATCAAACATGGAGAAAATAAGGGAAGGGAAGGATCTGCACAACCACCATGTGAGATACCTATTAGGTGTCTCATTACAACTGAAACACCTAAACCATCTCACACCAACATCAAGACACCTATTTTTTACACAATCATATGCAACACAATTACAACCTCCACACAAACCCAAATAATGACCACCAAAAACATCACACAATTTGGTTCCAAGCACAAAAATCAAGGAAATACACCTTCCATTTTAAGATATTATCAACTTTGGGTGGAAATAACTCACCCACATAGTTTTAAAATGTGTCATAATATAAAAGGTCTTAATAAAGAAGGGGTTCCCCCCTCCTCATGTGCTTTTGGATTTAACAGACATCCTCAACAAGAGAAAAAGGCACATATCATTAACCAACAATATCTAAGAGTTACATCATGAAGAAAATAAATAGAGAAAAAACTCAAAACAACTCTATGTACTAGGAATTAATATATGTATCATTCTCTAAAATATTATCCTCTAAGACACCATGCCTCTAAATCACATGAACCAATGGAATGTTTTTTTCCAAAGAACCTTCTCTCAAAAATATTGAATCTATACTAGTCACTCTATAAATTTTGTATCATCCATGATATCTTACTCGCCCCAATTGATGATGTGAGTGTCATTTTGAGGATATAAATAGAGCTAAGATACGTTGAAGATGTCATGAATCATATCTATCCATGGTGGAAGCACCAACTAATACGGTATAACAAAAACATGCTTCAACACTTTGAAATTCCCAATAAACCAAGGAGAAATCTTACTCCCTTGGTCAAAAATCCACTAACCCTAATGAGGGGAAACCTTTAAGAAGATTTGGTCTCCCACTAAAAACTTGAGGGGTCTACTCATCTCAAAAACATAATATTTCTAATTTTCCTTCACCTTATTCATCCTCACACAGACTGCATGAACCTTTTCTATTTGTGATTTGCACCACGTTAAGTTCGAGAACTAGTGACTCCCCAACCCCATCCAAACAAATTAGAGAATGAATGACTCCCATAAATATCCTTAAATGGGTCAATTCAAAGGGATAATTGGTAGGTTTTTTGTAAAATAACCCAAAAAATGGAATGTTCCTTTCCTAAGTTCCACCACAGTCCAAGATGCATGTCTAACACATATCCTCTAGTTTTTGGATGGTCTGATCCATTTTTCCATCTCTCTATGTTTGGAAAGTAGTGTTGAGGTGTAATTTAGTGAAAAATAATGCTTCATTCCACTTCATAAACACAATGTTAAATAAATATCCTGATCCAAAACAATGAGTATCATAACTGTATGTATCCATACAACCTCATCCATATACCACTTTTCTAAAACATCTATGGATCCCGACTCATTGATTACTAATAAGTGAGATATTTTTTTCAGTTAGTTTATAATTATCCAGATGGAATCATATCTTCCATGATTTTGAGGTAATCTTATAATTAAATCCCTCAATATTTTGTCCCACACTACAAGAAAAGAGATGGTTAGTGGCATTTTATTCTTAGAGGTTCTAGTAACCACTGAAAAATAAAACTGGTTAAACAAATATAATATGGTGACAATTTCATAAGACTTTCAATATTTTTTTTGTTTTTAATTAGAATTATTTTCAATTAAATCATATCTAAATGTTTTAAAAAAACCAATTTCGCCCCCCTTCCCCACTCCATTTGTGTGACCCGGCCCATTCCCCACCACCTCCCTGGCCTCCTCCCATTTTCTCCCCGACAGCGAGCCTCCCACAACTGCCTATCCCCACTCCCCTCCTCCCCTCCTCTCCCCAGAAGAAACATGAGCCCACAAACCTAGGCCCACCAGCCTCGAACCCTGTATTCCCCCTCTAACCATTACCCCCATGACCCTCCCCCATATTACATCCTCTCTGGAAGGCTTTCCAATGATGCGACCCCCCCCACCTTCAACCTCCCTAACCCATGCCCAGTTTCCCTCCTTGAGGGTGATGAAACCCCCCTCCGACCACCCTCTCTCTAGCTCAAATCACCTCCTCAGCGGCAACACAGACTCCCCATTAAAGGTTGCATCATCCTCACCCTAAATCTAATATTGTGTAGCATTATAGTGTATGATTCCATCACAACCATTCTAATTATATTGTTATGTATAATTAAATATGATGAATTTTCATAAAATATAATTTATTATAGATAAATTTTTATACAATACTCATCCTAAAAACAATATGGTGTATATTCCCACATTAGGCTTGATCCTTGAAAAAATAAAACAATCTACTATCACTGGTTTATTTTTTGATGCGGTGAGTTGTGTTAAGAATGCGTAAACAATTACATGCATCATAACTAGGATAGAAGATCAAATATTAGAAAGAGAAATTAAAATTTGAGTTGAAATATGTAAAAATAATCACATAGATTTACCCTAAACCTCTTAGAGTGAATACACCATCTAATTGGAATTTATTTTTGATTAAATAACATCCTGAGAGTGGTCTTACTAATAACGTTTGTTTTTAAGGGATCGATAAATATATTATGAAAAAGTATTATTTAGTTAATTTATATAAAATAATGTTCTTATTTGTGAATCAAAATATTTGAACTCAATATGTAAATATGCATGATTTTGGGTTCAAATACAATAAGAATATATTAAATCTAAAGATAGATAGATATAAGGATATAGAGTATCAATGGTACTCTTTTGGTGTATGATGATTGTGTGTTATTGAATAAAAATTCATATAACCATAATAATTTTCTACATAAATTACTTAGATAGATTATGATCACTTCTCAATGTAAATAAATATAAAAAAATAATTTTATAATCCATATTAAAAGGGTTTAAAAATTTTATTGTTAATTATAACATGAATGAGAGTAAATGGATTTTTTGAGATGATCATATGCTCATAAATTGTGGATTGAACCATTTTAAATATGAATCTGTCATAAAAAAATAAAAAACAAATACAAATAAAGTAAACTAACTATGTGTACCACAAGTACTCTCTGATATATATTGATAAAGTATAATTGATGATGATCACTAAGAAATAGTATTCATTCTCTTGAATCTAATATTTTTATGTTATTATCCAGAATATACATATACTATATCTAGAGTGATAGATCACAACAAATGTTTTATCACCCGATCATTGCATATTAATATAGAAGAGGTACAAAGAGAGAATAATCTTGTATTGCTTCTTCAACACTACAAAAGACATATATGGATCACGATTTTTTTTCACTACAACATTAAATAACATTTCCAACGAGATACATCTAATTTATTGCTACCTAAATTTATGGATGTTTTTATATAATAATTTATGAAAATTATTATGATTATATGTTTACTATCAATGATTATATGGATCTTTATAATGAATACTATTGGAATAATAACCAATATGGAAATAAGAATTGAAACATTATATTACATAAACAATATCAATGATATACTGTATGATATGATATTGGAATATAACAAATACACTAGGATTCAATTATGATTATAATTTTGTGTTTGATATATATAATATTAAAATATAATAGTAATTCACAATATATGATTCACCCATTTTATTTAATATTTATCAGTCTCACATAAGCTATAATGTCCTTGAAATATTATTTTTTATACTTCACAATTACATGGGAATACATCAAAACTCTATCAAAAATGGTTTATAAAAAATCTTTATTTTTTGAAAAAAAAATAATTCCAATAATTTTAGTAATTTTTTAACAACATAACTTTGTAACAATACATTACTTAGTAATTTGAAATGCAGGAATACCGAGAAAAAAATCAGTATCCTATCCAATTTGCATCTCTGAGCGCGACACCACTACTATCATATTTTATAAATCCTAATGATTCTATTGTACCAGAGACTACTAGAGATCCAATCATTTCTGCAGATGTCATTGGTATCCCACCTCCAAATTCACCTTTGTAGATGGAGCAATTCATCTCCCCTCCCCCATCTAGGGGATATTGGATAGTTACTGTTATTGGTATGTATTTAATTTTTTAAAAAACATTATATTTTATTAATTGATTAATGAATTTGTCAAAAAGATAAAGAAAACTATAGAATTAATACATATATGAACACGAAGAATTTCTGGGACCTGATGGAATTTAAGATTTTCATTATATTTGATGAGTTTGGGGTGCCTATTGATGACGATACTGGAATATACGAGAATATTCTAGGACAATTTTCTTGCAAGATGGTGATATTTCCAATTAATTATTAATATTGGAGTCATATTTTGAAATTTTGTAAAAATGAGGTATTTGATACTCAAATAAAGGTAATATTAATTTAATATTCCTTATCTACTAATTTAAAATACATGAGTAAAAAAATTTATATAATGATAATGTTTTTTTTATTTCAAGATGTTTTTCATTTTGATGACCCTAAATTCATTTCACGCCCATGGACTGAAAAAATATTTTTTCAAGAAATGGAGATATTTTAAATGGATATTATAGCATATGTTTAATGACACTTCTCTATGATCACGAAAAATGTATTAGAATGTTCCTGAAGGAATTTCTAATGAGTAATGGAAGCTATTTTCTAATATCAACAGAGATGCATCTCAAGAGGTAATCACATATTTTATAATATATTGACAACATAAAAACTATAAAAGTATAATTTTTATTAATGGTTTACTTTTTTTAGTAGGGATTATCTAATAAATTTTTTTGAATGCTGTGTAGAAAGTCATTCCTCTCATTATAGGGTCTTAGAGTTTTTTGAGAAAAAAGAACAAATTTGGTTTGTATTTTATTCATTATTATTTATATAATTTTTTTATAATTCAATATTTTTTAACTTTTTTACATTTTATATAAAGGCTAATGAATTAGGTTACTCTGTTGGCCGAATAGAGATATGGTTTAAAGTGCCTAGGAAACCCGATGATAGTTTTGTAAATGAACCTTCCAAAGACATTAGAGTAATTACTTTTCATTACCATTTATTATTATTTCTACACAATAAAATTGTAATAATGAAAAATATATTATAACAACTAACAAGACATAAAAACAATTAAATGGGGCCAGCTACCAATATCCGATGATGCTAATTTGTTTATTTTTGATACATCTATCTAGCCCCAATTAATTGAGTTTAAGGACTATTTTTTATTATAATATAAATTAAAATAATATTTTTTTATTATATTGAAACAACAATAAATACTAATTAATTTTTTTTAACTAGGTACCATTATGAAATTTAGATAATTTTAAAAATCAGTGTTAATATTTTTGTATTAACATGTTAAAATTCAAGAACTCTGGGATGTGAACCCTTCAAAATCAACAACAGTTTCCCAGAACAATGCAGTTGAAATGGGTTTAGGGATGTAGAATCCCAAACATGTATGGGGGATGAGTTCTGGGCCTACTCCATTAGCTGTCTTTGGAAGGGTGGCGTCATACATTACTTCCACACTCGGTTGGGGTTTGGGTAGTGATGTTGATCAGGAATCACAAAGAGAAATTGCTAGATCGAAAGAAAAAGTCAACGAAAAATATTTTTATAGGTAAACAGAGGATTAGTGGTGGTCAAAAATGGAAAATTATATGGTTTCTATATTTCACCATAAGTCAGAAATGATCCCCAAGGGAATTTCTAGCCTTATAGCTCATCCTACTAAGGTAAATTATAAATTACATAGATAATTCATACATTTTAAAAGAACACATACAACATCCATAATCTAATTAGATATAATTTCTTATAACCATCACTAAAAAAAATTATTTTATCTATTTAGTGATGGTTCTTGATAACCGAAGCAAAATAATTTAGCAATGTTTATATTTAATTATCTGATGTTATTTTTTGTTAAAAAAATTATCACCATCTGAATTAAAACCCACCACTGAGTACCCAAAAAACAAAACATACATTAAATATCACTCAACTGTTAAATTTTCCACTAAATGATTGCAGACCATGAAATACACGGTGGTTTAGAAAGTAAAATTCCCTTTCTTCAATCAAATTTGAGAAATGAAAGATATAAAATAACCAATATACATTTAATTAATTATTTTACATAATATTATAAATATTTATGAATCACTAATTTTATTAATAATATATAAATTATATTATTATAATTTTAAAAAAATATTTAATTATTAAAAAATCAACCATATCACCAAAAATACATATTTATTTGTGAAATGCAAGAATCGATACCACATTATTCTGAGTTAAAATTTCCCTGTTATGCCTATAAATATGCTTTTAGTGTTTTAAAACACTAAAATGCACATTTAATGATAAAAAAATGATCTAATATTAAACTAAAATCATGGGAAAACCACGATTGAATTATTTGTGACATGTAAAAGCAAAAAACATATCCATTCAATGTGCGGTGTGCTCTGGATGACTCAATAAGAAATTTTAAAGATATCAAAGTTTTAGAAACATGATTTAATAATAAAAAGCCATGAAAAGGATTTTAGATTTCTCTAAAATCATGGGATAATTTCCATATATTTAATTGTAAAATGTAGGAACGGACGACACGTCATTCTGAATTATAGTTTTCCTATTATTTCTGTAAACTCGTTTTTAGTGTTTGAAAAAACTAAAACTTCCCTGGAACGGTCAAAATCATTAAAAAAATGCCTCATATTGATGTGAAATAATGGAAAACTCCCCATTGATTTTTCACTGAGATGTAAACACATACAAAACGTCAATATAACATGTGGTGTCATTATAATTACTCAGTATACACGTTTGAAAGGTACAAAATCCTTTTAAAACAACTATTGGGGGATCAAAATGAGAAAAAAATGTCAGATTGTCTTGAAATCAAGGGAAAATTACTTTATATTTAATTTTGAAATATAGGAATATATATTACATCATTCAACATTACAGTTTTCCTATTATAGCTGTAAAAGAGTTTTACTGTTTTAAAACACTGAAATGTGAATGGAATGATCAAAACCATAGAAAACGACCTCAGATTGATGTGAAACCATGTAAAAACCAACACTAAGTTGTATTTGACATGTATGCATAGAAATAATGTCAATATAACATGCATTGTGGTCGAAATTACCCGATATACACATCATAAAGGTACAAAATACTTAAAAACAAGTATCAGGGGTTTAAAATAAGGAAAACAATATCGAATTTCCTTGAAATTATGGGATAATAACCATAAATTTAATTTTGAAATGTAGGAACCAACAACATTTCACTCCAAATTATTGTTTTCCCGTAATGGTTGTAAACATATTTTAGTTTTTTAAAATAGAAAAACGTGTGCAGAACGATCAAAACCATTGAAAAAAACCTCATATTTATGTGAAATCATGAGAAAAAAAATCTATATTGTTTTTTATGTGTAATTGTAGAAAAAATGTTCATGTGATGTGTGGTGTGGTTATAATTACTCAGTATACACTTTTGAAAGGTACAAAAGCCTTTAAAAACAAGTGTTGGGGGGTTAAAACTAGGAAGAAGAAGTCAGATTGACTTGAAATCATGGGACAACAAATGTATATTTAATTTTGAAATATATTAACCCACAATATATCATTAAAAATTAATGTTTTCCTAATATGGATGTAATTGCATTTTTAATGTTTTAAAACACTAAAATATGTGTGGAAGAGTCAAAGCCATAGAAAACAATGTCAAATTGAAGTGAAATCATGGGAAACCACTGATGAGTTGTTTTTCATGTGTATAAATAGTCAACACATCAATTTGATGTGTGGTGTGGTCAAAATTACTTGGTATCCACTTATGAAAGTTATAGAACCCATTAAAAACACGTTTTAGGGGGTAAAAACATAGAAAAAAATATCATATTTCCTTGAAATAATGGTACAACCATCATATATTTAATTGTACGTAGGAACTAACAACACGTCATTCTAAATTACACTTTTCCTGTTATGTCCATAAAGTTATTTTTTAGTTTTTTAAAACTCTAAACCATGTGTGGAATGGTCAAAACCATAGAAAACGATCTCATATTGAAATGAAATCATGGGGAAAGCACTGTTGAGTTGTTTTTATGTGTACTCATAGGATAAATATCAATCCGATGTTTGGTTTAGTAGGAATTACTCAGTATACACTTTTGAAAGGTACAAATTCATTTAAAAACAAGTGTCGAGTCGTAAAAAACCAGAAAATGATGTTAGATAGCCCTAAAATCATGGGAAAACAACCATATATTTAATTGTAAAATACAGAAACCAACAACATGTCATTCCAAATTACAGTTTTCCCATAATGTCCATAAACACATCTGTAGTGTTTTAAATCACAGAAATGTGCACAGAATGGTCAAAACCATAGAAAACAACCTCAAATTTATGTGAAATCTTGGTAAAACCACCCATGAGTTGTTTTTTATATTTACACATAGACAATATGGCAATACAATTTGTAGTGTTGTCAAAATTACTCAGTACACACTTCTAAAAGGTGTATCATCCTTTAAAAATAATTGTCAGCGGGTCAAAATTGGGAAAACAACATCAGAATTTCCTAAAATCATGTGAAAATGGCCATAAATTTAATTGGGAGGTATTGGAACCAAAAACATGTCATTCCAAATTATAGTTTTCCTATTATTTCTATAAACATTTTTTAGTGTTTTAAAACACTAAAATATGTGTGGAATGGTCAAAAGTATAGAAAACAACATCATATTGATGTGAAATCATGGGAAAGACCTGGATGAGTTTTTTATGTGTACGTGTAGACAACACATTAATTTGATGGGTTGTGTGGCCATAATTACGTTCTATACAATTCTAAAAGGTAAAAAATCCTTTAAAAATAAGTGTTAGGGGTCAAAACTAGGGAAACAATTTTGGATTTCCTTAAAATCATATGGAAATGACTTTATATTTAATTGGAAAATTCAGGATCTAACATAATGTCATTCCAAATTACGGTTTTATTGTAGGGGATTCAAACACATTTTTAGTGTTTTAAAACACTAAAACATTCATGGAATAGTCAAAACCATAGAAAATGGTCTCAAATTGATGTGAAATAATTGGAAGATCACTATTTATTTTTTTATGTGTTATCATAGAAACAAAATCAATCCAATTTTTGGTGTAGTTAGGATTACTCATTATACCATTATTAAAGGTATAAAAGCCTTTAAAAACAAGTGTTATGGGGTCAAAACTAGGCAAACGATGTTAGATTTTCCTAATATCATGGGAAAATAACTGTACATTTAATTGTGAAATATAGGACCTAACATAATTTCATTCAAAATTATGTGTTACCTATATTAGACATAAATAAGTTTTTAGTGTTTTAAAACACTAAAATGTTGGTGGAATGGTCTAAACCATAAAGAACAACCTTATATTGATGAAAAATAATGGGAATACAACTTATGATTTATTCCTAAAATATAGGACCTACTGTGATAAAAAAATTAAAAGAAATTATTGAGTAAATTTCCAGCACATGCATGTTGCGTTAAAAGTAAATTATAAGTTTTACTCATCCCAATTCAGTTTAAACTATTGAATATTATCTTTAATAGGTATGTTTATGTTTTCAAATTGTTTCTCATTATATATTATTTGTTTTTTTTAAATTTCTTCTATTTGATTAACAAAATAAAAAATTATATGTGAATTGTTCTAAATATATCGTGTGCCTTTTTTATTTCTTATTTTTTTCTTAAATGTTCTTGTTTTCATTTCAGGTGATAGACGCTTGAAATAGGCAGGAGGTTGACCATTTTGATCCATGAAATTCTTCATAAGGAAGTTTTTATGGTTCTTATTTTTCATGGTATGTTAAATTTTTATTAATTATTCTACTATAATCCTGATTTATTATGTGTAGTTTTAAATTGTTTTTATTTATTTGTTAGATTTGGTGAGATGATCAAGTCAGTTTCAGTTGATGACATGATGTGGAGGTAGATAGATGTTCCAGAGGTCATGACATGGATGTATATTGAGCATTGTTTTTGGGAAATATTTTATATGTATATTGAAATATGTATGGGTTGACTTGGATTGTGGTAATGATGACTAACTGTTTGTATGTGACTATGGATGTATGATATATGAATGATGGGTTTATTGTATATTTATGTTTTAGTTTATTATATGTAATTTTTTAAAAAAATTATAGTTTTATATTAATTTTTTTAGAAAGGAATCTGTTTTAACAATGGTTTTAAGTAACCATTTCTAAATACATTGAATAAAAATTGTTCAGTGATCGTTACACTTACCTACCGATAAATTAAATCACCACTAATATGTTCCACGATGGTTTTTTTCATTTTATTCTTATTTACTTTGAATATTTTAATAAATAAATATACTATCATTAAATATAAAAGTAACCACTTCTAAATTATCCAAAAACGACACTTAACAAAACCGCTGCTAAATTATAAAGCTTCCACTAAATGACTAGTGATCGTGCTAAACATAGAAGTTTTAATAACCACTGCTAAACTATTAGGGGTGGTTTAAACCATTGCTAGTTCATGAAAATACTCGCTTCTAGATACCCTATTTTTATTTCCACTTCCACTTGGGAACATCCAATATATATACCAAACCTCAAGGAACACAATTGTCTACCATCACCCACTGGTAAACTAAACATAAAGCCACAAACTCTTCCACTATCCATTTAATCCAGGGACACAAAAACTGTGCCCTTAAACAGTGACATATATTAGACACTTTGGGGTGCACTGATTAATGTGATTTGTGAAACTCATGGAGGACCCCCTCATGATTTTCCACTAGGATGAAAAACCTCCCACAAAACAATATCAGGTTCTGACTATCCTCTAACCATCCTCCATGAGTATCACCACATTGAACATGGTCGAAAATCACCTCTACCTCCATGTCTCTCTATTAAGACTCTTCTGCCTCTTACATCAGATAAGATATCACCATCATCTAAAATAATAAAACTCTTCAATAAAACGCTATTTTATATAATAACAGGGCTACTACATCCTTCATAGACCTCCATGAATCTCCGAACACTTAAACCACTTCCTTTTATGGATTATTATTTATTGTGTTAGTCAAAAAATTCCCCTTTCCTAAAGTATATGATATCTCAATGTCATAGTCCTTGAGAAAATCTATCCACATCCATAGTCTTAGATTCATATCATGAAGAGAGAAAATATATTATGACCCATACCTAACATACATGGATATTACACCATTTTAGATGAATATTTAGTACTTTAAAAAAATACATGCCTATGGAATTTAATAGTTTAGTGTCTTTGGAAACATGGAAACAAAATATTCTATCCTGGTGAAATATCATTCAAATATCCTATAAATATCTCTAACATTATCCCGTCTACCTAATACCTTTCTTCATTACCCGGTGAAAGGAAACATAAGAAGGGGTGAGATCAGATTCTCAGTAAATAAAAGAAATGCATAATAATAACATGAAAAAGGGTATAGAACTTGATCACAACATTTTAATACCACACTCTCTATATTATAGACCATAATAAATACTAGAAATTCATAAGACATGGATCATAATATAATTAAGAGAATAAGTCATGGAATCGCAACATAGGAATAAAATAAAGAATTGTGTCAAAAAGATAAGTATTTAATATGATTTCCATAGTACCCAAGGCATCACTTCCAAGACCATCGTGGTAGTATGGGTTCACTTACCATAACATATAATTAGTAATGGTTAACTCCCATTGCCATATTAGTAGCATGAGTTCACTCCTCATACCATCTTGGTGGTTATGGTTCAATCCAATGGCCATCCTAGTGGTCAAGGATATTTTCCAAGTCCATATTAGTGTATATCAGGAGATATAAATCATTATCCAATGAATTGGATGGAGATATCAGTCTGACCCATCTCATAATGAAATCATACATACACATTCCACAAGATCATAAATAATCATATCATAACCCAGGAAATAAAATGGGTATTATACACCTGAAATCATATCATAACTTGTGGAAAAAGACAGGTTTCATAATCTTTTCATAAAAAACATAACCCATGGAAGAGAAATGGATTTCATAAACATATAACCCATGAAATTGAAATTTATTTAGTAATGGACATAACATTAATCATAACCCATTCTTAGAAAGAATATGAATGGAAATTTAGATCATTTTCAATAAGGTAATAAGTAACATCAACAAGTGTTATCTTAGATCCCAAATAATTTTGAAATATATTTCAAAAACCATTCTAGAAAAAAGTATCCTTTCTTATTTTAAGAAGAATTTTTAATATATAAAACCATTTGAGAATGATTTTCATAGAAAATTCCTTGAAAAAATATCATGAAAAATTCAAATAATTTTGAAAACATTTTTCCTTGATAACTTATAAAAAATGGTTGAAATAAGTTTAAAACATATTTTCCCTGAAAACATATCAAAGGATCATGAAAACTTTTTGAAAACCGTTTCTTTGAAAATACTTTGAAACTTATAAATAAGGATTGAATACATTTTGAAAATAAATTTCCTTGAGAAAAATATCAAATAAGCTTGAAAAGATTTTGAAAACAATTTTCCTTGAAAATTACTTTTAAAAACATTTTCATAAAAGTTATCCTTTCAAAAATTAAAAGGATCATTCAATGATATGATAGTGGGTAAATCCTTACATGTCATACGTTGTAAAAAGAACATTCATTTTGTACGATAAAAAGGTTATAAAAATTACTTGTTCATAAAGAGACAAGAATATCCCTTTGAAAACAGTGGTAAAATACATAAATGGTAAAAATTTAGTTTAATGATCACTGGATATTAGTAAAATATTCTTGGAAACCCTTTTTAGGAAACATGGTTTTTAAGGAACACATATTTCTAACCAAAGAGAGGGGAAAGTCAGGATTTATTAAAAATAGTTTCTTAACTATCTTATGTACCAAAGAGTGGAATAAATGGTACAAATATATGAATAAATCATTAATTTCAGAAGGAGAATAAAATTTATGAATTTTTATGAGATTTGGAACATAATTTTTCATCAAAGGAATCATAAACATAAACAATCTTGAAAAGCGATGAGATTGTCTCAATGAATTCTTATAACTTGGTAACTTGGGATAATACTATGAAAGTAAGAAAAGAAATTACATGAAACATAAAATATCATTAAAATAATTAAATTAATTATATACTTGTAAAATTTAATAATATACATCTCAAAATGGAATTTAGGTGCATAACAGAACATACTTCTCAAAGAAGGAAAATTGAGACAAAACCATTTCCTCATTTTGGTAATTTTTGAAACATAACCCCCACGAAATAAAGTTCATAAAACGGATATGTGAATACCTATAATTTTAATTATATGATACATATAATATAATCATGTTATTTACTTACACCACACAAAAAAGGAAAGGGTGGCAAACATAGCATGTTTCTCACGGAAATAAAAAGTGAGATGAAATCCCCTTACCTTGTGTCTTGACTTCCGTCGTAATCATTCAAACCACCTGTATAATCAATATAAATTGATTATAAATCATTTAAAAAACATATTATTATATATAATACCATATATGGGTTGGTTAAGACAATATATTACCCACTTTTAACCATCATATATTAAGGTTTCACTTTAGATAATATTTATTTTTTCTTCGCATGTGTCTTAATTTACTATATCGTTGGTCCTTATACTTATATCATGATTCCAGAATATTAACAATGATATAAATATTATTTATATCTATTATATTATTATTATTATAATCTATATATTATAGATATATGACATGGAATACACCGTTCATGGAGACGGTAAGCCTTATGTACGCATTAACTCTATTTTCATTTTTATTATCATACTGAAAGAAAGAAAGAAAATGAAATATATGTATATATGTATATAGTATCCTTAAAGTAGCGTTATAATTATATATATATCATATAAGTTTAATAAACCCATCTTTAATATATTCAATTTAGTGTGTGAACGAATCCAATCATTCTGAGGGGGCAGTAATCCACACTTCCTCAAACAAAATTATCGTATTTACACTAAATGGAAAGTAAAAAAGATATGTGTTTTAAATAAAATAAAAAATATTAAATACATAATATATATAATATATAAAATATATAAATATATATTCCGTCATTATTTCCCACATGACAAGCGATAATGAAAATTAAACAATCATCATTTTGTGAGGCGAAAGTTCGCTGTACAGATAAACAGTATGTTTGTTACCCATTAGATTGAGGTGTGTGTAATTATTGGTATAAATAACATAAAAAATCATACTAGTATATTTATTATACTTTTTTTATAAAATCTTGTAATAAAGATATTTTTGGGGTGGATAAGGGAAATAAAATAATGGAATTTGAGAGAAGGTGTTACCTCTTAATTGGGTAACTCCTTTTGGTTGGTTCCGAAAGACTTCCTTGGAAGACATTATACCAAAAGGTACGCATAAAATAGGAATGGAGAGATTTTGGGAAGTGAATTTATTAGATATTGTCTGATCCTATGTGTTTTTAGAGGTATGAAGAAGAGGGAGAGGTGGTGGCCTTTTATAGGGAAGGGAAAGGACACACTTGACATTTTTGAAAACAATTTATGTGTACCGATGTTTTTTCATAACAAAAGTAATACCAAACCAATGAAACTAACCAATTTAAGGTAAATTTACGAATAATAGACATAAAATTGGTGTGGGAAAAGTTTATAGGTCTTTTTGGGTCATAAATTTAAGGATTAGTCATTAGTTATGTTTAATTTTACCTTAACCGATGTAATTAATTTTAATTAATATCACTAATAATTATTTTAAAGAACTAATTTTTACTTATTAGTGACTATATATTATTATTATTAAAAATATTGAATCCATTTTTCCAAATTCTAATCACATGAGTGGAAGAAATTAATTTAAAATTAATCTCGTTGAGGGGACAACATTGCGGTGTTTTAGAGTAAAAAAGATCAAAAGTTTCTAAGTTTTTATAAAAAAATTCAATGTAAAACTGGTTCTCATGACTTAAATGTGAATAATTTATAAAAACATTTTGTATTTTAATTTTAAAACAATTTAAAATATAATTTAACCTTATAAACAAATTATTTGAAAAATCCGTTTTGAATTAAAATTTAGTATTTTTAACAATTCATTAAAAAATGAATCCTTATAGAAAAATACCAAAAAATTATCCTAACATAATTTTTATGTTTATATTCCCAATATAAAATTTATTTTGGTATATTAAATATATAAAAGTTCCAAATATTTCATTATAAATGGGTTCTATATTAAAAGGCGTTAAAACTACCGTTATAAAAATATAGGTTTTTATGCATAAAAATAGGATTGTTCTTATATTATGTCAGTCAAATATATTGGATGAATACCAAAAAAAATTTATTGAATATATAAAACATATATTACTTTAATATCACTAACTAATTATAATTAATTTAATTTATTTGGGTAAAACATTTTTGTAGCCAAAACAATATTAATATTTTCCTTTATATTCAATCAGTTTTCATATTAATTTCTTATTAATTGATAACCTATGAATTCATATTATATTTATATAAACAATATATCCACATAAATTATTTAATAATATTAATAACTTTTAATTCAAGTGCTAGGTTATATATTATTATATTAAATAAAAATAATTTAATAATATATTATTGTTTTTTAAATCTTGGTCATGTGTGTTATGAAAGTCATTGAGGAAAGTCATTGTTTCATATAACACAATATAACCTCAGTTTCCTATATAGAGAAAGCTAAAATTTATATTTTTTAGTGCATGTTTAACTTGGTTTTTCATATAACATAGGCCAAACATATTTATTTAATATAAAATAAACTATTTTTATTGTTATGTGAAATGAAAAATACCAAAAAATGTTAAATTAATTAGAAATAAAATAATTCCTAAAATATTGGGGTGTTACAATCTACCCCCCACAAAATGAAATTCTCCCTTGAAATTCATTTAGGTTATCAAAGGTTTAATACTTGAAAGTTTCATTCATAGAAACCTGTCTAATTAAAATGGATACTAAATCTTCCCTTAGAAAGGGAAAGTTAGAACCATAACTGTTACCCAAAGTAATATATAACTGTGTTTCCATATATGAGAATATAGGTCAGGAGTGAATACTGGCCATGGATAAAAAGCTTAAATATTTATAAGGAGTTATTAAGGACATCAATCACATACAAGTAAATGATCAAAGAAAGGTTTAGGGCCTTAATGTAATAAATTTGTGACTATTTAAAAGGCCATTAGTTAAATAAAATTAATGGATTAAGAGAACACATTTTATTTTGATCATTATTCTAACATTGAGTAATTTTTTTGTTGACCTAGAATATAAGGAAATATACTTACTCAATATATTCCTATAAAAAATTTTAATTCATTAATTTTACTTTTATCAATTTCTAATTTATCCATTAATTTATTTAACTGACGTCTAGAAACTAACTTTGACACCTGAAGTGATAAAATACACTTTTATAAAATCTCAAGGCCCATAAAAGAATGAAAAGTATAACTATTTATCTATAAATATTCTAAGAAAATAAATATGGTTAATAAATTAATATATAATCATAAAAGTAACACTATTGTTTCATCATAAATATTTATTCATACAAAATAATTATACATTAACCAGGACATCACATAGGCCAGTGCAAGGAAGGAAACCCATTATAGTTTTTTTTCATGGGTTCAAGACCCATGGACTTGCTGGACTTCATTAGTGGTCACCCGACATACATGATGTCCTTTTCTAAAACCACTCTAATATAATTTCCAAAATATGATGGACATAATTGAAATATGGTTAATCACTAAATTTCCTTTTAACCATGGTTTTCAATAAACACTCAGTGCATATATATTTTCCAAAATATGATGGACATACTTGAAATATGGTTAATCACTAAATTTCCTTTTAACCATGGTTTTCAATAAACACTCGGTGCATAAATATTTCCTTTTTATTTTAACCTAAAATTTTCATGGATTGTTAACCATATTACCCATGAGAAAGATTAAAATCTAAAACATTTAAATAGGGAGTCACTAAATCATCTTAAGATTGATTCCCCCATATATTACAAAGTATATTTTGGTTTTCACATTCCAAACATGTGAATACCCTCGTGGTAAATTCTCTTGGAACATGGTAACAACCGGAATTACTATAAATACATCTAGAAAACATGAATGATTACTTATTCCATATATTACTAGATATATTCTATAAATCCAAGAATTTGTAAAATTTATCCATGATAGCGTAATCTACTTATCATCAATTCCATAATTAGTTGAAAGATAAAAAGTATTGTCCAATTTATTTACTCATTTCACACATATCTTTAACCAAACAACATTATCATAACATAAGGAATATATTAAGGGATAACTTTCCCTTAATCATGTGTTTTCTATAGACATAACCTTGCAATTATATCACTTTTCTATTTTATTAGAACCATTCTATGTGTTCTTGTAAATCCATAGTGAAAAACATTAACTAAGCAATCCTTATATATTTCACCTTTCATATAACTTACTTCTTGAATCCAAATACATTAAAACATCAATTACTTCATCCTTAATCCATTGAAAAGGATACCTCATTATAATACCTCTTTTATTTTACATTTCATCTATAGTCTCTTCATCATAAACATTATAACCATTACCTGTAAAACCTAGTTGATGCTCTTAAAGAGATTTCCCCTTGGGACATTGAGTTTCATAATGACTATTTATTCCCAAATTATGAAAATTAACATTTGATGATGTATTAGGGAGTCTAATATTCACATCCATTTTGTTAACTTAACTCTTCATTTTTCCATTGAAGTCACTTGTATTGTGTCCTTATTTTCCATAGTAAAAAAATCTCATTATTACTATAATACATTCACTTAGGTGATTATTTCCACTTTATTGACACAAATAAAACCAAATATTTTTTCCTCCATGGTCTTCATTACCTGAACTCTCACTGAACACTGTATTTATTTTCCTTGGTGACTCTGAGAATTGGTTAAGGAACAAGTTGTTAATCATGTTTCGTGAAAGGTGATTAGTAATTATCAAAACATCTCTCACTGTAGTGATCATACCACCTGAATTCTCATCAGAAAGTCATCTATCACATTCAAATATAATCTAGTTCCTTCTAGTTCCCTCTATTTACTAAAACTAGAAGCATATTCTAAGAATTACTTATCATAGTAGAATACCACATAGACATGAAAATAATTACTTATAGGATGTCTAAATCAAGAAACCTTCCTTAATATTTGACAACCTAGGTTCCTCCTAGGTTATTCATAGCCAACTTATATGTAAATACTTCACATTAGTTCATGAAGAGTTTGTTTATTCCCAAAGTATATCCCCCTGAGATTGTCAAACAATGTGTGCAGTAAAGCTCGTTGTTGTGTACCAGATTACCCTAAGCTAGGCCCAAAGCATCTGGTTAGAATTGTTACCCCTAGTTGTAGCTATGCCAAATCCTCATCAACATGCAATATCCAGACAAGGATGTATTTCTAGAAAACCACTCACTCTATCCTTTACCAAAATTTCAGGATATTTTCCTAAATGTTTACTAATCCTTATACTATTCCTTAGTTACATCCCTAGAAATATACTTATAAGTATACCTAGGGATCTCACTAAGGTCTTCTCATTATAGTTTCCAATGTTTTACTAAACCATTCCTTTGATACAAACTATAATGTCCCAGAATTAACATACATGTATATTACACTATTTTAGATGAATATTTATTACATTACAATAATACATTCCCATGTACAATAATAATTTTGTGTATATATAAACTTGGAATCAAAATATTCTATTATGGTGAAACATATTAAACAACTCCTATAAAGATCTCCACCTTTATTACATATACCTAATACCTTTCTTCAAAACCTGGGGAAAGGAAACATAAGGAGGGGTGAGCTCTGATGATCAGTAGGGTAGCTAAAGGAAATGTGTAAGTAAAAAATGAACAAAGGGTATGGAAATTGAGAATAATATTTGAATATTATACCCTATATATTAGAGATCACAATAAATATTAGAAATTCATAATATATTAATCATAATATAATTAAGAGCATAAGTCATTGAAGCACAATATAGGAATAAAACATGTTATTATGGTAGACACATAATCATATAATTTTATTTCCATAGTAGCCAATGAATCACCTCTAAGACCATCTTGGTAGTATGGGTTCACTCTCCATACCATCTTGGAAGTCATGGTTCACTCCCATGTCTATCTTAGTAGCATGAGTTCATTCCTCATACCATCTTGGTAGTCAAGTTTCACTCCCTTGGACATCTTAGTAGTCAAGGTTTATTCCCAAGACCATCTCAATCTATATTATGATATATAAATCATTACCCAATGCATTAGAGAGGGATACAGGTCCCAACCATCTCATAATGAAATCATACATACATGTTCCACAAGTTCATAAATAATCACATCATAACCCATGATCGAAAATTGGTATTATAAACATGAAATCAAATCATAACCTATAAAAAATATATATTTAATAATCATTTCATAGAATACATATCGTGTGTAAGAGAAACAGATTTCATAAATATATATCCAATTAATTATAAATAAGATTCATGAAGATGATGACATTATTCATAACCCATTCTTATAAAGAATATGAATGGAAAATTTAGATCATTACCTATAATGGAATGAGTAACATTGATAGATGTCATTGTAGATGTAGAATAATTTTTAAATATCCTTTAAAAACTTTTCTTGAGGACAATATCACTTCTTTTAAAAAGACTTTTTAATAAATAAAACCATTTGAAAATAATTTTCTTAGAAAATACCATGAAAACATAGAAAGAAGGATTGAAACCATTTTTAAAACCTTTCTCCTTGAAAACATATAAAATAATATTGAAAGATCTTTTTTAAATAAATTAATTGAAAACATATAAAAGGAGCTTTAAAACTTTTTGAAGACCATTTATTTGAAAATACATTGAAACTTATAAATAAGTCTTGAATACATTTTCAAAACAATTTTCCTTGAAAACATATAAAAGATGCTTGAAAACATTTTGAAAACAAGTTTTCTTGAAAATTACTTTTAAAAACATTTTCCTAAAATTAACCTTTTATAAATGAAAAGTAAGCTTCATAGAAATGACAACAGGTAAATCCATACATGTCATACTAGGAAAAAAGAACATTCTTTTTCCGTGGTCAAAAGGTTAGAAAAATGCCTCGTTCGGAATGCGATAAGAAGACTCCTTTGAAAAAATGGTATAATATGAAATGGGTAAAAATTTATTTTTATTGTTCACTGGAGATTAGTATAATATTCTTGGAAGCCCTTTTTAGAAAACAAGATTTTAAAGGAACACAAATTTCTGACCGAAGAGAGGGTAAAGTCAGGATTTCTTATAAATAGCTTCTTAAATATCTTATGTAACAAAGAGTGGAATAAATGGTACTAATATTTGAATAAATAATTAATAACGATAGGATAATAAAATTCATGTATTTTATTGAGATATGTATCATATAATTTCATCAAAGGAAGCATAAACATAAAAAATCTTAAAAACGATGAGATTGTCTCAATGAACTCTTATAACTTGGTAACATAGAATCATACTATCCATGTAAGAAAAAGAAACTAAATAAAACTTAATATATCATGAAAAAAAGAAAATTTATAATATAACATGTAAAATGGAAGAATATACATCTCTAAAGATAATTTATGTGCATAACAAAACGTGAGTTTTAATGAAGACAAATTGAGGTAAAACTATTTCACTAATTTGGTAACTTTTGAAACATAACCCCCATGAAAGAAAGATTATAAAATGGATATCTGAATAAACATAAATTTAATATAATATACATATAATTCAATCATGGGTTGTATATACAATACCAAAAAAGAAATGAGTGGTGAAAATAACATGCATCTCATAGAAATAAAAAGTGAGATGAAATCCCCTTACCTTATGTCTTTAATCCCATAATACTCATTCAACCCACCTATATAATAAATATAAATTTATTATACATATATAATAGAAATATGTTCTTATATATAATACCATATATGGTTTTATTGTGACCTTATATTACCCACTTGTTAATTATCCTATGTTAAGGTTTCACTTTGGATAATATTCGTTTTGTTCTTCAGAGGTGTCTTAATTTGTTATATTGTTGGTCCATATATGTATATAATGATTATAGAATGTAAAAAATGATATAAATATCATGAATATAAATTATATTTTTATTATAATAATCTATATAATATAGAATTATGAAATGGAATACACCATTCATGGAGACAGCAAACCATACATATACATGAATACTATTTCTGTTTTTATTCTCGTATTGAAAGAAAGAAAGAAAATGACATATATGTATATATGTATATAATAAAAATAAACTTATAATTATAATTTTATATATATCATATAATTTTACTAAACTCATCCTTAATATATTCTATGTACTGTGTGATTGAATCGCATCGATTTGAGGGGGCGACAGCCCACACTTCCTCAAACGAAATTATCATATTTAAATCAATTGGAAAGGGAAAAATAAATATATTATAAAAGGAAAAAATAAGATTAAATAAAAAATATATATAATATATAATTTATATAAACATATTTTCTATCATAATTTCCACCATGAGTGGTGGTAAGGAAAATTCCACAATCATCGTTTTTGGGAGGCGGAAGTTCAGCGTACACATAAACAATATGTTTGTTACCCATTAGATGGAGTTGTGTGTAAGATCAGGTAGAAAAAATAGAATAAAAAATCCTGTTATATTTAGGATATTTTTTTTATAAAATCATTTAATAAATATATTATAGGGGTGGAGAAGGAAAATTAAAGAAAGGAGCTCGAGAGAAGGCATTACCTCTTAATCTGGTAACTCCTTTTGGTTTGGGCCAAAAGGAATCCTTGGAAGACTTTTTACCAAATGGATTATTCTAGGTGGAAGGTATGGATGTTGGTAATTATATTGGGAAGATCTTTTCCGAACCTAAGTGGTTTTAGAGGTGTGAAGAAGATGGACATTTGGAGGCCTTTTATAAGGATGGGAAATGACACACTAATCTTTTTTTTAAAACAAGTTAGGTGTACACATTATTTACCTACAAAAGTAATACCAAACCAAAAAAAATAAAAATTTACGGTTAATTTATGAATAATGGTTAGAAAATTATTTTTTGAAAATATTATTGTTTATTTTATGTCTTAAATTTATGGGTAAGTCCTTAGTTAAGCTTAATTTTTCTATAACCGATGTAATTAATTTCAATTACTTTCACTAATAATTCTCACAAAAAATTAATTTGTACTTATTATATATTATAAATAATTCTTATTCCAATTATTGAATCTAATTTTCTAACTTAAAATCAAAGTATTTGAATAAATTAATTTATAATTAATCCAGTTGACGGGACGACAATGCGGGTTTTTAAAGTAAAAAATATCAAAAGTTTACTATGTTTTTATATTCAATTTCACTGTAAAATTGGTTACAATAACCTACATTGGATTAATTATAAAAATAATATATAATTAAACATTTAAAGGAATTTATAAAATAATTTTACCTTATAAATAAATTATATGAAAATGTAGCATTGAATTAAAATCTAGTATTTTAACCTATTCATTTAAAAAATGGAACCTTATAGAAAAATACCGAAACATTATCCTATACCAATTTTTATGTTTATATTCCAAAAATAAATTTTATTTTTACATATTAAATCTATTAAATTTACAAAAAAATTTATTTAAAATGGGTTCCCCATTAAAAGGTGTTAAAACAACCTTTATAAAAATATTGGTTTTTATACATAAAATTAGGTATGTTATTATTTTATGTCTTTCAAATTTATTGGATGAATACCAAAAATATTTTTATTTAATATATAACATATATATTACATTAATATAACTCACTAATTGTAAATAATTTAATTTATTAGGGTAAAATCTTTTTGAGACCATAAAAATATTAACATTTTCCATTATATTCAATCGGTTTGCATATTAATTTATAATTAATTGATAACCTATGAATTCATCATATATTTTTATAAACCTCGTATTTTAACAAATTAGTTAATACTTTTCATAAATTCTAATTTAACTACTAGGTTATATCTTATTATATTAAATAATAATATTTTAATAATATATTATTATTTTGTAAAACTCGTTCATGCTTGTTACATAAGTAATCGAGGAAATTATTTGTTACGTGTAACACAATATAACCTTTGTGTTTTGTATTGATAAAAATAAAATTTATGTTTTTTACATTTCATGATTAACATGGTGTTCCATATAATGCATGCCAAACATAGTGGTTTAATATAAATTAAACCATTTTTAGTGTTATGTGAAATTAAAAATATCACAAAGGATAAATTAATTAGAAAAAAAATAATTCATAAAATCTTGGGGTCTAACATTCAACCCCCTAAAAATGAATTTCACCCTCAAAATTAATTTTTATTGTAAAAGGTTTAATACTTGAAAGTTTAATTCATAGAAACCCACATCGTAAAAATGGGTACTAAAAATTCCCCTAAAAAGGGAAATTTGGAACCATAATGGTTACCCAAAGTAACATAAAACAGGTTTTCCACTTTGGAGAACATAATTTGGGAGTGAATATTTGACTTAGAGGTAAATAATAAATATTATAGGGAGAGATTGAGGACATCAATCACAAACAAGTGAATGATAAAATAAAAGTTGAGGGCCTCAAAGTCATAAATCTTTAATGATTTAAAAGGCCATCAGTTCAAACAAATTAAGCTATTAAGACAAAAAAAATTATTTTTATCATTATCCTAATATTGATTAATTATTTTATTGACCAAGAATATAAGGAAATATACTTACTTGATATATTCTAATAAAAAAACTCATTCTTTAGTTTTTCTTTTATCAATTTATAATTCATCCATTACTTCGTGTAATGGACGTCCAAAAATTAACATTGATGCCTAAAGTTCAAAAATACACTTTTTGTAGACATAAGTCCCATAAATGAATTAAAATTATAAATATTTATCGATAAATATTATTAAAAAATAAATATTGTTAATACATTAATCTATAAACATAAAATTAACAATATTATTTCATCATAAATAGTTATTCATCAATAATAATTATTCATTAACCAAGACATTGTGTAGTCCAATGGTAGGCGTGAAAAAATTGTCATCTTTCAACCATGGGTTCAGAACCGTGGCCTTGAAAAACATTATTGTTTTTCACCCAACATACATAATTTCCTTTTCTAAAACCACTCTAAAATAATTTCCAAAATATGATGGTCATAATTGAATTAATGTTAATCACTAAATATCATTTTAACTAAGATTTTCAATACAAACTCAGGGCATAAATACTTCATCAAAATATTGACTTATAATTTTCATGAATTTTTAACTTTATTAACCTTCTAAGAGATGAAAATCCACAAAATTTAAAAATATATTCACAAAATATATTTAACATTTATTCCCCCATATTTGATGAGGATTATCATATTCCGAACATGTGAATACCATCATGGTAAATTCTATTTGAACATGGTAACAACCCAAATTAACAAAAATACTTCTAGAAAACATGCATACTTCCTTATTCCATAGATTACTGAATATATTACATAAATCCAATAAGTTTTAAACTTCATCCATGATAGCATAAGCTACTTGTCAACAAGTCCATAATTATTTCGAAGGTAATAAGTACATTCCAATTTACATATTATTAGCCCACATATATTTATCCAAAACGAATTGTCATAAGATAAGGATCGTATTAAGAGTAATATTTCCCTTAATAATCTATTTTATATGGACATCACCTTGCCATTATATCACTTTTCTATTCCATCAGAACAATTCAATGTGTTCTTGTAAATCCGCAGTGAAAAAATATAAACTAAACAATCCTTATATATTTCACCATTCATATAACATAATTATTTAATACAAACACATATAAACATTGATAAGTTTTTCCTTAGGCCATTGTAAAGGATTCCTCATCATAATACCTCTTTCCTTTCACATTTAATCTATAGTCTCTTCATCATCAACAATGTAACCAATACTGGTACCACCTTGTTTATCATCTTCTGGATCTTTCCTATTAGGAAATTGAGTTTCATAATGATTGTTTATTCTATACATAAAACCATTAACCTTAAATTTTGTCTAATTGATTCCAATATTCTTATCCATTTTGTTAACTAAACTCATCATTTTTTCCCATAGTAACTTGTGTTGTGTCATTCTTTTCCAAAATCAAAACATCTTCTTGTTCCTATAAGACATTTTATTAAGTGATTATTTCCAAATTATTGACAAAAAAGAAACTAAATCTTATTTCCCATAGGGGATTCATTACCTAAACTCTTATTTGACTCCTTCTTTCTCTTCCTTGGTGAGTCCAAGAGTTGGTTAAGTTACACGTTGTTAATCATTTTCTATGAAAGCTTACTGGGAATGATCACAACATCTATCACTCCAGTGATCATCCCACTTGATTTATCATTAGGAATTCATCCATCTCATTCCACATTAATCCAATTCCTTTTAATTCCCTCCATTGAATAAAACTAAAATCATTGTGCATGAATAATTATCATAGAATAAAACGACATAGTCCTGAAAAGAATTACTTATAGGATGTCTAAATAATGATACATTCGATAATCAATTACACCATAGGTTCATCCTAGGTTATTCATAATAAACTTATATTTAAATCCTTCATGATGGTTTTTGAATATTTTTTTTATTCCCAAATAATATCCCTTGGTAATGTCAAACTAGGTGTGCAACAAGGCCCATTTTCATGTACTAGATTAACCTGAGTAAGGGCCAGAACATCTTATCGGATTTGTTACCCCGAGCTACATCTATTCCAGAGCCACATCCACTTGTAGTATCTAGAAATTGATGTATATATATTAAACCACTCACTCTACTCTTTACCAAATTCTAGGACATTTTTCTTAAAGTTAACTCATCCTTATACTTATCCTAAGAGACATCCCTAGACATATCCTTATAAATATACCTTGGTATCTCACTAATGTTTTCTCATACTAGTATCCAAAGGATGAATAAAACATTAGTTTTACAACAACTATAATAAAAAAGGCTTAACATACATAGATATTACACAATTTTAGATGAATATTCAGAACATTACAATAATACCTTCCAGAGGACCATAATAGTTTAGTGTCATTGGAAACATGGAAGAAAATCTTCTATCCAGAGGAAAGATATTCAACATCTCTCATAAAGTTATCCACCTTTATTAATTCTACCTAATACCTTTCTTCATAACCTATGGAAAGGAATCATAAGAAGGGGTGATCTCAGATGCTCGATAAGGGTAAATAAAGGAAATGTGTATGCATAACATGAACAAAGTGTATGAAACTGGAGAATAAAATTTGAAAATCATACCCTTCATATTATAGATGATAATAAAGACAATAAATACATAATACATGGATCATAATAAAATTAAGTGCATATTTCATGGAAGAATAGCATAATAATAAAGCATGGTATTTTGTAAGACATATAAGAATATAATATTATTTCCATAGAATCTTTGTTGAGACCATCTTGGTAGTATGGGTTCACTACCCATACCATTTTGGTAATAATGGTTCACTCCCATGGCCATCTCAGTAGCATTAGTCCACTCATCAGACCATTGTGGTAGTCATGGTCTACTCCCATGACTATCTCAGCAGTCAAGGCTCATTCTTAATACCACATTAGTCAATATCATGAGGTATAAATCATTAACCAATGCATTGGAGGGTGATATAGGTCCCACCCATCTCATAATTAAATCACACATACATGTTCCAAAAGATCATAAATAATCATATCATAACCCATGAAAAAAGATATTATAAATATAAAATCATATCATCACCTATGAAAAAAAAGGCTTCACATTCATTTCATCAATATTATAACCCTTGGAATAGAATAAGATTTCATAAACATATAACCCATTAAATAGAAATTTGTTTTATAAAAACCATGATGTTAACCATAACCCATTATTAGAAATAAAATGAATGAAACTTTTAGAGAATTTCATAGATGGGAATGAATTACATCAATAGATGTTATCTTCGATGGAAAATAATTTTGAAATATCTTTCAAAAACATATCTTAATGAAAAATATAATTTTTTCTCTTAAAAATTCTTTTTAATAAATAGAACCATTTTAAAATCATTTTTTTAGAAAATAAAATTGAAAATTATAAGGAAGACATGAAATCATTTTGAAAACATTTTTCCTATAAGATTTATAAAATAAGATTAAAAAATTTTAAAAAATAATTTTCCTTGAAAACATATAAAAGGATCTTGAAAAGGTTTTGAAAACCATTTCTTTAAAAATACTTTGATACTTATAAATAACGATTGAATAAATTTCAAAAACCATTTTCCTTGAAAGAATTTAAAAGACGATTTAATACATTTTGAAAATAATTTCACTTAAAATTTTATTTCAAATAAAAATTATTAAAAATTTTCTATTTAAAAATTATAGGGAAACATCAATGAAATGATAACAAGTAAATCTGTACATACCGTATGAGGTAAAAAGAAAATTCCTTTTGCATTGTAAAAAGATTGAAAAATTCTTTGTTCGGAAATACACAAGAAGATTCATTTGAAAAAATTAGTAAAAGGTAAAAAGTGTAAAAATTTATTTTAATTATCATATGAGATTAGTTTAATATTATTGGAAACCCTTTTTATAAAACATGGTTTTGAAGGAACACAGATTTCCGATGGAAGAGAGGGTATTGTTTGACTTTCTTAAAAATAGTTTCTTAAATATCTTAAGTAAAAAATATTAGAAGAAATGCTAATAATATATTAATAAATCATTAATAACCATAATAGAATAAAATTAAATAATTTTATTGAGATATAGATCATAATATTTCATCAAAGGAAGCATAAACATAAATAATCTTGAAAAGCAATGAGATTGTCTCGATAAACTCTTATTATAGGTAAATTCGGATCATACTTTACATTTAAGAAAATGAAATTAAATGAAACTTAAAATATCATGAAAAGAAGTTAATTCACTATATAACATGTAAAATAGAATAATATACATCACAAATGTGAATTTAGGTGAATAACAAAACATGAGTCTCAAAGAAGGCAAATTGAGACAAAATCATATCAACGATCTGGTGACTTTTGAAACATAATCCCCATGAATGAAAGAACATAAAATGGATATGTGAATACTCATAAATTTAATTATAATATACATATAATATAAGTGTGTTAAGTACATACACCACACAAAAAGGAAAGAGTGGAAAACATAGCATGTATCTCACGAAAATAAAAAGTGAGATGAAATGCTGTTACCTTGTGTTCTGAATCTCTTCGTACTCATTAGAACCACTAGTATAATAAATATAAATTTATTATAAATATTTTAAATAACCATATTCTTATATATAATACCATATTTTTTTTATGACCATATATTACCCACTTGTTAACCATCATATTTTAGGGTTTTATTTCCTGGTAGTATTCTCTTTGTTCTTTGCATGTGTCTTAATTTGTTATATCGCTGGACCTTATACATATATCATGATTCAATAATATAAAAAATTATATAAAAATAATGTATATATATTATATTTTAATTATAATAATATATATAATATAGAAGTATGAAATGAAATACACCATTCATGGATATGGTAAGCCGTACGTATGCATGAACGTTGTTTCCATTTTTATTGTCATGTTGAAATAAAGAAAGAAAATGAAATATATGAATATAGGTATATAATATCATTAATTTAGGATTATAATGATATATATATATCATATAATTTTACTAAACCCATACTTACTACATTCCATGTAATGTGTGAATGAATCACATCGATTTGAGGGGGTGGTAGTCCGTACATCCTCAAACAAAATTATCATATTTACACCAAATGGAAAGTAAAAAAGATATGGGTTGTAAAAGGAATAAATAAGTTTAAATACATATTATATATTAGATATAATATATAATATATAATATATAATATATATATAAATAGATTTTCCATCATAATATCTACCATGAGAGGTAGTAAGGAAATTTGAACAATCATCTTTTTGTGAGGTGGAAGTTCACTATAGACATAAACAATATGATTGTTACCAATTAGATGGAGGTGTGTGTAAGTTTAGGTCAAAACAATAAAATTAAAAAATCATAATATATTTTTGATACTGTATTTTTTATAAAATCATGTAATAAATAGAGTTAAGGGGGTTAAGAATGAAAATAAACGAAAAGAGCTTGAGAGATGGTGTTACCTCTTAATTGGGTAACTCATTTTGTTTTATGTTAAAAGGCTTCATTGGAAGAATTTATTCCCAAATGGGGGATTAAAGGATGAATTAATAGATGTTTCAAATTCTAATTTATAGATATTGCATTAACTTATGTTTTTTGAGAGGTGTGTAGAAGAGGGGGAGGTGGTGGCCTTTTATAGGGAAAGGAAAGGACACAACTGGAATTTTTGAAAACAAGTTAGGTGTAACCACGTCTTTACCAAAAAAAAAGTCATAAAAATATACAAAAATAAATAATGGAATGTTAATTTATTAATAATGGTCATACAATGGTTTTTTTAAAGTTTTTAGGTCGTTTTGGGTATTAAATTTAAGGTTTAGTTGTTAATTAAGATTAATTTTACCTTAATCGATGTAATTAATTTTAATTAATTCCATAAATAATATTTTTAGAAACATAGTTATACTTATTATATATTATATATTATTATTATTACAAATATGGAATCTATTTTAATTTTTTTTAACAATAATAGTGATAGAAATTAATTTCAAATTAATCATGTTGATGGGACGACACTCCCCGTTTTCAATGTAAAAAATGATAAAAAGTTTGCAAAGTTATTATTTCCAATTATAATTTGAAATTGATTACAATAACCAAAATTGGATTAAAATATAAATTGAATATCTAATTATACTTCTGAATGACTTTAAAATATAAGTTATCCTTATAAACAAATTAAATGAAAAGGCATTTTTGAATTAAAATCCAGTGTTTTTAACTATTTTTTAACAAAACGAAACCTTATAGAAAAATACCAAAAAATTATCCTAACATAATTTTTATGATTATTTTCAAAAGATAAATTTTATTTATACATATTAAATTTATAAAAGTGCAATAAAAATTTATTTAAAATGTGTTGTCCATTAAAAAGTGTTAAAACAAAATTTATAAAAATACAGGATTTTATGTATACAATTAATTTTGTTCTTATATTATTTATATCTAATCTATTTGATAAATAAAAAAAATATGTTATTGAATATATAAAATATATATTAACTTAATATCACTCATTAATTGTAATTAATTTAATTTATTAGGGTAAAACATCTTTTTGAGCATAAAAGTATTAATATTTTCCTTTATATTTAATTGTTTTTCAAATTCATTTATAATTAACTGATAACCTATGAATTTATCTTATATTAGTATTAAATATTTATTCTGATAAATTATTTAATACTCTCCATAACTGCTAATTTAACTTGTAGATTAAAATCTTATTATATTAAATAATAATATTTTAATAATATATTATTGGTTGGTAAAGCTCTGTCATGTGTGTTATGCATGCCATCAAGGAAAGTCATTGTTGCATGTACCATAAGCTAACATTAGTGTTCTATGTAGATCAAGATAAATTTTATGTTTTTTATAGTGCACAACTAAATTGGTTTTACGTATAATGCAGGCCATACATATTAATTTAATATGAAATAAACTATTCTTACTGTTATGTGAAATGAAAAATATTGAAAAGGATAAATTAATTAGAAAAAAAAATAATTCAAAAAATCTCACGGTGTTACAAAATATATCTCAATTTCTTGTTGTTAGTGAAGACCAAAAAGCATTATATAATGAGGTAATGTATCTATAACTTCAGATTGAACAAAATTAATGTTATCTCTAGATCATGGGTAGCATGGTTACACTCATGGGGATATAACACCCAAGACACATAATAGATCAATGCCTTCTACTGTATCAAGTTCTAACCCATTCCATGGTGGAAGGTAGTATAAAATACCTTAACATAACCCCCTCCTATGAAAAGTAAATCACTAGAAAACTTGTAAATTTACCCTTCTGGTAGTCAAACTCTAACTGAAACTGATTGGTCAAGATTAAATATGGGTTCTTCCTGGTAAGATCTATCAATAGGGAAAAAATCTATGAAAAATTAGCTAGAAATCTATGGTTATATATCATGGTACTGAGGAAAATGTGATCATATTTCACATTATTGGGTGTCTACAAATAAAAACTACCAAAATATCTAATAGATACAAGATGAAAACCAGATGGTACACTACACACCTTTGGATATTCACCGCTTGAGACGAAAATTAACACTTGGGAAACTTTCCATAGGGTTTGTGGTATCTAAGGAATGGTAACATAGCTCTCAGATGATATCCATGATCCTATGTTGATCTTGTTTTGATCAAGAAGTCTTCAATTAATATGAACAAAAACTTGTCTAGAACATCATAGAACAGAGATTTCAAGAGACCCCTGAATTAAATGGATGCATTTGTGACACTGAATGACATGACCAAAAACCTAATGTTACCATACATGCATCAGAAATTTGTCTTCAAAATGTATTTCTCCTTCATCCTCATCTGGTGATATCTTGACCATAGATCTATCTTAGAAAAAAAACTGTCCCTTATCAACTGTTTGAAAAGATCATCAATCCCCAAGATAGGGTAGTTATTATTGATCGTCACCTGATATTACCTTCGATAGTGTATACAAAGCCTCCGACTACCATCCACCTTCTTGATGAATTTTATTGGAACACCCTATGATGACACACTAGTCTAGATGAAAATATTCTTTATATAACAAAATATCTGAATCCTCAACTCATATAACTAAAAGGGTTTTATCTAATAAGTATATATAAAAATTATACAACCAAATGAAAATAACCCTATCCCAAAGTTGATATCGTGTTGAGTGGGTATCGTAAAAAATTAATCAGAAAAACATCCAAAAATTCCTCAAGGGATCTACTTATCTCCATCATCACAATTCCCACTTATTTCAATAATAATGATTACATAATTGAAATAGGGGGTCAACATGTTTACTTCCTATCCTATAACTTCATTTTCCATTAAAAAAAGCTCACTAAACATCCACATATAAGAATTTTACCCCCGTCTAGAAGGAGTAGATAACCACATAAATAAAATATAACCAATCAATGTCTAGGAATAAATCTTAAGGTTTTATCCATATAATAAAGGCTATCCACATGACTTATCTTTCCCTATCACCAGTCTAAACCCACGACACAAATTAAACAAGTCGGTTTGGTCACTGACTATTGTAGTCAACACCAATGGAATGGGAACCCTCCCTGTGTCTAGTCCCAGAGCACAAACTAAATCATGTGCAACAAAGGATTGTGAATTAGCTAGATAAAAAAAGCCACAAATAGGGGTATATGACAAGTGTATCATAGTTCTAACAATCTCTGGACCTTCTTATACTAGAACCTCCATTGCATTAAATTGCTCACACCTAGTTCCCCTACCTCACTATTGATGTCCATCTCCATGATCATACCCAAATAAGGGTCTCTAAAGATGGGGAACATCCTAATATTACCCTACATACCCCATATCCTCTCAACAGATCATAATTATACTATATTTACTGTTGAAATCGCCTTGACAATGGATAATACTGAGGTTGAAGTTGAACATAATGACCTCCATGATGCTATGATCTAAAGACCACTGGACACTATTTCTAATTATTACCAAAAATCCCATAGTTATAGAACACTAACACAAATATCCTAGGAAAACCATGGAATCTAATATCCTTAGAAGGTTTAAAAGGAAGCTACTGAGGACAACTCCCCACTAGTCAGAACCTTAAAGGCCATGAAACCTAAGATCTTCTACTAACAACTCCCCTCTTCATGGAACCCTATTGATTTCCCTATTATAGTGCATACACATTGTCACAACCAAATTCTTCTGCACCTATAAATACATTGAAAATGTAAAAGGTGTAATTATATACTATATATAAGGGTTAATTTTTTCCTTAAGACGTTTTGCATAAGACATACCATCTAGAGAAACATTGGGGGAACACAAAGATTTTTAAACTTGATCCCAAGATCTCACAAAAACTTACTCCCTTAATTATGAGAAAGAAGATCCTGACACTTCACAACCATTATGGTCAACAATAGGAACTCCATTCAGATCTCCTTCTAAATGTCTTCCTAAGAAACATCTTCCACCATCCACTCCCTGAGATATAATGTCCACCACTGATGAACTGCACCCCCAGCTGACTGACCACCAATGGGACCTGATTCTCTTCTCGGGTTTGAATCAAATTTAAGGTGATCTTCAGCTCCTTTAATTATTTATCTATCTCTATATCTAATATTCTACCCTCATACTTATCAAAATATTTTCACTAAAAGGAATGAAATGTGATATTCTACTAATCATCTTCCTCAACTAGACTAACCCTACAACGGTCAACCTGCTAAACCTCACCAACCAAAACCAAACATGGATGATTTCCAAGATCCATAAATGAAAGGAAAACAAATATTGTCTAATAAAATCAGTATGGAATCTTAATAAAGTTAATTTAATTCATTTTAGTATTCCATGGATATACAATTTAGATATGAACACAAAAAATCATGATGCATGTACCTATCCTAGGAATCTACCTCATAAGTGATTCCATCTAACTTGGTCATTCAGTAGTCTCTGAGTTATTGAAACTGATCATTTGGGTCCCTAAAATACCAGATCCTATCTAGGATTCCTTTCTAAATTCACACACCAAGATCAATTGGAACCATTTCTCTATCAACTAATGCCACCCTCATAGTGCCTAACTACAAAATATACCCTATCTCTCAATCAAATCCTTTGATACCACTCTTCCATGAACACCTATGTCCAGAGTTATGCCTCCAAGAATTGAAATGAAGTAATATTGATAATGAGTCCATAAGTCTCATATTCAGTAGGCCCTGGTTTGGAAACTAGCACTGAGGGTATAAGAATATCACATATAGAAGGAATCACCCTCAATAAATAATGTTAGATCGGGAGATAAGATACCAATAATCAAGAAACTCCATGAAATAAATAAAAAGGAAAACAAAAAACATCATAAAATTCATGTGTAAATTAAATAAATGTAAAGGGTCTCTAAAAGAATACAAAAAAGAATGTATAAAGGAATACACTCAGCAACAACTCCAATATAAATGACAGTAATGTCCAGAATGGTCCCCAATGTACTCCTAGGCTACTGGAAAATAATTTGAATATGTGTGGGTGAGAATAACATGTATATTCAGAAGAATAATACCCAAGGTCTCCAGTGAACATGTGAAATGGGCATACTAATGCACCAGTGGAGAGAGATAGAATTGAACTGCACCTAAATAGGTCGACTAACCAATCACATCCTCACCAAGCATAAATCTCGAAATAAAAAAAAACCAAGTATAGTAACATAATATGAAACATATCCAAAAAAATAAACTCACACCGCCTTCCACTGATTTACTACTCTCATTCCCCAACGTCAGATGTCTTGGGGCTCCCATCCCTCTCGTATAGTAATCTTACCGAAAGACACCTATGAAACCACGTCATACTAAGAATCCTATGTGAAACAAGCCCTAAAATCCTACCTAAAAAAATTTCAGAACCCACAGCATACCAATCACCCCACATGAAACAGGTCATAAAATCCATATCCTCCCATAAACATATCCATACATCCTAGAAATTAAGGCATCGTAAACATGAAGTACATCCACCTCATTCCTTCCTCATATAATGAATGAACCCAAATATGAATTGACTATCAATCCACATTAACTAAACCATAAGTTCACTATGTCTTTAAGAAATAATATCTCATGTATAAGAACATCACCAAGAAGATAGTGCAGAGAAGAGTGGGTAGCCATCCCTCTGTTATCACTATCTTAGATTTTCGGAAAGGACCCCACAAAAACATTTGGGTGTCGGCATATAGTGATCAATGTGGGTGGGGTGTGTATTGAAATTATAATGAAATTACAATATATTAGTTATATAAAAAATAAAAACCTCTGGGTTCAAAATAAATAGCACCATAACAACTCAAAACAACATGAGATGGATTAAAAAACATCCCTATTTTAACGTCTATCTCTAAATTCTTTACACCGTACAAGTAATTCAAAAACTAAAATCCACTTTAAACCATTCTCTTTTTAATTTAATTCATTTACATATTTCACAATTATAAACCATTATTCTTCTTCAATTACATTTATTTAATTTTTATCAATAATAAATTTATCCAAAACTCTCATTTTATTTCAAAGGATAATTATTTATTCCAACCCAACCCAATTAAGTTTCATCATTAACATTTCATTACATAACTATTGAGAGACTAGCACAACAAAACAAAATAAAACATTCAATCTCCTCCTTTAAATAATAACCATGTTTTAACCACCACTTATCAAAAACCCATATCATGTCAACTATATAACATCGCAAGAACACTTCAAAAATGATTCACATCACTACTTCTGTGCATCACCACTAATCCTCATTACATCCACCACACAACATATTCACTGCACAACACATTTACAAGATAACATAACTATTTCACAACACAAAAACAAAACATTACATTTATGGTTTTACGAGGGATTTCATCAAATTTATTTCAATATTTATATAAAATATCCACATAGATCTTTGATTCCATGGGAAAACAATTCATTAGTGAAAAATAATTTCTTATCCATTTTCAAGTGTGGTGAGTCAAATCAAAAATCCCAAAAGTTTTACAAATTCAAAAACCATAAAAAATAAAAAAAAACTAAATATTAGACAAATGTGGAAAGAAAATCATGAAAGATCAGATATATTTTTCAAATCACAAGAACAAGTAACCCTGTGTGATTTCTGACATTCCCCTTCAATTTAATTTAAACTAATTAATTAACTTAGTTATGTCTATATATACTATCTCCCTAAGGGACATAAATGAATTATATCCCAAAATATACATCTAAAAGAAGAAAGTTGAAGGATCCCCTACCATTATTTAAGTTTAAAATATAAATACTTAAAACTAATGGTCAACCACTATTGATCTCAATGAAATCTACAATAGATTCCATTGAACAACAATACACCATCAAAACTCTTCCCAAACTAAGGAGAACAAACACCACATCAAAATTATAGAATGAAGATAAATAAAGGGAGGAAGAATGGGGGAAGGGAGGGTAAACTCAATCCAAATGATCCAAATGAACTAGGGGGTTCAAATCATCAGGTGAGGTGACTGGAGAAGGGTAAAAAGATTAGGGGTTGACCAAGAGTCAAGGGATGATCTAAAAATAAAAAATGTGATAGTTGACATCCAATTTATAAAAACTATAACTGGTATCCACCATGTCATATTACACAATTAAAATCCCATTTTGGTTCCAGTAAAAAAATTATTTGAATCCCCTATATGAGATCATATTTTTTCAATATTTTGAAAAATTATATTTGATATCCCCCATGGCCTTAACAATTGTGTGGTAGAAAACGTGGTGGTTATTCTATCTTCTTCCATAACCAAACATCACACCCTATCAACCATCACCTAGATGTTTTAACCTCAGCAAGAGTAAGTCTATGGCATTGAGCTCAATAGTTTCCCATTTTTGACAGAATCTCCCACAAGGCACCATGCCTAGTGCCACTCCCCATCAATGAGAATTTTGGAGCTATTTGTGGCACACAAGAATACTATTGGTCCAACATGCCTAACAGCACGCCTTCCCTTAGGAATTTTCACACTAACAATTTTACATAGGAGCACACCCAAGCCAAAAAAAACCCTTAATTGTGGATTCTGATGAAATTTTACAAGTCATGGGATCCCTAAGAAGGCCAAAACACCACCTCACACCTTCAGATCATCTCTGAAATCTCCTACAACACCTTCAGTCGTTATAAAAACATAGTGGGCTTGAATGGTTTAGTTTATTACAAATAATGTGGGATAAGGGTCTAATAGGAACAAAGTGGAAGATTTTTATAAAGATATTTAGATGGAAAGGTATAGCATGAAATGGTGGATGGATCCTCTTTTATAAGTGAAGAGGAGGGAAATTTTGAAAAAACCCTTTACATTCTCAATAATATGATGTTACTATTTAAGGGTAAAGGGATCCAAAAGGGACAAAAAGGTATGTAGGGGTGAGTTTTGGTCAATCTACACCTCAAATATCCTTTTGGAAACATGTTTTTAACATGTTTTGGGTTATTTATTCTTAGTAATGAAAATTTTACCATTTTTAATTTTATCAGGGTAATTAATTTTGAACATTAGTAAATAGTTTTAATTAGAATAATTAAAATAAATATGTTTAACTAATTTTAACCCTTTGATTTCCAATTTTAAAATCATTTTATGAAATCAAATTTCTAATTGGGTGAAAAGTTAATTTAAAAAAAACTCACATATCACAGAAAACATTTTTTTATGAAAAAGTGTATTCCCAAGATTAAAACCTATGTATAAGACATATTTATCATCAATATCAATTTTAATGAGTGAAATTTATTTTATATAAAGTAAAAATGGTATATATATTGTAAAGAAATATCAAAACGAATTTTACCATTAAAAAACTAAATTAAAATAAAATATTAAGAATATTTTTTTAGAATAAAAATTTTACTTTTATTTTATATGTTTAAAAATAGGTTTTATAAATTTAAAAAAATATCTTTAAATTTCATAACTTTTTTCTTGAATAAATATTTTATTAATAAAAAATATATATTCCTTTCTTATATACCTATAATGTAATAAAAGTCATCATTATAGAAAATAATGTATTTTCCACTATACATATAATAAATCTCATTTAAAAAATTAATTTTTTTAAATTTATAAATTTATATTTTAAATTAAAATAAAATATATTAGAGAAACATGTTTTATAAAAAAATCCATTTTAAAAATCTCTGTATTCTTATATTATTTTTTATGATATACTAAGTTATTATAATGTTTCTATTTATTTGTGGTTTCATTATTCTTAATTTTTATTAATAATACTTTTTTAATATGTCATGGCTCATTAGTGTTTGGTGTTTCTTGAGATACAAGATATTGAAATAGTATTTATTTTAAGGGTAAGAAATTATATAGTAAAATCTTACGTCGTTACATTCTCACCCCACTAAATTAACGGTGTCCTCACGATTTTAATTATTAATCACTATTGAAAAAAGATATGGGAATTTAAAAGATAGGAATGAATCTAGATTTTTTATTGTGAGTTTTCATCCTTACTATCTCAGGTATGACTACTGAACTCATATTTTCCCTTATAATAGGCATATCACTGATATTGAGTTTCTATCTATTGGTTTTAGCTAATTACCTGTCATGATTTGGTATTATGACCTATATATTGAGAGTGATTTTAATATATGGAATTTATAATCAAACTCATACCAAGAGATGATTATGGGATGATTTTGGATTTTTAAATGTATTTTCTATATATTTTAAATTATCATTATCTTTATATATAGAGATCCAATCCAAGCCTAATACAAAATGAAATTTCACTAAATTAGGGATAATATAATTTTGTTGAGAGAATAAAAACATTCATCAAAGAAGATATATTGAATTAGGATACAATAATTACACCTCTGAAAGTTTTTATTAATAAAATAATATATAGTCACAAAGTGGTGATTTTATATTCTTAGAAAACATTCACGGTATAGTGGAGTGGGTTGAACAAGCAAAAAATACAACACTAATAGTTATTGAGTAGATGGAAAATGCTCCTCACTCTATATATTATTGAAGACTCACTTACACAATTGTGGTTACATAGGAATTCTCTTATCTTACAAGTTCCTAATTCATATCATCCTTGTTAGCCCTTGGATTACAACATGGACTTGGATAATGACCATGTTTTCCATATTTTAGACATTGAAATATACATGGTTCTATATTACTAACATTATTTACCTCTATTTTGTTGAATAGAATATTTTATTTACCTTTATGGTTTGAAACATGATTCCCTCCCTTACCATAGATAAAACATCTTTCAATTCCATTGAGCCATTCCCCGAGGTGTCACTTCCCACATTCTGGACATAGTGAAAATTGTACATTTTTTCCTTTACCATCTCCATCACATGATATTATATGAGACTCTATCCTTATCTTATTTAGTGTGTTTGGGATTTTAATTATGTTTAAATTTTAAAACATAATTTTTGACAGCTAGTTTGTCATAATTACATGATTTTTCACTAAAAATACAGTCCTATTAGGTTTCTCATTAGGATAATACTATATTTCCCATGGAATCCATTATTAACATAGTTTCACTATGTATCATCCACTACTAAAAACATAAGGATTTTACTTGGGTGATGAATGATTAAAATCACTAGAGAATTATCATAAATAAATTTATGAAAAACTCAACCTTAAAATGTTTTACTCTATAAAACTATTACAATATCTTTTAGTTTAACCTAAATCATTCTTCATTATATCTATGATCTTTTAGTTTGGGTTATCTCATACTCATTAACCTAATTACTTATCATAATAAATCCACTATAATGGATTTTAAAGGGAATATGATAAAACAAATCATATCCCCCAAGAAATTATAGTCAATGTTTAAGTCTTAGGCCCACTCATCATGTACCATAGTTAATATTGATTTGATCCACAACCAACATTTTGTGGGATGATTACCCCCGGTGCTTATGTTTTATAGCCACACCCACTTTATATTATCTAGTCAGGTAATTAATTTATATAAAAACCACATACTAAATATTTAACCAAAACTTCAGGATTTTATCCTATATTTAGTCTTATCCTCCAGAATTATCCCTAGGGTTTTCCCTAATTATCTCTCATCATAATCAAAAAAATAAAATAAAATATTCAATATAACCAACCAAAAGGTTTATATATACATTTGAAACTCTGATCAAGATTAACCTATCAATCCTTAATGACCATTATAACTTCTTAATTTATCTTCAACTAATAAAACCTTAACCTATAAAGTTGTATAAACCCTACTTTAATACCAACTCATGCACCCTGGACCAGCACTCTTGGATCCGATGGTAAAAATACATTTATACACATTTTTATTGATACAGATCCATAATTACATGATTATGAAACAATTAAAACCAAATTACATTTATTTAGGTATATAGTTTTATAGAATTTGGAGAAATATCTAATAATTAGAACCCACATTTTTTCAATCAAAAGTATATTTTTCTAATATTTAAGAAGTTAACATCTCTCACAAATTCTCCACACAAGATATTATTCTAAAAACATCTTGCATATTTATTTTCATTATAATTTTGGGAAATGAAAACCTAGGAATGGGTTGAACTCAAATTATCATTAAAGGTAAAAATAAGTAATAATAATCAAATATCATAAGTGAACATAATATATGAATATTGGTATAACTAGTATATATTAGAATTTGATTCCCAAAAAAGAATAGATCAAAAATTAGGGAATAAGGCTTGGAAAAACATAAAAAAATGAATAAAAAAAGTTTGGATACATGATTAAATAAACATGATCCATGATAGAAAACATAGAGATGAGAATAATCATAAAAAAATAAAAACTTTAAAATTTTGAATAAAAATTAGTATAGTGAGTCATTACTTTCATGAGTTAGACCATTAGTGACCATGATTAGGAGAAAATAAAATTTACTCTGGAATACTTATCTCATGATATAAAAACATTTAAAAAATACATTTGAGTGCGATATAGGATTCCACCCATCTATCCATACATATGTATGAAAATTGAAATTAACCATTCATCATTTCACAAAGAACTCATGGAAAGAAAATGGGTTTCATTCAGCACATAATACACACCCTTGGAAATAAAATGGGTTTTATATCCATTTCAAGTGGAATAACATAACAAAATAATTCATAATTATATAAATAATAAAAACGTGATAAAAAATTGAAAATAAATGTGTATCTAACGCATTCTCGTCGTAGGGTGTGGAAACACCAAATTATTTCCCTAATGTAGTATAGAGGCTGATAATGGCCATATAACTTGAGGAGCATCATAGTTGGTTCAATAACTAATTCTAATTCACCAAATTTTCTAATTTTTGTTTTTTTATTTATATATTAAAACATTGAAATGTTTGGGTCTTGGTATTTGGAAAAGCATGCAATTAAAATAATGTAATATAGAATTGTAATCTAAATGAAGATGCAGAACTAATGAAATTAGGGAGAAATTTATTGTTCCAAGGTTTGATAACATAGGTTCGTTAATTATTTATTTTTATCTTAAATTCATTTTTATAATTCAATTAATTAAACCTCATTAATGAATTAATTTCATTTGATTTATTTACTGTGTGATTTTATCATGCCTTCGACACACCAAACACCACAACCTCCAATATCCAAATTGGGTAACAACTCAACCAAGAATCAAATTCCTAAAAGACTCAGGTCCACAAAATTCCATTTTATTTCTTCAAGAAAACCCATCTGCATAGTTTGAAGGGTTTTCCTAAGATAAGGTAGGAAAAAATAATGAATTAATGAAAAGGAATAGAATTGGAAATAATGTTCTAGTTGATGACCAACATACCTATGAAATACTCTCGAACTAACCAAAAATAGAACAAAAACATGGTGAATTGAATAATAATAGTTAAGAATGTTGGGAAACCTTTCCTAGGGTCAAACGTTGGGTTATTCACTTTCCATTGCAATGTTAAAATATATCTCAATGGAAATATGGAAGAGAGAGTAGATGAGAATAGGGTTAGAAGAGAGAGAGGTATGGAATAGAAAATAGGAAACACTTTAATAGAAATATGAATATGTAACATGGGAAAGGGAAACAAAAATAAAATAAAATAAAAGAAATCCTAAAGTAGAAGTATCCCTATAATATAGTGTAGTGGTTGATCCTTGGGAATTGATCATGAATATTCTAGTCTATCTTCTTTTTTATAGGAGTTCTAGGTGCATGGGTTCCATTAATGAAATCATAAATTGGTCAAAAATTCATCCTACTGGGTCTTTGGGTCATAAAATTCGTCTTCCACTTTAATTGCATCTGTTTTTCTCATTTTTGGTCGTGTACAAGGATTTACACATCATATAATTAGTGTACATGACTTGTAATGTGTGGGGCCTTTATTTTTCTAAATACTAAGTAATTATTCACATCATGCAAATCCCTGCATTTAAACATTGTTTAAATAAATTACACAATTTGTAATTCTTATTTCAAGAATGTTTCACCTATTTTTTTCTTTTTATTCATTTCAAATCTATGACTTTTCTCTTTAATGTTACAAAATCATCAATCTAAAATAAAAAATCTAGTTTCGCACCATACATCTTCATAACTAGGCACAAAGTGTTTATGACACACTATATTCACCTCCATTAGTTCATTATTTTTATCAAACTCTATATCCTACCTTAAAATAAAAATAATTAAATACCAGAAAGAATAATCAATTAAATTGTGAAAACATTGTGTTTTGTATTAAAAAACATATGAAAAATTTGACTATGCCAGTATCCAATGGCATAAAGTAAATTTCTAGGTAAATAAAATTAATTAAATAAAATAAATCATATGGTACTTGAAATATATAGATAAAGGTTATACTATTAATTAAATAATTTCCCCAAATAAATCAATGTATTGAATCTAGGTGAAAAAAATTCACTCGGATGGTGGAAATGTAGTGTCCACAGAGGAAAAAATTAGAATAAAAATTATGGTTATACAGTGAAGATGATTAAAAAAGAAATTTATAGTGATAAATAATTCCTCTAGAAGAGAATGATATAACATATTCTCTCTATAGAAAGAATATGGAAGGTAACTTTTAGATAATATCTTCAATAAAGAACATGGTATATTAAATTGCATGAATTTAGATGAATACCATTTTTAGGAGAATTAGGAATTATATATTTAGAACTAAGAAACATTCATAACCATTTTTAAAATATTTATTTACATAGAGATATTTTATAAATAAAGAATAATACTATTTTCTTTGAAGAAATTAGTAAATCATAGAAGGTATGTTTCATAGAAAATAAAAAATTTGACGAAAAAATGTGTTCAAAAGGAAAGCTTTGGAAATATATTGTTTTTACACTTGGATAAAAATGAACCATAAGAAAAATTTTAAAAAATTATTATTATTTTAAATGATTTTAAATAGTAAAAATTTAGCTTAATAAATTATTAAGATATATATAAGGAAATTTTAAAAATAATATAGTGAATACCTACTTGGAAAAAGGATGTTCCCAACTGAAAAGAAGAGATGAGTTCTATTACACATCCAAGAAACACTTTGGGTAAAATATGACTCTAGGGAATATAAAAATTTGAGGGAAAAATTAAAATCATATCAATAACCATATACTATTATGAGTGGTTTTAGAAATAATAAAAATTACCTAGATGTATTATCTTTTAATAACAATATTGAATTGAAAATAATATCGATAATGAAACACTTTCGATTTGAGTAACATTTTAATACAAACCCTTTAAGGAGAAAGAGTTTTCAATTGAACTACAGATACCATGAATAACATATATATATATATATATATATTAAGTTCTTGGGGGTACAATTAAATACCAAGAATAAAATATTGTTCATGATATAACATAATAAATACGAAATATATAGATCATATAAAATTATATTTTTGTATAATAAGAAGCTTATCCCTAGAATTAGGAATTTAGACCAAGGAACACTTACAATAAGCATAATATTTGAGGTAAGATTCATTTGATAATGAGGCCATAGGGAAGTATTTTAAAACCCAATAAAATAAGGAGGGAATACATTATATATTATTCATTAGGTAGAATAAACCAATAATTAAATAATAGAGTTCAATAATTAAGCTTGTAACTCAATGGAAGGAAATTCAATTAGAAATGGTCTTACAACCTTAGTATCCATTGAATCAAAGATAATTTAATTAAATAAAATAATAGGGATAATGAAACCCCCCAAAAAATATCAATATTGTGAAATTTATTTATTTATTATTAATAAAACTATATTAATGATAACATGGTGCACAATAATAAATATGACTCAATAAATTAAATTTGATACAAGAACCCCTTACAACCTTATATTTTTTTTAGTCAAAAAACCTTGAAAGATATGATTTCAAATGAAAAATAAAATACCATAAAAAATTATAGGATCATGATACAAAATATTAAAGGGGAATTAGACACACCCTTATAAATAAAACATGGTGTATAAAAAATATGTAACATTACCTGAAAATTCGAGACAGAAACCCTTACCTTGGACCTAATTCATTATGGGCATGTGATTAATTTTTTTGGTAAGAAAAATATGTTTTTTTAAAAAATTATTAAGAAAAATATTAATAGATATTTCATATTATAATTTTTATTTATTATAATTTGTTATTTATTTATTATATATTTTTCGTTTATATCATTTACTTGGGGGGTTTTCAGTCCATTTTTTCATAATTCTTTCTAGATATTGAAAATAGCAAATAGTGTTGTAAAATTTCTTCATAATATCAATATTTAAATATTTATATATCTTTTATTATTCCATTTAAAAAAATCATATTGTTTTTTATGTTTCAAAAATGGACTCTAAGTATTAAAGGTAACTTGAAATGTTTCTTTTTGGTGGTAAAATTTACAATGACATTTTATTAATAATATCAATTATATAATGCCCAGTATTAAATTTCTATAAAGTTAAAAAAACATATTTAGTTATTATTATACAATATCACCAATAATTATGTGTCTATTTTCACTGATTATATAAATTTATAACATCATTCATTTAAGTGGTTAAACTGACCAAAATATGAAAATGGTCAAGTTATTGGATAAGTAGGATTATCACCTGATTTAGTTATATTATCATTATTAAAAAATTATAATTATATTATTTAAATTTTATTAATTTGGTTAATCCTATTTTTAAATATTTTGAAAAATAATAAAATACCGGATGAAAAGAAAAGAAACACAATACATTCAAGGTGGCGGTAGTCCACACATATGTACGTATGGCAGTTTAATTTTTTTCATAAAATGGGTGGAAGAAAGGGAATGTTTTAAAATCTCAGAAACTTATATTTTTATGAATATCATATTATTTCATTAATTATACTTTTAGGACCATCCATTTTAGGTGTTTAATAAAAATAAGAAATGTCATTCATGGAGCTACTATTCCTCATGTACGCAAGAGAACATTGTTTTCAACGAATTAGAGGGAATGGAAGTAAATATTAACTTTTCATTTCAGAATCATAAATATATTATATATACCATATCTATTCATCAATTAAATCATTTTAACACATCAATATAAGCAGTTATGGAAAACATAAGACATCGATTCATTGGAGTGGTAGTCCATACGTCACTATCATTGTTCCTTTGTTTTTCCCACTAGATGGAATTGAATAAATTAGTATTTTTAATTTAATATAATAAAATATTAGAATATTAATTATACTAATTTCATTATATAAATTTAGATAGGAATTTTTTGAATAGTAATATTATGAATAAAATATTAAATAGGAGATAATACATACATCGAGATCATGAGTTTTCTCTTAAAAATATCCTTATAAATGGAGGTTTGAAGCTAACTAATGGTTACCCGAGAATTAAGGATGTAGGATAGAGATCTTATAGAAAAATAGAATATTTTTAGAAATAATTTAGAAATTCCACATGTAACATGAAGTGTTGAACGAATCCCATTTTATTAGTGAAGAGGTGGGTAATATAGGAAGCACCATTTACATATTAAATAATGTAAAGTTACTATTAAAGGGTAAAAGGATAAAAAAGAGAAAAAGGAGGAAGCGAGGAGTTTTGGTTGAGACACACCTCAACCATCCATTTAGAAACATTTTTTTTAAAAGAAATGGGTTATTTATTTATAGTAAATGTAACTCCCCAAGATTCCATGGTACATTTCTCTTTGAATAATGCAATAGCTTGCGTTGTACGAAACTTCTTGTTTTAACACACCACAACCAATCAAACTAGTCATTTAAAAAGCTATTTTGAATAGTAATACCCACTTCCTAAAATTTTATAAATTTTATTTTTCAAAATGGACTTTATTTTTTGATTCGAAATATCAAAATTATCTTAGGGTGAATTTTTTTTATTTCTCTAAAAACATTCAATTTTTGATAAATAGTGAAAAACAATGCATTATTGTTTAAAACCAAATTTTTTTTTATATAATAATTTTTTAAATTTGAATTTATTTTAAAGTAAAAATAGATACACAATACCTATATTAATCCAATGTAATTCATTGGAGTCATATTATAATAATATTAAATATATAAAATTTATTGAACCTTTTAACATCTTTTACCCACCTTCTAGGCACATTTGAAAATCTACATTAAACCTAATTTTACCACTTCTGTGAATTGAATTTCAAAAATCTGAGAGACACAGTTGACATTAGAATGTAAAATGGTGTTCAATAGGATGAAAATATTTTTTGGTGAATAGTATCTTTTGAATTTTATTTACCATAGTTAAAAGTAAATAGGGTAATTAAAGATAAAAATGATATTATAATTACCCCAAAACATGTCCTAATTATATTGGATAAGTATATTTTGACCAAAATAAACTTTAGGACAAAACTATGATCCTTTTCTATCCACCTGAATTAGATTAGGACATTTATTATATTTTATTTAAAGAATAGTTAAAATTATTAAATTCAAATTTTAATAAGTAAACCATTTTTAATATTTGGTTTTACATAATATAATTTAGACTATAAATATCAAATATAAATATAAAAATATTTCCTATATCATTGAATTTTATTTATAATTTTTAGTCATTAAGTATCTAAAATTATTTATGACACAATGATGATGATGCAATAATTACCTTATTAATGAAAGACTAAAACAACTGATGAAATAAATATTAAGATAAATGTAAATTGAGAGTTTTTATGCATCACATGAATTTTATAGGTTAATATTACTTGTTAGGGTTTATGGAATTTATTTTCTCTAAGAAATCATATTATTATGACTTTCACAAAAACCAAATACTAAATAGTGTCAAGATTGGTATAAATGAGTTTTTAAACAAATAACATTTTATTAAATGATATAATATTCATAAAAAATATAAAGTTCGACCAAAGGACTTATATAATGATAGATATATCATTAAAAAACCACTATAGATTTTATTGGAATTTTATATTATGTTTATAAACCATGTAATATAAAAATACAAGAAGACATGGTAAAAGTTAATCTATTTAACTAAGTGTTAAATCTAAAAGATAAGGTTAATATAGTGACCTAAATATGTCTAAAACATATTTTTTGAGAATATTTAGACCCATACACACATTATCCTCTAAATAAATCCATTTAGAGCCATTGTAAATCGAAAATGATTTTATAATAAAATAATATTCCAAACTTGTCTTAAAGTTACCCTCACCTCTCTTATAAAAGGCTACTTCCCCCTCTTAATTTCACACCTCTAATTCCATTTTTCTTAGAAAACACCTTCGTAAATATACTCCCAAATACCCTAATTTCAACCTAGAGGTCTTAATTTTATCAAAAATCAAATAAAAGGATCCATTTTGATCAAATAAAAAGGAAGCACCCGAAGAAGAGGAAATTATTTCATCACCTCTTTCAAAGTTCTTTTGTTCTTCCACTTCCTATTTCTTTGTTGTTTCCATTCCAAAATAATAACTCCAATACCTTATATATACTGTGATTTTATTATAAATATGGTAAAACCATATTCATTATTCTATCTATCCTATGAATGAAAAAGTCACCATGCGTGCGTACGTACGACTTACTGTCTCTACGTCGTGGTGTAATTTGTTATTCAACACATCATTATAGATGGGTATAATAATGAGTATAATTAATTTAAATAATAAATATAACCTATTAATGATTATGTATATATAATATACCATCCAATTACAAATTATTTCACCATTAATAGAATGATATTATCGCTCGTGCATACATACGACTTACCGTCTCCACGACGCGATGAGATTTTATTCCCCGTCGTAACTATTCAAGAATAATGTTCATTTTATGATTAAAAAAACAATTTTCTATAAAATAATATCATTATTAAAATGAATCAAATACATCCTATACATAAAAAACATGACTTATGTAACAAAACATATAATGGAAAATTAATTAGTTAACACTCAAAACAATGAAACTACTGAAATATTATTAACAGAGAAAATTTAGAGGATCATATATGATACCATATTTATGTATGTAGATTATTTTACAATTTAATAACAATGATTTAACCATTATATACGAGGTTACACTACCCTCGACTAAGGAAAAGTGCAAGGTAAGGGTTAAATTTACAATCTCTTCATTATCCGAGGTTGTTTATATGGAAGTATCTACGGGGACTTCTTTATCATCCACATCTGTGTTTCTTAAAAGATTATTTCAAAAAATTTGTTACTATTTACTAAACTATGGGTTAAAGTGATTTATACCATTGTTTTACCTTCTATAAAATGTTTTGAAAGGAATATTTATGTCGCTTTCCAAACATGGTACTTTATGACATTTTCAACAAAATAAGGAAATAATGTATTTTTATATTATATGGTGGGTGCTGCTATTTTACACCATTATAACAACTTCAAAGATTCTATTATAATCTTATAACAATATTTTCAAAATAAATGTTTTTTAATTACTTGACTTTTAAATGATTTCAAAATAGAAAGAGATATTTCTCTCAAATAATTTCTGGGTTATTTTCATCTCTATCAACATCCTTTGTTGGATTTTTATGCTTGTTTGAATTTGATTTATTATGATACAATATTCCATATTATACTGAAGGTTTTTTAAAATGTTTGACAGGGGATGTGCTATTTTTATACCATTCATGGGTTGTAGTTAAAGTATTGACATTTAATATGCTAGTATTAATACGAATGTTTATATTATGTTTCAACTTTTTCATATGAGGAATGAATTGGATATAGTAAGTGATGGGAGGGGCCCGCTATATCCCCTTGATGCATTCATAGGTCTCATGAGAGAAACTAGTGTCTTGGAACAAGGCCTTGAAAAAATCTTTATTTTTTAGTCTTATCACGAGGGGAAGAGGGGAGAAGAGATCTATTAAACACTCTAGAAATGGAAATAAGGGGAATAAGGGAAAAGTTGAATTTCCATCATTTAGTATATGTGGGAAGAAACACACTGATACTTTCCTGAAAGGGATGGGAGTTTGTTGAAATTATGGAGAAAATGGCCACCAAGATCGTGATTGCAATGAAAATAAAGAGGCTGTCAATGTTAAATGCAAAAAATTTAAAGATATGGGGAATTATGAAAATGAATTTACTAAGAGTCAATGAAATATACCTTAAAAAAGGACAAGGGAGGAAGTCCATGCTTATGCGATCTCTACTACAGAGGATGAATCTCCTAATGATGTGGTGGGAGGTACTTTAATCATTTCCTAAAATTTAGCCAATGATTTATTGGATTCTCAATCATCGCATTCTTTCATATCTTCCACGTTTGCTAAAAAAATTCAATATTTCCAATTTTATTTGACACAGGTGTTTTCTGTCAAAACTCATAAGGGAAGTATCATTACAACAAAGTCTTGTGAATTAGTTACCATTATGGCATATAAATGTGCTTTATCTTCTGATCTTATTATCATACCTGTGATTGAATTGGATATAATCCTAATTATGGATTGGATTTCGGACCATAATGTGAAAATTTATTGTAATAAGAATGAGGTTACAATTTTTTATGATAATAAGGAATACTTTATATTTATAGCAGAAGCATCACCATCTTATTCTCATCTAGATCCACCCCCAGTAGGTCTACTAAATTCAATTATTGGGGAGGAAAGGAGTGAAAGAACTTTGGGTGAGGAAAAAAATGTCCAAATAATTGATGTACCTATTGTACAGGAATATGTTTATGTGTTTCAAGATGATTTACCTAGACATCTTCCATAATGAGAAATTGAGTTTTCCATTGATTTAATTCCTAGTTCAAGGCCTGTATTGATGACCCCTATAGAAAGGACACTGTGGAATTAGGGGAAATAAAGAAAAAACTAGAGTAATTGAGTAATAAGGGATTTATTCTCCCTTGTGTTTCTCTATGGGAAGCCCATGTTCTTTTTGTTAAGAAGAAAGATGGATCTATGTGGTTTTTCATTGACTACTGGGAGATCAATGTTATAAAAATAAAGAACAAGTATCCCCTACCTCACATTGATGATTTATTTGATCAACTTCATAGAGCTAAATATTTTTCAAATATTGACCTTCGATCTGGATACCATCAATTGTGCAAGAAAAAGGAATAAATTCCAAAGATAACATTTCAAACCAGGTATAGGAATTACGAGTTTACAGTAATGCCTTTTGGACTGACTAATGCACCCTCTGTTTTTATGGATATAATGAACAGAGTTTCCAAGGAATATCTTGATGAATTTTTTGTGGTATTTATTGATGATATCATAGTATACTCCAAAATCTATGAAGATCATGAAAATCAATTGCACACTATTCTATAGACTCTTAGATGAAATGAATTATATGGGATGTTTAGCATGTGTGAATTCTGGCTTCAGGAGATTTCTTTTCTTGGCCATATTGTCTCTAAGGATAGAATCATTGATGATCCCTTAAAGATGAGGACAATCCAAGAATGGACAACACCAATGAGTATAACTGAGGTACGCAGTTTTATTGGTTTAGGAGGTTATTATCGGTGTTTTGTATAGAATATTTCCTGATTGGATAACCTATTAACAAAGCCCACACGTAAAGGGGTTAAATTAGTTTCCAAAAAAGAGTGTGAATAATGTTTTGAAGAACCAAAGAGAAGATTATCCAATTATCCTATCTTGACTCTACCATCAAGGAATGATGGTTTTGTTATTTATAGTGATACTTCATAGAAAGGAATTGGTTGTGTCCTTATGCATAATGATAGTGTTTTTTCCTTTGCATCACGATAGCTAAAAATACATGAACAAAACTATCCTACTCATGATCTTGAGTTAGCAGCTATAATCTTTTCTCTAAAGATATGGAGACACTATCTCTATGGTGAAAAATATGATATATATACTGATCATAAGAGTTTGAAGTATATTTTATCACAGAAAGAACTCAACATGAGGCAAAGGTGATGGATTGAACTACTCAATGATTATGACTTCACTATACACTACCATCGGAGGAAGGAAAATAAGGTGGGAGATGCTTTGACGAGAAAGGATCATGGAGTTCTGAACAAGATTAGAGTTAAAAGGTATCCTATGTTCATGGATCTAGTATATACGGATATGGGAATAACCATGGAAGGTGAACCATCCATAATTTTTACAATGGATTCTAATCCATCTTTACTAGAAAGGATAAAAAGATCTCAGATTGATGAGGAGGAGTTTCAAAAGAAAATTAAAGCTGTGAATGATGGGAGATTGATCGACTTCGTATATGAAGATATAATTTTGAAATTTGGGAAGAGACTTTTCATTCCCAATATACCTGATCTAAAAATGGAATTGTTGGATGATTCTTATAGCTCTAATTTTTCTATACACCCTGGTAGTACTAAGATATATTGAGATTTGAAGGAGCATTTTTTGTGGGAAAACATGAAGAGAGAAATTTCTGATTATGTGTCAAGATTTATGGTTTGTCAATCGGTTAAGGATAGAAGGAAACATCTTAGAGGAGTCACGCAACCTATTCCCATAGCTGAGTGGAAATGTGATGATATTAGGATGAACTTTCTCATGGGGCTATCAAAGACTCCTAGAAGGAATGATACAATATGGGTCATTGTTGATCATCTTACCAATTTGTCACATTTTCTTTCTATAAGAGAAGATTTACCACTTGAACGTTTTGCAAGACCATATGTTAATGAATTTTTAAGACTTCATGGAGTACCCCTATCAATTGTTTCTAATCATGATCCATGTTTCAGATCAAGATTCTAGAAAAGTATTCTGAAATCCCTAGACACTGAACTTCATTTAAGAAGTGCCTACCACCCTCAAACTAATGGAAAATTATAATGAACTATTCAAAACTTATAAGACATTTTGATATATTTCTCACTTAACTTTCAAGGTATGTGGGATCAATATTTACCTCTTGTTGAATTTTAGTATAACAATAGCTTCCATTCAGGTATTTATATGGCACTATATGAAGTGTTATTTGGAAAGAGATGTCGCACACTAACTTTTTGTGATAATGTTAGTGAAATAAAACTCGTAGGCCAAGAACATGTTGAGGAAACAATGGAAAATGTGAAGATTATCCAAACCCACATCAAAGAATCTCAAAGTGGGAAAAAGATCTAGGCTGATAATCGAAGGAAGGATTCGGAATTTCAAGTAGGTGATCATGTTTTTTTAAAGGTATCTCCATAGAATGATGTTATACGATTCAGTAAGAAGGGTAAATTAAGTCCTAGGTATATCGGACCTTTTGAAATTCTTGAATGAATTGTAGTTATAGCTTACCGTTTGGAATTGCCTCCAAGTCTCTTCAATGTTCATGATGTGTTCCACGTATCACTATTGAGAAAATACATGCCTAACCCAACGCATGTACTCACCTATGAATAAATAGAACTGGAACCTGATCTGTCTTATTGTGAAGATCCTATCAAGATTCTTGATACTAGAGAACAAGTGTTGAGAAACTGGATGACTCGTCTAGTAAAAGTTCGTTGGAGTAATCATAAAATGGAAGAGGCAACATGGAAACCTGAGGAACATATGATGAAGAACCCCCCGAACCATTTTATGCTATAATATTCTAAAAAATTTTGAAGATGAAATTATTTGAAGGAGGGGATAATGTAACACCCCAAGCTTCCATAGTATGTTTCTCTTTTAATAATACAATAGCTTTCATTGTACGCAACTTCGAGTTCTAGCACACCACGACAAATCAGACGAGCTATTTAAAAAGCTATTATGAATAGTAATACCCACCTTTTGAAATTTTATAAATTTTATTTTCCAAAATATACTATATTTTTGGATTTAAAATAAAAAATAGGTTAGGGTGAATTTTTGGTATTTTTATGAAAACATTCAATTTTTGATGAATAGTGAAAAACACTGTGTTGTTGTTTAAAACTGACTTTTTATTTATATAATTATTTTTTAAATTTGATGTTAATTTAAATTCAAAATATATACATAATACCTATATTAATCCAATGTAATTAATTGGAGTCATTTTATAACAATATTAGATATATAAAATTTTATTGAACCTTTTAACGTCTTTTACCCACCTTCTATGCACATTTGCAAATCTTCATATAATGAAATTTTACTTCTTCTGTGAATTGAATTGAAAAAATTTGAGAGACACTGTTGACATCAGTTAGTAAAAGTTAGTTCAACAGGATGAAAATAATTTTTGTGAATAGTAACTTTTGAATTTTATGTACCATAGTTAAAAGAAAATAAGGTAATTAATGGTAAAAATTATATTATAATTACCCCAACATATGTCTTAATTATATTGGATAAATAAATTTCGACCAAAATCAACATTAGGACAAAAATATGATCCTTTTTGATCCACTTGGAATAGATTAATGCATTTATTATATTTTAATTAAAGAAGATTTAAAAGTGTAAATTCAAATTTTAGTTAATAAACCATTTTTAATATATGGTTATACATAAGATAAATATGACTAAAAATATTAATTATAAATATTAAATTATTTCCTACATCATGCTATTTCATTTATATTTTTTAGACATTAAATAATTAAATTTATTTAGGCCATGATGATGATGCAGTAATTACCTTATTAATGAAAGACTAAAATAGCTGATGTTATAAATTTTAAAATAATTGTAAATTGAAAATTATGATGCATTACACGAATTTTATAGGTTAATATGACATGTTAGGTTTGATTAAACTTATTTTTTTTTGAAGAAATCAGATTGTTATGACTTTCAAAAAAACAAAATACTAAATAGTGTCAAAATTGGCATAAATGAGTTTTTAAAACAAATACTATTTTATTAAATTATATAATATTCCTAAAAATATAAGGTTCATCCAACGAACTTGTATAATAATAGATATATTATTTATGAACCACTTTTGAATCTCTTGGAATTTTATAGTAAGTTTATTAATTGTGTAATATAAAAATACAGGAAGAGGTGGTAAAAGTTAAACTATTTAACTAAGAGTTAAATCTTAAAGATAAGGTTAATATGGTGACCTAAACTTGTCTAAAACCTATTGGTTGAGAATGATTTTACACATACCCACATTATACTCTAAATAAATCTATTTGGATCCATTAGAAACCGAAAATGATTTTATAATAAAATAATATTTCAAGCTTTTCCTAAAGTGACCCTCACATCTCTTATAAAAGGGCCCTTCCACTTCTCTTAATTTCACACCTCAAAATCCAAATTTCTAAGACAAACCATTCTCAAATATACTCCCAACTACCCTAAATTAATCTTAGAGGAATTACTTTGATCAGATAGCAAACCTATGGAGCCCTTTTGATCAAATGAAAAGGAAGCACCTGAAGAAGATGGAATTATCTCATCACCTCATTCAAAGTTCTTTCCTTTTTCCACTTCATTTTTCTTTTTTTTGACCTTAAAAAAATAATAAATCATGTTCCTTATACATACAATGATGTTATTATAAATATGGTACAACCATATTCTTTATTCTATCTATCCTATGAATGACAAAGTCACCATGCGTGCGTACGTATGACTTATCGTCTCCACGTCGTGGTGTGGTTTGTTATTCAACACATTTTTTGGATGGTTATAATAATAAGAATAATCGATGTAAATAATAAATATAACATGTTAATGATTATTTATATATAATATACCATTCAATTTAAAACTATTTCACCATTAATAGAATGATATTATCGCTCGTGCGTACGTACGACTTACTATCTCCACGACACGATGAGATTTCATTCACTATCGTCACTATTCAAGAATAATTTTCATTTGAGGATTAAAAAAAATAATTTTTATGAACATAATATCATTATTTATATGAATCAAATACATCTTATCCGTAACAAAAATGACTTATGTAACAAAACATATAAAATAAAATGAATTATTTAACACCCGAAACAATGAAACTACTGAAATATTATTAACAAAAAAATATTAGAGGATCATATATGATATCATATTTATATGTGTGGATTATTAAATAATTTAATAAAAATTATTTAACTTCTATAAATGAGGTTAAACTACCCTTGTCTAAGGAAAAGTTCAAGGTAAGGGTTAATTTTACAATCTCTTCATTGCCTGAGGTTATTTAAACGCAAGTATCTAATGTGACTTCTTTATCATCGATATCTATGTTTATTAAAAATTTATTTCAAAAAATTTGTCACTATTTACTAGACTATAAGTTAAATTCATTTATACCATTTTTTGACATTTTATAAAATGTTTTGAAATGAATATTTCCATCAGTTTCCAAACAAGGTACATTATGACCTTTTCGAAAAATTAAGGGAAGAATGTTTTTTATCTTTTATGGAGGGGGAAAATGTTTTCCACCATTATAACTCATTTGATGCTTCCCTTAAATTCTTATAAGAATATTTTCAAAATAAATGTTTTCTAATTATGTAACTTTTAAATGATTTCAAAATGGAAATATATATTTCTCTCAAATAGTTTTTCGATTGATTTCATCTATGTCAACATCTTTTGTTGGATTTTTATGCTTCTCTAAAGTTGATTTATTATGATAAAATATTACATATTATACTGAAGGTTTTGTGATATGTTTGACTATGGATGTTATATTTTTATACGATTCATGGTTTATGGTTAAATTATTGACATTTCATATGCTAGTTTTAATACGAATGTTTATATTATGTTTTAACCTTTTCATATGAGGAATGCATTGGACTTAGTAAGTGATGGGTGTATCCCGCTATATCCCCTTGATGCATTTGTAGGTCTCATGAGACAATATAGTTTCTTGGAACAAGGCCTTGACAAAATAATTATTTTTAGTCTTGGCACGAGGCCTTGACTATGTGGTTATGATGTTCGACATTATGCATTCCATCATTATGAAATTAGCTATTGATATTACATGTTATTATTAGACTAGTAGAATATCCATGTAAATAAGTAAATGGAATTATTTGTTTTATCTTCACCATATTATACTGAAGTTAAATTTTAAAAGGCTTGTGTTTTAGTCATATACATTGACTTAAATGTTTATGCTTATTTATGATAGTTTCTGCTATATTGTTATCCTTAATGAGCATCTGAGCACACCCCTTTCTTATGATTTATTTTTCTCAGGATGTGAAGAAGTATATTATGATTGACCTACAGGTATAGGCTATTGGGTATGAGTGTGTTCAAATGGGACACAATGTTTTTGTTTTTCCATTTCATAATATAATATAAAACTTATATATGTATCTAGTACTTCCATGGATACTAAACAAATCGGTCTTTCGGGAATTAATCTCTTGTGATCATGTCAATGTTATGATATAATGCACGAAATTTGGGTAACTGGGGTCAGGGCTTTACAGTAAATCAATTTTTAACGTTTCTACTTTTACTATGATGATTAATTTTTTATCCTCAGAAATTAATTTTAATGATCAAAATTAAAATTGATATTTTAACATAATTTAAACCCTATGGATTCAAATTTTAAAATAATTATTTTAAATAATATATAAAATATATTTAATTTTTAGTTTTAAAGTTAACACATATGTCATGTACAAACAATTTTGAGGAAAATGTTCATTTTTCAAGATTAAAACCACTGTGTAAGAAATAACTATCATCATTATAATTTTATCATGAAATAAATTGACTAACTATAAAATAAAAAAAAATTGAATTTATATTTTAAATAAATTCAAAAATTAATTTTACCATTAAAATAATTAATTAAAGTAAATGATTAAAATGTGTTTTTATTATAATTAAAATATTACTTTTTATTTATAGGGTTAGACATACATTTTCTAAATTTTAAAAAAATATTTAAAATGGAAAACCTTATTATGAAAATATATATTTTATTAATGAAAATAATTTATGCCTCGATTATATATTGATAAAGTAATTAAAATTTTTTTTTTGAAAGACTGTTTTTTTACTATTCATCTAATCACTTATCTCATAAAAATACTGGAAAATCATTGTACAACAATTTTGATATAAGATATTAAAAAATTAAGTTTAATTTAAAAAATTACAATGTTAATATTTATATATTTATCTTATAAATAAAAATAAAAAATATAAAGAAAAATACTTTTGTTGAAAAATTCCCTTTTAAAACATTATGTATTATTTTACTATTTTGTATATATTTTTTATTCACTATAATGTTTTTATTCATTAGAGGTTTTATTATTCACAAATTTTATTTATAATATTTTTTAAATATGTCTTGGATCATTTTAGTTTGATTTTGGATGGTAAACAAGCTATCGACACAATGTTTATTTAGAGGGAAAAATTTATATAGTAAAATCTGAGGTCGTTACCACCCTCGCCCCACTGAAAAGTAAGTATCAAATGAGGAGGTCCCAAACAAATATAGATTATCTCTTGCCCCATGTATATGGGATGGATTTCAACCCTGTCCAATCCACTGGTGGAGGATCCCGCACCCCAAATGAGATCTTGAATGGAGAAATACCAACTCCACAGATATAGGATCCCACACCCCACGTTTATAGGGGGGACACCACCCCTATATAACATGTAGGTAGAGAATCTCACAACCTGCTATGCACAAAAAATGGTGGGAATTAATAACCCTACTTGAGGATGGTGGGGAAACCCACACCCTGACACAATAATACCATTAGAGACTGTTTCTGACCCTGAGAACACTCTGAATATCAGGCATGAGCCCAAACACCAACCCTATATAGTTGGATTTTAAATATTTGTATCTCACAATGACAAGAACCATTATATCCAAGAGGATCATGTCTTTGTGAAATATGTGAAAAAAAACAACATTGGCTATTTATTTATAGAATATGTGAATCTAATGAAAAATATGCATTTCATTATATTATAGATGAGATAACTTATTTGATGGGACCTGAGGCTTGTTCCATGAGTGGGAATTAAATATCACATATTGTTATTGAATTGTTTATCTCAATGTCTTAGTCACAATTCCAAAAAATGTAACATTAATCCATAAAAATAATAGGACGATGTGACTAGAGGAATTGATGATAGTGTCATCATCATGAGCATAAACATAATCATTATAATCATCATCATAATCATTTATATAGTACCCACAAACAAAAAATTAAGGTGGGGAGGAATTCATGCTACCCTAGATCCCCTACTCATGCTTTATGTTTCCACCCATTTATAAAATAATTTATTTTTTTAATTGTCAAATGGTTGGGGGGGCTAGTGCCCACTCCCCTTTTTGTTCTAAAAAAAGAAGTCCCATATGACTGACACCTCAATCCCATTGGACACTAATCATGGATAAAAATAATATGTTGCTATCAAGATCATTCCCTGGTATCCCCTCTTATGCTGAAACCTATCACACCTGACCTTTTTTACTTCAAGATCACCTAAGGTACCTCATGTTGAAACATCCACCATTGGAAGTAAATTTCACCAATCTAATATAGAAATCATGGGTAGAGTAAAATTCAAAATAACATGCCTTACCTCAATTCCTAATCACCACCACTTTAATCTATCATCACAACCATAAGTTTTGTTGTCATTGTCACATGATTTGGTATCATTCTTCAACCTAATGTTGGTGCCTCCAAAATCTAGTCTCTCTTACCTCCCTCTCTCTAGGGATTGTACCAAGGAAAATTGTTAACCCTAGAAAAATTCTATAATGTGGGAATAAATAGTGTATATAGTATAGTTATTAAAACATTAAATAATTAATTCATTTAATCACTTACGCACAATGAACCAAACCATGGGACTTGAGACAAACTCCAAATATAGAAATCCGTGAGAAAACCCCCCATTTTGGATAGAACCATGATGATAGTTTCCAAATTTAGAATCATTTTATGAGATATAATAATTTAATTACAAATACAATTGTATAGGATAAAAGTATTATTTTATACTTAGTATATTTTAATCGCACACCTATCACCCTAGAAATTCCACTATAGCTCCGCCTAGGGGTAAACACTTTACCATGAAATCAATAGGACAATCATATATTTGTTTATAGTTGTGTACTGGAAACAATTTATCGTTTTACCCCTAAATAGGCCGCGGATCTCAAAAAAAAAGGGTTAAGTCTTGAGTGATAAAATCCCATGTCACAGTAAGGATTGACCTTATGAATGAAAGTAGTTAACCCATGTGTAGGGGAAGTCCAAGTTACTTAATATTAGATTATATTTCTTGGTTTTTGGATATTATAATTTGAGTATTGTATGAAATACGAAATGTGACTTACATTTTAGTGTTTTAATCTTACCAAAAACACTACTAAAGACATGACAAAATTTAGTTCAAGAAATATTCATTACCAATGATAAAAAGTACTAATTTTATAAGTGCTATAAATAAAATGTTTCCTTTATCAATGTTGTTACCATTAATCAAGGCTAAAATAAAGTGCTGATAAAGGTTGTCTTTATCATAACCATATTTTAGCATTGATAAAGGAAATCTATATCAGTTTTGTTGAGACCTCTGGAAGATTGTTGAATTCTTCAAATGATTGCTGTTTTAATAATCACAAATCATCGATTACTTAATCCGGTTGGATTTATCATATACATAATCACAATATCTTAGTGAATCTATGTATATTGGTTGGATCATGTTTTTATCTCTTTCTTATTGATTTACAAGTATTCTGGAAGTCCTCTGGATCAAACGGACAATGGTCACACCAATCCATATCGAAGGACAATGGTCTCACCGATCCATATCGAAGGACAACGGTCTCACTGATCCATATCGAAGGACAACAATCTCACTGATCCATATCAAAGGACAACAGTCGCACCGATCCATATCGAAGGACAACAGTATCACCGATCCATATCAAAGGACAACGGTCGCACCGATCCATATCAAAGGACAATGATCTCACCGATCCATATCAAAGGACAACGGTCACACCAATCCATATTGAAGGACAACTGTCTCACCGATGCTGATCAAATGAGTCATCGAAGATGACACACCGATGCTGATCAAATGAGTCACCGAAGATGACACACCGATGCTGATCATCTGAGTCACTGAAGATGTCTCACCGGTGCTGATCAAATGAGTCACCGAAGATGACACATCGCTGCTTATCATCTGATTCACCGAAGATGTCTCACCGGTGTTGATCAAATAAGTCATCGAAGATGACACACCGATGCTGATCATCTGAGTCACCGAAGATGTCTCACTGATGCTAATGTTGATGACCTACTGATCACTTGACTCACCGATAGTCATAAACAGCTGTTTGAATTTCTTTATCTTTATTTAATCTAACCAATGGTCATATTAGGAATTTTTTAATGCTCTTCCATTTATTTAATGAAGGTTTTTGGATGTCAGGGAACCGTACCTCGTACCGGAAAAAAGAAATCATTTCTTTTACTGGAGCTCGTTCCATAAATACAAGAAGTCCCTGCTGGTGAAAAAACACTGTTGTAACAACGACAAGAATTACATGAGCAAAAAGAGTGGTGGATGAGATAACTGTGGAAGACAAGAGAAGACATCACAATAAGAAGACATAGAACCTCATACACACTCAAGCTTACTCAAGAAGAGTTCTTTACATTCACGAGGACATTGAAGAACTTCATCAACTACATTTCTCACTATCTCTGAATCTGGATGCCAAGCAGACGACACTCTGTTTTTCAGAAAAAACCAGAAGAGGACTCATAATCATCTCTGATAAAACTCAAGGAGTCCAAAGCTTCACTGAAATCACTAGAGCCATTTCTAAACTCTACATCTCTGCTATGTGATTCATTTTTTCACATTTCAAGCAGTGTGTGTTATCTCCTGCATTTAACACACACACTGTCTCCTATACTTTAACTGGAGGATCTGTAAATCCTCACCCAAACTCTTACATATTTTATTTCCCACTGAGATAGTGGTATAGGTCGTGTGTGACCTGGACAACTGGTTGTTGTTGTTCTGTTTCCCATGAATAACAGTGGAAGATGTCTTGGACCTGGACAGTTGTAAACTGTTGTGTACCCCGATCCAGGTTGTGGATCAAATTTAAACAAATTGTTGAGAGGACTAAGTCTTGGCTTGAGACTGAACCTCTTGGTTATATATGATGTGCTATATCTTTCAAAGTTATTCATTTATTCCACTGCTAATTACTTTAAAACCAAAATTGTTTTAAAGTCACTTTGATAATTAAATTCGCAAGTGTTTATATTAGTTGTAAATCAGTAAGTTGGTTTCAAAAGATAATCAACCTTTCTGTTTTGATTAACTGGGAAATAATCAATCCCTTGAGAACCCAACAGAACCTTTACTTTGATATAAATTCACTACATTTTAATTGAGTATTTTATTTGGGGGTTTTTAAGAAAAAGTTTTAAAACAGAAATTTTAATTGGAACTCAATTCACCCCCCCTCTTGAGTATCCACTCCGACCAAAAATTGGTATCAAAGGTTGTTTAAATATTTTCTAAAAGTACTTTGTTTTTCAACTGTGATTTTAGTTGTATTTTAAAGTTCATAAAATTTCTGTTATTTCTAAATTTTTATCTCTTTAAAATCTTTTCTTTAAGTAAGCTATCATGGATAATATACTTGAAGGTGTTGCTACCAATAGACCACCATTTTTCAATGGCACTAACTATGATCAGTGGAAAGTCAAGATGAAAATTCATTTAGAAAGAATGGGTTTTGATACTTGGACTGCTATAGAATCAGAATATAAAATTCCTACTACAGTTAGAACTACTTGGAATGAAGCTACTAAGGCTGACTACAATAATAATTGCAAAGCTATGAATGCCTTGTACTATGAATTAGGAGATGAGGAACTTAATAGAATATCTGCTTGTAAAACTACTTATGAAATTTGGGATACCTTAGCTGTTTCTCATGAAGGAAGAACTAATTTTAAGGAAATGAGATTGAACACTTATACTATTAAGTATGATAATTTTAAGATGAAGCCTGATGAAACCATTTCTGATATGTATCTCAGGTTTAACGAAATTGTCAACACAATGACTTCTCTAGGAAAGGATGTTCCATCAAAGGAACAAATTATGAGAATTTTGAGATGTATACCTGAAAGATGGAGGGGAACTTCTATCTCAATTAGAGAATCATGTGATATTGGTGAACTACAAGTCAAGGAACTAATTGTAAAGTTGATGATGTATGAAGAGGAACTCAAGGTTAATAAAGAAGAAGAAGATGAACCTAGAAGGAAGTCAGTTGCATTCAAGACTTCAACTTAAAAGAACAAGGATAAGGAGAAAATTCATGCTATAAATGAGAGTTCAAGCTGTGAAGATAGTGAAAGTGCTTCTGATAGTGATGCTGAGATGGCTCAAATTTCCAAAAGGATTAAAAAGTTTTATACGAAGAAGAAGTTTTTCATAAAATCAAATTATAAAGGTAAGTATGATAGCAAGGGACATTGGAAAAAGAATTGGAAGAAATCTGAAAAATCGGATGAAGTTGTCTGCTATGAGTGCAAAAGAAAGGGACACATAAAAGCAGACTGTCCAAAGTTGAAATGCATGAAAAGGTATGATTACAAGGACAGTAAGTACAAAAAGGACATGAAGGCTACTTGGGGTGCTTCTGAGGATAGCTCCACTGAATCTGAAGTTTATGAAACTGAACACAGAAATAAGGAAAACATTTGTTTTATGACAAACACCTATGAGGTAACATCTGAAACTCCTTCTTCAAATTCATATTATTCTAAAGATGATTCTGACCCAGAAAAAATGTCAAAATATGAACTATTTGAATACTGTGATATGTTAGAAGAAACCTGTAATGAGCTGAAAGACAAATAAAAAGGTTTAAAGAAACAGTATGCTTTAACTATTAAACATATATCTGATCTTGATATTGAAATGGAAAAGAATTCTCAATTGATTAAAGAAAACACTAAACTGAAATTATCTAATGAGCAACTCAAGAAAGACTTAGAGAAATTTACAAATGGTAAATATAATCTTACTCAGATTCTAGGTAAGCAAATAGAACCTAGATACACTACTGGTATAGGATACCAACCTGGACAAAGGAAAATTACCAAAACCAAATTCATTCCTAAATCTGGAAAGAATGTAGCTAGTTCTGAAACTTCATATGCTTCAACTAGTTATATTCATAGTTATGGATCTAATAAGTTTTATCTTTCAAAGTATGTTGATTCTACAACTTTCATGAGACCGGTAAGACAAATTTGGGTACCAAAAGCTTTGATTTCTAACCTGTCTGGACCCAAGAAGATCTGGGTACCAAAATCACTTCCTATCAAAATCTGTTTTGTAGGGAACCTGCTTAAAGAGCTCCTGTAGGAAGCCTTGGTATTTGAACAGTGGATGTTCAAGACATATGTCAGGAGACTTCTCATGCTTTAAAATCTTAGTCAGATTTGATGGAGGCTTTGTCACCTTTGGTGAAAACTCAAAAGGAAAAATCATCGGCTTAGGCCAGATTGGTAACACTGACTCAGTATTAATTTCTAAGGTTTTATTTGTTGATGAACTTAAATACAATTTGTTAAGTATTTATCAGTTATGTGATGATGGTTTTTTTGTTAAATTTGAAAATGATTCTTGCAATGTTTTTAATTCTAAAAATGCTTTAGTGTTTTCTTCTTTAAGAAATGAAAATGTTTATGTTGTTGATTTAAATTCTTTAGCTAAGAAAAATATTACTTGTTTAAATTATTTTCATAAAGAGTCTTGGCATTGGCACAGAAGATTAGGACACTGCAATGTGCATTCACTTAGAAAACATTCTAGGAAGAACTTAGTTAGAGACCTACCCAAACTTGAATTTCCAGCAGACAAAGATTGTAATCCCTGTCAAAAGGGAAAGCAACATAAAGTTTCTTTTAAATCAAGGAAAGAAGTCTCAACTTCTCAACCTCTCAAGTTGGTTCACATGGATTTATTTGGACCTTCTAGAGTATCTAGTTTAAATGGGAATCATTATGTCTATGTTCTTGTAGATGACTTTTCTAGATATACTTGGGTATATTTTCTAGCTCATAAAATTGAAGCTTGTTCTTGATTTGTAAAATATTCCAAGTATGTAGAAAACCTTAGTGTACTTATGATTAAAACCCTGAGAAGTTATCATGGTCGTGAGTTTGAAAATCATGAGTTTGAATCTTACTGCTCACACAGTGGCTACAGTCACAATTTCTCTACCCCTAGGACACCTCAACAGAATGGTGTAGTAGAAAGGAGGAATAGAACCCTGCAAGAAATCACTAGGACTATGCTTAATGAATATGACCTACCTATTTATTTTTGGGCTGAAGCTGTATATACAGCTTGTTATGTTATCAATAGAGTCTTGATCAGACCTGTTCTTAAGAGGACCCCTTATGAGTTGTGGAACCATAGGAAACCTAAGGTTAACTACTTCAATGTTTTTGGCTGCGAAGTCTTTATTCTTAATACTAAAGACAATCTCAACAAATTTTCATCCAAGAGTGATGAAGGAATTTTCCTAGGTTACTGTACTTCTAGTAAAGCCTATAGAGTTTTCAATAAGAGAACCAAATGTGTGGAAGAATCTGTTCACATCAAATTTGATGAAACTGATCCACATGAACCTAAGACCTCTCTTGAAAATCTTGATGATGATCTCTCTGGTTTGAGCCTTAATGATAAAGACAATGGACCTGTAGTTAAAACATCCAGTTCTGGAAATTTTCGAAAACCTGCTTCTATTGAACCTCAACCTGTAGATAAACCTGAAATCTTGAGTCCTACTTTTTCTAGACCAACTAGGACTCTAAAGATCCATCCGTTAGATGCTGTTGTAGGTAATTTTGATAGAGGAACACAGACTAGAGCTTCTCTAAGAAATTAGGTTGAACATCAAGCTTTTCTTTCATAGTTAGAACCTAAAAATATCAATGATGCTATCAATGATGAATTTTGGGTAATGGCTATTCAAGAGGAATTAAATCAATTTGAACGAAACAAAGTCTGGAAATTAGTAGAAAGACCTAAGGACACTATAACCATAGGCACAAAATGGGTGTTTAGAAACAAAGTTGATGAATCTGGAAACATCATTAGAAACAAATCTAGGCTAGTTACACAAGGTTACAATCAAGAGGAAGAAATTGACTATGAGGAAACCTTTTCACCTGTAGCTAGAGTAGAGGCTATTATGATCTTACTTGCCTATGCATCACATCTGAATTTCAAGTTATATCAACAAGATGTGAAAAGTGCTTTTTTAAATGGTTTTATTAATGAAGATGTTTTTGTAGAACAACCACCTGGTTCCTCAAATCCTCATTTTCAAAATCATGTTTTTAAACTTTCTAAAGCTTTATATGGTTTAAAACAAGCTCCAAGAGCTTGGTATTAAAGACTTTCAAACATTATTATTTCAAGAGGATTTAAAAAAGGAATAGCTTATCCCACTCTTTTTATAAAAAGGATTTCAGAAGATGTGTTAATAGTACAAATCTATGTTGATGATATTATTCTTGGATCTTCTAAAAATACTTTATGTACTGATTTTTCAAAGATTATGCAAAATTAGTGTGAAATGAGCTTAATGGGAGAGCTTAAGTATTTTCTTGTATTTCAAATCTTTCAAACTAAATATGGTATTATTCTAAATCAAAGTAAATATACTAAGGATTTATTAAAACGTTTTGGTTTAGATTTTATTAAGGAAAGTGATATACCTATGAGTACTACCTGTAAATTGGATGTTGATGAAACTGGGAAACCAGTTGATCAAACCTATTACAGAGGCATGCTTGGGAGTTTACTTTATCTTACTGCTCGTCGATCGAATATTATGTTCACTGTGTGTATGTGTGCTAGATTTCATGTTAATACTAAATAATCACACTTACAGGCTGTTAAAAGGATTTTTAAATATCTTAAGTATACTGTGAATTTAAGTTTGTTTTATCCAAAAGGAAAATCATTTGACCTAACTAGTTATTCAGATGCTGACTTTGCTGGATGTAAGTCAGATAGGAAAAGCACATCTGGAACATGTCATTTACTTGGAAAGTCCCTAGTATCATGGTGTAGTAAGAAGCAGAACTCATTTGCATTGTCTACTGCTGAAGCAGAATATATTGCTGCTGGTAGTTGCTGTGCATAGATTCTGTGGATGAAACACACTTTATTGGACTATGGATTTGATTTTAAACAGGTTTCAATTAACTATGACAATACTAGTGCGATCAACATACCTAAGAACCCTATGTCTCACTCTAAGACTAAGAACATTGATATCAGACATCACTTTCTAAGATATCATTATCAGAAAGGGGTTATTTCTCTAGAATTTATTAGTTCTGAACATCAATTAGCTAATATTTTTACAAATCCCTTATGTTCTGAAAGAATGAATTTTATTAAACAAGAATTGTGTATGAGAGATCTATGAAACTGATCTGCAAAACTGATTTGTGAAACTGATCTGTGAAACTGATCTGTGAAACGGATCTGTGAAACTGATCGGTGAAACTGAACTGTGAAACGGATCTGTGAAACTGATCTATGAAACCAATCTGTAAAAACCGATCTGTGAAACTGATCTGTCAAACCGATCTTTCTTTCTATTATTATTTTTATTTTTTTGTAATTAATTAATTCCTTTTATCTTTATTATGGGAACCCTAAATTATGAAATAAATGATACGCGACTATTTCTACTCCCCAAACCGTCGACCTTTCATTTCTTTCCCTCCAAAACTTATTTCCTATCTTCTCCTCTACTTCGAAACTTCGAACTCCTGCTTTCCCCAGAATTATCAAATGGCTAAGCAGAAGAGACCGAGCAAAGGACCAGAAATTCTTGTACCTTCAAAGCGTGCTCGAGGTGAGTCGAGTAGTACCACTCAAAGATCAGTAAATCCGAACCTGGAAACTCGGATTGTTGCTGTAGAAAAGGAAGTCAGCTCCGCCTGGCTATTGACAAGTAAGTCGCTGTTGTTACAAGTTTTAGATTCGCAAGGATGGAATGCCTGGTTCTTAGATAACAGTCGTGTATACTACCCAAAGCTAGTGAATGGGTTTTATATAAATCTGCAAGTTACTTTAGATGGTGTCGAGGCTGCCAAATTGTCTTCTATAGTGAAAGGAAAGAAAATATCTTTTTCTTCTAAACAATGGGCTGAATGTTTGAATTTACCCCATGAGGGTCGGTATGAGGATTATGCTGGAAACATTCCTCCAACCACTGAATACTTCTCTTATGATTTATCTTTAGAGCTTTTGACTGGAAACAGAGAGTCAAGGAGAATCACAGCCTCAGAGCTGGATGGTGAATGTAGACTTCTCTTTATGTTTATTCAGCACCAAATTTTCCCTTGGAAAGGAGATTTGCTGCTATAAGATACCAGGATTTTTTTCTATTGTTTTTACTAAGGACCCATGAGAAGATCAATTTGTGTATATATCTAGTGGTGCACATAGCTGGAATGGTGAAACCTTCTAAGAAAGCCATTGCCCTGTTCTATTCCAAAATGATCTCTACTATGTTATAGAATCTGGAATGTGTTGATGAAGCTAATGATATAGCTGAATCTGATAGTGATTTTTGTGTTAACAACGAAATTTGTAAACAGATGAAAATAAACTGGAACCCATGGAAGAAATGCTGGGTTGATGATGAGGACAAGTTGTATGAATCTCACAATCCCACTGATCATGGAAAGAGGCCGAAGGGTTTGAGAGACCCTGGTTTGAAATCAGATGAGGAGCCAATTTATTCTGATGACGAGGAAGAAGTATATGTTGAAAAGAATAAAGAGACTGAAGAGTCTGGTAAACAAGGGATGGAAGAAGCTGAAACAAAAGAAGTAAGTATGTCCCCTCCTGTTGATAGGAGTGATCCTGATACTGTGATCCCTAAGAGAAGAATAGACTTTGGATCTTCCAGTCCACCTTTACCCTTACCTGAATCAGAACCAGTTCTTGGTGATGAAGAAGCTAGTGACACTGAAGTATCTGACAGTGAAGCTTATCTGAAAATGGAAATGGGAATGGTGGTGATGATGATGATGATGACGATGATGATGATGATGATGATGATAATGATGATGATGGTGATAACCGACCAGTGGATGGTCTTAATGTACCTCCAACAGAAACACATCAAACTGTACCAGAATCAAATGCCAATGGCAAGAGAGATTCTCTTGAAATCAGTGGAAAATCAAGCTATGATACACCGAAATATACTCTGTGTGCTGTTGTCTGGGATGATTACCCCTGGTTTTGCTGTTTTGGGTTTAGAGTATTTTGAAGAAGAAGAAGAAGAATCAGAATATACTGCGGTTATGATGGAAAGCCAACTAGTTGAGGCAAGGTCTTCTCATGTTGTTGATGCTGCAGATGCTCATCTACCTAGTTCTATTGTCTCTCAGTTTGATTTTGATAAGTTTAAAAGTGAGTTTCTTACTTCTGTGAGAGATACAGTCTTAGAAGAAATTTCAAATGCTATTAAACTAGACCTGGCCAATACTGGTGAGTTTATTGGCAGGCACATAGCCTCTCTAAATCAGATTTTGAAGGATCTACAATCTGGCTTAGTTTCTTTATCCAACGAATTTAGATCAACCATCTCTGGTATGATGGAAGTGTTGAGGAATCTGATTGAACATCTTAAGAAGTCTGATATGAGAAAGTTGAATGCTGAGATAACTCAGATAGTTTCTCAAGCTAGTACAACCAAAGTAACCAAGATCACTACTCGTAAGCTAGAGGCTCTAAGGAAGATTGTGCATGATGAATTGGCCGCCATTAGACAAGTTCTTGATTTGGACTCGTTGAGGAAGATGAAGGAGCACAGTGATCACATTCATAAGATGGTAACATTATATTTAGCAGATGCCACTAAAGCTCAGAGAGAGATCAAGGAAAAGGTTGATCACTACTTTTCAAAAATCTATACCAAGCATGAGATGACCGTGAATTTCAAAGTGTTAGCTAACAATTTGAGACTACCTCCAGTCACTCAAGCTTTCAAAACTCAAGTTCGTCAGTTGCAAGATTTTACTCCTACCTTGGAACGGTTCATGGAGAATAAGGATGATTTTGAGAAGGCTATGCAGTATGGTGCAGAAGTTATTCAGAATTTAAAAAATCTTTTGAAGCCTTATCTGAATGCACAAGCCACCGCCATTGTCCTTCTTACTGTTTACCCTCTTAGTGCCTCTGATGTTGCTCCAAATCAGATCTCCATTGCTCAAGATCTATCTCAACTCCGACCAGTTCCTCAGCAATCCTCTAAACCAGCTCCTACAGCTCCCTAGCAAATCCCAGTGGCATCCTCTCCTCCACCCTCTAGAGTCATCTTACCACCTTTTCAAATTCGCCCAGTTCAACCTGCCTCCATGCCTTCCAACTTACCAACCATTGATCCTTCTGACAAAGGAAAAGCCCCGTTACATCCCCAGAAATAGTTGTGCATTGTTGTTGATAGGGTGATCCATGTTGTGATTGTACTGTGATGTATTATAGACATTATTCTCTTTTATTTTTATTCTCTTTGATGACTTATTTTAATCTCTATTTATTTGTTTCCCTCCTTTTTGATTATCCCAAAGGGGGAGAAATCTGTGTATCTATGGATATATGGGGTATATGGGGGAGATGCATCTCTAAAGGGGGATATTTTTTATCCATGGGGGAGAACCTTTCTATGGCAATGCTTGCATAAGTATTTAAAGGCATAAATTCAGGGGGGAGATTTATATCTCATTATGTTTTTATTCTTATTATGCCTTATTATTGATGATATATTATTTTTATTTATGGCTAAGTTTTGTGATTATCAAAAAGGGGGAGATTGTTGAGCCCTCTGTAAGATTGTTGAATTATACCTATGATTTCTATTTTAATAATCACAAATCATCGATTACTTAATCCGGTTGGATTTATCATATACATAATCACAATCTCTTAGTGAATCTGTGTATATTGGTTGGATCATGTTTTTATCTCTTTGTTACTGATTTACAAGTATTCTGGAAGTCCTCTAGATCAAACAGACAACAGTCGCACCAATCCATATCGAAGGACAACGGTCTCACCGATCCATATCAAAGGACAACGGTCTCACCGATCCATATCGAAGGACAACGGTATCACCGATCCATATCAAAGGAAAATGGTCGCACCGATCCATATCAAAGGACAATGGTCTCACCGATCCATATCAAAGGACAACGGTCGCACCGATCCATATCGAAGGACAACGATCTCACCGATCCATATCAAAGGACAACGGTCGCACCAATCCATATCGAAGGACAAATGTCTCACCGAAGATTTCTCACCGATGCTGATCAAATGAGTCACCGAATATGACACACCAGTGCTGATCAAATGAGTCACTGAAGATGACACACCGATGCTGATCATCTGAGTCACCGAAGATGTCTCACCGGTGCTGATCAAATGAGTCTCCGAAGATGACACACCGATGCTGATCATCTGAGTCACCGAAGATGTCTCACCGGTGCTGATCAAATGAGTCACTGAATATGACACACCGATGCTGATCATCTGAGTCACCGAAGATGTCTCACCGATGCTGATGCTGATGACCTACCGATCACTTGACTCACCGATAGTCATAAACAGCTGTTTGAATTTCTTTATCTTTATTGAATCTAACCAATGGTCATATTAGGAATATTTTAATGCACTATCATTTATTTAATGAAGGTTGTTGGATGTCAGGGAACCATACCTCATACCTGCAAAAAGAAATCATTTCTTTTACTCGAGCTCGTGCCATAAATACAAGAAGTCCCTACTAGCGCAATAACCCTGGTGTAACAACGACAATACTTACATGAGCAAGAAGAGTGGTGGATGAGATAACCATGGAAGACAAGAGAATACCTCAAAATAAGGAGACACACAACCTCATACACACTCAAGCATACTCAAGAAGAGTTCTGTACATTCACGAGGACATTGAAGAACTTCATCGACTTCATTTCTCACTATCTCTGAATCTGGATGCCAAGCAGACGACACTCTATTTTTCAAACAAAAAGTAGAAGAGGACTCAGAATCATATCTGATCAAACACAAGGAGTCCAAAGCTTCACTGCAATCACTAGATCCATTTCTAAACTCTACATCTCTGCTATGTGATTCATTATTTCACATTTCAAGCAGTGTGTGTTATCTCCTGCATTTAACACACACACTGTCTCCTATACTTTAACTGGAGGATCTGTAAATGCTCACTCAAACTCTTACATCTTTTATTTTTCACTGAGATAGTGGTAGAGGTCATGTGTGACCTGGACAGCTGGTTGTTGTTGTTTTGTTTCCCATGAATAACAGTGGTAGAGGTCTTGGACCTGGACAGTTGTAAACTGTTGTGAACCCCGATCCAGGGTGTGGATCAAATTTATACAAATTGTTGAGAGGACTAAGTCTCGGATTGAGACTGAACCTCTTGGTTATATCTGCTATGCTATATCTTTCAAAGTTATTCTTTTATTCCGCTGCTAATTACTTTAAAAACAAAACTATTTTAAAGTCACTTTGATAATTAAATTCGTAAGTGTTTATATTAGTTGTAAATCAGTAAGTTGGTTTCAAAAGTTAATCAACCTTTCTGTTTTGATTAACTGGGAAATAATCAATCCCTTGAGAACCCAACATAACCTTTACTTTGATATAAATTCACTACAGTTTAATTCAGTATTTTATTTGGGTGTTTTTAAGACAATGTTTTAAAACATAAATTTTAATTGGAACTCAATTCACCCCCCCTCTTGAGTATCCACCCCGACCAACAAGTTTTTATTTAAAACTAATAATGGTGACCTTTATCAGTGATCTAATTAGAATTCATAAAGGCCATATAAGCTAATGTAAAGCTACAACACCACAACAACCCAAACAGAAAACCAGATATTAGAAAGCTTAGAAAAAATAGTTTAAATATTATAATTAAACATAATTATAATAAAAATAATACATTTATCCATCATTTTAATTCAAAATTTATTTAAAAAATCCATAATAAATATTTACATTATAGTGATGTTTTCAATTAATCAAAAAAATTACAACCTAATATAAAATAAACTATTATAGTGGGATTTTTTTAATGATAAACCTCTATACAAAAGTTTTTTAGACAATAAAACAAATATTTATTTTAGTAATAGTCCCAAAAAATATAATTTTAATGTTATATAATCCTCATATGAAAAATTATATTTTTAATTATGAAATATATTAATTATATTATAATTTATACTATTAATTATATTATTAATGATTATATTGTTAAATATGGAATATATTAATGATATCATTAGTTATACTATTAATTATATTATTAATGATTATATTGTAATTTATATTATTAATTAAAAATAATATTATTAACTAATAATTATATTCTGAATTAATAATTACATTGTTAATTAATAATATATAAAAATTATATTGTTAATAACTGAATATATTAATGATATTATTAGTTATTAATTTTCTTAATAACTTAAATATCTATTAATAATTTTATCATTAATTAATAATATTTTAATTAAATTATTCATTATTAAGGATATTATTAATAAAATTATTATTTATTAATTAGTTATTTTTTATTGTTTTTAATTGATATAATTAATTAAATTAATAATATTATTAGTTATTATGGATTTCACACTAGATGTGAACATGGTTCAGGACTTCTGTTGGGGATTTTCATTCACACTTACTAAGAATACTTAGGCCAAATATGGATTTGTTTTCTTAATTTTTGAAAAAATTAATCTGTTTTTATTGGTTTTGAGAATGTGACATACTTTTTAAACTAAAACAACACTTTTATATTGAAAACATGTACTTTGAGTCATAACAAACACATAATTTTCTAGATTGACATGTAGTCAATTCTTACACACCAAAGATAAATTATATATCATTGTACTAAATATTCAAGAAAAGAAGATCTCTTTTCCATTGTTTTCGATATGTGATGTGGGTTTTAGACTAAAATATCAATTTTATATTGAAAACATTCTTTGAGTCATACCGCCCACATTGTGTATCAGATTGACCTGGAATCAATTCTTATACATCCCAAATGCATTATGAATCATTTTCCTAAAGTATCAAGACAATCCAATCACATTTACTTAGTTTCGGATACGTGAGAAATGTTTCAGAGTAAAATGGTACATTTAGTATGAAAACACACACTTTTAGTCATACCATCCACATCGTGTATCAGATTGATGTTTGGTCAATTAATGCTTATTGAAAATAAATTATAGAACATTTTCCTAAAGTATTAAAAAAACCTGAGCTATTTTTCTCTGTTTTGGATATTTGAATTGAAATTTAGACTAAAATGACACTTTTATATTAGAAACAATAACTTTAGGCCCTATTACCACTTTTCATGTTAAATTTATGTATGGTTAATTCTTACACGTCATAAATGAATTATGGATATTGTTTGTTAAGGTATAATGATAATCTGAGCTCATTTTCCCATTTTTGGCTATGTAATGTGTTTTTAGAGTAAAAATGCACTTTTTTAATGTGAAAACATGAAATTTTATTAATACTTACCACATTGTTTGTCAAATTGACATTCAGTCCATTTTTATACATCAAAATTTGATTATTGATCATTTTTTCCAATTTATCAAGGAAATATGAGCTTGTTTTCTTATTTTTTTCTATGTGAATCACATTTTAAACTAAAATGACATTTTTTTATTATGAACTCACACATAGGGTCCTAACTGTAGCACCGTGTATAAAATTAATGTGAGGTTGATTCTTACAAACAAGGAATGAATTATATATCATTTTCCTAAATTATCAAGACAATTCAATCTCATTTTCTCTATTTTGACTATGTGACATGACTTTTAGAGTAAAATGACACTTTTAATGTGTAAGTACACACTTTGAATCATACCAACAACATCATGTGTTAGATTTACACGTGATTCATTTCTATATGTCATTAATTAATTATGGGTAATTTTTCTAATGTATTATGACAATGTGGGCATATTTTCTTGGCTTTGGATATGTGAATCGTGTTTTAGACTAAAATGATATTCTTTTTCTTGTGAACACACACTTAGAGTCTGACTGGGCACATCGTGTGTCTAATTGGCATGTCGTAGATCCATATGTGTCACAAATGATTTATAGTTCATTTTCCTGATGTATCAAGTAAATATGAGTTTGTTTTTTCAGTTTTGTTTATGTGACACATGTTTTATACTAAAATGACATGTCTTAATGTGAAAACATGCACATTGAGTCATATCATACATATAATTTATCATATTGATGTTCAATAGATACCTACACATCACAAATGTAATATGTATTTTTTTATAATGTAACAAGACAATCCAATCTTCTTTTCTTGCTTTTCACAATGTGAATCGTGTTTTAAAGGAAAATGAAATTTTTAATGTTAAAACACACACATTGAGTCATACCAACAAAATCCTATGTTAGATTGATGTTTGGTCAATTCCTACATATAAAAAATAAATCAAGGATCATTTTCCAAAATTATTAAAAAAATATGAACATATTTTCCCAGTTTTGGCTATTTGAATCACATTTTAGACAAAAATGACATTTTCTGTTATGAACATTCACTTCGAGTACAACCAAGAAAATCATGAGTATCAAAACTAGAAAAAATGGACATTTCCATGGTTCAAAATCATGGCAATCGGCCCCAAAACTGTGGTCCTAGGCTACGACCACTATTTTAGCCAACTATGGCCACTATCGTCATGGCAGTTGGTCCCAGCCTATTTCCACGGTTTTAACCATGGAAGTAGATACCTATTGCCACGGTTTTGAAAACCATGGAAATATGCTTCAAAATTTGACACTATGGAGGTTGACCTATATCAACAGTTTGAACCGTGGCTATAGCCTCAGAAAACCGTGGTAACAGAATAAATCAAAAATATACCCAATGGGTTTTGATCCCTGCACTGCCATATTGTAATCCAGCACACTTACCACTAAAACACACCACAATTTGTATATATATATATATATAATGATATATATATTAATAAAAACTATGAAAATAGACTAAAAACTATAGCGGTAGGGCTTCCCGCAAAATTCTTTGCAGGAATTTTTGTTCCCGCAGAAGTGCGGGAACCCTATAGGGACGGTTTTGGAAACCCGTGGCTATAGGGTGTCAAAAAAATGGAACATCTCCACGGTTTTACAAACCATGGAAATAGGCCACAAAACCATGGAAATATCCATGGGTTATTGTCACGGTTCTGAAAACCATGGCAATAGCCATGGGCTATTGTCACGGTTCTGAAAATTGTGTCTATAGGACATGGAAAATAGGCCTATTGCACAGTTTTAAAACTATGGATATAAGACACAGAACCATGAAATAACCACCTATAAACACAGTTTTAAAACCATGTCTATAGGTCTGTGGTAGTAGCTCCATTTTCTAGTTTTTTATGTTTGATGTGTGGTAAATTATTACACATCAAAAATAAATTATGGATAATTTTCATAATGTATCAACATAATTCGTGCTCATTTTCTTCATTTTGGCTATGAGATGTGTGTATTATTGTAAAATGAAAATTTTTCAATGTGAAAACACGCACATTGAGTCATACTGGCCACATCATGTGTTTGATTGATATGTGGTAAATTCAAACACATAAAAATTAATTGGAGAACACTTTATTAAATTTTGAAAATAATCTAATATTTTTTTCTTAGTTTTGACAATGTGATGAACATTTTAAACTAAAATGACACATTTATATTGATAATTCATTATTTGAGTCATACTAGACATGTCAGGTGACATGTTGAAGTGAGATCAATTTCAACATTCCAAAAATGAATTATGTATCATTATTCTAAATATTCAATATAAGAAGAGCTCAATGGCTTGATTTTGGCTATCTGTTGTGTGTTTTGGACTAAAATGAAGCTTTTATATTGAAAATATGCACTTTGAGTCATAATAACCACATCATGTGTCAAATTTATATGTGGTCAATTTCTAAAATTAAAAAATGAATTATGGATCAGTTCCTTAAAGTATCATGGTAATACAATCTCATTTTCCTAGTTTTTTCTATGTGAAGCGCATTTTAGAGTAAAATGACAATTTTAATGTCAAAACAAACAATTTTATTAAAGACCATATCATGTGCTTGATAAATGTGAGGTTTATTCATACATATTAAAAATGAATTATGGATCATTTTACTAATTTATTAAGAAAATATGAACTTTTTTTCTTGGTTTTGGCTCCATAAATCATGTTTTAGAATAAATAACACTTTTATATTAAAAATAATCACTATGAATCCTACCAACCATGTCATGTTTCAGATTGAAATCTGGTCAATTCCAACAAATAGAAAATGAATTATGGATCATTTACCTAATATAATAATACAATCTAAATTTTTTCGTGTGGTTTGGGATATTTGATGCATGTTTTAGAGTAAAATGACTGTTTTTAATGTGAAAACGTGTAATTGGTTTCCTACCAGTCACATCATGTGTCATTTTAAAGTGTGTTCATGTAAGAAACCGGACCTTATTTTCAGATATGTGACCCTTGTTTGATTTTTTTTCATGTTTTAAGGTTAAGGGTGATGAATGGGAGATTCAGGAGAACATTGAGTGAATTTGGAGGCAAAAATGGGAAGTCGCATGGGCGATGCTTAGTTTCTCCAACTGTGTAGCCAAACCGTGCGAGGAGTGTTTGACGAGGCAGTGGCTAATTCATGGTTAGCACACTATTTTTCTAACTGTGTGGTTAAACCGTGTGAGGATTTTTTGATGAGGGAGTAGCTACCGCACGGCAAGCGAACAGCTTGTCTAATCGTGTGAGAAAACCGTGCGGGCGCATAAATGAGATCCTAAAATTGTGGATCTCACTAGTTTTAGCCTCTAAATGGCTCGTTTTTCCTCCTAAGAAGTCATAACTTGGGATTTTTATCCACCTTAGGTCAAAGTGGGTTCTCCCATCGTTCCAGAGGTGATCCAAAGGCTTCTTTTGGCGAATCGAAGCCGGTTTCTTAATGTATGTGATCGTTCTTCTTTGTTCTTGCTTGGTTTTTTAGATATACTTAGATATACTTCTTTTATTTTCTCAGTTTCTTAGATCTACACCCGTTATGGGTAGATCTAAGTGTGTGGATTTTATGTTTGATGAGTTTTGGTATTGGTCTTATTAGCAGAATAGATCTAAGGCGAGTTCTTGGAGAATCAACCCGATTTTCTTGTGCGTTCTTCGTTTGTTGGGGTTTTCGTCAAAACTTTTGAGGTAGGTGGTTTGTGCCTTCCATTTAAAGTCTTGAGTTATATGTGTAATTTTACCCAATACCCTTGAATGGGGTATTGCGTAATTACTGTTTTAGCCCTATTGTTTGGCTGCTTTGCTTGAATGCTAGAGTAGAGGATTTTGAATGTGTTTTGGGCTAATTGTTAGGCTTTGGAAGTGTTTTCCATGAATGTTCTTGCCTGTCTGGACAATTGGGACTAGTTTACCTTTCTTATTTCTATTTAATTTCCCATGAATAGTATTGTAGGATGGTGTGACTGTTGTTATTTTATGCTAAGATGCTGTAGAATTCTAGCCAAGTAGTTCTGGAGGTTTACTCTGGCCAATACGTGCGCTATACTTTTGTTGACTTTCATAGGGACGTGAGAACCTGTTGTAGTAGACCATAGGGAGAATGGACGTAAGGGCTTCTCCAAAGTATATTTATAATACGATGTGAGACCACAGGTGGAATTGACGTTGAGTTATTCCTCAGAGTGTCTGTAGTTCCTCGATGGGGGCCACAGGGGGAATGAGACATTGGGTGCTTCCCCAAAGTGCCTTTAGTACGATACAAGACTATAGGGAGAATTAACGGTGAGTGCTTCCCCAGAGAGTCTATTCTTTAAGAGAACTAGAGGGGTGAGACTGTGTGCGTCTCCCAGAGGGTTGCTAGTACTTTTTGATTGAACCATAGAGGTTAGGCTTTGAGAACTACCCAGAGGGTTACCTATTTTTTCTACCTTCTTGAGTGTTTGCTTACTTGTTTGTAAATTAAATTCTAGAAACTGCGGATTGGTTTTTGTGGAGTACTCTCCTGTTTACTCCATTCTATACTTTTACCTGCCATATTTTCACTAACTGTTAGGCATAGATCTCGTGGTGGTAGCCTACTGAGATTTAGTCTCACACCCTGTTTAGGCCATGCTTTTGGGCCAAATCAGATTATATTTCTATAGATATAGATAAGGGAAACTGCCCTTCTACATTCGGTACTTGACATGTTGTGGAGCTGGAGAGCACGGGACCATGCTGAGGCTTGCGATGCTGTGGAATTGTTTATCTTGTTTTCTTTTGTACTTTTCTTTAGTACTGTTGCATTCTAGCATTGTGGTTTTTTTGGCTATTTTCCTAGACATATATGTACCATGCATCATCTATATATATGTATGCTACATTTTTTTCTTCTTTTAGTCTTCCACTGTTTACCTTGTATGGATTATTATTTCTTCGGCTATTTCATGTTATTTACTTTCTCTGTGTACTCTGACAATGAGGGAATAGTTTTCCCACTATCACACCCAAGGCCCTCGTTTCTAGTTGGTAGCCTCTGGAATTCGGGGAAATGCGCTTGAGGCCATGTGACCAACCGGTTACGGGGCGCCTCTGGGTGGCTTCCGGAACCAGGACGTTACAAAGTGGTATTAGAGGAATTATTTTCTCTTAACTTACTATTTGGGGCATATAGACAGGGATAGGATGGAATAGGTACTTGGTAATAAGTTGTGCCTAGGAGTATCTAACCCATGTACAGGGAAAATCCATACTACCTCATTTATTGCAATTTTACTGGTTTTCAATTTTACAGTTGATTTGATTTCACCGTTGGGTGATTCACACGCTTTGTGCTATTACTGTTGTTGTTATTGCAGTTATATTTCTGTCGCAACCTGATGAGATGAGAGTATGACATCTCATGCATCATATAGACACTTTCTATAAATCACATGTCCTGCATTCTTGTCATGCCATCTAGGATGCATTATCAATTGCATGTTGTTGTGATAGATGTTGTGTAGAATATGCATGATGTTGTGATAGATGCCTTGATAAAAATATCGGCTTCTTGTTAGAGCATTTATTTTGTAAGGTTTTGTTTGAATGAGCACCAAATTTTTGTTCTTGAGGTGTTATGGGACCTCATAGACCGGAACTTGGTGAATCATTGACTTGTTACCTTGTTTATAAATTCTGTATGATGCCAAGCTTTGATACGTGGGGATTATGGGCCCCCACGGATCAGAATTTGGTAATTTCAATATTCTTTGCAGTGTTTCTCTAGGTTCCGGAGTAGTTTCTAAGACTTACTGTCTCGAAAAACCCAGAATTGACGCCGTGTAGTTTTGACTACACGTCATGTGTTCTTCTGTTCGGTAAGAAACATTCTTTCGTAAGTACACGTTGTGTACTCCTATGTTTTAGTCCTTGTTAATCTTGATCTAAGGTGTGAGTTGACCTTTTAGAGTCATGACACCAAGACATCCTCTGGTTTTATGCCAGCTACAGGGCGAAGATCAAACACTGGACATGGCTGATCCGAGACTTCCGGCAGTTCCTCCTGCTATGCCAGTCTTGGCACCAACAGTTATAACAGATGTAGGTGCTGATGCATAGTTTAAGGAAGTCTTCATGAGGATGATGCAGACCTTCTAGGGAGCTCCGCCTCCGGCCACGTCTATAGTAGGCTTGACCTGGGTTTTCCAACAGAAGCATCCTCCCACCTTCTCAGGGGAAGGAGGACCCCAGGCTGTAGAGTCATGGCTAGAAGCCAAGCTGAGGATCTTTGAGAATCTGGAGATGCCTCCAGAAAGGTGGGTCAAGCACGCTACCTACATGCTATGAGACTCCTCCAAGAGGTGGTGGTACGAGATCTCATAGGCGGTCATCAGCATGTTATGGCATGGGAAGAGTTTTAGCACGTATTTTACAACTACTTTTATCTCAAGACCTTGACGGAGGACCGAGCCCGGGAGTTCATGAGCCTAGAGAAGGGTACTCTTTCTATCATGGTTTATTCCTCTCGTTTCACTGAGCTTCAACGTTTCACACCTCTCCAGGGCGGATATGGGTTGTTCTTGGAAAGGAAGTTTGAAGATGGTCTCAGACGAGAGATCCGCTCACAGGTGAATATCTTCAAGTTGACCTCCATCACATCCATCGTCAACCAGGCACTGATTGCAGAGCACAATATGAGAGATTCTAGATTTGAGAGCCAGGTCGGTTCTACTTCCAGAGTTAGTGCTTCACCAGCTGACAGCAGAAAGCGCCGTAGGGAGTATTTGCACGGTGATCCAAGGCAACGAGATACATCTTCAGGTAGCCAGGTGGTATGCTAACAGTGATGAAGGGATGGGCATATGAGGCCGAAGTGCTAGAGGGACCCAGTGGAGTGCTGATCTTGCAGCAAGATGGGTCACCTTCAGTGCTTCTATCAGGTTTTCTCACCAGTATCGGGTGACAGGGGTTCTTCCATGACTCCTCGTTCAGGAGTAGGGCCACCAGTTTCTCACTAGTCGGGGAACTGGAGTTCTTATGTCCGTTCAGGCCGAGGTGGAGGTCATGGTCACGGTGGTCCATCACCAGGCTACCAGTGAAAACAGGGTAGATCCGCTCAGAGTAATCAGGTAGGGTCACAGGGCCGTGGAGCTGTCCATACATTTGCAGTGGAGCAGACCCATCAGAATCAGGTTCCCGACCCCTCTATGGTTCGAGGTACGATCCAAGTAGCCTTGATTTTATCTTCAGCTCTTTTGGATACTGGTTCTATGCGTAGCTTTATATCTATTGCTATCGTGGAGAGCCTTGGGATCTGTAAATTTTCTTCTACTGATGTATTGACGCTAGACACTCCGATGGGAACTAGAATGACTAGTGCATGTCAGTGCAAGGAGTTCCCTCTCGAGGATAGTGGGTGTCACTTCCTTTGGGATCTTTATGTTCTGAACATGACCGACTATGATGTCATTCTCGGAGTGGACTGGTTAGTTCCCTTCCATTCATTTGTCGACTGCTACCACTGAAGGGTGAGTTTTATATCACCATAGGGTGGATATTTTCTTCATAAGGGTGAGTGGGATGTCCAGCCGAGTAGAGCGGGACCAGAGCATCATGGGTTTGGAGGAGTTATAGCCCAGATTGCTAGTCTTTATCTAGATGACCAGGGGACTTCACAGTTAGACTTTCCTCCAGTGGTGGATTGTTTCAGAGAAGACTTTCCAGAGGACTTTTCAGGTTTTCCTCCGGAGCGTGAGGTAGATGTTTCTATTAATCTTGTTCTAGGAGCGGCAATGAGTGTCCATTTCTCCTTATAGGATGGCTACACCTGAATTGCAGGAGATAAAGAAGCATTTGGAGGAGTTGTAGGCAAAGGGTTTTATCTGACCTAGTAATTCTCCTTAGGGTTCTCCTGTCCTATTTGCGAAGAAGGAAGACTGTACTCTTAGTCTTAACGTGGATTATCGGAAGTTGAACCAGTTGAAAGTCAAGAACCGATATCCCTTGTCAAGGATTGATGATCTCTTTGATCATCTTCGAGGAGCCAGGGTGTTCTAAAAGATTGAATTGTGGTCCGGTTACCATCATTTGCATGTTAGACCATCTGATATACCTCTCACAGCCTTCCAGAACAGGTATGGTCTATACGAGTACTTGGTTATGTTGTTCGGTCTCATGAACATGTCAGCAGTTTTCAGGGCACTGATGAACCGAGTGTTCCATCCATACTTCGATTCTTTTTTGGTTGTTTTCGTGGATGATATCTTGGTGTACTATCACACTCGACACGTCCATTCCACACATCTTGATATCGTTCTGAGTACACTGAGGGAGCATCAGTTATATGCTAAGCTCTCAAAATTCAACTTTTGGATGGATTAGATTCACTTCTTGGGCCATGTTATCTTAGAGACTAGAGTGTTAGTAAACCCAGAGAAAGTGAGATCAGTAGTTTATTGGGAGCATTCGAAGAAAGTGTTTGAGGTATGGAGTTTTATGGGAATGGCTAGATACTACAGACGTTTCATAAAGGACTTTTCATGCTTGGCAGCACCACTGATAGGTCTGACTAAGAAGGGTGTAATGTTCTTATGGTCAGAATATTGAAAGTCATCCTTTCATGAGATGAAGTGGAGGTTGACTTCAGCACCGATACTAGTCTTTACAGAACCGGGAAAGAGCTATACTATTTATTTTGATGCTTCACATATTGGGATGGGAGCTGTGCTTATGCAGGGAGATGGAGTCGTTGCATACGAGTCTCAGCAGTTGAAGCCACATGAGAGGAACTACCCGACGCATGATCTGGAGTTGGCAACTGTTGTTCATTCCCTACAATGATCGAGACATTATCTTATGGGAGAACACTTTGTGGTTTTCACCAACTGCAAGAGTCTCAAGTACATCTTCACTCGGCGTGATTTGAATTTGAGATAGTGAAGGTGGATTGAGTACCTTCAGTCCTTCGACTTTGAGCTTGCCTATACGCTTGGGAATGGAAATGAAGTGGCTGACGAGTTGAGCAGGAGAACTCAGATACGGGCAGTCCAGGAGGCCAGTAGTGAGTGGCAGCTTATGGATCTGTTCTCCGAGATGCATTTGGAGGTGCATGATAGACAGGGGCAGACTTTATTTGTCTTATGTAGCTGTTACCTCTACACTTCTTGATCAGGTTCGGATGAGGCAGCTATCAGGCTCAGAAGTCCTAGTCTTGTGGTAGAGTGTGTTAGGAGAGGACCCTCTTCCTAGATGGACAGTAGGCGAGGATGAGATCTTGCATTTCCAGGGGCGTGTATGGGTGCTAGAAGATATACGTGAGTATCTTATGCGGGATTTTCATTCCTCTATTTGGGTAGTTAATCCTAGAATCACCAAGATGTATCGTGATCTACACTGCCAGTATTGGTGGCCAGGTATGAAGAGAGATGTTGCTGGTTTCATCATGAGGTGTTCTACTTGTCAGCAGGTGAAGGTGGAGCATCAGCGACCAGCATGTCTTTTACATCAGTTACCCATTCCTGAGTGTAAGTGAAAAAATGTCGTGATGGACTTCGTGATAAGGTTTCCAAGATCACCCCAATGGAATGATGCAGTATGGGTTGTCGTTGACAGGCTTCGAAGGTTTCTCACTTCATTTCGATCAGGGAGACCTTCAGTGTTGATGAGTTGGGACAGTTATACATCCGAGAGATTCTAAATCTACATGGAGTTCCACACTCCATTGTATTAGACAAGGATTCACACTATACTTCTCGGGTATGGTAGGGGATCCAGAAGGCTTTGGGTACATAGGTACTTTTGAGTACAGCTTACCATCCCCAGATAGATAGCCAATCCGAGCATACGATTCAGGTGCATGAGGATATGCTCAGAGCATGCATCCTGGATGTTGGAGGTTCTTCGGAGAAACATATACCTCTTGTGGAGTTTTCATACAATAATAGTTTTCAAGGAACTATTCAGATGGAACCTTATGAGGCTTTGTACGGTAGGCCTTGTTGATCACCCCTATGTTGGCTGGAGGCAGGAGAGGCAGCTTTGCTGGGACCTCGTCTTGTTCATGAGACCACGAAGAAGATTGAGTTGATTCAGAAGAGGATGGCCACTGGACAGTCTTGTCAGAATCCTTATGCTGATCAGCGGAGAAGACCTTTGAAGTTCGATGTCGGGGATCAGGTTTTCCGACGTGTCAAACTGAGGTTGGGACACAAGAGGTTTAGGAAACATGGTAAGCTTTCACTGAGGTACATCGGGCCGTTTAAGGTGTTGGAGAGAGTTGGGCTGGTTTCCTATCGATTGCAGTTACCTCAGAGGTATCGGGATATGCACAGTGTTTTCCATGTTTCTCTGCTCCGATGTTACTTTTCAGACTCGTCTCATGTTTTTCAACCTGAGGGGGTTGAGCATGAAGTGGATGCGTCATTCGAAGAGCATACCATACATATTATTGATCGCAGTACAATGGTTCTTTGTGGCTGGTCAATTCCTCTGGTACGAGTGCTATGGAATCATGGACGAGTACAGGACGAGACTTGGGATAGGGAGACCGATGTACGAGCTCAGTGGCCGGAGCTGTTTGGGGTATCTTCTTCTACGCTATGTTAGGGAAATTTGGGGACAAATTTATTTATGGGGGTAAGTTTGTAAGAACACAGACCTTCTTTTCAGTTATGTGACCATAGTTTGATGTTTTTTTTCATGTTTTAAGGTTAAGGGTGATGAACGAGAGAGTCGGGAGAACTTTGAGAGAAGTTTTGGAGGTGAAAAGGGGAAGTCGCACGGGCGACACATGGTTTGTCCAACTGTGTGACCAAACCGTGCGAGGAGTGTTTGAAGAGGTAGTTTCTAACACATGGTTAGGGCCCGATTTTTCTAACCATGTGGCCAAACCATGCGAGGATTGTTTGATGAGGCAGTAGCTACCGCATGGGTAGCACACGGTTTGACTAATCGTGCAAGCAAACCGTGTGGGCACTTAAATGAGATCCTAAAATTGTGGATCTCACCCATTTTACCCTCTAAGTGGCTCGTTATTCCTCCTAAGTGTTCATAACTCATGATTTGTCTCCTCCTAAGGTCAAAGTGGGTTCTCCCATTGTTCCGGAGGCGATCCGAAGGCTTCTCTTGGTGAATCGAAGCTGGTTTCTTAAGGTATGTGATCGTTCTTCTTCGTTCTTTCTCGGTTTCTTAGATCTAATTAGATATACTTCTCCTATTTTCCTGGTTTATTATATCTACACCTATTATGGGTAGATCGAAGTGTGTGTATATCATGTTTGATGAGTTTTTTTCTTGGTCTTTTTAGGAGATGAGATCTAAGGTGGGTTCTTGGAGAATCAACCCGGGTTTCTTGTGCGTTCTTTGTTTGTTGGGGTTTTTGTCAAAACCCTTGAGGTAGGTGGTTTTTCCTTCCACTGAAAGTCTTGAGTTATATGTGCAATTGTAACCAATACCCTTGAATAGGGTTTTTCATAATTACTGTTTTAGCCCTATTGTTTTCCTGCTTTGCTTGTATGCTAGTGTAGAGTATTTTAAATGTTTTTTGGGCTAATTGTTACGCTTTGGAAGTGTTTTCCATACATGTTCTTTCCTGTCTGGACTGTTGGGTCTAGTTTACCTTTCGGATTATTTTTTACTTTCCCATGAATAGTATTGTAGAATGGTGTGATTGTTGTTCTTTTATGCTGAGGTGTTGTAGAATGCTAGACAAATAGTTATGGAAGTTAACTCTGGCCATTGCGCGCTATACTCTTGTTGACTTAGACAGGTCTGTGAGAACCTTTTGTAGTAGACCATAGGGAGAATGGATGTAAGGGCTTCTCCAAAGTGTCTTTATAATACGATGCAAGACAATAGAGGGAATTGACATTGAGTTCTTCATCAGAGTGTCTGTATTTCCTCGACGTGGTCCATAGGGGGAATGAGATGTTGAGTGCTTCCCCAAAGCACCTTTAGTACGATATGAGACTATAGGGGGAATTGACGGTGAGTGATTCCCCAAAGAGTCTATTCATTATCTGGACCAGAGGGGTGAGACTGTGTGTGCCTCCTAGAGGGTTTCTAGTACTTGTTGGTTGAACCATAGGGGTTAGGCTATGAGAACTACCCAGAGGGTTACCTGTTTGTTCTACTTGATTGAGTGGTTTCTTACTTGTTTGTAAATTAAATGCTAGAAACTGTGGATTGGTTTTTGTGGAGTACTCTCTTGTTTACTGCTTTCTGTACTTTTACCTGCCATATTTTCACTGACTGTTAATCACAGATCTCATTGTGGTTTCCTACTGGCATTTAGTCTCACACCCTGTTTGGGCCATGCTTTTGGGCCCAAACAGATTATATTGCTGTAGGTATAGATAAGGGTAAGTACCTTTCTACTTCAGGGACTTGACTTGCTGTGGAGCTAGAGAGCACGAGACCAATCTAAGGCTTGCGATGATAAGGATCCTTTTATCTTGTTTTCTTTTGTACTTTGGTTTAGTACTATTATATTTTGGAATTATGGTTAGTTTGGCTATTTTCCTAGACATATATGTACCATGCATCATCTATATATATGTATTCTCAATCTGTTTATTATTTTAGTCTTCCACTGTTTACATTGTATGGATTGTTACTGCTTCCACTATTGCATGTTATTTACTTCCGTTGTATACTCTTCCAATGATGGCATAGTATCCCCATTATCACACCCAAGGCCCTCACTGCTAGTCAGTAGCCTCTGGCATTTAGGGAAATGTGCTTGAGGCCATGTGACCAACCATGTACGGGGAGCCTCTGGGTGGCTTCTAGAACTGGGACGTTACAGTTCAATTCTTTTATATCAAAAATTAATTATATATTTTTATCCTGAAGTATCAAGATAATTTGTGCTTGTTTTTTTGGTTTTTTCTATGTAACGAGTGTTTTGGATTAAAATTACACTTTTTAATGTGGAAAAACATATTTTGAGTCATACAGGGCACATCATGTGCAAAATTGATGTGATTTTAAATATTATTTTTCAAAAATTATTTATAGACCATTTTCATAATTTTAAAAAACAATCTTAGCTTGTTTTCATGGTTTTGATAATTTTAAATGTGTATAAAACAAAAATGAATTTTTTTTATTGAAATCACATAGTTTGAGTCATACGAAACACATCATGTGTCAAATTGACATGTGTTTAACTCATCATGGTCTCTATAAAATAAAAAAATTATAAATATAAAATGTAATCACCTCAACCTGATATCGACTAACATTTTGACACCACGTACTCAACTCACTAATCTAAAAAAATCTACTTATTCCTTTGAAAATATATATTGTTAAAAGGATTGGTAGTATTGATAAATTATAAGAAAACTAAAAATTAAAAAATATTTTAATTGAAATTGTAATTTACTTTTGAAAATACCTATTCAGGGATGATAGTTTGTTGATGCTATATGATAACTTTTGTAAATTTACAAATGTAATATGCATAATCATTGCCACTATTTTGTTTTGGAAACTATGAAAACATTAACCAAAATAAGTAAAAGAATTAATTTTTTTTATAGTAAATTATTACTATATATACCTTAATATATATCTATTTTATGAAATCGATAGGCTTCTTATGCTCAGTCATCAACCTCATGCCATAATTTAGATGATATATATATATCCCCATCATAAAAAATTATAATTAAAACAAAAACTAAATCATATAATTTGAATTTTATCTATGAAATGTTGACTATAGTGCATTTAAAATTCAAAATAGACTTCATGTGTGGTGATTTTTAAAAATCAATTATTTAGAAAATAAATAAATATTCAGGGTATACAACTTGAGTTCTATGAGTATCTAGTGTTTCCTTAAAATAATATGTAATGAAATAAAAAAAATTATTTTATATTATTATACTGTAATGTTTTACCATTATATTTTAGGCATCAATCCGAATTTTTCATCTTTTATTTTATTTTTAATCTCAGTTTTTAGTTAATTTTTTTCTTTTCAATATATTCATTTCCAAATGAACTTCTAGCATAGATATAATAGTAGGATTAGTGGGTCAAAATTTTTATTCATGGTATTTTCCATTAATATAATAGTAATTTATACTCCTATAGAAAATATGAATAGTTATTAGTTACACTGATTATATTAGATCATTTTATAGAAAACATAGATTATGAAAATGTACATCGTGTATACATTCACAACTAATACAATGACTCATTCAGACATTATTATTTCATTTATACTCTCTAGACCAATCATGTATGTAATTTCCACTCTAAGTATTTCTTCATCAATTTTAATGTAGGAATGATTTCCATATTTGAATGTTGTACCTGCATGAACATGTAATGTTAATATATGTGGAAGTGAAACTGGTTTCATGAAGATATTCTCATAAGGTCCTTTTTATTTATTGGTTGATCCACTATATTGTCTTTTCTCGGCCTTCCTTTTCCCCTTTGTTTTATCAGTCTATAATAACAAAACTCATTTCAATCTTTTTTCGTCTATTGTTATTGTTTTTAATTTGATGAAAATTTTAAAGAACATACCTCATTATCTCAATGTATATTTATAATATTAAATGACCATACTTCAAAAAATCCAATATCACAATTGATCATGCTGACATCCAGATCATCAAGAGGAATTACAAACTCCTTCCTCGGCTAGTGATCTAATTCAATCTCCACTCTAATGTGATCTTTTGGGGGTGTTTATTTTTTAATATATCTCATTGTATATTGAAAACCGTACCCATCACAACAAGGTGATGGGTGGGTACTAAAAAATATAAATCACATATAATTTAACCATGTAGAATTTTAGTAATAGAATGTTATTCGTAGTTGTGTATTTCACATTTAGCTAAAATTGTTATGAAAAAATCAATTATCTTGGGTAAGGCAGGTAGTTGAGGAGAATATTTAGTCTCAAAGGTAGTGGGGTCATGTGGATCTTTATATACTAATTGTTTTTATACTATTGGTTCTATTTGATCCATTTTCATATATTGTCCCACCAAACCATACTAGAAAATAATATCATTTAAATAATCTATTTGTACCTAAATTCCTTTGATCATCTCATTTAAATATCCTTATGACTTTGTCTATATAAAATATTATCTAGGTTACAATCCAAAACCTGCACCTCTAATGCGGCCATATTTTCTAGCCATTTCAAATATATTGAAAGTAGTTATTCCATGAGTATAGTAAAAAAGAATTCTTAAGTACAAATTGTATAAAAAAACATATGATCAAAAATATATATTCTTATGTAATATTTTTAAGAATAATAAAAAATTACTATTATATCATACTTACACATGATTTATAGGTTGATTGTGTGTTTTCATGTATTAGTTTTACCTTTTTATTTACATCATCCTCCTTCTATATTACATGGAGTGGGGTGGAAGTGGATTTTGTTTCTAATTCATCAATTTGTATATAAATAAAGGATCATATTTTTTTCATGACACATAAAACTTTTACAATATATTTAAAATATATGGAATTTTATTTTAAAGTGAATCATACCCCATACTTAATTTATGGTTGGGATTCATTGGATTTGATGCACGCAACATATTTTTAGAAATAATTTATTATTTTATATATTAATAATATTGAAATAATGTGGATAAAATAAATAATTTCAAATAAAATATTATTAATTCTAATATATCTGAAATGATTCCTCATCATGACAACTAATGAAATTTTTATATGTCTCTTTGTTTATAATTTATTTATACATAGCTGGTTGGTGGGGGATTACTTTCAACTCACCGTCCCTGAGATGACACTTTTACAAAAGTGTTTGAAAGGATCTATGATCTTTTCCAGTGGTGATTAATATTACTTTCCTAAGATAATCCTCTAAAATAAATGAACTCTACAAGGAATAATGAAAAGTAAAAAAAGTTTCATTATATTATTTTTTCTGTAAAATGGAGAGAGTGTATCATAACATTACCCTAATATCTTCCAAAATGATTATCCTTAATACAGGCATTCCATTGTGTGACATATTTATATCAATCATCCCATGAATTTGAGCTGTGACCCTAATATAACAAATGAACATTTTATTGTTGGGGTCAATAGGTTGTCCTCATAGATTCCATCAAAACTAAATTTTTATACCATTTCTACTTACCATAATAAATTTATTTAGCATAGTGATTCAAAACCACTCTTTTTTTGTCAACATCATCTTTTTCTACAAACAATTACTGAGTTTTAGCATTTATAGTGCATTCTTCTTCAGGATTAGTGACATCATCATGAAGAGAAATCCATACCTCAATGAGTACTTAATAATTTAATTTAGATTAGTCTAATGTAGTAGTGAACACATAATATTATGAGTAAAATCATATTATACTAAAAAATAATTTAGCATATTCATTTAACTCTCTTTTTTTCATTAAATGTTGAAGGGATTTAAATCCTTTATTGAGTATCCAAATTCCCTTCTTCCAGTCCACTCTAATATACAATAAATTTTTATTTTGGGGCATCCATGGAATTATTATGATCTCCTAATAAAAGGGTCATCCTAAATTAGATTTTCATCTGACACCACAATTGTTTTAGTCACAAGTAGAACAATTGATATATTTTTGTTTATAAGATCTGGGATATAAAACTGTTTTATCACCTTTGATTCCATAATGTATGGTTCATCTAAATATCCTTTTACACAAAAATTCACCTTCATGAAGCTAAATTCATTTAATTTAATTACACTCCTATTATCAACGCATTTGAAATGGGAAATTGGCACTTGAAATGTTATATAATCCAAATCATATTTTTTATGAATCTAAAGTATCAAATATTAATATAAATTGGAATAATATCCTTAGAACTAGATATATGAATCGATTCAACCATAAGCGTAATTCCACTATATTTCATCATACTACATTCATCATGTTCCTTAATTTAGAACATATAACCAATAATTATATAAACATTTTAAGAGAATAAATTTAGACATGGACCTCTAGATATCCATCAAATTCATCTAGAAATTGAATCCATATTTTTAGATAACTATTTATAAATATGATCTCAAAATGATCCTATAAACTGTTGATTTTTTTATATTTGATATCTATATTTCATACCTTGATGCATTTAAATATATAAGAATGAATTTTTGGACATCAATGTAGGGAGAAAACTTTTTTCTATTATGTAAAATATAAAGGTGAGATTTCTCTTGTTCTGTAATAGTAATTGTAATAAAATATCTTCTAGTAATAGCTTTTCCCACAAGGTTTCCATTGTGATGATATTTTGGGCTAACAAAGTTATCATCATCTGAAAAGTAATCGATGTATAATTAAAAATATTTCTCCAAAATATATCTCCCCACAATACCACCTTTGGGATGAATTTTATTCTTGAGGTACCCTCTCATAGTCTTCAAGTACCTTTTAGTAGAGTATATCCATCTATAATGTACATAAACACATTGTAGGATCTCTCAAACTAGGTGATCCATCAGTTGGACCAATAAATCAAAGAATTATGGTTGGAATAACATATCCAATTCACATAATATAACAACAATTTCTTTATTCATGATTGTAAAAATAACCGAGTCTATATTTTTTTCATATGGATTTAAAAAATAATAAAACTTTGGTTAAGTTATGTTAAAAAAAACATTAGAATGATATGTATATAAATATGAATTAGATCATTAATTAGAACATCATATTCATGTGATTTTAGACTCTTTTACTTCAAATCAGTCATTGACATGATATTCTTGATATTTTATGAAAACCCCTTATAAAACATTACATCATTTATAAATTTGAAAATAGATATTTAACCTGCAAGGATATAGTGCAAGTTGGATAAGGATGAAAAGTTCATCTTTTACCCTTTATTAGTGTCAAATCATCCCTTTTTTCTATCATAATCATGTCGAACCTATCATCAATTCCATATTATATTTGTTACGGTATATTTAGTAAAGTTCCAATAACAATTTCACGTACATTTTATTCTATATTCCGGAGATTAAGAAAATGTTTAACATAAAAACAAATACAATATTGAAATTCATAGAGAACTAATCTCTCCTTACAACATTATTTCGAAATAATTTTTGATTTTTTTTACCAAAAAAATGTTTCAATATATTTTACTTTCTCAAACCATTTATCACCCATTAGTAGAGGTGGTGTTGTACCTTTATTTGTATTTCCATCAAATTATTTCATACTGGATCAATATTTATGTTGTTGGGGTAAAAGTTTGTTATTTCCTAAAAACATAGTCTTTGAGGAATGTTTCAACCTAATTGAGTGTGTACCTTCTTTAGAAATGGAACACTCTAACATTATTTTAAAGCTATAAACTGATAAATTTTGAGGAAATCTATTTATCATCTTTTATAATATGGATATCAATGTTTAATCATCACATAAATGATAATATTACAGTATAACACATATATCCCATATCAATTTTAAATAAAAATGAATGTATCCAAATAGACATAAATATCATTATTGGGGTTTTTTATCTTGATATAGTAAAATAAAACATAATGTTTTTGTGATTTATGTATAAACACAATGGAAAGTTATAATTTACCAACATAACTAGACATATACTAGGATTTCTACTTTTTAAACTAAAAGGATCCATTCTATCAATAGATAATATTTCCAATGGCCCGAAGGCCTTCATTTTTTTATTGATTTTTGATAATCCACATTTTAATGGGTGAGGTGGAACCCTTACAAGGCCCATAGGCATATGTATTACATGGATCGTAGGCCTTAGAGTAATTCATTTCCTGTAGGCTTCAAACATTACATATAACCCAGAATAACTACTTGGAACTACTCCTCCCTAGAATCTTTATCGTGAAATCAGCTCTCCGCCTTCTCATGGATATTTAGCTAGGCTTTCCCATGCATTCACAGGCTTGTCCCGATGGAATGTTCCATGTCATCTCATTCTTTCAATCTATTTAGCTTCTACTATGGTGAATAATCCTTTCTCATCCTCCTTCTTAAACTTGTTCACTATATGTTTTCTGGGTTGCATCTACACTTAAGGTGACCTGAATTCCTTAAGGTGGCATGAAGGCCTCGAGGTGGACCGAAGGACTTACTAACCCAAAGGTCTGAGTGGCCCAAAGGCCTTAAATGACTCAAGGACCAAATTGGTGTCCCAAAGGCCCAAACGGGGGATTATTCCCAGCTGCTGTAGTACCTGCTATAATACCCGTTACAGTACTCTAGAAATTATGCCTCTGCTTGGATTTGATCCTGAGTCGCCTGGATGCACTTAAAGAGTCCTCACCAACTAGGATGAGGCTCATGTGCAATAATATAATATGACGGTTTCCTAGGTTGTTTCCATATTCAGGATACACATAATCAATTTCATCCCACTGAGGAGAGTCTATTAGGTGACATAGTTCCCCATATTATATTCTTATATATGTATGCCATGTCAATTTTATAACATATTTCCAACATATATATATTCTTATAAACCTTATTGTGATTGGAAAGTACCATACAAATTTCAATGTACTTGATTCATTTTTCTTTTATCGAGCTGCACCACAATTAACATTTTTTTTGTTATTTATGGTCCTTTCAAAACAATATAAAATCATTTCAATAGGCATACATTTTTTCAAAGTTCATACTCATTGAACATAATATTCTTCTAGGTTCATATGTTTTAAAAAGAATACCAATTCTTCTGGTAACATAAAAATTATAAGACCATGTAGTTTTATAATGATGGTGTTTCTCCTTCTACTACTATATTTTAAATTATATTACTTCAATATAGATAATTTTATTTATATTTAGTAAAACTACTATACTATGGTCTCTTTACATAGAAATTTAACTTATCAAACAAATTTAAACAATCATTGAGGATATCTTCGATTTCTATTTTCCTTTATTCCATATGATCCCCATCATCATTTGAAATAATATTCATATAAAATGATACATAAATCATTTTATCATCCAAATCCGAATGTATATTCATCTTTTCTCCATGTTTAGTCTAACCTTTAATTTCATTATTTATTTCATTATTAATAAAATGTTCTTCAAACTATCTTGGATTATTTTTTCTTGAGTGAAAACAAATTAAACTTGAAAAAGGATTTGAGAATGGTCATATGTATGTTCTATTGTAAACTTGATAAACTATTTAACAATATACACATACACCTTTTACATTCAATTATCATCCATCCATTTTAGATTCATATCAATCCAATTAGGATTGAAAATATTCATTTAAAAAATAAATATATAAATACACGTAGGGTATTCATATAATGTACATATACCTGTACATGTGAACAAAGTATTAGAATTTGAGTGTATATATATAATTATGTATATTTTTGTGACTAAAAAAATTAAACTCACATTGTAAACTTAAAGAAACAATAAAAACAAAAACAATTAATGAAAAAAGGATATATGTTATTGTGCATCCATGTTTGGATAAACCTCTGGTAAACTAAACATGGGAGAACTCTAGAAAAATATTAAAATTCCTTTTACATACTCATATATTATTTATTTTGGTAATTTTAACATTTAGTTGAAATTTTTTTCTTTGTTATTTCTTGACAAGAAATTTAATTAATTTTTTCTCTTCCATAAATTTTTTGATTATGTTTCATTGAAATTTTATTGCGTATTGAATGCTACTATGGGAATTTAAAACTGAATAAGAATAGTTTTATTTACTTATAAACTCTTTAAATTCATGAATACTCAATTGAGGCTATGAGCATAGTTAGTATTCCATTGAACTCTTATTATGGGTGATCATTGATTACTTAATCAATCATATTGAAATAAATAGAACTCTTATTGTCATTATAGAAATTATTCTCTTTTATTTTAACCATATTAGTGAAAAGTTTTTAATTATGGATTAGGCACTAAAAAACAATTATTAGAATAAATATTTTTTACAATTGAGAAGTGGTACTACACAAATGTAGTTCTTAATTTCCTTCAAAACCCAATGTTTTCACACTCATTTTACAGAAAAACAACATTTTTAATTAAAAAATAAATATATTTTAAATAAATACAATTATGTTCATTTTTAATTATTTAATATTTTAATTAAAAAATAATTCAATTTTAAATCTCCTTGACAGATAACTTAAGGAAACTATATTTTATTCTCAAGTAAAAAATATGTTGATTAGGGCATAGAGATAAAATTCCCATAATTAAATTGGAATCCTTGTAAGGGGGTTACCAATTATTTCACTTTGTTTATATATTGATTAAAATATTTTTTAAAATATATCTTATAAATTTTAATTTATGATTTAAAAAAAATTATATCTAAAATCACATTCCAAAACACCCACATAGTGATTTTGAGACTTTTGACCTTAAAATTATTAGAAATGTTCATAATAGAGTTAGAAAATATTGGAGAGAGAGATTATATGATTTTAAAAGTGTATTTTTGTTGGTATCAGGGTGTGATTTGGAAGAAGAAGATATAGTGATTTAATAATTTTCATTGAAAATCAAGGTAATTACATCATAACCAGTGAATCACAGCCCAATACAACTACTGAGAATCTCACATGGATAATTTTAAGCATAAAATAAAATGACCAAATAATATATTTGGTTTGAATCCATACTTGATATCCTCTAATAACCAATGACCATTTCTTGAAATAAATGAACCCAAATCCCTCTATATTTTCAAAATGTTCTTCATGATTCCAGGGTTGAATCATTCATAAAATTTCAAGTACTAGAATAGAGCTTCAATAATGCCTTCGATGTCCCAATGATCACTGTATCAATGTTCAATTGATCCAGGGAGTAGAGATCAATTTGGTTTCATAGATCAAGATATTCTCTCTCTAGGATGTGAAATTGGACTCTCAAATTCATGAATTTAATATTGTATGTGAATAAGAGACTCTTCCTCTTATATAAAGATGTTATGAATACATGAAAATAGTTCACCAGCCCCTGATATATATTTACAACTAAATAATCTATATACAACATCTTATGGCCGCTTTAATAAGTCAAACACATAAATTATATTTTTATCAATTTCTTATAATATAGTAAATTTAAAATGTGATAAATCTGGGCCATTAACGTAACTCACCATTCACAAAAATATTCAATAAACCTTGAATATTAAAAGAATATTCTTTCATATAATATTTTCCATGTACTTACTTTAATATATGTAAATAAATTTAGTAAATAAATTAAATACTAATTATTTGAAACTTGAATAATATGAATCTATTTATTCCTTCATGATCGTATATTCTTATACATCACTTGGAACCTCTGGTGGGGCCCACCATGTCTTAAAGTCGTATTCTTAAGAATAAGAAAAATGTTTGAATACAATAATTATGTGAACCTATATTCCCTTATCTCAATTGTAGTTAATACTACTCACAAACCAAGAGGGGAGTCAAGAAGCCCATCAAGTCCCTTAAAGAGATAAGAAATAGTCATAGTGTTGACAACCTTTCTAATAAACACAAACCATGTAATATAGTCTCTTTGTCTTGAGGTATCTCATAAAGCATTATTCACACTTTATGTTATCATCCTTTATTTCATTATTGTTCATTGAACCTACTGGACAGTCCTATAATTTTCTACCATGGAACTGTATTTAGTGAAGGAACTACCATCATAATTGACTAGGTTGGAGATATCACTTCCTTTTGGAAGTGAAAAATTCTTTCTTGACTATTCAATCATTTTTACACCACTAATAACACACTCAATAAAAACTTACATTCTATGACTTTAATGCCATAGTTTTTCACGTAAATCAAAGTATATGATCAAATAGTACACATAGATAAAAACCTCAAGTCCGGAGACCATTATAGATGTTTCCAGATCAGAACTACCAATGAAACCTGAAATATTTTGTGTTTTTAGTAGGTTAGTCAACATTATCTCATCTACTCGATATCACCATGTGTGAACTTCATGAGAATAAGTCTCAATGATATGATCCCCAATAACATGATCATCACACATCATCTGTGTCTAGTCAGCATGATGTATTTAAACCACAATATATATAGTTAAGATTAATTTCACTGTATCTTTAGGTTCTCATTATAACCTAGGAACTATTATAACCTTTTGATAGGAAAAATAATCTATGGAAATCACAATAAATAGTGGATTCAGAAATATCAACACTATTATGGTAATAAATATCTTTCATAACTCACTGTATTCATGGTATAAGATTCAAAATGTATTTCTTAATTTTGGTCTAGAGAACCCATTATTACAATAGTCCCACATTCACTATATCCAACTTGAATACTAACCTTTTTAGCACTCACAAGATAAGATCAAGTTTTTCTATGTTATGGATTTAGTCGTTAGGCCTACCATGTCTCCACTGTGTGGCTACTTTTCTATCTACGACTTCACCTCCTTGAGTAAGACCCACTAGGATATGATATCCTTATGTATATACATTTCATCCACTATCAAATGATCACATATTTTCTATTAAAATTAGTAGGATTATAATAATATATATTATGGTAAAACATTACATACTAGGTGTGATTATAATAAATCGAACAAATAATTTCATATTTTCCACTACTTCTTAATGTGTATCAGAAGCCACAACAGACTCAGTATTAGTTGATATGCCAACCATTGTCTTGAATCAGCTTTAATTATTCGTTAAATTATCCTCACTATGATATTAAATAATATTAAACAAAAGGAATACTAATGTTTGTCCCATTTTAACTAGTTTCTATTCCTATCCAAGTACTAGGAACATATCTCTTCTACTCTCTCATGTACAATTTGTTGAGAAAAGTATTGTTTTCAACAATAACTATTAATGTTATTTAAATGGGGGGTTTATTGAAAATAATACTCTGTCTCTTTATGATAATTTTGACGCTCAAAAATACACTTAGTTATTTTCTTATGATTTTATTTAGTATTTTTCAGGAATTAATTAATTAATTTTACTATTGAAATAACGATAATTTATTATTTAGCACAGAATATGCTTTAGCACATTCTAGAATCACTATTCATACCTTACGTGGATAAATATAGTGTGAAATATGCTTTAGCGTGTTCTGGAATCACTTTTCATACCGTACGTGGATAAACGTAGCGTAAGGATGAAAAGTGTGTATACTTTTTTAGATAAGAGAAAAGTATGGTTAAACAACCATATGTTTTTAGCATAGTATGGAAGGAGAACCATAAGTTAAGAAGGAACCTTATGTTTTGGTTATTAGAAAAGTATGGAAAAAGAACTGTACGTAAATTCTAAACGTTACGTTTGTTTCTCAAAAGTATGGTTCATCAACTTTACTTTTGTAAAAAACCATACGTTCTTGAAAAGTATGGATCAAGTAAAAGTATGGATCTTTTACCGTACGTTTGAGTGTTGAAGAAAAAGTATGGATGATCAACCCTACGTTTGTGATCAACCCTACATTTGTGTTTAACCTTACATTGTCAACCTTACATTTGAAGACTATGTTATCAACCCTATGTTTGGAGGCCACGTCATCAACCTTATGTTTGGCGTCTGAAATTTTGACAGATGACATTTTTATGCAGCGATTAGCAAGCTGATTATCAGGCAGATTTCAATCCAGATTTAAATTCATTTTTAAAGTACAACTTTGACTGATTCAAAGCCGTTTTATTAATGGATTTAAGATCGAATTAAAAGGAGTTTTTATGCCGAGTCTTAAGGGAAGTTACGACTTCTCTGTAAATTCAAATTTTTGAATATCGCGAATCAGAAGGTGACTTTTATGGATCTAAATGTGCATGATATTTTATCAGCATTATTATATATATTCTCTCTACAACACCAGGTATGTGAGTGTATGTTGATAAATCTTTTATTAAAAAGGTGGAAAACAGAGACTGCAGAAATTCACGATTAATCTGCTGCTTCAAAAAGAGCATCAAAGCTCTATTCTTTTAAGAAGAAGGAACTCGATAAAAGATTCACCTGTTCTACATCTAATATCTACTGTGGATCTACTACTACTGAAGTTGTTCACTATATCTCTATATATACTACAACTGGATCGACTCAGAACTGGTTCAACTTGAAGATCAATATTTCTAGAGACTTTGATCCATCTGTTGTCAATTGCATTCTATTGAAATTGTGAAGATCAATTAGAGATCTTCTTTCTGAAATTATTTTTATTCTTGAGTAACCAGCTTCTCATTCTAAGATGTGTAGGTTCGTGTTTGAACCAGAAGCCTTTGTTTTTCCTTGGGTTGTAAAGGTGTCAACTGCCTGTACTCAGTTGTGAACCGGTCTGTGGAAAAGAGGACCAGATAGTGAAAATCCCCAAGCTCGTGGGGTTGAGCGTTAGTGGAGTGGACTAGGGGCCTTCTGTTCACCAAACCACTATACATATTTGTGTTCTGATTTTATTTATTTCTTCTACATGATCAAATCTAATAAATCATAAAGGACAGAACTCGTTCAATCAAAGTGTTACCGAAAAATTGCAAAAGACACAATTCACCCCCCCTCTTGTGTATTATCTGTAGATTCAGATCCAACACAATTGGATAGTCTGGACTTATTCACATGGTTTTATCCTAAATATAACTGATATTTACCTACCATTAATCATATGTTGTAAATATGATATATTATAAATATCCTGTAACACGTGATTGATCCATCATAGAAGCACATGGAATTTTACTTACCACATTAATCTCCTCTTATGTATCATGCATTTATTCTTGGATAAATTTATGCCATGTGACATTAGTAACAATTATATATGAAATTATTCCATCTTTTTTTTTCAATACCTTTTCAATATATGTACTTTGACTTGGTATAAGAAATAAATTATATCTAACTTAGTAGAATGTGTTCCCTAAAACATAGGTTGTAACTTTCAGTCAATCTCTAGACAGTTTATTTCTGTCTACACTTAACTACCTATATGACAAATAATTGTTTTCCTAATTCAATCAAACATAATTTTCCTTGAAAATTGTGATTCTCCCCCTATCCTTTTATAAAAAAATTGAAAAATTCTTATTAAATGAATATTCTATGATATTTTTTGTTACTCCAATCCAAATCAAGTATTTTTGTAACAGACACCCCTAATGGAATTATATGGTATCACAAACACTTTTTGGATGCATTTTATAGATATCTCCCAAAATTATTGGTCTTGAAACCCAATTCCAAATATAACAATCATATAGTATCTACAGAAAGTATAATTCTAATGGATTTTGCATAATGACTTGGTATTACCAATCGATCCTTATTGGTATCATGCTTGTTCCAAAAATGTATAATATTACTTGAATATCCTCTATAGTAATCAAAATAATAATCCCCTTGTACCATGATAAACAGAATGTGTAAGTTAATTTCAATTGATCATGTCAATACAATCTTGTTTCCATTTACTTATTACTTGTAGGATTCATTACTCTGAATGAAAAATGTATCATCAACCATAGTGAATGAAAAACAATTACCAAGGTTATATCTTTACTTTGAAGTATGTGTCTCTAAAACATTAATTTCCACAAGATCTTTTGTAACTTGTTTCTTCTCAATAATATGTACATATTTTTAACTCACTTAATGAAATTCAATCATGAACCAAATATATCAAATAGAGATTTGTACCCATTTATTGAAATATAATCTATCACTTGACTATAAATTTTCTATCATAGGTATTTCTGTAATATCTTAAGAAACCATTAGGATAATTACTTTAGATTCACATTGTGTTTTACTTGATTCAGTTTTTTTATATTCATCACAAAATTGTTGAATTTAAATAGATGTCCTTATGACATAATGGATTGTATCATATGAGAACTCATATGATATCCATTTGTCATTATAGTTGACATATGGCTATAGGATAACACCTCTATTTGTGAATCATGTCTTGAGAAATAATATAAGTTTCTATAATTGTTATTATATTCAACATTGATACCCATTTTACTTCTATCATGAACCAGATGTTTATAATGAAATTTTTGTTTAGGAATTACCTCATGGAACATTTTATTTATCAATTTTTTCAGGTAAGACTCATCACTGATCCTTCTTATTAACATCTTATCTTTCATTAATACGAGGAAATGTACATTTAGGAATTATTACATGCTATATTTTATTATCAATGAATACTTGGAAAATATATTTTTTAGCACATGGGACCAAATAAACTCACATCTTCTAACCATTAATTACCACACATCACCTTACCATTCCTTAAAAAAACATAATGGAGTATTATAAAGTATATTTACCACTAACATTACATTGGAATAGTTCAGACTCTCTAGTTGAACTAATTTCAAAGTCTTTGTGGCATTCCTTTTATTCTAAAGGTTTCTTTGTATAAAAATAGATAAGAATATATGTAGATAATACCTAAGAAATTTAACTCTATAGATTCTAAAAATATAATGGGTATATCCTTTACTACTACATAGTTTTATCATAAAAAGAATTATCTTTCCACAATTGGGTATAATTGAGTCTTACATTTTACATTCATCTCTTATTTCCAATGATTCAAGAATTATTGAACTATTAGTTGAGTATTAGGCTCCAAAAACAAATTTCATTCCAAAAAAAGGAATATTGTCTCCTTTTTTCCAATATAAATGTGATATAAGTGTTTTGGAAAAAAATAAATAATAGCTCAACTATAATCAATAACATTGGAAATTAGATGTTTTTTACTTCTCACCACTGACTTAGGAATCATCCTTTCTTATCCGCTTAGAGAACTCACCTTGATTCTTGTAACATTTATTTTCTTAATTGGTTACTATATTTAAATACACATATTTCATAGACATATTATATTTAATACCCATGTATTACAATAGAAACATTACATACAATGTTGAATATATGTGATGAAGAAGATACTACTTGCTTCTTTAATTTTGTTCATTATATTTAAACTTCAATAGACTTATCTAATGGAATGAAAAGAAAATAACATCATACATGATGATCAATAACTTTTATTTGAAGGAAGTTGTGAAGGTTAATTTGGTTTCACACATTCCAATATCCTTTTATCCTTGTCTTTAAACTTGTTCACCATAATAAAAGATTTTAATCTTTCTTTATATTATTATCTACATGGTGAACCACTCACAAAGTATAATGAAGTTCTTTCTCCATATTGTTTTTAAGATCATAAATGAAATTTGGAGTAATTTGGTTAAAATATAAGAATGGTATTTGTTTTATTATCATGATCCATCTTTTAATATATATGTATTTAGTGTAATCTTCACCGATTACATATTCTGATCCACTTTGACCATGAAAGCTTCTCAGAGATGTGACAACTTGTGAAATCATCCATGTGTTGATATAGTTTCCAAAAATCATTTGGAATTGTTGATATAATTATGATGTAAACATAAAATGCATAATACATGAGTCTCTGGTAAGAATCCTTATCACCCTCTCTTATGGAGGTGTATTAAAATGTAATGGGACTCTAGGAAATAGAATTCCCTATATCACATTACTTTTCGCAAGAACCTAAACTAAACATGGAAATTATGGCTAGATAAGACATGTTATCTATCCAAAATTAATAGTAGTGTATCTAGAGTATAATTTTCATTTTTTATACAAAAAAACTATATAATATTAATATTTATTATACATTATTGATTAATTAACTCATTAGATATCTACCACTATTTTATCGAACCATAGAATCCATCACTACTAGATTCAGAATAATCAATCACTTGAGTATTCAAGTATAAATGATCCATGAAACGTCTCCTTAGAGTATATGATATGGATATACCACTAATTTGAGTGTTTCAAGGTTGAATTCTGACTAGCCAACCACATTAACTCGCAGATCCTTGAACTGTTGAGTGAAGTCCTAGCTTCTTCAAATCATAAACTCTATTCACTCAATTCTTTTAATCTAAATATGAAACAATATTTCTATATATACTTATTTTCTACAATTTTTATTTAATTCAAACTTTCTCTCCTATTATAACTCAAAAATTGTAGGAAGCAACCTCAACTAGGATTTCAAATTACCCTATACACTTGGTTTTATTCAAAGTCGAATGCTGGAAGAAATAACAACTTAATTATTATTTAAGGGGTTTTATTAATTATTTCTAGATGAATGAATTAATTTTATATCCAAAATGATTCTACTATGTGATTTCCCTCATAGTTGACTATATAGTATATATAAAAAATTTATCTCATCTAAAATTTATTTAATCTATTTACTTTTATTATTATTTTATGTGATCATGTAAAATTTCAAAGTCTCTAAAAAATAATAAACAATGATTAAATTAAATAAATTAAGAGAAAGATCCTGAGTATTTGATATTGGTTGATCCATCTGTTCTCAATGGATTAACCATAACCCTTTGGGTAAAATAATTGATTTATCACTGACTCGTATCATAGCTCACATCTTGGTCCAATGTATCACCATCTCACCAGGAATACCGCATCATCATAGTCTAGTCCATATCTTACGATGTGTTCATCATAATACATAACTACTCACATGTAGGTGATGAGGTCTTCAAAATCAAAAAAAAATCATAAAGAATTATACTGATGGATGCACATACCCTTATACATATTAGGTGAGAAAATACGATGCGTAGACCATAAAAATATAATTAAAACATGCACCACATGAAATTCCAATGAATAGTTAAATAAATTAAATATAGACATACATTGGGAGGTCAATTCTCATGATTAGTCAACTTGAAAATTCAATTAGACATAAAATTAAATTTGAAATAATTTTACATAAATTGTATTAATTGATTTAAAATAATTGTATCTCATTTTAATTAAAATAAAAATCACTCAATCCAAAATATTTTTTTACTTTTTTAAAAATCCAAAAAAAGTAATTTTTTTAGGAAAACATTTTTATGCCTTCATGAGCTTGTAAAACCCTTAAAATGGGTTTTAGGACATTGAAGACTGGAATGATGCCATGTGGGTTTGAAAAAACCATCAAATACCATTCCAGGTCAGACAGAACCCACCCAAACCCATTTTGTAGTGGGCCGATTTACAAGAGTTCATGACTAGGGAGTACGTGAATAATAGAGTTTTGGATGGTGTTTTCATCGACGACATGGGGTCACAATATAGGTGGCTGAATGTGAGGAGGATGATGAGGGGAATGATAGTGTGATGGAGAGAGTTAGAGAGGGAGGCCATGAGTTCTAGCTTAGGAAAAAGGCATGCACGACTGGTCGTACGAAAAGCACATGTGGGATTCTACTGGGGCTATTAAAGAGGGGTTAGTTGATCCATATAGAGGTTACCTATAGGTGAAGGGGGTTCACAGGAAGAGTTCTAGCCGCAGGATTCCTGAGGGGGGGGGGGGGGTGGTCGGCTCGAGAGGGAGGTGCATCATTGCAAGTAGCAGGCTGGATCAATAGGAGGTAGGGAAAAAAACCTCCCAAGCCCTACTATTTTTATTTTTTTTTTAATTTTTTTTACCCTTTTAGACAATCACCCCACCCTTTTGAAAAGTTATTTTTTTTCTTTAATACCTTTTCACTAGCTTATCCATAACCCCAACTCTTTTTTGTATTCATGTGTTGTCATGTGCATCTAGACCTTTTCATGTTATTTGACTTCTCTATGAGGCTGCACCACCAATATGATTAATTAAATTTTAAGCTATTTTCTAGAGGCTATTGCTTCCCCCAACAACATAAGTTTGTTTTGTTTCTATTTTTACAAGCCTATCAAAGTAGGGATTTTTATTTTTTTTTTAATTTTCATATGGGTGTGGAATTTTGGGTTTACCAGAAAACACTCTCACGCCCCCCCCATCCTACTGTCATATTATGGGTTCACTAGAATTGAATTCATCCAAATCCTTTGCATAATAATTAACATATATACATATATATAATTTCATTGATTAAACCCACAATAAATATTAATATCAATTTGATCTTAAATATTTGGAGTGTAACAACTTGGTCATCTAGTGTAAAATTGAATCGTTATATATGACAATGAGACTATTGGGAAACCCCCTATATAAATTTAATTCTAAATTAGTTTTTCTTTGGAATAAATCATAACAGACTCACTCTATTACCAATTGATGGTACCAAGGTGCACCGTAGAAGAAGATGGGTTAGGGATTTAATTTTTTTTACTGGTGATCGATGTAGTTGTGTCATCGCCTGTGAAGCGTAGTCTAGTACAATAGCTGAGTATCACACATGAAGAATTGTAAGCAAAAAATAAAATTAACAAATACATTGTTTGATCTAATTCTGTGCTTGAAATACAATCAGCATTGGTGACTGTTTCCTGAATAAACTGAAGCCATATCTAACTAGATCATTCTCACATGATTTAAGAGTCCTTGGGTATATAATTCAAAAAAATTTGAGGGCTATTATAGAGCTTTGTTGATTCCTTTAGTGTTCCAATGATCATCGCATTGACTCTCCTTTGATCTATGATGGAGAGATCAATCAAGTCACTTGAATTGAGAGATTCTTTCTCTATGAAATGGAAGAGAGGAGAGATCAGCTCTAAAATTTTCAAAATGATTATTTCCTATGAAATAGATCTTCAACCACTTATATAGATAAGTTATAAATTCATAGAAAATTCTCTCTGGAAAATGAATATATATTACCCACTAAATGAGATATAAAAAATATGATATTCCCACTTTATTGAGTTATAATTGTCATTTTTATTTTTAACAATTTCTAGTAATATAATAAATATATTACCTGATAAATATGATCCATTCTCTCAAATCACCATTCCTAAAAATATCAAATGAACATTGAATATTAAAATAGTATTCATTCGTTGAGTTTTTTCCATGCATATACTTTAATAATTATTAATAAATTTGATAAATAAATTCAATACTTATTATTCTAAACATGAATAATATAAATTATATATTCCTTCATGATTATATATTATCAAAAATCACTAGGACCCTATGGTGGGGCCCACCATTTTCTAAACTCCCATTAATCAAAATAGGCCAGACTTTTGAATACACTAAGTGTGCGACCCTCTAGGACCTTATCTCAATAATAGTGAATACTCTTCATAGATTATGGGTAGAGTATAACAACGCATCCTGGCCCCTAATGATATATATGGTATATCCATAGCAACAACAATATTTCTTACAAATAAACACCTTGTAATATAGTCTCAATTTCTTGCTATATCTCATATGGAATAATGCACACTTTTTGTCATCGTACTTTATATATTTATAGTTTGTTGACCTTACATGATTGAAATTCCTTCTTCTACCATGGATATGGATTTAATAAAGGTACTACCATCCTGATAAACTAGTTCTTCCATTCAGGCCATGCTACCAAAGATGCACCCAACATAATCTACCTCAATATAAATTCAATTCCATAGCTTTTCCCTTACATAAAATTATGTCATCAAATAGTATATATTGATAATAATCTCAATCCAGGATACTGTTACATGTGTTTGAAGATAGGAACTAATAATGAAACCAGAAACATGTAGTGTTTCTATTGGATGGTAAATCCTTATGATCTTATCTACTTAAGATCACTATGTGTAAACTTCATAAGAAGAAGTCTCAATGCTTATGACCCACACACCTAATAGTATGACATCATTAGTGTCTAGAAAACATGATGTATCTAGACTATATGACATATGTTTAAGATAAATGTCATAGTATATCAAGAAATCATTATATCAGGGAAACTGCTATAACCTTTTTATGGGACAAATAATATATGGAAAATACCATGAATAGTGGGCACCAAGATTTAAACACTATTATGGTAAGAATACATCATTCATAACTCACTATATACATGGTATGGTAATAAAAAAAGTGTTTCTTATGTTGGGTTTGGGGAACCCACTATTACAACACTCCCACTTTCACTAGAACTTAGTTGCTTATTACCCTTGTTATCACACACATGATATGATCATTCTTCTATTAAGTTGTCAATTTAGTCATTGGGCCTTCCACGTCTCTACTATATCGCAACTCTACTATACAAGACTTTAAAGCCTTGAGTAATACTCCTCAAGAGATGATATCCCCAAGTATATACCTTTCATCCACTATCAAAACATGAAATATTGGATAGTACCAACAATAGGATTATCATAATATATATTATGATAAAAAAAATTATCCACTAGGTTCAACTCTAGGAACGAGAACAAATCATTGTGCAGTTTACATTACATTAGAAGATGCAATACATTTAGTATTAGTAGATATTGTTACCACTAGCTTGATGAGATTCACATGCCCATTACCATAGGCTCACTATGATTTTATATCATATAGATCGAAAGGAAGAATAGTTTTTCCAAAAATTAATAGTTTCCCTTTATCTCCAAGTATTAGGAATATATCTCTTGTACTATATCATGTAAAATTATATATTTCTCGATGGAATTTCCTCAGGTGATAATGACGTCATTGATTACTGGTGGAGAGGATATGGATAATGCGAGGGTTATTATGAGAATTCCATGAGATTTATCCCCATCTTCTTATATTCATATTTCTTCTCTCATTTCTCCAAAAACCCTAAAAGGTTATTTGATGGACATATTGGGTTTTATATCAGGAAATACTGAGGAGACTTCAAGAAGAGCATTTTATGAAGGGGTGGTGAAGTAAATTCGTGCCTCTTGAAGTTCTTGGCAATATCTAGTTTTGGTTTATTTATTCCAAGAATATATGGTACCAGTTTCTCCAGCAACCTTTCCAAGGAACAGATTTTTTTCATTAGAGGATTCAAATAGTCCCTTGAAAAAGAAAATTCTTTCTACGGGGATGGTTGTCTCATAAAAATGTGTTTCTAGGCCGGTAACTCATTCAATGTCCAAAGAGGATTACAAGAGACCACTATCCTAAAAAAAGGTATGTTTGGATGCAAGTCCAAGAACCATTTATTCTAATGGTTTCTATGATCATTTGAAATTCTTATGGATTGGGGGTATGGGATAAGAGTAACTTTTTGGCTTCTAAATATTGGAAGTCTTATATCTTGATGGCTGTTTTTCATGAACCAAAAATAGATCCCAGTAGTATCATATATTTTTTGAATAAAATGGGATTTGGTTTTTAATTTCATTCTTATCCTATGAATAAATTTATTTGGATATGTTGGGAAAATAATTTTTAGGTGGACATGATTCATTCCATGTATCAATGAATTTCCATAAAGATATTGTTCAAGGGTTTCGATTTTTTTTCATTTATTTATGCCAATAGTGATGTTTATGGAAGAATATATCTTTGGGATTATTTGTATTCCATTGAATTGGTTGGTGTCCCTTGGTTTTTCGAAGGGGATTTCAAAACCACTAATGGTACCTCTGAAAAGAGTGGTGGTTCCGAGATATTTAAAAATGGTATTCTAGACTTTAAACACTTCATTTCTAACAAAGGTTTATTGGATTTGGGATTTAATGGTTTCAAATATATGTGGTGTAACAATCACAAGGGTCACAGTCATATTTTTAGTCATCTTGATAGTTGTTTATCTAATCATCAGGGTCTTGATTTGTTCTCTCAATCTTCTGTTACTCACTCAACTCGATCTCTTTCGGATCATGCCCCATTGCTGATTGGATTGAAATATGGTGGTTATGATAATTTTATATTCATGTACTCTCCCAACTAGAACCATATTGAGGGTTTTATGCTGATGGTGAAGAGGTATTGGGATAAGGAGGAGTATGGGAGGGAATTGGTTGGTCTCCCAAGAAGTCTAAGGTGTCTTAAATCAGAAATCTCTGGGTGGATTAGTAATAACCCAGTTGTGAATAATTCGTTATAATTCATACAAAATGATATTGACTAGATGGAGGGAGATCTGCAGGACATATGGGAAGAGGGAACATTTATTATTTTATTTCAGAAACATGACTTTTTGTTTGAACGGTTGCTGGATATTGAAAGGGGTTATAAACAAAGATCCAAAATTAAATGGATTAAGCAAGGAGATCGCAATTGTGATTTCATTAAATCTTGTATAAAGGAGAGGTAAAAAATGAAGGTCAATATCATGCTAGAGGATGGATCATATTCTTCAGATGTGGATGTGGTAGGGAAATTAGCATTGGATCATTTTCTAAAGTATGCTGGAAGGAGCAGCTCCTGGAAAAGTCTCGGATCTGGGGCCCTCAGAGGATGAAGAGATCTTTATGGCGTGCATCCTAGGTAGATTGATGGTGCATATAATGATTTTTTATGATCTCTCCCTATATAGAGGATATATTGGATACTATTTGTATCATGTCTATGGATTGCGCCCTAGGACCAGATGGTTTTCTAGGGGCCTTTTATGTGGTGTCTTATGATTTTGTAGGAGATTATGTTGTTGAAGCGATTCAAGAATTCTTTCAGGGGGATCTATCAATAGGAGTTATTTCTCATATAGAGTGGTTCTTATCCCAAAATCCAAGGATCCCTTTTTTATTAATCAGTATTGAACCATTTTTTATATAATGTTTCTTCTAAAATCTTTTCCAGCCTGATTTCTAGATGATTGAATATAGTGGTATCGCGTATTGTTTCTCCGGAATAGCATGGATTTTTTAAATGTAGAATTATTCAGGGGTGATTGGCATTTCCAAGGAAATTTTTGACGATATCAACAAAAGAGTGGTCAGCTACAATTTTTTTTATCCATGTAGACAAGGATAAATCATATGATAAGTTGGAATGGAGTTTCATTATATGTACCATGAAGAAACATGGATTATATGAGTGGGTTTTTGATATATGTTTTTGTTTCTACTCTTCCCCATGGATTTATATCTCTTTTATGGGGAATGACTTTGGATTCTAAAATAGTGTGTGAGGGATGTGGTTGTGGGACCCTTTGTACCCATTATTTTCATAATTGCTTAGGATGCTCTTTCCTATAGTTTGAATAAGTGTATGGTTGAAAGAATGATTACCCCATTTCATATTCCATCTAAGAAGGGTTTTATTTAACATCTCATGTTTGTATATGATATCCTTATCTTCATTAATGGAAGGAAGACATATCTTCTTTTCTCTATGAATGTCATGGAAATATATGGTGGTTTAAGAAATTAGAGGATAAATTCAATGAAGAGTGGTGTTTTTATCTCTAAAAAATGTTCTTGTAGAAGATCTGGGGATATTCAAGAGATTCTAGGAATGTTGAATAATAATATTCATATGGTTTACCTCGGTGCCCCAATTTATAATGGAATAATTAATAAGATATTATTCGTCGATATTATGAATAGAATTATGGGGAGGATTATCAACTGGAAGAACATTTTTTTCTCTTCAGTTATTGAGTGGCTCTAATCAACAGTGTCTTGTCCTCTATTCTGATGCATGTCATCTCAACCATTTTCCTCCTAAAGTTACTATTTCTCAGATGAAGAGGGTCATGAATACATTTTTATGGGATGATAATCCAATGGGAAGTCATCATTGGGCATCATTGAGACACTTGGATAAATAGATTGAGGAATGAGGCGTCGGCTTACGGGACTTCACAGAGTCCATTCTAGCTCTGTAGGCACAGCTTGCATGTGATTTTATCATTGGGAATTATCTATGGGCCACATTTAATAGAAATAAATATGGTAAACATTTGTAGGATTGGGGTGGTTCTAAACTATCAAATCTAGCCAAAAGTAATATTGAATCACCTAAAGGTTCTTTAGGATGCTACATGTTCAGTGGTTGGTCGGGGATACATTAACCTATGTAGGGACAAATGGGTGGGGGAGAAACATTATTTCCCAGGGTGTTCGGTGCCCAATTTGTCCTTTAATGAAGTGAGAAATTACCCCAATCTGTTAGAGGTTATTTTTAACAATGATCAGTTGGATTTATTCAATGGTATTTCTTTTAATGAGGAGGCTGACTGGTGTTGTTTTATAGAGTCCAACTCAGGTACTTTTAATGGTCGTGACTATAGATACTTTGTCTATAATGATATTTTCCGTGATGAGTGGGATTCCAAATTATAGCACAAGGAGTTTCCAATGAATATGAACATTTTGGTTTGGAGGGAGAGGAACCAAGTAATTCTAACGGAGGACAACATTCATAAGAAAGGCATTTCCCTAGATTCGTTACGTTTTTATTGTGTTAATCCACATAAGGAATCAGTGTTGCACTAGTTCATCAAGAGTTATTAGGTGGTTAGTTTATGGACAAATATGGGTCATTAGGGGTCATTTGTTAGAGATAGCATTTTTATACAAGACTTCCTTTCTAGGTGGTTTTTGGGTTCAGAACATCAGGAGATAGAGATCAAGATTCCTAGAATGATTGTTATAGCCATTTTTTGGACTATTTGGGAGGTGAGGAATAGGGAGAAGCTGTAAAAATTATCTCTAATTTCTTATCTCTAGGTGATAATGAAATCCCTTGTTTATTATTCAAGTTCACTTATTAAAGGTAGAAAGAAGTACCGACTCCTTTGTAATTTTCTTAATCGGCTAGTGGTGACTTTTAGTTCACAAGGCTATTGTGTTAAATGGCTCCCACCCTCGTGAAATTTCAATGTTAATGTGGATGGATCCTACATAAAAGGGGAGATGGGAGGGGTTGGTTTACTTTGGGAAACAAATGGTTTAGTTAATATTTACTTGAATGCATTCTGTGGTCCAGGGAGTTCCTTGGGGGGGTGCGTGCTTTTCACTCCAGAGTTATGTTTTGCGAGGGTTATGGGTTACCTATTTCTAAGATTGAATCGGATTCAAATATTTTGGTGTTGGGATTGAATGGTAAAGCTTATACACCTTTGAATTTGATTTATTTTGTTAGAATCTTCTCAATGGAGACTGACTTGGGATGCAATATTTCTCATATATGGAGAGAAGCTAATTTTGTGGCTCATGCGCATTCCCGTGGGGCTAGTTCGTAGGATCCTTTGATTGTTTACTACAGTTTGGACTTGTTTCCTTTAAAATGTGGGGACTTTTTCCAAGGGTATGTTCTTGGGATACACCATTTCAAACTTCCTGGAATTTTCCTCTGTATTTGGATGGGTTATTTTACTCATTCATTAATAAAAAATAAACTGTCAATTGATATCTTATACGTAGCATAGGATTTGTGATTGATCCAATAAATCCATATATAAAATTATAATAACACATTAATCTCCTTCAATGTCTCATACATGTCTTCATTGAATGATTTATACCATAAGAAATTATTAACAATTCTCTCTTGAATTATTCATACTTTAATTTTTGAACACCTTATCAGTATATGTACTTTACATTGGTCTAATAAAACCATTTTATCCACCTTAGTAGATCAGGTGCCTTAAAACCTAGGTTTCTAATTTAATTCAATTCGTGAATAATTTCTTTTATTTTTGCCTAAACGAATTATAATACCAATATATATTTTCCTTATGTTATCAAACATATGTTTCCCTGAAAATAGTGAATCTCTCACTAACCTCTTATGGACACATTGAAAAAATTCATCTTAAATGAGTATTCTATGATATTATTAATTAATTCATTCCAAAACTAGATTTTAAAAACTTGCATCCCTTATTGTCATTTTATGGTGTCACCAACCATTTCTGGTTACATCATATATACATCTTCCGGGATTGGTGGTCATGACATCCAATTCAAAATATGAAGATCATAGATAGATTATATGAGAAGTAGTATAAGAAAAATGACATGGTATTACCAATAATGCCTTATTAGAATGACAGTGGTACCACTATTAGTTTCACTTGAATACCCACCACATTATTCAAAATAATAATCCCCCTTGTACTTTGATACATTGAATCAATTATTGAATTTTAATTGATCTTATAAATCATATATTATTCCCATTTATTTATTAATTATTTCACTCATTACTCTTAATGAATAAATTATCATAATCCAAGGTTAATATAAAACCATTACCATGGTTTTTTCCTTCCTACATAGTATATGTCTGTGGAAAATTCCTTTCAACAAGATCTTCTGGAAACTGTTCATGTAACAACAAGTTATGCCTCTATTGCATTAACTAAATCCAATTCAATATTTTACCACTATCTCAAATTGATATGTGAACCCTTTTATTGAAATATACTATATTACTTGATTATAAATTTTCTTTCATTTGGATTTATGTAATATCCTAGGAAACCTTTAGGATAATTATTTCGTATACACATTGTATTTTTCTTAATTCACTTTTGTTTATAATCATAAAAAACTCCTTGCATCAAAACACATGTTCTTATGACATATTGTATATATATCATACTTTAACTCATATGATATCCATTTTTCAATATAGTTAGAATATCGTTATAGGATAACACCACTACTTGAAAAGAATGTATTGAAAAATAATGGAAGTTTCTACAATGCATATTAGATCCAACCTTGATGCGAATTTTACATATATTATGAATCTGGTGTTTATAAAGAAATTTTCATTTAGGAATTACTTTATGCTATATTTTATTGATCAATTATTTCATGTAATACCCATTATTGATCCTACTTATTAACATCATAGCTTGGATGTGTATACAAAAATGTGTAGTTTGGAATTACTCCATATTATATTTTATGATCGATGAGTGCTTGGTCAACATATTTTTTGGCACACAGGCCCAAATCAACTCATATATTATAACCATACATATACCATACTTCAACATTAAATTCATTAAAAATGTTTAAATGAATTTTATGAAGTGTAATCTCCACTAGATAAACCATATAATAGTCTATGCTCTTTAGTTGAACTAATTTTAAAATCTTTGTGGATTTCCTTTATTTTTAAAGGTTTTTTTGTCCAAAACTAAATAAGTATATATATTGATAATGCCTAAGGTATTAATCTCCAATTATCCTAAAACCATAATTGCTATATCCTTGAATACTACTTAGTTTTATTAGAAAAAACAATTATATTTCCACAACTTTTTATAACCAAATATTATATTTTATATTAATCTATTATTTATAATGTTGAAATCCATTCTAAACCATTATTTAAGTGTTATACAGAATAAACAACATTCATTAAAAAATTATAATATTTACACATTATGTCCACATACATGTGAGATAAATGTTTTCATAATAATCCATAAAATTTTAACTATGATAAATATCCATGTAAATTAGTAGTTGTGTACTTCTCACAATTGACTTAGGAATAACCCTTTCTTGGAGAATTATCATTACTTATTTTAATTTTTCTTTTCTTAATTGGTTACTATATTTTAATACACATATTTTGTAGATATATTGTATTTAATACCCATGTTTTAAAACAAAAACATCACATATAATGATGAATATACATAAATAAGAAGTGACTATATTCTTATTTAATTTAGTTAATTGCATTTAAATTTCCACAGACTTATCCCATGAAATAAGAAGAAAATAGCCTCTTATATGATAATATTCATTTTTTATATGAGGTTTTTTCAAAGTTTCCTTCCGAATAATAAATTTAATTATCCTTTTAACCTTTTATTTCTACTTTTTCACCATAAGAACTAAAGATTAATCTACTTTTAATTACTTGTATTTTTTGTGGAACTTAACCAAAAGGTAACTAAGCACTTTCCCCATACTATTAATTTTATGTACTTAAATCTTTTTTTGAGTAATTGAGTGAAAAGATAATAAAGGGATTTATTGAAAGATCATGATATGTATTCAAATTTACCTGTATTATATATAATATTCTCCTCTTTCATATTTATCTTCAATTTCTAATTACAAGCTTCTTATAGATGAGAGAACATATGATATCATATGTTCTCTGATGTTTTTTCCACAACTTATTAGACAATGATAATAGTATTATGATATTTATATAAAACGTATCATAAAAAAGTCTACTATAAGAATATTTATCACCCTCACTTATTGAGGTGTCTCATCAGATAATGGGACAGTAGGACATAAAATTTCTTATATCGCATTACTTTGCACAAGCGCCTTTATAAGACTTAGAAATTCCTGATGGATATGATATTTTCTTGATCCAACATTAATCATGTCATATATATGGTATAATTTTCTATTTTTATGCCAAAATAGACACTATATGACTATTAGTTTTTTTTAAAAACCAATTATACATTAGTGATTAACTAATTCATTAAATTCCTCCTATTATTTTATCAAACCCTAGTATCCATCACTAATAGATTCAGAATATTCAAGCGCTTGAGTGTTCTAGTGGTAAGGATCACTGAAACATCTCCTCATATTTTTAGTTATGTCTATTACAATACTCAGATATTTTTATGGTAGGTATCTCAGTGGCCAACCACATTAACTCATGGATCCTTGAACTGTTGAGTGAATTCACATCTTCTAGAAATTGTAATCTTTATTTACTCAATGATTTTATTATAAATATGAAACAATCTATCTATGACTAATTATTTTATTCCATATTTAGTTAATTTAAACTTTATATATAGTAATAAATACCTAGTAGTAGAAGGAAAACTTAACTAGGGATAACGAGTACCTCATACACCCAGTTTTGATCAAACTTCAATAATTGAAGGCAATACGAATTAACAATACATTGATGATTTTTATGAATTATTTATTGATCATTGAATTCATTTTTTATATGATATGCACGTACTATGTGATCATAGTCACAAATGATTATGAAGTACATAGAAAAACATTCATCTCATCTAAATTGGATTTAATCTATGCCTTTTTTTTATTATTTTATATGATCACATTAACTATAAAACTCATTAAAAAATAATAAAAAATTCTTAAATTAAATAATTGATATGACTGATATTGAGAATTTGATATTGGAGGATCCATTCATTCTCAATGGATTAACCATGACCCTAGGGGTAAAATACACGAGTCATCTCGGACTCATATCATAGACCACACCCTAGTCAAATAAATCACCATATCATTTGAAATACCACCTCATCTTAGCATTGTACACATCATAAAATATACCCATCATATTAAATAAATTATCTCATACAAGTGAGGGGTATTGGGAATAATAAAATACATACAAAATTATATGGATGGATGATCTCATCGTCATTGATAATATAAATTTTTTAATTATTTAAAACCTATGAACTATTAGTAATGCATTAAGTACGAGTATCATGTCCACAGAGAAGGAAAAAGAAGTTATGTGATCAATAAAAAAACATGACTGAATAGTTGATGTGATGAAATGTTGGTGGAAGTGAAACAAGAGAGATGATAGAGAAGCTGGGAGCATAAGAATTAAGGGAAATAGTATTATCATGAACTAATTTAAAATGAATTTTTCTACTCAATTTCAATTAACACATTTGTGCCAGTTACAATAATGGTGGTGTGTAAAATAACCTAAATGACATTAATTTTTTCAAAACATAATAATAAAATATCCTAAAAATGATCAGTAAACCAAATATAGGAAGTGTTATGTTCATTGATAGAAAAGAGAGTCATCATTCTTTTCCATTTTTTGTTACATTGGATGATACTCAAGAGTGAAAATATCCTCTATCATCACACTTAGTTACTTATAATAACATAAAATAGATTCTCATCAAGAATATGAATAAGTTTACAATACAAATATATACTAATGAAATTATGAAATTATGATCAAATAGATTGAAAGAAGAATAAATCCACTCCAATATGAAACCCCTAATGAAATTTAAGAAAACATGTTTATGAAAAATAAAACATAAATTAATTCGATGAATTGAATCTCAAAAAATTAAAATATGAGGAGAAAGTGAAATGAATCTTCTCTTTCAAGGTCATCTTTTTCTCCAATCACCTTCTCCACTAGTTCCTACTTTATAAATGTTCCCATATACAATTTTTTCCTCTTCTTGGAAATCCTCTGTTGAATCCAATATCTATGAAAAAAAGATTTGTTTTTGTCTCCCCTTCATAGAGATTATTTTATTTCCCATCTAGTTTCCAAACCTACCAAAACTGACTTCTACCCTTGATTGTTACAAGAGGGGATACAATCTATGTCTTTCAGTCACTATCCCCAGTACCATAGAAAAGATCCAAAATTACCTCACCCTAATTACACATGGGAATAAAATTCTCCAACATCATTAATTTTAGTAACTTTTTTACTTCTAAAAGAAAAATAGTATTTTCTTTCTTTATCTTGAAACTTGATAGCCACATGTATGTTGTTTCCAACTACTATTAATTTGGAAAAGAACCCATACTTATAAAAACATAATTTGAACACCCATAGTTTTTATTATTTTTTTAGTAAATTAAATATCATTTATTTCTTGTGTTATACACAACCCCGTGTTAAGCTTGTACCACACCTAACATTGGGTAAGCTTGCATTACACACAACATAGAGTTTTAACAATACTATCATATATTATTAATATATTTATTAAAATGTGTCCGTTATAACCTAGAAATTAACATTAGTTATATTAATATAAATAACTATTTTTCATACATTATGTATAATTGTTTTATATAAAGAAAACACATTAATAAATAAAGTACATAATTTTTGGAAAAGTCCTTATTTGTTTAAAAAATACTTGTTTCTTAAAAAGAAGTATGTATTTATGTCAAAAATAATAAAATTAATTTTCACAAATTTTTAAAATTAATTTTATAAAATAAAATTCATTTTTGAAATAATAATTTCAGAATTATCATAAGTTGAATTTTTGGAATTCTGTGAAAATTGTCAATTTTTTGTGAATAGTGAAAAATACTGAATCTTAATTAAAAACTCTATTTTTTTTAATTTATTTATAAAGATAAATTATATTAAAATTTTATTTTAGATTAAAATTAGAAAATTATACATTTATTAATCTAATTTAGGATATTGGTATCAATTTATTGTTGAATTTTTACATGAAATCATTTTAAACTTCAGAACATTTCTCTTTTTGAAAACCCGTTGTCTCTTTACGTCTATGGGATTATTTTTAAATTAAATTTTACCACATACGTGAATTGTAATTCGAAAAATGGATTACATATTTTTAATCCACAAAAATTATATTAACTATTAAATTCAAATTATTTTTTACCAATATGAATATTAAAAACAGAAAAAATTGTTTACCATGATTATGGTAAAAACAGGTTTGTTGGGGGGGGGGGGGGGCTAAACAAAAAAGATAAGGGTTAAAAATCAACAAAAAAATGAAAAAAAAATACATTTTATGCCCATTTTTGGACCTTATCCCATATATTCTGAATAATGATACATTTTTGAGCCTTTTGACATGAAGAAATATGGGTGGGATTATTTCTTTCAAAAAATTACAAGTGTGACACTCACCTCATTTATAAAAGGCCACCTCTTCTCCTATATTATTTACACATTCAAACCCTTTTGGTTTAGCCATGAATTACTCAAATACTTTCAAAATTTTACTCCTCTAATCTTAAAAGCCTTATTTTGGACATAAATCCAACCTAGGATAGAATTTGGTATAAACCCAGGGAGGAAACTCGAAGAAGTGGTAAAATTCATCAATAATCATTTTTTTATTTCTTCATCCACCTTCTTATGTTATTAATATAACATGATGATTATTTTAGACCCTTTCTCCAGGAATTACGTGTCCGTCTGCTTGAGTACGAAAGGCACAGTTTCATTGCCCCGCATTCCTGCTTTCCAAAGGCAGGCGACATCTGTTCCTTGTTCGGGGATGTTTTCTCCTTGATCGAAATGGGATGATGGGATGCCGGTTCTTCCTTTCGTGGATTCATCCTCGGAAATCATCACCTAGTGGGGGTCTCCCTTATAGATTTAAGATGTTGTTCGTGAAACTCTTCCTATTGCCATATCTTCATGGACACCAGTTAATTACACTTATTCTGTTCGGACATTCCAAAGTGTCCGGTCAGGGAAGCAACCTTCGGTCAGTGGAGTAGTCACGTTTGACATCACCGGCATGTCTGGATGCTGGAACAATGGCACGTCTGGGTTTTTTCCCCTTATTATAGGGCTTCTCTAGGGCGCGGAATCTCGAGTCATCCCACGTCGAATGCGGAGAATCATATTCCATAGGCATGTATCTGAGGTTTTCATTTTCTTCCCATGTTTAACATAGGGTATGCCATAGGTTTAATGTCCAGTGGAGATGGGTCAGACCGATCAGAACACTGATTAGAGTGGATCAAATTGGTGCAACCCTCTAGAGGGAACACTGATATAGTGGGGGTGAGTTTTCATGACCTCACCGGGATGTGGCGGCCCTGGTGAGAATCAATATGGATGATGAAGTGTTTGAATGAAGTGTATGGTGAATGGGATTGAACAGCCATAAGGATGAAGAAAAATATGGGCTTGAGCCTCAAGGTGGCTTCCTATGTATCCCCATGGTAGGGAATAAATGTCCTCATAGTTCATCTAATTACAACATACTGCTGATTGAGGATTTCAACGGCTTACCACTGGATGGGGATGTCGACGGCTTACCGCTGAATCAGGTCACAACGGCATACCGCTAGATGGAGTTCACAACGTCTTACAATGGAATAGAGTCCCAATGTCTTACCACTAGGCGGGGTTGACAATAGCTTACAGCTGAATGGAGTCGCAATGGCTTACCGCTGGATGGGGTTGACAACGGCTTACTGCTGAATGGAGTCTCAACGGCTTATCGCTGGATGGGGTCGAACCTCAGAGAGGCTTCCTATGTACCTTATCTAGGATACAAGGATCAAACCATCGTAGTTCTTATGGGATGGGGGTCGGTAAGACGATGTGGAGGAGGACCTGGGGTCCAATGCATATTGGGATCGACCCTCCAGGAGGTGTCCTACGTACCCTGCCATGGAAAGTATCCAAGTCCACGTAGTTCTGGTGGGTGCAACGACTTACCACTGACTGGGGGAAACAACGTATTACTGCCGATCAGGGGATATAACAACTTGCCTCTAATTGAGGTTTACAGTTTAACAACATGAAGGACGGGGGTGAACCAACATGAAGGGGGACCTAGGCCCCAGATAGATAGTGGCCTTGAACCTCATGGATGCTTCTTACGTACCTTTCCCTGGAAAGGATCAAAGACCACATAGTTCAGGTGGGTTTGGTGAACTGATGTGAAGGGGGTTGGAATGACTGGGTGTTTGGATTGAACCTCATGGAGTCTTCCTACGTACCTTTACATGGCAAGGATCAATGACCACATAGTTCAGGTGGTTTTTTTGAACTGATGTGAAGGGGGTCGGAACGACTGGGTGTTGGGATTGAACCTCATGGAGGCTTCATACGTACCTTTCCTTGGCAAAGATCAAAGACCACGTAGTTCTGGTTGGGTTGGGGCTTACACTATAGAATTCCGAAGGTGTTGGTGAACCGACGTGAAGATGGTTGGAACGATTGGGTGTTGGGCTTGAATGTAACACCCCAAGCTTCTACGGTACGTTTCCCTTTGAATAATGCGATAGCGTGTGTTGTACGCAACCTCGAGTTCTAACACACACCACAACTAATTAAACTAGCCGTTGTGAATAGTAATACCTAATTTTTGAAATTATATATATTTTATATTTGAAAATGGACTTCATTTTTGGACTCGGAATATCGAATTTATCCTAAGTTGAAATTTTGGTACTTTTCGGATAACTTTCATATGTTGATGAATAGTGAAAATTACTAAATTTTAATTAAAAACAACTTTTTTAATCAAAATAATTAATAGTGATAAATTATGAATTTTAGTAGTTTTAAAGTATATTTAGAATATATTTTTACCATTTAATATAATGTTGGTCATTGGACATAATTTTACAATTAAACCGAACATAAACAAGTGTCAATCTTTTGATAGTTATTATCTCTTAAAAACACGCTTTTTGTTTTGACAGCAGGAATTAATTTTAAATTAATTTCTGCCACTTCTGTGTTTTGAATTTAGGAAAATGGATTCCATATTTGGAATCAGGATGTTCAAATTGTGTAAATAGGTAACTTTTATTTTTACACATTTTGAATAATTACTGCGGTAAATATTTTATTTACCATGGTTAAAGGGTAAATCCGGTAAATAAGGGTTAAAAAATAATATTATAATAATACTAAATTACCCTAAAACGTGTCTTAACCCTATTGGTTGATACATGGTCGACCATGGGCATCTTTGTGTCAATTTTGGGACCCCATGGATCCACTTGTAAGTGATAATGACACTTTATTTTAATTAAGTTAAAATGAATACAAAAATGACACAAGCATATATCTTTTAGAAAAACAATTTTTACATAGGGTTATATATGTTGGATTTTAGATTATAAATATTCATTAGAAAGCTAAAAAGATTTCCTACATAATTATATTTTATTTATAATTTTTAGACATTAAATAATTTATTTTATTTATGACACAATGATGATGCAGTAATTACTATAATAGTGAAAAATTAAAATAATTGATATTATAAATACCCAAACAAATATAATATGAAACTTTTAATGAATTAAACTAATTTTATAGGCTAATATGATATATTAGGATTGATTTAACGGACTTTGTTTGAAGTAATCAATCTGTTATGAGTTTCACAAAAATCAACTATTGAATAGTGTCAAAATTGACATAAAAGAGTTCTTAAAACAAATATTATATTATTAATTGATATTAAATTCCTAAAAATCTAAGGTTAGGCCAAGAGACTTATATTATGATAGGTTAATCATTAATGGACCACTTGGGGGTCTCTTGGATGTATATAGTAAGTTTATTAACCATATTATATAAAAATACAAAGAGACATTGTAAAAGTGAAACTAATTAACTTAGAGTTAATACTTAAAGATAAGGTTAATATAAGTACCCAAACCTGTCTAAATTCTATTGTTTGAGTGGTTTTCGACCTATCCCCACCTTAACCTTTGAATAATAAGCTTTGGAGCCATTATAAACCGAATATGAATTTATTATAAATTAATATTTCTAGCTTTTCCAAAGGTGCCCCTCACCCCTCTTATAAAAGGGCACTCCTCCTTCTCATTTCTTCACACCTTCAAAGCCTTTTGGTTCGGCCAAACTCTGCCCAAATAATCTCCCAACATCCCTCACTACAACCTAGAGGCCTTATTTTGATCAGAAATCCAACCTAAGGAGCCCTTTCGATCAAATCAAAAGGAAGAACCCGAAGAAGAGGTAATGATTTCACCACCCTTTTCTAAGTTCATTTCTTCTTCCACTTCTTCTTCCTTTGTTCTTACCATTCTGAAATAATAACTCCAGTATCTCACATATACTGTGATGTTATTATAAATATGGTACAATCATATTCAGTATTCTATCCACCCTTTGAATAACATGTCACCATACGTGCGTACGTACGGCTTACCGTCTCCACGTCGTGGTGTAATTGTTATTCAATATAATATTATTTGGATGGGTATAATAATGATGTGTAACTCATGTAAATAATAAATATAACATGTTAATGATTCTGTATATATTATATACCATCCATTTATATATTATTTTAATATCAAAAGAATGATATTGTCGCTCGTGCGTACGTACGGACTACCGTCTCCACGAACGCGATGAGATTCATTCTCCATCGTATCCATTCAAGTATAATTATCATTTTATGATTTAAAAATGATGTTTAAGGACTTGATATCATTCTGGATATGAATAAGATACAACAAACATGGCTTATTTAACAAAACATATAAAAGAAAATGAGTAAGTTAACACCCGAAACGATGATAATTCTAAGATATTATTAACAAATCAATGTTAAAAGATCATATATGATATCATATTAATATATATGATTCTTGTATAATTTAATAACAACTATTTCACCATTATACAGGAGGTTAACCTACCCCAACCAAGGAAAAGTACAAGGTAAGGGTTATTTCACAATCTCTTCATTATCCGAGGTTGTTTATACGTAATAATCTACTGGGATATCTTTATCATCCACATCCATGTTTCTTAAAAATGTATTTCAAAACATTTTTTATGGGTTAAAGTCATTTATACCCTTGTTTGACTTTTTATAAGAGGTTTATAAAGGAATCTTTCCGTCGTTTTCAAAACAAGGTCCTTTTTAACCTTTTCGACTGAATTGAGGTAAGAATGTTCTTTTTAACTTATACGGCGGGTGTGGTTATTTTCCGCCGTTATAAGATCGTCGAAGCTTTCCATACAAGCTTATAAGAATATTTTCAAAGAAAATGTTTTATTTTATATGGATCTTAAATGATTTCAAAATAAAAGGAGATATTTCTTTAAAAAGAATTTTGATTTCATCTATGTCAACATCCTTTGATGGATTTTAAGATTATTTGAAGTTGATTTATTATGATACAAAACTTCTATATTGTATTGAAGGTTTTGTGATATGTTTGACTGTGGATGTGCTATTTTTATACCATTCATAGTTTATTGTGAAAGTATTGACATTTCGTATGCTAGTTTTAATACGAATGTTTATGTTATGTTTAAACCTTTTCATATGGGAATGCATTGGACTTAATAAGTGACGGGTGGAGCCCGCTATAGCTCCTCGATGCATCGGTAGGTCTCATGAGACAAACTAGTGTCTTGGCACAAGGCCTTGACAAAATCTTATTTGTAGTCTTGGCACGAGGCCTTGGCTATGTGGTTATGATAGTCTGGCATTATGCATTCCAACATTATGAAAGTGGTTATTGATATTGCATGTGATTATTCGATTAGTAGAATATCCATGTGAATAAGTAAATGGCATTATTTCATTTTTTTTTGCCATACTATGTTGAAGTTCAATTTTAAAAGGCTTTTGTTTTAGTAATTAATTGCCTTAAATGTTTATGCTTATTATGAATGTTCCGCTATATTGTTATCCTTACTGGGCATTTGAGATCACCCCTTTTCTATGTTTTATTTTTCCCAGGTAGTGAAGAAGTAAATTATGAATGACTTGCAGGGATATTATGAGGGGTTAATAGTGTGGATATGAAGACTTTGTTGTTGTAGTAGTTTTTCACTTTGAAATGTAATGTAAAACTTTATGATTATATCTAGTGTTTCCAAGGCTACTAAACCAATCGGTCTTTCGAGATTTGATCTTTCTTGTGATCATGCCAATGTTATGTAATTAATGCACCGACTCTGGGCAACTGGGGTCGGGGCGTTACAGTTGGTATCAGAGGAAGTTTAGTACAAACCTTGGAAACTAGATTTAGATAAACTCTGATTAGAGCACGTAGACCTAAGATGAACTTTGAGGATTAGTATAGAAGAACTTCCTAGAATTTTGGTATTGTAGAGATTTTTTGAGTTTTCCGAGCAATACATCCCTGTCTGGATACGAGCAGGTAGAGGCGGCTCTGGCACAGATGTACCTAGGGGTAAAACCCGAAAACACCGCTTTGAGCTAGACTCGAACGGGAACTGGTGCACGACAACGGGCCTTGCTGCACTCTTGGTTACGACACTCCCGGGGGATATGCTTAGGATAACTCTCATTATCTTTACAAATCATTATGAAGGGTTTATGAGTATATACTTCCTCAAAGAAAACATTTTTATGATTATGGATTATATCCATAAATAGTTCAATTTATGTTAAGTGTTTTATAAGTATGGGATTATGTATTTTGATTCATAAACTGATCTAATTTATGCCATTGTTTAGAAATGGCGCCTAGTGGAAGAAATGGAAACCGTATCAATGCACGCACTCCATGTAGGGATTGCCCTCCTGCTCAAGATAATTATAGTGGGGCTGGTGATGCAACTGGTGCTGATCAGCTAATCACCATACTGGGACAACTTACTCAGGTTATGAATAATAACCTTACCCGTATGGAGCACCCTGATCCGCAGCGTGGAGGATCAATGTTAGATCGATTCATGAGGCAACAACCACCAACGTTCAATGGGAATACAAATCCCTTAGTAGCTGAGCAGTGGACATTTTCCCTAGAGAAAATATTTCAGGCTTTGGGGAGCAGTGAAAGGGAAAAAGTTATCATGGCAGTTTACCGCCTCACTGGAGATGCTGATCAATGGTGGTCATTGATTCAAAATACGAAGGAAGATGATGAAGTATCAAATATGGAATGGAGGGAGTTCAAAGATCTGTTTTTAGAAAAATACTTTCCTCGCGACCATCGAGCAGATATGGAAAGACAATTTCTGAGTCTGAGACAAAAGGAGGATGAGAATGTCACAAAGTATGAGGCTAACTTTACAAGGTTAGCGAGGTACGCTGGTGATTATATTCGCAACCCAAGAAGTAAGATTGATCGTTTCTTTGATGGGTTAAAACCATTTCTCCGTCGAGCATTAGTCTCACAATCCTTTTCATCGTACGAAGACATTGTCTCATGTGCTATCAAGACCGAAAAGGAATTCTCTAAGTCTTATGACTTTAAAGCAAAGCAAGAGAAGAAGAGACCTGCTGATCAATCTGGGAATGGAAATAAGGGGAAGAAAGGAAAAGTTGAATATCCATCTTGTGGTAAATGCGGGAAGAAACATCCTGGTACTTGCTTGAAGGGAATGGGAGTCTGTTACAAGTGTGGTGAAAAAGGCCACCAAGCTCATGATTGCAAGGGGAAGAAGGAAGCTACCAACGTTCAGTGCTACAATTGCAGGGAGATGGGACATTATGCAAATGCATGTCCTAAGCGTCAGAATAACTTACCTCAGAAAAGGCCAAGGGATCAAGGCCAGGCTTATGCTATCACTACTGCTGAGGTAGAAGCTCCGAAAGATGTGGTGGCAGGTAATTTAATGGTTTCCTCAAGTTTAGCAAATCCATTATTTGATTCTGGATCATCGCATTGTTTCATATCTTCCCAGTTTGCTAAGAAAATTAGATATTTCCAATTTGATTTAATAAGGGAGTTGTCAGTTAAAACTCCTAAGGGAAGTATCGTTGCAACAAAGTTTTGTGAATCAGTCCCCATTAGAGCACATAAATTTTCTTTATCTGCTGACCTCATCGTCATACCTATGATTGAGTTTGATATAATCCTCGGTATGGACTGGCTTTCGGACTATGATGCGAAGATTTATTGTAATAAGAAAGAGGTTACGATTCTTGATGATAATGATAAGGAGCACCTTATTTTTAGAGCAGAATCGTCACCACCTAATTCTTATTTAGATCCACCCTCAATAGCTCAACTAAATTCAATTATTGGGGAGGAAGAGAATGAAATAACTGCGGGTGAGGAAAGGAATGTTCAAATAGAGGATGTACCTGTTGTGAAAGAATTTGTAGATGTATTTCCAGAAGATTTACCTGGACATCCTCCAGAACGAGAAGTTGAGTTTTCTATTGATTTGATTCCTGGATCAAGGCCTATATCGAAGACCCCTTATAGAATGGCCACTGTAGAGTTAGTCGAACTAAAGAAACAACTAGAGGAATTGAGTAATAAGGGATTTATTCGCCCTAGTGTTTCTCCATGGGGAGCCCCTGTTCTTTTTGTTAAAAAGAAAGATGGATCTATGAGGTTATGTATCGACTACAGGGAGATCAATGCTATAACGATAAAGAACAAGTATCCCCTACCTCGTATTGATGATTTATTTGACCAACTGCATGGAGCTCAATACTTTTCAAAGATTGACCTTCGATCTGGATACCATCAGTTGTGTGTGAAGAAGGAAGACATTCCGAAAACAGCATTTCGAACCAGGTACGGGCATTACGAGTTTACTGTAATGCCGTTTGGATTGACTAATGCACCCTCTGTATTCATGGATCTGATGAATAGAGTCTTCAAGGAGTATCTCGATGAATTTGTGGTGGTATTTATTGATGATATCTTGGTATACTCCAAAACCTACGAAGATCATGAAAATCACTTGCGCATTATCTTGAAGACTCTGAGGAGGCATGAATTATATGGGAAGTTTAGCAAGTGTGAATTCTGGCTTCAGGAGATTTCTTTTCTTGGCCATATTGTCTCTAAAGATGGAATCTCTATTGATCCTTCTAAGACCAAGGCAATCCAAGAATGGCCAGCACCTACGAGTATAACTGAGGTACGTAGTTTTATTGGTTTGGCAGGTTATTATCGGCGTTTCATCCAGAATTTTGCCCGATTGGCTAACCCATTAACGAAGCTCACACGTAAAGGGGTTAAATTTGTTTGGACAAAAGAGTGTGAAGAATGTTTCGAAGAACTGAAGAGAAGATTAGTCAATGCTCCTATATTGACTCTACCATCGGGGAATGATGGGTTCGTTATTTATAGTGATGCATCGAAGAAAGGACTTGGCTGTGTCCTTATGCAGAATGATAGAGTTATTGCCTATGCATCACGACAGTTGAAAATTCATGAACAAAACTATCCTACTCATGATCTCGAGTTAGCAGCAGTGATCTTTGCTTTGAATATATGGAGGCACTACCTCTATGGTGAAAAATGTGAGATTTATACTGATCACAAGAGTTTGAAGTATATTTTCTCACAAAAAGAACTCAACATGAGGCAAAGGAGATGGCTTGAATTACTCAAGGATTATGATTGTACGATACACTACCACCCGGGGAAGGCAAACAAGGTGGCAGATGCTTTGAGTGGAAAAGACCATGGAGTTTTGAACAATATGAGAATTGAAAGGGATCCAATTTTCATGGATCTAGTGAAAATGGACATGGGAATAACCAGGGAAGGTGAAACATCAATGCTTTTTCAAATGGTTGCCAAACCATCTTTACTAGAAAGGATTAAGAGTTCTCAGACCGATGATGATGAATTCCAAAAGAAGATTAAAGCTGTGAATGATGGGAGATTGAGAGACTTTGTGTATGAAGATGGAATTTTGAAATTCGGGAAGAGACTTTGTGTTCCCAATATACCTGATCTAAAAAGGGAATTGCTGGATGATGCTCATAGTTCCAATTTCTCTATACACCCTGGGAGCACCAAAATGTATAGAGATTTGAAGGAACATTTTTGGTGGGACAACATGAAGAGGGAGATTGCTGATTTTGTGTCAAGATGTATGGTTTGTCAACAAGTGAAAGCTGGAAGGCAACAGCCTGGAGGAGTCATGCAACCTCTTCCCATACCGGAGTGGAAATGGGACAATATTACAATGGACTTTGTCATGGGGCTACCAAAGACTCCTAGAAGGAACGATGCAATATGGGTTATTGTTGATCGTCTTACCAAGTCAGCACATTTTCTTGCTATAAGAGAAGATCTACCCCTGGAACGTCTAGCAAGACTATACATTAATGAAGTTGTGAGACTTCATGGAGTACCCCTATCGATTGTTTCTGATCGTGATCCCCGTTTTACTTCAAGATTTTGGAAAATTCTTCAGAAATCCCTGGATACTGAACTTCATTTGAGCACTTCTTACCACCCTCAGACAGACGGACAATCAGAACGGACTATTCAGACCTTAGAAGACATGTTGAGATCTTGCTCACTTGATTTTCAGGGTATGTGGGATCAATATTTTCCACTAGTAGAATTTTCCTATAACAATAGCTTCCATTCGAGTATTCAGATGGCACCATATGAAGCGTTATACGGAAAGAGATGTCGTACACCAACCTGTTGGGATGACGTTGGTGAAAGAAAACTTGTAGGCCCAGAACTGGTGGAGGAAACGGTGGAAAAGGTGAAGGTAATCCAAAATCACATTAAAGCAGCTCAAAGTAGGCAGAAGAGCTATGCCGATAATCGAAGGAAGGATTTGGAATTTCAAGTCGGTGATCATGTTTTCCTAAAGGTATCTCCGTGGAAGGGAGTCATACGTTTTGGTAAGAAAGGTAAATTGAGTCCCAGGTACATTGGACCTTTTGAAATTCAAGAACGAATTGGGGCTGTAGCTTACCGATTGGCAATGCCACCAAGTCTCTCCAAAGTTCACGATGTGTTCCACGTATCTCTGTTGAGAAAATACATGCCTGACCCAACGCATGTACTCACCTATGAGGAATTAGAACTGGAACCCGATCTGTCTTATTGCGAAGAGCCCGTCAGGATTCTTGATACAAGAGAACAAGTGCTGAGAAATCGGACGACGCGTCTGGTAAAAGTTTTGTGGAGAAATCATAAGATGGAAGAGGCAACGTGGGAACCCGAGGAACTTATGATGAAGAACCACCCGAGTCTTTTTATGCAGTAATACCCTAGAAATTGCGAGGACGCAATTATTTGAAGGAGGGGAGAATGTAACACCCCAAGCTTCTACGATACGTTTCCCTTTGAATAATGCGATAGCGTGTGTTGTACGCAACCTCGAGTTCTAACACACACCACAACTAATTAAACTAGCCGTTGTGAATAGTAATACCTAATTTTTGAAATTATATATATTTTATATTTGAAAATGGACTTCATTTTTGGACTCGGAATATCGAATTTAGCCTAAGGTGAAATTTTGGTACTTTTCGGATAACTTTCATATGTTGATGAATAGTGAAAATTACTAAATTTTAATTAAAAACAACTTTTTTAATCAAAATAATTAATAGTGATAAATTATGAATTTTAGTAGTTTTAAAGTATATTTAGAATATATTTTTACCATTTAATATAATTTTGGTCATTGGACATAATTTTACAATTAAACCGAACATAAACAAGTGTCAATCTTTTGATAGTTATTATCTCTTAAAAACACGCTTTTTGTTTTGACAGCAGGAATTAATTTTAAATTAATTTCTGCCACTTCTGTGTTTTGAATTTAGGAAAATGGATTCCATATTTGGAATCAGGATGTTCAAATTGTGTAAATAGGTAACTTTTATTTTTACACATTTTGAATAATTACTGCGGTAAATATTTTATTTACCATGGTTAAAGGGTAAATCCGGTAAATAAGGGTTAAAAAATAATATTATAATAATACTAAATTACCCTAAAACGTGTCTTAACCCTATTGGTTGATACATGGTCGACCATGGGCATCTTTGTGTCAATTTTGGGACCCCATGGATCCACTTGTAAGTGATAATGACACTTTATTTTAATTAAGTTAAAATGAATACAAAAATGACACAAGCATATATCTTTTAGAACAACAATTTTTACATAGGGTTATATATGTTGGATTTTAGATTATAAATATTCATTAGAAAGCTAAAAAGATTTCCTACATAATGATATTTTATTTATAATTTTTAGACATTATATAATTTATTTTATTTATGACACAATGATGATGCAGTAATTACTATAATAGTGAAAAATTAAAATAATTGATATTATAAATACCCAAATAAATATAATATGAAACTTTTAATGAATTAAACTAATTTTATAGGCTAATATGATATATTAGTATTGATTTAATGGACTTTGTTCGAAGTAATCAATCTGTTATGAGTTTCACAAAAATCAACTATTGAATAGTGTCAAAATTGACATAAAAGAGTTCTTAAAACAAATATTATATTATTAATTGATATTAAATTCCTAAAAATCTACGGTTCGGCCAAGAGACTTATATTATGATAGGTTAATCATTAATGGACCACTTGGGGGTCTCTTGGATGTATATAGTAAGTTTATTAACCATATTATATAAAAATACAAAGAGACATTGTAAAAGTGAAACTAATTAACTTAGAGTTAATACTTAAAGATAAGGTTAATATAAGTACCCAAACCTGTCTAAATTCTATTGGTTGAGTGGTTTTCGACCTATCCCCACCTTAAACTTTTAATAATAAGCTTTGGAGCCATTAGAAACCGAATATGAATTTATTATAAATTAATATTTCTAGCTTTTCCAAAGGTGCCCCTCACCCCTCTTATAAAAGGGCACTCCTCCTTCTCATTTCTTCACACCTTCAAAGCCTTTTGGTTCGGCCAAACTCTGCCCAAATAATCTCCCAACATCCCTCAATACAACCTAGAGGCCTTAGTTTGATCAGAAAGCCAACCTAAGGAGCCCTTTTGATCAAATCAAAAGGAAGAACCCGAAGAAGAGGTAATGATTTCACCACCCTTTTCTAAGTTCATTTCTTCTTCCACTTCTTCTTCCTTTGTTCTTACCATTCTGAAATAATAACTCCAGTATCTCACATATACTGTGATGTTATTATAAATATGGTACAATCATATTCAGTATTCTATCCACCCTTTGAATAACATGTCACCATACGTGCGTACGTACGGCTTACCGTCTCCACGTCGTGGTGTAATTGTTATTCAATATAATATTATTTGGCTGGGTATAATAATGATGTGTAACTCATGTAAATAATAAATATAACATGTTAATGATTCTGTATATATTATATACCATCCATTTATATATTATTTTAATATCAAAAGAATGATATTGTCGCTCGTGCGTACGTACGGACTACCGTCTCCACGAACGCGATGAGATTCATTCTCCATCGTATACATTCAAGTATAATTATCATTTTATGATTTAAAAATGATGTTTAAGGACTTGATATCATTCTGGATATGAATAAGATACAACAAACATGGCTTATGTAACAAAAAATATAAAAGAAAATGAGTAAGTTAACACCCGAAACGATGATAATTCTAAGATATTATTAACAAATCAATGTTAAAAGATCATATATGATATCATATTAATATATATGATTCTTGTATAATTTAATAACAACTATTTCACCATTATACAGGAGGTTAACCTACCCCAACCAAGGAAAAGTACAAGGTAAGGGTTATTTCACAATCTCTTCATTATCCGAGGTTGTTTATACGTAATAATCTACTGGGATATCTTTATCATCCACATCCATGTTTCTTAAAAATGTATTTCAAAACATTTTTTATGGGTTAAAGTCATTTATACCCTTGTTTGACTTTTTATAAGAGGTTTATAAAGGAATATTTCCGTCGTTTTCAAAACAAGGTCCTTTTTAACCTTTTCGACTGAATTGAGGTAAGAATGTTCTTTTTAACTTATACGGCGGGTGCGGTTATTTTCCGCTGTTATAAAATCGTCGAAGCTTTCCATACAAGCTTATAAGAATATTTTCAAAGAAAATGTTTTATTTTATATGGATCTTAAATGATTTCAAAATAAAAGGAGATATTTCTTTAAAAAGAATTTTGATTTCATCTATGTCAACATCCTTTGATGGATTTTAAGATTATTTGAAGTTGATTTATTATGATACAAAACTTCTATATTGTATTGAAGGTTTTGTGATATGTTTGACTGTGGATGTGCTATTTTTATACCATTCATAGTTTATTGTGAAAGTATTGACATTTCGTATGCTAGTTTTAATACGAATGTTTATGTTATGTTTAAACCTTTTCATATGGGAATGCATTGGACTTAATAAGTGACGGGTGGAGCCCGCTATAGCTCCTTGATGCATCGGTAGGTCTCATGAGACAAACTAGTGTCTTGGCACAAGGCCTTGACAAAATCTTATTTGTAGTCTTGGCACGAGGCCTTGGCTATGTGGTTATGATAGTCTGGCATTATGCATTCCAACATTATGAAAGTGGTTATTGATATTGCATGTGATTATTCGATTAGTAGAATATCCATGTGAATAAGTAAATGGCATTATTTCATTTTCATTTTTTTTTGCCATACTATGTTGAAGTTCAATTTTAAAAGGCTTTTGTTTTAGTAATTCATTGCCTTAAATGTTTATGCTTATTATGAATGTTCCGCTATATTGTTATCCTTACTGGGAATTTGAGCTCACCCCTTTTCTATGTTTTATTTTTCCCAGGTAGTGAAGAAGTAAATTATGAATGACTTGCAGGGATATTATGAGGGGTTAATAGTGTGGATATGAAGACTTTGTTGTTGTAGTAGTTTTTCACTTTGAAATGTAATGTAAAACTTTATGATTATATCTAGTGTTTCCAAGGCTACTAAACCAATCGGTCTTTCGAGATTTGATCTTTCTTGTGATCATGCCAATGTTATGTAATTAATGCACCGACTCTGGGCAACTGGGGTCGGGGCGTTACATTGAACCTTATGGAGGCTTCCTACGTACCTTGCCTTGGAAAGGATCAAAGACCACATAGTTCAGGTGTAGTTGTAGGGCTTAAACTTTAGGCTTCCCGAGGTGTTGGTGAACCAACGTGAAGATGGTTGGAATAACCGGGTGTTGGGCTTCAACCTCGTGGAGGATTCTTACGTACCTTGCCTTGGAAATGATCAAAGACCACGTAGTTCAGGTGTGGTTGTGGGGCTTACACTCTAGGATTCCTGGAGAGGATTTCATGGTTGATGCTTTTTCTAATCCCATGTGAGTCAAGCTCGGTGTGAGAAACAAGATACAGTAAAGACCTGGCGATCATGTAGCGAAATGTGCGTTTGTGGGAGGTATACTGGGGCCATGCGTAGTAAGCGACCCAAAGAGGAAATAGGGGCTTACGCTTGGTTAGTAGCCCAAGGTGATATAGACTGGGACTTATTTTAAGGCGGTGTACCAAATGGTTGAAAATCCCAGTGGGATAGGGACTTGGCACCCAGGAAGAGAGGAGGAGAAGGGGTGCTTCCTCCTGCAAGGAAAGCTATGGGCTTAGACCAGGGTGGTTGCCCTTTCCCCATAGGCAGATGCTGCTCTGATAAAGAGGATATCATTCCATGTGAGGAATGATTTCACTCCCGTGGAGACCAGTGGGCATAGAGAATGTCCAAGGTGTGGTACCCCCTGTATGATGAATGGGGAGAGGCCACAGTTTAACTTCATGTGCTGAGGATGAAGGTGCTTTGATGTTTAATTTCCTACAGCTCGGACGAGGTGGGTTTACTCCGCACCCCTAGGACATACATAATTGGAACCCTATACACCTTAGTGAAGCGAAGGGACCAATGACGCCATGGTTGGGGAGTGTTATGGAGCGCACCATTGGGGGGGGTCCACGTTAGCATGGCTATGCGAAGAAGAAATAGCTATTAGTGTGCCTATTTGAAGAATCATGAGGTGAAGCAATGCAATGGGCAGTATTGTCCAAGGGACTTTGAAGTAACTCCGTACAAGCCTAGAAGGTCGTACGGGAAAATTTTGTGTGTCATAGATGTTTTGGGTGTTGGAGGCAAACGAAAATTATGTTCGGAAGAGATACATCGAACACATGCATGTAAGGATGGAGGATTGCGCTCAAAAGGAATAATTTCACAGAAAACGGTGGGTCGACGCGCTATTGAGGCAGTTGCGCCGAAAAGACTGGGTCGGTGCACAATTGAGCCGCTTGCACGACAAATGCTTGGTCGGCGTGCAATTGAGATGCTTGCACGAAAAATGCCAGGTTGGTGCGCAGTTGGAGGGGCCGAATGCGTAAAGTGGAGCCACGATTTTGCGCGTAAATAGAAGAGACTGAGCAAAAGTCATACAGTTTGCGCGCAATTTGATGGGATTGTGTGTAATTGGAAGAGATTGCACGCAATATGGATGGGATTACCCATAATTGGAATAGATTGGGAGTAATTGAAAGGGATTGCGGCTAATGAAATCCCGACATGAATGAGGAAAGAAGCCCATACCACACCATGTAGTCCCATATGAGTTTAAGACTCGAAGGTAGAACATAAGAGATAAATTAGTGGAACTCGAGCTGGACCCAAAGACAATATGTATAGGCATTCCTACGTATCCCTTGAGAATGGGAATCAAGATGTATGTAGTTCTAAAAGAGGTCTTAGTTTATGGTCTTATAGCTCGGACCATAGAAGAGAAAAATAATTCTAAGTAAGTGCAAACCTCAACCCAATTCCTAACCCATGTGAGTCAAAATCGGTGTGGAAAATAAGGGAGAAAGAGGCTTTTTGCAATATTTGGAACGCACACCAATGGGAAATCGGAGTGTATCCATGAATGATGCCTTTACCACCACTTTTGTCCTCCTAACGTGCAAAAGATCCCTGGGGGATAATACTAGGAGTGTCAAAATTCCATTTGGACATGATGGTGTATAAAATAATGTGAATCATGTAACCAACATACAAGGCTTAAAGGGGATGGCATGAAAATGGAGGATAACTGTTGACCATGTTCGAAACACAGCATCCATATCATGTTAGCCTGAAATGGGGACAAACAAACGAGTATTGACTGCTGACCATATTCACAACATGGGACTTGTATCGATTTTTGTCCTGAAACACTCGAGGACGTTATCCTGTAAAGGTAGGAGAGATTTAGGCCTATCATCCATGACATTTGGGGGTCCCTACGTGTGTGAAAGATTATGGAAGCCCAAATGATGGGGAACACGCTGCCTGGGAAATGGGAAAAAGCATGTCCAGGTAAAATTTGACACTCCAGATGCTGAACCAGAGTACTCTTGGGCACATTGGGGAACCACCATAGAGGGTCGAGGGGCTCAACTTGATAGAAGCCAATTGGATAAGATGAGTATAGAACATAGAGATGGATAAATCTCAGGAGAAAGAGATACATGGTGTGGTTGTTACAAATCCAACGTGAATGATAACATAATCCCATACTACACCATATATCCCTCTAATGGAAGAATTCAGGCCAAGGGGCCTAGATAACATAGAGATATATATGAGATGGGGATGGGCCAACAGATGAAATGTTTGGGAATTCCTATGTATCCCATTAGGATGAGATTCAAGCTACCTGTAGTTCTATAAGAAGGTAATGTGAAGTTTACCATCATGCAGCAAGGACACAAATGGGTAAGATACCACAAACAAGGGAGGTGTACGGCACAATGAGTAACCTTATGTGAATGAAGACATAATCCCATACCACACCATGAAATCCTGAGTGAAGACTTGGGCCAGGGGCCTGAAAAGGACAAGGGGCCTGAGGCTGGGCCTTAGACAGAAAGTCTCAGCCAGTTTGCAGTTTAACGTCTTGCAGTGAGAATGAATGTAGGGGTAAGGTATCTAGTTTAGGGATGTGTACGGAATATAGAGAAACCCGTTGTGAATGAGGACATAATACCGCACCACACCGTACAACCTTAAGTTAGAACTTGGTTCGGGGCCCGAAAAGGCCAAGGGGCCTGAGGCTGGGCCTCAGACAGAAAGTCCCAGCCAGTTTGCAGTTTAATGTCTTATAGTGAGGATGGAAGTGATCTTAATTTAGGGTCATAGAACTCAGACAATATATAACTAGTTTAATGTCATATGTGTGGGATAGAAAGGGAAAATCATCATTCTTATGGAATACCACAAAGCAGCAAGAATGATTGAGGAAAACTATTGACCAGGTTCACAATACAGTATCCACCCTTGTGTGACCAGAATTCATGGAAAAACATTGAGCGTCAATCGCTTACCATATTTGAAACATGGGAATTGTATCAACTTGTCGGTCGAAATCCTTGAGGTTGTTAGCTCTTAACGGTAGGAGAGCCCTTGGGCTGAGCATCAATGCCATTCAGGGGCCATTCTGGATATAGAGGGTGACATAAAGCCAAATGATGGGTTATGTCGAACATGGCAGGGCATGTGCTCACAAAACAGATGATAAATGATGGAAGGGATATCTCAAGGGGATATGTGTGTCTTGGAAAAATAGCCCGATGTGAATGAGGACATGAGTCCACACCGCACCACCCAATACTAAATGAGAACTTAGGCGAGGGGCCCGAAGGGGTCAAAGGACCTGAGGCTGGGCGTCCCAGCCAACTGTAGCCATATGACCTCTTGTGCGGTTACCACCTCATCACAGCTCCTAAGCCCACTTGAGCAGTTCTTGGTGTGGGAAACAAGGATCCAGATTCAGCTTTCCCTATCATATAAGGGTATGATAGATGGCATCGCCCGAAGGGAGTCGCAACTTGAAGATGTAGCGGGTAGGATGAACCACCACACTCATTGTTTGGGATCTATGGGGGTGGTGACAATGAAAAAGGATAGCCACTGACCATGTTTGAAACACAGCTTCCTTATAGTGTGACATGAAATGAGAACAACAGATGAGCATCGACTGCTGACAATATTTGAAATGTGGGACTTGTATCAATTTTTTTCTCAACATCCTAGAGGGAATTGGAACGAAGTGGTAGGAGAGCCCTTGGGCCAAGAATCCATGCAAGTCGGGGGGTCCTTTTTGATATGAAACATGATGGAGTCCCAATCAATGGAGTGTGTGAAGAATAGTTGTGCCCATGCATTTTAATGTCAAGAAGGGCAGTGATAGTGATGTAATTCTATGAGGAGTGGGATGTATGGATGGATCGAGACGAGCTCGACGTGAATTGGGGAAAAATAATGTACCACCATATGTCCCAACCCGAGGGGGAATTCTGAAGATTGGGCTGGGCCAACAGACAAAATGTTTGGGTATTCCTACATATCCCATGAGGATGGGAATCAAGCCGTACACAGTTCTTAAAGGCCATTCAGTTTAACGTCCTGCAGTGAGGACGTGGGAGCATAAAAGAATGGGGAGGGGAACATGGTGTGACCATCATAATCCTGACATGAGTGGGGCTAAAGAAGCCTACACTATACTATGTAGGGACCCTCCGAGAGAACTATACCCAAGGGGGATAACCAAAGAGAAGAGTCTGGGGGCTGGACTCAGGACTGAGCGTCTGAGCGTTCGTACATATCCCATGCAGATTGGAATCAATAGTTCTAAGGGTGTAGTTTAACGTCTTGCAGGATGAAATATAGTTTAACATCATGTGGGATGTTTTATAGTTTAAAGTCATGTAGGACATGGCAGTCTAGGTTCGTGTGGGACCAAATAGTTTAGGGTCATGCTGGACCAAATGGTTCAGGGTCATGCTGGAAAGAACAGTTTAGGGTCATGTCGGACCGGCTAGCTCAAGAAAAGTATTGCTTTAGAAATTTGGCATTGGTGGGAGGAGTTATACACTCACCATTTATGGTCACCTGTGAGAATGCACCATTAGGGTAAACCTTGTGAACAATGAATGGTCCTTCCCATTTGGGCTCTAACTTGGGTGGTTTCCTTGCAGGAATCAATGGTGTCCAGAGGGCCAATACCAGATCACCTTGCAGGAAAGAGTGGAGGCAGACCTTCTTGTTGAAGTCTCTGGCTATATTGTTCTAGTTTCTTTCCATGTTGTGCAGGGCACGAAGCCTATTTTCTTCAAGTGATTCAAATTCAGCCAGAAAAATTTTAGCTACCTTATCTGGCACTTGCTGGTTGTATACCACAGTGCGTAACGAAGGAAACTGAATCTCGATAGGCAGGACGGCTTCTGTTCCACATATCATGGAATATGGGGTCACCTGTGTGGAATTTGGATTCGTCGTCCGATAAGCCCAGAGGGCGTTGGGGGGCTTGTCCGGCCTACTCTTATTGTTTTGACCAACCATTTTATGAAAAATGTTAGAGAGGGTCTTGTTGAATGCCTCGATCTTCCCATATTCTTGCACATGATAACAGGAGATATGGTTAGAGAAGATATTGTACTTGGAATACAAATTATTCAACTCATATACACAGAAGTTGGTTCCGTTATCATTGAAGAAAACATGAGGGACTCCAAATCAGTAGATCATATTTTAGATCATGAAGTCGACGATGGAACGGGCCTTGAAATCCTTGAGTGGAACTGCTTCTACCCACTTGGGAAAGAAATCCGTAGCAGTCAGGATGAACCTGCACTGGTGAGCTGTCACCAGTGGATATGGTCCCATGACATCCAGTCCCTAGAATCTGAAGGGGCAAGAGTACTTGGTAGTGTGGAGGGGCTGCAGTGGATGATGCACGAAGTTGGCATGAACTTGGAACGCATGACATCTCTTGGTGAACTCGATGCAATCATGGATCATGGAGGGACAAAAGTACCCCAGTCTCTGGATCTGATGAGATAGCTTCGGCCTGGTCTAACGAGCCCTGCAGGAACCGGCATGAACCTCCCTTTGGAATCACCTTTGGTAAATCCTTCATGCTGATCAACCAAAACAATGAATCAAAACTCAAGATTAGATAGATCTAAATATTCACCAGATAGTATCCAGAAATAATAGTCTAAATCAACTTCGTAAATGAACAACTCAATAAATTTGTAGTTTTATTCAAATAAAAACAGCCTCAAGAAATATATGGATAAAAAATTGTCACCATCCCTGAGCTCATAATATTTATTTGTCAGTAAATGTCACCTCCTTTAACCAAATCAACTTCAACCAAATCTACATCAACAATGCATTTTATGACGCATATCATAACCTTGAACCATATTTATATTATGAAGTTCTTTCCAACTGAGCTTCATCAAAGAATAATTTTTCAGTTGACGTTTTCATCAATAAAGGCAGTGGCCGTAGAAAAATTTGAGCGTTATTTCACAATCAGTTTCATTCAAAAACCTAGTTTCTATCACAGAAAATAGACAACATTTTTCTAGTTACATTCATCGACCATAAATCATGCTCCAAAAATATAGATTAGCTCATGTTTGTGTTATTGAAGCTCAAATTTATTCTCAGTTACCTTATTGAGGGTTGTCAGGAACTCAGTTTCGAGAAGACTCATGAATGCACTGAAGGAGGATATCACAATGGAAAACACAAATGTAGATCACTAGAGGTGATCATAATAAATTCACAAGAAAAAATATAGCAGAAAAAACATGTTTTATTTTTTCTCAGATAATCATAAAATTCTTACCTCAAACCCTTTTTATAGAAATAAAACATACAAAATATGGGAAACAGAGGAAAAAATAAGTGTAATGTTTGATTACAGTGGGCTCTACCCAAACCACTAGATCCACACACATCAAATAGCCTTATCTAAATTGGTTCAGTCTCCCTTTCTATAGTTTAAAGGATGGATCCATCCAATATATAAAATATTTTATTAACCATCATCCCCCCTTAAACTCATTTTCCTTGTAACCCATGAATTCTAATCATTTCTGGGTGGTTGACAAACTGGTGAATGACTTCACCCTAGTCAAAGCCTTCATTTTTCTTGTAGCTATATGTGTTTTTGATGGAATAGATTTTCTAATCTATCACTTTCTTAAACATTTCATCAGTTTTAGCTTCTTTGAAGATAACTAGATTTGATGTTTCTGAGAGATAGTTTAAATTTACATACTCCTCCATTTGTTCTGTTCTCTCATATATATCCACAAGGATTAAAATTTTTTGAAGACGCATATGAGAAATCTCTCATCCTATCTCTTCATATGTAGGAGTAAGTTGTAATGATGCCATTGGTTATTTAATTCTTCATTCTTTCAATGGTACTTCTTCAACAATTTATTCTTCTTCTAGTGTGAGTTTTTCCTCTCTTGAATCATCATTTTGATTCTATTTCCATGTGTCTTGTTCATAAAAGATCACATATCTGTTAAATATAATCTTCTTAGTGATGGTATTATACAAGGGATAACCCATTGCTCAGTCTCTATATCTCATAAGGACCCACATCACTCATTTATCCTCAAGAATTGTTCATTTTTTCTCTAGGATCATGACATAGGAAATGGAACTAAAAAGTATAAGATGAATCTCACTTGGATTGTGAGTAATCCATTATTCATTAGGTGTCTTTTCTTAAATTTTTTTGGTTGGGAATCTGTTGAGTAGATAAAATGCACACAAAGCCACTTCATCCAAAAAAGTCATGGGAATGCCTTTGCCTTTCAACATGCTTCTAGCCATGTTTAGAATAGTTTAATTTTTTCCTTTATACTAATCCATTGAGTTGGGGTGTGTATGCCAACATCAACTGGTGAAAAATTCCATTCTTCTTGAGGTACTCTTAAAACACATTAGTGTTGTACTCCCCACCTCGATCAGATCACAATGATTGTGTGCAATGCTTGCTTTTATTTTTCTCTAGCACTTTGAATTCTTTGAAGATGAAAAACAATTCCAACTCGATATTGATAAAATATATATACGTTTTCCTTCTATAATTTTCTATAAATGTCAGAAAATACATTATTTTCCATCAGATTTTGGATTCAATGGACGACACACATCGGTGTGAACTAACTACAGTGGCACTATAGCTTTCGAATTGGCATTTATTGAAAATTAGTTTCTATGCTATTTTCTTAGAGCATAACTTTAAAAAATTTGATTTGGGTGCTGAATGATAGTATTTCCATTCACCGTCATCATTATTCCTAATAGTATTAAAAATTCACAGTTGAAATTCCCCAGCATGGGATTCTATATCCAGTCTTTATCATCACGTACCACCATTAGACACAATGGTACATCGAGTTGGATCATATGAAGAAACATGTGATTTTTCACCATAGATACTTTTTGTGATTAACCATCCTTTATCATTAAAAATAAATATTTTTATATTGTGTTGGCTTATGTGAATGACTTTTTACACCAACTTCCCGACAATGAAGATTTTGGTCTTCATGTGGGGAACATAATAGATATTAGAGTTAAAGGAATGATTACCTTCTTTTTATTGCATCATAATATCTACTCTTCCATAGACAAATACTAATGAAAGATCTCTAAATAAAATATATCCTCGAACCCTCTCATCTAGGTTCATAAAAAAGTGTTTGTGACTTGTCTTGTGGTTGATAGCACCATAGTGAAAATACTACATACCTTTATTTTTTCTTAATGTTTTTGCAATCAACACATGGGACTCGCCAAAAGTATCACATGTTGGGATGATATAGGCCTCATTGGTGTCATTCTCCATAGGTTTCATATACCAAGATTCATTTCTATAATGTCTATATTTTTTACAATTATAGTGTTGAACATTTCTTTTGTTTGGTTGGATATTTTTGAATCCTCTCCTTCTTGCTCATCCAATTTCTCATGGAGTATAGCTTTGATATTCACAACCTCCTTGACGTGGACTTCCTCCACCTCATCCTCTTGTTCATCGATCAAATTCATGTTCATGAAATCCTATACCTTGGGTTCTTCAAGATGTCATCCCTTTCTCCTTTTCAGAGTTGTTAAGATACAACTTTGATTGCAGGGCATGATCCACTCCATTTGTATCACACTGGTGGTTCACCTTACATTAATGGGATTGTAGAGATCCCACGAGTTCATTGACATAGTTTGTATATAGGCCCTGTTTTCTTCTAGGGAAACAACTATCTAATAAAATTTTGGATTAAGGGATCTCCAAATTTTCTCATATACACACATGTCATCAATATATTCTCCATTTTTATGCAGTTGGTTCACCACAAAAATTACACAAGTATGATACTTAGGAATGGTTTCAAAATATTTCATAAAAAGTATTTGAACTCCATTCATAGAGATTGAACCAGAACCCACTTCACTTTTTCAGTGCCTTTGAGTGCATTATGATGGTTTTCCAAGATCTCCTTTGATGATTTTGATTAAGAGATTATTTCAAAATTATTTTTTAAGGCCGTGATAAATAAAGGATTTATCCTTGAAGACACTCTTATATTCCACCCAAATAGTAGCCTTTTGATTATCTGACAGAGCGACCTTCACTGCATTGGATTTTGACCTAGTGTATCTGTCCTCCATGATTTCCATGACACCTTGGTTCCAAGGAGTGCTCTAATTTGGATGCACCAATTTTCATAATTGTTCTTCGTCAGTTTTGTGACCAAATTATGTGAAATTTAATTCACTATGGTGATTTTTTTGGAGTTTCAAATAGTTACATATTTTTTTATAAGTGTATAATTACAATTGTTTTTGAATTACACATGTTTGTTTTGGAAATTGGGGACATCACACTTTTTTTTAATTGGAGAATTCTAATTTTTTAGAACATTAATGAATATTGGAGTATTTTTTTCTAATGATTGAAACAATTTGATGAAGTAAAGGGGGGTTTTTTTGTAAATGGATTTTGAGAGGTGGAGGGGAAAAATATTAAAGGAAATTTTGTGTTTTTTGTTTGGCATGGAAGGATAGAGTTTCACCTTTGGGAGAAGGTAAAAAAAGATTACAAATTTAATAAAGGGAGAGAAGTGGAATCATGGGAAAAAACACCTTTCCCGTTTTTTGAAAATATAATAAATGGGTACTGAAGAAAAATGGAGAGAGGAATGAAACTAACTATTCATCATCTCTCTCATTCCCCCGACTGCAACTCGGACTACTAAAACATGATAGTGGGTTAAAGTGAACTCTTTAATAAGTAGCCAATGAACCTTTAAACCTTCCATTGATACCACTGAAGAAGGATCTCATAGTGACAAATGCAGATATAGATCATTGGAGGTGATAACAATAATTTCACATGAACAAAATATAGAAATAGTACTAGATTTTATTTATTTTTATAATATGATCTTGAAATTATTACATCAAACCCTATTTATTGGGATACAAATTACAAAAAAAATGAGGAAAAACAAAGGAAAAATAAGTCTGATGTTTGGTTACAATGGGTACCACCCAAACAACACGATCCAAACATGTTATGAAACCTTATCTAAAATTATCTAGAATTCATTGCCCCACTAGGAAGGTTGGAGCTATACAAGGAATAAATGACTTTACTATCCAACATGCACACCAGGTTTTGTAGTTATGGACGGGGCTCTAGATTTCATCATATTTAACTCATATTCGATAGCATTGGAGATCAGTTACTCATGATGGACCATATAATTCAAATATCTCATCCACCACTCAGCAACATCAATAAGAAAATTTTCAAGCTCAGATATCCTCAATCTCAAACTTCGATTCATCATCTCAGAACACATATTTTTCATTTTTGAAAAATTAGTGGCTTTGTTTTCTTCATGTGAGTTAGGTGATATCCTCGATGGAAGCTTCGATTATCACAAATGTTCTTCCTTGATCTTACTTTGTATTGTTGGATTAGATTAGGTCTTCTTCTTAGTCATGCTTGGTTGATTCCTGACTTCAATTATGCTTGGAAACCCATTGGCATCAGAAGAGATCGGCATAAGATACTTTTATCTTGAAAAATATTTATCTTATGTGGAGGCATTATCATACAGGTATTCTCTTGGAAAATCATGATTGCATTTCCCACTAAGTTAATTTGTATATTGGGATTCTGACACCTGGACACCTATAATCTGACAGTTCAACATTTAACAACCTCCCTATAATACCATTGTTTCATGCGCCCAATGTGGAAGTCCCTGCTAGCCCAAAATTTATTTTCTCTCTCCTACATATATATTTTTTTCTTTTACTCTAATAATCATTGATCTAATGTATTTTTGTCATATGATATTGGAATTTACATATAACATCGCCAATGTTATTGTTACATCGATATAAATAATTTTAGACCCATATATGATGAATTATTTTTAATTTATTTTTTCCACATATAGGTACATATTTTCACTGGAAAGTTACAATATTATTTTAGAACTATTACTAGTTATTTGTTTACATAAACAAAATATATTGACAAAATAACATATAGATATTTTTTTATAAAATTTATGAGTATACGTGTCTATATATATATATATATATATATATATATATATATATATTTATTCATGTACACACACATATACATACACCATAAATTTTGTTTTATAAATATAGATTTTGTTGTATACAATTTAACTAGTAATAATTTTATACCAACATAACATTAAATATATCTAAAAACATAAATAATATATAGAAATCTATGAATATGTATAAAAAAATCTATGAATATATGTACACAACTATGTACAAAAAATGTAAATAAATATAATGTATAAATCAATGAATTTTCATAAATCAATGAATTTTCTTAAATCAATGAATATGTATGTATATATATAATGAATTCGTACATAATTACATCCAAAAATTGTACATATACATAAATCTAATCAAATTAATATATAAATATATATAATAACAGGAAGATAATTTTTTTACAAAATAAATGAATATATATATATATATATTCAAGTATATACATACATATATATATTTTAATAATTAAATAAAGTTACATATATTATTGAAATTATTTACAAATATACATATCTATAAGTAGATGAAACTATACATGTGTTCATGCATGCACCCATGAAAATATAAAATTATTTACATGTCTATAAAAAATAAATATATACACAGTTACATATATATATATATATCATTAAAATATGTATACATACATAAGAATATATATAATTATAAAAATAGTTAAATTTTGTTTTATAAAATTTAGATGTTTTTTGTGTACACTTTAAGTAGTAATTATCATTTTTTATACCAATATATCAACTAATATATCTAAAAAATTGATCATGCACACACACATTTATAAATCAATGAATATGTATATATATATAATGTATTCTTGCATAATTACCTAAAAAGGTAAATATATATATATATATATATATATAATAAGTTCTATATATAGAATATAAAACAAATAAACTATAAAATAAACTTATAAATATTTATATCTTTATATACTTATAAAGATGTATAATTGTAAAAAATAACACACATGTATTTATATATATGCATGTTTTTATCTATGTGTATGTATGTATATGTAATAATATTTAGATGCATGTATGTATATGTATTAAAATATCCATTTAATACTGATATTTGTATATACCTATAAAAATTATTGATCAAAATCATATATATAAAGCGATGAATATATATATACACAAACATATATAAAAACACACATACATACATCTACACATAATAATTAATATAGCTATATATATACATATTTATAAACATATCTTTAAGTATAAGTACATACGTACATACATATACCAATGTATACTAATATAACCACATGCATATGTACATACATATAAATAGGTATATACAAAAATTATAATGTAATTATTTACATGCATACAAATTTATTAATATAATTATTTACAACTATAAACCTACATTGTTACATACAAAAACAAGTACATGCATGCATTCAATCATATATATATATATATATATATATATAACTATATGAAAATATCTAATACATAATTGATTATGGGTGGTTCATATAAGAAATCTTCATTGGGAAATCTTACATGAGCGATTCTTCCTACAAATTTGCACTAGGAAATATCTCTTGGGAGATTCTTAGTTCTCATATACACTGTGAAATCTAAACTAAGCGATCCACATTGCCAATGGAAATATCCCATGGAATATTATCAGTGAAAATTTTCACTGGTAAATCTCCCATGGGATATTCCGAGTGCCAATTAGCAGTGGGAAATATCCATGGGGAGATTTGTACATTCTTATAGTTATATATTAAATTTGTAAGTAATTGAATTAATATATATGCATGCATGTATGGTTGTGGGTACTTATATTTATATGTATGTATGTTTTTATGTATGTGTTTCTATACACTTATATGTATGTACGTACGCATGTATATAAGATTATGCATATTATAATATATGTATTTATAAATAATTAAATTAATATATATGCACACACACATGTATGTATATACTTATATTTATATGTATTTATGATTTTTTTATATGAATGTATGTATGTATGATAAAATTTAGATTCATTTGTGTACATGCATTAAAATAAACTTATAAATATTTGTGGATGTACATACCTATATCAATGTATGTGCATTCACTTATATTATTATGTAATTACATTAATTATATTTACATATAATTGAAATAATATATATATATGTTCTCATATTAATATATATTTTTGTATGTTTATATAAACACATTAAAATACAATTATAATTATTTATATTTGTATATACATATGTAGATGTATAATTGTAAATAATTACAATAAAATATTTTTATGTATACAAATTTATATATTTTTTTATTTATGTATATATATAATAATATTTAGATAAATGTATGTACATGTATTAAAATATCATTATTAATAATTATATTCGGATACACCTTTAAAAATTATTCATCACACACGTATATATAAAACCAATGAATACACGCAAACACATACATACATATTAAAATATTTATATATAAACCCATACATACATGTATATGTTCAATGGGAGATTAAGATTGTATGTATACATGTGCATGTATACCAATCTGTGTGTATGTATGCGTGCATGTGCATACTTATAATTATAAATAATGTTATATATGTATATTTTTATATAATTGTATAAATATGTATTTATGTACTTGTATTTATATATATATATATATATATTGGCTTATATTTAGATATATGTATGAAATCATGTATGTATAAAATATATGCAAGAAAGCATGTATGTATACACATCACATAAATATATACATATATGTACATATGTAAATATATGTATCTAGATACATAAAAAATGTATTTGTATGTATGTAAACACTAAATCATTTTAATAATTTCAAACACCCCACACACAATATGTAGTTATATTGATGTTAAATTTATACACTATATAGAAAATTTAGAATTAGTAAAATATACATAAAATATTACTCTATATATTTATAAGTATACAAAAATGTGGAAATCATTCAATTTTATAATTATATATATAAATATATATTATGTAGTTATATTGATATATAATCAATAAAATCTCTATAAAAGTTATAATTAAAAAATATTCATAAAATATTGTGTATGTAATTATATATAAGTATAAAAAAAATGTAAACACTCATTCTTTTTTTATATATCCATATATAAAGTATGTATTCATACTTATACATAATATATATTATAAATTTCCACTACAATATTTGCAGAATATTTTTGTGTAGAAAATTGACATTTTGCGCACGTGCTTATATTAAAATACATGGTATATATATATCTTCACTTATTTTTACATATATGTGTGAAAAATAATTAAAATAATTTTTTATACATATGGATATAAAAAACATAATTAGTATATATATTGGATTCAAAAATAATACACTATAAATTTATGTTGCAAAATTTATGTTGTATGTATAATCATATATATGTTTATACACACAAACACATGTTTTTAAGACATATATTTGTAATTATGCATATATTTATATTAATATATACTAATAAATAATTATATTTGTAAATACGTATATAAATTTGTATACATGCATGAATCCATGCATGTATATATATATATATTAAATAATTATATTAATATGTACTTATATAATTGTATTAGTATATGTGTATTTATGTATATAATTGTATACATTCATATACACACATATATGTATATTTATTAATTAATTCTAAAAAAATTATATATATGTTATTTAGTTAGTATTTTTTGATTTTAAAACAAATATGTATTAATAATTTTCAAAAAAAAATACAGTGAAAATTTATAGAGTAAATCTATACATGTATATAAAATAATAAAGATCAAAAGAATGTATCATATATGGGTGTATAATTAATTGTATTTCCATAATGATAACAAGGGTACTTCCAGAGTGAAATTTTGAAATCAATTGAAGAAAATATATTAGATCAAAGTTTATAAGTGAGTTTTTATTCATATGTAAGAGAGAGAATTTCAATTGTGTAGTGCTTAGCACATGATATGTGAGGGAAATTTAGGTATTCTAATATAAGTTTTTTTTCATAAAACGTATACTCCATCCAATTGGGAAGTGAAGGTAGAAAATCTTTCTCCATGTGTGTTCCATCCATGTTATGAATTAATCATCCATTTCAGGTTGGAAATGGAGAGGATACTAATCATATTCTCTTATGGGGGGGATAGGTTGAAAAATAAATTATCTTACATTGAATATAATTATTTTACTCCAATGACTAATAAAAATGTTATAAAGCTAATTATTTATCATTTTCGATGATGTGTTGCTAGCTCTTCATTATAGAAAAGTAAAAAACAACAATTAATATTTTTTTAGAAAAACATAAAAAATGAAAAAATAAATTAATGGTATATTATGATAAATTCATAATATTTATATTGTTAAAAAACATAAGAATAAAAATTAAAAACAATTCACTTATATAATAAATTGATTAATTAATTAATTAAATAATGAAAAGATAAAAATTTAAAAAGAATTGATCTGATTTTTTTAAAAAAATTATTAAATTATTTAAAAAAAATAAACTAAATGTTAAACAACACATAATTAATTAATATATTAAAACTAAAAACAAAACATGAATAAAAATTTAATACACATAACACAAAATTAAGTAAAACTCAACGAACTGAAAAATAAAATAATTAAACAATTGATAAATATAGAAATAATTAATAATTAATTAAAAGAATGAATAATTGAAAGATTTAACACTAAATAACATTTTTATTAATAATTTCATTAGATTAATAAATCTATAATAGCCTATCCTATAATACATAATTAACCAAAATACTGTTAAATAAGGAATTAAAAACATAATTTTCTAACAAAAGAGATGTGGAAAAAAGAATCAATTTAAGGTGACATCAATTGATGCATAAACCCTTATACATATTAGGCGGGTAAATATGATTCACATATCATCAAAATAAATCTAACTATTACATGCATCATAGGAAATTTCAATATATAACTAAATGAATTAAATCTCGACAAACATTGGATGATCAATACTCAAGAATAGTCTATGCACAAATTAAATGCATTATAAAATTAAATTTTTGACAAATTTATTTCAAGGGAATTAATTAAATTAAAATAATTCAAAATAATTTCATTAAAATAAAAACCCACTCGTTTTCAATGAATTTTTAATTTATAAAAATCAAAAAAAATCAAATTTTGTTTTTCGAAATTATTTTTTTCAAGGACCCTCGATGCCCAAAAAACCACTAAAATGGGTTTCAAGCCATTGTAGGTTAAAATGGGGTTGGGTAAAAACCATCCCGACCCATTCCTGGTCAGGAAGGACTCGACCGGACCCATTCAAGGTTGTGATGAACCCACCCCAGTTCATTTTGGGTTGGGTTGATCTATAAAATCCAACAAATGGGTGTCCACACACAAAGGGGCGAAAGATTTTATTTTCACCGGTGATAGGGGATTTCAAGGAAGATGTTTGGATGTAGGGAAGGGGAGTATGATTGTCGTAGTGATGTAGGGGGAGGTAGCTTGGGAGGTCTCTACTTCTCGCAGAGTCAGGAGGTGCATGTGACTTGTTGGACAAGAGGTGAGCATGAGATACAACCGATGTAGGAGATGTGGGGCTTTCCAAGGAGGCACTTGATCCATGAGGAGGTGTATGGCAGAGGAAGGGGGTTCACCAATAGGGTTCTGGTTGCACGAGGGGTGGTCAGTCAGCCTGAGCGGTGAGTGTGGCGTTGTGGGTGGCTTAATGCCTTGATGAAAGGTGGGGCGACAACCCTCCCAAGCCCACCGTTTCTTATTCATATTAACTTTTTTATTAATTTTTTTTAATAAAGCCCCACCCTTTTAATTTTTTTTCTTTAATACATTTCCACTGTCTTATCCATCACCCAACACTTTTTTCTTTCATGCACTATAATTCATATATGTCCCCTTTTTTGTTGTTTGACTTCTGCATGGAGCTACCCCACCCACCCAATCGATTAATTAATTTAAAATCTAGTTTCCAAAGGAAGTATCACCCCTATTTAATAGTGGGTTCTCTAGACCCAAAATTAATAGTACTTTTGAATTACCGTAACATGTAAACAATGAGTTATTTATGATGTAAACATACCATAATAGTGTTGATATTTCTACTTCCAATATATAAATGGTTATTTTAAAAGATTAATTGTCATATTAAAAGGCTATATTAGTTCCTAATCTATAATGAGAACCTTGAGATACTATGAATGTAATCCTAAACATATTTCATATGGTCTAGATACATGTTATTGGCTGGAAAATGTTGATATCTGACTATCATGATTTTGGGGATCATATGCATTGAGATTTCTTCTAAAAAGCTCACACTTGGTGATCTCTATTTGGTGAGATCATGAGGACAAAGCTTCTAATAAGAACACCACATGTTTTGGGTGTCATTGGTAGTTCCTGTATGAAAACATGTGTAATGATCTTTTGACATGAGATTTTTATTAGTTTTTACAATTGGTTCATGAACATTGATGCCATTAAAAACACGACATTGAATTCTTAGCAAGGTAGCTTGTGTTGGGAGTTTCATTGGTGGTATGCCATATATTAAATTATGAAGATACGAGTTGTCTCTTCCTAGTTGAGGAAGTGATATCTCAAGCCTATTTGATCAGGATGGTAGTACATGCACTAAATCCATGGCCATAGTAGAAGATAGTAATCATATCAAGTATTCTCAAGGAATAATAAAGCAATGAAGAGGGTGATGACACAAGTGTGCATCCTACATTATTAGATATCGGGAGACAAAGAGATTATATAACATAGTGTGTGTTCATAGAATGGTTTTAATTTATACGACTTTACCTTATCCATTTATAGGTCTTTATGGGTTGCTAGAATCAACTCCAAATTTATGAATTGTATTCACTACTATCGATATATGTTTCTAAAGGGCCACAGACAATAGTGTCATCAATAGCCTACCATATTTTGATGAGTAGGTGTATAGGATTTGGTTGGCCCCAACATAGGGTATTAGAGTTTTCCAAGTATTAACAATCACTAAAAAATAAATAAATTCATTATTATTCGAGTATAAAAAAATTGGGTTGAATTTATTTATAAAAATTATTCACAATGTATTTAGTGAATACATGGAAAAATATTATACGAATGAATATTATTTTAATATTCAAGGTTCACGTAATATTGAGGGAATTATGAGTGAAGTTAATGAATCTTTTTTACCACATAATAAATTATATATATATATATATATATTAAAAGTATTTGACATGGTATAAATGATGTTTATTACACTATTAGTTCATCATAACGATTCATTTTTAGCTTATTTTGTGGGCGTTGGATATATGATGGTCGGTGACCCCTTTCCAGATATTTAACCACCCACTGTATAAGTAGAGGAGTGACTCTAATTTCAATTACTATTCATACATTTGGAATTTAGAGTCTCCCTCTTCTACCATATCACAGAGAGAGTTAGAATCATGCCTAGATCTTTATCCAAGATTGCCTTCACAGATCACAGGAATGGAGTTGAGGTGATCATAACAGTGCTGAATAAATTGTCACAACTCCATGCTAGCACTCAGATTTCAACAATCAATGTTTACATAGATTCTTGAATAGTGGGTGTATGATCATGAGGGGTTTGATCTTGGATCATTCATTCAACGATCATCATTGACAAGCTGCATTCATACTCACCATCAATTCAAATGTGGTAAACATTCATGTTTGTTTTCATGTTTAATTAATTCATGTGAGATCATTAAACCTATTTAAAGGCATGGATAAAAAAATATGATGAGGTTTCATTGAAAAAATAATGGAAATTTTTTAATCCCTAGTCCACTAGATTGTACAATGCACCTCAGAACCAGAAATTGGTAATAGAGAGATTGCATGAATTTTTTGAGCCAAGAAAATTAAAATTGACATAAATTTAAGAAGAGGGAATCAATTAGATCCCAACAAAACATATCACGGATTGATTTGATTTCGGACTACCAAGCTATTATGATACGAAAAAATGATTTCGTATCATTTCTATTTTTTTTGAATTAAAAATTGAATCATATATTTATACGTGTTAAAATTTTATCGATTACAATTTCTGCTTATAATTTCAATAACCTCGAAATTCTAGCTAGGATCTGGTGGGATTATGATTACTAGAATTTCTCCAACTGGTGAAATTAAATTCCACACATTTTTGGAAAAAAAAATTATTCAAATTTTAAAAATGAAATTCTATTATATAGTGTTTTTGAAAAAAACAAAAAAAATAAATGAAGGGAAACTAATTTAGAGGGTTTAGGGGGGTTGTGTTTAGTGGCATGCAATCTTTATAAAAATGGGTATGAGTCTAGATGGGTGGAACTAGTTGAGATAAAAGAAAATATGGTAATATTTTGGGAGGATACTGTCCTTTGGACATTTTTTATTATTAAATTTTTTAATAAAAAGGGGAAGCTTCCAAATGAAGCCACCCGATGTGTGGACCTCCATGTGACCACCTCCTTCCCCACCTCACTAGTTCCACCCATCTCGGTCATCCACCCTGCTGCGTTTCCTATGGCTTCTGTGAACTAGTTGAGCATGCCATTCCTACCACCTTGAGCACTCAGAAACCCACAATGTGAAGACCCCTCACCTGCCCTTCTCAATAAGGTTTCCTACCATAGAATATTGTATTCTCTCTACCATTACCTCTTACCCTACTTGGCCACCTCGAATACCTCTTAGAAAATCCAACCCCGTTGGCGTCGCATCGTCCTAATAGACCAAAACCCAATTACCGGCTGTCATGCCACACCAACATTCCAGTAATCCATCAGATTTGTCCATTACACGAGCCAACCACTTGAACCATTGCTATTGATGAGCTAGACCCCGACCAACCACTTCTGTATCACATGGGCCATTTCCATCAAATGGCCTCTACCACTAATGTACAACCACATCTAGCTAGATCTTCTGGTGTCAAACCTCTGTCATTCATGAGGGCCTATGGAGAACCCCTTCCTAGACAAACTGATTGAGTTTTTTCACTAGTATTCATGGTGTCTCAAACCCCATATATGGTTTCCCAATCCAGATCAGGTAACCTGATACTAGAATGGGTCAATTTAACCTAGAAAGGGTCAAAATGGTTTTTCCTAACCCCAAATTTCCATGAATGGGATTTCTCGGCCCACAACAACACTTAGAGGGTTTTTCCCAACCCAGATGGGCCTACATGGGTTTATTCCGACTCGCAATGGATCTAGGTGGGGTCATGGGGACTGAGGAAATATTTAAGTATGAGATATTAAATTATTAATATTTTAATTTTTTTCAAAAAATAACATTAATATTAAGAAAATTGTTAATTAATTTTTGGCTAAAATTAAATTATTTAAATATTTTAATTTTGGAATAAAATTAAATTATTAATGGAATCGAACTAAATTAAAATATATGAATTATTATAATTCATTTAATTTATTAAATATCCTAAAACATAAATTTGTTTCATTTTAATTTTATCGTGCATTTTATTTTCCCATCGGCTGGTAATGAGTAGTGAACGACCCTTTGAGTGTATGATTTAATTGTATTTAGATAATTATTACAATTGTTTGTGGTTTATGTAATAATTATTTATTTAATGATGGATTGCACATTAATATTTTATTCAATACGTATAAAAGGGTGAATGTCTATCATTATTTGTATGAATTTTGAGCTTACTAAGCCCCCATTGCATATGTGAAAGTACATTTTTATTATTGATGATGACAATGTATGATGTGGAACATGCCAAGATGAGGTGGTATACTAGATGTGAATTGAAAACATTGGACTGCGGGTGAGCTACATCATGATTGAAGACTCAACTCATGTATAATTTTTCTAGGTCAAAGTTGATCTATTAATTTAAAATGGATCAACCAATATTAGATTCTCAAGACCAGTAGGGAAATTTATTTACTTTATACATTTTTTATTATTTTATGAATTTACAAGTCTATGGAGGCACATAAAATAATAAAAAAAATGTAAAAACACATGATTAATGTATTCTATTAATGAATATTTGGTTGTGATCATGAAAACATAGAATGAATATAATTAATATAAATGGATTACATTTCTATTTTTTTTTGAAACAGCCAAATAAATATTAATTTGTGATCTCCTTCCCTCACTCAAATTTAAACAATACTAAGTGTATGGGGTTATCATCATCTAAAGTTAAGGGTGCCTCCTACTACCAAAAAGTGTTGATTAGAGTTATGGGATGACTTAACTAATGTTGGAAACAATGAAGTAGCTATCTCTATCTCATTGCACCTTTAGAGGCAAGAGTTAAGTAAATCATGTATATGATTTTAATATGGTGGTAATTCACTTAGTAGATCAAGTATCTGTGAGCCATTATGGTTAGTCTATCTGGTGTCTACTATAAAACTCTAAAATTAGTGGTGTTTCCAAAGCTTGTAGAGTATGAGAAGAATGTGTGAGAAGAATGATTACATGAGACTCATGTATGACACATATGATGGTTATGTTATAATTATATCATCAATGTATGATATGAGTTGTTGATAAAACATTAGGGCATGGATGACCCCACATGATGCCTCATCTCTGAGAAGTTTACAAGGAGAAAATGGAGTGAGATATGAATGAGTGATGATTACACAGGATACATGTAAATATGAAAGATGAATCATGATATTTTGTTACATCCCATTCTTATATATTTATCAGCCATTTACTCCAATTTTTTACGATTATAGAATGAGTATTTTGGAGAAAAAACTTCTTTAATTGTTAAGTAATGGTTCTATATGTAAATAAGAACATAAAGAAAGTATAATATTTGTTTCTTATGGTCAACAAGATTAAAGACAAGGAATAGAGTCCAATAGAATGTGTGACACAAAATACACCTTCATAACATCCTTAAAAGAATAGTGGCTGATCTTCAAATAGGATGTCATTTTCTATGCACATCATGGGTTGATTCTATGAAAGATAAAGTGAAATGAACTAAATTAAAGAAGGAATTAATCACATCCTCTTTAGGTGTATTCATTATTGTATATTATGTTTTTTGTTTTAATTATTGGGTATTAAATAATATATGCCTATCACATAAGTGTATTGAAACAAAACAACCAAGTAAGAAAAGAATCATGACAAGAGGTAAGGTGTGTTATCTAAGAAGCTAAGAAAGGTTGATTCCTATATCAGTAGTGAAAAATAAAAAACTTCTAATTGAAATGTTATTGTTTCTAGTTGATTTTTAGTTATGTATAACCAATTTGTTTTATCACATGACCATTGGAAATAGGGAGACATTATTATAGTTTTGGAATGAATGTTTTTTATAATCAACTAAGTGTTTAGTATTACATGAATCATTAGTAATGAATGGTGAATATGAAAATGTACGACTCTAATACCCATTTGTGGAAAGATAATTATTTTTAAAGAAAAAACTAATAGTGGAAATATCAAATATACCTAGTAATATATTAAGACTATGTAGAGTAAAATACCTTGGGCATTACTGAAATATATACTTATTTAGTTTGGATAAAGAAAAATTTATAAATAAATATAAGCCAAAAATATTTTGGAATTAGTTCAGATAGATGGAATGAACTATTCCAAGGGTAAGCTAGTGATAAATAGACTTCATAAAATTACTTTATGTGATGTGAAGGTGAATTATGGTATATGGATGATTAAAAGATATGAGTTGCTTCCAGCCCATGTTTCGGAGAAAATATTGATGAAGCATCTGTTGATCAATAAACTACAGCATCGAGTAATTCATAAATTTACATTACCTTATCAAAAAAAGTTATGATGTTAATAAATAGGATTGAAGATGAGACTTATGCGAATTTTTTTTTAATTAAATGTAGTATGGATTAAATAATAAACACACATTTCCTTATATAGATCAATGTTAGGATGTAAGAATCAACGTTAAAACACAAATTCATTTTAGGTACTTCCATTTATAAAGGAATTCTTTACAAATAAAGATGTTATCCTATAACCATATTCCAACTATAATGAGAAATGGATATTATATGAGTAAAAATATTATATAAATATATTATGGAATATAAAAATCTATTTATATGCAAATCATTTGTTAGGTTATAAACAAACTTGTATCAATTAAAACACAATGTGTTTCTAAAGTAATTATCCTTATTTTTTCTAATGATATTACAAAGATACCTATGGTTAAAATGTTATAGTCAATTCATAGACTATATTTCTATAAATGGGTGTGCATATCTGTTCAAGATAGTGGAGAAATATTAACTTGGATTTAGTCAATGATGAAGATGAAAAAATAGTTAGCATAATAAGAATTTCCAAAAGATCCATGGAAAGGGTATGCTCTAGATAAACTTGCTATATTGGAAGGATAAAACCATTTTAATGGTTTTACATTCATCGCAGTTGGTGATACATTATTCATTGGGAATAATAATACCTAAAAATAAGCAATACATGGAAATATGATAAGATTTAAAAGATCAATTAAAATTCAATAACGTTTTCCATGTATCAAGGTAATGGGGTTTATTATCATGAATAATGTGGTGGTTATTCAATTGATATTTTACATTAGTGGTACAATCGTGAGCTTGATTAGTAACACCAAGTCATTAAGACTAAATCTGTTAGATCATTACTTGTCATAACTAAATTCAATAATCATTAAATTGGGAATTAGATGTCAAGACCACCAATCATAGAATGTGTCTATAGGGCATAACCAAAAAGGGTCAGTGGCACTGTTAAATTACAAAAAGTTGTACAAGTCACTAAAATATAGTTTTGGATGGATGTAAGAAATAAGATTATAGAATATTCATTAGGAATGAATTTTTTTATCTATCTATAAGTGGACAGTGGGAGCACTATTGTTTCAAGTGAAATATGTTTGGTTGCATATCAAAAATATCTATTGGTCTTGCAGTTGTTTAAGACCAGGATGAATGTAACTCTATATATATTAGCTTAAAGTAACAACAAAAATTATAGAGAAAAGGATCTGTTGGGGTAGATCTAACGGTTTATTCTACCAATACCAAGTCAATAATACATATATTTACAATATATTGGAAAATACAAGTTGAAAAAATTCGAGAGAGTATTATTTCCAATATGACAGGGAATAAATCATTCCATGAAGGCATGTAGGGATATATGAGGAGATTAATGTGGTGAGATAAATTCCATATTCTTCTGAGATGGATCAATCACTTATGCCATGATATGTATAATAAATTATATTTCCAGCACATATTTCATGGTACGAAAATATCAATAGTGTCCAGGAGAATTTCTAGGGGAGAAATCAGAACTATCAAAGAGTACTTGAAACATTTTAAGGGATAAGTACATGGTACTTAGAGAGGAAGGGATACTAGTTATAGTGGGACAAAAACTAGTTATCGATTGTCTAAATATGGTCTACTATCACAGTTAGGATATGGTAATGAGCATGAGAAGATCATTTAAGGTAGTGGTATCCATGTATACAATTATCAAGATTGTTGCGTATTTTAAGGAAACTAAATAATTAGTGTATAATATGAAGCGATTTTTATAGATCTTGGAATTGACCTTAGTAGGTAAATTTTTATCATTATAGAAATTATGGTAATTCTAATAATATTACTAGCCAAGATTTAAAGTCTTTATAGTTAACAAAAGTGATACACTTGGAGATATAATCTCTTGAGAAGTCTTACTCAAGGAGGTAAAGTCAAAAATAGAAGAATTTCCACATAATAGAGATGTGGAAGGCCTATATCTAAAACCATACCATAGAAAAAACATGTTCATATCTTGTTATATCTAACAAGGATAGTTAAAATGTTGGATCTAGTGTATGTGGGAATGTTGTAATAGTAGGTTCTCTAGACCTAAGTTGAACAATAATTTTATATTACCATATCATATATACAGTCAGTGATAACTAATTTATAATGACTATAATAGTTTTGATATTTCTACATCCACTCTTTAAATGGTAATTCTGCAGATTAATTATCATTTCAAAAGTTTATATCTATTATCTAACTATATTGAGAACCTTTAGATACTATGAAATTAATCTTAAACATATGTCCTATGGTCAAGATATATTTTACCAACTATACATAGTTGATGTCTAGATATCAGGTACTGGGGGATCATAAGAATTAATATTATTTCACATGAAGTGAACACTTGGTTATATCTAGTAGGTGAGATCATGAGGGCAGGCCTACTAATAGGAACATAATTTGTTTTTGGTTTCATTGGAATTTCTTATCTGTGAAATTTTTTAATAGACTCTCATCTTGAGTTTATTATCATTGAATATTATTTGATCGTGTACTTTTATGCAAGGGAAAAACCATGAAATTGAATTAATGGAGAGGTAGTTTGTGTTTGATGAATCATTTGGGGTATGAAATTGGTTGAATTATCAATTTATAATTTGTCTCTTATAATTTTAGGAAGTGAAATCTTGAGCCAAGTTGATCATTATGTTAGTACATTCACTAATTTTATGGCCATGGTTTAAGAATGTAATTCCACCCAGTATGGTCAAGTAATAATAAATCATAGAAGAGGATGATTACACACGTGTGTTCTCTGCAATATGAGATATTAAGTGAAAAAATATTATATTATGCAATGTCTATTCGCAGGGTGGTTTTAATTGTTATGGCTACTCCTTATCTCTTTATGAGGTTTGATGGGTTTCTATAATCTTATCTTCGTCTATGAATTTTATTCATTTCTATTGAGATAAGGGCCTTGAGGGTTAGTCATAATAGAAAATTCAAGTGTCCTCCCTATTATGGTGAATATGTTTATAGTACATCGTGGGCCACACTATTGGGTCTGAGAATTCTCCAAGTATTAATGATCACTAATGAATAAATAAATTCATTATTTTTCTTGTATAGAATAATTGTGTTGAAATTATTTATTAATATTATTCAAAATTTAATTAGTTAATACATGGAAAAATATTATATGGACGAATATTTTTTTAATATTCATGGTTTGTCTAATATTATGGGAATTAGGAGCCTAGTTAATGACTCAGTTTTATATTGTAATAATTTATTATATATTAAATGTATATAATAATATATAAATAATTTTTATTATTATATCATCAATGTCTGATGTGAGTTGTGGATACAACATTAGGGAATATATGATTTTACATGATGTCTCATCTTCGAGAATATTACAAGAAAAAAATGAAGTGAGATATGAATGAATGATGATTACATTGAAGAAATGTAAATATGAAACATGGATCATGATTTATTATTACATCCCATTCGTATATCTTTACCACCAATTTAATCCATTTTTTAAGATTACAGAATGAGGAGTATGTAGAAAAATCTTCCTTACCTTTTAAGTAAAGGTTCTCCAAGTAAATAAGAACTTAAAGAAATTATAATTTTTTGTTATTATAGTGAACAGGTTCAAAGGAAAGGAAAAAAGGCCAATGGAGTTTGTGACTACAAAGACACATTCACAAAATCCTTAAAATAATATAGTTTGATCTTTAAATAGGAATTTATTTTCTTTTCATGTCACGAGTTAATTCTATAGAAGATAAAATGAAATGAAAAAAATTAAAGATGTATGCAATCACATCATCTTCAGGTATATTAATCATTGTATATTATGTTTCTATTTTAATTATAGGGTATTAAATAAAATATTCCAATAACATAAGTGTATTGAAAAATAATAAAAAATTATGAAAAGAAAAATTACAATAGGTAATGTGTGTTTTCTAAGCTATTGAGAAATGGTGATTCCTAAGTTAGTAGTGAGAAATACAAAAATTCCAATTACCAAGTTATTAGTTCTAGTAGAAATTTAGTTAAGTATGACCAATAAAACTATCTCATGTGTCCATTGGACACATGGAGATGTTATTATAGTTTTGGAATGAATTTAGTTTTATACTCAACTAAGAGTTCTGTATTACATGAATCATTGGTAATACATAGTGAATATGAAAATTTAAGACTCTAATACCCATTTGTTGAAAGATAATTCTTATGCAAGAAAAAACTAAAAGTGGACATCCAATATATTGCCAGTATGGTATTTATACTTTTTTGAGCTAAATACCTTAGTTATTATCAACATATATACTTATTTAGTATGGATAATAAACCTTAATAAATAATGATAATCCATAATGATTTTGGAATTAGTTCAGCTAGAGGGAATGAAATATTCCCAGATTAAACTATTGATAAATAGACTTCATAAAATTCTTTTATGTGATGTGATGGTGAAGTATGGAATATTAATGGTTAAAAGATATGAGTTTCTTCGAGTCTATATTCTATAGAATATATTGACCAATAATTTATTGATCAAGATAATGTGGAAGGGATTAATTCCTAAATTCACATTACCTTGTCAATAAAAAATTTATGATGTTCATAAGGAGGGTTGATTATGAGTCTTATTTGAAAACAATTTATCAATTAAATGTAGTGTGTATTAAATAGTAAATGCACATTTCTTTATACACATCAAATTCATGATATAAGGTTAAATGTTAAAACTCAAATTAATTATAGATACTTCCATTTATCGAGACATTATTTGAAAATACATACGTTATCCCATAACCATATTCCAACTATAATGATATATAATATGAGTAATAGTATGATATAAATCTATTATGGTGTAAGAACATGTTTTTATATGGAAAGTGTTTGTCAGGATATAAGAAAACATGAATCAAGTAAAACACAATGCTCTTATAAAGTAATTATCCTAATATTTTTCTAAGTATATTACATAGATCCCTATGGTTAAATGGTTAGATTCAAGTGATAGATTATATTTTTATAAAAGGTTGCACATATCTAATTTATATAGTTTGAGAATGATTAACATGGATTTATTCAAAGCTGAAGATGATCAAATAGTTGGCATAGGAACATGTTCTACAAGAGTTGTGGAAAGGGTACGTTCTAAAGAAACATTCTTTGTAGGAAGGATAAACCCATTGTAATGGTTTTACATTCATTGTGGTTTGTGATACATTATTCATTGAGAATAATAATTCCTAAAAGTAACATTTATATATAAATTATATAAGATTTAAAAGATCAATTAAAATTATATAATGGATTCCATGTATTAGAGTACAAGGAATCATTATCTTCAATACTTTGGTGCGTATTCAAGTGACATTATACATGAGTGGTACAATCATTGTACCAATAAGTCTTGATTGATAACATAAATTCATTAAGACAAAATCCATTATAAATTTAATTTTCATAAGAAATTTCTATGATCATTAAATTGGGCATTAGATGTACATACCACCAATCGTGGAAGGTGTCTATATGACACAGCCAGAAAGGGTTGGTGGAACTGTAGAATTCCAAAAAGAAGTAGAAGTCACTGAAATATCATTTTGGATTGATATAAGAAATAATATCACTAAATATTAATTTGGAATAAAATTTTTAATCTATTTATAATAGGCTAATGGGAGTTCCACTATGTTCATGTAAAATATGTTTGGTGGAATATGGAAAATATATATTAGCCATACTTTTAGTTAAGACCATGATGTAATTAACTCTCCAGATATTATCTTAAAGTAGAAACCTAAATTTTAGAGAGTAGGATTTACTAGGGAAGATTTAATGGTTTCTTAGACCAAGTCAATGTTATATATATTGAAACATTATTGAGAAATACAAATTTAAAAAAATAAAGAGATAATTGTTAGTAGTTTCTCATGGAATAAATCTCTCCAAGAAGACATGTTGGGACAGTGGAGGATATTGACATGGTTAATTATATTCTATATGCTTCTGTAGTGGATCAATCACATATGCCATGATGTGTACAATAAATTATATTGTGAACATATATTTTATGGTATGTAAATATATGTAGTATCTCAGAGAAATGTAAGGGGAGTAATCATAACAATCTAAGAGTACTTGAAATATTAGTAAGGATAAGTAATTTGTACTTTTAGAGGAAGGGATACTTGTCATAAGGGGATAAAAACTAGTAACCACTTGTATAAATATGTTCTAGTATCACAGTCCGACTAAGGTAATGAGCTGGAGAAGATAATTTAAGGTATTGGTATCCATGTATATAATTATCAAGTCTGTTTTCGATTCTAAGGATACTAGAGAGGTACTGTATAATGTGAAACAATTTGTTATACTTCTTGGAATTGAAATTTGGATGTAATGTTTTATTATAATAAAAACTATGATAAATATAATACTAGTATTGGGCTACATGTCAGGTTTTGATAGTGAACAAAAGGTATATACATAGAGATATAATCACTTTATAATTCTTACTCAAGGGAGAGTAACATATAGAAGAATTTCCATGTAGTTGAGATTTGGAAGACCAGTGACTTAATTGATACCTTTTCAAAAAATAATATCTTATCATGTTATAGCTAACAAGGATAGTTAAAAAGTTGGATATAGTGTAAGTGGTATTTTTTCAATAGTAGGTTACCTAGACACAACTTGAACAATAATTTTAGATTACCATATCAGGTATATAGTGGGTTAAAAATGTTTTAAAATTTCTATAATAGAGTTGATATTTCTACATCCACTATTTAAATGGTAATGTATATAGATTAATTATCATATAAAAATGTTATGGAAGTTCCTAGGCCATATTGAGAACCTTGATATATAATGAAATTAATCTTAAAAATATTTTATATGGTCTAGAAATATTATAATAACTAGACATAGTTGATGTCTGGCAATAAAGTGTTGTGGATCATAAGAATTGATACTCTTTCTCAATATGCTCACGCTTGTTCATCTCTAGTATGTGAGATCATGAGGAAATACCTACTAATATAAATGCCATATGTTTTGGGTGTCATTTTTATTTCATATCTATAAACATGTGTAATGGCTCCTAACTTGAGTTTATTATCAGTGTATATTATTTCATCATGTTTGTTTATATAATGAAAAAACCATGACATTGAATTCATGGGGACGTAGCTTGTGTTAGGTGCATCATTTCTGGTATGGAATTGGTTGAATGATTAAGATATAGTTTGTCTCTTCCATGTTTAGGAAGTGAAATATCCAGCCTAGGTGATCATTTTGTTAGTACCTTCAATTTATTTATGGGCATGGTCAAAGAAGGTAGTCCACCCAATAAATTCAAGGTTTAATAAAACAATAAAGTGGATGATTACAAAAGTGTTCACCCTAATTTATGAGATATTTAGAGGAAAAGATTTTATATTGTACAGTGATTATTCATAGGATGATTCTCATTGTTATGACTATTTCTTATCTCTTTAGGGTGTTTATGGGTTTATAGAATCTTATCTTGGTCTGTGAATTGAATTCACTACCACTGAGATAATGGCATAGAGGGCCACTCATAATAGCGAATTCAAGTGTCTATCCTATTCTAGTGAATAGGTGTATAGGACATGGTGTGACACACCTTTGGGATTGAGAATTATCCAAGTATTAATGATAAATAATTATTAAATAAATTCATTATTATTCGAGTATATAATAATTGGGTTTAAATTTTTTACTGAAATTATTCACAATGTATTTAGTGAATACATGGGAAAATATTATATGAACAGATATTATTTTAGTATTATTTTTTTGTTTAATATTATAGGAATTGTGATTTAATTTAATGAGTCGGTTTTATCATGTAATATATTTATTATATATTAAAAGTATCTTATAATATATAAATGATGTTTATGATGTAGTTGGTTCATCATTACAATTCATTTATCACTTATTTAGTGGTCATTAGATATACGGGGACTGAGGAACCCTTTCTAGGTATTTAACCACCCACAAAATAATTAGAGGAGTGAATATCAATCCAACTATTATTAATCCATTTGGAATTGAGAGATTCTATCTCCTCCCACATCCTATAGAGAGGAAAACACCTTCCAAGATCTTGATCTAAGACCATCATCTTAGATCATAGTAACATAGTTAATTTGATCTTCATAACACGAAAGAAATCATCATAGCTCCGTGCTAGAACACATAATTCAATGATTGGAATTTTTGCAGTTTATTGAAGTGTGTGTGGATGATCTAGAGGTGTTTGAGCTCAGATTGTTTGAGAAACGATCATCAACGACAAGCTACAGTCAAACATTCCATTGATTCGGATGAGGTAATAATTAATGTTTATTTGTATGCTTAATTAATTCATGTGAGATACTCAGACCACTACCAGGGCTTAGATAACCTATGCCAATGATGTTTCATCACTTATAAGATGAAAAATTTTAAATCCTCGACCCTTTGGCTTCTGTTATGCACCTGAATACCAGCACCCCCCACACCACTTATGTTTGTTTTTTATATTTCAAAGAATATCATAGTATGTATTTTAAATATTTTTTTTTAAAACTTACAAATTGGTGTGGAATAATGGGTTATCCAAAAAACACTATTCTAGACACCATCCTATCGTCAAATTTTGAGTTCACAAGAATTGCATTCTTTCGATGCCTTTGGATAATAATTAACATATATACATATACAATTACAAATGTTCTTCAATTAATCGCACAAGAAAGACTACTATCAATTCAATCTTAGATATTTGTATGACCACAAATTAGTTTTCCAGTGTTATATTGAATAATATTTCGTGATGATGGTAACAATTTGATTCCATCTACATGAACTTAATGCTAATTTAATTGTCATTTTATCTTAAATCACCATGTTCTTGCTTTGAAAAAATTTAAGGTACCATGGTGAATACTAGAAGTATATGGGTTAGGGATTTAAATTTTTCCTAGATATCAATGTATCTATGTCATTGATAGTAAAGAAAAACACGATACTATTACTGATGATCCCACATGAATAATTTTAAGCACAAAATAAAACAAACAAACAGCTCATTTGATCTAAATATGTAAACAACATTTTCTAATCACCAGCAACCATTTCTTGAAGAAACCAATAAAAAATCCATTTAGATCATCAACACATGATTCAAGAGTCTGTCTAAGCATCATTCATAAAATTTTGAGTGCTATAATGGTTCTTTGAAGATGTGTTTGAGTCCCGATGATCAACACATTGATGTTCCATTACTCTATTAAGGAGGGATCAATATGGTTTCTTGGATCAAGATATCATCTCTCTATGAAGCAATAAACATGAGATAGTGGCTCTAAAATTTTTGTAATGAGTAGTGATTATTAATGAGAGACTCTCCCTATTATATAACAATGTTATGAATTCCAAAAAATAGATTCTCGACCACCGGATATATATTATCCACTAAATAAGCTATTAGAAGAATCTTATGGACAATTCACTAAGTTATATACATCATTTATATTTTTATCACTTTTTTGTAACATAATAAATATATTATGTGATTAATATGTGCCATTAAATTGATTCATAATTTCTACAAATATTAAACAAATTTTGAAATTTAAAATAACATTCATTCGTATAATATATTAAATGTATTTAATTTAATACTAGTAAATACATTTAATAAATAAATTCAATTCTAATTATTCTAAACCTGAATAATATAAATTCATTTATTTCTTGGTGATCGTATATTCTCGTACATCGTGTGGACCACATTGGGGGTCCAACTATGTCCTAAACATCTATTCATCAAAATATTAAATACTTTTGAATATGCTAAGTGTGTGGCCCCCAAGAGACTTATCTCAATAGAAGTGAATATTATTCATAGATTAGGATTAGATTCTGGCAACCATCAATTCCCCTAAAGGGATAAGTTATAGTCATAGAAAACATAACATTTCCTATGAACACACACCGTGTAATATAGTCTCTTTGTCTTGAGATATCTCATACAGTAGGATACACACATTATTATTTTCCTTTCTTTCTTTATTGTTCTTTGACCTTATAGAACAAAATTACCTTCTTCGACCATGGACATGGATTTAGTGAAGGTACTACCATTCAGATCAACTAGGCCCAAGATATCACTTCCTTTTAGAAGAGAAAAATTATTTCTTGATTATTCAATCAATGTAATACCATAAATGATATACCCAAAAAATCTACCTCAATACGAATTCAATGCCACAGTTTTTCCATTGCATCAAAGTATGTGATAAAATAGTTTACATTGATAATAACATCACTCTAAGAGACCATTGCACATGTTCAAAGATAGGAATTACCAATAAAACCTAAAATATGTGGTGTTTCTAGTGATGGGACAGTCCTCATGATCTCATATACTCGAGATCACCATGTGTGAACTTCATTAGAAGTCTCAATGCTTATGAGCCTCGCCACATGATAGTCAGAAATCATCTGTGTCCAGTCAGCATGATTTATCTAGACAATAAGATATGTGTTTAATATTAATGTCATAGTATCTCAATGTTCTCATTATATCCTGGGAAATGATATAACCTTTTTGATGCCACAAATAATATTTGGAGAATACCACGAATAGTGGAAATAGACATTCCAACACTATTATGGTAAGAATAAATCATGCATAAATCACTATATACATGGTATGGTAATAAAAAAATTATTGCTTAAGTTGGGTCTAGGGAAGCCACTAATACAACACTTTTAAGAAACATGGAGGAATTAGCTGCATTAAACTTGGTTAATACCCAAAGTTGATTAGGATACCCTATAGATTCAAAGTGAAAAACCCTTGGATCTAAGAAAACAAATTATCAACACACATTGTAAAATATTATTGAAAATGGATATTTGAATAGGGTTTCAGTGATAAGTTACAGGGGGAGGAAAAATTTCATGAAATAATGAATGATAGACTAAAAATGAGTATAAAGAATATAAAACCTTCAATTTTGGGATGGTCGATTCATCCGAATAATTTGAGGGGGAGCGACCATAGAGGTCAAGATCCATGAGAGCATGAATGACGCAAGTGAGTGGGGTTCTAGTAGGTTTGATTTTAAATGGTTGGAAAGGGTTTTATTAGTGCTTTAAATAAACACTTATAAAGATAGGTTTTATCTGTGGTTTTTTATATTAGGGTTAATAAAACCATATTTTATCATATCTTTTTTCAAGCATTGATAAAAATTGTTTAAAATAAATTCTAAAAAATATTAATTAAATATATACTAAAAATAAATAAATTATAAAATAAAGAAAAATAATAATAATTAACTTTATTAATAAATAAATAATCTAAAATGAATGCATGTTAAAAATGACTGAAATCTTGTAATTTCAAACGAGTAGACTTTAAAAATATTAAAAAATGTATTAGTTTTTTTTAAATATATAAATTTATAAAAAAATAAAATGAATATATGTTAAAATGAAAATGAAAACATGTTAATTATTTACATTACAACCATATTAAAAAATTAAAATTTTAGTTAATAAATATGTTTACATAAATATTAAAAATGATAAAATTACAGAATTATAAAACGAGTAAATATTAAAACTGGATAAATTATAAAAAAAGTAAAAAATAATTAATATTACTGTTGAATAAATAATATTAATTAATATAAAATGAATGCACATTAAAAAAGGGTGAAATTAAATAATTAAAAAATCAATAAACTACAAAAAATATGAAAAAAATGATTAAGTCATATTAATTATAAAGATTATAAAAAACATTAAAATAGAATATATGTTAAAATGAAAATGAATACATATTAATTATATAAATTACAAACATGTTATAAAAATTAAATGTTAGTAAATAAAAATGTATAAATTAATATTAAAAATGGATTAAATAAACAAAATATTAAATGGATAAAAATGGATAAATGAATAAATTACAAAAAAATATTAGAAAAATAATTAATATTATTAATGAATAAATAATATGAAAATTGAGTAAATTATAATAGAAATAATAATTAGGTAATAATATATATAAAATAAAAACATAAATTATGAATAAAATTAAAAAATTAAAAAAATTAATTAAATATATTATCTCATTAAACAAATTTAGAAAATGAATATTAAAAATTGAATATATTTCAAACATATTATATGTTTATGTGTTTTTTTCTATATAAAATTAGATTAATTAAGTATATTCCCGTATAAAATTAACTTGAATATATATAACACAAGTTTGATATCTATCAAATTGAAAAAACCAATAACATTAATATAATACGTTATTAAACATATATTGATACTAATTAGTAAATATTTTTAATTTATATTAATTTTTAATTACATTATAAAACATTTTTCATTGAATAATTATTCTGTATAAATACATACTTTTTAGTATATAAATAATATTTAAGGAAATATAACATATTGGTGTATTTATAAATTAATATGAATATATTTTTGTAATTTTTTATAAGATGATGATTTGGCCAAAGGACCAAAGCACTGAGATATGTAAAGATAAAAATTTTATTGTAGTATAAATGAGGGTAATTTATTACAATCATTTAGATACAGGGGTGAAATCAGCCGAATGATTCTCCATGCACGTTCTATTGTAGTAGACACCCTTATTAGCAAGACTATCTGCCACCTTGTTTGCCTCTCTATAGGCATGAGTGATAATATGACTGAGATCTGATAGGTGTTGGTGGCAGGTGATCCATTTAGTAGTGAGGGTCCACATAAGGTGAATCATACCATGCCTAAGAGCCTGGAAAATGGTTGTTGAATCACTTTCAACCCAGACGTTGTTCTATCCACTTTTCCTAATCAAATAAACAACATTAATGACATGGTACATATCTACTTCCAGGGGAGGCATGACCACATGAACAAAAGCAACATCCATGTATGTATCCATTTTGATTTTTTCAAATGATACCATTCCCTGCAGGTCCTATATTTCCTTTTGAAGATCCATCCACATTGATTCTGATCCATCCCGGAATAAGAGTTTACCAGAAATATTCTAGCGATCCTTTTGGCGGGCTTTATCTTTCTTTGATCCATATCTGTCGTAGGATAGTGAAATATTTATCTAAGTTGGGAAATGTCCCTATTTGTATGATTCAGACATCCTTGATAGAAGTATATATCTTACTTTTAACTACATAAACACTGAATATGTCATTTTTAAACATAATTTAATTTCTTTCATACCAAGTAAGATGTATCAGTTCTGCCACAGTGGTAATGAAAAGTTGAGTAATTTGAGGAGATGTATCCATAGTAGTTCATCTCGAAACCTATAGTCCAATAGAGCTCAAACTAGTATATCTAAGATAAAAAAAAATATCAAAAATATATTTTTATAGAGTAGAAGAAGTATAACAAGATAGAAAACGGTGATTAGCATCCTCTCTGTGCTAGTTACACATGTGAAATTTAGAAAAAATTCTTAATACATCATATCTGAAGATTTCAATCTGTTTGGATTCTATTATGAGAAATTCTCCACACTAGGGTTATTTGGGAAGGTCAATCCCAGATCTTTTTTAAATTTCTTTACCTAGTTGAAATCATTTTTTTGTATTGACATTATAATTATAGTTGAGTTTAGAGGTTAGAATGACATTATATATAGGTTCCCAAACTAAAAAAATCACCAGTGCAGATAAAGTTATAATTATTAGTAATAGTAGAGATTTCTTCATCTAAATTAATATCAATGGAGTTTAAACAATCATTAATGCAGATGTTTATATTTTGTGTAATTAAATGGGATCAATCATGTTACAAAGCAGGATGTCATTCTAGTTTTCCAAAAAAAATGCAGCGAGGAGTCTCTTTTAACTATCTATCTTGATCATGGCATGATTTTTGAAAAGGTTTGTTTGATGGAAGGCCATATATATGATTCCACAAACATGTGTTTTATTTTTCTATGGTTATTATAAAATCTTCCACATAGTAAGTCATATGCCTGTGAGTTGTTATTCACAATTTTCTAAGTATTTTTTTCTCGAAGGGACTCATTAAAATGTTTGATATTCTTAGTACCAAGGTCACAATTCTCAATGGGAGTGTGGAATGTTTTCCAAGTAATTGTGACAAGTTTCTATTCAAGAGTGTTTCTACTCCAATTTTTTTAATTCTTATATTTATCTTTTTGAAAATACCAGGATGAAATTTATGAACCATCATGGAGCAAACCATTTTAGAAACAATGTTGTATTTGATAATACACATCTTCCCAACCATTGATATTGTTTTTCCTTTCTAGGAGGAGAGTTTTTTATTGATCTGATAAAAAATACTAAAAAAATAAGTTTTTTTTTGTTTTCTCAAAAATATGGGGACCCCAAGATATGTAAAGGGGAAATATCCTTACTTTATTCCCAAATCATTCATAATATCAACTTTCCTATTTTCCAGGAAGCATCTACCAAAGAAAATGGAAGATTTAATCTAGTTTATTGATTGACCAGAGACGTATTCATAATGGGAGAGGGCATCATTATTCTTTTTTATATTCTTCTTATCTCCTTGGAGGAAAAGAATTATATCACCAGCATATAAAAGATGTGAGGAAACATTCATATCTCCCGAGGAAAATATGGGCTTGAGTTCACCCCTATTGATCGAATCCGTAATATGTCTGCTGAAGTAGTCATCAGCAATAAAAAAAGGATAGAAGAAAAGGGTTCTCCTTTTCTAACACCTTTTGTACAAGTGAAATATCCTTTTGGGGATCCATTGATCAGAACAGAGATGTGCGCAAAGTTAAAAAGGGTTTTTATTTTTCATACTAAATTTTCATTAAATCCAATGCTTTAAAAAAAATTGAAAAGGAAAATCCAATCAATGGTATCCAAATCATTTAAAATTTAATGTTTGATGGCAATTATCCCCCCACTTTGGTTCTTTTTAAGAAAGTTTTTACTTTCAGGGGAAAGGAAAATACAATATTGGATATTCCTCCCTTATAGGAATTCAAATTCATTCCAATAGACAATTTTGTAGGAAATAGGTTCCAATATCATTGCTAAAAGCTTAGAAATAATTTTATACATAGTGTTGATAAGGGTAATAAGCCTAAAAGGTGAATTTTTGAAGCATTATACACTTTAGGAATGAGGGGAAAAAATTGGGCATTAATACCATAAGGGAGGTTGCCATTGATGAAGAAGGATTTGAAAAGGCGACAGACATCATTGGACAAAATGTCCCAATGATGCTAGAAAAAATCCTTGGGAAAGCCATCAGCACCAAGAGAACAATCCAACTTTAGACTAAAAACCACTTCTTCATTTTCATGATCAATTGGAATACTATTCAAGAGTATATTATCATTGTCCCCAACTAGTAAAGGAATTATATAAGCTTTGAAGTCCTTGTATAAAGTAGATTAATTAATGATATTTCTAAAGTAGGAGGTGACATGATTATCTAGTCTCTCCTCATTATCAATGATATTATCCCCATATTTAAGTAAGTAAAGAGGTTTACTGACCTTTCTAATCCTATAAATTTCATTGAGGAATTTAGTGTTTCTATCTCCATCCTTGAACTAGTTGATTTTGAGGGCTTGTTCCCTAAGATTATCTCTTAAGGGGATAAGAGATTTTATTTTATTGCTTATGTCAACTTCCTATTTTGGGTCAGTAGTAAAGTCATTGTGGGTTGAGTCAGTTTAAATTTGATTTAGGTAATTCTCAATGGTGTTAATTTCATTATCATTTTTATTATTTCTATCTTTGCATCATATTTTTAGTTTCTACATTAGAAGTTTTAGTTTTATAATGCATAGAAATACATCATTAGAAATGATCAAATTCCAAGTGTCTTTGAAAATTTTATAACAATACTCAATAGAGTTCTAGGAATTATTGAATCTAAAAAGAATAATATATTTTTTTTATCTAGTATTGAGGCTCACCAAAATTGGATGATGATCCGAATTAATATTAGGAAATGTAATACTAGAGATGGTATTCTAGTTTTCGAGAGATTTGAAGTTTGTGAAAGCTCTATCTAGTTTACTTGCTAAAATTCTATTGTGTTGTCTTATATACCAACTGTAGTTAGCACCAACTACATTAATCTCAACAAGGTTATTATCATAAATACATAGTTTAAAATTTTTAATCTAAGTGTTTGATTGTAAGGGTCCCAGCTTTCCATTGGGTCCAATGATAGAATTTAAGTTATCGACCATAACCCAAGGTGATTGAACAGTGTTGTTAAGAAAAGCAATATTGTTCCACAATGATCTTCTGTCCTGATATTTATTGCAGGCATACACAAAAGTACAGAAGAAGATATTATCTTGAAAGTTTATTTCACTTGTCAAAGACTGAGAATCAGTATTACAAATATGATATTTACTTATATAGACATGTTGGAATACCCACAATAAATCACATTTGTTATTGTTATAAGTTGCAACTATAAAATTATAACTATATTTTTCACAACTATTAAATCTAGAAGCAAAAAAAGGATAGAAAAAAGTAACATTTTATGAGTAAAAATAAAATTTCTTTATGTTGTGATGGATTTAGGGTTAGAAATACCCTGATAGTTCCAATAGAAAATATTCATTTGTACTTACGTTCGGGGATAAGCCCCTTGATTTTGGTACCACTTTAGTTCTTTCTGTATTTGGATTTTCATAAAACTTGGTAGAATTCCCCTTAGGTGTCATTGCATTTTTTCTCTGAAAATTCCTTGAAGGGTTATGAGTTCTATGATAAATTTTCATTCCTATTTATTCCTCATCTTGATGCATTTTTTTGTTCTCATTTTCCTTTTGTACTACTATCCATTATTCTTCTTTTTTTATGTGATCAGATTCGCAAAATTTTTCATCCAGATTCTGAGTGGTGAGGCTAGCCATAGGAGGGGTGCTGATTGTATGTCTCTATTAAAGTTCTAGGCCATCACTATCATCCTGTATGTGCTATTATTTGCTAATATCAAACATTTGTATGCTGCAAACTATATTCTGAACTACAACTTTGTCTAAAATCTCTTCACTGTGCGAAGGTGATGAGAAATGATATTGTTTTACAGTTTCAGCAGGCGCAGAAGAGGTGTCCTAGATAGAAGTGTCTAGGTTCTTGAGAAAGTCCATTCCATGCCCAGCTGTTGAGTGACCAGGAATCTGTGGCTTTAGTTTAGGAAGTGTGTGGATAATTTCATGGACAATTCTATTTATTTTAGCACTATAATTCTGATTACCAAGGTGATTTCTATCATACTGTACATGATATGACTTGGTTTTATCAAGGCATTGAGTGTTGGATTTCAATGTTGAATTCCCCTCCTAAATGTATGCAGTAGAGGTAGATTTTGAAGTAGTAGTAGCAGGTTGGGTTTCTAGTGTCATACCATTTATAAGAATATGATCAGTGTGTTTTTTTCTGTTTCGTAGGTCCTTGAAACATGATATTCTAGAATTAAGAATCCTTGTTTCCAAGCGGTTTCCATTGGATTTATTCCTGGAACCAGAAACTTCCAACAGTTCTTTATCCAAAGATGGCCTACTTCCCAAAGGCAGGCGTTTGTTAGGTTTTGAACTTTACAATACTTAAGAACATGCATTGGTTGAAAGGATGGGAGGTCGGACTCATCACACCATTTTGGGAGGAATTATTGTCTACTCCGAGACTCTCTTTGAAATTAAAACATTTTCATGAATCCGTATTAATTCACCAAGTACATCATAAGTATCCATTAGAATTTAAAATCACTTATTTAACATGCATTAGAATTATCAGTATGTATTCATGGTTTTCCATCAATGGTATCCTATAATATACTAATTAGAGATTCTTTTAGTCATAATTTATGATGATACTAGTTTTTAATCCACTCAGTGGGGAACTCTGGAGTATATTGTCATCTAGGGAGACAAAGGTTTGTTTGGATTTTGGGATTGTGCTCATAAAATGAGCTACCTACGTATCCTTGTGAAAGGAATCAGAACCCTCATAGTTTAGTGCCACTTAATGGGACACATCATACCTTTTAAGGTCATGTGATAAGGACCTCTAAGAGTAAGGTGCTTAGTTACAACTTAGTGTGGGACTTATGTTAAAACATCCCAATGAACTTTTGAAAGGATATAGATTTCCAAATAGGATCAAACCCTATTGGGAATATGTCCTAAAGGGAAAAGGGTTGATTTGAAGTGTTGGGTTTAACCTCAAGGAGGCTTCCTACGCATCCCATATGGATGGGAATCAAATCCCATGCAGTTAGATGAATCTCATATGATAGTATGGTCTCTGAGAGAAATGAGTTTGGGATTACTTCTTGAAAAGGATGACTTGATGATTTGAGGATTGAATTTGGGGCTTATTTACTAAGGATGATGCCCAAATTTGGGGAATTAGGGTTGGATTCCTAAGGAGGATATCCAATGAGCTCGGGCTCTAAAAGAGCTTCCTACGTATCCTGGTTTGAATAGGAATCAGAGTTCTCATAGTTCTCATAGATCATTTTTGAGTGTTTGTGCACATGTTGTAATCATCACACATCTCTAAGACCACGTGAGTCATGCTCGGTGTGAGAAACAAGAGGATGTGAATGATTCAACAATGGCACTTCACACTTCCAAAATTTTCCTCCATGCTGATGGAAGTGGGTGAGACGACGGTGGACGAGGGCGGGGCGATGAGCCCTCCCTCTGTTATCTTCATGTTGGACAAGGGTCCAAATGGAAGGAATAAGGGGTGAAGGTGAGGGGATTATACTAGGATGGGTGCCCTAAAATTGGTTCTGGTAGGGGAGGGAGACATCTCCTATACTTTCATGGAATGGAATGTGTGATGTGTACCTTCCCTATTGGAGAAATGAGGTTCCTGGTCACTTCTTTGAAAAAGGAAAGGCTGGAATCCCCCCATCTTCCAAACTAGGAACTTCCAAACATTTTTTCTAGGTGAAAAGTTCACGTGACTATAGATATAGAAACCCAAAAACATCCCATGAATATTAACCCCGTTGTGAAACAAATGTGGGAAACCTCTGACTACGGATATACAAACCCAAATTGGAGACACGTTTACGTGCCTTAACCAAAGATATGAGAAGTCATGAGGTTTTGGGGGAGGCTTCAACTTAGCCCCTTTTGAGTAAGGGAACCAAGGAAAGAGATACCCTTCCAGGAAATGGATTTTAAGAAGGGAATTTTAAACTGGCCGCATAGGTACCTCACACAGGTATGCTGCGTAGGTATCCTGCAATGCTCTACCACACAAGTATTGTGCGCATGTAATTCGGGAAAATAGATCACGCAGATATACCGCGTAGGTATGAATGAGGACTGAAGAATGTGAAGAACTTCAAAAAATGCCTATTCCCTTTAATTATACCTTCTTTTGTAGTTTAAAGAACTACCTGGGGAAATTTGAGAGATCTAGGAGAAAGAGCTACGCAATTGGAGCTTCAGAGAGTCTTTCAAAAAAAATTCAATTCGAAAATGGGGAGACCAAGTGTCCTATTTATAGGCATGGATGGGCTTGGCCGAAGAAACTTTAGTTGTGTAGATATGGCGCATAGTTCCACCATGTAGGAGATCCATGTAGAGGCATCCCAAATCTTCTTTCGCGTATGTCGAACACATAGATTCTTCGTGTTTCTTGACCGCGTAGCTCTGTCGCGAAGCTGGGCCGCGTAGCTCCATCACGAAGTTGCTAAATATTCCTACATTGCATAGAGTTTGGGAGGATTTGTTGATGGTTCCTTTGTACTCTTTGAATCTTTTTAAGGAGTGTCAACAAAAGCCCCCCCCCCTTAGGATTGGATCCTAAATATACAAAGAGGGTCTTTTCCTGAGGTGAATGTCTGGTCAGTAGATCAGGATGTGATTCATGAATAGCGAAATTGTGCCACATAAGAATTTCACACAGAAATGTCGCACATATAGGTCGCGCAGAGATGGTGCATAGATACTTCACACATGTGTGGTGCGTAGATCTTCTGTTTTCCTATAAATAGGTCTCAACCTTTTCGCATTTTTTTCATCACCTGCACTTTACAAAGTTTAGAGCTCTCATTGTGTCACTCGTTCATTCAAATGCATCCCGTTGTGTTCTTGCGTAGTTACCTTGAAATTTCTTCAAGGTAAAATCATTTACATGATCGAGATACACCAAAAGACTCCACCGATGGAGTTGTGCTAAGATCTTTGTCAAAGGACTTATGCGACTGATGTTGTCGAAGGACCTTGTCAAAGGACCTATGCGACAAGTGTCCTTTTCCAAATTTCTTCCTTTCTTCCTTAGAAATAAGATCTTCAATTTTGTTCATTCTTTTGCAGGGAAAAATGACTCATTTGATGACCCATACTGAGGAAGATAAGGCTCACCAAAGTGAAATGATGATGATCATTGGGCCAGATTATTATGGAACTATTGAGAGTACTCTTCCTGGGCTATGGAAGGGTCTAATTCCGTACCAGTGTGACTATCCACAAAGTCCTTACTTACCTCTGTACAAGCATGTGCTTTTGCAAGATGCCCATTTTCCATCTATTACCAAGTACTTTCCAAAGAATTGGTTTCTTTAATATTCCAACTGTAATAGCATGAATATTAGTGCAAGGGGGTTCCGATACAAGAAGTCATGATCCCAATTGGTTGTATCCTTTATTATAGGGGTTGCACCGCAGTCATGAAGGATCATGTTGTATATCCAAGACCACATTGTTATGATTCCACTTTTTGGGATTCTCAAATAGATCAATCGAATGGTTGGAAAATAGATTGGTACCTTCGTTCTGGAGGGGGTGTGAACCCGAGTGGATGTGGACATTCTAGGTACGTCGGACTTGTGCCGAATTCAGAAAATAGTTATCAGACATTCAAATTTATGAAGTTGTCTGGATGGGGAAAACTTATGTTTACAATAATGAATTCATTCCTGAATTCTGATCAGATGGAGTCCACAAATGAATTCATTTCATTTGACGCATGGTGAAGTTGGTATTAGTCTCTAAAACTTTTACCAAATAGCTGGAATTCATAATCTAGGGGAAATGTATGATGAATTCGTCCTGCCTACTTCAACATGGGGTGATGTTACTAGATAAGAAATATATTCATACTAGAGTGTGGATGGAAGCCTTTTTAGAACCAAAAACAAAGAAAGGTCCAATCTGTGGGCGTCCTACTGTTTGTCCTTCCACCGATAACAGAGGAAGTTCATGAAAATATTGGCCTACACTGGAATGAGGCGATTACAAGCACTAGGGTTATAAAGTCAAACCTGATATAGATGCAAAATTACACTTAGATGTCTTCCTTGAAATGTGGATAAGTGTTTCTTTTCTTCCAGTTCGTGAATCCGGTGGCGGTGTAAGATCATGAACTTTTGTAATTGCCACTAAATTGGTAAAGGGGAAATATATTGGGCTAGAAACCCCAGTTTTGGCAATAATTTACCATCTTCTACTGCATTTATACAATGGGAAGGCTCCATTTAGAATTACGAGGCCATTTCAAGTGTTGTGGAGCTAGATTGCAGCACATTTTTCTTCATACTTAGTACTGAACTCATTCAGAGTTCCAAATGGTCGATTCACCCCGCTTTTACAGAATGTTTCTAGTATTAAGCCTATGAACTTAAGACCTGATGAAGTACTGAAGGTATTGAATGTCTCAGGAGAATTCAAATTCTTTTATTTTGGTATTCCACCAACTAAAACATTTATTGATGATGGTAAGGAAATGAATTATGAGCTGAGATTTTATTTGAGAGCATTCAGGGATGGAGTACTATCAACCAGAATTGATGGTGAAATTATTTGCAAGGATTATGTGCCCTATAGGTTTGCTCGTCAGTTTAGGTGTCTTCAACAATCAAGCACCTTTACACCGACATATTTTAGACATGATAAGCAGACAATGGTAGCATGAATGTTATGGATTCTCATAGTTTAGAGGTATCCAAACTGTCAATTATATTACCTCCACCAGATGCGTCAATCAGATTGCAAGTGAGGTATACCAAAGAATGGGTTTCATCATATTCTCAAGGGGATCTGACAAAAGGAGTATATAGAGTGGCAGCTACAATGACTGTTGCATGTGGAAATCATGGAAAGAAGTTCAAGGCCAGAGATGATATAGAAATTTAAGAGGTTTTAGAGACTTTAAAGCGTCTTTGTAGGAAGTACACCAGGAAGAACAAGGCTAAAGAATAAATACCTCCAACTCTAAGGCGATCCAGTCGCCGCCATCAAATAGAGATTCCTATTCCACCTGTAGAATTTTATGAGGAAGAAAGGTCTGAAGAAGATCTTCAATCAGAAGGTGTCAGACCTCTTCCATGGTCAACCAGGCCAAAATAAAATTATGTTTGACCTTCATCCATTCATCACTGGGAGAGTATAACAAGTGATCTTAGGGATGCCTAGGCATTTTATCAAAATGGTATTCGAATACCAGATGTTGGTGATATCCAGGTACCTTCAGATTTCAATCCGAAAAAATTATTGGCTGATGTAAAAAAGTATATTGTAGAGTTATATACATTTATATGTGCAACTGATGAACAAATCCATGCTTCTAAACGAGTATCTCATATGTTGGACTTAGGAGTCCGTGAAGGGGTAATTATCGACTCTAAGGAGGAGTGGGATATTTATGTTAATACTGAGAATGTATTTCCCTTTTTCTTTCATCTCAACTCTACTTTATCATTTGACATCATTAATCATGATGAAAATGTATTTCTACAAATTGAATGTAGAGAAGGAAGATCTGGACCGACTCTTGAATCGCCTCAGTATAGTCCTGTAGGTTCTCCCATTGGTGAAATGAATAATCCTCCCAAGTCCCTAGAACTTTCTCCAGTATCAAGAATCATGAATGGGGTAATGGTGACAGATAATCCTCAACCATTACCTCAAGTTTCCCCTACTAAGATAAGTGTTTCAATCTCTCCTCAAGCTTTTGAACAGAAACGCAAAAGAGCAATGAGATTGCTTCAAAGCGTTCACCAAAAGAGTAAGTATTTATAAAATATTCAGGGAATACAATTTGTTCAAGACGTTATGGTAACCATGTTTTATCCTCTTGTAGGATATATGTCTCTTTCCTCTCTCTAGGGATTAAGAGCTGATGCTTCACAACTAGAAAAAGAAGTCCCAGGGGAAACCCAGGTTCATTATGACATATTTGTACCGTCACAAGATTCAGCTATACCTGCTCCTGGCTCTGTTGAGAGAGAGGAAGGCCATGGTAAGATTAAATAAATTCCCTAGTTACTTTCGTAAAAGGATCCTAAAAATGATCAATACTGATATTACTATTTATTCAGAAGAAAGTACTGAAGATCTAGGGAAATCTGAAACCAATGCTGAAATTAACCCAAACCCGGAAATATTTGATGCTGGAATACCAATTGAAGATTTAGCAGAAAAAATGTCAGCGAAGCCAATTTGGGCATCAACCAAAATTTTTTGGATACCTTAAATGGTGAAGATGATACAACGTTTCAGGCCGTATACACTGAAATTATGGACACCCTTAATCCGAATATTGATATTCTAGGTTCCATCAAAGAGTTTGGATATTTCCATAAGGAATTTAAAGGATGTAAGTTCATATTAATGAATTTTCCATACATAATTTGTTCTTCAACTTTATTATTTACAAAAAAATTCACCTTATGCAGCTTTATCTGCAGAAAATGTTGCAAAGGATCTTCAGGAACAGGGTGTTCCCCTTTATCCTTATACTGAGGGTGAAGAAATACATACAGAGGATCCTTCATCAAGAGATGTTCTGGTGCCTTCAAATGTCATATCTGAACAAATTCAAGGGAATCCCCCCCCCTCAAGAAACACCTTCTCAAAATGCCGGAGCTGAAAATAAAGGGGATGAATCCAATAAAGTAGCTGACTTATCGTTGGGTAAATATAGTCAGCCTTCTGAGTCATATTTGTTTCCTCCATTCATCAATAATAATGAAATTGATTTATTATTTAGGTTTATGATCTCCTAGATCAGAGGGGGAAGCTTCTACTATCTCAAGAGAAGCAGAACGAAACAATCCCTTAAGCAACATGTTTCCAGAGTACATTTTACCTCATGGTAGTGACTCAGATTCAGATTTAGAGATGCAATATACTCTTGGCATGGCACGTAAGAAGACATGGTGGTAGATCTAGAAAATAATTGCTGAAAATACTTTAGATGAATTATTGTCCCATTTTCCAAAACTCCCATCATTATTCTATGTGTTGGGATTTGGTGGGTTCAATTATCGGCCACTCTACGATGCCATGAAAGAGACTATCCGCCTACGGGAGCAGGAGCATATACTGTGACAAGATTTTGAAGAGGCTAAAGACTCGTCAATATTATGGGATTTCAAGATGTAGTGGTTGAGGCAGAGGAAAATCGTAACAAGATATCACTTGAGATTAGCCAACAAATCAAAGAATCCACAAATGAGTTATTATCTCTTAAACATCAACTTGATATTGTTCATAAAAATCTTGTGCAACTGAATTAGACATTATGAGAAACCCATTTGAAGTGGATAACTGCCATTTCAATGGCTAAGGAAGCACTTCGTCAGGAAGAGGTGGCTGGAGTTTCTCAATTATCTCAACTTCAACAGGCAAATGATATATCTTATGAAGTGGTTCAACAAATGAAAATTCATGTTGAAATTTTATTTTAAAACATGATAGAGAGGTTCTGGTTTGTGGATGTCCCTCCATTTTCACATGAATGAAAGACATTTTGTTTCCAATCATATACATGCCTCCATTCCTGTTCTTCTTTCATGGTAAAAATATGAAAGATAAATGATGATAAGGATTCCTTTATGTTAAACAATCATTATTGTAATAACAATAATGATGTGTTTAAAATTTCCATATTAAGATGAGGTATTTAAGGATCATAATTTTATTATTTCTAGGGTTACATGGATAACCCCACAAATTTTGTATCTTCTGACTTTTCGTTGCTCAATATTACCTAAATCATAAAAAAATGTATATTTAGTGAGCTGGGACTCAACTTTTGTTCAGAGAACCCTTTGTGGGTTCTTAGTCTGTTTAGTATCAAGACTTTTTTTTATTGAAAATTTTAAAGTTATGCATATTGGACTATAAAGTGATAATATTTAGGGTCGAATAGCTTTGATTGTAAATTTTGAATTAGATCACAAAAAAAACTTTGTGGCTAAGAATTTCTTTAACATTCTTTAAATATTTCCAAGGGGAATCTTGGGCCATGATGATTTTTTATGGATACCAAATCTTAAAGCCTGTATCAACATAACATGTATCTTTTCCAAGAACTAAGTTACCATTATTTGACAAACTCGTTATGGGGGGGGGGTATTATGCAAGGCCAACTGGGGAATATGATACATATAGAAATAGTGTCATCTTTTGACTGAAAGTTATATTATGTAAGAAACTTATGCAAGGACGCATATGGTCTTGTGATGCACAGTCAAGAAAATGAGCTCTTTAGGAATTTAATGTTTTGCTATTGATAGATAGGGGAAAAAATAAGATTTGAGTGAGGACATGGTACTGTGCAGTTTTAAGTCATGCAGTGATGACATGGTACTATGTAGTTTAAAGTCTTTCAATGAGGACTAGAAATGGAAACAATATATAACATGTGGCCAAGTGATTTCAAGATTATTTCATAGTGTATTGAGCACATTATGAGGGAAATGTGTAAACCATGGTCTTGAAGACTTTCAGACTATGAGAAAGATAATGGGACAAGTATATTTGAATGAAAATTTTAAAATACATATTCTTGTATATTTTCATCAAAGATTAAAGGGTACAAAGATACTATAACCAAGAATGAAGTTACCATTATTTGACAATCCCGTTATGGGGGCTGTGTTATGCAGGGCCAACTGGGGCACATATTGTATAGTCAAATAGTGAAATCTTTTGACTCAAAGGCCTATTATGTAGGAAACTTATGAAAGGACACCTAAGGGAACATGTTGCATAGTTAGGAAAAAGATCCCTCAGATATTGAAAACCTTGTTACCAGAAACCGTAAGAAAGATTATGAAAATCTGAAAGAAAAATTCAATATTAAGAGTGTGATATATGGAAGGGGGTATGCCCAATGTATATGAGAAATATTTGAATCAATATTCGCCATAAATTTGATGTCTTTTACATAGATCTAACTCATATGTAAACTAGAGTCTTTCTTTGTTTCCTTTGAATGAATATGGTACTGTGTAGTTTTACGACATGCAGTAAAGACATTATACGATGTAGTTTCACATTAAGCATTAATGACATTGATAACCACATAAGAAATTGAAAACACCCTATTTATATAAAGAATCCATTTACCCAATTCCTAAGCCCACGTGAGATATGGTCAGTGTGAGAAACAAGGAGCAGTAAGGGTTTCATTAATAATATAAAGGCGATCTAAGTGAGAAATAGGGGTGTTAAATTTCTATGCAGTTTAACGTCATGCGGTAAGGATGAGAATCAATCAATATGAAATAAAAGACACATTGTGTAACACCCCGACCCCTCTAGGCTGGATCCGGTGTATTACTTGTGATATTGGCATGGTTAGAGGGAATGAAAATCCTGAAGGAACGATCAGTTTAGCTGTCTTGAAGAAACTAGATACATAGATGTTACTCAAATTACATTGGAAAAGTTTTCAAAATACAATACATAAGAAAAACTAAAAACGGAATCCCTAGGAACTCAATAAAATATATTCTCTTCATCACCTGTTGAAGGTAGAAAATGAAAGGGGTGAGCTCAAATGCTCATTAATGGTTACAAATAGCAGAATCATGAGTACAATAATAAGTGATTCACAAAAAATCTGACATAATAAAAATGGCATAGTGAATAATGAATAACTAATGCCATTAATATACTAAAAATGAAACTGTATCCATAGATTTTGTCATAGTGAAAATCTCATGGATAATAATAATAAATGATAATGAATAAAGAGAATTCTTATTAATCGTACCTCATGTATCTGGCACATGAAACCATAATACCATAAAAATGGTTTAGTTCTGTGGGTAGAAACCCGTCTGATTTTTAGGAAACAAACTCGAAGGGTTTGTCGCCAAACTGTTTTGTCTCATGAGACCTACCGATGCATTGAGGGGATATATTAGGCCCCACCCTCCACTGCATGTCCAAATCATTATTTATACATTGATTCAATACAAGAACAATATTCCTTTTCAATATCCTTATAGAGTAGAGTATACAGATTCACCAATATTACCATAATTAAAATATCTTTCTAAATAAACACTGTATGTAAAATTGTATACGGTTTAGAAAAAAAATATATCCATTACATGAGATTATGGATATTTAATATAAATATAATTTCCAATTAAAATTTATCTCAAATGGGCATTAGGTACACCAAATAAGGATTATTAGGTGCACAATACAATGTTAGTCACAACGAAAAGGTAGTTGAGACAAAGTCCCTTACCACAATGTAATCAGTTGAATCAAATGAACAGAACTTATTGAACATCAAGTGAATCATTTAATAACATGTATATAAAGATAATCATGTTATCATATATCAAATGACAGTACACATATACCACATAAAATAAATAAGTGGTGAACAATGAAAATATCACAGAAATGAAAGTGAGATGAGAAACCCCTCACCTTAACTCCAAACGTGTTCCGCTCTTGTACTTAAGCTCCTGGAATATGAAATTTTACTTGTTAATAAATAATTTCAGAACCTATTAGACATGTATTTGTTTTACCATAATCCTGGTTAGTTCATTTATGTCTTTATTGATAAGTTATTGTATTGAATTTCGTCGTTCTCGAGTGTTCGTTTCCTTTATTTTCATATTCGGTTCACTTGTTTTTTAAGTAATGAATTTATGTGGAATGGTTATAAATATCCATGATTGGAATTATATATTATTAATAAACATAGAGAATTAATAATGTTCATTTATATAATTTGGTTACATGGAATGAGGGTGAATCATTAGATGCCCACCACTTTGATTATTTGACGGTATTTGGAATATTATGAACTAGTTTTGTCATATAACTTAATTATATGTACATATTCTGGTTCTTGAATATTAATTAGTTTATAACATATATATTATAGTCTGGTTGAACCATGATTATGGTTCCATGACCAATAATTAAGAATAAATTGAAGAACGACACTTCGTCGTCCATGAAGGTTATAAATCAAAATCTCATGGACGTCGATTTCGTTTATAAAATAAAAGGGAGGGAGTAAGAATATTTATGGTGGTTCTTAAATTCAAATGATATAAATCCAGTATATAGATGTTACTAGAGTTATAATGATCATTTGGACAGAGGAGGTGAGGAGAGGATAACAAAAGAAGATAAATTGAAATGAAACCAAATGAAAAAGAAGGGTGCTTTACCTCTTGAAATAACCTCCTTGAGAAACTCATTAAGGGAAGGGGTTTTGGTCTTTTGGGAAGACCAGAAGATTCTTGGACGTGGGGAGAGACTAGGGAAGGGTAATTGGGTAGATCTTTGAGAAGATTCAAGGAGTAGAGGAGTGAATAGAAGAGGTAGTGGGGGGGGGGTTATAGTGGAGGAGAGGGGTAATTTTTTAATATTTAATTCATTATTTTATTATTTCCCTCAAGATAACCAATAGTATTGTTTCATGTGACCAATAATAGTAATAATGGCATGTGAGTTCGAACCAAGTGGTCTTACATCATCCTTGCATCACCTATGATGTAGTAAATCAAGTATTTAGCATTTATCGTATTTTATAGTAATTTACTATTCATAAAAAATTCTTGAATTTCAGAAAAATCCCAAAAATTCACCCCTACCTTTTTTTGACATGTAGAATTCAAAAGTGAAATCCATTTTTCAAAAATAATTTTCTAAATGTTAATAATTTTATTTTTAAATATGGTCATAGTTAATTCGAAAAATAAAAATCATGAAATGCAATTATTTTTATTTGACATTGAAAAATTAATTAAGATCCCAATATCATATTTCCTTAAGAAAATAAAATAATAATAATATTTACTATTCAAGGGGAATATTACTATTCATATTACTATTCATAAGGGTATGTTACTATTCACAATAAAAATGAAGTTTGTTCTATCAGACTCCAAATGACTTACCGAACACAACTCTAGATGACCATTTTTTCGAAATTCAAAACATAGAAGAGGCAAAGTTATGTTTATAAAATTGCATTCTATATTTATTTTAAAAACCTTGGGGTTTTACATTCTCCCCTCCTTACAAAAATTTCGTCCTCAAAATTCACAGAATATTACCTAAAAAGATTCGGGTATGCCTTTAACATAAGCTCATCAGGCTCCCATGTTGCTTCCTCCATCTTATAGTTCCTCCATGGAACCTTTACCAGTCGAGTCATCTGATTTCTCAATAATTGTTTTCTAGTATCCAGAATCTTGACAGGCTCTTCACAATAAGATAGATTGGGCTCAAGTTCCACTTCTTCATAAGTGAGTACATGTGTTGGGTCTGGCATGTAATTTTTAACATTGACATGTGGAACACATTTTGAACCTTGGAGAGACTTGGCAGCATTACCAAACGGTAAGATATGACTCCAATTCGGTGTAGAATTTCAAAAGGTCCAATGTACCTAGAACTTAATTTTCCCTTCTTACCGAATCGTATAATACACTTCCATGGAGATACATTTAAGAAGACATGATCACCTTCTTGAAACTCCAAATCCTTCCTTCGGTTATCTGCATAGCTCTTTTGCCTACATTGAGCTATTTTGATATGGTTCTGGATAATCTTCACCTTTTCCATTGTTTCTTCAACAAATTCTGGGCCCACGAGCTTTCTTTCACCAACTTCATCCCAGCAAGTTGGTGTATGACATCTCCTCCCATATAATGCTTTATAGGGTTCCATCTGAATACTTGAATGGAAGCTACTGTTGTAGGAAAATTCCACGAGAGGTAAATATTGATCCCACATGCCTTGAAAATCATGTGAACAAGACCTCAACATGTCTTCCAATGTTTGAATAGTCTATTCTGATTGTCCATCAGTTTGTGGGTGGTAAGAAGTGCTCAAAATAATATCAGTATCTAAGGCCTTCTGAAGACATTTCCAAAATCTTGATGTAAAACGTGGATCAAGATCAGAAACAATTGATAGGGGTACTCCATGAAGTCTCACAACTTCATTAATATATAGTCTTGCTAGACGTTCAAGTGGTAGATCTTCTCTTATAGAAAGAGAATGTGCTTACTTGGTAAGACGATCAACAATGACCCATATTGCATCGTTCCTTCTAGGAGTCTTTGGTGGGCCCATGACAAAGTCCATCGTGATATTATCCCATTTCCACTCAGGTATGGGAAGAGGTTGTGATACTCCTCCAGGCGGTTGCCTTCCAGCTTTCACTTGTTGAAAAACCATATATCGTGACACAAAACCAGCAATCTCCCTTTTCATGTTGTCCCACAAAAAATGGTCCATAAAATCTCTATACATCTTAGTGCTACCAGGGTGTATAGAGAAATTGGAATTATGAGTATAATCCAACAATTCCCTTTTTAGATCAGGTATATTGGGAACACAAAGTCTCTTCCCAAATTTTAAAATTCCATATTCATATACGAAGTCACTCCATCTCCCACCATTCATAGCTTTAATCTACTTTTTGAAACTCCTCATCATTAGCTTGACAACTTTTTATCCTTTATAGTAAAGATGGTTTGGCATCCATTTGAAAAATCATTGATGTTTCACCTTCCATGGTTATTCCCATATCCATCTTTACTAGATCCATGAAAATAGGATCCCTTTCAACTCTCATCTTGTTCAAAACTCCATGATAGTTTCTACTCAATGCATCTTCCACCTTATTTTCCTTCTCTGGGTGGTAGTGTATCGTGCAATCATAATCCTAGAGTAGTTCAAGCCATCTCCTTTGCCTCATGTTGAGTTCTTCCTGTGAGAAAATATACTTCAAACTCTTGTGATCAGTATAAATATCACATTTTTCACCATAGAGATAATTTCTCCATATCATCAAAGCAAATATTATAGTAGATAACTCAAGATCATGAGTAGGATAGTTTTTCTCATGAACTTTTAGTTGTCGTGATGAATAAGAAAAAACCCTATCATTTTGTATAAGGACACAACCAAGTCCTTTCTTTGAAAAACCACTATAAATAACAAACTCATCATTCCCCAGTGGTAGAGTCAATATAGAATCATTGACTAATCTTCTCTTAATTTCTTAGAAACACTCGTCACAATCTTTTGTCCAATCAAAATTAACCCCTTTACATGTGAGCTTCGATAGCGGGTTAGCCAGTCGGGCAAAATTCTGCACGAAACGCCGATAATAACCTGCTAAGACAATAAAACTGCATACCTTAGTTATATTTGTTGGCATGGGACAATCTTGGATTTCCTTTTTCTTTATAGGATCAACTAGGATTTTATCCTTAGAGAAAACATGGCTCATAAAAGAAACTTATTGAATCCAGAATTTGCACTTGATAAACTTTCCATATAATTCATTTCTTCTAAGAGATCCCAGAATAACATGCAAGTGACTCTCATGGTCTTTATATCTTTCTGTGTATATGAGGATTTCATCGTTGAATATCACAAAAAAGTTATCAAGATATTCTTTGCAAACTCTATTCATTAAATCAATGAAAACAGATGGTGCATTTGTCAGTCCAAAAGGCATCATTGTAAACTCTTAATGCCCATACCTGGTTCGAAATATTGTCTTCAAAATATCTTCCTTCCTCACACTCAATTGATGATATTCGGATCGAAGGTAAATATTTTAAAACTATTGAGATCCATGATGTTGGTCAAATAAATCATCAGTCTAGGGTAGAGGATACTTATTCTTTATTGTAATAGAATTGATTTCTCTATAATCAATGTATAGCCTCATGGATCCATCTTTATTATTTACAAACAAGACTGGGGCTCCCCATAGAGAAACACTAGTTCGAATAAATACTTTTTCACTGAACTCTTCTAGTTTTTTCTTCAACTCCACTAACTCCATAGTGGCCATTATATATGGGGTCTTTGATATAGGTCTTGCACCAGGAATTAAGTCAATGGAAAACTCAATTTCAGGCATAGGAGGATGTCCAGGTAAATCCTATGGAAACACATCAATGTATTCTTTCACCATATGCACAAATTCAATTTGAATATTTATTTCCTCACCCATAGATATTGGGTTCTCTTCCCCTCCAATAATTGCATTCAATATAGCTATTGGGGGTGGGTCTAGATAAGAACTAGATGGCGAAGTCTCCACTCTAGAGATAAGAGATTCTACACCATTATCAAAAATTGTAACTTCCTTTTTCTTGCAATAAATCCTCGCATAAATATTTGATATGCAATCCATACCGAGAATTATATCAAATTCAGTAATGGTTATGATGATAAGGATAGAAACTAAAGCACATTTTGGTGTTTGGAGGGGGACTAGTCGACATGCCTTTGTTGCAATGATACATCCCATGGGAGTTTTGACTGGAAACTCCTTTCTTAAATAAAATTGGAAATATCTAATTTTCTTGGAAAACTGATAGGATATAAATGAATGTGATGATCCAGAATCAAATAAATTGTTGGCTAAGTTTGAGGAAAAAATTAGATTACCTACCACCACGTCACTAGGAACTTCAACCTCCGTGGTTTTAATCACAGAGGATCTCCCTTGCTCTACTAGATTTTTTAGAGGCATGTTTTCTTGGTGCTTAGGAAACTCATTTGCATAGTGTCCCATCTCTCTGAAATTATAGCATTGAACATCATTGAATTGTTTCTTCCCCTTGCATTCATCAGATCGATGACCCTTTTCTGCACAGTTATAGCAGACTCCCTTTTCTTTCAAGCATTTCTCGAGATGATTCTTTCCACACTTCTCAAATAATTTGAAACTATTAATTATCTTGATCTTCTTTGGTGATTATCCTTTTCCTTTGTTATCAGAATGCCGCTTCTTATCTTGGTTTCCTTTGAAAAAATTTGATCTAGAAAATTCCTTCTCTGTTTTGATGGCACTTGATACAATTTAATCATATGATGAAAATGATTGAGAGTCCAGTTCCATTCGAAGACTTGTCTTAAGAACTTCAAAGAAATGATCAATATTTTCTGCTAAGTCATGAACATAATCCATGGAATACTTGGCTAGCCTTGCGAAGGTAGCCTCATATTCTGCAACACTGTCTTCTTCCATTTGTTTCAAGCCAAGGAATTTCCTCTTAATTTCAGTTCATTTCTCACAAGGAAAATAATTTTCAAAGAATATTTCCTTAAAAGTTATCCATTCCATATCCTCTATCTCTTCTTCCTCTGTGGTATTTTTAATCAAGGACCCCCATTGATTAATGTCGCCCTTGATACAATATACTACCAGTACTACCTTTTCATATTAATTGCATCTTAATGCTATGAATATCTTTTCAAGGGACTTGATCCATTTCTCAGCAACCACTAGATTAGTAGTCCCAATGGAAGATGGGGGCTTCTTCCACATGAAACGATCCAACACAGGTGTTGAATGGTTATTCATTACAACTTGAGTAAGTTGTCCCAATATGTTCATGATCTGATCTGCTCCAACGTTGACTGTGTTGACTTGCTCAGTAGGGAGATCCATACCTTTACCATGAGTATTGATCCCCCTTCTTCCATTAGATGCCATTTCTAAATAATGGGATACACTATATTAGTTTATGAATCTCAAATAGAAAATAACTCAATATAGATTTAAATTCTATGCATAGCTAATCTTATAAACATGGTTCCTCTAAGGAAAAATTTACATTAACTCCTTTATAATGGGTTGTAAAGAAAACATGAATTATCTTAATAATATCCCCCGAGAGTGTTTTAACCAAGAGTTCATCTAGTCCCGTTTTCATGCACCAGTTCCCTTTTGAGTCTAGATCAAAGTGGTGTTTTCGGGTTTTACCCCTAGATACATCTGTGCTAGAGCCGCCTCTACCTGCTCATATCCAAACATGGACGTATTGCTTAAAATATCCACATAATCTATTCCTTACCAAAATACCAGGACGTTATTGTATGTTAATCCTCAGATACTACCTTAGGGTTTTGTTCCCCACTATAAATTTCCTACTCTAGTTTCCATGTTTTCTACTAAACTTCTTTGATACCAACTGTAACACCCCAACACCTCTAGGCTGGAGCCGTTGAATTACTTGTGATATTGGAATGGTTAAAAGGAATGAAAATCCTGAGGGAACGATCATTTTAGTAGTCTTGAAGAAACTAGATACATATATGTTACCCAAATTACATTGGAAAAGTTTACAAAATACAATACATTACAAAAACTAAAAACGGCAACCCCAGGAACTCAATAAAAATCTTCTCTTCATCACCTGTTGAATGTAGAAAATGAAAGGGGTGAGCTCAGACAATCAGTAAGGGTTAAAAATAGCGGAAGAATGAGTACAATAATAAGTGATTCACAAACAATCTGACATAATCAAAATGGCATAGTGAATAAATGAATAACAAAAGCCATTAATAAACTAAAAATGAAACTGCATCCATAGATTTTTTCACAGTGATAATCTCATGGATAATAATAATAACTGATAATGAATAAAGAGAATTCTTATTAATTGGATGTCATGTATCTGGCACATGAAACCATAATACCGTAAAAATGGTTTATTTATGTGGGTATAAACCTGTCTGATTTTTTGAAACAAACTCGAAGGGTTTGTCGCCAAAATGTTTTGACTCATGAGACCTACTGATGCATAGAGGGGCTATAGAAGGACCCACCTGCCACTGCATGTCCAAATCATTCTTTATAAATTTATTCAATACAAGTAAAATATGCCTTTTCAATATTCGTATAGAGTAGAGTATACAGATTTACCAATATTACCATAATTAAAATATCATTCCAAATAAACACTGTATGTAAAATGGTATACGGTTTAGAAAAAACATATCCATGACATGAGATTATGGATATTTAATATAATTATAATTTCAAATGAAAAGCGATATCAAATGGGCAGTAGGTACACTGCATAAGGATTATTAGGTGCACAATACAAAGTTAGTCACAATGAAACGGTAGTTGAGACAAAGTCCCTTACCACAATGTAATCAGTCGAATCAAATGACTAGAACATAATGAACATAAAGTGAATCATTGAATAAAATGTATATAAAGAGACTCATGTTATCATCTATCAAATTACAGTACACATATACCAGATAAAAGAAATAAGTGGTGAACAATGAAAATCTCATAGAAATGAAAGTGAGATGAGAAACCCCTTACCTTAACTCCAAACATGTTCCGATCTTGTACTTAAGCTCCTAGAATATAAATTTTACTTGTTAATAAATTATTTCAGAACCTATTAGACATGTATTTAGTTTACCATAATTGTGTTTAGTTAATTTATGTCTTTATTGATAAGTTATTGTATTGAATTTCGTCGTTCTTGAGTGTTCATTTCCTTTATTTTCATATTCAGTTCACTTGTATTTAAGTAATGAAGTTTATGTGGAATGGTTATAAATCTCCAGGATTGGAATTATATATTATTAGTTAACATAGAGAACTGATAATGGTCATTTATATCATTTGGTTACATGGAATGAGGATGAATCATTAGATGACCACCACTTCGATTATTTGGCGGTATTTGGAATATTATGCACTAGTTTTGTCATATAACTTAATTATATGTACATATTCTGGTTCCTGAATATTAATTAGGTTATAAAATATATATTATAGTCTGGTTAAACCATGAATATGGTTTCATGACTAGTAATTAAGATGAAATTGAATAATGAAACTTCTTCGTCCACGAAGGTTATAAATCGGAATCTCCTGAACGTCGATTTCGTTTATAAAATAAAAGGGAGGGAGTAAGAATATTTATGGTGGTTCTTCCATTCACAAGATATAAATCTAGTATATAGATGTTACTGGAGTTATCATGTTCATTTGAATAGAGGAGGTGAGGAGAGGATATAAAAAGAAGATAAATTGAAATGAAACCAAATGAAAAAGAAGGGTGCTTTACCTCTTGAAATAACCTCCTTGAGAAACTCCTTAAGGGAAGAGGTTTTGTTCTTTTGGGAAGACCAGAAGCTTTTTGGACGTGGGAATAGGCCAGGGAAGGGTAATTGGGCAGAACTTTTATTAGCTTCAAGTCTTAGAGGAGTGAAGAGAAGAGGTAGTGGTGGGGGGGTTTTATAGTGGAGGAGAGGGGTAGTTTTTGAATATTTAATTCATTATTTTATTATTTCCCTCAAGACAGCCAATATTATTGTTTCATTTGACCACTAATAGTAATAATGACATGTGAGTTCGAACCAAGTGGGCTTAAATCATCCTTTCATCACCTATGATGCAGTAAATCGAGTATTTAGCATTTATCGTATTTTATCTTATTTTACAATTCATAAAAAATTCTTGAATTTAAGAAAAATCCCAAAAATTCACCCATACCTTTTTTTGATGTGTAGAATTCAAAAGTGAAATCCATTTTTCAAAAATAATTTTCTAAATATTATTAATTTAATTTTTAAATAAGGTCATAGTTATTTCAAGAAATAACAATCTTGAAGTGCAATTAGTTTTATGTGATATTGAAAAATTAATTAAGATCCCATTATCATATTGCCTTAAGAAAATAAAATAATAATAATATTTACTATTCAAGGGGAATATTACTATTCATATTACTATTGATAAGGGTATTTTAAAATTCACAAAAAAATAAGTTTCTTATATCAGACTCTAAATGACTTACCGAACACGACTCCAGATGACCATTTTTCGAAATTCAAAACATAGAAGAGGCAAAGTTGTGTTTATAAAATTGCATTATATATTTCTTTTCAAAACTATGGGGTGTTACACATTATAAATTGATTAAGGGATAAAACCTGAATTTCATTATGTGTCATGCTGGATAAAGAATCAATTCATGCATAATTCTTAAAACATTTTCAATATTGCGGCTAGGCAAAAAATTGGAGATTTCGGTGTCTCTACGAATCTCATTGGAAAATGAGAATCAAGCCATACTTAGTTCTTTAAACAATCATTCCTCATGTTAATCAGATTTGGCATGAAAAATGGGGGCTTTTAACACATTCTAAGAGAATGGTAAAATTTAAGAGATGAAATGGTATACGGACCAAATCATATACAGGAGGAGAAAAGAAAATAAGAAAATTTTGTGATTGTGGATGGGCCCGGAATTGGAGATTCAGGTGTCTCTACAAATCTCATTGGAAAATGAGAATCAATCCATACATAGTTCTTTAAAAAATATCTATGCAGATCTGACTCCGACATAGGAAAGAGAGGTACTCATGTACTACTAAAGAGTAGTGATGATTTCATTAATGTTTACTTATGGAAACTTATAACATCTTATAGAGAAAATGTTAGTTGTAAAAATGATGTCATGTAGTTTAACGTCATGAGATAAGGGCGAAAATGCTATGCATTTTAACGTCATGCGACCTGGATGATTATGGTTGTTATGCAGTTTAATGTATTACAACCAGGACATGGGGGCCATGAACTTTTAAGTCTTGCAGTAAGGACGTGGTACCATGCAGTTTAATGTCTTGCAGTGAGGACTAATTATCCAAAACTATACAAAGTATTTCATCAAAAATCTTGCATTGGTTGGGGTTTTGATGAGCTCTCCATCCATTGATATTAAGTCATATTCCCCATTTGAAAAAACCTTATGTAAAAATAAGGTCCTTCCCACATTTCCTAAAGTTTTGGAGTTTCTTTCCTGGTATCAGTGGAGTTCTAAGGACCAATACGAATTCTCCTTGAAGGAATGAATGAAGATGAACATTCTTATTAAAATCTTGTGAAATTATATTTTGATAGACTTCTAGATGATGAAATGTATGCAATAGTTTCTCATCTAATTGTTCCAACTCATTGAACAGTTCTTGAGACCTTTCATATGAAGATAATTGATCACAGATTGCAACTTTTAGTGAAGGCAATTGCATTTCAACTGGTAAAACCGCTTCAGTTCCTTATACCAATGAAAAAGGAATTTCTTGGGTGGCAATACATATAGTTATCCAATAACCCCATAAAGCATTCAAAAGTTTATCCAGCCATGATTTCTTATCTTTATCCACCATCTTCTGGAGTATATTTGATAGGGTTTTATTGAAAGGCTTTATCTGTCCATTGTCCACTACATGATAGTGAGATGAATGGCTGGATTTGATATTATATTCCTGATATTAATTTTTTACTTCAGCAGAACAAAAATTGGTGCCATTTTCCATCAAAATAGTATGAGGGATACCAAATCTGGTGATGATATTCATTTTGACAAAACTAATTATTTTTTTAGCCCCAACTTCCTTGAGAGGAATTGCCTCATCCCTCTTAGAGAAGAAATCAGTAGCAGTTAGAATATACTTGAACTGCTTAACCGTGGTTGGAGGATAAGGCCCTACTATATCCATTCCCCATCTGGAAAATGGACAAGAGTATTTAGTTGTATGTAGTAATTCTGGGGGTTGATGAATGAAGTTGGAATGCACTTGATAGGGATGACATTTTTTTGTGAAGTCTGTAAAATCCTGTGTCATTGAAGTCCAAAAGTATCTGAGCCTTTGAATCTGATCGGAGAGTATGTGCCCAGATTGGTGGGCACCACAAGCTCCTGAATGAACTTCTTTCATGAGTCACAGTTTCTTCTCCATCAATACATCTGAAGAGAATCCCATCAAATCCCCGCTTAAAAAGGATCTTTCGGTGGTTTGGACCATCATAAAGAGTAAAACTAACCTCTCATCATCGGATCTGCTCCTTTTCCACCCTATTTGGTGGAAGTATCCCATTTTGAAGATATTAGATTATGGATGTTCTCCATCCCATGGTATGACCATATGGGTCAGAAATAGGGAAAATTTCATTGGTTTCCTCCCTCATGGTTTGAACAAAAGGAGAAACCATGCGGTGATGGGTTATGCTAATAATTGTCTCATCCTGATTTGGATCTTCCAAGGCTGTAGCTACATTAGCTAGCACATCTTCTTGAGAACTTTTTGATTGTGGGACATAGAACAATGTTGGCTCTAAGGGAAATTCATCCATTAATTCTCTGACGTAATTACACAAAGGTATTAACTCTTCTTTTCTGATATAGTATTCCCCATTGATTTGTTTGATTACCAATTCTGAATCACCATCTTTTTGGAGTTGGTGGTCTAGAACCAACTACTTTGTACATTATTCATTAAATAAAATCCTTATCACATCTTGATTGTTCTTCTGTATGACATGTCATGTGATAATGTCCTAAGGACAACTATTTCATTAAAGGGTCATAGAGGATCCCTGCCATGATGAGAACCCAGAAGTGCCATAACACTTTTCTTTAATGTATGTTCTATGGCCAGATGTTATTATTTGATGGACACAAATAATACAGGTCATTAGGGGTGAGGACTCATAAAACATTAAGGCACCTTCTCATGGTGTGTGCCCTTGGTAATATCCAGGAGGATATTATGAGAACGAGACCCGCCAGTAGGAAATCCACATTTCATAGTGTCATTGGATGTTCCTATCTGCGGACGTGTGTATTGGTCCTTAGACTTTAAGATTATTATTAATGGGTATTACAACTCGCAGACTTAGATGTATATATGAAAAATGTGACGACACACTGTTCGCAGCGAGGTAGGATACGTTGGGTGCGTCACGAGTAATACCACATTAATAGATAATGCGAGAAAGTATTTGTCCCTTCCGTTGCAAAACAAAAGTAGATATCTTAGGCCCTTTGATGGAATTGATATAGCCTAAATAAATCCTTGGCCATGGTAAGGTATGGGAAAGTTCAATTCTAGGTAGTCAAAGAAAGAATAATCAAGCACATGGGTTGATGGCACTAGCATGAAACCCACTTTATTGGAGATATCGAGACAAAGGGATTATATTACATGGTAATCATTCGTAGGAGGTGACACGTCATTACGGCGTTAACTTCTTTCTCGATGGCTGCCTTGGTGTGTTGCTAGACGCTAACCTTGTACTTTAAGCAGGCTCTGCCTAATGCCACTAAGAAAGAGGCCTAGAGGCTCACACACTAAGTGTGTCCATGTATCTCAGTTAAAAATTAATTTGACAAGTTAAATAAATATTATTCCCGACTGTGGTTTAATAATTATTTAAGGATGTCTGATCGCATTTATTTTGATACTAGTTATTTGAGAGAATATATTGTGGATGAAATAATATATTTATTAGCGAGTAATGCAGTTACATTTATTTAAGAAATAAATAGTCATTACTCAAGGTCTAATAAATGTGGTGGAGAAAATGGAAAATAAAAGTACATGTCGTGTATATTAAATATACACGTCATGTAGTTTTATAGAAAACAAGTACACGCCATGTATTAATTATTACATGCTGTGTAGTTTTTCCAGTTGGGATTTTGAGGATTTAATATTGTTTTATTAAATTATATTTATTATAATCAGCGTGGGCGCATGTCAAGGAATTAATAATTCGACATGGGGGGGTTTTTTAATAAGAGTTAATGAAATAAATAAAACGTGTAACACATTTATTTATTGTCATAACTCTATTAACCTCAAACCCGATTATAAATATCCCCACAACCCCAACATTTTAAAGAGCCATTGTTGTGCACAATGGATTTGGATGTACTCTCAAGCCAAGAGAAAATTCCCTTTCCACCAAGAACGCCCTCAAGTTATGAGAGAAAGATCCTCCACTAGATCAAGGCGGTCGAAGGTGGACATCGCAAGTGAAGGTTCTTCCACGCTAGCACCCGGAGATCCCTTCAGTGACGTCTGGAGATACGTGACACACATGTGGATCACCGCTAGACGAATCCTACACTTGGATTATACGACGCAATGATGGATCACCGAATCGTGACCGGACACATCAACGAAGAAATAATTCCAATGAGGTAATTATTATGCATTAATTAAATTAATTATAATCAACATATGATGGTCCTCCTCAATGGTACCAGGACTCTTTTTTTTCTTTTCGTTATTCATTCTATTCCGAAGAATCGGTATTTTATATCATGACGGATCTTGGATTGAACGTTGTTTAATGTTAAAATTAATGTTGGGAAAACCCACCAATCCACTTCCACTGTGCCCAGAACCTAAAAGTGGTATCAGAGGGGGTCGTATCATTGATTATAATTATTTAGTTTTTCATTGGTAATTTATGCATTTAATAATTTAGTTATTTCAATTCAAGTTTAATTGTTCTGGAAATCTGAATATTGAGATATATTCCTCCTCCCTCGTTTCTTGTTCACCTCACAGAAACGAATGTTTCTTTTAATTTTGATTAAAATAAAATAGAGGAACTCATCTTGAGGAGCCAAACATTTCTGGCCGTATAACACCAAAATACACAGCATGTATTCTGAAGTACACGTCATGTAGTCTAGGTTCAATGCATTGAATGATCTTCCAAATCAGGCCGTGCATTGGATTCTTTCTAAGAATTTAAGACACCGTGTGTTGACTAGAAATAGGTGGCACACGATTTCTGAAATACACGTTGTGTGGTCCAATGAACACGGCGTGTAGTCCCTTTGGGTTAGGGTTGGGTCATGTACTCCGTACACGGCATGCCCGGCTGGAAACCGTGTAATGCAGAAACTACACGGCATGTATCCCAATGTACACGCCGGGTACTCCAAAAATTTCTGAAGTACATTAACACGCCCTGTCCCCGGGTGTGTACTTTGGATGGACGGTGAAGAAAATTACACACTGTGTAGTCGGAACTACATGTCGTGTACTCACCCAAATTACGCAGATTTATTAAAATTTATTATTATATTATACAAACCCTTGAGACGTGTACCATGGTGCAGGCGTAAAGCTGAGGCACAACATGTGATAGGTGTTTTATATATATGTGTTTAATTTAACATCTGCGTAATAAATGCGAATTCACCTTGTTGCCTCCAAGGTACAAGTTACATACAAGGATAATTTTAAATAAATTTATTTGTTTAAAATTATGATGGATGAGAATCTCAAAAAAATCAGAAAAGGGATTTAAGATAAAAGGATTGATTAATTAAAGATAATTAATTGATTCGAGCATGATTTATCTTAAACAAGAACGATTAAAGAATTGAATTCTAGTTGTATTTATGCGTAAATATCGTTTCATGTATGGATAATCATGATCTAGACTGAGACCTTTGTATGTGAATGGTTTATTTTAATTAATTTATTTAAATTAAATTTGTTGGCCTACGAGCCATCTCCTCATTAATATGTAGGGCCTGCGCGCCTAAGGATTCTTTTATGTAAAAATCCCTTTTACCCCTCACCTACGTGTGAGATAAATGCATGTGTAATGGATGGAGCTCCCAAGCTAGTGGAGATGGCTCAAGTCAGGATCCAAGGTGAAACCAATCCAAGGAGATACAAAGGTGGACAGGTGGAAAGCTATAAACACGAACCCGAAAGGTTCAAGGTGTTTCTCCCCTAGGTCTTGGGTTAGTTTATCAACCGCTAGATAAAATAACCAATGAAAAAGCTCATGATCATACCATTTATTTTATTTCTGTCAGTTTCATGGTTTATTTATTATGGGTTTTTTGTCATGATCACACAATTAATGAATTAAACAATCATGCAAGATGGAACTAAAATAAAACCGGCTTATACGTAAATATTAACTTAGACATGGTTAATCACTTAAGTATATTCCACTTAATATTAACAAGCATGTAATCAAAGATAATAAAATTGAAATTTACGTATAAGGATAAAATCCCTCAAAATAAATATTAAGTCTGCATAGCCTTCCATAATCTTGGTTAGAATCGAACCATAGTTCAAAGTGCTTGGCCAACCCTAGTTGGGGTGCTTTCAATTATCGGGGAATTCTAATTCAAGGTTTTGGGTTGACTTGACTTAGTTCGCATCAAGGTTTGACTGCCACAGTAGGACTTGGTGTGACCAAGAGGTGAAGGTTGAGGAAATCCAAAAAGGATTTCAGGATTGGGGAGTCCACTCAGCGGATTAAGGAGCTGCGAGTTAATGCAGTTGGCATTTGGAATGACAACCTAAAACCCTTCAAGTTGCTTGACCAACCCTAGTTGGGGTATTGCGAAGGGAAATATGGATCCTTGCCACTAGAATATTCATGCAACATAATATTCCGAATTCAATGGTGAGGGCTATTGGATTTCAATAAAATAGTGGGAGACTAATAAGTATTAATTTATTTATTTGTCTCAAATTTTGTAATAAAGTACTAAACCATTGCTCATCTTAATTTGTAGAAATGGAAAGAAAATGAATTCAAACATATCATTGTGCACCATACTAGAAAAACAAAACCTTCTCACTGGCACCAATTTCCAAGAGTGGCAGAGGCGTTTACGCGTCGTCCTTCACCACGAAAGGAAATTATATGTGCTAGAAGAGCCTATTCCAGTTGCACTTGGGAAAGATGCTAGTGATGAGGAATTATCTCTATATATGAAACACATTGATGATTCCACAGATGTCCAGTGTTTCATGCTATCGACCATGTCTAATGAGCTCTTGAAGCAACATGAAAACATAGACGCGTATAGCATGATGTCTCACCTTAAAGATCTTTACCAAGAGAAGGCGAGACATGAGATGTATGAGATCTCCAATGCTTTGTTTATGACGAAGCATGGAGAGTCTGCGCCAGCTGGGCCTCATGTAGTCAAGCTTATTGGCTACATTGAATGCCTGAACATCTTAGGGATTAAATTCCCAGATGAGTTGCGTACAGATCTCATCCTATCATCACTGCCCAAGACCTTCTCTAGCTTCATTGTCAACTATAACATGAGTGGCAATGAGAAGAGTCTATCAGAGCTTCTGACCTTGATTCTCCAGGTAGATAAGGACATGGGGTGTGACAAACCCGCGGTCTTTATGGTGAACAAGAAAAGGAAGGACAAGGAAAAGGGGCCAAAGACTTATAAACGGTCTGAATCCCCCGAGCACCGTCCCTCCAAAAAGGGGAAGATCCAGAGGTAGGGCAAGGAATGGGAGGCAGTGTGTTTTTCATGTGTCAATCAGGGCCACTGGAAGAGGAACTGCACCTAGAAGTATGGGGACACTAATGGTGTGTTTGTTATCGAGTGAAATCTTTCTATTTCTACACACTGGGTATTAGATACAGCTTGTGGGGCTCACATCTATATTCAAATGTAGGAACCAAGTAGATTTAGAAAGATCACCAGAGGAGAGGTGGATCTTTGAGTTGCCAATAGCGCAAGGCTGGCTGCGTTGGATATTGGCGACTACCACCTCTCATTGCCGACTGAGATGATTTTGGTTTTACATAACTGTTATTATGTTCGTAGTGTTACCAAGAACATAATTTCTGTATCTTGTTTGGATATGGATGGATTTGTTTTCAAATTTGGAAATAAGGGTTTTCTCTTTTATAAGAAAAACATATGTTATGGTATGGAACATTTAAATAATGGTTTGTATGTATTGAATTACGAAAACCAAGTGTTGGAAATCAATAATGAAACAAACTCACATGAATCATACATCACCCAGTTATGGCATCACCGCCTTGGTCATGTTAACGAGAAGCATTTGACAAGGCTCTGCCAAGATGTCTATTTAGACTCTACTGAGCTAAAACCACTTGATAGATGTCACACTTGTTTACAAGGAAAAATGACCAAGACGCCTTTTGGTGGACAAGGTGAAAGGGCCACAGAGCTTCTAGGATTGGTACACACAGATGTGTGTGGACCATTTCTAGTAGAAGCTAGAGGTGGATATTCTTACCTCATTACTTTTACTGATGATTTGAGTAGATATGGATATGTATAATTAATGAGGTATAAGTCAGAGTCCTTAGAGAAGTTTAAGGAATTCAAGAATTAAGTAGAGAATCATCTTGGTAAGAAGATAAAGAAACTTCGATCGGATCGAGGTGGAGAATATCTGAACCAAGAGTTCATAGATCTTCTACAGGAGTATGTGATTCTATCTCAGCTCAATCCTCCTTATACACCACATTGGAATGGTGTTAGTGGAAGGAGGAACCACACATTGTTGGACATGGTGAGGTCGATGATGAGTCATGTGGATCTTCCATTATCCTTTTGGGGAGATGCAATACAAACTGCAACATACACATTAAAGAGAGTACCAACTAAGGAGGCAAATGGAATTCCATCAGAGTTATGGAATGGAAGGAAACCCACTTTGTCGCATACACGTGTATGCGGATGCGAGGAGTTTTTTAAGGCCTTCTCAGGAAACAGACTAGCACCCTGGGGCACGAAGTGTATCTTTATAGGATATCCCAAGGAAACGAAAGGATATTACCTATATAACCCTCAAGACAAGAAAGTGATTGTCTCCAGACAAGCTGTCTTTCTTGAGAGGGAGCACATCCTCAAGAAGGATAGTGGGAGCAAGATTGACTTCAGTGAAATTGATGCTCAAGATACATAGGAGTTAGTACAGGAACAAGTTCCACAGGTCCCCGTGGAAGAGGTTCCAGAAACACAAGTACTGTGTATGAGCTCAAGAGAGGTAAGGGAACCAGAGAGATTTGGTTTCCTAGTCACCAAGGATGGTGAATCATTATTGTTGGAAAATGATGAACCTCTCTCCTAAAAGGAAGTAGTATAAAGCTCAGAAGATGTAAGATGGCTAGAAGCTATGAATTCTGAGATGGATTCCATGTATCAGAACCAAGTTTGGGTTCTGGTCGATGAGCCAGTTGATGTAAATCCTGTTGGATGCAAATGGGTATTCAAAAGAAAGCTAGACATGGAAGGTCAAGTTAGCACCTATAAAGTAAGGCTAGTGGCTAAAGGATTCAGACAGCATCAAGGAATTGACTATGATGAAACCTTCTCACCAGTTTCCATGTTTAAATCCATAAGAATCATACTTTCCATATCAGCTTACCATGACTATGAAATTTGGCAGATGGATGTCAAAACAACATTCCTTAACGGGAACCTTCAGGAAGATATCTATATGACACAACCAGAAGGGTTTGTGACACCAGGTGAATCCAAACATGTTTACAAGTTGCAGAAATACATTTATGGATTGAAGAAAGCATCCAGGTCATGGAACATTTGATTTGATGAATCCATAAAAGAATTTGGTTTCATTAAGAACGAATGTGAGCCATGTGTTTATAAGTGGTTTAATGGGAATGTGGTCATCATCCTAGTGGTATATGTTGATGACATATTGCTTATTGGAAACGACGTACCAGCCTTACAGTCAGTTAAGGACTGGTTGAACATGTGTTTCTCCATGAAGGACTTAGGAGAAGCAGTCTACATTCTAGGGATCAAGATCATTCGTGACATATCCAATAGGATGCTTGGACTAAGCCAGGGTACATACATTGACTAGATACTAAAGAGATTTAGTATGGAAAAATCCAAGAGGGGATTGGTTCCAGTGTCACATGGCTTACATCATTCTAAGAAAATGTGTCCCCATACACAACAGGAGAAAGATGGGATGAGGAATATCCCATACACTTCGGCTATAGGATCCATCATTTATGCTATGTTATGTACTAGGCTTGATGTTGCCTATGCACTGATCATGGTAGGAAGATATCAAGCAGATCCAGGAGAATAGCATTGGACTGCTGTTAAGACTATCCTTAAGTATCTGAGAAGAACTAAGTATATGTTCCTGGTGTATGGAGGAGATGATGAGCTTGTCATCAGTGGGTATGCTGATGCTGGTTTTCAAACAGATCAGAATGATCTGAAGTCACAATATGGATATGTTTTCTGTCTCAATGGAGGAGCTGTGAGTTGGAAGAGTTCAAAGCAGCCAATTGTCGGCGATTCTACAGTGGAGTCTGAGTATATAGCGGCTTCTGATGCAGCCAAGGAATCCGTATGGATTCGGAACTTTGTCTAGGAGCTTGATGTGGTGCCTAGTAGTAAAGATCCCATTACATTGTATTGTGATAATACTGCAGCGGTGGCTCTTTCAAAAGAACCAAGTTCACATCAATGGACAAAGCACATACTCTTTAAGTATCACCTCTTGAGGTATTTCTATCAATGGGGTGAAGTTGCAGTGAGCAGAGTGTCCATGGAAGTGAACATGGAAGACCCCATGACTAAAGGCCTATCTCAGTAGAAGCATGAATATCATGTGAGAGCTAGCAGTTTAAAGGTTGTTATCAGTTGGCTCTAGTCCAAGTGGTAGTCTGTTGGAGTTGGTGGTCTAGAAACAACTACTTTGTACTTTATTCATTAAATAAAAGCCTTATCACATCTTGATTGTTCTTCTGCGTGAAATGTCATGTGATAATGTCCCAAATACAGTTGTTTCTTTAAAGGGTCGTAGAGGATCCCTTCTATGATGAGAACCCGGAAGTGTCATAACATTGTTCTTGAATGTATGTTCTATGGCCGGATGATATTATTTGAGGGACAAAAATAATACAGGTCATTAGGGGTGAGGACTCATAAAACTTTGAGGCACCTTCTCATGGTGTGCACCCTTGGTAATATCCAGGAGGATATTATGAGAACGAGACCCACCAGTAGGAAATCCACATTTCATAGTGTCATTGGATGTTCCTATCTACAGATGTGTGTATTGGTCCTTAGACTTTAAGATTATTATTAATGGGTATTACAACTCGTGCACTTAGATGTATTGATGAAAACTGTGATGACACACTATTCGCAGTGAGGTAGGATATGTTGGATGCGTCATGAGTAATACCAAATTAATAGATAATGTGAGAAAGGATTTGTCCCTTTCGTTCCATAACGGAAGTAGATATCTCAGGCCCTTTGATGGAATTGATATAGCCTAAATAAATCAATGGCCATGGTAGGGTATGGGAAATTTCAATTCCGGGAAGTCAAAGAAAGAATAATCAAGCACATGGGTTGATGGCACTAACATGCAACCCACTTGATTGGAGATATCAAGACAAAGGGATTATATTACACGGTAAGCATTCGTAGGAGGTGACACGTCATTACGGCGTTAACTTCTTTCTCTATGGGTGACTTTGAGTGTTGCTAGACGCTTACCTTGGACTTTAGGAAGGATCATCCTAATGCCACTGAGAAAGAGGCCTAGAGGCTCACACAATAAGTGTGTCCATGTATCTCAGTTAAATATTAATTTAACAAGTTAAATAAATATTATTCCCGACTGTGGTTTAATAATTATTTAAGGATGTCTGATCACATTTATTTTGACACTAGTTATTCGAGAGAATATATTGTGGATGAAATAATATATTTATTAGCGAGTAATGCAGTTACATTTATTTAAGAAATAAATAGTCATTACTCAAGGTCTAATAAATGTGGTGGAGAAAATGGAAAATAAAAGTACACGCCGTGTATATTAAATATACACGCCGTGTAGTTTTATGGAAAACAAGTACACGTCGTGTATTAATTATTACATGCCATGTAGTTTTTCCAGTTGTGATTTTGAGGATTTAATATTGTTTTATTAAATGATATTTATTATAATCATCATGGGTGCATGTCAAGGAATTAATAATTCGACATAGGGGTTTTTCAATAAGAGTTAATGAAATAAATAAAACGCGTAACGCATTTATTTATTGTCATAACTCTACAAACCTCAAACCCGATTATAAATATCCTCGCAACCCCAACATTTTAATGATCCATTGTTGTGAACAACAGATTTGGAAATACTCTCAAGCCAAGATAGAATTCCCTTTCCACCAAGAACGCCCTCATTTTACGAGATCAAGATCCTCCACCGGATCAAGGCGGTCGAAGGCGGACATCGCAAGCGAAGGTTCTTCCGCACTAGCACCCGGAGATCCCTTCGGCAACGTCCGGAGAAACGTGACACATGTGTGGATCACCGCTAGAGGAATCCTACACTTGGATTCTACGATACAACGATGGATCACCGAATCGTGACCAGACACATCAATGAAGAAATAATTCCAACGAGGTAATTCTAATTCATTAATTAAATTAATTATAATCAACATATGATGATCCTCCTCAAGGGTTCTGGGACTCTTTTTTTTCTTTTCGTTCTTCATTCTATTCCAAATATTCAGAATTTTATATCGTGATGGATCTTGGATTGAACGTTGTTTAACGTTAAAATTAAAGTTGGGAAAACCCACCAACGCGCTTCCGCTGCACCCGGAACCTAAACTTTTACCTTTAAATGATCCTTTATCTCCTGAAGAAACAATTCCAAGCCTGTGATGAGGGCCTGATATTCTGCCTCATTGTTGGTACCACCTTTTGATAATAGAAAAGAATAAGGAAATACTGCCTTTCTAGGGAAATAAAGACTATTTATAATCCGACCTTGTTGAGTTTAGGATTTTCCATTCTCTTCCCTGTTGGAATTCTAGAAGTACCATCGAAATACATTTCCCATGCCTGGGAATTATCTGGAATAGAGAAGACCTCTTCATCATGATGTTCTGTATAAAATGATGTATCTTCCATGGCTGGATTCTCAACAAGGAAATCAGCCAGGGATTGACCCTTTATTGCCTTTTTAGGCACAAACTGGATATCAAACTACAGGAAAATAACCACTCACCATGCTAGAAGTCCTGTAAGAATAGGATGACTGAGGATAAATTTTAGTGGGTTATTACATGATATCAATTGGACCTCATGATGTTGTAGATAATGCCTCAATTTCTGAAATGCAATGATTAATGCCAAGGAGCACTTTTCAATACTTGAATACCGAGTTTCCACTTCATGAATAGTGTGACTGAGATAGTAAAGGCTGGTTTCACTCCCAACATCATTCTTTTGGGCGAGGAAGGTACCTAGTGACCGCTCTAAAACTATTACATAGAGAATAAGTGGTCTTCCTTAAATAGGTGGAATTAATACTGGTGGACTCAAGAGATATTTATTAAGGGTATCAAATGCCTCTTGTCAATCTTCAACCCATTGGTAGGTAACTTCCTTCTTCATTAATCTAGTGAAGGGTAAACATTTTCCTACCAAATTGGTGATAAAGCGCCGAATATAGGCCAAGTGTCCTTGAAGTCCTATTAATTATTTCAAATTCCGAGGAGGTGACATACTAAGGAATGATTTTGTTTTCTCAGGATCAACATCAATACCACGATGACATACAACAAAACCAAGGAATTTTCCTGACGTTACCCCAAAATAAAATTTCAAGGGGTTCATCTTCAAATTGTGTTGCCGATGTTTATTGAATATGGTTTCCAAATCATCCAAGTGATAAGAACATTGTATAGATTTGACCACCAAATCATCCACATAACATTCAACAAATTTACTTAATAAGGGTTTAAAAATACGATGCATGACATGTTGATATGTTGCACCTGCATTCTTCAAGCCAAATGGCACTACTCAATAAAAAAACACACCTTGAGGGGATCTGAATGCTGTAGATTCTTCATCCACTAGAGCCATTCGGATTTGATTATACCCAGAATATCCATCCATGAAGGAAAGTTCTTCATAGCCAGTCGTTTCATCAATTAGAAGTTTTGTAATCGGGACTAGAAAATCATCTTTAGAACAATTCCTATTAAGATCTCTGAAGTCAATGCAAACTCTAATTTTTTCATTATTCTTTTTCACAGGGATAATATTAGCCATCCATTTGGAATACTGAACTTCTTTGATGAAGTTACACTTGATAAGATTATCAACTTCAGCTTCAATTTTGGAGGCATAAGTTAGTTGTGTTCTTCTTGTTGCTTGCTTGAATCCCCGATGTTCTTCTGGAAACCCCAAATGATGAGTGGAAACATTGGGATCAAGACCCGACATTTCTGAATAATTCCAAACAAATACATCTCGATTTATCTTTAGAAATGAAGTATACATTTCTTGTTCTTCAAGATTCATGGCTGCACTAATTAATGTGGGGCATGGATCTTCTTTTTTACCCAGATTTATTTCTTTTAGTCCATCCACAGTGGTAGAGATACCCTCTTCAAATGATAGAGGAGCATCCATGAGATCTTCCTCTTCTTCTTCAATATGTGTTACTTCATCTGTTTCTACTTGCATAGTAGATGACGGAGCAGAATTTCCATGGTTCGGGGAGAAGTTAAAATTTGAACATCTTGAAGAATAGACTTCCATTTCTAACCCTATTGATGATGAAGGGTATTCATGGGGTGGTAGAGAGGAGATGATGTATTGAAAATCGACATCATTATTATCCTCTAGTATTGCTATAACTTATTCTAGCCTGGTTGATGATGTATAATATTGTTGGATTTTCGAGGGTGAAATGAGGACATCTCCATTTAAGAATTCATTACTGCTTGGCGAATCAACAATTTCTTCCATGTTGTCTGGCTTGGTAGCTGTAATTGAAATTATGGAAGTTTCCATAAGAGTGTTTGTATTTAGGTCTATCTTTCCAATTTAACTGATATGCAACACATAATCTGTACTCACATGTATAAATGGGTTTACTAGAATCTTTTCCAAACCATTTAGAGCATTAATTTTGGTGACCTTCTTTGCCATGGATTTTTCCTTTCCCTCCATGTGATAAAATTCTGCCTCAATATATTAAGATTCACACATTTTGAATGGGGCCTTATCACCATAAAATGTCCCAATTTGACCATTGAAACAATATTTGAGACATTGATGGTATGACGAATGTCCAAACTCATGTTGATGTATCCAAGGTCTTCCAAGAAAAATTTTGAAGGTTGTTTCCTGATGAAAAACCATGAAATCTGAATTAGGAACACGGTCTCCAAACTGAATTCTAAGTGTAATTTCACCCAGAGGTTCTTGTTCATTATTATCATACCCTTACAACATCAAAGTAGAAAGAGATAAATAAGATTTAGTGAGGCCCAATCGACAAAGTGTATGAATAGGAATGAGATTGACTCCTTAGACATTATCAATGAAATCTTGTTGGATGTTTATATCATTGACTTTTCCAGGTTGATACAAGGGTCTGATATGTCCATGTATAACATCATCTTCATCTTCATCTGTAAAAGATATCACTATATGGAATTCTGCAGGATCATTCTCTATATGGTAGACCTCAGCTGCATCAATTTTAGTTTTGAATTCTTGAGGACTTGAAAAAGCCGCAATAAGTGCCTCCTGAAGATTTTTTGATAGATTCAAGGCACCCAGAATTGATAACATGGCCGGTACTTGGGACAAATGTTTCAAGACATCATACATTTGGTCCAAAGGTCTGTATTTTCCATCATGAAAATGTGGTTTTTTAGGTGCCTTGGAAGTTGATGATTTGGTAGTAGATGCATCCCATATCGGGGTAGGAGTTGGAAACACTCCTGGATTCGGTAGATTATACCGACTAGGTCTATCTATTTTCTGAGAGGAAGAAGGTGTATCCTCTAACCGGTCCTCCAAAATAACTGTTTCAGGACCGAATCTTCCATGCGTGGAAGAACTTTCCTATTCCTGTTGACCCCACTGAAGGGATTTTCCAGGAGTTTCTACCACATATATAGTTCTAGCAGGAGTAGGATTGAAATAGTGGCTTCTAGAATATCCACGTCTTCCCTTGTATCCTAGAACTATGTCCTTTCCTCTATTTCCTTTGTTTGATACATGGAACTTATTCTCATCATAATCAAAAATGTCATTGGCATAGGGATCTGTTAAATGAACCATGTTAACAGAACCAAAGATCAATTCATCATCTGATGAATATTCTACCTGATGAACCCATTCAGGCTATGCGGTTTGGTGGGGTGGTGCTTGTGCTTTTGAAGCAGATGGCATAAAATATGCCAGAGTCAAAGACAACTTAGGCTTTCATACAAGCTCATCTTCTTATGACTTCTCTTCTTTTTTCAAATTACGCTTCTTCTTTGAGGATTTTCCTTCCGATGAAGGGGGTTTTCCTGTGGCAGAAATAGCAGAAGACACAATTGGTTGATTCAATTGTGTTCGTAAAATAGCATGAGTTTGGTTAATCATTTTCCTAACTATCCAATCATCATATTTCTGTGCATTTTTACTTTTGACTTTGTGCCACTCACCCTCTTCCTCTGGATCAGTAGCAATAACACATGCTACCTGGGCTGAAGAACCTTTCAATTTTACTTGTCTAGAGTCCACCAACTAATGCAAGAGGTCTTTGAAGACAAAACACTCCTAAATGGGATGCCCCAACATCTGATGAAACAGATAATAGTTGGGGAGGTCTTCATCTATTAGGACCAACAGTGGCCTATATAACCTGAGGGGGGGGGGGGGGTGAATTAGGGTATGGATATTCTTTTCAAAATTCTTCCAACCCCACGAGATCATGACCTCTTTATTACAAGGGTCACTTTGTTTGCACTTGTGTGTTTATTATGACCACTTATCTTCTTCTTTATCTGGTGATGATGCTTTGAATGAAATGTAGGGAATCAAGCAGGCAGACAAATAGATTTTTACTTGGTTCACCCTCACACTACAACAAAAGCAGCCCTTAGCGGCGGTTTAAATCGCCGCTAAATGGGTTGGCGGCGGTTTTTGTAAACTGCCGCTAAACTTGGCGTTGGCAATCTTTTAGCGGCGGTTTTTTCTATTTCGCGGAGGTTTAAAATATGTGTCGTAGATGCCTCATTTCCCGGCTGTTTCTCTCCATTTAGCGGCGGTTTTATGGGTATTCCACACCTTTTTATGCACGGCGGTTTTAACCGCTGCAAAATTATGCCGTTTGATGCGCCAATTTTGCGGCGGTAAAAAACGCCGCTAAATATAAATGTAATATATCTAGCGGCGGTTTTAAACGCCACTAAATGCTACCAAATATGGCATTATCAGCGGTTAAAACCGCCGCTAAATGCTGAACTGGAAAAAAAATTAATTTTGGTTGTACTACACCACTGCCCTGAAAAATAAATCAAACCAGAATATAGATAAATGATCACATCGTCATCCCTTTAAGCATCCAACCGATCGTGCTCCCCACCATAGGTTTTAACATTAACAGAAAATTATGAACCATAGTATTCTCCACCATTGTAATTTCCTATAAAGAATATCCAATGATTTCCAATGATAATATTGGAATTTTTCCTCTAATTGGGAAATCCTAAATACTTCTGAGGCCATAATAGGGACCTTACTATAAAGAAACAGTCAAATGCCAATTAGCCTAACTAAAACTAGTCATGAAATCTTTCTCAGAAGACATTTTCGACCCTTTCATGACACCCACATTAGCCTAGTGACATGATTTAAATGGATACCTTCACCTATATACATCTAAGAAGAAGTATAATAATTCAATCCACTTTCAGCTAACCATTCCCAAGATACTCAGCTTAGATGACTCACATATCACAACCTGAACCACAATTCCTTCCTCTATGAAATCCCATGTTTACCACAAGCACATTCACATAAGCCCATACCTGACTTTCAATGAAATTTCTTAGTCATTCCATCACCTAACCATTTAATACATTGTTCCCCAGCATGAACAAGGGTGGAACCTAGATCCATCCCACTATAATCATTACCCTTTAAACATCACCTTTGAGTTCGACGATAAGTTTGGGATAAAATAAGATCATAAACTATGTTACATAAATGTTACATATACAAACCAACCGTTATCATACTTGTTCAACACATCAATAATACTCCTACTCATCATCTGATGCTGCATCGTCACCCTCTCCAACTTCATCTCCACCACCTGCTGCCACCTGTAAGAACATTATATTTAAAATTAAATATTTTTGCATATTTATAATAAAACTTAAAACCAATAAAAGTTGGAAAATTAAATGATTTTGATTTTTTTGTGATTTACCTACTCACCACTACCCGATGCACTACCACCGGGGGCATATCTGCTCATATACTGATGTATTTCAAGCAACTCTTTCTGCAAACCAGATATCTGATCCCCCTGCTGGTGAACTGTGTTTCGTAGAGAAGACATCTCCCTCTGAGCATCTTCAGGTATGAAATGACTATAAGCAGGAGTAGATGTAGCTGAAATCCATGATGGCATGATAAAGACCTCAGATAGTACAGGTCCCAAACCCATCCCGCGCACTCTACCAGGATGCTCCTTCCCAAGGACTTTACCAACCGGGTCATCCTGGGAGACTGAGTAGGATTACCCAGGATTGGAATCCCATATTTCTTTAATTTTTACCTATAAATCAAATATCAATATATATTAACACAGTAAAAACTGATAATAAGTTATTATAATAAATAATTGACTTCATACCCCAACTTCTCTGGCAGGTTCATTAACAAAACTTCCATCTGTTTTTTTATGAACATCCATCCATAGTTCTGTTCGGGATGCGTCATGCCCTAAACTCTGTGACTGCATTAAACAAAGATAAATCAACAATTAAATATGTTAAATAGATAATATTATCTTATATATATTTAAACTAATTAAAAGATTACCAATGACATTCGGATTCTTGAAAAGCTTTTTGAACCCGCAGTGTGCGGGATGACCTGATTTGCCCGGTTTGAAGCATTCTGTCTTGAGAGATCCTGAAATAAATAAAATTCAATTTAACAGTATTGTATTCAATGTCTATCTCCTCTTCATGTACATGTATAAATGTAAAATGAGGATAATATAATAATATATATTTCAATACCATCCGCTTCTCATCACGTTGTCTATCGACAAAAACCTTCCACTGTTCTTTCGGTACCCCACTGGGTAGCTTTTCATACATCTGCTGCAAGGTCAACAAAGTATCGTTGACATCACACCACAACCTCCATTTGAAATCTTTCCATTTTTTTTCCAAGATTTTTCAATGTCCACTTCCGTTCTATCACATCAGCAACGGTAAAGTGGAAGAACATCTGTATACAGAAATTCATTTTGAATATATTAGTAACATGACATTCAATTAAACCATAAAGTAATAAAATTACCTTTATCTGAGAATCATAAACTTCATTTTTCCAGTTTGGAGGCATATGCCTCCAATCATCATATGAAATAGGCAGGGAAATGGGCTCCGCTGCCAGTTGACCTATAATCTGACCAAGTAAACCTGCGGCGTCATCCGTCGGGACCCCATAAGAATCAAATGGAACCACTATCTTCTTGCCATGCATGTTCCAAACATCAGAACTTGTTATGTGTTTTTCCACGGTTGCATTGTTTTCATCTGCAATGAGAAAACAATTACTATAAACAAAATGCAATAAATTTATTTAATTAAAATTTGTACCTATGACTGTGACCCTCCAGAATGTCCGTGATGACCTGGAAGGGGCGTGTAGCTTCCCCACTACTGAGGCTCTTGTAGGGGGAGGCGATGACTCGTCCTCTAATGAGGCATCCACTGATGGTGTCAGAGATGGTACAGGGGGAGATGATGTAGGGATGTAGGCAGCTGCTGCCTCAGATGTCGTGGGGGCAGACGTATCGTCATCTGTCGCAAAAGTAGAAGGAATGATGTACCGCTTCTTCCTTGGCATTCCTGTCATTTAATCAAATAAAATTAAGTTCAGAATATATATTTCAAAAAATTTATGTACAAAAAAAAATTAAAAATGATAATAGATGCCCAGTACTAACAAACAAAATATATATAAAAATGATAATGAATGACTACAGAAATGAAACAAGTGGTTGCTGAATAAATAAATAATTGTACATACAATCATTTTCCCCTTCAATCATGTCGGTTTCCTACTCCATTGCTTCATCCACTTCATTCATCCTTGCTAGACTAATATTTTCAATATCATGATGGACAAATAATTCTGATTCCTGTTGTTGATGAAATTCAATTGTAGAGGTCAAATCTTCCACTTCATCACCCATATCATACAAATCTCTTTGTATTACGTGAGTAACTACACTCCACCCTTCATCCACAACATCATTCACATAATATACCATTTTTTCCTGCGATGATAAGATATATGGATCATGCAGTTCACGATCACCAACATCCATCAAGCGAGAGAAGTTTACAGAAGTAAATTTCAAGGAATCTCTTTTAAGACCTCTGATAATATCGACCCATTTGCATTTGAATAAAACAACAGAAAAATGCCCGTGGTAGTTTAATTCAATAATATCATGTAGCTTTCCATTGTATTCCACTTCAGCAAATGTAAATATACCACTATTCTGTGTTTTCAAACCCACTTCTCGATCGACTGTACGAAATCTAAAACCATTCACATTATAAGCGTCGAACTTTCTAACTTGTTTTATAGGACCTCTAGCAAGAAACTTCAAATATTCTGACAAGTCTGCTCGAGTATCAGTATTCATGATCTGAAAAAAAAAATTAATAGATTTGCAAATTGTATGTGTCAAACTAATATTCGTATTTATTGCAATATTTATAAACTTACACGTCGTGCAAACCATTCTACCAGCTCTTTATTCACAGCTTTCGTTATATCTTTTTCATTTTGTGTTCGGCCTCTCATTCGTCTCTTTCTTTGTATCCTCAACTCTTCAATAAATGGATCTGCAATTTCACTATTCAGCAGCACATATCTATGTGCCTGTAATAATTCCAATTCTGTTAGTGTCGCGTATGAGGTCCTCCCAACTGATCGGCCAATAGCAGGAAATATTTTTCATTTCTGATGCATTTGAGAATGAGTTGATGTGTCTTCAACACGTCCAACTCGATTAAATCTTGTCTCAATATCATCCAAATATCTGGAACAAAAGGTGAGACACTCCTTGGCCAAATAGCCTTCAGCAATAGAGCCTTCTGGTTGAGCTTTATTTCTCACGTATGCTTTCAAATGCCCAAGATATCTGTGAAAAAAAATAATATTATGCATTTATTTAAATGCCAAAAATTGTTTACTTAACTGGAAACATATAAATAAAATACCTCTCAATTGGATACATCCATCGATAATGAACGGGGCCTCCTAATTTAGCTTCGTCAACCAAATGCACAGTTAAATGCATCATGACAGTAAAAAACGATGGAGGAAAGATCATCTCCATTGCACAAAGGGTCAATACAAACCTCTCCTGTAGGTTGTCAAGCTGAAATGGATGCAGAGCTTTCTCACATAATTGCCTGAAAAATGTGCAGAATTGGAGTACAACAGCAGTAACTTTTTCAGGTAATAATGTACGCAATGCCAATGGTAGTAACTGTTGTAACAAAATATGTGAATCGTGACTTTTCAATCCATATAACTTACGATTCTTCAAGTCAACACACCTCGATATGTTACTCGAATACCCATCAGATACCTTAACATTCTTTAAAATTTGAAGGAACATATCTTTATCCCTATTTTTCATTGAAAAAATGGCTGGAGGATACTTTTCATTCTCATCTGGCCAGAGATCACGTTTTATGTTCATTACTTGTAAGTCTTTACGAGCATTGAGATGATCCTTCGACTTTCCATGCTCATTAAGTAATGTGAAAATCAAATTATCACATACATTCTTCTCAATATGCATCACATCAAGATTGTGGCGCAAAGAATTAAATTCCCAATACGGAAGTTTGAAGAATATACTTTTTTTCTTCCATTGTTGCGTTCTGATTTCACTTGACGATGCACTTCGCACTCGTTTTCCGCTATCATTCAATTGCTGAACCTTCCCAAATTCTGTTTTAACATTTTCAAGCTGTGTCAATATTTCAGAACCGGTTAACAACTTTGGAGGTGGTCTACGATCAATAGAACCATTAAATTTTGATTTGTTCAGTCGAAATCTATGAGATGCATCAAGAAATCTTCGATGGCACAAGAAGCACCATTTTCTACTGTGAGGTAGCCGTTTGGGCTCGAAATCAATGTTACAAACAGGACAAGCCAAACCCGTATATGTGTTCCAACCATATAAATTCCCAAGCCCAGGGAAGTCACTAATGGTCCACATTAAAGCATCATGCATTTTGAACATTATTTTAGAAGAAACATCAAATTTCTCAACACCGTTGGTCCATAACTCCTGCAATTCTTCAATCAAAGGCTGCAGGTATACATCAATATCATTTCCAGGCATTTGTTTTCCAGGAATAATCATCGAAATGATAAAATATGTTTGTTTCATACACATCCACGGAGGCATATTATAAGGGATCAAAACAACTGGCCAAATGCTATAACTCGTACTCAAAGTCCCAAATGGGTTGAATCCATCGGCAGCCAATCCCAATCGAACATTCCTAGGATCAGTTGAGAAATCTGGATGTAATGGATCAAATGTCTTCCACGATTGGGAATCTCGTGGATGTCTCATTAACCCATCATTTTTATTATCTACAGCATGCCACTTCATGTTTTTGGCAGTTTTTGATGACATGAATAATCTTTGCAATCGAGGCTTCAAAGGAAAGTAACGCAAAACTTTTGCAGGTGTGTTCCTTTTCTTCTTCTCCATGAAATTATGTTCAGTCATACTTCCAACATTACCCTTTGACTTCCATCTAGAAGAAGAAAATTTCTTACAATTCTGTCTACTTGAATCTTCTCCCCAGTAAAGCATACAATCATTGGGACACGCATGTATTTTTGTATAATTCAGACCAAGCTTGTTTAAAACTTTTTTCATCTCATAAAATGATTCTGGGATTTTTGCTTTAGGAAATGCATCACGAATCAATTCCAATAACATAGACATTGCCTTATTTGTAATTCCACAAAGACATTTGATATGGTACAACTTCAGCAGAAATGAAATCTTTGAATATTTCAAACACCCACTATACAACTCGTGATTTCCATCATCAACTAAATCATGAAACGCATTTTTCTCACTGAAGTTTTCCCTTACATTTGGCTCCATAGAATCAAGAGGAGGATCCAATGATATGTTACAATCTTGATCTGCTTGTGTTACAGTCTCAAAAACATCACTTGTCACGTTGCAATTTGTAGCATCATCTCCTGGTTGTTCTGATATGTTTTGATGCTCATAGTGGTGTCTTGCAGTGCCGAATGCATCATTTATGAGGTTTTGCATTTCATTTTCCATTGGCGACAAACTTGGGACCTCATTCTGTGGATTAACATCAGTCCTCAATCTTTCTATATTGTTTGATTCTTCATTCCAAATCCAACAAAAATATTGATTAGGGAATTTCTTTAGTATTAAATGTTCATAAACTTCATCCCTCTTCAACCATGTTCTAAATTTACATTTAGGACATGGACATCTTATTCTCCCTTCAACAGATCGATTAGAAATTGCAAAATCTAAAAACTCATTCAAACCCTTAACATATTGAGGTGTGTTCCTCGGTAATGTGATCTAGCTTTTATCCATGTATATCACAATGTGCCTACACAAAAATATACGATAGTGTAAGATTACAGAAACATAATATAATAAAGATGATTCATTGATCACATTTACCACTTCAGACCAACAGAACAAGTCTGGTCTATAGGAGACAGTGTCAACACCTCATTGAGGAGCAATAAGAATATCGGGCTACACACTTATCATAACACTATCGATCACACATTTATGTTGCCTCAAACAACACCCCATTGATGTGTGATCGAAACTGATCATAATGCATTTTAAACCTGAGACATTATGTGATTGTTTAGGCTTGACCTTAGATGTCCTCCAAGAGGAATGATGTTTCTCAATGGTTTCATACACAACCAACTATAAAGAGGGCCACTATGTTCACTGTTGTACCCTTGGATTTTAATGATCACAATCACTCTCATCGTGTTCTAACTTGTTTTCAAGTGTTTTGATGCTCGGAAAAAGGTTGCCCAGGAGTTGGCCCAAGAAGGCTGATAGTGGACTCTCTGAGTCCACAGGCCAACCGGTGGATTCCCACCGGCCATCCGGTGGTCTCTGGCAGAAGCATTTCTTTCTGCCAGATCCACCGGTCAGCTGGTGCTAGCGCACCGGCCGACCGGTTCTTGCCCACCGGCCAGCCAGAGGACCCAGGCAGTAGGCTTGCCCACTGCCTGGTGCCACCGGCCAACCGGTGGATGACCACCGGCCAGCCGGTGGAAGCCAGACAGAAAGCCTGCTCTGTCTGGACCACCGGCCAGCCGGGAGCTCAGCACCGGCCAGCCGGTGTGCCCAGTCAAACTAGCCGTTGGGCTTTGACCAGACTTGTACTTTTGACCCCCAACGGCTCCGGAAGCCCTCCAATGGCCATATTGAAGTGTTTATGGGTATTTCTCCTATAAATAAGAAACCATGGATACCGGGAACACACCCGAATTATATTTTTATGTCTTGACGCTCTAACGACAAATCTCCAAGGCCTCTTGTGATCCATTTCCATCCTAGAAGCTTGAGATCCCTCTCCATCAGCTGCTCTCACACTTTAAAACCAACAAGGAATAATTGCCTAAAAATCACTAGCCCACCTCATCACACCTATATAATAACCAACCACTTATGTATTGTTTGTGGTGAACTCCAACCTTTATCCCAAAAACATTACCTATGAAGTTGAACCAAGTCAATAATCTCCAAAATCTAACCAAAAAATCCAAAAATAAATGAAGAACAATGTAAAGGTAACATCAAATGTAGTCATACATAATGGAAATAATACTACATGTTTGACCCAAACCATGGCCATGAATGATGTTGTAGAGTAATTTATCCAAGGTTGATGCAAGTAGTTTATAATCAAATGATGTCCTATTTGACATTAGCATCACCTTTTTGATTTGTTGGTTACATATACTTCTTCCTAACCATATAATTTATTCCCCTTCCCCTTCTCTATCTATCTGCCTCTCCCAAAAACAATGTCTACATCATAGGAATATATGTTGGTATTTTGAAATATTTAAGTCATGTAGTTGTTGATAAGGTGTCATGTATATTTGTCATAATTGAAATAATTTTTTAGATATTTCATTATTTTGATGACCCATGTGTTTTAATTTCCCATTATGGTTTTTTGAGACTCGACGCAGTAATGACCTCCTCACGGTGGAAGACTAGGCCACCAAAACCCAATTCTTTCCACCATAGGCCATTTTTTAAAGATAAGTGATGAGAATGAATAATTTTAATGGTAGGCCTCTTCATAATGTACATGTAGGCATGCACCCAACCATATATATGAATATGTTCATAATAATAAAAATAAGATAAAATAAACTAAATATTTACATTCTATCATGTTATTTACTTTAGAGAATAAAAAATAGTATAATAGTACAATAGGAGGTGGCCGCGGCGGAGGAGGAGGAGGCAGCGGCCGCAGAGGAGGAGGCGGCGGCCGCGGCGGAGGATGAGGAGGCCGCGGTGGAGGGGAGGAGGAGCAAGAGCAGAGGAGGAGGCGGCGGCCGCGGCGGAGGAGGAGGAGGTAGCGGAGGCAGCGGAGGAGGATGAGGAGGCCGCGGTGGTGGAGGAGGAGGTCGTGGTGGAGGAGGAGGCACCGGCGGCAGCGCAGAGGCAGGGCGGAGGCAGGGCGGAGGCACTAACTCATGATAGTCACACATAATCTTTTCTCTATCACCCTAACGTATCAGGACCATATTACATATATTTAAGATTACTATCATGGTGTCTATTGGTTCTCATTATATCCTAGGAACTTCTATAGTATTTTTATATGACATGTAATCTTAGGATGTCACTATATAAATATAGTCAATGCAGAAGAACAAACACTATTTTTGGTAATATATAAACATGTATATATCAAACTGTATGCATGTAATGGTATTCAATATAAATACATGAGTTAGGTATAGGGTACCCACTCACAACACCACACTTATTTTTGGAACCCACATTGAATGGCACCCTGAAACACCATTCTTACTCTTTAAATATGAAGTGATTTCATGTAATTAACCTCGAAGAACAAGTGTTGTAAAGAAAAAGAATAATGAAATGTGGTAACCTATCATGGGATACAGGGGTTTCTACTGGTTTAACAAATGTTCAAATGTTATATGGGCCTCACTTTCAAATGAGAACAATTAAATTCAATCTTTAGTTTCATTCATTTTAATATGGCATAAAATAATCATGCGTTAATAAGACATAAAATAATGTTATAATATTTTTTCATACACATAGTTATTTCAAGAAATAGTGAATGAGAAATAGTGTTTCAAAATAGGCTAAGAACTATCTCAGAAATAGGAAAAATGAAATTGGTCAATTGGGTCATTTCATGAATATCAATAATAACTTTACTTGATGCATGTATTCATGAATCAACATCAAGAATAAGAAATCACATCGATGATCATTTTTAGGAAACTTCAAATAGATGTAAGATTGTGAATTTTAAAAATGTCAACCTATTTCTCTAATAAAAAAAAATCATTTCCTAGAAGTTAAATAAAAACTCAGTTTTCTTATTGGATGTTATTTAATTATGGTTATTAAGCTAGAACATTTACCTTTCTATCACATAGTTGGAGAATGAATCAAATTTAACTGGTTCAGTATTGATGCTGATTTTAAATTCTACTAGATCGGGCTGCATGGTCTCTTTCTTCAATTGTTAGACAATAATATTCTAAGATTTATATGATCGCTTTTATCACCTAGATCTAGCTTAGGAGTAGGTATATATGTGTGGCCCATTATAGGAAGGCTTTGTACCTACCATTTCCTACCTTACTAGATTCCTATCTACTATAAATATTATCTAAGGAATGTGCTTGGAAACTGTAGAGTTATACCACCGTGACATCCTCAAATCATATTCCATGAGGGTGATGATGACCGTTACCCAGGAGGAGACGTGGAGGGACTGGTGGCACCGGCGGAGGAGGAGGAAGCATCAGCAGAGGAGGAGGAGGCCGTGGTGGAGGAGGAGGCACCGATGGCAGCACGAAGGCAGGGAGGAGGCAGCAGAGGCAGCGGAGGAGGAGGATGAGGCCGGTGGAGGGGAGGAGGAGTAGGAGCAGAGGAGGAGGCGGCGGCGGCGGCGGAGGAGGAGGAGGCAGCGGAGGCAGTGGAGGAGGAGGAGGAGGCCGCAGTAGAGGAGGAGGAGGCCGCGGTGGAGGAGGAGGCACCGGCGGCAGCGCAGAGGCAGGGCAGAGGCAGGGCGGAGGCAGCGGAGGCAGTGGAGGCAGTGGAGGAGGAGGAGGATGAGGCCGGTGGAGGAGGAGGAGGAGCAGGAGAAGAGGAGGAGGCGGCGGACACGGCGGAGGAGGAGGAGGCGGCGGTCGCGGAGGCACCGGCGTGACCGCGGCGTGACGGCGGCGTGACCGCGGAGGAGGAGGTGGCCGCGGAGGCACCAGTGGCACCGGCGGAGGAGGAGGAGGCATCGGCGGAGGAGGAGGAGGCCGCGGTGGAGGAGGAGGCACCGACGGCAGCGCAGAGGCAGGGCGGAGGCAGGGTGGAAGCAGAGGAGGAGGCGGCGGCCGCCGCGGCGGCGGAGGAGGCGGCGACCGCAGAGGCACCGGCGTGACCGCGGCGTGACCGCGACGTGACAGCGACGTGACCGTGGCGTGACCGCGTAGGAGGAGGCGGTCGCGGAGGCACCGGCTGCACCGGAAGAGGAGGAGGAGGCATCGGTGGAGGAGTAGGAGGCACCAACGGCAGCGCAGAGGCAGGGCGGAGGCAGCAGAGGCAGCGGAGGTAGCGGAGGAGGAGGAGGATGAGGCCGGTGGAGGAGGAGGAGGAGGAGCAAGAGCAGAGGAGGAGGAGGAGGCCGCGGCGGTGGAGGAGGAGGCGGCGGCCGCAGAGGCCCCGACGTGACCGCGGCGTGACCGCGGCGTGACCTTGGCGTGACCGCGTCGTGACTGCGGCGTGACCGCGGCGTGGCCGCAGTGTGACCGCAGCGTGACCGCGGCGTGACCGTGGAGGAGGAGGAGACGTGGAGGCACTGGCGGCACCAGCTGAGGAGGAGGAGGCATCGGGGGAGGAGGAGGAGGCTGCGGTGGAGGAGGAGGCACCGGAGGCACCGGCGGCAGCGCGGAGGCAGGGCGGAGGCAGGGCGGAGGCAGGGCGGAGGCAGGGTAGAGGTTACTTTATACTTTTTTTCATAAATTCAAAAAGATTAAAAAAATTAAAGATTTTAATATCATGATCAAATAGATTATATAACCAATAGAGTACCTTATTTATCCTACAAGAACATATTAAATGGGTTGGATAAAACCTTTATAAAAAAACCATCAAACTATGTTTTAAAATCCTTCATTTTAGATGGTGTGATTTGATAAAAGTGAAAAAATAGGTTACATTTTACAAATCATGTTATTATAAAACTCCACCCCTTCTCAATAGATGTAAACCAAAATATTATAATAAAACACATTGGAAACTCAAAACATATGGGAGGAAGATCACTACACGATGATCACTTTTCAGGAAAAATTGTAATCATGTATATCATCCTATGTAACTCTAAAAGAGAATATCTAACACAAATCAACATATGGTTCCATTCTACTTGAAATACATAAAAACCCATTAGGTCCAGCAATGGAAATCAAATGAATGTAATAATTAATAAGACCATTATGGGAAATCAACCAATCCATTATAACAATGACATGTAGAGATTTCATATACAGAATCAATAAATATCATACAAGATTTAAATATGAAATAAATAAAGTATAGATAGGTAATAACAAATCCTTGTCTCTTATTTTTCTTGTAGGACCAGAAATACCAATTACATAGTGTTTCAGATCCATTAAAATATTCAAATATTTCACAACATACACATATATGATAGAATGAGGGGATTTGGTATAAAATATTACTGTCAATGAAGATGATTATCTGAAAATGGAACCTCTAATTACCAAAATCGAAGGCCGCAGGGGGCGCAGTGGTCGCCGGGGGGGTTCGGGGGTCGCCAGAGGCCGCGGGGGGCGTGGTGGTCGCTGGAGGGCGTGGGGGGCGCGGGGGGTGTGGGGGTCGCCCGCAGTCGAAGGGGGCGCCGGGGGGTGCGGGGTTCGCCGGGGGCCCGGGGGTTGCCGGAGGGTGCGGCTGTCACCGGAGGGAGCTGGTGTCGCCGGAGGGAGAATCTGTCGCCGGGGATCGGGGAGGGTTTGTGAGGAGAGGGCAGGGGTCGCCGGATCTGGGAAGAGGGGAGATGACACGAGGGGAAAGTGTCGCGAGTTTTCTAAAAAAAATGGGTTTCGCGGCGGTTTTTAATAAACCGCCGTGAAACCGTTCCCGGATAACGTTTAGCGGCGGTTTTGTGAACCGCCGCCACAAAACCGCCGCTAAACCAGGGTTTTTTTGTAGTGTCACTGGGTTACGTCCAAGGATCATACAACGCCGATGTGCCGCTGTACCAAATCAACTAAGGCTCACTGCCAATAATGATCGAGCCAGATCACTTCTATGCCTAGGCTCACTGCCTTTACAAAGTTTAGGGTTAGCTCACTACTTTCCCAAGGGTCACTCCCTGTTTCTCTTTCACTGGCTCACTGTCGGTATAAAGGATTATATTCTTCCCCTTCCTTTTCTCACTGCACTTGGAAGGGATCCACTCATCGTTTATAGACCTATAGGTCTATTCATTTGCATGAATACATGTATCCTAAACTATTGATAGATTCTATGTTAAAGTCAAAATTTCAACCACTTATGTATACCCCTTTTCCTTTGAAACATTAGGCAATTCCTTTGGAAATACCTTCACAAAGCACCCTACTTCGTGAGGCTCCAATTTCGTGAAGCTCAAAGAAGCCTTCGCAAAGCTCCTTCAGTTTTGCGAAGCACTCTTTTGAAGCACTCTTGCGAAGAACTCTCGTGAAGCTCAAGTCATCATAGAGTGACTTCCCTCGTGAAGCTCACTGAGCCAACGTAGAGCTCCCAACTTTCACGAAGCTATAATAGTCGCCGTGAAGCTCTTCTTTCGTGAAGCACACTGCCTTCGCGAACCACCTTCGCGAACCGAGAGCAAATAATTTTCTCTGAAAACTCTCTCTTTCTCTCTACTTCTCTTGAAGGAGTCGAGGCCTATTTATAGGCGATTCCACAGACCCTTGAACTTTCCATGCGAAGTCAACGCCACGTCATCTCAAATCATGAATCACCGAAGTTCCCGCCAAAATTATCTCAAAATCGTGAAGCACTATTGAAATTTTCTGATCGCAGAGCTTGACGTAATCATGTAGAGTCACCGTCAATCCCTTCACGCCTTCCCCGCGAAGCTCCCTCTCAAAGCCCTTCACCACCGCGATGTGCTTCAACCTCTGCCATTCGCGAAGCTTGACGTAATCGCGAAGAATCACCGACATCATTTTTCTGGTCTATGGTAAATCTAATCCATGAAGCATATCTTCAAGAAATTCAGGCCTTTTCCATATTTTGATGAGATCTTCAAGGATATCCACTTTTCGTGATACTCACCAAACTCTAAATTTTGGACCCAAAAAATTTGGCAAACACTGGAAAATGATGCCACCTTTTACTGCTCTTATGTACCGCCTCCAGATCGTCTGTTCCTTTGTCATCGTTCTTTGTCAACAACTTCTCTGGAACTCGAAAATTCTCTATGGAGACCTGATTTTTCAACAAACACACTCAACCTAAAAATTATACAATGTTACCTTGGGGGATTTTTTCCCAACAATCTCCCCCTTTGGGTTTGTTGACAACTCTTCTCAGAATGATTCTCTGCACTTTGATACCTCTCTGAAGCTTCTTCCAGATGCTACCACCATTCGCCTCTTGCGATTCTGATAGCGTTCAAGGATTCACATAACACATACTCTAATCCCATATGAGATATTCTCAGTGTGAGAAATAATAGTAGTATTAAAAGATCATCAATGAATCACTTCATGTCAGACACCAATTATCGATTCCAAACTGACACCAATTGTTAAAATGATACCAATTGTTGAAACAAACCGATACCAATTTGTGATAGCTGGAAACCTTCTCTCACCATTCCAACACAAATCTTATGCTTTTATCATGATCCTAAACTGTCATGATATCTACTCTTTGATCAATCACTTCTAGCATCGTCAGATTTAATACTCTCCCCTATCTCATTGTTCCCCCCTATCTCACTGCTCCACCTATCAGATTCTCACCATGTCTTTTACTATGAAATTTTCTCCCTTCCTTATCCACAGTTTATCCTCCTTGAGGAGTGACTATTTCTCCCCCTTTTTCAACGAACCCAAAGTTCATGCCTTTGCGGATGCATCATTGGAAAGAACACAGATTAGAACATTAGAGAAAAACACATAATATCTCAGGGAGAGGGGGGGTGTGTCCCAAATCCACACTTTTTCAAGTGCGGGGAGTCGATTGAACATCCAAATCCAGTCAATGCATTTCAAATGCTTCCTTGGGTAAGGTATTTTTCAGAATGTCTGCAACCTATAGTTCTGTAGGCACATACTCCAATTTCACAATTCCTTTCTCATCCTTCTCCTTGATAAAATGATACTTTATCTCAATGTGCTTTGTCCTTGAGTGATGGACGAGATTTATGCTGATATTTGTAGCACTTGAGTTATTGCACTAGATTCGGATCAGAGACTTCGCTCCAACTCCCATATCGTCGAGCTACTATTTCGTCCACAATAATTATGTGCATGCTTGAGTGGCCAAAATATACTCAGCTTCTGCGGTGCTTAATGAGATGCAATATTACTTATTTCTTAGCCAAGAAATACATAGTTCACCAAGATAGAATGCACCTCCTGATGTTGATTTCCTGTCATCCGCTGAACCGGTCCAATCTGCATCAGTATATCCCAATAACTCTGTATGAGATTTTCCATTATACATCAAGCTGAAATCCACTCTGACCTTGATATAACGAAGTATTATTTTCACTGAAAGCATGTGGTTTTCCTTGGTAGGACTCTAATATCTCACTGCTTGGAATGTGGTGAATACAATTTCAGGCCTTTTGAATTCAAGTAGAGAAAACATCTAGTGATTTTCCTGTATTCTGTGATATTAACTGCCTTGCAATCCTCATCTTTGGACAATTTCATCTGGGTAGCTACCAGAGTAGTCATATCCATGGAATTTTCCATTCCAAAGTTTTTCAAAACTTCCTTGGAATATTTGGATTGTGAAATGAATGTTACATTCCTTCCTTGTGTCACATGTAGACCAAGGAAAAATGTTATCTCTCCAATCATTGACATTTCAAACTCACTTTTCATGAATTTGGAAAACTGTCTGCACTGAACTTCATCTGATCTGCCAAATATTATGTCATCGACATAAAACAACACCATCATCCTTTGATTACTGTCGTTTTTGAAATAGATATTGTAATCAACTCTCCCATGTTGGAAACCAAGATTCTTCAATTACTGATCAAGCCTTGAGTACCATGCTCTTGGTGCTTGTTTCAGCCCATATAGTTCCTTCATCAGTCTATAAACCTTATTCTCATCCTCAGGACTGAGAAAACCATTTATCTGCTTGATATACACTTCTTCCTCTAGAATCCCATTCAAGAATGATGATTTGAAGTCCATCTGGAATACCTTGAACTTCTGTTGCACTGCAATGGGTAGGAATAAGATGATCGTCTCTAGCATTGCAACTGGTGAAAATGTCTCATCGACATCAATTCCCTCTATTTGATAGTATCCTTTGAATAGTAGTCATGATTTTTTCGATTCACTGTTCCATTTTCATTCATCCTGTTGCAGAAGACCCATTTAGTCCCAATGACATTCTTACTATTTGGACTCGAAACAATCTCCCATGTCTGATTCTTTTCTGAATCAACATCATCCACTTCTGCTCCCCCTTTGTTTCTTTCCTCCACAACACATTTATTAGGAAATTGATCACTGTTTCATTATTCAGTGGAATCATTTCTTTCAGATACTTTTCAAATATTCTTGTTGAAACCAGGTTGATATTCTCTCACAGCTTCTTGGTATCCTGAAAATAGTCAGCTGATACCATATTGTTAGAAAAAAATTGACAATTATGAAATACGTGAATTTTCTACCTCTCCCACAATATGTATTCTTGATCAGAACCACTCATCTTTTATATCCCATTGATATATTTCATCTGATTAGGAGATAGAGATCTCCCCTATGTTACGCAACACTTCCTATGGTTAGACCCATTTACATTCATCTTATGCTGCATCATTTATTCTCATCTTCCACTCTACATTGATCCATTAAGAAAATCTCTAAGTCTACTGAGTAGAAACTCGATGTAGGAAACAAGAGATAAAGTTAATAACAAAATCACTTCCAATTATGCTCTATTTATCCCTTCTTCAAATTTGATACCTCATTTGAGTCAATTGTAACTCTGAAGCATATCACTTCTCCACTTTGCATATTTAGATTCCACTTCCCCTTGGATCGTATCTCCCTAAAACCTGAAACACATGAATCATTAGTTAATTGCATTTATATACATAGGGAGAGGGGTTTCTTCATGAATCTTCAAGACGAGGATTATGGTTGATCCTAATGGGTCAACCCTTTGATTCTTTCTTGGAGTACGTCCCACTCCTTCCTTGCTTCTTCTAGCTGCCTAGCCATATTCAACTTCTATAGCCATATGACTAAGTATTCATTACCCACATGATGAGCCTTTTTATGAAATGTAGATTCTGCAGGCCTGGAATTTCTCATCATTTGGGGTTTAATCCAACTAGAACACATTTTATTCATTCACACACCATCAATATGCCACATCCCTTGATTCCTTCTCGGGGTAGGAATCTCTATGTTTGTCATCTTCCCTTTCTTCTTCCACCATTACAGGGGTCTTTATATTTCCTCTACTTCTCGCTGTGAAACATGACATGTGAATTTTTTAATGCATTTGTTGTTCATATTTCTTTTATTAGATATCTGAGTCATCACAATGTTTTTCACTGGTGGTGAATCCTCCACTGAACCTGCATTCTTATTACTCAAATCTGGAGTAGATCTCCCCTTAATCTTCCAGGATTTTTCACATTCTCTCCGTGAGAGTTTTTGTGAGTATGACAGAGAAGGTGATTGATACACCTTTCTTTTATCTAATTGTGATTCCACTGAGGTAGTAAACCTATTTTTCAATTTACCACTTTGTCTTCTAGTGCAAGATTTCTCATTATACACCACTTGAGTCGAGAATCTCTTTTTGAGTTCATTTTCCCTTCCTACTTTCTTCTTACTGCAATGTCTTGCCAAATGCTCATAATCAGAACATATAAAACATTTTCCATCAAAGGTACACCTCGTTTCATTATTTCTATGTCGAGATGTTTATGCAGCTTGAGTTATTCTTCTGACGTTGAGCTCCTGAGCTTCCTAACACATATTCATTGTGTGTCCCTTTCTTCCACAGTAATAACATCTGATGAATGTTTTCCTCTGAGACACTCTTCTATCTGATTTCTCACGATGCTTCTTCTTATTCTCAGATTTAGCACATTTTATATTTTCATAGCCCAATATGTATTGTTGAGCCTCTAAAAAAAGCTTGATGTGTGGCCATGAATACCGCGGAAATAGAACATATCGTCACTACTTCTTCTAACATCCCTCTTAGGCCCATCACTAGTACCTACAAGATTTTCTCCACTTCTAGAAATGTTCCTGACATGCATTATATCATACATAGGAACAGATTCATCAAATACAATGCCATTTTTTCTTAAATTGTATGGTCTTTCAGCTGGGAAAATATTTTTTTTGTTTCTCCTCAGAAATATCATACTTCCTTTTCATTTTATCATCACCTTCTAAAGGAAAATTAAATAGTAAGTGCAGTGCATCCTTCAAATTAGGATTTCCTTTGTCTGTTGATATCTCCATTTCTTTATTGGATTTTTCTATATCTTCCTCCAATTTCTGAATCTTCTTATCTCTATATTCAAGTTGACCATTGAGTTCTTTTCTGTGATTCTTCCTTCTACTCAACTCATCTTCTTGTTCCCGTGTGAACTTTTCCACCATGTCACTTTTATCGTCCTCTTTCAATTTTTATTCTTCAATAGAATTAGAAAAACATGCATTCTCTTGTTGTAGCCTTTGATTCTTATAAACTAGTTCAGATATCTATGTAACAAGATCATCAATTTTAGATTTCAAATTCCGAACCTCAAATGAGTTTAGATTCTTCCCCTTGACACCATCTTTTTATTTTTCTACCTTTGTAGATCTCTTTCGCAATTATTCATTTTGAGAATCATTTTTCTCCATCAGATAAGTAGCTATGATTATAAGCCTTTGATTCAAACCTCTTATCTTGTTGATCTCAGTTTCCAGTGCATAGATCTGAATATATTTTGATTTAATTTCATCAGTGAATTTATGAACTAATTCCATCTCTTTGGGCACAACATCCACTTTTCAACTTCTAGGAGTTTCTTCATCATCAGTAGTTCCAAAATCACATGGAATGTCAGGTTCTTTACTCATTCCTTTAGAATCATTTAATCATTAAGTATTTTCACTATATGATTCATAAAAACCTTTCTTTTGTTCACTACATGATTCTTTTAACTGAATCACACTCTTTCCATTGACACTTCCACACTAAGGGATATCACCTGACTTCTGATTCTTCTTTGCTGTTTTCCCTTTTCCAAGGCACACTAAGATAAGAGCAGACTGAATCTAACCACACAAATCAACTACACCAAGTTGAGGGGGGAAATCTGATAAAAGAAACCTTGCTTCGATACCAATTTTTAGGACTAATTGGGGCCTATATACCCTGAGAGGGGGGTGAATCAGGGTATGAATATTCTTTTCTAAATTCTTACTGCCCCATTGGATCTTGACCTCTTTATTACAAGGGTCACTTTGTTTGTACTTGTGTGTTTATTATGACCACTTATTTTCTTCTTTATCTGGTGATAATGCTTTGAGTGCAATGCAGGGAAGCAAGTAGGCAGACACAAATATTTTTACTTGGTTCACCCTCACTAGGTTACATCCAAGGAGAATGCAATGGTGTTGTTCTACAGTACCAAATCCACTAAGTCTCACTACCAATAATTTTTGGGCTAGATTACTTATATGCCCAGGCTCACTACCTTTACAAAGTTTAGGGTCAGCTCACTTCTTTCCCAAGGGTCACTCCCTATTTATCTTTCACTGGATCACTACTGGTAGAAAGGATTACCTTCTTCCTATTCCTTTGCTCACTACACATGGAAGGGATCCACTCACAGTTTATAGACCTGTAGGTCTATTTATTTGTAGGAATACACACATCCTACACTATTGATAGATGACCTGTTAAAGTACAAATTTTATCCACTGATTAATACCCCTTTGCCACTGAAACACTAGGTAATTCCTTTGGAAATACCTTCGCAAAGCACCCTACTTCGCGAGGCTCCAATTTCGTGAAACTCAAACAAGCATTCGCGAAGCTCCTACCTTTTCGTGAATCACACTCGTGAAGAACTCTCATGAAGCTCAAGTCATCATAGAGTGACTTATCTCATGAAGCTCACAGATCCAATGTGGAGCTTGCAACTTTCATGGAGCTAGAATAGTCTCCGCAAAACTCTTCTTTCGCGAAGCACACTGCCTTTGCGAACCACCTTCGCGAACCGAGAGAAAATAATTTTCTCGGAAAACTCTCCCTTTCTCTATACTTCTCTTGAAGGGGTCGAGGCCTATTTCTAGGCTATTCCACCAACCCTCGAACATTCTACGTGAAGTCAACACCATGTCATCTCAAATCGTGAAGCTCTGATGTTCCCGCCGAAATTCTCTCAAAATCGTAAAGTACCACGACAATTTTCTGATCATGGAGCTTGATGTAATCACGGAACATCATTGTCAATCCCTTCATGACTTTTCCGTGAAGCTCCCTCGCAAAGCCCTTCACAGCCGTGATGTGCTTCACCTCTGTCGTTTGTGATGCTTGATGTAATCATGAAGAATCGCCGCTATCATTTTTCTGGTCTTCGTGAAATATAATCCATGAAGCCTATCTTCACGAAATTCATGCCTTTTCCATATTTTGATGAGATCTTCAAGGATATTCACTTTTTTTTATGCTCACCAAAATCCAAATTTTGGACCCCAAAAATTTGGAAAACAATGGAAAACGGCGCCACCTTGTACTTCTCTTTTGTACCGCCTCCAAATCGTCTGTTCCTTTTTCATTTTTCTTTGTCAACATGTATTATTAACAAATTCTATGGAACTCGAAAATTCTCTATGGATACTTACTTTATAAAAAAACACAATCAACACAAAAATGTTGCAATGTTACCTTGAGGGATTTTTTCTCAACATCATCTCCTTCCTTGTTAGGCCTTTTGGGCCTTGGAAACTCAACCATATTGTTTTCTAGAGCTGAGATGATGTAACCAGAAACTTGTTCATTCTGGAAAGAATAAAATTTGTTTTTTAAATCCAGAAACTATTTCCTCATTTGATCTATTTGATCATCTTGACGAGGCGGCTATTGTTGTTGACACTCAAGAGGTGGAGCCCTTCAATATGATGAAGGTCTTGAAGTAGAAGCATGTATGGGTGGTTTTTTATGTGTAACTGTAGTAGTCTCTTCTTTCCTATTATCCTTCCTGGAATAGATGGAATTACATGATTTTTAGCCTTAGTCTTTATAAGAGAGTCTTCTATCTTCTGAGCGATTGAAATAAGGTCTTGAAACCCTCTTGTGTATTTCATAGGGATCAACGGTGTGCGTAATTAATCATGTAGATTTACCACACAGATTGGTAGAAAATCTTATTGAGGGAGTGCTAAAATTAAAGAATATGTTAATCCCTTTCAGTGAGTAATGAAATCTGAACCTTTTTCATTATACCTTTGTTTAAAATTGGTAAGATAAAAAACTGTCATCTTTGGTAATGTTGAGCTAAATTGAAGAAGGAACCTTTGACAGAGATCTTCTCACCCAGTAATTGACGGAGATTGGAAACCTGTATACCAAAAAAAAGCAGGTCCTTCTAATGACTGCACAATACACCTGATCTTAACTGCTTCTTGTTGTTGAGGAGTTCCTATCATAGGATCACAATGAGAAACAAAATGTGTTAAGTGTTGTTTTGGATCTCCCAAACATTTATAAATTCGGAATGCGGTATTCGAAAAATTTGATAGGGGAGGAATTGTATCCACCCATTCAGGGTAAGATCTCTTTTTCAGTTGAACCTATATATGTAGACCTTACATAGTTTTCAAACCGTGCTGTTAATGACTCAATGGTAGTCATTAATTTTTGAGAAGCATCTAGTTGATCTTGGACTTGAGCAAGTGCAATAACTGGAGTTTGGATGGGTGTGGCGACTGGTACTTCCACTAATGGTTGTATTGCTGATTGCTATTGCGTATGACCCACAGGATTGAACCTATGAGGGTGTAATTGTAAAGGGGGATATTCTTGATTCATCCCAGTAGCTGAAACAAATTCACTTGATTGATTAAATCCAACATGCTTAGGAGGAAGACTAACTTGAAGTAGTTATACATTTAACCTCCTTAACTCCTTCATTTCTTATTTTTATTGTGCGAACCTTTCCTCTAATGAGAGTGATTGGCCTTCTCTAGAGGTAGGGTGGGATGTAACCTGACTTTTACCCTTTTCCATGGCATGCGTCTTTTTGGAGTATGGAAGGGAATTACCTAACGGAATGTCTTCACTTTGGTCAACACTTTTTCTTCTGTTACACACACCTCCTTCATTTGTTTCTGTGTGTATAACTTCTTGAACAGTAACTTCTTCATCAGATCCCCATGAACTGGACTTATTTTCTAGGGGATCTTCTACAACGGTATTGATAACATTTACTGATGCATAATGCATTGATGGCATTCTGTAAATTCATCAGTTAGATTGTCACCCTTTGTGTCTTCTATGAGACATTGTTCTCCTATATAAGGAATTTCTTGGAAATATTTGGTGGATAATAACCTAAATGAAATCATTGGATAATTCATTTATACTATTTCCTTGTGGATTCTTCCCAAATCGGGAGAAAACTAACTTCCACTGAGGAGGGGATTGAAAATGTGAAAAATCCCCCAGCCATGTAGGTCGAGGTTGTTCTGGTTATTCTTCTTCAAATCATTGAATATTGTTTAATTAATTAAAAGTTTGGTTTAGATGAGCCCCCAACCTCAAAAACTAGAGTGATTCTTGAACTGATATAGCGGAAATCCATGCAACTACTCTTCTGATTTTGCGGATTTTGGTTCGGGCATTAGCTGGATGCATTATCCAATCATCATTTACACCACATGTTTCAGAATATTGTTGTGTTATTTCCGACATTTTCATCCTCTGATGCCTGACATCCTCTAAACGAGATGCCTGCTCTAGATTCTTAGAGGCTTGATGTAAAATTAGCTCAATAACTTCTTTTCTTTGAGCCTAATTTTGATGAGAACTGGTTGAGGCCTGTTCTTGAGCATACATTTGATTACACACAAATCCTTTTGACTGTGGCTAGCCATGGGAAATAACATTGCATTAAACCACTTTTGGCAGACTTTGCTGATTTTGGAGTTTAGTGAAATGCAATGCTCCATATGCACCCCATCCTCTGATATGAAAATTCGATGGGGAATCAGAAATTAATTGGTTTATCTTCATTAGAGCATTGAGACATGCACGCTGAAGAGTTCTCTATTGTCTTTCAACCCTTGGATGTTGGGAAACTAAAAGAGATGCCAAGTCAATTTGGCGACGCAAACCTTATATTACCATTATATGATTTTGATATTCATCATATGGTATGACTTTGGTTTTCAAATGAAAAAGTGTTTTCCATAAGTTGAGACGAATATCATGAATACAATCTTCTATCATCAATTCTGGAACATCAAACTGAGAATTTGTTGAAGGCCAAAACATGACTGGTATTTATCCTTTAGCTAATTGTTTCCTCATATTCAACACATCTTCATCATCTTCTACTAGAGGTCTCTCTACTTGATCTGACCAAAGTAGATGTTCTACATTTGATTACAAATGACTCGAGGGAGGTTCGGAGAATGAACGTTCCCTTAAGATGTCTTTTGATTATGAAAGTATTTCACCCGTAAATGACAATGCATCAGACATGACGAGCCTTGTGATTGCAAGTGCCTCGGGATAGGAGGGATTTCTTGTTACTACATTTTCAAGTATATAATTGTTGTGACAATGCAAAATACTACTATGGAGAGGAATTTCACAATGAAAGCCATCTTGGGGAGGATCACCATGGTGGATTATATAAAGGAATAAATCTTCTTGCTCCTTGGTATTCTAGCCACACAGAGGGTTGTCGTGGCTCTCATCTAAAGATAGACACTCTGGATTGAATTAATTTTCATGAAGAAAGTTTTCATGATGATGTGTCTGATGGGAATCTTTAGAATTATAACTACCACTCCAAAAATTTGGTAATGGTAGGGTAGGATCATGAGCAGCAATAAATAAATGTCTGAGGGCTTCAAGAACTCCAGCATTAAGAGGAGCTAAATTACAGCTTGAATATTGATTTTCCAATGGTATTTGGTTATATTTCTTCTTATATGTTCTCTTATACTTAGTTGGGGCCACTTTCTGGGAAAAGTGGTTATCATGGGAAGGTATATGTGTCTGTCTTGGATTATTTACCAGAATATACTGGTTACCTCCAATTCGAAAGGGTGTATGTTCCTGATCTTGTTGTTCGTATGATATGGGGGAGTATGCCCTATGAACCTCCTAGACTAGAACAGAGGTGTGTATCTACTCTGGGATGGCATGACTTTGTGTCATCCCATGTGTGGGGATGGATTTATGTGTCTGTTCTCCTTATACTACTGAAGTAGTTGTTAAAATATCCTGACATGCTTCTAGAATATGGACAGGGATATGTGTATGCCCTTTCACCGTTGACATGATGTGTTTAGTGACTTCAGTGGACGGAATGGGAATATATGTCCATTCCATATATGGATTAGGTTTATGTGCCTGATCTTGTCCTCTTTTTCCTATCAACAAATATTGACAGTACTTATGCCTAGGGACAAAGAGTTGAGTCTGCTCCAAATTTGTCGTCTGAGCTTTCTAACTGACTTCTCTGGGTGCTACCAAATGAGACTGTTGGAAGACTTGATGAACATTGGAAAGTGTATGTACCTGCTGGATATTCTCTGTCAAGTATGGTTGATGGGATTCCTTCAATACTGGCAGATGAGAATGCTGACAGAATTGGTGATTATAAATAGGTGTATGTTCCTACTTACCAGTTTCCCCCATATTAGATTGGCGGGTCTCTTTAAATGCAGTCAGATGAGCCTTCTAACTGACTGATAACTTATAAGTAGGTGTATGTGCCTATTCATGGTACTCCACTGGGATTACTTGGTGGGATTGGTGTGTTTTTGTCAGACGAGACAACTGAGCAACAAAATTAGGATGAACAGGTGTATGTTCATGCTCATTGTTTGCCATCAAGTTTGATCGATGGACTTCTACGGGGGAGGTAGAGGTGAAAATCATTTATCTATTAATCGTATGTTGCCCCTGGAAGTTTTTCCTGTGTGCCCAAGTCTGAGAGACTTGGGTCAAACGTCTAGAGGAAACACCCCCATCATGTTGGGGATATACTACCACATGATTCTGGCGGCGATTGCTGGTGGCAGTCCTCAGGAAGGACTTCTATATTCTTGAAGTGAGGCCTTCAGTGACCTCTTGATCTACCTACTTTTAGCATGGGAGAGATTTATTGTTGCGTTCTAGGGATAAAGACCCAAAACGGTTGGAAATGGTGGTTGGAACTGTTTGCTTCTTGATCATTGGTCGTTGTTGGCCAGATGATCGAGGATTATTGTTGACCTGGAGGGCCTATCGAGCAGCCTCCAAAGTCATAATTGTACTATGTTGGTGATATTCCTTTATCAGCACATTGGAGACCCAATGTTGAAGATGCTGGGTTGGTGATAACTTCCTTCCTATGGATGGAGATCCAACTTGAGCATCAGTCGGGAAGTTTATAGATGCTGTCTCTGAGAAAGCCATTCTTTGGATTGAAGGGAATTCTGTGGAAAATTGAGAACAACAACAAGTTATATTAAAGTGACATTTTGTCAGATAGATATATGCATGATTATTTCCTTTGTCCGGCCTTCCATTATCAATTGATAGGGGCCTAACATGTGGGTAACATTATTAACTTGGTTTGGGATTCACGTCGGGTTCACCATTTTTGTTTCTTAGGTCCTTGAAACATGATATTCTAGATTTAAGAATCCTTGTTTCCAGGCAGTTTTCATTAGATTTATTCATGGAACCAGAAACTTCCAAAATTTATTTATCCAAAGAGGACCTTCTTTCCAAAGGAAGGCATTCGTTATCCATCCAAATTTAAATTTTTATTAAGCCATTTTTAAGGAAAAAATGGGAAACGATAGTTCACAAAAGGATCACTATGTGCTAAAGGAGCTCAAAAAATGATTTAAAACAAGACTAATATTACTAGACTCAGCTACTCTATAAATTTATCAGTGCAGCGAACTAACCTGGGTTTCTGAATCCTCTCTGATAAGCTCTTCAAGGTGATAAATCATCCTTTCCATTATCTGAATAAATTTCTTTGAGGTGATTTTACTCTGATTGAAGCCTCCGGATAATATTATATCTTGTTTATCTAACAACACTTCTTTATCCTCTATGGAATCAACTCATAACCTTTGTTCGTAGATTATATTGAGCTCTTCTTCTGGTACATTGGGACGTACATCCCACTCAAGCATTTCTTCCTTGGAATGCAGGATAAGTTTCAAGCACTTCTCATCCTCTGCTTCTCTGTCTCTTGATTGTATACTTGATTCTTCATTTTCCACCTTCTGAAGGACTGGTACTTTTTTGTTTCTACCCTTCTTGACCGGCCTGGTCTCCATTGGTTTTAGCAAGTGAGGGTAGTCTTTGAGACCCTTTGGATTTTTCCCCTGAACCAAAATACACTTCCCTAAATCTTTGATGATTTTCCCCTTCTTCCTTCTAGGACTATGAGGACCTTTCCTTGAATTTGGTCCAAGCTATCCACTGAAGTGTGGTTGAAGCTGTCATCACCTAAAGACACCTCCTCCTGAGACACTGGATGTTCATGAACTTCCATCCCCTCAAATCGGTTCCCCGGTTTCAACGACATGCCTCCATTGAAGGGAATATGCTTGCATAAATGTTCCTCCTTACCAGCCTTATTGTCCAGGCCAGATTGCTTCCTCCCAGTTCCAACCGTCAGATGGGTAGCGAGGGAGACACCAAGGGTGTTTGGGTCCAAAGGGCCCAATACACACTCACTATCCAGCCTCCCATGTCCATAGTGTGATCCTGTTGCAGCAAACAAAAAGGATTTTCCCTAGACCGAGTCTGAGCCTATAGTCTGTTCATACCTGCGACCCATGAACTGTAGATGATTTTTAGAATCCTCCCAGCCACGGCCCTAAAAGTCACCGAGATCATGAGCATCACTCTCTACCATGCTTTCCTCACCTTCCACAATATAGGTGGATGTAGCTGCTAAATCAATCGATGCATCTACTGAGGGGCCCTTCTCTTCAATACCATTTATCCCCAAATCATGCTTCAAATGGTCAAATATAACCGCTACCCGTAGATTTTCCTCCTTATTCTTAACATTCTTCACACCTACTATAGGAGGTAGGGGAGGCCACTGCTTCTGAGGTTCCGGATTACTGGCCTCCAAACCTAGAGAATCCTGTTTCCTGGCTGGTACCATTGCATTTGGAGCATCCCCGCTCACCTCCTCTTACTGACCCACTGTCTCACTAGGCCGCAACTTGTGACCCATCTCAATAATAGCCTGCACTGTAATACCCTTGTCCCTGGTCATGCAAACACACCCAGAAACGGGGTCTCCCTCCTGCTTTGAAACCTCTCCCTTATCCCTCCGGATGCATTGAATGGATGAATGGCCCAGTCTTCGGCAAGAAGTATAAAACTCCACCCAATTATCAATGATAACTGGCTACTTGCACCTGACCTCCTCACTGGCTTCCATCTACACAGACTCAACCTGCGGTCTTGATACATCAACCTCTACACACATCCGCGGGTTGATAGGATGGCTCACCGAGGCAGTACGCGAGTCAACACAATGAAATAAGCCCACAAGATTACCTAGAATACGTATGATTGCAGGATTCTGTAAAGGGAGAGGTAATTGAGGAAGACTAACCCAAACTGGGAAAAGAGGGGAATCACGATTCAGGTAGAGATCATAACTCCCATGAAAAAGGAAGAAGCCACTACCGTCACATCTTCTAGGGGCATAGGACAAAGCAAGGAAGAGATCCTCCGGTGAAGATCAACGCACCATTATGAGCCTTCTGTCCAGCAGGACGACAACCACTTGATTTTAAAGCCCCAAGAATCGAAGACAAACTTGTAAAAAGCATCCACTGAAGGCCGATTGCGCAAGAATCGTGCAACCAATGTTAGGTTCAGAAGACTCTCTGCCTCTGTAAACTCCTGCACTGAGAGCGGGATGACGGGGGATCCTTCCCTAAAGTCAGGGACCTTCGGACCGAGATGAATCTCAGGAAATCTCGAAAAAGAAGCAGGGTCAGAGAAGGGTTGGAAGTTGCATCCCCTTCTGCTGCGAGGAAGCCATGGATCATCCCCCCTCGTGCCATCTATCAGTGGAGGGAGGGGCACCACTAACCCCATTAGGGTTTCACCATCGATGTTGCGGGCTCCCATTTATTGGATTATTTTATTTTCAGGCGTTCATTATGTTTTGAACTTTACGATACTTAAGAACATACACCGGTCGAGAGGATGTGAGGTCAGACTCATCACACCCTTTTGGGGGGAATTATTGTCTACTCTGGGACTCTCTTTGAAATTAAAATATTTTCATGAATCCTTATTAATTAACCAAGTATATCATAAGTATCTCTTGGAATTTAAAATCCCTTATTTGACATGTATTAGAATTATCAGTATGTGTTCGAGGTTTTCCATCAATGGTATCCTCTAATATACTAATTAGAGATTCTTTTAATCATCATTTATGATGATATTAGTTTTTAAGCCACTTAGTGGGGCACTCTGGAGTTTATTGTCATCCAGGGAGACGAAGTTTTGTTTTCATTTTGGGATCGTGCTCATAAAATGAGCTACCTACGTATCTTTGTGAAAGGAATCATAACCCTCGTAGTTCGGTGCCACTTAATGGGACACATCATACCTTTTAAGGTCATGTGATAAGGACCTCTAAGTGGAAGGTTCTTAGTTACAACTTAGTGTGGGAATTATATTAAAATAACCCAAGGAACTTTGGAAAGGATATAGTTTTCCAAATAGGATCAAACCCTATTGGGAATATGGCCCAAAGGGAAAAGGGTTGATTTGAAGTGTTGGGTTTGAACCTCAAGGAGGATTTCTATGTTTCCCATACGGATGGGAATCAAATCCCATGTAGTTCGATGAATCTCATATGAGAGTATGGTCTCTGAGAGAAATGAGTTTGGGATTACTTCGTGAAAAGGATGCCTTGATGATTTGATGATTGAATTTGGGTCTTACTTCCAAAGGAGGATGCCCAAATTTTGGTAATTAGGGTTGGATTCCTAATGAGGATATCCAATGAGCTCGAGCTCTCAAAGAGCTTCCTACATATCCTAGTTTGAACAGGAATCAGAGTTCTTGTAGTTCTTTCTTTTGAGTGTTTGTGCACATGTTGTAATCATCACATATCTCTAAGCCCACGTGAGTCATGCTCGATGTGAGAAACAAGAGGATGTAAAATATTCAACAATGACACTTCACACTTCCAAAATTTTTCTCCATGTTGATGGAAGAGGGCGAGGCGATGATGGATGAGGGTGGGGCGATGATCCCTCCCTCTGTTCTCTTCACATTGGACAAGGGTCCAAATGGAAGGAATAAGGGGTGAAGGTGAGGGGATTATACCAGGATGGCTACCCTGAAATTGGTTTAGGTAGAGGAGGGAGACTTCTCCTATACTTGCACAGAATGGAAAGTGTGAACTGTACCTTACCTCCAGAGAACTGAGGTTCCAGGTAACCTCTTTGAAAAGGGTGAGGCCGGAAGCCCACCATCTTCCAAACTGGGAACTTCCCAACATTGTTTCTGGGAGAAAATTCCATGTGACTACGGATATAGAGACCCACAAACATCCCATGAATCTTAACCCCACTGTGGAACAAATGTGGGAAACCTCTGAATATGGATATACAAACCCAAATTGAATACACGCTGATGTTTCTTACCAAAAGATCTGAGAAGTCAGGTGGTTTTGGGGGAGGCTTCAACTTAACCCTTTCGAGTAAGGGAACCAAGGAAAGAGATACCCTTCCATGAAATGGATTTTAAGAAGGGTATTTTAAACTGTCCATGTAGGTACCTCAAGCAGGTATGCGGTATAGGTATCCCGCGATGCTCTACTGCGCAGGTCCTGCACGCAGGTAATTCCGACAGATGGACCACGCAGATATACTCTATAGGTATGAATGGGGACTGAAGAATGTGAAGAACATCAAAACATGCCTATTCTCTTTAATTATCACTTTTTTTGTATTTTAAATAACTACCTGAGACAATTTGAGACATCTAGGCGAAAGAGCTATGCAATGGGAGCTTTATAGAGTCTTTAAAAAAAATTAGTTCGAAAATGGAGAGCCCAAGGGTCCTATTTATAGGCACGGATGGGCCTGACCAAAGAAACTTTAGTCACACCGAGATGGAGCGTAGTTTCACTGCGTAGGTGCTCCATGTAGAGGCATCCCAAATCTTTATTCGTGTAGGTCGAACGTGTAGCTTCTTTGCGCAGCTTGGCTGCGTAGCTCTGTCGCGAAGCTGGGCTGTGTGCTCGCTCACGAAGTTGCTGGGTGTTCCTACATTGCATAGAGTTTGGGAGGATTTGTTGATGTTTCCTTTGTACTCTTTGAATATTTTTATGGAGTGTCAACAGTTGCATCAGAGGAAGAAGCAGAATGAATACAAGTGAGAGAAACTGTTGAAGTAGTATTATGATTTCTTTGAGAATTCTATTTATATTAATTAGGATGTGTAGCCTCTCCCTCTTCCTGATCCTTCTGCTAGACAATATTCCATACTATATCACTAATTTCCTTAGAAAAGGACTACTCTTCAGTGTCCAGTTCCTCTTTTTCAACCATGTCTCCCCATGATTGCTTAGAAGGGTCATTCGATAAGGTTGCATAACTAATTTTACTTTTCCAAATATCCCATTTTTTATACTTGTTTCAGATTTCTCCAAGATAGGTTTTTTATCCTTCCTGTTTCCTCTAACCTCAGTCCAATCCTTTTCAGTGTGAAGTTGGACCTATTTTTCCCAATTATAAAATTCAATTCGGAGTGCAAAAATTTTATTACAATAGTTACAAAAGGGTGGTCTATGCTCATACTCTTTTCTGAACTCACTCTTATAATCCTTTGCATTGAAAGCAATGACATGTTGTAGTTTTGTTCCTAGATTTACTTCAACCATGAATCTTGCATAAAGACCCAAATCACCATTCAATGATCTATGATGTATTTTAGGAGGTACCCCTATGCAATAGGTATGGTCATTTAATATTTTTGGGTTCTAAAAGAACCAGCTAAGTCCATGTAACCAATGCCAAATCTGAGCCCCAGAGTTCCAATGCATAAAAGGATTGATATTATAATCGCAAGTAGAAAGAAGTAGGAGACCAGGTTTCAACTGTATGGTGCCTTGTTTCCAAGCCTAGTCTAATTCCTCTTGATAGTGAAATATGATATGATAATATCCTTTACCAATGGGAAAATGTTTCCAATTGGTTGTGCCCCAACAGTGGGCGATTCTCAGTTTGAGTTCATCACCTGGGCATAGTTTATCCCATTTAAGTTAAGAGATCTGTCCAAGTACTGAGAACTTACACATTTTTTCTCTCTGAGGTAGCACTTCTGGATCAAGAACAACCGAAAAGAATCCATCAATGAGTTTTTTAAAACATGGGTCCATCACTGAGGAGGATTTTGCATTATATGATCCCTTAAGAGCTTCCATAAAAGATATCACTTTGAATGCTAGAGTCGATAAATGATTAACATTTTTTGTGGTTGTTTTATCTTCTTATATGCGTGGGGCATGCCGATCGATGGATTTCTCCCAACTAGGATCAAAAGAGGCCATTTGGTATTAGATCTACCACTTTAGGGAACAGACATCATCGATCTTCAATGTAGGGTTTGAGATTCGACCGTTCATGAGTTTCTTCGATGTCCATTTTTCGCCACACTCTATTTAATCTCTAACCAACATTTTTTTAATAAAAATATAAAAAATATTAATGAAATTCAATTTCAAAAAAGGAGTGGAATTTAATTAAAAAGGAATATATTGAAAAAATATTAATGAAGGAATAAGTTTCATTAGTTTTTTAAATTTTTAAAAACAAAAAATGAATATATATTAAAAAGAAAATGAATATATATATTAGTTATGAAATTTAAAATGGTATTAAAAACATTAAATTTTAATCAATACACATTTCTATTTAAAAATTAAAAATGAATAAATTTATAAATTTATTTAATAAATAAAAATTAAAAATGAATGAATTATAAAAATATTAAAATAATATTAATGAAATAATTATTATTAAAATGAATAAATTAAAAATATATTTTAAAATTTTAATATTATATATTATAAAAAATATATAAAAAATAAATTAAATTTAATTATTAAAACCTAATATATTAAAAGACTCTGATCTCAATAGCGGGAAGGATCCCAGGCAACCATTATTCAGAAAACTGGACGATGGAGGTTTTATGGTTGATGCTGATCCAGAAGCCTTGAAACAGAGGGAGAAAATGTTCAGGTACTCGGTGCTCGGTCGAATTTCCTACATCACAGGTGATAAACCTTGGTCTATCTCTGATTTAAGGAATAGGATTGCTCATTGTGGGAGCTCTTCACGCTGGAAGATGGTTCCCTTAGGTAAGGGATACTATCACATTCTTTTTAGTTCGCAATCTGAGCTTGAACAGATTTGGAAGATTGGAAATTTACACCTAAAGCCTGGTTTTTTTAGAATCTCAGATTGGGACCCTGCTTTTAATCCTTACACTCACAAAAACCATTTGGCTCATGTTTGGGTTAGAATTCATAGGCTGAATTGGTTCTTTTGGCACCCAAAGATCTTAAATGACATTGCTTCTTGTTTAGGATCCCCTATAAAAATCGATCATAGAACTTTGAATGGGGATCTGGGTTTATATGCCAGAGTTATGGTGGAGATTAACCTAGCTAGCCCTCTACCATCCACCCTAATTTTTAAGGCCCCTGAACACAGGGTTGAACTCAGTATTGAATATGAAAATAAACCTTCCTTCTGTGAAGTATGCAAACTGATTGGCCATAATTTTGCCAGCTGTAGGGTTGCTAGAAAGCAATTGGATCCATCAAATAAAAATGATTGGAAAGAGGTTAAAAATACTAAAAAAGGGAAAAATATTGCTGTCAAATCTGACCCACCTAAGGTCGATAAGTGGGTCCAGAAACCCAATCCCTCATCAGCCTTAGAAGGTAAATCTTGGGCTGTTTTGGTAGAGGAGGAATCTCAAATTAAGGATAAGCCCACTGGCTCAAAAGGGTTAGTTGATGAATGTAACATAGAATGCTCTAACAAGAGCATCACTACCCCTATTCCTAATGCTGTTAACAATGCTTCTTCCTCTGATTTTTCTTGTTTAAAGGAGGATTTTTGTAGGAATCTGGGTGACTCAGTATCTTCCCTCAAGGAGAATGTGGTTACTTCCAGCATAATTCATATTGGCAATGTGCTCCCTACAGACCCAGATTCTACTGTGCCTATTAATGATGTTAAAAGTGCCCCTGATGATTCTGCAGTTACTCCAACCAAATCTGCTGGTTCTGGTAACTCTGTGCCTCCCAAATCTGATGTCAAATATGACCTTTCTAGTATTGCTGCTCCTATAACTAAATCTCAATCTGTTGTTGTTTCTTCTGAAAGTTCTGTTGATCCTACTTCATCACACTCTTCTGATCTTAATCTGATTTTACACACTGAATCTCTTACTGTTCAGAAGGAGGGATCTAATCCCCTAACTGACATACAGATCTCTGATGCTCTGCAGGAATGCCTAGAAAATTTGCATTCTGTTACTGCTGGAAATATTGATATTTCTGTCAGTATACCTGTCATACATGCTGATTATGCTGCTACTTCTCCACATACCCCACTGCATGCTCCTGAATCTTCCCATGACCATGATTTATGTCCAGAAAATAGCATGATTTCTAACTCTCCTAATAACAACCAGAACCATGATCATAACATGCCTCCTGTATCTGATCATTTTCATCCTGCTGGTCTTGAATCTGTCCAGATTGAGACTGAGCCTCTCCCACAACATGAGCAATCTGCTCATGATGTTATTTCTAAGTCTAATCAAATCAGCTCACCTCTACCTCCTGTTCTTGTAAAGGACTCTGCTCATAGAGTAGAACAGTCCCACCCTTTAGAAATTTCTGCTTCATTGTGTACATCAGACCCTGCTACTATTCAAAATGCTAATCAGAAATCTCATTCCTCTCAAAGCTCTGAAACTGATGAGGGTCATCATCATTTATCCTCTTCCTCAATTGTTACAAGATCCCAAAAAAAGAAGGGTTCTTGTAAATCCAAAAAAAAAGAAGGGTTCTAACCCTAGACACAAGTAGCAATGAATGTTCTTTTCTGGAATTGTCAAGGGGTGGAAAATAATGACACCTCCATTACCCTTAGGAGGTTTCTTAATACTCATAAACCATACCTTTTTGCCATTGCTGAACCTAAGGTCAATTTTAAAGTTAACTTTATGAAATTTGGTGCTCTTAATTACAATTTTCTAGGATCTTGTAAAAACAGTCCTCAGGTTGACTCCATTTGGATTTTTTGTCATAATTCATTAAAAAACATTAACATTATTAAAACTTCTGATCAGCAGTTTACTTGTGATTTCATTTGGAATGGTCAGCACATCTATTGTACTATGGTTTATGCCAAAAATAGGTATCAGGATAGGAGAATGTTATGGCTTGAGCTTCTTGATATTTCCAAACTCATTCATGATTCTTGGCTTGTCTTGGGAGATTTCAATGCCATTATTACCTCATCTGAAAAAATTGGTCCCGCTCATCTCCCCATTTCCTCTAGAGAGTTTAAATCTACTATTGATGATTGTAACCTCTTTGAGGTTAATCTTATCGGTGCCAAATACACCTGGTATAGAAAGCATTACAATAAAAACGTTGCTAGTAAACTTGATAGAGCCTTTGTGAACATGAAGACTCTTGATACTTGGGATAAAATTTCTAGTGTTACTCTCCCTAGAATTAACTCTGATCATCATCCGATCCTTGTAAACCTTACTACGAATGTTCGAAAAACTATCTTTCCTTTTAAATTTAACAAGGCTTGGTCTTCGAACCCTGACTGTGCTACTTTTATTTTTAACACTTGGAACTCCATGAAACACCATAAGGATGACTTTGCTTTCTTATATAAACTGAAAGTTCTTAAACAGGCTCTCAAAGGTTGGTGTAAAAACTCCATCTTACAAATTGATCTAGACATCTCACATCTGGAAGATGAGCTCAGTTACTTTCAATCTCAGAACACTCACTCTAACTTTGACTTGGATCCTCAGGTGGAAGCTAATATCTCCTCGAAACTTAATTCCCTTCTTACTTTTAAAGATAATATTCGTAAACAGATGTTTAGAACCAAATGGATTACTGATGGTGATCACAATACTAAATTTTATAATAATCTTCAAAGAATTCGAAAGGCCAATCGTCCGCTTTCTATGCTCATTCATAATGACATGGTCTTAGACTCTGAAGAAGCCATTACAGACCATGTTATCACGTATTTTTATAACATCTCAAATGGTCCGTTCAGAAATGTTGACCTTAAACCTGATATCATTCCTTTGCTGGTTGATGAAGGAGACAATAAGCACCTATTAAGCACTCCCCTTGATCATGAAATTAAAGAAATTTTTTTTAAACTAAACCCTGATAGTGCTCCTGGCCCAGATGGTTTTAATAATGGTTTTTTCCAAAAACATTGGGATATAATTCAAAACGATGTTTGCAAACTCGTTAAGACTTTTTTCACTCACGGATCTTTACCTCATGGAATCAATGCTAAATTTGTAACTCTAATTCCTAAAGTTGAGAATGCTGCTGAGATCCATCAATTTAGACCTATAGCTTTGATTAACACAATCTATAAAATCATCACTAAAATTATTGCAAACAGAATTGCTCCTATCTGCAATAGAATCGTCTCTTGGAATCAATTTGGTTTTATCAAGGGAAGATCCATTCAGGACTGCATTTGTCTTGCATCTGAGTGCACGAATGCTTTAACTAAAAAATCTAGAGGTGGTTGCGTGGCCATCAAACTGGATATTAGAAAGGCCTTTGACACTATTGATTGGAATTTTATTTACAAAGTTCTTAGGAATTTTGGTTTTAATGATTCCTTCATTGGTAGAATCAAGACCCTTTTTCACTCAGCTCATATCTCTATCCTAATTAATGGCACTCCTCGTGGATTTTTCAAATGCACTAAAGGTGTTAGACAAGGAGACCCTCTATCTGCCATTCTTTTTGTGATTGCTGAAGACTATCTTAGCAGACTCATAAACTACCATGTTGAACATAATTTGATCAAATCTATTCAGGTATCCAGAAACTTAAATGCCCCTACTCACCTCTTATATGCGGATGATATTATCCTTTTTATAAAAGGAGACCAAAAAAGCCTTCATGCTCTCAAGAAAACTATATCTCACTATGAGGATGTCTCTGGTCAAGCTATCTCTTGGAACAAATCTTTCATCTATTTTGCAAAGAATTTTCCTGTCAGAAGAAAATCTGGTATTATTAATTACCTGGGTATCAAGGAGGGTCTCTTACCTTTCACCTATCTGGGTGTTCCTCTATTTTGGGGTCGTCCCAAAGCCACCTATTTTTCTAATATCCTTTCTCATATCACAAATCAACTAGCTAATTGGAAAGGGAAGTCTCTCTCTATGGCTGGGAGAATCTGTTTGGTCAAATCGACCATTGTTTCTAAAATGGTTCATTCCTTTATGGCCTATAAATGGCCCATTGGTACTCTTAAAAAAATTAACACTTACATCAAAAACTTCATCTGGTCTGGAAGTATTTTTGAAAAGAAGCTTGTTACTATTCCCTGGAATACTTGTTGTAAACCCATTGCTAATGGAGGAATAGGCATTAAAAATTTAAAGTTGTTCAATGATGCCTTACAGGCCTGCCTTACATGGCGCATCATTAACTCCACTTCTAAAGCTACTGATTTTCTAAAACTTAGATTTTTTTCTAAGCTGTCAAAAGGTAATCTTAACTTTATTAACTCTTCTATCTGGCCTTCCATTCGGGACTCTTTTCACAAAATCATGCAAAATTCTAGATGGATTGTCAGTGCTGACTCTTCGATTAATTTTTGGTGTGGTAAATGGTGTGGTAACCCTCTGATTTCTTTGTTGCCTCCGGATCTTCTTCCTGATGATACTCAACAGTCTATAAAGGTGGTCTTACAATCCTCTGACTGGGATTCCCCAGATATCATTATGCAAGCTATTGAAAATTATGCCTTTTCTTCTGCTGGTGATCTCCTTGTCTGGGAACCTTCTCCTAATGGCATCCTGGATTCAAAAAATTTTTATAAGCATAATTTCTCTGATCCTGAACCTATTTTTTCTTGGGTGAATCATTTCAATAAACCCTACATCAAGCCTTCTAGACTCATCCTTATTTGGCGCATTGCGCACAACAGATTACCCACGGAAACTTGCCTCCAAACTTTTGGCATCTCTCTTTGTTCTAAATGTCGTCTATGTAACCAACATAGGGAAGATGCTAATAATCTTTTTCTATCTTGTGCGACGGCCTCTGCCCTTTGGAATTACATCTTTGATCTTTTTAATTGCAGATTGCCCATTACTGATTCTATTTACTTGTCTTTAATGCATTGTACTAGACATGATGCCTCTCTGCAGGTTAAAAATCTTTTTCTCGCGGCAGTGGCAGAACTTCTACATGAACTCTGGTATGTTAGAAATGATATTATTCACAATAATCACTCATTCTATCTTAATGCAGGGAAATCCCGAATCCTCCTTGCGATTCATGAAGCAGCCTCAATTCAAAAAGACTGTTTCAACAACTCGGTTGGTGACCTTATGATCCTCCGTCATCTTCACGTTCCTGGTATCTTCCCAAAGCCAAAATGCCTCTTTGAAGTTTTTTGGCAATCTCCGATGCCAGGATGGATCAAGGTGAATGTTGACGACGCTTCCAAAGGCAACCCTGGTCCTTCCAGTTGTGGTTCTATCTTCAGGGACTCAACTGGGCAATGTCATGGTTGTTTCTTTGTTTGTTGTGGCCACTCTTCATCTCTGGAGGCGGAAATGCTCGTAGTTATTCATGCTGTTGACTTTTCTCTTCAAAGAGGTTGGAGAAAGCTTTGGATTGAAAGTGATTCAACCACCATCATTAATGCCATCTGGACTGGAAACATTCATCTATCCTGGTCTCTCACTGCTCGCTGGTTGAACTGTCTCAATTTACTCTGTGGGATCGAGTTTATAGCTACTCATGCCTATCGTCAAGAAAATGCCGTTGCTGATGCTCTATCCAACAAAGGTGTTCATCAAAGCATGACTTGGATGGACTCTATCCCCCCTGATTTATTTCATCTTTTGGATAGAGATTGTAAAAAAATCCCTTCTTTTCGCTTATTGTAATCTCTCTTTTGTTTCAATAAATTTTTGCTTTGGTCTTTGACCAAAGCTTCACCTTTAAAAAAAAAATTAGTTAGAATTTTAATTCTGTAATTAATCATTTATTATTTGATACATAATTCAAGTAGAAAACATTAATGACATTGATATAAAAAAAGTTTTTAAATTTATATTAATATTTATCAGTTAATATTTTTAATTATTGCTAATTCTTAATTATCTTATAAACTATTTTTCACTAAATATATGACATATCAAATGTATATATGTGTTTATTATTTAATTAATAATATTTAAGCTAATTATATATTAATATATATTTATAAATTAAATATGATTTTTCAGAATATATAATTTTTTTCCAAGGAGATCTCCATTTTTTAGTGCTATGGCATGCGCAGATAAATTTTTTTCATTATGAGTGCAAGATAAAAGAACTGATAAATATAACCTTTATTCGTGCTTTAAAATTTAAAGATAAATGTCATAAATTTTCAGTGCATTTTTTAGCATGGATAAAGATATCACTTACCATTGCTTTTGGCCATCATTGATTTAAAAAACCCTTTATCAGCCATTTTTTAGTGTAGAAATAAGGAACCATTCAATACTCATAGTTCAATAATAGTATAAGTGGAAATATGCATGTATTCAAGAATCATATTTGTCCTGAAGGGTTTACAAGGAATTAGTATCCCTCTTTGTGATTGTGTACCTTAGAAATGATATTAGATTTAGTTATTTAAATGGTGATAGATTACTTTTACTTTTTTATATAAGTTGTGAGTGGTATTGTATTTGACCTGGATCATATTTTTTGTTATGTTTTTTGTAGGAACCCGGATCTTCTTTTCTGGTATGTTTTTCTTCTCTAGTTTTTTTTGAGAAAATGAGGAGTTTTTTGAAATTTCAGGAGTACACACAATGTACTTATATGTACACACTGTGTACTCGGTTGCTACAGATGACTGTGTACTGGCCGTGTAACAGCCAAGTACATGGATGTGTGTGGCGACAAGGTGACCCCCAAAAGAGGAGCCCAGAAAAGGCAAGTACACACCATGTCCTTTTAAAGAACATGTCATGTACTTTTTTTATTTCATTAAAGGGTCTAGGGTCATGTCTAATGGACAAAACCATATTCTTCTTGACCTATCTCATCTAGAAGTAAACGAGACTGATAGATCTCTGCCGAGCCCCCGAATCGTCGTCCATTCTCCGATCCAATCTCTGTCGGTTGCAATGGAATCACATCTGTGAGTTCTTCCTTCTTCTAGAACCTCATCTTTTGATTTCTTCTCTTTCACGAGTTATCCTCAGTTGAACGTTTTTAACATTTTTGAAGATCTATAGTGTTCTACGGTGATTCAAGGCTTGAAGTTCACATATATCGATCTCATGACGCCGAGGTAGGTGGTTTGTGACTTCCTGTAGATAGTCTTTGAATTTTATGTGTGAAAGTGCCCAATACCCATGAACGGGGTGTTGGATGTTTATGGTTTTTAGCCCTGTTATATCCTGTTATACGTTGTTTGTTTGGATAGAAGTCAATTTTTTTGTGAATATGGTAAACCTTTCCCTGATATGTATGTTTTTCCCATGATTTCTTGTTTTGACTGTTTGGTCTAGCTTTCCTATTAGGCTGCTTGATTTATATGCCTAGTTTTGTTAGGATGGAGTGATTGTTATCTTACATGCTATGATATGCTGTAGATTATTTTTCCACATAGTTCATGAGGATTAATTTGGATTCCATGTATCATTGGAGCATGATTGACTTACACAGGGCTGTAGGAACATGGTGTAGTAGACCATAGGGGGAATGGACGCTGAGGACTTCCCCAGAGAGTCTGTTTTATTGTTATGTTGCGAGCTCATATAGGGGATGGACATTGGGATCCCTTAGAGTGTATATAGTTTCCTAGATACAGGCCATAGGGGGAATTGGATATTTAGTGCTTCCTCCGAGTGCATAGTAGTTATCAGTATGAGACCACCTGGGGAATTGGTGGTGAGTGCTTCCTCAAAGAGTCTTTGATAAAGCTGAACCAGAGGGGTTAGACTGTGAGAAATTCCCATAGGGTTTCTTGTGTTTGTTTGGTTCAACCAGAGGGGTTATGCTCTGAGTACTTCCTAGATGGTTACCTTCTTTTGATTAGCTTCTAACTTGATATATGAAAATGAATGCTATTGAATTTGATGGATTGTTACTATGTGTACTTCCTTGTTTACTAAATCATTTTGTTTATCAATTTCCATATATAAGCACCGACTATTAGGAACCGATATTTGGGTGGTTGCATACTGGGATTAGTCTCACACCCTATTTGGGTCATGTTTTTGGGCCCAAACAGATTATATTTTTTTAGGTATAGATAAGGGTAAGCACCCTTCTATATTAGGTACTTGATTGTTGTGGAGCTGGGGAGCATGGAACCCAGATGCGGCTTGATATACTGTAGAGATATTTACTTTATTTCCTATTGTACATTAGTTTAGTACTATATTCCATTATTGTGATTAGTTTGGATGCTTTCTTTGACATTTGTATCATGCATCATTATATATGTGTGCTTCAGTTGTTTATTACTTATGTTGTTTACTTATTGCATGGTTTACTGCTTCAGCTATTTCTATATGTTTTACTTATGTTGTGTTACTCTTCCAATGAGGTCATAGTTTCCCCACCATCACACCCAAGGCCCTCACTACTAGTCGGTAGCCTCTGGCGTTTGGGGAAATGTGCTTGAGGCCATGTGACCAACCAGGTACGGGGAACCTCTGGGTTGCACCCGGAATGAGGACGTTACATTTTTATAATTTAATTGTTTGTTACATGAATCCTTTATGTATTTGTTGACCCTTGAGAGTGAGTATCTAGGGCTACTGATAGTACACATATTATCGAATACCATTAGGTTAAAAGGCATGTGTATAGAGTAACAGGGTGTGATTCCTACTAAACATTACCCTAAACTGTGATAGAATGTGTTTTGATTCATTAAATTGGTAATGTAGTGACATGATACCACAATGAAAACTTATTGAATACCAATAGGGTGTAGATGTTAATGCCCCATCATTTATTGATCAAAAACACCTTGTTTCCATGAAAAATAAAATTACTAAATCCAAACCCTTAGAACATTTTAAATAATATTTTATAGATGGACCGCTGATCCATTTTCATTATATGAGCATCGGGAATGATCGAATATAGTATACCCTTTTTAGTATGTGCACATGATCTTGGGAAAGTAAAAATTGTTATTAAATTAATAATATGATGGGAAAATTAATTCCTCAACCACTTCCATAATAGGGGCTTTACCCTGAGATTAGTATAATGACTATTCACACCCGGTGTCCCTAGGGTCATACTGTCATAGGTGGAATTAATTAATTTAATTAATTGATTAAAATTTTCATATTTTATTAAAACCCTAATTACTTATATTTAATCCTCTCTAAACTCTATCACTAAGGGGAGAAAAAATAAACCCTATCATAATATAGAGATAGAGAGATATAGAGGGAGAAGAAGTTCATCAGACGTTTGAGTTCTAGGGTGCTTGTAGGAGGATTCTTAATTGAAGAACACCAATGGAGCCAGTGCAAATACACACTTCATCAATGATCGATATGTTTGAGAGGTAGGGATAACATTATTTTCTATTTCTCTATAATTAATGATTTTTTGAGCATATAACTCTATTATTGGATTCATTATAAAAATATCACGAGCTTGTAATTTATATACTTTTATTCTACCAGAAATTATTAGATATGTTCTATTTATGTATGTTTTTCACCATTGACAGCCTCACACATAATGGAAAATGTCTATATGATCATGTTGGGCATAAAACCCTTATTATCCCTTAGTTTCTTCCATTTTTATTCGTGCATTAATCAATAACCATCAGCATGACATTTTTTCAATAAAACATGGTTCAAATTGATAAATGACTGGAATTCAAATATATGATCAATAGATTTGGGTGTGATTATAATGATTAAGGAATTTTGGATTAATAAAAGGTGATGAAGGATAATTGGAAGATATAAAAATACATGGACTCAAAAGTAAGTGATATGCATGGAATAAGGGATATATGTGAGTAAATTGGGAAACATTTTCTGATGAAGGGTGGTCTAAAAATAAACCTCAATGGTATATTAGTGACATATACAACCTTTTGTAGAGATTTAGACCCAAACATATGAAATAATTATTATGATGGTATTATTCATGAGTGGTTATGGTCTCTAATACTTGTTTTATTGATCACAAAGTATATATATCATGAAGGAAACATCATGTTCCTCCCTCTATGGCACTGGATCTGTGTAATAATATGTTTGAAACATTATGTAACTCAATGTCACACGTCATGTATCCCATGTAAGAGAAGATCATATTTACTTTTGAGTGCATGATATCAAGTCATTTATCTCACAAAATGTACATAACATGTACCATTAGGGACACATCATGTTGGTCAAGAGGGTTAGGTCCTGTGTACCATAGATATACACTGAGTAATCCATCAAGGAATACATGATGTGTACCTCTGTGGGTCATGCTGTGTATACCCCCCCCCCCCTCCACCACATACACATGATAAGAGCTATGATGATACACACTGAGTAAAATGTTGGACCCACATGTTACGTACACCAGTCTACATGCCTTATTATAAAACTCATACATGAATTGTGAATTGTAGTGCAAGACCATACATTCTATGAGGGGCTACACATAGTGTTCCCTTATAGTATATGTCGTGTACCTCTCTAACTTTTATGATTTTTCATTCATCCTCACCCATATCATAGTTTTGGGTAAAACTACAATCTATCCTAATATTTGTAATGAATATATCATGATGGTACACTCATCTTCATCATCAAATGTGACACATATGGAGATTTAGGAAATTTAGTCTCCTTAGCTCTATAAGACAAATGATAAGGATCGAGTGTGATGATTTAATCATTCATGGGGTTATGTAATCCCTTGGGAATGTGTTTATGATGGTGAAAGAGTCCCCAAAATGATTGATGGATTTAGTAAATCTCCCAATCCTGGGGTGTAGGACCTCTATCCATGGAGTTGGGTACTCCCTCGTCTATCACTCTCTAGCTTTTGGGGTGTGGGTCTTACATTGGGTTTTCCTACTCCCTCAACTGAAATTTATCCTTTAAATATTCATATGTACCGTACTATAGTTTATAATATGTGACATAGGGTAATAAATATAGGTTATTCACAATATTGGGGCGTTTTTTATGCTTCTTCTTCTTTAGATGGGTTGTGTTTAGAGGAGCTTTCATTTATGTCTCAGGTTCTCTTTTTATACACATATCTGGGGTTTCTCTTTCATTCTTACCATTATAGTTTTGATCTTAACTGGTCATTCAAATTTCTCCTCTAGGGTTTTTTTTGGGTGTCCAACTAGGTATATATTTACTCACCACAATGTAGGTATTTAACTCACACATATCATGTCTTATGTAGACAAAAAAACTATTTTGTGGTGAATTCAGTGGATATGATAGTTATTAAAAATTGTGGTACTCAAAGTTGATAGTAATAGATAATGTTCATGTCTAGAACTATTTTTTATGTAGATTTATTCACCTCATCTTATTAATTTGGTGTTCCTACTGGGTCAATTTGGGGTGTATTTTACCCCTATACTTTATATTTTGTATATTGGTTGATCCTTTTTGGGCCATATCCATTCCCACATGCATTATATATTATAGTTTGTTATTTTCTCTATCCTATATTAGTATATCTTGTGTATATATGTGTATAGTTTATAGGTGCATTGGGTTAAGGACTTTAATTATGTGAGATATATATATATGGTGCTAAAAATTATCCCTTATCTTATTATATTTTGGTTTGGGGTGTCACAATGAGTTTACTTCCAACCCACGTTAAGTCATGGTGGGTTGGGTCATGTCAAAGTGGACATGTATTAGGTTAAATATCAAAGTTAGGTAACATATAAAGATTTGTTTAATAATTTAGGGTGATGATTTAATGGGGTCTTGAGTTTCAATTTTAGACTAGAGGACCCACTATTAATATAGTGGATAATGTATCCATTCCCAAGGTTTTTGATTACCTTCTCATTGACTCATAGCTCTAAGGCACCGATTGTGTGGAACACTTAATTGGTATATGAATCATATAGGAATGGATCATTGATTTCGATATAATTTTTAATATTGATTCCCAAATATAATTTAATAGTTGTTGTTAATATTTTCAACTATAGTATACTACCAGGAAGACATTTAATTAGATTCTCAAGGAAGGGTCCTGATGTGATTGTGCCAGTGATTGAGCCTCTCACCATCAACCCATTGAGTGGAAAGGCTTCTAGTCACTAATCGAATAACTAGATACCCCCACTAAATGTGTGGGGAGTAGTACCTACACCCTTAATATTACAAGTAGACCCACTTTCCATGGTGTAGGTAGGAATCCCTCTAATTTCTAATAATTATATCATCATAGTGGGGAAGTACGAGTATTCGTGTTGGCCGATTTCACTTTAATAGTTCTAGTTATAGAAAACACCTAGCTTCTAAGGTGAGATTGAACCTCAGGAAGATGAGGACCAAAAAGAGGGAGTGATTTTGGAGTTCTTCCTTGTTAGGATACCTACCGATCAAAATGTGGTTCTATATTCTAGTCTTATTCATTATATATTGAGTCACTGGTTGACATTGATCATCTAGACCCATGATAATGAATCTCTTCCATGGTCATAGTTTGAGTTCCTCTTCCACAATGAGTATTACCCACTTATATTATATTATTTAAACATCTAGGAGCTATCTTTGTAGTAGAAAGGCCAATTGTTTTCATAGACTATGCGTCAAGGTTTATTATAAATATACAGTACCCTATCAACATGATTTTTGATTGGGTATTTCGAGAATATAAGTTTAAGGATGGCCACCATAGATACATTAGGTCTATTGTTATTCCTATAGTCATCCCCACCTATATAGGTTTTCTAGTTAGAGACTTAGTGATCAAGATCTTCTTAGATGAATGAAAGTACGTGGATGGTGCAACTGGTGGTAACACATGTCTAGTGTCACCAGTGAAAACCAACATATTATGGGATTTAGGATCACAACATTGCAGGTATACACATGTGTAGTACCTGTCATATGGATCAACAAATTAGGAGTCGTAAAAAGGATCCAGTCATCTATGTGATAGTATTTTCTATTCCTATAAAGGATTTTTTCATTTGACTTATGAATTCCATATCTATTGTGTAGAAGAGGGATGTTCGGTAGTTAATGTATCTCTGTGTCAGAGATAAGAACATGAATAGAGACCTACTTGAGGATTACTTGGGGTTCCTTAGGGAAGTGACTATAGTACAGGATCCAACCGTTCACCAGAAGTAGGATCTAAATGTATACATTAATATGATCTTATTCCATCACCAAAATCCCCAAATAGTTCCATGATACGATTTGGGAGCTAGTAACAAGGGACATATATAAACATATGTGATAGATGGATATGATTAAGAAACACTTGAAATTATTTTAGGTAAGTTCTATTTCTTCACTACACTAGAACCCATACCCATAGATAATAGCGTGATCTATCCTATCATTACTACATCCCTATTTCAAGAGCTATGATTTTTTATAGAAACCATAGTTTCAATTATGTTACAAGACTACTGGTGGAAGAGATCATATTATCACCCAAATCTACTAACAATGAATGAATACACGTAGTAGAGATAAATTTCCATGGTACCTCATAGTATCTAGGATGAACCCCAATGAAATCATCCTTGGTATGGACTGGTTATCCCTAGTCCATTCCCAGATAGATTTCTACCATCACAAAGTGATGTGATTCTAAGATAATAGAGTGATATTTTTAATTTATTGGTTAGTGAGACCTTTAGAAAAGGTGAAAACGGCATGTTAATGACTATTTATATTCGATCACATACTAGTTCGTAAGTTTTGATCTATGTGTAGTGGATTCATTAGATAATCTTCTTCCTATTGTAGTGGAGGAGTAGACATCATCCTTGAGGATGTACCTAGATTTCCCCCTCCATGGGAGATTGATTTTTTTAATTATCATCACCCTAAGACTACCCTAATATCATTTACATATTATCATGTGGCCCTGAATAAATTTAGGGAGATGTAGGTTTTTTTAGGGGACATTATGAAGAAGGGATTCATCAGACCTATTGTGTCCCCCTGGGGAAGCTCTGGAGTTTTTCTCCAAGAAAAAAAATGATATTATGAATAATATCTTTCAACCCTTACAGGATAAGTTTTTAGTGTTATTCATTGATGATATAATTGTATTTTTATAAAAAAAGGATGATTATGTTGAGAATATTAGTCTTATAGTGGACTTACACTAAGATAATTAGATTAATGAAAAGATCTCGAAGATTCAATTTGTGATTTGATAGGTACACTTATTAGGGAATGCCATCTCAAATGGTAGAGTTTCTATGGACCAAATGAAGATCAAGGTCATGCTTTCTTGGGAGCAACCCAAGAGTGTTTTTGTGGTTCAAAGTTTCCTTGGGTTGACAGAGTACTACTATATATTCATTGGAGAAATATCTATGATTTTTTATCCTATAACTTCCCTTATCCAAAAGGAGAATCTATTAGTTTTTTTAGAGACATGTCTAAGATTTTTTGAGCAGATGTGGTGGTGGTTGATGTGTTCTATTATTTTGAGGTTTCCATAGGAGGGAGTTAAGTACATGCTATTCTAGTATAAATTTGTAGTTGATTTTGGATGTTTACTAATGCAAATATAGGAAGTAATTACTTATAGGTATAATTAATTGATACAAGATGAGAAGAACTACATGACCCAAAATTTTTTAATAGCAGTGGTAGTGGTCTCCTTAGAGACTTGGATAAGTTTCCTTCTTGGTGAGGGATTCATATCCTATCATTAACTTAAGAGTCTTAGTTATATCATCACTCAGGGTGATATTCACCCAATTAAGATGCATTGGTTAGAGTTCCTAAAGGTGTATGACTTTGATATTGTATATAATCTAGGGAATTGAACTATGGTGGTTTATTCCCTTAGAAGGAAGACATGTTTTGAGTTATTAGAGGATGAATCTAAGTAATTATATTCAATACAATTGTCCTAGACATATGAGGTTAAAGTTCCCAATATTCGATTGATAGTGGAGGACCCACCCCTTTTATAGTATGTGAGAGGGGCCTTGATGGGACACATAAATTCTGAGTTCCTACTCAATCATATATTCTTATGTGACACACCATTTGAATTTTTTTAACATGGTACGCACATCATCCCATTTTGAGGGAAAAAAGGTTCTAGTCATGTTTTTGGGGGAGGTATTGAGGGAGTTATATACCTCACCTTTAGAATTATATCCAAATGTGTCAGATATGAGCTGAGATCTCATGAATATTTTTTGGTAGCTAGGAATGAAGAGGAGTGTTTCCAAGTTTGTATCATGGTGTCTCACCATTCAAAAGGAGAATACATAGAATTAGGTCTTGATAGGTTTTTTCCCAAAACCCTTGAGGTTCTAGAATGGAAGTGGGATGGTATATTGATCAAATTAATGATGGATGTTCCTCGATCAGTGAGTTCCCACAATAGTATCTTCGTGATCATTGATCGATTGAAAAATTTATCCCACATATATTTGTATTCATGAGTAGAGTTCAGTGGAGAGTCTGAGATGATTGTACATACTGGATATTTTTTGATTGCACTGGTTATACTTGATGATCATTTTTTACCAAGAATCGTGGTTTACCTCATAGTTTTGAAGGATCATGTGGGAGGTATTTCAGACCCAGTTTTAGAAGAGTAGAACTTTCCATCCTCATATAGATGTCCTGACTAGGAAAACCATTTCGATTATTGAGGATATGTTGAGGGCTCACATGTTATATTTTCATCCATAGATTAGATGATCACTTATCTTTAATGCGGTTCTCATATAACAATAACTACCACTCCACTATTGGTGTGAACCCTTTCATGGACCTACATGGGATACCCTGTAAGTCACCCCTATATAGGATAGAGGTTGGAGAAACACAAATAATGGGGTAGAATCTTAGGTGGTTGTAGTATAGAAGATTTAAACAATCTAAGGAGTGGATTAGTATTGAGAAATTCCCTTAAAAGTCCTATGTGGATCAATTATAAGGGCCGTTGGAGTTCAAGGAAGAAGAACATATATTCTTAAAGATCATCAAGGTGTCCCATATAAGGTGATTCTTTCATACTCCATCACACATCATGGAATGGGGTGAGATATAATTTGAGGATGTTTCTACCTTCCTAGAGTACCTAGATGCAATTGAATACTTATAGGGTATGACTCTTCAAATATAGGTTATACAACTAGTGTATGGTTTTTGGTAACATGAGTACCTTCAAGAGAGATCATGGGAGTATGAGAGTCAGATGTGGGATCTGTATCCTCATATATTTGAGTAGTTTATTCTTTTCAGGTTGAAAATACATGGAGGTGGGTAGGATGTAGCAACAATAATTTTTATAGTATTAACCCTAAAAAAGGTTTTAAATAATATTTTATGGATAGGTAAGTAAGCTGTTTTTTTAACATAAAAAATGTTTGAAACCCTAATTACCACTATTTAATCCTCTCTAAACACTCTCATTAGGGGAGGGAATGATAACTTGGTTTCATATAAAATAGTTGGTTTACCCAAGGAGTTTTATAATCTTAATTCACACTCTTGGTCCCTAAGATGAGAATATCATAAGTGTAATTGATTAATTTATTAAATTATTATATCCAACAAAAAACCTAATTACCTCTATTTAATACTCTCTAAAAAATCACACTAGCGGCTCACCATAAAGCCTATATTGATATATATATATATATATATATATATAGGAATACCCTGGGAGATTCGGGATCTGAGGTATCGTCGAGTGTATTCTTCATTAGAGAATGGAAATAGAGTTGATATTGACACACTTTTTATCAAAAGTCAATCTATTTGTGAGGTTAGGATTATTATATTATTTCTTTCTATATTATTCATGATTTTTAGAGGATATAACACAATTATTGAATTATTCCTCTAAACATTGTTCCTCTATAACTTAACCAATTTTATTATGCAAAAATTTATTTGAACTATGATATTTATCTATATTACTTACTTTTAATGGTCTCATACATAATGGAATATTCATATTTGATATTTTATGGAGTTGAGCCCTTTTATTACCTTGGTTTTTCCCCTCATTCCTCTTGTATTAAACACCAATAATCTCTATGGTTGATGTTTTGATTGAATTTTTCCAGATTGATGAACGGTCAAAATACATAACTTTAATAAAATGATTTGTTCACAGAAAGAAAGATCTGGGTGTGAGATATTAATGAGGGGTGATGACGGATCACTGGATTGCAAAATGACATGTTAACGTGATGGGAAGTGATGCGTGGGGTGTATGAGATACCTGTGAATATACTGTGACCTATTTAATGATGTAATATGGTCATAAAATTACCCCCTAAGGAATGTAAGAAATTGATAAGAACATTAGTAGTGTTTTGGACACAAATTTTATTGAGAATGACAACATCAATGTGATTATAATGTTTTTGTTGTTTTTGGGATGGGTTTTAGTAATAAAACAATATTTTGTTATTGAAACACATGTTATGTACCTTACTCTAGGGCATTGGTGATGCATAAAAATAAGTGTTATATACTTATTGACTAATTGTTTCATTGCATGTATCCCATATAAGAGTGTCATAGATTTTCTTCTCCTTGTGTGGGATTAATTCATGTATCTCATAGACACTACACACCATGTACCAATGGGGACACAATGTGTAGGTCGATAGGTACATTCCCCATTCACTAGGGATACATGCTATGTAATCCAGTTCGGACTACACGCCATGAACCCCTTAGGAAACAACATGTATATTAACCCCCCCATACACACACATGACACAAGTTGTGATTGTACATGTTGATTACCCTGTTGGTCATACATTCAATGTACCCCAATCTACATTCCTTTTAGGAAGACCCACCCATCCCATGGGAAGTACCATACATGACTAGACCTCTCATGAGGGGATACATTCCATGTACCCCTATAATCAATGTCGTTTATTTTTCTGACCTTAATTTATTTTCATTCCTCATTTTCCAAATCAAAATTTTGGGCATGTGAGTAGTCCATCGAGAGCATTATTTTCATGTAGAGTGTGCTGGTACACTCCTCTCCAATATCATTATTGTGACTAGTTAGCTCAGAATATATTTGATATAAAAGAGTCATCCTAGTAATGAGCTCTACTTGATTGGGTGTGGGTCCTCTATGTTTTCTATTTAATTATTTCCATAGTCATTTTGAGCTAACTAGTCACAATAATTTCTCCTTTTTGATTATTGGGGAATCCTACTCGGTATATATATACTCACCCCTACAAGGGTATTTCACTCACACATATTGTGACTTATGTATATGGTGGATAATTAAGTAGTGATTTTGGTGGACATGGTGTTAGTAGATCTTAGTTGTACCCATAGATGATAGTAGTGGAAGACATTCTTGTATATAGGTAGTTCATTACTGATATCCCATCACCTTAGTTGTTTAGGTTGGTTTTCTCAATAGGTCTATTAGACATGTATTTCCCCACTTTTCATTAGGTTTAATGTGATGGTCATACCTTTATGGATCTTATCACTTTTAAAATGAATAATATAATACATTTAGTTTTATTTCAGTATACAATATTACTATATAATGTCTGGATATGTATGTTTTTTATAAGTGCATTAGGCTAAGGCTTATTATTATGGGTGATATTACAACTTGGTGTTTGTCACTTGCCACTGGCTTATTAAAGATGGGTGTGGGGTGGAACTCTCAACCTAATGTATACCCAAGTTGGTTCCTAGTTGTTTTGCTCACATTAGATGCATTGAGACCTCATATTAATCAACTACTTAAAGAGAGTATGCTTTATGTTATTCATACAAGGTTACCTTGTGCTAAAAGAGAGATTCCTTCCATTTTATATCTATATATAATGTTTCAGAAAAAACATTCACCTATATTTATATGAGAAGTTGGACCACATGATATTTTTTAATCGAAGACTAATATAGTAATGCATCAAGAGGAGGGGGTGGATTGAGTCCTTTAAATTTTCTTTACTTTAAAACCACCCTCTATTTACTAATGAATTATGTTAATCTCCTATTACTATAAATAAGTAATGGTATAAAAAACTATAAGAGAAAGATATAACATAGAAAATTTATAGTTTTTTAGGGCATAAGGATCACATAGTTCACTCACCGTTATCAGTATATGAGAATGAAGATTAATCCAGATAAAAAGTTTTTAGAAAAATAAAATATAGAGACTCAGTTCCTTTTAAATAAAATAAAATTATTTTGGTAGGAATGAAGTTATATTGCTTTGGATTTGATTTAAATCTATCACATATATATAATTAAAACATAACATCTGGTCTAAATTCAGTGAGAAAAAGAATGATACTAATTATTCCTATATATATTTTGTTGTTAACTTGATTTCTAGCTTCATCAAAGTCAATTTTAAAATTAGAACTCATTGGAGTTGAAAATTCATACCGCTTTCAAGTCCAAATCTTTTATTTAAATTAAGTATATATTTTCATTGGTTTTAAATATTTCTAAACTATTTTCGATGAATTTTGAAACCAAGGATATAGTTTAACTCACCCATCATACTCATTTAAAATTAATTTTTTACATATGTTTTGAAAAATAATTACACTTTTTTAATTTGATGAACCAAAAAAATTATCAATATATATTTTCACAAGAAAAGTATCCTTTGATGGATAATTCTTAAAAATAGTGGGTATTACCATTCCCACATTGAAATCCTGTAATAAAATTAAATAATTTATTATTTCATACCAAAATCTAGGTGTTTGTTTAAGATCATACAAATATTTGTTACATTTGAAAACATAATTTTCAAAATGTCAAAAAACCATTTAGAAAAGTATATTTATCATCAATCTGAAATAATTTAAAATTCATATGATGTTTATATGTTATCATGATACTAATAGATTCTAATATATCCACTAGAGAAAATGATTTTTCAAAATAAGTTGCTTATTCTTTATTTTAACCTTTGGAAAATAACCTAGCCTTATTTATACTGATCAAACCTTGATCATATTTCTTGTTTCTCAATAACCATTTGGTTCCAATAGTAGATACACTATGGGTTTAGGGTAGATTTTTGAAAGAAAGGTAGAGAATTCAACAAGCGTTACTATATATATCCTAGTCCAAACACCTACATCTAAATATTCTACAACAATTTCCTGAATATGGTACTTACATTTATATGTTTTCTAGGTGATACACTTTCTAGTTCTTCATAATGAATCTCTTCTTGTTTAGATTAATTTTGATAATTTTTAAAATCATTATCATTTTTCACATCAAAAAGTTGTTCAGGTTCTAGGTATTCTATAGAATCTATCAAGGAATCAATTTGAGTTTTTTGTGATCAAAAGTATCAATTTCATCAAAATTAATAATCTTATATTCTCCAACTACCTTTTTCTTCTTATTAAAAATCATATAATATTTAGAAGTAGTAGAGTATCAATAGTGACAAAATATGACTTTTCACATCAATTTTTTAGCTTTTAACATTGTTTATTATGAAACATTATTACAGGACATGTTGAAAAAACTTTTTAACATTGGTCAATAAAAATAGATGTTGTATATTTTTTTGGGATTTTTTCATGTCCGTCATTTCATAACCAACAAGAAAAATAGATATTGTTGATTTTTCATGTTGGTTATGAAATAATGGTCTGAGAAACATCCAAAAAGACTTATTTTTCACATTTGTTATGAAATAACCGACATGAAAAATAAAAAATATCGGGGTTTTCAGGTTGGTTTTGAAATAAAAAATGAGAAAAACAATTTTTCACATAAATATTTTTGAAAAATAATAGTGTAAAATGGTTTTTTACACCAGTTATTTATTAATCTATTTGAAGAACCCGATATTGTTGATTTTTCATGTCAGTTATGAAATAACTGATGTGAAAATATATATTTTTGAAAATAAATTTCTTTTGAATGTTCCTCTACTTAGATGATACTAGGAGAAAACCATCACAAAACTAGTATAATAACAACACAAAACTAGCAAAAAAAATAACTAAAAACAATTATAATTTAAACATTCAAGTTTATAATATATATAATAAATAATATAAAATCCTATCAAACCTGTGAAATGATTCTTCTATTCAACTTTCTAATTGTATTAACTCCTGTGTACTATATGGTTGAGGGTCATCAAAAAGATAAAAAGAAAAAAGAAAAAATTTAACATGTATGTTGAATAAAATGAATAAAATATTAAAGAAATTTTTATAAACAAATATAACCTTCTAGAGCTTCATATCTATCTTGGTTGAAATAATTTCATATATAAATCTTAAAACATTGTATCCACATTGTTTTAATCCATATTGATGAAATTTTTTCTAAAGGAATATATCAATTCAAAATAACATTTTTAAGTAATAAATTAAATGTTTAGTAATTATAAATGATAATTCACCTTATATTTTATATATTTGATCTTGGAGATATTTTTATTATGGTGTCCCTAAATAAATTCCATGTCTTATTTGAAAATAATTTTTAATAAAATAAATTTAAATGTCATTATAATAATAAAATTATTATAATATTCAAAGTTATATGTTCAATACATTCATAAAATTTTCGCACACATCACCATGGACAGAGAATAGGTAGTAAAATGTCTTCTCCCATAGATAAAAGACACCAAACATACAGTGGACATTGATATATAAGAAAATTTAATGTGGGTGGTCATTATGTTAAGAGATATATAACTTTTTATGAGATATGTTTCATAATCTTAAAGATAAGGAAACATCCAACATTTAATAATTTCATTCATTTGAAATATTTAAGAAATATATATTATTCTTTCTACATCAATCATTTTCCTTAATATAGGTGAAATAAACCTTGGGTCTATAAATACGTATAATTATAAAGAAACCAATTAAAAAACATAATTATTAATTTTCAATAAATTAAATAAACTGAATTTTTTAATTTAATTAAATGGAAAAAACATGAATCATGTTGATAAAAAACTTATCTATAGTTACAACCTCCATGATATAATTTTTCAAAAGTGAAATAGTCATTTCATTCCCACAAACTCCTACTAAAATGGAATCTCATAAATATTAAACAAAAAATTTGAATATGTTGTCAATTTGTAATGACTAGTAGAAATTGTATATGAACTTATAAAAAAATTTATTTTTTATTGTCTATAAAATATTTCTTTATTTTTAAATTATTCCAATAAAAAAGTAGATAAATATATAAACCTAAAAATTTTAAAACAAAGTTTACATAAAACGGAATAAAATATGAAACATACACACACCACTGTGGTAATATGTCAAATAAGTATATATTGAAAAAATAAAAAATGGTTGAAAATTTGTCCAACCATATTCATATCATCAATAGGATATGGTATTATTGGTTATCTATCTATAATATCAAGTATAATGACCCTATGATGCTCTATATCTATATGTTTATGATGAATGGCCTCTATAAAATAAAATATCACCCCATATGTAATAATATTATTTTGGGTATCAACAACATATTACTCAAAATAATTGGGAAGTTATGGAAGAGGGGGTGAAAGAGTAGGATATGAAGGAGTGGAGTCTTTAGGAAGAGTTATATGAATAGTATAAGTTAGAGGAGTGAGATCTATGGGTAGAGCTGGAGGAGTGGGATCAGTAGTCTGAAAAAATCTTTGCATGTCTACAAACATTGACTATACCGAAGATCTAATTATATCCTCCAATTTTATATGAATATCCTGAACATCAAATTCCATGAAATATTTTTTTTTATAAAAATCCTCTTCTAAAGAAGCTTTAGAAAGTGTAAATGGTTTTTTACTGATACACTGTCTGGGTATTCTCATACACAACTCAGGTGTTCAGGCTTTCCCAATGATGTAGCTAAAATTTCCTTCATATCCTAAAATTTAAATAACTCTTGTGTTATCTTCTCATCAAGAAAATCCGTTATGGATTATTTGAATGAATCTATATTGAATCACAATATACAGAGAATTTATTTAACTTAAATAAATAAATAAATTAAACATCCTACGGTCCTCTTAACTACAACCCTGAAATATTCTTTATTATATTTTCGTTTTTTTCTCATATGATCCTTCTTCTATTTTTTATGTCTAGTGGGGGGAATGAGGGTCAACCTCTATAAAGCCTAAATACTCAACACTTATTTTTTGAAAATTTTCATCTATCATTTTTTCTTCTGATAATGTATACCCCCAAAAGATAAAATATTAGGGTATATGTTTCTAGATTAGATATCCTAATGAGATACACTCGATTTTTATAAATTAAGAGTAAATAAATCACTAATATGATCATAAATATAAGAACATCTAAAATGTAATATTGCACTAACCAAAAATGATTCTCATTTTCTTCTTTCAAAAAATTTCTCCCATGCATATTCAACCATAAATGGATATATATCACATGGATTATGATTTTTTCTATACCCAAAAATTAAATCTAATGTGAGGGTTGATTTAAAATCACTCAATATCATAGTAGCCAATGATAATCATTTACTCCTGAGTCATCCAATATTAGGTATTTTAGATTTCATCTAATAAGATGGTGAAAAAATATATTACTATAAAAATTTCAAGATTAATAAAATAATTACAAATGAACATACCAAAATGGTGTCCCACAAGTGAGATATTATCAATTTTTCAACACTTCTCCACTCATCAATCAAAATACTAAAATTTCTTTAGCCTAAAATTATATAAAATTATTTACTTGTTTTGAATTTGAACATCTTGTAATATCATTATAAATAAAGTATACTAGTATCATGTAGTCCTGGAAATGGGAAACTGATAATTTTGGTAAACATTTACTTCCATGTTTACCAACACTCAACCTCTTCCCCCCCCCATGGAAGTATATATATCTTGTAAACAAAGATGAGGAGGGATATCAATATGAGCATGTGTATGTTCCTCCCTAGAAGTATGCGTATCATCATATCCAAAATTATATGGTGGATTAGATAATTGATTTATTATTATTCAAAAAATCAATGCAACAAACAATTAGTACACAAATATAAAAATCCATCTGTTACATAAAAATGTAAATAATAAATGAAAAATTTTCAAATAAAAAGTAAAATAAACTAAACTTAACACATTTTTATTCATATTTTTTATATCCAACTAAAATTATAACAAATTTAATGAGATATTTAATGAAATAAATTAATGAATAAAATTACAAAAATGGTGTGTGAATAGTAAAAATTCTCAAACCTAATCAATCATTTCTTACACAAAAAAGAATATTTTTTAATACAATCTTAAACAATATTTTTGTTTCTATTTAATATATTAGATCTAAAATAATATTTTTTCACTAAAATAAATTAATAGATAATTTATGTATGGGTAAACATAGTAAACTAAAAAAACCTAACTAATATAACAAAACAATTTGACTCATTACTTACAATATGTGTCTTAATAAAGAAATTAAAATTAAAATATCTAGCATTTTATAAAATTTTAAAAAAGTAAACCTGAAATAAACACATGTATACTGTAATATTAGGAATTTACTAAAGGATTATTTTAACAAATAACTTCATCATGATTATTTCATATAACACATACCATGTCTATGACAAGCTCATTAATATTTTCTATTAATATTTCCATGGAGTTAGGTATCTCATATAAATTAGCATCTTTATCATGATTATTATCTCTAGAATACAATTTTTCCCTTGTAAACAAAATAGGCCACTACATATCATAATGATTAAGAACATAGAATTTTTTTCCCACGTGTTTCCATGATAAAATGATCATCTTTGTATTCCAATTTATTCATATTATCTACTATCATTCCATGTTCATCATGTATGACACTATTTTTACCGATAATCTGTTTTCATTTAACCATTAATCTTGAAATTTAATTTAATAAACCTACCATATTTCTTCAATGACTCATATTATGTAGTTGATACAGATATTTGGATTTTTTCATTGGAACTCAAAAAATGAATTGCTTCTACGAACACCAATACGATGTGAATTGCACTTTTTTTCCTGATCTTTTGTATAAAATATATAGCCATTAATTTAATACCCAAACCATGTTATAAGATTTAAACATGGACCACCCACTAACCACATCAATTATTTTGATGCATTTGATCTACCTATATCAATATTTTTAAACCATATAAAGAAGGTTTGTTATGATCATTCAAAATCCACATATCTTTCTTCGTTGGATAAAATTGTTTCAACACATTAATATGAAATGTTATATATGGCTAAGAATCATCTATATTATTAAAGATGTATAAATATACCTTATTTATCTATTAATGTATCCATGATTTGACTTTAAATCCAGAGATCCCATTTCCTCATAATTGACTTGTTCATGGTGAGATTTAGGAAAACTAATTTTCTCTAATACAGACAAGTAGCGTGTACAGGGATCTGCAACTTCCATTGAAATATACTTCTCAATAATTAAGGACTCAAGTCGTATGGATTCTTAACACACCCCTTTAATATCTTCACATACCTTTTAAAAGGATACATACAATATAGATATATTGGTCTACAATTCTTTATTTCCCACATCAAATGAACCATTAAATTCACCATGATATCAAAAAAATGGATAAAAAACATTTTTAATTGAAAAAGTATAGAAAAATATTCCTTCTCCAAAATTTTCAAAGAATTAAGTTCAATAACCATATTACAAATTGAATTGAAAAAATAACACACCTTTATAGTCATTAAAACATGTATGGGAAATATTACATACAATAAAACTAGTAAGAGATATTACATCATGATGTGAAAATCATGATATTTCATACTTGTTAACTTCAAATAATTTAAATATGTGATTTTTTACATTTGACGAATAACCATACAACACTTTGATATCATGAGGAAACTAAAAATATATAATTTTATCCATCTTGGATACTTTTTTATAAGCCAAGGGAAAGAATATTATCCTTCCATTAAGAGTGGGAGCTGACTCCAAAAGTACTCCCATTGTTAGTAAGTCCAATATTCAATTAAACCCATCTTTAGACTTTCCATTAATATCTACCATTGTTCCAATAAATATTTCACAAATAATATTCTAGAAATACATAAAATTAATTTTATGTTTGACCTAATAATATCTCCAATATGGAAGCTCAAAAAACATTTACCATTTATTCCAAATATTTATATCATTGTCAAATTTATTTGTCTTCTGAAGGACACATCAATTTTTTTCGCCCTCTCAATATACTGAGCAGTGTAAAATATTTAGGAGCAATATGAAATTATTATTATCCATTGAATAACTTTTTTAATCTTCAATAAGAGTGTTTCATATAGAAAAACATTTAATGTCCCTTGTATAATTTGTTTTCCCATGATGCATTTGAAAATATAAAGTCTATTGTTCACAAATTGGACAAGCTCTTTTCCACTTAACATTGTATGAGGAAAAATTTACATATGTTGGGAAGTAAATTATCATGAACATAATCATTTAATGTTGTTGAAAATATTCCATTTTATAAGAATCATACCCTTAATAACTTCCTCCCGTAATAGTCTCAAATCATCAATTAATGGTGATAAGAAACATCAATATCATTTTGAAGTAGTTTGGGTCCAAATATTATTAAACCAAACATGATATATTTTTTCATCAAAAAAAATTAAAGAGATAAGTTTTAAATTACCAATAAAATAGTTCACAAACTTTGTGTGCTACTAAGGCTTTTATAGGGATTCATTTCATCCATGAAGAGTCTATGTCTAAGATTTCTAACTTTATTTCCAAATATAACAAACTGATGATCAATTTTCTTCCACTTTGTAAAATCATTTAGAATCCATAATTTTCCATCACATATCTACTAATCTGCATGCCATCATAATCTTTTTTAATCATGGGAACTTTCAGATAAAAATTTCAAATGAGGAATTATAGGAAGATACCACAATGACTTGGTAGGGGTATCTATAACTACTAAATCATCCTATGATTTTTCAATCATCTTATACTATGATGTCCTAAATTTTGGACACCCTAAGAAAAATTTGAATTCCATCTTATATAGCACACAATCATTCAGTAATACATGTATTTTCTTGTACCATAATCCCATCGAGAAAAATATTTTTTTCAACTTATAATGTGAATATCGAAGATCATTGTCTCAAGGAAGTTCTCTTTCAACAATTGTAACAACTCTATAAAACTCTTGTCACTAGATACATATTTCTCATTCAATTTAATCAATCATAACTCCATCAATACAACCATAACTTATATACAACTCGGATACAATGGTTTTTCATCATCACAATATAAATGCTCAATTTTTTGTTCTTTCTCAATTGCATAAAACTTCAATAACATGAATCATTTCATCAATATTAATAGACTTATAATATTGAAAATCATCCTTATCAATTTATTCAAAATTATTCCCACTTTCACCATTGAAAATCCTGGGGCTATAACTCAGATTAAAACCACGAAAAATTAAATGATCTATGATCTATAAAAATATCAAATTCATTATATATAAACATTTAATGAATGAATAGAAAAGAATGTTAATGCCTGGAACATTTTTTTAGAAAATTCCCCAAAAAGGCATTAACACCTTCTTCATATTCATCACTTCTTTGAAGTGATTTAATCCATATTTGAATCATTATTATATATAACAAATATTGAAAAATAAATATCTTTTCAAATGGATATAGTGGTGATAAAATTAAGTTATAGGGGGGAAATAGATTATTTTTTCAATGATTTTCAAGAAGAAAGACTTGTTTTATAGTTCCTCAGTAAAATGATTCTATGATTTTCAATGATAGAGAATATAATGTTTAAAAATATAATAACATTTAATATAAAATTGAATATTAATTTAAATGATTATATAATCAAATATAAAATAAAAGAAATAAATATAAAAACCTATAGTGTATAATATAGTCTCACTGGAAAATAAAAAAAGTAAGTGAAAGCCTTAGAAGAGAGGATAAATATCTTGAAATCTCAAGTGAATATTTCATTTAATTTATAGTGAAAAAATTGAACAATAATATTGGATCATTATTGACTATAATTAAGTTGTTGAAGATAATATATTAATTATAGAAGTATTGTAAGTCGTAGTTTCCATATAAATAAGATGACGTTTGAAGTTAACACACTCACTATGAATAAATTTCTTACAATAAAAGTATCTCTAATGATATTTTAAACAGACATATTAGTGAATAATCAAAATTTTTAGAAGCAAATATTAACATTGAGTGATATAATTTCTTAGAAATATATCTCTTATATTTGATTAATAAATTCTTCATCAAAGGAAAATAAATATTTCATAAAAAAAAGGATCAATTTTATAAAATTATAGAAGGTAGAATTTCCATCTATCCACATTAATAAAAATCGGGTGTTAAATAACCAAATATATTTCCAATACTTTGGAGTTATATAATAAATCCACCCAAAAAATAATGATAAAAGTTACCTATTTGTAGATCATAAATGAGAAAATAACCATAATCATAACATTTCATACCGAACACATGATAAATAAATTGGAATAGAGAGGATTTCAAAAAATATATCATAATCCATAATAAAAAATAATTTTGGTAGTGTCATTAGATTATATATCTATTGTATAATTAGAAACATTAAAGGGTGTTGAATTATATGAAAATTACATTATAATATCACTATAAAGTAACATTAAAAAATAAAAAGATATTAAATTTATATTTATTATTAAACTATCTTAAAAAGGAAGTAATTTTTGTTATATTTATAATATAAATGAAATTAAAAGGCCTAGAAAATAAATAAGTGAAAAATTATAAGGAAAATTGAAAATATTTACTTGAAAATTCATTCATACAAAAGTAATTAAAAAATAAATTCCTTTCAATCATTTTTTAAGTAAAAATAAAAAGAATATAACCTAGTGAAATCATAAAAATATATTCAATGATATCAATAAAATAATATATGGAATATAGGTATTGAGGAGAATGATTATAATTTGAAAAAAAGAGATAGGTAGGGGTCAACATACATGAAACAATTAATTTGAGTACTTAATCAAGTAGATGCTAAATAGTGTGAGATATAAAAATCAAAATGTAAAAAACCAACCAAAGATACAATTTAAGCTTGAATATAAACTAGTTTCTCACTAACATAAAGAGCTAGGTCTTCTGATATAGTGATTATTCAATAGATATAAGGCTGAAAGAGGGAAGTAAACCACATATTTTATAAAATTTGAGATCTAATAAGATTAAAAAGAGAATAAAATTATGTTGAAACACTAAAAAAGTAAAAAATCAATACTGAAAATATATTTTACAATTAATCTTCCATGGAATGACTAAAATAGAGGATATAAAATGTGGGGGAATTACATAAGATATGAGTAGATCAATATTCTATCATTAAATGAAGAGGTTGATGAAACCTGATGGTGTACGAAGATGGTAATGTGAGATTGGAGTTCACCGGTTCGATCAAATGAGGGAAAGGGATTCTACACCATGGAACGATTGAAAGATTGTATCGATGTGTGATAATTAATTTATAGAAGATAAAATATTTATATTCAAATTGAAAATGATGAGGCTGATGAAATTCATGGTGTATGAAGATGGTAATGTGATATTGGAGGCCATCATATCAAAGAAACGAGGGTTAAGGCTTCCACACGAGAGAAATGACACTAATGTTGCAAGAATCAAACACACTGAAATGAAACAAATCAATGATTCATAAACTTTTAAATGGTATATAATGTTAGTTATTATATAACTGATGTGAAAAATAAATTTAAATAGCGTTTTGAGGTCGGTTATTGATAACTAATCTTAAAAAGGCGATGCGATAAATAGTTTTTTACTAGTGTACCCTTGGAATATTTCTTCACAATACTTTAGATAAATCTTACTAAGATTGTATTTGGAATTAATGATTTGAAACAAACATAAAAAACATTAAATTAGCATATCTTTAGTTTTCAATCATTTTATAGCTCATAGGGTGGTTTTGTTAAGATATACATTATTAAAACTCTTTTAATGATATAACATGTTGTGTTAACTAGTTAACCATAGAAGTTATTTGGAAAGTTATAATCACATAACATAGTTATGTAAACTTATTTCAAGGTCATATTTGTCATTTAAACAACAACACTTTATTGATGTGTCATGGTGGAATAAATAGTATGTATCATTCCATATTTTGGAAAAAATGAATCAAATTTATGATTCTCAAAATCTACACTATTGTCACTTCCTAAATCCATAATTTTGGAATATTTTTCATTATTTACATGTTTTCAAAATTTTATAACATATAATATTCTTCAATTTACATCCCATAAAATAAACCCATGTAAATCTTGAATAATAATTAATGAAAACATTAAAAAATATTATCCACCTATGCTTGTTGTTCTAGAAAGTCCCAATAGATCCATATGGGTATGTTTTTTGTGTTTAGAAGTAGTAGCCACTTTAGTTGGATTAAAATATGTTTTTTTTGATTTATTATCTGACATGAATCATATAATATCTTTTTATCCAATTTAATGGTTGGTAAATTAGAAATAAAATTCATTATTCATAACTTCATAAAGGAATAAACATTGAAATTTATAATTCTCCAATACCAAATACATGTTTCATTAATTTTATCATTCAAATGGTTTACATTTTATCTATTAAATTAATTAAGCTCTAATGTATATATACTTTCAATTCCTAGTGCTCAGAATTTAAGGGAATTTTATTTAATAAAAGAGAAATAATTGTTAAAAAAATACACTGAATATCCATTGTCACAAAGTTGAGAAATTATTATTAGGTTGTGGTTTACGACTTAAACATAATGTACTTTGCTGATATAAATTGATGAAAGATTTATAATTGATCAAATCATAAGTATCTTCCCTTTTTAATTGTCACTATATGTGTCATGCCATCCAATATTTGATAAAAAGTGGAAGTTAAAAAAATCTCCATTCATATGTATTGAACAACCACTATCTATAAACTATTTTTTATTACTATTAAGCTAGCTTTTTCCATATAGAAACTAATTAAGTAAAAAGTTTTTTCACAAAATTCTCTTCAGTCCAGTAGTGTTAGTTACAAAATATTTGGGAATCCAAATCTATTTATATTTTCCATAATTAATATAATTATTAGATAACTTTTCAAAAATAAAGTACTAATTTATTCTAAACACCGAGAAATTTCTTAGTAAAAAGTTATCTACAAAATGAAAATTTATACCACAATGAAAGAAGGTGAGATTAGAAAAAATCATATTTCTGGAACATGGTATGAAATATTTTTTTATAAATCTTGGGTTTTTTTTCCTTACATAATATATGATATTTATTATTTATTATTTATTTTTACCAAGGATATTTTTAAATATTCATCCATCTTTTAGAAAATACACCAACACCACCCTATAAATATTTAACTTTGTATTCTCAAATTTTTATATTATTCTAATGGATTACAAATCTAGAAATAGTCCCATCATGTTTTTTTAATCTCATAAATATGTTTGTTTAATTTTTTCAGGACTCATCTCAGTGGGGCCCATGCCACGACTCACCAAGCCCACCTCCAATAGGCCTGGGGCTGGTGACTAGCATTGAGTGGGCATATCACTTACATGGGAGACATTTCCTAAGTACATAAACACACACACACACACACATCTACACGACCAGAAATGATGAAATTTAAAAAACCCACTAAGGGACTTAAATGCATGTATACAACAAAACCCAACCAACAGAGTAAAACTTTATGTAATGTGCAGAAAATTAACTGGGACAGAATACAAGCCCACCAAAAGAAGTAGTCTGCAACTACAACACACAAACTAAAAAAAATAAACGTACTCGGACTACTACTTAACACCGAAGGAACACCTTGGCCTATAGAGAAGTTCACCAAGCTCTCTCTGGTACTAGTCTACCCTGGACTCCATCAAAAGGTTTCCATCTTCACAAGACACGACCCATGCAGACAAATACCGTGCATGGGTGAGTATAACAATACATAATAGGACTCTCCAAAAACCACAAATAAATGTAAAAAGTAATAGTATAGTCATCTCTACACATTGTTTTTCTACAGAACATATAACAAGAGAAATATCTAGATATACTCGAAACCCAAACCCGTAGTCTATAGGTTAGTCACAATAACAATATACTCATTCTAGGGATTCAGTTTGAAGATTCAACAAAGAACTCATCTGGTATACCATACTCCATGAGTCTGATAGATCTGATGACATCCATCCAAGTAGTATTGTTCCTTGGGAAGTGTCACAAGAGAGATAGATGAACTGATAGATCTGAAGAGAGAAAATATACACTCATTCCTGGAGAAATCGCTCCTGAGTGGGAAGATCGTGATGCCGGGACGAGGATCACTTCCTGGGCCTTGGTGAATACAATGAATAATATGGATTCACCTTCTATGTAGAGGATCTATGTCCGGAAGGATTGGTCATGCTGATACCTGACTCTACCTAGGGTCATGAATGGATAGAGGATCCAGATCCAGGCCTCTCAGAAGGGATTCATGACTCTATCTAGAAAGTCCTTAAGTGATCATACTCAGGTGAATGGAAACGATACTTGACCTTTAGGGGAATGAGAAAAGGGTAACTAACCCAAATGAAACTTTTCTATGATAGGGTGGAAAATGAGATCAAGCCATGTACAAGAAAGTACATGATGTGTAAAACTGTCACATGAATTACCACTAACCCCAGGTACTGCCCGTGTACAACAACCTGTGTTGAAAAGAGCATGTCATGTAGAAAGAGATATAAAAGGCCTATAGATTTCCTCACATACTATGTCCATCGATCCGAGGTCCACTCGTGTACCTCATCCGTGTGCCAATACACGGTTTTAACCTATGTACTTATGCCTCTGTATGTGTACAAGGGGTAAGTCATGTATCCTCTTCTTCCATGACCTGTGGGGTCGTACACGAAATGTCTTCAAGTTGTGTAGTCCAACCCATGTCTTTGTATCCCCCAGATACCCACCGAGTATCAGTGAATTTTCCACACGCCGTGTGACTCAGGTCACATGTCATGTGCTATCTGTCTATTTCCCAAAACCTTAGCCACCACTAAACTGGGCCCGCACACCACTTATCTCGGGATACACACTGTGTTCTTCATAATTTTCCAGAATCATTTTTTCTTTTTCTAGTGCTTCGGTTGATCCTATAATCCTTGATCCAGCTTTTCATTTTACTCTATGTTCATGTTCAAAAGTCTTCCCACAATACCATCAACATTTTGGGATGTTTCAGGTGTTTGATCGGCCCTGAAAATTCTTTTTAATTATCCTGATGAAGAGTGGTCGAAGGATGATTTCTCCCTAACTGTGTTGATTCTTCCGCCTCCATTTTCGTCGTACCTCCACTGGGTCTTCATGATGTAAGATTCGTAATTTTGGATCGTTTTACCAAGAAAAAAATTTGCAACGATCCTTCATTCATATTCCCAAAAATAATGAAGAGAACACGAGGATAAAGGGTGAAGAATCATGGAAACAACTGAAGGAAAAATCTTATACCTTTGTTCGTTATAGCCTCGATCCATTCCCATGATAATTACCAAGAACTAAATAGGAAAAATTAATTAAATTCACCAATTAAAAATCTGCAATAAAATCCCTCCCGCTAGATTGAGTGACCTGTGGGTTAACCTGTTCATGGGTTCATCCACATTCATCATTTAATTCAACAACGAGGTAATAAGGAAAACAAAAACACATGACCTACCTTGAGTTAGGATCGATCTCTAATGAATTGGGATTTTTCTACCATCTCCTACAAGATCTTCTAACTCTATTAGCACAACAATTCATGAATTATTGAATCGTTGTTATTCATTATCAAGAGTTTCCCCTAAAGGGTCTCCATTCCAAGCCTCCAGAGAATCCCCGGGTTATGTGGTTAAACATGGAAATTCTACATGAAATCTTATTTAAAATACATCATCGCTACTTTGATGCAAGGTTAATAAATTATATATTTCTATTTATTTTATTTCCTTAAATGTCCAAAAACTAACATTCACAGCCGACCAATGAAGGCTGATGTTAGGTATCACCTAAGGTAGATCATTTAATCTAAACTCAATGATTTCTTCATATTTCTAATCTTGGAACCCATTTATAAGTTATTCCACCTTTTCAAGAATATCTTGAAAGTGTTATATTTAATATATTAAATATATTTCAAATATTTATTCCTGGAACAACGGGCCATAGAATCACATGCCGTAACAGCATCTGGTCCCAGATTAATCCAATATAATATTTAAAAATAATACATGGAAAATGTGGGACATTACATTATCCACTCCTTAAGGATTTATGTCCTTAAAATCCTTAACAAAATATTATTCAAGAAGATGTGGGTACTACGCACAAATTCGATCCTCCCACTCCCATGTGTTCTCATTCCTTTACTTCCTCCAAACACACATCAAGGTAAATCACTCACCCATGAAGGATACTCTCCTACCAATCCTCGACCTCCCCTAGGTACTCAGCAAATGTAAGTGCACCCTTGATGTCTAGCCCCCCAAGTAGATAATATGCGATGGTTCAGGGACATACCTTCTTAGTTGCGTCATGTGAAATACATCATGTACCTAAATCAACTAAAGGGGTAGAGATAGGAGGTTCTACACCTATCCAATTCTACATAGTTTTTTTAAAGGGATGATGAACCCTGGAGATAACATGCTTCCCCGACCAAATCTCCACAACCCATGTCGTTGTGAAATCCGAATGAACACACGACCTCCTTCCTTGAACTTCAGAGACCTCTGTTTGTGGGTGTAATTCTTTGCTCCGGCATAACTGAGTCCCAACCATATTCTGTAATCCCCTTCCACCACCGAGATGTAAAAAGGGCATCAAAATCTAAAAAAAATTGTTGATGTCACTTTATGAATCCAAACTATCTCTTGCATGTAGAGGACCCGAGGATCTCTACTAAAATCAGTTTCTGGATATCTAGGAAGTGGCCTCACTTGATGAGTCTATCAAAAATCACCCAAACATCATTATGTCCCCCTGTCATTCATGGTAAACCCATTATGAAGTCCACTGACATTCCAACCCATTTCCACTCTGGTACTTCAAGGGGTTGAGTCAAACCCATTTTAACTTGATGCTAAGCCTTTACCTTATAGCATGTAAGGCACTAATAAATGAAATATTCTACTGTCTTCTTCATCCTTGTCTACAAGAACTGATTTCAGAGGTCCTTGTACATTTTTACACACCTAGATGTACCTTAAAAATGGGAATGTATTAAACTACCACCAAACCTCCTCTCCCAATGGCACTGGTACAACTATGCATATTCTAAAAAGAACAAAATTCTCCCCACCTTTTGAATATATATTAGTAGCATGTCCTATGGATAACTGAGAATGTAGGGGTCTTCTAGTTGGTATCTCAATGTTGTGCCTCCTTGACTCACTATAAGAGTGGATGGGTGACAACCACCAACTGGAGGTAAGCTACATCATCTCCATCCATGAAGGATAACTATAATGAGTCTAGAATCTCCAAAACCTTATTCAATAGCTATGAACTAGATCTACTACTGAGAACATCTGCTATCATGTTTCTCCTTCCAGGAGTACATACATTTTTAAAGTCATAATCCTAGAGGAACTCTAGCCACCGCCCCTATTTAATGTCCAATTTCTTCTAAGAGAAGGTATACTTGATACTCTCTCGATCAGAGTAGATGATAAACCTCTTTACCGTCAGGTAGTGTCACAACATACTCACCATGAGGAATACCATAGACAACTCAAAATCATGGGTCACGCAGTTATGCTCATGTGGTCTCAACTGGCATGGACCACAAACAATGACCACCTGCCTCAATTTTAGGACACAACCAAGCCCAATTCCTAATGAGTCGTTTAAAACTATGTACTCGACAATATCCTTTAGAAACCTCTAGATTGGGTTGCTCATCAAACTCTACCTCAACTAATGAAAATATTTCTATCATTTTTTCCTTCCACCTGAAAGGATGCTCCTTTCAGGTCAAATATTCTATCAGTACTAATATCCTAGAGAAATTAGGGAATGAATCTTCAGTAACATCTTGTCAGCCCGAGGAACATCCACACCTTGTCACACTCCTATGTGGATTCCATGATAACATTACCGTCACCATGGATAGGTCCACTGCCGCTCCATCTACTGAGACCACATTTCCCAGAATGTGGACCACCTAAATTTAGAACTAGAACTTCAAGAATTTACCATATGGATGGTGCTCTCCGAGTGCATCCTGAACAATGATTAAGTGTCTCATGAGCTCCACCTCAGATGTTGTGTACATAGGATATCATCAATGACAACTACTTCAAACTGGTGTAAGCTGGAAGGTCTAGTTAATGAGTCTAATGAGAATTACTGGGGAATTCTTCATTGCAAATACTTTCACCATGTACTCATAGAGACCCTAATGAAATCAAAAATCTATCGTCAATATATCCTTCTCTCATACCTACAGTTGGTGATAGACTGATCAAAGGTCTAACATCGATAACCATCGTTCCCCTGTTAACTAATCGAAGAGGTCATCGATCCTTGATAATGGATACCTTCTCTACATGGTCACTTGATTCAAGCACTGAGTCCATATACAAACTCAAGATCCTATCGACCATCTTGGTGAACAAAATTGGGGCTGCCTAGGGCGGAATACTGGGTCTTACAAAGACCATCCTTTATAAGACCTCCAACTACACCCTTAGCTCTCAAAGCTCTACGCAGGCGATCAGATATGATTATGAGGATATTAGGATCGTCCCATGGTGCAATTAAATAATTATATCTATCATCCAATTAGGAGGTAATACTGGGAAATCTTCATGGAAGACTCCCTCACTCTTTTCCACTACTGCTAGAAACCGGTGACTCATAACATCCACTACACCAAGGGTCATACTAACCAATTATAGAGCAATCAGCAACCCCCTCCAATTAATGAGTTAATCCTATGCTACATAGGTTTCCTTTTCCTCAACAAAGGGAAAAAAGGAAGAATAAAACCCCATTCCACCAGAATGGACACACAATATCCTTCACTTAAGATGGTCAATATGGGAATGGAATGAAGATTACCAATCCATACCAAGAAAGACTTCATAATGCCTCGGCATCACTACCAAAAGATGCCAACCAGAAATCTCACCTCCAAGAGCTGGGTTGCACTATTGGGACTAGCACATGATCATTGTGTCTCATCCAGTAAGAGTCTCCATATGTGAGGTTCAGGTTAATGGTTTAGTTGGAATCTTCGACTCTTAAACAAGGAATGTGGAAGGAAAGGAATGACCAACACCTGTATATATCAAAGGAAACTTAAATTTAAAAATACACAGATCATACTTTGAATCGTCCTTGGAGCTCCTAGGTCATAAGCTCAACCATGTGCAGCTATCGTTGCCCTTGTCCTTCAACTCCCTATGCCTGGTGTGGACCACCTGGGGAGTGGTGGTGGTAATACATCGAAATTTTGACCACCTCTAGCTACACTCCCAGCTCCTCTTCCACATATACCTCTCTATAGATCTATCTTCTCTTATCATCATCTCTACCTAAATAGTCTACCCACTATCATCCTATCAGTAGTATGATGGGTTAGACAATCTCAAGAGTGGTGTCCCCAGCCATTGCATGCATATCACCGCCTATCTCTAGAAATATTGCTCCCACCCCGTGATCCCTGAACTATAGGTCCTCTACTCTAGGTCTTTATCTTGTGACATCTTCTACATCCATGTTTATGAGGCTGACGTTGACTCCTTTTTATCTAACTCTCTTGTACTTCTTTCCCACTGCTGAAAATCATTGGTTGTATCCACTTAGACAAGAAACATTAGACCACCAAAGCATTATCAAGCACTAGAGCATAATTAGAAGTTGTTAGAGGGGTAACACATGCTCGTATGTCTCCATGGATACCTCGCTCAAAGGTCTGATCACTGAAACATTGATCACATACCATATCCATTTAGTACCTGGAGAGATTAGTGAAACTTGATGAATATTCAAATACTGACATGCCACCCTCTTGAATCTATACAGGCTCCTGGATACGCATAGCCCCTATCTTGTATGTTGATATTTATTTTATTAAAATTTTATCAAACTCCGCCCATGAAAGGGTCATCTCATCATAAGATTTGGTAACTAAACCCCACCACCATCATGCAGAAACATGAAGAAGGCTCGCTTACAACACCACCATTTGATCCACTGATGTATTGAAAAGATGGAAAACATAGGTCACCGCCTCAATACAATGCTCAGATACCTATGTGTTGGGTTCTCCTCAGAACTTGAGTGGTTTATATTACCGAAACTCGTGAAGCGTAGTCAGCCTGTTCACCTCATCCGTTGGTAGCAGGAGTACTGTGTGCTACTCAACAGGTGTGGGAATGGATGGATCACCACCTAGAGGTTTTATTTGGGGAAATGACCCCTGTATCAGATCCTAATCATTGAGGGTATCAAACTTATGTTTGAGATACTAAATTCTATCTAGTATGTATCACAGAGGCATCCTGTATAAAAACAAGATGTACCACGGTCATTGAGTATATATATATAGTTGAATCAAGAAGGACATGGAACCACAACCCATTACTATATGATGCATGTACCATTGTTTTCCCTACACCTAGTGTTCTCATGTACCATGTTGAAAAGAATGTTATAAAAGTCCTGGTGTACAGATACATCGACTATTGTACCAACACTGGAGTCCCTAGCCTAAAATACGAACTTGAAACACTTAACATTGTTGACCAAAACCAAAAATTAATGACTCTTCATCCTTAAGGTAGAACATCCCACCTTTAATGCCACTATATCATGAACCATACCAGTGGGGTCCATGACATCACTCCCCAAACTAGCCTCAAATAGGCTAGGGGTTGGTAACAAGAACCGAGTAGTCATATCACTAACATTAGAGGAATTGCCTATGTAACTGTACACATGAAAACATCTCCCGACCCACAAATAATGAAATGTAAAAAACCCACTAAGGGAGAAAAATGAATTAATATAAATAAACCCAACCAACATAGTACAGTTGTATGTAATGTGAATAAAAGTAACTGGTATAGAAAACATGTCCACCAAATGAAAGAGTCTACAACTACAAAGCCCAACCTGTAAACATGAAAAGTACTGGGACTACTTATCAACGCCAAAGGAACACCTTGTCCTCTAAGGAATCTCACAATGCTCTGCCTAATCCTGGTCCACCCTGGACTCCATCAAAAGGTTTCCCGTCTTGACAAGACACGACACATGCATGCAAAGCCTATGGAGGGGTGAGTATAAAAACACTCAATATGACACCCCAAAAACCAAAAAAATACACAAAGTAAAGGTATAGTTATCTCTACACAGTATATGTCTACAGAACATATAACAAGAGAAAGATCTAGATATACTCAAAACACATACCCATAGTCAAGAGGCAAGTCACAAGGACTGCATACCCATGTAGGGGATTTAATTTGGAGATTCCATGAAGCACTCATCCGTGAGAAATTACTCCATGAGTTTGATAGCTCTGATGACTACCATATGAGGAGTACTATTCATCAGGAAGTGTCATGAGAGATATAGATGCACTGATAGATCTAAAGTTGGTAAATATATACTCATTTTTGGATAAAACACCACTGATTGAGAATATCAGGATACACAGATGAGAATCAGTGCGAGGGCCTTGGCGTATACCACGACTCATCTGGATCCACCTACTAAGTAGAAGATCAACATCCTTTATGATTGGTTTCACAAATACCTTACTCAACCTAGGGTCAAGAATGGATATATGATCTAGCTCAGGGCCTCTCATAGGGAATTCTTGACTCCATCTAGAAATTCCTGCTGAAGAGATCATACTCAGGTGGATAGAAACAATACCGTAACATCAGGGGAATGGGAAAATGGGCACTAACCTATATAAAACTTGTTGAAGATAAATTATATAAGGAGAACAAGAAATGTACATGAAATTACATGGAAAGTAGAAGTGTCACATGCCATGTTCTCTGAACTCAAGTACTACCCTTGTTCAAAGGCCCATGTTGAAAAGAGCGTGTCATGTAGAAAGATATTTTCACGGTGTATAGAATTCCTCACACATCATGTCCATTGATTTGGGGTCCACCTGTGTACCTTAGTCATGTGCCGATACACGGTGTCAACCCATGTACTTATGCCCGTGTTCACGTACATGGGGTAGGTTGCATAACCTCTTCTGCCAATCCATGTGGGGTTGTATATGGCATGTCGTCGATCTATGTAGTCTATCCTATGTTCGTGTATCTCCTAGATGGATTTCTAGTATTGGGGAAAGGTCCACATTTCATGTGACTCCTGTCACACACAGTGTGCTACCTGTCTATGTCCTTAAAAGCTATCTGCCGCAAAACTTAGACCACATTCCCTATATCTCAGGATACATGTCGTGTTCTCAATGATTTTCAAGAATCATTGGTTGTTCATCTGTCACTTTGGTTGATACTCCGATCCATGATCTAGTCATTCTCCTACCACAAAATTGAAGATCTGTAGTTTCCCCACCATGCCATCGATTGTTCGTGAGGTTTTGGGTGTTTGATCGGCCCCCAAAAACTCATTTTGATTATTTTCATTAAGATCGCTTGAATGATGATTTCTCCCAAGCCATGTTGATTAGTCCACCTCCATCATCGTTTCACTTTTGATTGGTTTTCTTGATGTCAAATATGTGATTTTGAATCATTGCTCTAAGAGAAAAATGCGCAACAATTCTTCATTCATATTCCCGCGAAGAATGAACAACACATGGTGATTAAGGGGAAAGAATCATGGAAATAACTCGTGGAATGAACTTCAACCATTGTTCATTATGACCTTGATCCACTCCATTGAGAAGGATCAAGAACTAAATAGAAAACAAAAATCAAATTCCCCAAAACAAAACCCATAATAGAATCCCTCCTGCAAGAACGAGCAACCCACATGTCAACCTGTTTGTGGTTTGATCCACAATTGTCATTTAATTCAAGAACGTGGTAAGAATGAAAACAAAAATACATGCCCAGACTCAAGTTAGGATCAATCAAAGAAAAATAGGGATTGATCTTCCATCATCGATGAGATCTTCTTACCCCGTTGTTGCTGTGATTCACGAACGATCGATTATTCATTGTTCATTATAGAGTGTTTTCTACAAGGGTTATCTTCTCCACACCTCTAGAGAATCCTAGGGTTATGTAGATAATGCTAAAAATTATTCTTAATAGATTATTTAAAATTTCCAATCACTACGTTGATGAAAATTTAATAAAATAAATATTTCAATTAATTTTATTTCCTTAAATTTCCAAAAACTAAATTTCATAGCTGACTTACACCGGGCAATTTTAAGTCTATCCTAAGGTAAAATAGCTTCTCTAAACCCAATGGCTCCCTTATATTTCTTATCCGGGCACCCGTTTAGAAGTTATTCCACTTTCTTAATAATACCTCATGCGTGTGCTATTTAATATGATTAATATGATTCAAACATTTATTTCAGGCACACCAGGCCTCAGAATCGCATGCTATCACAACACCTTGTCTCAGATTAATCCGATATAATATTGAAAAATAATACATAGAAAATTCAGGACATTGCATCTTTTTTTACAAGGAAATATCATCTTATGTTTTCTTTATAGTTTATTTATTTTTCAAAGATTCATATTATTCTTATAATATAAATCATTAATTATTTAATGTATCGTAAGAGAATTCATCATATTATCTATTAAAATATGTTTAATAAGTATACTTTTCCTCTTTGGCATGTGCCATGATGCACATGTTATCCTTAAAATTTCAAATTTTTACTTTGGAATAAAAACATGAGAACTACAAGTAACATTCATGGATTTATTAGTTTTCTTATCATATCCAACCATTTTCAATAACTTTTTCCTAGAAATTTTATTTTCTTGAAATTGAGGTATGTTTGGTTTGATGTTTCTATGTTTATTACACTCATAACATCTGACTTCCTTAGTATTTTCATCATACTTTTTATACTTGTTAGATATTTTCCAAATACATCTCTCTTATTGTAAAAATTTATTAATTTAATAGAAAACTGATCATGTTTATCATTTGAATCTAAATTGATTGGTTTTTCTTAATTATATAATCCATAAATTTGTATACCATTGTTCTTATAATATATTAATGTAGATACTTTCAAAGCACAATTTTCCATCTTAAATATATTATTCTCTAAATCCCCAGCTTCTATATTGGATTCATACACGATAAAAATACTGATAAGTTATTTTAATTGGAATTTTTTCACAATATTATATTTTTTAGTAGAAGCTAAAATTTTACTCCATTTTAGTGGTATAATAGTATAATTTTTAACACATTATCTTGTTCAAGAATAGGAGTTCTTAAATAAGAAAGATCTGTTGAAATCTCAATTAATCTTCCATTTAAATTAGTGATTATTTCCCATTCTATCATTATAAAATTATTGAAATTGATTTTTTAGTGTTATAAAAATGTTTGAAAAAATTATTGGTTGCATCATATGATATTGAGATTACAATCCAAATTTTAGAAGTTTTGTCACACTTTCAAACTCTATTGAACTCATTTATATTGAATCTATAAATGACAATGTCCAAGAATTTGGACATTTGGTCATAGATGGATTTAGATATTGAATCCCATAATTCAAATTCAGTCTTTTCAATTTTATAGGGATTAACAGACTTTATATAAATTTTTAGATGAATATTTTTCAGATAGATGTTCATTCAATCCTTCTAGAATCCATTATTTTTTCCATTAAAATAGGGTTCTGTAGACATAGAAACCCCCTCTCCATTTTTAGTCATTATGAACATTTAAATTTGATCTTCATGACTTCAACATTTTATAGTTGAGAACTCAATAATATTGAACCTTTGATACCAATTATTGGTCTAAGAAAAATGTTGTAAATGATTAATAGGGTGTGAATTGATTTCTTAAATTTTTTTTTACTTAAAAACCACCCTCTCGTTACCACTTAATGATTCTGATCTTGTTATATCACAAATAATTAGCATAGTAAAAAATTATAATTAAATGATAGAAAAAATAGAATTCATAGTTTTTATGAAACAACGATACCCTAGTCCGTGAATTTGGTGATTTTCACTATGCTAGACCAATTTTTGGGGGTTTCCCAATTGATTGAAAGTGGTTGTTACTTGTTAAAAATGTCTAATAGCTTTCAACTAGGCTCTTTATTTCAATAAAACTATAAAATAACTTATCACACTCTATCATAAAAAGTGTAGATATATTCCAATAGAAAAATGAAGTTGAAATAGGTACGTCACACAGTTATAAGTAGTATCTGACATATGTTGAAGAAAATCTATAGAAGATAAATATTTTCAAATATAATCTTTAAAAAATCTTTAATTAAAAAGAGTAATCTAGAAAGAATTTATATTTATATCTTTGAAAAAAATGTTCATATTCCAAATCTCTCATTGATATCTTTTATTTTTTATTTTGTCTTAGGCATGGGTCAGTAAGCTTGTCTTTTTATATCTCCAATTTTGAATTTTAACTAAACACACTTGATAATAACAATGGTTGGGCATATAATACATATGAAAAAGGAATAAATAGACACCTAATTAGAATGTGTTCTTATTTAACAAGTATTTAATGTATATGTTTTGAAGGATTTATAAGGTTTCAACTTTATCTGATTTTCCATTACTAGAAAAAAGACATTTTTCCCAAATCTACCATTCCTTATATGGTAAAATACTTCTCTAAAGTAGTAGGAAACTTTATTTAACTTGATAAATGATACAAAAATGGTAAGGAGACTAATAATATTGATTTTGGGTAAGATAACTCAATATCTACAAGATAAAAATCTATAATCATTATTCTCAAAAGATAATCATAGAATTGAAAGATAAATAGCTTTGTAAGATAAAACACTTATTAAATATTCAACTTGTTTTGTATATAAGATACTTTATTTGGGTTTACTAGATTTGTAACATGATTGTTATTCATAGAAAAAATATCATTAATTAGATAAAAAAGATTATATCTTAAACTTTAGGAAGATAAATGAATTCTTATACCAATTTCCTAACATATATAATATAATCAATTTTATAAGGTCCCTTTCAGAAGATAATTAATGCAATAAAAAGTAATTATGAACATGAAACTAACCTGGAATATAATATTGAATTATTAAATAGATAATTAATATACTCTATAAGATAATTCCTTTATGTAGTAAGATAATCATTTTATACTAAGTTCACTTTTGTTTGAGTGTACTTGATGTATAAGATACAATATTCTACATAAGACAAATTCCTTTGGTAGAAAATAAATTCCAACATCAATAGGAACATTCTATATAATATTAAGATAAAATATAAATGATTAAGGTAAATTCATCAGTAAAAAAATATTTTTTTGTGAATAATCAAATCACATAAAGTACTAAGATATGGTAAAATAACAAAAAGTTTTCCAACACTACCAATTTTTGTGTTTAGTTGTTATGGAATGCATTTGACCAGATTGAGACACACCTTGAGAGGATAATAAATGTTGTTATGTATAATTTTTTAGGCCCAACAGAGAACTACTGGGATGTTCTAGTCTAGGAATATCAACATGAGTGGTTATAATAAATAGAATTTCTAGCTCTTTTATTGAAGAAATCAGTTCTTGATGTAATGAGGGTTTTAGTATTTTATATATTTTTTCTAGGAAATCATTGAAATGGAAGCCTATGTTTCACATTTGTCATATTTACTTTGGTTTTCTCTGATGATGGAGGGAGATTAGATTACTAGAGTATGTCATTTTGAGGATGGATTAATTCATCTAATATGGGTTAATGTGAATGTATTGTCCTTGGAATATTTTTATGAGTTATAAGACAATCCCTCATATTTGAATGGAACCTAGTAGTGGTGTTATAATAGGGTAGTCTAGTTTTTATTCTAGGTCTATGAGTGGATCCCCTAGGAATTTAAAGCGATTGTATGAATATTCTCATTGGAGCACCGATAGGTAAGTCAACCAGGTTCCTAGCTCATCTTCATCCTCATGAGGGAGACTCCTACTGTATGTTATCAATGAAATAGATTGTAGAATAAACAACTAGGTTTCTAAGGATATCCTATATATTATTGTTCATCTGTGAAGATGGGATATATATAGTGTTTTTGTCATAGCTTTTCTCACCCAAAAAATGGGCATGTTTAGGTTCATGTTCATGGATCCATAACAAGATTAGATTCTTTACCATGATGTGATAGTTGGTTATTTTCCATATATACATGGGGTAAATGTGGGTATGGTTACTGGGGATAGTAGAGATATTAGATTAGATTTCATTAGGGTAGTCATATATCTGGATGCTAGGGCAGAGGCTCAGGATCGAGATAAAAACATGGAATTGAGTTGACTCCGGCTGATTATATTAATATAACATCGATGGTTTGAGGTATGATCCTAATATAATTAACCATAGAATATTTTTTATTCAATAATGTTTCATCACATCCATTTATGTTTAGTTAGGTATATAGTTATTTATTGTTGAACATAGAGTACCTATATGGGGTTATGTTTATTCATATTCCATTAGGGGTATGATTTTAGGATATTTATATATTCCTAGAGTGTGATATCATAATATGTGGATATAGGTTTCTCTAGAATTTTTTCATATCAGAGATACAAAACTTTTATGTGGTCCTCTATTTGGATTGGATGACTCACTATTGATCACACATTGACTACTATCTTTAATGGTTATCCCTCACATCTGTGGAGAGTTATTTTTATATCTTAATTGATGATTAAAATTTATGGGTAGGTGATTCTATAATTGATCATAAATATTTATTGATTATTTTATCCTAATTATGAGTATCATTCATGGGGATGAGAAAAAGATAGGGTAGTAAATATTTACATCTATTTTTTAATATTTCCCGGATATCTTCCTAAGGACTTATCCGGGTTTCCACCAAAGAGAGTAGTTAAATTTATGACTGAGTTGATGATAGATATAGAACCTATGCCAATTTTTCTCTATATGATTTCTCCTATTCAAAATATAAAGGTAAAGGTTTTACTGTATGAATTATTGAAAAAGGGATTCATTTACCCAAGTAGGACCCTTTGGGGTGATCCTATTTTATTCTCGAATAAAGGTAATGGTCTGTTGAACTAACATGTTGATTAAAAAAGTTTAAACTAAGTTATTTTAAAGAATTAGTATCAAATTCCACGTATTGATGATTTTTTAAATCATATGTGCGGATCAAATTGGTTCTCCAAGAACAATTTTAGATCTAGATATTACTAGTTACAGGTGAGGTTAGTTTATATTCCTCGTACTATTTTTTGTAGTGTGTATGAAATGTATGAGTTTATTTTGATGTAATATAGTTTAATGAATGTACTAGTGGTTCTCATAAACCTAATTAATTAGTTATTCTATCAATACATAGATTCATCTATGTTCAATTATGTTAATGAAATTCTCGTGTACTCCCAAACAAGGGAGTATCATACTCAATATCTATATATCGTATTCAACACACTAAGAGATAATGGGTAATATTCCAATCTCTTGTAGTGTCAATTATAGATCATAGAGGTTCACTTCATAGGGATTTTGATATTAGATGTGGGAATGTCAGTGGGAATTGAGAATGTCATGGCCATTTTTTCTTGGGAGTGACCTAGGATGTTTTTATATTTATGGATTCCTAGGATTGGTATGCTACTATAGGTGATTCATATGAGACCTGTATTCATTGGAAACACCCATGAAGACCTTGACCAAGAAGGGGAAGATGTTTGAGTGGTATTATTATTATGAGAGAGCCATTGAGGAGTGGAAGTACAGATCGACATTTACATTGATCCATACCTTATCAGAGTTAGGTAAGAAGCATAGTATGTATTGTGATACATCATGGGTTGGTCATGGAGTAGTGCTGATGTGGGGTGGGTGAGTAGTCACTTATGGGTTCAAGAAGTTGATACTTTATGATAATAAATATCTCAGGACCCGACCCATCGAGGTCCAACCCATGACCACCCTAAGCTCGCCTCTAATAGGATAGGGGTCGGTAACCAGTGTTGGGTAGGAATATCCAACCAATGGGAGGCATTAACCAAAATTACCTATACAAATGAACATATCCCTAAACCCAAAAAATAATGAAATATAAAACAACTGAAACAATTCATTTATACATCCAAGATCACACAACAGAGTATGATTGTAAAGTATTGAAATTGGAAAAGGGGTCCATATACAACACCAAAAAAAACTATAGAGTCTAACCTACTCCAAGGGTGAGGAATAATGTCAAATTCAAGATCTTGATAAAAATATCTATCTAAAAGTATCTATTTATGCTCCACTATCTCCCTTTCCTCTTATGACACTATCAAAAGGGTTTTCTTCTGCATAAGACACGACACATGTGAGAAAAGACCATGGGGCAGTGAGTATAAAAATACCTAATAGGACACCCCTAAAACACAAAAACTGAATCACAAAGTAAAGTTAGATCAATAAAAGATATCTCAAAAAATTTATAACATAAACACCTAGATATACATTGGGAAGAATCCATGCCACTAGGTGGTCATAACCAACAATAAGACACAATATTCTTCCCAAAGAAATTCCCATTATGGAATAATCCACTCCATAATCCATGCTATAGTATAAGACCCTCAAAAAAGAGGCCTAGATCATTGGTCCCTTCCCATGAAAGGTCACTAGTCTAAGAATACCCTAATGCACAGATATGGGGCCACACCCAAAACTATAGGGGGGCACCATGAACCCAATATGGATCAACCTACTACATAGGGGATCATATGTCAACGATATACCAAACCATACTGATAAGTCATAATTGGTGTAGAACCAATGCCTTTATCAGAGAGGTCATGGTAATTACAAAAACCCCACTGAGGGAACAAATATGATAAAGGATTTCACTTTAGTCTCATAGAGGTACACCAAAACTCTATCTGATATTCAGCCTCTAGAGGGGATCACAATCTTGTGATATGGATGTAATTTCTCACTGTACCCTTGAGGGAATAAAACAAGTTACCACAATCAACCTAGAATATTCCAAACTAAGGAATCAAAGTGATACAAACACTCTTTAAGGGGGTTCATGATGTATACCAGGGGTATATGGTGTGTCTGACTATCTCCATTTCTACCTGGGTGGAAAATTATTACATGATATGTAAATATCATGATATATGGAATGTAGAATAAGTAAACATTATGTAGATATCATCTGAAACCTTTCTGCATGTCACTGGTCATGTCTAGGTATGGTGGTCATGTTCGTGTATGGTGGTTGTGTCCATGTTTGGTGGTTGTGTTCATGTACTAGCTTGTGTACTCCTATCCATGTCCGTGTCCAATTAAAAAATTTACCAATCGGTGTGCAATTTTTTCAAATTTCATATTTAACTTTATATGGATCCCTAGTGCCGCATCTAGGGGCCCCCACATAATGTGTAATCCTGAAATACATGTCATGTTTCTTGGGAAATTCCAGATCCATTAGATATTACTCAGCACTATCATTCGCACCACTGAATCCACCAAGATCACTATATCTTATAGATATGGGGTCAACTAGTCCTTTACATCACTGCTAGATGGGATCTAGGGCCTCAATCCAATAAAAAACTAATCATCGAGCTGTTCTTCCTTGTGCTTCAAAACCGAGAAGAACGATACACGTAAATCCATTATGATCCACCTACGATTGTACGCCTCCATTTCCGCACCTCAATCACAACATCAATCACGAACCACACCTATGATATTGATCTATTTCACTAAATAATAATCAGGCAGTGATCAAATAATGGTTATTCATTGAACTAAATGAAAAAAGAAAATTCCCATGATGAACATGTGAAGAAAAGGGAAGAAATCCAGAATCTACAAAATGTGAGGAATGATCCTCATCAATTTTTCATTTGGAATTGATTCCTTTTCATAGAAAGAGAAAAAATAAGATGAATAAATCAAAATTAACAGCTAACAACTCCATCACTTTAATTATATCGATGATACTTGTGTCAATTATGTTCAGGAAATTGACACACATTCATCTAGGATTAAGAATTATGATGGAAATCAAAAAGTAAAACCTTCTACCTAGAGTTTTTATTGATCATTGATGAAGAATGGTTCTACCTTTACATTATTGGTGGGATTAATGAACTATGTTGGAACAATGATCCACAATCTGATCCTGATTCATCATCATTTACCAAGAACGATCTCCAATGATTGTTTGAATCTCTAGGGTTTGAGTGGCCAACTCTGAGAAAACCCTATAACCATAAATTTAATGGACAAAATTGTTGATCCACCAAATTAAACAAAAAAAATTAATAATTTAATTTATTTCACTCATTTACACCCATGATGAATTGTTCAAAAACGTGCCACACCGATAATGATTATTTCATGAATAAGTTAAACCCATTTTATGAACTCAAAGGTTCCCTTAAATTTCTGATTCGGGGAAATTTTTAAGAGTTATTACACTTATTTAGGAAAACCAAATTCCCATGCTATTTAATATATATAATATATTTAATGAATTTATTCCAGGAACACTGGGACTCAAAATTGCATGCTATCATAGCATCTGGTATAAAAAATAATCCATATAAATTACTAAAACAATACATGGAATATATAAGTGATTTAATTACCCCCATATTACGGATTTAAATCTTAAAAAGATAAAAATATACTAAAAAACATGAGGGTGTTGGGATCGTATCTAGGTCTCCCACTCCTAGGTGCTTTCCTAAAGATTTTCAATCTTCCAACGGATACACACAGAGGGAATTGATTTCCCATAAAGGATATTCTCATGCTGATTGTCAATATCCACTAGGTACTCTGTGATGGTAGAAACATACTTGATGTCCATCATGCCCCAGTTGGTAATGTGTGGCGGGTCATGCACGTACCTACTAATCTGCAACATGTGGAATAAGTCATGTACCTAGTCCAACTCTAGTGGTAGAGCTAAGCAATACACCACCTTCCCAACTCTATGCAGTATCTATAATGGACCAATGATTCTTGGAGATAACTTGCCTCAGTGGAGAAATCTTCTCAATACATGTTGAGGTGAGACCCGAAGTAACAAATGAAATACTTCATCAAACTCTAGAGTTCATCATCATCGATCCTCATGAGACTTTTTATGGATTTTTACAGTCCTCATCTACTTTTGGATGATCTTCACCTTCTATTTAGTATCTCACACAAACTTCAGGCCCCTGAGTGCTAACTAGCCTGGATTAGTCCAAAAAACTTGTGATCTGTATGTTCACCCATACAATGCCTTTAATAGTTCCATTCCAATGGTTTAATGTTACTTGGTTTTGTAAAAAAAATCCACTAGGGGTAATTAATCCTCCCAAATATATACAGACTTCAAAATGCATGCTCGTAGCATGCCCACCAAGAAATGAATGGTCAACTCTATTTTTTTATCAGTCTGGGGGTGAAACGCCATGCTCATGCATAACTGAGTCCCAAAGGCCTCATGTAATCCTCTCCATAACTGATACGTAAACCAATCATCATGGTCATATAAGATCATTACGGTAAATCCATGGAGTCAGAATATCTCTTGCACGTCGAGGGGCCAAAAGCTCTCTATTGAACTCTACAGTTGAATAGCCAGGAAGTGGGTCACCTTGTTGAGTTGGTCTAAGATCACCCAGATGGAATCTATCCCTTGGATTTATGAGTTAATCTCATAATTAGGTCCATGAAATCCCTTCCTACTTCAATTCTGGCACCTTAAGGGGTTGAGCTAAACCTGTTAGAACCTAGTGATCTTTCGACCGTTTCCAAAAAGTAAGGCATTGAGAGACAAACTATGAAACTTTCTTCTTAATTCCTAGCCACAAAAACTGATGTTGGAGGTCAAAATACATATTTTATGCACTTAGATGCACCACCAAAGGGGGTGTATGTAACTCCTGTATCACCTCCATCGTAGTGTCCAAGGAACAATTGTCCATCCTCTGAAATGGATAGTGTTCTCCCCACTATCAAGATATCCATCAGCAGTATGTCTAGTTGATATCTGAATATTTAATGTCTCCTAGTAGTTATCTCTATTATGAGAATCCCTAACACACTATAGAAGTGGTGGGTAACATCCATCGACTGAAGATATGAAGTACTATCCTTTTTGATGAAGGAAATGTTCAATGAAGCTAACTACTCCGACACCTCCACAAATAAATGAGAATAATATCTCCTTCTAAGATCTTATTCCACTATGTTATCCTTCCTAGGAATATAGAAAATCTCAAAGAAATTGTTTTGGAGTAAATTAATCTATCACTAATGTCTCAAGTTATTATTCTTCTATGAAAAGATATACTTGAAACTCTTTTGGTCAGAGTAAATGATAAATCACTCTCCCATATGTTAGTGTCACCAAATATTTAGTGCAAAGACTAACATTGATTAATCATGTTAATAGATCACATATTTCTACTCATTTGGTGTCAATTGGTGTAAACAATAGGCTATAAACACTAATATTTTCATCAGAACACAACGAAGTACAATCTGTGAGGCATTACAGAACACTACGTACTCGATACTCTCCTTTAGAAATAAAAATATGGTAGCACTCATAAACCTCTACCTTAGCTCATGGAATCACTTATGGAACCCTTCGATAGACACAAAATGATTCCCCTTTTCAGTCAAACCATTCAAGGGTGTAGCCACTCTGATGAAATAGGGTGAAAACCTCTAATAGTAACCTATTAACCTAAGGAAACTCCCCACCTCAGTAACACTATGTGGTGGATCCCAAGAAAGAAATACCTAAACCTTTTCTAGGTCTACTTATACTCTAAACAGTAATATAGTGTGTCCTAGAAAGTGGGTATATTTAATCCCAAACTGATGGTTTAAGAGACTTGTGTAAAGATGGTGCTCTCAGAGTGTGTCTATGACCATTTTAAATAGTCTCACATGTTCCTATTTAGTCGCTAAATACACTTGGATATTTTCAATGAATACCACCATGAACCATTCAAAAAAAGTTTAAAATATTTGGTTCATGAGTCCCATGAACACTTATAGGGCGTTCTTCACATTTAATGGAATCAACAAGTAGTCATAGTTATTATGGCCACATCAGAATGTCGTCTTCGGTATATCCTTATCCCGTACTCACAGCTGGTGATAACTAGATCTGAGGTCAATCATTGACAACCATCACTCCCATATAAACTAACCAAATAGGTCATCAATTATCATCATTGGATACTTATTCTTCAGATTCACTTGAATCAAGCACCGGTAATCCACATATAACCTCCATCTCTCATACACAATCTTGGAGAACAACACCAGGGCTACCCAGGGTGAAACAATGAGTCTCAGAACGCCCTACTCCTATAAGTCCTCCATGTTAATACTTAGTTTCATAAGATTTTCAGGAGACATTTGATATTTTAGTGAAGATAGCACTGTCATCTTAGGATGAAATTCAATTTTTATGTTTAGCTCTTAGTGGCGAGGTAAACTAGGAACGTCCTCAGGAAAGACATATCCATACTCCGCCACCACTACAAATAAGGATATCCCAAAGAATCCACTACTCCAATGGCCATGTTATCTAACTGGAGATTAATTCGATACACTCTCCTATGACTGAGCTCATCCTGCTCTACCAAGGTTTCCTATTCACCCATAAAAGAAAACCTCATTCCCTCACTACAGACGCACCACATCCTTCACCTAAAACTGTCAATATGGGAATGGATAGTGGATAGTCAGTCTATAAATAAGATGAATTCATAAGTCCTCATTGAAAATAAAAATATATCCAATGAAAAAATATCACCACTAAGAATCAGATTTCATTGTTAGCACAAGTGCACAATATCTTAGTCAATGCCTATTGGAGTCTCCAACTGCAAGGGTCAAGCTAATAGATCAATTTGAATCTCTAAGTATCAAACTAGTGAAGTGGGAAGGAAGGAATGAATCAGACCTATTTATATCAATACTATAGGTAACGTAGAAAAGGCACAAATCATTATAAGCCTCCATACCTTGTAGCTTGACTCATCCCTATCCACAAGATCCCAGAACTGGGTGTGGACCACCCAGGGGTGGTGGTGGTTACAGGTCAAACCTCTGACCACCTCCTAGAGCCCTGATATCCCCTCTTCCACATCCGTCATATTGTGGACCACTCTGCTACCGCCTCTATATATTCCTCTCTAGTCCCTATATCATCTCAAGAAGAGTTGTATGAAGGGTCCAACAATACCATGAAAGATTTCCCCATTCATATTAGGAAAAACATCCACTCTCCATTGGCTAATTTGAGACTCCCTGAGGGCCCTTCAACACTAAACCTATTTGCTGGGATTACCTCATGAATCATTTGACATTCTTGGCTCCCTGGGAGTGTAGTCATCTTCCTACTATTGAGGTCTTATCTAGTGGGTACCCACTACTCTCTATCACTATCGGTTGCTGCTATTCTAGAAATCCATCCACCCAAAAGGCTCGCTCAATCACCCCAAGCAAGGTGCGAATACAGAGGGATAATATTAAAGCCTTGATGTCCATGATAAATCTCCTATCAATGGTTTGTGATCTGAATAAATAATCTTTCACTACATCCAAGGAGTAATGTGAGAGATCAGTAAACCTCACTGAGTACTCCACCATAGTTGTACTTCCCTACTACAGATGTAAAATCTCATGTATTCATACCAATAACAATGTGGATAGATAGAAAAAATCCTGGAAGAGACACTCAATGTATGACTAGGAGAGAGTTGTCTTGTAATGTGACAGAGTCACTAAGTTCCACCATCTCCCATAAAATCCCTAAATAGTACTTTCCATGAGGACTTCTATATGATCTTTAGGAATCCTCAAAAGGTAAAAAACCCAGGTGACCAACTCTGGCTAGTCCTCATACACCTGGTTGTCTGGCTCACCTAAGATCCTAGGATATTTCTACCGTATAAACTTATTAAATGCACTAAACCTTCGTGCATATTTAGCTGGTAGTGCCAGCACTAGCTGCTACTCAAAAGGTGGTGGTATAGCTGGTAATCTACCCATGGGTAGTATCTCTGGTATAAGCCCCTATACCATTTCCCTGTCACTAGGTGGATAATCCTCATGATCATGCAGTGTAATACTGGATGGTTTTCTACATGGAGGAATTGTAAAATTAAACATGATTTACCAACTTAAATAGAGTATATCTGTGGAGCCAAATCAAGAAGGTCCTAGAAAAAACATCCATTCTTATATGATACATGTACCAATAATTTTCCTTGTATCCAATTTTTAAATGCACTGAGTTTAAAGGCATGTGATCAGAGTATTGGTTTATGGATTCATTGGCCACTACACGCACACTTGACTCCCTAGCGAGAAAGCTGATCCTAAAATAGTTAACACTATTTCCATAAACCAATATCACTAACTCCGACCCAATGTTAGAACAAAATCCTTTGATACCACTCTATCATGAAAGAAACAATTATGGTCTAACCCATCACTAACCCAACCCTGCCTCCAATAGACTAGGGGATGGGGACCAACACTAAGAAGGAATACCCCAAAAAGGGAGGCATTAACCTAATGTACCTGTACATGTCCACACATATCCAATCCCACATACTACTGAAATGTAAAAAAACAAAAAACAATTTATGAATACATATATTATCTCACAATATAGTATGACCGTAACGTATTGAAAGTGGAAAAGGGGAAAAAATACAAGCCCAACCAAAAAATGCAAAGAGTCAAACTATCTCCAAGGGAAAGGACTAAATTAAAATGTAAGATCCTAGTACAAATCCATAGTTTGAAAAGCTCCATATAGGCTCCACCCACTCCTTGCCCTACCATGACACCATTAAAAGGTTCTTTGTCTCCATAAGACACAACATGTGTGGGAAAAGATAATGTAGGGGTGAGTATAAAAATACCTAGTAGGACACACAAAAAATACTATTAATGAAGCAACAAGTATAGTTGACTCAATACAATATATCACAATCACTTTATAACAGAAAAACCTAGATATACTTAGGAAAGACACCACAACACCAAGTGGTCATAACAAACTATCAGTCACATGATTCTTCTCGAAGCAACACTCATTCTTGGGGGAATCCACTCCATCAGCCATGTTATCATCATAGGTACTTGATTAATAGGTCTAAATCATTGGACCCCTCCCAAGAATACTCACTGGTCTAAGAATAACTTGAAGGACATGTCCGGGTCATGCCCAAAACTGTTATGGGACACCATGAACCCCATATGGATCGACCTGTTATATATGGGATCATATGTCAATGATACCACAAACCCTACTAATACAACCTTATAGATGGAGGATCAACACCCTAGTTAGGGAGGTCGTTATTATTCCACAAAACCCGCCTAGGAAATACAGACCATAAATGATCCACTCTGGTCTCATGGAGGGGAACGACAACTTGTTCTAAGACTCAGCCTCTATAGGGGATCCCGATCATATTATGTCGATGTAATGATGCATTGTACCCTCGAAAGAATGGACCAAGGGAACTTTATGAACCTAAACTAGTCCAAAATAATGAAACAAAGAGTTGAAAACCCTCTTGAAGGAGGCACACAATGTTTACCAGGGCTTACCCAATGTGTTTATCAATCCCATTGTCCAGCCGTGTGGAAAAGCCTCACATGGAATGTAAATCTAAAGACACATGAAATGTAGAAGAATTACATGGTATGCAGAGATCATCCAACACATTCCCATGTGTTTCAATTTGTTTTTGTGTATGGTATCCATTTTTTTATATGGTGTTTGTGTCTATGTACTAGCCTATGTACACATGGGATTTTTTTTTTCCAAATACACAACGTTCCACTAGACATGTACTGTTTTACCATGTTCATATACTTCCCAAAGTACACATAAAGCCTTATGGAATGGGTCACTTGGTGTGTGAATGAGTCACATGATGTCTGTCACAACCCATCCCATAGGGTCCCATGTCGTGACTACCCCAAGCATGCCTCCGATAGGCCATGTGCTAGAGACTAGAACTGAGTAGGAATATCCCATAAATGGGAGGAATTTTTCTAAGTACTTGTACACACCTAGACATATCCAAAGCCAAAATGGTAAAATGTAAAAACACCAAGTAAACTGTGAATGCACACACTAGGATCCCATCAAAAGAGTATGAAAGTAGTATATTGGAAAGTAATCAAATCTAGAATAAAATCCCACTAAAACAAGGTGTCTTAAAAATGAATGTATAAGTTCCTAAAACTCATCCGCAAAAAACCCTACCTAAAGGGTAGGTGTAGGATAACTGTCTGATCTATAAGGGCACACCTAATATGCTTGATCTCTCTAAGAACCACATGTTCGTGGTCCACGTAGGACTCCATCAAAGCATAAATCATATCCACAAGACACAACCCATGCAGGGTTGAGTAAAAAAATACTAAGTAGGACACCCCACCATAAAGGAATGCCACTATGAAACACATGAAGTATACAACAAAATAAATACCAAAAGTACAATATTCTCTGAAAATTATTTTTCTAAAACATATATTCAATGAATGTCCCAATATGTTCAGTCCAATGACACACACCATCTCTATGAGACACACAATATCTATAAGAAGCACAATTTCGGTATGAACCATATTCTAGGTAAGACACATAGTCTCCATAAGAAACACAGTCTCGGTAAGACACACAGTCTTGGTGAGACACACAGTCTCGGTGAGACACACATTCTCTGAGAGACACATAGTCTCAGTGAGACACACGGTCTCTAATTAATACACATAGCTCATAGGTCACAAAATGTTTAGTTCACATAGCTTCTAGGTCACACAGCTTCTAGGTCACAACCAGCCATTGGATTCCGCTCATAGTGCACTCGTTCCAGGATAACCTAATCATCGAGCTGTTAGTCCATATTCGAACATCAAAAAAAAACTCACTTAGAGTATCTAAAAAATAATTTCTCATAACAAGGGTCCCAACTCCACAAACAGTTCATCAAACAGACACACAGTTTGAAAGTTACAACTATTTTTATAAAAAGGGTCTGACACCGTGTCTGACCTGACCTGCCAAACCTAGCCCAACCCGCTTTGCCAACCAGACCTAGTCCAGTATGGTCCAGTCTAGCCTAAACTGGCATGTCCTACCGGGATAGGCCTACTGGACTATGACCTGGATCCTCCTAGTCTAGCCCACACTATGATTCGGTTTTCAATTCCCCATGTGGTCTTCCCTGATCGTGTGCCTCCTGTCTACCTCGCGGATGAACCATTATTGCAGGCTCCCCCTCGGTGGAACCGATCTATAGTCCACCGGGATGCCGCCTATGTGGAATCCCTTCACTATGTCCCCTGGTCAATGATGTGGCCTCCTGAAACATCTTTCTCCCCCTACTGTGTTTCACCTACCACCGACCGTCCCTCTGGTGGCCTCACCCTACCAACTTGTCATCTGCCTGGACTGGCCCCCTAGACCCGCCCACCTCACCTAAACCAGCCATAACCACTACCTCTATCCTCATTCTCTATTCCTATGTGTGCTTCTATCATAGCCAAATCACATTGTGCCTACTCTCACTCCTCTGTTGTGTTGTTGTGGGTTTAGATCCTTGAGCTTGGATCGTTGCACCATGAATTGTGGGGCGCAACAATAGATCGTTCACATATGGGTTTCAATGGGAGGGAGAAGAAAAATAATACTAGATATTAAGGGAAGAGAATAAATGTACATGAAAACCTAAAAAATAGATCTTGGATCTTGCTCATTTTTCCCTCAATTAATTCTTGTTAGAAGGAAGAGCGAAGAAGGACAACAATCACACAAATCTATTTCCCATTTAAATCCTCGCAATCAAAACACCCATCTTGTAAATGAACAAACTATAGATCAACCTATTCATGGGTTAGACCATGTTCATCATCAAAATTAAGAATGAGTATTGGATCATAGAGAAACAACACCCTATGTGGATTTTGGATCAGTTGTTGATGAATGGAGAAGTTGTGTCATCATTGTTTTTTGATCAATCGATCTTTGATCCAGTTTCCGATCTCTGATACGGTGTCATCATCAAGAGAAATTTCATCTCCTTGTATCAAGGGAATTCTAATTTTGTGGTGATAAACATGGTTTTTTTACAATCTCTGATATAAATAAAAGGAGTCATTGTGTTGAAATTAAATATTTTTATTAAATATTTTCATACCGATACATCCAAAAACTAACTTTCACAGCCTACCTATGCCAACTACTTTTATGCCCCACTTCAGGTAAATCCATTTTCATAAATGTAATGGTGCCCTCATATTTTTGATATGGGAACCATTTTTGATGTTATTCTAGTTTTAAAGAAAAAATATCTCACACACATTATTAAAAACTAAACATTTTTCATTGATTTTTTTCCAGGAACACCAAGCCTCAGAATCACATGTTGTCTCAGCATCTTGTCTCAGAATTTTCTCTATTAATTTATAAAAATAAAACCATATAAAATATGAGTCATTACTTTCTCCCTGTCGTAGGTATTTACCTCTCCAAAAGTCAAAACAAGGGCTAGACAAAAAAAAGTTGAGGGTAATGAGCACAAATCTGAGCCTCCCACTCCTATATACTCTCTTAGAGATTAAAATGCTGCCACCAAACAAGAACCAGACCAATCGACCACCAAGAAGAGTCATCTCCTTTCAATCCAAAATCTCCAATGGGAACTCTGCAAAAGTTTCCCCATCAACAATGTCCAACTCACCCCAGTCGATGATGTGTGATTGATCATGCACATACGTCCTGAAATGAGAAAAGTGGAAAACATCATATACCCAATACAATTATGGGGGTATATCTAGGAGGTATTCCACCTTGCCAAATCTACTCAAAATCTAAAAAGGGTCGATGATCCTCAGAAATATCTTGTCGCCTGATCCAAATCTTTGTATCCCGCATCGATTAGAGACCCAAAGGAACACGTGGTCTCCCTCCTCGAACTCCAAAGGCATCTGTCACAAGTCATCATAGGAATTCTGATGGCTCTGCATAGTATTTATCCACTCCTAGATGACCATCACTTTTACTGTAGTCTCCATAACCAACTCTAGGCCCATGAGTGCTGACTCTTCTGGATCCATCTAGGAAAGTGGTGACCTTCATGGTTTACCTTACAAGGCCTCAAAGGTGTCATACCAACCATGGAGTGGTTGTTGTTTTTGTATGAAAAATCCACCAGATCTAGGTGATCCTACCAACTAATATCAAAATCTATGATGCAAGAACAAAGCATGTCCTCCAGAACCAGGATAGGCTGCTCAGTCTGGTTTTCCATCTAAGGGTGAAAAGTTGTTCTCAAGAGCAGTTGATTCAAAAACACCTCTAGTAATCTTTTCCACAAACGAGATGTGAAACAAACATAACAATCTGAAATTATCATCAATGGTACTCCATGGAGTCGAATTATATCTTACATGTAGAGGTGTCCCAAGATCTCTACTGAATACTACTCCTAGATAGGTAAGAAGTGGGTTGACTTGGTGAGTCAGTCCAAAATCACCCAAATGGTATCATGTCCATTGGACATGGATGGTAAACCCATCATAAATTCCATGTATATCCCATCCAACTTCCACTATGGCACCTCAAGGTGTTAGGTCAAGACCACTAGAACCTAGTGCACAACCTTCACTTGCTGATAAGTAAGGCATCTAGAAATAAATTCCACAACTACCTCCATCATCCCTAAACACCATAACTGACATAAGATATCCTGATACATCTTCTCCATACATAGATGTACTGCCAAAGGGGATGTATGGAACTCCCTCAAGACCTCCTCCATAACACCACTAGTACATCTATGTGTCCTCTGAAAAGAATGACCTACTCCCCACGTTTCAAATATCCATCAGGGGTATGCCCTGTGGATATCTCCTCACATTAGGTCTCATAGTCAGTATCCCCTAAATGTGACTCCCTACCATGATGTAAGAGTGGAGGGGTGAAATCCATCTACTGGAGTTAAGATGCTCCATATCAATCTACAAAGTATATATGCAACATGGCCAAATGATCTAACACCTCGCCCAAAAATTGGAAGTTTGATCACCTACAGAGAGAATATTCCACCATGTTATCTTTCCTAGGAGTATAGACATTCTAAAATTCATAGTCCTGTAGGAACTGTATCCATCACCTCTTTCTCATGTTTAGATTCCTCTAATATAAGATATACTCGAGACTCTTGGGATCAGAGTAGACAATAAAGCACTTTAACATCAGGTAGTTTCACCACATATTCATTGAGAAGACTAACACAACTAGCTCAAGATCATAGGTCACACAGTTATTTTCAAGATGTATCAAATGGCGTGAACTATAGATAATCACTACATTTCACTGCATAAGGACACAACTAAGCCTTGTCCCCGATGCATCTTATAATACAATGTACTCGACACCCTCCTCCATCAATCTTAATATGGAATCACTCATAAATTTCTACCTTAGATGCTGAAAGATCTCCTAGAACTTCTCCATCCACATGAAATGCTGCCCCTTCCTTATTAAATAAATAAAGGGTAATGCTACTCTACAAAATTCTGGTACAAACCTCCCATAGTATCAAACCAGAACAATGAAACTCCACACCTCAGTAACAGTCTTGGGTGGTTCCAAATAAATAACTTCCCCAATATCCACTGGATCTAGTGGAACTATAGCTGTTGAAATGTCGGGTCCCAGGAAATGGACCTCTTGGAACCATAAATGGCACTTTGAGAGATTCCCATAATGTTAGTGCTCATAGAGTGTTTCCAGGACCATCCTATAGGGTATCCTATGCTTCTCCTTGGACGACGAGTACAATAGGATGTAATCAATGAAGACCACCACAAATCAGTCTATATATAGTTGGAAGATCCTTTTCATGAGTCCCAGAAACACTACTTGGGAGTTTGTCAAACCAAAAGGCATTACCAAGTAGACATAGTGCTCGTACTGACACCTAAAAGATTTCTTTTGTACATCCTCGTCCCATACCCATTGTAGTTGATAGTCAAATTTGAGGATGATATTTAAGAACCACCTCGCTCCTTTCATCTGATCGAAGAGGTCATCAATCCTTAGTAGTGGATAACATTATTCATGGTCACATGGTACAAGCCCTGGAAGTCCAAACATAACCCCATTCTCCCATATGACTTCTCATAAAACAAAACTGTTGCAGCCTAGGGTGACACACTCGGTCTCACAAATCCCTTCCTCTGTAGGTCCTCTAACTATACCCTCAACTCACGAAGCTCTATGAGAGCCATCTTATATAAATGCATGGATATTAGTGTTTTCTTGAGGTATAGATCAATGCATATGTATACCTCACTGTGGGGAGGTAATCCAGGATCATCCTTAAGAAATTCATCCTCATATTTCACCACCAATTCAGGAAACTGAGGACTCCTATCATCAACTGCACCAAGGGTGAGGCTAGCCAATTGGTGAGAAATCCCCTTCACCAACTTATGAGTATTTCCCTCTTATAGTGAATTCATGTCCTTTTCACCAAAAAAGGAAAACCTAGTCTCATAACCATGGTCACTCTGCACTCTATGCCTAAAATAGTCAATCTGAGTATAGACTGTGGATAACCAGTCCATTCCAATAATAACATCATAATGACTTGACGCCCATACCAAGAGATCTGAACCAAAACACTCACCTCAATGAGTAATCTCACACTATTGTCACCAGTGTGTGATCATCAAATCCTCTCCCATAGTAGACTGTATGTGTAAGGGTGAGTCAACAGTTCCACCGTAATCTTCGAGCCCCAAATAAGGTTCGTGTAAGGAATGGAATGAATGGTACCTATGTCTATCAAAACTACATCTATGGAGGAAAAGAAACATATCATACCTCTAATCATCCATGAGCATCAGAGTCATAATACTCTATCTCTTGCAGCTGTCCTTGACCCTATCCACCAGCTCCCTGAGCCTGGTGTGGACCACTTGGGGGTGGTGGTGCTAATACTCCAAACCTCCACCCACCTCCTACTTCTCTACTAAATCCCCTAACATGTTTTCTACCTAGGAGACTAACATACTCATTCCCCCTCCTCTGAAATGGTGGTCCATCGACTATCTATTGATCGTCCATACATCAAGTCAGATAATCTTGAGCCATATGTCCCAAACCATCACATGAGTAACATATCTTGTCCTTAAGATGAATCAGTCAACCATGGTAGCCCCATACTACTGATCCTATGTCCTCGGGTCATCCCCTGGAGTGCCTGACCAACTTTGGTCCCTGCATCTGTTGTCGGCTACCTACCATTGAAGACTCAGCTACCTGGTGCCTATTGGTAGCTCCCACTACTAGTGTCTTCTCTACGAGAAATCACTCCTATAGCATAGCTCATGTGAGTACCCCATTATATGAAGGTATTCTACGGGATATCATGGATTCCATGATATTCAGATGTATCCCCTTTTCTAATGTCTATTCCCTAATGAAGGGGTCTCACCCCATATATTTGGAGTATCGAGAAAGATCAGTAAGCCTCACCATGTACTCCACCACAATTTGACAACCTTACTATAGATGCAAGAGCTTATAGATACATACTGGTCACAAGGTTGGTAGAAAGAATGACTCCCTAAAGAGATGCTCAAAGTCTTCCCAATAGAGAGTCACCTCATCATGTGTCTAGGTCACTAAGCTCCACCATCACCTCAATGAGTCCTGAAGAAGACTCACGACTAGGACTTCCATCTGTTCAGAAGGCGTCCTCACAAGGCAGAAGACATGTGTGAAAAGCTTCCAGCAAATCCTAAGAATCTTGGGGGTCTGTCTCACCACAATACCTGAGAGTTTTCTTCCTCTGGAACTCATGCAACACACTCATCCTGCGTGCATCCTCAACCGATAGCACTGATTGTAATTGGTGCTCGAAGGGTGGTGGTATTGATGGTACACCACACAGAGTGTATAACTCCGGTATAGAGAGTATCTCTAACATAGTCCCCTATAATGATGCCACATCTCTAGGAATATCATCCTCATGATCATGCAATGGAATCATGGATGGCTGCCAGCATAGAGTAATCCCGAAATGAAATAAGATGTACCACAATCAATATAGTATACCTGGTAGGATTACTCAAGAATGACATGAGAACACACAAAAATACCATATGATGCATGTACCACTGTTTTTCCCTAAAACAAATTTTTTCATGTAAATAGTTGAAAAGAAATTTCCCAGATTCTTGGTGTATGGATATGTTGATTGCCACAACAACACTAGATTCCCTGTCCTAGAAGCCGAACTCGAAACACTCAAAACTATTCCCCCATACCAACCTCATAGACTCCTTGAAATTTAAGTATAACTTACCCACTGTAATACCACTCTTTTAGAACCCATCCCAGAGGGGTCCATGCCTTGACTACCTCATGTTCACCTCTAAAAAGCATGGGACTGACAACTAGCACTGAGTAGGAATATCCCAAAAAATGGGAAGCATTTTCCCATGTACTTGTAACCACACACATCTCCAAGTCAAAAATTATGAAATTTAAAAATACAACGTAAACCATGCATGTATACACTAAGATCCCAACCATAGAGTACAATGGTAGGAAAACGGAACGTAAATAGGTCCAGAATAAAATACCCCAAATAGAAAGTGTCTGAAAAGTGAATCCATAAGTTTCAGAAACATATCTGAATAAAAACCATCCTAAAGGGCATGTATAGGACAGATGTCTGACGTCGTAGGTGCACACCTCCTCTACCTGATCAATTTAAGAACCACCTGGTACAAGTCCACCTAGGAATCCATCAATGTTTAAATCATCTGCTCAATACATGACATGTGCGAGTAAAGCCTGTGAAGGGGTGAGTAAAACAATACTTAGTAGGATTCCATGAATCCATAAAGGAATACCACTAAAAAATACACAAAATAAATCAAGAAGGAAATAAACAAATTATAATCAACTAACAACAATATATTTCCACAATATAAATTCTAATAAAGTTCTAATATAGTCAATTCAATAAGGCACACCGTCTCCGTTTTACACACAATGTCGATAAGAAACATAGTTTTGGTAAGACACACAATATTGGTAAGACACACAGTCTCCATAAGACTCACAGTCTCAGTGAGACACATTGTCCCGGTGAGACACACAGTCTCGGTCAAACACGCAGTCTTAGTGAGACACACATATTCGGTAAGACAGACGATCTCGGTGAGACACAAAGTCTCAGTAAGACACACAGAATCTATTTAATACACACATCCCATAGGTCAAATATCTTCTAGTTCAAACAAATTCTAGGTCACATATCTTCTTGGTCACACAACATTGAGGTCACAACCAACCACATGATTCTTTTCATAGCGCGCTCATTCCAGGAGAACCTACTCCTCCAGCCATTAGGCCATATGAGAACTTCTACAAAAATTAACATAGAGTATATTACAAGGGCCATATCATCACAAGGTCCAAAATTCCATTCATTAATCATCAAATGGACACATAGTTTGATATTTATGACCATTTTTATAAAAAGGGTCAAACTCGGGTCCGGTCCGGGTCTGGCTCGACCCACCGGCTAACCTGACCCGGTCGAGCCTACCCGAATTGGACCAATCCAATCCAGCCTAAATTGGCATGGACCACTGGTCTAGACCTACTAGGCCAATTAGACCATGTCCTAAATTCCCCTAGTCTATCCCATATTGCGGTCCAGTTTGCTACTCTGTACGCGGTCCTCCCTAACCATGTGCCTCTGGTCTACCCCGCGACTGAACCGCCGCCACATGCTCCTCCAATGCGACACCAATCCACTTTCCTATGGGCCACTGCATATATGAAGTTTCCCTTGACACATCCCCGATCAACGTCATGGACTCCTATTGCATCCCACTCCCCATACCGCGTTCCACATGCCGCCGACCACCCCGTCGGAGGCCTCTCCCTTCCAGATCAACATCCACTTGGACTGACCCCCAGGACCCGAATCGCCTCCCCTAAACCACCGGGAGCCTCTTCCATGCAACTATGCCTTGAAATTCCATGTGATTAAATCCTAACCTCATCATTACACACCTTCCTTCACTCCACCACTATGTTGTTGCTGGTTCAGATCCTCGATCTCAGATTGTTGCACCAAGAATTGGGGTCGCAACGCTCGATCATTCACATAGGGGTTTCAAGGTTGGGGATAATATGAAGAACACATGAAGAATGTGAGAGATTTATGGAAGAGAATAAATTCACATGAATAATTAAAAAAATTGATCTTGTAACTTTCTCATATCGGCCTCAATTCATTCTTGTTAGTTGGAAGAACGAAGAAGGATAACAATCACACATATTTATATCCAATTTAAATCCCTACAAGCACAACACCAATCCTACAAGCGATCAAAACTATAGATAAAACTATTTATGGTTTGGTATGTGTTCATCATCAAATTTATGATTAGGGAATGAAACACAGTGAAACAACACCCTACCAAGAGTTTGGATCGGTTGTTGATGAAGTGTGAAGGTGCGTCGTTGTCGTTCGTCGATCTGTTGATCTTCAATCTAAGTCTCGATCTCCGATCCATCATCACCATCAAGAGAACCTAATTATCCATGTATTAGAATAATTCCATGGTTATGGTGATAACCTTGTATTCCTGAAAAATATAATATAATGATAATATGTCACTGTGTCGAAATAAAATAATTTATTAAATATTTTATTATTGATACATCCAAAAATTAACTTCCAGAACTGACCCACACCGGTCGATGTTAGGCCCCACCTAAGGTAAAGTTGATATTTTTAATTCAATGGTGCCCTAAAATTTCTTATACAGTAACTTATTTTGATGTAATTCTAGTTTTAAGGAAAAACCGCTTACACACATTAATAAAAACTGAACATTTTCACCGATTTTTTCCAAGCACACTTGGCCTAAAAATCATATATCATCTCAACGAATGGTCTCATAATTTTCTCAATTAATTTTTAAAAATAAAATCAGAGAAACTACATGTCATTAGAGAGTGTGATATTTAACTTCATCTGGAACCTCAACACCACAACCAACAGGGCCCACATAACATGTAATCCCGAAATACATGTCGCGTTGCTTGGAAAATTACAGATCCCTGAGATATTTCTCCATGCTATCTGTAGTGTCAATGGAGCCTCCAATATCAAAGAATCTTGTAGATATGGGGTCAGTTTCTCCCTTCTGTCACTGCTAGTTGGGATCCGGGTCCTCAGTCTGCTCGGAAAACCAATCACTTAATTTTTCATCCTCATGCATCAAAACAATGAAGAAAAGAACCTATATATCCATTCCAATCCACCTTTGATCATCCAATACCATCATTGCAGCTAAATTACACCATCAATCACAAACTGCACCTGTGGTATTTATTCATTGCACCAAAGAATGGTCGCCCAATGATCAAATATTTGGTATTCATCAAACCATGGTCCAAGAGAAAATGAACACAGTGAACATGCAATAAATAATGTAAGAAATCCATGATCCACAAAATGTGAGTAATTAAACTCAACCATATTTCTTTTGGAATCAAATCATTATCATAGAAATAGACAAATAAAGTGGATTAAATCAAAATGAATAATTAATAATCCAATCAATTTATTCATACCGATGATGTTCATAACAATTAAATTCATGTAATTGATCCCAGTTTTTCTAAAAATAAGAATCATGATGGAAATCAAAAATAAAAACATCCTTTATAGAGTTTGGATTGATCGTTGATGAAGAATGGTTCTGAGTTTCTATCGTTGATGAGGTCCATGAACTCCATTGGCACAATGATCTGTGATCTATTCTTAACCCATCTTCATTCCCAAAGAATGATCCCTAATAGTGATATAAATCTCTTGGGTTTTCCCACCAAACCTAAGGAAATCCTATAACTTCATATTTAATGGATTAAACAGTCACTCTGTCAAAATAATCAAATTAAATTAATTATTTCATTCATTTACGCCTGTGGAAACGTTTTCTAAAATGGCCCATGCTAAAAAGGATATTTGATTCCTAAGGTAAAACACATGTTCTGAAATCAATGGTGCCCTCATATTTCAGATCTGAGTCTTCATTTGTGAGTTTTTTTCACTTTTTCAACAATAATTTATGCATGTTATATTTAATATATTTAATATATTTCAAACATTTATTTCAGGAACACCAAGCCTCATAATCACCTATTCTCTCAATAGATGGCCTTGAAAATAATCAATATAAAATCCAAATATATTACTTGGAAAATAAGACTCATTAAAAACTACCTACACATGATCTAGAGATAGGAATAAAAGTTTACATGCTGATATTTTAGCATCCCTACCTTCTAGGTGTTAATTGTTTGGTGTACATTAACCATAAGTTCCACAGATATATCTTTTCCTATTGTAAATTGAACTTTAAATAGAGAATTTAGGTCAATTATATATTATTATTTGACTAAGATATAGTGTATACCATTGGGAAAGAATTTTTTAGCCTGAATACTAAGTAGGTAGACTCAAACTCAGGTAGTTTATCAGGTTAGTAATGAGTGTTAATTGATGATAATTTTGTATAAGATGAATATCAATGTTCAAGAGAATCAAAGAAGAGTTTCCCCCACTACCATGAGAATTAAATCACCACTAAATGATAGTACAATGTAGATTCATCTATCTAACACAAACTAGTAGTAATAAGGTATAATAAATATGGTGGAGAGATGATACCAGATTAGTACTAGTATAACGGTGGTATCCTTCACATTCATGGAAGATTTACAGTCCCTAAAATCATGCGTGAGGAGTAAATGGTGGATTCCCATACATTGAGTTGTGTTTTTCACCTATTACTTACTATGATATATCAAAACATTCATATGTTGTATTGGTGTCTCAAGATGAAGAAGAACACATTGGGGTTTATCTCACATTGTTTCATTTTTCAATAGGTGAAGGCCAAGCATCAATAAAATGTAGGTATTATATCACCTCTACCCATTCCTAATTTCTAAGGGGATGATTCAATAATGGATTTTGAAAAATTACTACTAAGGTTGCCTCACAGAAGTGATGTTGTATGGATTATTATCAATCAATTGACCAAAGTGGTTCATTTATTTCCAATCATGGAGACCACGTTTATTGCTGTGCTGGGAAGGTTATATGTTTAAGAGATAGTACAACGGTATGGTGTGTCAAGGAGTATTATATTATATTAGGATACCCAATTTATAACTTTCTATTGTAGAGGTTTATATACGGCCTTTGTTACTTAGGCACATTTGATAATTTCATACCATCCTCATAACAATTGGTAGTATAAGGGTATTATTCATGTTTTCCAGGAAATTATCTGAGAATGTTTACCTAATTTTGATGTTCCATTGGTGATTCATCCCACCTTGGATGAGTTTTCAAATAATAATAGTTATTGGGAATCAATTCATATGTCACCTTGTATGGAATTTTATGGTAGGTCATTCTAATCACATCTGTTCTAGTTGGAGGTGGGTCTGTCTTCTATTATTTGGTTATGTATTATATAGGGATGGTTAGATAATATCTAGTTTATTTGAAAGCTGTAAGTAACTTCTTATTGTATAATGTGATCATATGTAGACCAATAACACCATCCTCCAGAGTTTGAGGGAGGTGAATGAGTTTTCTTGTGAGTGTCACTTGAGATTGGGAGATCATTATATATGGATGAAGGGGAAACTGGAACCCATGTATGTGGGACTATTTGAGGGTTTTGAGAGGATACATACCATTGATTACTGAAAATCAGTTAATCATTGATTATTTATAGTTCTTGATTTATTCTAAAAGTCTTGTCTTGCAATATACAATGTAAATCCTTCTTATATTGTTTTTTCGATAATGATATGTTGGAGTATTATGTGTCATTCAAGGAACAACCAGTTCATTTTATGGAATAATGAAAAAAGATCATACATAGGAAGATGATTCCTCTGGTATGCATGTAGTGGTAATATAAGAATATCCATAAGGATACATTGGAGAGAGAGGTAGATATGTGATCTTTGTGTCTGGATCTATTCACCTATGATGCTTAGTGATGCATCTCAAGTACGAGAAAATATATAGTTAGGGGAAGTAACATCCTATGTATACTGAGGTGTGGTATTTTTTAATCATATAAAAAAAGCTTTTTAGATGGTTTTTGGTTATTCAATGGGATACAATATATTTTGTGTTATTTTTCATGAAATTAGAAATAGTACACAGTTTTTATTTTGAATATTAATAGTACCGAGTAACCAACAAAGGAGACCAGGTACTCAGTAGCTTCAAGCAGCGAGAAAGAGGCCCTGGAGGGCCACTACCCACCTGGTGACACTACAATGGGTACCTAATAGGGTATTGGGTACCCAATGAAAGGTAATTAGATACCCAATTCCATTACCATTAAAAAAAATATAATTAATTGATTATTTATTTAGGAATTTGAATAATTGAGGAACCCATTATTTTAATATTTCCCAGGAAACATGACCTTATCACCCTTTCTCATTGGTTTTATCCTCTTACAATATTTAATCTCGTTATATTTTTTATTGGATTTATGTTTCATTTGTCTTAGTGGATCTATATAGGCAAGTTTATCCATCTTCTTTTATCCATTATATTTCTTATCACTATTTCAATGTTCTTTATTAGTTATACCCTATTTTAGGGGATTATGTTAGGTTCCATGATTTATTTTGATTAGGTCGAAAATGTTTTATAGTCATTGAAGAGAAGGATTCTAATAAGTCAAGGTAGGTGGCACATGAAATTCCCATTGGTCTATATGAGTTTCATGGGACACATGATATGCGATTGTATCAAATGTGTGTTCTCAACCTCAAACTAAATTAATTTGTTCACCTTTTCCCCATATAAGTATGGAAAGGATGTTTAAGTCTTTACGTAGCCTCTATGCATTTTAATTTGATTTAATAGTCATTTATGGTCATGCACTTGAAATAAAGTTTGATGAGACTTATACTTAGAACCCATTGAGGTGATCATTCAATTATATTATGATGTAATATACCTTGATAGGTTGTAATTTTAATCCTTTGATAACGAGATGTAAATCTATATTAAAATATAGTAAAATAGATATTGTTAATGGCCTTATTGGATAATTTATATCATTTTATATTGTTTTGATTTATATATATGGGGTGAAGGATTTCCTTCCTTGGATTTTATGGTTGTATATAGTGTGTTCCTTAGACTCTAGTTATAAAAATATATTAGGTATGTATAGTCCCACAAAATTTTGATTATAAAATGCATTGGATTCCATAGCTTGTTATGAGTTATTTTATATTATAAAATTTATTTTATATTCCTTGAATGTTTGATATTAAGGGGTCCAGATGCCTTAGGGTGACGACTGATATAGACACTTTGACACCTTTACAATTTTATTTGTATTATTCTATATAGGGATCGAGATGCTTATGAGATGAGATCAATATATAAATGGGTACACATTTCCCATTATCTTTCTATTTTTTTAATAAGGATCGAGATGATATAGGGATAAGACCATTATAAATATTAGGATGGATTTTCCACTGTATTTTTGTCATTCTTTTTAGGGATTGAGATGCCTTAGGGACGATATCATTATAGACATGGGTCACATTTCCCATTGTATTTATATTATTATGAGATGGAATCGATGGGGTTTTCTAGAAAATTTTTCTTTATCATTTGTTTAGGTAGGATTGAGATGCCTATGAGATGAGATTGGAATATACATGGGTTGAATTTCCCATTGGTCTTATTATTGTTTTGAGAAGTGGTCAAGATTCCCCTGGGAATGAGATCGTTAGAATCAAGGGAAGGCATTTCCCCATTGGACTTTTGATATTTTGATGATATGTTCATATTTATTCTATCACAATATGAGGTCGGTATGGTTTTTCCTTGAGTGGGTTATTTGGATCTCAAGGGTGTGACATTAATTTTTGTTATTAATATTGATTATTATTTTTATCATATCACTCAGTTCATGAAATTTTGTATTTTGGATTTATTTAGGGAAACTATTGGGTCTTGGATTACTAAGTTTTACTTAGAAAATGTATAGGAATCTCAGTGTGCATGTAGATTTCATTGTTCATGACATGGGTAAGGGTAAGGGAACTCCTATAGATGGATGAGATTTAGTTCCATGGTTATATTTTGGTGGAAGGACTAGACAGTGACCTGGTTCTGGTTTTTTATATATGTTCTGGGCATAGTTGAAGAAAGCATTGGGTCTTCCCAACTTTGTTTTGTCATGATAGATGATCAATCCAATATTTACATGATTATAAATGTTGTGATCAACATAATTGAATCAAATAAAATGGAAAATGGAAAATATTCCCGAACAAGAACACTAGATCATAACATATTATTTATAAATAATTTAATTAATTTATATATTAAAATTTGAGAATTATTTCATTGTTAATAGATCTGAAAGTAGATATTTTTTTTCGTTCAATGTGTTGTAGGAATAAAGATAATATTCCCTTTAGATTTCATCCTCATGTGTTCCAAAAATCATCAAATGTTGTCATAAGAATCTTCAGGTGTGAGCATGGTAGATCCAATCAATCTCATAGTTTACCTTTGATCACCTCGAGAACCAATTCTAAAGGATTATTTTTTATATCTATTGAATAAAGAGTGGAAGGTAGATGGATATAATTCTACATTATTGGGAGGGTTCTTGGAGAAGGGATCTCTCTATAGATTTGAGAGGATTATCCAGATTCATTGTGCACAACAAAAATATTAATTAGATTTCTAGAAAATAATATAATTGGGTTTATATATCATTAGGGTTAGAAATAAATAATTTCACAATTGCCATTTAATATTTATTTAATCCATGCAGATCCCCATTTCAATAATAATTAAAATATTATTATTTCATAACATGCGAATTAAAATTAATTATTTTATATTCATATAATATTCAATATATATTATTTCTCATAGGACTATTAAACTCTATTTTTTATTCCACCAAAATATTTACCAAGCCTTGAATAATATATTTTTATTTATTAAGTAAATATCAAAATGTTATTGACTAGTAAATAAATAACTATTATATTCACTAAATAGTAAATAAATATTTATTAAATATTCTTCTCACATAATATTCTCTTGAAAAACTGGTGATAGAATATATGAAATCATGAAAATATGAATAATTATCAAACTACATGTGGAAATAATATTTATTTAACTTGTTAAATAGTAAATAATAATATATTTTTTAACTGCGATTCTAAATACACTTATTATGTGACCCTCTAAGCCTCTTTCTCGGTGGAATTAGGTGGATTGGCATAAATTCCAAGGTTAACATCTAGAAACATGACAAGACACACATAGATAAAGAAGTTAGTTCTACAATTAAATAATACCTCATATATATTTTTTAATATCAAATATAATCCCTTTATCATGATATCTCTAATCAATCAGGTTTCTTGGTTGTTCCATCAACCTATGTGGTCGATGTATCAATCTTTGAATATCTAGAAATCAAACTTTCCTATAGAATACCATGGCTAGGGAATTATTTGGGACATATAATTTCCCTCACAGAGCCTGATATTTCAACCACTATTAATGAACCTAAGTGAAAATCCAATTTCTCATTTTTCAATATTGAAATATTACTTATGACATACCCAACATATCCTACCTCATTACAAACATATGTCATCATGGTTTTTTCGAATGAATCAAAGTACTTGACTTATAATAATCATAATACTAATATTAATGTCTAAGGATAAATACAAACATCCACAGATTAGAACATACAATGCCACATATAAATATTTATTTCCTACTAGCGAGTCTCATTATCATGATATCTAACAATGGATATTACAAAGGGATTACACCATGAGAAGTTTCCTAAAAGTCATATGAATATCCACCTCTGATATCATATATCATTTTTATCTCTAAATTGATATTATTTGGATATAGAAAATATATTTAAGAATACAATCATTGAAAAACTGGGTTCTCATCATATCATGGAACTGCTATAACCTTTTAGTGAAACAACTACTATTAGGACATTATCACATACTATGTTATGTATAAGAACAGTACTAATGTGATAATATGTTTATAAATATTAAAAACTATGAATATGGGTTATCATAAAGTACAATTTTTTTTCTAGTGAGCAAAATCCAACTAACTCCCACTTTCAATAGAGCCAGCTTCTAACAACCTTCAGTCCACTATCTCCCATATGATACTAATTCTTCTACTGAAATAGGCCTTTTGTCAAAGGGTCTTACAAATTCTCTTCTCTAGACACTCTACTTACTATAACTTCACCACCATGAAAAAAATCCCTCAATAGATAACACTTCCGGAGTATATTATTTGCCTACTGGTGTGACCTTGGATATTTTTCAAGATCCACCACTACAATATTATCACAAATACAATTTTATAGGATCATTAAAATTGGGTAAATAATCAGGCACCTAGAAAAAGATCTTTGTCCAAGTCTCTTATTTTGATGCACTAGAAGATGCAATATACTCTGACTCCACTGTAGAATCAGTGACAAGTATCTTTTTTGAACTATTGAAGCTCATAGCTCCTCCATTGAGATAAATAACATATTATGACTATAACTTTAGATAATTATAATATATTAAAAATAAAGCATTAGTATAATCCCTAATGAGATTCTTCTTGTCTTCACTATACACCAGGATCATATCCTTAGTTCTTCTCAGATATTTCAGGATAGACATAATAGTAGACCAATGATATTCTCCGATTCCTTATTTATATCTTCCTACAATGATAAATGCATAGGAAACATAAATCCTAATACATAAAATGGAATACATGATTTATCCTATCATTGAATAATATGGGATCTTACTAATTACCTCTTTCTCTTATTGTTTCTGTGAGCACATTTTCTTAGAAATATGTAGACCATGTTACACTGGAACTAATCCACTCTTAAATTTTTCCATACTCAATATCCTTAGTATCTGGTAAATTTATGTACTTTTACTTTTTCCTTGTAGCTTCATGGATCTATCACGAATGATATTTATCTCAAGAATATAGGCTATGTCACCTAATTCCTTCATAGAGAAAAACTTATTTATCCAGTCCTTAACAAACTATAATACTGTTAGGTTGTTTATAAAAAATAATATGTGGTCAATATATACTATAAGGATAAGGACTACATTTCCACTAAACCTATTGCAAACCCATGTATCTGAATCATTCTTAATGAAACCAAATTATTTTGTAGCTTAATCAAAATGAATGTTCCCTGAACTGGATGCTTTCTTCAATCCATAAATGTATCTCTTTAACTTGAAAATATTTTTGGCATCATCTTGATTCATAAACCCCTTTGATTGTGTCATATAGTCATCTTATTGAAGTTTCCTCTTAGTAAATTTAGTTTTTACATCCATTTTCCAAATTTCATAGTCATAGTAAGGTGATATAGAATGTATAAATTTAATGGATTTAAACATGGAAACTGGTGAGAAGGTTTCATCATAGTTGATTCCTTGATGATGTTTAAAATCCATAGCCACTAACCTTTCTTTATAGGTATTTAAATTACCTTTAATCTCCATTTTAATCTTGAATACCCATTTTCACCCCATGATCTGCACATCAACTGGTACATCAACCAAAAACAAGACATGGTTCTTATACATGGAATTGATTTTAGAATTAATGACTTCTTATAATCTAGTAGCTTCTGATCTCTCTAGGGAATCTTTGTAGTATAGAGCTTCAACTTGTCAACCAATAATGAGTCACCATCTTTAGTTACTAGAAAATAATATATCTCTAGTTATCTTAGCACTCTTTTTCTCATACACAGTATGTATGTTTCAAGAATTACATCTTCTATGGGGACCTATGGAATATGTTCATCTACTAACTCTTGTTAATATTGAGAACCAACTTTATCGAAGTTAATATTTTCTAACTATCCTGTTTAAGGATGTTCTCCCTCTAAAGAAATATTACTTGTCTAGAAAAAATAAATTTCTTGTATGGGGGGTTTTATAGGTAGAATCCCTTTATTTATTTATTATACCCAATAAAGATAAACATTGTTCCCCATGGTGGTAGTTTGTTTTTAGAAAAATCCTTAAAAACTCATCATAACCCTATACAAGATTATGTGAAAAAATGGTTTCCTTCCACTCCATAATGAAAATGGAATTACATTTCCCACTTTAGTTGGCACTCAATTTAATATATTTGATGTAGTTTGTAATGCATATCCCGAAGGGATAATGAAAGATCTTCATGACTCATCACCAAACATAACATATATAACAAGGTACAATTCCTCATTTCACTAACACCATTTCATTATGGCATGTAAAATAGAGTGAGTTGATATATAATCCCATACTCCCATAGAATTTTGATGAACTTTGGGTAAAGATATTCACCACCACTATCTACTCAATGATTATTTATCTAATTTCAATGTTTATTATCTACATCATTATTGAATTCTTTGAATTTCTCAAAGGATTCAGAATTGTACCTCATTAAGTATACATACACATATCTACTCAAGTAATTAGTAAAATCTGTGATGTAATAATATCCACCACTAGATTCTACTAAAAATGGTCCACACACATCAGAGTATAACAATCATAGAACTTTTGTGTCCCTTTCACCTAGTCCACCATATGGTGGTTTGGTCATTTTTTATTTTTAACAAGCATAAAACATTTATAGTGGTTTTTTCTAAAAAGATCCCAAATAAATACTTTGACATATCTTTTTCAAATGCTTCACATTTACATGACCAAGATAGCAATCCCATAGTTATGTGTTATAAGAGTCACGTGGACATGATTTGTCATCTATTTCTAATACTTATTCTTATTAATTTAATTCATAAATAACATTATTTAGATGTTTTATACCATAAGATATGATGTCTTTATAAAAGAAAAAACTTTAATTTCCAAACATTAAAATAAAATAATTTGTATCTGGGTGTGATACAAAAATTTTTTTCTTGGTAAAATTTGTTACATAATAAAAATACCTTGAAAACCATTATCATTTTCATTTCAAATGAATGGTGGTAGACAAAAATGGCTACATAAACCACACTCACACCATTTAAAGATTTAAAATGAACCTCTCCTATAACAATCATATAGAATCTACTTGGTTCCTATATTTGGATAGATATGCGATCACCATAAGTTGTATCTAATACCCAATGTGTAAATATTGAAAGATTACATTAGATAATGAATGATCCTTTAACATCCCCTTACTTATGGGTGCAGTTATTCTTATAGTGTTATTTCTTTCTATATGAAAAACACATTTTCTCCTTTTCCTTTCTCTGCCTTTTGATCTTCTTCTTCTTGGAAGGATGGTTCTTGGATGCATTATACATGTAATGGGTCTTGGTCCCCTCTACCTTGTTCTTCATTTTCTTATTCACCGTAAGGACTACAGGTTTTTTATTCCCCAAATTATTAAATACATGGTAAATAAATTTGTTAAGTTCTAAAATACTTTTCTCATTACTATTCATATTATAATTATCTATAAAACTAGAAAAGGTCTTGGGTGGTGATAAAAGTATGAGATCTATGTGGAACTCATCTAGAAATTTGATCGCTAAGATTTATAAACATTAAATATATCCAATAATCTTTACTACATTGGGCCCAACTATATTAGCTCTATAATATTAGTTGTGAACAAATAATTTTATATCTCATATATATCTTTCCACACCTTCTCTTAATTGAGATCCTTAAGTTGGTACATTATGCTATACACATCCAAGTCCTTGTTTTTCTTTAAAATCTTATTGGTCATTGATGATAATATGTAACAATGAACATTTGTGGCATAATTCATATATTTCTCATAGAGATTTAACACTTCATAACTAGCATCATTTCTCGGAGAATTTGGAGTAAGTTATTCCAATACATTCAATTTCCTTTCATGTCATAGGATAATGCGTAAGTACCTTTTCTATTCTTGGAAATCTTATCTAGTGAGAATATCATCCTTATCATGTCTGGACATTAGTGATATGTTTGAATTTTTTTATTTCTATTTATAAAAATAATATTTTTAGAAATTTTTTACTTTATCTAATAAATTTTTGATGAAGAAATAAATATTATTTTTTATTAATATCCCTCTATTTTTTGAAACCCGATAGCCCTCAACATTGGCATTGTAACATATTGTTTCTTGGACATTATAGTTGAAATGATCCATATTCCAATTATCATCAATGAAATTTGGATAGTCAATAAATATTAATGGTTTTATTTATGAATTCCAAATTCCAACTACATTAACTCACAGTTCCATGATATGTTGATGGGACACCGCAATCCTGAAATCCTTAAATTTGATTTTCTCAACCCTTTCCTCTTATTTACACCAAGTACTTATTTGTGGTTTAACTGTTGATGTGAACATAGTTAAGTCATTAAAAAAATTCATGTTATAATTTCCTAATAATTTAAATCATCCCAACATTTTCTGGTCATGAACATTTAATTATAGTTCTATATTAACCAATGTAATGGAAGGATATACTGGCATAATATATAATTTAGGGATTTTATCTTTTATGTGTACATTTCCTATTATTATCTTAGTTACAATATTTTTAATATAAAATGGATTTAATTATGTGATTAACCATGTATTAAATAATACTTTTTAATAAGCTAATTTATTTTAGTTCTATCTTACATGATTGTTCATTCATTAATTCATGTGATCCTGACAAAACGTCTATAAGGAAATAAAAATTTAACTTGAATGAAGTAAAAAATTACAGTTTTATGATCATGAGATTTTACTAATTGTTATTTTCTCAAGTGGATGATATAATAACCATCTAACTACATAAAAAACACCTTAAACCAATTAAGGTTCATGTTGTAGCTTTCAAACTATCCACCTATGTATCTATCTTGGATTGGTTTCACCTAAACTCCAAACTTGAACCTCATCCACTTTCTGAGGATCTATACCCATTACATATTATTTTACTCAAACATAGGATATCAGAAGGGTTTTACAAAAAAGAAACCATGGGTACACATTCCCTTACATAATGAGAGGAGAGACGGAACACATTCGATTAATTTAATTTATCAATAAATTAAATGAAACCAATAACATACAAAGGTATTGATATAATATCATGATCTTCCACTAGAATGAAAATTATTTACTCATTTAATAAAATTATAATTCAATTCCAATTATTCTAATTTAAGATAAATCAAACTCAAATAAATTAATTATGTTCTTTAATTAGTCAATTCTTTCATCTTAATTCTCATCCAAATTTTGTTGAGATTATCATCTATCATGATTTTAAACAAATTAAAAAAAATTATTTAAAATTAACCATGTACATAAATGTACCTTAGAGGTAACATTGTGAGTACCCATCTAAACTAACCAACATGTATTGTAATTATATATTGTTTAATCATGAGACATGTGGCATACACAACTTATAACATACTTTCATGAAGTGTACTACCAACTTAATAATTACATGGATTTCATTTTTTCATGTGTTATGATTCAATACACATAGTGTAATAACAGTAATAAAACTCATACATGATATATAGGTCCAAAAATTTTAAAAAATTTATTGATATATATATATATATATTAAAAACAATCACATGACATGTAATATCAACTTAATGACCACAATAAGTTCATGTTGATAATTTATACATTGTAAAATAAATTAATTTTAATTTTTTGTAATGTTTTGTAAGTACATGTCATTTACAAACCAGCTAAAAAATGTGTTATTTTCTCACCATCTATCTAAGGCACACACCTAGTGAATCACCGTGTGAAATGTACCACAAAAAATATTATAGTACATAGTGTGTACATATGCAACACGGTGTGTGGTCTTAGAGTTACACAGTCACCAGTCAGGTGGGCCATATAATAAGCTACACAGATCGTCTGTGACAAAGGAATAAAAGATTTTTAAGGATGTTTCACAATCTTTATTCCACCTAACCATGTGACATGCTGGCCTATTCAACATGAAATGTATAATTAAATGCACTACATGAAATAAATTCAAAATAATTTTATTAATTCTGAATTAATTCTTTTTGTGTTGAACACTAGTACACGATGTGTACCTCTGGGTTACACAACATGTACTATTGTGTTATATAGGAAGATTCCTTAACACCATCGAATGAGATCTTAAAATTTAATTCATTAATAAAATTAATTGATTTTATTATATTTATAAGAAATTAAAGAGGAAGAATACGCTCTAAAAATTTAGATTAAATAATGATTAAACTTGAATGGAAAAAAATGAAAAATGTGTAAATCAATCAAGGATCTTTTAAATAATTATATATATTTATGTGACCCCTCTGATACAACTTGTATGTTTTGGCTACAGTAGAAGTGTGTGATGTGTAATTCCCAACTTTTATTTTTTTCTTGATCGATGATAAATCTAAGATTTACATGATGATAAATTCCATGATCAATAGAATTAAATCCAAGAAAATAGATAATGGATAGAACACTAGAACCAAAGCATAGGATAATCAAATATTATTTATAATTAATTTTATAAATTATATAATTACCTTATGAAAATTAATTATTCATTTATGGATTTAAAAATAGATATACATTTTATCATCATTTCATTATAGAAATCAAGAGATGATTATCTATAGTAGTGATACATAAGTGTTCCACAAATATATAAATGTCATTGTTGGAATCTCTGAGATCTATAATAGTAGATCCTATTTCCTACATCATTTTCATTTGATCAACTTGAGAATTTATTCCAAATGATTCTCTTTGATCTCTCTTAACTCAAGTATGGGAGGTGGAGGAAGATAGCTCTCCCATCTTGGGAGTGTTCCTCGAGAAGGGAGCTCTCTAGGGCTTCGAGAGGATTCAATGGAATCATTATTCACAACCAAACAAATGAATTGGGTCTCTTGAAAAATAATATAATTGGGTTTATATATCGCTATGTTTAGAAATAAATATTTATGAAAGTTCCTTTTAATATTTATTTAATCCATGTGGAACTCCATATCTATAATAATAGTAATATTATTATTTATCAACATGCACTTAACATGCGAATTAAAATTAAATATTATCTATTCAAATAATATTCAAAATATATTTTTTCTCACTGGACCATTAAACTATTTCTTGCATTCCAGCATAATATTTATCAGGTTATGAGTAATTTCTATTTATTTATTAAATAAATACTACTTCATTATTCAGTAATAAATAAATAACTATTATATTCACTAAATAGAAAATAAATACTTATTAAATATTCTACTCACATATTATTATCTCAAATAATTGAAGATGGAATATATGTGATCAATAAAACCTGAATAATTGTTAAACCACATGCGGAAATATTATTTATTAAAATTTTTAAATAATAAATAAAAATATATTTTTTAATTGAGACTCTAGATACACTTAGTGTGTGACCCTCTAGGCCTATTTCTATGTGGAATTTGGTAGAGCAGCCTAAAGTCCAAGTTTAGAATATAGAAACACGCCAAGGAACCCATAGAAAAATAATTTAGTGATAGAATTATGTAATACCTCATATGAATTTTCACTATGTAATATAATCTCTTTATCATGATATGTAACACCCCGACCCTAGTTACCCAGATTCGGTGCATTATTACATAACATTGGCATGATCACAAGAAAGATCAAATCTCGAAAGACCGATTGGTTTAGTATCCTTGGAAACACTAGATATATTCATATGTTTTACATTACATCATAAAATGAAAAACTACTACAACAACATAATGTATCCATAATCCACACTCATATCCCCACATAACATCCCTGCAGGTCATTCCTAATTTACTTCTTCATTTCCTGGGAAAAATAAAACATAGAAAAGGGGTGAGCTCAAATGCCCAGTAAGGATAACAATATAGAGGAAACTTTCATAAATAAGAATAAACATTTAAGGAAATGTATAACTAAAACAAAATCCATTTAAAATTGAACATTTAACATATTATGGCATAAATAAAATGAAATAATGCCATTTAATTATTCACATGGTTATTCTACTAATCGAATAATCACATGAAAAATCAATAACCACTTTCATAATGATGGAATGCATAATGCCAGACTATCATAACCACATAGTCAAGGCCTCGTGCCAAGACTACAAATAAGATTTTGTGAAGGCCTTGTGCCAAGACACTAGTTTGTCTCATGAGACCTACCGATGCATCAAGGAGGTATAGCGGGCTCCACCCGTCACATATTAAGTCCAATGCATTCCCATATGAAAAGGTTTAAACATAACATAAACATTCGTATTAAAACTAGTATACGAAATGTCAATACTTTCACCATAAACTATGAATGGTATAAAAATAGCACATCCACAGTCAAACATATCACAAAACCTTCAATACAATATAGAAGTTTTGTATCATAATAAATCAACTTCAAATAATCTTAAAATCCATCAAAGGATGTTGACATAGATGAAATCAAAATTCTTTTTAAAGAAATATCTCCTTTTATTTTGAAATCATTTAAGATCCATATAAAATAAAACATTTTCTTTGAAAATATTCTAATAAGCTTGTAAGGGAAGCTTTGAAGATTTTATAACGTCGGAAAATAGCCGCACCCGCCGTATAAGTTAAAAAACATTCTTACCTTAATTCTGTCGAAAAGGTTAAAAAGGACCTTGTTTTGAAAACGACAGAAAGATTCCTTTATAAACCTCTTATAAAAAGTCAAAAAAGGGTATAAATGAATTTAACCCATATTCTTGTAAATAATAAATATGTTTTGAAATACATTTCGAAGAAACATGGATGTGGATGACAAAGAAATCCCAGTAGATTATTACGTATAAACAACCTCGGATAATGAAGAGATTGTGAAATAACCCTTACCAATTTGGTAACTTATGAAACATACAACCCATGAAAGAGGTATCATACAATGAATATGTAAATACACATAAATTAGAGTGTATTACACAATGATTATAATTATGGGCAGTACATACACCATAGAAAAGGTAATGGTGGCAATATGGCATGAATCTCACTGGAATAAGGAGTGAGATGAAAACCCCTTACCTTGTACTTTTCCTTGGTTGGGGTAGGTTAACCTCCTGTATAATGGTGAAATAATTGTTATTAAATTATACAATAATCATATATATTAATATGATATCATATATGATCTTTTAACATTGATTTCTTAGTAATATCTTAGAATTATCGTCGTTTCGGGTGTTAACTTACTCATTTTCTTTTATATGTTTTGTTACATAAGCCATGTTTGTTGTATCTTATTCATATCCATAATGATATCAAGTCCTCAAACATCATTTTTAAATCATAAAATGATAATTATACTTGAATGGATACGATGGAGAATGAATCTCATCGCGTTCGTGGAGACGGTAGTCCGTACGTACGCACGAGCGACAATATCATTCTTTTGATATTAAAATAATATATAAATGGATGGTATATCATATATAAAGAATTATTAACATGTTATATTTATTATTTACATGAGTTACACATCATTATTATACCCATCCAAATAATAATATATTGAATAACAATTACACCACGACCTGGAGACGGTAAGCCGTACGTACGCACGTATGGTGACATGTTATTCAAAGGGTGGATAGAATACTGAATATGGTTGTACCATATTTATAATAACATCACAGTATATGTGAGATACTGGAGTTATTATTTTAGAATGGTAATAACAAAGAAAGAAGAAGTGGAAGAAGAAAGGAACTTGAAAAGGGGTGGTGAAAACATTACCTCTTCTTCGGGTTCTTCGTTTTGATTTGATCAAAAGGGCTCCTTAGGATGGATTTCTGATCAAAATAAGGCCTCTAGGTTGTAGTGAGGGATGTTGGGAGAGTATTTGGGTAGTTTTTGGCCGAACCAAAAGGCTTTGAAGGTGTGAAGAAATGAGAAGGAGGAGTGCCCTTTTATAAGAGGGGTGAGGGGCACCTTTGGAAAATCTAGAGATATTAGTTTATAATAAATTCATAATCGGTTTCCAATGGCTTAAAAGTTGACTATTCAAAGGTTAAGGTGGGGATGGGTCGAAAAACACTCAACCAATATAATTTAGACCGGTTTGGGTACATATATTAACCTTATCTTTAAGTATTAACTCTAAGTTAATTAGTTTCACTTTTACAATGTCTCTTTGTATTTTTATATAATATGGTTAATAAACATACTATATACATCCAAGAGACCCCCAAGTGGTCCATTAATGATGAAACTATCATGATTTAAGTCTCTTGGTCGAAACGTATATTTTTAGGAATTTAATATCAATTAATAATATAATATTTGTTTTAAGAACTCTTTTATGTCAATTTTGACACTATTCAATAGTTGATTTTTTTGAAACTCATAACAGATTGATTACTTAGAAAAAAGTCAATTACATCAATCCTAATATATCATATTATCCTATAAAATTAGTTTAATTCATTAAAAGTTTCATATTATTTTTATTTGGGTATCTATAATATCAATTATTTTAATTTTTCACTATTATAGTAATTACTGCATCATCATTGTGTCATAAATAAAATAAATTATTTAATACCTAAAAATTATAAATAAAATATAATTATGTAGGAAATCTTTTTACCTTTCTAATTAATATTTATAATCTAAAATCCAACATATATAACCCTATGTAACAATTGTTTTTATAAAAGATATATGCTTGTGTCATTTTTGTATTCATTTTAACTTAATTAAAATAAAGTGTCATTATCACTTACAAGTGGATCCATGGGGTCCCAAAATCGACCCAAAGATGCCCATGGTCGACCATGTATCATCCAATAGGGTTACGACACGTTTTAAGGTAATTTAGTATTATTATAATATTTTTTTTAACCCTTATTTACCGGATTTACCCTTAACCATGGTAAATAAAATATTTACCGCAGTAATTATTCAAAATGTCTAAAAATAAAAGTTACCTATTTACACAATTTGATCATCCTGATTCCAAATATGGAATCCATTTTACTAAATTCAAAACACATAAGTGGCATAAATTAATTTAAAATTAATTCCCGCTGTCAAAACAAAAAGCGTGTTTTTAAGAGATAATAACTATCAAAAGATTGACACTTGTTTATGTTCGGTTTAATTGTGAAATTATGTCCAATGACCAAAATTATATTAAATGGTAAAAATATATTCTAAATATACTTTAAAACTACTGAAATTCATAATTTATCACTATTAATTATTTTGATTAAAAAAGTTGTTTTTAATTAAAATTTAGTAATTTTCACTATTCATCAAAATATGAAAGTTATCCGAAAAGTACCAAAATTTCACCTTAGGCTAAATTAGATATTCCGAATCCAAAAATGAAGTCCATTTTGAAATAAAAAATATATATAATTTTAAAAAGTAGGTATTACTATTCATAACAGCTAGTTTGATTGGTTGTTAGAACTCAGTGTTGCGTACAACACACGCTATCGCATTATTCAAAGAGAAGCGTATCATAGAAGTTTGGGGTGTTACATTCTCCCCTCCTTCAAATAATTTCATCCTCGAAATTTTTAGAATAATATCGCATGAAAAGACTCGGGTGGTTCTTCATCATAAGTTCCTCGGGTTCCCACGTTGCCTCTTCCATCTTATGGTTTCTCCACAAAACTTTTACCAGACGCGTCATCCGGTTTCTCAGTACTTGTTCTCTCGTATCAAGAATCCTGACGGGCTCTTCACAATAGGAAAGATCAGGTTCCAGTTCTAATTCCTCATAGGTGAGTACATGCGTTGGAGCAGGCATGTATTTCCTCAACAGAGATACGTGAAACACATCGTGAACTTTGGAGAGACTTGGCGGTATTGCCAATCGGTAAGCTACAACCCCAATTAGTTCTAGAATTTCGAAAGGTCCGATGTACCTGGGACTCAATTTACCTTTCTTACTAAAATGTATGACTCCCTTCCACGGAGATACCTTCAGGAAAACATGATCACCGACTTGAAATTCCAAATCCTTCCTTCGATTATCGGCATAGCTCTTCTGCCTACTTTGAGCTGCTTTGATGTGATTTTGGATTACTTTCACCTTTTCCACCGTTTCCTCCACCAGTTCTGGGCCTACAAGTTTTCTTTCACCAACGTCATCCCAACAGGTTGGTGTACGACATCTCTTTCCGTATAACGCTTCATATGGTGCCATCTGAATACTCGAATGGAAGCTATTGTTATAGGAAAATTCTACGAGAGGTAAGTATTGATCCCACATACCCTGAAAGTCAAGTGAGCAAGATCTCAACATGTCTTCTAGGGTTTGAATAGTCCGTTATGATTGTCCATCTGTCTGAGGGTGGTAAGCAGTGCTCAAATGAAGTTCAGTATCCAGGTATTTCTGAAGACTTTTCCAAAATCTTGAAGTAAAACGGGGATCACGATCAGAAACAATTGATAGGGGTACTCCATGAAGTCTATCAACTTCATTAATATATAGTCTTGCTAGACGTTCTAGGGGTAGATATTCTCTTATAGCAAGAAAATGTGCAGACTTGGTAAGACGATCAACAATAACCCATATTGCATCATTCCTTCTAGGAGTCTTTGGTAGTCCCATGACAAAGTCCATCGTAATATTGTCCCATTTCCACTCCGGTATGGGAAGAGGTTGCATGACTCCTCCAGGATGTTGCCTTCCAGCTTTCACTTGTTGACAAACCATACATCTTGACACAAAATCAGCAATCTCCCTCCTCATGTTGTCCCACCAAAAATTTTCCTTCAAATCTCTATACATTTTGGTGCTCCCAGGGTGTATAGAGAAATTGGAACTATGAGCATCATCCAACAATTCCCTTTTTAGATCAGGTAAATCGGGAACACAAAGTCTCTTCCCAAATTTCAAAATTCCATCTTCATACACAAAGTCTCTCAATCTCCCATCATTCACAGCTTTAATCTTCTTTTGTAATTCTTCATCATTGGTCTGAGAACTCTTAATCCTTTCTAGTAAAGATGGTTTGGAAACCATTTGAAAAACCATTGATGTTTCACCTTCCCTGGTTATTCCCATGTCCATCTTCACTAGATCCATGAAAATTGGATCCCTTTCAATTCTCATATTGTTCAAAACTCCATGGTCTTTTTTACTCAAAGCATCTGCCACCTTGTTTGCCTTCCCCGGGTGGTAGTGTATTGTACAATCATAATCCTTGAGTAATTCAAGCCATCTCCTTTTCCTCATGTTGATTTCTTTTTGTGAGAAAATATACTTCAAACTCTTGTGATCAGTATAAATCTCAAGTTTTTCACCATAGAGGTAGTTCCTCTATATCTTCAAAGCAAAGATCACAGCTGCTAACTTGAGATCATGAGTAAGATAGTTTTGTTCATGAATTTTCAACTGTCGTGATGCATAGGAAATAACTCTATCATTCTGCATAAGGACACAACCAAGTCCTTTCTTCGATGCATCACTATAAATAACGAACCCATCATTCCCCGATGGTAGAGTCAATATAGGAGCATTGACTAATCTTTTCTTCAGTTCTTCAAAACATTCTTCACACTCTTTTGTCCAAACAAATTTAACCCCTTTACGTGTGAGCTTCGTTAATGGGTTAGCCAATCGGGCAAAATTCTGGACAAAACGTCGATAGTAACCTGCCAAACCAATAAAACTGCGTACCTCAGTTATACTTGTAGGTGCTGGCCATTCTTGTATTGCCTTGGTCTTAGAAGGATTAACAGAGATTCCATCTTTAGAGACAATATGGCCAAGAAAAGAAATCTCATGAAGCCAGAATTCACACTTGCTAAACTTCCCATATAATTCATGCCTCCACAGAGTCTTCAAGATAATGCGCAAGTGATTTTCATGATCTTCATAGGTTTTGGAGTATACCAAGATATCATCATTAAATACCACCACAAATTCATCGAGATACTCCTTGAAAACTCTATTCATCAGATCCATGAATACAGAGGGTTCATTAGTCAATCCAAACGGCATTACAGTAAACTCGTAATGCCCGTACCTGGTTCGAAATGCTGTCTTCGGAATGTCTTCCTTCTTCACACACAACTGATGGTATCCAGATCGAAGGTAAATATTTGAAAAGTATTGAGCTCCATGCAGTTGGTCAAATAAATCATCAATGCGAGGTAGGAGATACTTGTTCTTTATCGTTATAGCATTGATCTCCCTGTAGTCGATACATAACCTCATAGATCCATCTTTCTTTTTAACAAAAAGAACAGGGGCTCCCCATGGAGAAACACTAGGGTGAATAAATCCCTTATTACTCAATTCCTCTAGTTGTTTCTTTAGTTCGACTAACTCTACAGTGGCCATTCTGTAAGGGGTCTTCGATATAGGCCTTGATCCAGGAATTAAATCAATGGAAAACTCAACTTCTCATTCTGGAGGATGTCCAGGTAAATCTTCCGGAAATACATCTACAAATTCATTCACAATAGGTACATCCTCTATTTGAACATTCTTTTCCTCACCGACAGTTATTTCATTCTCTTCCTCCCCAATAATTGAATTAAGTTGAGCTACTGGGGGTGGATCTAAATAAGAATTAGGTGGTGACGATTCTGCTCTAAATATAAGGTGTTCCTTATCATTATCATCAATAATCGTAACCTCTTTCTTCTTACAATAAATCTTCGCATCATAGTTCGAAATCCAGTCCATACTGAGGATTATATCAAACTCAATCATAGGTATGACGATGAGATCAGCAGATAAAGAAAATTTATGTGCTCTAATGGGGACTGATTCACAAAACATTGTTGCAATGATACTTCCCTTAGGAGTTTTAACTGACAACTCCCTTATTAAATCAAATTGGAAATATCTAATTTTCTTAGCAAACTGGGAAGATATGAAACAATGCGACGACCAAGAGTCAAATAATGCATTTTCTAAACTTGAGGAAACCATTAAATTACCTGCCACCACGTCTTTTGGAGCTTCTACCTCTGCAGTAGTGATAGCATAAGCCTGGCCTTGATCCCTTGGCCTTTTCTGAGGTAAGTTCTCCTGACGCTTAGGACATTCATTCGCATAATGTTCCATCTCCCTGCAATTGTAGCACTGAACGTTTGTGGCTTCCTTCTTCCCTTTGCAATCACGAGCTTGGTGGCCTTTTTCACCACACTTGTAACAGACTCCCATTCCCTTCAAGCAAGCACCAGGGTGTTTCTTCCCACATTTACTACATGATGGATATTCAACATTTCCTTTCATCCCCTTATTTCCATTCCCAGATTGATCAGCAGGTCTCTTCTTCTCTTGCTTTGCTTTAAAGTCATAAGACTTAGAGAATTCCTTTTCGGTCTTGATAGCACATGAGACAATGTCTTCGTACGATGAAAAGGATTGTGAGACTAATGCTCGATGGAGAAATGGTTTTAACCCATCAAAGAAACGATCAATCTCACTTCTTTGGTTACATATATAATCACCAGCGTACCTTGCTAACCTTGTAAAGTTAGCCTCATACTTTGTGACATTCTCATCATCCTTCTATCTCAGACTTAGAAATTGCCTTTCCATATCTGCTTGATGGTCGCGAGGAAAGTATTTTTCTAAAAACAGATCTTTGAACTCCTTCCATTCCATATTTGATACTTCATCATCTTCCTTCGTATTTTGAATCAATGACCACCATTGATCAGCATCTCCAGTGAAGCGGTAAGCTGCCATGATAACTTTTTCCCTTTCACTGCTCCCCAAAGCCTGAAATATTTTCTATAGGGAAAATATCCATTGCTCAGCTACTAAGGGATTTGTACTCCCATTGAACGTTGGTGGTTGTTGCCTCATGAATCGATCTAACATTGATCCTCCACGTTGCGGATCAGGGTGCTCCATACGGGTAAGGTTATTATTCATAACCTGAGTAAGTTGTCCCAGTATGGTGATTAGCTAATCGGCTCCAGTTGCATCACCAGCTCCACTATAATTATCTTGAGCAGGAGGGAAATCCCTACATGGAGTGCGTGCGTTGATACGGTTTCCATTTCTTCCACTAGGCACCATTTCTAAACAATGGCATAAACTAGATCAGTTTATGAATCATAATACATAATCCCATACTTATAAAACACTTAACATAAATTGAACTATTTATGGATATAATCCATAATCATAAAAATGTTTTCTTTGAGGAAGTATATACTTATAATCCCTTCAAAATTATTTGTAAAGAAAATGAGAGTTATCCTAAGCATATCCCCCGGGAGTGTCGTAACCAAGAGTGCAACAAGGCCCGTTGTCGTGCACCAGTTCCCGTTCGAGTCTAGCTCAAAGCGGTGTTTTCAGGTTTTACCCCTAGGTACATCTGTGCCAGAGCCACCACTACCTGCTCGTATCCAGACAGGGATGTATTGCCCGAAAAACTCACAAAATCTCTACAATACCAAAATTCTAGGAAGTTCTTCTATACTAATCCTCAAAGTTCATCTTAGGTCTACGTGCTCTAATCAGAGTTTATCTAAATCTAGCTTCCAAGGTTTGTACTAAACTTCCTCTGATACCAAATGTAATGCCCCGACCCTAGTTACCTAGAGTCGGTGCATTATTATATAACATTGGCATGATCACAAGAAAGATCAAATCTCGAAAGACCGATTGGTTTAGTATCCTTAGAAACACTAGATATATTCATAAGTTTTACATTACATCATAAAATGAAAAAATACTAAAACAACATAATGTCTCCATAATCCACACTCATATCCCCACATAACATCCCTGCAGGTCATTCATAATTTACTTCTTCACTTCCTAGGAAAAATAAAACATAGAAAAGGGGTGAGCTCAAATGCCCAGTAAGGATAACAATATAGCAGAAACTTTCATAAATTAGAATAAACATTTAAGGCAATGTATAACTAAAACAAAAGCCTTTTAAACTTGAACATTTAACATAGTATGGCATAAATAAAATGAAATAATGACATTTACTTATTCACATGGTTATTCTTCTAATCGAATAATCACATGCAAAATCAATAACCACTTTCATAATGATGGAATGCATAATGCCAGACTATCATAACCACATAGTCAAGGCCTCGTGCCATGACTACAAATAAGATTTTGTCAAGGCCTTGTGCCAAGACACTAGTTTGTCTCATGATACCTACCGATGCATCGAGGAGCTATAGCGGGCTCCACCCGTCACATATTAAGTCCAATGCATTCCCATATGAAAAGGTTTAAACATAACATAAACATTCGTATTAAAACTAGTATACGAAATGTAAATACTTTCACCATAAACTATGAATGGTATAAAAATAGCACATCCACAGTCAAACATATCACAAAACCTTCAATACAATATAGAAGTTTTGTATCATAATAAATCAACTTCAAATAATCTTAAAATCCATCAAAGGATGTTGACATAGATGAAATTAAAATTCTTTTTAAAGAAATATCTCCTTTTATTTTGAAATCATTTAAGATCCATATAAAATAAAACATTTTCTTTGAAAATATTCTTATAAGCTTTTAAGGGATGCTTTGATGATTTTATAACGGCGGAAAATAGCCGCACCCGCCGTATATGTTGAAAAAACATTCTTACCTTAATTCTGTCGAAAAGGTTAAAAAGGACCTTGTTTTGAAAACGACGGAAAGATTCCTTTATAAACCTCTTATAAAAAGTCAAACAAGGGTATAAATTACTTTAACCCATATTCTTGTAAATAATAAATATGTTTTTAAATACATTTTGAAGAAACATGGATGTGGATGATAAAGAAATCCCAGTAGATTATTACGTATAAACAACCTCAGATAACAAAGAGATTGTGAAATAACCATTACCAATTTGGTAACTTATGAAACATACAACCCATGAAAGAGGTATCATACAATTAATATGTAAATACACATAAATTAGAGTGTATTATACAAATAATATAATTATGGGCAGTACATACACCACACAAAAGGTAACGGTGGCAATATGGCATGAATCTCACTGGAATAAGTAGTGAGATGAAAACACCTTACCTTGTACTTTTCCTTGGTTGGGGTAGGTTAACCTCTTGTATAATGGTGAAATAATTGTTATTAAATTATACAAGAATCATATATATTAATATGATATCATATATGATCTTTTAACATTGATTTGTTAATAATATCTTAGAATTATCGTCGTTTCGGGTGTTAACTTACTCATTTTCTTTTATACGTTTTGTTACATAAGCCATGTTTGTTGTATCTTATTCATATCCATAATGATATCAAGTCCTTAAACATCATTTTTAAATCATCAAATGATAATTATACTTGAATGGATACGATGGAGAATGAATCTCATCGCGTTCGTGGAGACGGTAGTCCGTACGTACGCACGAGCGACAATATCATTCTTTTGATATCAAAATAATATATAAATGGATGGTATATCATATATACAGAATTATTAACATGTTATATTTATTATTTAAATGAGTTACACATCATTATTATACCCATCCAAACAATAATATATTGAATAACAATTACACCACGACGTGGAGACGGTAAGCCGTACGTACGCACGTATGGTGACATGTTATTCAAAGGGTGGATAGAATACTGAATATGGTTGTACCATATTTATAATAACATCACAGTATATGTGAGATACTGGAGTTATTATTTTAGAATGGTAAGAACAAAGAAAGAAGAAGTGGAAGAAGAAAGGAACTTGAAAAGGGGTGGTGAAAACATTACCTCTTCTTCGGGTTCTTCCTTTTGATTTGATCAAAAGGGCTCCTTAGGTTGGCTTTCTGATCAAACTAAGGCCTCTAGGTTGTAGTGAGGGATTTTGGTAGAGTATTTGGGAAGAGTTTGGCTGAACCAAAAGGCTTTTAAGGTGTGAAAAAATGAGAAGGAGGAGTGCCCTTTTATAAGAGGGGTGAGGGGCACCTTTGGAAAAGTTAGAGATATTAGTTTATAATAAATTCATAATCGGTTTCCAATGGCTCCAAAGTTGACTATTCAAAGGTTAAGGTGGGTATGGGTCTAAAACCACTCAACCAATAGAATTTAGATAGGTTTTGGTACTTATATTAACCTTATCTTTAAGTATTAACTCTAATTTAATTAGTTTCACTTTTACAATGTCTCTTTGTATTTTTATATAATATGGTTAATAAACTTACTATATACATCCAAGAGACCCCCAAGTGGTCCATTAATGATGAAACTATCATGATATAAGTCTCTTGGTCGAACCTTAGATTTTTAGGAATTTAATATCAATTAATAATATAATATTTGTTTTAAGAACTCTTTTATGTCAATTTTGACACTATTCAATAGTTGGTTTTTGTGAAACTCATAACAGATTGATTTCTTCGAACAAAGTCAATTAAATCAATACTAATATATCATATTATCCTATAAAATTAGTTTAATTAATTAAAAGTTTCATATTATATTTATTTGGGTATTTATAATATCAATTATTTTAATTTTTCACTATTATAGTAATTACTTCATCATCATTGTGTCATACATAAAATAAATTATTTAATGTCTAAAAATTATAAATAAAATATCATTATGTATGAACTCTTTTTATCTTTCTAATGAATATTTATAATCTAAAATCCAACATATATAACCCTATGTAACAATTGTTTTGCTAAAAGATATATGCTTGTGTCATTTTTGTATTCATTTTAACTTAATTAAAATAAAGTGTCATTATCACTTACAAGTGGATCCATGGGGTCCCAAAATCGACCCAAAGATGCCCATGGTCGACCATGTATCAACCAATAGGGTTAAGACACGTTTTAGGGTAATTTAGTATTATTATAATATTATTGTTTAACCCTTATTTACCGGATTTACCCTTAACCATGGTAAATAAAATATTTACCGCAGTAATTATTCAAAATGTCTAAAAATAAAAGTTACCAATTTACACAATTTGAACATACTGATTCCAAATATGGAATCCATTTTCCTAAATTCAAAACACAGAAGTGGCAGAAATTAATTTAAAATTAATTCCCGCTGTCAAAACAAAAAGCGTGTTTTTAAGAGATAATAACTATCAAAAGATTGACACTTGTTTATGTTTGGTTTAATTGTAAAATTATGTCCAATGACCAACATTATATTAAATGGTAAAAATATATTCTAAATATACTTTAAAACTACTAAAATTCATAATTTATCACTATTAATTATTTTGATTAAAAAAGTTGTTTTTAATTAAAATTTAGTAATTTTCACTATTCATCAAAATATTAAAAGTTATCCGAAAAGTACCAAAATTTCACCTTAGGCTAAATTAGATATTCCGAATCCAAAAATGAAGTCCATTTTAAAATATAAAATATATATAATTTTAAAAAGTAGGTATTACTATTCATAACGGCTAGTTTGATTGGTTGTTAGAAGTCGGTGTTGCGTACAACACACGCTATCGCATTATTCAAAGAGAAGCGTACCGTAGAAGTTTGGGGTGTTACATGATATCTCTAATCAAGCAGGATATATGCATGTACCAACAACCTATCTGCTCGATGTATCTTTCTTTGAATTTGTGAAAATCGAACATACCTATAGAACACCATGATTATGGATTTATTTATGACATATAATTTCTATCAAATTTCCTTCGATATAAAATTTTATTAATGAACATAAAGGACAAATACTTTCTCACATTATTCATTATTGCAATATTACCCATGATGCACCCAATGTAACCATCCTCTCCCCAAACTTATATCATCACGGTTTTCCTTAGTAAATCAATGTACATGACTAATAATACTTATTAATAATAATATTAATGTATAAGTATCAACACACACATCCACAAATAGGAAAAACCAATGACACATATAAATATGGATTTCCAACTAGTGGTTCTTGTTATGATAATATCCTTCACTAGATATTACCATGTGCGAACACCATGAGAAGTTTCCTAAAATTCTTATGAGTCTACACCACTGAAATCTTATATCATTTTTTTCCCATAAATTGATATCATCCCACTAAAGAACATACATTTAAGAATAGAATCATAGCACCTCTGGGTTATCATCATAGAGGGGATCCTATATGACCTTTTATGATAAAAGAAACACCTAGGAAATTATCACATACTATTTTACATAGAAGATAAATCATGATGTAATAATAATTTTATTAATATTCAAAACAATGAATATGGGTTATCATAAAGTACATATAAGTTGGTTCCATTGAACCAACTCCAACATTGTAGTCACCTCTGGTGTTTTGTTTATTTTTGGACCATGTTATATTTGATTGTACACTAGTTATCTTGTATATTTATTTATAAATCATGTGACATTATAGTAGTTTTTTTACATATAATGTTATATATTATTCCTTTATGGTTTTCACTTAGATTCAATGTCCATATATTATTATTATATTGTGCTGAATTTTATTTATAATGCTTATGTTATTTTTTCATCTATTTTTACCAAAGATTATAGTATCCATAGGGTTCATTATAAAACTTAGATACCAATCAGTATCCTCCTGTGTATAGTCTAGCATGATTTAGGTTACATGATTTCACTAGTTCAACAATAATTTGGGTTTTTCGGACTGATATGTTACATTTGTACTTAGAGAAGTTTAAAGTATTAAAAATAAAATATCATGCCAATAAATATTTTAGTGAGTGTAACATTATATCCTAATAGAGTTTAGGGTATGTTGGTAAATAAATAATGTAAAGAGTCATATTTTTTCCATGATGATTTCAAAGGAAAAGTTTGAATGTGGAAATTCTAACGATGATGATTATGAACTTAAAAAGAGTTCTATACTAACAACACAAGTAATTAACATCGTAACATTTATTTTGAATACTTATTTGATTATTTGAGCATTAGTTATCTGATTATTGAGTCTCACCATTATTCAAAATGAATTTATTTATATATGTTTCCCATTAGAGTTTAGTGGGTGAGTTTTATCGGATGGTCACATAAATATGTGGTGGGAATTACATCATGATTTTTTGAGTTCAAAAAAATGTAAAATGTAGTAAACATAAGGCATTATGAAATTTTTATATGATATATGATACTTTTGATTATGTATAGTTTTTATTATATTATTAATAGAGTATTATTATATAAGAAAATTTACCACATTACACATGAGGTATATCCACTTTATTATTCATTAATTATGGTTTCATCTGACAGATGAATGGGGTAATAATTAACCTATCAATATATGAATTTGACTTATCAATAAGTGATGTTTTTCAAGGAGTATTATATAATTTTATTAAATGATAAGGTTTGAATCAGTAATATTTCATATTGGGTTATAAAATATTCTCTAAATGAAAAAATGAGCTTTTTGTGCTAGGTGACCCACTAAGTATACCACATGGAGTGTAATACAATATATATTTACTATACTAGGGATGTAAGTTTCATATTTTAATTTACCTAATAACTAAGGTTAGAAAATATTCATATAATGATAAAATTAAAACTTTGATACCTTCCTTATTCCACCCTTGAGGCTGAGCTAATCAAGGAGTGGTTGGGTATATTGTTGATCATGGCATCAATTGAGTGTAATAATGATGGAATTTTTACTATCATATGATGAGTATGATATATGGGACCTTAATTAAGATAGACTAGTGGTGTTTATGGAAATACCTAGATAAGTTACATGATATTTTATTATATATTAGACTATAGATAAGTGATTTTCTCATCTATCATTGAGAATTACATCTGATGTGTTCATCTTTCTGGTCAGTATATACATAGAGAATTAAGAATGTATGAGTGGATATATAATATTTACATACATTATTTCAGGTGGTTACTCAATTTATGTGAAAAAATGGATTATATGAAAATGCATGATTGTAAATGATATAGTTGGTGGAAGTATGTACAGAGATACATGTTTTTGATGGAGATTATGTTGGATCCCTTAATAGCATCAGTAACTTTGACAATTTCCATGAAGATACTCTTTTATTACATATATAAAATCAGTAATTTATACAAATTTTCAACATTTAAAAGGATTATGGGGTTACATTTTTTTATTTTCTTAATATATAAAGTTTTTTATGAAACACATAAAATAAACTCTAAATGTTTTTTTAGTTTATCTAAAATGAGTCTTGAATATATAATCCCAATGCATTACAAATGATGTGATACCCAATGATGTTCATGATATCTTTCCAAATATTTTTTGGAAGATATCTAAAAGGAGTATTTTATATGTTTTCACAAGTTTTTTTATATGATACAATATAAGGTTAAATGACAAAAAATATTTAAGGTTTTAGTGGAAGTGGGATATTTGTAATGTTTAGGTCCTAATGGTACTCTAGGGTTGTTGGTTTTGGGTCTTCTTATATCATGTACTGTATATTAAGGACCATAATATATCATTCATTTATGTTTGTTTCATAGAACATGGGAAATGATATTATAAAAACCCCTTGAGTATATGTATTACCAATTTATCCCTTATTTATGGTCATCATATTGGATTTTAATGATATGCTAAGAACAGTATGAATAATATATCTTTTATAGAGATACAACTGATTAATCACATGATATAAGTTTGTGGGTTGGTATTTGGACTAACCTACATAAAACACACCAAATGGATATTCATATATGTGTCACTGGTATTAATTAAGTGAGAAATGGTTATCAATTATCTAAATTGAGGTTTTAAAATAGTTTCCATTCTTGTGAAGTTTCATACATTAATACTTATATAAATATATTTGATATTTTGGATTAATATAAAGTAATTGGGTATGAAACTAATCAAGAAGATGGATTTGATTAACCAAGATAAGGGATTTTGTTAACAAAGATGGGATGTTATTTTCCATATGATTGGCTATGAAATCATAAACCTCAACTGAGTTTTAACTAAGTACATAGAAATTCCAAGAAATTTACCCTTGATGTAATTAAATATGATTTAGTCTGCTTAGGAATTTAGAAAATGTGACAATTTGTATGATATTATCATTATTCATGGAGTATTATTAATCTTTATGTCAAGGAAAAATGAACTTTGTTAACAAACATGTGGTGAATAAGGTCACACCAAACTCCTTTGTAATTTGGGAAACTATGATTTATTACTAGATACCACCTTATTTTATGATTATAAATTAGATTAATTATTATTTCTATATTTACAAATTCCCCATGAGATGACACATAAGATAAAATTAATTGTGTTTTTTAAACTAATGTTATTGGACCATGTGTAAAATATTAATGTTTATTATAAACACAAATAGAATTTGTGTTTTGAATAATTTAAATATATATTTAAATAATAGTTATTTAAACAATTTATCAATTTGGTGTTATAATATAAATAATTATTTATTTATATTACTTTACATAAACCCGACGAAATGATAAAAACGAAACGATATTTGGGATTGGGATTAGAGTAATGGGTTTTCAAGGCACATTAGATGAGGTAAATTTAGAGTAATACTTAAATAGGCCATTTAAACACTTAATTTTTCACTTTTAACACATTATATAGGATCATTAATACACCACCGATATATTTTGGGACATAAGAAACTTTTGGAGTGTATTTAATGCTCCAAATCCCCTTTTGAGGCTATTTATTCCATCTCTTCAGGTTTTCTATGAGATTATCTTCCTTATAGGCTATTGAATTCTCATGGGGGATGGGTGTAGTCTTCATCCCATTGAAATAAATTAAATATGATGCTTATTGTTCCCTATTGTTCCTCTCTTCCTTCCTTTTCCATTTAGAATTAGTAGAATATCTTGGATAGGATGATGATCCTGCCAAGGTGTTGGTGATTAGTGTTATCAGTGGACACCAAAGGAGACATGAATTAATCAGTTCAAGTTTGATCTAAATATACCAAACATGTTTAAAAGGTATTTTATTTTATTGTTTTATTATTGTGTTTTTCATTTATTCATTATGATTTTGGATGGGTATAATTATTACGTAGGTTAAGTATTGAGTGTGTGTATAATTATTAAAATTCTAAAAGGTGCAATCAAAAGAATATAGTACTCTCAAATTATTACTATATAAATTATTTTCCAAATTACATAATTTTTTAAAATTAATTCCTATATATATCAATAAATTAATATAAATTTTAAATACGCAATTAAATAAATTTAATAAACATATTTATAAAATAAAATTATTATTTATCTTGTTACATATTATAAAATTTCAATTAGTATCCCTTGTTAACAATATATAAATATTTATTTATTTCCTAAAAATGATATATAAATTAAATCAATATTATATATAACTAATATTTATACAAAATTTACTTTAAAAACATTACAATAGTAAATTAATCTTTAGATAATTCAATCGATCATTGAGTACTCATAAATTCAATTATTTATTTAAATGATATATTTTTATTGATTTACCATGTCTAAATAATTAATTTGACTAAAAATAGATTCTCATTTAACCACAATGATTCAATTAGTTTAAAAATAGTGAATTTTATCTAAATGCACAAACATTAATATATATACAAACATATATACACACATATATATACACACACATATGGGAACACACACAAGAACACATGCACACATTCATGAACACACACATAAATGCACCCACACACATGTGTGAATTATTACAAAAACATGAACCCACACTCATATCTGTAATCCCCCACCTTCCGAATTAAATAATAAAAACATTCTCTTTTTTGAGATTGACCCTATCGTGTTCAGAGCTGTGTGGGTGCACTATCCTCAAGTATTTTTTCTTCCCTACACAATGATTCTTGTGGGAAATCCAAACGTCCCCTAGGATTTTGTGAAGTATTGGTGTAAATCTCCATAATAGAAGGCCATGATATTTCACCATTATGATGAAGGAAATTATTTTTTAGATTTCACAGTAGGTTAAACACCCCCAAAAAAATTTATACCATATAATTTATAGAATCCCACAATTATTATTAATAAATATCATTAAATATTTACTGTTTAAAAGTCTTAACATTTGGCATACCAATGATTTTTTTGAACACCCATAATTATAATCAATAATTATCAATTAATATTTAATATTAAAAATACATAACTTTTTGCATACTAAGGATTTTTTTGAAATCCCATTATTATTATAAATAATTATTTTAGGTATTCTAAATGGTATTAACATTAATATTATTTTATAATATTAGATAAAAGACTATATTTAAATTATAATAATTCCACATCTTCTATAATATTATAAAATTACTAAATATCCATATTTCGAAAGAATGTTTTATATATAATATGGGTATATTCTAATTTAAACCCATACATAGTGTAATCATTTCAAAGTGATTTCATATTTGAAATTGTCTAATGATTAAACTACAAGTATTTATGACATCATGAGAGGCGTCACATATATAATAATTTCTCATTCATCATAGCATAAAAAATTTACAACACTATTATGGCCATTTTATTTTACCATTTCATGAACTCTCTTATAAATTGAACCCATAAAATATTATAAGATATAGAACCACTACTAACTTTATATTATTGAAACATTACATTGTGGCCCTATTATAATTACCACACAACTCTCAGAGTATTAATGTTTTGTTAATAAGTACCTATCAATCTCAAATAATAATGAGTGATATTGAAATAAATATATTATAACAAAATATTAAAAATATAAAATCATTATAATAACTTATTTTTACCCATTAAATATTTAATTAAGATTAACCCAAAAATAGAGGAAGGTTACCATTACCAAAAGATTAATTAGGGGGTTTCAATCCATTTTTTATATTTTTCACAAATAAAATATCTCTTGATAGAGATTTTTCAAAATTATTAGATATGTCATTATATAATTTCAAATAAATAATTATTATGATAACATTTTTTAGTAGATCCCTCATATAATCATGTCTTATGTTTATGTTTCTAGAGTTCCCATTATATGCGAGATTGTATTCTCCTAATAGTGGTTCTTCACTATCAAAATGAATAGAAATAGGAGGCATAAAATGAGTCGACAAATGGGAATAAAATAATATATTTATAATCCATTTCTCCACTTTTCTACATGGCGTTAAGGAAATAAACTCTAACTCCCTGTACAAATGAAAAATTCATATTTTTTCTTAATCACCCAAGAAACTAAAACTCCTCTAAGAGTGAATAACCAACTGAATTTTGATTTGTTATATCATATATTTTTAATCCATATCTCATTGTTTTTTCATTCATGTATAATTAGATAACCATATTAAAATAAATCAAGATACTTAGTCTTATCCAAATAATGTAAAACATTTCCCATACACTTGTAATCATCAACACTTAGATCAATAACATATCTAATTAGTTTAGCTACTAAAAAATAAACATCAATCATAGTTAAATTCATTTCATAAATGATAGATCAAACATGTTGTTCTATAGATCTATCTGCATTAGCAATCAACTGGACACTTGATTCAAACAGAGTATTCACTACTTTAAAACTAAGATGATTGAATTTATTCAACATTTAACTAATATAATGAGGCTGAATCAAGGAATATCCCCCATCATGTTTTCCAACTTTTATTCCTAGAAAAATATCAACCACTCCAATATCCTTCATCTTGAATATAGAAGAATGATATTCTTTAGTCTCACTTATAGTAATCATATCAGTTAAAAATATTAAAAAACATCTACATTAAGAGAAACCATATATCTATAATATCTTTTAAACTTGGAATATATAAAATTTTTATAATTATTATGTCTAAATTCATTAGACAAAATAACATAATAAGAATTTTCATGCTACTTTTTTTATTTCATAAGAATATAGAGATATTTCAACAATTGAAAAAATTTATTCTCATTTACTTGTAAAAAATATATCTATGATTTTTCAATGAATTTTTTTTATCTAAATCACCATTTACAATGAATATTTTAATATCTATTTTATGTAAATTTAAATGATGGATAAAATAATTTACAAATAAAATAGTTATTGATGTGATTTTAGATAATGAAGCACAATTTTAAAAATAATCAATACATTATTATTTGTTTTAATCTTTTAGAAATCAATTTAGATTTAAAATCTTAAATATTTAAATTGGAATCATATTTCTTTTAAAAAATCAACTTATTACCAATAGGCTTCGAACATTCAGGTAATTGTATGATGATTCATGAATGGATTCAAAAAATGGAATCCATCTCATCATTTATTGTCTTGTTCGCAAAGGGTACTTATCTTGAAGGTATGGATTTTTGATATGGTTATGGATCATCATATAATAATAAACCCATTTGGTATTTTTTTTATCACCTTTGAAAATAACTCATAATGAATAAGAAGAAATAATATCTGAATGTAGAGTTTCTCCTTCCGAGGTCTTTTACTTAAATTAGTTCCAACATGAGAATCATCATTATTATTTACTTTTGTATTTGAACTAAATAGATTAAAATAAATATTGGTATAAGGAATAAAATACCACACATTATATTTTTAAAATTTCATTTTCAAAAACTCAATATCCCTTGATTCAATAATAGAATTGTCTTCAAAATCCATACTTATATATTCTTAACAATTTTTTTTTGTAAATCAAATAAAAACACCTTTAATATCCCTAGTCCTTAATTTAGACAATTTAGGATTAGTAACCTTTCAATAATAAAAAAAAATTCCCATTTAAATATAAATGTTCATGAATCCTTATCTTTTTCACATCATAAGGGGACATTTTATATTTTCACTTGGAAATTATATTATGAATATTACAAGTAATACGAAAAAAATCACCCTATAGGTTAGTTTAAATTTTGAAATATTAAGCATGAAATTCACCATTTCCACAAATTATTGATTCTTTATTTACAAAAAACCATTTTTTGTAAGGTGTATGGTGTATAAAATTAATATATAATACCATTAATCTCAAAAAAAATCATTGATTTCATTTTGAAAACATTCCCATCCTCTATCTAGAAAAAAATTATAATTTTCAAATCTAATTGATTTTATATTTCCTATTTCTATTTATTAAACAAGAAATAGATTCATCCTTTTTTATAAGAAGATAATCCTAAAAATATCTGCTAACTAATATATAAAAACATAAAAAATACCGCTTTTGCCTCATGATGTAAAAAATAATCCATTTCTCAAATAACCGAATGAATTAAACCTAGAAAATATGAATTTCTCTCAATACTATGAAATGACTTATTTATCATTTTGACTCCACACATATTTCACATTCATCATTCCATAAATTATAGGAATCAATCAAAAATGAAGAATATTCAATCATAATGTTAATAGAGAGATGATAAATTACATTACTAGAGTATTACTTCCTTAAAAACATGCCCCCATTCGACAAGATAAATGTAACACCTAAAGGAATTATTGAAATTAGTAAATGTGAAAGAATAAATAAATTATGATAACCCTATTATTATTTCATAATTTTTATATAAATATTATCACTAGATTTAAATCAGTAAAACATTATCAATTATGAATCTATTTTATAAAATGTGAACAATATATATGAAACAAAATCATAATTATGAATATATTAATTAAATTTTAAATATATAAATATTTTTAAGAAATTAAATTTACATAAAGAGAACACATTTTTAGAAAATTATTATCATGATTTTTTTTTGAAATTATAAATGTATATAATTGAAATGTTATATAATATATTTATTTTAATATAATTTAAAAATTATTCATATATGAATGTTGTTTTTATCGGATTAAATTTTTTTATAAAACTTTAAAGATTTATCAATTACGATAACTATAATTCATTTTAATAAAAATCTCAAAAAATATAATTTGGTTTGTTTTATAATTTATTTTAAATGATATGATATATATATATATATATTATTTTTAAATTATAATACTATGATTAGAATGTTTTTATTAATAAATATTAGAAATTTTGTTTGATAAAATTATAATGATAAAGATAAACATAAAATAATATACATATAATATGATAAAAATTATATAAAAGAAATTAATTATTTAAATATATAATAGTAATGAAATAATGACAATAAAATGAAAAAATAAAGAAGAAAATCCCATTAGGGGGATACACAAAAGGGTTTCATAGGTTTCTTTTTTGTGGAGAAGGGGATTGAGCTAGGGATTTGTATGGGAAGAGGAATCTGTCTAGAGTTGGGGTGGGCCACGACTGGGGAATCTGGGTCGATCCATGAAGTGGAGATGATTAGGTTAGTGAGCAGTTGTAGAAGTCGGAGGAGTCACACCGCACGGTGGTCGAGGTAGAGGGCTATGTTGAGCAGTATTAGTCGTCATCAAAGGTCTCGTTAAATGTTATGATTTCTTTTGGGCCAATTGTTTTTATGATCTCAATATTCTCCAATCTAAGATCGGTTGGTGTTTTTTGGTAGGTCATTTCATTTTTAGGTCCGAATATCTTTTATTTAACATTTATTGCATTGTTTTCTCCTTTGACGAGATATTCACCTGTTTGTCGATGAATCCATTTTATTCTACTAATTTTTTTAATGATCCCCATATAGGTTCAACTATCAACATTTTACAATGTTTATTTCTATTACAAGGTCTACATTTGGAATATTAATAGGATTTTGTTTCATTTTGGTCTGTTGATAGAATCATAAATTCCATTTTTTTAATTTTCTATTTTTGTACTGGTTCAAATCAGCTGTTAGTGTAGCACAAATTTATCTATTTGCTGTTTTGCTGATTTCTTAACTGTCATATTCAGCTTTCATTGCATGATTGATGTCTATTCCACTGATAAATGTTAGTTTTTATATATATATATATTTATCTCTATACAACCAAAGAAAATTTTTTCCTATAAAATCCCTTTCAGAAATTTGAAAATATATCCTCCAAACCTTCAATCAATCCAGGTGATTGAGGATATATGCTAAGAAGTAGCGGAATAAGTCTTATTATGTTTACAACAATTCAAGTAATGTATTTATATACATAACTATGTTCAAATTCATAAATATACCATCATTTTATTTATTTATTTACCTAATTTATGTTTTAGGAAAATTATGTTAAAACTTCTCTAACATATATTTAATTTAGTATTGTGATTCACTATAAATTTCTCTATGTCTTTGAGGCTTTAATTTACTACTTCTATAAACTAAGGTATTGTAATAATTTTAATTATCTAATTTTATGTTCATGTTTAATATGTAATGAGCTATTTTTATTTATCAAATAATGATTTTAGATGTGGTGGTGTGCTAAGGTCAATTGTGCTCTTTTTAAAATGGTATTTTATGATTACCAAAACCATGTTTTGATTCATGTTACAAACATATATTTTTATCAAACTCTCTAATTAATATGAATTTATTCATAAATATCTTGTAATGTGAATTACCTGTTAATTTATATATATATATATATATATATATATATGTATACATGATTAAGGAAAAATTTAAATTCTTTGAATTAGAATACAAATTTATTAATATATAAGTGATTTTTATGTTTATGTTCAATAATTATGATTTATGGTTATATATCATTAATTTTATATAACCTTTTGTACCTTGTTATATGTAAATTTATATCATGTATATAAATGAATGAATGTGTGTTGAGTGAACTTCTCATTTATCAAAGTTTTGTGTAAGAATGAATTTATGATAATATGTGTATTACAAAAACCATGTGTATATATTAATTTTCCTACTCTATGTTATTTAAGTATATATATATATCTACGTACTGAACCATTAATATATGTTTTTAATGTACAAGAAAAACATGTGTAAATATGAGATAAATTACAAGACATCGATCTTGTACAGAAAGAGGTAGAGATGATGGGAAGACCTATTCATGTAGAGGTCAACAACGAGCAGATGAATCATATCCACAAAAAAGACATGATTCTAATGAGAGGCTTCAATGATGGGAAAATCATCAAAGAAGAGTATAATCAAACATGGGAAAAAATGACGTGTCATTTTGAAGATGTTATTGGAAATGACCCCGCTGCTAAGGTATAGCTTATGAATTGGAATCTTTATAGAAAGGAAAGAAGTATTAGGATGAGGCTTTCCTTTGATGGATTTTCTTTCTCCTATGAGGATTTACCTCTGGATTGATTGGGACTGGTTTCTCACTTTTCTTTGAAAGTGATTTTATAATATAAATTAATTTTCAGTCAAAAAAATGTATGTGTTCAATTTTTTGAAATGTTTTGGGATAGGATTGATAAAGGATGGTTGATGGAAAAAGTTTTATAAAAATTGACATTGGAAAATAAAATATAAATTTATGGGGAGTGACCCCATAGATGTTATGAATATTTACCTTTTCCTTTGGTTTTTAATATGGCCTATCAAGTATCAAGAATGACCCACCCAAAATCTACTATTTTAAAAAGGAGAAATCCCAATGATGGATTGAAATATAATTATATTTTTTAAAATAATTCTCTCTAAAACTGTGGATTTAAATGTTTTATAAGTCTAATTATAAGTATATATATATGTGTGTATTTATCTTAAAGAAATATTTTAAATGGGAAAAATAAATATTTATTTTCATTTTCTAACCCCTTTCTAGGAAATATAATGCTCCCCTCCAATTTTAAAATTATTTTCATAGGTCACTTTAAAGTCCAAAGTTGGACCCCATCATAGTTGCAAACAGAGAAGTGAAGTTGGATTTTTTGTTTAATTTTATTGAAACTTTGATAAATCAAAAGCTTGTATATAATTTTCTAGAACCTGGACCGGTAAAAGGTCTTATGTTGTGTAATGCTTAAGGTTGGGCCTTTATAATTGGTATGATAGGAACTATCTAGATAACTTTTGAGATTATATTTTGTTGTATATTCGGTGGAGTTTAGAGTTTAGTGGGCCTAGTTTTACTTAATTCTGATGACGAATATTCAGAATTTTTTTTCCGATGAAAAGAATTGCGAGGATGCAACTCTTTTGAGGGGGGGGGAGGGATAATGTAACACCATGAATTTAGATAAATGAATTATTTAAATTAATAAATGAGAAAGAATATATAAATTATGCTAACCTTATTATTATTTAATAATTTTTATACAAATATTATCATTAGATATAAATCTATAAAATATTTTCAATTATTGAATTTATTTTATAAAATGTGAACAATATATATGTAACACCCGAGACTTTTATGTTATATAAATCATCAAAGGAATCTTTTTCTACACAACAATTGCTTGGCTTGCTTTACACGCAATCGCGACCTTCCTCGATAGCTTGCGTCGTACGCAATACCGAGTTTCACTAAACAACAATATGCTATTAAAACTAGCCGTTATGAATAGTAATAACCACTTTTTGAAAACTTATAAATTTTATTTTTCAAAATGGACTTCATTTTTGGACTCAGAATATCTAAATTAGCCTAGGGTGAAATTTTGGTATTTTTCTGAAAACTTTCAATTTTTAATGAATAGTGAAACCACTAAGTGGTAGGTTAAAAACTGAATTTTTGCATAAAACATAATTTTACCGCTTCTGTGAATGGAATTTCAAAAATCCGACAGACACGGTTGATGTCAGTAAGTAAAATGTGGTTCAATGAGATAAAAATAATTTTTTGGTGAATAATAACTTTTTACTATTTTTACCGCGGTTAATAGTAAATAGGGTAACTAAGGGTAAATATGATATTAATATTACCCTAACACATGTCCTAATTCTATTGGACAAGTGTAATTCGACCAAAAACAAACTTAGGAATAAAATATGACCATTTAGGCCCACTTGGATTAGATTAGGACATTTATTATTAATTTATTTAAAGAAGGGTTAAAATAGTTAAAATCAAAGTTTAATAAGTAAATCATTTTTAATATGGGGTTATACATAAGATAAATTCGATTGTAAATATTCATTAGAAATATAAAAAGATTTCCTACATGATGGTATTTTATTTGTAATTTTTAGACATCAAATAATTTAATTTATTTATGACACAAAGATGATGCAGTAATTATCTTATTAATGAAATATTGACAAAATTGATAATATAAATACCACAATAAATGTAATTTGAGACTTTTTATGAATTACACTAATTTTCTAGGTTACTATGATATATTATTGTTGATTTAATCAACTTGTTTCGAACATATAATTCTGTTATGACTTTCACAAAAATCATATATCAAATAATGTCAAAATTGACACAAAATAGTTTTTAAATCAAATATTATATTATTAATTGTTATTTTATTCCTAAAAATCTAAGGTTCGGCCAAATGACTTAGATAAGGATATATATATTAATAATAAACAATTTGGGGTTCGTTTGGCATGTTATAGTAAGTGTATTAACCATATAGTGAAAGAAAACAAAAAGACACGGTAAAAGTTAAATTAATTAACTTAGAGTTAAATCTAATTGATAAGGTTAAAATAATACCCTAAACTTGTCTAAATCCTATTTGTTGATAGGATTTCGACCCATCCCCACTTTAGCTTCGAAATAAGACCCTTTGGAACCATTATAAACCGATTTTGACTTTAATATAAAATAATATTTTGAGATATTCCTAAGGTGCCCCTCTCCTCCCTTATAAAAGGGCACCTCCTCCCCCTCCTCCTCACACCAATTTGAGCACTCAAGCTCGTCCAACCCCTGCCAAAATCTCTTCTCCACTTCCCTAGCAACATCCTAGAGGTTCTGGTATTCCTCAAAGACCAATTTTAGTTCCCTAAGAGGAGGTCTCCAAAAGGCGCTTCAAAGAAGAGGTAATTACCGTTACCAATTCTTTCATCTTTATTTCTTCTTCCATTTCTTCTTCTTAGGTTGTTTCATTATGAAGTAATAACATCAGTATCACTCATATACTGATATGTTATTATAAGTATGAAACAACCCTATTTCACCATCTATCCATCCTAAGGAAAAAGAAATCACCGCGCGTGCGTACGTACGGAATACCGTCTCCACGCCGTGGTGTAATTTATTTTCCACCACCACCTTACATGGATGGGTATAATGGTGTAAAGAATAACTATACATAGTTATTAAAACATCATATTGATTCTGATATATCTTATAATCCACTCCAATTCAATTCAATATTTATAGAAATGATATCATCGCTCGTGCGTACGTACGGACTACCGTCTCCACGACGCGATGAGATTCATTCTCCATGTTAACCATTTAAGAATGATTATAAAGTATATATAAGAAATAATAATGAAATATATGACATTATAAAGATACTGGATTTATGTATATATATACATATTTATGTCATCTACTTACTTCCATTTCAAGACAATAAGGAAAGGAAAACAGCGTTCATGCGTACGTACGGACTACCGTCTCCATGAACGGTGTTTTTCATTTTATTTATCTACCTATTATATATATATATATAATGAATATATATGATATATAAATCATATTTTATATTCTTGAAGTAAGTAAATCACGATATAAGTAATAATGATGTCAAGAACAACAAGTCAAAACACCTACGATAAATGAAACGATTTTACCCAAAACGCTTCTTTAACATGGAATTTACAAAAGAACGGGTAATATAATGTCATAAGTGAACCATATATGATATCATAACAATGAATATGATTCTGTAATAAGTCAATAACATGATTTAAATCATTATACAGGAGGTTTGGACACTTACAAAGCAAGTCGGACCTAAGGTAAGGGAAATATCACAATCTCATTTTTATCCGAGATTGTTTATTCGTAAGTATTTACTGGGGTGTATTTTATCATCCACATCCATGTTACATCAATATGTAATATTATTTCCATCCACCTACAATTTTTTAAATCCATTTTTACCCTTCGGTGAGTTTTTAGTAAAAGAAATGAAAGGAATCTTTTGATGTTTTTCGTACGAGGTACTTTTTGACTTTTCCGACAAAAGTACGAAGAATGTTTTTTTTAACTTATACGGCACGAACGTATTTCTACTGTTTTATAAAGCCTTATTTTCATGAAGCTTCCTCTAAAAGATTTCATGACTATTTTCAATAAAATCTCTTTCTTTTAAAATTGCATGATGTTTTGTGAAAAGAAATTGATTTTGAAGAAGAAAGGATATATTCCTCAAGAATTCAATTCAAGTGTTTTATCAAAATTATTTTCCATCTAAGATAATAAAGGGTTCTGTTTATATCCATATTTTTACATTGATTTGACTATGTTGTGATGGAATTATGTTTATGAATTCCTTTATCTTATATGAATTGATTTATGATGTCATGATGTTTCAAGAATCCCATTTTTATTACAAGGGTTATGCTATGATGTATGGTTTATGATTATGTGGCACACATAAGAAAGGATTCATTATAAGATGGGTGGGACCTATATCTCCCTCCAATGCATTGGGTAAAGATTTTATATCTCATGAGATAGACATGGCTGGAATGGTAGGTTATACCGGTTCAGTGAAACAGGACTGAAACGAGGGTTACTTGATTCAGAAAGGGACTTTGTCCACTAAGATAGTCTTGGCAATGAGTCTTGACTAACAAGAAATGATTCTCTATGATTATGTGTGAATGCCACAAAGTTTCATGTTTTATGTTATGATTATTGTGATTACATTTCACTACCATGATTTATCACATGTTATGAAATTATGCTCTCTTTTGCAGGTTATGATTTTCAAAATTTTATGTTCTTATGAATATGATGTGATTGATATTTCTTTTGTTTACCCTTACTGAGCATTTGAGCTCACCCTTTTATGTTTTCTTTTCCCCAGGATATAAAGAAAGGTTTTAGGTAAATAAAAAAAAAGAAGAAGATCTTTATGGGAGATGTTGAAGATCTTTCACCACGATTAGAAGATTATAGTCCGAGTTTCCAAAGACACTAAACTATTACGGTCCTTGTGTGTGAGTTTTTGTAATGTACTAAGTATTCCGCAAAAGTAATGTAATTTCAATGTACGTCAAGATACGGGTCTCTACAGTTGGTATCAGAGGAAAGGTATAGTCAAACTTTGGAAACTAGGATGTGAAAGCCTTAGTAAGAACCCTAAGGATAAGTCTAAGCATAGAACACAATCTTAGAAATGGCCATGAATAACCTAGGATAAGACCTTAAGCATGAAATTTTTTTTTCTTGAATTATGTGGTTACCTATTATAATTAGTGTTGCTCACACTATTCTTCTTGGTTTTAGTCAATGGATGGAACCTGAAGGAACCGTGTTAATGTGGAATGCAATGGGCAATGCAATGATTGTCCCCCTGAGCAACCAAACGATATGGGAGCTGGAATGCAAAATCTTGTAGCCATGCTCACACAACTTTCTCAAGCTATGAATCATGCAGGATTTCCAAACGAACAAAGGAGGGAGCAACATTCTGTTGAATCCTTCATGAGGCAGCGTCCACCATCTTTCAGCGGGTCTACTGATCCATTAGTTGCTGAACAATGGATTAGTACTACTGAAAAGATATTTTCAGTTCTTCAATGTTCTGAGCATGATAAAGTCATCCTAGCAGTGTATCGTTTGGAAGGAGATGCGGATCAATGGTGGAATCTTGTTAAGAATACGAGGCAATGGGATGAAATTGAGTCTATGGAATGGGACGAGTTCAAGAACTTATTTTTCAATAAGTACTTCCCTCGTATTCTCCGAACAAAGATGGAGAAAGAGTTCCTTGAATTGAAGCAAAGGGATGATGAATCTGTTGGTACCTATGAAGCAAATTTTACCAGACTTGCAAGGTACGCTTCTGGTATTATTATCCAACCTGAGAGTAAGATCGATCGATTCTTTAGTGGCTTAAAACCAAGTCTTCGAAGGGCGTTAGCCATAAGGGACTTCAATAGCTACGAGGAAATCGTTCGATGTGCTCTCAAAGTCGAGATGGAGATTGGAGTAACCCATCAGTCACATGGGTTTGATAAGAAGAGGAAGATGGAATTCAAAGAAAAATCTAAAGAGCACATGGAAAAGAAGATGAGCTTTTCCTTATGCTCAAAGTGTGGAAAGAAACATGGAGGGAGTTGTCTTAAAGGGACAAGTAAATGTTTTAAATGTGGAAAAGAAGGTCATCGGGCATTTGAATGCCGTGATAATGGGAAGAAGATGTCTAATGACGCAAACAAAGGAAGGGATACACAGAATGAACCTACTACACTTCAATGTTTCAAGTGAAAGGAGATGGGGCATTATGCCAATCAATGCCCAAATCCAAGGGTTGATGATGATGGTTGATGTCAACAAACTCTTAAGGCTAAAGACAAAGGAAAGTCACATGCAATTTCTATCAGCGATGTGGAGTACGATAACGATGTGGTGAAAGGTACACTTACCATCCACTCTAAAGTAGCAAATGTTTTATTTGATTCTGGATCCACCCACTCTTTTATTTCTGAAGACTTTTCTAAGGGTATCACCGTATTACCTCGACAATTAGATGTTGAGTTAGCTGTGACAACACCTAATGGCACATCAATCGCATCAAAAGTTTATAATTCTTCTCCGATCGAAGTTTTTGGGAAAGTGCTTCCTGCAAATATTGTGATCCTTCCTTTAGTGGAATTTGATGTGATTCTTGGCATGGATTGGCTTTCTCTACATGGAGCTCATATCAATTGCCAAAGAAGGGAAGTCACATTTCATATTCCAGATCAATCTACGATCGTATACCAATGCAAGTATGAACATAACCTTCCAGTGGAAATTTCTTCCATCTTATGGGTATTGATTCCACTAAATGAAGGTTATTTATCTCAAATGGTTGGTGAGAAACTCACAATTAAGAATATGCCCATTGTACGGGAGTTTGATGATGTCTTTCCAGAGGAATTGTCGGGTCTTCCACCAAATCGTGAAGTTGAGTTTTCAATAGAACTCGTACCGGGTGCTTTGCCTATTTCAAAGACACCTTATAGAATGGCCCCAATTGAGTTGCAGGAATTGAAGAAGCAACTCCAAGAGAATCTTGATAAGGGATTCATATGCCCTAGTGCGTCACCTTGGGGAGCACCTGTTCTATTTGTTAAGAAGAAAGATGGATCAATGAGACTCTGCATTGATTATCGAGAACTTAACAAGATCACTATCAAGAACAAATATCCTCTCCCACGCATTGATGACTTATTTGACCAACTACGCGGAGCTTAATACTTTTCCAAGATTGATCTTCGTTCAGGGTATCATCAATTAAGGGTCAAAAGGGAGGATATACCAAAGACGGCTTTCCGTACAAGGTATGGACACTATGAATTTATAGTGATGCCATTTGGTCTTACTAATGCCCCTGCTATCTTCATGGATCTAATGAATAGAGTCCTTAGAGACTATCTTGATCAATTTGTGGTAGTCTTTATAGACGATATTCTTGTCTATTGAAAGAGCAAGGAAGATCATGAAGATCACTTGAGAATTATATTGAAGACCCTGAGAAAGGAGAAGCTTTATGCCAAATTTACCAAGTGTGAATTTTGGCTTCAAAAAGTTGCATTTTTGGGTCATATAATCTCAAAAGAGGGGATATCTGTGGATCCAGCAAAAACAGAGGTTATCGAAAGATGGTCAAGACCAACAACAGTAACTGAGATCCGAAGTTTTCTTGGTTTGGCTGGATATTATCAACGTTTTGTAAAAGATTTTTCACGATTATCTAATCCACTCACCAAGTTGACTCGGAAAGGAGTTAAGTTTGTCTGGACAGAGGAATGTGAAGAGAATTTCAAGGAGTTGAAAAGAAGGTTATCCAGTGCACCTGTGCTCACACTGCCTTGTAGTGGAGAAAGGTTTGTGATCTACAGTGATGCATCCAAGAAGGGATTGGGGTGTGTTCTTATGCAAAATGATATGGTGATAGCTTATGCCTCACGACAGTTGAAAATCCATGAGCAAAATTACCCAACACATGATTTGGAGTTGGCTGCGGTAATCTTTGCATTAAAGATTTGGAGGCATTACCTTTATGGTGAAAGGTGTGATATTTATACTGATCATAAAAGTTTAAAGTATATTTTCACACAAAAGGAGCTGAATATGCGCCAAAGAAGATGGTTGGAGCTGATTAAGGATTATGACTGCTCAATCCATTACCACCCTGGGAAAGCAAACAAGGTGGCAGATGCATTAAGTCGACAAGACCATGCTTGTTTATCCATGATGAGGATCACAAAAGATCCAATATTTATGGATTTACAAAGGATGGATCTTGGAATTATAATGGAAGGGGAAAAATCTTATCTTTCTCAAATGAATGTTCAACCATCTATACATGTGAAGATTAAAGAGGCACAGAAAGAAGATGTCGAGTTACAAAAGAAGGTGAGAAATGTTCCTCAATTCAACCTTGATTGTGATGGGATAATAAAGTTCAGGAATTGGGTTTGCGTTCCTCCCATCCCCGAATTAAAGAATGAGCTGCTGGATGAGGCTCATAGTTCATCATTTTCTATTCATCCTGGAAGCACAAAGATGTATAGGGACCTGAAAGAGTACTTCTGGTGGGATGGCATGAAAAGAGATGTTGCTGAATATGTCTCTCGATGCTTGGTTTTTCAACAAGTTAAAGCTGAGAGACAGAAGTCTAAGGGGATGTTACAACCATTACCCATACCCGAATGGAAATGGGAAAACATCACTATGGACTTTGTCACAGGACTTCCTAAAACATCCAAAGGCAATAATGCTATCTGGGTCATAGTTGATCGTCTTACAAAGTCTGCACACTTCATTGCTATTAGAGAGGATTTCTCTCTAGATCAGCTTGCCAGGATATATGTAAAGGAAGTGGTAAGATTGCATGGAGTACCACTTTCTATTATATCTGATCGAGATCCGAGATTTACCTCGAAGTTCTGGCGAAGTCTTCAGCATACTCTGGATACAGAGTTGAGTTTCAGCACTGCTTATCATCCCCAGACAGACGGTCAGTCTGAGAGAACAATTCAATCCCTAGAAGATATGTTGAGAGCTTGCTCTATGGATTTCAAAGGAGGTTGGGATCAACACCTACCTTTGGTGGAATTTTCTTATAATAATAGCTTTCACTCCAGTATTCAGATGGATCCTTATGAAGCTCTCTATGGAAAGAAATGCAGGACTCCAACTTGCTGGGATGAAGTTGGGGAAAGAAATCTATTAGGACCTGATCTCGTTGATGAAATGGCAGAAAAGGTTAGATCTATTCAACAACACATAAGAGCAGCTCAGAGTCGACAGAAAAGTTATGCCGACAACCGAAGAAAAGACCTAGAGTTTGAAGTGGGCGATAAAGTGTTCTTACGAATATCTCCCTGGAAGAGGGTTATGAGATTTGGAAAGAAGGGGAAGTTGAGCCCTAGATATATCGGTCCTTTTGAAATACTGGATCGTGTTGGGAAGGTAGCTTACCGATTGGCGCTTCCACCGAATATCTCTCAAGTTCACGATGTGTTCCATGTATCTCTCCTGAGAAAGTACATACCAGATCCTTCACATGTACTCAGCTCAGAAGTTGTACCGCTGGAGCAAGATCTTTCTTATGAAGAACAGCCGATAGAGATTCTGGATCATAGCGAAAAAGTCCTACGAAACAAGACCACTCGCTTGGTGAAAGTTTTATGGAGGAACCACCAACTTGAAGAAGCTACATGGGAGCTTGAGGATATGATGAGGGAGAAGTATCCTCATTTGTTTGTTACAAAGTGACGAATTTCGAGGGCGAAATTATTTTTAAGGGGGGTAGAATGTAACACCCGAGACTTTTATGTTATATAAATCATCAAAGGAATCTTTTTCTACACAACACTTGCTTGGCTTGCTTTACACGCAATTGCGACCTTCCTCGATAGCTTGCGTCGTACGCAATACCGAGTTTCACTAAACAACAATATGCTATTAAAACTAGCCGTTATGAATAGTAATAACCACTTTTTGAAAATTTATAAATTTTATTTTTCAAAATGGACTTCATTTTTGGACTCAGAATATCGAAATTAGCCTAGGGTGAAATTTTGGTATTTTTCTGAAAACTTTCAATTTTTAATGAATAGTGAAACCACTAAGTGGTAGGTTAAAAACTGAATTTTTGCATAAAACTTAATTTTACCGCTTCTGTGAATGGAATTTCAAAAATCCGACAGACACGGTTGATGTCAGTAAGTAAAATGTGGTTCAATGAGATAAAAATAATTTTTTGGTGAATAGTAACTTTTTACTATTTTTACCGCGGTTAATAGTAAATAGGGTAACTAAGGGTAAATATGATATTAATATTACCCAAACACATGTCCTAATTCTATTGGACAAGTGTAATTCGACCAAAAACAAACTTAGGAATAAAATATGACCATTTAGGCCCACTTGGATTAGATTAGGACATTTATTTTTAATTTATTTAAAGAAGGGTTAAAATAGTTAAAATCAAAGTTTAATAAGTAAATCATTTTTAATATGGGGTTATACATAAGATAAATTAGATTTTAAATATTCATTAGAAAGATAAAAAGATTTCCTACATGATGGTACTTTATTTGTAATTTTTAGACATCAAATAATTTAATTTATTTATGACACAAATATGATGCAGTAATTATCTTATTAATGAAATATTGAAAAATTGATAATATAAATACCAAAATAAATGTAATTTGAGACTTTTTATGAATTCCACTAATTTTCTAGGTTATTATGATATATTATTGTTGATTTAATCAACTTTGTTCGAACATATAATTCTGTTATGACTTTCACAAAAATCATATATCAAATAGTGTCAAAATTGACACAAAATAGTTTTTAAATCAAATATTATATTATTAATTGTTATTTTATTCCTAAAAATCTAAGTTTCGGCCAAATGACTTAGATAAGGATATATATATTAATAATAAACAATTTGGGGTTCGTTTGGCATGTTATAGTAAGTGTATTAACCATATAGTGAAAGCAAACAAAAAGACACGGTAAAAGTTAAATTAATTAACTTAGAGTTAAATATAATTGATAAGGTTAAAATAATACCCTAAACTTGTCTAAATACTATTGGTTGATAGGATTGCGACCCATCCCCACTTTAGCTTCGAAATAAGACCCTTTGGAACCATTATAAACCGATTTTGACTTTAATATAAAATAATATTTTGAGATATTCCTAAGGTGCCCCTCTCCTCCCTTATAAAAGGGCACCTCCTCCCCCTCCTCCTCACACCAATTTGAGCACTAAAGCTCGGCCAACCCCTGCCAAAATCTCTTCTCCACTTCCCTAGCAACATCTTAGAGGTTCTGGTCTTCCTCAAAGACCAATTTTAGTTCCCTAAGAGGAGGTCTCCAAAAGGCGCTTCAAAGAAGAGGTAATTACCGTTACCAATTCTTTCATCTTTATTTCTTCTTCCATTTCTTCTTCTTAGGTTGTTTCATTATGAAGTAATAACATCAGTATCACTCATATACTGATATGTTATTATAAGTATGAAACAACCCTATTTCACCATCTATCCATCCTAAGGAAAAAGAAATCACTGCGCGTGCGTACGTACGGAATACAGTCTCCACGCCGTGGTGTAATCTATTTTCCACCACCACCTTACATGGATGGGTATAATGGTGTAAATAATAACTATACATAGTTATTAAAACATAATATTGATTCTGATATATCTTATAATCCACTCCAATTCAATTCAATATTTATAGAAATGATATCATCGCTCGTGCGTACGTACGGACTACCGTCTCCACGACGCGATGAGATTCATTCTCCATGTTAACCATTTAAGAATGATTATAAAGTATATATAAGAAATAATAATGAAATATATGACATTATAAAGATACTGGATTTATGTATATATATACATATTTATGTCATCTACTTACTTCCATTTCAAGACAATAAGGAAAGGAAAACAGCGTTCATGCGTACGTACGGACTACCGTCTCCATGAACTGTGTTTTTCATTTTATTTATCTACCTATTATATATATATATATAATGAATATATATGATATATAAATCATATTTTATATTCTGGAAGTAAGTAAATCACGATATAAGTAATAATGATGTCAAGAACAACAAGTCAAAACACCTACGATAAATGAAACGATTTTACCCAAAACGCTTCTTTAACATGGAATTTACAAAAGAACGGGTAATATAATGTCATAAGTGAACCATATATGATATCATAACAATGAATATGATTCTTTAATAAGTCAATAACATGATTTAAATCATTATACAGGAGGTTTGGACACTTACAAAGCAAGTCGGACCTAAGGTAATGGAAATATCACAATCTCATTTTTATCCGAGATTGTTTATTCGTAAGTATTTACTGGGGTGTATTTTATCATCCACATCCATGTTACATCAATATTTAATATTATTTCCATCCACCTACAATTTTTTAAATCCATTTTTACCCTTCGGTGAGTTTTTAGTAAAAGAAATGAAAGGAATCTTTTGATGTTTTTCGTACGAGGTACTTTTTGACTTTTCCGACAAAAGTACGAAGAATGTTTTTTTAACTTATACGGCACGAACGGATTTCTACTGTTTTATAAAGCCTTATTTTCATGAAGCTTCCTATAAAAGATTTCATGACTATTTTCAATAAAATCTCTTTCTTTTAAAATTGCATGATGTTTTGTGAAAAGAAATTGATTTTGAAGAAGAAAGGATATATTCCTCAAGAATTCAATTCAAGTGTTTTATCAAAATTATTTTCCATCTAAGATAATAAAGGGTTCTGTTTCTATCTATATTTTTACATTGATTTGACTATGTTGTGATGGAATTATGTTTATGAATTCCTTTATCTTATATGAATTGATTTATGATGTCATGATGTTTCAAGAATCCCATTTTTATTACAAGGGTTATTCTATGATGTATGGTTTATGATTATGTGGTACACATAAGAAAGGATTCATTATAAGATGGGTGGGACCTATATCACCCTCCAATGCATTGGGTAAAGATTTTATATCTCATGAGATAGACATGGCTGGAATGGTAGGTTATACCGGTTCAGTGAAACAGGACTGAAACGAGGGTTACTTGATTCAGAAAGGGACTTTGTCCACTAAGATAGTCTTGGCAATGAGTCTTGACTAACAATAAATGATTCTCTATGATTATGTGTGAATGCCACAAAGTTTCATGTTTTAAGTTATGATTATTGTGATTACATTTCCCTACCATGATTTATCCCATGTTATGAAATTATGCTCTCTTTTGCAGGTTATGATTTTCAAAATGTTATGTTCTTATGAATATGATGTGATTGATATTTCTTTTGTTTACCCTTACTGAGCATTTGAGCTCACCCTTTTATGTTTTCTTTTCCCCAGGATATAAAGAAAGGTTTTAGGTAAATAAAAAAAAGAAGAAGATCTTTATGGGAGATGTTGAAGATCTTTCACCACGATTAGAAGATTATAGTCCGAGTTTCCAAAGACACTAAACTATTACGGTCCTTGTGTGTGAGTTTTTGTAATGTACTAAGTATTCCGTAAAAGTAATGTAATGTCAATGTACGTCAAGATACGGGTCTCTACAATATACGAAACAAAATCATAATTATGAATATATTATTAAAATTTTAAATATATTAATATATTTAATAAATTCAATTAACTTAAAGAGAACACATTTTTAGAAGATTATTATCATGATTTTATTTTGAAATTATAAATGTGTGTAATTTCGATATTATATAATATAATTATACTAATATAATGTTAAAATTATTCATATATGATGGTTATTTTAACCAGATTAAAGTTTTTTTTATAAAACATTAATGTTTTATAAGTTAGGAAAATTTTAATTATTTTTAAAAATAAGATCAAACAAATATATTTAGGATGGTTTTATAAAAATTTATTTTTATTGAAAGATATGATATATAAATGTATATATGTATATTAGTTTTGAATTATAAAACTATGATTATAATTTTTTTATAAAAAAATATTATAAATTTTGTTTGATAAAAATATAATGTTAAAGTCAAACTTAAAATAAAATACATTTAATATTATAAAATTTATGTAAAATAAATTAAATATTTAAATATATAATATTAATGAAATATTAATAATAATAATAATAAAGAATAAAGAAAGAAAATTCTATAAGGGGGGTGTGGAAAACTGTTTCACGAGCCTCTTTTTTGGGGAGAACAGGACCAATCTAGGGCTTTGTTTGGTAAGAGGAAGACATCTCGAGTCAGGGTGCATGGCGTCTAGGGCTTCGGGGTCGTTCTGCGAATTGGAGACAAGCAGGTTGGCAAGCGGTTTTTAAAGCCAAAGGATTCATGCTACATGGTGGTTGAGGCTGATGGCTAAGTCAAGCAGGACCAACCATCATCAAAGGTCTCATTCTAGGTTAGGGTTTTATTTTGGCCAATTGCTATTAAGATATCAATCTTATCCGATCTAAGATAGGTAGGTGATTTGTTGTTGGTGGTTTCCTTTTCTAGGTCTGAATCTCTTCAGATTTACTGTGATAGCGTCGTTTTCTTCTTCAATGAGTTGTTCACCTGTTTGTCGTTGCATTAATTTTCTTATACTTATTTATTTTAAGAACCCCATATAAGACCGGCTATCAATATTTTACAATGTTTTTGTCTATTTTGTGGTCTTCATTTGGACTATGAATATGAGTTCATTTGATTTTGGATCGTTGATTGAATTAGAAATGTTGTTTCTTTTAATTTATGGGTTTTTACTGGTTCGAATCAACTATTAGTGTAGCATTAATTTATATCATTGTTTTTTTTCTGATTTATTAAATATCATTTTCATCTTCTATTTCATGCTTGATGTCTGGTCCACTAATAAATGTTAGTATTTTTGTATATATATTTTTTTCTATGTTAAATCACAGAAATTATTTCCCTATAAAACCCCTTTTAGAACTGTGAAAATTTATCCTTCAAACCTTCTATCAGTCTGTGGGATTGGGGATATATGCTAAGAAGTAGGAGAAGAAGTATTATTCTATTTCCACCGATTCAAGTATGTGATTTATATATACAACTATCTCCAAATTCATATATATTCCATCACTTTATTAATCTATGTACATAATTTATGTTTTATGAAAATTATGTTAAATTTGTTACCACATATATTTTCTTTAGTATTGCGCTTCACTGTGAATTTCTCTATGTCATTGGTGAATTAATTTACTCCTTTTATAAATTGTGTTATTTTAATAATTTTAATTATCTAATTATAAGTTCAAATATAATATGTAATAAACTAATTTTATTTATCAAATTATGATTTTAAATAGAGGATGTGACAAGATGAACTGTGTTCTTTTGAAAATTTCATTTTATGTTTATCAAAACATTGTTTTGATTCTTACTAGAAAATTATATTTTTATCAATGTATTGAATGAATATAAATTTATTCTATGATATCATGTATTGTGAATTCCATATTCATTTATATATATATTTATTCATGATTATGGAAGACGTTAGATTCATTAATATATAATACAAATTTATGGATATATAATTTATTTTTAAGTTTATGTTCAGTGATTATGATTTACATCCATACATAATTAATTTTCCATGACTTTGTACACTATTATATGTAAATTTATTTATGTATATACATAAATAAATGTTTGTTGGGTGAACTTTTCATTTATCGATGTTTTGTGAAAGAATGAATTTATGCTAATGTGGGTATTAAAAAATCCGATGTATATATTAATTTTCTGACATTATGGTATTTAAGTATATATATATATATATATATATATTTATGTACTAAAAAATTAATACATGTTTGAATGCGAAATAAAAACATGTGTAAATATGTGATAAATTACATGACATCAATCTTTTACAAGATTTTAGTTGCGGAATACCCATGGATGTACTATTTTACTTAAAATGATTCTTTAACAGTTGTATGAGATTTTATATGACCACTTATCTATCAATATCTATGAATTACAATTGTTTTATATTAAGGTCTTAAAAATTAATTTTTTAGAAACTAAGTCATCAATATTTTTACAAATAAGGACAAATATTTTTAATATGGGATTCTCCAAAAGCTGGTTTAAGAAATTCTCAAGAAATTTATCATGACATGTATGGTGTATCAAGGGTTATTTTCTTTCAAAGAAAGTATTTAATTTATGTGTTCTATTTTTTGAAATGTTTTGGGATAGGATTGATAAAGGTAGGTTGACAAAAAATGATTCATGAAAATGGGCACTGGTAAAGAGAATGTTAAGTTATGGGGAGTGAATCCATAGATGTAATGACTAGTGACCTTTTACTATGGGTTTTAATGTTTTCTACCAAGTATCAGGAATGAACCACAAAAAATCTAGTTTTTTCAATGTAAAAATCCCGATGATTGATTCAAATATAAATGTATTTTTGAAAATAATGCTCTCTAAAACTATGGATTTCTAGTTTTTAGAAATCATCTTATAATTATATATTTATATATATATATGTATTTATCCCTAGGAAATATTTTAAATGGGAAAAAATAAATATTTATTTATGTTTCCAAACCCCTTAATGGGAAATTTAATGACCACCCCTTGTTTTAAAATTATTTTCATACATCATTTTAAAGGTCAAAATTAGACGTCATCCTAGTTTCGCACGTGAAAGAAATGTTGACTTTGGTTTGTTTAATTTTATTGAAACTCTGATAAAATGTAAGGTTGAATCTAATTCTCCATAACCTAGACCAGTAAAAGGTTCTATTTTTTGTAATGCTTAAGGAAGGGTCTTTATAATAACCCTATCAATTTAAAATGAAACAAGAAATACATTCTTAAATAAAAGATCAATAAAGACTAGATTATTTCAAATCCAGGGTATATAAATACATTTAGAAGATTCAATTTATTCCCAAATATAAAATTTAATTTCATTCTTCCTTGACTAATGACATTTATGCATGCATTATTTCCAATGAATACTTACTTTGTGATGGTAATCTCTTCAAATTTTATAAACATAGATTGATCCTAGCATACATACCCCACATCTCCAAAATCAATCTACCATACCATATTTTTTGAATTCATATTGACTTCGGATATCATCGTAACTAAATTTTATTTTGTTAACATATTTTAATAGGTTTTTTCACTTTCTTTTGATAATGAAATTCTCTTGAAAATGTACATTCTTTTCCATATACAAATAATGCTACATTTTTTATATAAGTTTTTCTTTTCATGTTGAATTAATGACTTTTATTTTTTGTATATAAGAAAGAATTGTTTTCTTTATTTCACATAATGATATTAACCTTGGAATAAAATTGTGAAGCCATAACCACATCTCTCAATATGGATATTTCTTCTATAAAAACAATTTTTTCAATTATTCAAAGATAATATCATCCTTCTTTTTAGTGTGTGATTTTCAAAATTATTTCCACATGGATGGAAACATAGATATAGTCACACATACATGGAACGTTTCAAGTATTTTAATTATAAAAGAAATAATTTTTTGTTGTGTCAACGTAGAGTGCATTAACATGATAAAATATCTGATTATTATCTACCATTCTGAAATTATGAGTTTTACAATAATAAATTTATTAGTACTTTCATCCTCTGATTTATACATGAAATTGGAAAAATATCATCTCTCCCAAGTATACTGCATTTGGAGAAAGTATTCCTAAAGATAATTTGATATTGTATTGAGAATATGTCCTCAACAAAAACCTCATCATCTTAATTTTTTTTTTCTTGAATGTTTTCTACTTGTGTCTCACTAGTTGGAGTTTCATCAATATTGCGAGTGGGATCATCCGGGATATGAGGAATTTTTGGTTTCATAGTGTAAAATTTCATTAACTTCATATGGAGGAACTTCATCATGTCTATCAACTAGGAGAATTTGTTATTTAAAAAATGGTTGAGATTGACCATATCTTGATTCATGTACATCAGAGACACAAAATCCATATATATTGACCAAATCATTAATATTGTTAGAAAAATAGATATTAAAAGAATATGGTTATTTAGAGAGACATTTTAGCACACTATCATTATGTATCTAGTCTAAACCACACCATGTTTCTTGTGGGAAATCCATACTTCCATAGGGATTCCACAACTCACTGATGTGAAGTTCCATAATAGAAAGTCATAATATTTCATAATTATGATGAATGGAATTATTTAGGAGAGTTAAAACTAAGATGAATACCTCAGAAAAATTTTCTACCATCCAATTTATAAAATACAATAATTATTTTAAAAAATTATTTTTCAATCATTACTATTCAAATGTCCAAAATTTTTACATGAAAATGAATTTTTATTTGAAATCCCATAATTTTTGTGAATAACTATAATTAAATATTTAGTATTCAAAAGTCATAACTATTGGAATAACAACGATTTTTTCAAAATATCAGGATTATTGTCAATAATTAATCATGATAGTTTAAGAGGTATCTAAATTAATTTTATTTTATAATATTAAACAGAATATTATACTTAAAGTTTTATCATTAAATGTAGGGTTCATATTTTTATGAACCCTAGTATTGTCATTTCTTGGATATTAATAGAGTTACATGATGTTTCTTATAATATTTTTAGGGTTAGAGAATGTTTCAATTAATTTTTTGTAATTCTATTATTTTTTATTTAAAAGTAATTTTCAAAATATTGGATAAGTGTGATATATTATGCATGGTAATAAAATTGCACACATGGTTTTAAATATCATTCAGTTATTAATTATTTAATATATCGAATATATTTTACACATTATGTTTTTTGAATGTAAATTATATTTCATATATAAAATATATTATTTATTATATATATATACCCACACACATTTTTTTTATATAGTATGTATACATAATTCATTGTTTTAAAGAATTGATAAATATTAATTTTACCAAAACATAGTATGTTTATATATATATATCAATAATTTATTTTATATAAATAACTTTGTTATGTGACAAATATATATATATATATATATATTGTATAGAATTATGGCCATAAAAGGGGCGACGTATTATTATTTTATTTTTTATGATAAGATTAAAAAAAATTAATTTAATTGTAGGAAAAAATGTTGATTGTAAAAAAAGAAGAAAAATATTATGAATAATGAAAATGTGTGTTCAAAAAATATATGTAAAAAATGTGGGATTTGAATTCATGATGGATATGGGGTTAATTAGAGAGATAAATTGAGTAATTTGAGATAAAATGGGATTTTATTAAAGAGAAAACTCGTTTTACGTTGAATGAAAAAATGAAAAAAATCATGGTATTTAATATTGATGATTATCTCACCAGGATTAGATATTAATTAAATGGAATTCACTTGATTAAGGTAACATTTACATGATTAAAATAGAAAACTTTTTAAATAAAATAAATAAATGAAAAACGTATGAAAAAAAAATGAAAAGTGTAATTAAACATTATCTTATGGATGTCATAAATATGAAAATAATGGCATTGACTCCCCATTAACCTAATAAGCCCTTCATATGCCCAACTTTTCATATTCCATATTTTAGTATTCTATGTACACTATAAATACATGAAAAATGTAATGAAAGATGATTGTTTTTTGGGCTTTATATTGTGTCTATTTCTCAAATTCTTTTATTTATCTATTATTTATTTATTTTTGTTTATTATCTTCATCACCATAAAAAATTAGATGTACATTTCTTAAATGATTAAATTAACCTATGATTGATCTTATATTTTCAATTTTAAAATTCATCAGGGTGTCAATCATTGTTAAATTTATTTTACAACACATTATCAGCATGATCGTATTCTCTAAATTGCACATCATGATGATTTTTTCATCATCCCAATCGTCAACGTAAGATTTTTTTTAAATTAAAAAGGTCTTACCCATGTTTTTTAGACACTTTTTTCTTTCATTCTATTTCATGAGAACATAAAATCCAGTCATTCAAAGCACTACATCAATAGGTGAGTCTTTTTTTCAATATCATATTTTTTATCCCCTCTTAACTAATTTAAAAATAATAATTTATTTTTTTAATCTTTTAATGTGAGAAAAATAATGACCTCCTAAAGAGCTATAATAATTTTATGAATGAAAATATTCACTACATTCATTGATGAGAATGTGTTTTATTGTTAATAGATATGGTTTATATCAATACAAATGTCATTTATCCAAAAATGATGCCACTGAATGTGGTAAAATTATAAACATCACGTAACTATCGTATGTTGATCTGAAGTTTGATAATAAGTGATGAACATTGCATAAATATAATGCTTTAAGACTAAGTTTTATGATCATGACATGAACTATCAAATTTCAAATATCTTATTCTTTTGTTCACCCTGAAGGTGTCATGATTGATTATACCGTATAAAGGTTAATTACGAAGATGATATTTACTTTGAATATTTTTAAATATCATATTTTTTTATTTCTTCTCTATTTTATTTTATTTATTATAAAATTTTTAATAGGAAATAAGTGTTCCTAAATAATAAATATATGTATATTTTATATACATTCATCTCTTAAAGTGGATAAATTTTTTGAATTAAATATTCATACTATTTTCTTAAAGACACTATAAAACCTGAACAAAATTTTTTATTTTTTTCCTTGAAATAAATGATAATATTTATAGAAAACAAATTATTTCATTCCCCATAGTGAGAACAATATACATGATATTATTTTAAATCATGTTTTAGTGAATATTATATGTTATGATAATCATTATTCCCAATTGTTTTTGAAATAGAATAAACAAATAATAATAATATAGCAACCAAAATTGGTTTGATAACAATCAATATTTAAAGGGAACATGGAATTTTATTAATATTTATAGAATAATTCATCCCTAAATGGTGATATATTAATAATAATTTCATTTTACATTATATTGTAGGATATGTTCTTTTATCAATTATATTTCTTATAGCAGAAATATGGAACAAAAAATTACTATTCGTCATGTTCTAATAAATTATCAACACCACCTAATGAAATTCATTCGATTTTATCCCCTGAAGTGGATGCTATTATTCTTATAGTTCAAAAACAATGTGATTGAATTTCATGGTTTTGATAACCCAATATATTTTATGAAAATTATTTTACCACCTGATGTGGTTAAGAAAATTATTATCATAATAAAAAAATTAGTATTTTTCACAGGATGATCATTATTCATAAATAATGAATTATCATTCATGGATCATAATATTAAATGAATTAATTCATTCAATGATGTGAATGTAATTACATTATCTCATTCCTTGAAGATAACGAAATTTTCCCTAAAAAATTTGATGTGTGGCACTCAATCTTATAATATTATCATAAATATTTTAGAGTTGATGATGTTTGATCAAATGATTTATACTTTATATATTAAAGTGAATGTATTTTTTATTTATTATGGTAATGATACATGTGTTGTGAATCCAAATGATTCTTCCACATTGGTTCTCACTACAATATTTACTAGCTTAAAAATGCATGGGGTATCAACTCCAAAGTAGATGTATGTTAAAATAATATATGGGTTAGATGTTCCAAAATATAAAATAGTCTTCCTGGTGATGGGCCTAAAATGTTATGATTACATTATGAATTCATCAACCAACACCAGTGGATATCATAAGGAAAAGCTTGAGTATGCACAATGAAAGATCTAGAATATCTTACATACACTGATCCTGAATAAAAATATTTATAAATATTAATATGATTAAATTCTCCAAGAGAACTCAAAATGAGTTAGTATGTACTCATGTAAATACATTTACTGGTACAGAAAATTAATTAATGTTTCCAAAAGAAGAAATATATTCTTTATTGTAGTAAAAATTATTAATTCTTTGTTATATATGAAGTCTTGATGAGATTAATCAATGATATTCTTAAAAATGGACATCATATAGAGACATTGGTTAAAATAAACACCTCTATATGCAACAAGAATTCGTAAAAAATCATTATAAAGAATTTTTTATCTGAAATCAAATCAATAATGGAAGACAATTAGTTTACTAATCATGGCATTTTAAATATATAAAAATATGTTTTAGGCAACCCAAGATAAATTATAATGAAAGATATTTATTAAATTATACACAAGAATCAATTTTTTGATAACATAGTAGACATACATAAGGGGAGAATTAAAAATTTAAATAAAGGATATATGTCTACTATATAATCAATGAATTCATTCTCATTTAGTTATTACGTACTCCCCCTTTATAACGATTTACCATGAGTGAAAAATTATTAAGGTACCTATTATAGAGGTAAATTTTTTATGTCACTATCATTTATTTTAAAAATGATTTTCTATATATTAATGAATAATTAATTATGAAGTATATATAGGTTCACTAACCTATTATGTGATCCATTTAAATACTATATGAAAGATTCATATACTAAATGGACATGTGGGATATTAGTTATTGGTGAGTATTGTTTAAATTCAATTCCTGTTGATTAAAATAAATATTTATCATAACATTCTATATATAAAATGGTACTACATAACCATTGACAAGACACTCATAACACTCACATGAATGTAAAGTGTTAAAAATTAGTAGTCTGATTATAAAAACCTAATGTTTAGTTGAACAGATTATATAAAATCACAATTCATAATTTTTAGAAAGAAATAAATATAGTTTCCCTTGAAGAGGAAAATGAATATATTGAGAAAATAATATCTTTGTATATATTATCCCGGATGTGACACTGGTACAAGAAGAAAAACTATGAGATGTTAATCAATGTTGATGATATATTTTAATCTTTAAATACATTCAGAACTCACCAATGAGAATGTATTTTGATAGATATGGACATAAATATAAATAGCCAAAAGTATTAAAGAAACATAAAATATTTTCAACACATAATGTTTTGGAATTATTTTACAAAATACCAAGACTATTGAATGTTGAGTCAATAAGGGTTCGTTATGACTTTTCTATTCCTTTATGTTTTGAAAATCACGAACACTCTATCTCAAAGATATTTTATTCCCTCTAAGATTTATGTTAATAACTAAATTTTCCTTCCCCATGGAAATTTTCTCCTTACCTTTAATTGTTCATGATATAGTTTCTCCAAATCTAACTCATTTTATTTCTAAAGTGTAAAATTTGATTTCATATCTAAAACCTGAGAACCCTAAATCCTTAGATTTAGAGTATTTTGTTTCATGATTCTAATTTTAGGTTCTGAATTCAGGTTCCAAATTCTCTAAAATTCAGGTTCTAAATTCTATGAAATTCAGGTTCTGAATTCTCTGAAATTCAGATTCTAAATTTTCAAAAATTTGATTCCAAAATCCTTTGAATTCAGATTCTAAATTCCTTAGAATTCAGACTCTGAATTCCTTAGAATCAAAACTTTGAATTCGTCATAATTTAGACTTTGAATTCCTTATAATTTAGACTCAAAATTCCTTAGAATTCCGACTTCGAATTCCATAGAATTCAGATTCTGAACCCATTGGAATTCAGACTCCGAAATCTATAGAATTTAGGTTCTGAATTCCTTGAAAAATAGAATCTAGATATTTATGATTGATAGTCTCTAAGTGTTTATTTTTTTTGACTCCGAACTATTTTACCCTAGAAAGAAAAAAAATACTTGGTTAAGAAACCTTATTTTGATTACTACTATTATAGTAATGAAACGATGTCGTACATTCTCTTTCTAATTAACCATTTTTTGAGTGAAACATGTACATGTATCTCTGAGATTTGAGGAAAAATATAACTGTTGGAGGAGGGAGCCTACTGTTGGAGAAATTACTATAAATAGGAGCTCATTTAAATGAGATCATAACAACTGATAGCTCTTGATCGCTCTATAGATAACATGCTGCTGATGTAATTTCTAGAGAGAGAGACTCTCATGACTTTTATGTACTGAATATCTTGTTCATCTTGCTTTGTTTGACTCCGATTTTTGTTGTATACAATCAAGGGATTTTGAGGATAGGAAGATAGAGGTTCCGTCTACCTTAAAGTTCGAGGACTACTTTGATAAGGAAGATAGAGGTGCCGACTACCTTGATGTTTGAGGGATTTCCGGGATAGAAAGACAGACTCTGATATTCTTATCGAGGGATAACTATGGTGTTGTTAATACAGACTTTCTTGAAAGTATAAATCTAGGGACTTTTATCCAAGTTTGTTGGATACCCTACTCTTTGGGTTAAAATATTTCATACTTGTTTCTTGTATTGTTTCATGTTTATTTTCCGCTGTATTTTGATTAATAATGAATGTATAACTATGTTACACTTTCTTGTACTTGTATACTCAGATTAATAAGATTCTATATGGTTTAAGGTAGAATCTATTTCCTTGTAAAATTTTCTTATGTTTCATTTATAGAACATTATATCTGGAACCTATAATGTTTTTAGAACTAATAGGTCTTTTTAATTTACCTTGTTTAACTTTGTTAAACTTAGTTTATCTTATGGTGAAAAATGAAAGTTTTATATCGACTTTAAAGGTTCCCAATTTTTTTAAAGGAAACAATTCACCCCCTCTTGTATATTGAGGATGTACATCATATTTTGATCCTACATTGAATACAGATGATCTTAAGATTTATTGAGTTACATAAAAAATCCTAAAGAGGTCACAATATCATTGGAATGTCTGATGATATAATTATAAAGAATATCCAGGTATTTTAAATCAATCATCCTAAAGATAAAATATTAAAATTTGGAATGGTTTTACCCATAATTAATAATTAAAATCTCTTTCTTCTAATAGTTATATAATTCATACATGAGGGGTTAATGAAGAAATTTATTATCTATAAAGGATTAAACATAAATTCACATTTTATTTATCCTAGAATGATATACATGTACTTATGATTATTTTCCATGAAAATAAAAACAAATCATATAATTATGAAAGGTAATGTTCTTACCTATTCATTTAAATCTAATGGGTATCAATTATTATTATTTTAAAATTAAAAACAAAATGTTTTCATTATGAATTGATCATAAACATTCTATAATGTAGCATTTATGAACATTATGATAGGTTGATTTAGCTATTTTACTCATTTTCCCTTAGTTATGTTTTTCCCATTTGGTTTTCTTGATAAGATGTTTAATAAGAAAACACTATGGGGACTCTATGTGGTTGTAATATGTTTCCCTCATCAAGGAGTTTCCCCTTAAGGGGGTTTCCTTGATGATATTTTTTGAAAAGGAAATCATACATTATAATAGATATACAAGTGAGTCATATATTTTTATCAATATATATAATTAATGGAAATTGGTGGCCTTCCCTATGAGCCATTATTTTAAATGAGACCATTAATTATTACCTTTGGTCTTCCTCCCATGTCTCTAAGACATAATTAAATAATATAATTAGGGGGATTTGGGAACGTGGTACTCTTTTTTATTTCAATTGGTTTTTTCCACCCAGGTTTTCCTAATATGGTTATTAATGAGGTAGCATATCTTGTAATTCAATTAAGTTATATTCTTTTATATTTCTCATAGGGGTTTTAAGTGAAGATTATATAATAATACCTGAAATCATGACATCTAAGGGGTTGTGTTATGAAACATTATTTAATGGATTTCATAATTATGAAATTAATGGTCATTCCTCCTCATTACCCAATAAAACCCTTCATTTAACAAATTTTTAAATTCCAAATTTTGGTATTCTTTGTACACTATAAACACATGGAAACTTAAGTGAATGATGATGGTTTTTAGGCTCTATATTGTTTCCCTTTCTTCAATTCTTGAATTTATCATATTTTTTTTACTTTTTCATCATCATCACCATAATAAAATTTAGTGCAGATTTCGTCAATGATGTGCATCAACTATGAACATTATTACATTTCCAATTTTTAAATTCTTCATGGTTTCCACTGTCATTTGATATATTTCACAATAATAAGTACATTTAGAGGAAATCATAGGTTTTAATAAGGAACAAGGTGGGAATAATGAACCATCATGACATGCATCAAATAATAATAATAATAATGCAAAATGTAGGATATAAAAAAGATGATAAATTACTTGTTAACAGAAAAATGTTCCAGATTCATGTAATTTAAAAAAATAGAGATTAATTTTTTTGAATTGAATTAAATAAAAAATGTTTTCATGAATTAAGGGAGAAATTTTTTTTAATAAATTTTAAAAGGGTAAAATTGAGTGGTTATGTATATATATATATATGAAATAAATAATTAAGAAAATGTGGGATTAGAAAAAAATGAAAACCAGTAAATGAGAAGTTAAATAAAAGTGATAATTAAGAGTAAAATAGTATATAGTATAAAAGAGTGATTTGAATTGATGGAGTGGAAATGAAACATTTTATGGATTTAAATTATAGGTTTAGATGATATAAAATGAGTTTATTAAATAATAAGAAGAAATGTATAATGAAATATAATAATAATTAATGACAATTTAAATATGGTTTCAAGAGATATATCCCCTCCTTGTCCTTATTCGAACAAGACTTGACATAAATGACCCTCAAATCATCCCTTGATATTTTCAAGTACCCTTCATTCAATTCTACCCATCAATTTAAATAAAGTATATGATTCCTTCTAGGTATAATTTTCCACACATTTATTATCTTGTGTAAACCTGTTTTCTCCTTTTTCACTCATGAAGAAGATACAAATCAAAATGAACAATCGAGCTTCGCAAACAAGGTAAGGGATTCAAGAACTACCCTTTTATTTATCATAAATTTTGAGACTATAATGATTCTTTTCATTGTTTAATTAACATGAATCAAATCAAAGAATATAAAATATACCAGAATATGACATTAAATCTTGGGAAGTATAGTTACTATATTATATATATATTATTATTTTTATTTTATAAGCCATTGAGTTGTCAATTACCTATGATAAATCAAATATCACTAATTGTTATTGAGAAATAGGATTGTAAGGAAACTTAAATGATTATAAGAATATAGTATCAATTTATATCTAATATTCTTATGGTATTTAAACATTTATAATTTAATGAATGTATACTCTATGTTGTGTTGTTTTTATGGGAACCTTCTTAGCTGTATAATTTATTCTCATTTAAAATATGAATTATTGTTGTATTTTTTTCTTTAATTACATCTCATAATTAAATAATAATTAAAGTCATGTAATTAATGTATTGTCTGAGTAATTTAGACTAGAACGATATTGATGTTGACAATAAATATTACTATTGGTTGTTGTTGTGTGGATACGACTATGATAAATGGTGAGTTTCTTGCATGATTTTGTGGGTATGTGGTCAGCTACAGAAAAGAGAGGTTTTTCTTGTCTTCATGATTTTTAAATGATGTGGGTCATCTGTGGGGTGATTATTATGAACATGGGAGGTTTTGGTTGTGATGTAAAGACGGTTTGGGACCCTTTTAGTGATTCTTGGGCCCATGGTATGGAATGAAATTAATAAATATAGAACCAAATTTGTGGATGGGATAAGAAATAGTGAGTTTTTAATTAAATATGTAAAATTGGTATACTTGGAAACAAATAGATTTTTTCATTAGTAAAAACATAAATTTCAAATATTAATGAATAATGGATGGTAATAAATGTTGTTGATAATTGTAAATTGTTTTTCATTAACTATGAAAAGTAAAAGTCATAATGAACTTAACAATTTTTTTTGAAAAAATATAGAATTTACATAATTAATAAATAAAATATAAGTTTTTGTCAATTTTTATGGTTTTATTATATAGTTATTGGGTGTTTTTTATTTTAGAGATAAGGGTGGTTGTTAATGGGTTGCAGTGATGTGACAATGGGATGAAAGATTTGTTATAGGGTTGTTTATATACACCCTTATGTTAGGATCCATGTGTGACTATCTATATATGTTATTTTATTGTGATTTATTTATGAACCCCAACTGGATCAGACAACATTACTATCACCCAATTGTTTTGGGTTCCAGGTTTTTTCATAAACATCTAGGTTGGTGTGGGAAGATGGCTAACTACCCCCTCTTTCCTACCGCCCTTTAGAGTTGATGGGCTATGATGACTCGAGGTGGGTATGATCTTTCAAGTTGTGGGTGGAATGTGGTGTACTGGAATAACCTATGGAGTATTGATGGGATGATATTTTTGGGATGATACTATATGGTGGGGTTCATTCCTGGTAGTAGGAGGAGACAAGGTTGATTTCATTCATGTCCATGATATCCAACTATACAGGAGGATTGGTTTATAGTTGATGAAATGGATGGACACATGGTATATAGCTAATGATATGATGAAGTAATGTGACTAATGTATATTAAATAATTCTAGCATAATATGTTAGGCCATGTAGTAGACTAAGGTGGATATGGATATGATCCCAATCATATCATCCTGGAAGGGATCAAGAACATGGCATGTGATTTGGTGTCTTGAGAGGGGAAACCAGTGGGGAATTGGCTACGTGGTTCCTTGAATATATTTATATGATATTACATTATTATCTTTGGATATGATACTTGGTGAGTTATCCCAGTAAAGGTATGGAATTGGTAGTTGACATGTTATGTTCTTTTGGTTCTACTCTTTATTCACATGACATGTAGTATTATTTTTACACATTTACACAAGGGGTCCTGAGAAGGATTCGATCGTGTATACATGTTATGAAAACCCCTATATATAAAAAATATTTTACTAGTTATTTAGTGAGACTTAGAGACCATTGTGGACATTACTAACTTGGACTATTGACCCACATGTAATTATTATAGGAGTTTATTTGGGAATATTTTCATTTGATATGCAATGAATTTGTTAACTTGATAGGAACTATTGTATATATTGGTTTCTTTTATATTATATTATTTAGTTATTGGTGGTTTCTTATACTATCTCTTCATCCTTTCTACTATATTTAGGGTAATTCCTCCCATTTGAGTGTTTTATACCCTCAGTTATAGTCACCAAGTAGATGCCTACTGGATGTGGGACTAGGAGGTCACACATATCATCATTATCTTACCAATAGGGTTTCTAGATGGATCATGTCATGAATGGGTGGGGTCAAATCATTTTTTATGCGGTAGGATGGAGAATGGAGTTTGGAATATTTATTAATTTAATGGGTTGGTAGGGAAATAGTATGATTTGAGCTTGGGGAATGATATATTCTATCATGCCCCTCCCTCCTAAGGTAACCCTATTGTCCCAACAATGAAGGAAGTGATAAAATGACCCACGAGTCCTACCTCCAAATGGCCTTGGGATGGAAACAAGCACTGAGGGTATAAAAATATCTTGAATGGGGGACATTACCCTCTATAATATATGTAGGATTAGGAGATAGGATATCAATAATAAATAAAATTCCTAAAATAATCTAAAATTAATGGAAAAAACATCCCATAATTCCTGGATAATTTAAATTAATACAAGAGTTTCCAAATAAACACCCAATATAAAATATAAGGAATCAGCACAACAATAACTCGCTGTTTTGAGCTAGTAATATCAAACATGGTCCACAAAGTCCTCTTATAATCCTAAAAAAGTTTACATATATGTAGGGTGAAAATCAAGTATACTGAATTGGATTTTAACCAAAGTCTCTTGTGCACTTGTGAAAGAGGCATACTAATGCACCAGTGATCAAACATAAGAACCAAAATCACCCAAATAGGTCAACTAACTATTATAGTTGGTGTCCTATGACTAATATTTTTTACTTTTATTACATTTATATTTTTTATATTTAATATTAAAAAACATCTTATTAATTATTTTTCATTGTTCTGCATGACTCTAATATAATAATTTCCAAAAGTATATGTTTGATTGATTAGGTCATAGATATTCCCCACTATGATGAGAACCTTGAAGTGCTATGATTTTATTCTTAAATAATTTTATATGGTTAGATAACATTCTATTATGGGATACATTGTGTATAGACAATCATGTGTGAGTACTCGTAAGCTAAGGAGTCTTCTTCTCATGTAGTTCACACTTGGTAATCTCCAAGAAGGGAGACTATACAAACATACCCTCTTGTAGGAATTCCACATGTTTTTGGGTCATTAGATATTCCTATATTTGAGCATGTGTAAAAATCCTTATTATTTAAAAGCATACTTAATTGATGTCATCACTCCTGAAATTATATTTTCTAATGAAAACCATAATGCCATTTGTTCACGATGTGGTAGGGTACTTTGGGTGCATCCTGATTGACAAGTAATTAATGGATAAGCTAAGGAAGGATTTTCCGTTCTATTTTGAGGGATGTTGATATCTTATTCCTTTGATTTTAATAAAAACGTTCTTCTAAATTCCATGGACATGGTGTAATGATGTGTTTATTTAAGATATTAAAAGAAATATGTATTGATCGTATAGGTTGGTGTCATGAATGTGAATCCTTCTTGATGAGATATTGTGAAAAAGGGGTTATATTAGAAAATGAGTGTTCATATGTGGTTTTCATCATTGTGATAATAATTTCTTTATCTTAGGTTTCTTGACCTATTGAAAGACAGTAATCTTTGAATTTATCCAAGCCCGCCTAATGCCAATGAGAAGGAATCTTTGAGGGTCACATAGTAAGTTTTACCAATGATCTTGATTAAATTCTATATGAATTTAATTAATATTATTAATATTATTCTCAAGAACGAGGAATAAATTTATTGATATTTTATTTATTGGGAATATTTATTTATGAATACAATATTTAATATTTAATTGGATGTTAAATAAATGGTAGTGGAGTTGGAAGAGACCAAGACCATGTCCGGTGAAAATGTTAATTAACAAGATTATTAAATAATATTTTTTATTGGGAAAGTTTTCAAGCATCACAAAATAATTATAATAATATTATTATTATTATCATTATAATACATGGGGTTTATCAACAGTTATAATATTTTTTTAAGGGATGATATACAATTAAATAATACTTTAACCGAATCTCTTTCTCAATATATAGACGGTTGTGTTTATTGTGTTGGGAGTGCAGTTGAAGATAGAAAATTATTTCTTACAAAACATTCTCACTCGACTCCACTCTCCCAATCAAGAATGAGAAATATAAGAGAGATTCCTTCAATACTGAAGGACAATTGATGAACACAAACAATGCGAGAAAACAAGTTCTTCATGCTAGAACCTGGGGATCAATTGACATTGTTTGGAGACCAATGAAACATGTGTGGATTATTGTTATAGGGATTCTATCGTTGGATCCTCACAATGTAATGAAAAAAATCTGTAAGGGTCTTTTCAAATGGTCAAAATCTAAATTAGAGAAAAAAAATTCTCTGATCATGTATTTGTTTATTTTGATAATAAATAAATTAACTATAAATTTTATATGAAAGAACCTCGCTCAAGGATTTAGGCACTCAATATTAAAATAAATTTTAATATATCTACCACCACCACATGCTTCCAATACGACTGAAACCACCAAGTGCTATTAGAGAGGGTCACGTTTTAAAATTATAATTATTTTTTTGATTATTTATCTATACATAATCTATTATAAAAGTGGATCTCTAGACCAAAAATTAAAAGTACTTTTAGTTTACCATTTCATGTATATAGTGAGATATTAAATATGTACACATACCATTGTAGTATAGAAATTTCAACATTCAATATTTAATAGTAATGTATATAGATTAATTTTTATATCAAACCATTAAAGTAGATCCTATTATATAATGAGATCCTTGAGATACTGTGATATTATTCTTAAAATTATTTCATATGGTCTAGATACATCATACTGACTAGACACAATTGATGTCTGACTTTCAGTTTTTTGGGGATCATAAGCATTGAGACGTTATCTCATGAAGTCCCCACTTTGTTATCTATTTTTGTCGAGATCGTGAGGATAGAACCGTCAATAGGAACACCAAATACTTTAGGCTTCATTGGTTCTTCCTATCTACCGACACCTGTATTGGTCTCCTGAAATGAGATCATTATTAGTGTGTTCTATTTGATCGTGTAAAATGATGTGAGGAAAAAACTAATGTAATGATATCATTGAGAGGTAACTTATATTGGGTGAATCATTTGTGGTATAATTTTCGATGAATGGTCAAGAAATAATTTGTTTCTTCTGGGTTGAGGAAGTAATATATCTTTGGCCTTATTCAAAAGGATTTTAGTACCTTCATAAATATGTGTCCAAGGTAGTCATAGGTAAATTCATCGATTTAGATCAAAAAATAATAAAGAACAAATGGATGATGAAATAATTATGCAACCTTCTATATGAGATATTTTAATACAAAGAGAATAATACACAGTGTGTGTTTGTAGTTTGATAGTCTTTGATATGACAATTCTTTATCACTTTAGGGTCCTTGATGGGTTGTTAGACTTCACTCCTATTCTAAAATTACTATTCACTCCTATCAAGATAAGGTCCTAGAGGTTTACACAGAATACGGTATTCAATAATGTTCTATATTTTGGAGAATAGTTATGTCAGACATGGTGGGCACCACCACGAGGTCCAAGTGTGGTCCACATCATCAATCACCAAAGAGTAAATAAATTCATTATTATTCATGTAAAGTATAATAAGGTTGAATTTATTTGTTAAAAGTATTTACAATTTTTTATGTAAATATGAGAAATAATATCATTTGAATGAATATTATTTTAATATTCTAGATTTGTTTAACATTAGAAGGAATTACAAGTCGAGTAAATGACATGTTTTTATCAAGTAATATATAAAATATATATTATAGGTATGTGATAAAATATAAATATTATTTACGATACAATTTAGTTTGAAATAATGATTTATTTATTTCATATTTATGTGGCCTAAAATTTTTGGGGGCTGGGGAACCCTTTTAAGGAATTTTATCAACCCACTATATAAGTAAGAGATAAGAAGATAAGATTAGAGATCTTCATTCCAATGGATAAGTGCTTTAATAACCTCCCACTATATAGATACATAATGTATCCCTCTGAGAATTTGCTCCAAGATCACCTTCAATGGATCGAAGATAAGGGATCAAGGTTATTTTCATGACACAAAATGATCCCTGAGAGATCTGCTCTAGAACTCAGATTATGATGAATGACCTGTGCATGGATTCATAGAGTGTGTGTGGATGATCAAGCGGGCTTCACCATTGGATCCTTCGTTCAATGGTCACCCGAGAGAGGCATTATTTGATTGCATTCCGATATGTAATGAGGAATATTATCTATTTTGTTTCTATTATTTGAATAAGTTATGTGAGATCCATGAACCATACTAGTGATCGAATCACTGAATCTAACAAGTATAATCATCCCAACAATAAAGTTTTTTAAACCCCCTATCCCACCAAATTTTATTGTGTGTGTAACGCCCTGACCCCAGTTACCCAGAGTCGGTGCATTACTTCGTAACATTGGCATGATCACAAAAGACAAAGTCTCGAAAGACCTATTAGTTTAGTAGCCTTGGAAACACAAGATACATTCATAAGTCTTACAATTACATCATAAAGTAAAACAAAACTACAACATCTTATCTTCATATCCCCTTATATTATCCATGTAGTTCATTCATAATATACTTCTTCACATCCTAGAAAAATTAAAATATTGAATGGGGGAGCTCAGATGCTCAGTAAGGATAACAATATAGCGGAAGCTTTCATCAATAAACATAAACATTTAAGGCAATGTATAACTAAAACAAAAGCCTTTTAAACTTGAACTTCAACATAATATGGCAAAAGTAAAATGAGATAATGCCATTTACTTCTTCACATGGATATTCTACTGGTCGAATAATCACATGCAATATCAATAACCACTTTCATAATGATGGAATGCATAATGCCAGACTATCATAACCACGTAGCCAAGGCCTCGTGCCAAGACTACAAATCAGATTTTGTCAAGGCCTTGTGCCAAGACACTAGTTTGTATCATGAGACCTTCCGATGCATCGAGGAGCTGTAGCGGGCTCCACCTGTCACTTATTAAGTCCAATGTATTCCTCATATGTATAGGTTTAAACATATCATAAACAATAACATAATCATATCACATAAAACATGCATAAAGGAAACATAACATTTCCACATTTCAATCACAAGATATTAATACAAAACATTGATATAATAAAAACACTTTCAAAACCATTTTCAATACCAAAATAAAATATAGTTAAAACATTGTATTTATTTTTCTTTAAAAAAATGTTATGTCTTGTAGAGGAAGCCGAAACCCAAATAATGGCCATGGAGGTGGAGAAGTCGTTGTCACCGCATACGTATGACTAGAAAAACATTCCTTTTTGTCATTTAGTAAAACACTTTGTATAAAAATATTCCTTTTGAATAAACGTAAAAGTCAAAGGGGTTTATACACCGTATAAAGGAAAGTTGTGTATAAAACCAAATATGCCTCAATGAAAGGAGATTGAGACGAAGTCCCTCACAAAGATCATTTTTTTAAATAAAATAGATCTATTATGTGTATTCACTATAAGTACACATAAAGAAAGTACAAATAAAATATAGGACATAATAATATTATGACATAATTTGAAAGTAGGAGATTAACCCAAATAATGGAAATTGGGTTAAGAAGCTCTCTTACCTCATGTCCGAATTCACTCAACTGCTCTTTATCCTCCTGAATAATAAACCAGTGTTAATCTCTACCTGTTTAAGAACCTTTTTCAAGTTTATTATTCCTTTTATATCACTTATTACCATGTTTTGAACATTATGTAATTATTTATGTTAATAACGGTCGTTTTGTCGATCTTTGGTACTTGTGTCAAAAATAAACGTCTTATAATTACAAGTTGTTCATGTGGTGAAATATACATTATATCCAGAATTATATTCATGATGTAGATATCATATATATCATATATATCCAGTAGATACAAGAATTTATAATATTACATAACATTTAGAGGTAAGAAATGAAATGCACCGTTCATGGAGACGGTAAGCCGTACATACGCATGAACGCTACTTTCATTTATATTTCATATTGAAGGGAATGAAATTATAATTATATAAAGGTATAATATAATTCCAGTATAATATAATGTATAATACCATTTACTCCATCCTTTATACATCCCACATATGGCATTAACGATTTCAAATCACTTTGAGGGGGCGGTAGTCCGCACTTCCTAAAATGAAAATATCGTGTTTACCCATAATGGAAACAATAAAGGTATGACATAAATAAAAAATACATAACCTTAAGTAAAACATAAACATATTATATATCATTTATAAATAGTGTTACATCTTAATGTCCACCTTTGAAGGTGTTATATGAGCGTTGAACATTCATCGTTTCGTGAGACAGAAATTCGGCATCCACAGAAACAGTATGTTCTTTAACCATTAGATGTAGGTGTGTGTAAGTGTAGCTCGAATACTTCTTATAACAAAATCCTAATATATTTAGGATACTGGTGTTGTTACAAAAGAAATGAATAAAAAGAGTTTAGGGGGTTGGATAAGCAAAATAAAACAAAATAACATAAGAGAAGACATTACCTTAAAATAGGGTAACTCTTTTGATTTGAGCCAAAGGCTTCCTTGGGAAGGATTCTGCCCAAAATTGAGGCTTCTAATAGTAAGGGAGGGAAGTTGGTAGAGTATTTGGGCAGAGGTTGGCCGATCCAAAAGGCTTTTAAAGTGTGAGTAAGGTGGTAGTGGTGGGGGCCTTTTATAAGTGGGGAGGAAGGGCGCTCTTGGAAAGTAACGAAATGTTACTTTATTATACAATGATTTTCGGATTCTAAAGGTCCCACACTTATATAATTCGAGGCTAAGGTGATAAGGGTTAGAAATATTCTCATACAATAGGCTTTGGAAAAGAGTAATGCTTATATTTTACATTATCTTTCCATTTTATTAAAATCGTTAATTAATGAGGTAATCGCTGCATCAACATGGTGTCATAAATAATTTAATTTATTTAATGTCTAAAAATTATAAAAAAACTATCGTGATGTATTAAATATTTTTAGATTTCTATTTCATATTTATAGTCAAAAATATGACTTGTATAACCCCATTTAATTTTTTTTTAGTAAAACAACTTATGTTTGTGACATTTTTATTTTAACTTTAAATAAAAAGTTATTTATGCAATTTTCCTACCAAAGTGGCTCCATGGGGTCCCCAAGTTGACCCATGTATTGTCTTGGTCGGACATGACTCATCCAATAGGGGTAGGACAAGTGTAATGGTATTTTAATATTTTTATAATATCATTTTACCTTAAATTTCACTAATTACCTTTAATTGCGATTAATTAAACTTAAAAGTGACTATTCACCAAAAAAATTATTTTAATCCCATTGAACCACATTTTACTTCTTAATGACAACCATGTATGTAGGATTTTGAAAAACAAATCAAATAAGTGGTAATATTTCATTTAAACAAAAAATCAGTAATTTAACTACAACTTAGTGGTTTCACTATTCATCAAAAATTGAAGTTTTTCAGAACAATGCCAAAATTTCACCGTAAGCTATAATTGATATTCCAAATTCAAAAATGATGTATATATTAAAAAATTTAAAAAATATAAGTTTCATTAATTAATTTTATAATTAATTCCCGCTGTCACAACAAATAGCGTGTTTTTAGAAACAATATATCTCAAAAGATTGACAATTGTTTATGTCTAATTTCAAAGTGAAATTAATTATAATGAACACCATTGGATAAAATGGTAAAAATATATTCTAATTATACTTTAAAACCACTCAATATTATAATTTATCACTATAAATTATTTTGATTAAAAAAGTTTTTTTTAAGTACTCTTAACTATTCATAAAAAATGGAAGTTCTCAGAAAATTACAAAAAATTCAACTTAGGATAATTTCGATATTACGAATAAAAAAATGAAGTAAATTTTGAAATATAAAATTTCTATAAGTTTAAAAATTTGTTATTACTTTTCATAATGGCTACTTTGATTAGCCGTGGTGTGTTAGAACTCGAAGTTGCGTACAATGCAAGCTATTGCATTATTGAATGAGAAGCGTATCGTGGATGCTCGGGGTGTTACATTCTCCCCTCCTTCAATAAATTGCGTCCTCGCAATTTGAAATTTTTCTTTGAAAATAAAAGGTTGAAAATAGAAAATACCTTTGTGGAAAACCCACATCGGAAATAAGGTTAATAAAAATATAACATTAAAAGAAAGAAATAGAAGTACAAAGGCCACCCGAGATAGCCCATAGTAGGATTCTATGAAAATATGGATATGGAAGAAAGAAAAACCATCAAGGTCTGATGGAGAGTTGTAGAACACTGGATTAGGAGAAAGTTATCCATAAGAAAATCACAAACTTGTGATTGGTTCAACAGTCATTGAATCCCCAGTTGGAAAAGTTAACCGGCAACGTTTTTGTTTTAAGTTACCTTTTATAAAGTTGAGGAATTTATTTAGGAGATTTACTAAGAATGTAAGGGAATATACATACATGTTATGAAGACTTTCATTCTTTAACAAATTTTTACCACAAACCCATCTTTCACTCTAAAAGGTAATAGAACTCAAAAATATTCTATTTATCCTAACTGTATAAGGTTCCAAATATTATCACATACCATTTAGATTAGAAAAACTATTTTGTAATAACCAGGGACTTCCTGTTGGATAGTGGTAGGTAATAAAGGCCTCTCACACTATGGTTGTGGGTTCGATTCCTACAGCTTTGTCCGACGCGACGGGTTATGCCCCACCCTGCATGTTGTCCTTTTCCTAAAACTATAGTATTATAATATTCCAAAAATAATCTTCATAAATGTTTTAAACTTAAACAATACTATCCAAAGTTCAACTTAATCCATTCCAACCTTTATAGTTATCCAAAATACCTTCGTCCAGACTTTCTCTAAAAGGTCTCTAAATTCTAAAATCAATTGTATCATCAGATTCCTCCAACAAGGTAAAGTTTCTCTTATTGTCACATACAAAAATATGATTACCTTAATCATATTAAAACCTTAATGAAATCAACAAGGACTGAAGTACAATCCTTATATATATATATCACATTATTCTAATAACCAGAATATAATCCATGAGTCTAAAAGCACCAATACATTAATTATTCTGCTTCAACTATAGTAACAGCATAAGACTATCCTTGATCCCTTGGCCTTTTCTAAGGCATGTTTCCCTGACGCTTAGGACATTCATTTGCATAATGACCCATTTCCCTACAATTGTAGCATTCAACATTGATAGCCTCTTTCTTTCCCTTACAATCACGAGCCTAGTGAGCTTTTTCTCCACATTTGTAACAAAATCCCATTCCTTTTAGGAAAGTACCAGGGTGATTCTTCCCACAATTATCACATAATGGAAAATCCTTCTTTCCCTTTTTCCCTTTATCTATCTCTTGTTCCACCGTTCTCTTCTTCTCTTTCTTTACATTTTTTTCATAAGGCTTAGTGAATTCCTTTTCTGTCTTGATAGCACACGAGACTATATCCTCGTAAGTTGAGAAAGACTGTGATACTAAAGCTCGACGGAGAAATGGTTTTAACCCATTAAAGAAACGATCAATCTTACTTCTTGGGTTACGTATATAATCTGCACCATGCCTTTCTAACCTTGTAAAGTTATCCTCATGCTTTGCGATATTCTCATCCTCCTTCTACCTCAGACTAAAAAATTGCCTTTCCATATCTTCTCGATGGTCATGTGGAAAGTATTTTTATAAGAAAATTTCCTTAAACTCCCCCCATTCCATAATTGATACTTCTTCATCTTCCTTTGTATTTTGAATCAATGACCACCATTGATAGGCATATACAGTGAGGCGGTAAACTGCCATGATAACCACCTCCCTTTCGCTACTCCCCAAGGCGTGGAATATTTTCTCTAAGAAGTTTATCCATTGCTCAACTACTAATGGATTGGTACCCCAATTAAATGTTGGCGGTTGTTTCCTCATGTAGCGGTCTAACATTGATCCTCCACGTTGTGGATCAGGGTGCTCCATACGAGTAAGGTTATTATTCATAACCTGAGTGAGTTGTTCCAGTATGGTAATAAGTTGATCAGCACCAGTTGTATCTCCAGCTCCACAATAATTATCTTGAGCAGGAGGGAAATGCCTACAAGGTGTTCATGCATTGATACGGTTTCCATTCCTTCCACTAGGCACCATTTCTAAACAATGGCATAAACTAGATTAGTTTATGAATCAAAATACATAATTCCATACTTGTAAAACACTTAACACTAATTGAACTATTTATGGATATAATCCATAATCATAAAAAAGTTTTCTTTTAGGAAGTATATACTCATAACCCTTCATAGTGGTTTGTAAATAAAATGATAATTATACTAAGCATATCCCCCGGGAGTGTCGTAACCAAGAGTGTAGCAAGGCCCGTTTTCGTGCACCAGTTCCCGTTCGAGTCAAGCTCCAAGCGGTGTTTTCGGGTTTTACCCCTAGGTACATCTGTGCCAGAGCCACCTCTACCTGCTCATATCCAGACAGGGATGTATTGCTCGGAAAACTCACAGAATCTCTATAATACCAAAATTCTATGAAGTTCTTCTATACTAATCCTCAAAGTCTATCTTTGGGATATGTGCTCTAATCAGAGTTTATCTAAATCTAGCTTCCAAGGTTAGTACTAAACTGCCTCTGATACCAACTGTAATGCCCCGACCCTAGTTATCCGGAGTCGGTGCATTACTTCGTAACATTGGCATGATCACAAAAGATCAAGTCTTGAAAGATCGATTAGTTTAGTAGCCTTGTAAACACTAGATACATTCATAAGTCTTACATTACATCATAAAGTAAAACAAAACTACATCATCTTCTCTTCATATCCCCTTATATTATCCCTTCAGGTCATTCATAATATAATTCTTCACATCCTGGAAAAATTAAAACATTGAATGGGGTGAGCTCAGATGCTCAGTAAGGATAACAATATAGCGGAAGCTTTCATCAATAAACATAAATATTTAAGGCAATGTATAACTAAAATAAAAGCCTTTTAAACTTTAACTTCAACATAATATGGAAAATGTAAAATGAGATAATGCCATTTACTTCTTCACATGGATATTCTACTAGTCGAATAATCACATTCCATATCAATAACCACTTTCATAATGATGGAATCCATAATGCCAGACTATCATAACCACGTAGCCAAGGCCTCGTGCCAAGACTACAAATCAGATTTTTTCAAGGACTTGTGCCAAGACACTAGTTTGTCTCATGAGACCTGTCGATGCATCGAGGAGCTGTAGCGGGCTCCACCCGTCACTTATTAAGTCCAATTCATTCCTCATATGAATAGGTTTAAACATATCATAAACCATAACATAATCGTATCACATAAAACATGCATAAAAGAAACATAACATTTCCACATTTCAATCACAAGATATCAATAAAAAACGTTGATATAATAAAAACACTTTCAAAACCATTTTAAATACCAAAATAAAATAAAGTTAAAACTTTGTATTTATTTTTCATTAAAAAAATTTTATGGCTTGTAGAGGAAGCCGAAACCCAAATAATGGCCATGGCGGCGGAGAAGTCGTTGTCACCTCATACGTACGACAAGAAAAACATTCCTTTTTGTCATTTAGTAAAACAATTCGTATAAAAATATTCCTTTTGAATAAACGTAAAAGTCAAAGGGGTTTATACATCGTATAAAGGAAAGTTGTGTATAAAACCAAATATGCCCCAATGAAAGGAGATTGAGACGAAGTCCCTCACAAAGATCATTTTTTTAAATAAAATTGTTCTATTATGTGTATTCACTATAATTACACATAAAGAAAGTAAAAATAAAATATAGGACATAATAATATCATGACATAATTTGAAAGTAGGATATTAACCCAAAGAATGGAAATTGGGTTAAGAAGTTCCCTTACCTCGTGTCCGAATTCACTCGACCACTCTTTAACCTCCTGAATAATAAACTATAGTTAATATCTACCTGTTTAAGAACCTTTTTAAGTTTATTATTCCTTTTATATCACTTATTACCATGTTTTGAAAATTATGTAATTATTTATGTTAATAACGGTCGTTTTGTCGATCTTTGGTACTTGAGTCAAAAATAAACGTCTTATAATTACAAGTAGTTCATGTGGTGAAATATCCATTATATCCAGAATTATATTCTTGATGTAGATATCATATATATCATATATATCTTGTAGATACATGCATTTATAATATTACATAACATTTAGAGGTAAGAAATGAAATGCACCGTTCATGGAGACAGTAAGCCGTACGAACGCATGAATGCTACTTTCATTTCTATTTCATATTTGAGGGAATGAAAGTATAATTATATAAAGTTATACTATAATTCCAGTATAATATAATGTATAATACCATTTACTCAATCCTTTATAAATCCCACATATTCCATTAATGATTTCAAATCACTTTGAGGGGGCGGTAGTCCGCACTTCCTAAAATGAAAATATCGTGTTTACCCATAATGGAAACAATAAAGGTATGCCATAAATGAAAAATAAATAACCTTAAGTAAAACATAAAAATATTATATATCATTTATAAATAGAGTGACATCTTAATGGCCACCTTTGAAGGTGTTATATAAGTGTTGAACAATCATCGTTTCGTGAGGCAAAAATTTGTCATCCACAGAAACAGTATGTTCTTTAACCATTAGATGTAGGTGTGTGTAAGTGTAGCTCGAATACTTCTTATAACAACATCCTAGTATATTTAGGATACTGGTGTTGTTACAAAAGAAATGAATAAAAACAGTTTAGGAGGTTGGATAAGAAAAATAAAACAAAATAACATAAGAGAAGACATTACCTTAAAATCGGTTAAATCTTTTGATTTGAGCCAAAGGCTTCCTTGGGAAGAATTCTGCCCAAAAGTGAGGCTTCTAGGAGTAAGGGAGGGAATTTGGGAGATTATTTGGGCAGAGTTTGGCCGAGCCAAAAGGATTTGATAGTGTGAGTAAGGTGGTAGTGGTGGGGGCCTTTTATAAGTGGTGAGGAGGGGCACTCTTGGAAAGTAATGAAATGTTACTTTATTATACAATGCTTTTCAGATTCTAAAGGTCCCACACATATATAATTCGAGGATAAGTTGATAAGAGTTCAAAATATTCTCATCCGATATTCTTTGGACAAGTTTAATTCTTAGATTTTACATCATCCTTCCATTTTATTAAAATCGTTAATTAATGAGGTAATCGCTGCATCATCATGGTGTCATAAATAATTTAATTTATTTAATGTCTAAAAATTATAAAACAAATATCATGATGTATTATATTTTTTTATCTTTCTAATTAATATTTATAGTCAAAAATATGACTTGTATATCCCCATTTAAAAATTGTTTTAGTAAAACAACTTATGTTTGTGACATTTTTATTTTAACTTTAAATAAAAAGTTATTTATGTCATTTTCTACCAGTGGCTCCATGTGGTCCCCAAGTTGACCCATGTATTGTCTTGGTCGGCCATAACTCATCCAATAGGGGTAGGAAAAGTTTAAAGGTATTTTAATATTTTTATAATATCATTTTTACCTTAAATTTCACTAATTACCTTTAATCGTGATTAATTAAACTTAAAAGATACTATTCACCAAAAAATTATTTTAATACCATTGAACCACATTTTACTTTCTAATGACAACAATGTATGTCAGATTTTGAAAATCAAATCACAGAAGTGGTAATATTTCATTTAAACAAAAAATCAGTTATTTAACTACCACTTAGTGGTTTCACTATTCATCAAAATTGAAGTTTTTCAGAACAATGCCAAAATTTCACTCTGAGCTATAATTGATATTCCAAATTCAAAAATGATGTCTATTTTACAAAATTCCAAACATATAAGTTTCATTAATTAATTTTATAATTAATTCCCGCTGTCACAACAAATAGCGTGTTTTTTGAAACAATATATATCAAAAGATTGACAATTGTTTATGTCTAATTTCAAAGTGAAATTAATTATAATGAACACAATTGGATAAAATGGTAAAAATATATTATAATTATACTTTAAAACCACTCAATATTATAATTTATCACTAAAAATTATTTTGATTAAAAAAGTTGTTTTTAAGTATTCTTCACTATTCATAAAAAAATGGAAGTTCTCAGAAAATTACAAAAAATTCAACTTTGGATAATTTCAATATTACGAATACAAAAATGAAGTCCATTTTGAAATATAAAATTTCTATAATTTCAAAAAGTGGGTATAACTATTCATAACGGCTACTTTGATTAGTCGTGGTGTGTTAGAACTTGAAGTTGCGTACAATGCAAGCTATTGCATTATTGAATGAGAAGTCTATCGTGGAAGATCAGGGTGTTACATTCTCCCCTCCTTCAATAAATGGCGTCCTCACAATTTGAAATTTTTCTTTGAAAATAAAAGGTTGAAAATATAAAATACCTTTGTGGAAAACCCACATCGGAAATAAGGTTAATAAAAATATAACATTAAAAGAAAGAAAGAGAAGTACAAAGGTCACCCGAGATAGCCCATACTAGGATTATATGAAAATATGGATATGGAAGAAAAACAAACCATCAAGGTCTGATGGAGAGTTGTAGAACACTGGATTAGGAGAAAGTTATCCATAAGAAAATCACAAACTTGTGATTGGTTAAACAGTTATTGAATCCCCAGTTGGAATAGTTAACCGGCAACGTTTTTGTTTTAAGTTACCTTTTATAAAGTTGAGGAATTTTTTTAGGGGATTTACTAAGAATGTAAGGGAATATACATACTTGTTATATAGACTTTCATTCTTTAATAAATTTTTACCACAAACCCATCTTTCACTCTAAAAGGTAATAGAAGTCAAAAATATTCTATTTATCCTAATTGTATAAGGTTCCAAATATTAGCACACACCATTTAGATTAGTAAAACTATTTTGTAATAACCAGGGACTTCCTGTAGGCTAGTTGTAGGTAATAAAGGCCTATCACACTATGGTTGTGGGTTTGATTCCTGCAGCTTTGTCCGACGCGACGGGTTATGCCCCACCCTACAGGTTGTCCTTTTCCTAAAACTGTAGTATTATAATATTCCAAAAATAATCTTCATAAATGTTTTAACCATCAACAATATTATCCAAAGTTCAACTTAATCCATTCCAACCTTTATAGTTATCCAAAATACCTCTGTCCAGACTTTCTCTAAAAGGTCTCTAAATTCCAAAATCAATTGTATCATCAGATTCCTAAAACAAGGTAAAGTTTCTCTTATTTTCACATACAAAAATATGATTACCTTCATCATATTAAAACCATAATGAAATCAACAAGTATTGCAGTACAATCCTTATATATATATCACATTATTCTGATAACCAGAATATAATCCATGAGTCCAAAAGCACCAATACATTAATTATTTTGCTTCAACTGTAGTAATAGCATAAGACTGTCCTTGATCCCTTGGCCTTTTTCTGAGGTAAGTTTCCCTGACGCTTAGGACATTAATTTGCATAATGAACCATTTCCCTACAATTGTAGCATTAAACATTGATAGCCTCTTTCATTCCCTTACAATCACGAGCCTGGTGACCTTTTTCTCCACATTTGTAAAAAAATTCCATTCCTTTTAGGCACGTACCATGGTGATTCTTCCCACAATTATCACATAATGGAAAATCATTCTTTCCCTTTTTCCCTTTATCTGTCTCTTGTTCCACCATTCTCTTCTTCTCTTTCTTTACTTTGTTGTCATAAGACTTAGAGAATTCCTTTTCTATCTTGATAGCACACGAGACTATATCCTCGCATGTTGAGAAATATTGTGATACTAAATCTCGACAGAGAAATGGTTTTAACCAATCAAATAAATGATCAATCTTACTTATTGGGTTACGTATATAATCTGTAACATGCCTTTCTAACCTTGTAAAGTTAGCCTCATCCTTTGCGATATTCTCATCCTCCTTCTCCCTCAGACCCAGAAATTGCCTTTCCATATCTGCTCGATGGTCATGTGGAAAGTATTTTTCTAAGAAAATTTCCTTAAACTCCTTCCATTCCATACTTGATAATTCTTCATCTTCCTTTGTATTTTGAATCAATGACCACCATTGATCGGCATCTCCAGTGAGGCGGTAAACTGCCATGATAACCTTCTCCCTTTTTCTACTCCCTAAGGCGTGGAATATTTTATCTAAGGAGTTTCTCCATCGCTCAGCTACTAATGGATTTGTACCCCCATTAAATGTTGGCGTTTGTTTCCTCATGAAGCGTTCTAACATTGATCCTCCACGTTGCGGATCAGGGTGCTCCATACGAGTAAGGTTATTATTCATAACCTGAGTGAGTTGTCCCAGTATGGTAATAAGTTGATCAACACCAGTTGTATCTCCACCTCCACAATAATTATCTTGAGCAGGAGGGCAATCCCTACACGGAGTGCGTGCATTGATAGGGTTTCCATTCCTTCCACTAGGCATCATTTCGAAACAATGGCATAAACTAGATTAGTTTATGAATCAAAATACATAATTCCATACTTGTAAAACACTTAACCCTAATTGAACTATTTATGGATATAATCCATATTCATAAAAAAAGTTTTCTTTGAGGAAGTATATACTCATAACCCTTCATAGTGGTTTTGTAAAGAAAATGAGAATTATCCTAAGCATATCCCTCGGGAGTGTCGTAACCAAGAGTGCAGCAAGGCCCATTGTCGTGCACCAGTTCACATTCGAGTCTAGCTCCAAGAGGTGTTTTCAGGTTTTACCCCTAGGTACATCTGTGTCAGAGCCACCTCTACCTGCTCGTATCCAGACAGGGATGTATTGCTCGGAAAACTCACAGAATCTCTAGGAAGTTCTTCTATACTAATCATCAAAGTCTATCTTTGGGCTATGTGCTCTAATCATAGTTTATCTAAATCTAGCTTCCAAGTTTAGTACTAAACTGCCTTTGATACCTACTATAATGCCCCGACCCCAGTTACCTAGAGACGGTGCATTACTTCATAACATTGGAATGATCACAAAAGATCAAGTCTCGAATGACCGATTAGTTTAGTAGCATTGGAAACACTAGATACATTCATAAATCTTACATTAAATCATAATGTAAATCAAAACTACAACATATTCTCTTCATATCCCCTTATATTATCCCTACAGGTCATTTATAATATACTTCTTCACATCCTATACAAATTAAAACATTGAAAGGGGTGAGCTCAGATGCTCAGTAAGGATAACAATATAGCGGAAGCTTTCATCAATAAACATAAAAATTTAAGGCAATGTACAACTAAAACAAAAGCCTTTTAAACTTGAACTTCAACATAATATGGAAAAAGTAAAATGAGATAATGCCATTTAATTCTTCACATGGATATTCTACTAGTCGAATAATCACATAAAATATAAATAACCACTTTCATAGTGATGGAATGCATAATTCCAGACTATCATAACCACGTATCCAAGGCCTCGTGCCAAGACAACAAATCAGATTTTGCCAAGGCCTTGTGCCAAGACACTAGTTTTCTCATGAGACCTGGAGATGCATCGAGGAGCTGTAGCAGGCTCCACCCGTCACTTATTAAGTCCAATGCATTCCTCATATGAATAGGTTTAAACATGTCATAAACCATAACATAATCGTATCACATAAAACATGCATAAAGGAAACATAATATTTCCACATTTCAATCACAAGATATCAATACAAAACATTAATATAATAAAAACACTTTCAAAACCATTTTCAATACCAAAATAAAATAAAGTTAAAACTTTGTATTTATTTTTCATTTAAAAAATTTTATGGCTTTTAGAGGAAGCTGAAACCCAAATAATGGCCATGGCGGTGGAGAAGTCGTTGTCACCGCATACGTACGACAAGAAAAACATTCCTTTTTTTCGTTTAGTAAAACACTTCGTATAAAAATATTCCTTTTGTATAACCGTAAAACTCAAAGGGGTCTATACACTGTAGAAAGGAAAGTTGTGTATAAAACCAAATATGCCTCAATGAAATGAGATTGAGACGAAGTCCCTCACAAAGATTATTTTTTTAAAATAAAATAGATCTATTATGTGTATTCACTATAAGAACACATAATGAAATTACAAATACAAGATAGGACATAATAATATCATGACATAATTTGAAAGTAGGAGATTAACCCAAAGAATGGAAATTGGGTTAAGATGTTCCCTTACCTCGTGTCCGAATTCACTCGACCGCTCTTTAACCTCCTGAATAATAAACTATAGTTAATCTATACCTATTTAAGAACCCTTTTCAAGTTTATTATTCCTTTTATATCACTTATTACCATGTTTTGAACATTATGTAATTATTTATGTTAATAACAGTCGTTTTGTCGATCTTTGGTACTTGAGTCAAAAATAAACATATTATAATTACAAGTTGTTCATGTGGTGAAATATCCATTATATACAGAATTATATTCATGATGTAGATATCATATATATAATATATATCCAGTAGATACATGCATTTATAATATTACATAACATTTAGAGGTAAGAAATGAAATGCACCGTTCATGGAGACGGTAAGCCGTACGTACGCATGAACGCTACTTTCATTTCTATTTCGTATTTAAGGGAAGGAAATTATAATTATATAAATTTATACTATAATTCAAGTATAATATAATGTATAATACCATTTACTCCATCCTTTATACATCCCACATATGGCATTAACGATTTCAAATCACTCTGAGGGGGCGGTAGTCCACACTTCCTAAAACGAAAATATCACATTTACCCATAATGGGAACAATAAAGGTATGCCATAAATGAAAAATACAGAACCTTAAGTAAAAAATAAACATATAATATATCATGTATAAATATAGTGACATCTTAATGGCCACCTTTGAAGGTGTTGTATGAGTGTTGAACAATCATAGTTTCGTGAGGCAGAAATTCGCCATCCACAGAAACAGTATGTTCTTTAACCATTAGATGTAGCTGTGTGTAAGTGTAGCTCAAATACTTCTTATAAAAAATCCTAGTATATTTAGGATATTGTTTTTGCTACAAAAGAAATGAATAAAAAGAGTTTATGGGGTTAGATAAGAAAAATAAAACAAAACAACATAAGAGAAGACATTACCTTAAAATCGGGTAACTATTTTGATTTGAGCCAAAGGCTTCCTTGGGAAGAATTCTGCCCAAAGTGAGGCTTCTAGGAGTAAGTTAGGGAAGTTGGGAGAGTATTTGGACAGATTTTGGCTGAGCCAAAAGGCTTTTAAAGTGTGAGTAAGGTGGTAGTGGTGGGGGCCTTTTATAAGTGGAGAGGAGGGGCACTCTTGGAAAGTAATGAAATGTTACTTTATTATACAATGCTTTTCGGATTCTAAAGGTCCCACAATTATATAATTCGCGGATAAGGTGATAAGGGTTAGAAATATTCTCATAAAATAGGCTTTGTACAAGTGTTATGCTTATATTTTACATTATCCTTCCATTTTATTAAAATCATTAATTAATGAGGTAATCAGTGCATCATCATGGTGTGATAAATAATTTTATTTATTTAATGTCTAAAAATTATAAAAAAAAATATCATGATGTATTATATATTTATAGATTTATAATTAATATTTATAGTAAAAATATGACTTGTATAACCCCATTTAAAAATTGTTTTAGTAAAACAACTTATGTTTGTGACATTTTTATTTTAACTTTAAATAAAAAGTTATTTATGTCATTTTCCTACCAAAGTGGCTCAATGGGGTGCCTAAGTTGGCCCATGTATTGTATTGGTAGGCCATGACTCATCCAATATGGGTAGGACAAGTGTAAAGGTATTTTAATATTTTTATAATATCATTTTTACCTTAAATTTCACTAATTACCTTTAATCGCGATTAATTAAACTTAAAAGTTACTATTCACCAAAAAAAATTATTTTAATCCCATTGAACCAAATTTTACTTTATAATGACAACCATGTATGTCGGATTTTAAAAATCAAATCACAAAAGTTGTAATATTTCATTTAAACGAAAAATCAGTTATTTAACTACCACTTAGTGGTTTCACTATTCATCAAAATTTGAATTTTTTCAGAACAATACCAAAATTTCACCCTAAGATATAATTGATATTCCAAATTAAAAAATGATGTCTATTTTACAAAATTCCAAACATATAAGTTGAATTAATTAATTTTATAATTAATTCCCGCTGTCACAACAAATAGCGTGTTTTTAGAAACAATATATATCAAAAGATTGACAATTGTTTATGTCTAATTTCAAAGTGAAATTAATTATAATGAACGCCATTGTATAAAATGGTAAAAATATATTCTAATTATAATTTAAAACCAATAAATAGTATAATTTATCACTATAAATTTTTTTTATTAAAAAAGTTGTTTTTAATTATTCTTCACTATTCATAAAAAATGGAAGTTCTCAAAAAATTACAAAAAATTCAACTTAGGATAATTTCGATATTACGAATACAAAAATGAATTCCATTTTGAAATATAAAATTTCAAAAATTTTAAAAAGTGGTTATTACTATTCATAATGGCTACTTTGATTAGTCGCGGTGTGTTAGAACTCGAAGTTGCGTACAATGCAAGCTATTGCATTATTGAATGAGAAGCGTATCGTGGAAGATCGGGGTGTTACAGTGTGGAATGGTACCTATAATTGGAATTAGAGATAGCATGTGAATTTTTTGAGCCAAGAACAAAATAAATCACTTTAAATTAAGTAAGTAGAATTAATTTTGTCCCAACACCATAGACGACGAGTCAATCTGATATCAGATGGCCAAATTATGGAATCAAAAGTTTTTAATATGGATAATATTCATTATAAAATATATTAATATCGATGACATATAATTATGTTAGTTTAGCTGAAAGCATTTTCAGACTTTATCATCATTGAAAAAGAATACTGAATAGACTATCAATAACTGAAATAGATTTTTCTGGTTAATTATTATTCCACAAAAAATGTCGATTTGTTATGATAATAATAATGATTATTAATTTTTTTTAATAATGAATATTATTATATTAAAAATCCTATTTTCATGATATTACAATTATCTTATTGTGGTGGTGTGTGAGAATATTTCTACACAAGAAACAAAAAAAGGAAAAACAGGGTGGTGGGTGGATTCACTCTAAAAGGAATAAAAAAACATTAATGCTTAAAAATTGAGAAGGGGTCTAGTTGAAGGCTCTCGAGCATTCCCCTATCTCCATCTCAAGTAGAGGTCATGTTTTTATTTTTAATAGGTTCTTGAATTTTTTTTAAAAAAATATATTGGTTAAAGGTATTTTAAAAAATACGCCACAAATGTGGCTTCAGTGATGCCACCTTTCCAATAAAACCAAAAAAATATTTTTTTTTTAAATTTTCATCTTCATTTTTGTTTTATTTTGTTTATATATATATATATAACCAAAAAAAATAAAAATAAATTTTCCTAAAAAAATTATCTCCTATTAAAAATCCAGTAGTACTGCCATTAAAGTAGTTGAGATTCAGACATTAGATCTCACCTAGGGCTCCCTTTTATAAGAGGGCTTACCCTGGAAATCATTCTCCATTTTCGATGAGGGATTATAGTTCACCCTTTCTTGCAAAGAATGTTCGGAATTTTTGATATGAGATTCGGTTTCAAGTACATGGCTTTAATATACTATAAAATATAAACTATAAGACCAATATAAATGAAACATAAAAAATAGATTAAAAATATAAAAAATAGTTGAAAACAAAAATAATTTTATAAAAAATGTTGATGGAAAATAATTTATAAGGTTTAAAAGACACCTACTCAAAACTTTAAATTATTTTAATTATGTGACTTTGAAATCCAATAAGTATAAACTATAAGACCAAGAAAAATGAAACATAAAACATGGATTAAACATATAAAAAATAGTTGAAAATAAAAATAATTTCATAAAAACAGTTGATGGATGTTAATTTATAAGTTTTCAGAGACAGAAACATGAAACTTAAAAGGGTTTCATGTATGTGACTTTGAAAGTCTATAAAATATAAACTATAATATAAACATAAATGAAACCTAAACATGGAATAAGGATATAATAAATAGTTGAAAATAAAAAGAACTTCATAAAAAAGGTTGATGAAAAATAATTTATAATCTTTCAAAGACACCTACTTGAAACATAAATATGTTTCAAGTATGTGACTTTGAAAGCCTATAAAATATAAACTATAAGACCGATATAAATGAAACCTAAAACACAGATGAAATAATTAATAAATTATTTAATTAGTTAATTAGTATTATTAATAATTAATTATATAATAATTAATTGGTTAATTAGAAATTATTAATAATTAATTATATAATAATTAATTAGTTAGTTATTATGTAATAATTTTTCATAATAACTATTTAATAATTATAATGAAAATTTATAATTTATAATTATATTACTAATTATCTAATTAACTATTATATAATTAATAATTAGATTACAAATTAACTAATTAATTATTATATAATAAATTTTAATAAATACCAATTAATAATTGTAATGAATAATTATAAATTATAATTATATAATTAATTAACTAATTTTAAAAAGGTCCTCGACTCTATATTTCTCAAAAAATTATCTAATTCACTATTATATAATTAATAATTATATTACTAATTAAATAATTAATTATTGTATAATTAATCATTAATAATTAATGATTAACTAATTACTAATTATATAATTAATAATTATATTACTGATTAACTAATTAATTATTATATAATAAATAATTGCACTACAAAGTAACTAATTAATTATTAAACAATTAATAATTATATTACTAATTAACTATCTAATTATTATACAATAAATTATTATAAAATTAATTATTATATTACCAATTAACTAATTAATAATTAAAAATTAAAAATTACAATTAATAATTATAATGAATAATTATATTAATAATTAAATAATTAATTATTATATAATATTTTTTAATAATTTATAATTAATAATTATAATGAATAATGAATAATTTATAATTATATTACCAATTAACTAATTAATTATTAACTAATTAATAATTATATTACCAGTTAACTGTTTAATTATTATATAATATTTTATAATAATTACTAATTATTAATTATAATGAATAAAAATAATTTATAATTATATTACTAATTAACTAATTAAAAATTATATACTTAATAATTATATAATAATTAACTAATTAATTATTATATAATTGATTATTAATTATTACTAATTAACTAATTAATTATTATATAATTAATTTTTAATAATACTAATTAACTAACTAAATAATTTTTTATATGTTTAATGCATGTTTTAAGTTTCATTTATATTAGTCTTATAGTTTATATTTATAGGCATTAAAAGGCACATACTCGAAACATTTTTAAGTGTGAAGTAGGTGTCTTTGAAAGAATATAAATTATTTTTCATCAACATTGTTTGTGAAATTATTTTTATTTTCAACTATTTTTTATATGTTTAATCCATGTTTTATGTTTCATTTATGTTGGTCTTACAGTATATATTTCATTGGATTTCAAAGTAACGTACTTGAAACATTTTTAAGTTTCAAGTCTGTGTCTTTGAAAATTTATAAATTATTTTCCTTCAACATTTTTTAAGAAATTATTTTTATTTTAAACTATTTGTTTTATGTTTAATCGAGTTTTTATGTTTCATTTATTTTGGTCTTATAGTTTATATTTTATAGTTTTTCAAAGTCACATACTTGAATCATTTTTATGTTTTAAGTAGCTATTTTGAAACCTTATAAATTATTTTCCATCGACATTTTTTATGAAATTATTTTGGTTTTAAACTATTTATTCTATTTTTAATAGATGTTTTAAGTTTCATTTATATTGTTCTTATAGTTTATATTTTATAGTATTTCAATTCCACGTACTTGAAACAGAATCCCACATCGGAAATGCAGAATGATTTCTAGGGTAAGACCTCTTATAAAAGGGTGCCATGGATGAGATCTTCTGTCCGAATCCATAGTGTTGTAATAGCAGTACTGCTCAAATTTAAATAGACGATAAATTATGCAGATTTTTTTATTAATTTTGGTTTTAGTGGCAAGGCGGCATTGTCGATGCTGCCTTTGGGGGATATTTTGAAAATTATTTTTAACCTAACCATTTTTAAAAAAATATTTTCTTAAAAAAATTATTAAAAAACATAATGGAGGCCCTTTTTTACCCCTGTTGTGCTTGCTGGAAACCCCTCCCAAGGGTCACGACTCCCTCCCTCACCAATAACCCCCTTCGCCTCAAACTTCCTCCTGAGTGGCATCTAGATCGCCACTTCCTTCCCTTTGAGCACCTACCTAGACACCTCATTGTCAGACCCCCCGAGTTCCCATGAACGATTCCATCCCTGCCTCCCCATGCGTTGTGTGACCGGGCTGGCATTGAACTCAGATGCTCTGACGCACTATTAAACCCCGATCACCGGCTGATCTCCCAGTGTTCCACTACTGCTCCCACACAATCAAGATGATTCCACCACCACTAGATCCCACATTGACAACTATGTGACCTCATCCAACTCGCCACCGACAAAACTCAATGGAACCTCCCCAACCAGATCTGGTTAAATCCGATCTCGACCACCCATAGGTCTTGCCGGCCAGATTGTATCCAAAATCCACCTATAGTAGTGTCCTCCATATTCCACCACCATGCCCCATGGATGCCTAGCACATCATCCCTTACGAGCCCCCTGCTAGCTCTATGCATGGTTCCACCCATGCCTGTCATTGCCAAACCATGCCACTATCATGTGAGGTAACCCCTACCATGGTCCTAGTCAGTCTGACTAGACATGATGTACCTCAAAATAGACCCAAGTGGGTCAAATCGACCCAAAACTTGTCTTGGAATCCCTACATGGGACAAAACTCACCTGAATCAGCTCTACACAACTATAAATAGTTATGCGCCGGTTTGGCGCAACCCACATTGGTTCTGCATTAGTTTTCAGGGCATGTGTATATTTTAAAAATTCCAAATTTATTAAAATTAATTTTGGTTTAAAAAAATTAATACATCGAATAATTATTTTAATTTTGGTATGAAATTAAATTATTTCTTTTTTGGAAATAAAATTAAATTAATTACAGGGCCGAATAGAATTAATTCCTTTACTTATATTAAATAACCTAGTAATAAAATTATTGCAATTTAATTATTATCACACTTTTTCTTTACCTATTTAATGGTCTTGAGCACCAAAAAATTTGTGAATATATTTTATTTAATTATTTAATTATTTAATTGAATGTGATGATTGTAATTAAATGAGGTGTTATACACATTGTCATTTTTTCATTTAATTTATATAAGGGCATGTGAGTCCAAATTTATCTTTTGTATATTTCACCCCTAGTTCCCCTCTCCATCACACAAGTGTACATTTACTTTTGGATGATGGCAATATAAGATGCGGTCCCCTCCAAGGTAAGGTAAACCCCATATGAGCATTGGACACATGATTGGGATGAGTTTCTTAATGAGTCATGTAACAACTCATGTTAGATACCCCTAAGTCATGACTGATCCATTGAGTTTAAATTGATCAATAAGTTCTAGATACTAAAGATTAATCATGTAGCTTATTTCCATTATGAATTTGTTTATTATTTTGTGAATTTTCTTGAAATTAGGGAAAACATAAAAAAATAATAAAATGCAAAATGAATTGATGAATGTCTTTCTATTATTGTTTAGTTGTGATCGCAACAATATACTATGAAAAAAATAATAGAAATGGATTAAATTAATTGAAAAATATTAAAAAACATGTAGAAAAATTTCATCATTAAACACCTAAAATTATTAAAATATAATCCAATTCAGGTGTTCGGGGTGTTCATCTACCAATGTGGAGGATGCCTCTTACTATAAAGGAGTTATTATGAGAGTGATGTGTTTACTTAACTAAAGTTTGATGTAGATAAGTATCAAAATCTAGTTTTCTGGAACATTAGAGGCAAGCATTGAGTAAATCAATTTTATGATTTTAGAAGTTTGGACTTCACTCAATAGGTCAAGGATCCATGAGTTAATGTGGTCGGCCAGTGAAATGACTACCTTGAACTCACTGAGTAGTGGAATATAGAAAGCATGTATACTATACGGTCTGGTTCCATGATCCTTTCCACTAGAATAGACAAGCAAAAAAGTATTCTAATTCTGGTATAGAGGGATCCAATCATTCGATAAAATAGTGGGATACCATTAATGATTTAATTAATTAATCAATAATGTATAAATCAGTAATAATGATACAAAGTACAGTCTAGAGGATTTTATTTTTATAGAAAAAGATTGAAATACTACAATATAAACTTAATGATCACGGAAAAAAGAATACATCCAAACTAGCATGAATCTCCAAGTGTAGTATAGGCTCTTGCACTCAATTTTAAAATATCATAAATTCTTGGTGATGGTATCCCCAATACATGTTAATCCACTTCAGGAAGTGAGGGGGTTAAAATATTCTTACAAGAGACTCATGTATGTTTCATATGATTGTATTTTCATAATACTATCATCAAAATATGATTTAAGTTGTGGATACTACATCAGGACATGAATGATTACACATGTTGTCTCATCTCCGAGAATATTTAATGGGGAAAGAGAAGCGAGATATAGTGATTGATTATTAAACTATATATATATAAATTTAAATGTGATCATGATATTTCAAGACATATCATTCTTTCATATTTTCACCCATTTACTCTAGCTTAGTTTAATATTATAAAACAAAAAATATGGGGAAAATGATTCATTAACTTCTAGGAATTATTCACTAAGTAAATAAAGAAATTAGAGAAATATTAAACATTAGCTCTTATAGAGAACATGTTGAATGAAAAGGAAATACTGACAATGTAAATAGAGATTACAAAAGAACCTTCTCAACATCCTTTGAAGAAAGAGGTATTAAATAAGATTTTATTTTCTTTACATATCTTGAAATAAATCTATCTATGTTTAATCAAATTGAACTGAATTAATTATGTATGTAATTGCTTCTTCTACCAGATTATTCATCAATTAAAATAATTGTTTCTAATATAATTTTTGGGTATTACATACAATATTCCAATCACATATGTGTATCGATATATAGTAACCAATTAAGTAATATAAATGTTTCAAGAAGTAAGGTGTATTCTTTAACCAACTGGGAAAAGGGTGATTCCTAAGTCAGTAGTGGGAATCACACAAATTATAATTTCCAAGGGAATGAATCTAGTAGAAATTTTCTTGATTATTACATAAAAATTTATCTTTTGTGTCATTTTTACACCAGGACACATTATTCCAATTTAGGAATGAATTTTTTTTTGTTTTGTTTCATAATCAAAAAATAGTTTAGTGGTAGATGAATCATAGGCAATAATTGATGGATTTATAATGAAAAAATGATATACCCAGTTGTGGAAATATAATTCTCTCTCATGTAAAACTAAAATTGGATGTTAAGGATTTGCCTATTATGTTATTTAGACTCAGTGGATCTAAACACCTATGGTATTATCGATGTATATAATTTATTAGTTTCAAATAACAATCCTTTATAAATAAAGGTACACCACAAAGCATTATAAATTTGTTTAGTAAGAGAGTGTTAACTATTAAAAGGGTAATATAGTGGTAAAAAGCATTTGATAGATTCCTTTAAGTGTTTATTAAGGAATTTAAAACGGAATTATGGTATATGTATGGTCAAAATATATGAGTTACATTGGGATAGAATTCCAAATAATATCTTGAACAAACATTCATTGGTCAATATAATGTAGCAGGGGGTAATTCTTAAATGCACATTACCATATCCACATTTTTCCTATGATGCTAATAAGGAGGACCAATGATGAGTCTACATTTTGACATCAGTCCCAAAAAAATTTGTGGACTAATTCCTAAATGCACATTTCCATATACACATCAAATTTATGATGTTAGTTAACTATAAAATCAATTTTGATACAAATATTATTTACATAAACATACATTATATTTCAATACTTTCTTATAAAATACTAGAGATATCCCACCAACATATTCTAATTATAATGATAAATGGACATCAAAATAGTTATAGTATAATTTAAATCAATTATTTTATAAGAACATGTGTTTAGATTCAAATAGTTTGTTAAGGGTATAAAAAACTTTCATAAAGTAAAACTAAAATTGAATCTATAGTAATAATCCTAAAGTATCATAGGATATTACATAAAACCCAATGATAAATAATCTGTAGTCAAGTGAAGGACAATGATTCTAAAACAGGATGGACATATCTACCTGAGATAGAGAGAGAAATATTTACCCAAGTTTAATCAATGATAAAGATGCACAAGTACTTTAAATAGTAATGAATTCCACAAGTGGTGTAGAAAAGGAATTTTCTAGAGGCACATACTTTGTTTGAAGGTTAAAACCATAGTAATGGTTTTATATTAACCATGGTCAGGGATACATTATTCATTGAGAATTATAATTCATACAAGTAGGTTGCATAAATAAATTAGATGATATTTAAAAGATAAATTAAAATTTAACAATGGATTCTTTGTATCGAAGTACAAGGGGATTATTATTTTGAATATTGTGATGGGTATTTAAGTGATACAATACATTGATGGTACAATATTGGTACCAATAAGGACTAGTTGGTAATACTGAGTCATTATCCCTTAGAATTTTACTTTTCATATATAATTTCTATGGTCATATTATGGAACATTGGATATCAAGACCACCAATCATTTAAGGTGTCTATACGAAAGAACTAAAATAGTATAGTGACAGCATAGAATGCCAATAAGGGGTGAAACTTACTCAAATCCAATTCAGTTTTAATGTAAGTGACATGATAATAGAATATTCGTTTGGAATAAATCTTTTCTATGAATCAACTAGAGCATAACATGAGCACTGTGGGACTCCATGTGAAATATTTTTGTCAATATATTAAAAAACTATTGGTCTTATAGTTAGTTAAGTCTGAGAAGAAAGTAATTCTATAGTGATTGACTTAGAGTAGTAACCTATGATCTATAGAACAAGATATATTGAGGTGAATAAAATGGTTGGTTAGACCAATTCAATCATATATATACTAACAAGGTATTGAAAAATAAAATTTGGTGTAAATCGAGTTAGAATTGTTTCTAGTGTCCCATTGTATAAATCTCTCCAAGAAGACATGAATTTGAATATTAGGAGATTAAAGTGTGGAGTTGAATTCTCTGTGCTTCTATGATGGATCATTAATTTATTTCATGATATATACAAGATAATATATTTCCAAAATATACTTCATTATAGTTAAATATCAATTATATCCAAGAGAACAGCACGGGAAGTAGTCATAACTATCCAATTGTACTTGAGCAAGCACAAAAGGGTTATATACGTAGAATGTGGAGAAGAAGGGATAATAAATTTTTGGGGACACAAATTAGTCTTTCATATATCAATATGACCTAATATCATATATAGGATTTGGTAATGAGCAAGACAAACTCATTCAATCTAGTGGTACCCATGTCTAGAAACACTTACTATGTTGCTTCTTCTGAGGCAGCTAAGAAGCAGTAAAAATTTTGAAACAATTTTTTCCAGTTATTGGAATCACACATTGTAGGTAAATTATTATCATAATTTATATTATTATACTACTACAATACTAGATATAATTTTTTGAATGTGTGAAAAAAAATCAATCAGGGTTCACACCTCTTAAGGAATTTTCTTCAAGGAGATGAGATCACAAATAGCAGAATATCCATGAAACAGATACATAGAAGGCCCAAAAAATTATCTCAAAACTCAGTATAAACAAGATCTTAATCATGTGAGAGCTAATAGGCATAGTTATCATGTTTGATCTAGTTCAAGTGGGAGTATTGTAAAAGTGGCTGATATTGACCCAACTTTAATAGTAATTTTAGATTACTCTTTCCACATATATAATGAGAGTGCATGATTTACACTTATAATTATAGTGTATAAATTTATGAATCCACTATTTAATGGAAATGTCTAGATATTAATTCTAATATCAAAAGGTTATAGAAGATCCCTTTCTATAATGAGAACCTTGAGATACTATGACATTAATCTTAAACTTATGTTATATGGTCTAGATACATCATAATGTATGGACATTGTATATATTTTACTATCAAGTGATAGGGGATCATAATAATTGGAAATTATTCTCATGAAGTTCATACAAGGTGATCTATAGTAGTTAAGACCTTTAGAATATACCCGCTAATAATAACACCACATGTTTCTAGTGTCATTAGTAATTCCTATATAAGAACATTTGCATTAGCCTCCTGACATGAGATCATTATCAGTGTGTTCGTTTTCATCATTTACATCAATGTAAGGAAAAAAGGACAATGAAATCATAGTGATTTAGCTTCTGTTGTCTGCGTCGTTGTTGGTATGACATTGGTTGAATGGTCAGGAAAGAAATTTTCTCTTATGAGTTGAGGATGTAATATATCTCTGGCCTAGTTGATCAGGATGGTAGTACCTTCATAAATCTTTTTATAAGGTATTTAGAGGTAAATATGTCCAGTTAGATCAACATATAATAAACAACGAAAGGATGATAACATAAGTGTGTGTCATACTTTTGGTAATTATTAAAGACAAAGAGAATATATTATAATGTGTGTGTTTGTAGATTAGTTTTTTTTGCTATGAATATTACTTATCTATTTAGGATCCTTGATGTATTTCAAGAGTCTACTCCTAGTCTGTTAATACTATTCAATTCTATCAAGATAAGGGCCTAGAGTGTCAAAAAAATAGCATATTCAATAATCTTCCATATTATCGTGAATAAGTTTGTTGGACATGGTGGGACACACCAATGTGTCTATGTGTTTCTAAGTCATTGATCACCAAAGAATAAATTAAATAATTATTATTCAAGTAAAGAATAATTGGGTTGAATCTATTTAATTAAAGTATCTAAAATTGTTTAATTAAAAATGAGAAAAAATAGTATACGAACGAATATTATTTTAAGATTCATTGTTAGTTTAATATTAGTGGGAATTAAAATTTGAGTAAATGAAATAGTTTTATCATGTAATATTTTTAATATAAATTATAGGTATGTGTTAAAATATAAATTGTATTTATGATGTATTTTAGTTCATCATAATTTTTTTATTGCTTATTTAGGTGGAATTAAATTTCTAGGGGCTGGGTAACCCTTTATGTGTATTTGTTCAACCCACTATATATGCAGGATATGAGAATATTGGCATAGAGATGTTAATTCTAATGGATAAAATATTATCTCCCCTCCTTCTTTCTAGATAGATAAATTCTCTATTCGAGCATCTGATCTAAGATCATGTTCGATAGAATAATGGAAAGAGTTTGAGGGGATCGTCATGATGTAATAGGATTCGTCAGAACTCCATGGTATTACTTGGATTATGATGAATTATGAGAACATATATTCTTGGAGCATGTTTGGGTGATCTAGAGGGGTTTGGATTCATATCCTTTGAGTAATGGTACCCAACGGCTTGCTACATTCAAGCATGCTTTGATTTAGAATGAATGAAATGTTCTATTAAATTACTATTATTTGAATAATTCATTAAATATCCTTATATCGTACCAAGGATCGGATAACCGTAGATGAAAAGTGTCATCATCCCAGTAATGAAAATTTGTAAAACTCCAGACTCACCAGCTTCGGTTACACACCCCAACACCTACAGAATCATGGTTGAGTGTTTTCTTTTCAGTTTATTCATTCACTAATCCAATTTAAATTAACATTTTATTGATATATTAATCATATTTATTTAGTATTTTATTTTAATAAAGGTCTAAAAATAGATGAGGAATGACCAAATATTACATAAGGAAGTGCCAAAAAAATTTCTTGTAAGATAAGGTTACATGACTTGTAGCAAGAGTACACATCGTGTACCCTAGTACGATGCACCTAACCATGCTAGGGGATACACAACATGACACAAAATTATGACACATAGAGTAATCCATGTGTTATTTGACCAACCTAGAACATGGTATATTAGATTACATGACATGTATACTGGGTTCATATTGTATATTCTGCATAGGTTAGCAGAAAACATAACGCAATCCATTTTTTCATTATACAAGTTCAAACCACATGAGACTAAAAACTGATAGAATTTATGACATATAAGACATGTATGCATTTTACATGACATGTAGTTCAATAATTCTCACATGAGAAATACATGTCGAGTCAAAGGTCTTGTTATCTAGACACACAGTATTAGAGATAAATGATGTGTATCAGGAATCACACATCATGTAGTCTCTCAACCAAAAAAAACTGAGTATTTTGGTGGGATGCATGGACATGTGTAAGTCATAGCATAAGGAGTTTTTTTGGCCTATACACACCGTGTAATCTTCTAAGATGCATGCTGAATACCCAAGTGACATATCTCATGCACAAAATAAGAGGATACACAGTGTGTAGCTGGAATTTAGATGCCATATAGTATAGCCAAGTCAACATGTTGAATCCCTAGGTGTGTAACCCATATAAACGAAAAATGAGGTACATAGAGTGTAGTTGGATAATACATGATATGTACTCTCCAAATTAATGAAAGAACTAAATTACATTAAATTTAAAATTTTAACATTAAAACATTATTTATTTGATTGGTAATTTGGTGATTGACAATTTAATTTGGGTTTTAAAGAATATTAAATGGTCAATTACTTTATTGTACAAAATCTTCAACATTTAGATCTACCGTTTAATTGCGATTAATGCCATTATGATGGTTATCTCCATTATGATTCGAATGGTCATTAAGATAAAATTGAATTAATTAGTTAATGCAAGTGTGTTTATCTTAATAATAAATTATAATAATATTAAAATAATTATTTCCATTTTCTATTGTGTACACTTTGCATGTATGACAATTAATGAGCTTGACCAATACCTGTGTATGTGTGTGATTTTTTAATTTAATTTATTTCGTGGGAATAGAATTATTTATTATTAAATTAAATATGATGACATGTGGTTCATCCCTCCCTCTATTATTATATAGGACACATGTTTCCCTCGTTATTTATGTAATCCTCCTTACCTAATATTTTGGTTCCCCTCATATGTGTGTGAGTTATAAATACAGGTAATTAATGGAGTATCCTAAGGCACATGGAGTTGGATCAAGATATAACTATATTTATTCCAACCCATGAGATACACAAGTGGAAATGTAAAATGTGGTAACTCATTCCATGATTAGACATATGAGTTATTTCCCCTAATTAAAAGGTTGATTTAATGTATTCTCATTAAATAAACATTAATATAAAAACCATTGTGGGTCATTTATTTATTTATTTATTTATGTTTATTATTTTTTATGGATAAAAGACCACGACCACATAAATAATTTAATTAATGTGAAAAAATGAAATTTAAATAAATATATTATGTGTAAATTTTTTATCCAGCATTGTTAATTAATTAAGTTACATCCACTTAATATTAAAAATTCATGTAAAGTATAAAACAAGGTAAAATTGTTTCTTAATTAATTAAAATTACTCAACCAAATATAATTTTAGACAAAGACTTCCCTTACTTTATTTGGAAAGAAACCATATATCTAATTTTAGTACATGGACAAAGTATGGAAACTAGCTTTTATGAGGGAGTTCCGATGAGGGTTTTGGGTTGAATTAACAAAACATGTATTTATTTTGTTGTCCACTGTCTGTTAAATAAAAATTTGTTTGCAAGTGTTGAGGAAATCCATGTTAGGATTTAAATATGGGGGAATTAAATCAATGGATCATGGAGATCGAAGCTAGCAGTTAACAAGACTCCCTACCTACTTATAATCTTATAGTTTTCATGGAAAATGTCTATATCATTAAGAAATTTAAGGGGGATCCTTTCCATTAGAATGTATTAGAAACTATACATTCCGAGTTCAATGGTGAGGGCTATTAGGACTAGGTAAAATAATGTGATATTTAATTATATAAATAAATAAATTTATTATTTCACAACATATTTGAAATAAAGGAAAATTACTAATAATTTTATCTTGAATTGTATAATAAAATGGAAATGTCATTGTTCAAACAATCCTTATGAAAAATAGCAGAGAAAGACAGCCTCCTCATCGGCAGTAACATACAAAGTGGTTTAGAAACCTTCTGGGTGTGTTACTCCAGGAATGAAAATATTATATACTAGAATCCTAAATTCTCGATCCTACTACCTAGGAGGTGAGTGATGAAGAATTATGTATCTCTAAAAAACATTTGAATGACACGGTTAGTGTAATTATTTTATTATTTCATCTATGTATAGTGAACTCATTAATTATCATGAAAACATGGAGGAATATAGAATACTTGGTAAGATGGTACATTGGAAGAAAAAATGCACCCAGCCAAGGAAGAAAGAGGAAGCTTCAGGAGACTTTTTTATTGAGTGAATTTTTTTTTTAAATTTGGTATTAGATATAACATTTTTTCCCAAATATGTATAAAAATATAGGATCCAAGTATATTTATAAATATTTACTGAGGGAAGATAGATCCACAAGGATCGAACTGAGTTAAACTTGTTGTTGTAGCTATCGAGGACTACTAAATCATGTTTCTCGTTGGAATTATCTTGGTTTTGAAGTGTTGTTATTATGTATCATCCATTACCAAAAAAATTATTTTTCTGTCTAGATGTGATACATATTGATTTATTTTCAAATTTGGTATGAATTTTTTTTATTTTATAAAGATAGAATTTTTTTGATAAGAAACATTTAAATAATGTTTTTATGTGTTAGATTACACAATCCATGTAATGGAAATTGATAAGAATGTTAATTCACATGAACCATATGACACAAAAATTTAAAATCACTAGTTATGTTATATAAATAATTTTTTAATAAATTACATTAATATGGATAATTATACTATTTTTAACTAAAACCACTTGATGTATCTCACACATGCTAATAAGGAAAAATGAACAAATTCCAATTTACTGGGAAAATGGATAGGGATAAAGAGATTCATGAATTAGTTCATACAAATTTTTTTGAATCATTTAATGTTGAGGTAAGAGGGGGGTACTCAAAATTCTTAACTTTTACTCATTATTTTTTTTAGATAGGGATATATTTACTTAATAAGATGTAAGTCATATTTGTTTGATTAATTCAAGGAATACAATAATAAAGTTTATTACCATTTTGGTAAGATGATTATGAAACTCTTCTCAAACCACGGTGGGGAATATCTTAATAAAAATCCATTGATTATTCACATGAGTTTTAGATACTACCTCAACTCGCATCTCCTTATAATCCTAAGTGGAATTGTTTAATTGAATGGTGGATCATCACCTTGTTAATGATTGTGATATCAACAATGAATAATGAAAAAATTCCATTATCCTTTAGATCATCATGGTTGGAAGTACCCTTTATGGGGAGTAACCATAGTTTCTTTAAGAAAACACATGGCTTGAGGAATGGGGGGCCCTTATCTCTGATTATATTCATCCTTTCCCAATATTTTCTCCACCAACTTATTAATAGGTGAATTTTAAGGTTGACATTCATCCTTACTGAAGTAGAATTAGTGCACAATTTATGTATCATATAATTTTTGTAGAAGAAATGATTATTCTATTGAATTATAGTAAGAGATAAATTTTTATCATCAACATGGTACTTGAGGAGTATTTTCATTAGAGTTTACAAATTATTAATAGGGTGAAGAAGTGTGTTTACTTATATAGTAGTTTCTCAGATATACGGATTACTTCCATATGCAATAGTATAGACATAAATAGAGGTAAATTTCTAATGGAATACCATAGTTCTGCCATGTATTTAGGAAGACTGCACATTCATCATTTTGATCATATTTTGTGCAGGAGCGCATGTCATATATTGAATAGGAAAAATCAATTTTTATACTTTGGAGGTAGGATCACGCTGGATAAAAGTGTTCTCTCAGTTATCCCTATTACTTGAATTTTTATTTTTTAATGTTCTGAAATTGGTTATATATAATATTGATAAGATATTTATGGGATTTACTAGGGATTCCATTTTATAAGGGAAAAACCAATGGGATTATAGGAAAAAATTAAAATGCCAATACAGAAAGGGGTATCATTGTGAGAAATCATTTTGAAACTCTTCACTACATGCATGGTAATTTGGAATCATAAAAATTGGAGGAATGTACCCTCTAATGTAGGTCCATGGAAACCAAATGAATAGGGGGTGAAGAGGTGTCAGGAGGCTTCCCTTCCAAATTGTGGACCACGATTTTTCCTTGTATATTGACCATGCATCCTCTCACCGGATGGATTGTGAGGATATGGGACATTCTATTCTAGATTCATAATTACGTTTCATTATAGATTAGGTTCCCTATATTCCTGGTTCCATGTATCATGTTTAAGGATTCTATCTCTCAGCCATCATTCTTCATGGTAGTATTGGAATATTACCAGTGTGAATGTTTGATCTTATTGAGCTGTACACAGAACCAAATAGATGTATTTTCACCACCTCCAACTCAAGGATCTTTTCTATAAGGGACATCCGAAGGGATATGTTCATATTGAACTAGGATATTAGATGGAATGTGATTCTATGGTGAAATGTAATCCCTGTAAAATATAACTTCCTAGCATGGAGAAATAGGAACCATAAAATTACTTCTGATGATAATATTAAATGAATGGGTATCCACCTCACATCCAGGTGTCCATCATTCACAAAAATAAAAAAGGAAAACCCAAACAACAATTTTTTTTAAGCTTCTTGGGAGCGTGTGATCTGGAACTCCATTGATGATTTCACTACTATCTCTACCTAGGAGAATCATGGTATGCTATTTATGGTCCAGCAGTTTCATGGTGTGGGTGACATGATTAAGGAAAATATGACAAGATCTATGGTGTTTATCATTGGTTTGTAGTGTATATAGAATGAAAAAAATAGATTTTTCCATGGGGAGGTGTCTATAACTGTGAAGACATGTACCATGGCAACATGAAATATGTTGCTCAGCATAGTGAAACTTTTTATGAACTGGACTGAAGCACCAAAATTTGTGGACATTTTAGGGGAGTTCTTCTCCTTCCCACCATTTAAATGAAAATTTCCAAGGGCATCAGGTTCATTGGAGATGTTCGGTTACATGACTAAAACATAATACAGATGGATCATGTATCCTTTGAGACATACTGGGGGTGTCCTATACAATTGTAGGGGGACTGTTATCTTATAATTTACATCTCACTTCAATGTTCATCACTCTATCCATTCCAAACCATGGCCATGATCACAGTCTTTTGCCTATTCTGAGAGAGGAATTTTGATCTAGTAGTGGTTGAAATAGATTCTTTAATTCAATGAAATAATATATAGGTAATACTCAAAATTCCGTGGACAGTTTTTTATATAAAGAAGATGAAAAAGATTTCTTAGTATGAGTATAAATGTATTTTACACCTAGAATTAGGGAAACAAGGTTTCAGAAAACGTAGCATTCATATCACATCAAGGATCTAGGTTTACATGTTTTCATGGTTCGAACATTTTGAGGCTTGAGGGGGAAAACCTTATAATAGGTGATTCCCTTGGTCTACACAACTTCAGGCCTCTGTAGTTTAATATAGGTTATTTTTCACTTGTATGCTCTCAGGAATCTTAAAATACCATAAATAAATAATTATGATGATTATAGACAACCCACATTTCTTGTGAAGGTTGTTATATCTGAAATTTATAGTGGGTGTTAGAAAAAATCCCTCAAATAAACAATAAATATTTTCTTTATTGGTTTTGTTTGTTGACAAGGAGGGTTTCCATCATGATTTTTCAAGTTCCTATGATATTTTTTCCAAAATATGTCAATAAAGAACCATGAAAAGGGAATTTATAATTTTGACGTGGTACAAAAAGAAAAGATACATGGTGGCCCTGTTTTCAGTGTTGGCCAAATGTTTGGGCCTCAAAATCGACAAATGGAGAAAAGTGAATTTGGAATCGAGAGTTGTGTCCCAGTGTCATAGAGTCTTGAAAAGTTAGGCACCGTGTGTTTTTCAACATAATAACATCAAAATATGGGAAAATTAATAAGGGTACCCAAGTTTTGGAGCAGTGCGCAATGTGACTTGGGCGACCGAGGCTTGGGAGAATGGAGTTGAGCACTCGGGGGAGACATTGTGCGCCATGTGCTTAGGGTGGTAAAAGATCATATAAATAGATGGTTACCCCATAATTATGGAGAAACTCGATACTTAGAGAATATTCTAGATCTGGTCATGCAAGTGGTGAGGGCGTGCAAGTAGTTGGTTATACATAAATTGCACGCCAGATGGTAGTTACACACTAATAGTGATTTGGGCATAAAAGGGTTTTTTCCACGTATGATTATAGTATAATAAGGGAGTTTCTATACAGTGTTGTTCCTTGAAAAAGGTTACACTTGTGCACTATGACTAAATTAGTGTGCAAGTCAATATAATGTTTCATGAGAGTTAGAAGTTTCCTAGTATACTAGGGGTAAAGTAGTATTCATCAGTGGATGAAAGTGAAACCTCAATAGAGCATCTATCTATAGTTGAGGATACATAATTCATGAAAATTAAGGGACCTAAATGTCCATAAACTGTGTGTGGACCCCTTCCATGATCAGTGAGTGAAGGAAGAGTAAGACAGTGATCCTTCCCACCAAAAATGAGAGAAAGAAGATACATAGGAGGTGACCCTTCGGAATATAGTGTGTAGACCATAAACCTTTTAAAATCAGGGAGCCTGGTCATAGAAGATCTATCCTAAATGTTGTAATTTAGCAGTGATCTTTAGTGAATTTGGTACAATTATAACATGGTCGTTTTTTATCATTGGATATAGCCCAGTGAAGATGAACCAAGTAAAAATATCATAGTCCTTTTGTTATATTTATTGAATTAATTTCAATTCATTACCAACAGATAAAATAAGAAAGTACATGATCACCATTGACATTAATGAGCATAAGAAGTGACCCTTGTAATGAAGAGGTCAATATCTAGTGGACTCAGAATATGTTTCAAAATAATATCCATTACCTGATTCACCTCCCCTCTCAGGGTATCTATGCCCCTTTTAGACCTAACTATAGGATTAAGATAGAATTTGATGAATTCTAGGATCAAGACACAGAAGAGTTGTTACATGAAAAGATTTCACAAAACCGTCTGGAAGAATTTTTTTTCAGAGACACAATTACAACATAGGATTACTAGAGTGGTTAGAAAACCCGAATGGTATATTTTTCTAGTCACTGAGGATGGTAAATCATTATTATTTTCTAATAATGATCCTCTAACCTGTTAGGAAGTAGTAAGTGGATTAGATGTTTCTAAGTGGAAAGAATCTATGAATTCTAGAATTTATTCCATGTATGAAAACCAAATCTAGAATTTGGTAGAAATTGAAAGACAAGTCAATACCTATAAGGCATGACTAGTTTTAAAAGGGTTTAAACTGTTTCAGGAAATTGAATATGATGAAACCTTTTCACCATTTTCAATGAGAAAATCCATTATAATTCTAATTTCAATTTTTCTAACCATGAATATGAGATTTGGAAAAGGATATCATAATGGACTTCCTTAATAGGAACCATCAAGAAAATTTATATATCTCCCAACCTAATGGGATTGTGATTACAAAGGATTTCTAAAAGATTTAAAAATTTAAAAAAGACATTTATAGATTAAAGAAATCATTTAGGTCATCGAACATCTATTTTTATGAATCCATATTTGAATTTGGTCTCATAAAGAAAGAGCATGATCCATGTTTCTACAAACAATTTAGTGAGAGTGCAGTAGTTTATTTAATAGTATAATTTTATGAAATATCACTCATTAGAAACAAAATACCAGTATTATAGTATATTTAGGTGTTGATGAATAAATGGCTCTATATAAAGGACTTGGGTGAGGTAGTATATATTCATGGGATCAAGATCCCTCACGATAGATCCAAGAGGTTTCTTGTCCAATGTCTCAGTATATACATTGACCAGATACTTATGGAATTTGTTATGTAACAACCCAAGAGGGGATTGTTTCCAACATGACATGGAATCCATCATTCTAGTAAATTGTTGTCCATAGATAAATGAGGAGTTAAATAGAGTGGAAATGATTATATATGCATCAATGATTGGGTCAGTAATGTATGATATGTTAAATATTGGAATAGATTTATCCTACGAATTAAGTGAGGTATGAAGATATTAAGATGAACCAGGTGACGACCACTAGATAGACTTCAAGACTATCCTTGAGTATTTGATGCGAACTAAGGGAATGTTCCTAGTTTATTGTTGAGACGAGGAACTAGTTATCATAGGATATACAGATTCTAGTTTCCAAACTAATCAAGATGACATGAATTTACAAATGGGATACATATTCACTTTGATTGGATGTGATGTGGGCTACAAGAGCCTAAGAAGGATGTGATCACAGATTCTACAGAAGAGTCCAAGTATATTGGGGATTATGAGTTATCTAAATAAGATGTTTCTATGTGGAACTTCATCCAAGAACTTGACATGGTATCTAGTAGTAAATATCCTATCACACACTACTGTGACTATACTATAATGGTGGATCTTGAAAAAGAGACAAGGTCACATCAATAGATGATGCTTATGCTATTGACGTATAATCTCTTAAGAGGTTCTTACTCAGATATTAATGTTTCAGTGAGTATTATTTTCAATGAAGACAACATGGTGGCCCCTTTACTAAAGCCTTAACTCAGTAGATACATGATTATCATGTGATTTCTAATAGATTGTATGTCATTGGAAGTTTTCTCTAGTCCATGTATGAGTTTATTTGATTTGGTGTCCTAGGAGAAACATTTTATACTTTTATAAAATTTATTTTCATTGTATTGAATATTAAAAAAATATATTATGACATATTGTTCATTTTTTTGGATGATTTTGATGTAATAATGTCCTAGAGTTTACATCAAATTGATAAGGTCATAGTCATTCCCCGCTATGAGGAGAAGCTTGAAGTGTTGTAATGATGTTCTCAAATAATTTTCAATGGTTGGATAACATACATTGATGAGATGCATAACATATAGACTATTAGGTGAAGGTTATAAGAATATGTGGATTCATATCAGGAAGTTCTCACTTGGTAATATCCAATATGAGAGATTATGATAACATACCATCTAGTAGGAATTCTGCATGTTTTTATGTCATCAGATATTAGTATCGGCAAGATTCTGTAATGGTCCATAGACATTAATATTATCATTAATCCATGGAATGACTAACACAGTCCTATTTTATAATGGAAATTGTGATTACATATGTTTTCAAAGAAGTAGGGTATGTTGGGTGAATCACAATTGACATGCCATTAACAGATACGTCGAGGAAGGATTTTTCCCTTATATCATTATGAAATATGATATGTTGGACCTTTAATTGGAATATTACCATCTAAAAAAATTATATGTCCCTAGTGTAACTATGTGTTTATTTTAGATAGTCAAAGAATGATGTATCAAAAATATAGGTTTGGGACAGAGATGTGCAACCTGCATGATGAGATATTGTGATAATGGTATTATATTGAAAGAGAGTGTTTGTATGTCTTTATCATATTTGTGAAATTAAGTTCCTTCGATTGGGTTCCTTGATCCATTATTAGATAGTAATAACAGACTTTAGGTAAGCCTATGTAATGCCAATGAGAAAAAAACCTAGAGGGGCACACACTTTGTGTTACAAATGATCTTGATTATATTCTAAGTGAATTTAGATAATAAAATAAATTTAATTATCAAGAATGAGGAATAATTTTTTCCAATTTTATTGATCACAAATATTTACTAATGAATAAAATATTTAATATTTATTCAGATGGTCAGTAACTATTAGAGGATTTCAAACAGACTAAGACCAAATCAGGTGACAAATATTAATTAACAAGACATTTAAATAATATTTTTTATTATGCGATTTGGAATGAAATAAAAAAATTAATAAAAAAATTATGATTATTATTATGATACGTGAGGTTTATTAAATGTTAAAATTTTCATTAAGGGATGAAATAAAATAAAATAATATTTTTACTTAAACCCAAGATCTATAAAGAGACAATTATGTCATTTGTGTATGGTGTACAATTAAAAAGAGAAATTTTTTGAATGAATATAATTCTTTCTTGAATCCTATTTCTATCTCCCTACCAAGAATGAATAATGTAGGAGATATTCCTTTATGTCCGATGGATGATTGATCAACACAAAAAATGAATTATAATCAATTCAATATGCTAGAAACCAGAGATCGATTGGTGTTTCTTGGAGATCAAAGGAGAATGTGTGGATTTACATTAGAGGAATTCTGTCCTTGGATCCACACAAATCAATAAAGGAAATCCAAAAGGTTATCTTTGAGTGATTGACATATACATCAATGAAACAATTCTCAGATCTGGTTTTTTTCTTCTCATATAAAATAAATTAATTATGAATTAAACATGAAAAATCCTTAATCTGGGTTTCAAGAAACTCAATATTAAAAGAAATTTTAATATATCACTTACTAACGCAAGATTTCATTGTTCTCGGAACCACTAAGTCTAACTAATATAATCCTCACCATAGAAAAATCACTAAATAACCCATCCAAGTATAAAAAAATAATAAGAATAATTTCGATAAAAATGGGTACCTGAAACCACTTTCCCATTAATTTGTCACTCACACACTTGAACGTCGTATTTCATGGAACTCCCACCTATTATGTATAACAACCAACCCACAGAAATCTAGGACACCAGATCACTTAAAATATTATCTCACCATAGACCCATGGATTATCACATCACATCACATCTCCCTAAAAGACAATTATGACATCACATAACATCACATCTCACCCAAATACCCATAATCTATCACATCACATCAAATCTTTACCACATCCATAATGAGGATATTAGGGTATCATGAACACGAAGGATATCAACCTCATGACCTCCTCCTACCATGCATGAACCCAACAATAATATATCTCATCATATCATCAAACATATATAAAAATTTACTTTTGACTTTTGGCCATCATATCTCATGCATATTTTATCACCTAAAAGACGGACTGGGAAAGAGTGGGTAAAAAACAATCCATCCTCACCACTATGATGTTGCAAAAACTACCCCAAAATGGTTGTTTGTTGGCATAGTGTGCTTGAAATTGGTTGTGTGTGTATAGAAATCACAAGATATACAATTATTATATATATCCACAAACAATTTCATCCTATGGGTTCATAATAATAGTTTCATCTCAACCCACAAAATCTCCACATCACCCCACAACCTCCACCACTTTTTCATCCTCCAGGAAATTTAGAACACCAAATAATAATACATAATAAATGATCCACATTCATCCTTTAATTTATAATTAATATATTTTATAAATTCCCTTATTACCAATTATTTAATTCATTAATCTCCCTAATTATCTAGACCAATCATTTCACATATATAAACAACTACTTTAGCAACACTTTCCATTTTATTTCAAGAAACTATTAGAAATTTTAACCCATCTCATTTCAATTCATTCGATTTCATATTTCATCATTAACCAGTTATTCCATCAATACCTAGGAAACTTTCAAAACACAGCACATCAGAAAAACTACCCACATTTCTCATTCCAACTAGTCACACACTACCCCCATTTCACAACTACAACCACCTCCATATAAAAACAACCACATACCATGCCAACGTCATGGAACATCCACACCGCACATCACCTCTATAAGTCACAACTACTTTCCATCACATTCTCCCCTGGCATCAAAAATACCCATCATAATTATTTTCTCATCATTCACATAATTTGTTATTTAACAAGTGGATTCACATCACACTTCACTTTCATTTTCAAGGGTATTCTCACAGTAGCCATAAATTTCTAAGAGAAACCAGTTTAATAACTGAATATAAGTAGTTAGCCTGTTTCTATTTTAGGTGATAAGAAAAAATCAGACAATAAGGTCCCAAAAAAAGCAACCATAGTGAAAGGAAATCCCCCAATGACTATGATTTCTAGTAAGACATCAAGCTCAAACAATTACAATATTAAAATATATAAAAATTTGTATAGAATGTCATTTTATTCAACTAAAAATTTAATTAAAATTTAAAAAATTCATTATATTCATTTGGATGATGAATAATATCTTCCAAAAAGATGGGAATAGCATAGTCCCTTCTGTATGATACAACTAAATGAGAAACAAAGGACCCCTACCAAAAATGGGGATTCCAAAATTGTTGTACTAGTTAACAAAAAAAGGAAGGCCACCACCAAAGTCATCAATAAAAGAGAACACCCTAACAATCATAGAACACAACAACCACATTACTCCCTTATCAAAACAACATTAAAAAAATTTGGTATAAAAATGCTTCCAAAATAAGAAATATGGAGAAAACAAGGGGACAAGAAAGAAGGAAACTCACATAAAACATGCACTGATCAATCTCCCAAGTCTGAGGTCAAAAGAAACTAAAATGTGGTTGAAAAAACACCAAATTACATCCAAATAAATTAGAGTAATGTTCAATAAATGATAGGTTTTAAGGTTATTTTGGAATTTATACATAGTCTTTAAAACACAAGACCATAGAACAACCTATTTTACATGGATTAGAATTACTAAAAAATCACACTAGACCATGGTGTATCCTACTCCTCCATACCATAGTTGTGTCCATATAAGATCTATAACAATATAAATTCTAAATATATGATAATGTAGAAAGGGGACCACAACGTATCCTAGAACACTACACGACAGAACCTAATAACAAGAAGGGGGATACACTGTATCACATTTTCACACCATAGGCATGATTAAATTGTAAGAAATGAAAAAAATCTAAACCACAAACCCCTAAGATGTTTTTAGGGTCTTAACACAAAATTCATGATATTCCATGAGGGGGATACTATATAGCTAAGAAATATTATGTATCTACCCCCCAAAATTATTGAACCACAAAAAATCTCCCTTGAGCTTCTTATTCCAATGACGAAACTGCCATGCCACTACTACGAACCCTTACGGCGCAACACACCCCACCAAGTTACCGAACTACTCCTCACATGTATTCTCCAACTACAAACTCTCATACAGTCTCCCACTCCTTGAGAGATCCCTTGGACACCACCACTATGATAACTCCTACTAGGTAATGGGTTAGAAGGTTTGGATAGTTTTATTAGATACCTCACAAACTATTATTTTCTTTGATAATCAAAATACACATAGAATGTAATGGTAGTTAATCACCAAACAACCATCTGATGAGATACCTATCAAGTATATTGTCACAACAAAAAGTATCACCACAAAAAATATAGCCAAAAATATCCACCAAACATTTCACACATTATTCCACCATAACACTTTACCATCCACAAGTAACTCCTTTTTTAGAAAACCATCTGAACCATCATCTGAATCTCCACACATCCTAAACCAATTATTTCCACAACCATCACGTAATTTGTCCTTATTCTCAAAAAATAATTAATTACATCTTATATGTTAAGATATTATCCACTCTGGGTTGTACTAAATCATCCAAATGGTTTTAATCTTGTCAAATTATCACGATTATTTTTTAGAAATCTAGTTTTCAAATCATCATAAGATTGATGATTTAATCACACATGATATCATTTAGGAAAAATACATATATCATGATAACCAATATACAAATATCAAAACATTAATAAAAAGTCAATGAAAAAGTCAAAACAACACCAGGTACCAAGCACACATTTTTTTCTCATTCTCCCAAGTACACTCCTCTAGGACACCATGACTCCAAACAACAAAAAATAAAGGAATATTTTATCCCCAAAACATATTCTCATGAATATCCTAGATCTCTACGGGTGCACTCTATAAACCTCACATTATCCTCAATATCCAACTCTCAATACTCAATTACCTGGGAGATATTGGGATGATATAAATGGATGTGAGAAAGATAAAAGATGTTATGAATCCATTAAAACTATAGTGGGAGTTCCAACTGATAATCCACCTTAAAAATGTTCCCCAACACCTCTAAAGGTCCAAAAAACTTGTGTAAGATCTTACTCCCCCAAATAAATTTATATTTCCCCCATCTCGGATAAACCTTCAATAATGTATAGTCTCAAACCTCAAACTCCAAGGGCCTCATCCAGAGATCAGATTAAGAATTCTAATGGTCCTGCACTACCTTCATCCTTTAATTAACAATATGATCATTTTCTATCTTTATATCCATTACATCAAGAATAATAACAGATGATTCCAAAAAATTGGACCATCAAAATATAGATTGAAATAAACACCCCTAAAAAACCGAAAATGGGGACATGTTGATGGATTAGTGTTAAATTTTGTTATAAAAAACAAAACCAAAGAGAATTACATTACCCATGAACATCCAATGTCTAAGATTCCTTACCATAAAATATCATGGAAGAACTGGACTGGCTGCTCTATCTTTCCATCCATATGAGGGTGGAAAGTTGTGCAGAGCCTTAGTTCAGTGATAGAAACATGTTAAAATACCCTCCATGGTCACAAGGTAAAACATGGATCTCAATATGAGATAATTTATTTTGGAACTCCATGAAACTACACCACTGCATCTACTTACCTTCTCAAAAAACATCCTCAAAGTCTATCTCTATTTTCGCTATGATGTGAGCTAATTTTAGCAACTGATCCAAAATTACCCAAATAGCATAACAACCTCCCTGATCTTGAGGTAAATTTATGAAAAATTACAACAATATTTAATACCATATTCACTTAGTAACATCCAAGGGATACAAAAAAAATCTAGGAACACAATTCTCATCCATTGCCTACTAGAACACTAGGCACCAAGCCATAAGCTCTGCCATCACTCAATTCATCCTAGGCCCCCAAAATTGAATTCTCAAGCCATGGTACATCAAGTAAACTCTGAGTTGTAATACAAAAGTTGATCTATAAAACTTAAAAATGAATCCCTTTCAAATTTCCACTAAACAAATATAATCCCCTAAAGTAACATCTAGTTCTAATAATTCTTTGACCATCCCTATTGAACATCACTATGGCCAACGAAATCATGCATCACCAATGCCTCTAAGTCTCCATTCCAAGAATCCCCAAACAACAACATCAGTGAAGAATGAACCATCATATGAAATAAGAAACCCATACCATAATCCATCATTCAATCTATGTATAGGGTTTCCAACTCCTGCGTCGCCCTCCAAGAATATCGAGAATCCTAAAATATATAGTTCCATGAATTCATTGTTAAAAATTATGCCACATAATTCCCTTATCCTAGGGTGTATGATATCTAAAATTCATAATCCAAACAAAAATTCATCCACCAATGTTGTCATAGATTCAGGTCATGCTAAGAAAAGATGTAACTCCAGTACTTGTGATCTGTGTGAAGGTTCTGGATGATGTGGAAGCATCCTGCTATGAAATTAACAACAAATATTTTTTCAATTTTTTGGATCATTTAAAATATTTTACATAACTTTAATATCATGAACAATGATTTTTTATAGAAAATATTGACATAGAGTAACATAGAACCCTTGAGAGCATCATTGTACATTAAATATATAATCAATTTATTTATGATTGATAGAAATGGTTACATTTTCAAGGAACATTCTTCAATGATGATGTTGATCATAAGTAAACCCTTATTATATTACCTTAATTAAATTTGGGCGGATCTGAGTGTAGAATCTATCTAGGGGTGATCCATACATTATATTTTGATCTCTGAGTGATGCCAATTGATTCCTAAGTGATTTCATAGTGAATCATTTATATTCCATTGTTTTTTTTGATCACATATTATTACTTTGATATTGGAATAATCTCTCTAGGAATTATCCTACTTGAGACGAATAGATTAATAGGAATGGAGATAGAATTTACATTTTCAAAATGATTCTCAAATCATTATTAACACTAAAAAATGTACATAATTATCTATTGATAAATCTAGGGTTTTGGCTAAAGAAATTATTTAATTGCATACTGACCCTTACGTAAAATAATAATCATTATAAAACCCCATTACATATAGTAATAATAATATATATTATTATTTTTATTGTTTTCCTAACTCACATAATGATAAATATTATCTATCAATTGTAAAATAAATATTTGTCCCCAAAAATGATCTTGGTTTGGTCCAACTCCTCAATATTTATTAAATACCCAAATAAATATATAAAAAAATATTGCATTCTTCAATAAATAAATTTAATATATTATTCACAATCCATTGAATAAATATTTGTGAAATAATAATGTAATCAAATAAATTATTTATTATACAATATATAATTATTTTTTACCTTGTAAATATTAGAGATCAATCAAACTAGAATAAAATTATTCCTCAGTCTTAAGAATAATATTTATTCCAATTATTAAATTCAAATAGAATTTAATAGAGATCAACATAAAAACATAGTGTGTGACACTCTAGGATTATTTCTATTTTACATTAGGTGGGATTTCTTAAATTCCATGATTTATATCTAAAAATAGTTCAAGGAACCCAATAGAAAAAACTTAATGTCCCAATGTTGATAGCCACACATGGACACTCACTATTAAATATATTCCCTTATCAAAATATAGCATAAAAATTATATACACCTATGTCATTAGCCTATATCATAGATACGTCTTGATTTGAGTCTCTAAAATAAACACATAATTACCCCATAGCCATGCATTTTAAGTTAATAGTCATATTCCAATAAAAGAGACATGACATTAACTTCTATAAAGATTGAAGGGAAAAAACCATGATTGAACTATCAATTAATAAAGTGTATTTAATAAAAAAAATAATTATTTTACTTCTCGCAAACATATAGAATCATGGTTTTTGTTAGAAAATCTAATTTCATGAGTCATGAAATGAAATAAAGATAATATTAAGTCTAAGGACCAAAAAAATTCTTACATATGTGAATATCAAATGTCAACAATACATGCATAATTTTTTATAATGGGTTTGTAATCATAATATCCTATCTTGGATATTACTATGTGAAAACTTCATGAGAAGAATACTTATTTTCTTACAATTACTCATACCTATCAGTCTATATACTATGTTCCATGATACATTATATTATCCAACTATAGAACAATTTTCATGAATATAGTCATGAAACATCAATGTTTTCATCATAGTTAGAAACTGCTATGACCATATCAACATTAGTACATTAAATATAGGGGGAAATAGAAAATATGAAATAATATGTTTTATTAATATTCAAATGTTTGAATATACATGTAATCAATGTATATACATTGGGTTCTAGAACACCAACTCCAACCAAATCCTATGTAGAATAGATCTAACTACCTAAGACATTCATTCCACTATTCCTCAAAAGATAATCATGTTTTTACTAATTTAAGGATTTAGTTAAATGGTCCACCATGTTTTCTTCCATTGAAATTATTCTCACTACAACTTCACCTATGAGAATAATCCATCAAGATATAATAGTTTTGAAGTAAATGGTTCATCTATTAACCTTGGATCATTTGTGAGAGACACCACTATAGTATTATCACTATATCATTTGATAGGATATTTAGTGATAGGTAGCACATCAAGAACATGGATGAAGTTTCATATTCATAATAATTCTTTAGCTTCCTTAGAATCCTCAATATACTTGGACTCCTATATTGAATATGTGACCCCAAGCTTCTTTGAGATCGTCCAGCTCACAACACCTCCATTTAAATTGAAGATATATCCCATATGTGATTTTAGATTATCTTGATCCATTTGTAAAGTACCATCTATATATTCTCTAATGAATCATTCCTCATATCCCCCATAGACAAGGAACATATCCTTAGTATGCCTCATATACTTAAGTATAGTCATGATTACGATCCAATAGTGGTCACTTAGGTCATCTTGATATATGACCACTCCACTCAAGGTATAAGAAATATCTAACCTTGTACAGAACATAGTATAAATGATTGAACTAATCACTAAAACATATGAAATCCTTCCGATTATTTTTATTTCCTTATGTATTTAAGGACACATTTTCCTGAAAAGATGAATTCCATGTGACATTAGAAATAACAACCTCTTAGATTATTCTATATTGAATCTCTTCTGTATCTATTAGATATAAATACATTGAAATAGACTGAGTAGACTCTTTGATCTATCATTAAGGATATTGATCATAAGAATATATGTTTCCTCACAAAATTACATTATAGAGAATCATTTCTCCAACCAGGCCTTCACAAACTATAAGGCTGGTATTTCTTTTCCAATAAATAATACGTCATCAACATATAAAATTAAGAAAATGATTTCACTCCCGCTAAACCACTTATATAAACCAGGATCAGAATATTTAATTATGAAACCTCTATATTATGGAATTATAAAAAGAAATGGTCCATGATCTTGATGCCTATGTTAATCCACAAATACATCATTGGAATTTTTAAACCTTGTTGGCATTGTTTGGAGTCACAAACACTTCAGGTTTTGTAATATTGAAATCTTTCAAAAGGTTCCCATTTAGGAAGTCTGTTTTGATATCTGTTTTTTAAATATCATAGTCCTACAAAGGTGTAATGGAAAGTAGGATTTTGTTGGATTTTAGCATAGAAATTAGTTAAAAGGATTCTTTATAGTCAATTCCTTGATGTTGTTTAAAAAATTTCACAACAATTCATGCCTTATAAGTACTGAATGTTCCATCTTTACCTAGTTTCTTCTTCAATAACCATTTACAAACAATATGATTTACATCCATTGGAGGATCTACCAAAACCCATACTTGGTTTTGGTACATGGAATCGGAATTCATGACTTATTTCCAATTGGAAACATCTATTCCACTTAATACTTTTTTATAGGTAATAATATCATTATTATTAACTAATAATGAGTCACCATTCTTAGTGACTATAAAACCATATCATTGTGGTTATCTAACATCTATAGTACTCCTATGGAGTACTTGGGTCTCTATAATATCTTCTTCCATTGAGATTTGTGGAAATTTTTTTCTTCTGCCAACTCCTGTGTACCTTGATCTTCATCTTCATCAAATTATATCTCAATCTAATATATATTTTATAGATGTGAACCCTCTCAGGGAATATAGAGTGTATTTCCACTATAATATTTTTTACAGGATTCACATTGAAAATATCAACTTGTTTCCATGGGGTGACCTATAAAATTATACTTTGTACATCAAGGTGCGTGTTTTTTACCCAAATAGGCCTCAACAAATTCTTTTCAACACCACTCATGTAAGTATGACCACACAAGTTTCTTTCCATTCCAAAATTGTTAGGTATACCAACTTCCAATTTACTAAGAACATGGTTTAGTATTTGTGCTACTGTTTCTAATGTGTATCCAAAAAAGAATAATGGAAGACTCACATGTCCCATCATGGATTTTCCCATGTCTAACAAGGTGTGGTTCCCCCATTCTCTTATAGTATTTCACTAGGGTGTGTATGAGGGAGTGATTTGGGATAGGATCCAAAAATACCATAAATAAAAAATAAATTTTTGATTAAGATATTCTACACCAGTATCTAAGTGGACTTCTTTAATATTCTTACCGTGTTGTTTCTTAACTTAATTATGGTATTTTTTGAATCTTTTAAATGAATATGACCTATACCTCATTAAGTACAAATATCTATATCTACTAAAATCATCAGTAAAATTTATGATGTTCGAGTACCCACCCCTCTATTCAATAGGAAAAGGCCCAACACAATGATATGAAATAATTCAGTAAGATCTTTATCCCTCTCACCTTCCCTTATTAAATATATTCTTGTTATTTTTACTTAAAAATATTTTTTACATAGATCAATTGGTTTTATTCAAAAGGAAACTAAATATCTATCTTTATGTAATTTAGTCAAACAATTTTTTTTACATGAGCTAGTCAGTGATGCCAACGTTGGGTGTGGTTTGAGTCATGTGAAATATTTTTTCTATTTTTTCCATTACTTGGTTTGTGTGATAAAACACATAAGGAAGGTTACTTAAATGTTTGTTAACATATAAAATTTTATCTTTGTAAAATAATAAACGCTTACTCCCAAACATGAAGATAAATCCATCAGTATTAAGTTTGGATATAGAATTAATGTTTTTGGGAACACATATTAAAAAAATAAAAGTCCTTACAAAACAAGTTCAATCACATTGAAAACGCATGATTGTAGTCTCTGATAGACAAAACTGCTAGTCTAGCTTTGTTGGATGCTCTGGATCTACCTCCCCTTGGTCATTTTTTTAAATATAATTTGATACTATATTTGAATACAAATGCGAGGACAAATTTTTTTATCTAATAACCAATTTTTAGAAATAGAAAAATTTCACTCAATAACACATATAGCTTCCCCTTTATTATTTGTCTGGGTTTAGTCTTTTTTAGTGGTCCTTTTTTCCATATGAAAAATAGATAATGTCATATTCCCTTGCCTACCCATTGGTCTTTATATTATTTTATGGGATTTATAAAGAATAGTGGGACTTAGAACTCTTATCTTGACCATTATTTTTATTCACCATAAGGATAGAAGGATTTTCATGCTTCGTCTTCTTATCCACTTGGAGAAGAATAGTAAGAATATTTGGGAGGGACATCTAAATGTTATTCATATTAAAATTAAAAACAAAAATAGAGTATCTATGAAGGTGTAATGAAATAATGATATCATTATGAGGTTCATTAAGTAGTTTATACCCTATAACCTCTAGGTACTTAGTGTATCCATTACTCATGACTACGTGAGGCCTAGATGGCACACCCTCTCCATGATTTCTCTAAAAAAGAGGCTTCTAAATATCCAAAAAATAATGTCTTTATCTCTCCTAGTAAAGACCATGGATATGGTTGAGACTTTTATAAGGATGCATATTTTCATTTGACTTTATTATCTCACTAGAAATAGATGAAAACATTAATCACTGAATTTCGACTTCATCATTCAAATGATTTAATAGATAAGGAACTCTTCAACCCTCATCTCCTTCAAAGGTGGATCAGGTAATGAGGATTCTAGCATTTATGATTTCTATTCAAAATAAAACACAACACAAAAGCATTTTAACCACTCATAGATGTTACATTCAGTGAGGATATGGTAATTCACAAATATTGATAACAGGGATAATGAAGATGATGAACTTGATATTATTCTACAAATTCGAACATCAGTCTATTAGTACTTTTCTAGATTAAAAATTTTGTGAGAAATAATAATAATTAAATTTTAATTAAATCTACCACTATTTTATCAAGTACCAATAGCCCTCTCCATTGATCTTGGAATGACTAGTTTCTTATAAATTCTAGTGGAAAGGATCCATATTCACTTAACATAAACCAAATGATGGTTGGTCAAGCTACTTTATGGTATTTAGGTATGAATGTTTTTATTAACTATAGTCTTTCACCTCCTTGATCCATTGAGTAGACTCCACAATCAAGAAATCCCAACACATATTTCCTCAACACTAGTGTCCAAGTTACATCAAGTCTAGATAAAGATAATTCTCTTATTTTGAGATGCTTAATTCAAACCATAACCTTTATATGGACTCCATGATAAAATTAAGTGTCCCAGTGTGGGTTTTTCAAAAACATAGTTCTGTCAATTTTATTCTTAATAAAGTAATGGAAGGCCATGTATGAATTAATATTTAGTTGAGGGATTTTTTTTCTGATGCATAAAATTATCTTGTTTTATCTTCTAAATTTCATGTTAATATTAAATACATTTTAATTAAGTGATATACAATTTTATAAAAAAACATTTACACATAATCCATTTCTTTCTATTCTATATTTTACATTAATTAATTTATTTATTCAATCATAGTATGGAATATATAAAATAAATAATGCATAAAACATAAATAAATAATTAAATAATCTAATCATTTTATTATCTAAATTTTGATATATTGAGAAGAAAAAAATCATCCTATGACCTAGGGGAAAACTATTTGTGCTGGTATTGGAATGATTTGTAGCATTCCACCTATCCAAATGTGTATCACCAAGTTTGGAATCATATTAATTTCATCTTAAACTATCTCCACACACCATCAGATACACCATTTATTATAAATATTTATATCTCACACACAGGTGAGGGTAACCAAAGTATTGGTAAGGTGGGATTACATAAATAACCCTATACACCTAGGTTCTACATAATAATGGACGGAGGGATGACTCGTAGACCATTGTATTTAATTAAATAATTAATAATTATATACCCATTAAATAAAATAAATTTTATAAAAACAATTCATACATAAGTCTTGGTCAATATCATGAACGATTATACACATGCAATGAATATGCAAAAGTAAAATTTGTTATCATTCATTTCTATTTGTTTTTTAATGTTAATATAAACATGCTTGAATTAAATAATTAATTTCTTTATATCTCAATGGCTATGAAAATTATCTTAGAGTTACCCATCATAAGTGAATCCATTGAAAATAAATGGCCAAACCAATAATTATAGATAATTACAATAAGTTAATTGAGCAGTTAGTAATTATTTCAAACCATTATTAATTTGTTAAACACGATAGGTGCTAATCAATATAATAATGTTTTAATATGAAAATTATAAATTTAAGGTAATTTTAATCAATTCCTTTATTTAGTGGTTACATGGCATGTACTTATGAGATACACACAATTTATATCAATTTCCTTGTACCTAGGATACACACATGAGACATCAACGTATACCTTAGAAGGAATCCACCATGTTTATTATCTTTCTACATGTCTTGTATTCTGCTTTTTGTGTTCCTGAGATAAATGTCTAGGAATTCCATGTGTATCATGTTTAGATTACATGGAATGTACAGTCTAGCTACACACCGTGTGGTACAAATGTCATGTGTCCGTGAAACCCATCGATGTACTCACTATGTTCATTAAACAAAGTACCACATGACACTTAAAATCTAGCTACACATCATGTATCTCGTATGTCATTTGTCTTCATAACTCAAAGAAAGGCCATACATTTAATTAGTTTGCATGAAAAATAAACTACAGGCCATGTACGTTGACTATATGTCTTTTATTTCATTAATGTTATAGGTTGTGAGTCTCATGTGGTTTTTACTATGTATATAACAACATGGATTGTGAAGGTTTCACCACTAAATCAGGTAAAATACACTGTGTATATGCCAAAAACATTCTATTTAATCCAACAAGTCATGTTCTAGGTTATCCTAGGTGTGCAATAAATACACCACATGTAGTTACTTCTTGGTGTGTCATGTCTCCCACGACATGACTAGGTGTAGCACTCTTGGGTAGAGAATGTGTACTCTGACTACATGGCGTGTAATATCATGCTATCTAACCAAAATCCTCAGCACTTTTCAATGTAATTGGTAGTCATTCTTCATCATTTCTTGGTCTAATAACAAAATGAAACGTTGAAAAATTATTATTAATATATCAAAAACATGTTAATTAAAATCATATTAAAGAAAAAATTATTCTTGAAATGAAAATATAACCACTATTTTCCATAGAGATAAACAATCAAATAAATAATTATAAATTTGAAACATGACAACTCTAATACCAAATGATGGATCTAGGTATAGTAGAAGTTCTCGGTGGGTGATAAACCACACGGGTTTTTTTATTTAGTAGATCATTCATAGTATTGTACATGATGTGAACACCTTGAAAAAACAATTCCACTAAATATTGACATAAGGAAATCCATAACACCAGGGAGTATATGTTCTCATTAAATTAATAATTATTGTATTCATGATCGATGGAAATGGTTACCTTGTTAAATAACTTTATTAGATGATGATGTCGATCATAAGTAAAAAATACTGAAATTGCCTTTTTTTATAGAGAGGATCCAAGTGCCGAATCCATCTAGTGATGAACCACATGTGATCTATTGAAATCCGAGTAATGTAGATTTATTTCTAGGTGTAAACATTGTGAGTCAAATATATTGTATTATTCGTGTGGATCACCTTTAGTTTCTTCAATCTGGAAGGAATCTCTCTATCACTTATCATCTTTGAGAGGAATAGATGAGGGGGAATGGAGAGAGGATTTTCATTGAATATAATGATTCTTAAATATTTATTAACCCTACACAATATACATAGTCATCTATTTATAGATCTAGGATTTAGGTTTAAAAAATTATTAAATTGCAGACCATACATCAAAAAATATTATAATATTTATGAAACCCTATTATATAGAATAATAATAATAATAATAATATATTATTTTATGGTGATAAATAACTTACATGATGGTAAATATTATTTATTGGCTTGAAAATAAATATTCATCATCAAAAATGATCTTGGTCTACTCCAACTCCTTGGAATTTATTGAATACCTGAATAAAAATTTAATTAAATATTACATTCATCAATAAATAAAATTAATATTTTATTCAAAAATCGGTGGATAAATATTTATTAAATATTAAATAATAAAATATTATATTCATTAATGAATAAATAATTATTTATTAACATGTGAATATTAGGAATCAATAAAACATGACAAAAATTATTCCTTGGTCTTGAGAATAATATTTATTCCAATTTTTCATTTTAAATAGAATTTAATCTAGATCAACGAAAACACTTAGTGTGTGACCCACTAGGATTATTTCTCATTGGAATTAAGTGGTATTTCATAGAGTCCAAGATTACTATCTCACAATGGGTCATGGAACCCAAGATAAAGAACATAATGCCACAAAATTTACACCTATATATAAATGCACTCTATGAAATATCATCCCTTTATCAGAATATTTCATCCAGAAATTTTCACAATATGTCACAAACCTATATGTCTTATATTTGTTTCTTAAAATATATTCAATAAAAACATCATATAAAATTTACCTGGAATTTATGGGGACTATTATATTTTTATCAACGAGATGAGATATCAACTTCTATAAAGGTGAAATGGGAAAATATTTTCTTCACTATCCATTAACAAACTATGATTCGTAATTCACCCAAAGTACCCTACTTCCCCTGCACACATGGCATCATAGTTTTCATCATAAAATCTATGTTCATAAGTAATGGGATACATTAATGATAACAGTAGATTCCAAGGAGAACTTCACATGCTCATAGATCAAAATATTTGATGAAACCAAAACATAAAGAATTCCTATGTGTGGGTATATTCTCATAATCTCCCATCTTTCTGATTTCCAAGAGAGAAATTCATGAAGTAAAATCTACATCCACTTATGATTACTCTCACCTGAATATTTATATACTATGTTCCCTATAATAGTATGCAATCTAATCATAGAACTATTTTCAAAAATATCATCACGACACTTCAAGGATGTCATCATAGTAGGGAACTATTATGACCTTATCAATGTGATAGATACCCTACGACATTATTATATTAAAGATATATAGAACTATGAACAATATGTAATAAGATGTTTTACTAATATTAAAAAGTTAAATATACATGTAATAAATGTAAAAATATTTGGTTCTAGAATACCAACTCTTGCACTATTAAGACCACATAGTAATCCCCAATATGGTAATGTTTGCACATCTTCAGTAGAAACACAACCACTGCTTGATCCACATCATGGGATTTTCCATTATGAGGACATAAATGAGTAGACCCATAGTCGATCACCACCTTATTATGGATCAAGATTCATCCCAATACCAAATAGGATGAATCAAAAAACACCACAAATATCATCATGTCTAATGGAAAGTGTAGCATAAGGGAACTAACCAACCTCCCCATTAGGCAAACGAATTCTGCTTGATACTGATCAGTCTAGATAATATCCTGTTGTTTTCGAGTCAAATATATCAATGGATCCAAAATCTATGATAAATTAGATAGAACCCTCAAATAATATCTTGATAGGCCAAGGAATCTATGAAACTCTTTACTCATTCTTGGGTGATTCCCAAAAAAACTACCTAAATATTAGACGGGTCCATGAACATAACCTCTTGGGACACCATATTCACAAAGAAATACTCCTCTAAAATCTAGAATGTACACTTGGAAAAATTCCCATATATATGGAGATGTCAAAAAAACATGAAAAATGTATCTAAGATGATCATAATTATCCACTTCTAACTCATATTTGATCAAGATATCATTTATGAACATGAGTATGAACTAGTCCAAGAACTCATGGAACACTGAGTTCATGATTTCCCTGAACATGAATGGTGTATTAATGACACTAAAATACATGAACAAATTCTTAAATATTCTATACCGACATCAAATAGTATTCTTTCATTCATATTCTTCCTTTACCATCAACTGGTGATACCTATACCACTACTCAATCTTTGAAAACTATCTCTCCCCTCTCAACTAGTTGAAATGATCATCAATCCTAATGAGAGTTTAATTTGTTTTATGATTTCCTGATTATACCAATAGTATTCTATACACAACCCTAGACTACCATCCTCCTTCCTAATGAATAACACCAGATCACCCTGCAATGACAGACTAGGCCGTATGAAACCCTTCTACATCCTATTATCTATATGAATCCTCTTATCATGTTTTATTGAATGTTTAATCCAATAAGGGTCCATTGAAATTGAAGAAGTACCTAGATTCAAGTCTATCCCAAACTCAACATCACGTTGAGGGGGTGGTGACACAACCTCCATAGGGAAAACAAGTAGAAACTACGTGAAAACCCATGAATCCTCCTCTATAAAATCATCCACTTAATCCATAAACAAAAAATAATCAAAGAATAAAGGGGGTATATATGTATAATACCCACCTGAAAACCCTACTTGACAAAAAAACTACACACCATCCATCCAAATATGATAAAATGACTCTCTTCTAGAAGAAATTGATAATAAAATTCATGGAATACATTTTGTCACTGTGGGGAATGACATCTTATGAATTCATATATAGAAAGAAGATATCCCCACATGACTAATGTCTCCCGATCATTAGTATATATTCCCAAATGACATAAAACAATATGATCTAGCCTCTAACCGATATAATTAATACCAGGGGAATGAGAAGCCTCTCCATATATTCTCTTAGATAAAAAACAACAATGATATAAACAAATGACTGAGAGGATTCTGAATCAAAGAAAGCACAAAAAAGGGTTTACAAAAAAATAAATATACCTCTAAATATATCTGGATCCTCTAGCGCTATCACCCCCACTACATGAAACTAGCCATTCCTAGTTTCTCTTCTTCTTTATTGACAACAACCCCCACTACCAATCTCAGGACAATGTCCCTAAACCCAACTAACATCCCGATGTCGACCCCTACCTTCTCTATCTCCTCTCAATAGAACATAATCCTACTTCCCCAACTACTAAAATGGATTCACTAGTAGATGTTGTAGGAACTAAGAATAAAATTGACCACATCCACCATACAGATCTTTTAGAACATACTGGGATTTTATTTTTTTGATTGATACGACCTCCATAGGTGGAATACTCTAGCCTAGGGCTGCAAGAAAAGCACAAAAACAAAAAAAAACTGGATTTTATGAATGGAATATGTTGAGGTTGACCCTTCAATAGTCAAAACCATAAAGGATATAGTACTTGAGATATTCCATTAAAAATTCTACTCCTTGGTGAACCCAACTCTTTCCCCTCTCATAGTAGGCCTCACCGCGATTTCATTCACTCGATCAACTCCACATTCTTCAGTACCTCCAAATGCATTAGTAATGTATAAGGAGTAATTGTGTACTGGATAGAAGGATGAAGTTCCTCATTGATAATTTTTACATATGACTCATCATTAGGAAAAATATCTGGGGTAAAATGAAAATGGTTCTTGAACTTCATCCCCTTTTTCTACATTGGCATACTCCCCAGCTGATGAGAGAGAAACTCCTACCTCTTTACTACCTCCATTGATGATGATAGGGACTATACATAGAAATTATTAGGAAATTATACCAAGGAAATATATACCACTTTAAAATAACTAAGACATTGTTTCCACTATAGACCTACAACTCCCCACATATGAATAACTAACAAAGGGACCTAGTACTCTACTGAGGCTTAGAGAAAATTGAGGGAAATATGAAGATCCTATAACTATATCTCTATATCTATACCATAGATGTTACCATTGTAATTATATAAATACTCCTATATAAAGATGTGAAATTATATCTTCCACTGATCATCCTCCTCAATCAGGTTGACCCTACGATGGACAATCAGGTTAGACTTCTATACCTTCACTATCTGAATGTCATGTAAGTGACGACCATGATCCACAGCTAAAAGGGAAACAAGGATTTCATAATCTCAGTAGTACATAATTTTTTTTACATTCATTCAATTTTATTTTAGATTCCAAAAGCCACCCAATTAAAATAAGAATACAATTTGATGATGATGTATGCAGCTCCCCTAGGTATCTACCTAGCAAGCGGTGCCACCTCATTTTATCGTCTGGTAGTTTTAGATTCCTTATGTCAGATCATGGGGGGTCCAAAAATTCTGTTTCCTAGCCAGTATTCCATGGCCTATGTCACACACTAAGATCAATTGAAAAAATTTCCCTACCAACCAATGAAATCCTCACTGTGACTCCAAAATCTATCATATCCCTCAACCAAATACTCTAATTCCACTCTATCTTGACCCCCTCTATCCAAAGGTACCCCTTCTAGTGATATAATTATGGATTAGATATAATAACCTCTATGTACTACCTCTTGTAGACTTTGGGATGGAAACCAGAACTGAGGGTATAAAAATATTAAATGTGGGAGGCATTAGCCTCTCTAATATAAGAAATATTGAGATATAGCATATAAAAAATTAATAAAATCTATTACATAATATAACAAATAAAGGAAAAAACCATCCCACAATGCATTAATAATGTAAACGAATACAATAGTCTCTAAATAAATACCCAAAAAAATCTAACACAACAACACAATGACAACTCCATAGTCCAAGATTGTAATGTCCATCACAATCCACATAGTCCTCTTAGAAACCTGATAATTTTTTTTATTTATGTGTGGTGAGCGTAAAATTATTCTACGTAGGATCATAGACAAAGTCTCCCACACCCATGTTAAAGAGTTATAATAGTGTACTAATGAGAAAACAATAGAACCAATATCACCTAAAAATGTTTTACTAACCAATAATATCCTTACTATAACACACTCACCAAATAATGAATCCACGTGTAATAATATATTAAGAAGAATACTGACAAAAGGGGTACTGCAATGCACTTTCTCACTCATTTTTCACTCTCACACTGCAACTCCATACATCATGTCACTCTCATATCTTCTTCATAACAACTTTACCAAAAAACGAGGCAATAAAATTCATATCTCACCTACATACACTAGGTCTATCACATCACATCACAATTTGTTCAAAGCCACCTCACTGATCACATCCTGACACATCTCTTCAGAGAAACCTGGGGTGTCACATCACATCACAACCACAACCATAACTTGGATAGTAGAGTATTGTGAATATGAAGGACATCAACCTTGTTCCCTCCTCTTACCATTCATGGCCACCACCATATTACATGTCATCATCACATCAAACATAGTCACAATGCACTTTTGCCTTCTGTCCATAAAAACCCATGCATGTTCCATCCCCTGAAAAAGGAAGCAAGGAAGAGTAGATAACCAACTATTCATAGCCACCACCAATATGTTGAGAAAACCACTCCCAAAATGTCTGGTTGTTCGTAGAAAGTGCTCGACATTGGTGGGTGCTTATAAAAATCAAAAGATATGAAATGTGTATATATAGCCACACATGATCCAATCCTATGGGTTCCCAAAAAGAGCTTCATTGCAACCTACAACAGCACCACATCAACTCACAACCTCTTCCACATTCATTGACACATCAAAATGCACAACACCAAATTAAAAGGCACAAGAAACGATCCACATTATGCGTTTCATTCATAATTAATCCATTTTTTAGATTCCCCATTTACCAACCACTTAATTCATTAAGCGCTATAATTATTGATGTTATTAATATTTTCATGACTTATTATATACCCCCTTTACTTATTTTATATGAAATGTGCATAATTTATGCGAAATGTTAATGTTTTAATACAATGTATAATTTTTATGCATTTTTAGAAGTAGTCCAATTGATTTAATTTACTATTTTATTTATAACTATCACCCTAATGATAAAAATTGTGTGATTTTTGTTTTTAGGATTCCTTATTAAATTTAACACATATCATTATAAGGAATCATTGGCCAATTCTAGCATTTTAAGGGTCATATAAACCACACAAGAAGGTCCATGGAATCTGTGATGAAACTGGACCAGCCATGAATATTGAATTAATGGGCTCAATATAGATGTTAAAATTATTTCATCCTTCTAAAAAATTTGGATACCAATAAAATGAGTCATGTATAATAATTTCAGGGCCCAAATCTAAGAATAAGGGGCCCAAGTGAAGCATTGAAGTCCAGCCCACCATTCTGACCAGGGATTAAAATACGGACACTATTCATTACATATGGAATGATGTAATCTTCTAATCAGGATGAAATTTTTCAGTGTGAAATATGAGATATAGGATAACGACTTTGTTGAAGAAATAATTCGAATTTGAAGGTATATTCCTATTCAAAAACCATTCACATTTTTTCCATCGAAAAATCATTGATTTAAATGGACAGTTTTACTTTGTTTAATAAAACCACCCTAACTTTGGATAAATAGGTCCAAATGACTCCAACTTGTGATAAGTAGTCCAAAATTATTATCTAAAACTTTGAAGAAGTATATATCTCGAGATTCGGCTTTATATTTTCTCAAATTGGCGATGTACTTAGAGGGGAAATTTTGGAATGCAAACAGCCCACAACATTGGGCTATAAATAAATCCCCCTCCTCTTTTTGAAAAGGGTTGGCATTTCAGAAGAAAGGAGAACATATTTGAACGACCAAATCCTTTCTAAAGGCTTGGGAGGACCTGAAATACTCATTTTTGCACTTGATATACCCTTTCTCCTCTCTTTTCTTCCTTTCACTTTTGTGTTGTTCTTCATTTGTAATATTGTAATTATTAGTTTTTGTAATTCTGTTTTAATGCATGTTTCTTCTTCAATATCTCGTATTCTCATCCAACATCTATAGTTTAATATTAATTATCTTAAAATAGTTTAAATATAGTTGAATCCCCTTCCCTTAGTTTTCTTCCTCATTCAAACGAAAGTCTGTTTTCTAATTCTTATCGTTTGTGTGTGTGTTCAACGCACCACTCTTTTTCTCATCTCTTTCTTTTTATTCTCTTTTTAATTTATCATCATAATAATTTTAACCAAATTATTATTCATTTCAGTGTCTGAGTAAATCTTTCATTGGGGTGAGTTATAATTTAGGTATGTTAAGTGATTGAGAGCTTTTGCTCGATGAATATTCTTGGAATTAAAATTGTTTATGTTGGACTTAACATGTCATGGATTAATGACTTGTGTTGTTTAACATGTGGTTTACATGGATTATTGGAACCATAAATACACAACCATCAACAAGCTCTGATTGATATTAGAGCCTTATGTTAAGTTAAGGCTTGGATTAAAGCCTTAACACTTAGGAATTCCAATCAATGTTATATTGTGAAGTGGGTGTTAATTTAATGCAATATAAAGCAAGGCTCAATGATTTCATAATCTTAACTACCTAATGATGTACTTACCCCAATATTTATAAATTTTTTAAATCAATATTAACAATTCAATAATTTCAATATCTTTGCAAACACCCCCCCCCCAATTAGAATACAATCAAATAAAAACAAACAACTATTAAAAAGTATCATTGCTGAGGATTCGACCTGAGTGCTGCTATACAGATTAGAAGAGCATCAAAACTTTGACCGTTCGATACACGACAATCAGAAATGTGTTCCAAATGGTGTTGTTAGTGGGTATGGTGATTTATGTAGTCATTTGTTTCTTGTTATTGTAAAAAAACAACAAAAACAAAATTTAAAAAAAAAATTGGAAAAAAACACAAAGAAAAACCCTCCTTCTCATAAAAATCCTAAACTGAAAAAAAAAAAGAAAAACCCATCTTCCCCTTTCTTCCAAAATCTCTATAAATGACAAATAGCCTACTAAATAACCCTTCGGATTTGTTTGACCCTGAAATTGAGCGAACACATCACCAACTTAGGAGGAAAAACGAAATAATCAACTCATTCAAGAACTTGTCCTTACCCAACCAATTGAATTAGATATAGACAATCCTAGGGAACAAACACTTAAAGAACTTACTACCCCTAATATTAATTACCAACCCCTTGGTATTCAATATCCATACATAGAGGCTAACTTCGAACTGAAATCGGGTTTCATTCATCTTCTCCATTATTTCAACAGGCTAGTCGGTGAGGACCCACATCTCCACCTTAATGAGTTCCAAGTGGTGTGATCTACCATGAAGCCTCAAGGGGTTTCTGAGAAAAAAATAAAACTTAAAGCATTACCTTTCTCCCTAGATGAAACTACAAAGTCATGGATTTAATACCTCCCTCCTGGTTCTATAACAACATGGAATGACATGAAGAGACTCTTTTTAGAGAAATTCTTTCATGCTTCCCGTACTGCTTCTATTCAAAAAAAAATATGTGGTATCCGTCAGTTCCTAATTGAATCACCCCATGAATACTGGGAGAGGTTCAAAAATATTGTTGGAACCTGCCCACACCACCAAATCTAGGAACAACTCTTGATCTAATACTTCTATGAGGGGTTATTGTCTATGGAGAGAACCATCATTGATGCCGCAAGTGGCGGTTCTCTTGTTGGTAAAACTCCTGCAGCTGCAAGAGATCACATAAGTAACATGACAGCAAACAAAAAACAATTCCATACTCAAGAGAATGCTCAAGTAAAACAAGACCATGATAATAAATCAATAGAGCCGAACAAGATGACTAAGTGGATGAGTGAACTTACTGGTCTTCTACGATAACTAGATGTGGATACAAAATCCCCAACATCATCTTCTCCACAATCAATGTTTCCTGGACCTGTCAAAAAATGCGGAATCTGAAACTCTCCATCTCATCCAACTGACACATGTCCACAACTTCATGAGGATCAATCTGATTCATCTAGACCAATGGATCTCAAGGCAGCATATGCTCAGTAAAACACCAACCCTCAACTATCAGGTCAGTTTTTTAGAAACTTCAACCAACCTCACTCTAAAACCTTCTCTTTTTCCTATAACCAAGGCTTGAGGTATGGTAATCCCATCTCTCATCCCCCTCAATTCACTCCTCAAAACCCAAACCAGCTTTAATATGGTGAAGGTGTTGGTAACTTCAAACAACCTTATCCTTTTATTCCTCAACCTCAAAGGAATAATCCTCCTCCTGGATTATGTTATACTAGTGAACCTTCCTGATTCCCAAACCAATACAATCGATTTCCCAATAACCAAAATCTAGGCAATCCCAATCTGATACAAGCCTCTTCTTCCATGCAACCATGGGAAAGTGAAGTGGGAGATCATGCATCCTTCACCCATTCCAGCCTTAAAAACATTGAAACCAAAATTGTTAAAATTTCATCCCACCATAGTTAGCATCAACCATACAATTCTTCCCAACTTCCAACTGAACCATTACCCAACCCCAAGGGTAATGTTAGTGCAATTGCACTTAGATCAGGAAAGCCAATTGTTATGCCTCATGTTGAGTCCTCCAAACCTCCTTTGAATGTCGACCTAGAAAATAAAAATAAAAAAATATGAAAATGAACCTAAATCCATTCCCTCACCTCCTTCCACCCCCACTTAAGAATCCAATTCATTTTACTCACGCCGTTTCTAAGCCAAAGAAGTCCTTTGAACCTAATCTGGAAATTCTTGACATGTTTAGACGTGTTGAAGTCAACATACCCATCATAGATGCCATAAAAAAAATCCCTAGGTATGCCAAGTTCTTTAAGGAATTGTGCACCCACAAGAGGCAACTTAGGACCTTTGAAAATGTTTCAACCCAAGAGTCCATACCCATTAAGTGAAAAGATCTAGGGACCATTACGGTACCATGCCAAATTGGAATATCCATCTTTGATGATGCACTCATAGACCTAGGAGCCTCAATTAATTTAATGCACAAATCCATATTCTCTAACCTTGGTCTAGGTCCCTTACATCTAACGAGTGTTGTCATTCAGTTTTCCAATCGAAGAACAACCAGTCCTAAGGGAATAATTGAGGATGTTCTTATCTGAGTCAATGATCTTATCTTACCTACTGATTTCTATGTCCTTGTCATGGAAGGTGAGATGACCTCTTCTCGATCTCCCCTAATTCTAGGAAGACCATTCCCCATGACTGCAAGAACCAAGATTGATGTCCATTAAGGCATCTTATCCATGGAATTCGGTGACCAAATGGTCAAGTTCAAAATTTTCCAAGCCATGCAATACCTATAAGAGGATCACTCTAAATTATCAATCTGTTCTTCTATGTACACTTCTATGACTCAATCTAACCCTAATCCACCATGTTATTCATGTTCTAAGGACAAAGGATCTTGCGAAATCTACACCATGATTAACAAAGTCATAAATGGTGAAGTTGATATGGACCTTTCATTCATAGACTCCATAAATATAGAGGATCTTGAAAACTCTATTGAATCCCACATCAACTCTGATATCTACTACTCCACCTTGGACATTATTAAGGAAAATGAATATAAAGCAACTGAAGTCCCTTCGTCCATTCTTGATTTTTCTAACCCAAAATGAAAGATGAGACTGATTTATAACCTCTTTCTAAACACCTAAAATATGCATTCCTTTTCTGTGATCACTCATATCTTGTCATTATCTCTACTTCACTTACTGAAACCGAAGAGTCCAAACATTTTCAAGTGTGAGTAAAAAAAAGGCTTTAGGTTGGACCCTAGATGACATAATAGGAATCAACCGTTCCCTTTTCATGCATCACATCTATCTTGAGGAATCATCCAAACCAATTAGACAACCAAAAAGAAGACTCAATCCACTCATACTTGAGGTAGTTAGGGAAGAGATCACCATGATTGTTCAAGCTGGTATTATCTTTCCAATTTATAATAGTGAATGGGTTAGTCCAATTCATGTTGCACATATGAAGGGTGGGATAACTATTTTCACAAATGAACATGGAGAGGTAGTCACAACTCAAGTGAAGAATAAATGGCATGTGTACATCTACTACTGAAAATTGAATGTTCAAACCCGAAAATATAACTACCCTCTTCCATTCATTGATAAAATTCTAGAAATATTAGCTGAAAAGTCACACTATATCATTCTTGATGGATACACCAACTAATTCCAAATCCCAATCGCACCTTAGGACCAAGAAAAGACCACTTTCACATGACCCTTTGGAACATATTCATTTAGGATAATGCCTTTTGGACTTTGCAATACTCCTGCAACATTTGAGAGGTGTATGATGAGTATCATTTCTGAATTCATTTAACAGTACATGGAAGTCTTCATGGATGACTTTACAATTTATTTTGATTCATTTGAATCGTGCTTGCATTCACTCTCTCTAGTCCTTCAAATGTGTGTCAAGTGTAACCTTGTGTTAAATTTTAAAAAATGTCACTTCATTGTTGAAAATGGGATTGTTCTAGGGAACATAGTATCAAAAGAGGGTATTGAAGTTGATCCTACCAAAATTGATGTGATCCAATCAATTCCTGAACCCACTTCTCTTCGATAAATCCATTCATTCCTCAGTCATGCTGGTTTCTATCAGCAATTCATCCATAACTTCAGTTGGATTTCCATCCCACTCACTCGGTTTCTCCAAAATGATGTCACTTTCTATTTCGATGAGGTTTTCAAGAGAGCCTTCGTTGAACTAAAAACTTCTCTTACATCCGCACCAATAATCCAACCCCCAGATTGGTTCTTACCCTTTTAGTTGATGTGTGATGCTTCTAATAGAGATGTTGGGGCTTTTCGTGGTCAAAGAAGAGAAAAGATTCCTCATGTCATCTATTATGCCTCAATAACATTGGATGAAACTCACTATCACTACACTGTCACTGAAAAGGAACATTTAGTATTGTTTTTTTCCATAGATAAATTCCGTCCCTATCTGTTAGGTGCCAAAATCATCATCTTCATAGAACATTATGCAATAAAGTTATTCCTCAAGAAAAGTTCTTTCAGACTGAGGCTAATAAAATGGATCCTAATGCTCAAAGAGTTTGACCTTGAAATCAAAGATAGACCTAGAAAAGAAAACCCTGAGGCTGACCACTTGAGAAGAATTTCTAATTCTTCTCATTCTGAAATCATAGATCTTGAATTTCCTACTGTGCACCTTTCATCTCTCACTCCTAAAATACCATGGTATTCTCTACATGTAAATTACTTGGTTTCTGGTGTTTTTCATTAACTTTTTTCATAAGAAAAAAAATTATGTTGAAAAGTGATTTAAAATACTATTTTTTGGAAGAAAATAAACTTTGGATAATGTGGGTTGACATGGAAATAAGGAGATGTGTCGATGAAAATGAACATTCTTCCATATTAGAATTCTATCACTCAATGCCTGGTGGTGGCCACTTTGGACCAAAAAGGACCTCCTGAAAGGTCCTAGACTCTTGATTCTTTTGGCCTTCACTCTTAAAGGACTCACATGAGTTGTTTCAATCATGTCCCACTTTCCAAGAGTTTGGCACAATTTCAAAGAGAAATGAAATTCCCCAAAAACCATTAATTTTTTGTGAGATCTTCGATGTTTGGGGCATCGATTTCATGGGACCATTTCAACATTCCAATAGATTCTTGTACATCCTTCTTGCGGTTGATTATGTTTCTAGGTGGGTCGAAGCCAAACCCACTAGAAAGGATGATTCACATACTATTTGTGATTTCCTAAAGACACACATATTCCACCAATTTGGCACACCACTTTCCTTGAAAAGTGACTTAGGAACCCATTTCTATAATAGAATCATGAAATATATTTTGAAAAATAATGGGGTTTACATAAAACATAAACATAATAACACCCCCAAACAAATGGAATCGCTGAACTTTCTAATAGATAAGGGAAAAGAGTTCTTGAGAGAATTATGAAACCAACTAGAAAAGACTGGCCTGAAAGACTTGGTGAAGCACTTTGGGCTTATCAAACTACCTTTAAACACCCATTGGGATGTCTCGTTTTAGGCTATTTTTTGGTACAACATGTCATCCACTAGTTGAAATCCAACATAAGTATTTTTGTGCTGTGAAAACCTATAATTTTGACTGTGAAGAATCTAGTGAAGAAAGATTGTTGAAATTGGCTGAACTGGAGGAGCTTCGACTTGAATTCTATGAGAGTTCCAATCTGTACAAAGAAAAGGCTAAGGTAATCCATGAAAAACACATCCTGAGAAAGGTATTCCATGAGGGGGAAAAGGTAATGCTCTTCAATTCTCAAATTCAGCTTCACCAAGGTAAGCTTAATTCTCATTGGGAAGGTCCTTTTGTTATTACTAATGTTAACCCATTTGGTGCATTGAAAGTCCAATCCCCCTCTTCTAAAAGGACATTCACGGTTAATGGACATCGATTAAAGAATCACCATGAGAGGGCACACAATCCTAGAACAACTTTCACTTCCATAGGATCCCCAATTTCTACAGTTGACCCACCACTGGATGGAGATGATGACCCACCAAATCCAAAATAGGGGCACCTCTTTCCCTTTAACTCTCTCTATATCTCTTCCTCTCTCTCATTATTTCTTCTTCTTCCTCTCTCTTTCATTTTTACCACTTTCTTCATCAAAACCTTTCTTTTTCTCTTTCTCTTTTATGTGGGTGTGTATTTTAAAGAACACTAAAAAAACAAAAAAATAAAACAATGTAAAAAAACCAAAAGAGTCATACTTACCTTCAATTTTAAAATTTTGTCCAACCATTTTTGGGAGTCAAAAGACATGATTTAATCTAATTTTTTTTTGTGTTTTCATCATATATTTGGATAACGAATAGTGTGTCAAACCCAATAAATTTTTAATGCTCACTTTTTGATTTGGAAAATTATTTTCCCCACCCATGAGGAACAACATTTTCTTTCATGCCAAGGCCACCTAGGGTCATATTTTCAAAATGTGTGTTTTTTACCCCCATTTGTGAGTCTTGAGTTTGTGGACCTTCAAGCTGAATTTCACACTTTAGTGTGCATTAATATGACAGAGGAATTTTCTGAACCACATGAGAATCACAATAGCCAAATAGCCTCCCATTTCCCTTACATTAATCCTCCTTTGGAACGCCCCTTCGAGCCTATGAAAACCTTTTCTTTGATAGACACATTAAAATCCCAATACCTTTTCCCACCCAATATCAACATATATTTTCATTTCATAATTTTTTTGAAATTTATGTTTGGGGGGGATGGATTTCATTTTGGGTACCCTTTGTTGATTTCACCATGTTACTATATTCATGAGGGTTAGCATCCATTTTAGTGTGGGGGAGAGGCTGTCATTCAGTGTGTTTTTGGGAATGTAATGCACTTTCATTTATGTAATTTTGTAAATGTTTTTGAAAAATGTTCAAAAAAATAAAATAAAAAATAAAAAATAAATCAAAAAAAATTGGGTTGTTTCTTGGGTAGGTCAAAAATAACTCTTCCTCAAACTTTGATCATGTTATAAATATTGCAATTAGTTTTGTGAGGAGATCAATCATGGGTTGGGATATGAGTGTGAGATCTTTTCCAAGTTCAACTTTCGAAAAAAGTGAAAAAAAAGAAAAAAAGAACACTTGCATTATATTATTATGTCATTGGGAGAAGTTTAGTGTTTTGTAAATATTCCATTTTCTCATTCCCTTAATATTTCCTTCCTATTTTGTGCCTTATTTCACATTTTCATTCCATTGTAAATATGTGCTTCCATTTCCTTTCATGTCTTATTTCAAAAAAAATGTGTGCATTTTTTTTTCCATGTTAGCGTTTTACCCCTCTTCTTCTCTCTCTTGGACATTATATTACTACCATCCCACAGAAACAGAAAAAACCCCTTAAAATACCTCTTGATTCTTGTGCACTTTGGATAGGGATTGGAAGCTGAGGGCTCTTTCAAACTCTACGATTTTCACTTTTGGTTGGTGAAAGAGTGAACCTCCACAAATGAATTTTATCATCTTGAGAGGTGTGAGTTTTATGTGCCACCATTTTCCACTTCTAAATTTGTGCATGAAAAAATGAATTATTTTTAGGACATTGTTTCTATAACAATTTTTGGTGGAATTCAAAATGGATGAGTGAAATTGTCTAAACCTCCCCTGATTGGGGAAAAAAAATTAATATTTGTTGGTGAATGAAAATGATTTTGTCATGTTTTTATATTTGTTGCACATGAGAACATGCACAAGACTAAGTATGGGGGAGTTGATGTTATTAATATTTTCATGACTTATTATATACCCCTATTACAGATTTTATATGAAATGTGTGTAATTTGTGTGAAAAATTAATGTTTTAATACTAAGTATAATTTTTGAGCATTTTTAGAAGTAGGAAAATTGAGTCGGTTTAATATTTTTTTTATAACTATCACCCAAATGATCCATATTGTGTGGTTATTGTTTTAAAGGATTACTTATTCAATTTCCCACATATCATTAGAAGGAATCATTGGAAAAGTCTGCCATTTTATGGGTCATATAAACCACACAAGAAGGTCCATAGAATCTGTAATGAAATTGGACCAGCCATGAATATTGAATTATTGGGCTCAATATAGAAGTTAAAGTTCCTTTATTCTCCTCAAACATTCTGATAAAAATTCAAGGAGTCAGGTATAAAATTTTCATGGCCCAAATCTAAGAACAAGGGGCCCAACTGAAGCTTTGACGTCCAGCACAGTAGTCTGGCTGGGAATTAAAATCCAAAAACTATTCATGACACATCTCATGATGTAATAATCAAATCAGGATTCGATTTTTATGAGCGAAAGAGGAGATATAGGTGGAAGACTTTGTTGAATAATTCATTCGTATTTTAATGCATCTTACTATTTCAAAATCCATTCACATTTTGGCCATCGAAAAAGCATGGATTGAAATGGACAGTTTAACTTTGTTTAATCAAACCACCATAACTTTAACTACATAGGTAAAAATGACTCAAAATTTTGAGAGAGGTCAGAAAACATTATTATCGACAACATTGAAGAATGAAATTTCTTGAGATTAGGATATCTATTTAATCAAATTGGTGATGCAATTAGAGGGGAATGTTTTGAATGCAAATAACCCCCAACATTGGGCATAAATACATCTCCCTCATATCTTTGAAAAGGGTTGGTATTTTAGAAGAGAGGAGTATATATTGGAGTGACCAAATCCTTGAGAAAGTCTTGGGAGGACCTTCCATACTCAAGTTTTCACTTAAGATACCCTTCTACCTCTCTTTTCTTCCTTTCACTTTTGTGGTGTTCTTCGTTTGTAATCTTGTAAGTCTTGGTTTTTGTAATTATATTTTAATGAATGTTTCTTCTTCAATATCCCTTATTATCATCCAACTTCTGTAGTTTAATATTAATTTTCTTAAAATATTTTAAACATAGTTTAATCCCCTTCCCTTACTTTGCATCCTCATTCAATCGAAAGTCTATTTTTTAATTCTTATCATTTTTGTGTGTGATCGACGCACCACTCTTTTTCTTATCTCTTTATATTTATTCTCTTATTAATTTATCATCATAATAATTTTTACTAGATTTTTAATCATTTCAATGGATGAGTAAATTTCTCATTGGGGTGAGTTATAATTTAGTTATGTTTAGTGATTGAGAGCTTTTGCTCGATGAATATTCTTTGAGTTAACATTGTGTATGTTGTACTTAACATGTCATGGATTAATGACTAGTTTTGTTTAACATGTGGTGTCCATGGAATATTAGAACCATAAATAAACAACCATAGACAGGATCTGATTGAGATTAGAGACTTAAGTTAAGTTAAGGCTTGGATTAAAGCCTTAACACTTAGGAATTCCAATCAATGTTATCTTGTGATGTGGGTGTTAATTTAATGCAATAGAAAGAAAGGCCCAATGATTTCACAAGCTTAACTACCTAATGATGAACTCACCCCAATCTTTATAATTTTGTTAAATCAATATTAATCAATCAATAATTTCTCAATCTCTCCAAACAAATCCCCCAATTAGAATGCAATCAACTAAAAACAAACGACTATAAAAAAGTATCATCGCCGAGGATTCTACCCGAGTGTTGCTATACACATTAGCAGAGCATTAGAACTTTGAACGGTCGATAAGAGACAATCGGCCGTGTGTTTCAATTGGCACCATTTTCGGGGATGGTTCATTATGTAGTCAATAATTTTTGGTTATTGTAAAAAACGAAAAAAAAACAATATTTAAAAAAAATGGAAAAAAACACAAAGAAAAACCCGCCTTCTCATACAAATCATAAACTGAAAAAAATACAAAGAAAATCCCATCTTCCCCTTTCTTCCAAAATATCTCTGAATTCCCCGTAGGCTCCCAAAAAATCCCTTCGATTTGTTTGACCCTAAAATTTAGCGAACACTTCACCAACTTAGGAGGAACATCCGAAATAATAAACTCATTCCAGAACCTCTCCTTTCCCAACCAATTGGATTAGATATGGCTAATCCTAGGGAACAAACACTTAAAGAATTCACTACCCCTGATATGAATTACCAACCCCTTGGTATTCAATATCCAAACATAGAGGCTAACGTCGGACCAAAATAGGGTTTGATTCATCTTCTCCCTCATTTCCACGGGCTAGTTGGTGAGGATCCACATCTCCACCATAAAGAGTTCCAAGTGGTGTGCTCTACCATGAAGCCTCAAGGGGTTTCTAAGGAAAAAATAAATAATCAAGCATTCCCTTTATCCCTAGACGACACTACCAATTCATGGATTTACTACCTCCATCTTAGTTCTATAACCACATGGAATGACATGAAGCAACTCTTTTTAGAGAAATTCTTTCTTGCTTCTCGTAATGCTTCTATTCAAAAGGAAATAAGTGGTATCTGTTAGTTCCCAAGTGAATCACTGCATGAATACTTGGAGTGGTTCAAAAAGCTTATTGAAAACTACCCTCACCACCAAATCCCTGATCAACTCTTGATCCAATACTTATATGGGGGGTTATTGGCTATGGAGAAAACCCTTATTGATGCCGCAAGTGGTGGTGCTCTTGTTGATAAAACTCATGCGGCTGAAAGAGATCTCATAAGTAACATGGCTAAAAACACACAATATTTCCATACTCGAGCAGATTATCAAGTCAAACAATCCTACGATAATAAATCAATAGAGCCGAACAAGATGACCGAGTAGATGAGTGAACTTACAGGTCTTGTGTGACAACTAGTAAGGGATAACAAAGACCCAACTTCATCTTCTCCACAATAAATGTTTCCTGGACCTATCAAAAACTGTGTAATTTTCAACTCTCCATCTCATCCAATTGACACATTTCCACAACTTCAAGATGATCAATCTGATTTATGTGGAACAATGGAGCTCAATGCAGAATATACTCAATAGAACACTAACCCTCAACTATTAGGTTAGTTTGTTAGAAACATAAACCAACATCACTCAGAGACCTTCTCTTTTTCCAATAACCAAGGCCTGATGTACGGTAATCCCATATCTCATCCCCCTAAATTCCCTCCACAGAACCCAAACCAGATTCAATATGGTCAAGGTGTTGGTAACTTCTAACAACCTTATCCTTTTATTCCTCAACATCAAAGGAATAATCCTCCTTTTGGTTTCCATTATCCTAGTGAGCCTTCCTAATTCCCAAACCAATACAATCACTTTCCCAAGAACCAAAATCTAGGAAATCCCAATCCGGTACAAGCCTCTTCTTCCAAGAAACGATGGGAAAGTGTAGTGTAAGATCATGCCTCTTTCACCCGTTTCAGCCCTCGAAACATTAAAACCCAAATCGGTAAACGTGCATCCCACCTTAGACATCAGCAACCATCCAATTCTTCCTAACTTCCAACTCAACCATTACCCAACCCCATGGGTAATGTTAGTGAAATTTCACTTAAATTGGGAAAGAAAATCGATATGCCACATGTTGTGTCCTCTAACCCTCCTTGGAATGTTGACCTAGAAAATGTAAAGAAAAATAAATATGAAAAGGAACCTGAATCCATTCCCTCACCTCCTTCCATTCCACCTAAGAATCCAATTCCTTTTCCTCAAGTAGTTTCTAAGCCAAAGAGGTCTTTTTAACCCGATCTTGAAATGATTGACTTGTTTTGATGTGTTGAAGTCAACATACCCCTCTTAGATTCCATAAAACAAATCCCTAAGTATGCCACGTTTCGTAAGGAATTGTGCACCCACAAGAGGCAACTTAGGACATATGAAAATGTTACAACCCAAGAGCCCATACCCATTATGTGAAATGATTCAGGGACCTTTATGGTTCTATGCCAAATTGGAAGTTCCAACTTTGATGATGCACTCATAGACCTAGGAGCCTCAATTAATGTCATTACCAAATCCATATTCTCCATCCTTGGTCTAGGTCCCTTAAATCCAATGAGTGTTGTCATTTAGTTAGCCAATCGAAGAACAACCAGTCATGAGGGAATAATTGAGGATGTCCTTTTCCGAGTCAATGATCTTATATTCCCTGCTGATTTCTATGTCCTTGACAAGGAAGGTGAGACAAACTTTTCTCGATCTACCCTAATTCTAGGAAGACCATTCTTCATGACTGTGAGAACAAAAATTGAGGTCCATTCAGGCATCTTATCCATGGAATTTGGTGACCAACTGGTTATGTTCAACATTCTCCAAGCCATGCGATACCCATCTGAGGATCACTCTGCATTTTCAATCCATGCTTCTGAGGATGCTTCTAAGAGTAAATAGAACTCCAATCCACCATGTTCTTCAGGTTCTAATGAAAAAGGATCTTATGAAATCTGCACCATGATTAACAAAGTCATAAATGGTGAAGTCGATATGGACCTTTCATTCATAGACTCTATAAATCTAGAGGATCTGGAAAACTCTCTTGAATCCCACATCAACTTTGATCTCTATAGCTCCACCTTGGACAGTATTAAGGTAAATAAATCTGAAGCAACTGAAGTCCCATCTTCCATTCCTGAGTTGTCTAACCCAAAAATTAAGGATGAGACTGATCTAAAACCTCTTCTTGAACACCTGAAATATGCATTCATTTTCCGTGATCACTCATATCCTATCATTATCTCTGTTTCACTTACTAAAACCGAAGAGTAAAAACTTGTTCAAGTGTTAGAGGAAAAAAAACAGCCTTAGGTTGGACCCTAGATGAAACAAAAGGAATCAACCCTTCCCTTTGCATGCAACACATCCATCTTGAAAAATCATCCAAACCAATTAGACAACCACAAAGAAGACTCAATCCACTCATACTTGAGGTAGTTATGGAAGAGATCCCCAAGTTTCTTCAAGATGGTATTATCTATACAATTTCTAATAGTGAATGGGTTATTCCAATTCAAGTTTTAACTAAGAAGGGTGGGATAATTATTATCCCAAATGAACATGGAGAGGTAGTCACAACTGGAGTGAAGAAAAAATGGCGTGTGTGAATCGACTATCGAAAATTGAATGTTGAAACCCAAACATATCACTACCCTCTTCCATTCCTTGATCAAATTCTGGAATGATTAGCCGGAAAGTCACACTATTGCTTTCTTGATGGATACACTGGATACTTCCAAATCCCAATTGCACCTCAGGACCAAGAAAAGACTACTTTCACATGCCCCATTGGAACATATGCATATAGGAGAATGCCTTTTCACCTTTGAAATGATCATACAACATTCAAGTGGTGTATGATGAGTATCTTTTCTGAATTCATTGAACACTTCATGGAAGTATTCATGGATGAATTTACAATTTATGGTGAGTCATTTGAATCATAATTTCATTCACTCTCTCTAGTCCTTCAAAAGTGTGTCAAGTGTAACCTTGTGTTATATTTTGAAAAATTTCACTTCATGGTTGAAAATGAGATGGTTCTAGGGAACATAGTTTCAAAATTGGGTATTGAAGTTGATCCTGCCAAAATTGATGTGATCCAATCACTTCATGAACCCACTTCTATTCGAGACATCCGTTCATTCCTCGGTCATGCTGGTTTCTATCGGGGATTCATCCATAAATTTAGTAGGATTTCCCTACCACTCACTCGGTTGCTCCAAAATGATGTCACTTTCTATTTCAATGAGGTTTTTCAGAGAGCCTTCATTGAACTCAAAACTGCTCTTACATCCGCCCCAATAATCCAACCCCCAGATTGGTCCTTACCATTTGAGTTGATGTGTGATGCTTCTGATAGAGTCGTTGGGGCTGTTCTTGGTCAAAGAAGAGAAAAGATTCCCCATGTCATCTATTATGCCTCAAAAACATTAGATGAAATTCAATCTCACTACAATGTCACTGAAAAAGAACTTTTAGCAGTGGTTTTTTCCTTAGATAAATTTTTGGCCCTATCTCTAAGGTGCCAAAATCATCATCTTCACTGACCACTCTGCTATAAATTTCATACTCAAGAAAAGTAATTCCAAACCCAGGATAATAAGATGGATCCTAATGCTAAAAGAGTTTGACCTTGAAATCAAAGATAGATGAGGAAAAGAAAACCCTATGGCTGATCACTTGAGTAGAATTTCTAATTATTCTCATTCTGAAATCATCGATCCTGAATTCCCCACTGATCACCTTTCATCTCTCACTCCAAAAATACCATGGTATGCCGCAATTGTAAATTACTTGGTTTCTAGTGTTTTTCCTGAAATTTTTTCAAAATAACTAAAAATGAAGCTGAAAAGTGATTCAAAATTCTATTTTTGGGAGGAAAATAAACTATAGAAAACTGGGGCTGACATGGTAATAAGGAGATGTGTCGATGAAAATGAACATTCTTCCATATTATAATTCTTTCACACAATGCCTGGTGGTGGCCACTTTGGACCATAAAGGACCTATCGAAAGGTCCTAGACTTTGGATTCTTCTGGCATTTACTCTTCAAGGACACACATGAGTTCTATCAATCATGTCCCACATGCCAAATGTTTGGTACAATTTCAAAGTGAAATTAAATGCCCCAAAAACCATTAATTTTCTGTGAGATCTTCGATGTTTGGGGCATCTATTTCCTGAGACCATTTCCCCTTCCAATGGATTCTCACACATCATTCTTTCCATTGATTATGTTTCTAGGTGGGTCGGAGCCAAACCCACTAGAAAGGATGATTCACATACTGTTAGTGAGTTCCTAAAGACACACATCTTCCACCGATTTGGCACACCACGAGCCTTGAAATGTGACTTATGATCCCATTAATGTAATAGAACCATTTAATCTCATTTGAAAAAGAGCGGGGTTGTACAGAAAACTTCAACTGCGTATCACCCCCAAACAAATGGAGTGGCTGAACTTTCTAATATACAAGTGAAAAGAGTTCTTGAGAATAATTGTAAAACCCACTTGAAAAGACTGGCCTGAAAGACTTGGTGAAGCACTTTGGGATTATTGAACTGCCTATAATGCACCTATTGGGATGACTTCTGTTAGTCCATTTTTTGGTACAACATGTCATCTACTAGTTGAAATCCAATAGAATTCTTTTTGGTCTGTGAAAACTTGTAATTTTTATTGTGAAAAATCTGGTGAAGAAAGATTGTTGCAATAGGCTGAACTAGAGGAGCTTCGACTTGAATCCTATGAGAATTCCTATCTGTAAAAAGAAATGGCTAAGGTACTCCATGAAAAAAACATCCTGAGAAATGTATTCCATGAAGCTGAAAAGATAATTCTCTTTAATTATTGATTTTGGCTTCACCCAGTTAAACTTAATTCTCGATGGGAAGGTCCTTTTGTTATTACTAATGTTTACCCGTTTGGTACCGTGCAAGTCTAAGACCCCTCTTCCAAAAGGAAATTCACAGTTAATGGACATTAGTTAAATCATCACCGTGAGAGGACACACAATCCAATAAAAACATCGAATTTCACTAGATCCCTAATTTCTACAGTTGACCCACCAATAGATGGAGATGACGACCCACCAAATCCAAACCAGGGACACCTCTTTCCCTTTAACTCTCTCTCAATCTCTTTCTCTCTGTCACTCTTTCTTCTTCTTCCTATCTCTTTAATTTTTTACCACGTTCTTCATAAAACCCTTTCTTTTTCTCGTTCTATTTTGTGTGGGTGTGTATTTTAAATAACACTAAAAACTAAAAAATAACAAAATGTAAAAAAAAACAAGAGTCATACTTACCTTCAATTTTAAAATTTTATCCAACCATTTAGGGGAGTCAAAAGACACGATTTATTCTAATTTTTTTTTGCTTTCATCATATATTTGGATAAATAATATTGTGTCAAAAACAATAAATTTTTAATGCTCACTTTTTGATTTGGAAAATGATTTTCCCCACCTGTGAGGAAAAACATTTGCTTTCGTGCAAGGTCCACCTAGGGCCATCTTTTTATAATGTGTGTTTTTTACCCCCATTTGTGAGTCTTGAGTTTGTGGACCTTAGAGCTTAATTTCATACTTTAGTGTGCATTAATATGATAGAGAAATTTTATGAACCACATGAGAATCACAATAGCCAAATAGCCTCCCATTTCCCTTACACTAATCCTCCTTTTGAACGCCCCTTCAATCCAATGAAAACCTTTTCTCTAACAGCCACATTACAATCCCAATACCTTTTCCCACCCAATATCAACATAGATTTTCATTGCATAATTTTTTTTGAAATTTACGTTTGTAGGGGATGGATTTCATTTTGGGAACCCTTTGTTGATTTCACCATGTTATCATATGCTTGAGGGCAAGTATCCATTTTAGTGTGGAGGAGAGGTTGTCATTCAGTGTGTTTTGGATAATGTAATGTACTTTAATTAATGTAATTTTGTAAATGTTATTTACAAGTGTTCAAAAAAATAAAAAAATCAAAAAAAAAATCAAAAAAAAAAAACAAATTGGGTTGTTTCTTGGGTAAGTCAAAAATAACTCTTCCTCAACCTTTGATCTTGTTATAACTATTACAATTAGTTTCATGAGGAGATCAATCATGGGTTGGGATATGAGTGTGAGATCTTTTCTAAGTTCATCTTTTGAAAAAATATAAAAAAGAAAAGAAAAAAAGAACACTTGCATTATATTCTTATGTCATTGGGAGAAGTTTTGTGTTTTGTAAATATTCTATCTTCTCATTCCCTTCATATTTTCTTCCACTTTTGGGTCTTATTTAACATTTTTATTCCTTCGTAAATATGTCTTTACATTTCCTTTCATGTCTCATTTCAAAAAAATTGTGTGCATTGTTTTTTTCATGTTGGAGTTTTACCCCTCTTCTTCTCTCTCTTGGACAATATATTCCTACCGTCCCATAGAAACAGAAAAACACCTTAAAAATACATATTTATTCTTGTGCACTTTGTATAGGGACTGGAAGCTGAGAGCTCTTTCAAACTCTAAGATTTTCACTTTTGGTTAGTGAAAGAGTGATCCTCCACAAATGAATTTTATCATCTTGAGAGGTGTGACTTTTGTGTTCAACCATTTTCCATTTCTAAATTTGAGAATGAAAAAATTAATTGTTTTTTAAACATTGTTTTTGTAACAATGTGTGGTGGAATTCAAAATGGATGAGTGAAATTGTCTAAACCACCCCTGATTGGGGAAAACAAAATTTTAATATTTGTTGGTGAGTGAAAATGATTTTGTCATGTTTTTATATTTGTTGCACATGAGAACATTTACAAGACTAAGTGTGGGGTAGTGGATGTTATTAATATTTTCATGACTTATTATATACCCCATTTACTGGTTTTATATGCAATGTTCATAATTTGTGGGAAATATTAATGTTTTAATATTACGTATAATTTTTGAGCATTTTTAGAAGTAGTCCAATTGAGTCAGTTTACTATTTTATATATAAATATCACCATAATTACTCAAATTGAGTGGTTCTTCATTTTTAAAATTCCTTATTCAATTTCCCACATATCATTAGAAGGCATCATTGGCCAATTATTCCATTTGAAGGGCCATATAAACCACACAAGAAGGTCCACAGAATCTGTGAAGAAACTGGACCAGCCATGAAGATTGAATTATTGGGCTCAATCTAGAAGTTAAAATTCCTTCTTTCTCCTAAAAAATTTGGATAACAATTCAAGGAGCACTACGGCAAAAAAGGAATTTGGCGGTGGTTTGGTTTTACGTTTCTCCGCGGTTTAAACCGCCGCTAAATAGATTGGCAGCGGTTTTGAAAAATCGTCGCGAAATCAGGCGTCAGGAAACTATTCGCGGCGGTTTTCAAAACCATCGCAGAATGTTTCGCTGCGGTCTAAACCGCTTATAAATGATTTAGTGGTGGTTTTTTTATTATTTTTATTATTTTAATTTTTTAATTATTTAATTATTTTATTTATTATTTTATTTATTTAATTATTTTATTTATTTTATTTAGTATTTATTTATTTATTTTATTTATTTTTTATTTTATTTATTTCGTATTTATTTTATTTATTTGTGAATTTTATTTATTTATTTATTTATTTATTTATTTATTTATTTCGTATTACTTTATTTACTTTATTTATCCATGCATGCACATCCCATGCACATGCACATGCACATGCCCATGCACTTGCCGATGCAATATAAAGAAATACTGCATTTGGTGAGATTTGAACCCCTAACCTCTTGCATATTTTCCAAAGACATTACCACTCCTGCAAGCTCGCCATGTGGTTAATAAACAGAATTTAATATACATATATATATTAATTGAAAAATAAATAATAAATAACTAATAGATATAATAAATAATAATAATAATGAATAATAATAAATAATAATAAATAATAATAAATAATAATAAACAAATAATAAAAAAAATAACAAATAACAAATAATAATAAATAATAATAAACAGATAATAAATAAGAAATAAGAAATAAGAAATAAGAAATAAGAAATAATAAATAATAAATAATAAATAATAAATAATAAATAATAAATAATAAATAATAAATAATAAATAATAAATAATAAATAATAAATAATAAATAATAAATAATAAATAATAAATAATAAATAATAATAAATAAGAAATAAGAAATAATAAATAATAATAAATAATAAATAATAAATAATAAGAAATAAGAAATAATTAACAATAAGCAATAATAAACAATAAACAATAATAAATAATAAATAATAAATAATAATAAATAATAAATAATAAATAATAAATAATTAATAATATAAATAAATAATAATAAAGAATAAATATTAAAAATAAATAATAAATAATAATAAATAATAAATAATAATAAAAAATAAATAATAATAAACAAATAATAAAAAATAATAAACAAATAAAAAATAATAATAATAAAATAATAAATAATATATAATATATAATATATAATAAATAATAAATAATATATAATATATAATATATAATATATAATAAATAATAATAAATAATAATAAATAATAAATATGAAATAAATATATATTTAATAATAAATAAGAAATAATAAATAATAAATAACACGTAATAAATAAAATATTATTATTAATAAATAAGAAATAATAAATAATAAACAATAAACAATAAACAATAATGAATAATTAATAAATACTAAATAATTAATAATAAATAATAAATAATAAATAATAAATAATAAATAATAATTAATAAATAATAAAAATAAATAATAATAAATAATAAATAATAAATAATAATAAACAAATAATAAATAATAATAATCAAATAATAAATATAAATAATAAATAATAAATAATAAATAAATATACATAGTGAATAATAAATAATAAATAATAAATAACCAGTAACAAATATTATTATTATTAATAATATTTTATTATTAATAATAAATAATAAATAATAAATAATAAATAATAAACAATAATAAATAATAAATAATAAATAATAATAAATAATAAATAATAAATAATAATAAATAATAAATAATAAATAATAAATAATAATAAATAAATAATAATAAATAATAAACAATAAATAATAATAATTAAATAATAAATAATAATAAACAAATAATAAATATAAATAATAAATAATAAATAATAAATAATAAATAATAAATAATAAATAATAAATAATAAATAATAAATAAATATACATAATAAATAATAAATAATAAATAATAAATAATAAATAATAAATAATAAATAATAAATAATAAATAATAAATAATAAACAATAAACAATAAACAATAATAAATAATAAATAATAAATATAATAATAAAGAATCAATAATAAAAATCAATAATAAAAAATAAACAATAATAAATAATAATAAATAATAAATAACAATAAACAATAAACAATAATAAAAAAATAAATAAATAGTAATAATAAATAATAAATAATAATAAACAAATAATAAATATAAATAATAAATAATAATTAATAATTAATAATTAATAAATAATAAATAATAAATAATAAATATTAGATAACCAGTAACAAATATTATTATTAATATTATTTTATTATTATTAATAATATATAATAAATAATATATAATAAATAATATATAATAAATAATAAATAATAAATAAATATAAATCATAAATCATAAATAACCAGTAACAAATAATAGATAATAAATAAATTAAATTATATTATAAATAATAAATAATAAATAATAAATAATAAATAATAAATGAAACACAAGAAAAAGTATGAAAAGACGTGATAAGGGATGAAAAATCATGAAAACACAAGAAAACGGGTGGAGAAGCCTGATGAATGCAGCATTAGAAAGAATGAGAACGCATGAAAAATCATGACAACTATGGAAAACCCCTTAAGAATTCAACATAATCATTATAATAACCCACAAAAAAACCATTTATAAAGATAACAAGTCTTGGAAACCCAAATAAACAGTAATAAATGGAGCAACCGGTAAAACCCATCAAAATGGTCATAAAGTGACAAAAACATTAGACTCACATTAACGGAGATAACATATGTTCTGAGAGTCCATTCCAGATCTGAGACCAGTCAAATCAAAGATCCTGAAACGATCTTCGAGCTGATCGGTGAAAGAGACCGAATGGACCGACAGATCGGAAGTTACGACTGTTCAAAAAAAGCTGACGGGGAACCAGTGCTAGAAACGAGGCATCGAAAAACATAACTAACCTGATACCCACTAAAAGTCCATAACTTATGATCCAAGAGTCTATGTGGTCACCGTGACCAGTCAAAGTGAATCTTATGGAAGGACCTATGATCTGGTAGGTGGAGAAGTCTGAACTGACACGCGGATCGAAAGTTAGGTCCCTTTGAAGACACGTTCGATGGGACACCAGTGACAGAAACTAGGTTTCGGAGGCCTTCGGAGGAGTTTTTGGGGTTTAAAAACACAACGAAATCTTGCTTCATGTCAATCTAGTGAGTATCTCTCTTCGCCAGCTTCGATTTGATATGTGGTAGAGCCCAAACGGTCACCCGGAGCGAAAGTTATGGCCGTTTGAAGTTGGAGAACTTTTTTCAACTTTCTTACAATTCTCATATCTTCCGCACCTTAGACCGTCTCATGGTTTTGATTATACGTTCTTCTAGATCTCTTCATGAGCTTTTATTTGACTGGTCATGTCGCACGAACGGACGCCCGAATGAAAGTTATGGTCATTTTAGTGATTTCGGGGTTTCTCATGTTTTTTTCTTTTCATTTTGCGGCGGTTTTACCCAAATCGCCGCTATTTTGTGGCGGTTCTTAAAACCGCTACGAAATACCGGCCCGAAAGCTATTTCACGGCGATTTTTAAAACCGCTGTGAAAAAACCGCTGTGAAACACCAGTTTTCCTGTAGTGGAGTCATGTATAAAAGTTTTATGGCCCAAATTAAGCTTTAAAGTCCAGCCCACCATTCTGGCCGAGAATTACAATCTGGACACTATTCATGACATATCTCATAATGTAATAATCAAATAAGTCTGAGATTTTGCAGTGTGAAAGAGGTGATACAGGCGGACAACTTTGTTGAAGAATACATGTGTATTTTAAGGCATTGTCCTATTCCAAAATCCATTCAATTTTTGGCCATCGAAAAAGCATGGATTGAAATGGACAGTTTAAATTTGTTTAATCAAACCACCATAAATTTTGCTACATAGGTCCAAATGACTCCAACTTTTGTGAGAAGTCGTCCAACATTATTGTCGACAACATTGAAGAAAGAGATATCTCAATATTGGGCTGTCTATTTTTCCAAAATGGCAATGCAATTGGAGGGGCAGTTTTGGAAATCAAACATCCCACAACATTGGGATATAAATACATCCCCCTCCTCTCCTTGCAAATGGTTCGAATTTCAGAAGAGAGGAAAACATATTGGCCCGACCAAAGATTTGAAAAATGCTTGGGAGGACCTGCCATAATCATGTTTTCACTTGAGATACCCTTCCTAATCTCTTTGTTTCCATTCACTTTTGTGTTTTTCTTCGTTTGTAATCTTGTAAGTCTTGGTTTTTGTAATTCTATTTTAATGCATGTTTCTTCTTCAATATCTCTTATTCTCATTCAAATTCTGTAGTTTAATATTAATGTTCTTGAAATAGTTTAAATACAGTTGAATCCCCTTCTCTTCTTTTTCTCCCTCATTTAATTGAAAGTCCATTTTTTAATTCTTATAGTTTGTGTGTGTGTTTGACGCACCACTCCTTTTCTTATCTCTTTCTTTTTATTATCTTATTAATTTGTCATCATAATAATTATAACCAGATTATTAATAATTTCAATGGATGAGGAAATCTCTTATTGGGGTGAGTTATAAATTTAGTATATTAAGTGATTGAGATATTTTTCTCGATGAATATTCTTTAAATTAATATTGTGTATGTTGCACTTAACATGTCATGGATTAATGACTTGTTTTGTTTAACATGTGGTTTCCATGGATTATTGGAACCATAAATACACAACCATAAACAAGCATTGATTGATATTAGAACCTAAAGTTAAGTTATGTCTTGGATTAAAGCCTTAACACTTAGGAATTCCAATCAATGTTATCTTGTGAAGTGGGTGTTAATTTAATGTAATATAAAGCAAGGCTCAATGATTTCACAAGCTTAACTACATAATGATGAACTCACCCCAATCTTTATAAATTTGTTAAATCAATATTAATCAATCAATCATTTAACAATAGATGCAAACAAACCCCCTTAATTATAATACAATCAACTAAAAAAACGACTATTAATAAGTATCATTGCCTACGATTCAACCCGATTGATGCTATACACATTAGAAGAGCATTAGAACTTGGACCAGTTGATAGGCGACGATCAGCCGCACGTTTCAATTATCCATCTGAATCATTTCACATTAAGCAATAACTAATTTATCCACACGTCCCATTATATTTCAATAAATCATTATCCATTTCAACCCATAAAATTTCAATTCATTCCATTTTATCTTTAATTATTAACATGTTATAACATCACTACCTATAACACTAGACCAAAAAACCACATCATAACCACCACCCATATTTCTCATGACAACCTTCACTATAATACCACCATTTCATAACTATAGCAACCTCTTGATCACGACTTGCACATAGCATGCCCACATCTTGGAACATCAAAACCACAAATCACCGCCACACATCATAACTACTTCCCATTACATTATACACCACATAAATACCAAACATAAAAACACTTTTCATATCATTTACATTTTTTTTCAATTTATCAATGGACTTAACATAATATTTCACTTTAATTTTTTAGGGTATTCTCATAGAAGACATAAATTTCTAGGGGAAACTTGTTTCTTACCAAGATATAAGTGGTTATCAAATTTCAATTTTTGGTGATAACAAAAAACAACACAAAAAGGTTCAACAACACATCAACAACAACATAGAAAAATTCCCCATCATCCTTGATTTTTAGTATGTCACCAAGCCCATACAATCAAAATAACAAAATATATCAAGAGTTATGAATCATGTGCTTCCATTCCGACTCCCCTTCAATTTTTATTAAACTAATTCCTTATCTTCATCAGGATGTTTCATACTATCTCCCAAAAATATAAAAAAAAGATAACCCCTCCCGTATGATATAACTAAATGTGAAACAAAGGATCCCTAACCTTAAATATTTTTTTTTTGAATCACTGCAAAAGTTTATAATGATAGGAAGACAACCACCAAACACCTTGATGAAATAAAACACCTTTAACATACTAGAAGACAACAAAAACATCACTCCCATACAAAAAAACAATAAAAAAATTATTCTAGGACATTAACCCCTTTTAGATAAGAAACTAGGAAAAAACATGGGGATGTGTGTGTAAACTCACCTAAAACCTCTAATGATCAATATCTTAATTCCAAGGCTGAAAGTCACTGAATGGTGGATAAATGACCTCAAAATAATGCATTTGGGTTGCCTAATAAAGGAGATAAAGATAGATAAGAGACATGGTTTGATGGGATTTTTTTAAATTTAAACCCATTATATAACACCCCATGTTTTTTTAGATTTCCTTATAAATAAGTTTAACCTCTTTAATAGCTTCTGATACGTGCAACCCCAAGTCTAAACAAACCACATTATAGAATATGATTATAACTTAACAGTTAAATTGGTAGATATGAATAGAAATAATTATATTATGAATATTATATTATTTACAAATGTATAATATAAATTCATTACTTATTAATTTAATAGAAATTAAAATAAAAATCAATTGAATGAAAAATAAATGTTTTTTTGTAATGTTGTTTTTATGTGCACAATGTATTTTTATCTTAATATATTATGTTAATTAATATTGGTGAAATATTTTAATGTAATTTATATATTATATAATCAATAAATATTTTTATCATTCCTATAATGAAACTTTCTAGTGTTGAGAAAAGAATAAATCAATTTTTATGCTTCAAAATTATATTTTTCTAAAATGAATTTTCATCACATTTTACGTAATTATTATAATTTTTTTTGTCAAATTTAGGAAAATTTATTTAAGGAAGATAAATTATTTTTCTAAATTATCATTTAAAAATTATCTTAATGTTAAATTTTTATAATCTTCTAAAAATTTTATTTTTGTATGAATAATGAAAAATATTGGTTTTTATTAAAAATTTCCTTTTTGTTTAAAGTATTTACATTGTTCTATTTTGTTTTAAAATGTTTTTAAAATTAAAATTTGTTAAATTATATTATTAATAATCCAATTTAAGTTATTATAATAAATTTTAGGTTTAATTTTCATATGAATTCTTTTTATACATATGAAAACATTTTCTTTGGAAACATGCTTTTTTATATTGTTTGTGGGTTAAATATTTAAATAAATTATGCCACATATATGGATAGAATTTGACAAAATTGATTCAATATTTAGATTAATAAAAATTAATATGGTATAATAATTTACACTTAACTTTTGTTCATAATGAAATGTAAAAAGTGTAAAAATTTTCTACCACAATTAAATTAAAATAGGTTTATCTGGGTGTTAATTTGTAATATAAGTGGTAAAATTACATATAAACATTATTAAACCACATTTTTTGGTTTCATTTTGTTGTTTACCTTATCACTTACGAATATGGGATATTTTGGATCCATTATTCAATGAAATTGATTTAATATTGTTTTAAAACTTAGAAAAATTACCAGTGGACCACCCACCTCAATTATAAAAGGGAACCTTCTCCCCTAACTTATTCTCACTCATTAAGATACTTATCTTAAAAAAAATCCATAATATAACCCAAAAATCCTTATATATGTTATTTAACTTCTTATAATCCCAAAATAAAAACCCCAGGGTCCTTAATAAAATATCCATATGAGTTTTTTTAAGCAAAGGTAATTGTCTTCACTAAGATCTATTTTTTTACTTCTTCTTTTTAAAGAATTAATTATATATTAATAATTAATATATAATAACAAAAATATATAAAATATATTGATATTTTATTGTGTTTATTTAATAACATATATCCATCTCCTCTTCTATCAATTCCAAAACAAAATCATCGATCGTGTGTATGGTGGACTACCACCTCACTAACAGATGTAATTTGTTTTCTATCAGCACTTCTAATGAATAGCTATAATTATTTATTTAATTTATATATATATGTTTTATTTATGAAATAATAATAATTACATAATTATAATATCCAATATAGTTTCTTATCTTCCAATCCGTTGGAAAACAATAATGTCGCTCAAGCGTACTTGTGGACAACTGTCTCCATGAAGCGATGTGATTCATTTTTCATTTCCAATTTACATTGACGGTAAAAAGGATATATTTAAAGAATATATAAATATATATATTATAATAACAATTCTAAAAATATTAATTAATATTTACCTCTCTTTCATATCATTTTTCAAAAAATGAAAATAACATTCTTGCAAACGTACGACCAACCGTCTCCATGAATAATGTAATCCATTTTTCTATATATAACTTTTATAGATGAATATAAATCTCTATATAATGAATATATAGTATATTTATATCATTATTAAAATTATGAATATTATTTCACCATGATATAATACAAGGGTCCAAACTACCAAATGAAAACATTAATGAAAAATGAAGGAGTTGTCACCAAAAATATTTAATTTAAAAAACAATGGCTAATAAACTAGTGATAAAAGGTAATAAGTAAATAATATTTGGTATGATATATATTATTATAGTTATTTAATATATTTATAATAATCCTATATTTACTATATTGGTGTTTCGAACACAAATGAATTAATTCGTACTTAAGATACAAGATTTTTATCTCACTTTTACTTTTGTGGGACACATGCAATATTCACCACTTGTTTATTTAATGTGGAGTATAAAAATCCCATTAATTTACATTATTATTAATCTAATAAAAATTATGGGATATTAATATCAATTTATTTTTCTTTATTTCATGGGGATTATGATGTAAATGCAACCAAAGTGGTAAGGGTTTTATGTTACAATCTCATTGTTTACCAGGATTATTTATAATCAAGTTTCCAATGATAAAATATTATTACATATCTCTACATAAACTCGTGATTTTTATTATACTCTAGTTATTATGGAGAAAAAATAATTTACATTAATTTTCTTATCTCTATGAACTCAATATATAGAAATATTTTTTGAAGGAAAAATCGGCATTATTTCTCTCTTTGGCCAAAAATACTTTCTCTTCCATATGCATGTTTTCTAAAAAAATTCAAAAATTATTTTAATATTATACAATGATTTTCAAATTAATTTTTAACCATGTTTTTATTTTTATGGAATATTTTAAAAGGATTATTCTTTCCATGTTTGAATGAAGAACTTTTTACTATTTACCAATAATGTGAAAGGAGTGTTTGTTATAACATATTTAGTATGAATGAAATTTTACACTGACATGACCGATCAATGATTTGAAGTGTTATTTACAAGTGTCTAAGGTTTTTTTGAAATAAAATGTTTTTTTAATATTTAGTAAGTTTTTAATTAACATATTTCAAAGTAAAAAATGTTTTTTTCATTAATAAATTTTCCAAGTGATATTTTAAAAGAATTTTACATATATGATGGAATCCTTAAATGTTTCCTAATCTTTAAGGGAGGAATGATATAAAGATACCATATTTATTATTTGTCTGGATGTTTTATGAGTGTAAGAAAATTATTTTCATTATATTATGGGTGTTCCAATAGTTAAATATACATCTAATAAATTGGGTAAAGATCGATATCCCATAAGATAAAAAAGATTGGAATGGGGAGTGAACACTGGTCAATAAGGGAATCTTTCCATTATGATAGTCTTGGGAGAGAATACTGACTACTATAATGGATTTGGAAGTGAACCCAATATACTATGATAGTCTCAATTTTAATCCTTGACTACTAATGAAATGATTTGTTATGCTTATCTGTATGCACTAAACTCATGTATTATGGCAATGTTTTTATTTCATGGCTTATATTATATGATTAGATTATGATACATGTCTTATAAACTACAAATATTAATTTCATGACTCATGATTATGATCTATGATGTACAAGGTATGGTTTTAAAATGTTATTCTCATGTTCTCATATACTTATTCTCATGTTATGTTTAAGTGATCATTGATATCTACCTTTTTTAACATTACTAAGAAGCGAATCTAACCCTTTCATATATTTTCATTACCATAATTATGAAGAATGTTATTATGTATAATATATCAAATAAGAGTGATGGATATGAAAAAATTATTTTGAGATGATGTATTTTACTCAAGACCCAGTTTTTTATGTATGCATGTTTCCAAAGGAACTAGACCTACGTGATTATAACATGGATTATTATGTTATGTAATAAATATTCCTCTATTATGATATAATATCTATGTATGAAAACATTGGTTGTCATAGTTGGTATCAGAGAAAGGTTTAGTTTCCTTTGAAAACTAGGATGGGAATAATTTAGTAAGAAACCTTAGGATAATCATAATTATAGTAGAGTTTTGAATGTTATGTTAAATAATAGAGTGTGGTTTTCATAGAGAACATCATTTTATATCTAATACAAGTGGATTTGGTTTTGGAAAATATGCATCTATGAGTAATAACTCCAAAACGATTTAGATGAGTATATCTTGTACATTATTTTAGTGAATGGTGTGTATTCCATTATCGTGCATATGATTTGACACTCCCAGGGGATATTCTTAGGTTAATTAACATTTTCATTATAAACCATCATAAAGGATTTGGATAGATTATAACAGTCAATATAATAGGTTAAAACTAAGTTGTATAGATTGAAATGATGCTACCATGATTTAGGAATCCAATAAATTAATTTTCAAAATTATGTAGTTTCCCAATCTGATTATTATTTCTCAGACTATGAGTTATGGTTTTAGTTCATGGTTAGAACCTGAAGTAAGCATACTAATGATGAATGTGATAGACAATGAAATTGTTTTAATTTTAAGGAACCAAATTTTATTGGATATGGAATGAAATATATAATTTATATTATTACACAACTTTCTCAATATATGAATCATGATGAGAATACAAATGAGAAAAAGACAGAACAACTCTATTTAGATTTTTTCATGATGAAATTCCCACATTCTTTTAGCAGGTTCACTACTCTACCAGTCACTAAGTAATGGATCAATACCACTGAAAATATATTTTCTTTTTCCTGTGATCGGAACATGAAAAAAATATTTTATCTATCTATCATTTTGAAGATGAAGCTGATCAATGGTATATTATCATTAATAATACATGTAAATGGGAATAAATCGACTCCATGTATTGGAATGAGTTTAAAAGTTTTTTTTAATAATTAATTTTCTTGTATTTTTCATATGAAAATAGAGAGGGAATTCCTTGATCCAAAACATAAGGATGGTGAATTTGTTGGTACCTACGAGGAAAATTTTACAACACTTGTGATGTGTGATTATAGTATCATCATCCAACCTAATAATAAGGCTGGCCAGCTATTCATTAGCTTAAAACCAGGTCTTCAAATAGAAATCTCCATAAGGACTTCAGTATTTTTAAATACAAATTATGATGTTCTATCAAGGTGGAAATTAATATTAGAGTTACACAAAAAATTTATGGTTTTAATAATAAAATCAAATAAGGAATTCAATGGAAAATATAAAAACTATAGTGAGAATATGATGATCCTTCCTTAGATTCTATGTGTTGAACTAAACATTGAGGAAATTATAATAATTGAACTAGTAAATGTTTTTATTATAGAAAGTATGGTCATCAGCCAATAAAATGATTATGTGATGGGAAAAATTTGTACAATGATGTGAATAGAGATAAATATCCACATAATACACCACCCACACTCCACTGTTTCAAATAGAAAAAGTTTGGGTTTTATTATAACCAGTGCTCAAATTCGAAGAATAACGATGAGGATCAATGTTAGCAACCTATTAAGTCAATAGAAAATAAAAAATATCTTGTGATCACTATTTTATATTAGTGTTTTGATAATGACATAGTAAAAGGTAAACTTTCAATCCACTCTAGAACTGATAATGTATTATTTTAATGTGTATCTACCCACTCTTTTATATATGAAGAATTTTCATAGGGTATCAAAATTCCACCCTAGTGATTAGATATTGAATTAGAAGTGAAAACCCCTAATGGTATAATGGTCACATATCACATATATAATTCTTTACAAGTTTATTTTATTGGTAATGTGATTTTGTTAAATCTTATTACTCTCCCTTACTTCAATTTGATGTTTTCTTAGGCATGTATTGGAGTTAACTACATAAATCCCACATCAATTTTTTTGTGTAAGAGAAGTAACATTTGATATTTTGAATCAACCTTTAATCATTTTTAAATGTTATGATAGATATGAAAATCTTTAGGAAATCATATCCATTGTATAGGTCATGATTCCAATTCAAAATTGGTGTTTATCTTGGATGGTTGGGGAGAAACTCCACATTAATGATATACCTACTGCGTGTGATTTATTATATGTATTTATAGAATAGTTTAAAAATTCTTCCACCAAGTCTTGAATTTCAATTCTTAATATAACTCCTTCCTCGTAATACACTAATTTCAAAGACTCCATATAAAATTCCCCTGATTTAGTTATAGAAACTTTAAAATAAACTCCATGAAAATATTAAAATGGGATTTATTCAGCCATGTGTGTCACCTTAGGGTGAACTAGTTCTTTTTGTTAAGAATAAAGATTGATCAATGCCACAATGCATTTATTATCATTGATATAACATAGTAACTATCAAGAACAAGAACCTATACCCCATATAGATGACCTATTTAATGAACTATGGGGAGCTTAATACTTTTACAGTATTGATATTTATTCTTGATATCCACAATTAAGGTTTGGGAAGGAGGATATAACTATGAAAACATTCTATACAAGGTATGAACATTATGAATTTGTAGTGATTCCATTTTTTTACTAATGAACCCACTATATTCATGTATTTAATGAGTAGATTCTTTAGAGATTACCTTGACTGGTTTGTGGTTGTATTTATAGATGATATTATTATATGTTAAAATAGAATGTAATATCATAAATATCAATTGATAATTGTATTGAATTACCTATGTTAGTAGATTTTATATTCGAAATTTAAAATGTTTGAATTTTATAGTATAGAATGTTAGATGTTTGGGTTATATAATCTCAAGTAAGGGTATATCGTTATATCCATCAAGGATGGAAATTATTAAACAGTATCCTAAACCAGCCACAATAATGGAGATATAATATTTTCTTGGTATGGATAGATATATATTGATATCTTTCGTATAATTATTCACGGCTATCTAATCCACTCACCAAGTTATCTTAGAAGGGAGAAAAGTTCCTTTAGATAGATTAAAGTAAAGAAAAAATTATAGGATCATAAGACAAGGTTAGTCATAACACCTATTTTTACATTACCTTAAAGTTGATAAGGTGTTTTAATCCTTATTGATGTATAAAGGAAGAGATTGGGATGTTTTCTCATGCAAAATAATATTGTGATATATTATGCCTACAACAATTTAAGGTTCATGATCAAAATTATCAAAAACATGGTTTGGAGTCAGCTATGATAATTTTCGTATTAATGATATGGAGTAATTGTATTTATGTAGAAATATGAGATATATATTTATTATAAAAGTTTAAATTATTTTTTCACATAGAAATAGATGAATATCAACTAGAGAAGAAATTTAGAGCCTATTAAAGATTATGACTACTCAATACATTACAAACATGGTAAATTGAACAAGGTGTAAGATACTCTAAGTCAGAAGAATCATTTTATATTATCTAAAATGAGTATCACAAAAGATCCAATATTTATAGATTTGAAAAGGATAGATCTTGACATCTTAAATAAAGGGGAAGAAATATTATATTTCTAAAATGATTGTTTAACCATCTATTCATTTGATGATTAGAGAGGTGCATAAGGAATATTTTGAGCTATATAAGAAAGTGAGAAATGTTCTTGAGTTTAAGCTTGATTGAGATGGAATGATAAGGGTTAGGAACCATGTATGAATTCTATCTATATCATATCTAAAGATGGAGCTTTTTTATGAGATGTGTAGTTAATATTCCTCTATACATTCTGGAAGTAAAAATATTTATATAGATCTAAAGGAGAATTTATAGTGGGACAACATAAAGAGAGATATTTCTAATTATGTGTCTTAGTTCTTGGTATATCATTATGTTAAGTATGAGATATATAAGTATAGGAATATTTTACATCTATTACCCATACAAGAATGGAAATGGGATAATGCCACCATGGACTTTAACATTGAACTCCCCAAAAACATCAAGGTCATAATTCCAATTGGGTTGTAGTTGATTGTCTTATAATTTAATCACACCTCATTTACATCAAATAATACTTTTCTCTTGATATTTTTTTAGAATTTTATTCATAATGTGATTAGGTGTTATGGAATACCACATTCTATTGTATCTGTTTGGGATATGAGTGTTTTATCAAAGTTACAGTAAAGTCTTTAGTATAATCTGGATAAAAAGTTAACTTTTAATTCCACATACCATCCTCAGACAGATGGTTAGTTTGAGAGAACTATTTAAACCCTAGAAGATATTCTGAGATCTTATTCTATGGATTTTGAATGGTGGTTGGAACTAACTCCTTCTAGTATAGTTTTCTTACAAAAATAGATTTTACTCAATCATTTTGATGGATTCTTAGAAAGATATCTATAAAAAATAATTGTAGAACTCCAACAAGATTGGATGATGTTAGAGAAAGATAGCTATTGGGAGATGATATAGGTAAGAAAATGCTACATAAATTTGATGACATTTAACATCACATCAAGGTATCTCAGAGTCGATAAAATATTTATGTTGACAATAGTTGGTGTGATCTGGAATATGAAGTTGGTGAGATAGTTTTTTTGTGAATTTATCTATAGAAAAATGTAAGGAGATTAAAAAAGAAGTAAAAGTATAACCCTATATATATAGTTCATTTAAATATTCTAGATCTAGTATGGATGATAAATTTTCTTTTAATGATTCCATTGAAGCTCTCTGAAGATCATGATGTGTTTCATGTATCACTCCTAAGGAAGTACATACATGATCCATCAAATTTTCTAAACTCAAATGTGATACCTCTAGAGTAAGATATTTCCTACGAATAAAAAATATAAATCTTTTATTAATGATATAAAGTTCTATGGAACAAGACTACTCTTCTAATTAACGTTATCAAGAGGAATTAAAAGTTTAAATAATCTACAAGGGAACTCGAGGATGTGGTGATGCAGAGATACAAAAATTTGTATGTATCATTGTAACATATTTTTAAGAATAAAATTCATTATAATTGGGGTAGAATTTAACACCATGATATTTTGTGACATATTTTTATAAAATAAATTTAATATCTTCGATAGATTGTGATACTCACATCCATGAGTTTAAAAGAACTATAATATAACATACCCTTATAACCTAGACATTAAATTGGGGTGTATGAATCATAAAAACAAAATTATTAATATTATATGGTTTATAAATTATAATATAAATTCATTTGTTATCAATTTATTATAAATTAAAATAAAAATCATTTGAAATAAAAGGAAATGTTTTTCTAAATTTTTTTGCATGCAATGTGTTTTTATCTTAATAAATTATGTTAATAAAAATTTATAAATGATTTTAATGAAATTTATATATTATATATTCAATCAAAAAAATTATCATTCATCTAATATTTTTTCTTGGCATGGGATAAGAATTAATCCAAATTTATCCTTAGAAACATTTTAAAAAAAACAGTTTCATCACCTTTGGCACACTTACATAAAATTAATTTATTAAATATTTTAGAAAATTAATTAAAAAAAATTAACTGAGTTTATAAAATAAAAATTTTAAAATTATCTTAGTGTTAATTTTTTTATAATTTCCAGAAATGAATTAATTTTTCAATGAATATTGAAAAATAATGATTTTTATTAAAATCATCTCTCTGTTTAAAGAATTTGAAAAGTTCAGTTTTGTTTTAAAATGGTTTTAAAATTTAAATAATTTCTATTATATCATTATAATAAAATTTAATTCATAGTAATAAATTTAATTTTTAATATTTATATAAAAACTGTTTTTACATAAGAAAAGTATTTCTTTGGAAAACAACTATTTCATCGCATTTATTGGTTTTATCTTAAATAATATTCATCCACTAATATGAATATAATTTGGTATAATGTATTAAATGTTTTTAATCAGTATAAATGATATTAGTTAATAAATTAAACTTATTTTTTCATAATTAATAGTAAAAATAGTAAAAATATGTTACCACAATTAAAGTTAAAATAGGTTTACTGATGGTAAATCTATAATGATAAGGGTTAAAATGGACTAAAAAATTTCTAATTTTATTTTTATTTTGACCTTAAAATTATAAAATTATAATATGTAATATTTTGGAGCCATTTTTCAATGACATTAACTTGAAATTATTTTAAAATTTTAAAAAATTACAAGTGTGCCACTCACCTCAATTATAAAAGGGAATCCGCTCCCCTCACTTATTCACATATCATAATAAATTAATCTCAACAACAAAAAAACCTAAAAAAATATCTCCCATTATCCTTATCCATGTTCTACATCTAGTATTATTTCAAAAATACAAACTCTGGGTTCTAAATAAGATATTTGAAGGTGGTTTTATCAAAGTGATGGTAATTGTCTTCACCAAGCTCTTTGTTTTTACTTATTCTTTTATAAAATTAAATTATAATTACAATATAATAAAATCATTATATTACATATAATGAGATTTGTTATGTATATTTCATAACCTATATCCATATCCTCTTCCATAAAATGGGAAACACAATTGTCGATCGTGTGTACAAGGGACCACAACCTTGAAAATAGATGTAATTCATATTCCATAACTGCCTCTCATGACTGGATATATTGATGGATTATATATATATATATATTATATATTTATTAAATAATTATACTTACTGATTTATAATATTACATCTATATTCTTACCTTATAATCCTTTGGAAAAAGATAACGTCACTCATGTATATGTGTGGACTACCGCCTCCACAATACGAAGTGATTCTTTTTTGAGTTATTCTTTACATGGATGGTAATAAGAATAGATTAAATGAATATATATAATATATATGATAAAATAATGATTCTATGAAGGTGAATTAATATTTACCATTCTTTCATTCCATCCATAAAAAATGAAAATAGCATTCATGCATATCTACGACTTACTGTATCCATGAACAATATAATTCATTTTTCTATCAATAAATTTTATGGATGACTATAAATTTGTATATAATGAATATATGTCTTATTTATATCATGATAAAAATTCTATATAATATGAAACCATGATAAAATTAAAAATACCTAAACAACTGAACCAAAATATACGTAAATAACCAAGTAATTATCACCCAAAATAATGATTTTAATAAATAATTATTAATAAATGGATGATAAAAGGTTATAAGTGAATAATATATGTTATGATATATATTATTTGATTCTATAATATATTTATAATTAAAATATATTTATTAAAAATGTGATTTATATATGTACGAAATTAATCGGATATATGGTAAGGGATTTTTGTCTCACTTTTACATTTGTGAAACACATGTAATATTCACCACATGTTTATTTTATGTCAATTATATATTGAATATGAATTTAATCTATTATTATTCTCATGAAAATTATGGGATATAAATTTCCATTAATATTACTTATTTTATGGGTCTTATGATTTAAATGCTACCAAATTGCTAATGGTGTTATGTTACAATCTCATCATTTACCACGATTGTTTATGATCATGTTTGTAATGATGAAATATTATGTTCTAAACATTACGGAACCAAATAATATTCTTTAACTATGGTTATTTCTTAATAATAATTGTTTTACTTTAATTTTCAACTCTCTATTTACTAAATAGGCCAATAAAATATTTTTTAAAAAAAATAAACTTTATATCGATTGAAAATCCATTCTCTTATATGTCCATGATTTATAAAAAAATTCAAAAATCTTTTTAATATTCTCCAATTATTGTTTGAATAAATTTTTATTCATGTTTTAGTTTTTTTAAAAAAATATAAAAGGAATATTATTTACATTTTTTATAATGAGTTACCTTTTGACTTTAGAGAAAAAATGTGAAAGGAATATTGGTTTTAATGTATACGGAATAAACAGAATTTCCACCCATCATGACTGCTCAATGATTTTAAGATTGATTTAAAATTTCATAAGTTTATTTTCAAATAAAGTATCTTATTAAATATTTTTGGAAATTTTTAAATAAAATATTTCAATTTAAAAAGGGTATTTTCATTGGAAATGTTCTAAGTGATCTTTTAAAATCATTTTCCATCCAAGATTGAATCCTTTATTGTTTTATAATTTTTACTGGAGATATGATCCAATGATATCACCTATATTCCTTTTCTATATGGTTTTCTATTATGATGACAATATGCTTTTGAAACCCATTCCTTTTTCATGGGTTATACTATGATGAATTGATTAAATGAATATCAAACTAATTACTGTTAACAGGTTATTCCATGATGAAATGTTTTTGTAACCCATTTATTTATTTATGGATAATAATATAATGAACAATTTATAATTTTTTAATGTATCTATTTAATTTAAATTTGGTGACGGGTGGTCCTATAATTATATAACCCTCTAATACATTGTGTAAAGTTGGATATCTTATGATATAAAGAGGACTATAATGGGGAGTGAACATTGTTCAGTAAGGGAATATATCCACTATTAGAGTCTTGATAGAAAACCTTGAGTACTATGAGGTTTGGGAAGTGAACCCAATATATTATAATTGTCTTGGAAGGAATATTTCTACTAAGGAAATGATTTTTATGCTTATTTTCACTCCAAAAACTCAAGTATTATACCCATTTTATGCTCTCATGGCTCATGTTCTTTTATTATTTTATGATTCATATTTTATAAACTACAAAGAATTATGAAATAAATCAAGATTAAGATCTATGACATGAAAGGGATGGTTTTCAACTATTGTGATCATGTTTTCATACACATATTATCATGTTATGTTTATGTTATCACTAATATCCCCCTTATTTACCCTTAATGAGGATCATAACTCACCCTTTCTTATGTTTCCTTTCCCTATGTTTTGATGAAAGGTATTATGTATGCTATGTCTAATAAGGGTTCTAGATATGAAGATATTTGTTGGAGATGATGTAGTTCACTTATAAAATAGTTGTTTATGTATCAATGTTTCCAAAGGCACTAGACCTATATGATTATGAAATAGAATTTTGTGTTATGTAATAAATATTCATCTAATAGGATGTAATGTCTATTTATTAATAGTATGAGTAACTATATATATTTTAAAACACAAGAACAAAGTGAAACCTACGCTCTATAGTGTATAATTACTGAAAATTGTACCTAACCATGGTGTAACCTACTCCTCCATACAATAGTGGTGCTTTTCAAAGGAGCCTCAAAGATTTGTGACTATCTCTGTGAGTCATATTTGATATAGTACGAAGGGGAGCACGAAACAATCTAGAACACTATATAGAATAACCCTACAATGGGAAGGGGGTATGTAGCAACCCATTTTTACACCGTAAACATGATGAAATTGAAAAAATCACAAAAAATGAACCTCAAACCCCTATAACACAGCCAAGGTTCCCCGTTAAATCCCTAAACATCTAATAAGGGGTTACATCATAGCCAATACTGATGGCACATAAACCCCCAAAAAATGAAGAATCATCAAAATATCCCCCTGAGCTTCCTACGTCGTAGCAAAAACCATCACAATATAGCTACTAAACCTTATGGTGTAGCACACCGCTCCCACTACTACAAAAAATTCCTTAAAAATGCTAGAATTTGACTTTATATATGATAGAATAGCACTGAATACCTTCACACCATTAAAAGTAAAAGTCCATTTTTAGCGCTAGAAATGAACTTATAAAGGATATCTTTATCAGTGAAAATAGAAGTTCTGATAATTCATAATTTTATCAGATATTTTAAATGTTCTGATAAAATGCCCCATTTATCAGTGATTTCATTTAGCACTAATAAAGGTGAAAACTATAGTGTGATGCTAAAACACACTACAACACCAGAAAATGATGTAATGTGCTGTAACAACAAACTCCATCACCAGAAATAGAATATAAATGACCAAAATAAGATAAAAATAATCAATTTTAATGAAATAAAATTTCTAACAAAAATACAAGGGAAAGACTATTATAGAGTATGTCATTGTTTTGTTTCACTTAAACTAAAGTCAGTTTTTAATATAAAGATTCCCATGGAGTCATACTGGTCCACCATGTGTCAATTTAAGTTGAGAATGATTATTAAACATCAAAAATTACTTATGGATCATTTTACTCAAGTACCAAAACAATACGAATGTGTTTGCAAAATTTTGAGTACCTCAGTTATTTTTTCCACTAAAATTAATGTCAATTTTGAATAAAAAGACACACTTGGAGTCATAATGGTCACACCATACATTGTACTGAGGTTTTCATGATTCCTACATATCAAAAATTACCGAATGGTATTTTTCCTAAAGTACCAAAACAATTCTAATGAATTTTTATAGTTTTGGGTATGCGACTTATGTTTGTTACTAAAATGTAATTTTAAACTAGAAACACATAATTTGAGCCATACAAGTGGCATCATGTGGGGGTTTTACCTAATAATAATTCATACACATCACAAATGAATTATTACTTGTTTTACAAAATTTCAAGACAATTGAAGTGTGTCTTCTTGGTTTGTAGTGAATGGAACTTTTTTGTGTTAAAATGTGAATTTTAAAATGATAACAAACACTTGGTTTCATACAGATCATACCATGTGTCAAATTGAGGTGAAGATTACTCATACATGTCACTAATGACTTATGTATCATTTTCCTTATGTAACAAAAAAATCCGAATGAGTTTTATTGGTTTTGAGTATGTTAGTTGTCTTTACCTCTAAAATTAAAGTTAGTTTTGAATAAAAAGTTTCACTTAGAGTCATACCGGTCACACCATGCATTAGATTGAGGTGAAAATGATTCTGAAACATCATAAATGAATTAATAATTTTTTTACTAATGTAAAAAGACAATACAAATGTATTTTCATGGTATTGAGAATGTCTACTTTTTTCTCTAAAATTAATGTCTCTTTTGAAAAAAAAGACACACTTGGAGTCATATTAGTTACACTATGCATTGGATTTTGGTGAGGCTAATTCCTAAATGTCTCAAATAACTCATGGATCATTACACTAATGCACTAAAATAATCCTAATTCATTTCCTTGGTTTTGAGTATGCCACTTATGTTTTAAAAAAATGTAATTTTAAACTGGAAACATGCACTTTGAGACATACAAGAGGCATCATGTGCGGGTTTGACCTAAGACTTATTCATACACATCAGAAATGAATTATGAATAATTTTCCAAAATTATCAGTAAAAGCCATGCATGTTAACTTGGTTTTCATTGAATAAGACTTTTTTATATTAAAATTTCAATTTTAAACTGATAGCGGATACATAGAGTCGAACTGGCCACACCGTGCCTCAGATTGAGGTGCAGCAGATTCATACACATCAAAATTAACTTATGGATCATTTTATTAATGTACCAAAAAATCACAATTTTTTTTCTCAGTTTTGAGTGTGTTAGTTTTTCTTCACTAAAATTAATGTCATTGTTGAATAAAAATTCACCCTTTGAGTCATACTCATCATACCGTGTGTCATATTGGAGTGCAGATGATTCCTACACATCAAAAATGACTTATGGATCTTTTTTCCAATGTACCGACATAATCCGAATAAATTTCTATGGTTTCGAGTATGTCATTTGTTTTTTCAACTAAAATAAATGTCTATTTTGAATAAAATATTGCACTTGGAGTAATACTGGTCACGCCATGCATCAGATTGAGGTGAGTATAAATCTTACACATCAAAAATGACTCATGGATAATTGTACTAAAGTAAAAATAATAATCCAAATTCATTTACTTAGTTTTGAGTATTCCACTTATGTTTTTTTACTAACATGTCATTTTAAACTGGAAACACACACTTTAATCCATTCAGGTGCTATCATGTGTAGTTTTGACATGAGAATGATTCATAAACATAAAAAACAATATGAATCATTGTAACAAATTATCATGAATATATGAGCGTGTATGTTCAGTTTTCAATGAATGACACATTTTTTATTAAAATATCAATTTTAAACTGATAACAGTCACTTATAGTTGTACCGGTCACACTGTGAATCAGATTGCGGTGAGGCTGATTCATAAATGTCAAAAATGACTTATAGGTCATTTCCTTAATATACCATAACAATACAAATGTTTTTTCTTGGTTTTGAGTATGTTGGTTGTTTTTTCACTAAAATTTATTTTAGTTTTCAATAAAAAGACACACATGGAGTCATAAAGGTCAAACCATGTATAATATTTGGATGATTCTAATTCCTACACATCAAAATTGAATTTTGGACCATTTTCCTAAAGTACTAAATAAATCAGAATGTGTTTTCTCAGTTTTGAGTATGGCAGTTGTTTTTTTCACTAAAATTAATGACACTTTTGAATAAAAAGACACATTTAGAGTGACAACGGTCACACCGTGGGTCATATTGAGGTGCAGATGATTCCTAAACATCCCAAATGACTCATGGATCATTTTACTACATTATGAAAACAATCAGAATGTGTATACTTGATTTTGAGTACACCACTTATGTTTTTTCATAAAAAATCATTTTAAAATAAAAACCTGAACTTTGTGCCACACAGGTGGCATCATGTGTGATTTTGACATGATACTGATTCATTCACATCACTATTGAATTATCAAGACAAGTGGTGAAAAAAAAATTATTTCAACAAGTCACATAAAACACTTTCATAATGGAACTTATCTTAAGTTACAAGTGTTGTGTGAAATTTTAAACAATTATTCTCAAACAAAATTATGGTATTATACTCATTCTACTTCATTGCCCAAAAATTTTATTCTTTATAAGAAAACGAATCTTATCTTCCTCCACCTTGGTCATCACCTCTGACTCCTCCTCCATGTCAGTCTTGAACTCTGACTCTGCCTTTGAGTCTACCTCTGCCTGCACCTCCGCCTATGCCTCATCCTCCACCTCCTCCTCTGCTTCTGTGATTGCCCAAAAGTTTTACTATTTGTAGGGAAACTCTTCTAAAAAAATTTATTTCTTACATTATTCTTCTCCTTCAGAAAGAGATAAAAAATAATATATAAGAATGATGAAACGAATTTTTCACGCCCCAAATATCTTTCAATGGTCATAACTCATACAAGATAAAAAACATGGTAGGTAATCAATAATTTTTTTTCCAGCATAAATTTTGAAAAAAATTTGATTCCCAATCATCTCTAAACAAATTTATTTCCTCTTTTTAGTAACTAGTTTTTCAGAAATCTTAATAGTACTGAGAAAATTTGAATAGGAAAATCATTATGAAAAATATTTAATAAAATTTTAATTTCCTTCAGAAATTACCTATTGTGGGATGCTGGCCTTTTAATGATATTGATTTTTTATCATCAATTTGCAAAGATACTATCCCCAATCAGTGTCATTATCTTGTTTTGGGAACAGTAGAAACATAGAGAAATATCAGTAAACTGTTTGGAAATGTTTTTATAGTTAAATATTTTTATATATATATACCCTAATTTGTTTCCATTTTTTGTAATTCACATGATTTTTCTCTTCAGACACCGACTTCATTCCATGGTCTAGCCTGTATTGAGATACCTCCCAATCAAAACAAAATTCTTGTTAAAAAATAAACCAAACATATAATTCAAATTTAATCTACAAAATGTTGATTTTGGTGATTTACATATTCACAATACACATCATGTGTGGTTGATTGGTTTCATATCCACGCATTGGATCAAATGAATAAATATTTGGGGTATCTATATTGATGGCTATCAACATCCTGTGCATCCGAGAAAAACAAAAATAATTATGTAATGAAAAAAATAAAAATATATTTTATGTTATTAGATTTTAGAGTTTTACCTTTTCATTGTAGGCATCGAAAAGTGTCTATCATATTTTTTTTTTGATTAAATGATCGGAGTTACAAAAATTTTTTCTTCTCAATTTCATTGTTCTCTAAAGTACGTTTTGGTGTAGAAATGATACAGGGATTAATGAAACCAAATCACACTTCTCACAATCTCCCCTCTATGTAGTTGTGATATAAACCCGTATAAAAAATATGATTAGTAATTAACATTAATAAACATATTATCTCAGTATTTTGACAGCTGTATTATGAAAATTTACCATATATATGTATTCCCAACTGAGGCACCTAGCCATTCATGCTTGAGAATCTCAGTTAGAGTCTAGAGACCAATTACGTCTGTGAAGGAATCTCTATATATTTTTTCTTCAAATTCAATATAAGAAATATTTGTATATTTAAATGTGTAATCTTTATAATGTTGTAATGAAAATAAATTTTTCTTTGGAAATTGTGGGGATAAGGTACTCTCAGAAGGGTTTTTTTGTTTTCGTGGTCAATTCACTCGATTTTCTTGACTCAGACTTCTGTTCCTCCACCTATTTATCGATATGCAATATCATACCTCATATTAGAACTTTTATTATCAAGTATTATAAATTTCTCATATGAAATTTTTTTAACTGCGTACCTCGAATATCTTTATATGATTAGATGAATGTGCTATAAAATCTCAAAATGAAGCTTCGATGGTTGTAATATTTGGACCCTCAAGTGGAACATGAAACTCAGTTGTCATTTTATAAGGTACTTCAATATCCACTCCCATTTGATCTTTTGGGAGGTCTTTATTATGAAGTCGGTCTCTTAGGATATTATATGTTGTACCCATTGTGACATGGTGGTACATGGGTATTGACAGATGAAAATCACATACAACTGCACCCTATAGAATTTTAGTAATATAAAGTTATTGGAAGTTTTTTGATTTACATTTAGGAGAAATATATATGAAAAAATTGATTACCCAAAGTAAGGTATGTGGTTGGGGGAATGACTATCCTCAGAGATTGTGGGACCATTTGTTTCATGTGAGGATTTTTTCTCCATTGTCGGTTCACTTTGATCCATTTTTTTGAATTGGTATGCCAAAACCAACCACAAAATAATATCTTGTAGTGAGTATATTTGTGTCTGTATTCATCTCACCCTATTATATGTATCTTTATGTTGTTTTATCTACTCAAAATATATTCAAGTAGGGATTCCGTAACCTAATCCTCTAAGGAAACCATCTTGTTCATGCCACTTCAATGCTACTGAAAGTTTGATTTCTTCTCGTATGACCATTACCGATTCTTGTGAAGAAACAATATAAAGAAATACGAACATATTTATTTTTAAATAATATTGAAATTAATCATAACTAATTATAGTTATTTCATACATACACATGATTCCTATACATCTTTTTTGTTTTCATCAACTAATTTACCCTCCTTAATTACATGGGACTCCTGTCATAGCACATGATGTGGGACGGAAATGGATATAGATTTTAATTCATCAATCTGCATATATTGAAAGGAACATATGTTTTTTCATATCAATTAATTAATCTTTTATTATTTATTTAAAATAAAAACCAATTTCTTTTCTAATGAAGCATACCCTATCCTTACTTTGAAATAGGTGTATGTTGGTTTTGATGCATGTTTTTTATTTTCAGAACACTTTTTCTATTTCATAATTTAATTTTTTTAATCATGTTGGATAAAATAAATAATAGGAAATAATATATTATCGACTTCATTGCACTTTAAATGATTTCTCATTGATATTATTGATGAATGTAGTCCATGATTATAGCTTTTTAATGTGGTCATGACTAAGAGGTGGGTTGGGATTTATTTTTCCATCGGCATCCCTAAGATGTAACCTCTTCAAAAGAGTCCAAAATCCTCTCTTTTATTTTACAGTGGCCATTAAGGAAAATTTTTTATGGAAATATTCTAAAATAAATGATCCCTAAAAGGAATAATGAAAACTAAATTAACGATTAAATATTTAAGTTTTCAATAAAATAGATAAAGTATATTGTAACATTTCTATTATATCATTCCAATGGATTTCCTTTGTTATAGTTTGGATGTAGAACCATGATTCAATATTAATCAACACATTCATCCTCATTGTTACCCCATGATAACTATTGAACATTGAGTTGTTAAGGTTAATATGTTGGCCGCATTGATTCCAACCAACCTAAAATTTTATACCCTGACTTCTGGCCTTGATAATTTCATTCTAAACTATTATTCTGAATAATTTTTGTTTTTTTCATCAACATATTATTTATCACCTAATAATTCCATAGTTTTATCATCAAAATTCTATTCTTCCTCGGGATTGGTAATATTATTATTTTCATAAGACATTGTCTAAATGAGTAGTCAAACGTTTAATTTATCTTGAATAACAACAATATAATTCACTTTATCCATAAAATTTAACATTTTCATGCATCTTTGAAGAAAATTGTTAATAAATTGAACAAAAATACAATACTTCAATACTCCAGTACAACTAACCTTCACTACCTTTATCTAATCCATCCTCAGATGTTGATTTTATTCCATCTCTTAATGATGGATTGGACTCCCCCTTTCAAACTATCTGTACTCCAATCATTGTGGTTCCAAAGTTCCTTGATGAAATTCCTCCATAATAGTTACTATTTAATTTTTTTGTTTTATATTTATATCCCCTCTTTTATTTACATCATGTAAAGTCTTGTGTTTTTTAAACAGGTCAAAATACGAGGGTTTTCGATTTTTTTTCGGTTTATCTACGAGTCGGTTTTTAAACCAAGAACTGGAATTTTATTCTGAGTGTTGGAACACCTAAAGGTGTCATTTTTGGACTTGATTAATTAACATATAGTTTATTGGGTGTCCCGATGAGTCTCGGGAGCACTGTATCCAGAAAAGTCCACATTAATGGATCTGCAAGGGTAGCGTGCGGTTGCAGTCTAACCCGTGCAGTTTATTTTGTTTAATAAACTATTTAATTTAATTAAATATGATTTTATGATAAATTGTGATTAATTAAAAGGTAGTTTTAATTATAATAATAATGAGGTTATTATTATTATTACGGTTGTTTAATTAAATGAATGATAAGGAATTAATTAAATGTCATTTGAAGAAATTAACGTGGTTTTTAGGTTTATCAAAGAACCGTTTTAATTAAATGAAGTGTTTCAGAATTATTAAAGGACCATTTATTATTAAATGGAGGTTATGGATTGGATTTTTTATCATTAATATTATATTAATGATATTGTAATAAATTGATTGTTTTTTGTTTTAATTAAATTAAAGTTTGAATAAAAATAATTATGATGTTATTATAATTTATATTATGTTTATTTAATTAAATAAATGTTAAAATAATTTAATGTGGCTTTTGATATTTTCAAAGAAACTTTTTCCTTTAATAAGGGTTAATTGGGAGTTATGGTCTTAATAATTGAAGGTTAATGGAAATAATAATAATGATTTATTATTATTACTATTACGTATATTTTTATGGTTATATTTTTTATTATTGAAAACTTATTATGGTTGTTTTATAATTAATAATAATAATAATAATAATATATTTTGGGGGTTTTGGTTGAAACAGAATAAATGTTGAAAGGGGTGGTAATAATAATAGCTTTTATTATTATCATAAATTAATTTGAATAAATTATATTCAATTTAATTATGGGGTTTATCAAAGTACAATTTTTATTAAATGGGGTGTTTTGGTTTTAATGATATAAATGGAAATGAAAATGATAATGTTATCACTATTATCATTAATATTATTATTATTATCTGTATTGTTATTATTATATTTAGTATAATTAAAATTTATTTTTTTAAAAGGGGGTGGTGTTGTACAAGGGAGGCGCAACCACCCCCCCCCCCCCACTAATTTTTCTCCATCTCCCAAGATGTGCGACCCCTCTGCTTCTTTTCTTCCATGCGTGATGTAGGATCTTCAACTAGTAGCCTTCTTCTCCCTCCCCCATGGCTGGCTTTCCCAAGGCATCTTTCCAATGTTGCACGGCCCATACAGAATCCACACAAACTCACCTGGCGGAAACCCTTGGGTGCATCACTATAGCGTGCAACTAGCTTATTTCTCAACTCCTCCAGACCTCCTCCACCTTGTGGTGAGACTATCATCAGGCGTTCAAGACCCCCAGACAACCTACACTAGTAGCACGACGCCCAGGGGAGAGCTCCTACAATGCGCGACCCCCCCACACTTTTGGGACTTCCATCATTAGATTTTTCCTCCTATTTTATTCATGTTTAGGGACCAATAACTTGAGGTGGGGTCTTCTCTCATGTTATCCATCATCACTTTTTTGCGATTTGATGATGTTTTGACAGCTAATTTGGTTTTGGCCGATTTTAGGGTTTTGGGATAATAATTGTTTGTTATGTTCTTCCTCTAAAAGGATTTGTGATTGATGTTTTGGGACTAGTTTGTCCATTGTATGACATCCTCTTCCAAGGGTGGGGCGGATGATGTCAATTCTCTGAATTTTTTGGTTCAGTTATGCTTCTATAATATGCTGTTTGATTTTGCACCAGTTAAATTAAGGTCTGGAAATTTTTTATGAGTCCCTGGTACCATGTTAGAGATGCGTTGATCGTTACTGCTTTAATTCTGGGTACCAGTTTAATATATTGATTTTTTTGATCAAAGTAGACAACACACACACACAGATATATATATATATATATATATATGAAGGTGTGCACGCGTGTGACTGCAGACCAGTTCTGGATTGGTTGCCGACATGTGACGAAGTGTGGTATGTTTTGGGTCCACCCTGAGGAAGGGTCCCAAATCTCTATTAATTTATATAAGAATTATAGATTCTATAAATAAATTGAGAATGTGAGTTTCCTTGATTAGGGAACTGCTATGTTTTCTTGAAATTCTGATTAAAGATAAACTGATGGTTAGTGGTGATGTCATATCATGCTTACTATGGTTTTTCTTTTCATATGGCTTCTTGCTGGTGTTGATATATGATATGTTGATGCATGACACTTTTAATGTTATTAAATGTGATGCCACTCATGTAAGATAAATGAGGACATGATCGTGTGTTGGTTTTAATCATGTACAGATGATTTAGTAAAAGTGTTATGATTAAATAGTTAAATGATTTGAATTGGGAAGGATATGTAATAGGGTAATTAATTGAAGAATTAATTATCAAGTCATGAGTTTGAAAAATTGTGGCATTTACTGAATATTGAGAATATTAAATATTTTTACATGTTTGGAATATAAATAGGAAATTGGTAATAATTAATCGATAGATAAATTATTACATTATAATTGGTAAGGGGTTAATTAATTGATGATCTGGTTAAAGAGATATGATTTAAGTAATTAATTTTTGAAATTATTAATGTGCATGCATTAATTTAATATTTTTAATTGATTGATTATTATGAATGTTGTCCAATATTACCTTTGGTTTTTTGTTTATTTTCCTATGCCTTAAGTTGTTTAGGATGGAGTTTTTTATAAATATGATATTCTATGTGATATGGTTACTAAATATGTGGGCCTTGTTCAGAATGTTTGACTTGAGATGTTTACGACGTGCTTTTTAATTTTTAATGCCCAAGACAAAACACTGTTTCAGTGGACGGGTTCAGACTTGTTAATGAATTAGGATAGTTAATTGAGAATAATTAATTGATAATTAATGATTAACTATTTATATTTTTAATGGTTAATTGTTTGTCTATTTATTTGAAGAGGGATTTATATTGTTAATTAGATGATTGGATTAATTAGCGGATTGGATTAATTAATTAATGAATTAATTAATGGATGGTTTTGGGGGTGTTAGACATGACGCTCTACCCTAAGGATAAACATATGTGTTTGATTTCTTAATCGGTTGTGAGACAGGGAATGATGCTCTAAATACTCATGGGGTTTTAGACATGGCATTCTACACCCATCTTGCATGAAAATATTCTTTTGTGGGACAAGGACTGATGCTCCAATTACCTATGTGTTTCGAGATAAGGACTGACCCTCCAAATACTCGTGAGGTTGCTATAAATTATGTTCTAAAACCATTAATTAACATTGGATTGTGGGTCCATTTGGTAGTACATGAAATTAATTAATTGGTAAAGGAAAATCGTTGAGACATAATGATTTGTGATTTGAATATGTGAAGGGGTTCAGACTTATTAATGAATTAAGTGAATCACTGTTAGTGGAAAGACCCTGGAGTGAATAACTATTTTTAGTGGAAGGGCTCAAAAATAGTATAAAAAAGATTAATTTGAGTGTCTTATGATGTGTTATCCAAGCCAGAGCCCTAGATTGGATTCAGTCATTTCATGGTTTACATAGATGCTCCTTAGAGACATCTGTGGTGAGTGACTAATATGGGGGGATTTTGGGCTTAGGCCGGATCATATGAATTATGTTATTTAATGAGGTTTGAATAAATGATAAATGAAAATGAATCTGTGATGACTATTGTGTATACATGAAAAATTTATAATTCAGGTTCAGACACCTGGTGAGAGCTGAAGTAGGTACTTGGGTATATAGTTACATTGTACTGGTTACTCTAATTATGAATGCTTCGAAACTCTTTAAATTATTTATTTAATGTCTTGATTTGGGGTAGACATTGGTGGTCCTCGCCTAATGATATTTATATCTCACACCCTACTTGGGCCCCCATTGCACTGGGGTACCTAAGTAGATTCTACTTGGTTACATGTTATGTTGTTTTCATTTACTTGGGATATAGGAGCAGAGGATCGAGTGGAAGCTCAGGATGCTTGAGGAGACCGCCCTTAGGGATTTGAGTCAGTGTTTATTTATTTCTATAATGGAATGTAAAGCATGTTGTTTTGTTCAATTTTTTCCATTTTGTAACATTAGCATGTCATGAATGCATCTGTTGTATAAGTGGAATTGGCCACTTTTATAAAATGAGTATTATTTGTTTTCTATTGCTTTATAATTTATTAGACTGCTTCCTCTATTTATTACCTTAGTCTATTATTGAACTCTCAAATTAGGTCATAGTCTCCCTGATGACTATCCATAGACCCTCACCTATATTAAGCAGCCTCTGGCATATGGGGAGGCATTCTTGATTTCATGTGGAGACTGGTCCGGCCACCCGTTCAGGGGTGAGCCATATCGGGACATTAAAAAGTGGTATCAAAGGGCTCTTTTCATTTTGTCTTTCTATTTTGGGTTGGTAGACAGGAGGCTAGGAATGTGTCAGTGCTTGGGTTAATAACTATTCTTGGGATTGATCACCCCATGTATGTGAAATGATAAAGTGTCAAAGAATGGAAATTGATGTTTTTACTATTTGAGGTTACAGTTTATATGATTTCACCTTGGGTGAATGGTGTATTTTCTACTACTTATTGATTTTGAGGATTTTGAAAAATAGTTGTCTTTTCCTGATATGGAAAGGAAGTTTCATACATGCATCATCTTAGGAACTTAGAGATTCACATGTCATGCATATAACTTTCCATGTAGTTGCATTAGTAGGATACCTGCTAATTTGGACTATGTTCCTTGGGTGTAATTCCATGTTTTGATCTACATTAGCATGCCTCCGTAGATAACATGTTTCAGTGATAGATTTAACAATCTTGAGTGATTATATGCCATACTTCCATAGTTGTTAGCATGTTTATTTGTTGTGTCATTCTTCTATTTTATAACATGATGTTGTTTTACTAATTATGATAACATGCTATATATGTTTTGATGTGTAAATGGTCTTCTGACGTTAAAATGTTAAATGAATGTTGATTGTGATAAGTGTGATCCAAATGCTAGTGGTAAGATGTATGGGAGCCTTATCAATTGGTAGATGTCCACCCATGTGTGTGAGACATTATTTTCGGGTACTGTAGTAGTACTGTAGCAGGAACTGTGTAGTACTGTTGCAGGTACTGTAGAGGGAACTATAGCAGGTACCCTTTGGCACTGTAGAAGCTAGGAATATACCCCCGTTTGGGCCTTTGGGCCACAGATTTGGTCCTTGAGTCCTTTAAGGACTTCTGGCCACCCAAGCCTTCGGGTCAGTAAGGCCTTCAGGCCACCTCAAGGCTTTTGGGACACCTTAAGTGCAGATGAAAACCAGACGACCTATGAGGAACAAGATCTACAAAGAGTATTAGAAAGGAGCTTTCACCCCAAAAGAAGCTAAACTGATTGCAGGAATGAGAGGGTATGGAACCTGCCATCGGAAAAAGCATGTACATGCACGAGAATGCCTAGCCGAATAGCCATGCAAAGATGGAGAGATGATTTCATGATGAAGATACTGGGGAGGAGCAGTTCCAAGTAGTTTTTCTAGGTTGTATGTAATTCTTGAAGCCTACAGGAAAATGAATTCCTCTAATTCCTACGAGCCATGTAATACTTACACCTACGGGTCTTGTAAGGGTTCCACCTCACCCCTTGAAAGGAGGATTATTAAAAATCAATAAAAAAATGAAGGTCTTCGGGCCATTGGATGGACCCTCGGAGGGTGCCATTTTGGTAAAACGAAATTAGATTCTAAATTTCCTATTTATATTTGGATAACACTATATGTGAAATTTTTAAAGAGGATGTTTTTGATCGCATTCCAATTTTTCCATAGGTCATTTTTTTGAATACCAAGTGACTTTTTGTGAAAAAATTACTTGTGTGTTTGTAGAATGTTATTCTAATGATAAAAGGTTGGAATGAATTAATTAAAATGGATAGAAGAAAATGGGGATTTTTTTATTGGTGATATCATTTTTGCATGACCTAGAGAGAGGGTCGACATTTATGTTTCGTAAGGAGCTAACCCATGGAAGGTAGTACCCTTAGAATGTTTTAGGCTGTTAATGTATGTTCTTCCTACTCCTTGGGATGACTTCTTAGTAATCGGATGTTATGGAATGCCGATAGGTTTATGATATGACTTTTATGATCAATGTTTGACATGGTAATCATGGTTCGAGGTACATCACCCGCATGCATTAAGTGTTTTGAAATAGAACGCCGGTGAGCGGATGATCTTTTATTTCAACATTAAGTAAAATCTGAACGTGGGTAATGTCACATCATTTTTGGTAAACATGTCAGCAGAATATGTCGATATTTTTTAAAAGAGTTTTCCAATAGTAGTTCGGCTGGTATTTTTAATTACCATGCTTTTCTCTTAGTGTGATCTTCTGAATATGACGAGCATGCCCCCTATCTTGACTTGTCATTAAGACACTAATATAGCATTGGTCTTACACCGTGCTACATTTTAAATTTTGTTGAGATAATGAGTGGTTGTTATATTGGTAGTATACGGGATGCATGGCTTCTTTGGTATACTCCTTTATTCGTTTCGGGGCACGATTTTTTGTTTTAAAATTGCCTTTTGATGGCTTGACTTGGAAATTTCACCAGAGGTTGGGTAAGAACTTCGTTATACATGCGGATGGTTTTTGAAAGTTTTAAAGAAACATTGTCAGATAAAGGGAGAATGTGGGTTTTGGGTCTATGGCGTCTTTCAGGTGAACCATGCACAACCTATTCTATTGGTTGATCAAGATTCAACCGTTTTTGTTGATGAGGTCCCTATAATGGCCTCATATATAAGCTCTGTTTTGATGTTTAATATGCAAAGTGAGCTTTGGATTTGGTTTTAAAGGCTTAATCATTAGGATTGTGAAATGGTTAAAGGTGTGTTTGGAATTTGGAACAAAACATTTCAGTTCTAATGATGTTGATTGATGTTGGTTGGTATGTTGTTTTAGTAGAGCCCTGTGTTTTTGAATCGGGTTAAAATACGAGGGTTTTCGATTTTTTTTTTGGTTTTTCGATGGTCCTGTTTTTAAACTGATCTATGTAATTTTATTCCGAGTTTTGGAACACATAAATGTATCATTTTTTGACTTGCGTAATTACCCTATAATTTTAGAGGGTGTCCCGATGAGTCTCAGGAGCAACGTATCTAGAAAAGTCCACTTTAATGGATCTTTACGTGTATCATAGGGTTGTGGTCCAACCCTTGTAGTTTACCTTGTTTAATAAATTATTTAATTTAATTAAATAAGATTATATGAGACATTTTGATTAATTAAAAGAATGTTTTAATAATAATAATAATAATAAATTTATTATTATCATCATTGTGGTTGTTTAATTAAATGAATGATAAAGAATTAATTATATGACGGTTTAATAAATTAATGTGGCTTTTGGATTTATCGAAGAACTATTTTACTTTAATGAAGAGTTTCAGAATTATTAAAGGGCCATTTTTTATTAAATGGAGGTTATGGGTTGGAGTTTTTATCATTAATATCATATTACTGATATTGTAATGAATTGGTTGTTTTTTGTTTTAATTAAATTAAAGTTATATTAATTATAATAATAATGTTACAATTATTATTATTGTGTTTATTTAATTAAATAACTATTAAAAGAATTTATTTTGGCTTTTGATATTTTTAATGAAATGTTTGCCTTTAAGAAGCGTTAATTGGGAGTCATGGTCTTAATAAATGAAGTTTGATGGAAATAATAACAATGATTTATGATTATTATTATTATGAATATTATTATAATTATATTTTTAATTATTATTTAGTTATTGTGGTTGTTTTATAATTAATAATAATTATAATATATTTTGGGTGTTCTGGTGGTAAAGGAATAAATGTTGAAAGGGGTGGTAATAATAATATATTTTATTATTATCCTAAATGATTTTGAATAAATTAAATGAAATTTAATTGTGGGGTTTATCGAAGTACAATTTTTATTAAATGGGGTGTTTTTGTTTTAATGATATAAATAGAAATGAAAATAATAATATTATGACTGTTATCATTAATATTATTATTATGTGTCTTGTTATTATTATATTTAGTATAATAAAATTTTATTTTTTTTAAAGGGGGAAGAATTGTACAAGGGATGAGAGACCCCCCATCAGTTCTTCTTCTTCTCCAAAGGGGTGTGAACCCCTGTTTCTCCTCCTCCATGTGTAAAGTAGGATCTTTGACGAACATCCTACTTCTCCCTCTCCTATGGATGGATTTCCCAAGTCATCTTTCACCTACAGCACGCCCCATACAACATCCATGGAAACTCGCCTAGAAGAAACCCTCAGTCGCATCACTGTAGTGCATGACCAGCTTCTTCAACAGCCCCTCTAGACCTCCTCCGCCTTATGGCGAGACCAGAAACAAGCGTGTAGGACCCCCTGACGACCTACACCAGTAGTGTAACACCCTGGGTAGAGCTCTTGTATCACGCGAGTCCCATGGCACGACCCCCCGTTCTAAGTCCCCCGTTTGTTGATTTTCCTCCTATTTATAGCTTCTATAAATAAATTGAGAATTTGAGTTTCCTTGATTATGGAACTGATAATTTTTCTTGAAATGATAATTAAAGATAAACTGGTGGTTAGTGGTAATGTCATATCATGCTTGTCATGGTTTGGGTTTTCATATGTCTTCTTACTGGTGCTGATATGTGATATGTCGATGCATGACACTTTTAATGTTATTAAATTATGTTGCCCATGTAAGATAAATGATAACTTTATCGTGTGTTGGTTTTACGCATGTATTTATGATTTGGTTAAAGTGATATGATTAAATAGTTAAATGATTTTAATGGGTCAGGATTAGTTCAAGGGTAATTAATTGAAAAATTAATTATCATGTCATGAGTTGGAAAAATTGTGGCATTTACTGAATATTTAAAATATTGAATATTTGGACATGTTCGAAATATAAATTGGAAATTTGTAATATTTAATGGATTGATTAATTATTACATGATAATTGGAAAAGGGTTAATTAATTTATGAACTGGTTAAAGAGATATGATTCAATTAATTAATTTTTGAATTAATTAATTTTCATGCACTAATTTAAGATTGTGAATTGATTAATCGTTATGACTATTGGCCAATAATACCTTTGGTTGTGTGTTTATTTTTCTATGATTTAATTTGTTTCGGATAGAGTTATTAATAAATTTGATATGCTATGTGAAATGGTTACTAAATATTTGGTCCTAGTTCATCATGTTTGACTTTAGATGTTTACAACGTGCATGTTAATTGTTAAAGTCCAGGATGAAACACTATTTTAGTGGACATGTTCAGACTTTTTAATGACTTGGGATAATTAATTATTAACTATTGATATGTTGAATTGATAATTTTTTGTAGAATTTTTTTATGGGGGATTTATGTTATTAATTAGTCGGTGAATTAATTAAAGGATATGATTAATTAATCTATGAATTAATTATGGATGGTTTTGGGGGTCTTAGACATAGAGCTCTACAACAATGATAAATATATATGTTTAAATGATAAACAGGTTGTGAGATAGGGACTAATGCTCCAAATACTTACGGGGTGCTAGACATGGCGTTCTACACCCAGCTTGAATGAAATTTTTTTTATGGGATGGGGACTGATGCTCATAATACCAATGGGTTGGGAGACAAGTAATAATGCTCCAAATACTCATGGGGTGCTAGACATGATGTTCTAAACCCATTAATTGACATTGGAATGTGGGTCCAATTGTTCGTACATGAAATGAATTAATTGGTTAATGAAAACCGTTGATATGTAATGATTAGTGAATTGAATATGAGAAGGGGTTCAGACTTATTAATTAATTGGGTGAATCACTATTAGTGGATGGACCCAGAAGCAAATCACTACATTTAGTATATGGGATCGGACATAGTATATGAAATATTAAATAGATTATCTTATGATGTGTTATCTAAGACGAAGCACAAGCTTATATTATGTCATTTATTTATTTACTTTGATGGTCTTTAAGGACATCTATGGTGAGTGACATATACAGGGGATGTTGGGCTTAGGATAGATCACGGAAATTATGTAATTTAATGAGGATTGTATAAATGATAAATGAAAATGAACGTGTGATGACTGTTGTGTATACATGAAAAATGTATAATGCAGGTTCAGACACCAGCTAAGAGATGAAGTAGGTACTTCGGTATATAGTTACATTGTACTGCATACTTTAATTATGCATTCTTTCACACTGTTTAAATTATTTATTGAATGTCTAGATTTGGGGTAGACATTGTTGGTCCCATCCTACAGAAATTTATATCTCACACCCTACATGGGATACCATTTAACTGGGGTACCCGTGTAGATTCTATTTGGTTGTAGGTTGTGATGTTTGCATTTACATGGGAAATTGGAACAGAGGACCGAGTGGAAGCTTGTGCTGCCCAAGGAGACCACCCATGGGGCTTTGAGTCATTGTTTATGTATTTATGTATTCGAATGTAAAGCATGATTTTTTTCAATTTTTTCCATTTTTATAACATTAGCATGTCATGCATGCATCTTCTATATAAGTGATGTTGGCAAATTTTATAAAATGAGTATTATTTGTCTTCAACTACTTTATCATTTATTAGACTAATTCTGCTATTTATTTCCTTTTTCTATTACTTAACTCTGAGATGAGGGTATAGTCTCCCCACTGACTATATGTATATCTTCATTGATAGTCTGCAGCCTCTGGCATATGGGGAGATTCACTTGAGGTCATGTGGAAACTGGTCTGGCCACCAGTTCAGGGGTGAGCCGTGTCGGGACGTTAAACATCAACCTATGTTTCTGGAAAGAATCTAACCAAAATTCATCCCATGATCATTTTGGATGAATACTACTTAGAGTAGTTCAATAAAAATAGAATATATTGGGGATGATTCTCAAGAAACAAAATGCAATAATAACTATTCAAGAGACGAGAATCGAGTCACCCCTGGGGTTAAAAAATAACATAAATGGAATTTTATTATGGATTCTAACATATTACATTACAAAAATGAATGAATTAACATTCAAACCCACTGAATTCCACTCACAGTCATTTAATTCCACTAAAAAACATTTTTTTGTTACTTCCTCCATTATGTTTATTTTTTTGGAAGGGATTAGAGGAGACACTTTCTTGTGGTGGTATTGATGTGAGGTAGATGGGAGAGCATTGAAAACAACCATTTATCCAAGATACTAAGACAAAGTATCCTAAAGATGATGTTGAAAATAGGGTCAGAGATCTCTTCTCATTGTGGGAGGAATACCTTCACGAGTCAGATTAGATTACTAATCATAGTAGTATTCTCATCCAGGTATTCTTAATTCTAATAGGACCTAATTTTTCTACACTGAAAATAAAAGTAATTTTTTACGAAATGTGTTCAAAAGTAACCGAGAGAGTCATATAAGAAAATGAATATCATGAAACCAAACAAAAAACTTCATTATGTTATGATTAATTTTTCGGTGTCATTTTTTTTGTTCCTAGGAAGTAGTAAATTATTAGGATGAAAGACTGAAGGAGTTGAAGAATGAGATGGGAGATACGGTATTCTAAGCCATGAAAGCATCTATGATAGAGATTAATGAATACAATTCAAGTTGGAGGTATGTAATCAAGGAACATTGGAACCACAATGATGGGAGGAAGGATAGTTTGAAAGAGGGAGTCTCATCCATCATCAAGATATATAAGCAAAACTAGAGTATCAAGACGAGTTCAATAAAAGTTGTGAAGGTTAGTTGTACTATAATTTTTATGTATTATATCTCTATTTATGAAATTAACAATTTTTACACAAGATGAAATCAATTGTGGACTTTTATGCAAGGAGTGTATTGTATTGTATATATATCTTACCAAAAATAATCATTTTTTACTCATAAATAAAATTGACAGTGATTACTCTTTTTCCATGAGTTTACATATAGAGAATATTGATGTTAATAACATTATGAATAAGTTCTACTATAAATCCCAGCTGAAATCTAAGATAATCATAGATTAATAATAGGAAGATGTTTTTTCCTAAGATCATTAACAAGAGTATAATATAATCTGATTCTAGCTATCACTATATAAGAACTCGGTCTAGAATCATCCATAAACTACTCACCCATAAATAATATTCCAATAAAATCTAATGAACCATCCTAGAAGGAATATCTCAAAAGGACCATTTGTTGTTCCAAAAATAAACCCATTGAAATAAATGTTTCACATAAAAGAGCAAATAAGGATTATAGTGTCCTTGGAACCTACACAACTAGAATCACTCAAAAAGTATCCTCAATTAAAGAGGAATTGGAATACCTTCACTGTAATGGTCTTGAAGAAATAAATCTCAACCCACCTAAATTTGACATCACTTTTGTCTACTCAAATAATTCTCACCATCTAATATTTGATATTTTTTTAATCCACCATAAGATCCCTCCAATAACATGCATTCTTTTATAGGGTGAATTGTTCGACTTTTTCTCAGTATTGATCTATAATTGTTTTTACTCTTATAAATGAAATGAATATATTCAATGCAACACTATATGTATTATTATGATATATTACCGTAAAATCATAGAGGAACCATAGATACTATATGTTACCTTCATTGAAAATTATAACAAATAGCATGAAGTAGATCTAAAATTACCTCTAGGACATGAAGATAAATATAAGTTCTAGTATATAGAGGATGTTCTTTGTCTCCTTCTTATGTATATCTAGGGGTCATAGTGGTGACATATTTTATATTAAAGTAGAAATTCATATAATTTTCCCCTTCCAAAAAACAATAATCATTTATAAATAGGCACAAAAAATTTAAATTATATGTGCACCCCCTGCCCCTCTCTCTGATTCATTTCCTTTTTAATTAGTCTTTTAATAATTTAAATATAATTTAAAAGATGTTATAATAAATATTTTAAATATAATTATGAAACAGCTAACTTATATTGTTGATATAGGGGGTTACTAAATTAAATCAACCAATTAATTGGTTATATAATCCTAATCATAACTAATAATTATATAACAATATGCTATTTATTTATTATTCATGTTTCTATTAATATAAATTTATAATAGATTCTTGAAAAAAATTAAACGATGACACATAAGAACACAAAATTTCATATATTTTTACTGATTCCTACCTATCAACTCCTAAATAAGAGGCATGAGACTCGAGAAGATGGGTCAAGGCAAACAAAAACAAAAAACAACCCTGAATTCAAATGGTAACTCAAGTATCCAAAAACATTATGCTATCTGGACTTATTTATGGATTAATTCTTGTGTCTAGAAAGTATTTTATTTTTGATATATTGAATATGGATATCCCGAGTTTTATTATAACTCCATTCTATAACCTTTTTGACCTAGTATACCCAAATAGTCCCTAATTTAGGTTAGCAAATCTCCTCAGACACAATTATTGATCACAGAAGTCATGTGTCAATGCTAAAAGATATAGAGAGAATTAACTTTGCAGTCGCGTGAGGTGAAATATCTATTTTATTTATCCATACAAGACCGCACACATATTTTTACCGACCATACCATATGAAATCATCATTATCTTTCTTCGAAACCATTATCTATGGTGGAAAAAAATGAAATAGAACCACTCGTTGTATTTCAGTAGCAAGGATAGGAGATGTTGAGTTCATCATGGATTAGAACTACACAAAAAATCCAAAACTCATAACCAAAAAAATCAAAAAACCATAGAGGAAAATTTGAAAATAACATACAATGGATTCTAGAATTCATTAGATGGAGGGATCTTATAGGAGTCACTTCGACAGTAGAGGAGTTACACAAGATCTTGAGAATCACGAGTGACTGTAACATCCTAGATAAATAAATAATAAGACACTTTTCATATTTATTAATATTTTTCAATTAAATATTAATTTTACATTAAAGGGGATGCTATGTTCGATAGCGTACCCGATATGCAACAACAGGTTTCTTTGAAATCTTACGTTGCACACTAATAATATAATATTATTATTTTAAATGGTCGTTAACTCCTAGACATTGTATTGGCGATAATGAACAAAACTAAATAAAATATGATTATACATGGTTTTTAAATGAAATTACATTTATCCAAAAAAAATTTATAGGCTTAAAATGTGAATGAACATAATTTAAAGCACAATTTACATTAAAAGGTTGATTTACCGCCTTTTAATGGCTGACCCTCTTTAAATATAGATCTGGTAACTTTAATAAATTCTATATGACTAAATAAAATCGTTCTTTAGAATATGGACATAAAAATTTACTTTGTGTAAAATTTTGGATTTTTTCCGAAAAAAGTTCATTTTTTATGAATAGTGTTTATATTGTATTTTATTTCAAAACTATGTTTTAATATAATTTATTTATATGGATAGATTATCTTTTCAATTGGGTTTAAATTGTAATTAGAATATATTTTTACCATTTAATCCATTGTTGTTCATTGTAATTAATTTCACTTTAAAATTGGACATAAACAAGTATCAATCTTTTGATAGTTATTGTTTCTTAAATACACGTTATTTGTTTTGATAGCGGGAATTAATTTTAAAATTAATTAATTCCACTTATATGTTTTGAATTAGAAAAAATAGAAATCATTTTTGAATTCGGAATATCAAATATAGCTTAGGCTGAATTAATGGTATTTTTCTGAAAAACTTCAATTTTTGATGAATAGTGAAACCACTTGGTGGAAGTTAAAAAAACTAACATATTCATTTAAATGAAATTTTACCACTATTTTGAATTTAATTTCAAAAATACTACATACATGGTTGTTATCAAAAACTAAAATACGGTTCATTAAGATGAAATTAATTTTTTGTGAATAGTAACTTTTGACTTATTTACTGCAGTTAAAGGTAAATAGGTTAATATAAGATAAAATGATTATTATAATAATTAAAAATTTCTTTAAAACTTGTCCAAATTTTATTTTTTGGGTCATTAACGACCATGTGCATCTTTGGGTCGATTTTGGGACCCCATTGAACCACTTGGATATGATAATGACAATTTAGATTAATTAATTTAATGTAAAGACAAAATTGACATTAACAAAAATATTTTAGTAATTAATTTTTATATGATGTTATATAAGTCATATTTTAAACTATAAATATTATTTGGAAAGATAAAAAGACTTACAATATCATGGTATTTTTTTAATAATTTTTAGACATCAAATAAATTAAATTATTTATGACACAATAATGATGCAATATTTATCTCCTTAATAAATGATTTAAATAAATAATATTACAATGATTAAAATATTATACAAAACATATCCAATTATAATTGGATGATTTTATTTCGACCATTAATCATCTTATAGTCTACTATAATGATTTTTGGACCATTAGAATCCGAATATCATTATATTATAAAATAATATTTTCACACTTTCGTAAAGTGCCCCTCCTCCCCCTTATAAAAGGAGACAACTTCTAACCAATTACTCACACCTCTAAAGCAATTTGGATCATCCAAAATCTACCAAATTAAGCTCCCTAAATCCCTCTAATCCTCCTAGAAGCCTTACCTTAGGTAGAAGGCACTTCAAGAAGTATTTTTGGTTCAAACCAAAGGAGTTACCCAAATTAAGGGTAACAGTTTCTCTTAAATTATTTTCAATTATTTTACTTCTCCAACCCCTAAAATATTTTTATTTCTTTATTTTGTAACAACAAAAGTATCCTCAATATACTAGTATGTTGTTATAATAATTATTCGAACTACACTTACACACACCTCCATCTAATGGATGAAGAACATAATGTTTTTGTGGATGGAAAACTAACGTCTCACGAAACGATGATTGTTCAATTACATCTTACCACCTCTCATGGCGGCCATTATGATGGAACTGTATTTATATATGATATATATTATGTTTATTATTTCATTATTCTTCTGTAATTCCCAATTATATCAAACCTTTATGGTCTCTATAGTGGGTAAATACAATAATCTCATTTGAGGAACTGCGGACTACCGCCCCCTTAAAGTGATGTGACTCGTTAATGCCTTATGTGGGATGTATAAAGGATAGTGTTAATGATATTATATATGATATTATACTGGAATTATAATATACCTATGTATCATTATGTTTTATTTCCATTAAAATAAGAAATAGAAATGAAAGTAGTGTTCATGCGTACGTACGACTTACCGTCTCAATGAACGGTGCATTTCATTTCTTACCTCTAAATTTTATGTAATATTATAAATACATGTATATAATAGATATATATGATATATATGATATCTAAATCATGAATATCATTCTGGATATAATGGACTATTGACCACATGGACAAATTGTAAATATAAGGTGTTCATTTTTTACTCCCGTACCAAATATCGACAAAATGGACGTTATTAACTTAAATGATTACAAAATGTTTATAACATGGTAATAAGTGATATAAAAGAAAAAATAAACTTGAAAAACATTCTTAATCAAATATAAATTAACTTTAGTTTATTATTCAGGATATTAAAGAACAACTGAGTCAAGTCGGACACGAGGTAAGGGATCCGACCTCTCTCTTTCTTTTCAAGTACTATATTTTATGTCATTTCTTTTATGCTACATGTTCTTATGTTGGAGGATGTTCTTTTATATTAACCATACTATAATTTTTATTTTCATATGATGATAGACCCCCTATTACTCTCAGAATTTCATTTTAAGAATTTTTAAGTGGCTTGATTTGGCTGCCGAATTTTTGTAAGGGATTTCTTATCTAATCTTTAATTTCGTGAGATTTCCATTGTTCGTCACTTATTTATTTCATGTGGTGTATTATGTACTGAATTTTGAAATATATTATCATGAATATAATTATATTCATGGTATTATGTGATTAATTTGGTGGTTATTAACTTTTGGTCATATGACTTGATTGATTACAACATGGTAAGGGGTTTTCATCTCACTTTTTATCCCCATGAGATTCATGCTGTATTTTCCACTACTTCCTTTTGTTTGGTGTATGTACTTCCCATGATTGTATCCATTGTTTATGATGATTTAATTTATGGGTATTTTCATCTTAATTGTATGATAATTTTTTCATGTGATGTATGTTTCGTAAGTTACCAAATCGGTAACGGAACCTTTCACCCTCCACTACCACAAAACTGGGCAAGGCATGCGCTTGACTTTATCAGTGCTAACAGAAAAGCGCTGATAAAGGTTGTATTTATCAGCGCTTTTCATTTTAGCACTGATAAATACACCCTTTATCAGCGATTTTTACTAGTGCTGATAAAGGGTCCTGCAGATTTGTTAAAAACCCGCGGGTCCTCTTCCTCCTCCCCGCACACAATCAAGCTCTCGCGGAAGCCCTCGTCTGTGCCGCTGTCGCTGCCTCCTCCTCCTCTACCACGACCGCCTCCTCCTCCTTGGCTTATGCTCCTCCTCCTCCTCCTCCACCGGCCTCATCCTCCTCCTCCTCTGGTGCCTCCGCTGCCTCTGCCCTGCCTCAGCCCTGCCTCTGCACCGCTGCCGCCGGTGCCTCCTCCTCCACTGCGGCCTCCTCCTCCTCCGCCAGTGCCTCCTCCTCCTCCGCCGGTGCCTCCTCCTCCACCGCGGCCTCCTCCACCTCCGCCAGTGCCTCCGCAGCCTCCTCCTCCTCCGCGGCCTCCTCCTCCTCCATTGTGCGGTATGCTATTCCCAATAATTGTAATTTGATTTCTTTTTTGTTTTTGTTCTATATTTCAACTATCATTATTTGTGTGAATCAATTTTATTTGAAGTGGGGGGGGGGGGTGCAGGTGCTGCGGGGGTGTAGTGGGTGGGGGGGTGTACAGGTGGGGGTGTTTAGGTGGGGGAGATGTGTAGTGGGTGAACATGTGTAGGTGGGGAGTATAATGGGGGGTCTATTGGGTGTGAGGTGGGGGTGTGTACAAGTTGGGGGTGGGGGTGGGGGTGGGCTGTGCAGGTGGGGGTGGGTGGAATATGCAAGTGAGAAGGGGGGGGGGGGGGGTTGTTCAAGTGGGTGGTGGGAAAGAGAGTGTTCTAGTTGGGGGGGGGGTCTAGGTAGGTGGGAGTCTGTTGGTGGGTGAGGTTGGGGGGTGTACAAGTGGGGGGTGTGAAGGTGGGGGTGGGGGACGGGGGTTGTGCAAGTGGGGGGGGGGGTGTAGTGGGTGGATGGGAGGGGGGATGTGCAGGAGTCTGCTGGGGGAGATATGGGGAGGGGGGATGTGCATGTGGGAAGTCGACACTTCCATAGTTTTCCAATAAGCACTGGGAAGTCATCACTTCTAGAGATTTGGATAGGCCTGAGGCCTCTTAGGTTTTTGTTCTTGTCTATTTATCTTGAGGAGTAAGGAATCATATGATCTAAAAGTGACATCAACTATATATGATTAATTCTTTCTCCGACAAAACAATTTTCTAGAAATAATATATCTTTGGAAGGTGAGGGAGCCTTTTATAGTTCTTTCATATAGAGACCAGTCAAGGAAAGTATCCATATATATCCACCTAGAGTAGGGACCTCTGTGGCCGCCGCCTCCTCCTCCGCCGCCGCGACCGCCGCCTCCTCCTCTGCTCCTGCTCCTCCTCCTCCTCCTCCACCGGCCTCATCCTCCTCCTCCTACACTGCCTCTGTCGATGCCTCCTCCTCCTCCGCCGGTGCCGTCGGTGCCTCCGCGTCCTCATCCTCCTCCGCCGGTGCCTCCGCGGCCTCCTCCTCCTCCGCCGTCACGCCACGGTCATGCCGTGGTCACGCCGCGGTCCCGCCGGTGCCTCCGCAGCCACCGCCTCCTCCTCCTCCACTGTGGCCGCCACCTCCTCCTCTGCTCCTTCTCCTCCTCTTCCTCCTCCACCTGCCTCCTCCTCCTCCTCCTCCTCTACCTCCGCTGCCTCCGCTGCCTCCGCCCTGCCTCCGCCCTGCCTCTGCGCTGCCGCCGGTGCCTCCTCCTCCACCGCGGCCTCCTCCTCCTCCACCTAGGCCTCCTCCTCCTCCTCCACTACCTCTGCTGCCTCCTCCTCCTCCGCTTCAGCCGCCGCCGCCTCCTCTGATCCTTCTCCTCCTCCCCTCCACCGGCCTCATCCTCCTCCTCCTCCGCTGCCTTCGCTGCCTCCGCCCTGCCTCCGCCCTGCCTCCGCGCTGCCGCCGGTGCCTCCGGTGCCTCCTCCTCCACTGCAGCCTCCTCCTCCTCCACTAATGCCTCCTCCTCCTCCACTGGTGCCACCAGTGCCTCCACGTCTCCTCCTCCTCTGCGTTAACGTCGTGGTCACGCTGCGGTCATGCCGCGGTCACGCCGCGGTCACGCCGCGGTCACGCCGCGGTCACACCGTGGTCACATCGCGGTCACGCCGGTGCCTCCGCGGCCACCGCCTCCTCCTTCTCCGCCGCGGCCGCCGCCTCCTCATCTGATCCTTCTCCTCCTCCTCCTCCTCCACCGGCCTCATCCTCCTCCTCCTCCGCTGCCTCCGCCCTTCCTCCGCCCTGCCTCTGCGCTGCCGCCAGTGCCTCCTCCTCCATCGTGGCCTCCTCCTCCACCGATGCCTCCTCCTCCTCCACTGGTGTCGCTGGTGCCTCCGCGGCAGCCTCCTCCTCAGCGGTCACGCCGAGGTCACGCCGCGGTCACGCTGGTGCCTCTGCGGCCGCCGCCTCCTCCTCCTCCACCGCGACCGCCGCCTCCTCCTCTGCTCCTGCTCCTCCTCCTCCTCCTCCACCTGCCTCATCCACCTCCTCCTCCGCTGCCTCCGCCCTCCCTCCGCCCTGCCTCTGCGCTGCCACTGATGCCTCCTCCTCCACCGCGGCCTCCTCCTCCTCCACCGCAGCCTCCTCCTCATCCTCTACTGCCTCCGCTGCCTCCTCCTCCTCCGCCGTGGCCGCCGCCTCCTCTTCTTCTCCTACTCCTCCTCCCCTCCACCGGCCTCATCCTCCTCCTCCTCCGCTGCCTTCACTGCCTCCGCCTCCTCCTCCTCCTCTGCTCCTCCTCCTCCTCCTCCTTCTCCTCCACCACAGACTCTTCCTCCTCCTCCTCCACCGGCGCTTCCTCCACCTCCTCCTAGCCCGCTGCCTCATCCTCCTCCTCTACCGGCGCCTCCTCCTCCTCCTCCTCTGCCTACTCTGCTGCATCCTCCTCCACCGCGGTTTGAGAGGTGCCTCAAGTACTCAGGTGAGTCTCACAATCTTTATTTTAGTTTTATATGATGTTTTTTGGAGATTTTTCAAATGAAACAAGGTTTTGTGTTCATATTTTTTGAGAAACAATGTAGAACCTTGAGCATGAAGAGGTTTTCAGTCCTCTTTCTAAATCACATAGTTGACTTTCATGGTTAGTGAAGGTTAACCATGGGATATCTAAGAGGAAACCATGTGAGGTGGATTTTAGTTAGGGATTAACATACCATTTTTTCATGATTTCATACAAAACATGTGAAATTTTGTAGACTGAGGTAGTTCCAATTTACATAATTAATGCATAGTTTGGTAAACTATGTTGACCAAATATTTGAAGGGGTTTTCTTGTAAAGTTCCACCACATTATTAATATATGGTTTGGAAAATTGTGTAGAACATTAAAATTATATTTTCATCTTTTTTCCTCTAAAATTACAATAGGGGAAGCCCCCATTTCTCATCCTCCCTCTTATACAATGCCCAATCGACCCACCCCCTTATTCCTCTTTGATAAATTTCTTAATGGGTGTTATTAGAGTGAGTGTGACTTAGAGGAACTTGTTAGGGGGAACCCGGAGACCTCTTGGAATACATTCTGTGACTTTTATGTATTTGTTCCCATAGGCCACACATGGAACTAGTGATACATCAGAGCCCTTGGCCTTATTGAATTGAACCAAAAGTGTGTGAACATCCCCCTTGGGGATGTGACTACTTGGGTGGGTATAACTTTGTAAGGTTGTTGATAGGATGGATGTGTAGACTGACCCAGAACAAACCTATATATTGAAATGGGACATGAGCCATCTCTTGAGACTATTTATAGTATGGAATATTACCATGTAAATATTATGAGGCTATACCATGTAAGACACTGATAAATAATATGATGCTCTCATGCGATGAGTGTTTCACTACATCATGTGCTTCTGTTGGATGGTGACGTTGCAATGATGGTCTTCATTTTTAACACCTTATTGATCCAAACCTTTAATGGTTTTCCTTTCTAAACATTGGTTTTAATGTATTAAGGTCTTTCTCAGGTTTCATTTCAGCCCTTCATTTTAAAATAGAAACTGTATAACATCATGAATAACATAACTCAAGTTGATAGAGAAGAAAATTTATGAAGTCATTGGATTCTTTTCGAGCCAGATGGATTAGTGTTGTCCCCATGGACAGTAAAACCCCTTTTTGAGATCATGGAATAGTTGATAATAGGTTGTTTGGATCATTCATTGCTTCTAGATATTTGTCTAGATTTTCCTTGGGGTTTTTGGTTTATACTTCTCTCAATCCCTACTGGTGTAAGTTCTTTTCACCTTGTGCTTGTACTTATACTCTTTTTTTAATTGGGTACTTTGGGGCATGAATTAGGTGACCAATTCATGTCACCACTTTTATTAAAAAAATGACCTTGAGGTGGTATTTTAATGAAATGGAAAAAATTACATAGTAGTGAGGTCTATAATACTACTAATAGGGACATTGATTTTGAGTAGTGATTATATTTGTTATGAAAAGTGGATATGTGAGAGATTTCAGTCCTTATTGTGTATTTGGCCTCTTTGGTTGAGTGTCCTTCACTTCTAGGTTTTAGAGATCTAGATGATGTGAGGCTTGGGGATTGTAGTGGTTCCCAATATATTTTTTATTTTGGTATTTATTTATTCCTTTATTTCCTTGAAGTATCTTGTTTTTTTATCTAAATTATACTCATATTACTTCTCCTTTAACCTATATACTTATCCTATGGATTTTAAATAGGATGAATATAAATAAAGAATGGATGAATGCCAATCGGTTGAAAAAAGAGTATGAAGAAGGCGTGAAATAATTTATCAAGTTTGCAATAGATCATGCATGTGAATCTTCTCAAATCCTTTGTCCGTGTTTACGCTGTTGTTATTCAAAACAAATTAGTCCAGATGAGTTGGAAGAACACTTGATCTATCACGGAATAGATCAAAGTTATAAATGTTGGAATAAACACGGGGAAACAACGATTGTAGGTAGTGACTGGGGTGACACTGCGTTTTATGGATCATCTGATATGATTACAAACATGAACAATGAAGATGACCGTATAGAGGATGTGATTACAGATGTGAATGATGATGAAGATCGTATTGAGAAAATGACAAGGACCTTCGAAGATGAACTTCGTGATTGCCCAAAATTGTTTGAGAAGTTAAAAAGTTGTGCAAAGACTCCATTGTATACTGGTTGCACTAAATATACAGCATTGTCAGTCATACTGAAGCTGTATAATTTGAAAGCAGATAACAGGTGGAGTGACGACAGTTTTACGAAACTAATTTCCCTCCTGAATGACATGCTCCCAGAAGACAATGAGCTCCCGAGCCGAACATACGATGCCAAACGAATGCTACGCTCTATGGGTATGATCTCTGAAAGAATACACGCCTTACCGAATGACTGTATACTGTTTCTCAAGGACCACAAATCACTTAAAGAATTCCCAAAGTGTGGTGCTTCTCGATACAAGAAAGATGAATCCAGTCCTACTAAAGTTGTATGGTACTTTCCAATCATTCCATGGTTTAGAAGCCTATATGGAAGTGAGGAGACTGCAGAACAATTAACATGGCATGAAGATACAAGAATTAAAGATGGGATACTACGTCACTCGGCAGACTCTCCTCAGTGGAAGAGAATCGATCATGAGTATCCTGAATTTGGAAACGAGTCGAGAAACCTTCGTCTTGCGTTATCTACAGATGGAGTGAATCCTTTTGGTTTTCAAAGTAGCAGTCACAGTACTTGGCCGGTTATGTTGATAAATTATAACTTACCACCGTGGTTATGCATGAAACGAAAATACATCATGTTATCTATGCTTATATCAGGACCAAAACAACCGGGTAACGATATTGATGTTTATTTAGCTCCATTTATCGAAGATTTGAAATTATTGTGGGATTCAGGTGTTACATTGTATGATGCTTACAGAAAGGAAGATTTCACTTTGAGAGTCATGTTGTATGGGATGATAAATGACTTCCCATCATATGGAAATTTTTCAAGATATAGCATTAAAGGATCTCAAGGCTGCCCCGTTTGTGAAAAAGGTACACAATCAATTAGGTTGAAACATTCATTGAAAACTGTGTTTCTAGGACATCGCAGATTTCTACCACGACGACATAAGTATCGTTATTGGAAGACATCATTCGATGGAAGTTCAGAAGAACATAAAACACCGTCTCCACTAACAGGCGATCAATTGTTTGAGAAAGTTAAAAATTTGGACACTACTTTTGGTAAACCGGCTTTGAAAACCCTTACGAAAATCGGTTGGAAAAAGAGATCATTTTTTTTGAATTAAAATACTAGAATTGTCTATATGTAAGACATTTTATTGATGTTATGCATGTATAAAAAAATGTATTTGACAGTGTTATCGGCATGTTGCTAAATACATCTGAAAAAACAAAAGATGGAATTAAGGCTAGGTTGGACATGGTTGAGATGGGAATACGAGAAGAGTTGGCACCAGTAAAGGGTGAAAAACGAACATTTCTTCCTCCTGCTGCTTACAATCTTTCCAGGCAGGAGAGATATCAGTTTTGCAACTTCTTGAATGACGTAAAGGTTCCAGAGGGGTATTCGTCAAATATCAGTAACTTTGTGTCAATGAGAGACTTGAAGTTAAAAGGTCTGAAATCACATGACTGTCATGTTTTGACGCAAAATCTCATTCCAATTGCTTTAAGTTGCATTTTTCCCAAGAATGTCCGCCATACATTAATGAAACTGTGTTTCTTCTTCAAAGCTATATGCAGCAAAGTTATAGACCCGGCGAAATTGCCAGCTATGGAAAAAGAAATTGCCGTCATATTATGTGAATTAGAAATGTTCTTCCCGCCTTCATTTTTTGATATGATTGTTAATTTGATGGTCCACTTGGTGAGAGAGATTCGACTATGTGGTCCTGTACATTATAGATGGATGTACCCCATTGAACGGTATATGAATATTTTGAAAGGGTATGTCAAAAATCGAAGTCGGCCAGAGGGTTGTATTGCAGAGCGATATATTGTTGAGGAAGCCGTTGAATTCTGTACCGAATACTTGTCTGGTGTGGAAAGCATTGGCTTAACAAAATCTCGTCACACTGGGAGGTTAGAGGGTGAAGGAATTTCTGGAAGAAAGGATGTCACAATCAATATTACAGATCGAGAGCAGGCCCACCTTTATGTTTTGCATAACAGTTTGGACGTTGACCCATATGTTGAAATCCAAAAAGAAATTCTTAGGCAATTGAATCCATCAAGGGGTGAAAGATGGATATCAAATACACATAATCGACAGTTTATAGGATGGTTTTGAGATCATATTTTTAATAAGTCAGATGAAAATCCAAAGTCTATTTCGGAACGACTTCGATGGCTAGCCGGAGGACCAAGTTTGTATGCATTATCTTACAATGATTATGTAGTTAATGGTTATACATTTTATACTAATGAACATTATGAAGACAGTACCATGCAGATTAGTGGGGTTACACTTGTGGCTGAAGCGATGCATGTTTCCAGTGCTAAGGACAGAAATCCAATTTATGCGAATATGTCATACTTTGGCATCATCAAACCAATATGGGAGTTGGATTATACGTAATTTCATGTTCTGATATTTCAATGCAAGTGGGTTGATAACAGGAGTGCTGTTAAAATAGATGATTTGGGATTTGTGAAAGTTGATTTCAGTAAGGAAGGGGAGAAAGATGAACCATTTATAATGGCATCATAGGCAGTGCAAGTATTTTATGTTCCCGATCCCGCAAACCGAAACTGGTCAATTGTTCTGTTATCGACCAAAACAGCTAAAGGGTCAAATGAAAATTCAACGGAAGATGATCCTTTCATTGGGATTTCGCAATCATTTCGCAATGGTCCCAATGTAGACGACGTTTTGTATGTCAGAGGAGACCACAATGAAGGGATATGGATAGTTGATAGTGGGGTCAAATACCTTCAGCCTTTTAAAAAAAGGAGTTCAATAATCAGGTTATTGATTTTTATTGTAATATAGATTGTGTTACATTATGTTATTATCTGTTCGCTGCTGCTTTTATGTGATCTAACTTAAATTTTAAACCAGTTCTGCAGATAATGAATTCCTCACCTAATGATGCACCCAATCGCGAGACACAACACGTCTCTCAACCTGTTACAGCTGGTCCCATTGCTAAGAGACAACAGGTCTCTCAACGTATTGTAGCTGGTCCCACTGTTGACATACAACAGGTCTCTCAACCTGTTGCAGCTGGTCCCACTGCTGAGAGACAACAGGTCTCTCAACATGTTGTAGCTGGTCCCACTGCTGACGTACAACAGGTCTCTCAACCTGTTGTAGCTGGTGTTAGTGCCGAAGCTAGTGCTTCGGAGAAACATAATGATGAGGTAGAAACTGAGGAAATGGTAGGCGATGAAACCCCAGCGACACAGAAAAAACAGGTGCACCGTAGTTTGACAGTTTTAGAAAAAATCCGTAAGGAAAAAGAAAAAGGCATCAAATATGAGGTGGGATGGAATAATCTAGGCCATCATGTAAACCCCAACAAATCCATGTTTAGTAGCTACATTGGAATCGTCACTCGACAACGTGTGCCGATTGACATAGAGTCGTGGCACCATTTGTCTGCGGGTTGAAAACATTAATGTGGGAAGAGATTACAGTAACATTACGATATCATCTATTTAATTTATTAAAATAAAATAAAATATTGAAATATTGACTAACCCTTCATCATCTCTTGCAGAGTGCATTTATAGTAGATGTTTCACACAAAGAATATGTTTTCAGACTGGAAGGAAGGATTCATAGAGGCTTTCGCACCATTTTAACGAAAAATCATCTAAAAGATGCCAAAGGGAAAATCAAGCCACACCGGCCTCCTCTTTATGCACACTTGATATCCCAAGGAACGTGGGGTGCATTTTGCAACCGTCGTGCGGAAAAGAATTTTCAGGTACATTTTGTTTGGTTACACGTTGTGTAACGTTGCTTGTATTCATCACATTGATTGATAGGTTTTTATTTATGAAACAGCAACTGAGTTCTGAAAATAAAGAACGGGCAGCAAAACCAGCGTACCCCTACCGTAAAGCAAGGTTGGGGTACGCTTCAATTGAAAAACAATTGGTATGTATTTTAAAAGTACTGTAATAATTTTATGTGACATAAAACAACACTGTAACCATGTTTCTCTGTTTATAAGCAGATTGATGAAGCAAAATCTCATGTCACTTCCATTCCACGCCATGTGCTATGGAAGGAGTCTCGTGTTAATAAAAAGGGGAAAATGATAGATGAAAACACACAAAAAGTGTGGGAAACATGTGTAAGTATGACATAATATAAACTTGTTTTTCTTTAAATCACTATTACATAACGATGATTACTTATTTTTTCATATTTTCTATTTGACATAGTCACAGGAAACATCAACACCCACACCGGATGCAGACATACTTTCAACGGTCTTGAAACAGCCAGAACAGTATGGCCGCGTCAGAGGTGTGGGTTTTGGGGTGTCACCCAAGACATATTTTAAGAAAAAAAAAACAAGAGGATGAACAAACTAAAGAATTGAATGTATTGAGAGATATAGTATCTACCCTTGAAGAACTAATCCAAACTCAGGGAGAGATGCTAAAGAGTTTGATGGAGGAGAGGCGAAGAGAACAAACAACTCAAGAACAACCCCCGCGAGAAGATCCACCCCTCACCAGCTTTGAGGCGAGCCATTCCCCTCAAAGACCTGACTTAACCGAGGTAATCAATGTTATAATATTCTTTTTTTGTGGGATGTGAATCACATAGACACTGATACCTTTCATTTAATGATATTCTGCAGGGTGAAAATGACTGTGATTTATATCTGTCAACTCCCACCCATCGCCTTGTAGCGAGGGCTACGGTGTTCAATATGCAGAATGACACGCTACACTCCATACCATTTCCAACCGGTCATGTCAATGTGTTGATTAACGTAGCTCATGAGCCGAGTGCCGAGCTACCCATGCCAAATGATGATGATGACATTCATACGGTGGAAAAATCTATTGGAACATTCGTTGCATGGCCGTCGAATCTTGTAAAAAACACATCAAGCAGGAGGTATTCATTTCCAGTTCATTTTTCAAGACGAACCTTTAACATTAAATTAGAAAATGGCTGAACCGATGAATGTTATTACAGAAGGATAAAATGGAGAAGCTAAAATGAAAGAGCGGCTCCAAGATTGGATCAACCAACCGATCAAAACGATCTACTGAGATCACGTTCACCCCGCCGGTTCTATATCCACATTTAATATCATTGCAAGCTCATGTGGATACGAAAATGAAAGACTGAAAGAATCATACAATTGTTTGTGAAAAAGATATGTACGGAGAGGAAACAATGGATTTCGTTAGTGCAGACGCTGTTTATGAGATCATCACATACGACTGGCTAGGCGCCTCAATTATAAATGTATACATGAGGTATGTTTTCATGATTTGATTTTACAGAAGCTGATATACTTTGATAATTATGGATAAATACATATCATATTTTTCACAGGCGTATATATGAAAAACAATTGAAGGGATTTTCCCATGAATACAAATTTGGACTCGTTAGTCCTCACACCATTTCTACACAACGAACAGAAATAGATTCTAATTTTCAGGCTGAATTGATGTCCAATATGCTCAAAACGTTTCGAAGAAGAATTACGACTGACAGGCTCTTTTTAATACCAACTATGCAAGGGTAAAACTATACATTTTAATCATATCAATTATATTTTCATTTCTATCAGTACTTATTTCTTTTTGTGCTTTTAGGGAACATTGGATGCTCATTGCAGTCAATTTGGATACTCCAAAGATTTATTTTCTGGATTCACTGCATGGATATCCAACTAACCGACCACACAAGATGGCGATTTTCAATTTGTAATACAGTAGATCCCACATTTTAGAACTAAATATCTTGTTATATAATTTATATTATCTTTTAATGAGGATTTTGTTATGATAGGGCGGTGTATGAATATTGTCTAAAGGCTGGAATGAATCCAGGGTGTAAGGACGACAATGCCCACAAGATCTAAAAATGGAGAAGTATCTGGGTATATATAATTATATTTCACTATCCAAATACATATCAAAACAAATTACTTATTTTTCTCGATGTTTCTGCAGTGTCCAAAAAAACAAATGACAAGGACTGCAGTTATTATGTTTGTAAATTTATGAAAGATATCATATTTCATGGACAAACTAGCATCCCTGAATAGGTATGTTTGAAAATAAATACTACTTTATTTAAAATAATTATTAATCCTTTTTGTATTTATATTTTTTCAGAACTACTATGACTGTCACAAAAACTCCTGTTCAGAAGATTATATAAATGTCTTTAGAAACGAATGGGCAGCGTACCTGATCGAAGAATGTAAACAAATAGGACAATGAAGGTGAATTCCTAATACTTATGTTATCTTTATATGGTCATTGATATCTCCCTTTACACTTATTGAGCATCTATGATCTCCCTTTCTTATGTTTCATATCCTTAGATTAGTGAATTACTACTACTTAGTTTGAAAATGACATAAACTTTGGAAAAAAACACCAATGACACATGGAAAACCGAGCAAACGCCTTCGGATTGTTTTGATACTTTAGGACAACGATCCAAGAGTCATTTGTGACGTGTACGAATTGACCACACCTCAATCCGATGCACGGTGTGACCGGTATGGCTAAAATTGTCTGATATCAGTTTGAAAATGACATAAACTTTGGAAAACAACACCAATGACATACGCCAAACCGAGAAAACTCCTTCGGATTGTTTTGATACTTTAGGAAAACGATCCACGAGTCATTTTTGATGTGTACGAATTGACTGAACCTCAATCCGATGCACGGTGTGACCGATATGGCTAAAAGTGTCTGATATCAGTTTGAAAATGACATAAACTTTGGAAAACAACGCCAATGACATACGCCAAACCGAGCAAATGCGTTCGGATTGTTTTGATACTTTGGGAAAACGATCCAAGAGTCATTTTTGATGTGTACGAATTGACCGCACCTCAATCTGACGCATGGTGTGACCGGTATGGCTAAAATTGTCTGATATCAGTTTTAAAATGACAAAAACTTTGGAAAACAACACCAATGACATACGCCAAACAGAGCAAACACATTCGGATTGTTTTGATACTTTAGGAAAACGATTCACGAGTCATTTTTGACGTGTACGAATCGACCGCACCTCAATCCGATGCACGGTGTGACCGGTATGGCAAAAATTGTCTGATATCAGTTTGAAAATGACATAAACTTTGGAAAACAACACCAATGACATACGCCAAACCAAGCAAACGTCTTCGGATTGTTTTGATACTTTTGGAAAACGATCCAAGAGCGATTTGTGATGTGTACGAATTAACCGCACCTCAATCCGACGCACGGTGTGACCGGTATGGCAAAAATTGTCTGATATCAGTTTGAAAATGACATAAACTTTGGAAAACAACACCAATGACATACGCCAAACCGATAAAAAGCCTTCAGATTGTTTTGATACTTTAGGAAAACGATACAAGAGTAATTTTTGATGTGTACGAATCGACCACAACTCAATCTGATGCACGGTGTGACCGGTATGGCTAAAATTGTCTGATATCAGTTTCAAAGTGAGATAAACTTTGGAAAACAACACCAATGACATACGCCAAACCGAGCAAACTCCTTCGGATTGTTTTGATACTTTAGGACAACGATCCAAGAGTCATTTGTGACGTGTATGAATAGAACTCACCTCAATCCGATGCACGGTGTGACCGGTATGGCTAAAATTGTCTGATATCAGTTTGAAAATGGCATAAACTTTGGAAAACAACACCAATGACATACGCCAAACCGAGAAAACGCCTTCGGATTGTTTTGATACTTTAGGAAAACGATCCACGACTCATTTTTGACTTGTACGAATTAACCGTACCTCAATCCGACAAACGGTGTGACCGGTATGGCTAAAAGTGTCTGATATCAGTTTGAAAATGACATAAACATTGGAAAAAAAGACCAATGACATACACCAAACCGAGAAACATCATTCGGATTGTTTTTATACTTTAGGAAAACGATCCACGAGTCATTTTTGACGTGTACGAATCGATCGCACTTCAATCCGACGCACGGTGTGACCGGTATGGCTAAAATTGTCTGATATCAGTTTGAAAATGACAAACTTTGGAAAACAACACCAATGACATACGCCAAACTGATCAAACGCCTTCATATTGTTTTGATACTTTAGGAAAACGATCCAAGAGTCATTTTTGACGTGTAAAAATAGACCTCACCTCAATCCGATGCACGGTGTGACCGGTATAGCTAAAATTGTCTGATATCAGTTTGAAAATGACATAAACTTTGGAAAACAACACCAATGACATACTCCAAACCGAGCAAACGCCTTCGGATTGTTTTGATACTTTAGTAAAACGATACACGAGTCATTTGTGACATGTACGAATCGACTGCACCTCAATCCGATGCACGGTGTGACCGGTATGGCTAAAAGTGTCTAACATCAGTTTCAAATTGAGATAAAATTTGGAAAACAACACCAATGACATACTCCAAACCAGGAAAATGCCTTCATATTATTTTGATACTTTAGAAAAACGATGCACGAGTCATTTTTGACGTGTACGAATCGACCGCACCTCAATCCGACGCACGGTGTGACCGGTATGGCTAAAATTGTATGATATCAGTTTGAAAATGACATAAACTTTGGAAAACAACAACAATGACATACGCCAAACAGAGAAAACGCCTTCGGATTGTTTTGATACTTTATGAAAACGAACCAAGAGTCATTTTTGACGTGTACGAATCGACCACACCTCAATCTGACGCACGGTGTGACTGGTATGGCTAAAATTGTCTCATATCAGTTTGAAAATGACATAACCTTTGGAAAACAACACCAATGACATACGCCAAACCGAGAAAACGCCTTCGGATTGTTTTGATACTTTAGGACAACGATCCATGAGTCATTTTTGATGTGTACAAATCGACCGCACCTCAATCTGACACACGTTGTGACCGGTAAAGCTTTTCATTAGATAAAGAATCAGTATTTATTAAATGAGATAAATCAATCAAAAACATATTGATTTTACATTATTCCCTTTCATTGTTATGAAAATGAAAACTTTTGAGTTTAAAATTTAATATTTTCGTTTAACATTACCATATTAATGTATTCTTTCATATTACTGTTTTAATTTCTTTCATTATTTCATTACTAACATAATATTTGTTTTCTTATATAGGTGAATTTTTTTTCCTTGAGTTCGGATGCTTTGTTCGGCAACAAATACCATCGAGAGCGGATCACAGATATCAAAGGATAAAACATGAATGTTTATAACTATTGATGAATAATTGTAAATGTATCCATGTAAAACAATGTTTGAAATGTATATAGTAATGCATTTTTTTTGTATTCATGATGTTAAGTAAATGTATATACCATTGTCAGTCAAAATATTGGGTGCGGGTGCTATGGTGTGCAGGTGTGCATGTGCTACTTTGTGCAGGTATTCTGGTGTGCAGGTACTGTTTTTTAGGTGCAGGCGCTGGGGCCTTTATCAGCGCTTTTTTAGCGCTGATAAAGGACACCTTTAACAGCGCTAGATGAGCGCTGATAAAGGGACCTTGTATCAGCGCTCCGAGAAGCGCTGATATAGTTGACCTTTATCAGCGCTCCACCACGTGCTGATAAAGGACCCCTTTATCAGCCCTCCGAGAAGCGCTGATATAGGGGACCCCCCCTTTATCTACGCTGGAATTAACAGCGCTTTTCTAGTGCTGTTAATGCTGGTTTTTAGGGCTGATAAAGGGGCAGGTTGTAGTAGTGCTCCTCTCTTTTAAAAAGATTCTTTTTGTTATGTCTTTTAATTCACATCTTCTTATGTTGTGATATGTTCTTATATATCCTTATTTCTATAAATTTGATGTCCAAGTGATGGGATACCCTTTTCTTTCTCATCAACTCGGTTTCTGAATTGTAATGTGATGCCGTTAGGTTGTCAAATATTTGCAAGGGAGCTTCTTAACCCAATTTCAATTATTTGGGTTCAACTTGTACTTATTGAATATGTCATCCTATGTATATGTGTGAATGACCTATTATTGTTTTACAATTAATATTCACTTATATTGGGTGTATTTATATTTTTCACACATAATTATGAGATTGATTTATCCTTAATTTAAGGATACCATATTTATAAGGGATTTCATCTCAATTTACATTTCCATTGAGACTTAATTTTTGTTATTCACCAAATCCACTCTTATATGGTGTATATAGTGTCCTCTGACAAATTATATCATGAATCCCTTTATTCTCATGATTTTAAAAAGTTCTGATTAAATGTTATTCCTCAATTATTTGTATTCAAGAGTCTCTCATTTTGTTAAAAACTCTTTAACAAAAATATCATTTTTATATTTTTTAAAGATTTATCATTCTAAAAATTTATCTTTAATGTCCATGTTTTAAAAATGGTTTTGAGTATTTATTTATATGTACATTAATGTTTTAAAACTATAATTCCATTAATAGCTTCAAAGTGGTGTTGGACACTTTGATTCAAAAATCCTTTTTTAATGGTTTTTGAAAATATATTGATTATTTCAATATCTTGAAATTACTTCTTGTGATTGCAAATGAAATGTTATTGGTAAAATGTTTATATTTGAAATATTTTATGTGTTATGATGGTAGTTGGACATTTGACGGGTGGTTACGTGATAAACCATATGCCAGGTGGTGCCGTGAATACCAGGACAGGTGGTTACGTTATAACCTCCAATGCATTGGGTATGGAAGTCGGCCATATAGCTATTCAATTTATTGATATGTCTGGAAGTCGACCGTATGGTTATTCCATTTAAGTATGTTTATGTCCCAAGTTACCTTTATAAGTTAAGTGTTCTTTATATGGGTTTTATGGTAATATTTTGGTTACAAAAGGGTAAGTAATGATCTTTTATTTAGTGAGGAGTATTTACTACTTCATAAAGGTGAAAAGTATTACTTATGTTAAAGTATTCATGTTTTACATGTTGTTTTGAAAAAATAACAGTTTTACTTCTTTGTGTATCCCTTACTGAGCTTTTTATGCTCATACGAAGTTTTTTAAATGTTTTTCACATGACATAATGTGGAATAGGGTCAATGATGGGATTAAGGAAAATTCATGCTATCTTAAACATAGAACTAGACCTGGATTTTTTTTCAAGAGTTCATGTTTTGTAAAAAAATGGATACTGGGTAGAAGTGTCTACTTTTCAATATTTTTGAATGTAATATTTATGGCCTTAATCTCTAAAACTCTAATCCTGAAAAGATCCTCAATGTGAATTATTCATTTATTTCAAGATTATGTATCATTTTAAGGTCGGGTCCTTATACTTGGTATCAAAGGTCGGTTTAGACAACTTTAGGGATTAGGAATTTTTGTTAGACATATGGTTAGTCCCTATCTATTATTTCAGTTAAATCCGTGTTTTATAACTTTTTCATGTCAAGGAAGGTCGGATAAAAATGGAAGGAGGAGGATCTCAAACGAAATTCCTATCTCTTCCTGATGACATGCCTACAATAATTATTTCAAAGTCATGTTCAGATGATTGTGAAAATTTTTCTAGCATACAACTCATTTGAAAGTAGTTTTTTGAGATATCAAACACCTCCACTATACCTCGTTATCATCATGGATCATGGGTTGTATTTTGAAAAATCATATTTGCACAATATTCTCTTATTTACAAGAAAGGAAAATATTATCAAGGCATTTTCAAATATTTTACCTCATCACAAGATTTTGAAGCATTTTATGATTTTAAAAAAGGTGCTGAAGAAGGAGACCCTTGCACAACCTATTTATATTTTATTTTAAAATATAGTCTCTCAACACATACTTATGGTGTTTTAAAAGGACCGTTAATTGAATGTTTCAACTCAAATTTGGTTCGACTATTTTATAAAAATCATGTTTTATCAGATGTTTTGAAATTATATGTCATACAGGATTATTTTCCAAAACTATTTTTCTGGGAACACCCATATGACCCATGTTGTACAAGGTGTATTTGGATGGAGGAAGAAAATGATTTTGAAGGATCTCTAAATCATTTTTTTCAATGCATGGACCTTCTACCTACGTGAACATGATGATGATGAAACCAAATGGACACCGTGATCAAGGTATGATGTTCTTCATTTTGGGGATTGTTTTATTTTATCATTTGGTGGTGAACTAAGACTTCAAGAATTAATACATTGATATCATAATTAATTTGGATGAAAATGAGTGGTTTAAGGAAACCATTGAGGTTAAAACATGTTAGGGTTATTTTTGAGTTTTATAAAAAGGACAACCCGTAGGATGGGTGACAACCCGTCTCATCCGGCAAGGCTGTAGGAATTGAACCGACAACCGAATGGCGACAAGGTTGCATCTCCTACCACTAGCCTACTTAAATTCCCTGGTTAGTATGAATTATTATTTTAGTAAAATGTTTTTATGGAACAAGAATAAGTTTATTTTTTGAACATATGTTTTATCAAATGGATATACTTAGTATTGAAAATTATTTAGTGATTAAGTGATAAAAGGTTGTTTTGGAAGTTGTTCTCTCTTTTTAGGAAACACTATATGCCTAAGAAAGATAGAATACTATGGGATTTCAATTGTGGAATAATGGTTGAAATTTTAGCTTGGAAGAATCTATGTTTTTATTATGGACCCATGATGATTTGATTTATTTATGAAAATGATTAACCAATCATGGAGAATATGTGATTAGGTTAATTACTTTTCAATATGAGACTTTATGAGTAACTGGTGTTACTTGGAGATAAATGTTAAGATGTATCATGGAAGTCTATGTAATTAAATCCTTATGAGATTTGGGTTACAATCAATTTTTGGATTAATTTTGATTAATTTTAGGGACAATTGTTTATTGAATGGTCTTTGTTGAACTTTGGGTTTCGTTAGACAAAATTTGGAGATTAAGAGTAGTTTCTCTTTATGTAAAAGATTATCCTTTTTGGGGATTATCTGATCTTGTACTAAATGTTTTGGTTTTAGTTAAAATCTAAAGACAATGGAAATATATAGTTCATATTTTTTTGGATTATTTGATTCTCTCAAGTTGATTATAGCACTTTTAATGTAAACAAGTCATCCTGAATACTCATCGTATGGAGGAAATATGAGTCTGTGATAGGAATCTAGTGAAGGATAAAAGTCTACATGAAAAGTAATTGTGTTTCCTTATGTTTTTAGTTAAGCTCATAAATAGATTTCTCAATGAAAAGTAACTTAAAACAAAAACTTTATCTATTATATTTTCCTACTAGGGAATCAAGAACTGTTGAACCAATCACATGTTTGTGATTTTCTGGTGGTTAACTTTTTCCTAATCACGTTTTCTATCACTCTCCATCAGAACTTGACTATTTTTTATCTCTTTAAAATCCATGTTTTCTTACATGGAATCCTAGTATGGGTTATTTCAGGTGACCTTTGTACTTCTCTTCCATTATTTTAAAGTGATAGTTTTATTGAAACTTTTCTGATGTGGGACTTTTAATTAAGTTTCCAAGCCCAGTTTTAAAATTGTGAGGATGCAATTCCCAAAAGGGGGGAAGGATGTAACATCCCAGATAAATAAAGAATAAGACACTTTTCATATTTATTAATATTTTTCAATTAAATATTAATTTTACATTAATGGGGATTCTATGTTTGATATCATACCCGACACGTAACAACAGCTTTCTTTGAAATCTTACGTCGCAATCTAATAATATAATATTATTATTTTAAATGGTTGTTAACTCCTAGCCATTGTATTGGAGGGAATTAAAAAAAATAAATACAATATGATTATACATGTTTGTTAAATGTAATTACATTTATCCAATAAATGTTAGAGGCTTAAAATGTGAATGAATCTAATTTTAAGCATAATTTACATTAAAAGGTCGATTTACCTCCTTTTAACGGATAACCATCTTTAAATATAGTTTTATTCACTTTAATACATTCTATATGAAAAAATAAAATCCTTCTTTAGAATAGAGACATCAAAATTTACTTTATGTAAATTTTTGGAATTTTTCCGAAAAAGTTCATTTTTTATTAATAGTGTATATATTGTATTTTAATTCAAAACTATGTTTTAATATAATTTATTTATATTTTTAGATTATCTTTTACATTGGTTTTAAAGTGTAATTAGAATATATTTTTACCATTTAATCTAATGTTGGTCATTGGAATTAATTTCACTTTGAAATTGAACATAAACAAGTATCAATCTTTTGATAGTTATTGTTTCTTAAAAACACGCTATTTGTTTTGATAACAGGAATTAATTTTAAAATTAATTAATTCCAATTATATGTTTTGAATTTGGAAAAATATACATAATTTTTGAATTCATAATATCAAATATAGCTTAGGCTGATTTTTTGGTATTTTTCTGAAAAACTTCAATTTTTGATGAATAGTGAAACCACTTAGTAGAAGTTAAAAAAACTGACATTTTCATTTAAATGATATTTTACCACTATTGTGTATTGAATTTCAAAAATCCTACATACATGGTTGTTATCAAGAATTAAAATGTGGTTCATTAAGATGAAAATAATTTTTGGTGAAAAGTAACTTTTGACTTTTATTTACTGCGGTTAAAGGTAAATAGGTTAATTCAAGGTAAAAAGAATATTATAATAATTCAAAATTAACTTAAAACTTGTCCAAACCTTATTGGATGACTCGTTAACGACCATGGGAATCATTGGGTCGATTTTGGGATCCCATTGAGCCACATGGGTGTGGTAATGACAATTTAGATTAATTAATTTAATGTAAAGACAAAATTGACATTACCAAATATATTTTAGTAATTAATTTTTATATGGTGTTATATAAGTCATATTTTATACTATAAATATTCTTTTGAAATATAAAACAATTTAATATATCATGGTAGTTTTTTTATAATTTTTATACATCAAATAAATTAAATTATTTATGACACAATAATGATGCAGTATTTATCTCCTTAATAAATTATTTAAATAAATAAGATTATAATGATTAAAATATTATCCCAAACATATCAAATTCTGATTGGATTATTTTATTTAGACAACGAATCATCTTATCTTCGACTATAGTGATTTTTGGACCATTAGAAACCGAATATAATTATATTATAAAATAATATTTTCATACTTTCCAAAAGAGCCCCTCCCCCCCTTATAAAAGGAGACCACTTCTAACTAATTCCTCAAACCTCTCAAGCCATTTGGATCGTCTAAACTCTTCCCAATTAAGCTCCCTACATCCCTCTCCTCTTCCTAGAAGCCTTAACATAGGCATAAGGCACTTCAAGAAGTCTTTTTGGTTCAAACCAAAGGAGTTACCCAAATTAAAGGCAACCATTTCTCTTAAATTATTTTCATTTATTTTACTTCTCCAACCCATAAAATCTTCTTATTTCTTTCTTCTGTAACATCACCAGTATCCTAAATATACTCGGATGTTTTTATAAGAATTATTAAAACTAATATTACACACACCGCCATCTAATGGATGAAGAACATAATGTTTCTGTGGATGGAAAACTAACGCCTCACGAAACGATGATTGTTCAATTACATCTTACCACCTCTCATGGTGGCCATTATGATGAAACTATATTTATATATGATATATATTATTTTTATGATTTCATTATTCTTCTGTACTTCCCAATTATATCAAGACTTTATGGTTTCCATAGTGGGTGAATACGATAATCTCATTTGAGGAAGTGCGGTCTACTGCCCCCTTAAAGTGATGTGACTCATTAATGCATTATTTGGGATGTATAAAGGATAGTGTCAATGATATTATATATGATATTATACTGGAATTATAATATAACTATGTATCGTTATGTTTTATATCCATTAAAATAATAAATATAAAGGAAAGTAGCATTCATACGTACGTACGACTTACCGTCCCCATGAATGGTGCATTTCATTTCTTACCTCTAAATGTTATGAAATATTATAAATAAATGTATATAATAGATATATATGATATATATGATATCTAAATCATGAATATCATTTTGGATATAATGGACTATTTACGACATGGACAACTTGTAAATATAAGGTGTTCATTTTTTTACTCCAGTACCAAATATCGACAAAATGGACGTTATTAACATAAATGATTACATAATGTTTATAACATGGTAATAATTGATATAAAAGGAATAATAAACTTGAAAAAGTTTCTTAAGAAAGTAGAAATTAACTTTAGTTTATTATTCAGATGGTTAAAGAACGATCGAGTCAAGTCGGACACGAGGTAAGGGATCCGACCTCTCTCTTTCTTTTCAAGTACTCCCTTTTATGTCATTTCTTTTATGCTGCATGTTCTTATGTTGGAGGATGTTATTTTAAATTAACCATACTATTATTTGTATTTTAATATGATGAGAGACCCCCTCTTACTCTCATCAATTCATTTTAGGAATTTTTAAGTTTCTCCATTAGGCTGCCGAATTTTTGTAAGGGATTTCTTATCTCCCCTTTAATTTCATGAGATATCCATTATTCACCACTTATTTATTTCATGTGGTGTATTTTTTACTTCCTTTTGAAATATATTATCATGAATATCATTATATTCATTTTATTCTGTGATTCCTTTGGTGGTTATTAACTTTGGGTCATACGACTCGATTGATTACAACGTGGTAAGGGGTTTTCATCTCACTTTTTATCCCCATGAGTTTCATGCTATATTTCCCACTACTTCCTTTTGTGTGCTGTAAGTAATTCCAATGATTGTATTAATTTTGTTTGATACATTAAATTATGGGTATTTAAATCTTCATTGTATGATCATTCTTTCATGTGGTGTATGTTTCGTAAGTTACCAAATCGGTAACAGAACCTTTCACCCTCCTCTCTTTTAAAAGGATTCTTATTGTTATGTCTTTTAATTCACATCTTCTTATGTTGGGATATGTTATTATATATCCTTATTTCTATAAATTTTATGTCCAAGTGATGGGATACCCTTTTCTCTCTCATCAACTCAGTTTCTGAATTATAATGTGATGCCTTTAGGTTGTCAAATTTTTGCAAGGGAGCTTCTTAACCCAATTTCAATTCTTTGGGTTCAAATTGTACTTATGGAATATGTAATCCTATGAATATGTGTGAATGACATCTTATTGTTTTACACTTAATCTCCAATTATATTGGGTGTATTTATATTTGTCACGCATAATTATGAGATTGATTTATCCTTAATTTAAGGATACCATATTTATAAGGGATTTCATCTCAATTTACATTTCCATTGAGGCTTCATTTTTGTTATTCACCAAATCCACTCTTATATGGTGTATATACTGTCCTTTGACACATTATATCATGAATCCCTTTATTCTTAGGATATTATAAAGTTCTGATTAAATTTTATTCCGCAATTATTTGTATTCAAGAGTCTCTCATTTTGTTAAAAACTCTTTAACAAAAATATCATTTTTAAATGTTTTAAAGATTTATCATTCTAAATATTTATCTATAATGTCCATGTATTAAAAATGGTTTTAGGTATTTATTTATATGGACATTAATGTTTTAAAACTATAATTCCATTAAAAGATTCAATGTGGTATGGGACACTTTGATTCAAAAATCCTTTTTGTTAAATGGTTTTTGAGAATGGATTGATTATTTAAATATCTTGAAATTACTTCATGTGATTGCAAATGAAATGTTATCGGTGAAATTTTTATATTTGAAATATTTTATGTGTTTTGATGGTACTTGGACATTTGACGGGTGGTTACGTGATAAACCATATGACGGGTGGTGTCGTGAATACCAGGACGGGTGATTACGTTATAACCTCTAATGCATTGGGTATGGATGTCGGCCCTATGGCTATTCCATTTAGTGATATGTGTGGAAGTCGACCGTATGGTTATTACATTTAAGTATGTTTATGTACCAAGTTACCTTTATAAGTTATGTATTCTTTATATGGGTTTTATGGTAATATTTTGGTTTCAAAAGGGTAATTAATGATCTTTTATTCAGTGAAGAGTATTTAATACTTCATAAAGGTGAAAAGTATTACTTATGTTAAAGTATTCATGGTTTACTTGTTGTTTTGAAAAATTAGCAGTTTTACTTTTTTTGTATCCCTTACTGAGTTTTTTATGCTCATACCAAGTTTTTGAAATGTTTTTCATAGGAAATAATGTGGAATAGGGTCAAGGACGAGATCAAAGAAAATTCATGTTGTCTCAAACATGGAACTAGACATGACTTTTTTTTTCCAGAGTTCATGTTTTGTAAAACAATGGATACTAGGTAGAAGTGTCTACTTTGTAATATTTTGAAATGTAATAGTTATGGCCTAACTCTCTAAAACTCTAAACCTGAAAAGATCTTCAATGTGAATTATTCATTTAATTCAAGATTATGTAATGTTTTATGGTCGGGTCCTTATAGTGACTGAGTCACTTTTAGGGTTATTTTAAATCGATTATGGAGTCTTTCAATAATGCTTTCATAAAATCCCAGATAAAGGATTTATAATTATAATTATTTTAATAAATTTTATAAAATTTTCTAATTATTTAAATATATATAAATAATTATTTGTAATTATAAAAATATTTATTTAATAAATAAGAATTATTTATTTATAACAATTATAAATATATAAATATATAAATATATAAATTTATAAATATAGTAAATATACATTTATAAATAAATTTATTTATAAATATTTATTTACAAATATAATTTTAACATTATCAGAGGATATATATTCTTAAATAATTGCATTTTAAAAATGACTGAAATTGAATAATTCAAAATGAGTACACCTTGCAAATATTGAAAAATGAATATGTTTTATTAATTAAATATTAATTATTAAAAAATGGATATATATATATATATATATATATATTAAATTATATATGAATTTTTATTGAAAATTCTAAAACATATTAAATAAAATATAAATAAATATAAAATATAAAATGATTAAATTCATAAAGAAATTAAAAAACAAAAAATATTAAAAAGTAATACCCTAACTGTAATAGTATTAGAAATAAATAAATTAAATTTACCAATTAATAACATACACTATATGAAATGTATCATGTTATACTTCTTCAATTTTATTAATAATTGTTTCACTAATAAATTTTTAAATAATTTTTTAATTTTTTCAATATTATTATTTTTGTATAATTATTACAATCAATTCATTTTTTATATATATATTTAATATATACTATTTATTAATATTTATAATCTATATATATATATATTAAATTTATTCATTTTTATCAATAATTATTAAAATAATTAAATGCTTAATATTTTACTTAACTTACTCATTTTCAAATTTTATTTGTTTATATATTTCATTTTTTCCATATTACAAATCTTTGTATTAAATATATATAATATGTTAATATATATATATATATATATATGTTTAATTTATTCATTTTTAACAATAATTTTATAATTAATAAATTTGACAATTCATTTTTATTTTTTAATTATTTAATATTTTGTTGACCTTTATTAGTGCTAATAAGAACTAATAAAGGTTACCCTTTCTTGGTGATTTATTTTTAGCACTGATAAAGGGTACCCTTTTTCAGCGCTAAAACTAAAGCTATAAAAAAAATACAATATTTATCAGCACTACAATAAAGTGCTGATAAAGGTTCTCTTTTATTAGTGCTAAAAACACAGATAAAGGTTCACTTTATTAGCGCATTTTTCTAGAGCTTATAAATGCTAGAACTGTTAAAGCTATGTTTTATAGGATCCACTCTGTAGAACTCATCAACTAGATTTTCCAACATAAACCTCTCATCAAATCTCCAACTCCTCAGGACCTAACTTAAACACCTCTACCACTATAATTCCTACAATGTGATGGGTTAAAAGGTTCTTAGAATTACATATGGTAGTGAGACTAGTTAGAACATGATATTTTATGAACCCACTATGATCTGATGAAATTACTCTGGGACTACCGAATGAGAAAGTTAAATGGTACTACTTTTAGCGTAGAGTCCTAGGAATGATAATTGAATCCTGATTTTTCCCTTATGATTGAAAAGGGGATATTTTGGGAATTAAATAAAACAAATTAAATGAATTTAAATAAATTACATGCTAATAGACTTATGGATTTTTCTAATTCTAGTAACATGTGTAGTGACTTAAAGCATAAAAAATAGGGGTGTGATTTCTTCCCCATCAAATAACATTATTTTCATGACATGTTTAAAAGTCATTCGAGTGAGTCAAGGCCACATAGAGTGAACAATACCCTTGTGTGACATATGATTACCCTTAATTTTTATGCTTTTGAAAACATTTTTTAAGATAATAGGGGTACCTATTTTGTTTGAGAATTATAATATGATGTTGAAGTAAAACATTTACAATTAACAACATTCACATGGAGAAAATGGAAAATGGAAACATTAAGTTTTGAAATATCATTTCAGTCCTTTGTTGGTAATTATTGATATGTTAATAACCCAGATGATATTTAAACCTAATAAAGTAATTTTTTTTCATTTTCATGTTTTTTCATGTTTGTTACGTGTTGATTTGGATTCTCTAGTTTTAATGTTATAGACATTGATATTAACTTGATAAAAAGATTGATTTTAAATTTAACTGTATTTATAGTTGAACTACTTGTACCTTATGTTTAATGATAAGTTATGACAGTTAAAATATTTTGTAATATATTCTTGGAATTAATTAAATCATAATGTACTTTTTTTCATAATAATGTTTTTTTACCACATGATTTAAATAAATATATAATATTTTCAATTGAAATAGTTTTGAATAATGATTTTGTGGTTCCTCATCTAAATTATTATGGAGGATTTTAATGATATAGTGGATGGTTTTGAGGGAAATATTTTCATTTTTAAATAAAGTGTTTATATTTTAAATGTCGTTCCAAGAATTATTTAAGGGAAGAAATTATAAAATGTGAATTGTTGTTTCCTAAAAGGGTGCTTGATATTTTAGAGATAATTGAATTTAATATTTTATTTGTATATAATAATTTCAAGTCTTTATTTATGATAATGTGTATTAATATGACTTATTCTTTATAATTAGAATGACATAAATTTATATTAATTAATACTAGTAAAACAATGCATCGTTATATGTTATGAAATGATGAGATTATTATCCTCATTTAATAATATTCATTTTGAGTTTTTAAATTTTATAAAAATTAAACATGTTAATTAAAAAACTTGTAAGTGAATGATATAAATTAGAGGGATTGTTTAAAAAGTGGTGTAGTATATCAATTTGACTACATTTTAAATAGGTAGGTCTAAAATATCATAGTGGTCTTGTAAAACTCTTTCTAAAAGCTTTTTCATAATTAAATATTCCTTGATATTAAATTTATTATTTTTAAAATAAATGATTAAAAACATACATTGGATTTTGACATTCTGTAATGTGAAAAGATATCATATGAGATAAGTTAATTGATTAAACTAAATTCAAGTTGTAAGTATGAGGAATATTATTATAAATATTTATGTATTTACTATTATTGATGAATTCTAAACAGAAATTATTGTGTTGGGATGCTAAATTAAGAGACATATTGTTCATGCAATATTAAAACTGATAAGTTCTCAATGTTATGATTTAAATTATTGCATGATTCATTATTATATTCTTTTAATAAGTATAAATCATGAAAGTTGAACATATATAAATTAAGTGATAAATTAAATGTTTAATTGGGGAATTAATAAACTATGTAATATGGTTCCAATATTATGATTACTGAAATATAGAAATGTGATATCTATACAAGAACTGGTTATGAAACAATATAGGATAACCTCCCAGGGGATGCAGATATAATGCCATGTGTTAGTTTTCAACACCATGCCTCCCCTAACTTGTTTCCTCTTAAATTAAATTACCTTAAAAAGGTTAAAATTCAAAACCTGTTTAACTAGTTCGATGATAGTAAAGTTCATTTAAAATTTCCATGTTATTTTATTTTTAAAGTCGTTAAAAAAATATTACCCTTAATATATTCCATTTCATTAGACTAAAATGAATTGTTTTGTAACCATTGTTAGATGCATATTTATTCGTGTACAAATTCTTCTTCAATGTGTTAGACTTTGAATGGTTTGAGTTCAGTGGAAATTTCAGATGGTGTATTCCCAACATAGATTTTGTCATAATTGATGAATAATCTGAGTTTTACAATGATGATAAATTTTGTGACCAATGGAATAGATTAAAATATTAATTTACTTGAGAAATACGGAATCGAAACAATGGATCATCACATAATTATTTATAATTAATTTAAGAAATTACCGGATTACCTTGTGATGAATTATTTATTCATTGAAGAATCAAAAAACATATCTATATTATATAATCAATATGTTGTATGAATCGATTATATATTACCATTAGCAGTGATACACTCATTCTCTAAGAACCTCTAGACGTTTCTATTTAAATATCTTAGTGTTAGAACGGTAGATCCTAATGATAACGTCATTTATTATTTATTTTCTTGAGAATCACTCCATGAAGGATACTCTTTTATCACTCTAGAATTGAGAGCGATAGAGGAGGAAGATATTCCTATACTATTGAGAGAGATCATGGAGATAGAGCTCTCTTGGGAAATCATAGAATTCAATGAATTTTGTTGTGCACAACAACAAAAACATAAACCCCTTTACAAATAATATAATTCTGTATAAATAGTGACAGGGTTTGAAAAGAATAATTTCACATGTGCCCTAATTATTTTCTTAATCTCTATGAAACCCCATTTTTATAATTATAAAATTATTTTTATTATTTCCTGACATGAACAAAACTAGTGAATTAATTAAATATTATTTCCCTCCAGACCATTAAAATCGATCTTCCATTCCTTCACAATATTTATTGGGAGTTGAATAATGAATATTTATTTACTAAATAAATACCAATTTCTTATAAACCAACAAATAAATAAATATTATATTCACTAAATTGAAAATAAATATTTATTAATTATTCTACTCACAAAAATATTTTCTTTAAAAACTACTTAATAAATATAAGCGATAAAAAATGGGAATAATTATTAAACCATGTATAATAATGATATTAATTCAACATATTAAATAATATTATTATTTAACTGAGATTCTAGATACACATAGTGAGTGACCCTCTAGGCCCCTTTCTTAGTGGCATTAGGTGAAGCATCCAAAAGTACAAGTTTAGCATCTAGAAACACACGAAGACACCTATAATGAAAGATTTTAATGTTACAATGAAATAAAACTATATACAATCACTTACAGTGTAAAATAATCAATTTATCGGGATATCACTAATCAAGAAGGTTACATGATTGTGCTATCAAGGTATGTTCTTCATATCCCTTTCTTTTAAATATTCTAGAATTGATCTTACCCACAGATCACCATGGCTGTGAGTTTATTTCCGATGTATCATTTCAATAAAAGGGTCTAAGATATCAACATATTCTAAATAATGAAAGTGAAAAAAACTTTTTCATTATTCATTAATGAAATTTTACTCCTGACCCACCCAACATATCCTACTTCTCTGCGAACTTTTTCCATCATGGTTTCCATTAATACATCAAAGTACATGACTCATAATATCAATTAATAAAAATCATAAAGTCTAAGGATCAATATAAACACCCATATAATGGAAAATCCAATTACACATATAAATGTGTATTTCCTATCGGATGGTCTCATTCAAATGATTGTAGCTGGATATAAAACATATATTTAAAAATATTTTCATGGAACTCCAATGTTCTCGTCATACCGAAGAAATATTATGACCTTTCAGTATGATATTTAATGTTAGGAAATTATCACATACTATTTCATGAAAATAAAAAATCAATATGGGATGAGTATTTTATTAATATTAAAAACTATGAATTCATGTAATAATAAATTATAAATAATTTTTTTCTAAGGAACCAACTCTAATAAACTCAAACTTACACTAGAGACAACTGCTAACAACCATCAGTATGCTAGCTATCACATGATATTCATTATTCTGGTGAGAAAATTATTTAGTCAATGATTCCACCAAATATTCATCCCTTGAAACTAAAGGTTCTAGGTGCAGTGGAAGTTCATTGGATCTGGAATAACCAAAATTATTTTTTTAGGCTTAGTGGGTCATTCTCAAATTTAATGACGTAAATTCCAAGACAAACAAATTTTTCCCACAAGATATTGAACTTAGAGAATTGATAACTTGATGAGTATTCTTTCATGTTAAATTTATAACTAATTTATTTAGATCTAAATAATGGAAAATTTGTATAAGGCTATTTATTTTATGTAGATATTGATCATCCCAAAAACACATTTTCGGATTACCTTCATTGCCCTTGTAGGATCCAAGTGTATAATCCCTATATCATTGATCCACACATGCTACATTGATCGATGAGAAATAGTGATGTCATTTTAGATTCTAAAATGGTGGATATATCATATTTTTTCATTCATATTAATCGCTTATGTATCCTTTAGCATTAATGAATTATCTCTGAATCTTATCATTCTTGAGAGGAGGATAAAAAGAGGATGTTGATAGAGAATTATATTATGCCCAAGGATTCCTAATTCTTATTTATTCTATTAATCCTACATAATAGATATAACCATTTATTTATATATTTAGGGTTTTGGTTAATATATTATTTAATTTAACACCATCCCTTAAATAATATATTAATATTTGCAAAACCCAATGACATATAATAACATTTTTATTATTATTTCATTTTTGATATCTAAAGAAATGATAAATATTATTTTACTAGCTTGTAAATTAATATTTATCACTGGACATTATCTTATCCCTCTACAACTCCAAAACATTTAATGAATACCTAAATAAATATTTATTTATATATTTTAATCTTTAATAAATAATTCTGATCGATAAAACAAGAGTAAAAATATTCCTTGGTCTTGAAAATAATATGTATTCCATAAATTAAATTCAAATATAATATAATAGGGATCAACAGAGACACATAGTATGTAATGCTCAAATATTATTTCTCGTTTCAATAAGGATATTTTTTTGATGTATAATATTTGTATCTAGAAATGGGTCATCGAACCCAAGGGAATGAACCTAATTTCGTAATTTCAACAACCATTTATAAACACTGTATTTATAATGTAATTTATTTATTACAACATCTCATCAAGAAGGTTTCACATCTATGTAATTAACCTATGCGCTTGACATGTCTTTATTTGACTATCTAGAATAAAAACATCATTACAAAATTTCTATGGAATTTAATGGGAAGGTTCTATTCCAATCAAAGGTAGAATATATAAAATTCCATAAATATGAATGTGAAATATCCATCATATACTTATCAATTAATAACCTGTCATTCATGATGGACCCAATGTACCCTTAATCCCATGAACATATGGAATCACATTTTTGTAATGTAAATATAAGTGTGTGAGTCATTACATGAATTAATGATAATATTAAATTCTACAGTCTATTATATAAGCTTATTGATAGTAAAATCCAATTACACCAAAAGATGATGAATTCCTACTGGTTGGTATGTTCTTGTAATATCATATCTTGGAGATTACCATGTAAAAGCATCATGAGAAGAAGTATCATCCTCTTATGGGTAATCAAAAATAATAATAAATATATATACAATTCACCTAATCAGAAGATGTTATATTACCAAAGAACTATATTTTATAATATCATCATGTCACTTCAAGGTTCTAATTATAGTGGGGAACTGTTATGACCTTATCAGTGAGACAAATACCCAAGGAGTTTATTATATCAATGTTATGTACAACAATGAAAAATATATAATACATTTTTTAAATAATATTATTATCATCAAATATATAAGTTATCAAACTAAAAATAGTTGGTTCTCAAACAAACACTCCAAAAAATTTCACATACACAAGAGCCAAAAACATATTATTTTCAGTATGCGAGACCTCACATGATGATAATGTCTCTACAAAGTAAAGGATTTAATCAAAGGGTTCCACCACATTTTCTTCCATGGATTTTTTTTTCATTTGAACTTAATCTCTCTAAGAGATATCCCTCAAGAGATGACAATTCATAAGTATATGCTTTATCTGTTGATATGATTTTATCTCCTTTATAAGAACCATCACTACAATTTTACGACAATACAATGTGATAGTTTCTTAAATGATAGGTATCACATCAAAATATTAAATGATGTTGTATATCAAAACCACTTCTTTATTTTCCATAGAAGTTGAAACATACTCAAAATATGATCTATAATATGTAACCATGGTTTACTCTAAGATCTTCCATCTTAAAACACCTCCATTCCTAGTGAAGATATATCTCAACTATGATTTATGATTTTTTTGATCTATTTAAGAACTATAATATTCATATCCTCTAATTACTAGATCCTTATCTCCTCCATATACTAGGAACACATCCTTAGTATTCCATAGATACTTAAAGATAGTCTTGAATTCCATAGAATGGTGGTCACTAGATTCCGCATGATATCTTCATATCACACTCAAGGAATAAGAAATATCTAGACTAATATGTAGCACAACATAAATGATTGACCTAATAATAGAGGTATATAGAATAATTTCCATCCTCTGTCTCTCCTCATGTTTCTACATACTCATTTTCTTAGAAAGATGAATGTCATTTTACATTGGAAACAAGACCCCCTTGAATTGTTCTATACTAAATCTCTTCTTTTACTTTTCTATACATGTACCTTGACATAGTATAATTATCTTATTGGATATATAATGATGGACATTGATCCCAAGAATATATAATGATTTTCCTAATACCTTTATAGAGAATCATTTATTTAACTAGTATTTAGTAGGCCCTAAGATTGGTATTTTGTTTCCAATATGTAATATGGCGTCAATATATGCTATTAAAGAAAACAACCACACACCCACTAAACCACTTATAGAAAAAAGAATCACATTATTTCATTATGAAATCATATTCTATAATGGATTCATCAAACGGATCTTTCAGTGATCATAATGATTGTTTTAATCTATAAATAGATCATTTTAATTTTCATACCTTTTTGGAATCCTTTGGAGTCACACAACCTTATTTTTGTGTTATATAGACAACTCATTGAATGTTCTCATTAAGGATAGTTTTCTTGAAATCCATTTGAAAAATATTAAAAACATGTCAAGTCATAGTGGAAAGTAGAATTATGATGAAATAAATCATTTTAAATGGTTAAAATGATTCATTGTAGTGTATTCCATGATATTGTTTGAAACCTTTTTTAATTAGTCATTCATTATATGTACTGACTTATCTATCCATTTATAGTTTCTTATTGAATACCCACTTTCAACAAATTATCTTTACATCCATTGGAAGATTTACCAAAATCCATAGTTGGTTTTATTGTGTGGCGTTCATTTTAGAATTTACAGCTTCTTTCCATATGGAAACATTTGTTCGACTTACCTCTTCTTTATAGGTTATAGGATTATTATTATCAACTAATATTGTTTCACCATACTCATTGACTAGAAAACATTACTATTATATATATCTAATATCTATTGTAATCATGTGTAGTACATGTGTCTTTGGAACATCTTCATCCATGGGGATTTGGGGAATTTGTTCATGTTCCAACGCGTGTGTACCAAGATATTGAACTTTATCAATGTCTATCTCACACCCACATTCACTTTTAGATATGTGATCCCTATCAAGGAATTTGGAATTTATTTCCAATATTACCTTTTCTTATGATGTTCATAAAGTTAATATCACTTTATTTCCTTAGGGTATCCATTAATGATACAAATTGTGCCTCGGGGTGTGAGTTTGTTACCTGAATAGGCCCAAAAAATGCTTCACAACTCCACACATGTAAATATGAGGTCATGGTTTTTATATAATGAAAACCTTCTTATAGAATACATTTTTTAATTTTATTTTTCATGTTGTTTAATATAATTATTTTTTTTATAATGTGTATCCCCAAAAAGATAATGGAATACTCACATGACTCATTATTTATATCACCATGTCTAATAAGGTGTTGTTACCCCTTTCACATACACTATTTGATTGAGGTGTATAATGTTGACGGATTTGAGATAGAACCCAAAAATCCATTAAATAATCAACCAATTCTTGATTAAGATATTCTACACCATGTTCAAATAAAATTTTCTTAATCTTCATACCAAGATGGTTCTCAACTTCATTCTTGTATTCAATGAATCTATAAAACGAATATGAATAGTACCTAATCTAGTAGACATATCCATATCTACTAAAATCATCAATAAGGAAATGGATCACACTACCAGAACTCGGATCTCCATTTCAGGTATAACTTTCCTTTTCAGGTCGTTTTTGAGAAAAGAGGAAAATCTGGAAATTTTCAAGGTACACGCCATGTACTTTGATGTAGCACAAGGCCGTGTGATGGCCATGTCCAGGCCACACACATGGTGTGTAAGGGCGATGTGGAGGCCACTTAAAGCAGAGTATGGAAAATCCTATTACACACCATGTACCCCAAAAGTACATGTCGTGTACTTTCTTTTTTTCATTAAACGGATTGGGGTCACACCTAATCGACATAATCATCTTCTTCTCCAAGTTCATCGACTGGGAGCTTCTGTATGGCCACAAACATCCTTCGAGCCCCCGATCCTCCGTCTATTTTCTGAATCGACGACCGTTGATTGCGTTGGAACCACAACAGTGAGCTCTTCCTTCTTCTTCAGTTTCATTCCATGATTTCCCCTCTTTCTCAAGATATCATTGGTTGAACGTTTTGTGTGTTTTTATAGATCTACACCATTATAAGGATAATATGGCCTCGTGGTCAAAGTATATTGATATCCTAGCATCAAGGTAGGTGGTTTTTGCCTTACCTTTCGATGTCTTTGAGTTTTATGTAAACATTTCCACCAATACACGTGAATGGGGTATTGCGTGTTTACTATTTTGCCCCTGTTGTTTTACTGCCTTGCTTGTATGCTTGTGTAGAGGTAATTTGATCATGTTTGAGGATAATTATTGTGCTTGGTATGTTTTTCCCATGCCTTGTTCTTATTACGACCTTTGGGTCTTGTTATCCTTTGGCAGTTTTACCTGTTTTCCATGCCTTGTGACCGTAGGATGGAATGATATTCTTGACATGATTATTATTCTGTAGAATGGTTAGCCAAGTAGCTCTATAGGTGTACTTCGCCTTATAGCATTATTATGCACGGAATGGCACGAAACCATGAAAACCTATTGATATTGACTATAAGGGATAAACTAAGTGAGCTTCCCAGAGAGTCTTGGACATTATAGACTACATGGGATAGAGAGAGAAAGCTTCCTAGAGAGTCTTGGATATTATAGACTATAGGAGGGTAGACCGAGTGAGCTTCCTCAGAGAGTCTTTAATTGTTTGATTTTCCTTAATCCATTCCAGTCTACTGGAGGAATTGACCGAGCGAGCTTCCTCAGAGAGTCTGTGATAGAACTGAGACTATAGGGGGAATTGACCGAGTGAGATTCCTCATAGAGTTTCTAGACCTTGGGGATATAAGAGGGTTAGACCGCCTGATCTTCCTCATAGAGTCCCTAAATACCCTATACTATAAGGGGAATTGACCGAGTGAGATTTCCCAGAGAGTCTTATAATTTCATATGACCAAACCAGAGGGGTTAGGCTGAGTGCACTGCCCAGAGGGTTATAGGTACTTCTTGGATAGGCACAGAGGGGTTGGCTGCAAGTAATTCCCAGAGGAGTTCCTATGTGGTTAGCTGTTTTCTTCACTACTGCTTGTTGATTTGTGGATTTATAACTGTTGTATATCATTCTGTTTACTACTTACTGTTTACTGGTTGTTGTTTACTGCTTACTATACTATTACCATTTATATACCCACTGACTGTTAGGCACATATCCTCAGGTGGTTTCCTACTGGGATTTAGTCTCACACCCTATTTGGGCCATGCTTTTGGGCCCAAAGAGTCTATTTTGTTGCAGGTATAGAAAATGGAAAGCTCCCTTTGACTTCGAGAACTTGATTGCTTTGTAGCAGGAGAGCAGGGGACCAAGCTTAGGCTTGCGATCCTGCGGAGCTATTTATATTTTATTTTGCACTTTTTTTTATTCTGTTTGTATTTCAAGCATTGTGACCTGTTTAGTTGCTTTCCTTGATATGTATCATGCATCATTTGATATATACATATATGCTATAATTTTTTATTGTTTTAGTCATCCAATGTTTCTTGTTGTTGGATATTTACTACTTTCTCTATTCCATGTTTTGTTTACTTTCGTTGTGTACTCTGAAAATGAGGGCATAGTTTCCCCAAGATCACACCCAACGCCCTTGCTGCTAGTCGGCAGCCTCTGGCATTTGGGGAAATTTGCTTGAGGCCATGTGACCAATTGGGTACGGGGTGCCTCTGGGTGGCTTCCAGAACCAGGATGTTACAAAGTGGTATCAAAGGAATTATTTTCTCTTGATTTACTGTTTGGAGCCTTTATCCAGGGATAGGATGGATTCAGTACTTGATAATAATTTGTGCCCGGGAGTAGCTAACCCGTGTACTAGGAAAAGCCAATCTACCTCATTTATTGCAGTTTTATGGTCTTGATATTTTACGTTTGATATGATTTCATGTAGATTGATTCACATGCCTTGTATTTTTATTTTTGTTGCTATTGAGGTTCTATTTCTGTCGCAACCCGATGAGATGAGGGTATACCATCTCATGCATCATATAGGCACTTGTTAGAAATCACATGCCATGCATTCTATCCATCCCATCTAGGGTGCATTAGCGATTTCATTTTATTGTTATAGACATTGTGTAGATTATGCATGTTGTTGTGGTAGATGATTTGATATAATCCCTGCTGTTTTATAGAGAAATTGTTTGATTTGTACCTTGCTTAAATGAATTCAAAATTTTGGATCTTGAGGTGTTATAGGCCCTCATGAATCTGATCTTGGTGGATCAATGACTTTTTTCTCATATATATGACTTGTATAAGATTCCATGATTTGATTTTTGGGGAGTATGGGCCCTCACGGATCAGAATTTGGCACCTCCTTGCTTCTTTTTTTAGTGTTTTCTGGGCTTTGGTGTAGTTTCTGTGCTACTGCCCGAAAAAAACCCAGAATACACGGTGTGTACTTTATGACTACACACCGTGTTGTTTTAAACTGGGTCACTGACTGTGTGAGAAGAAACACGGTGTTGTGAAAAAGTCCTTGAGGAACATGCTGTGTACGGTAGGTACATGCCGTGTACCCAGTCGTGTCACTAACAACACGGGTCGGGGAAGCTTGTGTAGTACACGCCGTGTTTGGTATGAACACACCCTGTAGCTTGATCCTAGGTACCTGGCCGTGTCACTAACAACACGGGTCAGTGTTATATTTTCCTATAAACGCCGTGTTTGGTATGAACACATCGTGTAGCCTGGTCCTAGGTACCCCAGACTGTAGATTCGTGGTTAGAGGCCACGCTGACTATCTTCGAGCATCTGGAGATACCTCCAGAGAAAAGGGTAAATATGGATACTTATATGCTCTGAGACACCGCCAAGAGGTGGTGGCAGGTGATCTCATAGTCAGGGCACTAGCAGAGTATGACTATGGATGAGTTTCAAAGAATCTTCTATGATTACTTCTACCCGGATACCTTGAGGACCGACCGAGCCCAAGAGTTTATGAGTCTCGACCAGGGCACTCTTTCTGTTATGGAGTACTCGTCTCGTTTTATCGAGTTACAGCGCTTCATGCCGATTCTAGCAGGTGATGAGTTGTTCCTTTCTAGGAAGTTATAGGACAGTCTTAGGAAGGATATCCATTCCTAGGTGAATATCTTTAGGTTGACTTTGATATCCTCTATCATCAACCAGGAATTGATCACTGAGCGCAATCTAAGAGATTCTGGAGCAGTGGGCCAGGGCGGTTCGACATCCAGAGTCAGAGTTCCTCCTACTGATAGTAGGAAGTTCCGTAGGGAGTCTGCTCAAGGAGATCAGGGTAGGAAGAATATATCTTCGGGAAACCAAGTTGTAAAATACCAGTGTGGTTGGAGTTAGCATACTAGGCCTCATTGCTAGAGAGACCCGATGGTGTGCCGATCTTGCAGCAAGATGGTCCATCTTCGGCATTTTTTCAGATCCTCTCACCTAGAACTGGTGTTAGGGGTTCTTCTATGACCCTGTGTTCAGGTTATGTATCGCTAGTTTCTCACCAGTCTGGGAACTGGATTTCTTTCGGCCGTTTGGGCTGAGTTAGAGGTCACGACCATGGTCGTCAATCACCAGGTTACCAGCGACAACAAAGTGTATTAGCTAAGAGTGGTCAGCCAGGGGCGTAGGGCCGCGGTACAAGACATACATTAACCGTGGAGAAGACCTATCAGGAGTAGGATCCTGGCCCTTCCACAGTTCGAGTTATGATCTTAGTAGCCTCAGTTTTATCTTCAACCCTTTTCGATACTGGTGCTTCACATAGCTTTATTTCGGTTGCTATTGTCTAGAGCCTTGGGCTCTATATCTTTTTGTCTGCCGACATGTTGACTCTCATTACACCGTTGGGAACGAGGACGTCTAGCGTACGTCAGTGCAGAGACTGCCCTATGGAGGTTTCAGGGTGTCACTTCTTATGGGACCTCTATGTCCTAGAGATGATATGCTATGATGTCATTCTCAGTATAGACTTGTTAGTTCCCTTCTAGGCATTAGTCGATTTCTATTACCGTAGGGTGAGTTTCGTATCACCAGAGGGTGGATATTTTATTTATAAAGACAAGTGGGATGTCCAGGCGGGTAGAGATGGACCAGAGCATCATGGGCTAAGAGGATTTACAGCCCAGATTTCCAGTCTTTATCTGGATGATCAGGGGACTTCACAGTTAGACTTTCCTCTAGTGGTGGATCATTTCATGGATGTCTTTCCTGAGGACTTTTCAAGTTTTTCTCCTGTGCGTGATGTAGAATTTTATATTGAACTTGTTCCAGGAGCGGCACCAGTGTCCATTCCTCCTTATAGGATGGCTACACCAGAGTTTCAGGAGCTCAAGAAGCAATTGGAGGAGTTGTAGGAAAAGGGTTTCATCCAACCCAGTACTTCTCCTTGGGGTTTGCCTATCCTGTTTGTGAAGAAGGTAGACAACACCCTTAGGATTTGTATGGATTATTGGAAGCTGAACCAGTTGATGGTCAAGAACTGATATCCCTTTCCATGGATCGATGACCTCTTTGATCAGAATTGAGGATCCTGGGTGTTCTCGAAGATCGATTTTAGGTACGGTTATCATCAGTTGCACGTTAGACCATCGGATATACCTCTTACAGCCTTTAGGAGAAGTTATGATCTATTAGAGTATATGGTCATGCCATTTGGTCTCACGAACATGCCAACAGTTTTTATGGAACTAATAAACCAAGTGTTCCATCCATACATGGATTCCTTCGTGGTGGTTTTAGGGGATGCAATATTGGTGTACTCTCACACTCGATGTGACCATGCTACCCATATTGAGATCGTTATGAGTACACTGAGAGAGCATCAGTTATATTCTAATCTCTTGAAATGAAACTTTTGGATGGATCAGATTCAATTATTACAGAGACAGGAGTATCAGTAGACCCAGAAAAATTAAGAGCTGTAGTTTCCTGGGAGCATCCAATGAATGTCTTTGAAGTAAAAAGTTTTCTAGTGCTGGCTGGATACTACATATGTTTTATACGGGACATTTAATTCTTTTTATTACCGCTGATAGGTCTGACCAAGAAAGGTGCGAAATTCTTATGTTCAGATTCATGTGAGACAGCGTTTCATGAGCTGAAAGGGAGGTCGACGTCAGCATCGATACTAGTCTTGCCGGAGCCGGGCAAGAGCTATACTGTTTACTGCAATGCTTCAGGTATCAGGCTGGGAGATGTGCTTATCTAGTGAGATGTGATCATTGCTTACGGGTCTCAGTAATTTAGGCCACACGAGAGAAACTACCCGACGCATGATCTAGAGTTGGCAACTGTTGTTCATGCCTTACGCTGTTGGAGAAACTATCTTTTGGGTGACCACTTTGTGGTGTTTTCCAACCACAAGAGTCTCAAATATATCTTCACTAAGTAAGATCTGAATATGAGATAGTGCAGGTGAGTCGAGTATCTTCAGTCCTTCGACATTGAGCTTGCCTATATGCCGAGAAGGGGCAACGCAGTGGCGGACGTGTTGAGTAGGAGAACTCAGATTAAGGCAGTTCAAGAGGCCAGTAGTGGGTGGAAGCTTATGGCTCTCTTCTCTGAGTTGCATTTGGAGGAGCACGATAGTTAGGGGAATACCTTTATTTTTTCTGTAGCTATTACGTCTACACTTCTTGATAGGGTACGGATGAGGTAGCTATCAGACTCAGAAAGCCTAGTCCTATGGGAGAGTGTGTCAGGAGAGGACCCTCTTCCTGGACGGACAGTGGGTGAGGTAGAGATCTTGCATTTCTAAGGATGCGTATGGGTGCCAGTAGACATACGCGAAGAGCTGATGCGGGATTTTCATTCCTCAGTTTGGGCAGTTCATCCTGGCATCACCAAGATGTATTGTGATCTACACCACCAGTATTGGTGGCTAGGTATGAAGAGAGATGTTGCTGGGTTCATCATGAGATGTTCTACTTGTCAGCAGGTGAAAGCGGAGCATCAGTGACCAGGAGGGATTTTATAGCAGTTACCCATTCCCATGTGGAATTGAAATGTTGTCATGATGGACTTCATGACCAGGTTATCGAGGTCACCTCGAGGGAGTGATGCTGTTTGGGTTTTCGTCGATAGACTTATGAAGGTTTCTCACTTATTTCCGATCAAGGAGACATTCAGTGTTGATGAGTTGGGGTGGTTGTTCATCTGAGAGATTGTACATCTACATAAAGTACCAAAATCCATTATTTCAGACAAGGATGTACATTTTACTTCTCAGTTCTAGTAGGGGATTCAGAAGGCTTTGGGTACACACATACTTTTGAGTATAGCATACCATCCCCAGACAAATGTCAAGTCTGAGCATACGATTCAGGTGCTTGAGGATATCCTCCAAGCTTGCATTTTAGACTTTGGAGGTTCTTGGGAGAAGCATATCCCACTTGTGGAGTTTGACTATAACAACAGTTTTCAGGAAACTATTCATATGGCACCTTACGAGGTTTTGTACGATAGGCCATGCTGATCTCATTTGTGCTGGCTGGAAGTAGGAGAGGCAGCTTTTATAGGACCTCGTCTTGTTCAGGAGACCTTAGAGAAGATAGAGTTGATTCGGAAGAGGATAGATAGAGCATAGTCTGGATAGAAGTCTTATGCTGATCAGCGGAGACAACCTCTGGAGTTCGAGGTCAGGGATCATGTTTTCCTACGTGTTGGACCGAGGTTGGGACACAAGAGGATTCAAAGACAGTGTAAGCTTTCACCACGGTACGTCAGGCCATTTGAGGTGTTGGAGAGAGTTGGGTCGGTTGCCCATCGGTTGCAGTTACCTCAGAGGTACCGGGCTATGCATGACGTCTTCCACATTTCTCAGCTCCGACTTTACTTTTTCAGACCCATCTCATGTCTTTCAACCCGAGGAGGTTGAGCTTGAAGCAGATGAATCATTTGAGGAGCATCCTATCCGGATTGTCGATCACAGTACAAAGGTTCTACGTGGCTGGTCTGTTCCTCTGGTACAGGTGCTATGGTAGCATGGACGAGTACAGGACAAGACCAGGGAGAGGGAGGCCGATGTACGATCACAGTGGCTGTAGCTGTTTGGATTTTCTTCTTCTACGCCTCACTAGGGAAATTTGGGGATGAATTTCTTTAAGGGGGGAAGTTTTTAAGAACCCAGATCTTCATTTTGGGCATGATTCTCCTTTTTGGGTCATTTTTGAGAAAATTGGAAAATATGGAAATTTTCAATGTACACGCTGTGTACTTTATAAGTACACACAGTGTACTTTGATGTTGCTCAAGGTCGTGTGCTGGTCGTGTCTGGGCCACACACACGGTGTGTTAGGGCGATGTAGAGGCCACTTAAAGAGGAGTATGGAAAATCCTAGTACACACCATGTACCCCAAAATTACATGCCGTGTACTTTCTTTTTTTTCATTAAGAGGACTGGGGTCGTGCCTAATCAATAGAATTGTCGTCTTCTCTAGGTTATTCAGCTGGGAGCATCCGTACGGCCGAAAACATCCTCTGAGCCCCTGACCCTCCATCTGTTTGCCGAATCAAGCTCCGTCGATTGCGTTGGAACTGCAACGATGAGCTATTCCTTCTTCTTGAGTTTCATTCCATGATTTCCCCTCTTTCTCAAGATATCATGGGTTGAACATTTTGTGTGTTTTCATATATCTACGCCGTTATAAGGAGAAAAAGGCCTCGTGGTCAAAGTATATTGATCTCCTAGCATCAAGTAGGTGGTTTGTGCCTTACCTTTCGAAGTCTTTGAGTTTTATGTGCAAATTTCCACCAATACCCGTGAACGGGGTATTACGTGTTTACTGTCTTTCCCCTGTTGTTTTCCTGCCTTTCTTGTATGCTTTTGTAGAGGTAATTTGATCATGTTTGAGGATAATTGTTGGGATTGGGATGTTTTTCCCATGCCTTGTTCTTGTTACGAACATGGGTCTTGTTGTCCTTTGGCCATTATACCTATTTTCCATGCCTTGTGACCGTAGGATGGAATGATATTCTTGACATGCTTGTTATTCTGTAGAATGTTTAGCCAAGTAGCTCTATAGGTGTACTTGGCCTTATAGAATTATTATGCACTCACTGGCACGGGAATGTGAGAACTTGGTGCTATAGACTATAAGGGATAGACCAGGTGAGCTTCCTATAGAGTCTTGGACCTTATAGACTACAGGGGATAGACTAAGTGAGCTTCCCAGAGAGTCTTGGATATTATAGACTATGGGAGGGTTGACTGAGTGAGCTTCCTCAGAGATTCTATACTTGTTTGATTTTCCTTAAACCATTCCAGGATTGAGGAGGAATTTACCAAGCGAGCTTCCTCATAGAGTCTATGATAAACCTGAGACTATAGGAGGAATTGACCGAGTGAGCTTCCTCAGAGAGTTTCTAGACCTTGGGGCTAGAAGAGGGTTAGACCGCGTGATCTTCCTTAGAGAGACACCGACTAACCTAGAATATAAGGGGAATTTACTGAGGGAGCTTTCCCATAGAGTCTTATAATTTTGTATGACCAAACCAGAGGGGTTAGGCTGAGTGCACTGCCCAGGGGGATGTTGGTACTTCTTGGATAAGACCAGAGGGGTTGGCTGCGAGTACTTCCCAGAGGGGTTCCTGTGTGGTTAGTTGTTTGCTTCACTTCTGCTTGTTTATTTGTGGATTTATCACTGTTTTATATCATCCTGTTTACTGCTTACTATTTACTGGTTATTGTTTACTGCTTACTGTACTATTACCTACCATATACTTACTGGCTGTTAGGCACAAATCTTCTGGTTGTTGCCTACTGGGATTTAGTCACACACCCTATTTGGGCCATGCTTTTGGGGCCAAACAGACTATGTTGTTGCAGGTATAGACAAGGGCAAGCACCCTTTGACTTCGGGTACTTTATTACTTTGGAGAAGGAGAGCATGGGACCAAGCTTAGGCTTGCGATTCTGCAGAAGTGTTTATCATTTCTTTTGTACATGTTTTGGTACTATTTGTATTTCCAGCATTGTGACCTATTTTGGTGCTTTCCTAGATATGTATCGAGCATCATTTCATTTATACATATGTTCTCCATTTGTTTATTGTTTTAGTCTTCTGCTATTTATTGTTGTTGGATATTCACTGCTTCCACTATTTCAATGTTTTTTTACATCCACTGTGTGCTCTGCCAATGAGGGCACAATTTCCCCATGATCACACCCAAGGCCCTCGCTGGTAGTCAGCAGCCTCTAGCATTTGGGGAAATGCGCTTGAGTTCATGTGATCAACCGGGTTCAGGGCGCCTCTGGGTGGATTCCAGAACCGGGATGTTACACACACATAAATATGAACTGATTCAAGAGGCTATTTGGACTTTTCCCCATTTCTAATAAATGGGGATTTCTTTTTCCATGTAAAGATGCATTATATATGCCATGTGGTTTTAGTTTAAAGGATTCTCAATATACATCTTTATGTAATTTAGTCAAACAATTTTCAATGACATGAATTCTTTGTGATTCCAAAGATGGGTGTTCTATGATTCATGTGAAGTAGTTATTTTATATATTTCCATTACATAGTTCATGTATTTCGACAAATAATTTTTTTTAATTAAATGTGCCTTTCCATAAAAAAATGTTATCCTTATAAAAACAAAATTTATTCCAAAATTTGGAAATAAATCATTCTTTATAAACCCTTGATACAAAAATAATATTTTTTTGTAAATGGATTGCACAAAATAAAAATCTTCCAAAACTATGATCATTTTATTCAGCTACATGAGGTGGTAGTTTCTGATAACCACAACTACATGTTTTGATTCATTTTCTATCCATAGATCTACCTCCCCTTTGTAATTATTTCTAAATCTACTTGTTTAATATATTTGAATACATCTTTGATCACTAAAAGTTATATGTAAGACCCAATTTGTAGAAATAGATAAATTTCAATAAATAACCATTATAGGTGAATCATCCCCTTCCTTCTTTTCTCAAGTGATTTTTTTCTTCTAGTGGATCTTCTTGCAACTTTCAAAACAAACAGTATCCTACTCCGTTATATTATCATTGATCATCCTCTTCTTGTAAGGGTGTTGTGTAGATGCTTTAGACTAATATATTTTATCTTGACCTTTCCTTTTATTCACCATAAGGATGGAGGATTTTTTTCACTTCATATACTAATAAACGTGGTGATGAAGTGTGAGAAGATCTGGGAGGGGCTTATCAATATTTATTATATTTAAATTAATAACAATGATGGAGGAGCGATGAGTATGTGATGAAATAATGAGATTAGTGCAGAGTTCATCAGGAAATTTATACCCTAAAATCTATAAGAACTCAATGTAGCCAATAAGTTTCATTATGTAAGGCCTAGATAGTACACCATATCAAAGATTACTCTAAAATATTTCATTGGATATCTCAAACTATTAATGTCTTTCTCACTTCTAGTATAAACCATGGATATTCTCATTCATTCTATAAGCATCCATGTTTTCAGGAGACCTCATTAGTTCACTAGACATGGATAATATAATTAAACACTAAAAATTGTCTACATCACTCAATTGTTTGTAATAGGCAACAAAATATTCATTAATCACCTCCTTTATAGGTGGATCAGTTAATTAGGATTCAATAATATAATATTTTCAACCATGGAGTATGCTGACCTATTGGCATTTGAACCATTCCTAGAAGTTACTACCAATGAAGAGGTGGTCATAAAAAATTATTGATTATAGGGATAATATGTATAAAAAACATAATATTGTTATAAAATTTTAAATAATAATATTGTTAGTAATTTTATTAACTAAAAATTATGTGATACATAATAATAATATTAATTTTATTAGTCATCCCAGTATTTTATCAAGTTCCAACATCCCTCACTATCAGACGTAGAATGTCTTATTTCTAGAAATATATAGTGGAAAGGATCCATATACCCCTTTTCATAACCCCAAAAATGGTTGGGAAATATACTCAAAGGTATTTAGGTAGTAATGTCATTGAAAACTATGGTCTTTAATCTTTTTTATCCATTTAGTGGATTCACCAATCCAAAAATCATGAATTGGATTTCCTCCACACATTCCTTCAAATAATACCCAAACTATAAAGGTATACTCATCTTGATGTAAAATGGTTAATTCAATCCAAAACATTCATAATAACTCCCCTTATAAATTTTAGTATCCTAATAAGGGTTTTTCAAAAACATAGTTCTATTGTTTTGATTCCTAATCACATAACTGAATTCCATGGATAACATAATATTCACCTAATGGATCTTGTTTCGTTTTGCCTAATTAAATCTTTTTTTATCCTCTACATGTCCTGTTAATATTAATTTGACCTTAAGTAACTGAATAACCATGTTGGATAAAACATATATGCATAATCCATTTATATAAATTCCATCTTTTCATGTTAATTAATTTATATTTATGATCATGTTATTTGATCCATAAAATAAATAATAAATAAGATAGAATTAAATAAATGACCTGATCATGAGCTTGTATAATGTTTTATATATTGATTCAAAAATAAATCAACCTATGACCTCAGGGAAAACTCATTATAACATCCTTGACATGAGTTGCAACATTCTACCTATCCACTTGTGTGTCACCAAGGTTAGTATCATGTTGGTTCTATCTTGAACCACCACCATATGCCTTGGGATACTCATTTTATTACATTAATTTTTTAATCACATACATGTCAGGGGAACCAAATGATTGGATAATAGGAATGTAATAAATAACATTGGACATGTAGGTCCTAAATAATAAAGGAAGGAGGGATAGATCTAATGCCATCATATTTAAGTTAATAATTAAAAATTGAAAAATAATGAAATAATAAACCTGACACATACATAGGTCTTGGTCAATCTCAAGAGAGGTTATACATGAAATGAATACATAAAATTACACTAGCAACCAATCATTTATATTTTTTCTTTCATTATTAAGAAAAAAATTCCATTAATTAATTAATTTCATTTTATCTTCATGATAATCATAATTCTCTTGGAGATACCCATTATAAAATAATTCATGGAAAATAAACGACATAACAAATGAATATAGATAACTATAAAAAAATTAATTAATCATGCTTAATTCTTTAAAACCATTATTATATTTTCAAATACAATATATTCTAATCAATGGAATAATGTATTAAATTTAAAATCAATAATTTAATGTAATTGTATTATGTATTTTATTGGAATACTAAAAGGTGTGTACTTATGATATATACATTATGTATGTTTATTACCATGTACCTGAGATAAATGGATAGGGCTTCATCATGTACCTCAGCTGGACTACACAGTGTGTAATAAAATTTGACATTCCATGTATTGTTCATGTCGTGTGTCTGTGAACCCCCCCCCCCCCCAAAGATTTAGTGTGTTCTTCAAATGTGGGACCACTCAATGTGTAATCTAGCTACACGCTATGTGTTTCACTTTCTGTTTGTCTGCATGACACACCAATGAACTCAACGTACACTTCAAATGTAATAAATAATGAACTAAATACTATGTAATATGGATATTTTTTGGGTATTTCATTATGGTTCCAAGATATTAGGATCATGTGGTGTCAAACCATGTATTTGACCAAACAGTTTTCATGAATTTTACCACAAAACCGTGTTGATTACACAACATCTACACTGGCTACACATCATGAAATATGAAAATCCATGTTCAAGGTTATCATATTCTACTTGAGCTGTACATTAATATCATTTTATGTTGTTACTATTGGGTATGTCATATATCCCGTAAGATGGTCAGGTGCAATGCACATGGGTACATGATGGGTACCCCATCAACATATTGTGTAACATAGTCTTATCGACCAAATTACTTGTCATTTCCCAATGGAATCTCTAGACATTTGTCATTTTTTATTTTTTCTCTTAAGAAAATAAATTCCGGAATTATCATAATTAATAATTTGAAAGAATATTAATTAAAATTCAGATTATATAATGAAAAATTAATAAATAAACGATCTCACTAGTATTGCTCAAAAATATAAATAATAAAATAAATAATTATATATTTAAAAAAATTCCTCTCTTTAATACCACATGATTGTTTTTAGTGGAGCTAAAGCACCTTGGTGGGGGAGTAACCATGAATGTTATGACATATTTAGTGGTTCATTATAAAATCATGCATGATGTAATCACCATGAACAATGAAAAGTTACCACCAAAAATTGACATATAATAACCTAGAACCTGGAGAGGATCATTTAGAATTAGATTTAAATTTAATTTAATTAGATTGGAATAATGTATACTTAGTGTTAGAATATTTTTCCAATATATATGTTGATCATCCTAAAAACCCTTTTTTAGATTACCTTCATTGTGCTTATAGGATCCATGTTTATAATCCCTCATGCAGTGATCCACATATTCCCCTATGATCTCAGAGGAACACCACTGGAATTTCGGGTTCTATCATGGTATATCCATCATATTATTTTCATCTTGATCACTTATATATCCTTCAATCTGGAAGGATTTTATCTTCATCATATCATTCTTGAGAGGTGGAGGGGAAGTAGATTTCTATAGATAACTCTATTGTGTGAAATAATTATAAATTCTTAATTTTTCGATTAACCCGACATAATATAAATAACCATATATTTATAGAGTTATAGTTTATATTAAACTATTATTTAATTACATATCGGCCATTAAATAATTTAGTAATCTTTATTAAACACAATTTTATATAATAAAAATATAACATTATTAATATTTAATGGAATGCACTAACTAGTTCAATAATAATTATTATTTTGCCATTTTCAAATTATTATTGACCACCAAACACAATATTTGTCTGCTCCAACTCCTCGATATCTATTTAATACCCATATATATATTTCATTAAATATTTTATTCATCTAAATGTATTTTTGATAAATAAAACTTTTCTAGAAATATTACATAATATTGTCAATAACATTTATTCCATTAATTAAATTCATATAAAATTTAATCGAAATCAACTGAATCACTTAGTGTGTGAACATCTAGGATTATTTATCATTGTCATTAGGCAGGCTTAGCTAATATCAAAAATTATATTCTATCAATGGGTCAAGACACCCAATTGAAATAAATTAATTTTAAAACGTCGAAAACCACATATGAATGCTTGTTGTGTGATATAATTCCTTTTTCATGATATCTCATAAAGTAGGTTACACATCCTTATCATCAACTTTTGTGCTTGATTTTTGTATTTGAATTTCTAAAATTAAAATGTTGTTACACCATGGCCATAGTATTTAATTTATTTATTATATTTCAATCAACATGATGAGATATCAACTTCTATAACTATGGAAAGGAAAAATAAATCCTTAACTTATTTATTAATAAAATTTCATTCCTGACGAACCCTATATAACTAACATCCCTAGAACATATGACAACATCGTTTTGGATATTAAATATAAGTGTAAGTAATGATATATATTAATGATAATATTATTTTTTGGGGACCATTACACATGCTCATAGATAAGAAAAACCGATGACCCTAGAACTTGAATAATTTATACTAGCGGGTTTGTTCTCATAATTTTATATCTTGTTGATTACTAAATGTGGACTTCATGAGAAGAAGTACCATCCACTTATGTGTAATCACACCTGATATTGTATGTGACATGTTTCCTATAATAGTATGTTTTCTAACCATATAACAACATTTAATAACAACTTCATGGCCCTTCAAGGTTCTCATCATAGAGGGGAACTGATATTACCTTATCGATGTGACCGATACCCTAGGAAATTTTTACATCCAAGTTATATTGAACAGTGAAAAATATATCATAATATGTTCTATTAATATTTAAATACTTGAATATTCAGGTAATAAAATTAAAAAAATATTTTTTTCAAGAACACCAACCCTAATAAAAACATTTCTTACTATAACATCACCCCTCTAAAAAAATCCATCTAGACATGATACTTCTAGGTTATGTATTTTATTTTTTGTTGTGATATTTCCTCTTCTTCAAGAGACAACACTATGTTATTATCACCATATAATGTGATAAGGTACTTACAATAAGGTACCATATCAAACTCCTAACCAATGATTCATATCCAAATGGATTCTTTGGTTTCATCAAAAGCCACTATATACTTGGACTCCGGTACAGGATCGATGAAAAATGGATGGTTTGAATTCTTTCGTATCATATCTCCTCTGTTGAGACTAAAAACAAATCCTAGATGTGAATTAAGATCATTATAATCTATTTGAAAACTAGAATTAGTATAAACTCTGATGACTAGCTCATCATCTCCTACATACATCAGGAATATATCCTTATTTATTCTCAAATACTAAAGGATACCCTTAATAGCAAACCAATGCTATTCACCTAGATCATCTTGATATTTGATTACTATGATCAGTGTATAGGAAACATCAATTCTAGTACATAACATGGAATTCATGATTGATCATGTCTCTAAAGCGTATGGTGTCTCACTAATTCTCTCTTTCTCTTGTTGTGTTTGAGGACACATTTTCATGGAATGATATATACAATGTAACAATAGATCCAATTTCCTATTGGATTGTTCCATACAAAATTTATATAGTATATGTTTAATATATGTATCATTACTTATTCCCAAAAACCCATTGGATATATCATAAAGGATAATAATCCCTTGAATGTAGCATGCATCACCTATGTCCTTCATAGTGAAGCATTTGTTTATCCTGGTCCTTAAGAGGATATAATAATGGTATCTCATTTCTAATAAGTAATACAGAATTAATATATACTACTACAATAACAACAACATTACCACTAAATCTTTTGTAAGAACATGGTTCACATTAAATTCTAATGAATCCAGATTCTTTTATAGCTTCATTGAATATAATTTTTCATGACTTGGACAATTAATAAAATACATAAATAGATATTAGTAACTTTCATGTGTTTCTGGAATCACATGGAGTCAAAAAACCTTCTGGTTGTGTCATATAGAAATATTATTTAAGGTCCCCATTATGGAAATCTACGGGGCAATCAATCTACCAATTTTCATATTCATGGTAATTTTTTTATAGCAAGTAGATTTTTTGATGGATTTCAACATTGAAATTAGAGAAATGTTATTATCATAGTCATTCCCTTGATTTTTTTAAAATTATTTATCAACTGGAATTTATTTATAAGTACCTACATAATCTTATAAGCCTATGTTTCTCTTGAATACCCATTTTCAACAAATAGGTTTTATATCAACTGATGGGTTTCCCAAAAACAAAACATGGTTATGATATATGGAATTTATTTTAGAATCCATTTATTATTTATATCTTGTAACATACCAGATATATACTTATTCATTTTAGGAGAGAGATTCATTACTGTCAACTAATAATGAGTCACTATCTTAGGTGACTAGAAAGATATATCTTTTTTGTTCTGTTAACTCTCTGGTGCTCCTACATAATACATGTTGTTTAGGAACAACTTCTTCCATGATGACCTGTGGAATATGTTTTTGTACCAACTCTTGTGTATATTGAGAATCAACTTCATCAAAGTCAATTTTTCTCCAACTATCTTTCTTTATGATGTTCTCCCTATCAAGGAAAATTAATTCTATAATGAAATTCAATTTATTTTTATAGGGGTTGAATAGGTAGTATCACCACGTTTTCTTATGATACCCTATAAAGAAAAAATTTGTCTCATAAGGTTCTAGTTTGTTTCATGATATAGACTTGACAAATTCCTTGTAACACCATGCATGTGTATATGAAAAAAAGTATACATTCCACTCTATAACATGAATGGAATTCCATTATCTACTTTAGTTGGTTCTCAATTTAGTGTGTATACGATAGTATGTAATGTACATACCCAAAAGGATAATGGAAGATATGTATGAATTTCCATTGACCTTACCATATCTGGTAAGGAGGATTCCTCCTTTCACTAAAACAGATCTTCTACAGTTTGTAAGGTTGAGTTAGTTGAGAAAGAATCCTGAACATCCATAAAAAGTCAATTAACTCTTGGTTAAGATATTCACCACATCGATCATATTGAAGATTCTTTATCTTCTTTCAAGTTGATTCTCTACTCAATTATTTAATTCTTTGAATTTCTTAAAGGACTTAGGCACATTCCTCATCAAGTATACATAGTGATATCTACTCGTGTCATAATTAAATGTTATGAAGTAATAATACCCATCTCTAGATTCTATTGGAAATGGTCAACAAAAATTCGCATGTACTAATCCTAGAAGCCCTGTGGCCCATTCACATTGTCCACTAAATGGTTTTTTGTTTATTTCTTCTTATAAAAAATCAGGACAATTTTCAAGTGGTTTTAGCTCAAAAGAATCTAAATAACCATATTGATATAGATTTTTCAAATGCTTCTCATTTACATGACCAAGATTTTGATTCCACAACTATGTGTTATATGAGTCATGTAAACATGATTCATTATCAGTTTCCAGTATATAGTTTTTTTAATTTAATAAAAAAGGCCATTATTTAAATGTGTTATACCATAAAATATGTCTTATTTATAAAATAAAAAAATTGTATTTCGAAAATTGTAAATAAAACCATCTACATATAGGTAGGATACATAAATTATGTTCTTGGTAATTTTTGGTGCATAATAGTAGTCTCTTAAAACCAATATCATTCTCTTTGGAAACTAATGGTTGTAGTCTCCAATGGCTAAAGCATCCATATTTTCACTATTATTTGCATAAAAATCCACCTAACCTATAGTAATATTTTAAAATCTTCTTGTTTTCTACATTTGGATACATATGTGAGCACCATAAGCTACATCTAATAATTATTGTGTATATATATAAATATTACACTTGGTAACGAATACAAATTTAGTTTCCATTCACTTCTGGGTGGAACATTCTTTTAGTGGCGTTGATTTCCATATACAAAAGATAATTCTTATTTTACCATTTTCCATCATTAGATATTCCTCTTCTTGGAATGACGATGCTCAAGAAATTTATAATTGTTATGATACTTGGGATTCATTTCATTTTTCTCCATTTTGTTGTTCACCACAAGGACCATGGGTTTTCCATTCCCCATATCCTTGTCATATTAGTGAATTGGAGAAATAAGTTCTAAAACACTCTTCTCATTATTATTCATGTTTTGATTAATAATAAAAATGAAGAGGTGATTGGGTATTGAGGAATGGATAATATCTATGTGTAAAAAATCGAGGAATTTAATGCCCAAGATGTCAAAAAATTCTATGTAGTGGATAATATTGACTAAATGAGACCAATTTTTTCCAAATCTCCAAGGATTCATATAAAATGTTTATTATAGATACCATATATCTCTTATATTTCCCTTTCATGATATATATCAAGAAGGAGATACATCACTCTATATGTATCCATATACTCATAATTCTTTAGAAGCTCATTGTTCATGGATGATAGCATAAAAAATTGAACATCTATGGTGTCCTTAATTTTTTTCTCATATAGATACAACTATTGTACACCAACCACTTGTCTATACACTATATTAATAACGTTTTATACCACATATAATTTCCTTTTGTGGAATAGGATAACACAGAAGCTCTTTTTTCCATTCTTGGAAATTAGTTCCTTTGGGAAGGATATCCTTCCCAATTATGAAACATAGTGATATGTTTAATGTCATATTTAGCATCAATTTTAAAAAAAGTAGAGAGGAATTTTAATACTTTATCTAATAAAATTAGAGAATAAATATTATATTTATTTATTAGAATCCCAATATTTTATCAAAACTCAATATCCCTCACCATTGGATTCAAATAATCCTACTTCTTGGAAATTCTATTGGCAAGGACTCATATTCTCCATCTCATAACCCATACACAGGCCTGAAAATTTATTTAAAAGGTTTTAGGTAGGAATAAGTTTTATAACTACATTAATTCATAGTTTCTTGATCTGTGGAGGGGACTTCCCAATCTTAAAAACCATATATTAGATTTTATTAACCCTTACTAATTAGTTTTAATAAATCCTACATCATAATTAAACCCTTCCTATAAACTAAGTTAAGGAAACCCAAAACATCAAGTTAAAATTCCCCAATAATTGGAAGCATTAGAACTTGGTTCGGTTAAGAATTTTTAACTTTAGTTCAACTTTAACATAAGTAGTAGAAGGCTATATAGACATAATATATATAATTGAAGGATTTTTTCTTTATCTGAAATATTACTATATTTATCATTATTACATACTTGTTAATATTATGTGTATTTACATAAGTGATTAACCCTGTATTAGATAGATTTTTTATAAAATAAAATATATTTTAGTTTTATCTTGATGCATTTTATTTCATTAATTCACATGAACGTGAAAAAACATCCATAATGAAAGTAACCATGCATCTTGGAAAAAATAATATAATAAGACTATTATGATCATGACATTTTTCTAATGGTTAGTTTATCTATAAGATGATAAAATAACTATTGACCTAGGGTAAAACATCTTGAACCATATCTTGGATCATTTTCAACATTCCACCTATCCACCCACATATCTCTTGTATTGGGTTTTACTTATCCCCAAACATTAAACTCCTCCACTCACTTGGGATATACATCAATTACATAAGCTTTTACTCACATGAAAGTGAGGGGAACTAAATGATTAGTGAAGTGGATTACATAAAAAAACCATGGGATCACGGTCCCTTATATAATGAGAGGAGGGATGACGCATAGACCATCAATTTAATTTATTAATTAATTAAAAAGAAACCAATCACATACAAAGGTCTTGTCTATTCTTAGGGTCATCTACAAACATTGAATGAATTATGTATTTAATAAAATTGGAATTAAATTCTAATCATTATTTTTTAAGATAAATCATATTGAAATAAATTAATTACCTTCTTTAATTATTCAATTATTTTTATTTTAATTATTATCCAAAATTTCTTGAGATTATAATCCGTCATAATTTTAAATAAATTTAATTTATTTATTTAAAAGTAACTGTGTATAAAATAAGTTCCTTGTAGAAAATATGGCGAGTTCCCACCTAAAATACCCCACATGTATTATATATGTAGACTATTTACTCATGAAGAATGTGTCGTACACAACTTATCACAAAATTGTTTGGCATGTAAATTTTCAAATAAATGACCCATGCAAGAAATGTTTTTATATATAATTTTATGTTTCAATTTTAGTAAATTAATGATATTATTACAACTTATACATGATATGATATTTCAAACATTATGATGAAATTTATTAGGGATTTAATATATATAAAACTCATCACATGGCATGAACATAGTCAAATAAATGACACATGAAAGAAAAATTAATAATGTTTGAGAAATATAATATATTGATTTTGACTAATTTGTAAATTAGTAATATACATGGAATGTACAATATCTCTACACATTGTGTATAACACTAATTTTTTATTTATGGAACATGAATTAAGGTTCGATTTCTAATTATTCCATGAAAATTAATGGATTACATGACATGTATTTAGGATACAAGTTGTGTAGTCTCTAAGTTACATGATGACCAGTCATGTAGGTTTTGCAAGATAGTACGTGGACTATTTTGACTAATGGAGCATTTCATGTATGAATTTGACACACCATGTAGTCTAAATTACTTTCCACCATGATGAATAAGATAACACATGGAGTATTTAGATACACACCACAAATAATAAATGCACATTGATTGAACTAATTCCATATTAATTAATTGAATTAAGTATGGTTACATATAGTCTAATATTTTTTTATCTTGACAGAATCATCGACATATTTAGATGATTTCTTTGAATGTTCCACATTCATAAAATTAATTGATTTTGATAACATTTGCACGAAAGAAGATATAGAATAGATGATATCATGATTAAGATTCAATAATGATTAAACAAAAATTTAAATGTAATGATAAATATATAAATTAATCAATGATATTTAAATAATTATAAATAAAATTTTGACAATTTTTATGCCTCTTGAAGATTTGTTATACACCACAAATGCCAAATGGTGTATGCCCGAATCATCTATTTTGGTAATTGATGATTAATCTAATATTTAAATCAGTGAAAAATGTTGTGACCAATCTGATTGATTTAATTGTTAATTTATGTGAAATCTTCTTAATGAAAATGTAGGATCATCACATAATTATTTATAATTAATTTAATAAATTAAAGAATTACCATATGATGGATTATTTCTTCGTTGATGTATCTAACAAAGTCTCTATCGGATACCATCATTGAGTTAGAGGAATCAAGTGTAGATTCCCTCCAACAGTGATCCATACATGCTCTATGAATATCTAAGTATCACTATCTGAATATCTCGGTTCTAGCTTGGTGGATCCTAACACTTTCATTGTTCATCCTTGACAGGCCATATAATTGCTTCAAGAAGGATTCTATTTTATATCTCTAGAATCAATAGTGGTGGTAGAGTAAGATCGACCTCGGTTCGTGATATCATTCTAGGAGCAAGAGCTATCTAGGGCCTTGAGAGAATTATTTGGATGTTATTGTGCATAACAAAACAAATGGAAACTATTTATAAATAGTATAATTTGGTTTAAATAAAGATAATTTTAGAAAATAATAAGTTCACATGATCCCTTTTTTCCTTTAATGCTTATTGAACCCCAAGTCCATAATAATAATAATAAAATTCTTGACATACACCAAAAAGGAGAATTAATTAAACAATATTTCTCACTAGACTATTAAAATAGTTCCACCATTCCTCCAAAATATTTATCAAGCCTTGTGTTACATCCTGGGTTGTTGATTCTGGTTGAAAACTACTCTCGATTTAAAATTTTCAATTAGTGGATATGCAACATTCTATTTCAATGATCAGAAATCAATTCATAGATTTTCATTTAATTTATAGTGTGTTTTGGGTTTTTTAGGGGCTTTGAGAGTGCCTCGAGGGGGGGGATTCAGTGTCATCTTGGGAGCATCAGAGTCAAAATGGATGATTTTTGGTAGCAAGTAAAGACTTCACATTTTATGGTATATCAGGCGGCCCTTCTAGGTAACTATTCTTCCTTGTTTTGATCTCCACATGGTTTTGTAAAATCGTGAAAGTGGGAGAGCGTGACCATGTAATATTGTCTGAAGAAGTTTCATAGAGATACCACTTGGTTTGTACATGGTCAGTGAAAACCATGTTATAGACCGCACATGTTCTGCCACATGGGATGTGCCTCCATGTTTTAGGACGTATGGTTACCACATAGTATGGAAAACCATTCGAGTAAATTGTTCCACCCATTTAATGATTCAAATTTTCATTTTTGCCCATTTTTTCTTATTTCTCTTCCTTCCCCCTCTTTTCTTCTTCCTTTTCATTAAAATTAAGAGGATATATCCACCTTTCTCCTACTCAATTTCTTTTGATCACACTTAATAATTTTTTATCCAATTTTTTAATAATTAGAATATAAATACATGTATAAATAAGGTTAAACCTATCCATACCCATGTTAACCTTTTTTTCACCACACAGACTATTGTCTCAATTCGATCCAATTTCTGAGTTTTTGAAGAAAACTCAGATCTATGTAAATCCACTTTGAATTGTATCTTAATATCAAATGATCCAACATATATGGGTCTAAGTTAGGTGTTTCAAAATTGATTTTTTTTATACTTTGTGTGTCGTTTCCTATAGCACATTTTTGGGTACTTTGAGAGAGATATCATTATATCTCATGGTTCCTATGAAAATGATTATGTGGCCCTAAGGGATGATGTTGAGCATACCTGAACCTATTTTGGAAGATTAAGGTTGGGTTAGTGGTCATTTTTTCTAGTGTAATTTTCGATGGGTTAACAAAATTGTCTAAATTGATATTTTTTTTCTTAAATTAGTTTTTTTAAACTGTTATAGCTTAGTTATACAAATTTGGCGCATTCAAAACCTCCATGCTAATTTGTTAGAGTTTGTAGCTTGTGCAATTCAATCCATTTAAATTAAATTTCTAGATAAAAGTGTTTTGAATTGATATATATATATATACATATATATGAAATACTGAATTTCATGTGATGGATTCCATTGGGTTGTGATGGGCATGGCCCAAGGAAATTGGGGTGGCACGACCATTGGGAATTGGGCGATATAGATCGTATGGTTGGGTTTGGCCCGGATACTTGGGTGATTTGAAAGCAAGATTGGGTGTCATGGATATTAGTTGAGGTGGTGAGGCTATCAGGTTGGGCATGGTCTTTGATATTGGGATTCCATGGCCATCAGTATTGAGAGAAAATGTTGTAGGGTTATGAGGTGTTGGTGATAATGTGGTTTATGGACTTTATTGGTGACTGATGCTCACTTGTAATGGCTAAAGCACTATTATAAGTCATGTGCACATAGGTAGACTCTATAATGAGGTGTATTAGACCACTAATGTGAATAGAGTCTCTAGATAGTTGTGGATTAGGTGTTTATGATTTGCAGGTTCTTGTTGTAGAAATGCACGTGGAAGATGAGGAGCCTTTATATGTCGGTGTTGAGCATAATAGTTGGGGGCTGAGGCATTCCATTCTTGAGGATATGGGCCTATATATTTATATGAGGGAAGATATTGGTGCGCCTCCAAACATTAGGACTTGGATGATGATGGCTTTCAAGTATGGGTGTATGGGACTATGTTACTATATGCTTGGGCATTCCTTTGGGATGTCGTTAGTATTTTAGAAATGAGGAGCAAGGAGGAATGTGGTGCTGGCTTACATGATTTTAGGTGGAACCTGAGGGTTCTTCTAGTCTATACCACTTTAGGGGTACCTTGGTCCATGGTCCAAAGACCCTCATAGATTTTAAGATTCCGGCATTAGCCGAATTAGGTGACACTTATTGTTAGCTATTGAGAACTAGATAATATTAGATGATTTATTTAAATTCATTAAATTGATTTTTCAATTTTTATGCACACCTTCTTCAGCACATATGCTCAGTATGAACCTTTGGGTGGTATCCTACTGACATTCATCTCACACCCTGAACGGGTCATTTGTGATGCATGTAGACCTCATGAATTTATGTTCAGGTAAAGGATCAGCCTCCAGAGTTGTATGTTAGTAGCTTCTTGCTTTGATATTGGCACAATACCTTGAGGTTTGGACAAGATTGAGTTTTTTTAGTTCATTGATTTATTCGAATGCTATATATTTATTACTTGTACTAGTCCACCATTGTGTGACCTTGTCTTTTATATTGATTTGTATGACCTATTATGGTTTTATTCTTGTTTTTCGTTGGGCTACGTGGGGTTTCTTGCCATGCAGATTTGATAAATTCTCACCGCCTCTGTATTTATTGTTTACTCTATTTGTTTCTATTATTGTGCTTCCACCATTGGCAGGTCTGGTTTGAGATTGATGAGTCTTATTTTCCACTACATGTTTTGTTATTATTACTCTAACTAGTATGTTATTTATCCCCAAAGGGTAAAATATCCCTATCTTGTTAAATTACACCCTCACTACTAGTCGATAGCCTTTGGCATTCAGGAAAGCGTTCCTAAGGCAAGTGTAACCCATCCTAATAGCACTATTCGGGTGGTTGTTTGGGCCAAGGGTGTTATAAGTTATATCAGAGCGGTTCTTGAATTGGATTTAGTAGCAGTGTTTCACTAGCTACTAATGAGATATAGAGTGCCTTTCCTTTTCAAATAGTATTAATGTTTGGGAAATAGTGGATTGAAGATTTGGTTACTATCGGAATGAGATTTCAAACTCATCTTTTGGTTCCTACAGCCCCATGTATGAGGTAAGGACCAAGTTTCCAGGTGTGGGTTATGGTGTTATATTTTTCTCAGTTACATTTTATATGATTTCAACCTCATTGGATCATTTTTAATGTGATGGTTATCTATTATGATATGGAACCTTATCTTGGTTCAATAAGGTATGAGAATAGACCCTTTTCTCAGTATGTTAAGGAGTGTATTCTTGTGTTTTTTTGGCTTTTGATAGGAAAATTTTGGGGTATTTCATTTTTATAAATGCATGAATGCATTGTAAAGTGATCATACCATGTGATATATATCAAATTCAATTATATGAGTGAATTTTTTTTTGTTATATTCATTGTGATATTCCATCCACTATATATATGTAAGGTTTCATGTGTCGTGTGAAATGGGACTCGCTCTTATAGGAGAAGGTCGATTCTATGGAAGAGGTGATTTTGATCACCCGGATTGGGCGACTAGGTCATCAGTTATAGGAATAGTTGGTTGCCCGAATGGGTATGTCACGAGGTTATATTGATACATGGCTCTTTTGAGGGTGGGTAAAGAGGATGTGAGGCTAGGATTCCATGGGGAATAGTTATGGTTTGGAGGAGTAAGGTTAGTGAGGATGCACTTCCTTTTTATTACTTTCCCTATCTGCATTTCATATATTGTTATATATATAGAATGTATAACCATTTATGGTATTCATCAAGTTCCACCTTGATAGATCAGAAGGAGCGTCATACAAGTGATGATATAGTTCCATAAGAGCATGACTAGGCTTAGACCATTTAGGGCCAAGTAGAGCATGAGTCGTAGGTATACACTTAGGGACATTCTTAGTTTCAAGGCCCAGTACAGGTAGGGAAATTTCCAAACATGAAAATGTTTGGTCCATGGCTCATCGAGTTGCTCAGATTGAGTCTGGTACATGTCTTGTAGGGGATCAATATTGGTTCTTCAAGAGAAGATATCTCCATGTCTTACCTTACGTGTCTATTTCAGTCACAACAGCCACCACTTTTTTAGGATGAGGGTGGAGAAAAGGAAACTGAATATTTCTTGATAACATACATATTATCATTGAGTAGCTTGAGATTACTGGAGGTCAGAGGGTAAATCTAATAATGTTCATTCTCAGAGGACCATCGAAGTATTGGTGGGATGTTAAGGTTTAGGCTGGTAAACACAAGGGATTGGTTGGGATGGATTTTGTGGCCATGTTCTTCGAACAATTTTTCCTATAGGCCCTAAGGGAGGAGAGAGATCGGGAGTTCTTGAGCCTTTAGTAGTGTGACATATCTGTCATGAACTATGCTGCTACCTTAACTAATGTTTATCTCTTCACATCTAGTATGGTAGGAGATGACACCTCAATGGTGAGGCACTTTGAAGATGGTTTACAGAACGCCATTCGGTTGTAGGTAAACATCTTTAGGCTATACTTATTCTTAGAGGTGGTGAATCAGGAACTAATAGATGAGGTAAACCTAATATACATGTCCTACTGAAGCCGAGCAGGGACTATGGGTGTTGTTTCAAATGTAAAGAAGTGATATCAGGATGAGTTCAAGTTTGCTGGTTAGGCTAGGGACTCAATCATACCACCTCAGAGTGTATATTATATGATTTTTTTCTATTATGGGCAGACAGAAAATGTCTAGACCCATTGTGAGTGGCCTCTAAAGATGTTTCGGGCATGTGGATAGGTCAATCATATTGAGAGGTTTTGATGGAATCCCTCTAAGATAGCCAAAAGATAGGGACTGATACAGTTGCCGGATTTAGAGGTTTGATCTGGATTAGTACTATGTGATAGTATCCAAGAATGATCTCCCCACAGAGGAATTGGTAGAAACATTTGGACCCAGGATCGGGTTTAGTGACTGGTGGCTGGTGTAGTATCGTAGGGAGGCCAGGCTTCATCCATCCATGTTTTGGGCTAAGTGAACATGTTGGAGCGACTAGGTTATGAGAAAGCTGGTGATCTAATTATGTTCAGAGTTACGCCATATTAGTGGCCATGTTTTTTTTGTATGTTCTTTGATTCGTGTCTATTTTGGCTGCATGGGTTGCATAAGTTGTACATATGGATTGACCAGATGCTGGTCCATATTTTTGAATCATCTCAGGTTCATGATTATATATATAAGGTTCTCGGTATTAGGGGAATCATTGGATGTGTATTTTGAGGTTCTTAGAAATCAAGGAATCTATGTTATGTGGGTTACATGAGTTACCTTTCACATCCGGGCATAGAGGATGTGGTTTTTTATTAAGGTGTGAGGCACCGACACTTGTTTGAGAATCCATGATGATTCAAGACCTCATTCTTCCATATGTTCCATGGGCTTGAGGTGGGAACCAATGAAGTTCCAGAAGTGATTTGGGTTCCATGTATGACATGGGTGAACCTAGTGATGTGTGTGAGTGATTATGTGTCAAGGGAGGACGATTATGACCTATGAGGATTTCTTGTACATTGTTTGATTTGAGATTTGGGTTATAATGGGTTGGGTTAGGTAATTCCTATGGTGGGGATCCCTTCTTGAGGAAGATGACCTATACCAATAACCCTTGAGATGTATGAGTTATATTTTACGGAGATGGGTATGTTTGGTACCATCTCTAAGTTTCGTATGATAGTTTGGGGACAAGCTATGTTATGGTGGGGAGATTAAAAAATCCACAGTTCTTGAGTTGGGTTGAACACAACTCCGAATTTGAACTTTTCATTTAGTAGATATGATAATTTTTCATTTGTTGATCAGAACTCAATTATGATAGTTCCTTTGGATTTATATCGGGATATTTGTGTTTTTTATGGGGCATAGAGAGTGCCTTGGGGGGTTCAAAATCATTTTTGGAGCATCATAGGCCAAATGGACTATTTTGGGTGGTAGGAAAGGGCACATAGTTTATGGTAAATTGTGAAGACCCTTCAAAGTAACTGTGTATCCCAGTCTTGAACTACCACATGATTTTGGTAAACTAGGAAAGTGGGGAGCATGGTTGTGTCAGCTCGTCTATAGTAGTTGCAGAGATCTGTCAAATGGTTTTCACATAGTCATAGAAAAACATGTGGTAGACCCCATGGGTACTTCCACTTGGGTAGTACATCAACACTGTAGCACGCACAGCTACCACATAATTTAGAATAGCATGTTGGTAAACAGTGTGACTCATTAAATGAGGAAAATTTACATATTTTCCCCCTTTTATTTTTTTTTCTTATTTCTCTATATTCCCCCTCTTTTCTTCCACCTTATTGCGCATAAGAGGGGGAGAGATCCTCATTTATGTTCCTCATTTTATTTTGACCCCACCTCATGATTTGTGATCCGATACCAAATCTTTTAGAATATGGAGACTCATATCGGTAAGACAAACCCCATCCAAACCTATCTTCACCTTCGTTTTCACCTCACAGACCACTACTTCCATACGATCCAATTTCAAGGTTTTTTTATATAAACTTATATCTATGTCAATCCTCATGGAGTTGGATCTTGATATCGGATGTGACTATATCTACGAATCTATGGTAGGTTGTGCATACCTTTATTTTTTGTTTTTGTAGACTTTTGGATGGCTTGGACTATAGTGCATTCTTCGGTATTTTGAGCAAGACCTCGTTATATCTCATGCTTCAAATCAAAATAATTATGTATCCCTAATAGATGACATTGTGCATGACTGAACTTGTTTTGGATGAGAAAGGCTAGGATATAGGCCGTTGCACCACAAGGTATTTTGGTTGGGTGCCAAAATTGTCAAAATTTAATAGTTTTTATTTAAATTAATTCTTTTAATAATTGGTATCTTGTACAATTCAATCCTTTTAAATTGAATTTATTGATTAAAGTGTTTTGAATTGATATATATATATATATGTAAAATGTAGAATTTCTTGTGATGGAATTCATGGGGTTGTGATGGGAATATCCTAGGGAAATTGGGATGGAATGACCATCGCTATTGAAGCGATGTAGACTGTCTAGTTGGGTTTGGATAGGATAGTTGAGTGATTTGACCACAGGATTGGGCATCATGGATGTCAGTTGAGGCAGAGAGGACATTATTTTCGGCATGACCTATTATATTTGGGATAACATGGCTATCAAAATTGAGCGACATTGTCAATGGGGCATGGGGTGCTAGTGATGATGTGTCTTATGGAATTTATTGGTGACTACCACCCTCCTATGATAGTTAAAGCACCATTCAGAGGCATGTTCCCATAGGTATACTACCTAATGAGGTTGTTTAGAACACTTTTGTGGGTAGAGGACCTTGATAGTTTTGGCATAGATATTTATGGTTTGGGGGTGATTTCCATTGAAATCCATGTGGAAGGTGATGGACCTTCATATGTAAGTGTTGAGTCTAACAGTTGGGGGTTGTGTCTTCCCATGCTTGAGGCCATGGGATTGGATATTTATTTGAGGGAATATATCACTTTTCCTCCAGATGTTGGGCCTTAGGCTGATGAGGCTTTTCAAGGATGGTTCTATGGGAATATGATAGTATGATTGTGTGTCCCTTCTGGACGACGATACTATTTGAAACATGAGGTTTCTAGAGGCATGTGGTTCTGGTTTACCTGATTTTAGTTTGAACCTGAGGGTTCATCTACACTTTTACACTTCATGGGTACCTTGATCCATTAGCTAAGGACCCTATATTATTATTAGAATCTGGTGTTCTACAAAGTAGCTGACACTTCTTGGTGGATGTTGATCACTAGAGAATCTTAGATGTTTTTTTAAATGTGATGAACTAATTTTTTTTGTTTTTTAATCATGCCTTCTTAAAAATATATGCTATGTACACACCATTGGGTGGTATTATACTGAGATTTGTCTCACACCCTGCACGAGTCCTTCAAGACACATATAGAAATTATGAATTTAAGTTTAGGTAAAGGATCAGCCTCAAGAGATGGATCTTAGTGGTTTCTTTGTTGGAGATTGGGGTATGACCTTGAGGTCATGCCAAGTTGGAGTTTCTATATCAGTTCTTTCGTATATCAGAATACTATATACATATGAATTGTACTAGTCATCCATTGTGTGGACTTATTTTTTATTTTGATCTATATGACTTTCTATGGCAGGATGCCTGTTTTTTGTAGTGCTACAACAGTTTTTCTAGCATGTTGTTCTCTTTACTTCCCACTAATTCTATATTTATTACTTCCATTATTTATTTCTATTATCGAGATTCCTCCATTGGAAGGTATGGTTTGAGTCTGTTGAGTCTTAATATCCACTACAAGATATGTTATTTTTAATCAGACCAGTATATTATTTTTCCCAAAAGTTATAATCTCCCCAACTTGTAAAATTACAACCTCACTACTTGTCAGTTGCCTTTGGAATCCATGGAGGTATGCCTAATAGTACTGTAATTGTGCCCGATATCATTTTATGGGCATCTATTCAGGTTGTGGAAGCTACACCTTGAATAATGAATATTTATTTAATAAATAAATATCAATTCATTATTCACCAATAATTAAATAAATATTTTATTGACTAAATAAAAAAAATATAATTATTATATATTCCAAACACAAAAAATTCTATCGGATAACCAGTGAAAGAATTTATGTGATCAATAAAACATAAATAATTATTAAACCATGCATGAGAATGATATTTATTCAAAATGTTAAATAATAATAATATTTAACTGTGATTTTGGATACACTAAGTGTGTTGCCCTCTAGGCCTTTTTCTCAATGGATTTAGGTGAATTTTCCCAATGTCTGGGGTTAGCATTTATTAGTATGCCATGGAACCCATAGGGAATGAAGTTAATGTCCCAATGACATAAAACCTCACACGATTATTCACTATGTTATTTAATATCTTTATCATGATATCTCTAATCAAACATGTTGTATGTTTGTGTCACCAACCTATGTGATTGGCATCTCTTTCTTTGACATTTCCTAAATTGAACATTCCTAGAGATCACCAAGACCATGGATTTATTTGGTTTGTATAATTTCTATCAAGGAGGCAGAGATAATAACTTTTGTAAAAGAATATAAGGTGAAAATTATTTCAAACTTTATTCACAAATGAAAGATTACTTATGTCGCACATGACATGTCTTACATTTCCATGAACATTAGTCATCAAACTTTTCATCAATACATCAAGGTACATGACTCGTAATATCCATTAATAATAACATTAATGTATGAGGATCAATACACATGTCCACACATAGGAATATTCAATGACACTAATAAATGTGGATTTCCTACTGGTGGTTATTTTTATTATAATCTCATACATTGAAAATTACCAAGGACATATAGCATGAGAAAGTTACTCAAAGTCATATGAGTCACCACCCATGATATCCTAAATAATTTCTTTCCCCAAAATGATTTCATCCAATTATAAAACAAACTTTTAAGAATTCTATCATTACACTTTTGTGTTCTCATCAATGTGAGGAACGTGTATGACTTTTAAGTGTGAAACACACCCTTAGGAAATTATCACAAACTATGTCACACATATGAACAATCATGACATGATAATTAGTTTATTAATATTGAAAACTATGAATAAAATTAATCATAATGTAACAAAATTCGGTTCTAGAGAACCAACTCCAACACCCTTTATTCATGATATATTACAAGCATGTGTCAATTATTTACTATGTGTCTAGTTATTTCTATAATTCTTAATACGATAAAAGCTTTAATAGTGTTAGACATCAACAATTTAATACTTTTTCATAATTGGGATATGTTTTATTTCAATAATAACTAATATTTGGTGAAGATAAATAATATTCATGATATATGTTTTAAATATTTTACCATGAATGTTTATAAACATATTTGTGCTGGTAATTTCATACCAAAATATAATTGTAATATCATGTTCCCTGAAATATAGCATGAAATCATGTTTCATTGCTTATATAATGTTAAGTGATTGTTTAATTTAATAATGTCAAGCATGATGCATGAGGATAAAGCATGTGAAGATTTTTATTTGAGGGAATAACTATGTTAAATTGTTATGTTGTTAGATAATATTAAATAATCTAAATGAATTTAAAGGAATTAATAATGGGACATTATGTATTATTTGGTTAATTATTGTCTTGAAATAGTGATTTTTTTCTTGAAAATCTGATTTTACCCTAAATTTTCTTGCTAAATCCTGGGTAAAATTATTTGTATTCTTTGATAAAATAATTTCCCTGATTTTTTATTCCATTGATTTAAAATAAAAGTTAATTGAGTGTTTCCAATGATAATTTATGTTGTTGTGATTACATGTTGTTGTTGTGATTAATATTTTCAAACCACCAATTATAAAAGGTTAACAGTTTTATGTTGGAAATGAAAATAATTGTTTGTAAATATGGAATTAGGCTATGATGTTATTTCTTGTTGGACACAATTCATGTAGAGGGAATAATAAAAGTTAATTGATTGATCTTTATTGTTATTTGGGTTTCTATGGTCATTTGTGTAGATTTTTGTGATTTGTGTAGATTTAATTGGGATATTATCGAGGTTGTGTGAAATCATTGGGTCACTGATATTCTATTTTGTCTTATGTATTGATAGTAGATTATTTCCATTTGAGAGGCATATTCTGAGAGAGTGTTAATTGGGGTTGTTAGTTATATTTCTTCTGAGTCTGATTTTTTTCTCAAGGATGATAGCAGTTTGAGTGGAATTTGATGTAAGTTTCTGAATTTTTCTAAATACATACTTTATCTTTTCTCATGTATCAAGAGTGTTCCATGATTTTTTTATTTTTTTAGTCATTTATGGAATATTTATTTTATTTTTTATAAATCTTATTATATTTGGATTTAAATATTATGTTGAAAAATTTGCCCATTTGTTATATATTACGCATGATAATAAAATCTTACTCATGGTTAGAAAATATTAAAAATTTATTAATTATATTACATATGAACACTATGTGTACGCATTGAGTTATATGAAAATAAATAATCATTCATATATAAAATATATTACAAATATATATATATATATATAAACACAGACGCATTAAGTTATATAGTATGTATATATATTACATTATTTTAAAACATTGAAAAATATTTATGTTACCAATATATATATTTATTAACGAATTATGTATTTAAAAATAATGGGTGTGTGAATTATTGTTTTATTTATTATTATTTGATTAAAAAACAATAATATTATTTTAGGGGAAAACCATTGAATAAAAATGAATAATAATAATAATAATATATTTTTAAAAGGTGAAAAAGTTTGTTTTTGAAAAAAAGATATAGGTAAAAAACATTGGATTTGATTTTGTGATATTGGGTTAATTAGAGATAGAAATTGTGTAATTTGATATCAATAAAACAGGTGGTTCTAAAAGGATATTGGAAATCCGTTTTGGAGAATGCATAAAAATTTTAAAAGGGATTGGACCTCAAGGCCTATCCTAGTGGAAAAGGGATCTGTGGCAGTGTTGGAGAGCTCTCAAGTTCAAGTCACCCTAATTTTCTGAATGTGTGTGTTTGCATATTTATTTGTATCTCTATTGTTCACCTTCTATAACCTTTTATAATAATTTTAAATTGTATTTCAATATAGTTAAAAAATTTATTAAGTTAAATGGAAAGAATTAAAATCATGTAATTTAGAAATTATATTTCACCCACATGGATTAGATTTCAATTAAAAGGGATTTACTAGATTTAAGTTAACCTAAAATCAATTAAAAGAGAAAAACTTGTGAAATAATAGAAATAAATGAAAAACGTTTCGGAAAAAGAATAAAACTTGGATAAAATCATGGGATTTTAATAGGGGGAATGTGGGAATGGGAAACCATAAAGAGAATCTATATATTTTTAAAATAAAAAAAATAAGGATAAAAAATGTTGATATAAAAAATAGAATAATAAATTACACATTAAAATAAGAACATTATATATAAGTAAATTTTAAAAGGGTAAACTTGAGTTTTAATATATATATATATATCAAATAAGAGGAAAAATAAAAATTAGGTGAAGATATATTGCATTGACCAAACTAAAAATATGATCCATATATCAATCACCTGATAAATTATTAAATTATTACCACACTCGATCATTCTTCCAACCGATGAAAGCATTATATGAATCTTTCAAACCAGAGTTATCTTCTAGCCATAGATTCCTCTAAAAAAATTATTACCATTTGAAATCCTCTAATAAAGGCCTTTCTCATATAGATTCATATCTCCCCAGATACCCATACAGAAATATCATAACCTAGCTACAAAGAAAAAATTAAGGAAATTAGTGAAAGGGAAATATTTATCCTTAAAAACCCATGAAAAAATGGAGTGCAAATAGCAAAAGATATTCCAACCATGCTCATCCAAAAGAGCTCCATTAAACATCTTCATGTCAATGAAGCCAGACCTAGTAGAAAACATTAAGACCAAAAACATTTCCCATGCCACCCAGTAAGTATTTTTCTTCCCATCATGTGACCCCCACTAAAAATTTTTCAGTCGATAATAAATCTGGTCTACCAGGATGCCGAGAAATTTGAATAATGACACCATATATTACATAATAGTTTGAGAAACTTCCTTAAAAATAATATACTCCCTTGAAATTTAAACCTTCCTTCCGGAAAATAAAAAAAATATTTTTATCCACATTATCAACAATAAAATAGAAGACCTATTTCTTTAATATTATAATAACAGTTAGATTTTCATAATATTTATGGTGTTTATCAACCATTATAAATCCACTTAACTGCTTTAAATCCTCCATTGGTAGTGAAACTCCCTTATTAAATGAAATTTCTAAATTCATATGATTAACCCATTTCCCATAATCCCTTTCATACATATGTATTATCTTCATAACTAATAAAAATTCTTGAGGAGTGGCACAGGAAAAGGGAATATTACCATGTGCAAATAAGATATAGGAAATGCGGGACAGGGAAATATGAGATGCCTTAGATCATTGATTAAACCCTTGATCCACCAATCTTAATAGAAGTTGATATAGTAAATTCACCACTATTAAAATTAGGTAAGGTGATTAAGGATCCCCATTACACAATCCCCTTCAAGGGTAGATGAAACTAGATGGAATACCATTAACATTAATCCCAAAAGACACTAAGGTCACACAATTAATTATAGTATTAAACCATTTATCTCAAAATCACATTCTATTAAGGACTAAATCAATAAGGGTCTACTCAACCCTATCATAATATTTCATCATATGAAGATTCATCACTATAACACCTCATTTAGAAGAAGATAGTGTTTTCATAGAGTTAAATAATTCATATGATATAGCAGCATTATCTATAATAGATATCTTCCAGAAAAAAAATATTGATTTTTAGTCACGATAAGATGAAGTCCCATAGAAGAGAAAAACATATTAGACATTATTTTAAAAACAAATTTTCAAAGTATAATTGGTTATAAATCTATGAATTTGAGGGGTTTTGGACCATTAGAATACGAGTAGTCAAAGTCCCATTTGGAGATTCAAGAGAAGCCTGCCCTATCCCCAGATCCTTAATTAGATAAACCACATATGTGTCAACAACATGAGAGAGATTTTTAATGATTAAAGTGTGAAACCCATCAGTACATAGTGCCTTATAAGAAATAATATGCCAAAGAGCACCAAATATTTCTTGATCAGATATATCCATTTATAGCTTCAAATTCCTATCATTAGTGAAAATTGTTATAAATAAATTTGTCAAACTATATGGGAAATTAGTTCTCTCGGCCATGAATATTTTTCAAAATACATTCAAAATGATATGATATATTTTTCTCACATCATTAGAAACTCTTCCCATAAGATCCTTCTGTTGAGAGATCAGGTTTTTCATCCTTTTTACAAACAGTTTTTGTTGAAAAAATGATTATTTTAATCGCCATCCCAAATATTAGATTCTCTAGTCCTAATAAACTAGTAGCAAAAGTATCATGAATCCTCATTTAAATCCTAAAATAAATATTTCTTTGTAAAAACTATATCACTTCATGGAAGAGAGAAAAATTTATGCAAATGGTTTTCTGCTGAGCAGATTTATCAATCAAAATCATCGTACCTCATAGCCCTCCACCTATGAATATTGGTTTCATAATTTTTTATTTTAGTAGAGAATCCATGGAATCAAGAATCCTAATAATATTAAACAATCCCCACACATATGTTATCTTAAATACACAATGATTCAAAGCGGAAGACCCACATATAATTTATAGACTCTCCTTTATAAATCAAGGAAAGAAGAATTGGGTAGTGATCAAAAGATATCAGTGAAAACCGAAAAATTGAGAACTATTGAAATATAGTCTTCCAGTCATCAGATACAAAGAATATTTCTAGGACATAGACAATACATCCACCAATTGATCTTATACTAAATCATGTAAAAAATATTCCAGAAAAAATGAGATCATGTAAGGAATTCACAAAAATGGAGTCCCTAAATGAGGTCATAGAAATGTAGCATCTAGATTTTTCACTATATATTTCATGATGAAATAGAATTTTAATAAAATATACCCCAATGATAAGGGGACCGATGAGGGATATATATAATAGTTTTAATAGGCTCTAGGTCTTGATATTGTTTTTATGGATAGACCAACCATAAACGACTACAAAAATCTAGGATGGGGTCCTTAGAGCTAAAATCAATGCTGTAATATGATTACTAGATTAGTTTATAATCCTAACATCTATCTTTGTATTATAAAATAGTCAAATTCCTCCACCATGTCCTTAACTTCCAACAAGAAATATATTCTTGAATCCAACATTCGATCCCAAATATGTAGCATCCATGTTTTCAAACATAGTTTTGGACACAAAAACTACATCAAAGTGATATTTTTGACACCAAAAATGGAGAAAGTGAACTATTCATGGATTTAAAAGACCCCAATAGATCCAAAATAGGATTGTAATTTCCCCTTGTGGGGATAAGGAATACCATCCTACACCTCAGTGGAATTATCAATCACATACAGTCGATCCTCACACTCTGTATAGAACTCAGATCATCTTATTCATATATATCCTCATGGAACCATTTCTTATTTTATATATTTGAATTGGATACTTTTACGTTGTTGGGAACTTAAAATTTGATTTTCTATCTAACATGTGATTTAATAATAGATTCTTGATCTTTTAGTTGTAACTCAGGGCTCCAAATAAATTGTACCATTGAATCAAATCTAGGAGGGACTCCTTCCTCTTTCCCCCATCCATTATTTCATTTTTTTTCTCTATTATGAATGGAAAATAATAAACTTTAGGAATTTTTTCTATTCCTTTTTGGATATAATACTTTGGGGAGGACAAACCCCATGATCCACTTATTTGTTTCTATAATGAACTTTGTTCTTTTATGGTGCCACCCAGAGGGAGATATTTTTAGTTATTTTCATGCTATGGTATTCTTCTAACATTTTTGGTTTATTTCTTCTGATCACCTCTCCATATATGATACTTTTCCCATATGTCTTTGTGATATATAATTATCGTTTCATTCATTTTTTATTTTCCAAAAAAAATAAGTGGTTTGGAATGAGTGGAGGGTCAATTTCCATTAATTCTATGATACTTATCTTGATCTTTCTCATAATTTTAATAATTGTTTTTCATGCCTTTATCCAAGGCTGTTGGTCTTGATTTGGACAAACACATGGATGGTTTGGAAAATATCAATGGAATGGGTTTTCTAAGAGAAGTATATGTGAGATCACATTTGGTATGAGAGTGATATGGAGTGGATGAATCCTTGGATGTAAAACCAAGAATTTTCCTCTTATTATTGTATCTAGAAGAGAATATCTATTTGTGATCCTCCCCTAGAAGGTTTTCTCAAGGTTAGTATTGATGTTGTGTCGCTTTAGGATCTTGGGTTGTTATTGGGATCATTTCTTGCTAATATAATAGGCATATTTTGGTAGCTCAATTTTTGTTTTTTGATATTTTTTGGATCCCTCTATAGTAGATGAATCTTCTATTCCGCACAGTCTTCTCCTTGCTTGTACCAATAAAAGGGATAATGTGACTGTGGAATTTGATTTCATTTTAGTGGTTAGTTATATTTCTATTTTGGAGAGGATTTGAAGACATATGGACTTATTATTAGGAATATATAATAATTATTATATGAATTATCCTCATATAGGATCTCATTCATTAATTTAGGAGGATATCGAGCTGCCCTCTATTCATCTAATTTTGGGAATGACTCGAGTGACAATTTTTTGGATCGATCAATTTCCTGATTGGATTTTTAATTCTATTTCAATAATTGTAAATATATATATATATATATATATGTATCAATAATAAATATTAAATCAAAAATTATGATTGGAAATTCAAATAAAAACTAGTAAATGATATGTTAAATTAAATTATGAATTATCAGTAAAATGGTGAAACATATAAAAATATTATTTTAATTGACATGGTGTAAACACAAAATTTTATAGAATTAAATGTGGGATTTAATTGATAGAAAATGAGTATAATAAATAGTATGAAAAAACATCTAAAATATATACTAATTATTATGGGATGGTTGGAGAGGGTAAAAATGAATGTCTAACCATAAACAATGTGGAGATAAAAAATAAGACTGAGAAACAAAAATGGTACAAAAAGCAGAATTAAACAATAAATAGAATAAATTTTATAAATTCTCTCATAAAATAAAGGTAAGTGTGGAAAAGTAAACAAAAAAAGGGATTTGCATTGTTTATACCATTTTGGTCCTACACCACCGAAGGAACACCTCCACTAGATTTATTATTATGCAAAAAATTGAAGCATACAATCAGAGATGATGAAAGAAGAGAGAAAACATGCACAGACCATAGAAACTATCTAGGAATGAGGTTATTTCCACTCTAAGAATCATAGTGATAATGAGACAAGGATTGTAGAATTCACCTCTAAGCAGTATAAACTCATGAACATAACCCAACATGACTAAAAAAGAAAAAATATATTGAATAAAAATGAAGGAACAAAAGAAAACACAAGAATCTTACAAACCTTAGCCATGATCGAGAACTATAGATGATTATATTCAAAAGATTCCATCAATTATACTATATCTGGACATCCTGATGATGTTAGGGACCAAAAGAGATCACATGTTGAGAAATCTTCATTGAGAGGGTCAATAGAAACAGGGGTTACAGGGAGCACTAAAAGATAAAAGGATATCCAATCTCTCATAGAAATGCCTCTTTGAATGGAAGATGAAGGGAACAAAAATAATTGGGCATAGGAAAAAAAAATAGATAATCATAAAGGTGAGAAGGAGATAGATCTATTTTATGTTAGGAATGGTAGTCGAGGCAGACACATAGATGAATAAGGGATATTGGGAGTTTTGAGAATGTAGCTAGTGAAATGAATTTGTGGATTGGCTGGACCACATAGTAGATGAGGAATTACAAGGAGGTAGAAAATATATATTTTTAGGAAAATAAGAAGCACAAAAATTCATAGACTAAATCCATTGGATCAACTACAATCTACTACCTATATCATAACGTGGTTATCAAACTATAAAAACTCCAACCAAAGGATATTCCCAAAAAAGGCCCAGTAAGAAGGAGGCATCACATAAATAGACCCACATAGAAATAACCCATGATTTCCCAATATATCGGTAAGGCCCAAATGAGCAGAGACCACATCCAGGCATAAAATTAGGTGCTTGTAAGGAATAATACTATCATCAAAATAATAAAAAGGATAAATTTTTCATTGAAAACATAAAATAATATATTAATTTTGAAAATAAAATTTAAAAAATCTAAACATGTTTAAATTAAAATGGGAAAACATTTATATGATGTTCTTGAAAATTATCTAGCCCAAGCATATTGGTTAGTTCAAGTAGATATTCATAAACAGAAATAATGAAGTCTAAAAATATTCTACCCGCAGGAATACTGCTTTGAATGTTCCTAATGTGATTGATTTTCTACCTCTACTACTCATATACAACTATCATACATGGTAATAATGATAAAAATTAAAATACAAAGAAGAAACATTAAAACTAGATCTTACCAAAAAACTAGAGTCTGAACCAAACGATTGATATAATCTTGAGCATCTTAAAAAAGTTAATGTAACTAAAAAATAGGATAGACGGTTTAAAAAGTTTAATATGCAAACTGAGGAAAGCTAAAAAAATTCAATTTCAAAATTAGTAGAAACAAATAGTGACCAAAACTAGGAATCTAATTGGAGATAAATATCCACCTAATCCTGAATGGATTAGGCCATATCTAGACACCCTCTCTTCTAATAGATTTTTCATAAAAAGATAACTAGGTATAGTTATAGGATCATATAAGAGAGTGTATAACTTCTATCCATACTTGATAATGATGAACTTTTAACACCCCGAGATTTTTTGAAATATTTTTTTGATTTAATTTAATAATTTTAATATTATTCATTTCACATAACACTGAAGATAATTAATTTATATTAAAGATCAATGTTTTTCTTAGTTACACACAACACCAAGTTAATCAGGAAATGCACACAAAATAATGTTCATCTTTCTCTAGAAAGAACTCTGAGGTAAGATTTTGTTACACAAAAGGCTGACTTTCCTAGATGGCTTGCATAACATGCAAGAAAGAGTTTAACCGAAAAAAAAGTATTATTAAAAGTATTATTATGTAATATAATAAGATATAACCTAGCAATTAAAATTAGTAGTTATGAATATTATTTACCAAATTATGGGAATACATGCTTGAATTAATTGGTTATAAATGAATTATAATTGAATATAAGATCCAATTGAATATAAATGAAATGTTTTTATAAAAACTACTCTTATCCTCACAATGGAATATTATCCTGATAAATTAATTAATTTTTATTGGTGAATGATATTAATGAAATATATATATATATATATTAAATAAAAAAAATTAAATTCATTTAATATATTTTATAGGAATGAGATGAGAACAAACCAAATTTTATAAATAAAAACCTATATATTTATAAGAGTAGTTTTATTACCTTTTAATGGAAGACATATTTTAAATATAAAATTTAAAATATTTAAAAAATTTATTTTTGAAAATAAAAATAATTTTCTTAATAGAAACATAGAAATTAGGTTATACTGAATTTTTGGTATTTTCCATGATGTTTCTTTTTTGTTGATGAAGAGTAAATAATTCTTAATTTTAACTCCAAACTATTTTTTCATCTTTCGTATTTATAAGGATAAATTATTTTTATAACTGGTTTTAAAGTATAATTATATCAATTTTACTTGAATTAATACAATTTATGTAATTTTTATCAATTTCAAATTTAAATTAGATATAAAAACGTAGAAATCTTTTGAACATTTTTACTTTAAAACCGTACATTATCATCCTATCTGTCAAATTAATTTAAAATAAATTTTTACCAATTATGTGATTTGAATTTGGAAAATTGGATTGCATATTTGGAATCATAATAGTTTATAATTTATAATAAGTTCAACATTGTTTTTTTCCAAAAATATTAATGAATGTAATTTAAAATAATTACAATGGTCAAGAAGAAAATTAGCTTGAAAAAGGAATAAACCTTAAACTTAATGGAAAAAATAACATATAAACTTATCCAAAATCCATTTTATGGCCATATTTAGATCATATAATATCTATTATAGAATATTGATCATAATTTAAGGAACTTGTAAAATAAAAAACGTGGGTAGAATCCCCTTTCAAAAAAATTACATGAAGTCCACTCATCCTCCACTATAAAAAGGCACTCATAGCTCCCACTTCCTCACACCACTCAATTCAATTTGGATCAAAGAATATATGCCCAAATATCTCTTCAAAAGTCCCTCCTCTAATCCTAGAAGCCTCACATTTGGTATAAAGCCATCCAAGTAATCCCTTTTGAGAAATCCAAATGGAGTTACCAGAATAAGAGGTAACATCCTTCCTCAAACTCATTTATTTTGTGTTATTTATCCATCACCTCAATTATTATTATTACATGATTATATAATAACACAAATATAGTCAATATACTATTATTTTTTTATTCTTAGGTTTTTACCTTCACATAAAAAAACTTCCATATAATGGGTAACGAACGAAACGTTCTTGTGTATGGAGAACTACTGCCTCACAAAACGATGTGGTTCGTTTTTTACATTAAAACCTATCATGGATGATAATTTTGATGGAAACTATATTTATACATGTTATATATGATATTTTAGATTTATTTATTCTTCTTTAACAATTATATAACACTTATATTCACGCTTTCCATTTTTTATAAGTATAATAATTTCATTTGGGGAAGTGTGGACTATCGCCACCCCAAAGTGATGTGATTCATTCACACCATAAATGGAATGTATTAAGGATGTGTTTGGTGAATTTATATGATATATATGAAATAATAATACTTCAGGAATTATAATATATATACATTTATTTCATTTACTTTCTTACTTTCAATATGACAATATAACATAAATAACATTAATGTGTACGTATGACCTACTGTCTCCATAAATGGTGTATTCCATTTCATACTTACAACTTATATAGATTTTTTAAATAAGAATATACTGAAAACAGATGATATTTATACAATGTTTTATGTTCTAAAAATAAGTAAATCATGATCTAAGTAAACTTAGGAAACAAATAAGGATACGAATAACTAAAACAATTGGAATAAGATTCAAGAACCGATAATGATATGTCATGTATCTAGTTAGCGAGAAAACATGGATACCATGTAGAAATAATTAATGAAAACACAATGTAGAAAAAGGAAATACATACAATATTCAAAGCATCCTGAGCTACAGCTTGGTCATCTGCTACCATCTCTATCCTAGTACAATAGTCAATCAAGTGTCTGAAGCATTATGCTTCCCTTTATCTACACATGAATACATGTAATCTGCCTCGGGAACTAAATGAAGCTTGAATAGGGTGTGTGATAATTCTAAGTTGTTCACCACTAATGGTGTCTATAATATCCATCTCATTTATAGGAAATGTAATAGTTTCCAAGAATGCATATATAATGTAAGGAAATACAATGTATCTAAATACCTAAGTACCTACTTCATCCCTTGGCTAGTGTATGAACATGTAACCAGTTCATTATTTTATTGTTACTAGTTTATAAATAAGTCACATGTTATTTACACTGAAGGTTCCAAGATTTAAAAAGGAAACCTATAATGGTATTTAATAATGAAGTTCTAAGGTAATAACAAAGGAAAGATAGACCTCAAGGGTCTCCAACTCAGTAATTATTTATGCCCAGCTAAGAGAAAGAGTGAAATAAAAGGATAATAGATGAAGGAATTCTCAAATAAGATGCCTAAAAAATCCAAGGAGTTAATCCAAGGTAAATTTTGTCTAATAAATGACTGGGCCTGATGGGATTTAACTGTGGAACCTACTTTCCAATGCTGGAGCCAAGGAGTGTATCAAAGGAATCCAATAATAATATTAAAGGGATCTGATGGTGTGATACCAGGAATCCAATGTTATACAAGGATCAAGATCTATGTGGGTCTCAACTAAAGAAAGACATATCCTTGATTCAGAATGGGTTTCTCAAGTGCTCAAGGAATTCCCTAAGAAATCCAATTCTAGATCGAGACATGCCACTCTTATTTGATAATGAAGTCATTTAATATTTAATTTGGTTCAAGAATTTCCATTCATTGGTGTGAAAAGAACATGTAACATGAAACCCATTAATCAAGGCTTAACTAATCGATAAATCCATTTGTTTGAAGCCTTTCCTTTCTTTGGTGTGAAAAGTCCAAGTTTCATACAACTATTCATTTAATCCATTTAAGGAATTTTATAAAATCAAGTTTCCCTCTACTACCATCATTAACATGTCATGTGGTGCTATGGACATGATACATATTATTCAATTACATTTAAAAATGTCATGTCAAATATATAGTATACTTCCCAATTACCATTTCACATTTAATTTTCAAATTAAAGAACATACTTTAGGTGGGTCAAGTGGTGAGCATACATGGTACTTTTCATTATGAAATTCAACATTTTAAATAATACATTTATGAAATATATCTTTACATTAGGAAGGTCAAGGTAAGGCGCACCCGAACAATGGATCAAACGTGTCAAAATACTAAAACAACAATTTTTACAAAACATCCTACATGGGATGGATAGAGTTACAGGAGTACCCACTAACAAATAGTCACATATTTGGAAAGATAAAAATAGTATGGTTCTAATGATTATATGTTTGATGTATAAATTCAAAAAATGACACCCGATAAAATTTTTAGGCCCCACACGACAATTCCAAAATCAATGAACTTGAGGGATGAGTTATAGACCACCCAGATTAGGCTTTTATGACTCTCATAATCTCGTATTAGCCTCTAATTTGGGTCTGAATAGAGTAGTTATGAGAAAAAGGTAAAAATTATTACAACTCAATTACTAGGACAAGAGAAAGAGATATAAAGAACTGCTAAATGGACTTGATTACTTAGCATCACACATCCAACATGAAAAACAAAAGCTTAAATTAATCTAGGATCATGAGACTACTTGATCCCTAGGTTAGGCCTTCAAAATCTCAAAAAATATGGTAAATAGAGGTTAATCCTGCAGGAAATGGGATTAGGGAAGTAGGAGGGGATTAATTAGATAATTAAGCCAAAAAATGTAAAATTGACCAAAATTTAGCCTGTACATAGTTTGTCTATACGGTTTTCCAAAATGTGCACAAACCATGCACATGTACCTGATATGGGGGAATAATTAATGATTATGTTAGATGGTTAGGGAAACTATTTTCCAACCATGTAGTAAAGCTATGTTTGAAAAAGCATGTCCCCAGCACGGTTTAGACTAACCATGTGTCCTCCCTCATTGATTACTCTAACCATATGGCAGGACCATTTTCCCTCAAAACATGGTTTCTAAGCCCTGAAGGAGCCCCAGACACCCCTGAGACCATCGCTAACTCATTAGGTATCTATATTCAGTTCGAAATAAGTAATTACACCTAAATTTAATGGATCTATACCTGAGTAAAAAACTAGGTTCTTACAGTTTTCTCCCCTTAAAAGAACTCATCCCTAAGTTCACCTTCCCTTGGTAGTGAAACACTATCTGACAACAACTCTATCCAATAGGCATGTGTTTCCACCTCCTATTCCCAAATATCATCATGTACGCTACCATTCTACCATAGCACCCATACTAAAGGTAAAAACCAACATCGGAGATCCCTCGTGCTTCTGTTATTGATGCATACATGTTACTCATCAAAGGTAGCATCGACATCTAACACAACTTCCTTGGGATCAAAGGTATGAGACGAGTCATCATGATATTTGGTGAAGCTATGAATCATAGAAGATGTCATGAATGGAAAATTACCTATGAGGTAGTTACAACAGATAGGTTGTCGGCCCAAATCACTCTAGAATCTCGAATGGCCCTACGTAATTAGGCGACATCTAAACTTAATTATGTAACTATCTATTCTATAGCTTGGGCGATACCCAAAGGAAATCACGATCCCCAACCTCACACTCCAGAGGTCATAAATGTTGATCGAGGTGAGATTTATGTTTACACTGAGCAATAGTCATACGCTTCCTGATCAGTTTAACCATCTATAAAGTCTCATGTACAATATGAGGACCTAGTAGGGATACCTCACCTCCCACTACCCAGTATAAGGGTGAATGGAATGACCTACCACCTAAGTCTTCAAAAAGAGCTATCTGAATTATCACCTAAAATATATTATTATATGAGAAATCGATGGTAGGGATATAATTTTCCCAATAACTATCAAAATCATGGACACTTTCTGATATCATGTCCTCTAAAACATGTATTTTCTATTCTGGTTTTCCATTGGTCATAGGGTGAAAAGATATTCTTAGAAGCACCTGTGTACCCATATCTTTATAAAAACCCTCCTAGAACTATGACATGAAACAAGTTTCCCTATTATAAATGATATTATGATGTACCCTGTGTAGTCATATAATATCATGGATATATAGTCTTCCCAACTCATCAAATTATCAATTATTACGAATAGGATTGAAGAGGGGTTACTTTGGTTAGTTGGTCAACAACTACCCACATAGTTTTGTTACCCCTCAGTGACCTAGGCAATCCAACTAAAAAGTTCATGGTGATGTCTTCCCATTTCCATTCTATAACCAAAAGTGGTTGTAACAAGCCTGGAGGTATCTAGTGTTTCTCCTTCACCTGTAGATAGGTGGAACACCTAGTGAAAAATCCTTCTATCCAACATTTCATCCTAGGCCACAAATACTGGTGTCACATATCTCAATACATTTTTGAGATGAAAAGATGAACTACCCACTGAGAAGCATGGGAATCTTGCATCAACTCCTCTCTCTTATATATAGGAACCCTAACATGCCCATGAATATGCAGATTGTAGTATTTGTCCGTAGACCAATCTGGAGGCATGTTATCTCTTGATATACTCTCATAGAGAACCAAGCCCAAAGGATCTGAATATTTTATACCCTTCACCTTATCAAGGAGGGAAGAGGTAACTATCAAGGATGAGAGGTAAGAATTCTCGTGACTATCATGAAATACCAGATTCATCTCAGAGAATAGGGCCCTCAATTTCCATTCATCACTATATTCTTATATGACTAACGCATGAGTTTTCTGACTCAACACATCAGCAACTATATTTCCCTTTCTAGGAAAATAGGAATCCTCAAAATCAAAATACTAAATATATTAAACCCATATTCACTATCTATGATTCAATTCACATTGTGAAAAGATATATTTGAGGCTCTTGTGATCTTTATACACCATAAATAACTCACCCAAATGATATTTTCTCCAAAAATGTAAGGAATGGAAAACTATTTTTATCTCGAGGTCCTGTATAAGGTAATTTCTCTCATGAGTACTCAACTGTCGAGATCCTTATGTAATGACTTTGTTCTCTTGTATTATTAAATTTCTTAGGATGATTCCTAATGTATCACATAAGGTGATATATAACCTTTTCTAGGCTCTAGAAAGTTCAAAATAGGTGCTAAGACAATCCTCATTTCATCACATGAAAGAATTTCCCGCATGATTTTGACCACATGAACATAGTACATTTCTTTGTAAGGATTGTAAGAGCTGATGAATGGTGTGATAAGTCCTATATGAAATTCCAATTATATCCCTCCATCCCCAAGAATCATTGTATATTAAACACATTCATGTGTTTTACCTAGGAAACCACCATACTCACCTTCCTTTGGTCAATAGAGACTCCTGATTCTATGATAATATGAACAATAAAGTGAACTTTGTAGATATATATGACTAACTTAGAAATCATGAAATAAAGTTGATTCACTCTTGGTGTAATAAAAACTATCTCAAGGTTCTTTTAATACTCTCAATGAGTATTATAATACACCAATATGTCATCCAAATAGAACATTAAAAAAAATCCAGATAGGGATGGAAAACCATATTCATTAGAGCCATGAAAATGGCGGGCATGTTCGTAATACCAAATCACATACAAAGTACTCATATAAAACATTCCTTCTATGGAAGGTTTTATGAGGTATGTATGATTTCCTTACATGCACATGGTGATATCACAAACATTTTTTCATCATAGAGAAGACCTTAACTCCTCCAATATTGTCGAATAGATCATATATTTGAGGTAGTGGATACCACTTCCTGACCATAATCAAGTTCAACTTTATATAATCCACACATATATGTAAGGTTCCATATGCCTTCATGGTGAAAAGCATTGGAAAAATCCAAGAGGATGTACTGGGCTATATAAAACCTTTGAAATCTATATCATCTAACTAACACTTGAGTTCCTAGAGCTCAGTATGTTCCATCATATATGGAGGAATGGACACCGAAACTGATCACGGAATAAGATAAATCGAAAACTCTACCTCCCTCTCCATAGGAAATCCAAAATAAATTTATTAGGAAAAACATCACTATAATGATCTAATACTATAGAGAAATTTGATTAAGGTCACCCCTAATCCTCCATGATGATATTTTTAATCGAGGTGGTCACTCCACCAATATCACGATACTGTGGTCCTTCTCTACTATCTTGGACATCCCACTCACCATTATGTAGATAACTAATTCCCTATGGTGATTTAAAATACATCCTTTGACAAAATAACCCTAAAAAAGTATGATATTAAACCAACCAATTCATCAATATAATGAAATTGAATCATTTCATCAATATATTGAATATGTTCCATAATAAAGAGTTACTCCCTATCCCATGGGGATAGTCCTTACATTGGCATACGCCCTCTGACTTCACTCCTAATGATGTATATAGGGTCATTACACCACTATATACAATATATCTAGTTTGAGACATTCCATGAGAGATAAAGAGACGAAGGAGTGTGAGGCATATATATTAAATAAAGAAGATACTATAGTGGAGGCTACTAGAATAGTACCTGATACTATAGATGGTTCTGCAGCCCGATCCTCGGGTATCGGCTGTAGTGAATACAACTAGTCTGATCCACTGCACTGTGAAAAATCTTGACTATAATGGTTATAACTGCACTGTTGTCATTTTTTGTGATTAGGGGTCTATCTACCATGGCCATTACCTCCTCCTCAGTCAGTCCTGCTAGTGCTATTAAACTCCCCACTTGATATAGCGTAAAAAAACTCGCCCCTAAAGGTGGAGCTGGAATAGATCATTTCCACTCGAAGCTAGTGGAAATTCCCTATAGAATGTCTTATGATTTACCATATGTCCAAAAGACTATCAGTGCATTGGTTTTCTATGAAAATAAGGATTGATGTTCTCCCATCATCTATACTAATGACACACCATGGATTTATCAAAACGATTACTCTGGTTGTCACTTCCTCGATGAGAAACCCTGAGGGAAGGTTTTCTACCACAAGACGAACTACATGCCTCCCATGAACCTAATCCTCTATGGAAAATTCTATTTTAATCCCTCAGGTTGTGCTCAGTGATAATATTTTGATTGAATATTTTAAAAAATGAAGGTGTGGGAAAGACATTCACCTGTGTATGGATGGCATACACAAGCCCATCCTCGAAGCATCTATAACGTGAAAGATCATCACCAGCTAGAAGTGGTGAAACACACTGTAACTCAGTGAATAAAACTAAATATTCCATAAATGACATTGGACACTGCTAGATATGTAATAATTCTACAACTCTATCATCTCTCAGTCTTCGATGAAATAACTAATCATAGAAGTTAGTTTGGAAATAATCCCATACCATGCCCGGATGGAAACTATCCGGGGTGATCAAATCCCTACCACACTTGGATGAATCAATAGCAATTATGAGGAAATCTAGACCCACCACTATATTGGAATCTCCAAATGCTCAATGATAGGTTGGGTGGCCTCTATCCAAGACTCATCAGCCAACGGACCACCATTACTCGAAAAAGTATAAGGATATTGCTACTAGAACACAGAAGTCAGATCAAACATCATAGGTGTAGCTCATATAGAACCATTAATGGAATGAATTTTATGTAGAAAAAAATCGTGAACTTTAGAATCATTTTCTAGATTTGTTACAGTAGGTCGTGCCTCATGTGGAACTCCAGAAGCTAAGACTGGTAGCTCAAGGGCCACCAGGCCTGGAGTATGGTCATCATGACCCTCCTCGTGTATGATAAGAGGACATCATGGAGGTATTGTTATACAGATGATAATTACATGCCTCATAAAAATCCTATTGAAGATAGAGAGAGATAGTTATAGAATCTAAACAAGGAATGTATCACTACCCAAGGTATACTACCCCAACTACTCTCTTAGACGACCATCTACTGTTAATTTCTCAGTTATACGTTTAATTTCATGTTATATTTAATTACCAGGTTCACTCCTTTACCTTTCGTTAACATGAAAGTGGTGGATAAGGACATGAAACCACTTCATTTGAGGCATCATGTTTCCCATTATAATGGATATCCATTCACATTGATTCAGTTCCCACACACATTATCACTAAAAACATTACCCATTTATTTATATCATAACGGCTTGACTCAGTAAATTAATCATCAAAATCCATGAGGGCCCTTAAACATCATGAATTGAGATAGGTAATAAATCAATCAAAACTAATTAATATCACAAGAATAATTAAAATATCACATCATCACTCAACAAACATAGGTATACCAAGAAATGAAAGACATAAAATGCACATATATAGCATGGAAATATGCATGACATGAGAATTTTGGGTTCCTATAATAATGAATGAACAATTATCCTTACCCCATATATGGTATTAGATATAATAATATGGTTCTTTAATATATTCATAATAAACATAGATTTATTATACAGGATTTTTGAACATGTATGAAGAAATTAAAGACTTATCGTAAGGGAGTTTCATCTCACTTTTTATTTTCATGAGTTACAAGACTTATTCACAAATCATTTAATTTTTTTGGTGTTTATACTGACCATTGATATATTATATGATTCTTATACATAAAATTATTGGTATTTACATATCTACTTTATGATCTTTATTTCATGGGGTTTATGTTTCAAATTTTACCAAATTGATAAAGTAACTTTGTCTCAATTTTCCTTTTTTGAGATACATGCCATGTTTTCCACCACTATTTATTTTTATGATATTTAAATATTCATGTAATTTTATTATTTCCAATGTATTGAAATTTAAAACAACTAAATTGGTAATGGTTTATAGCTTTAATCTCACCATTTATCAAGATTATTTATTATTATTCTTCCATTGATGAAATATTATGACTCGTCTCAAAATAACACTCATTAATTTAATTAGCCTTTGGATATTACTATTATATCCAATTAATGGTATCATTTTATACTCTTTGGTACTTAGTATTGTTAAGAATTTTTTTTTATGATAATCTGACTTTACCTCTTCTTTCAGTTGAAAATTAATGTTCTTTATAAATCATGTTTTATAAAAAGATTTTCAAAAATGTTTCACTATTATCTTATAATGTTTAAAGGACATTTTTACCCACATATTTCCATTTTAAAAAATGATTTTAAATGGAATATTCTTATTTTTTCCTAATCAATGTACTTTTCTTAAAATTGAAGGTGAAAAATGAATGTTTAGCATGTACAAACCTACTCACCATCATGACTGTCATCCACTTTTTGATTCTTTTGTATGGTTACCATGATATTTTTAAAGAAATTATTTACCTAATATTCTAATTATTTTTTATTCTAAAACGGGTTTCAAAGAAAAAAAGGGTTTTTTTTTGTTTGAGATCACAGCTAGTGAAACAGGCAAGAAAAATGGCTTGGCCATGAAAAAATAATGGAATGGGTAGGAGTAAGATGATATATATCTTTGAGAAAATGGGAAGAACAAAATCCGTAGATATGAGCCATTAGATCAATAGTAATCAGTGGAAAAGAGCACAACACAGAGATCCAATATTGATCTCCCTAACCATATGATGTGTTAGCACAAGGTCATGTGAGAAGGAGGCCCCATAGAAATAGGCATGACCAAAAATAGCTAATGAGATCCCAATATTTCATTTATTCCAAAATGAGTAGAGTTCACACAGTGGCCTACAAACATAATCGTTCAAAGAATAATATAATTTTCCTAATAATAAAAAATAATGAATTCTACACGAAACAATTAAAAAAATTAATTTTGAATTTTTTTAAACAAATCTCCACATTTTCAAATTAAAATGAAAACAAAATCTAGATGGTGTTCTTACAACCTATATTACCCTATAAAAATTGTTAGTTTAGGTTGATTTTCAAAAATAGAAACAACTAAGTATACAAAATATTCACCCGACATGAATAACACTTATCATGTTCCAAAAGTGAAACATATTCTACCAACACTACCTACCTACAACTATCCTACATTCTAAACATGCATAGAAATTACAACAATAAGAGAAAAAAATAAAATAAAATATTACTAACAATTCACGAGTCTCCACCAAACACTTGATATAATCTCTATCACTCTAACAAAATGAATGTAACTACATAAAACCTTTCTTGGTTTTTAAAAAATAGTAAAGATGAAAACTAAGAAAACATGAAAATAATAATGAAATAGTTAAAGTAGTGAAATCACAATGAAACTAAAACTTGGAATCTGATAAGAGAAAAATATCCTTCTAAGACTGATCAGATTAGACCATCCCTAACAAACCCTCTCTTCTAACCAAGCTCCCCTAAAAACACAAGAAATTCAAGTACTACGATCATAGAAGAGAGACTCCTCGGAATCTATACCTAATTATAACTAAATAAATGATAAGAAAACTAATGAACATACATAGTGGAAAACATGAGGCATACCACATGAGACTAGGCTATATTGTCCTAATTTTTGAAATAAGTACAGTATATTTTAGTATGATCTATCTAAACACACTTAAAATATAAAAAGTTCTTATATCGGTTTCTATCGTTCCATTTTGTTTTTATTTTTATTTTATCCTTAATATGTATTAATTAATTTATAGATTTTCCTCTTCTATAATCATCCTTTAAACCATGCTTTTATATTTCATAGGATAAAATAACTGATTTAATCTAGTATGGGGTGATTGATTCTTTACCATGCATCAAATAATGTTTTAAAGAGTTAAAAGAATAATCAAGGGAAGTCAACAAGATAATGGCCTAATCATCATCAATTATTTTGACATATATATTAGATATGTCCAGGGAAAATTTATTAAAATCATCAATATAAATAGAAATTGAAGAATCGGGGTTCATCTTAAAATTATAATGCCACATTTTCTTATATAAATGACCAAGAAGAGACTTAGACATGTAAAATTATTCAATATCAATCCATATATCCTTAATATTATTCTTATGCATGACTTCATGTAAGAAATTTTCCCCTAAGGATAGGAAAAAATATAACAGGATTTAAAAATAATATTGGGTTCAATATCAATATAGGTTGTAGGCGAATATCCTTTAATGATGATAGTTACTATGGGATTTTTATAAACTATGAAGACATATGAAAATCTATTGTGGATGACAAATTCCCTCGTATTAACTCTCTATAGGTTAAATTTTTTTTCTCCATCTAGATTTTCAACGTTTTTACTTAATATTGTATTTGATTAACTAGAAAATAAAGGATGTGATACCATTTTTTATGGGAGGGGGGATTGGTTTAGAATGAATATCCAGATTAGAATCTACATGGAGGTAGAAACTAAGACCAAGAAACAAAATGGTATAAAAATAAGAAGTAAATAAGAAACATAATCAAGTTTATTGAGATGAACATATAGTAAAGGGAAGTGATAAAAAGTAAATAACACAAGTTATTTACATGGTCCATACCAGTTTTTTCCTACTCCATAGAATGAAAACCACCATGAAATGTATTATTTTTAGAAACAAAATAGGAAGAATATAATTAGAGAAGTTGAAAGAACATAGACAATGAACATGGACCATAGAAGATATATGTCCATGAGTTCCTTACTTCTATAGGACTCATCGTGATCATAATTCTAGGAAGGTAGTATTCACCTCAAAGGAGGATGGACTCAAGTACACAACCCCAACACAAAACACAAAAAGAAATAGTCTGCAGCATATAAGTGAAGGAATAAAAGAAAACAAAATATTCATACTTCCCTGATCCAAGATCAAGAAATATAGAGGATGATAATTAAAAGATAGAATTAGTGCTTCCAAGTATACACTTCATGAAGGAATTAGTGCCAAAAAGAGAACATGCATTATGAACTCTCCAACATAGAGTATCACCAAAATTTGGGTAGTGGGCAGTACTAAAGGAGGATGGGAGGTCCCCTCTCTCTAAAAAATATCTCTTTAAATGAAAGAATAAGGGAACAAAAACAACCAATAATATAGAAAATGATGAAATAGAGCATCATAAATGTTATTATACAGTGAGTTGATAGTATTTTAGGTATTGAATATGAGGTATACACATGGATGGTTGAGGTTTACTTGTTAGTTTCAGAACACAGCTCGTGAAACGGGTAGGCAGAATGTCATGTACATGAGTTAGTTGAGGAATGGGTTGGAGGAAGATGATTTAAATAAATAAGAAAATAGAATCACAAAAATTAGTAGACTATATTTATTAGATCTACATCAATCAATGTTCAACAACATGATTTAATGATCCAACAATAAACAACCTGACTAGAAGAAATTCCTGTATAAGGTCTAGTGAGAAAGAGGAACCATGGAAATAGGCCCACATAGAAATAAAAAACAGGAGCCCAACATATCAACAAATCCCAAATGAGTAGGTTCCTCATGGAGGCTTCCAAACCAAATCCCTTAAGAAATAATATTATTTACATAATAATAAAAAATGATTATTGTTTTATGGAAAAATTAAGGCAAAATTTAATATTTTAAAACCAAATTTTATAATAATAATAAATGGTATTTAAATATGTAATTATGAGATATATCCCATATCCACTCTTTATTCAAATAGGCCTTCCAAGAATCCTACTCTACTTACCTACCATGAAATTTAGAAAACTGTATTTCCATTTTTCCTTTTGTTTCTTTGACATAGATGACCTATGAACCATCCATTAATATTTTAAAGTACACTTAATTCTATTGCGGTCCACAACACCAAGAGATAATATCTGATGCATTGTAGTATAATATTATCATGAATTTCTTGGATTATTTAAACATCTTACCTCCCTTTAGACTCATGAACAACATACTCATCACATCGAACCATGAAGCTTCACAAATCCAGATCAGGATTCAAGACTGACTCTTTTATTTGTTGTAAACTATGAGATATTGTGATTTTTTCCATGGGTAATTTTCATGAATTGACTTAAAGAATATACGATTAAAATTTTATGAGAATAAATAAAAATAATTGTTTCACATGTATTTTATCTATATTCTCTATGTTATTTTATGTTATATGTGACGTTACCAATGATAAAAAAACAACATGAATTATTATGGATAAATAGGAAGATAAGGGAACTAAAATAATTATGATAATAGATTAGAAATTTATTTACAATATAGTTGTTCAATTTAAACCATTTTAATTTAAATAACATCTAGTATATGTTATTGTGTTTTTCTGAGTGCCTTGTTTGTAGTTGAATTTCACATCATTGAAAATTTGGAATATTATTGTTTGATTTTCTATAATCACATCATATAATGAAATAGTAATTAAAATATTTTTATTATTAAGTTTTCTGAATTAATTTAACTTCAGTGATATTGATGATGGATCAGAATATTTTTATTTCTTATTGTGTGGATATGACTATGATAAATGATGAGGATGTGAATTTGTTTTATTAAAATGGGTCCAATTATAGAACAGAGAGGCCAGACATGGGTGAATGATTAGTAAATGTTGTGGTCCAGATGTGGTGTAAGGATTATGAAGTGGGGTGATTTGTGTAGAGATGGTTGGATGATATGGTGTTTATTAGTGATTATCAGTAGAATTAAATTGAAAGTAATTAATAAATATGAAATCTGATTTGTGTTTAGAATATGATTTGATGATATTTTAGTTAAATATGGTAAATTTTTAGTGTAGCACCCCAGACCTACACTCCTAGATCCAATGCTGAAAACACACACTTTCCACACTGTCTTTGACACAAACTATGGATTATCACATATAACTATTAAATAATTACATGAATTAATGATAATATTACATTAGATAAATTACCATGGTTGTTGGGTTTAGAGATTTATAAAATTAGTAAAAATCATAAAATAATAATTTCTATGGATTTCTCAACTAATGATTTTTTTTCAACTATATAAAAAAGTACATAATTCATAATAAGTCTTCAAAATCTCCCAAAAATTATCCACACAATATATTCTTTTATACATATCATGAGTAATACATTTATTCATAACTTATGGTAATATAAACATAAGAACATGTGAGTTCAAATGCTCAATAAGGGTAAATAAAAGCAATAACAATAAAAAACCATAAGTGAACATAATATGATCTTAATTAATATGTCTTGAATAGATAATAAAAATAATGTTTGAATCAAAAGAAACTATAAGCATAAAGTATATGTGGTTCACATATCAATAAAAAATCACATGGCTAAAAATAACGTGCTCCCTAAAAATTAAACACATAAAGTTAGAGAACTAATTCCATGCCCAAAGCCAAGAATCATGATCTTAGACAACATTATCTTACCTTCATGGCCTTGTGTTTTGGAAATATTTTGTTATGTGAAAATATAAAAAAAAATACCCAATATAGTTTGTTTCATGAGGCTTATCGATGAATCTTAGGACAATATTTATCAATCCCTTCCAATCACTAGTTAATTATAATTCATTAATCATATTAAGGAATTAATTAGTTCTAAAATATATATCCAAAATTCCATAGTAATCAGTAAAAAACCCTATTAAAATAATTATTATATGGATTTTCAATATTTTGACAATAAATAAATGGAATATCCTTCTATATAATAATCCCTAAAACTAATACTATATTGAGTAATGGTATATGGCTATGTCCATAATTTTCCTAATTAATAAATAGAAGGTAAAACAATTTTATTACATTAAAATACATTTTTTGAAATCTCACACCATAAAAAGAGATAACAAAAATAACATTTAAAAATATGAGAATGGAAATACAAAGTTCACATGAGATATCACATTATTTGGTTTCCAATTATAAATGATAACATTTTTGGGAAAGGAAAATATAGACAAGGAGGGGAAACATTCATTAAAGAGAATGAGGATTATACTCAATAATGGTATAATTTTTGAAGAAGAAATTCATCAATGTAAAATAATTGGATAAAAAAGTTTGTTCTCCCTATATATTATTAGAAAGTTGGATGTAATAAATCCTTATGGTGAAAATTAAAAATCATGGAGGAAATAATTTCAATATGAATTATTATAACTCAATGAGGGGAGTTGAGTTAATAAAGACCCTTATATCAATTATATATTTCGAAATAAAATATATTTAAAAAAATAATATGATATGGCTCTTAAAACCCCGTCAATTACATGAATAGGGAAAAATAAATTCATTAGGTATTAATCACACCATATAGAATAAATTATGGTTTATAATATCAAATATATCTCATGGATTTGAAAATTAAAAATGGAATCCATTAACACCTTAAGGACATTCAACTGAAAACCCCTTGTAGTATAGAATTTAAAATAGAACAATAAATCATATGATTAATAATATAATCATGATATAAAAGATCAAAGGTATAGTAGGTAAACTATACAATATAAAACATTTTCTATAACATAATAATTTCTTAATGAATTAGAGTTTTACACAAAGAACCACTTACTAAATTAGAAACATATAAATCAAAATAACCAGAATGATATAATTTCAAATGAAATAATAAATACCATAAAAAGGATTTTATATTTATATAAAAAATTAAATGGGAATTTAAAACTCAAATACAACTAAAACATGGGGTATAATAATAAAAATATCTCAAGGGTTTAAATTTTGAGGTAAGAAACCGTTCTAGCTTGAGTATCATCTAAATAAAAATACATGAAGGGGAAAGAGATAAAAACTAAACTAAAAATATTATAAATGTTGAATCATGATATAATATAACAAATAGGAAGTATATAAAAAAAATAAATTAAATTGGTAGATAAAAAGAACCACATCTCAAGAAATATGAATTGAGAGCATGAAAACCCATTGAAATAACATAATCATTGAGGTAATAATACTTTGAAAATTATGGTATGAGGAAAAAAAGTTTATCCTAGGAAAATAATAGGATATACAATACGAATTATTAATTATTTAGAATAAATAAAACATTGAACAATGGAGTTTAAATATAATGATTGTAACTCAATTCAAGAAAATAGAGTCATCACAAACTCTTACCTTATTTCCTAACATCCACAAATGTAATCGAATATATTGTATAAAAAATATAATAACAATATATTTAAGAACATTATTAATATATATATACTTTTAAAAACTTGATTTATAATTATTCTATACATGTATATTAGTTAGTAATTATCCATTTTCAATATTGGGTTTGAGTAATCTTAATAATTTTTAATTAGTTTCATATTAACGGTGTTGTTATTCATTCTTATAACAAATTTCATCATTAATAGTTCATAAAAGATACATTAGATAATTATTTGTAATTATTTATATGATTTTAATATCATTATATTTTCTTTTTGGATATGTTTCTTGTAGATGAAATTGGGGACAAGCATGTTTGAGTGATTTTCAAAAAATGAATGACGGTATCTTAATTATTGGGTTAATGTTGATACTACAATTCCATATACAAAATAAAATATTTATATTATAATTATTTTAATATATTATAAATAATAAATTTCTCTTATTCATCCATGATATTATTTTATATCACTATTCAAGTAGGTGTTTTGACCGACCTAAATTTGAACAAGCCATAATTAATAAATGATTATGATTATGAGAGTGGTTTCTTTTGGAAAAATATCATTATTTAAGAATAATTATTATATTATTTAGCTAAATTTTGGTATATGAATATTATTTTAACATATTTTAATAAATAATAAAGAGACAACATAAAAAATGAGATATGTCACTTCGTGGAGGTGGTAGTCTGCATAACGCAAGATTAAAGTTTTCATTTCTTGAAGAGTATGAGGGAAAAGAATGTGTATTATAATTTTTATGATCATAATAATAATTGTATTATATGAAGAAAAAATTCTTTAATTTCACTCTTAAAACCAATTAATGGAGGATTTTGTGAAAATGGAATATGTCGCTTTATGGAGGTGGTAGTTTGCATAATGCACACATGACGTATTTTATTTTTCATTATAGAAAAGGGGAAAATATAGAAATAGGTATATCCTTATCATAATAAAATTATATATATATATATAACACAACTATTTAATTATATATCTATTATAAAATTATATTAATAATTAAAATGAAATAATTTAGTAAAAAAAGATTACTCATATAGATGATGTGGGCTTTCCCATGGAAGATTTTTTTGAAATTGAGGACTTAAGCCAATATATTCTGACTAAAGTATCATGGGAAAAGAATAGGACTCTAGGGGATGGATGAAGTTAATATTTTAAATAATATACATAATTTTTGTGTTCTCTTTATATGGTAGTTATATCACCCTTTTATATGTTGTTAAAATGATATTTTTGTAAATATTTTAATTTAATATATAGAGATCACATGTTAAAAAGTAAATAAGACATAGAAATGGAGAATAATTAATTGGGTTATGATATAATGCTGATAATACCCCAAAAATACATTTTCACACATATTTATAAGTTTTTATGTCATTTACTCTTTGAATTTTAAAAAAATTCCATTTTTGGTTTTAATATGGTAAATAGTTTTTACCTAAATAATAACCTTTTAATGCCTAAAAATAAAATGTAAAATAATATATGATTTATAAATAATTATTCAAAATATGAATTTAATTTTATTATATAAAATTTTTATGCATAATAAAACATATTTTTAACAATACTATGTGTAATGTGTAAAAATCCATTTTTAGAAAATTTGTATTTAAAGATTAAAATTTATGTTTAGGGTAAAATTTTCAATGTATTTGATTTCAATGACATTAATTGGATTATAATTAAAAAAATAAAATCTATGTAGTTTTCAAAGTAAACTAAAACAAAATTTTAACAAAATAATACTTAATTAAAAGAAAAGGTAAAAAATAGTTTTTAATGGAAAATATTACTTAAGTCCTTAAAATATTAATAATAGTTTTTATAAATTAGACATGGAAATTTGGAAATGTATATTTTAAATTATTAAATAAATATTTTTCAAATTAAAAGTTTTTAATCACTTAATGATCTTGATTATATAATCATATTTTTATAGTCTTAGTAAAAACAATATTTTCACTATTCACCTAAAAATCAATTCTTTCTGAAAAATATAAAAAATTAACCTTAAGGTAATATTGACATGATTAATTTAAAATTAAGTTAATTTCATAAAATTAAAAAATCTGAAATTTATAAATAAACATTTTAAATATGAAATATAATGAAAAAAATATTTTTATAGAAAGTTATAGAATATTTTTCTTTAAAAATGAAAATGAAAAAATGTGTAAAATATACATGATAAAAAATATTACATTAATAATTAAATGATTATATCATACTAATTTCTAGTAAGATATCACATCATGATCTTAGTGTATGATCTAAGAATAAGGTGAGGTCTAGTGGTAGTCGAGCATGGATATTCCACTAATATTGATCAAGTGGAAATTTATATGAACATGAATTTCTCTCATATACAATTTCGCTCATACCATAATTGTTTGAGTTCATCTCAGGCTTAGTTTACGGATAACCCTAATGAAGATACTTCATTTCCAAACATGGATATATTAACTACATAAGGGAGACTTATATTACAATATTTCATATGTTTCCTTTTCTTTTGTTGGTCTTGTGATACTGTTAATTTTATAATAGGTAATTTAATTTATATATTATAATAGTAAAATTTTATTTAAAATATCATGATTTTTTTTGTTTTTTTTCATTTTGAACAAGTTATTAATAAAATATTTGTAAGATCCTCATTTTATTTGAAAAGGTATATATCCTTGAAAAATCCTGTTAAATCACATTTTTATCCTAATAATAGTTCCTAAAAGAAAACAGAATGGTTTTGGAGTGGCTAGAGCTTTTTCGGAACTTGGAGATCCTGTTTTGAGAATTAGAGTGAGGTACATGGTTACAGTATTGTTAGTTCAATATATGCGAATCAATTGTGCATCCCAAAATAGGAATGGCGTTATTTGGTTAACTGTGCGAGGGAGGTTGTTTGGCTTTGAAAAATATATAAAAAATTTCAAGTGTGTGTTTCACATTTGTTTCATGGTTTCTCTTAACCATGCACCAAGCATGTTAGTGGGTTTAGGCCTTGGATAATGAGTAAACATATTCTATAATGTTTTTGTAAAACTATGTTCTTAGAAATGGAAGGGGGATTCACACAATGCAGTAAGTGAACATAGTTGGAAAATGGTTTGTCCCAACCTATAATGAAATTGCATGACCCCTTCTAAAGATATGGAAAATACATTTTACACCACTTTCCTATTAAAATATAAAACCCACTTCGCTTTTCATATTTTCATAGTGGGCTTCATGTTCAGATCTTTTTTTTCTCTTCCACATGGGATTTTTGATAACAATTTCCATACGGTGTCTAATTCAAGCATTGTTCATCACATTAGATAGCCAAATGTATGCCTATGATTCCAATTATTTATTTTCTTCGTTTATCTCTCTATATTAGATGATATTTCTATGTGAGCTAATATGACCAATTTTTAGTTTGTCTATCTATTTTATTAATTTTTCCCATTTTATCTCATATAAGAGTTCAATAATAAATGCGGAGTCAACTACTTGTATAAATTTTTTGGTCTATCTCTTTTCCCTAAAATTCATTATATCTATAGTATGTGACATTGTACCATTCATTATACATTACATGGAAAAATCATAATACGTGAATTTCCCTAAATAAAATGTATGTACCATGAGAAGATACTCCCACAGACCCCTCATATTGTTAGAGGCTTCCAACCTTTACTAGTTCCACCCCTTTAGGTGTGTTTATTATATTACCTTGAAAATTTATAAATGACTATGAGACCAAACCACATTCTAATTGGGTTTTTCTTGTTTATTATGATTTAAAATAATAAATTGAGTAAATTTTAATATTAAATGAATTAAATGGAAAATGAATGGAAAGGCTATGTCCCTTGACAATGGTTAAACTGTAATTATTCCCATGATTAAATGGGATTAAATTAAATGAGAAGGGATCACTCATTGCACCTAGATATATTTTAATTAAAAAGTATTGTCTTGACTATCTTTATGATAGATAACACTTGATTATTTATTATATCATGATTTACTATGGTAACAAAGATGAATTACTTTCAAAATTATGTAATAGCCTAATTGATACATATAATCCAATTGTGGTTTTCCTTAGTGGACTCATGGGATACTAACCAATTCATTGATGTGTCTACCAAGTGAAACACCATGCATGTATTCTATAGTTATCTTATGATTTTTAATGCCATAAATTAACACTCATGGTTGACATATATTTTGAAAATTTTAATGGAATTCCTTGGATGATTCTCCTTGGATTTAGATTGATGTTATAGGTTGTCCAGGATTATTCCTTAGGCTCCATTGAATTATCACATCAAGGAAATATAAGACTTGTTCCCAGGGCTAATGTAGAACTTTCTCCTTAAGGTGAATTTCCAAAGGTACTCCTCTATGGACTTCACCCCATTTATAAAAGTTAAATGTAATGGAACTTATAGAACCTTATATAATTATCATTATATATAGATTCCTTGGTTATATGCCTAGGGTACCAACCATATAAAAATATATAAAAATGTAAAATTCTCAAAGACATTTCTAGATTTGGATAAAGTAGGTAGTTTTGGATGGGTATTCCATGAGGATCCTGTAAGACTTGGTTTATTTATTTGTCACCATTATTTATTATAGTTACACATTTCTCATCATATATTCACAAACTAGATAGTCCTAGATGCCATTGGTGGTTACCTACTAAACCCACACCCTATTTGGGCCACTGATTGGTACCCAATTAGACTTTATTGATGTAGGTGTGGATAAGGGAATGTTTCCTACTATGGGTGCTTGATTTTTTGTTCTAGGATGGAATGTGGGAGAATATGATTGATCTTGTTCTTGTGAACATACTATAGATTTATTTTAATATTTTGTGAGTTTTTGTATAGAATGTATTGTTTATGTATGATTACCTATTAATTTTACTCCAATTTTTTATATTATCCTGACACCATCATTTTATATGTAACACAACCTATGGATTTTAGATATTTATTCGTAAAGGGATTTTTACTTCTACTTCCATATGATTTTCCGCGACACATTATATTGTTTCCACTCATATCTATTTCTATCAGTAAACTTTACTCTAATAAATTAGGTATAGTTTCACTATTATATTATTATATACTCTTACTACTAGTTGGTAGCCTCTAAAATATGGGGAGGTGGCCTTGAGGCCTAGTGGACAACTGAGTTCGGTTACTTATGAGTGAACTAGGTCTGGAATATCACAAAGTTCTATTAGAGCCTTTGATTTCCTTGTATTGTTGTTTGGGATGGTAGAAAGGATACTATAACATGTTGGTATTTGGTAATGAAACTATTCTTGGGATTAGTTAACGCATGTGTGGGGAAAATCTATATTTCCAATGATATAACTTGATATTATGGTTTTCAATTTTTTTAATTATACTGATTTCATTGTGCATTGATGCATATGACTTGTGGAATTATTATCATTATGTATTTTCTCTTACCCTTGGTTTGGTATAGTAAGAAATATTTTTTCATGCATCATTATAGAAACCTAATGGTTATATTCCACGCATATTCCATTCATATTTAATGCCATGTTTACTTAATACATGAATTTCCTATCACATATTGTAGTTACATGACTACTATATATGTTATTTGAATAAAATTCTTATAGGATAAATTAGATAAATAATTAGTTAGTTAATGTGTCAAAATCAACCTAAGCGGTTGTTTCTAGAATATCTTAATGCTTGAAACTTAACTAAATTTTTTTGGAATGTTTGATCCATGAACCATTGGTTACATTGGATGAAATTTTAGTGGTTAAAATTAAATGGATTCAAATTGAAATTTATAAAGTCTGTGGAAATCTATAAAATGGGATTGGTGATCCAGATAATAAACCATAATAAAAGGATGGTTATAGATACATGAAATTACAACATCAGATAATAAAGTGTAATACTTTATTACATAGGAATTATAGCTGCATCTAATTGAACCATTATATATATATATATATTAAAATTTTGACTTCTGAAAAATGAAAAAAATTCATGTTGCGGTGTGTGTTTGTAATTGTAGAGATATTCCTCAATAGTGTCCTTGGGTTGAGATCTATGAGGGTTGTAAGCTCTCAAGTTTTCCTATGAGGAAAAAACTTCTTTTTCTAGTTTTAATGATTAGTCTGGACCAAATGTGAGTGAATTTTGAGATCATAGGAGTTTTGTGGTGTTTGAAGTGTATTCAGATCCTGAATCCTGATATTTGGAGAAAAACAGATTTGTCGCATGGTTTGGAGAAATAATGTGACCCAAGATGCACGATATGAGAAACTATGTGAGGGATAAATAGAGTGATTTAGGAGGCCACACAGTTTGAGAAATCCACGAAACCTCAGGCACATGCCTATAAAAAAATTATAAAATTTTAATAGAGTATTACTGTCATGACCCGTCCCCTGGGGCCCATGCCGTGACTACCCCAATCCCACCTTCCATAGGCCAGGGGCTGGAGACTAGCACCGAAAGGCGTATTCCCTAAAACTAGGAAGGCATTGCCTTTATAACCTAAAAACTCACACAACTAAGTACAAAGAAGGATACAAGCACCAAGTGAAACTGCATAGTAAACAGGGTGTGTAAAGAAAGAAAGAGGGGCCATAATAAAAGCCCAACTGAAAAGTACAAGTAAACTGAAACGTACAAGTAAAACTAAAATAGCTCTAGTGGACACCCACCAAGGATCCTACCTGAAGGGTAGGTACAGCTCTCAAAAGGACGACCAGGTGGTACGCCTTGTTTAATCTCCAATCTAAGATACCTCTAGTCCTGGTACCCTCGTCCTCTGTCAGCATTGTCCGTCGTCTGCACAAGAAACAATAAATTGCGAGCATATCCCGTGTAGGGGTGAGTATAACGATACTCATTAGGGACCCCAATATCCTAAAAGGTCTCACAAAATCCAATAATTTATATACCACAAAGCATGTAAATAACAGTAAACCCTATTTAGGTATATGCCCATACATATACCTAAGTTATCAAGTACACCCATCTCATTCATGAGGAAACACAAGGCCCAACTCAAAAGCCCAAAGCTCAACTATTCCATGGAGGAAAGATTATCATGAAGGTAACACCCCAAAGGTAAGTACCACAAAGGTAAACCCACACCGAAGTATACCACAAAGGTATAACCATGAAGGTACGTACCACAAATGTATGGACTTATCTCACACCAGTTATAACTTAGGTACGACAGTAAAGATGATAAGGTGTAACTATTAAATCATCTCACTCTATTGAGAGGCATACCCACATAGGATCCTAAATCATCAAACCCACATAAGATCCTTGTACAGCAGACCCAAGTTGGATCCTAGTACAACAGACCCACATTGGATCCTAGAGTAGTCCCACATAGATTCCTAGAGCGTATCCATGTGAGATCCTCGAACACAGACCCATGTAGGATCTCAAGGCACATACCCACATCAGATCCCTTTCTCATGTTACACCTAGCTTCATGGTTCCTGCACTAAGCTCGCTTGATTCTGGGAGGGTCCGCTCCACATGCCACTGGTCAATAATCCAACTTCCACAAAGTCCCACAAAGAAGTATCCCAAAGTACCACCACATAATAGGGGTTTCAAAACAACAAACAGTGCGTCAATCAGATGATAAGTCTGTAAGTTATTGGCCTTTTTTTCCCGAGGACCCGGTTGGATTAGAGTTAGATCCAACCCTGTTGTACCCCAAATTTTTCCATAACTCAAGTGGGGTAAACCAAAAGGACCACCTCTATCCAAGGTTTATGGTGCCACATACGGTTCATCAAACATACACCTTTAGATCAAGTTATGGCCAAAAGAGTAGAAATGGGTCGAAGTTGGTTTGGGTCCGGTCTGACTTGGTCAGATCGACCCAGCCTGACCCGGTTCTGGTCAAATCAGACTACTGGGTCCGGCCCGGCCCGCTGGGCGGCCTGTGCTAGCCCATGGTTGGGTGGCCCTTGGTGGGTTCCACCATAGCTGCCACCCAAGGGGAGGCGCCACCTAGGTTCCATGAACAGCCCATCCATTCTAGTTGGGTGGCTGACCGTCCAGCGCCACGTGGCGCCGATAGCTGGCACACGGGACCTGAGGTCCTGCTTGCCTCCCCTGCTTGCTGGACAACCATCCTTCTTCCACGGCGTGGTCGCGCTCCATGCCACCACTGGTGGGCGGAAGTGAGCCGGCCGCCCTCCCTTTGATGTCGCGGCCTTATGCCGCAGCTCCTGCATGCCTGACGGCGCGGATGCGCGCCACCACCCCCTTCAAACTGCCAGTCATGCACTGGACGCCACCCTTGCTCCGCCGCGACCCTTCTCCAGTGGCATGGTTGCACTACCTCTGTCATCGTTGTCGACTGGAGTGTCGGCCGCCGCTCCTGAGTCCCACCGATTCCGGTCATCGGCGATGTTCCTCGGGTTACCGGGTGCACCTCGGTGTCCTATTCTTTATTCTGTAGACTCCCACACTCATCTCGGGATGTCTCCATCAATTCAAGTCCCCCAAAATCCCAAAAGGTTATGGAGTGGTCGGGCCATGTTCGCTTGGCCCACACCCTTTGCGTTAAAATGGTAGCAAGTAGCATAGTTGTTCTTGATTAAAGATGAACAACAAGAATGAGGTATGTGGTATTCAAAACAACAATCCATACTTCAAATATCCATTGACTTCGGTGAGGAGTGGGAGATATGGTCGTCAGTTCTTCGTTGTTGAAGACGTTCCTCATTGGAGATCCATCGACGAAGTTCTTCTTTGCAGAAAAGTTCATTAAAGGAGAAGAGTTCTTTGTTTGAGCAACTTCTTCTAGATTCTCCACGGTCCTCCCTACCCTTCTTTTCCAAATATTTTCCCCAACGAAATGAGGATCCAACATAATAAAAATAATTCTATCATTTAATTTAATTTTGAACAATTAATTAATTTAAGTTTACACAATTAGTCATGAAGAGTTGAAAGTTTTTCCCACATTAAGAGGGTTTGGGTGGTCCCCACCACCATGAATTCAGAATGGGAGGTTTTCCAGCTTGGGTGGTCCCCACCTTCATAATTCAAAAATAGAGGCTTCAAAAGAAAAATAAAGTGTAAATTATTTTATTTTTCTTCTTCCACAAAAAATTGAAAAACTATGTTCCACCCTCCACCAACTTCAATCAAGGTGAAGGTCTCCTTAAGAGAAAATCGGCGCAGTGAGTTCAACGGTGCCCTCAAATTTCAATTCTGATCATAGGTTCAAAAGTTACAAAAACCTGCTTGCACGTTTACTGAACGTACATAAAAAATGTTCAGAAATTCATTTCGGTCACACCGGGCCTCAGAATCACACGGTGTCAATTTTAGTGGACTCGAATATTTCCATATAATTTTAAAAAAAATTACATGGAATTTCCGGGTCTTTAAATTCTCCCTACCTCAGGGCTTTGCATCCCCAAACGTCATATAAAAAAACTAGGAAAACAAGTGGAAGTACTGAGCATGAATCTGAGCCTCCCTCTCCCATATGCTCTCTTGGAGGTTCCTATGCTACCAACGTACACACATTAAAGGTATCGACCACCCATGAAGGACCCACTCCTGTTGATCCTAAATCTCTAATAGAACCTTCGTAAACATCACCCAATCATCGATGTCCAGCTCGCCATGGTCGATGATAGGAGACGGTTCGTGCACATATCTCTTGAGCTGGGATACATGGAAAACATCGTGCACTCTGTGCAACTGAAGGGGAAGTGATAGGTGGTAAGCCACCTCACCAACTTTATTGAGGACCTGAAAAGGTCCAATGAACCTAGAAGATAACTTGTTGCCCCAGCCAAATCTTTGAAAACCTCATCATGGTGAGACCTATAGAAAGACATGGTCTCTATCCTCAAACTCCAGAGGTCTCCGCCTCCTACAAGCATAAGAAATATGCCTGATCTTTGAAATCTTCATCCACTCCTGGATAATCTACACCTTCTTTGTGGTAGCCCGTACTACATCTGGTCCCACGAGTGCTGACTCCCTTGGGTCAGCCTAGCACAAAGGCGATCTGCAAGTTCGGTCGTACAGAGCCTCAAAAGGTGTCATCCCAATGGTGGAGTGATAGTTGTTTTTGTATGAAAACTCCACCAAGGGAAAGTGATCCTCCCATTTGTGACTGAAGTTGAGGACGCAACCACGCAGCATGTCCTCGAGGGTATGAATGGTCCACTCAGTCTGGCCATCTGTCTGAGGATAGAAGACGGTGCTCAAATGAAGCTGCGTCCCGAAAGCCTCCTGCAACCCCTTCCATAGCCGGAAAGTGAAACATGCATCATGATTAGAGACAATCGTCGAGGGTACTCCGGGTAGTCGTACAAACTCCTGCACAAAGAGGCGTCCCAAGCTCTCTCCTGAACCCTGATCTCTGATTGGTAGGAAGTGGGATGACTTGGTGAGTCGATCGATGACCACCCAGATAGAATCATGACCCCTAGATGTACGTGGAATTCCTTTCATGAAGTCCATGGATATCCCATATCACTTACACTTGGGGGCCTCCAAAGGCTGAACTAAGCTTGATAGTACCCGATGCACCCCCTTCACTTCCTAGCAAGTGAGGCACCTAGAGACAAACACTGCTACTACTTTCTTCATTATCGGCCACCAATGTTATCGTCGTAGGTCCTGGTACACCTTTTCCACTGCTTTATGTACCGCTAGAGGGGACGTATTGAAATCTCTAAATACTTCCTCCTGAAGTGACACCGGTACCATGGTACGTTCTCTAAAGTGGATGATGTGCTCCCCACCTTCAGAAAATCCATCAGGTGCCTACCCAATGGATAACTGAACACATTGAGCCTCACAGTCAGTGTCCCCATGCTATGCCTCCTTGAATCAGCGAAGAAGTGGGGGAGTGAATGTAAGAGACTGATGGAAACCTACTCTATCTCGGTTCACAAAGCATATCTGCAAAGCGGACTGCTACTCCATCACCTCACCTAGAAACTGAATACCAGATCTTCTACTGAGTGCATCTGCTACAATATTCCCCTTCCCGAGAGTATAGACTATCTCGAAGTCATAGTCCTGGAGGAACTCAAGCCAATGTCACTGTCTCAGGTTTAGATCCCTCTGGGATAAGATATACTTAAGACTCTGGTGATTAGAGTAGACTGTAAATCTCTCACCCATCAGATAGTACCTCCACATATTCAAATCGAGGACCATTGCTACTAACTCAATGTCATGGGTAGAATAGTTCCACTCATGTTGTCTTAGTTGTCGAGAACTATATGTGATAACTTCTCTCTACTACATCAAGATTCATCCAAGACTGGTCCCTGATGTGTCATAGTAGACTACATACCCAACGCCCTCCTCCAGAATCCTCATGATGGGGGAACTAGTTAGCCTCTGCCTCAGTTCCTGAAAACTCCACTGGCATCTCTCAGACCACACGAAGGGTTGTCCCTTCTTTTTCAACGTTGATAAAGGTGCTTCAACTCTAGAGAATTCTGGCACAAACCACCACTATTATTCGTCCAAACACAAGAAACTTTGTACCTCTCTCACACACGTTGGTGGCTACCTAGAAAGTACCACCTTAATCTTCACTGGATCCACCACAACTCTAGCCTCTGAGATGACATGTACCAAAAATTGAACCTCATTGATCTAGAACTGGAACTTCTAGAGCTTAGCATAAAGCTGGTGCTCTCGGAGTGTGTCCAGAACTATCTACAAATGATAGGCATGCACCTCCTCGGTAGCCGATTAGATCGGAATGTCATCAATCAAGACTACTACAAAGCGATCAAGGTATGGATGAAATATCCTTTTCATGATTCCCATGAACACAGATGGAGTGTTGGTCATGCCGAATGACATAACCAAGAACTCATAGTGGCCATACCAACATCTGAAAGTCGTCTTCTATACATCCTTGTCTCATACTCTAAGCAAGTGATAGCATGATCTAATGTTTATCTTCGAGAAACCACAGTGCTCCCTTCATCTGATCGAATAGGTTGTCAATCCTTAGGAGTGGGTACTTTTTCTTCATAGTCACTTAGTTTAGGCACTGATAGTCAAAAAAAAGTCTCAATCTCCCATATGCCTTCTTGGAGAACAAAATCGGGGCTGTCCAAGGAGAAACACTAGGCCAGATGAACCCCTTCCCTATAAGTCCTCCAATTTTACTCGTAGCTCACGAAGATCTATGGGAGCCATCCGATATGATGGTATAGATATTGGTGCCATCCCAGGGTACAAGTTAATGTAAAAGTCCACCTCTCTGTGAGGAGGTAGAATCGTAACATCATTAGGGAAGACATCCGCATACTAGTCCACCACTATAAGATAGCTCGGACTATCAACATCAACCGCTCTGAGGGTAAGGCTAGCCAACAGATGAGTGATTGGCTACACACTCCTTCGGGGAAGTCCATCATGTGCTGCAAAGGCTCCCTTCTCGTCGGTGAAGGTAAACCTCATCCCATCCTTGCATACACACTTCACTTTTCATCTAATATAGTCAACCTGAGCATTGACTGTATATAACCAGTCCATACCCAAGATGATGTCGTAAGGCCTCGATGCTGCAACTAACAGATCCCATCCGAAGCTCTCGCCTCCTAGAGTATGCACACACTGCCAGAACCATTGTGTAATCATTGAATCCTCTCCCGTAGAAGTCTGTAGCCATATGTATCGAGCCAATGACTCCACTGGAATCTCTGATCTCTGAACGAGGGTCGTGGAAATAAAAGAATGACTAACACCTATGTCTATAATTACTATAGCTATGGTAGAGTAGACATAGATCGTACCTCATATAATATATGGAGCACCATGGTCGTAGGCCTCAGCTTCCTAGAGCTGAGCTTGCCCCTGTCCACCTGACCCTATGGTCTAGGTGGGGCACCTAGTGTTGGTGACGGTAACACCTCAAATCGTTGCTCACCACCAGCTGCACGGCCAGCTCCTCTGCCACATCTACCTGCTCCCTGAGGAACTTCTCGGTCGAACCTCTGTCTCTTCCTGGGTGGTCCTTCGACTATATTCTGATTATCCGTTTCATGGGTTGGGTTGTCACAAGCCATGTGGCCCTTCCCACCGCATGCGTAACATTGCATGATCCTTTCATGACTGGCTCTGTCTCGAGTTCCCTGCACAACTGACCTTGAATCCTACGGTTGTCCACCTGTAAGTCTGGTCCTCTTGGACCTTTGTGACATCTGTCTGCTTCCAGCTGTAGAAGACTTCACTAAGTGACGTCTGGTGGTGGGTTTCGCTGCTGGTGACTTCTCAGCATGAAAAATATTGACTAAGAGGGCTCGCTCTAACACCCTGCCTGTTTCGGGATGCTGAGAGAAATCATCGAAGCCCTAATCTCCCATCTGAGTCCCTGCTCGAAGGTTCAGGCCCTGAAGAATGAGTCCCACACCATATCAGTGGAGTCGGATGAGAGGTTAGTGATCCTCGCTCAGTACTGAGCCAGAGTCATGCTTCCCCACTGCAGATGACGAAGCTCCTATATGCGCACTACGCAAAGGGTCGTTGAAACAAACTCTGCCCTAAACAGGCACTCAAATTATTCCTAGAGAAGTGTCACCTCTTTGGGAACCTGGAGCATCAAGATCCACCATCTTCCTGCTACTTCCTATAGAAGACTGACGACAAGGATCACCATGAGATCAGCTGGTGTCCCTACCTGTCAGAAGACTCTCACCACAACCTCCATCCAATCCTCAACTGCCTATGGGTCTATCTCACCCATGAACCTGGGTGGCCTCTATATCTAGAACTCATGCAATGCGCTCAAGAGGCATGCACTCTCTACTGATGGGGATAGTGACATCGGTAGTTCAATGGGTAATGGTACCGTTGGGGCCTCCACTGGTGCATATAATGAGAAAGGGCCCTGAACCGAGGCCTCATTGCTCGGTGGGCTATCATTGGGTACTATAACCAGAACTCTGGATGGATATCTAAGTGGAGGCATCCTAAAAAGAAAAAGGTGCACCATGGTCAATAAGTTCTACCTAATGAGCTAACTCAAAAAGATCAGAAAGAAAACTTTTTTAAATACACAAGCAATCAGTGTTTTTATGCATTGGGTCAGAAATCAAAAGTCAGGGTCCTGGTGTATGGATACGTCGGCTGCCCGATGAGAAATGGATTCCCTAAACTGATAACCACACCCATTAAACTTAACAGTATTTCCGTTAAAAAAGATTAGAGTCCAGTGTTCGATGGTAGAACTAAATCCTCTAATACCAATTTTTCATGACCAATCCCCCAGGGCCCATGCTGTGACTACCCCAAGCCCACCTTCCACAGTCCAGGGGCTGGCGACTACCACCGAAAGATATATTCCCTAAAATTGGAAAGGAATTTCCTTTATAACCTGAAAACTCACAAATCTAAGCACAGAGCATGATACAAGCACAAAGTGAAACTACATTGTAAACAAGGTGTGTACAAAAAGAAATAGGGGCCAAAATACAAGCCCATGTGAAAAGTACATGTGAACTGAAAAGTATAGGTAAAACTGAAACAACTCTGGTGGACACCCATCAAGGATCCTACATAAAGGGTAGGTATAGCTCTCAAACAGTCGTCCCTGCGATATGCCTCGTCTAATTTCCACCTCTGAGCTACCTTCAGTCCTAGTACCCTCATCCTCTGTCGGTGTTGTCGGTCATCTGCACAAGACACAACAAGATGCAGGCATAGCCCGTGCAGGGGTGAGTATAACAATACTCAGTAGGGACCCCGGGACCCTCAATGGTCTCAAAAAATCCACAAAGTATAAACCACAAATCATGGAGACAATAGTCAACACTACTTAGTTATATGCCCATACATATACCTAAGTTATCAAGTACACCCATCTCATTAATGAATAAACACAAGGCCCAACTCAAAGGACCAAAGCTCAACTGTTACACAGAGGAAAGATTACCACAAAGGTAACACCCCACAGGTATATACTATAAGGTAAAGCCACAGATAAGTATACCACAAAGGTATCACCATGAAGGTAAGTACCACAAATGTATGGACTTATCTCACACCAGATATAACTTAGGTACGAAATTAATGATGATTAGATGTAAATACTAAATTATCTTGCTCTATTGAGAGGAAGACCCATGTAGGATCCTAAATCATCATACCCAAGTAGAATCCTAGTACAACAGACCCACGTAGAATCCTAGAGTAGTCCCACGTGGATTCCTAGAGAGGATATATGTGAGATCCTCAAACACAGAACCATATAGGATCCCAAGGCACAAACCCACATATGATCCATTTCTCATGTTACAGCCAGTTACATGGTTCCTGCACTAAGCTCGCTTGATTCCTAGAGGGTCCGCTCCACAAGCCATAGGTTGATCCTCCAACTTCCACGAAGTCCAACAAATAAGTATCACAAAGGACCGACACATAATAGGGGTTTCAATTCAAGAGACAGTGCGTCAATTAGACACCCGATCTGTAAGTTATTGGCCTTTTAGTCCTGAGGTCCCTACTGGATTGTATTCGATCCAACCTGGTCATACCCCAAATTTATCCAAAACACATGTGGGTTATAGAGATATGACTGTCTCGATCCATGGTTTCCAGCGCTACAAACGGTTCATCAAACGGACACTCGTAGCTCATGTTATGGCTGGAAGAGTGGAAAGGGGTCGAAGCTGGTCTGGGTATGGTCCGACCCGGCCAGACCCATCCTGGGCCGACCTGACCCAGTTCGGGTTGCCCCGGCCTGTGGGTTCATTCCGGGCCCCCATGGTCTAGCCTGGCCCGTCAGCACGACCTACGATGGCGGCCTACACTGGGCGGCCCACTGGCCTGCGCTGACCCTCGGCTGTGTGGCCCCGCAGGGGGATCCGCCCTAGCCTCCACCCAAGGGGGAGGCGCCCCTTGGGTACCCTGAATGGACTAGTAGTTCGGGTCGGGTGTCTGACTGGCTAGTACCATGTGGCAACGGTAGCTGACACGCGGGACCTGGGGTCCCGCTCATCTCCCCGGCTGGCCAGACGGACTGCCCTCCTCTGCAGCACGGTCGGGCGTCGTGCCACCACCGGCAGCCGGCAACAGGCTGGCCACCCTCCCTTCGTCACTACGGCCTCGTGTCACGGATCTTTCTTGCCCGACAGCTCAGATGCGCACTGCAGCCCCCTTCACGTGGTCGTCCATTCATCGGTCACCGCCCTTGCTCCACCACAGCTGACGGGCCATAGCCCTTCTCAGGCAGCACGGTTGCACCGCCACCATCATCACGGCTGGCCAAAGTGTCAGCTGCTGATCCCAAGTCCCACCGGTGTCGGTTGCCTGCGACGTTCCTCGGGTCACCGGGCGCACCCCAGTGTCTTGTTCTTCATTCCGTAGATTCCTGCACTCATCTTGGGACATCGCCATCGATTCCAGACCACCAAAATCTACAAAGGTTGTAGAGGGTTCAGGCCGTGTTTGCTTGGCATGCATCCTCTACGTTAGAATGGTAGCAAGCGGCATGGTTGTTATTGATTAAATAAGAACGACAAGAACATTGTAAGGGGTATTTGAAATAAAAATCCCTACCTAAAATATTTTTTGACACCAGTGAGGAGCAGGAGAGATGGTCGTTAGTTCATTGTCATTGAAGACGTTCCTTGTTGGAGATCCATTGATGGAGTTTTTCATTGGAGAAAAATTAATCAAAGGAGAAGAGTTCTTCATTGGAGCAAGTTTTTCCCAGTTCTTCACGGTTCTCCCTACCCTCCTTTTCCAACAATGTTCCCCAAGGAAATGAGGATCCAACATAATAAAATTAAGTATATCACTTAAGTAATGTTGTAGAAATTAATTAATTGAAGTTGGAACAATTAATCATGGAGAGTTGAAAGGTTTTCTCACATTAAGAGGGCTTTAGGTGGTCCCCACCACCATGAATTCAGAATGGGATATTTTCAAGCTTGGGTGGTCCCCACATTCGTAATTCAAAAAGAGATGTTTCAAAAGGAAAATAATGTCTTAATTATTTTATTTTTCTTCTTCCACAAAAAAATGAAAAATTATCTTCTACCCTCGACCTACTGGGGTTGAGGTGAAGGTTTCCTTAAGAAAAAATCGGTGTTGTGAGTTTAACAGTGCCATCATATTTCAATTTCGATCTCCGGTTCAAAGGTTACAAAAACATGTTTGCACGTTTAATGAACGTACTTAAAAGAAGTTCAGAAATTCATTCTGCGCACACAGGGCCTCAAAATCATGCACCGTTAATTTTCACAGACTCGAATATTTCCATATAATTTAAAAAAATTTACATGGAATTTCCTGGTCTTTACAATTACATCATGATTTTCATATGATTTTCCATACCATGTGTATGACCCGCGCGTGGCCCCCCTTGTGATAGTGAAGGGTTCACAATTGCACATAGTTTCACCAACCGTGCAGCCAAACCATGTGACCCAGTTAAAAATATGGAAATGAAAATTACAACCATATAATATCTTATAACCTTGGATCTTTTTATTTATTCCTTCAGTGTAAAAACTCTTCACATTTCAATCTCACTTACGAAGCCTTGAAGTTGTATTTTCTTCTATTTCTTCATTTACAATCTGATAAGAGCATCGTTTTTCTTGTTAGATCCATACTTGTCAGTACTCCATTCCAATTTTGTTGTTATTCATTTGTCTTAATATCAATGAACTTATTTTTGTGTAAGATAATATTTCATATTTCTATGTCATTTTTTTGTTATTTTTTCTATTGATCTAGACCAAATAAAATATCAATACTGGATGATTTATCTACTACGGACCTATAGTTGGTGGTCTATATGTTTCCCTTCAGATTTGGTGTTTTATATTCCATGTTTCAGTTGATTCACACATTGGAAATTCTGGTGATGCCTCTTTAATTAATTAAATGGTTCAATTGAATGAATTATAACCTATTAGGTTTCCCATTGATTGGTTATAATGTTTTTTGTAAGTGTTTAGCCAGAACCTAGGCCACCCATGTGGTGTGTATTTTTATCTTCAATGCCATATACCACCCTTCTGCGTGTGTGATTTCTCACATTATTAAATACAGCCTTTGTGAATTTAATGGATATGAATTGAATTTTTAGAACAAAGTTGATGCCTCATTTTCCATGAGATAACATGATGTGAATTGATTGAATAGTGTATTTTATATGATTTGGATAAACTCTTGAAATTTAAATGTTTTTTAAATGATTAATTTTATAAAATTTTGGATGGATTGATTAATTGATTATAGTAGTGGATGCCTCTATTGGTATACCTGAGATCGTGATTCCATAGGATTCCATAGAAATTTCTCTTATGTGTCCAAATTAAGATAGTGGATGCCTTATACCTATTTACTCATTGGATCCTAATTCCATAGGATACATCGGGCCTTGCTACCCCTTGGATTAATATTTCATGAGATCACATTGTATATTTCTTGTTGAAATTCTCCTCGGACACCATCCAAATCTTTAATGAGATTCCATCAAGATGCTCCTGTGGCTCAATGTGGATGCCTTGGTCTTCTATACCATGGATCATCAATTTATTTGTCTGAAACTTATGATTATGTGGTGTGTCTATGTTGAGTATTATACACTGGATTATATGATATGACCATGATGGATGTTATTTCTAGATTATATGATGTGTCCACTGTAGATGTTATACACTAGCTTATCATTATTTATAGAGTCCCTTATTATGGTATCTTGGAAATTGTTTATAGATATATTTGGTAGAATGGATAATATCTATAGACTTGAATCACCTTAAATTCATTACTGTTATACTTGTTTTTTATATTTCACACTTCTTAGATTGTTATACACAGGATGGACATGTTATGGACACTGTTGGTTGTGGTTAACTGAGTGTTATCTCACTCCTTGTTTGGGATAACGTTGGTTACCCAAAAAGACTTTATGGATGTAGGTAGGGATCAGGGAAAGCAGCTAATATATGATTCTTGATTTTCTTATTGCTTAGGATCAGGGGAGCACAAGAATAATCTAGGACCGTGATTCTAGTTGGAATCATTATTATTAGTCGTTTTTGTGTTTTGGTATATGTGATGTATTGAATTCTAGTATAACAATTTTTATTCTTTGTTGATACATGAAATGACACATCATTTTGTATACGAGATTACTTTTGGCATTGTATATGTATTCATGTATTAGATGTTTATATTATGTATGAATGATTTACTGCTTCTTATATTGATTGATATTATTACACCCAATTCCCTAAACTCTGACCTGAGGTAATTGTCTCCCAACAGAGACACTCTTGGCCCTCACTTTTAGTTAGTATCCTCTGAAATTCGGGGAGGCGGGCTTGAGGCCATGTGACCCACCGACACTTGGTATCTTTTAGTGGAATCTAGGTCGGGATGTTACAATGTGGTATCATATCATTTTATATTTATGGATTTCTATTTTTGCAACAATAGATAGAAGATTAAAAAGGTACTGATATTTGGTAATGAGATGTTTCTAGGAGTAGCTAACCCATGCATTATAAAAATATCAATTTCTTAGAATGGAAATCATTATTTTCATGATTTTCATTATTATAGTTCATTTGATTCCCCCATTGAGTGATGCATTTTCTGTCTTCTGATCCTTATGATTGTGGATTTCATTATTACCTAATGATATGTGGGTATTCATTGCATGCATCATTTTTGGAACATTCTAGAATTCACAATATTTTAATTATTGCATACCATATAGGATTAATTACATATAGCATGAATTTTTTTCCTTGAGTGATATATTTGTGACTTCGTAAATTATTGTTTAGGAAATTGAGAAACATAGTTGGTCCTTGGATTTTCTTATGTTACCTAAATAGTGTTTTCTTGATTTGGATACAATAGACACCTTATGCAGTCAACTATGGAATGTTATGTCATGGAGAATCTATCTCACGGACTGGAACATATTGCAATATGGATTAAGTGGATAGTAGGAAGTGTCTCTAGTAATGTTTATAACTACTGCTTTTTAACTAGTCCTAGGTTTAGGAGGAGGTAGAGGGGTGTGATCTGTGTTTAGGATGGTTTTTTCCTATCCTACGATTTTAACTGTGATCTTCTTGTTATAGAATTTTTTTTGAGGTTTGTGTTTTCCATTATAGTGAAGTTCCACCATGATCACATCGATTCATACACCTGGAGGGTGGTGATGACCATGCCCTAGAGGTGGTGGGCCACTGGATACCAGTAGATCCATCAATAGTGGAATTTTTTGAACCAATGGTTATACCAAAAATAGGTGTTGAGGCCTATTCCGTGATAGTTTTAGGAGCTTTATTCTGACGATTTGGGGGGCACTGCAACCTGCCTCATCTATGGTAGAGAGGACACGTGTGTTCTAGAAGTAACATCCTCCTATGTTTAGGGGGGTAGAGGTCCACATTCTAAATATCTATGGATTGAGACTACTATCTCAATATTCAATAAAATAGAGACAAATCCAAATAGGATAGTGAATCTTGTCACATATATCCATTAAGGAGTAGAAAAGAACTAGTGGGATGTTTTGAAATTTGCTAATAGGTTGTGAGACATGGTTTGGGGTGATTTTCAAACCAGGTTCTAGGACTAAATTTTCATCGAGACTCTGAGAACAAAGTCGGCTGGTGAGACTATGCATTTAGGGAAGTGTGGGATGACTGTTATGGAGTATTTTGATCACATTATATAGATTCATTTTTTTGTACTGATATACATTATTGATAATGCATTAGGGGAAATATTATTTGATGAAGTTACCAGTAATGTCATTCAATCTCATGTCAATGTGTTCAAGCTGACGAATATTATTGAGATAGTTAATCAGGATATTGTTACTAAGAAGTACCTAAGAGAATTTGGGGGTGCAGAGAAGGGTAGTATACTCTCTTGACCTAGTGTGTAACATCCCAGGAAAATAAAGAATAGGAAAATTTCATATTTATTAATATTTTGGAATTAAATATTAATTTTATTTTAATGGGGATGCTATATTCAATGGCGTACCTGACATGCAACAATGGGTTTCTCTGAATTTTTATGTTTCACATAATGATGAGTCCTATTGAAAAAAATAATATTATAATATTATTATTTTAAATGGTAGTTAATGCCGAACCATTTTTTTGTAGGGAATGAATAGAACTAATAATATTATGATTATACATGTTTGTTAAATGTTTTTACATTTATTCAATAAAATTTAGAGTCTTAAAATGTGATTGAATCTAATTTTAAGCATAAAAACTCTAATATTCTTTAAAAGGTTTATTTACTGCCTTTTGATGGTGAACCCTCTTTAAATATATTTTTGCAACTTTTATATGTTATATTTGACAAAATAAAATTCTTCCTTAGAATTGGGACATCAAAATTTACTTTGGGTAAATTGTTTCTTATTTTTCTGAAAAAAAATCATTTTTTAATAAATAGTGAAAAATTATTGTATTTTAATTAAAAAAATCCTTTTAATATAATTTATTTATATTGTTAAATTATATTTTTAGTTTCTTTTAAAGTGTAATTAGATTATATTTTTACCATTTAATGCAATTTTGGTCAATGAAAGTAATTTCTCTATGAAATTGGACATAAACAAGTGTCAATCTTTTGATAGTTATTATTTCTTAAAAACACACTTTTGGTTTTGACAATGGGAATTAGTTCTAAATTAATTAATGAAACTTCTATATTTTTAATTTGGTAAAATAGACATTATTTTTTAATTTGTAATATCAAATATTTCTTTGGCTGAATTTTTGGTATTTTTCTAAAAACCTTCAATTTTTATGAATAGCAAAAACACTAAGTAGTAGTTGAAAAACTAAATTTTTCATTTAAATGAAATTTTACCACTTCTGTTAACTGAATTTTGAAAATCCAACATACATGTTTGTTATCAGTAAGTAAAATATGGTTGAATAAGATTAAAATAATTTTTGTGAATAGTAGATTTTGACTTTTATATACCGCGGTTAAAGGTAAATAAGGTAATTCAAGGTAAAAATAATATTATAATAATATTAAATTACCCAAAAATGTATTCTCATCCTATTGGATGATACATTTCTGTCCATTGGCATCCTTGGGTATATTTTGAGACCCCATGGATCAACATAAGAGTGATAATGACACCTTATATTAATTAATTTACAGTAAAGACAGATATGCCTTAAACATATATCTTTTAGGAAATAAATTTTTACATGGGGTTATATAAGTTATCTCTTCGACTATAAATATTCATTTGAAATCAAAAAATATTTCCTACATAATTGTATTTTTTTATATTTTTTAGACATCAAATCAATAAAATTATTTATGACAGAATAATGATGCAGTGTATACCTCATTAATAAATGATTTAAACAAATAAGATTATAAAAAATAAAACAATATCCAAAACCTATAGAATTTTTATTGGATGATTTTTTTTCAAGCAGGAGTCATCTTATCTTTGACTTTAATGGGTTTTGGACCTTTAGAAACTGAGAATAATTATATAATAAAATAATATTTTTAAAAATTCCTAAATAGACCCTCCTCCCACTTATAAAAGCCTCACATCTAACCCATTAATCACAACTCTCAAGCCACTTGTCTTGTCCAAAATCTACCCTATTTATCTCCCTACATCCCTCTCTTCATCCTAGAAGCCTTACTTTAGGTATAAGGCACTTCAAGTAACCCTTTTGGTGCAAACCAATGGGAGATACCTGATTTAAAGGCAACGACTTCTCTTAAGTTCTTTTATTTTATTTTACTTCTCCAACACCCTAAAATATTTCTATTCCTTTATTCTATAACAACACCATTATCCCAAATATACAATTTTATTGTTTAGAGAAGGATTATAACTACACTTTTACACACCTCCATCTAATGGGTAAAAAACATACTTTTTCTGTGGACAATGAACTATTGCCTCACGAAACGAAGATTCTCCAATCTTCTCCTACTATCACTTATGATGTCCATTAAGATAGAACTATATTTACATGTGATATATATTATATTTATATTTTTTCTATACTTATATACTTTTCATTTATATCATACATTTATGGTTTGTATCATGGGTAAATATGATAATTTCATTTAATGATGTGCGGACTACCGCCCCCTCAATGTGATATGACTCGTTCATGCCATATATAAAATATATAAATGTCATAGATTAATAAAATTATATATTTTATTATACATTAATTATAATATACCTATGTATCATTATGTTTTCATTCCATTAAAATACAAAATAGAAATGAAAGCATCCACTACTACAAATACCCCTTTTATCAGCGCTAAAACCCCTTTTATCAGCGCTAGAAAAGCACTATTTAAGCCGGTGAAGATAAAGGGAATGGGGGGGGGGGTCCCCTTTATCGGCACTCCAAAAAGTGCTGATAAAGACACCGTTTATCAGTGCTAAAAAAAGTGCTGATAAAAGGGGACTTTCATCAGCGCTAAAGCAAAGCGCTGATAAAAGGGTCCTTTATCAGTACATTGTTTTAGCACTGATAAAAGTGTCCTTTATCAGCACTTCCTTTATCAGTGTAGATAAATGTTAAAAAATTAAAAAAAATTAAAAAAAAATCCTGCCAATCAGGGGGGGATTTTATAACCCTTGAGGCCCCCATTTTACAGTGCTTTTCCGCCCCCTCCACCACCCCCACGCACCCCCTCCACCCTTTATTAGTGCTAGCTCCTATATTCGCCCATGCGCGCGCGCCCCTACCTCCACTAGGTTTTGAACTTGAGACCTCCCCCATGCGCGCCTAAACCCTTACTACTCCTCTATTTTGATTTTTTTCCATTTCATGATATATATATATATATATATATAGTTATATTTATTCGTATAGTAATATATATTTATATTAATATATATATATATAGTTATATTAATATATATATATATAGATATATTAATATATATCTCTATTTATATGTATATATATATATAGTTATATTTATTCGTATAGTAATATATATTTATATTAATATATATATATATAGTTATATTAATATAAATATATATATAGTTATATTAATATATATATTTATAGTGATATTAATATATATATTTATAGTAATATTAATATATATATGTAGTTATATTAATATATATATAGTTAGATTAATATATATATATATATATTTAAATTAATATATAGGTATATAAATATTCATATATTTTTATTTTAAATAAAATGGATATTAGTTATTATTTATATAAAGCTAATATATTTTATATGTAAATATATTTTATCATTTATATTTATAATTAAATCTTTATGTGTGAATATATAAAAAATATGTATATATTGTTATATATTTGATTATAAATAGAAGTTCATTATAAAAAACGATAAAATTTCAAATCCATAATATCAATATGAATGTAATACCATGGAATAAATTCATTCCCCACCAAAAAAATCCAATAATACCCCCTTAAACGAGGCTAAAAATCCACAAAATGTTTAAAAATCAGGGAACCCCGACTAAAAACTCAGTTTTCGATGCCTTATGGGCCTTTTGTGTCCTCAAAAAATCCTTGACTTGTAAGAACCCGGGTTTTTGGAACGGGTCAAAATCCCGACCCTGTTTAAATTTTTGACAGGTTTCTGAGGAAACTGGTTTTAATGGGAAGTTTCCGGAAATTTCCAGACTACACGCCATGTACTTTGAGTACACGCCATGTATGTGTAGGCGAGTGATCGGCCGTGTGCTCACCGAGTACATGCCTTGTGATGACCGTGTAGTAGTTTCTTACTACACGACATGTAGTTTTGAACACGCCATGTAGACCCCTGATCGTGTGAGGCCATACATGGCGTGTAGGCCGTTTGCCGGGTAAGAACCAGGGGCACGCCGTGTTCCCTTTGGACACACCGTGTAGTCGAGCCGTGTATGAGGGATATACATGGAATGTGGGTATGCCGACGAGGAAGAGAAGAGGAACCCAGTACACACCATGTACCCAGAGGTACACGCGGTGTGCTCATGTCGACAGGTTCAGAAACTAAGTCGGCGGAATCTTTCCGTCATTTGAACAGTTAAATTAAATATACACGGCGTGTAGTCCTAAAGTACATGTCGTGTAATTTCTTTTTTTCACTTAAATCAGGAAGTAGCCTCGTTTTTTTGGTAGAACACCCCTCCTCCACCCGGATACGCGAACCACGCCGGTCGGACCCCTTTCCTCTTCCCGATCGTCTGTCCGAGAACCGTTCCGAGCTCTAATTAGTGCGTTTGAACCCCCTCGGTAAGGCCTTGATTCCCCTTTGGCCGTTTTGTTTGATTTTCGTTATAGAACGAGATATATCCTTTTGAGCGGTTTTGAATCTTTTGTAGATTTTTCTGAGTTTTAGACCGAATTGGCGGGTGTTACCGGAGGAGTAGCATCGTGCGAGTCTCAGGTAGGTGGTACATACTTCATTTTGTGTTTTCGCGGTTGTTTTGGTAATGCGGCCTTCGGCGTGTTTTCGGGTATTTTGAGAGGGACTTGTTTTATCTTCTTTTTCAGACTGTAATTCTTATGGGACCTCTGGGATGATTTTGGGTATGCCCGGTTACCAGGTTGCGCGAGCAGTGCCGGGTGAGGGGCTGTTTCTCATCAGGGCATTTTGGCCGGGGAGCGCCAAAATTGTTTTAATTGAATTATGATTGTTATAAACTGTTTAGTTTAATTTGTTAAAGCCAGTTATAATTGTTAGAGGCATTTAAGACCTCTGTGCTAGTATGGGACAACACCGGTATAGTGCAATTTGACTGTTTAGTTGGTTTTTCCTAGTTATGTCTTCGGTTTACATATGTTATATATGAAATTGCTGAATTGCATCTAATGGACCCTTTGGGTTGTTTTGGGCTTGGCCCGGTTACGCTTGAGTGATGCCGATCACAGGTTGGGGCTTTGCTCGGGTTACTTTGGGTGGTTTTGACCACGGGATTGGGTGTCATGGACGTTGGATTGAGGTAGTGTGACTGCCAGGTTGGGCATGGCCCGAGTTACTTGGATGCCGAGGCCATCGGACTTGAGCAACATGGTTGCAGGGACACGAGGTGTCAGATGTTTTGGTGGCATAGGACTATTTTGGGTGATTAACGCTCACCGGGAATTGAGTAGTGTGCACACAGAGATACTCCGTGATGAGGTGGTTTTGACCACTCGTGTGGGTAGAGGCCCCCGTAGTTGCGGTTTGGTTTTTTTGGTTGGGGGTTCTTACCGTAGAAAGCCACAGGGAAGGCAAGGAGCCTTCAGGAAATGGGAGTGCCTTAGGGACGTCGGTACTTGAGACACGAGGTGTTAGGAGGCACATGGTGCTGGGTTACTATTTTGGGCGTGCCTTCGGGACGTCGATACTTGAGGCACGAGGTGTCAGGAGGAATATGGTTCCGGGTTACTATTTTGGGCATGCCTTCGGGATGTCGGTACTTGAGACATGAGTTGTCAGGTGGCACGTGGTGCCGGGTTACATGACAGAGATTCCGGCTTTGGCCGAAGCAGGTGACACTCCTTGGTGGCTGTTGAGAACCAGCGGAGTTTGTGTTTACATGTGCACTGTACTGTTTACTGCTTTCCTTGTAAATGAATGACTGCTTAAACACATATATTTGGTACGCACCGTTGGGTGGTATCCTACTGAGTTTTGTCTCACACCCTACACGGGCCCTTCGAGACGCGTGTAGATTGATTGATTTACGTGCAGGAAAGAGGCCAGCTTCAGGAGTTGGGATGCGTTAGTTATTGGATGGAGATGGTATGGACCTTGAGGTCATGCCTAGCTGGGTTTACTTTGTTTTGTTTAATTTTTGTATAGGCATGCTTATTGTAGCTACTATTGGTTAGCTATTGGCGCCCTGTTTATATTCAGTTGTGTATGACCTTCTTTGGATGCATGTTTTACTGTTCAGTAGTAGTTACATGTTATCATCATGCTGTTGTGTTTATTTCCACTGCTATTGTTTCATTGACTGCTTCCGCTGTTTATCTATATTGATTATGCTTCCGCTCTACGGGTCTTGTTCGAGTCTGCTGAGTCTTTATTTCCGCTACATCTTTACTTTTATACATGGACCAGTACCCTTATTATGATCCTCCGCGAGGGTATAGCCTCCCCACTATACCTAACAGACCCACGCTGCTAATCGGCAGCCTTTGGCGTTCGGGGAGGTGTGCCTAAGGTAGTAACACCCGACCCGTTCGGCATTGTTCAGGTGGCTGGCCGGGTCTGAGATGTTACAAAGTGGTATCAAAGGAGTTCTTGATAGGGATTTAGTAGCAGCGTTTTACTGGATACTAATGAGTTTGAGGATTCTCATTTCTTTCTGCTAGTTTTACTATTTGGGTATGGTAGACTGGAGATAAGTTGTTGTTAATGGAACTGGGTTTCTAGCTTGTGCTTGGGTGTCTGCAGCCCCAGGTATGAGGGATGGACCTATTTGCCACAGGTGGGAATTGATGTTTTCTTTTGCTTAGATTACAGTTTATATGATTTCCACCTCGGTGGCTCACTTGATGTGTGATGTTGTTGATTGTGATATGTGACCCTTGACCTGGTGTGGTAAGGGAGAATTGGACCTTAGCCCGGTATGGCAAGACTTGGTTTCTTGGCTTTTGATAGGCACATTTTAGGGTATTTCAATTTCATAATTTCACGTATGCTTTGTGAAGTGATAATTCCATGTGAATGAAATATCAAAATTCCATGCTTTATATGCTTTAAAATGTGAATTGGTGAAATTCCTGATAGAACTGCTAATTGTGTAAATGAGTATGCCATGCTTTATATTTCATAGAATTGCATGCTGCAGGATAATTGGGTCTGACTCTTATGAGAGCAGGCAGGTACTATGGGTGAGGCAGTGTAACTGTCAGGATTGGGCAACTCGATCGTTGGTTTGAGGCAATGTGAGTTTTCGGGAGGGGCATGGCCCGAGGTACTTGTGATACTTAGCTCTGTTGAGGGCAGGTAAGGAGGCCGTGAGGCCGGGATGCCATGATGCATGGGTTGCGGTGAGGGGGAGTAAGGGTAGTTGTTATGTACTGCCTTTTACTACTTTCCTTATCTGCGTAGAATATATTTATATATATATATGGGATGTCTGACCATTTATGGTATTTAGCGGGTTACTCTTTCACGGCTCGATGGAGCGTCAGGAAGGAGATGGTACAGTGCCGCAGGATCAGGGTCAGCATTCGGTACAAGTAGAGCACGAGCCGCAGGTACAGGCTTAGGGACAGGAACATGTTCAGTATCCAGTACACACAGGACAACAGCCGGGATTGGCATCGTTTGGGCCATGGCTTGACGAGCAACTCCGAGCTAGCCTAGTACGTGTCTTGCAGGGGTTTGACGGAGGCGCGCAGGGTACAGAGCCTTCTATGGCATATCTGACGCGGGAGTTCTAGTCGCAGCACCCGCCGCTTTTTCAGGGTAAGGGCGGTCCACAGGCGGCTGAGAACTGGATAGAGAGCATGCAGATGATTTTCGAGAAACTCGAGACGCCTCCAGGGTGGAGGGTCAAGCTGGCGACGTACATACTGAGAGGACCGATGAAGCGTTAGTGGGATGTACAGGTACAGGCTCGTAGGCACAAGGGACTGGCCTGGAAGGATTTCGAGGGCAGGTTATTTGAGCACTTCTACCCAGAGATGTTGAGGGCAGAGAGAGCTCGGGAGTTCTAGAGTCTTCAGCAGGTAGATATATCTGTTATGGACTGCGCAGCTACCTTCACAAAGTTGTCCCGTTTTTCACCGGGTATGGTGAGAGACGATACAGCTAGGGTGAGGCGCTTCGAGGATGTCTTATGGCACGCTATTCGGGTATAGGTGAATATCATCCGGCTAGGTTCTTTTCCTGAAGTGGCGAATCAAGAACTCATAGTCGAGGATAATGAAAGGGAGAAATCTCGCTTTGGCAGGATGGTAGCTTCAGGTGATGGTCCGGACAGAAGGAAGCGAGGGTGGGATGAGTTATAGTAGGGCAGTCAGGCCGGGGATTCAGCTAGACCACCTCGTGGGAGTTCGTCGGTGATTTTCTTCCAGTGTGGACAGCCGGGACATGTTCGGGCTCAGTGCAGTAGGACTCTGAAGGAGTTCCGGGAATGTGGAAAGGACGGGAATTTTGAGAGGTTTTGCATGAAACCTTCTCAGATAGCCGGTAGGTAGGGACCAAGACAGACTGTGGCGTCTGGAGTTGGTTCAGGTTCGGTACCCGGAGAGGGTAGTCGAGGTTCAGCTATGCACGGAGGTCGTGACAGAGATGGTGGGACCCAGCTGAGGGGTCAGTGGATGGTGAATGGAGTAGCATCGGGAGGTCAGGCATCAAGCAACTGTGTTTCAGGCCAGGTGCACGCCGTGGAGCTGCCAGAGGCTGAGCAGGCCGGTGAACCGGTGAGAGTTAGAAGTACACCGCGGTGTGATCATGATCTCCATGTTTCCCTTTTCGCATGACCTGTAGAGGTATGTCTGTTTTGAGTGCACGAGGTGCACAGGATCTTTGTGGACTGACTAGATGCTAGTTATTGGGTTGGCACCATATCGGGTGCGTGATATATATATATATATGTATGTATGAGGTGCCGCGGGCATCGGAGCATCGTGGATGCGGGTTACTTGAGGTGACGTGGGCATCAGGGCATTGTAGATGCGGGTTACTTGAGGTGCTCGGCACCAGGACCTCATGGAGGTGGACACCAATGCGGTGCAGGTTACGTTGGGTGTCGGTAGCGACACAGGAGCACCAACGAGGTGCAGGGGTGAAGAAGTGTCACAGGAGGATTTTGCTTCCGGAAAATAGGTTAGTAAACCCTGTTTGCTTTAGATTGTGTTGGTTGAGACCGAGTAGGCAATTACTAAGGTGGGGATCCCCTTGAGGAATATAGCTAGATCCTTGGGACCGGGGAAGTCCAGGTTGTTTAACAGGGATGGGCATGTTCGGTGCCATCTTTAGGTTTCATTTGGTAGCTCGGGGACGAGCTACGTTAAGGTGGGGAGTTTATAAGAACCCGGGTTTTTGGAACGGGTCAAAATCCCGACCTTGTTTAAATTTTTGACAGGTTTTTGAGGAAACTGGTTTTAATGGGAAGTTTCCAGAAATTTTTGGACTACACGCCGTGTACTTTGAGTACACGCCGTGTATGTGTAGGCGAGTGACCGGCCGTGTGCTCGCCAAGTACATGCCTTGTGATGACCGTGTAGTAGTTTCTTACTACACGACGTGTAGTTTTGAACACGCTGTGTAGACCCCCGACCGTGTGAGGCCATACATGGCGTGTAGGCCGTTGACTGGGTAAGAACCAGGGGCACGTCGTGTTCCCTTTGGACACATCGTGTAGTCAAGCCGTGTATGAGGGATATACATGGCGTGTGGGTATGCCGACGAGGAAGAGAAGAGGAACCCAGTACACGCCGTGTACCCAGAGGTACACGCCGTGTGCTCATGTCCGCAGGTTCGAAAAGAAAGTCGGTGGAATCTTTCCATATTTTTAACAGTTAAATGATATATACACGGCGTGGAGTCCTCAAGTACAGGCCGTGTACTTTCTTTTTTTTCCGCTTAAATCAGGCAGTAGCCTCGTTTTTGAGGCAGAACACCCCTCCTCCGCCTGGATACGTGAACCAGGCCGACCGAACCCCTTTCCTCTTCCTGATCGTCCGTCCGAGACCAGTTCCGAGCTCTGATTAGTGCGTTGGAACCCCCTCGGTAAGGCCTTGATTCCACTTTGGCCGTTTTGTTTGATTTTCGTTATAGAACGAGTTATAGCCCTTTGAGCGGTTTTGAATATTTTATAGATTTACCGCGTTTTAGACCGAATTGGCGGGTGTTATCGGAGGAGTAGCATCGTGAGAGTATCAGGTAGGTGGTGCATACTTCATTTTCTGTTTTCGCAGTTGTTTTGGTAATGCGGCCTTCGGCGCGTTTTCGGGTATTTTGATCGGGACCTGTTTTATATTCTTTTTCATACTATAATGCTTATGGGACCTCTAGGATGCTTTTGGGTATGCCCAGTTACCAGGTTGCGTGAGCAGGGCCAGGTGAGGGGTCGTTGCTCATTAGGGCATTTTGGCCGGGGAGCACCAAAATGGTTTTAATTGAATTATGATTGTTATAAACTATTTAGTTTAATTTGTTAAAGCCGGTTATAATTGTTAGAGGCATTTAAGACCTCTGTGTTGGTATGGGACAACACCGGTATAGTGCAATTCGACTATTTAGTTGGTTTTTCCTAGTTATGTTTTCTGTTTACATATGTTTTATATGCAATTGCTGAATTGCATTTGCTGGACCCTTTGGGTTGTGTTGGTCTTGGCCCGGTTACGCTTGAGTGATGCTGATCATAGGTTGGGGCTTTTCCTAGGTAACATTGGGTGGTTTTGACCACAGGATCGGGCGTCATGGACGTCGGATTGAGGTAGTGTGACTGTCAGGTTGGGCATGGCCCGGGTTACTTGGATGATGATGCCATCGGACTTGAGCGACATGGTCACAGGGACATGAGGTGTCAGATGTTTTGGTGGCTTAGGAATATTTTGGGTGATTACCGCTCAATGGGACTTGAGTAGTGTGCACACATAGATACTCCGTGATGAGGTGGTTTTGACCACTCGCGTGGGTAGAGGCCCCCGTAGTTGCGGTTAGGTTTTTCTGGTTGGAGGTGCTTGGCGTAGAAAGACATGGGGAAGGTGAGGAGCCTTCAAGAATGGGAATGCCTTAGGGACGTCGGTACTTGAGACATGAGGTGTCAGGAGGCACGTGGTGCCGGGTTAATATTTTGGGCGTGCCTTTGGGACGTCGGTACTTGAGACACGAGGTGTCAGGAGGCACATGGTGCCGGGTTACTATTTTGGGTGTGCCTTCGGGACGTCGGTACTTGAGACATGAGGTATCAGGTGGCACGTGGTGCCGGTTACACGACATAGATTCTGGTGTTGGCCGTAGCAGGTGACACTCCTTGGTGGCTGTTCAGCACCAGTGGAGTTTGTGTTTACTTGTGCATTATACTGTTTACTGCTTTCCTTGTAAATGCATGACTTCTTAAACACATATATTTGGTACGCACCATTGGGCGGTATCCTACTGAGTTTTGTCTCACACCCTACATGGGCCCTTCGGGACGCGTGTAGACTTTATGGATTTACGTGCAGGAAAGAGGAAAGCTTCAGGAGCTGGGCTACGTTAGTTATTGCATAGAGATGGTATGGACCTTGAGGTCATGCCTAGCTGGGTTTACTTTGTTTTGTTTACTTTCTGTATTGGCATGATTACTGTAGCTACTTTTGGTTAGCCATTGGCACCCTGTTTATAATCAGTTGTGTATGACCTGCTTTTGATGCATGTTTTACTATTCAGTAGTAGTTACATGTTATCAGCATGCTGTTGTGTTTATTTCCGCTGTTGTTGTTTCATTTACTGCTTTCGCTGTTTATCTATATTGATTATGCTTCCGATCTGCGGGACTGGTTCGAGTCTGCTGAGTCTTTATTTCCACTGGATCTTTACTGTTATACTTGGACCACTACCCTTATTATGATACTCCAAGAGGGAATAGCCTCCCCACTATACCTAACAGACCCTCGCTGCTAGTCGGCAGCCTTTGGCATTCGGGGAGGTGCACCAAAGGTAGTAACACCTGGCCCATTTGGCACTGTTCGGGTGGCTGGCCAGGTCCGGGATGTTACATGACTATGGTACACCCGTGTTATAGCAACGTTGATCTCGTCGCAAGCTTCTATTTGATATGTGGTATATCTCAAACGGACACCCGGATCAAAAGTTATGGTCGTTTGAAGTTAGAGTTGCGTTTTCAACATATTTTGGATCTTTTTTTAATTTTTTAATTTTTTTAGTCCCCAAATTTTTATTAAATGACTATTACTCCATAATAATTAGCAAATTATTAATTAAAAATATTTTTTAAATTTTTTATAAGCCATTTTTCACTAAATATCTTATATATTAAGTGTAACTGTATATTTATACTTATCTAAAATATATTTAAAATTATATTTAAAAAATATAAATTATATTTAAATCAATATAACTATATCTATATATTTAAATATTAATATATTTTTTTAATTAATTTTTTTGAAGTAGACCCTTTATCAGTGCTAACGAAAAAGCGCTGATAAAGTGGGGGTACATTTAACAGCGCTAAAAAAAGAGCTGATAAAGGGGTACTTTTATCATCTTTTTTTAGCTCTGATAAAGGTACCCCCTTTATCAGCATGTTTTTGTTAGCGCTGATAAAAGTGTGGCACTGGGAAAAACTTTTTTTGTTGTAGTGATCGTTCATATGTACGTACGGATTACCATCTCAATGATCGGTGCATTTCATTTATTATCTCCATAATTTATATACTACTATAAATACATATATATAATGGATATATATGTTATCTAAATCATTAATATCATTCTATAGATAATGTAATTTTGACCACATGAACAACTTGTAATTATAAGTTCATTTTTTTGACTCAAGTACCAAATATTAGCCAAATGACCATTATTAACTTAAATGATTGCATAATGTTTATAACAATGTATTAAGTGATATAAAAGGAATAATAAACTTGAAAATTTTTCTTAAGAAATTATAAATTAACTTTAGTTTATTATTTAGGAGATTAAAGAACAAACTTGTCAAATCAGACATGAGGTAAGGGGTCTCTTAGCTCACTTTTAATTCTGTGAGATTTCCATTATTCACCACTTATTTATTTCATGTGGGGTATTTTGTACTGCCATTTTATATATATTATCATGATTCTATTTATATTTATGCTATTTTGTGATTCATTTGGTGTTTACCAACTTTTGGTCATACGGCTCGATTTATTAAAATGTGGTAAGGGGTTTTCATCTCCTTTTTATTCCCGTGAGATTCATGCTATATTTACCACTATTTCCTTTTGTGTGGTGTATTCACTACCCATGATTGTATTATTTGGGTAATATAACTTAATTTATGGGTATTTACATCTTCATTGTATGGTCCTTCTTTCATTTTCTGTAGGTTTCATAAGTTACCAAATCGGTAAGGGAACTTTTTAACCCAATTTTGATTCCTTGGGTTAATCTTTTAATTCTTAAATATGTCATGAAATGATTATGGGTGGAATCACTGTTTATTTATTTATGTTTTAATTTATACTCCCCTATATGTTTATATACTTTTGAAACACATAATCACTCCATTGATAAATTCTTAATTCATCGATATGAACTTGATAAGAGTAATTTTTACTAAATTTCCATTAATTGAGTTAAACATCCAAGTCATTGGTTTTGTCTTAAGAAAAACATGTGTGAATGTCCTCTAATTGTTTTACACTGAATATCCAATCATATTGAGTGTATTTATATTTGTCACACATTATTATGTAATTGTTTTACCCTTAGTCTAAGGATACAGTTTTTATAAGGGATTTCGTCTCAATTTACATTCCATTCATACTTCATTGTTTTTATGAACCAATTCACTCTTATATGATTTATATATTGTATTTTGGCATATTATATCAGGAATACCTTTATTCTCATGATATTATAATAATTTTATTAAATGTTATTCCTCAAATATGTTTATTCATGCGTCTCACATTTTGTTAGAAACTCTTTAACTAAAATATCTTTTAAGTGTTTTAAAGATTTATTCTTCTAAATATTTCTCATTAATATCCATGTTTTAAAAAAATGGATTTATTTATATGGAAATTAATGTTTTAAAATGATAATTCATTTAAATGTTTCAAACTGGTATGGGACCCTTTGATTCAAAAATATATTTATTAAATGTTTTAAATGGTTTTTGATAATGGTTTGATAACAATTTGATTATTGATATATCTTGAAATAATATATTGTAATGGAAATGTAGAAAATGTTATTTTTCCGTTATTCTTATTTTATGTTTTATGACTTTGTTATGGTTCTTCAGCATTGATTACGTATATGGGTGGTTCTGTGATAAACCTAGGGCGGGTGACCCCAATATAGCTCTCATATGAATTAGGTAACATGATAGAGGTAAACATTAATGTTTCTCCTAAGAGATTTAGGGAATATATTTTGATGGGTATTCCAAATTTAACTACCTAACTAGCTATAAAAAGTACAATGTATGTTTGATATGGATGCCACTAGTTACCTTTATTAGTTGTTATTCATAAATCTTATGTGTTCATGAGGTATGTTATGATTGAAAACTATGGTTTCATTGATTTGTATTTAATCATGGGATAATGTTTTCTTTTCTTATTTTACAACCCTTGCTGAGCTTTTTATTCTCATCCCATGTTTTGAAATGTTTTTTTATAGGACTCAAAGATAAATAGGGTCAAGGATTGGATTAAAGAAAATTCATGCTATCGAAAACATGGAACAAGAATTTTTTTTACAGTTTTTATTTTATAAAAAAATGGAAACTCTGTTGAAGTATCTACTTTGTAATTTTTGAAATCTAATGTAATAGTTATGGCCTAATTCTCTAAAAGTCTAAACCTGAAAAGATCCTCAATGTGAATTCTTCATTTAACTCAAGATTAAGTAATGTTTAAGGCCGAGTCCTTATAGTAGTTATCATAGATCTGTTTAGATAACTTTAGAGGTTAGGGTGTTATTTAAGAATAAGTGACATAACCATAATGGTTAGAATATTAGAAAGTGTCATAGTTTTTTTAGATGTGATAAATGGTTATTACATTTTGGGGTTCAAAATGAATTGATCTCCAAATCTCCTAATTCTAAAACACCACTTTTATTTATCAACTATTAAACTCTTTAAATCAAGTCATTTTATTTAAACTGTTTTAAAAACACCCCTCTTTTAGTACTTCTTATTAAAAATGCACACTCTAAACCTACCTATTCTCCTTTAAAGACAACCTATGGTATCCCATAGACTACAAATCAACCTTAAAATCACAATAAATTTTATTTGGCATGACAATGCGGTCTAATTTTGGCACCATTGTCGGGGATCGCTTTGATTTTAGTGCGTGTTTTTTATAAGTTTTTTGTAAATTTTGTGAATATTTTTCAATTTTATATTATAACTCTACATATATTTTTTTATTATAATCTATTTTTTGTGTAGGTTTGGTGCATGACACGTTCTAATCTGATATATTTACCTCTTTTCAAACCCGAACCGGAGAGGATCCTACATCAGTGACACTGAGACACAGAAGAGAACCCATCGAAGGAGGAAACACAAAACATTAACACTCTTCTTGATCCTTACTCTTAATCTTCAAGAACCAACAACAAAACTGAAATAAACTTGCATATCATGGAAGAAAATAACCGTACATTAAAATAACTAACCTCGTCTAATGTTGATATCCAACCACGTACATTCAAATGCATGGCGAAGCACCCAATTTTGAACTAAAATCTGGTCTAATTAATTTATTACCAAGATTCAATGTGATTCCTCGAGAAGATCCACTTAAACACATAAAATAATTTCATATTGTGTGTTCTACATTAAAACCTACAAATGTGGATTACGAACAAGTAAAGATCAATGCATTCCCATTTTCATTAGAAGACACTAAAAAAGACTGGCTTAATTATGTAAATTCACCAATAAGAGGTTGTGAGGACATGAAATTCCATTTTCATGAAAAATATTTTGCAACCACTCAAACTACAAAAATAAGGAAAGAAATTTGCGGGATAATACAATCTCAAGGAGAAAAGTATATGAATATTGGGAAAGATTTAAAAGATTATGTTCAAGTTGTCCATACAACCAAATAAGTGATCAACTTTTAATTCATTTTTTTTATTAAGGTTTAATTCCAATTGATCGTAACATGATTAATGCGGCTGTAGGTGGTGAACTAGTAGATAAAACCCCAATCACTGCAAGAACCCTGATTGAGAACATGGCAGAAAACACTCAATAATTTAATATAAGGTCCAGCGTACCCATTCGAGGTGTCCATGAGGTGAAAACAACTGAATTAGAGAAGAAGGTGGACATGATGATTGAGGAGGTGAGTACCCTTATACGACAACTTACTCTCTACCAAGGGAAATCTAAATCTCCTCCTCCCATCCATTGTGGATTCTGCTCTTATGACACCCATTATTCTGACCAATGCCCCCAATTGAGAGAAAATTCTCATAGTTGTCAGGAAATCTTCACAGGACGCCCCGATAACCAACCCTTTAGGCAAGATCCATACTATCTATCCAACTCTGGGTGGAAATAAAACCAAGCTTATAGGTAGGGGTATTAAAACTATCCTCATCAACCATGGAACAAACAAGGTCAGAGTAGTCATCCATCACCACCTCCTAGAAACCCTCAACCACCCCAAATGTCTTTCCAACAACCCCCGCAAAAACCAAAGCCTAGACTAGAAGATATGATGAAAAAAATGGCTTCCAACAATCTCCAATTACAAAAAACCACCCAGGCGGCCATACAAGACCTCAAAACATAATTCAGCCAACTAGATAACTTGGTCAGGGAAATTCAATGTCAAGGGTCAGGTAAAATACCTTCTCAACCAGTAGTTAACCCTAGGGATAAGGTAAATGTCAGTAACATCACCCTTAGGAGTGGAAAAAACTTATAAACCAAATGAATCTTCCAATATAGTCATCCCCTCCGGAGGAAACCTCCATCCCAACAATTGAAAATGTTCCCAATGTTGAAAACCCATGTCTTGAGAGAATCCCCTCTAAAGGAAAGAGTGTGTCTATTGATGAGTCACCTAGCCCAACAATACCTTTCCCATTTCCAAAAAGGTCCACCCAACCTAGAAAAAAATGAAACTAAACATGATAAAGAAATATTGGAAACATTAAAAAAAGTGTAGGATAACATTTCTTTGATTGATTCAGTGAAGAAAATTCCAAGATACACTAAGTTTCTAAAGGAGATGTGTACACACCGAAGGAGACCTAGAGGTGATGAGAAGGTAAGATTCAGGAGGAATGTCTCATCATTGATAGAACCATTATTTCCTACCAAATGAAATGATCCTGGAACCATCTTGATTCTATGCACTATAGGGAAGTATTCATTTTCCAATGCTATGCTTCATTTAGGTGCTTTTATAAATATGATGTATCACACCATTTAATCTTCATTACAGGTTAGATAATTTAAGACAAATGGGATTTTTGTTCAACTGGCCAACCAGAGTACAGTACACCGCTCTGGTGTGTTAGAGGATGTTCTAGTGAGGGTGAAAAATTTAAATTTTCTTACTGATTTTTATGTGCATAAAATGGAAGATGATAGAATGAATGGACATGCCCCTATTATATTAGGGAGGCCCTTCTTGAAAACTACCAAAACCAAAATTAATGACCATAACGGTATATTATCTATGTAGTTTTTTGGTGACATTTTCCACTTCAACATCCTTGATTCCATGAAGCACCCCTCAGAATAACATTTCTCTCTATCTGTTAATTCAATTGATGTACTTCATTCCCCTGAACAAACAACATTTCATTCCCCTGGACCCCATTCTTTGTTTTATTCATTGATTGAAATTATATTTAATGAATCATGAATTTATTATTGCGGTGGTCTAGAAAATTGTCATGCGTGTTTATTAATTGATAATTTCTTGAACACCAAGGATCCAATGACCATCGATGATGCTTCTAGGCTTGTAAAAGCCCATTCCTCATCTGAGGATGATACCATTGAGCTGTTAGATGATATCATTGACCTCTTAATTTCACACACACTCCCATAAATCCAATATCCACCTAAATTGGAACTAAAACAACTACCTCAATATTTAAAATATTCATATCTTGAGAATAGAAACAAGTTTCTCGTCATCATTGCTAGTTCACTCCCACCCGAGCATGACTTGTGACTGCTTTAAATTTTGAGGTATTATAAAAATATTTGGGATGGACAATTTCTAACATTCATAGTATTATCCCATCAATTTTACACTTCATATTTTATTAAATGATGAGGCTAAACCAGTGAGGTAGGCAAAACGTCGACTGAACCCGAACCTCCTAGAAGTTGTGAAAAAGGTGGTAACAAAATTATTGGCTACTAGAATCATTTTCCTCATCTATGATATCCAATGGGTCAATCCCATTCAAGTAGTTCCAAAAAAATTGGCCTTACAGTAATTAAAAATGAAAACAATGAATTGGTTCCATCTCGTGTGAAGAATAGTTGGCGTGTCCGCATAGACTATCGCTGACTAAACCAACACACTAGGAATCATCATTTCCCTTTGCCATTCATTGACCAAATTCTAGAGAGGCTAGAGGGTAAGTCCCACTACTATTTCTTTGATGGGTATTCTGGATAATTTCAGATCCATATTTCCCTTGAGGATCCGAAAAGGACAACCTTCACTTTCCCCTTTGGAACATTTCCATATAGGAATATGCCATTTTTCTGTGCAATGCTCCTCGTACTTTCCAGCGATGCATGGTTAGTATTTTTTCAGATTACCTGGATAATTTCATGGAAGTATTCATGGATGATTTAACATTTTCTGGCTCTACTTTTGATGAGTTTTTGAGTAGTCTTGCTTTAGTCCTACGTCGATGTACTGAAAATAATATCATCTTAAGTTTTGAGAAATTCCATTTCATGGTGTGACAAGGTATATTTTTCAGACATGCCATTTCTAGGAATGGTATCCAAGTAGATAAATCAAAAGTGGAGGTCATTTATTCCCTACAATTCCCCAAAAATGTATGGGATGTGTGGTCTTTTCTAGGTCATGCTAGATTTTACTGTCGTTTCATTCATGACATTAGTATTATTTCACTCCCCCTATCTAAGTTACTTCAAAAAGAAAAGGAATTTGTTTTTGATAATTAATGAGAGGAAGCTTTTAATAAGTTAAAATGGAGTCTCACGTCACCCCTGGTAATCCAACCACCTCGGTGGGATTTACCATTTTAGCTCATGTGTGATGCCTCTAACTATGCAGGTGGGGTAGTCTCATCACAAAGGTTTGATCGAGCTCCACATGTCATTGCCTATGCCTCACATACTTTGGACTCTACCTAAGAAAACTACACTACAAATGATAAAGAATTCATTGCCATTGTGTTTTACTTGGAAAATTTAAGGTCATGCCTTTTAGGGTCCAAAGTCATTGTGTTCTCAGATCATGCATCCCTCTAGCATCTTCCTAAGAAACCGGAAGCAAAACCACATCTCATTCGCTGGATTCTCCTCCTTCAGGAATTATATTTAGAAATTAGAGATAAAAAGGGAGTAGAGAATGTGGTGGCTGACCACATCAATAGGATCCACCCATCCTTGGACATTGACTCATCCCCATGTATTCCTTTAAATTATATGTTTCCTGATGATCAATTCTATCGAGTGTAAGATATTATTCCTTGGTATGCTGAAATTGTAAATTATTTGGTAGCATCTTGCATTCAAGCTGATTTCAACAAAAACCAATCTAGTAATCTAAAACATGAGTCTCGTTGGTACATTTGGGATGACCCATACCTTTGGATCACTTGTAGTGATCAAGTCCTCAGGCATTGTGTTCCCGATAGCGGTTTTCTGTTCGTCCATAGGTTCTACCACACTCTTGCTTGTGGGGGCCACGTTTGTCCCCAATGGAATGCTTGCAAGGTCCTCAATTCCTGTCTATTTTGGCCCATATTATTTCAGTATTCCCATGACTTCTGTAAATCTTTTCCTCACTATCAATGAATGGGGAATGTGTCTAAAATAGATGGGATGCCACAAAATCCCTTGCTCTTCTATGAAATTTTTGATGTTTGGGGCATTGACTTTATGGGACCATTCCCCAATTAATTTGGTAACATATACATTATATTAGAGATGTATTAAGTTTCTAAATGGGTATAGGTATGAGCTACAAGGACTGATGATTCTAAGGTAGTGTTAGAATTTTTGAGAACCCAAATATTGTATAGGTTTGGCTTACCTAGGTTCGTCATCAGTGACCAGGGTTCTCATTTCAAAAACTGAAAACTACAATCACTTTGGCGTCGGTATGGGGCCGATCATAGAGTGTCTACTACATATCACCCACAAAATAATGGTCAAGTTGAGCTATCAAATAGAGAAGTGAAACAAATTCTTAAAAAAACAGTTCAACCTAATAGAAAATATTGGAGTCTTAGACTCAATGATTCTGTATGAACATACTATACTACTTTCAAAACTCCCATTGGAATTTCACCCTATTGGCTATTGTTTGGAAAGAGTTGTCACCCTCCTGTTGAGATTGGGCACTGGGCCTTCTGGGCCATTAAACAATGCAATTATAATTTTTATGGTGCAGGTGCTCAATGGAAGTTGCAGATTCAGGAGCTGGTGTCACGACCCGTCCTCGGGGCCCGTGCCGTGACTACCCCAAGCCCGCCTTCCATAGGCCAGGGGCTGGAGACTAGCACCAAAGACGTAAATCCCAATATAAGGGAAGGCATTTACTTTATATAAGAAAACAAACACCATAGAGCATGCAAGCTGAAGTAAAAACTATGTAAACTGAGTACAAAAGTATGTGCTGGAAAGTAAATGGGCCAGTATACAAACCCAATCGAAAGTACAGTACAACTGAGAAAAAGGAAGTACAACAGCTGAAAAGTAAAGCGGAAACCACCGAGTTGTCCTCTGGAACTCCCACCTGAAGGGTGGGTACAGTTAGACTCTTCGGCTCCTCGGGTCCAGCCATCCGGTTTGAGTACACCCTGCCAAGTGGTCCACCTCTAGGTAATGTCCCTCTCCACAAGCCTCAACTACGATGAGCGATGTCCGTCATCTGCAACCAACACAAAATGGTGCGGGCATATCCCGTACAGGGGTGAGTATACGATACTCAGTAGGGACCCCAAGACCCCCAAAGGTCTCCCAAAATCCACAAAGGATAAACCATTGGAAAGATACAAAACACGAAGTATCAACCGTGTCCACTTAGGTATATGCCCATTCATATACCTAAGTCATCAATTCCAGTTCTGCTCCAACTTACGAGCCCAAGTGCAACCCAGTCCACACAGGAAAGAAGAACCCAGTCCACACAGGAATGTACAACCCAGTCCACACAGGAAAGTACAACCCAGTCCACACAGGAAAGTACAACCCAGTCCATACAGGAAGGTAAAACCCAGTCCACACAGGAAAGTACAACTCAGTCCACACAGGAAAGTACAACCCAGACCACAAAGGAATGTACAACCCATACCACACAAGAACGTACAACCCAGTCCACACAGGAATGTACAACCCAGTGCATACAGGAAAGTATAACTCAGTCCATACAGGAAAGTACAACCCTATCCACAAAGGAATGTACAGACCAGTCCACACATGAAAGTACAACAAAATCCACACAGGTAGGTACAACCCAGTCCACACAGGAACGTACAACCCAGTCCACACAAGAAAGTACAACCCAGTCCACACAGGAAATAAAGTCAATCACGTCAATGATCATGATTGAAAGTCAAGACTCACGTCACACAGTTATACATCATTTTGTAATGAAAAAGAGATGATCAGATTTAGTTACTGATTCATCTAGCTGGGACCCATATAGGATACTAGACCAACTAAGCTGTCGTACCCACGTAGGATACTAGTCCAACTACTCTGTCGGACCCACGTGGGATACTACAACATAGGTCAATACTGTCGGACCCACGTAGGATACAAGTACAGTTGTCATCACCGCCGAACCCACGGAGGATTCCAGTACGGTTTTCATTGTCGTTGAACCCACAGAGGATTCCAGTACAAAAGTATTCACCGTCGAACCCATGGAGGATTCCAGTACGGAAGTCTTCAACGTCGAACCCACAGAGGATTCCAGTGTGGAAGTTGTTGCAGTTGCAACCAGCTCTAGGGTTCCCGCACACAGAACGCTCGATTCCAGGAGGGTCGGCTCCACGAGCCAAGGGAGGTCGATACATCAACTGTCACGAAGTCCAGCGTTGATGTATCACAAAGTTCCGTCTCATTAAAAGGAACTCAACGCAATAGACGGCGCGTTAATTAGACGCCCGGTCTGAGAGTTATTGGCTTGTTCGCCCCAGGGACCCGGTTGGTTTTTAAGCTAAATCCAACCGGACAATACTCCATCGGCGTCCAATCCTCGAGAGGAGTAATCCAAAAGAACCGTCTCACTAAGAGGAATCCAACAAAGTTGACGGCACGTCAATAGGACGTCCGAAGCTCAAGATATAAGTGTTTCCACTACGAGGGCCATGTTGGTTTCGTGTTCGAACCAACCTGGCCATACACAAAGTTCTCATAAACCTGTAGTGTAATATACCAAAACGACCGACTCGATCCAAGGATAGCTATGCAACTGACGGTGCATCGATCAGAGGTCTGTATCCCAAGTTAGGGGTTTTTGAAAGGATATGTCCGGAAATCAGGGGGTTCGGGACCGGTCCGACCCGGCCCGATACCCCCTAGGTCGGCCCGAACTCGGTCGACCCGACCCGAGTCCGGGTCCGGCCTGTTAGGGTGTGGCATGGCCCGGCCCAGCCGGCATGGCCCAGCCCGGCGCGGGGGTCCGGTCCGGCGCGGGCGGCCCGTCCCGGTGCGGGCGGCCCGGCCCGGTGTGGGATGCCCGGCCCGGCGCAGGTGGTTCGGCCCGGCGCGGGTAACACGGTCCTCGTGGCCGGTGGCTCGGCCTTTGGCTGAGCGGGATACGGGGGGCGCTTTGCCCCCCCTCATTGAGAAACGGCGGACCCCTGTGGGGTCCGCCCTTGCCACCTGCCGGGGGTTACGACCCCCGGTCTTCCGAAATATGGCCGACCGTATAGACCGGCCGGTGTGCCGCCGCGGGTCCCGCCATTCAAAGCGCCAGAGGCCGGCTGAGTCCGACTGCCCTCCTCTGCACCACTGCAGCCTTAGGCCGCGGCCCTTGTCTGACCGGCGCGGCGCGACGGCGCCGCACCCCACCGCCACAGCCCTCCCTTAGCCGCGGCTTCCTTCAGCTTCACCGACGTGGCGCGACGGCACTGCGCTCCTTCACTGCGGCCCACTCTGGTCGCGGTTCCCTCCTTCCTGTGCAGTGCGATGGCACTGCTTCACCTCCATTTCAAGATACAATAAAGATAAACAATAAGGGGAGGAGGATCATCCATGTTTGTGCGATCCGACCTCCTCCCATTGTGACGATAGGAGGTGGCCAAATAACGAGTATACACAACGACGAACAAGCACAAATTTAATTGATTAATTTTGAACTTAACCCCTACCTCAAAAGGAGTTCGTGGAAGCTAGCATCACAGGGGTGGTTTCAATGACGGCCTTGGCATGCGTCCAAGAAGGGAATGACGTCTCACACCAGCTGCGAAGAGGAGATGGAACAACATGTCGTTGGAGAGTTTCTGCATCAGTGCCTCCTCCTTTGTCATGGAGGAAGAAGAGGACCGAAGATACTGGGTCGCCGAGTCAATGATCCTTGATGAAGTGTTGTCGTTCTTCATTGAGGATGAAGACATTATTCACCGAAGAAGATGGAGTTATTCAAGATAATTAGAGATCTCTCCTCCATTCCTCAACACAACCAATCTAACCCCAAAAATAAAATAAGCTCTTCTTATTTTATTAAGTCATGCCATGAGTTCAAAATTCAAAAACATAATTCCATTAATTGAATTAGTGTGTCGGCATGATTAAATGTGAGGAGAGGGGAAGTCACCCAATTAATGGGAAGTTTAAAAGTAAAGATGGGTTACAATCTTAAGTGGGGGGTATAGAGGAGTTAGGGAATGTGAGGGGTTGGGATCATGTGGCCCCCAACCCACCTTTATTCTCTCAAGGGTAGTTAATAACAAGTGGGTCCCACCAAACTTCCACACATAGGTTATAACAACTTAGAATATGAAATAAAATTGTAACACAATTTTATTTACTTCACTTTTAAATCCTCTTTTTTTAACAACTCCTCCCGAGAAAACGCACCTTCAGGAAAAGTCCTCCTAATCAATTACCGGTGTTGCGGTTTCATCGGTGCCCTCAGATTTCAATTCTGAGCACCAGATCAAAAGTTAGAAAAAACCCGCTCGTCCGTTCACTGAATGTACTTGAGCTAAACTTCTTAAATTTAGTCCGGGAACACCGGGCCTCGGAATCAAGTGTTGTCTAAAGCCACAGATTAGTAAAATTCCAAATCAATTAAGAAGAAAATTTCCTTGAAATTTCTGGGTCTTTACAGCTAGATGAAATGAGAAGAGATGCATATGAGAACTCCAGGATTTATAAGGAGAGAACCAAGGATTCCCACAACTATCTCATCCTTCATTGTCAGTTCCACATTGGGAAAAAGGTCCTCCTCTACGATTCAAGGTAGAATTTTCATCTATGTAAGCTTTGTTCCTGCTAATTTGGACTATAAACTGTTTCTAACATCTCTCCATTTCGTGTTTCCTAGGTTCAAAATAAAGAAACCAAGAAAACTTTCACTGTGAATGGGCAGCGGCTGAATCACTTCTATGAAACCATTCTGGAGTCCCCAATGGAGGAACTCCATGTTCAAGAAGCAATCTATAAATGAAGCTTTTGATGTTTTATCCTTCCTTTCCACATTCTCTTTTCATACAGTGAGGACACTATACACTTTAGGTGTGGGGGGATAGGTATATTCCTGGGTTAGTTAAGAATTTTCATCATCTTTCTTCTTTTTCTCTTTTTATCTTGTGGAATTGTTTTGTTACATTACCAATTCCCTCCTGGAATATTACTTGTCTTATGCCCACTTTATCAGGGAAAATGATTCTCGTTTAATCATGGAAGTTATTGGAAATGCATGTGGAATATCTCTATTTCTTGTTGTTTTAACATTCAAAAAAATCTGATGAAATGTGCATTTCATCAAGAATTCAATACTACGGTGTGACTTTCTTTTGAAATTTAGTTCTTTTTCGATGATATAAATGGTTGTATCATTTTGAAAATTTTGAGAAGAATGGTTCCCTTTTTTGTTAATTTTATAAAGGAAAATTGTGTCACTTAATCTCTCCATATATCTTTTTCACCCAACCAAGATGTTTGAAAATTTATTAATTAATTGAAGGTACATATAAGTTAGGTTGATTTTTCTCTTCTTTTCAAAATCATTTTTCCATTTTTTCATTCCTTATATGATCTATTTTATAACTGTACCATATTTTCCAATGCATGTTTACCTGTTATCTAACTATTTTACACCCTCAAAAAAATGGGTTGTATATTGGGCTGGTCAAAAACAACCCTTCCATGAATTTTGACCTTGTTATAACTATTACAATTAGTGTCTTGAGGAGATCAAATAAGGGCTGGGAGAAGAGTGTGATATTTTTTCCAAGTGACACATTTGAAAAAAAAATAATAAATGAGGGGAGTGATGAAATGTGCAACATATGATGATATCTAGTTCCGGAGCATATGGTTTGAATTTTGTGAATGCTTAATTGAGTGGGTTTTGAAATTTTATTGCAAAGGATGTGAGGAATGTTCTGTGGAAAGGATATTGAAAGTAGACAATTATTAAAATAACTTATATTTACTCGATATGAAGTGGAAGAATAGAATTAAATGGTTGTCACACACACACATGGATAATTAGAAACATTATTAACTTTTAAATTATTTTCTTTGGTTGTTATCATGTATCTCTTGGAATTTCACTTGGATACAATTTATTAGACATCTTTTTCAATGATCATTGAGAATAACTCCTTGGTGTGTGTTTTTTTGCTTTCATTACATTTATATCAGGAATTAAATTTTCATTGAATGTTAAATCTTTATAAAGTTGGAAATTTCTACATGAATAATTTATGAAAATTTAACATTTCCCAGGAGTACAAGTGTTTAGGTGTGGGGGTGTGATCACACCATGATTCACTGTTTCATTTTCACCCTTACACCACTATTCTAAACTTGTTTTATATTGAAAATTATAAAAATAAAAAAATTTAATTCCATGTTTTAATCATTTATTTTCTTTTTATCAGTATTAGAAGAGGATATGTTACTTGTTTTGATTATTCTATTGCAGGAGGAGGTGATTTGGAGGGCCCATGATGATATCTAGGAAAAATGGGCCAAACTGCGTAGGATTCATGCACACCAGTGGACTCAACCTCAAATTGAAACTAAACCGTGCCTCCAAATGTGCTGAAATATTATTGGGAAGGTCCAAAATTTAATGGGCTACATTTCATATGAAGGAACTGAAGCCTCATTCGGCCCTTAAGATACCCAACAGACCTGATTTGTCCAGCACACAGAATCGACACGAAGTCAAAAGTGGTGTGCTGTGATCTGTCCATATCTCAGGCTCTAGTGGTCCAAATTGTTCCAACCTTTCAGTGGAGACATCCAAGAGGTGGGGCTCCAACCTTTTGATTTTATCCAAAGAGAGATAAGGCTTTATGGACTTCAGAACACATATGAGAAGTGGTTTTTAGAAATCTGTGTGCTCAAAGCCACCTTCCCATTTTCCTATAAAATGGAACCTGGGGATCCCCATTTGCATGTACGGCCATGAGGAAAATCTATGGTATTTTTTAGAAACAAATGAGTCCTATCATCATCCAAGGTGTTATGAAGGCCTTTATCCTCATATGGGGATTAAGGATTAAGGTGAAGTTCTACCTGAGCTTCCTCCTCCTCCTGATGTCGAGCTTAATGGTGGACGGTCATTTCGAGGGAGATACCCAGATATGGGAGGGAGTTCCATCACTTAATCTTCTAATAGTTATGTTTAATTTGTGGGCTAAATATTTCACTTATTTCTTATCTTGACATTACTCTCCTCTGATTTAATTTCTATTTTTATAATTATGTGAAATTTTTTTCACTTCAACACAGATTGGGTTGAGATTTCAAGTGGGAATATTTGGCTGTACCGATTGGAAAAGATAATAGTCCTATTTATCTAACACATACATAAGATTTTATAATTCTTTGGTAGTCTTTACTTTCTATTCTTGATACCCAAAATAGGACATCATGATTTTTGTGTCAAGGGGTTGTTCTTTTACCATCCTTTAAGAGGGAAGAGGGAAGTTGAGATCTTGACAAACCTCAACCATAGGATTCCATTAAACAATGTGTATTTTTTTCAAAATCATGAACTCAACAAGATGTGTAGTGAACTAGAAATAATTTCCTTATCTCATAATTATAAAACACCACTTTTATTTATTAACTATTAAAATCTTTAAATCAATTCATTTTCTTTAAACTGTTTTAAAACCACTCCACTTTTAGTACTTATTATTAAAAATACACAATGTAAACCCACCAATGCTCCTTTAGAGACGACCTAGGGTCTACCCTAGGCTTCAAGTCAACCTTAAAAGCATAATCAATTTTATGTGTCATGATAGAGTGGTCAGTAACGTGATGGAGGTAAACATTAATATTTCTCCTAAGATATTTAGGGAATATATTGTGATGGGTATTCCAAATGTAACTCCCTAAGTAGCTGTGAAAGATACAATATAAGTTTGATATGGATTCCACAAATTACCTTTATGATTTATGATTTCTATGTGTTATTTATAAAACATATGAGTTCATGAGGTACATTATGATTGAAAAATATAGTTTCATTTATTTTCATTTATTGATAGGATAATGTTTTCTTTCCTTATTTTAGAACCCTTACTGAGCTTTTTATGCTCATCCCATGTTTTGAAATGTTTCTCACATGACTCAAAGATGAAAAGGGTCAAGGATGGGATCAAGGAAAATTCATGTTGTCTAAGATATGAAACTAGACATGTTATTTTAGAGTTTTTATTTTATAAAAAAATGGAAACTGGGTAGAAGTGTCTACTTTGTAATTTTTGAAATGTAATGTAATAGATATGTCCTAATTCTATAAATGTCTAAACCAAAAAATATCCTCAATGTGAATTCATTTTTTTAACTCAATACTAAGTAATTTTTTATGGTCTGGTCCTTATAGTTAGTATCAGAGGTCGGTTTAGATAACTTTAGAGGTTAGGGTGTTATTTAAGCATAAGATACATAACCATAATGTTTTGCATATTAGAAACAATCATAGTTATTTTAGAGGTGATTAATGGTTATTGCATTTTGGGGTTGAAAATGAAAGGTATTAGATAACCTTTGAGGATAAAATATTTTATTGTCATTTTGATGAATTTTTCTCTCTTTTTGGTAATTTTATGAAATTATATAATTTTGGAAAAATGATAACATGAGGACCGTGTGAAAACCCTTCGCGTCGGACAAAGCTATGGGAATAGAACCCACAACCAAAGTGTGATTGGGATTTATCTCCTACTACTGGACAACATGTATTCCCTGGTTAGTATGACTAATTATTTTTAGTTAAATTATTTTATTGATCATGAATAAGTTGATTTTGGATCTTATTTTTTATCAAATGGACATCCTTAGTATAGGAAAATTATTTGGTGATTAATTGATGAAAGTTATTTTGGATGAAATTCTCTCATTTGAGAACACTATATGCTTAAGGAAAATAGAATACTTTGGGATTTAATTTGTGGAGTAGTTGTTGAAATATTATTCTGGAAGAATATATTTTTTTATTATGGACATATGGTGATTTGGGTAATTTATGGAAATGATTAACCTATCATAAAGAATATGTGATTAGGCTTACTACACATTAGTATGATTCATTAAGAGTAGTCAATGTTTTTGAAGATAAATGTTAAGATTTACTGTGGAAGACAATGTGATTAAATCCTTATGAGTTTTGGGTTTCAATCTTAGTTTTCTTCATTTTAAATAATTTTAAGGACAATTTTATATTTAATGGTCTTTCTATAACTTTGGGTAATTTTTGTTGAATTTTGGATATTAAGAGTAGCATTTATTTTTATAAAGTATTGTCCTTTTGGGGATTATCTGATCTCATACTAACCAGTTTTTGGTTTTGGTTAAGGTATAAAGATAGGGGAAATATATGGATTATATTTTTTGGATCATTTTATTCTCTAGAAGTTGATTTTAGTGCTTTTGATATGTCCAAGTCAACTTGAATACTCATCGTTTGGAGAAAAGAAGAGTTTGTGGTATAAATTTAGTAAAGGATGAATGTATACATGGAAAGTAAGTATATGTCCTTATGTTCTTTGTCAAGCTCATAAATTAATTACTCAACTTTATGAAAAGGAACTTAAAACAAAAAAATTTCCCATTTACATTTCCTACTGGGAAACCAGTGACCCTTTAACCCATAAAAAATTTGTGGTTTTCTAGTTGTTAACTTTTGCCAAATCATGTTTTCTATCACTCTGCATCAAAACATGAAACTTAGTTTCTCTTCCATATCTATGTCTTCATTTAATCCAAGTATGGGTTACCTCGGGTGACCTTGGTACATATATTTCTTTCTTTTAAAGTGATATTTTTATTTACTCATTTTTTGAGGAGGGGATTTCAATGATGTTTCCAAGCCCAATTTTAAAATTGTGAGGATGCAGTTTACAAAAGTGGGAAGGATGTAACATCCCAGGAAAATAAAGAATATGAAATTTTCATATTTATTAATAATTTTGAATTCAATATTAATTTTATTTTAAAGGGGATTCTATATTCAATGGCGTACCTGACACGCAACAATGTGTTTCTCTGAAGTCTTATGCTTCACACAATGCTGAGTCATATTGAATGAAAATAATAATATAATATTATTATTTTAAATGGTAGTTAACGTCTAGCCATTTTTTTGGAGGGGATGAACAGAAATAATAATATTATGATTATACATGTTTGTTAAATGTTTTTATATTTATCCAATAAAATTTAGAGGCTTAAAATGTGAATGAATCTAATTTTAAGCCTAAAAACACTAATATTCTTTAAAAGGTCAATTTACCACCTTTTGATGGAGAACCCTCTTTAAATCTAGTTTTTTTCACTTTTATATGTTCTATTTGAAAAAATAAAATTCTTATTTAGAATTAGGACATCAAAATTTACTTTGGGTAAACATTTGGTATTTTTATGATAAAATTAATTTTTTTTAATGAATAATGAAGAAATACTATATTTTAATTCAAAACTACTTTTAATATAAGTTATTTATTTTATTAGATTATATTTTTAATTGGTTTTAAAGTTTAATTAGATTATATTTTTACAATTTAATCCAATGTTGATCATTGGATGTAATTTCACATTGAAATTGGACATAAACAATTGTCAATATTTTGATTGTTATTATTTCTTAAAAACATGCTTTTTTGTTTTGAAAATGGGAATTAATTTTAAATTAATTAATGAAACTTCTATTTTTTGAATTTTGTAAAGTAGGAATCATTTTTTAATTCCGGATATCAAATATAGATTAGGATGATTTTTTGGTATTTTTCTGAAAACCTTCATTTTTTGATGAATAGTGAAAATGCTGAGTAGTAGTTAAAAAACAGACTTTTTCAATTAAAATAAATTTTACCGCTTCTGTGAATTGAATTTCTAAAATCTGACATATATTTTTGTTATCAGTAAGTAAAATTTGGTTCAATAGGATGGAAATAATTTTTGGTGAATATTAGCTTTTGAATTTTATTTACTGCGGTTAAAGTTATATAGGGTACTTCAAGGAAAAACAATATTATAATAATATTAAATTACCCTAACATGTGTCCTAATCATATTGGATGATAAATTTCTGACAATTTGCATCCTTTGGTTGATTTTGGTACCCCATGGATCCACTTTAGAGTGATAATGACACATTATATTAATTAATTTAAAGTAAAGACAAAAATGCCTTAAACATATATATTTTAGTAAATCAAATTTTACATGGGGTTATATAAGTTATCTTTTAGACTATACATATTAATTTTAAATATAAAAATATTTCCTACATCAGCGTATTTGTTTATATTTTTTAGACATCAAATAAATAAAATTATTTATGACACAATAATGGTGCAGTGTTTACCTCATTAATGAATGATTTAAATAAATAAGATTAAAACAATTAAAACAATATACCAAACATGCCTAATTATTATTGGATGATTCTATTTATATCATGAGTCATTCATCCATCCAATGGCCCGAAGGCCTTCATTTTTTATTGATTTTGATAATCCACCTTTCTAGGGGTAAGGTGGAACCCTACAAGGCCCATAGGCATAAGTATTACATGGCCTATAGGCCTAAGAGGAATTCATTTGCTCGTAGGTTAAAACATTACACACAACCAAGACTCACTACTTGGAATTGATCCTCCCCAGCATCTTCATCGTGAAATTATCTCTCCAACTTGCCATGGTTGTTCGGCTAGGCATTCTTGTGCATGCACAGGCTTGTCCTGATGGAAAGTTTCATACCATCTTATTCTTGCAATCCGTTAAGCTTCTACTATGGTGAAAGATCCTTTATCATCCTCCTTGTAGAGCTTGTTCCTCATAGGTCATCTGGTTTTCATCTTCACTTAAGGTGGTCCAAAGGACTTGAGGTGGCTCGAAGGCCTTACTGACCCGAAGGCCTGGGTGGCCTGAAGGCCTTAATGAATTTGGGGACCAAATCGGTGGCCTGAAGGCCCAAATGGGGGCATATTCCTGGCTGCTACAGTTCCAAACAATACCTTCTATAGTTCCCACTATAGTTCCTATTACAATACTGCGCAGTTCCCGCTACAGTATCTACTACAGACAGCTACAGTACTGCTACAGTGCTACTACAGTACTACTACAGCACCCCCGGATATAATGTATCTGCCTGGATTTGATCTCGGGTCTTCCAGATGCACATACAGAGTCCTTACCCACTAGGATAAGGCTCATGTGCATGAGACATCTTATCTTCGACTTTAAAGAGTTTTGGACATTTAGAAACTGAGAATCATTATATAATAAAATAATATTTTTAAACATTCCTAAAGAGCCACTCATCCACCTTATAAAACCCCTCATATCAAACCCATTACTTACACCTCTCAAGCCCTTTGGATCTTCCAACCTGTTCCCAATTAATCTTCCTACATCCCTCTAATCCTTCTAGAAGCCTTACCTTAGGCATAAGGTATTTCAAGTAAACCTTTTGGTTCAATCCAAAGGGAGAGACCCGATTTAAAGGTAACATCTTCTCTTAAGTTCTTTTCATTTATTTTGCATCTCCAACATCCTAAACTCTTTTTATTCATTTCTTTTATAAAAATGACAGTATCATTAATATACCAGGTTTTTTTTATGATAATGATTCAAACTACACTTACACAAACCTCTATCTAATGGGTAAAGAACATACTATTTCTGTAGATGGAACTACTGCCTCACAAAACGATGATTGTTCAATCTTATCCTACCACCTGTTATGGTGGCCATTAATATGGAACTCTATTTACATGTGATATATATTATATTTATATTGTCTCTATACTTCTATGTTTTTCATTTATATCATACCTTTATGGTTTCCATAATGGGTAAATATGATAATTTATTTGAGGAAGTGCGGACTAACACCCCCTCAAAGTGATATGAATTGTTAATATCTTATGTGGGACGTATAAAGGATGGATATTACTGAAATTATATATATGATATTATAATGTAATTTATAATATACCTATGTATCATTAATATTTCATTCCATAAAAATTCTAAATAGAAATGAAAGCAGCGTGCATGCGTACATAAGACTTTTTGTCTCCCTGAACGGTGCATTTCTTTTTTTATCTCCAAATGTTATGTACTGTTATAAATACATATATATATATATATATATATAATGGATATATATGATATATATGATATCTAAATCATTAATATCATTTTGGGGATAATGGAATTTTTACCACATGAACAACTTGTAATTATATGAAGTTCATTTTTTTTACTCAAGTAACAAATATCGACCAAACGGCCATTATTAACATAAATGATTGAATAAAGTTTATAAGATGGTAATAAGTGATATAAAAGGAATAATAAACATAAAAAAGGTTCTCAAGAAATTTTAAATTAACTTTTTTTATTCAAGAGATTAAAGAACGAACGGGTCAAGTCAGACACAAGGTAAAGGGTTTCTTATCTCACTTATAATTCCATGAGATTTCCAGTATTCATGACTTATTTATTGAATCTGGTATATTGTGTACATAAATTTGATATATATTATCATTATTCTATTAATATTCATGGTATTTATTGATTCGTTTGGGGGTTAATAAATTTTTGTCACATGACTCAATTGATTACACCGTGGTAAGGGGTTTTCATCTCACTTTTTATTCCCATGAGATTCATGCTAAATTTGAAACTATTTGCTTTTGAATGGTGTATGTACTACCCATGATTGTATTTTTTTGTAATATATTTTAATTTATGGGTATTTACATCTTCATTTTATGAACCTTCTCTCTTTTTGTGTATGTTTCGTAAGTTACCAAATCGGAATGGGAACTTTTTAACCCAATTTATATTCCTTGGAATAATCTTCTAATTCATAAGTATGTCATTCTAGGATTATGTGTGGAATCCCTATTTATTTATTTATGTTGTAATTTACACTCCCCTTTATGTGGATATTCTTTTTATACACATAATCACTCCATTGATAAATTATCAAGTCATCAATATGAACTTGATTAAAGTAATTTTAACTCAATTTCCATTCATTGAGTTTAAAATACAAGTCATTGGTTTTGTCTTAAAAAGAACATGTTTGAATGTACTAGAATTTATATACACTTAATATCCAATCATATTGAGTGTATTTATATTTTTCTCACATTATTATATAATTTATTTATCCTTAATCTAAGGATACTGTTTTATAAGGGATTTCGTCTCAATTTACATTCCATTGAGACATCATTGTTGTTATGAACCAATCCACTCTTATATGGTATATATAATTTCCTTTGGTATATTATATCAGGAATCCCTTTATTCTCATGATATTATAAAGTTCTGATTAAATGTTATTCCTCAATTATTTGTATTCTGGCATCTCTCATTTTGTTAAAAACTCTTTAACTAAAATATCATTTTAGATGTTTTAAAGATTTATTATTATAAATATCTCTCATTAATGTCCTTGTTTTAAAAAAGGTTTTTAAGATTTATTTATATGGAAATTAATGTTTTCTATTGATAATTCATTTAAAAGTTTCAATGTGGTTTGGGACACATTGATTCAAAAATCACTTTATTAAATGTTTTAAATGGTTTTTGAAAATGGGTTGAAAAAGAAATGATTATTTCAATATCTTGAAATAATATATTGTGATATCAATGTGGAAATATTATTTTTCTTTTACGCTTGTTTTACGTGTTATGACTACATTATGGATATTCGGCATTGTTTACGTATATGAGTGGTTCCTTGATAAACCTAGGGCGGGTGAGCCCGAGATAGCTCACCATTGAATTGGGTAGCATGATGAATGTAAATATTAATGTTTATCCTAAGAGATTTAGGGAATATACTATGATGGGTATTCCAAATGTAACTCCCTAAGTAGCCGTGAAGGATACAATGAATGTTTGATATGGATTCCACAAGTTACCTGTATGATTTTTGATTTCTATGTTTTATTCAAAAATCTTGTGACTTCCCAAGGTATGTTATGATTGAAAATTATGGTTTCATTGATTTGTATATATTGATGGGATAATGTTTTCTTTCCTTATTTTACAACCCTTACTAAGCTTTTTATGCTCATCCCATGTTTTGAAATGTTTTCACAGGACTCAAAGATGAATAGGGTCAAGGATGGGATCAAGGAAAATTCATACTATCTAAAACATGGAACAAGACATGTTTTTTAGAGTTTTTATTTGATAAAAAATATGGAAACTAGGTAGAAGTGTTTACTTTGTAATTTTTGAAAAGTAATTTAATAGTTATGGCTTAATTCTCTAAAAGTTTAAACCTAAAATGATCCTAAATGTGAATTCTTGTTTTAACTCAAGATTACGTATTGTTTATGGCTAGGTCCTTATATAGTGGTTCAACATTATATTATAGAAAGTGATGTTTTGAGGCTTCTTGTAAGGGGAGTAGCAGTCATGCGGTTAGTGGTGGTAGCATTGTTTTCTATGATCAATGTGGAATATGTGGCCATATAAGGAATCTGTGTGATCAAGACCCAGTATATTTTCAATCTTGTGACATTATGGGAAAAATACAAAAAAAAATTGGACCTTCCCTCTATCAGTTAGTGGAAGGGGATCCGCTCCGACTCTATGTTAAGGAGTGGTATTCACAGAACCATGGTAGGATGGGAGCTGGAGTAGTACCTGTCATTTAGGACAAGGTACTTGTTATGGTCGAGGAATCCATTCACCAGTTGTACCTAGAAGATAGAGTGGGAAAACTCGAGGTGGTGAGGTTATTTTGTAGGGAAGTAGTTCAGGCTAGATATATTCTGTGCAGCCTACACCTATGGAGCAAAGTGTTGAGCTATCTATAATGAGTTTTATGATATTAGTATCATCTATCCTAGTATCTATACTTTTTTAAAGTAGTGAATCAAATAGTATCATATTTGTGCCTATTGTGGAGATCCCTTGGCTCATTTTCCAATTTTCTGATGGCTTGATGATGCTTCACACTTCATTGGGGATCCATACAGATTGTGAACACTAGTTTAGGGAGTGCCCTTGAGAATGGTTGGTGTAACACTGTATGAAATTTTTTTTCATAAAGATTTCCAAGTTTGACATCATAATCATGACGGAATGGATAGTTTCTTATTTATCCCATATTGATTGTTATGGTTCTAGAGTGAATTTCACATCACCAAAGGGTAGTTTTAATTCACAATGGTGAATGGGATGTACAAAAGATCAGAGCTGGGCCAAAACATCATGGGATGGGAGGGTTGATAGCCCAGGTAGCTATTTTATATATGGATGATCTGGGAATTACTTAGGATAGATTCTCTTCAATGGTTGATCTTTTTAGGGATATTTTCTCGGATGAAGTTTCTAGTTTTCCTCCTGAGAGAGAGGTGGAGATCTTTATTGATCTAGTTCCAAGAGATGCAGTGGTATCCATTCCTCCTTATAATATTTATAATACAATGTAATGGGACCTCAATAGGAAGTTATAGCACTTAGGGTAAAAGGGTTTTATATGACCTAATACTTCCAAGTTGGGTTCATTGGTCCTTTTGTGAAAAAACAAAGAAGTTACCCTCTGGCTATGTCTGGATTATCATAAATAAAATTAAGTGATGGTTAAGAACTGGTTTCCCATTACATATATAATTGATCTTTTTGATAATCTATGAAGAGATCAGGATTTCTTGAAAATTGATTTTAGATATGGATACCATCATGTGCATGTTTGTCTTATAGACAAACGTGATACAACTTTTCATAGAAAGTATGGTATATATAAGTATTTTTTTATGTTGTTCAGTTTGGAGAATGCACCAACAGGTTTCTTGGATGTGATGAACTGATTTTATCATTCTTATTTGGATTCATTTTTGGTGGTATTAATGAATGATATTGTGGTGTATTCTCACAATCAATATGACCATTCCAAACATATTGTGATCATTTTTTATGTAATGAGGGAGAATCAATTATATGATAATATCAAAAAGGGTTACTTCTTGAGTGATAATATTAACTTATTGGGTCATATTATCTCAAATACAAGAGTATCAGTTGACTAAGAGAAGGTGAGAGATGTAGTTTCTTGGGATATTCTCAATAATGTTTTTGAGATATTGAGTTTTTTTGGGGATTCTTGGATATTAAATCCATTTAATAAAAGTCTTATCACAAATTGCATCACCTTTGATGGTATTGGATAAGATGGGTGTAAATTTTTTATGGTTATATATCAATGAGACAACCATTCAAATTCTAAAAGGTAGGATGACTTCAGTTGTAGTATTGATTCTACCAAATCTGAGCAAGGGATACACTGTGTATTGTAACGTATCAGTTATCGGGCATGAAACTAGTTTGATGTAGGTTGATAGATTCATTGTGTATATGTATCATCAGGTGAGGCCACACAAGAGGAATTACAAGACACATGATCTCGAGTTATCCACAGCTGTTCTAGTTTTCCACTATTAGATGCATTTTTAATAGGAGAGTTTTTTGTGGTGTATAGAGACCCAAAATTCCTAAAGTATATATTTATAAAGTGTTATTGGAATCTGAGGTAGCTAATGTGAGTTTAGTACCTATAGTATTTTAACTTTGAGATTTCCTATATTCTTAAAAATGGAAATGTAGTTCCTAATTCACTAATAATGAGGAATCAGATACAGGTAGTTCATGAGTCTAGTAGTGAGTAGTAGCTTATGGATCTGTTAAAAGAGATTCACTTGGAGGATTGAGATATACAAGGGAAAAAATTCCTTTTATCTTTAGATGTGAGCTCTACTCTTCTGGATAGAGTGATGAACAACGAAATTTCTGATGTTGAGGGCCTAAATCTATGAGAGAGTGTGGTAGGTGAGGACCCACCTCCGTGTTGGACTATTGGTGAGGAGAGAATTCTATGTATCCATGGTCGTATTTGGGTTCCAGCGGACATACGTGAGGAGATGATGTGGGAGATCCGTGACTCGGTTGGGGAAGTGCATCCTAGCGTTACCAAGATGTATCGTGATATACATCATCATTATTGGTGGATGGGGATGAAATGTGAGGTAGAACTTTTGTCATGGGGTGTTCCACCTAGCTGCAGGTGAAGGCAGATCATCAACAACCAACTTTAATTTTACAACAGTTACCTAGTATAAAGTGGAAATGAGATGATGTTGTGATAGATTTCACGATAGGGTTACCAAGGTCTCCTCAAGGTAGTGATGTTGTATGGGTTGTTTCTGATAATCTCATGAAGGTTTCTTATTTACTGCTAATCATAGAGACCCTATCAGTAGATGATATTGGGAGGTTGTATATCTATTAGATAGTATGACTTCATGGGGTTCCTTAGACCATTTTATGGGATAGGGATTTCCAATTTTCTTCTAATTTATGGTATAATATTTAGTGGTTCTTGGGTATATAGGTGCTTCTGATCACAACATCACACCATCAAAATGATTTAAAGTCAAAGCGCATGATTTAGGTGACTGAGGACATTCTTTGAGAATGCATTGTGGATTTTGGAGGCTCATGGGGGAAGAATATACACCTAGTTGAGATATCAGGAAACTATACATATGAAAACTTATGAGGATTTATATGGTAGTCCATGTTGATCACCCTTGTTCTGGTTAGAGGTAGGTGTGTTAGTTTTACAAGAACCTCGTCTTATGTAGGGGACTTTACCAAAATTTTAGTTGATCAAAGAGAATATGGATACTACACAATCATGGAAAAACATACATCAATTTCCATGGAAGACCTCATGAGTTTCAGTTTGGGGACCGTGTATTTTTGTGTATCTCACCGAGGCTGGGAGATAGAAATTTTAGAAGATTGGTTAATATTTCACCATGATATGTTGATATATTTGAGATTCTGGGGAGAGTCAGGCCAGTATCCTATATGTTATATTTACCTCATAGGTATTGATCCTTACACAGTGTCTTATTTGTATCTCAGCTATGTTGGTATCACTTTGGCCCATCTCACACTCTACTAGAGGAAGTGTTGGAGTTACAAGTTGATGTTTCCATTAAAGAGCATCCAATTCATATTGTTGATAGGTACATGAAGGATCTATGAGTGCAGTTAGTTCCTATAGTATGGTTTCTATGGAAGCATGGCTTTTTATAGTATGAGATCTGGGAGTGGGAGACCGGTGTACATGATCATTAGTGATACTTATTCATAGGTGATTCTTGAACACCATTGGAAGGTCAATTCAGAGATGAATTACTTTAAGGGGGAATATTTTAGGATCATTGGATTTTCTATGAGTCAATGAACTTTTTTCAATTTGAATCCTTAAATATGACCTAATTTATGTGAATTTGGAGATCATGGGAGTTTCATGGGGTGTATGGGAATTGTTCAGAGCCCAGAGCCTGACATTTAGAGAAAAATTGTAGGGCCCCACAATTAGGATAAACCTTGAGACCCAAGATGAAAGGTTTGAGAAACCATGTGATGGCTAGACCAAGAGATTGAGGAGGCCACACGGTTTGAGGAAACAATGAATCCTCAGGCGCGCACTGATGAAAAAGACATCAAAATATTAATATAGGATTTCATATTTTTTTCACATGGGTTTCAAAACCATGCACATGAACAATGTGGGGTTCTCATTGAGATAGTGAAGGGAACAAAGTTGGTGCACAGTTTGACCAACTGTGCACATAAACCATGAGACCTAGTTTAAAAGAGGGAAATGACCATTTTCAATTTAACAATCCTATAAACTAGGTTATTTTTCTTCCTTCCTCTAATTAATGACATCTTTATATTGGGAGATCCCTTTTTAATCCTCGAGGTAGGATTACATCATGTTTCTTCATCTGATGTCTGATCTGAGCATTGTTTGTCTCTTTGGATGCATGCTATTGAGTATTCCATTCTTCATGGGTCATTACTTTTTTTCTTGGTATCAACAGAGTTATTTAATTGAAAGTTAACATTACATATTTCAAGTTTCTTTGTTTATCTTTCATTTTTCTCTCTATATGGATTGAATCATAGATCAATAGTGGATCATTCCTCAACTACCAACCTGTTGTAGGTGGTCTATACATTTACCTTGAGGTTTGGTATTTTATATGCCTTTTTTTAGTTGTTCCCCATGTTGGAAATTCTAATGGTTCCCCCTTAATTAATTAAATGTTTGAATTGAATGAATTCAAACCTGTTAGGTTTCCTATTGAGTGCCGTTGAGATTGTTGGTGGTTTTTATCCCCATCCCAGGCCACCCATGAGGTGTTCCTTTGTATCTCCATTGCTTTATACCACACCATTGGGTATATAAGTAATCGCCTTGTCAGAGGGAGTCTTCATAAATTTTAATGAAATGAATTGAATTATTATAAAAGATTTTATGCCTCTTTTTCTATTTGATTACATGATTTTAATTGATTGAATTTTTTCAATACAATCTATTATAGGAGTTGGCTGAACTTCTGAAATGTAAATGTCAGGAAATGATGAATTCTAGGAAATAATGAATGGATCATGAATTTATTAGGGTAGTGGGTGCCTCAGTTGGTATACCATGGATCATGATTCCATAGGATGGCATGTATTTTTTTCCCACGGATCATGATTATAGTAGTGGATTCATCAGACCTATTTACTCTTTGGATCTTGATTTTATAGTATGCATCGAGCCTTGCTATCTCTTAGATCTACCTTTATTGGGATCACATTGGAAAAGGTCTATTGACATTATCCTTGGACCCCACACAAGTATTTACTAAGTTTCCATCAATATGATCCTAGTACTCGAGGTGGATTCCTTAATATTATATACCTTGGATACGACCCCTCATGGTCTGAAACTATTGATTATATAGTGTGGTCATGATGGATATGATACATTGGATTATACGGGGTGGCCATGATGGATGTTATCAGTAGATTATATAGTGTGGACATTATAGATGTTATACACTTATCATTCTTTAATGATTCCCTTATTTATGTGTGCTCAAATATTGTTTACAGTGAACCTTGGTAGTTTGGATAGTATCCCAAGACTTGTATCAATTTACATTAATTACTACTATATGTGTTTTATATATTTCACACATCATAACTAGTTATACAAATATTGAAAATGTTATAGGAACCATTGGTGGTGGCCTACTGACTATTATCTCACACCCTATTTCAGCCACCCTTGGGTGCCCATAATGTCTTTAAGGATTCATGTTCATACTAAGTCAATATCCCACTATACAATGCTTGATTTTATTATTTCTGAATAGCAGGGGATCCCAAAACCAAGTTAGGCTCATGATTCTAGCTGGAATAGTTTTTTTTCTTTTTGGTATTTTGATACATGTATTGTAGTCAATACTTGTATAAATGTTTTCTTTCCTCATAGAGGTATGAAAAGGAACATCATTTTGTATATGAGATTACTTTTTTTATTGTTTATATATTCATTTCATTGATATTTATCTTATGTTTCGTTGATTTATTACTTGCTCTATTGACCGATATGATTACTACTACCATGTTACACACTGACATGGGTGAATAGTCTCCCTATAGATACACCCTAGGACCTCCATACCAGTTAGAATCCTCTAGTGCTCGCGGAGGTCATCTTGAGGCCATGTGACCCACCATATTGTGTCACCATTTAGTAGAATCTAGGTCGGGATGTTATAGGGGTGGAAAAAACCATGTTTTGAATGTGGCGAAACCCACACCACATGTATTACCTCCTATAGTCTCACTCATGGGACCTCTTGTTATACCTGATATGGGAAATGATGCTCAGTTTTGAGAGGGTATCTTGTGTTTAGTAATGTCAATGTAGGAAACTCCACAACCTGTATATGCTATTTCAAATCTAACATGAGGGTTCCAGCAGCATCACCCTCCTACCTTTTAGAAGGAAGTCACCCCCAGGATACTGAAACATGGATGGAGGCCATGTTTTCTATATTTGAGAACCTAGATACACCTCTTGATAGGAGGATGGATCTTTCAATATATATCCATAGATGTTTTATGTAACTACCAAAACATTTATGAAGAAATTCCCTCTCTGTAGAGACCCAAAGCTTGACGTACATGGAAATTACATTACTTTTGCAGAATACATAATACATAACAAAAACAGACACCAAAAGACCGTAATAGTTTAGTGTCTTTGTAAACTTGGAACATAATCTTGTAGTCGTGGTGAAAGATATTCAACATCTCCCATAAAGATCTTCCCCTTTTTGTTTTCTTACCTAAAACCATTCTTTATATCCTGGGGAAAAGAAAATATAAAAAAACGTGAGCTCAAATGGTCAGTAAGGGTAAACATAGAGAACAAAAAACAATCTATAATCATTGGAATGCCAAAACATGAACATAAAATCTAAACATCAAAATCTTGAGCAAAGACATAAATATTGTAAGTACGTAAGGCATATATCATAATGGAACATCAATCATGATAAAATAGAATGGGAAGAAAACATGTAATTTTGGAAAACCATTATGAACATGATATGATTTCCATAATCCAAGGAATTGATACCAAGACAATCTTAGTAGACAAAGTCCCTTTCTATATCGAGTTCACTCCTTGTTCCAGTCCTGTATCACTGAACCGGATTAACTTACCGTTCCAACCATGTCTATCTCATGAGATATAAATCTTTACCCAATTAATTAGAGGGAGATATTGTTCCCAAACATCTCATAATGAAATCATTCATACGTGTGCCACGAAATAAATATAAATCATTCATCATAACCCAAATAATAAAATGGGTTTCATAAGCTTCATTTTGTATAAGTTAAAAAACATTCTTCTCGTACTTTTGCTAGAAAAGTCAAAAAGTACCTCATATGGTGAAAAAAAGATTCCTTACACACCATGTAGTAAAAGTCAAAAATGGGTAAAAAGGAATTTAAACATACATGAAACCATTTTTAGAAAACAGGGACATGGATGATAAATATAACCCCAGTAAATACTTACGAATAAACAATCTTGGATAAAAACGGGATTGGAAAGGTTATCCCTTACCTTATGTCTGATATGATTCGTATGCATCCGAAGGTCATGTATAATGATTTAAATAATGTCATTGAATTATTAATGAATCATATTCATTGTTATGATATCATATATGGTTTACTTATGAGTTTATATTACCCGTTATTTTGTAAATTCCATGTTAAAGCAGTGTTTTGGGTAAAATCGTATCATTTATCGTACGTGTTTCGATTTGTTGTTCTTGATACTATTACTCATATTCTGATTTACTTAATTCCAAAATGTAAAACATGTTTTATATATAATATATATTCAGTATATAAATATAAATATGATAGATTGATAAATGTAATGAAATACACCGTTCATAGAGACGGTAGGCCGTACGTAAGCATGAACGCTGTTTTCATTTCCTTATTGAATTGAATGAAATTAAGTAAATAAAAAATATATGTACATAAAACCAGTATAATTAATATCTAATATATTTTATTATTATTTATTATATATATATACTTTATAATCATACTTTAATGGTTAATCATGGAAAATGAATCTCATCGTGTTCGTGGAGATGGTAGTCCGTTCGTACGCACGAGCAATGATATCGTTCCCATAATTATTGAATAGAGTTGGAGTGGATGATATAATATCTCATAATTATTATGATGTTATAATAACCATATATAGTTATTCTTTACACCATTATACCCATCCAAGTAAGGGGGTGGTGGAAAAACTAATTACACAACGACGTGGAGACGGTATTCCGTACGTACGCATGCGCGGTGATTTTGTTTTCTGTAGGATGGATAGAAGGTGATATGGGGTTGCTTCATTTTTATAATAACACATCAGTATATTAGTGATACTTATGTTATTACATTATAATGAAACAACTAAAGAATAAGAAGTTGAAGAAGAAAGAAACTTGAAAGAATCGGTAGAAGAGATTACCTCTTCTTCGACGCACCACTTTTATGATTTCTCTTATGGCACTAGAGTTGGTGTTTTGAGAAGACCAAAACCTCCAGAATGTTTCTAGGGAAGTGGAGAAGAGAAATGGGCAGGGTTTGACCGATCTTGAAGGCTCAATTTTGTGTAAAGAGGAGAGGGAGGAGGATCCGTTTTATAAGGGAGGAGAGGGGCACCTTTGGAAAGTGTGAAAATATTATTTTATTATAAACTTTTCTTCAGTTTCAAAAGGTCAAAAAATCATTAAAGATGAAGATAAGTTGACTCATGGTAGAAATAAAATCATCCAATCCGAATTGGACATGTTTTGGATAATATTTTAATCATTATAATCATCTTTATTTAAATCATTTATTAATGAGGTAAATACTGAATCATTATTGTGTCATAAATAATTTAATTTATTTGATGTCTAAAAATTATAAAAAAACACCACCATGTTGGAAATCATTTTATATTTCCGATTAATATTTATAGTCGAAAATATAATTTATCTAACCCCTTATAAAAATTAATTACTAAAAGATTTTTGTTAATGTCAATTTTGCCTTTACATTAAATTAGTTAATCCAAATTGTTATTATCACTACCAAGTGGATCAATGGGGTCCCAAAATCGACCCAAGTATGCCCATGGTCGGCCACTACTCATCCAATAAGGTTAGGACAAGTGTTAAGGTAATTTTGAATTATTATAATATTATTTTAACTTTGAATTACCCTATTTACGTTTAACTGTAGTAAATAAAAGTCAAAAGTTACTATTCACCAAAAATTATTTTCATCTTATTAAACCACATTTTACTTATTGATATCAACCATGTATGTCGGATTTTTGAAATTCAATTCACAGAAGTGGTAAAATTTCATTTAAATGAAAGAGTCGGTTTTTTAACTATCACTAAGTGGTTTCACTATTCATCAAAAATTGATGTTCTTCAGAAAAATACCAAAAATTCAGCCTTAGCTATATTTGATATTCTGAATTAAAAAATGATGTCTATTTTTCTAAATTCAAAACATAGAGGTGGCATTAATTAATTTTAAAATTAATTCCCGTTATTAAAACAAATAGCGTGTTTTTAAGAAACAATAACTATCAAAAGATCGACACTTGTTTATGTCCAAATTCAAAGTGAAATTAATTCCAATGACCAATATTGGATTAAATGGTAAAAATATATTCTAATTAACCTTTAAAACCAATTAAAAATATAATCTAACCATATAAATTATTGCGATGAAAAAAGTTGTTTTTAATTAAAATATAGTGTGCTTTTACTATTCATTAAAATATGAAAGTTATCAGAATAATATGAAAAATTTATCCAAATTAAATTTTTATATCCTAATTCCAAGGAAGAATTTTATTTTTTCAAATTGAACTTATAAAAATGTCAAAAAAATTATTTAAAGTGGGTGCGCCATCAAAAAGCGGCAAAACTGCATTTTTTGAAAAATACCTATTTTACCCGAAAATTTTATTTAGTTCTCGTACCATGTTCTAGAAAATATGTAAGATGAATAATAATGTTATAAAATTCAAAATTTAGTTAATACTACTCATAACGTCTTGTTTATAATAATATTATAACCATATATCGTTGTTTAGTGAAACCCGGTATTGCGTACAACACACGCTATTGAGGAAGGTCGTGATTACGTGTAATGCAAGCCAAGTCAGGGTTGCATATAGTAAATGACCCCTTTGTTTTTTTGTATAACATAATCCAACCATATTTCATTTATACATTCAATATATATATATATACACTCAATGTTGCGTAGAATAACTACTATCAAACGAACTTGAAATTGTGTGTAACACGATCCAAGAATAGTGTTGTGTATACTGCAAGCTAATACGGTGTTGCATATAACACAAGATAATATTAGAGTAGTGTACAACAGAAGATATGAAAGAAATTAAAAAGATTATATCTCATAAAATCTTGGGGTTTTACATTCTACCCCCCTTAAAATGAATTTCTACCTTGAAATTCATCGGGGTTATAAATGGTTTATTACATGAGAGTTTGATTCTTAGAAACCCACATCGTAAAAAAGAATACCAAAAATTATCTTTAAAAACTAAAGTATGAAACGTAACAGTTACCCAAATTAACTAATCACTGGGTTTCCACATAGGGGAACATAGGTGAAAATATGGATATGGAAGAGAAATCTAACCATCAAGTTCTGATGGAGAGTGGTAGAGAACATGGCTACGAAAAATCCAATAATCACAAAGACATAAATTTGTGATGATCTAAGGTACCATCTGATTCATCAGATATGAGGGCACTAGGACAACATTTTTGGTTTTCAATATCATTTCCCTAATGTTGATGAATTTTTTGAATTAAAAGAAATACTTACTTGATTTTGGTACAATCTCACTGTTGTTTGTGCCTTGAAAAATTTCCACATCATCTCTTAAGGAAATGAAATTGAATTTTTCATTCGTGAAGTGTTAGCAGATCATGTGATAGAATGATGGGTCATTCCATCTGTCTCAAAAAAAAGGTTAGAAAAAGTTATCAAATATACATAAGTCCATCTATGGTGAGGTTAATCGTATATGATTCCAAAAATGGACTTATACTTCATCTATCATAGCGTTTAATAAAATAAAACTTGTTTCTACTAACTAGGGGCTTCCTGTATGCCAGTGATAGGCAATAAAGTCATGTCGCACTTTGGTTGTGGGTTCAATTCCTGCAACCTTGTCCGACGCGACGTGTTGTCGCTCGTCCTCCAGGTTTTCCCTTTTTCTAAAACTACACTATTATAACATTCCAGAAATAATATCGGAAAAAAGTTATATACTTAAACAATATTATCTGATGTCCAATATAATCCATTTCAATCATTAGTATTATCCAAAATATATGTGTCCAATCTCATAATATAAAGAAAATGATTACTTGAAATGTCACAAAATAAGCACGTGAATGACATCATTGATCCCCCATATATCATAAGATATATCTTTTGGTCACATTCCAAACATGTGAATACCTTAATCAAGTATTATTTTGAAACATGAATTACCATAGAACCTTAGTGAAAACATAAGTTCTATAAAAAGTTAACTCTTTCCACATTCCAAAATCCCAAAAATTCTATATACTCAAGCCATGATATCACTTTGTCCTTATATCAATCATGAGATCATGAATAATATCAAACAATTTATTTTCTCTTTATCCCATCATTATGAGCATATCATATGCATTCCAAAATATTTGAATCACATTTCAGGGTTACCGGTACCATATTATTATAGAAAACCACAATGTACCGATACACAGATATTTCAATATACTATAAAGGTACCTCAACAACATTATTATTTAATTCCAATACATAAGCCCTTCAATCCATCCTCTTCAATGATTAGCATGGAATATGTCCTTCCTTGATTTAGAAGTAACTTCTTAGGTTAGGGCATTGAGTTGGGTAATGCCCATGTTCTCTGCAGATAAGACATTGGACTTCATTACAGTCTGTCACTCTATGACCATTTTCTCCACATAGATAACATCTTCCACCCCATTTGAATTTTTCCTCAAGGTTCTTCTTCCATTCTTTAGAAATCTCAATCTTCCTTTCTCTATGCTCCTCACCATGAGAACATGCATAAAATTCAATCTTCCACTTATTTTATGACTTAGGAATACATCTAAAGTTCACCTTGTTAATCATATATCGAGATGACTGATTCGGCATAATCACAATATCTTTCTCTCCAAGCGTTACATAATTTCGTTGATCATAGTCACCAATTTTTCCATTGGAATCAATGTTAACTGAATTCCTTCTCGTTCCCTCCATTGACTAAGACCAGAAACCATAGTGTAAGAAATAGTTAAAATAAAAAGGAACCACATAATCATAAAAATTCACTTATGGGATTTCTAACATATAAAATATTCATTAATCCATGACACCTTTGGTTCACCTTAGGTTATTCATGATCGTGAGCATTATTATAGGACTCTAACCTATAAGTATACTTAACCTTAGGGACATCCCTATACATACCTTAGAAATATCTCTAGGGATTTCACTAAAGTTTTCGCATCCTAGTTTCCAAAAGATAACAAATCTTTTCCTCTGATACCAACTGTAGAGACCCAAAGATTGACATACACGGAAATTACATTACTTTTTCAGAATACTTAATACATAACAAAAATAGACACCAAAGGACTGTAATAGTTTAGTGACTTTGGAATCTTGGAACATAATCTTCTAATCGTGGTGAAAGATCTTCAACATATCCCATAAATATCTTCCCCTTTTTCTTTTCTTACCTAAAACCTTTATTTATATCCTAGGTAAAAGAAAACATAAACAGGGGGAGCTCAAATGCTCATTAAGGGTAAACATAGAGAACATAAAACAATCCATAAACATTTGAATGCCAAAACATGAAGATAAAATCTAAACATCAAAATATTGATCAAAGACATAAATCTTTGAAGTACATAAGGCATATATCATAATGGAAAATCAATCATGATAAAATAGCATGGGAAGAAAACATGTAATTTTGCAAAACCATTAAGCACATGATATGATTTCCATAGTAGCCAAGGGATTTCTGCCAAGACAATCTTAGTGGACAAAGTCCCTTTCTGAATCGAGTTCACTTCTCGTTCCATTCATGTATCACTGAACCAGATTAACTTACCATTCTAGCCATTACTATCTCATGAGATATAAATATTTACCTAATTTAGGGATGGAGATATAGGTCCCACCCATCTCATAATGAAATCATTCTTATGTGTGCCACAACATAAACATAAATCGTTTATCATAACCCAAAGAATAAAATTAGTTTCATAAACATCATCCCATCATAACATAATCCATATAAACAAATGGATATCATTTCATCATAATAAAAGTGAAACCATATAAATCATAGAGACATTATACTTGAAACATAATCATACTAAATAATGTCATATTAGATGGAAAATAGTTTTGACAAAACACTTGAAATGAATTCTTGATGAAAATATCCATTCTTCTTCAAAATCATTTTCTTTTCACAAAATGCCATGAAATTTTAAAAGAAAAGGATTTTTTTGAAAATAATAATGAAATATTTTAGAGGAATCTTCATGAAAATTAGGCGTTATGAAACTGTAAAAATCCGTTCATGCCGTATAAGTTAAAAAAACATTATTCTCGTACTTTTGCCGGAAAAGTCAAAAAGTACCTCGTATGGTGAAAAAAAAAGATTACTTACACACCATGTAGTAAAAGTAAAAAATGGTTAAAAAGTACTTTAAACATACATGAAACCATTTTTAGAAAATAGGGACATGGATGATAAATATAACCTCAGTAAATACTTATGAATAAACAATCTCGGATAAAAACGAGATTGAAAAGGTTATCCATTACCTTATGTCTGATATGCTTCATTTGTATCCGAACCACCTGTATAATGATTTAAATAATGGCATTGAATTATTACGGAATCATATTCATTTTTATGATATCATATATGGTTTACGTATGACTTTATATTACCCAGTCTTTTGTAAATCCCTTGTTAAAGTAGTGTTTTGGGTAAATTCGTTTCATTTATCATACGTGTTTCGATTTGTTGTTCTTGATATTATTAATCATATCCGGATTTAATTAATTCCAGAATTTAAAAATTGGTATATATATAACATATATTCAGTAAATAAATATATATGATAGATCGATAAATGTAGTGAAATACACCGTTCATAGAGACGGTAGGTCGTACGTACGCATGAACGCTGTTTTCGTTTCCTTATTGAATTAAATGGAATTAAGTAAATGAAACATATATGTACATAAATATAGTGTCATTATTATGTAATATCTTTCATGATAATGTGTTATATATATATACTTTATAATCATACTTGAATGGTTAATCATGGAAAATGAATCTCATCGCGTTTGTGGAGAAGGTAGTTCGTCCGTACGAACGGGCGATGACATCGTTCCTATAATTATTGAATAGAATTGGAGTGGATGATATAATATCTCAGAATAAGTATGATGTTATAATAAACATATATAGTTATTATTTACACCATTATACCCATCCAAGTAAGGTGATGGTGGAAAAACTAATTACACCACGGCGTGGAGACGGTATTCTGTACGTATGCAAGCGCGATGACTTTTTTCTATAGGATGGATAGAAGGTGAAATGGGGTTGTTTAATATTTATAATAACATATAAGTATATTATTGATACTGATGTTATTACTTTATACTGAAACAACTAATGAATAAGAAGTTGAAGAAGAAATAAACTTGAAAGAATCAGTAGAAGATATTACCTCTTCTTCGACGCACCAATTTTAAGCTTCCTCTTAAAGAACTAGAGTTGGTCTTTTGAGAAGACCAAAACCTCCAGAATGTTTCTAGGGAAGTGGAGAAGATAAATGGGCAGGGTTTGGCCGACCTTGAAGGCTCAAAGTTCTGTAAATAGGAGAGGGAGGAGGTTCCCTTTTATAAAGGAGAAGAGGGGCACCATTGGAAGGTGTGAAAATATTATTTTATTATAAACTTATATTCAGTTTCAAAAGGTCGAAAAATAATTAAAGATGAACATAAGATGACTCATGGTCGAAATAAAATAATCCAATCATAATTGGACATGTTTGGATAATAATTTAATCATTATAATCTTATTTATTTAAATCATTTATTAATGAGGTAAATACTGGATCATTAGTGTGTCATAAATAAATTTAATTAATTTGATGTCTAAAAATTATGAAAGAAACACCACCATGTAGGAAATATTTTTAGCATTCAAATTAATATTTATAGTTGAAAAGATAATTTATATAACCCCTTATAAAATTTAATTACTAAAAGATTTTTGTTAATATCAATTTTTTCTTTACATTAAATTAATTAATCCAAATTGTCATTATCACTACCATGTGGCTCAATGGGGTCCCAAAATTGACCCAAAGATGATCATGGTCGGCCAATACTCATCCAATAAGGTTAGGACAAGTGTTAAGGTAATTTTGAATTATTATAATATTCTTTTATCCTTGAATTACCATATTTACCTTTAACCGCAGTAAATAAAAGTCAAAAGTTACTATTCATCAAAAAAAATATTTTTGTCTTATTGAACAAAATTTTGCTTCTTGATAACAACCATGTATGTCAGATTTTTGAAAATCAATTCACAGAAGTGGTAGAATTTCATTTATTTGAAAGAGTCAGTTTTTTAACTACCACTAAGTGGTTTCACTATTCATAAAAAATTGATGTTTTTCAGAAAAATACCAAAAAATGAGCCTAAGCTATATTTGATATTCCAAATTCAAAAATGATGTATATTTTTTCAAATTCAAAACATAGAAGTGACATTAATTATTTTTAAAATTAATTCCCGTTATCAAAACAAATAGCGTGTTTTTAAGAAACAGTAACTATCAAAAGATCGACACTTGTTTATGTCCAAATTCAAAGTGAAATTAATTCCAATGATCAAAATTGGATTAAATGGTAAAAATATATTCTAATTACACTTTAAAACCAATTAAAAAGATAATCTAACCATATAAATTATTGCGATGAAAAAATATGTTTTTAATTAAAATATAGTGTGTTTTTACTATTCATTAAAATATGAAAGTTATCAGAATAATATGAGAAATTTATCCAAATTAAATTTCTATATCCTAAATCCAAGGAAGAATTTTATTTTGTCATATTGAACTTATAAACATGTCAAAAACTAGATTTAAAGTGGGCACGCCATCAAAAGGCGGCAAAACTACATTTTTTTGAAAAATACTTATTTTACCTGAAAAAATTATTTAGTTCACATACCATGTTCTAGAAAATATGTAAGATGAATAATAATGTTATAAAATTCAAAATGTAGTTAATAATATTCATAACGGCTAGTTTATACTAATATTATAACCATATATTGTTGTTTAGTGAAACCCGATATTGTGTACAACACACGCTATCGAGGAAGGTCGCAATTGCATGTAATGCAAGCCATGTCAGGGTTGCGTGTAGTGCAAGACTCATTTGTTGTTTCTTATAATAGAATCCAACCATATTTCATTTATACATTGATTATATATATATATATACACTCAACGTTGCCTAGAATAACTACTATCAAACGATCATGAAATTGTGTGTAACACTATCTAAGAATAGTGTTTCATATACTGCAAGCTAATACATTGTTGCGTATAAAAAAAGATAATCTTGGTGTAGCGTACAACAGATGATATGAATGAAATTAAAAATATTATATCTCATACAATCTCGGGGTGTTACACTCTTTTTGAATAAAAAATGTATTATTAAGTTATAATTTTATAGAAAACACATCCACTAATCTGGTTATTTTGGAATTTTATACCATATTGGATTTAAAAGACTGTTTAGAATCTTAACCATTGATAATATAACCATTAAATGTGATCATATTACTAGTATATATAAAGGGTGGTGATAAATTCCAATTGACACAAATGGAAGAATCTATGATCTTGACTATTAGGATCATACCCAATGAATCCCATTTATCAGAGCATATGAGGGAGGTAAAATATTTGTTATTTTACCTTGATCAATGGAAAAAAAATATTCAAATACTAAATCATGAATGAATCATTTTAATAGATAAGTTCAATCTCATCAAGATCCCGTCCAAAATCTTGTTTGTTGAACCTCCCCACGAAAATCTCATCATTAAAAACGTTACCCTTAGAGAATTCTCTTATGTAACAATGGGTTTTGTATATAGAACCTAAAAGTATGATTTTATAGATTTTATTTTTAATAAAATAATTATTATATATTTTCCCTTTTTTATTTTTACTTTATAGATGATTAAATAATGTGTTTTATAAAAATTAGGTTTTAATATGAAAAAACATGAATTATGATTTTTGGAAATATATAGTTTCTATTAAGACACTCATTTTCATGAATTCATGTTTTTTTTCATATAAATGATATTTTAATAAAACATTATTATTAAATAATATTAATTAATTTTATTTTAATATAATTTTATGAAGTCGAAAATAATTATTATAAGGGTTAAAATACTGTTATTGTCAAATAAACATGTATTTATCAATAAATATGTATTTTTTAATTAAAATATATATTCTACTATATAGAAAATTATTAAGATAAAATAATAAGTATTTTTGAAATCATAATTTTGAAACTATCCAACAATTATTTTTTAATATTTTTTGGTGATAGATGAATTTTAGGATCAAAATTAAATACTGTATAAATTTACAATGTGTATTATGACATCATAATGACCTAAAATTGATGTAATATATCTCATAAAAGGAATACATTTAATAATATATATTTACCTTTTAGAAGGATTTTTTAGGTTATTTGATTAATTTTATAAATCCTTAATGAATCCTGAAAAACCAATATTAAATATTATTGTTTTGAAAACATTTTTTTATAAACATGACTCACTTCTACATCACCTAGAGTAATATTTTAATGATATAGGTTCTTAAACATGTTAAATAAGGAAAACCATTCCACTTTAGAATAAAATATGTTTTTATTTTTTGTTTTTATTACTTTATCATATAGATTCCAAAACATATGGTTGGAAAATAATAAAGGAAACAACACTCTTTTGTTATATCAATCCACCCAACCAGGCATCACACTTCACTGAAAACCATTTTAGAATTAAATTAATCTACCTTTACCTCTCTATATTCCTCCCAAGGTGCCCCGGTCTCTTAACAAGCTACTCCCAAGCTTTTAGAAGCACCATCTCAAGGTAAGGGATCCTCTCGCCTTTATTCAAGCACCTTATTTATATTATGCCTTTATTTTTTTTACTTGTTAAATTTGTTTTATGTTTGTACATCCCTATTACATTCCTTATTATCCCCATATAATTAGATAACCCTTTATATCTATTTTACCCCTTCTATAAAACTTTATTTACAACTGTTATGCTTCTGAAATTATCCTGCAATTTTCTATAATGATAATTTGTGTAGTGAATACCCATCTCCATTTCCAAACAATGGTATTCACATAGTTTTACCAATAATTCATTTATTGAGGGATTAAATTTATTTATACCTCACTCCTTAATAATAGGATTAAAATTATTCAAATACATCCTTATGTTGAATGATCTATGTTTCACACTGATTCATGTACAAGATATGAAAGTGATGAGAGGGATCAAGATTATACAGACCTCCAATACATTGGTTAATGTTTTTATCACATGAGATTCAATTTATGGTTAATGGGAGGTTATCCTAATAACTCTATGTCATGTTGTCTTGAAGGTTATCCTTGAGTTATGTTTATGATGTCATGTTTTATATTATTTCCACATTCTCATGTTGTCTTTAAGTTATCATGTCATATCATGCATCATTTTTCAAGAATATTATTCTCACCCATTATATGTTACCTTTGTATGAATCTTGTCCCACATGTCCAGCTTTACCTAATTTTTTAATTCCCTTACGAGGCTTAAAATCTCACCCCTTTCATATGTACATCCCCAAGTAATCACATGTAGTTTTAGATGAACAATTGAATTTTAGGAGCATGTTAAGGAAGTTTTCAATAATGTAATTTTATTTTGGTATAATGTTATTATTTTATGTATCTAATTTCCCAAATACACTTGGATTCATGATCTTTTGGGAATGTATTATGTGTACCTTTATATAATAAATCCTGAATTCATGTTTATTAATGACACAATTTTTCATAGTTTGTATCAAAGATAAGTATAGATATTCTTGGAATTATATTAGAAAACTCTATAAAAAGAATTATGGTAAATACTAAAAATAAGAAAAAAACACTAAATTTTGGTAAAATATATAAAAAGTGGTTTATGAGATAAGACATCTGTGTATGGATACAACAAGTTGATGTGACTCTAGAACAATTATGCATAGGTTTAAATCCCCCAAAATGGTACATTGAGATGGATTAAATCATTAACTAGTGTATGAAAATGATTCGTACTTCACACCTAGTTTGACACATCCAAAGGATATTATTTGGTAAATTCACAAGCTCTGTACAAACCATTATTAAGGGAATAAAACTTCATATATGAATTTATGTTAGGAAATAGATCATGGATAACTTATATTGAAATCTAAAAATCCACAAGTTAAATAATATACATACTTTAGGAGTAATCCCTTTAATGTTCATGGTTTCCCATTTATCTGTTTAATATTTTAAAAATATTAAATCATAATTTTACCGTTATTTTTAGTCTATGGTTGGGGATTGGAGGAATCGAGGAAACTACCGATGTGAAGAACAATGTAACAACTACCCAAATGAAATGACCAACCCAATTGGAGCTTGACTCAAGAACTTAGTGAAAATAATTTGTTAATTGATAGATGTTTTGAATGAAAAAATGAATCATGAGAAAAATTGAAATCCCCCTAAGAATGATTATGTAGAAAATGAGACCTTTATGTGACAAAGGACTCTGAATGTCAATGGATCTTAAAATACCATAATTATTGAAAAATTGATGAAACACATAGGAAATATTTTCTCCATCCTTTAATTCTCTAATCATGTGATGTTTTGGCTAGCTGTTTATCACATGGAGGGAGAAATTGATCAATGGTGTAAATTCATCAAAAATAAAAATCTTGGATAAGAGATATAAATGGAGTGGAAGAAATTTCATAAATTTTTTTTCAAAAAAATATTTTCCTTATACTATATGAGTGAAATTAGAGATGGATTTCTTTAACTTGAAGAAAAATAATGAATAATACATCGAGGTGTACTCGAAATACATCACAAAAATTTCATGAAATTTCTTCATATTTTTTATTTCTCCAAAAATTACAGTTTCCCACTTCTTTAGTGGAATAAATATAAGTATATAGAATGATTTTGAAATTGAGGACTTTGATAGATATCGTAAAATTGTGTGATGTGTCCTCAATGTTGATATAGTGATCAGATAATCTCATTGGCCTCATGGGTATGGGGTTACAAAGTAGATAATGGAATATAATTTTAGTTGTAAGATGGAAAATTCTATAGGTGGTAATAAATTCCATCATCCCACATGTTAAATGTGGGGGAAGAATAATCCATGAAATTTCCTAAAGGGGATAAGGAAATTATTTAGGTGTGGGAGGGAAGGGAAACTAGTTATGGATTGTTTATGGGAGAAAACCAATAATTTGGTGGAAGAAAGGAATGGGCTGGTTAGCCCTCAATCTATTTTACAATGTTTCGACTGCAAGGAATAAAGAAAAAATATGTGAATAAATTCCCCAATCAAATGTTTTCCAACAAAAATTGATGAAAATAGTCTCCATGTCCTAGTGAGAAAGGGAGATCATATGAAAACACAATTTTTGAGGTGGATATCCTAAAGAAAGTGGTAATAGGTATTCTAGTTATTCATTCAAGAATAGATATCATACTATTTGAATCTGGTTCTACGTATTCTTTTATATCACACAATTTTAGTAGAACTATTCAAACACCACCTCAAAACCCATAAGTCTTATTATTGGTGAAGACATGAAATGGGGAAATTATTGAATCCCAAGTATTAGGCTCCCCCTATCCATATATGTGGTATTACCATACAAAAAAATCCATTTGATCCTCCCATTTCCATAATTTTATGAAATTAGGTGCAAGGATTAGCTTTCATTATATAGATCCAACCTAATTTTTTGAGAGAAGGAAATCAACCTCTGTATCAAGAGTAATATGTTGGGTCTATACAAGTAAAAGGATTAGGATTAATCATTTTTTGTACTAAAATATCAAGAATTTATATTATTTCCTTTAATTAAAATGTATCTCGCTCATATGATTAAGACTAAAGAAAATATCGTCCTTGATGACATACCCATTTTATGGTAATTCCCTACTATGTTTCCTAAAGAATTTATTGGTCTTCCTCCTAGTTGTGAGGTTGAGTTCTCAATCAAGCTAATACCTGGAGCTTTTCTAATATCCTAGAATCCATATATAATGACCATTGTTTAACTTGAGAAGATAAATAAACAATTATATGAGAATATGGATAAAGGTATTATACACCAAAGTGTTTCACCACGGGGTGCACCAGGCCTCTTCTTTAAGATGAAGGATGGGTGAATGTGACTCTATAATGATTATCGTGAGAAAAAAGTCATGGTTATGAATAAGTATCCTCTTCCATGGAATGATGAATTGTTTGATTTTCTTAGTGAAGCCTATTATTTCTACAAGGTGGATATTCGGTTGGGATATTATTAAGTAAATGTGAATAAAAATGATATCTCCAAGACTACTTTCATTCAAGTTATTTGAATTATGAGTTTGTAGTGATGAAATTTTGACTCAATAATGCTCATGAAATATTCCTGGACATAATGAATATAGTCTTTTGAGATTACCTTGAAACAATTATTGTAGTATTTATAGATGACAGCCATATCTAATACAAAAAAAGGAATAATATGATGATTATTTTAATTTTGTATAGAAGTATTTGTGAAAGGAAAAATTATTTGAGAAGTACATTAAATGTTAATTTTTTTAGATAGAGTAACTTTGTTGGGATAGGTTGTCACCAGAAAATAGATATCTATGGATAGTTTAAAAACTGATGAAATTGAAGGATGACCAAGGCCAAATTTTTTATAGAAATTTGAAGTTTACTTGAATTATCTTTGTACTATCATTGATTTATTTGAAGATTATCATGATTTAAAAATAAACTAAACAAGATTACATAGAAGGGAGAAATATTTTTCTAGACATATAAATGTGAAGAATATTTTAATGAGATAAATAAGAGGAAAATTATTTATCCCATGCTCATATTTACCACAAATGTGGAGGGATTTGTTATATACAATTATTCATCTAAAATTGTATTGTATTTTTTACTCATAAAAGATGAAAAATAGATATCATGTTCCTCATTAAAATTAAATATCGATGAGTAGAACTACCCAACACATGATCTATAATTGGGAGCAATGATCTTTGTGTTGATGATTTGGTGATATTATCATTATGGGGAGAATTATGAGATTTATAAGGATCGTAAAATCCTCAAGTATACATTCATATAATGTTTTCTCAAAATTCTCCAATGATGGTAGTTAGGGATTATAAAGATTTATTATGTTTTAATCCATCCCCATCTTGGGAAGGAAAAAAAAGTTGTACATGATCTACATAGAAAGGATCTTATAACCCTATCCATGATGTGGATTGCAATGGATCCAATCATCAAGGATATGTGAAGGACATACATGGGAATAATACAAGGATATTCAAATTAACTTTATCAAATAACTATTCAACCATATATTATTGAGAGGATCAAGGTGGACTAAAAAGATGATGAATTTATAAAAAATAAGGTAGAAAATATTCTGAATTTCAACTTTCCTAAATATGGAGTTATATGGTTTGGAACCTGGATATCTATCCCATCAAAACCAGAATAGAAGATGGATTTTTGGATAATGTTCATAGCTCACCCTTATCTATTTTTCTAGGAAGCACTAAGATGTTTATATATTTTATGTAAAACTTATGGTGGGATAACATGTAGAGGGAGATTGTAAAGTTTGTATCATGATTATTGGTATTCCAATACGTCAATGTGGAATGATAGATGTTTAAGTGTATGATACAACCATTTCCTTTACCAGTATGGGAATGGGAAAAAATAAATATTAATTTTATCACAAGAATACCTATGATACCTAAAGAAAATAACATTATCTATATAGTAGTCAATCACTATAAAAATGAAGAATATTTCATTGTTGTAATAGAAAATTTCACTTTTGACCAAACTAACATGATATAGATAAAGTAAGTGGTAAGAAATCATGGAGATAAACTATCTATTGTATCAGATCAAGATTTGAGGTTTGACTTGAGTTTTTGGAGAATCCTTCAACAGTCATTAGATACAAAACTAAGCTTTAGCACTAATTATCACCATCAGATGTCTGGTGGGTTTAAAAGGACCATTCAAACTTTGGAGGATATTTATGAATTTGGAATGGAAAGGATGATGGTACTTAGTATTAACCAAAAGATGACATAGAATGTTCAAACCATTCAAAATCACAAGAAATCTGTATAAAGTCGAAAAAAATCTATGTAGGAAACCACAGATGTGTCCCAGATTTTATGTTCATAGATAAAATTTTCCTTTGTATATAATCATAGAATTAATTCATGAGTTTTTGGAATAAGGTAAATCTTAATCCAAGATACATCAACCACTTTTACATTCTTGATCACATCAGAGTAGTGTCCTATCGATTGGAACCCCCATCGAACCTATCTCAAGTACATGAATTGTTCCATGTATTCATATTGAGTAAGTATACACCATACCCCTCACACATATTGAATCCAATGATAGTACCATTGTAGAATTATATTTCATATAAAGAGCATCCAGTGAAGATATTTTTTTTAATAGTTGGGACTGAAGCCTCATTTATTATTTAAAGTAAAGAAACAATCTCTTTTAACTGGGTAGAGGGAGACCCATTACATAGCCCAAATTCCAAGTGGTAATTTATCCAATTACTTGGCCTGTAGGTCCAAATTTTTGGCCCAAGGATCATTTTGTGAATATTACTGCTACAGTACTCTGCCTGCCGCAGTACTGCATAGTATCCGCTGTTTCTCTAGTGAAGATCTTAGATTATAGAGACATGGTTCTACAAAAAAAGACAACTCACCTAGTCAAAGTGTTATGGTGGAACCAAAATATTGATGTAGTGAAATGGTAAGTAGAATAGGAAATGAGATAGAAGTACCATCACATGTTTTAGAGTATGAAAATTTCTAGGGTTATAATATAGAAGGCGGAATAAAGTAATGACACAAGATTTTTTAATTTAAATTCTCTCTTTTTGAATAAATAATTGTATTATTATGTAATAATGTTCTAGAAAACACACGCAGACTACTTTGGTTATTTTGGAATGTTATATTCTATTATATTTAAAATAGTTTTATGAATCATAACCATTGATAATATAGTCATTGAAAAGTGATCGTATGAATACTATATTTAAAGGGTTGTGATAATTTCCAATTGAAGAAGATAGAAGAATTGGTAAACTCAAACAGTATGATCATACCATATGAAGACCATTTTCAAAAGCTTAGGAGGGAGATACTATCAATAGCAATTTTCGCAGATAATGTCACAACCCATCCCCCGGGGCCTGTGCCGTGACTAACACAAGCCCGCCTTCCATAGGCTAGGGGCTGGTGACTTGCACCAAAGGCGTATTCCCTAAAAATGGGAAGGCATTGCCTTTATAACCTATAATCTCATGTAACCAAACACACAGTAAGATACAGAAGCAAGTCAACTGTATAGTAAAAAAGATAGTACTGTAATTAAAAATGGGCTAGAATACAAGCCCAACTGGAAAGTACAAGTACAATTGGAATGCAATACAAGTGAAGAAAAAGGAAGATAGCTACTTGATCGTCCTCCGAGATTCCTACCTGAAGGTTAAGTACAGACCGCCTCCTCAACACTCCACATCTATCCATATGATCTATGTACCAACTCGTTGTATGGTCCACCTCCCGGTACCGTCCAGTCCGAGTACTCTCAGCCTCAGTCAGCGTTATCTATCATCTGCATCCAACACAACAAGGTGCGAGAATAGCCCATGAAAGGGTGAGTATAGCGATACTCAGTTGGGACCCCGAGACCCTCAAGGTCTCACAAAAATACACTAAGGATAAACCAAAAATTATGAAATGAACAGATAACCCTACATAGGTATATGCCCATACATATACCAAACTTATCAAGAAATCCATCTCAATCACGAGGAAAACACAAAAAAACTAACTCATCTCAAACCAGGATTTTATTCCTGGGGTAGTATCAAGTAACATCCCCAGTCAAATTGTCGAAACCTCAGCTGCTGGAAAAATCCACCTCTGTCGAGTACTGTGGGCTTGTCGTGACACCAAGCACACTTCCCACTAACATTGGACTGCTGAGGTACTCCTCCTGTCGAGTACCGTGGGTGTGCTGCATCACCAAGGTGCTCCCCATTGTGCGTCTACCACGTCACCAAGCATGATCCCCCACGTTACCTACTGAGGTACTTCTCCTGTTGAGTACCCTGGGTCTGCCGCTACATCAAGGTGCTCCCCACTGTGGCTCTTCCGCGACACGAAGGCATTCCCCACTGGGCAAGTAGAGTCACTCCAAGTCAAATGTACATCATTTTCTAGGTATCAGCCAACTACTAGGTCTCCCCACTAAGCTCGATCGTCTCTGGGAGGGTCCTCTACACGAGATACTATTCGATAGTCCAACTATCACGAAGTCCCATGAATAAGTATCTCAAATTTCTTCCATGTCATAGGGGTCTCAACGCAATAGATGACGCGTCAATCAGACACCCGGTCTGTGAGTTATTATCCTTTTAGTCATGGGGGCCTGGTTGGATTCGTGCTTGATCCAACCTGACCGTACCACAATTATACCAAAAACTCCAGTAAGGTATACTCAAAGGGACAATATCTCTCTAAGATTTCCAATTCTGCTGACGGTTCTTCAAACGGACATTTGGTGCCAAAGATATGGCCGAAAGAGCGTAAATGGGTCATAATGGGCCTGGATCGCAGTGCGGCCTAGCCCGTTGGGTTCACCCTGGCCCGATGGGTCCGGTCTAGCAAGCCGCGAGGGACAAAAGGGGTCACGGATTCCGCGAAGGCCGTGAGGAAGCTCAGTTCGGCTCGGCATGGCCACGAAGGCCGCGAGGGGGGGGGGAGGCGGTCTGACTGCGGGATGACGGATATACCACGAGCGGTGCCACGAGGGTGGTTCAGCCCAGAGGGCACCGTGAGAGTGGCTCAGACCAGAGGGTGCCACGGGGGGGGGGGGGGGGGGGCTCGGCCCAGAGGGCGCTGCGAGGGGTGCGGGTGGGTTCGGTCGGGGCACTGTGAGGAGGTAAAGGAGGCTCATCCCATGGAGGAAGCTTGGCTCGGCGGCTCGGCACGACAACAGTTTGGTGGTGGCACAGATCAGCAGAGGCCGTGGGTGCCGCGCGATGACGCGGAGAGTTCGTGGGCGGCGGAGCGCTGTGGGGCACGGAGGCCACGGGCAGCGGTGGCCACGGGTGGCGGAGTATCGTTGCCTTTGTCTCCATCCTCCATTTCCAAGAACACACCAAAGAAGAACGACGGAGGGGTTGGGCCATGTTAGTTTGGCCCACACCCTCTGCGTTTAGAGTGATAGAAAGGGGCTCAACATAGAATAATAATGAAGAACATCAAACCCTTCCACAATGATTATTCCCAAAAAGATGATCTGCGTTCCTTTTTCTAGAAGGGAAGAACATGGGTATATAAATCAATCACAATAATCCCCTACCTTGTTCGTTGCTGGTTTATGTTAGCACGAGAAGGCGGATGTCAATACATTTTAGATGAACACATCCTACGTCGGAGGAAGTTCCAAGGAAGAAAGTCAAAGTCGAGGTCATTCTTCGTAGTCGAAGGCATTCCTCGTCGGTGTTCTTTGTCGGTGGAGCTTTCTTCATTGGAGATCATAATCCTCCAATTGTTGGTTGTCACATCACTTTACCAGCAATTTGTCTCTTGGTGAACCTGTCCCAAAACCTCATCTTAAGCTCCATATATATAGTAGATGGGGGGAGGTATGTAACGATCATGGAATTTATGATGGTTCATTTATTAGGAAGCTTCCTAAATTCCAATGATGTTGTTACTTAATTTAAAAAGGGGTCAAGAAAATTAATTTACGTTGGCGCAAATAATGGTGATGTGTTGGAATGATTAATGTGGTGGAAGATTAAGACGCTCCCCCATATTAATGAGGGAGTTGAGAGGTTTCTCCCTCATTTAGAGGGGAGTTGGGAGGTTTAGGCCTCAGGTGGTCCCCACCACCATAACCTCTCATGGGAGGTTAGGGTCTGGTGGTCCCCACCACCATAACCTCTCATGGGAGGTTAAGGTCTTGTGGTCCACCCTTCCCAACATCCATAAGGAGGTTTAGTTCCAGTGGACCCCACCTCCCAACACCAACATGGGTGTTGAAAATGAAAATAAAGAGTCACACACTTTTTTTTTATTTTTATTCTATCACGAATAACCCAAAAATTAACATTCACCCTCTACCATCTGTCATCATGTTTAATGTCTCCATAAGTGAATAGAAGTGCGGCGAGTTCAACGGTGCCCTTGGATTTTAATTCTGAGCACTGGTTCAAAAGTTACAAAACACCACTTGTGCGTTTACGGAACGTACCCGAACAAAAGTTTGGAAAGTTATTATCGGTCACCCTCGACCCGCTCCAGTTGATTTTAGGATCTTATTAGGTGAACAACGCCCCAAAGAACCCAACGGTACTCTCAGATTTTCAATCCGAGTAACCATTTAGAAGTTATGAATTTTACAATAAAATAATTGTCACTTAATTATTTTATTTTCATCCAAAAACTAACATTCTATGGTGGCCTGTGCCGGCCAAAGTTATTATCTTCTTAAAGAAACCATACCCTCATGAGTTTTACTGGTGGTCTTTTATTTTTCATCCAAGTTACCTTTTGTGAGTTATAAGAATTTCAAAAATAAAATAATTTATTTAATTATTTTATTTACGATTATGTCATTTTTGGGTTTTCTGAGAGGAGGCCCGCACCGACTAATCTTATGTCGCGCCTAGGGTAAACCCGCCTTACATAGAGCAACAGTTCTCTCATATTTATGATTTGGGTAACCGTTTATGAGTTATTCCACATTTTTAGGAAAACTACTTACGCGCATTAACTTAAGCTTAACAAAACTTCGACGGATCATTCCGGGCACTCCGGGCCTCGGAATAGCGCACCGTCAGATTTTACAGTCTCATAAAATTCCCATTTATTAAAAACAATCATGAAAATTCTAGGTCTCTAAATTCTCCCCACCTTGGGTCTCTACATCCCCGTAAGCCACAACTCATCTAGGTAAACAAGTGGGGGTACTGAGCACGCATCTGAGCCTCCCGCTCCCATTTGCTCTCCTAGAGGTCCCCATGATACCAAAAAACACGCACTAGAAGTATCTACCATCCACAAAGGACCTGATCGTGTCGATCCTCTATCTCTACTAGAACCTCCGTAAAAGTCACCCCATCATCGACGTCCATCTCTCCATGGTCGATGACATGAGAAGGTTCATGCACCTATCTCCCCAACTTAGATATGTGGAAGATGTTGTGCAACTGGTGCAACTGAGGTGGAAGAGCTACACAGTAAGACACCTCGCCAACTCTGATGAGGACCTGAAAAGATTTGATTAATCTTATAGATTACTTACCACCTCGGTCAAATCTCTGTAGACCTCATCGGGGTGAGACCCGTAGGAAGACGCGGTCGCCATTCTCGAACTCCAGGGGTCTCTGTCTCCTATCAGAATACACCTTCTTCCTACTATGTGCAGTCTTCATCCACTCCTGGATGATATGCACTTTCTCTGTGGTAGCCCATACCATCTCTCTTCCCACGAGTGATGACTCACCTGGGTCAGTCCAGCACAAAGTTGATCTGCAAGGTCGCCCGTACTACGCCTCAAAAGGTTACATACCTATGGTTGATTGATAGCTGTTTTTGTACACAAACTCCACCAAAGGTAAGTGATCCTTTCAGTTGTGACCGAAGTTGAGCACACAAGAACACAACATGTCCTCAAGGGACTGAATGGTTCACTCAGTCTGACCATTCTTATGAGGATGGAAGAAGGTTCTCAAATGAAGCTGCGTCCTGAAAGCCTTTTAAAACCCCTTCCATAGACGAGAATTAAAATGTGCATCATGATCAGAAACGATCATCTAGGGTACTCCATGTAACTACAAAATCTATTGCACATAGAGGCGTCCCAAGGTCTCTACTGAACCTTGTTCTTTGATTGGTAGGAAGTGGGATGGCTTGGTGAGTCTGTCGATGATCACCCAAATTGAGTCATGACCCCTAGATGTACATGAAATTCTGGTCATAAAGTCCATGGATATCCCATCCCACTTCCACTCTGGGACCTCTAAAGGCTAAACCAAGCCTACTAGTACCAAATGATCCACCTTCACTTGCTGGAATGTGAGGCACTGAGAGACAAACTCTGCAACTGCTTTCTTCATTCCCAGCCACCAGTACCGTCATCGGAGGTCCTGGTACATCTTTTCCACTCTTAGATTTACCGCTAGAGGGGATGTGTGGAAATACCCCCAACACTTCCTCCTGAAGTGATACAAGTACCATGGTACATCCCCTGAAAAGAATGAAGTGCTCCCAGCCTTCAAAAAATCCATTAGGTACCTGTCCTATGGATATCTGAGCACATCGTGTCTCGCAGTCAGCATCTTCGTGCTGCGCCTCCCTGACACACTGAAGGAGTGGGGTAGTGATTGTAAGAGACTGAAGAAAAGTTTCTCCTTCTCGATCCACAAAGGATATATGCAAAGTGGCTAGCTGCTCTTTCACCTCACTCAACAGATGAAGGCCAGACCTACTGCTGAGTGCGTCTGTGACCATGTTCCCCTTCCCAAGAGTATAGACTATCTCAGAGTTAACTTCTGCTACTATGAGGGTGAGGCTGGCTAACTCCTGAGTGATTTGATGCACCCTCATATGCATGATTTTATCCTGTGCTTCATGGGTTTCCTATTTCACCGACCAAGGAAAACCCCATCTCAATGTTTTAGATAAGCCACAACCTCTTTGCCTAATATAGTCAATATGAGTGTTAACTGTGGATGTCAAGACCAAACCCAAACTAACGCCACAAGGCCTTGACACTACCACAAAGTGTTTCCAACAGAAACTCTCACCTCAAGTGTTAGATCACACCATCGGGGTAAGTGTGATTATCGAGTCTCTTCCCAAAGGTATCTCTAGATGTGAGGGTCAAGTCAATGATTTAACTGGAAACTCTAGGTCTTGGACAAGATTCGTGGAAGGAAGGAATTATTGGTACCTATGTCTAGTGATAAGACGGATAGTAGTAGACATAGACTATACCTTGAATCATTCCTAGAGCCCTTGGGTTTCATTCCTTGACCACATGCAACTACTCTCTTCCCCTGTCCTCCAGCTCCCTGAGCCTGGCGGGGTCCACAAAAAGGGGGTAGTTGTAAAATGTTGAAAAATTCACCACCTCACGCAGCTCTCCTAGCTCTAATTCCATGCTTTCTACCCTACAGACTCATATGTCCCTAACACTTCTTCTTCCCAAAACATTTTACATGCCCAAGTCTCTAAGACTGGCGCCGGTTTCCAGCTTTCACATTGCTAACATTCACTGGTTGTATCCTCTCTACCAAAGAACATTCAACCAAAAAGGTTCTCTCTAGCACCCTATAATAAGTAGGAATGTATATAGGAATAGAGTTGTCTCAGATTTCCTTTAAACACGCCTCTCTCAGAAGTTTGATCCCTGAAGCACTGATCGTATCGTATTCGTCGAGTACCAGGAAAGATCGGTATACCTCGATGAATACTCAACTACCGACATGTCGTCCTACGAAAGCTGTAGATGTTCTAGAGAACTATCACCCACATCCTCGAGCCAGTCCTTAGTCTCATGTGAGTCGGGCTCGCCTTGTAACCTTAGGGGTGTCTATTGCTGAAACATGTGTAAGGCACTAAGCCTACATGTGTCCTCTACCGGTACCTCCAGTTGTAACTGCTGACCAACGGGTAGTGATATAGCTGTAACACTAACTGATGGTACTATCTCTGGCAACAGTCCATGTACCGAAGCCTCATCACTAAGTGGACCATCCACATTGTCACTCATTGAAAAATACTAGTAGCTAAGATCACCTTCTTCTCTACTGGTGTCTCAACTAGACGGGAAGCTCTAGCAATCACCTATAGGCGTCCCTCAGCTGGTGGGAATCTGTCTCACCTCGAAACCTCAGATACCTCTGCTACTGGAACTCATGGAATGCACTTAGTCGGTGTGCAACATCCACCAGTGTGGCCGGTGGTATCTTCTAACCAACGGGTGGTGGCGCTACTAGTACACCACCTGAAGGTGCCAATATAGTAAGAGGGTCCTACATCGGAGCCTCGTTGCTAGGTGGGTTTTCAGTGCATACAACTCTCGGAACACTAACTGGCTTTCTTTGTGGAGGCATCCTAAAAGAAATAGATACGACACAGTCAAAAGATTATACCTGGTGAGTTGACCTGGTGAGATGACCTGGTGAGCTGACTTAAGAAATAACAAAGAAAACACACACGCAATCAGTTTTTTCATCCACTGAGTCCGAAATCAAGAGTCAGGGTCCTGGTGTATGGTTACATTGGCCACCACACCAACACTAGACTCCCTGAAATGAAAATTTCACTCACTACACTTAACACTATTACCTCACAGAAAATATCAGAGTCCTAAGTTCTATGGTAGAACCAACTCCTCTGATACCAATTTGTCATGATCCGTCCCCCGAGGCCCATGTCGTGACTTCCCCAAGCCTGACTTCCATAGGCTAAGGGATGGCGACTATCACCAAAGGCGTATTACCTAAAACTAGAAAGACATTGCATTTATAACCTGTAATCTCACACAACCAAACACACAGTAAGATATTGAAGCAAGTTAGCTGTATAGTAAACAAGTGAGTACAGTAAGTAAAAAGGGGATGGAATAAAAGCCCAACTGGAAAGTACAAGTACAGCAAGAATGCTATACAATTGAAGAAAAAGGAAGGCAGATACATGATCGTCCTCTAAGGTTCCTACCTAAAGTGTAGGTATAGATCGCCTCCTCAGCACTCCACGTCCGTCCGTCTGCTCCGTGTACTGACTCGCCGTATGGTCCACCTCCTGGTACCATTCTGTCTTGGTACTCTCATCCTCAGTCGGCATTGTCCATCATCTGCATCCAATACAACAAGGTGTGGGAATAGCCCGTACAGGGGTGAGTATACCGATACTCAATAGGGACCCCAAGACCCTCAAAGGCCACACAAAAACCCACCAAAGATATACCAAAAAGTATGAAATCAAAATATAACCCTACATAGGTATATGCTCATAAAAATAGATAAATTATCAAGTAATCCATATCAATCATGAGGGAAACACAGAAAAACTTACTCAGCTCAAACCAGGATTTTATTCTAGGGGTAGTATCAAGTAACATACCCAGTCACATTGTCGAAACCTTGGCTGCGGGAGAACTCCTCCTTTTTCAAGTATAGTGGGCCTACCGTGACACCAAGCATGCTTCCCACTAACCTTGGACTGTTGAGGTACTCCTCATGTTGTGTACCATGGATCTGTTGCGTCCCCAAGGCACTCTCCACCATGGGTCTTCCTTGTTACCAAGCGTGATCCCCCTCATAGACTATTGAGGTACTCCTCCTGTCAAGTACCATGGGTCTGCCGTGACACCAAGACACTCACCATTGGAATTTTAGAGTCACTCTGAGTCAAATGGTCAGCAGTCGTTATGTCTCAGCCAGCAACTAGGTCTCTGCACTAAGCTCGATTGTCTCTGGGAGGATCCACTCCATGAGCTACGAGTCGATACTCCAACTGTCACAAAGTCCCACGAAGAAGTATCTCAAAGGTACGCCACGTCATATAGGTCTCAAGGAAACAGACGGTGCGTTAATTGGACGCCTGGTCTGTGAGTTATTAGCCTTTTAGTCCTGGGGTCCCGGTTGGATTCGTGATCAATCCATCCTGATCGTACCTCAACTATACCCAAAACTCCAGTAGGGTATACTCAAAGGGATATTCTCACTCCAATATTTCTAGCGCCACTGACGGTTCATCAAATGGACGTCTGGTGCCAAAGATATGACCGAAGGAGCATAAATGGGTGGTAGTGGGCCCGGGTCTGGTCCGACCCGTCGAGTTTGGCCCAGCCCACAGTGCAGATCGACCCGTTTGGTTCGGCCCGGCCCACAGGATCTGGTCCAGCAGGCTGCAAGGGCCGTGAGGGCCGCGAGGGGCCACAGACGCCGCGAAGGCCGCGAGGCATCTCGGCTCGGGTCGGCTAGGCCACGAAGGCTACAGAGGGAGGCGGTCCAGCCGTGAGACGGTGGACCGGCTGCGAGGGGCGCCATGAGGGAAGGTCGTCCCAGAGGGCACCGTGAGGGAGGCTCGGCCACGATGGTGTCGTGGGGGGAAGCTTGGCCCGGAAGGCGCCACGAGGGGTGCATACTGATTCGGTCAAGGCACTGCGAGGGGCATGGGCCGGTTCGGCCGGGGCTTTACGAGGGACACGGGTTGGTTCGCCCAGGGCGCCGTGAGGAGGTGAAGGCGGCTCAACACGGGGTGGTGGCTGGGCTTGACGGCTCGGCACGACGGTGGTTCGACATTGGCACAGAGTGGTGGAGGCCGCGGGTGTCGCGAGGCGACACGGAGAGGCTCTGGGCGGTGGAGCACCATGGGGCACGGAGGCCGTGGACGGTGATGGCCACAGGTGGCGGAGTGCTGTTTCCTTTTTTGTCTTCCTCCATTTCGAAGAACACACCAAAGAAGAACGACGTAGGGGTCATGCCATGTTAGTTTGGACCGCACCCTCCACGTTTAGAGTGATATCAGCGGGTCAACATAGAATAAGAATGAAAAACATCAAACCCTTCTGCAATGATTATTCCAAAAACCCGCAAAAGTAAACACATCTAGATCAAATATTTAGAATGTTGATCTTCATTCCTTATTCTATAAGGGTAGAACATGGGAATATATATCAATCACAATAATCCCCTACCTTGTTCATTTTTTGTTGGTGTTAGCACGAGAAGGAGAATGTCGATTCGTTGTAGACGAACACGTCCTAAGTCAGAGGAAGTTCTGAGGAAGAAAGTCAAATTCTAGGTCGTTCTTCATAGTCGAAGGCGTTCCTCGTACGTGTTCTTCGTCGGTGGAGCATTCTTTGATGGAGAGCGTAATCCTACAAGTGTTGGGTGTCACGTCACATTACCTATGCTTCATCTCTTGATGACGTCATCCCAAAACTTCCTTCCAAGCTACATATATATATGAGGGGGGGGGGTATATAACGATCATGGAATTTATGACGATTCATTTATTTGGAACCTTACAAAATTCCAACGACGTTGTTACTTAATTTAAAATAGGGTCAATCCAATTAATTTATGTTGGTGAAAATAATGGCGGTGTGTTGGAATAATTAATGTGGAGGAAGATCAAGAGAATTCTCCACATTAACGATGGGGTTGAGAGGTTTCTCCCTCATTAAGATGGGAGTTGGGAGTTGTAGGCCTCGGGTGGTCCCCACCCCCATAACATCTCATGGGAGGTTAGGGTATGGTAGTCCCCACCACCATAACCTCTCATGGGAGGTTAAGGCCTAGTGGTCCCCACATCCCAACTTCCACAAGGAGGTTTAGATCCAGTGGAACCCACCTCCCAACACCCACATGAGTGTTACAAATAAAAATAAAGTGTCACGCACTTGTATTTATATTTTTATTCTTTCACAAAAAATCCAAAAACTAAATTTCCCCCTCGACCATTTTCCATTGAGGTGAAAGTATCCTTAAGTTAATATCAGCGCTGCGTGTTCAACGGTGCCCTCAGATTTCAATTCCGAGCACCGGTTCAAAAGTTACAAAACGCAGCTCATGTGTTCACTGAATGTACCCGATTTTTTTAGAAAACTATTATCAGTCACCCTCGACCCACACTAGTCGAGGGTAGGCACTTCCTAGGTGAAACACACCCCAAAGAACCGAACAGTACTCTCAGATATTCAATACTATTTACCATTTGAAGTTATGAATTTTATAATAAAATAATTTTCACATAATTATTTTATTTGCGGCCAAAAACTTATATTCTCTGGTGGCCCGTGCCGGCCAAAGTTAGTATCTTCTTAAAGAAGTAATACCCTCATGAGTTCAATAGTTGTCTCAGATTTTTAATCTGAGTTACCCTTTGTGAGATATAAGCATTTGAAAAATAAAATAATTTATTTAATTATTTTATTTACAATTATTCCATTTTTGAGTTTTCTCACAGGAGGCCCGCACCGACTAATCTTAAGTCGCTCATAGGGTAAACCCGCCATCCTAAGCACAACGGTGCCCTCAAGTTTTTGATCCGATTAACCGTTTAAGAGTTATTCTACTTTTTTAGGAAAACTGCTTACGTGTGTTAACTTATGCTTAACAAAACATCGACGAATCATTCCTGGCACTCTGAGCCTTGGAATCGCGTGCCGTAATTTTTCACGGACTCGTAAAATTCCTATTTATTATAAAGAATCATGGTTATTCCAGGTCTTTACAGATAAACCCCAAGAATATATTCAATAAAAAATCATAAATGATACCATTTATAGGATAATTTCTTGTTCATCGAGATCCCAACCCAAACAATATTCGTCCAACCATCTCATGCAAATCTCATCGTCCCTCACATCACCCATTGGGGATTCACTACTGTAATAAAGGGTATATATCGATACCCTAACAATATAAATTTTTTTATTTTATTTATAATAAAATAATTATTATATTTATTCCTTTTTATTATTACTTTATATATTACTAAATATTGCGTTTGATAAAAATTAGATTCTAATATGACAAAACTCGTTTTATGTTTTTGGGAAATATATAGTTTCAATCGAGATAAACCTTATGATAATTTTTTGAATTTTTGAAATCAATTTTATGTTAATAAAATGTATTATTAAATATTATTTATTAAATATAATTTATAAAATAATTTTATGAAGTAAAAAATAATTTTTATTAGGGTCAGAAAATTATTATTTAAAAAATCAGTACTTCAAAATAAACAAGAATTATTTATTTAAAAGTAGGAAATTTAAGAAAATAGATAGTTATTTCATGAAATAAATATCATTTTAAAAATTATCACATAAAAGTTTTCAAAAAATTATTTCATCATAATTTTTGGGGATAGTTGAGTTTTTAGGTCAACATTACATACGGTATAAATATGTAGTGCCTATTATGATAACATAATAACCCAAATTTTATTTAATATATGACATAAAAGATATAAATGACTAAATATATATTTCAACTCTAAAATAATTTCTTTTTATAATATTTTATTAATTTTATAATCCCTTAATTAGTCCTCAAAAACTAACATTATATTTTAATGTTTTGAAATCGATTATTTGTAAACATGACTCAATTACACTTTACCAAGGGTATTATTTTAATTATATTAGTCCTCAAAAATTTATAATAATTAAAACCACTCTAATATGTTATATACCATGGAAAAATATGTAGGGAGTTTTGTGGTTTGGATTACTTTATCATATAGAGTCCAAAACCCAACTTTGGAAATATATAATGAACTCTCCACTTTTTTCTATATAAACCCACCCAACAAACCATTTATATTCCCTTTAAACCATATTATATGAAATTACTCTTAATATATCTCTATATATCCCTCCCAAGTTTTCCAATGTTTCATAACAATCTCCTATGAATATTTTCAAAACGTCCTCTCAAGGTAAGGGTTCCTCTCTTTCTTCTATTTATTCAACAACATCCTTTATATTATTATTTTCTTACAACTTAATAAATTTGGTATATATTTTTATACATTCCAATTAATTTTATTATGATCCACATGTACATAGATAACCCTTTATCTCTCATTCACACCATATATTAACTTTTATGTATATCCATTGTGCAGTCGAAATAATCCTATGATTTTCCATGCCAACCATTTATCTTGTTAACACCCATCTCCATTCAAAATAAAGGGTATTCTCCTAGTTTTAACAATCATTAATTTATTTGGGACATATATATATGTATCTCTCATTACATAAACATGCTATCAAATTTCCTTAAGGTATTCCTCATGTTGAATGATCTGTGTGTTACACCTATGAAAGCACAAGATATAAAAGTGACTGGTGGGTTGAGAATTATATAGCCCCCAATGCATTGTGTAATGTTTTTTTCTCATGAAATTACATGTATGGGGCATGAGAGATTATCTTAATATAAATATGTAATTTTTTCTTTGAGTTTATCCTTGACTTTTATTTATGGTGGCATGTTTTATGTCATTTCCACATTCCCTTATTTCCTTTATGTTGTCATGTTATATCATGCTTTATTTTTCAAAAATATGATTCTCAAACCTCTTATGTTTCCTTTATAAACCAATTTTATCACATTTACTACATTACCTTATGCTATGATTTTTTAATTCCCCTATTGGGATTTTTATCTCACAGCTTTTTTATGTACGTCCCCAGGTTATCTCAAGCAGTTTTAGAAGAATGATGGAATTTTAGGATCATGTCAAAGAAATATTCAATAATTACATTTTATTTATGTATAATTTTGTTACTATATGTACCTAATTTACTAAATAATATAGGATTTATGATTTTTTGGGATTTTATTATTTGTACCATGATTTTATAAATAATGAATAAATGTATATTAAAAACATGTGCTATCGTAGTCTTCCAAGAGAAGGTGGGATGTGTTGACCTATGATGGTCAGCATTGATTTTTGTTCTATAGGGATTCAAAGAATAATATTTATATATTTATTTCTTAATATTTTGAGGGATAACTGATCCAGATAGTTTATTCACCTAGAGTTGGGAACATTTTCAGCAATGGATTACTCTGATCGTTTCATAGAGCTCCAATATTTCATTCATGCTTCCCTTAGTGATGAATTTTTCAGGGCTATGTGATTTGGGGATGGAATCATGTATGCCATATGTTCATAGGTGAATGTGTTTTGTTTATATAAATTCAATAATATAGTTAATCAACCCCTCATCTTAAGAGAGTTACTTGTGGGAAGATAAAGGTGTGGTTATGAAGGTTTGGTACCTCATCAGGAATGTTGCTTGTCTTGTATCAGGAAGCACCATTTTGAACATTATCATGGAGGAAGTAGTATTTAGAGTGTTCACCTGACTAACCAAGTGAAATGACACAAAAAATGTAGCTTAATAAATAATAATACACCACTATATAAAGTATCTAATTGAGAGTTAGACCTATGACAAGATGAGCTATATTTAATAGTTTTCAGATCCATTCCTCTAGTGGCTAGTGAGAGGGGGTCGAATTTGACCCTATGTTTTGGACTGGGATTATTATATCCATGTAAGGTATGGATATAATATACTTATGACCATTATTTATAATTTGATAGTCATATCTAAGGGATAATGACTTCTGGTATGCATCCCTAGTAGAGTGGACCTATAGACGGTAGTTAGGTTGTAGCTCAAGGACATAGATCATGCATGAGATTTGAAATATAGCTTACACCTAAGGAGTAGAGTACAAGTCCTTCTACATTTTTAGGTATGATTTTGGTAGCCTATAATTTTGTATTCCCATTATTTTATATAGTTATTTTATACTATTTCATGTTAGTGGAAATTATGGAATGTCTTGGGCTCAAAATTCACTACTTATGTGGAGTAATGACTCTTGATACTCTATTAGGTTTGAGGTCAGAGAGCGTTCACCAATAAAAGGAGTTACCCATGATTTGTTTGAATATTATTTCTTATGGAACCTATCCATCCTCAACATGAAAGGATTTTATATTATTATCATGATGGAATAGTTAGTAACATATCATGCTCAGGTCGATTACTATCATCAGAGGGTGTCCTTCACATCACCAAAGAGTGGTAACTATATTCACAAAGGTGAATAGGATGTATAGGAAAGTCAATACGGCCCTAATAATTATGGGATGGTTAGATTGATAGAATATATTACATTTATTTTTCTAAGTTATTAGGGAATGCATTATACTGACTTTTACCCCGTGGTGGATCATTTTTTGGATGTGTCCCATGAAAATGATTCTAGGTTATCTCACACAAGAGTGGTATATTTTACTATTAATATAGTTATAGAAGCACGACCAATGCCTATTCATCTTCATAGGATGTCTCCTACTAAGATTCTTGAAATGAAAAGGAAGTTAGATGACCTAGAATCAAAAAAAATTATATGAACCATTACTTCTCGTTGGGGTTAACTCATGATTTTGATAATGATGGTAGATGGGTCCCTCAAAATTTATATGGACTACTGATGGTCGAATATTCTTACAGTCAGTTATTGGTGTCCACTACCTCGTATAGAAGTTCTATTTGATCATCTCTAAGGAGATCATGCTTTCTCAAAGAATGATTTTATATCAAGCTATCACCAGGTAAAATTTAGAGCATAATATATACATTATAAATATTTCCAAAGTAGATATAGCCTTTATAATTATTTGGAAATGTATCTCAGTCTCACAATAATGACATATATCTTTATAGTCTTGATGAATTAGGTTTTCTAACTTTACCTGTATTCTTTTATTGTGGTTTTTATGGATGATATATTAGTGAATTATCTCACTTCAAATGGTCATTTTAAATACCTTTACATCGAATTTAAGATAATAATAGAGTACTATATATTTTATAAGGACTAAAAAATTAATCTTCAATATTGATAAGGGTCACTTAATAGGTCATATCATATCAAAATTTGGGGTGTCTATTGACCCAGAGAAAGTGAGATCCAAATTTTATTAGGAGTATCCCAAGACCATCTTTGATATTTAGTGTTTCTTGGGGATCACTGGTTATTATTGGAATTTCATTCAGGATTTTTCATCCATTACAACATCCCTTTTTAACATGAAAGGGAATGGTGTTAAATTGTATTATTATAAAGATTTTGAACAATCCTTTGATGAGTTAAATATGATAATTACCTCAGCACTGATCTTGATTCTACCTAAGCCTAGAAAAGGCTATTAAATTTATTATGATGCATAAATTATTGGGCTAAGATCAATTTAGATGCATGTGGATAAATTTATGGATTGTAGATCTTAGAATTTTAGGCTTCATGAGAATAATTACCTACTTCATAATCTTTATATAGATACAATTTTTTTTGCCTTATGTTGTTGGAGGCTCTTTTTTCCAGGAGTGAAATTTTATTTATACACAAACGATAAAAGGTATCAAATGTATCATTACACATTTTGAATTAAATCTCAGACAGGGAATATGGGTTGAATACCTCCAGTTATTTTATTTTGAGATTTCTTTTCTACCTAAAAAATATAAAGCATTAATGGATACTTTGAGAAAGAAGTTTCAGACACAAGTTGTTTAGGAAGGTAGCAGGGAGTGGTAGTTGATGACTTAGTTTTTTGAGATATATCTGGAGTTTCTAAAGTTTCACGAGAAACATTCTCATGTTCCCTTAGAAGTTACATCATCAATTCTAGATCATGAGAGGATGAGACAACTTTCATATCCTAAAGGCTTAGTCCTAAGGGAGATTGTCTCAAGTGAGGGCCAACCTTCCGGTTGGGTAATTGATAAGGGTGAGATTTTATGAATTCATGTATATGTATAGGATCTTGTAGACATGCAAGAGGAGTTGATTTGAGAACCTCATGGATTCAAATGGGTATTAAATCCCAGACATACTTAGAATTATTGTAATTTACACTTCTAGTATTGGTGGATAAGGATGAAAAAGAAGATATAATTTTTTTATGGTGTTCCACTTATCAGTATATGAAGGAAGATCACCAGTGACCTATAGGGATTTTATATTCAATACCCATTATTGAGTGGAAATGGAATTACACCACAATATATTTCATAATAGGCTTACCAAAATCTTCTTGGTTCAGTGATGTTGTATGGGTTATTAATGATAGAATGATGAATGTCTCCCATTTATTTCCTATTTGGGAGACCTTTTATTTGGACGATCTAGGTAGGATATATTTCAACAATATCTTATGCATTAATGGAGTTCCACATACAATCTTATTAGATACAAGGACTCGTTTTACATCATGTTTTTGGAAGGGTTTGTATAAGGCCTTGTGTTTGTAGGTACTTCTAAGTATAACCTATCACCCTCAAATTGAAATTCAGTATATGAATATGATATAGGTGTTAGAGTATATGCTCTGAGCATACATCTTTGAGTTTTTAGGTTATTGGGAGAGCCACTTACCACTTGAGAAGTTAAATTATAATAATTTATTCCAAGTGACTATATAGATGACTCCACAAAAACCCATATATGATAGGTATTTACAATCCCCTCATTACTAGTTAAGGGCAGTGGGGATCCAATACTGGGACCTCATCTCATTGTGGAGAAATTATAGATGGTTTTGATAATATAGAAGTATTTTGATATATCTTAATCTAGGCTGAAGTCTAATGTCAATCATAATCATAGAATGTTGGAGTTTGAGGTTGGACATTGGGTTATCTCTTGTGTTTCACCTAGATTTATCCTTCGATGGATTCCGAGATAGGGTGGTATATCACCTATAATTACCTGGAATTTTGAGATCATGGAGATAGTTGAGTCAGTAGTCTATCTGTTTTTTTACCTTAAAGGTATAGATCCATGCATGGAATCTTTCATGTTTCGATGATTCCTCATTACCATTCAGACTTATATCATATCCTTCATCTTGATGGGGTTGAGTTGGATGTTGATGATTCTTTTGAGGAGTATCCTTAAAGTTTCATTGTCATATAATGAAGGATCTATATGGTAGGATATTTTCTCTAGTATGGGTTCAATAGAATCACATCCATGTACAGGATGAGACATAGGAGTGAGAGGCAGATGTACATGCCCATTGGCTGGAATTATTCCTAGACGATACTCAACCACCCTAAGGGTAACTCGACGATGAGTTGTTTTAAGGGGGAGATGTTCTAAGATCCTTAATTTTTATTTTGAAAAGTTATTAATCCTAAAAATTTAAGTTTCAAGATCTTATTTTATCCTATAAATAGAGTTTAAATGACTAGGGAGGGTTTTGAGATCATCTATATCTTTTTAAAAGCATAGAGTTATAGTTTTTGGAGAATCCAAGTGAGGTTCGAAGTTAGTTCATGGTTAGTGCCAAATAGAGAGATCAACCATGTGGCCCAAAAAAATAAATCTCATTGTTTGTTTAATTATGATAGGTACCCCACATGGTTGTGAAAAACCTATAAAAAATCACAGTTGTGTGTCTCACCGTTGGTACACAGTCTCTCTTAACTGTGTGCTAAACATGTTCGAGGAGGCCTTTGTTAGTGAGAACACATGATCTGTATAAAAATTTTCAAACCTTTTACCTTACATGAAAGGGAACGACAAATTCCATAGTTAGTACACATGTTTAGTGCCTAATTTTCTGAACCATGAATAAATACCATGATACCCCTTTTAAAGGGTGAAATGTCTATTTCCCGCATCATTCCTCTTTAATCTAATACTCACTTCTCATTTTCCATTTTCACTTTTGAATTCGCATTCATAACCACTTTTTATCCTCGTACAAGGATTCAGGATAAATTCTCCATATAGAATCCGATTCAAGCATTATTCATCACATTGGATATTCAATGGCATGTCTATGATTCCTCTTGTTTATATTATTTGTTTATCTCATTGAATTTGATCATATTTCCTTGGGATCTCGTATTCTTTATTTTCAGGTATTTTTTCTATTTCTATGATTTCTCCTATTTTATCCCTAATTATATGTTGATACAAGATGAGGATTCAACTACTAGTATAAGGTATGAGGTCTATCTCTTCCCCTTAAAAGACTTGGTGTCTATATTATACCTCATCGTCCCACACACTAAAATTTTCTTGAATCTCACTTAAAATATTAATTTCCTTGAATTAAATTTTTATGATTTGGTGATACTCCAATAGACCCTTGATATTATCATAGGCAGTCAACCTCAACTAATACCACTACTTTGGTTGTGTTTATTGTATTATTTTGACACTTTATAAATTCATATGAGAAAAAACCACAGTCTATGTGTGTTTGGACTATTTATTATGATTCAAATGAATGAATTGAATGAAATGAAATGTTAAGTGATTTGAATAGAACGTGTATGGAAAGACCAGGTCACTTAAACCTAGTTAATCTATGAATTATGCCCATGATTTATTGGGATTAAATGAAAGGTGAATGGAATAACCATGTCACCTAGCTCTTATATAATTATTGAGTATTATAATGACTATATTTATGGTTGAGTAAACTTGATTATTTATCATTTATTTCATGACTACGGTTATAGAATTGATTTACCTTCATAGGTTGTTCAGGAAATTAGTTATACTTATAATCCCATTGTGGTTTATCTTGTACGGAATCGAGGGATGTCAATCGATTCATTCATGGGTTTTCTAAGTGGAATACCACACATATATTTGGTCTTTGTATTTTGATTGTGAATTCCCTATCTTAGCACCGATGGATCACTTATATTTTCAAGAATTAAATGGAATGCCTTGGATGATTATCATTTTATTTGGTTTGATGTTACAAACCACCATAGGTAACTCATTAGGCTCCTTTCAAGTCTCACATAGAGGATACCTAGCTCATGTTCCTTAGTCTTAGGTTGAAAATTCCCCATAGGGTGAACTGCCAATGGTTCACCGATGTGGAATTCACCCATTTTATAAAAATTATGTGTCATGGAATTATGGAACCTTATATGATTATCATTATATATGGACACCATGATTGTATACCTTGGTTCTCGGCCTTCTAAAAATATATGAAAATTTAAAATTCTTATATGCATTTAAAACTTAGGATGAGTAGGTATTTTATGAAGGTTGATCTATGAGGAACCATGAATAATTTTTTTTATTTATTTATCACATTTTTTTATAATAAATTCACACTTCTCATTATATATTAACATACTGGATGGGGATAAGTACCGTTGGTGGTGGCATACTATGTTGTTCTCAAACCCAGTCTTGGCCACTAATTTGTAGTAGGATACACTCTATAGTTTTTGGTGTGGACAAGGGAAAGAGACCATATATGGATTATTGATTTTATATTATAGGATGGATTAAGGGAGATGATAACCATGATTGTGATCATGATGCTACTAAATAAAGATTTAATCTTTTATACATTTTTTATAGAATGTATTATTTATGTATGATGCACTATTTCCTTTATTCCTATTCTATATATCATCATGACACCATCATTTTTTACATGAAACAGCTTATGTATTTTTGATATTAATTTTTATCTATATGTGTACTTCCACTTCCATATGATATTTCATTGTTCATTATTTTTCTCTACTTCTAATCTATTACTATCATCATTATGCTCTAATCTTATAAGGGGTTATATTCTCCCCAACATACTATCATAGACCATCACTTCCAGTTGGAAGCCTTTTACATATAGTGAGGTGTACTTGGGGATATATGGACAATTGAGTTTGATTAATTATGGGTGATCCAAATATAGGATTTCACAATATTTATTTAAGGAAATTATATATTGAAAACTAGGGTTGTTACATTTTCTCCCCTAAAATAAATTGTTTCCTCAAAATTTTAATTATCACATACTAATATAATCAATTAACTATATCTAAGGTATAGGCATAACCAAAGATATAATATCATTTGACATATCTACCATATTATATTAGGAATGACTAGGAAATGCATCATTTCCCCTCATTATGTTACTCGATTTATTTATCTTGACTTTTTGATTTATTCATTTAAAAATAACTTATTGATTTAATCTATAAAATAAATTTATCAAATTATCATTTTGTATGTACAATTAACTAATAAGATAGGATGTGGTCCAATTGTCCCCCAAATGAATCCGAAAGAATAACACCAAGGCCAAATTCAAATCCCATAACTTTCCACACATCATTCATTCCTTCACCAACTGATTTCCATCTCCCTTATTCTTAATTCATTCACAACCACAAGAACCACTAGTTAGAGAGATTGTGATCTATTTCATCATTGAAATCACTTAGTTTATAGTGTAATTTATTAGGAGATCATGGGAGAGTGATTACGTGGGTTGTAATTTATGGCATGACTTTTTTTGGTGGGTTTATTTTGATAGAGGATGAATTCCATTCAACAACAACATCAAATAAAGATAATTGTGCTGAAATGTTAAGGTATTATTTCATAATAAGAGACTTACCATGGACTAAATCTTATGTGTTGAACATAAAATATAAATGTTGAAATATGGAAAATGATTCCAACCATAACTATTTTAACTTTAAAAATAATATTATGTAAATTTTCATTTTTTATGTTTGAAATTATTGTTTTTAATATGAAACAACTCGTACAATGTCTTTTTCCAAAAAATAATCCAAGATATAGAACACAACTCATTTATTTTAATGTTGATTCATCATATATTTGATAGTTAAATTCATTTAATTTGTTAAATATAGTAAATATTTATGTGTATATAAGATTAATTGGTAAATTATGGAACACATGAAATGATTAAATATGTATTACTGATCCCAATAATATCACTAGGATGAATCAAAGTAATTTTTTTCCTTTCAATGATAAAATCATTCCTTTTGTTTTCTTAGAATATAAGCCTTGAATTCTCTTTTTGGGGAATATAAACTTACATTGGGAAGTCTATAATGTTCAATTTCTAACCATGAATGATATTACTCACTTTTTAGTCACTAACATTTAATAAAAACTTTTCAGCAATTGATGATTCACCTATTAAATCATCAACCAACATTGTTATCCCCACCCCCCATGCTGCCTTAATTGGGAATTTTTCACATTTGATCAAAATGTTATGTATCCTCCATCGATTATCCAGATAGAGTGAATTAAAATGATAATCTTCTCATGTGGTCATAGACACACTGTTGAACCATTTACAATTACCATGTTATTTCTCTTTTAGTTTATGTGTGCATTTTTATACTTAAAAAAATTGTGTGTGTCCATTTTATTTTCCAATAAAGTGATATCAGAGACACTTAAAGAATAAATCAAATGATATTTTATGGTTTTTGAGAAAAAAATTGAAGTTTTAAAATCATATATTCCATGCCATAATTCACCCATTCAATGATTTATTTGGATGACACATGAGTTGATTTTTACTAAATTGATCATTCCAGACACATTTTAAAAGTTTTTTTAACTTTTCACTATATTAATGAAGTAAAATAATGTTTTTATTAAAAAATTAACTTGTATTTAACTATTAAATATAGATTTTTAAAATTGAGGACCATTTATATATTAATAATTTTTTAATCCCCTTAATTTTCTATTAGAGACAAATAAGCATGATACTGAATTATCATAGAATCCTACGAACAATACCTAATATGGTAAGAATAAAATATCTTCATGTTCTCCACTAGTTTATATAGAGGGGGTCATGCTTAGTAGAATTTTTTTTCTCAAATAAGGCTATGAATTGAAAAATGTATCTTCAAAATCTTTTCTAATGAACAAAATTCCTATTTTCTTTGAAAAAAAATGAAAAGATGTATGTGAGTAAAACAATATAGAACAAGAACAAAATTATACAATGAATTTTTATCTAAATTAAAGGGGTAAATGTTTCAAAACACATGTGCGGATTCCTGATATTTTCAATCAAATAAATTTTATGGAAATGATGGTTGATAATGAGTTTCAGTGTAGCGAAACCTATATTTCTCAAATGATAATTAACTATATTTTTATTTTTAGAGTTTCAGGACATTCATAGGGGTAAATGGTAAATTTACCCTATAAGAAAATATCATAAAAATTTTCTGATAGTTATGTTCAACCTTGGGTACAATTCTTACCCCTTAGCAGAGCCCACATGATGTTTCAGGAATTATAGAGTCATAAACATAATATTTCGAGTTTAAAAATGTTATTATTTTACCCAACACTTACATTTTAAATAATAATTATTTTCCATGGAAAAAATAATCATATGAGAAATATAATACTGTCTTTGGGTCTAAAATCTGGAATTTACCCTATATTTACTGTAATTTATCTTTAAAATGGATTTTTAGGTCCAAGTAACCGTAGGTGGAGAATTTAATAAATTAATTTATTTATTAATTACTGGTCATAATACTAATTAAAGTTATTATTTCATACTTATCCCAATCCTTATAGGGGTATCTATATGGTAACCCTAAATTGATAGAGAGAGAGGAATAGGAGCGGATCATTGAACCAAATCATGTTCTTCAATTATGACATCAACAAATAGAAGTTAATCCTAGATGGAGATGGAGAGGAAGAGGAGGATATCATTGGAAGGATTGAGTTAATTGAGGAATACATCTTCAAATGAACCACAAATTTGATGTGGTTGATGAGACAACAATTCATTATCGAGGTATGATTCATTGTTTAATTTTCCTCCATTCTTCGTGAATTTTCCATAACAGATTTATTTTTATTCTTTATTATTGAATTTGACTCTTATGACATGAATTTTATGGTAAATTTTTTTATCCATAATATTGATATATTTGGTGATGAATTATTTAGTTGATTTATTTGGGGGTCACCAAAATATTCCTTCTACAATGGCCGAGTAATGTGCCTCTATGGTGCAGCTCAAAGCCACTAACCTCAGCTAGGAATGATGATGAAGGGAGGTAATGCATGCAGAGGATCGATGAGGGGAAATAGTACCTAAAAGACCACCTGAGGAAATGTATTATGGTGAATCATATGAGAAAACAATGTATATTGGATAAAATGGTGTAGTTACAGCTAACAAAGCATAGAAGGTAGCATTTCCTGGTGGAGATACTTAAGGGAGAATATCAAGTAAAGGAGGGAAATGAGGACAACTGTGACCATATATCCACAAAAAGGTATGGGGTAGATAGGTGTGTCCATGTGGTGGTTCTCTAGGTCAATCCGCATTTACCCGAACATAATGGTAAGATTCCCCTATCCCATCATGCCACATAGCACACTCGAGTGTTTCCACATTGCCTACATTCACCAAGATACCATGTTTTTCATAACTTTCTCACATAGAGTGTTTATTTCAAAAATGTAAATAGTTTATCCGTAGTAGTTTTTCCATATAGATCACAATGGTGTGTTCAATTTATCCATCTAAGGCCATTTTAGAGGAGAGAAAGGTTGATTTGGAAGTTATCTCCTTAGGACCGAATGTAGGGTTTTTACGTGATGATCTAAATGGTCATGAGGTCAAGTATTACCTCTCATATGATACCTAATATTTAGTTAGGCTTGGTTACCTTGTATTAGTAGTGAATTTAGATTATATTACTACCACCTACCAGATGATAAACCCATTTTCTATTTTCTAATCAGGGTGTAGGTTGTCTTTCAATAATGTTAGATCTTTCCCCCAATATTTTGTGCTACTTGGGGAATCAGTCTTCCAATATGGTTGGTTAACCCCTTGAACTAATAATTTTCCCTCAACAAGGTGAATGTACCCTATTATGGTTCACTATGAGGTGAAGTTAGTCTTCCCATATCTTGGGTGGTCATGGTAGTAAGGGTAGCTTTCCCCTGGCCCATATCTGTCATTGGCATGGGTCCCCTAATGGTTTCAAGAATGTTGATGATATTGGTAGTTCTGGATGACATGGTGTGGTGCCCCCATCAACTGATTCTCATTATTCATTAAGGTGTGAGTGATCCTATAAAAATCCCAAACTTATAATACATAAATATTACATGTTTTAGATAAATATTCATCATATTACACAAACACAATTTTGAAGATTGTTCGCCTTTAGAAACATGGAAACCTAAATAATTGGTCCATAAGTGTGTTATGTAATCACCCACTATGTTCTATACAACCAGAATCCTTATTATAAATTTTATACATAATAACTTTTATAATAACATGGATAAAGGGAACATTAGAAAGGGTGAGCTCATAATCTCAGAAAGGGTAAACGAGGGAGATATCAATGATCTTGTAAGAATAACATGATCATAAGGGTATGATAATATGAGAGTAAATTTTGAAAAGAATACATTTCATATCATATATCATAAACTTGAGTCATGGAATTAATCTTGGTCATTCATAAGACATGAATCAAAATGGAATCAATGAACATGATCCATGAGATCATAACATTGGAATAATATGTAGAATTGTGTCATAAGCATAATAAGATAAAATCATATCCATAGTATTTCAAGGATCACATCCAAGAATATCATAGTGGAATAAGCTGACTATGTTGGGACTAAGCTTATGATCAAGGTGATGAAGGATTCAAGAGTTATCTTTTGTTTTCAAGGTACATTCTGAATAAAGGAAATCACTTCACATTGTTTTGTGGAAACAGTTGTTATGCGTTAGTTTTGAAAAGAATCAGACCCATGTTGATTGTGATGATACTTCACTGATTTGTATTTCATATAAATTATGGGTTTTATTGAGAACTTGTGATGTAATCATGATATAAGAAAGGGGGAGTGAAAGATATGATTCTTATCGGAAAATAACAGTATTCATATTGTTTTTCAAAACAATTATAAAAGAAGTGGTACCGATTTTTTTTCAAAAAAATAAGAAAATAATTGTATTCAGATTTTTTTTAAACAATCAGAAAACAATCATATCTAGATTTTATTGATTTTCATTCAAAACAATTGGATATTGAGTGGAAGTAAATGAGTTGGTGTCATTGAATGTGGTATCGATGGAAATGTGGTGCGGATGAAAGTTGTGCCGGTTGAATGTGTGGTACCTATGGAAGCGGTGGTGCCGATGAAAGATGAAACACTGATCCTTTTTCAAAAAAATCATATTCTAGTAGAAGAAAAGGGATGATATGGTGTCAATTGGGAATTAATCAAATCAGATTGTTTTGCATCGTATCTGGGAAGACCATCTTTATCTGATGGTATTGTAACATATCCAGCAATCATACCCAACAATCGTAACTAGCAATCGTAACCAGCAATCATAACTAGAATGATTGTATCCATCGTGATCATATCCAGCATGATCATAAACAGAAATGATCATATCCAGAGTAATCGTATCTAGTATGATCGTATCCAGCATGATCGTATCCAGAATGAACGTAACCAGAATGATTGAATCTAGGATGATCGTAACCAGAATGATCCTAACCAAAATTATCGTAACTAGATATGATAGTATTTAGGATAATAGAATACAGACCAATAATATTTTTAAATGATAATTCTTGGGTTGAGATGAAAATAAATAAGTAGTAATTAATGGAAAGTTACAATAATTTTCAATTGAATTCAGATGGTGATAAAGCTGACCCTCGATGAATTCAAATTCATGAAGGTAGTCATGATACAAGCACTGGTTTTTGAATATGATGATGTTTTTTCTCCATAGTGTCAAGAGAAATGAAAAGAAACTGGAGATAGATGAATGAATTTTATAGTGGGAGAATTTATTTTAAAATAGTGATTGTATCTCAAGTGGAGAAGTGTATTTCTTCAAACACATTCAATTGGTATGGTATCATGAATTTTTTTGAAGATATCAGTATGAGATAATTAGATTCAGACCTATGTATTGATAGTATGAGAGAATCAGATTCAGAACTAGGTAGTCCTTACCTTTCTTCTTGTTATAGAATTGATGAATTGAAAAGAAGCATAGTTAACTTGAGCTATTAGAAAATAATTTTACTACACAATTGTGTTAATAGGGAGAACTTTCACTAATGGGATTGTTTCATAGTGCTACATGAGTGAAAGGGTAAATACGACTCGTTGTAATCCAAGTATTTTTTTTCTTAGGGGATTGTATTTTAATGCATCATTTTGGAACCATACTAAGGGCTTAGATATTATTATAGAAGAGTAAACCTTGTAAATCAATGTGTTCCTTTGGATGTGTGTTTATTTGTTTCTCAATAGGGAATTCAAATCCTTAACAGCAGGCGATGTTTGTTTCAAATGAAAAGAAGAATAAAATTAAAAGATATTACCGATTCACACCCTCCCCCTCTCAGTGATACAATACTCAGACTGGACACTTTAAATTGGTATCAGAGCACAAGTTTATTTCGCTATTCTTTACTGATGTAGAATGTGAATTGTTTGAACAGTAAGGGTATTATAGTCTTTTATGGAAAGAACCATCATATCTTGAAAGATAGAATTCTTCCATATCTTATGTCTAATTGTTATGATATTCTGGATGGTGCAACAGTTGGGTTTACTCCCATTGATGATAGTGTTCCACTTACACCTATTGATAAAAAGTTTCTTGAGAATGATGGTAGGTCCAAGAATGCTACATTATCATCACTTTCTGAATGTGAATTCTTGAGAGTGAAAGTTGTTTCCATAACTAAGGTATATGGGATAAGTAGAAAAACATATATAAAGACAATATAAAAGTGAAGAAGGAAAAGTTACAAATATGTAGATAGAAGTATGAAGATTTAATGATGGGTGATCAAGAATCTATTGGGGAATTATTTACTAGGGTGAATGACATCTTGAGTACTATCAGATACCTTGGTTTAAAGCAAAAATACTCTAGAGTTGATGAAAAGAACTTGAGAATCCTACCTAACAAATTCGATGCAAAAGTTTCTTCATTGTAAAACAGTGATCTTGAAACATTATCTCTTGATGATTTACATAGCACTCTTATCACCTATAAAATGAGAAGAGAGAATGCCTTGAAGAAAAAAACCAAGGTTGATAGAGAAAATTCATTCAAATTTATGAAGAAAGAAAAGTCAATGAATATTATTATTAAAGATAAAGATGGTGATTCTGAATTTGAAAATGAGGTATGTAAAAATCTCAGTGAAATCCTATCCTTGTTTTCTAACAATGTGAAAATAGGTACAAGGAAATACCAAGGGAAACATCACTTGAAATGTTTTAAATGTGGAGGTTTTGGTCACTTTGCAGTTAATTTTCCTCGAATAAAGAAATAATAAGATAGTGATATTGATGAAAGAAAGATAAAATGATCATGGAAGAAAAATGTATATAAAGGAAAAGAAAATAAATTCATCAAATAAAAAATGAGACGTATCTTTTCCAAATATGAAGAAAAAGAAGAGAGTGATACTGAATCTCAAAAATCAATTTAGTATGGTAATGAAAATACTTTCATTGCAATAGTGAATGGTGAAGAATTAAGAAGTAGTAGTTCTTAATAAGAACAAACTTAGCTTGAAATACATCTGAAATAAGAGTTGAAATAATTTATGATAAATATCAGAAGGATTGAAAAGAAAAACAAAAATATGGAAGATGAATGCTCAAGAAATCAAGAATGTTTTACTGGTGAGAAATAAATTATGGTTAAAGATATTGATGATTTTAATAAATCTCTTGATGAATAAAAGAAACGTAATGAGAATTTAGAGGTGAAGTTGAAAGTAAAAGATGAAGAGTTGGAACTTATCCAATAAAAAATCTCAAAAGTTGAAAAGAAAATTCTATGTTTCCAAAACTATATCACTGAAGTATGTGATTGTTCATGTAATGAGATACTTGATAAGGTTCAACAAAAGATACGTTCAAATGGTTGGAAGATGAATGGAGCTATTTCTACAAAGAAGAATGTTGGAAGTTCTAAAGCCTAATTGAAACCTAAATTTGAAATTTTTTCAAAACATCCTAGATCTAGAAAAGTTTCAAATACTTCTGATCCTATCAAGGCTAAAAAGAATAAGAATAATCTTATTAAAAGTGAAAAGAATATGTTTGATAAATTTTTTCATAATTATGATCAGTGTGGAGGTTTCAGAGGGAAATAATTATTCTATGGGTGTTGTAGGTATTGTGGGGGATTTAGGCACACAACAAGTATGTGTTGGTTCAATCAACAACAATACTATTATCCCATAGGTTATGAAAGAAATATATTGAGGGGGAGTCAATCTCTTCAAAGAAAGAAAAATGAGAAGGACTTCTTGAAGAAATCAAAAAAGAATGAAGTGAATAATGAAAATAGGTTTCAACCCATGGAAACTATTTGTAAAAGATGTGAACAATCTGGACACCTTGCAAAAGGATGTCTTGTTTTTTTACCAGCACAAAAAAAGACTACCAATTCTCAAAAGATGAAGCAAAAGAATGAAAATAAAGAAAAAAGGCGCTTATTATTGAAAACAATTAAAATCCATGAACAGAGAACGACCCTGGATACTTGAAGGTAATAAGGTTATCTTCAAAAAATGTATTTTTTATAAATAATGAAGAAGAATATAAGATTGTTACACGAGGCTAAGATACAAAAGGAAACTTGGTTTAGGTTGGCGATTCACAAAACTGTTGTTACAAGAGTATAGTTGAAGCGAATTAGTTATGGAATAAAAGACTTGGACATATGTGTCATAGATACATGAGCATGTTCTTCAAAAGAGATAGTGTTTGAGATGTTCCTATTTTTTCAAGAAGAAGATATTGGTGTTTCACTATTTCCTAGAATGGAATGATTAGAATTGTAGTGCATAAAAAAGTTAATATTATTTCAAAAAAACCCCTAGAGCTAATCCATTTTGATATATTTGGGCCAATGAAAAAACAATAAACACATGGAGATATGTTCTTCATTACTTTCATTAATGATTTTACTAGCATTACTTTTCTTATGTATATGAAACACAAATCAGATGATTTGAAAATGTTTAAAAGTTTCATAAGGAAAGCTGAGAAATAATGTGAGTATTCTGTAAATAAGTTGAGAACTGATAATGGTGGTGAATATAGAAGTGAAGAATTTGAAAAATATCTTGAGAAGCATGTAATTTGGCATGATCATAACTCTCCATAAACTCCCCAACAAAATAGGATTTCTACAATAAAGAATAGAATCCTGGTTGAAATTGGAAGAACCCTGTTACTTGAGTGTAGTCTTTCTTGTTACTTTTGGACGCTAGCTATGAGTACTTCTGTTTATATTCAAAACCATTTTTTCTATAGGCCTCAATCATGTATGACTCCCTATGAATTTTTATGGAGAAACTTCATGTTGTAAGCACTTTAGTGTTTTCAGAAGTCCTTGTATTATAAAGAAGAAAGGTGGAAACTATGGTATGATTGAGCAGAAAGGTGAGGATGGAATATTTCTTGGCTATTCTATGGAAGGAAGAGGATATAGATTCTTCCACAAAGAAATAAAAAGAATTTTTTATTCATTAAATTTAAAATTGATTAAAGGTTCTGAGAAAGAGAAACATGTTCAGGTGGAAAATGATGTTAAGTAGGTAGAAGAAGATAATTCTGATAATGATACAAACAATTCTAATCCTAATAAGGGTGAAGAATCAGACTCAACTATTTCTAGTTATGAGGAATAAAATAGAAAATATTATCCAAGGCTGAGGAAATATGTGGAAGCACTAAATATCAATGGTGATCAACATCAGAATGTTCAAATAAGAAGAACAACCAATTCAATTACACATACTTTTTTGTTGTCAAAGTTTAAACCGAATGATGTGAAAGAAGATTTTGAGTATCCAGAATGGGTTCAATCCATGAATAAAAAATGGATTATATTGAAAATAATAATACATGGGAACTTATACCCAAGCATAAAAACAAAAACATCATTGGCACAAAATGGGTTTTTCAGAACAATATGAATGAAAAAGGTGAATTTAAAAGAAACAAATCAATATTGGTTTGAAAATGGTATTCACATATTGAAGGTATTGTTTTCGATGAAACCATTGCACCAGTTTCATGGATTGAAACAATCAGAATCTTTCTTGCTATTTGCACACAACGAGGCTACAATATCATTCAAATAGATGTTATATATTAATTCTTAAATGGTGATATTGATGAAGAGGTTTATATTGAATAATCTTGTGGATTTGTTATTGGAAAATATGAAGGTTATGTGTGCAGATTGAAAAAGGCATTGTATGGACTAAAACAAGCTCCGAGGGCATAATATTCCAAATTGAATACATTCTTAAGAATATTTTATTAAGAAAATAGAAGAGTGGATAAAAATATTTACATTAAAGAAGTTTAAGAGTATTCCCTCATTGTAATCATATATATTGATGATATTATCTTTCCAGGGAATTATGAAAGAGGTTGTGAAATATTTCCTGAAGAAATAAATAATTTATTTGAAATGTCCATGTTGGGAAAAATGAAATACTTTCTTGGGTTACAAATCCAAAAAAAGGATGAATACATTTTCTTATCCCATGAAAAGTATAAAATATAATTTCTCAAAAGATTTGGCATGGAAAATTCAAAACTTGTTTTAACACACATTTTATTAGGAATAAAGCTAAGTAAAGATGGAGATGGAAAAGAAGTGGATCAAAAAGCGTATCAAAAGATGATTAGAATTATATTGTATTTGACTCCCTCAAGACGTGAAATTTTTTATGTTGTTACCTTATGTGCAAGATTTCAGAGTTCTCTAAGAGAATCACATCTTATTTCTAGAAAAAGAATTCTCAGATACATCATAGGAACAACATAATTCAAAATCAGGTATTACAGCTTAGATAGTATTGATTTATTTGTGTATTCTGATGCAGATTGTGTAGGAAATTTTGATGATATAATATCCATATCTGGTGGTGTATTCTTTTTGGTAAATAATTATGTTAGTTGGAATTTGAATAAAAAAACTCAGTAACTCTTAGTATAGCTGAATATGAGTATGTTTCTACTACTCAAGCTAATACTCAACTTATGTGGATGAAAATACAATTGGAATATTTACATATAGAAGTAATGTTACCCTTTCTCTTGGGTTTGGATAATCAATGTAAAATCAATATCAACAGGAATCTAGTGCAACATTCTCGTTCAAAACATATTGATATCATATATCATTTCATCAAGGAGAAGGTGGAGAATAATAAATTGATGTTGGCATATGTTTCATCATCGGAACAAGTTGTTGATATCTTTACAAAACCTTTATCAAAGGAATCATTCCCAAAAATAAGGTTGAAAATTATTGTCCAACCTCTTTCTCTTCAAGGATGAGGTATGTGTATTTTTCCCCTCTCTAATATTACCTTTGTATTTTTTTGTCAAGGGGTAGATTTTTTTTGTTTCGTAAATCTATTGCACAAAAGAGAGAGTTGTGGGTAAGCTAGGAATTCAGAATTGTTTAGTGTGTGAAATATTCAAATTATTTGTTGGAGTGGTTGTAGGAAAATAAATTGAATTGTTTTCCATGAAGAATGAAGAATAGAAAGAGGTTTTCATGATCACTATTTTAGATAGCATGGTTTTTCAATTAATGATTCTTATTTCCTACAATGAGTTAGCTCACATAGGCATAGAATTTTTGATATGTAATCAATTGATTCAGTTTACAAATTTTAGTGATTTAGGAAACCTAGTAGAAAAAAAATCCAAAGGGGTATATTTTTGGGACCAAGTTGAGGATCAAGGTGATGAAGGTTTCAAGTGTTTTATTTTGATGTTAAGGTATGTTTTGAAGGAAGGAAATCACATCACTTTTTTTTTTGAAACAATGTTTTTGGGTTTGTTTGGAAAAGAATCAGACCCATGTTGATTGTGACAATGCTTTTCGGATTTGTATTCCATATAAATCATGAGTTGTATTGGGAACTTGTTACGAAAACTTGATTGAATAAAGGGGGAGTGAAAGAGAGTCAACCAATCAGAAACGAATCGTATTCAATTTTTTTTCAAGAAAATAAGAAAAGAAGTGGTACCGATTTTTTTTTCAAAACAATCGGAAAAGAATTGTATTCAGATTGTTTTTCAAAACAATCAGATGATAATTATATTCTGATTGTATCCATTGACTTTCAGAATAATTGAACACCGAGTGGAAGTAAAATAAGTGGTTCCTTTGAAAGTGATACTGATAGAAAGGTGTTGCTGATGAAAGTGGTGCTGTTTGAATCGATGGTGTTGAGGGAATACGTGATGCCTATGGAATATGAGACAGTGATGGTTTAAAAAAAATTATTCTGTGAGAAGAAACAGAGTGTTATGGTGTCGATTGAGAATGAATCATATCAGATTGTTTTGCATCATATCTAGGAAGATAATCCTTATTAGATTGTATTGTATCGTATACAGCAATTGTAGCTAGAAATTGTAACCGGTAATCATAACCAGCAATCATAGACATAATGATAAAATCTAGTATGATCGTATCCAGAATGATCTTATACAGTATGATCATAACCAGAAATGATCATATCCAGAATGATCTTATCCAGCATGATCATAACTAGAATGATCGTATCCAGAATTATCGTAACCAGAATGATTGTATCCATGATGATCGTAAAAAAAATGATCGAAACTAGAATGATCATAACCAGATATGATAGTATTCAGGATAATAGTATTTAGACCATTTGTATTCAGAAACGATCATGCTTGGGTTGAGATGAAAAGAAATAAGTAGGAATAAATGGAAAGTTAGAATACTTTCCAATTGAAGTCAAGTGATGCTAAAGCTGATCCTCAATGAAATCAAAGTCATGAAGGTAATCATGATTAAAGCACTAGTTTTTGAATGTGATGATGTGTTTTCTCAAGAGGGTTAAGAGAAAATAAAATAACATGGAGATTTATGAATGAATTATCAAGAGGGACAATTTCATTTAAAATAGTGATTGTTTCTCAAGTGAAGAAGTGTATTTCTTCAAACACATTCAATTCGTATGGTATCATGCATTATTTTGAAGATATCAATATAAGAGAATTGTATTTAGACCCATGTATTTCTCATCAATTTTAATTGTATATACATTTGAAATGGGAGTGTGGAAATGAGTAGATGAAGATTATAGAAGATTTGAGAAGAGTCGAGAAGCGTTAAAAAAGTCATAATTGCGTGGAAGATTCAAGAGAAATTCAAATTTGGATGAATTTAATTGAGCGAGAACATGTTTTGGGATTCCCGCCAAAACATGTTTTTGGTCACCTATAAAAGGAATGAAGTACATTATACTTGTGTGACTTGTAGAAGAGAGATGATCTCTGGGTTTCAAGAGAAAAGAAGTGATTAATGCCATTCATATTTACAATTGTTTTGAGTGATGCCAATTCATTCGTATTCTATCCAGATCAGCAATTACATTCGGGAATTCAAGTGGTGTTGATTCAACTCTGTTGTTTTCTATCATAAAATCAGAATGGGATCTTTGTATTGAAAGAATCAGACTGGGATCTTTTTTTTGAAATAATCGGAATCGGAGGAATAAGACTTAGTGTTTCATAAGAAATTATAGGTTGTTCTTACCGTTCTTCTAGGTAAGGGATTGATGAATTGTATTACAATTTGAATACATTTTTTGAATTGAAAAGAAGTGCATCTAAGATGAGTTGTTACAAAACAATTGTATTACTCTATTGTGCTAAGAGGGAGCACTTACACTATTGGGATTGTTTCATAGTTATACACGAGTGAAAGGATAAATCCTAATCATTTTAATACAAAGATAGTTTTCTTAGTGGATTTTATGGTATTAGATCACCTCCAGACCATACCAAGGATGTATATATTCTTATTGAATAGTTAATCGTGGAAATCATTGTGTTGCTTTGTATGTGTGTTTATTTGTTACCCAGAAGGGAATTGAAATCCATAACAGGAGGAGAAGGTTGTTTCAATTGAAAAGAAACATAAATGAAAAGAGTATCACTAATTCACCCCTCCCCCTCTCGGTGATACAATACTCTGACAGGGAACTTTCAAACTCCTCAAACCATTGTAGTATACAAGGTCCCCTCCCAAGACTTTCATAGTGGACAAATTTTCTTACAAAACTTGGTAGACTTCCCATTATCTCCTAAGATATCAATCTTTACCTAATGAATTGGATGGAGATATAGGTATCACATGTCACCTTATTCAAATCATACATAAGTATTATAGAAGATCATAAAACATTCATAATTACAAAACCCATGAAAAAACGAGTTTGATAAACATTTCAACATAGATTAACATGTGTAAAAGAAATAGGTTTTGAAAAACATTCATAATTTCATTATAACTTGGGGAAAATAAGCGGGGTTAATAATTATTTTATCAGGGTATAATTTATAGAATATGAAATGTTTCATAAATATATTATCATAAAATACATAAACTATTTATAGGAATAATAAATCTAGTATCATTGTATCATATCCCTATTAATTCTTAAGTAACATAAAAGGTTGTCATATTAAATGGAAAATGATTCTAAATGTAATATCAGATGGAAACATTCTTTTGGAAAATTTCATTTCCACTTGAACAATCACTTTTCAAAAACTAAAAATTCATAATACATTTTCAAAAATATTTATATTAAAATAACCTCTGAAACTTATAGAATATTATTTCAAGATTATTTAAAAAATTTCATGTATAAAATATTTTTTTACTCTGAAAAAAACTATTAAAAAATAAAATATTTTAAAAATAATTTTATTTGAAAATGACTTTTTAAACTTAAAATGGATTCATTAAATATCATGTAAAACATTTTTCCAGGAAAATGTCTTTTATACATTAAAAACACATTTTTAAATAATAAACATTTTCAAAATATTTTTGATTGAAAATAAACATTCAAGCTTATTAAGGATGATTTAAAATGTGATTTTTCAGGATGGTGGAAAATTCTATACATACTTCACATGTCAAAATAAATATTCCTTTCACATTTTTGGTAAAAGTCAAATGGCCCTTGTTTGGAAAACAATGTTAAGATAACATTCAGAAAAATTGTAAAAATTTAAACATGGGTAAAAATTTATTGAATAAATTATTTGGATATTGTTAAAAGAATTTCTAAATATATATTTAGAAATAATTTTCTGGAAGAAAAATATTTATTGAAGAAAAATAATTTTTGACCGTAGTGATAAATAAATTCATATTTTATTAAAAACCTTCTTTTGAACTCATGATTATATAAATATAGATAAATGAAGGTAAAAAATATATTCTCATAACATAAAAAAATTATAATAAAATAAATTAGTTTCTTGACATAAATATCTTATTATTTCATCATTGGAATCATAATCATGAACAATTCTGATAGATGATGAGATTGAATCATAAAACCCATAACTCTTTGTAAAGATTGAATTGTAAGCCCCATAGAATAATAACATTAAATGAAACATAAAATATCATTATAAAAAACATTTTCTATTACATGTCAAAGACTCTATATATACCATTCATAACAGAAGATACTTGCATGACATAACCTATGTCTCAAAGAAGGCAAATTGAGACACAAATCCCTTACTAATTTTTAAATTTTGAACTATAAACCCCATAAAGAAAATATATTCAACTATATATGTAAATCCACATAATTATTATTAGAATAATCATTAAATAAATTCAATTTATCTATATACATCATATAAAAGAAATACATGCTGAATATGGTGGGTGTCTCATAGAAGTAAAAAGTGACCTAGAAATACCTTACCTCAAGTCTCAACTTCCATTATACTTGTTAAAAACTCTTGTATACTATATATTAGTTTATTATAAATATATTAACGAACTATAATAAAATTTATCATACAATTTATGATTTACTAATGAGATTCTACTACCATTTTATCATTAATTCCTTATTAAAATCATGTTCCTGGTAATAACTTCTTTATATTTTGAGTATGTTTTGAATTTTTTTTTCATTTCTGTTATGTTTACCATGGTTCAGTAATCACTAAAATGTTAAATAGGATGTTAATATCATATATCTTCTGTATATATATATATAGATAGTAATCTATAAATGTCATATATATAGATATATATTGAAATACACTTTTAATCTAGACAATAGGCCATATGTATTCATGAACAATGTTATAGCAGACCAACCCAATTATCCACTCAAATAGTGTATGATTTAGAGTCACACTGGGACTTTGGAATTCCTACCCATATTAAAATGGATTTTGATTTTCTAATAGGGTGTAAAGAGGTGATATTGGGGAGACTATACTTTCTTGTGATCATGATAATAATAATAATACTCCATGTATATATATAATAAGTGGAATAAAGACCCTAGAAACTGGACCAGTAACCTTTCATGATGTCATAAATACAAGGAAACAAAAGTAGTAATAATCAACAAGATCAAACATAAAAATTTTCCTAATGAAACAATATTTTTAGAATAAAAAACATGATACGATTTGTAGAATCATGCATAAAAACGGGTCATAAAAAATATAATAAATGGTTACCCCAGGACGACCTCAAAACACACACACACACACCAAGATATATATATATAAGTATGATGATATGAAAAGAAATTCAAAAATATACCCCAACTAATATAGGAACCTTCATGTTCCCCTTCCATCTATCTCATGCTTGGTAATACAATAAGATCACTAAGGTCCAACTCTCGAGATCGAAACCTTACATGATTAAAAAAGAAAAAATTATACAAGCTTCCTGAAGGGCCAATGTAGAGTGTGGGAATAAATATTAGTATTCCACCACCAATGTATTCCTATCTTAAATCCTTGATAAATGAGGTGTGTACAAAAAATAAATATAGTTTCACATGCACATTAATATAATTATACTTCTTATATAGTGCTCAATAGCCACATGTAGGCAATAACTTGCTTCAACCATTTCTGGTATAACTACAGTGGTGTGGATCCTTACTATAAATCCCAATGAATTCTCTGAAGAAAAAGATCCCAGATGAACCCTTATGTTCCACCTCTAAAAGAGTCACTTGAAACCAATTCCATCAATAAAATAACGAACATCTCAAAGGCATGGAAAAGTAAGTACCTGGTCCTTTAGACCTCATCTTAGAAGAGCCCCATTCGGTTTGAAGCCTAATGTATAAGGTACATAGATATCATTCATCCAAATGATAACCATCATCATCTCAATAGAAGATGTCCCTAGTAATGATGATGGTCATCCTCCCACATTATCCTATACTAAATAACTCAATACATAGTTAGCCTCATCCACCAAATGATGGTCTCAACACCATGAACTGATGGATCCTCACTATACACATGGATTTTTATAGAAAAAACCTCTACCCTCAATTATGGTTGACACCATACTAAGCTTCAACTAATGGAGGTCTTTACCCACACAAGTGTTCAACACCACCACATCATCTGAGTCCTATATGTCTGCACATGACTCTAATAATGTGCTGGACAATCACGGTGAGCAGTAATCACTAAACAAAATACCTAAGAAAAATCATCTTAGCACCTCATTTCCCTATGACCATGCCACTCAATATGATGTTCATCACCAAACAATATCACTAAGGCCACACCCAGATCCCGATGACCTCATTGCACCATTCCAACAACGACATCACACAACCTTGTGATCTACATCACCTCAAGAATATGAAACAAGTCCATCCTAGAGACCAAGGTTTCCTCAAGATAGATGTCCCACACTATCTCAATCCATGAGATGATCCCATCACATTCTCATGGAACTCATCAAATTTATTATAAACAATTCAATTTAAATAATTTAACACCATGTGTTATCCTACCCATGGTCTGAAGCCTCTCATAAGGCTTATAATATTTATATTCCCCGTGGAGAAATACCATAAGCATTGAATGGGTTCAATTAATTAATTAAAATAAGATAATTTAATTTATATGGTCTCTCTCAGAAAACCCAATGGAATTCTCAAGAACGCACCCCACAAACATGTGAAAAATTATGGAGATAGCTAGGAACCACCTACCTCATTTTCATAGATGTAGGTATACTTGATATAGGCCTCTTAATCCCTTTGAATTGGAAGAAATCATCATTTTAGACAGATATCCAAAAAATAGGGTAAAACTGCTCACATGGATTTAGTACACCATATGAAAAGGCCATGGATGAAATGAAGGAAGTTTATCAATGCCTTTACTGATGTGGTTCCAACACATCCAAAGATGATCCATTAGGTGCTCGAATTTTTAATATGGGTCAAATACTAGAAGGATGAGGAAGAGAGATCCATGACTATTGGAGAATAATCCCACGTATGGAGGAGAAAATAAGGGGAATCCTGCTTAAATAAAATAGCGGGAAATTATTATTTTTACACTCTTAAAATGATCTGAAGTTACCACATGGGTTGGAGAGATGTGTGAAAAACATGTGGTACCTGCTTCCTAGGTACAACACCTCACATGGTTGGCCCGCACAGTTTCAAAACCATGCACCAACCATGCATGAGCCTCTATTAAAAATTGTAGAGTTCCTTTCATTTCATGTAACCCTATTAATTTTTTTTCAAACCATGTCAAGTAATGAATGAGGGCTACAAGATTTTTCTAGGAACGATATAGTTTATCCAAACTGTGATCTATATTCTTCACACCAAGAAATGTTTGGTTTTCAGCCTCTGATTCACCCAAAACTCACTCAAAACCCTGAGGAACATTCCAAGCATCAAAACCCATCAAAATTAAATTTTTTATGTCAAATAAACTCCCAATATTAAGTTCCAAAGATAAAGAAAATAGTGTTTCCACTCACCAAAGTCGAAATATTCAAATGGGTTGAGGATTTGTACCCTCTCTAAAGAGACGAGATGTTAAAATATCCTTACCTTAACATAGCTAATTATCAAGTAATAAATCAATACCTGAAGATGTTACCAAAAATACCAATATCATTCTAATCACCCCAGTTTACCCTGTTCGTCAAGTCATAGGTTAACTCTATAAATTCACTCCCCACCTTAGGAGTTACCTACCCCAGTCTCATCCTGACCCAAAAAAAAATTAACTGATAGACCACTAACCATATTTGGACTCAAAGTCCTCCCATGATGTATCATCACTATTACACCTCACTAGGTTCTCAAATCATCTTTTATTATAACTGAAACCCCTTAAGTATTGCATCTCATCATACACTCACCTCATACCCATATCAGACATGTTACTTATGAGGTCTAAAATCTAATTAGATTCCAAAAATCATCCCTAGAGCCTTTCACCTCACATAAAACCCACATCATATCAATTTCCAGATACCAACACACCGAAAAAAATCATGTTTCACATAAATTCTTAGAAGCCAATAATCCTCAAGTAATCCTGTATCACATCAATTCCTAAATATAATACTGGTTCGATACACCTCATAAATATATATAACACATCCAAGTCTATTACAACCTACTTACCAGTATGTGGTTAGTTAAAAATTAAATCATTTCTCCCTCGTACACCCAAAACTATACATTCTATAAAAATTCCCATGTTAAAATAAAAAGAACTGGGTAATTCCCACAACATACCTCTAACCATCGTTGGATCTCCATCATTATCTGACCCTGATAGCCCATCAACATGAACCTATCCTGAAGATTGATTTTCTAAGACCTATATTCCCTATGGTGATGCACCATTCATTGGGAACTGACCCCACTACTGGTTCCCACTATCTCCTCCATGAATTCTGCATGCATGGTATTCTTGACTACCTGCTCCTGGTACCACTCTAGGTCTAACCGCAGATGCCTGAGTCTTCCCCAATCCCAAACTACTAACTTTCCAAGAAGACTTCTTTACATTCTTATTGATATGTCTAACCATGTCACATTCTCCACACTCATTTGGTTTCTAATAACACTACATCTTCACATGTCCCAACTTCCCACACAAGATTCACACCATCTAAGAAACACTAGTCGATGGTCTAGTCAAGTCTCTAGCCTAAACTTCATGTTGAAACTCATCTATTCCTCACTTCCTACTATCTAAAAAACCACCACTATAATCAAATGAATCCCCCACCCTTCATGAATATGACCAATCGGTAAAATTTTCCTCAGCTATTACCGCTTGATTTACAACTTCTGTGAATGATGAAAACCCGAATATCATTACCTGAACCATGATAGAATACCATAAACCATCTTTAAAACGTCTCACCCTCAAGGTTTCATCGCCCACCATACCTGGTGTAAAGTGAGACAACTCTATGAAAGTAGCTACATATTCCCTGAAGAACATGTCTTATGGTTGTAGGCTCATGAACTCTCATGTTCTCTCTTCCCTCAACCTCTCTGGGAATAGGTTCTTAAAGAACATGGACTCAAAAACATTATAGTCCAGTCCCTCATGTATTCCCACCCGAATCTATACATACCACCAGATATTTTCTTGTCCTTTATGCATGTAAATCATCAAAACCACTCTCCGGCCATGGGGTGTCTCAAGCTACTCGAAGGTGGTCTTTATTGACTCTATCTAGTTCTCTACTGCATTTTGTCATCCCTCACCTAGAAATACTGGTGGGTGATCCGACTAGAACTCATGATTTAAGTATTCCATTGAACTCTCTGCTCCCTGATCTCCCCTTTCAATCTCCTAGATGATACAAAACAAGATCGTCTATAGCTTCTCATCAAACCATAACCCAAAATCTTACCAATATGGAAGCTTCCCAACTTACACATGATCATGTAACTAATCCTTTACTTGTAACTAATGATCTTCTTAACCCTTTGGGGCCTCATCCTAACCCCTATATATCATCATCTCATGCACACTCATAGAGAACAACATCACTGACCACCCAACCCTCCATCAAATTCTACCTATATGGAAACCCATTGAACAACAACAACATGGTTAGATAGAAATAAATAAATAAAGATGTAAGGTTGATTGGGAATGTTGTAACAAGTAGTAAAATATCATCACCCTTACACTCACCCATCGAAACCATGTCACATAACATCTAGACTCATGTCCCCTTACTGTTACACCCCAACATTTCATAGTATGTTACCTCTTTAAAGTAATTCAATAGCTTGCTCTACACGAAACACTGAGTTCGAGCACACAATGACTTACCAAACGAACCATTCAAAAAGAAATTATGAATAGTATTAAATAAATTTTGAATTTTATATACTCAATATAATTTTAGAATCCATTTTATATGTTTCTTAGACATAATATAAGAACATATTATTTTTCCAGAAAAAGGAACTATTTTTCAAAAAATTCAATTTTACCACCTTTTAATGGAGAACCCTTTTTAAATCCAATATTTGACACTTTTATATATTCAACATGAAAAAATAAACTTCATTTTTAGAATTGGTAAATAAAAATTTAGTTTGGACAAATTTTTGGTGTTTTTCTAATAACTTTAATATTTTGATGAATACTGAAAAATACTAAATTTTAATTGAAAACAAATTTTTTAATCAAAATAATTTATAGTGTTAAATTAAACATTTAAATGATTTTTAAGTATAATTGGATTATATTTTTATCATTTAATGTGATGTTGGTCATTGGAAGTAATTTTTTCTTCAAAATTGGACACAAACACATATCAATCTTTTAATATATTTACTTCTCATAAACCTGCTTTTTGGTTTTGAAAACCAGAGTTAATTTTAAATTAGTTAATGTAAATTATATGTTTAAATTTGTTAAAATAGACTTCATTTTGTAATTTAGAATATTAAAATTATCTTAGGATTAATTTTTGGTATTTTTCTGAAAACCTTCAATTTTTTATGAATAGTGAAGAACAATATGTTATTGTTTAAAACTGACTTTTTATTTAAATAATTATTTTTAATTAAAATTAATTTTAAAGTAAAAATAGATACATAATATTTATATTTTTACAATTTAATTCATTGGATTCATTTTATAATAAGATTATATATATAATATTTTATTGAACTTTTTAACGTCTTTTACCTACCTTCTAGGCACATTTGTAAATTTGAATAAAAAGAAATTTTACCAAATCTGTGAATTGAATTTCAAAAATATTAGAGACATTATTGAAATCAGTAAGTAAAATGTGGTTCAATAGGGTGAATGTAATTTTTGGTGAATAGTAACTTTTGAATTTTATTTACCACATTTAAAAGTAAATAGGGTAATTAAAGGTAAAAATTATATTATAATTACCCTAAAAAAAGTACTAATTCTAGAGAATAAGTATATTTAGACCAAAATCGACCTTATAAATAAAATATTATAACTTTTTATCCACTTGGATTAGATTAGGACATTTATTATTATTATTTTTAAATAAGAGTTAAAAGTGTTAAATTCAACATTTAATAACTAAAACATTTTTGATATAGGGTTATTCATAAGATATTTTCGACTATAAATATTTATTAGAAATATAAAAAGATTTCCTACATCATGGTAGTTTATTTATAATTTTTAGATATTAAATAAGTAAATTTATTTATGACACAATTTTGATGCAATAATTTCGTAATTAATGAATGATTAAAATAATTTATATTATAAATATAAAAATAAATGTAATTTTAGTCTTTTGATACCATATAATAATTTTATATGTTAATATGATATGTTATGGTTGATTTAATGTATTTGGTTCGAAGTAATAAACTTTTTATGAATTTCACAAAAACCAAATACTAAATAGTGTCAAAATTGACATAAATGAGTTTTTAAAACAAATACTATATTATTAAATGATATAATATTCATAAATTTATAATATTCAACAAAAGTACTTATATAATGATATATATGTCATTAATTAACTACTTGAGGTTCTCTTGTCATTTTATAGTAAGTTTATTAACCATATAATATAAAAATACAAGAAGACATGGTAAAAGTCAAACTATTTTACTAAGAGTTAAATTTAAAAGATAAGGTTAATATGATGACATAAACTTTTCTAAAACCTATTATTTGAGAGGATTTATACCCATACTGACCATAGCCTATATATATATATATCCATTTGGGGCCATTATAAACCGAAAATTATTTTATAATAAAATAGTATTTCATGCTTTTCCTAAAGTGACTCTCACATCTCTTAAAAAAGGGAACTTCCCATTATCCTAATTTCACACCTCCAAAGTCATTTGACTTGGAAAAAACCTACTCAAATATCCTCCCAACAACAATAAGTGAAATATAGAGGCCTTACTTTGATCATAAATCCAACCTAAGGACCCCTTTTTATCAAATCAAAAGGAATCACCTGAAAAAGAGGTAATTATTTCATCATCTCTTTCAAAGTTCTTTTCTTCTTCCACTTCCTCTTTCATTGTTGTTTCCATAAAAAAATAATAACTCCATTACCTTATATAAACTATTATGTTATTATAAATATGGTACTAACATATTCATTATTCTATCCATCCTATGAAGGACAAAGTCACCGCACGTGTGTACGTACAGCTTACCGTCTCCACGTTCTGGTGAAGTTTGTTATTCAACACATCATTATTTTTATGGGTATAATAATGTGTATAATTGATGTAAAAAATAAATATAACATGTTTCTGTTTCTTTATAATTAATATACCATCCAATTACATACCATTTTATCATTAAGGGAATGATATTTTGGCACGTGCGTACGTACGACTTACTGTATCCAAGACGTGATGAGATTCATTGAAAAATTCACCATTAAATGATGGTTATAAAAATATATATTGTTAATAAGTATGTAAAATATGAAATAATAATTCTATTGTAAATATATATATATATATATATATATTTATATATATATGTATTTACATAAATCTCAATCACTTTCATCCCTTCAATATGATAAGAAAACAGAAACAACGTCCATACATACGTACAGACTACCATCTCCTGGAATGGTGTTTCCATTTAATATATATAACTATTAAACATATTTATATTTTGAAAATATATGATATATAAATCATGTTTTATATTTTTGAAGTATATAAATCATGATCTAAGTGATACGATCAAGAATAACAAGTTATAACACACACGATAAAGAAAGTGATTATTACCCAAAATGATACCTTAACATGGAAATAATTGTTAATGGGATGTATAAAGTCATAAATGAATCATGTATGACATAATATAAATGAATATTTTTCTTTTTTAATTTTATAACATACTATGGTCATTATATAGAAGGTCAAACATTCCATCGACTAAAGGAAATTACAAGGTAAGGGTTAATTCCTCAATCTCATTATTAACTGAGATTGTTTATGTGTAAGTATTTTTTGGGACATATTTATCATCCATGTCCATGTATCATAAAAATTTTTTCAAAAAAATTATTTTAAGTATTATGTAAGTTACTATTTAACAAGATCATTATTTAAATTTTTTAAATATTTTTTTCCAAATCGTTTTAATTAATGTCTATGTTTTTAAAATGATTTTTAGGATTTATTCATATGAACATGATTGTTTTAAAGTTTTAATTCCATTCAAAAGTTTAAAATTGGTATGGGACACTTTGATTCAAATATATATTTTAATTTACTTCCTTTATAAATGTGTTACTTTTAAATGATTTCACAAAAAGTGATATTTCTCTCAAAGAGTTTTACTGATCATTTTCAACTATGTCAATATCCTTTACTGGATATTATTCTTGATTAAGGTTGATATATTATAAATATTGTCTTCAATACTGTATTTAATGAGTAATTATATGCTTGACTATGAATGTGCTATTTTTATACCATTCATGATTTATGGTTAATGTATTGACATTTTTTTTGCAAGTTTTAATACAGATGTTTATGTTAAGTTTCAAAATTTTCATATTAGGAATACATTGGACTTAGTAAGTGATGGGTGGAGCCCGCTATAGCTCCCTGATGTATCAGAAGGTCTCATGGGACAAAATATTTTCTTGGAACAAGGCCCTGAAAAAATCTTTATTTTTTGTCTTGGCACGAGGTATTTAATATGTGGTTATGATGTCTAGAATTATACATTCCCTCATTATGAAATTAGTTATTACATGTGATTATTCCACTAGTCTAATTTCCATATGAATTTTTATATAGTAATGTTTGATTTACTTTTTTCTTATTGTGTTCAATATTATGTTTAAAATTCTTTTGTTTTTTTACACATCATGCCTTAAAAGTTTATAGTTTCCACTATTTTATTTACCCTTACTGAGCATCTGATATCACCGCTTTATATGTTTTATTTTTCCTAGGATGCGAAGAAGTGTATTATGACTGACTTGCTAGGATAATATATGTGACATTAGTGTGTTAAAATTATACACAATGTTGTTGTTTTTAATTTTTTAATTTAATATAAATCTCATGTTTGTATCTTGTACTTCAAAGGCTGCTAAACTGATCGGTCCTTTGGGAATTGATCACTTATAATCATGCCAATATTAAGTTATAATGCACCGACTCTGGGTAACTAGGGTGGGGGTGTTAAAGTTGGTATGAGAGGACGTTTTTTACAAACTTTGGAAACTAGATTTATAAAAACTTTGATTATAGAACAATTTCTTAAGATTATCATTGAGGATTAATATATAATAACTTCCTAGAATTTTGGTAATGTAGAGATTTTGTGAACTCTCGAAACAATACATCCCTGTCTGGATACAAGAATATTGACGCGGCTCTGGAAAAAATGTAGCAAGGAATGAAAACTCCAACAAGGAGTTTCGAGCTTGACCTCAGGTATCTTGGTACACGACAATGGACCTTGCTGCACTCATGGTTACGATACTCCCTGGGGATATTCTTAGGATAATTCACATTTTCATTACAAACCATTATGAAATATTTATGATTATGTATTATATACATAAACCTTTCAATTTACATTAGTTATTTTACATGTTTGTATTTATTCATTGTGATTCATAAACTAACCTACTATATGACATTGTTTAGAAATGGCACCCAATAGAAGGAATGAGAACTCAAGCAATACGCATGATCCAAAGAGTAAAAAGGATCATATATTTTATGATATTATACCAAAAATTAGAAGGGAAATAGTCTCCCATGTATTATCATCATATAAATAAATAGTATCATGTCTTAATAAGATAAGTAAATAATTTTCTGAGTCCTATGGCTTTGAAGGGAAGCAAGAGAAGAAGAGGATGGCTGAGAGAAAGATGGATAAATGGAAGAAGGGAATGAAGGATTTTCCCACATGTGATTACTATGGAAAGAACCAACTTCATAAATTTTTGAAAGGAATGAGAGTTTTTTATAACTGTAGTGAAAAAGGACACCAAGTTCATGATTTTAAGGGTAAGAAAAAGTTTTCAAATGTACAATGCTTCATCTGCAAGGATTTGGGACACTACGCGAATCAATGTACCATTTATCAGAGTATAACCCAAATGATGCTATTAGATAATAATGAAGTTATGATACTGCCTAAGATGAAGATAAATGATTAGTGTTCTTAAGTATTTATTAATGTATTGTGTCATTTGAGTATTGTATTAATGATGTACAACTTATAAGAATTATAGAGTATATAAGGATTTTACTGTAGTAATATTTCATTGAGGATCTGAGATTTTATGGTACTAAGAAAAGTGACTCAATAGAAAGTTAATATTTTTGGAAAATACATCCTTGAGGGAAAGATAAACTTTAATAAGGTCATAATACAGAGATAAGTGATTTGGATAATGTAAATTGGGTATTATTGACATCCATGGAGCTGATTAATGTTTTTTTAAAAGTGGTTCATACCTTCATTTTTGGGAGTTTTCAACATTTTTTATTAAAAGAGTATATCCTGATTTCTATAAGGAATAAGGGAGCATGAATGTATTCAATAAGGATTTATGGTAATTCAGGGTTTTACCATGTCTTATGAGAATACACGATGAAGGTATTCACATGTATGTTAAGTGACCTTCCTAATAAATTTTGGACTATGAGTTTGGACAGAAGTATTTTGGATATGTCTAAAGGATGGAATGGATTAGGTTGGACATTTGATACTATTTTCTAAGGTTAAAAATTTTCATAAGATTATTTTTGGATTATTTTAAAAAGGACAACCCAGAGTTTGGGTGACAACTCGTCACTTCTGGCAAGGTCGTGATACATGAACCTGCAACCGAAGGGTGACCAGGGTGCATCACCTACCACTGGCCTACGTGATGTACTGGTTTGTATAATGTAGTTTTTAAAAAAAATGTTTTGGAAGATGAATTATAAATTCATTTTTTTGGAAACCCTATACAATTAGGTTAAATAGAATTTTTTTGGGTTCAATTATCTTTTGGAGTAAAGGATGAGTGTGTGGTTGACATTTGTTAGTGGATGGAACTCTACTAGTCAGGTATTATATTTTTCTTATTCTATCAATAAAATAATTCTTAAACATTAGTGAATGGATATCATAACCAAAAATTTGTTATCATAATACACTATGTTTTTCTAAATTGATGATACCTTAAATCATCATAGATTGATGGATTTGAGGCCCTCAATTCTACATTTATTGTTCACTTGTTTGTGAATGATGACCTCAATCACTCCCTATAAAAATTTACATTTTTTTCTCAAATTATGTGTCTATAATTTCCAATAATGTTCCTCTATTCGAAACCCTAATTTGGTGGGGACTTTTTTATTTCTCATTCCCTCTTATTAAGACTAAATTTTATTAACCGTATTTTTAGTGTGGGTCTTCCACATAGGTATTTTCTATTTTAAACCTTTTATTTTTAAAGAAAAATTTCAAATTGAGAGGAAATAATTTATTTAATGAGGGTTGAATATAACACCCCATGATTTCATAGTACGTTACCTCTTTAAAGTAATTCAACAGTTTGTGCTATATGAAATACCAAGTTCAAGCGCACCACGACTTACCAAACTAGTAGTTCAAAAAGAGGTTATGAATAGTATTAACTATATTTTGAATTTTATATACTCTATATATTATTAGAATTCATATTATGTGTTTCTTAGACATAATATAAGAACAAATTCATCTTTTTCAGATAAAAGATGTAAATTTAAAAATTGAAATTTTACCACCTTTTAATGGAGAGCCCTTTTTAAATAAAATATTTGACACTTTTATATATTCAATTTGACAGAATAAATTTATTTTTTTGAATTGGGGGATTAAAATTTAGTTTGGATAAATTTTTTGTGTTTTTTCTAATAACATTAATATTTTGATTAATAGTGAAAATACTAAATTTTAATTGAAAATAACATTTTTAATAAAAATAATTTAAATTGATAAATTATACATTTGAATGGTTATGAAGTATTATTAGATTATATTTTTAACATTTAATCTAATTCTAGTCAGTGGAAGTAATTTTCCATTTAAATTGGAAAAAAACACATATTCATCTTTTAATAGTTTTTATTTATCAAAAAACCACTTTTTTGGTTTTAACAATGAGAATTAATTTTAAATTAGTTAATGTAACTTATATGTTTTTAATTTGGTAAAATAGATGTCATGACCTAACCCCTGGGGCTTATTCCGTGACTAAACCCAAGTGCGCCTTCCATAGGCCAGGGGATGGCGACTAACACCAAAGGCGTATTCTCTAAAACAAGGAAGACATTGCCTTTATAACCTGTAAAAACATGCAACCAAGCACACGACAAGATATGAATGCCAGTTAATAGTTTAGAAAAAAGAGTTCTAAAAGTAAAAAGGGGTTGGAATACAAGCCCAACATTAATAGTACAAGTACAACTGAAATACAATACAACTGAAGAAAAAGGAAAGGCAGATACTGGGTCCTCCTCTGGGTTCCTACCTGAAGGGTAGGTACAGATCAAATCCACAGCACACCACATCCACCTGTCTCCTCTACATACCAACACGTCGTATGGTCCACACCCGAGCACCGTCTATTCCTGGTACTCTCAACCTCGAGCAGTGCTGTCCCTCATCTACATCCAACACAACGAGGTGAGGGCATAGCTCATGTAGGGGTGAGTATAAGGACACACAGTAGGGACCCCGAGACCCTCCAGGTCTCACAAAAATCCACAAAGGATAAACCAAAAAGCATGTAAACCAGTGAAAACCTTACTTAGGTACATTCCCACACATATACCTAAGTTATCTATAAAACCCATCTCAATAAAGAAGAAAACACAAAGTCCAATCCAAGGACCAAAGCTCAACTATTCCACAAAGGATGGTAAACTACATAGTAAAGTACCACACAGGTCTTCCACACAGTATAATACCACCAAGGTATTATCACAAAGGAAAGTACCACACAGGTATGAACTCATGTCACACAAGGTATAACTTAAGTACAATAGTAGAGATGATTAGATGTAACTATTGAATCATCTTACTCTATTAATATGCTTTGTTTCTGACCCAAACAGGATCTCGAGGAGATGACCCACATAGGATTGCTAAGAGCTGACCCACACAGGATCGTTAGGAGCTGACCCACACAGGATCTCTAGGAGCTGACCCACACAGGATCTCTACTCATTCTTCTCATCACAGCCGGCTATTGGGTTCCCATACTAGTCCTGTTCATCTCCAGGAGGGTCCTCTCCCCAATCCACTATTCTATACTCCAAATACCACGATGTCCCACGAATATGTATCTCAAAGGTTCTCCACTTCATATGGGTCTCAAGGAAATAGATGATGTGTCAATCAGATGCCCGGTCTGTGTGTTATTAGGCTTTTAATCCTTGGGGCCCAGTTGGATTTTTGCTTGATCCAACCAGACCGTACCCCATCAAAATTGAAATCTCCAGTGGGGTATACTCAAAGGGACCTTCTCGCCCCAAGATTTGAATCACCACTAATGGTTCGTCAAACATACTTTTGGTGCCAATGTTATTTCCCAAAGAGCATAAATGGGTCGAAGTGGGTCTGGGTCCGTTCCAACCCGGCCCGACCCGGTCTGACCCACTGGATCTGGCCCAGCCTGCTGGGCATCTTGGCCCACTGGGACTGACCCGGCCAGCGTTGGGTGGTCCGGAAGGCCGTGAGGGCTGTGAGGGCCGTGAGGAGCCGCAGGGGGCCGCGGGGCGGCTCCGTTGCAGAGGGTGCCGCGAGGGTGGCTCAGCCGCGGGGTGGGGGTGGGCATGAGGCCACGGGGCGGCTTGACAGCGGACAGTGGCGCGACCATGGGGCGGCGGCTCAGCCACGAGGGTTCGGCTGGGGAGCGGAGGCCTGGCTGCGGGGGTTTGGCCACAGAGTGGCTACCTTGCCGCGGGGCGGTTCAGCCGCGGAGCGGCGGGCCGACCACGGGGTAGCGGCTCGACCGTTGGGTGGTTCGACCGTGGAGTGGCGGCCTAGCCATGGGATGGCGGGCAGCCGCGAGGCAGTTCATCCATAGAGTGGTGGCCCGGTTGCGGTTGGCGGTGCCGCGGGGTGCGAAGGCCGTAGTACGGCGGTGGCCATGGGGTGGCAACGTTGCATCGTTGCCTTCGTCGCAAAGAACACCACATATCATCACAAGAATTGTGGAGAGGACAGGCCATGTTTGTTTGTCCTGTACTCTCTGCATTAGAGCAGTAGAAAGAGGCTCAAAATAATCATGAATCAAGAAAAAGTATAGAAGATATTTAAAAACACCAATCCCCACAACCCTCGTCAATCTCTATTCCCAATCCTGCAAAAGAATTAGAAGGGAAGTACATGGGAATTGATAATCATATATTAATAAACCCCAACCTCATTCATTTGATTTGTTAAAGATTGTTTGCGGGGAAGGAGACAATGTCGTTGGGAATAGATAGACATCGATGACATCGGGGTTTCCTCAATCATTAGTTTGTTGATGCTGAATACGTTCCTTTTCAACAAATTTCCCATGTAAGAAGTCAGAGTCGAAGTCGCCGTTCTTCGTTGGCGTTCTTCGTTGGTGATTTTTCTCCCAATTCTCCAACATTCTCCCTTTTTTCAAGAGTTACCCCAAATTCCTCCCAAAAAAGAATTATCAAACATTAGAGAATATGTTGGCATAATTTAAAATTAGAAAATTAATTAACTAAGTTGGTATAATAAAATTTGGAAGAGTTGAAGAGGCTCCCCCAAATTAAATATGAAGTTTGAGGGTTTCTACCATTAAAGGGGAGTTCAAGGGGGTTTATACTCGGGTGGTCCCCACCACCATAACCTCTCATGGGAGGTTAGGCTCGGTGGTCCCCACCTCCATAACCTCTCACGGGTGGTTTTAGTTTAGGTGGTTCCCCACTTGTGAAATATCCTCATGGGGAATTCCAAAGAAAAATAAAATAAAATGTTACACAAATTTTATTTTATTTTATCCTTTCATGAAAAACCAAAAAACTAACATTCCCCCTCAAGCCATGGCGGTCGATATGAAGGTCTCCTTAAGCGAATACCGGTGCTGCGAGGTCAATGGTGCCCTCAGATTTCAATTCTGAGCATTGGTTCAATAGTTACAAAAACCCGCTCGCATGTTTACTAAACGCACCCGAACAAAAGTTTAGAAACTCATTCTGGGCCTCGGATTCAGGTGCCTTCAATTCTCGCAGACTCATAAAATTCCTGTATATTTAAAAAAAATACATGGAAATTTTGGGTCGTTACATTCTCCCCACCTTAGGGCTTTGCGTCCACATCATCCAAAGCTCAAAAACTAGGAAGACAAGTGGGCGTACTGAGCACGTGTCTGAGCCTCCCACTCCCATGTGCTCTCTCGGAGGTTCTCGTGCTGCCAATGAATGTGCACCAGAGGTATCAATCGCCCATGAAGGACCCGCCCCTTTCGATCCTCAATCTCAACTGGAACCTCCGAAAACGTCGCCCCATCATCGATGTCCAGCTCGCCAGGGTCGATGATGTGGGAAGGGTCGTGCACGTATCTTCTCAACTGGGATATGTGGAATATGTTATGCACCCAGTGCAATTAAGGTGGAATATCTAAGTGGTATGACACCTCGCTAAATCTACTGAGGACCTGAAAAGGTCCGATGAATCTTGGAGATAACTTTCCGCCTTGGCCAAATCTCTGCAAACCTCGTCGAGGTGAGACCCGTAGAAAGACGTGGTTGCCATCCTCAAACTCTAGAGGTCTCCATATACTATCAGCATTAGAATTTTGCCTACTATGTGCAGTCTTCATCCACTCCTGCATGATCTGAACCTTCTCTGTGGTAGCCCGAACCATCTCTGGTCCCACGAGTGCTGACTCCCCTAGGTCAGTCTAGCACAAAGAGGATCTACAAGGTCGCCAGTATTACGCCTCAAAATCTGTCATCCTAATGGTGGAGTGATAAACATTTTTTTATGAAAACAACACCAAAGGAAAGTGATCCTCCCAACTGTGACCGAAGTCGAGGAAGGAAGCATGTAGCATGTCCTCAAGGGTCATAATGGTTCGCTTAGTCTGGCCATCCATCTGAGGATGGAAGGTGGTGCTCAAACAAAGCTACATCCTAAAATCCTCCTACAACCCCTTCCATATCCAAGAAGTGAAACATGTATCACGATCAGAGACAATTGTCGAGGTTACACCATGTAACCACACAATATCTTTCACATAGAGGCATCCCAAGCTCCCTATTGAACCCTTCTCTCGGATCGATAAGAAGTGGGCCAACTTGGTGAGTCGTTCGATGATCACCCAAATCGAGACATGACCCCTAGATGTATGTGGAAGTTCTATCATGAAGTCCATGGATATCCCATCCCACATTCACTCTGGAACCTCTAAAGGATGAACCAAGCCTGGTGGTACCTGATGCTCTGCCTTCACTTGCTCACAAGTGAGGCACCGAGAGACAAACTCTACTACTAATTTCCTCATTCCCGGACACCAGTGTTGTCGTTAGAGATCCCAGTACATCTTAGGTACACCAAGATTTACCAAAAGAGGGGAAGTGTGGAAATCCCTCAAAACATCCTCCTGAAGTGACACTAGTACCCTGGTACGTCCTTTGAAGAGGATGACGTGTTCCCCACCATCAGAAAATCCATTAGGAGCCTGTCCTATGGATATCTGAGCACGTCGAGTCTCGCAGTCAGTGTCCACATGTTGCACCTCCCTGGATCGCTAAAGAAGTCGAGGAGTGACTGTAAGAGACTAAAGAAAATTCGTTCCATTCTGATCCACAAAGGATATCTACAAAGCGGACAGCTTCTCTCTCTCCTCGCCTAGCAGCTGTATACCAGATCACCTACTGAGTGAATCTTCTACAATGTTCCCCTTCCCAAGAGTATACACTATCTCTAAGTCATAGTCCTAGAGGAACTCAAGCCAAAGTCGATGTATTAGGTTTATGTCCTTCTGAGAGAAGATATACCTGACACTCTTGTGATCCGAGTATAATGTAAACCGCTCACACATCAATTAATGTCGCCACATCTTCAAGGAAAAGACCACTATTGCTAACTCTTGGTAATGGGTAGCATAGTTTTGATCGTGTTTTCTCAGCTCTTGAGAACCATATGGGATCACTGCTCGCTCCTGCATCGGGACACATTCGAGTCTGGTCCCTAATGTGTCGCAGTCGACTACATACCTTATGACCTCCTCTGGTATCCTCAAGATGGGGGCACTAGTCAGCCTCTGCCTCATCTCATAAAAACTCTTATGTAATCTCTCAGACCACATGAAGGGTTTCCCCTTCTTTGTCAACACTGAAATTGGTACTGCAAATTAGGAGAAATATGGCACAAACCTTTGGTAGTAACCAGTCAAACCCGAGAAACTTCATACCTCCTTCACACTCCTGGGTGGCTCCCAAGAAAGTACCTCCTCAATATTTGTTGTATCCATTGTAACTCTATCCCCCGAGATGAAATGTCCCCGAAAGAGAACCTCTCAGATCCAGAAATGGCACTAAAAGAGTTTACCATAAAGCTGGTTCTCTCGAAGTGTGTCCAGTACTACATGCAAATGAAAGGCATGCTCCTCCTCAGTAGTCAATTAGATCAAAATGTCGTCAATGAGGACTACTACAAAGCGATCAAGGTATGGCTGAAAGATAATGTTCATGAGTTCGATGAACACCACTAGTGTGTTGGTCATGCCGAAAGGCATAACCAAAAACTTGTAATGGTCATACCGACATCTGAAAGCCGTCTTCAACACATCCTTGTCTCACACTCTGAGCTGTGATAGCTTGATCTGAGGTCTGTCTTCGAGAACCATCGTGCTCCCTTCAGCTGATCAAATAGGTCGTCAATCCTCGGGAGTGGGTACTTGTTCTTCATGGTCACCGGGTTCTGGCGCAAATAGTCAACACAAAGCCTTAGTCTCACATCCGCCTTCTTGGGGAATAAAATCAGGGCTGCCCAAGGTGAAACACTGGGCTAAATGAATCCCTTCCCCTGCAAGTCCTCAAGCTGTACGCGTAGCTCAAGAAGCTCCACAAGAGCCATCCGATATGTTGGTGTAGATATAGGTGTTATCTCGGGGTACAAGTCAATATAAAAGTACACCTCTCTTTTAGGAGGTAGACCTGAAACATCATCAGGGAAGACATCCGTGTACTGGTCCACCACTACAGGATAACTCGGACTCTCCACATCAACTGCTCTGAGGGTAAGGCTAGCCAACTGATGAGTGATCAGCTGCACTCTCCTCTTTGTAAGTCCATCCTATGCTGAAAAGGCTCCCTTCTTTCCAGTGAAGGTAAAACTTGTCCCATCCGTGTAGACACACCGCACTTTTTCTCCTAATACAGTCATTCTGAGCATGAACTGTAGATAACCAGTCCATACCCAAGATGATGTCATAAGGTCTCGACGCTGCTACTAGGAGATTGCAGCCGAATCTCTCGCCTCCTAGAGTAAGCTCACACTGCCGGAACCAGTGAATAATCATTGAATCTGCTCCCATAGGAGTCTCTAGCTGTAATGGTTGAGACAATGGCTCTGTCGGAATCTTTGAGCTCTAAACAAGGGCAGTGGCAATAAAAGAATGACTGGAACCTATGTCAATAAGTACTGCAACTAAGGTGGAGTAGACATAGTTCGTACCTCGTATCATCTCCGGAGCACCGTGATCGTAGGCCTCAGTTTCCTAGAGCTGGGTTCTCCCTTATCCACATGCTCCCTATGGTCGGGGTGGACCTCCTGATGGTGGTGGTGGTAACATCTCAAATCGTCACCCACTGCCACCTACACCACCAGCTCCTCTGCCACCTCCGCCTACTCCCTGCAGAACTCCTCCGTCGAATCTCTATCTCTACCTGGGCGGTCCATCGGTCGTCTGTTGATCAACCATATGATGGGTCATACAGTCACGAGCCATGTGACCATGCCCGTCGCATGCGTAACATTTCCCTCTCCTTGTATGACCAGCTCTGCCTTGGGTGCCTCGCATAGCCGACCCTGAATCCTGCGATCATCCACCGGTTGGACTGGTCCTCTTGGACCTCTATGTCATCTGTCTGCTGCCAGCTGTAGAATACTCCGCTACGTGATTTCTGGTGGTGGGTCTCACTATTGGTGACTTCTCAGCTTGGATACTCTCCACTAAGAGGGCTCTCTCTAACACCCCCACCTACGTTGGGATGCTGAGTGAGATCATCGAAGCCCTGATCTCCTGCCTGAGTCCCTGATCGAAGGTTTGGTCCATGAAGAATGGGTGTCGCACCATATCTGTAGAGTATCATGAGTGTTCAGTGAACCTCGCTGAGTACTGATCTACAGTCATGCTTCCATTCTGCGGATGAAGTAGCTCCTGTATGCACAATGCTCTAAGAGTCATTGAGACAAACTCTTCCCAAAACATGTTCTAGAAGTCGGCCCAGAGAAGCGTCACCTCATCGTGAACTTGGATCATCAAGATCCACCATCTGCCCGCTTCTACTTGTAGAAGGTTGGAAGCAACGATCACCATGAGATCAGATGGTGTCCCTACCAGTTGGAAGACTCTCACCACAGCCTCCAGCCAATCCTCAGCCGCCTAGGGGTCTATCTCTCCCCTGAACATGGGTGGCCTCTGGCGCTGGAACTCATGAAATGTGCTCAAGCGGTGTGCACCCTCTACTGCTGGGGCTGGTGGCATCGGTGGACCAATGGGTAATGGTACCGCTGGTGCCTCCGCTAGTGCCTCTACTCCAAAAGGGCCCTACACCGAGGCCTCGTCGCTCGGTGGGCTATCAATGCGTACTACTCTCGGAACCCTAGATGGATGTCTGCATGGAGGCATCCTAAAAAAGAAACAGGTGTGCTATAGTCAATATGTTATACCTGGTGAGATGACTCAAAAGATCACAAAGAAAACTTTTAAAAACACACACGCAATCGGTGTTTTGGTGCACTGTGTTGGAAATCAGAAGTCAGGGTCATGGTGTATGGATACGTCGGCCACCACACCAACACTGGATTTTCTAAACTGATAACCACACTCACTACACCTAACACTATTTCCATTAAAAAGAAATATTAGAGTCCTATTTTATATGGCAGAACCTTCCTTTGATAACAATTTTTCACGACCTGACCCCTGGGGCCTATGTCGTCACTAACCCCAAGCCTGCCTTCTATAGGCCAGGGGCTGGCAACTAGCCCCAAAGGCGTATTCCCTAAAACTAGGAAGTCATTGACTTTATAACCTCTAAACACATGCAACCAATAACACAAAAAGATACAAACACAAGTCAAAAGTATGGAAAAAATATTTCTAAAAGTAAAAAGGGGCAGGAATACAAGCCCAACAGTAATAGTACAAGTACAACTGAAATACAATAAAACTGAAGAAAAAGGAAACGAAGATACTGGGTCATCCTCTAGGTTCCTACCTGAAGGGTAGGTATATATTGACTCCACAACACACCACGACCACCCATCTCCTCTTCATACCAACAGGCCGTACGGTCCACCTCTGAGCACAGTCTTGTCCTGGAATTCTCAACCTCGATCAGTGATGTCCATCATATGCATCCAACACAACGAGGTGCGAGCATAGCCCGTGTAGGGGTGAGTATAACCGTACTCATTAGCAACCATGAGACCCTCAAGGTCTCACAATAATCCACAAAAGGTAAACCACAAAGCATGTAATCCCGTGACAACCCGACTTAGGTATATTCCCATACATATACCTAAGTTATCAAGTAAACCCATATCAATCAAGAGGAAAACACAGAGTCCAATCCAAGGCCCAAAGATCAACTATTCCATAAAGGAAGAGAATCCACAAAGGCCAGTGCCACACAGTTATTCCACATAAGAGAATACCACCAAGTTATTATCACGAAGGAAAGTACCACATAGGTATGAACTCAGCTCACACTAGGTATAAATTAAGTACAGTAGTAGAGATTATTAGATGTAACTTCTGAATCATCTTACTCTGTTAAGAGGCTCTGCTACTGACCCACACATGATTGCTAGGAGCAGACCCATATAGGATCGCTCAGAGGTGACCCACATAGGATCGCATGGAGCTGACCCACACAGGATCGGTAGGAGCTGACCCACACATGATCTCTAGGAGATGACCCACACAGGATATCTAGGAGCTGACCTACATAGGATCTCTATTCATTATTCTCATAATAGATGACTAATGGGTTCCCACACTAGGCTTGCTCGTCTCTGGGAGGCTCTTCTCCCCAAGCCACTGGTCGATACTCCAACTACCACGATGTCCCACGAAAAAGTATCTCAAAGGTTCTCCATTCCATAGGGGTCTCAACACAATAGGCAGTGCGTCAATTGGATGCCCGATCTGTGAGTTATTAACCTTTTAATCTCAGGGGCTCGGTTGGATTCATGTTCTATCCATCCTGACCGTACCCCACTATAATCCAAATATCTAGTGGGTTATACTCACAGGGACCGTCTCGCTCCAATATTTCCAGCATCGCTGACGGTTCCTCAAATGGATGTCTGGTGCCAAAGTTATGTCCAAAAGAGCATAAATGGGTCGAAGTGGGTCCGGGTCCGGTCCGTCCCACCCCGACCCGGTTGGGGCCGTCCCAGTCTAGGTTGACCCAGCCTGACCCGCTGGATTTGGCCCAGCCTTCAATGTATCCTATCCCACATTGGGAAGTACGGCAGGTCGCAAGGACCACGAGGAGCTGCAAGGGGCCGTGGGGGGGGGGGGCTCGGTCGCGGAGGGTGCCGCGAGGGTGGCCCATCCACGGGGGGTGCCGCGAGGCCATGGGGTGGCTCGGATGTGGGGGTTCGACCGTGGGGTGGCAGCTCGACTGCAGGGGTTCGAATGTTGGGGGGAGGCTCTACCGCGGGGCAGTTCGGCCGCGAAGCGCCAGCCTGGCAGCGGGGCGGCGGCTCGGCCATGGGGTGGTTCAACCACAGAGCGGCCGCCCGACCATTGTATGGCGGGCCGTCCGTGGGGTGGTTTTTCCGCGGAGCGGCGGCCCGGCCATGGGGCAGCGGCTCGGCCGCGGGGCGGTTCTGCCGTGGGGCGTTTCGGCCGCAGGTGGGGGTGCTGCCGGGTACGGTGGTCGTGGGGTGGTGGTGGCCGTGGGGCGGCGTTGTTGCATCGTTGCCTTCATCGCAAAGAATACCACATATCATCACAAGAAATTGTGTTGAGGATGGGCCATGTTTGTTTGGCTCGTACTCTCTGCATTATAGCAATAGCAAGTGGCTCAACGTAATCATGAATCAAGAACGAGTATGGAAGATATTTAAAGACATCAATCCCCACTACCCTCATAAATCTATATTCCCAATCCTGAAAAATAATTAGAAGGGAGATACATGGGAAGTGATAATCATATAGAAATAAACCCCTAACTCATTCGTTTCATTTGTTGAAAATTTTCTGCGGGGAAGGAGAAGATGTCTTTGGGAATAGACAGATGTCGGTGACGTCGGTGTTTCCTAGATCATCGGTTTGTTGACATTGAAGACGTTCCTCGTCAATGAATATCCCATGAAAGAAGTCGATGTCGGTGTCGGTGTTCTTTTTTGGTGTTCTTTGTTGGTGAGCTTTCTCCTAATTCTCCATGTTTATCCCTTTTTCTAAGAATCTCCCCCAATTCCACCCTAAAAATAATTAGCCAATATTATTGAATATGTTGTCATAATGTCAAATTGTAAAATCAATTAAATGAGTTGGTATAATAGATGTTGGGGGAGTTGAAATGGCTCCCCCACATTTAATAGGAATTTTGTGGGTTTCTCCCATTAAAGGAAAGTTCAAGGGGGTTTATACTCAGGTGGTCCCCCCCACCATAACCTCTAATGGGAGGTTAGGCTCGGTGGTCCCCACCTCCATAACCTCTCATGGGAGGTTTTAGTTCAGGTGGTTCCCACCTGTGAAATATCCTCAGGAGGAATTCCAAATAAAAATAAAATAAAATGTTACACAAATTTTATTTTATTTTATACTTTTATGAAAAATTGAAAATCTAACATTCACTCTTGACCCACAGCGGTCGAGGTGAAGATCTCCTTAAGCAAATACTAGCACTGTGAGTTCAACGGTGCCCTCAAATTTTAATTCTGAGCACTGGTTAAAAATTTATAAAAACACGCTCACACGTTTACTGAACGTACCAGAACAAAAGTTTAGAAATTCATTCCGGGAACTCCGGGCCTTGGAATCGTGCGCAGTTAATTTTCACGGACTCGTAAACTTCCCATATATTTAAAAAAAATTACACGGAAATTCTGGGTCTTTACAATAGACATAGTTTTTGAGTTTGTAATATCAAAATTATCTTAGGATGAATTTTTGGTATTTTTTTTAAAACATTCAATTTTTCATGAATAGTTAAAAACACTGTGTTATTGATTAAAACCGAATTTTTATTTAAATAATTTTTTAAATAAAATTTATTTTCACGTCAAAATAGATATATAATATTTATATTAGTCAAATGTAATCCATTGGATTCATTTTATAATAATATTAGACATATAAAATTTTATTGAACTTTTTAATGTCTTTTACATACATTCTAGGCACATTTGAAAATTTGCATAAAATGTAATTTTATCAATTATAAGAATTTAATTTCCAAAATAGAAGAGACATGATTGACATAAATAAGTAAAATGTGGTTCAATAGGGTAAAAATAATTTTTTGTGAATATTAACATTTAAATTTTATTTACCACGGTTAAAAGTAAATAGGGTAATTAATGGTAAAAAAGATATTATAATTACCCTAGAACTTTTCCTAATTCTATTTAATATGTATATTTTGACCAAAATAAACCTTAGAAATAAAATATGATCCTTTTTGATCCACTTGGATTAGATTAGGTCATTTATTATTATTTTATTTAAAGAAGAGTTAAAAGTGTTAAATTCAAAATTTATTAACTAATGAATTTTTAATATAGGGTTATATATAATATAATTTCGACTAAAAATATTCATTATAAATATAGAAATATTTTCTACATAATGGTATTTTATTTATAATTTTTATACATTAAATTACTAAATTTATTTATGACACAATGTTGATGGTAATTTCCTTATTAAGGACTGATTAAAATAATTGATATTATAAATATAAAAATAAATGTAAATTGTGACTTTTGATGCCATTAAATACTTTTATAGTTTAATATTACATGTTATGGTAGATATAATATATTTGGTTTGAAGTAATTAAATTTTTATGACTTTCATAAAAACCAAATACAAAATAGTGTCAAAATTGACATAAATGAGTTTTTAAAACAAATACTATATTATTAAATGATATAATATTCATAAATTCATAATATTCATCCAAAAGACTTATATAATTTTATATATGTAATTAATGAAACATTTTAGGTTCTCTTTTAATTTTATAGTATGTTTATTTACTATATAATATAAAAATAGAAGAAGACATGGTAAAAGTTAAACTATTTAACTAAGAGATAAATTTAAAAGATAAGGTTAATATGGTGACCCAAACATGACTAAAACCTATTAGTTGAGAGTATTTAGACCCATAACTACATTTTCCTCGAAATAAATCCATTTTAATCCATTATAAAACTAAAAAAAATTATAATAAAATAATATTTCAAGCCTTTCCTAAAGTGATCCTCACCTCTCTTATAAAAGGGTACTTCCCCTTCTCTTAATTTCACACCTCCAAAGCTATTTGGATCGGAAAAACCCTTCTCAAATATCCTCCCAAATATTCTCTCTTAAAACTAGAGGCCTTACTTTGATCAGAAAGCTAACCTAAGGATCCCTTTTGATCAAATCAAGAGAAAGCACCTAAAGAAGAGGTAATTATTTCATCATCTCTTTAAAAGTTAGTTTCCTCCTCCACTTCCTATTTCTTTCTTGTTTCCATACCATAATAATAATTCCAGTAACTTCTACATACTATGATGATTTTTTAAACATGGTAAAACTATATTCATTATTCTATCCATCCTATGAATTACAAAGTCACCATACATGGGTACATACAACTTACTGTCTCCACGTTGTGGTTTAGTTTGTTATTCAACACCTCATTATTTGAATGGTTATAATAATTAGGATAATTGATATAAATAATAAATATAACTTGTTAATATTTTTTTATAATTAATAAAAATTCCAATTCCATACCATTTTATCATTAAGTAAAAGATATCGTTGCTCGTGCATACATACGACTTACCATCTCCACGACGTGATGAGATTCAGTTCCACATTCACCATTAAATGATGATTATAAAAATATATATTATTAATAAGTATGTACTATATGACATAATAATTATACTTTATATATATATATGTGTGTGTGTGTGTGTGTATGTATTTACATAAATCTCAATCACTTACTTCCATTCAATACGATAAGAAAACGAATACAACATCCATGCGTATGTACGGACTACCGTATCCAGGAATGGTATTTACATTTCACATATATATCTATTATAAATATTTATATTCTGAAAATATATGATATATAATTGTTTTATATTTTATGGAAGTATGTTAATCGTGATCTAAGTGATCCGATCAAGAATAACAAGTTAAAACACATAAGATAATGAAAACGATTATTACCCAAAATGTTACTTTTACATGGAAATTATTATTAATGGGAAGTATAAAGTCATAAACGAATCATGTATGATATAATATATATGAATATTGTTCTGGTATAATTTAATAACATACTATGGTCACTATACATGATGTTAAACGTACCCTCGACTAAAGTAAAGTACAAGGTAATGGTTAATTCCTCAATCTCATTATTATCTGAAATCATTTATATGTAAGTATTTTCTAAGACATATTTATCATCCATGTCCATTTATCAAAAAAATGTTTTCAAAAAGGAATATTTTGAGTTTTATGGATGGTACTATTTAACTAGATCATCATTTAAATGTTTTAATGATTTATTTTTCTAAATCTTTTTAATTAATGTCCATGATTTCCAAATGATTTTAAGGATTTATTTATATGAACATGATTGTTTTAAAATGTTAATTCCTTTAAAAAAATTCAAAGTGGTATGGGACACTTTTATTCAAAAATATATTTTAAATTACTTCCTTTATAAATGTGTTACTTTTAAATGATTTCACAAAAAGTGATATTTCTCTCAAAGAGTTTTACTGATCATTTTTAACTATGTCAACATCCTTTACTGAATATTATTCTTGATTGAGGTTTATTTATTATAAATATATAATTTAATATTATATTGAATGAGTTATTATATGTTTGAATACGAATGTTCTATTTTTATACCATTCATTATTTATGTTTAAAGTATTGTCATTACGTATTCTAGTTTTAATAGATATGTTTATGTAATGTTTCAACATTTTCATATGAGGAATGCATTGGACTTAGTAAGTGATGGGTGGAGCCCGCTATATCCCCTCGATGCATCGGTAGGTCTCATGAGACAAACAAGTTCCTTGGCACAAGGACCTGAGAAAATATTTATTTGTAGTCTCGGCACAAGGCCTTGACTATGTGGTTATGATGTCAGACATTATGCATTCCCTCATTATGAAATTAGTTATTACATGTGATTATTCAACTAGTAGAATATCCATGTGCATGTTTATATGGTAATGTTTTATTTTTTTCATATTATGTTCAATATTATGTTTAAAATTCTTTTTTTTATTACACATCATTCCTTAAAAGTGTATAGTTTCCACTATATTATTTACCCTTACTGAGAATCTGATCTCACCCCTTTCAATGTTTTATTTTACCCAGGATGCAAAGAAGTGTATTATGACTAAATTGTGGAATAATATAAGGTATATGAGTGTTATAAAAGGATACTCAATGTTTTTGTCTTTAATTTTACAATATAATGTAAAACTCATGTATGTATCAAGTACTTCCAAGGATACTAAACTGATCGGTCCTTCGGGACTTGATCTCTTGTGATAATGCCAATGTTATTTAATAATGCACTGACTCTGGGCAACTAGGGTCAGGATATTACACTTACCCTCCCATATCATATCCAGGTAACACATATAAATCTATTTTCATGGCCCCTCACCTTACAATAACATGGTCATACATCACAATTCATCTAAGGAAGCTGAGTAAAATTCCACCAATGAGATACTAAGTGAGAAAACACTATGAAACTTCCCTTTTTTGGAAAATTTTAAAATCTTATTCCTATCATCCTTACCGCCTAATCCAATTATATCTAGGAGAATATATATATATATATATATATCATATCATATCACATACAGATCTCATTGGAATGACATGTCTGGGTTGGCTGAGTAAAATTCCACCAAAGAGAGGCTAAGATAGAAAACATAATTTAGCTTCCCTTATTGATAATTTAAACAACACAAAACCTCTTATCATAATATAGGTTCTCAATGATGATCATAATAAATTTATCATATGCACACACATGCATAGTTTTATGTATTATATGAGACTATCGAGAAGAATAAATAAAACCTCCCTTTAGATCCTAGGCCAAGGGTCCTCAATCCTCCCTTTCCTTACAAGGAAACGGGTAAAATATCCCCTATCTTTCCATATTAAACCAATATTCACATATCATAATAGATAATAATAACAGCGATGTGAACCAATCAAGGTGGAATCATATCAAATGTAAAAAGAGAAAAATAGAAAAACAATCTCCTACCTTGGAAACATGGTCTGTCCCCCATGCATGGGGATCCATGAACCAAAACATGAGTTCTAAACCATGTTATGACAATATCCTAGAATCCAATCTACCATATCCTAAATTTTAATACCCCCAAGTTAACATTTGTAGTATTTATACCACTTGTATCACCCCAACCTGATTCTCCACATGAACAGAGTTACAGGCTGGAGTGTCACTAGGCCTGAGGAGAACCTCGCCATATGCCAAAGGCTGATGACTATCATCGAGGGTGTAAATATGTGGTCATGGGGGGAATATACCCTCTTGAGATAATAATATTAATAATAATAGTATAAGTATATATATAGTTATAGGTGGAAAGACCATAACAAACAAGACCAGTAACCCACTGTGGTAGAAACCATAACAGACAATAGAACCTGTAATAATCAACAATATAAAACATACTATTTGAATAATGAAACACCATTTTTTTGAATAAATTAAATATGATAACATATGAAGATTCTTACAAACAAGTCCTATCATAAAAATAAAAAAAAGTGCCACCCATGTCTGACCTCAGAATATACATATATATGCATGTTAATACAAAAAAGAAAATCAATGTCAAACTCTAGCTAATATAGGAACCTACAAGGTGCCTTTACATCCATACCACTTTAGAAAACACAAAATTTTCACTAATTTCCTTCTCTTGATCTCAAACCCTTACCAAATCAGAAAATCCAAAATTCAGTAGACATCATGAAGGGCTTGTGAAGGTTAGGGGAATAAATCGTAGTAGGCCACCACTAAAGTTTATGTATCCTACATCTGTGAAAAATAAAGTGAGTAATAAAAAATAAACAAGCATATTCAAATCAATATAATTAAATTACTTATCTTTTTCTCAACATCCATAAGAATGAAACCCCCAGATTTTGCTATTGTTCGTATAACAATAGTGGTGAGGATACTTTACATAAATACCAAGGAATCCTATGAAGAAAAACATCCTAAGTGAACCCTTAGGTTTCCCTCTAAAAGAGTCACATGAAACCTCATGCCATCAATCAAATAAGGGAAATCTCAAAGGCATTCCAAATAAAGTACTTAGTGTCTTGTACCGTAACTCATAATAATCCCCATTGGATCAATGCCCAAAATCTGAGTCATAGGGATATATGTCCTCCAAATGATAACCACCATTGTCTTAGTAGCTAACGTCCTGAGGAACGAAAATGTCCATCCAATGATATAATCAGGACCCAATGGTCTGAATACACTGTGATCTTCATCCCCCAATTGATGATCTCAACACTATCAACCGACGGCTCCTCACCATCCATGTGTCATTCTACTCCAAGAACCCCCTACCTCATTGATGGTCAACACCATCCTAAGATGCAACTAACGGTGGCATCTACCCACATTAGTGGTCAACACCACCTCATCATCTGAGTCCTATCATTGTGCACAAGATCCCAATGGTGCATCGATCCATCGCGGTGAGTGGAAATCACAAACCACAGTTCCAATGCCACATCATCCCGGTACATCAATCCTCTACAACTGTGTCACTCAATTAGATGGTCAACACAATCCAATATCACTTAGGCCCTTCTCGCAACAAGATGAACTCATATCCTAAATCCAACGACTACTTCACCTAACCTTATGATGAAAAAAACTTCATAAATTCGGGCCAATTCCAACATGATGACCAACATCACCAAATGACAGATGGTTAACACCATCTCAATCCTCATGTTGTTCCTATCACATTACCATAGAACTAATAACATTTAATATAAAAAATTCAATTTAAATAATTAAACACCATGTTCTAACCTTCTTAAGGTTTGAAGCCTCTCACAAGGATTAACCCATTTATATTCATTATGAGGAAATAAAATAGGTATCTCAAGGGTTCAATTAATTAATTAAATGATAATAATTTAATTTGTGGGGTCTCTCTCAGACAACCAAATGGGGCACTCAAGAATGCACCCAGAAAACATGAGAGAAATGAAGGTGAAGTCCATGCTCCACCTACATATAGTCATAGACGTAACCTTTATTGTTATCAGCCTCTGACTTGAGCTAAATCAGACTAAATTATCATTTTCAATAAACACCCTGAAAATAGCGTAAAATTGATCACATGAATTTAGCACACCATATGGAAATAGAAATAAATAATATTGGGAGGGCGATCAAATCCCATACTGATGCGGTTCAAAAACACCCAATAGTGATCTATTGGGATCTTAGATGTTGAATATGGATCAAAGCCTATAAGGGCGAGGAAGAGATCTCCACAATAACTAGAGAATAATTCCACATGTTTAGGAGAAAAGATAGGGAAATACTGTTAAGTAATATTAGTGAAAAAATTCACATTTTTACTTTTTAAAATGCCACATGGTTACCTTATGATTTGGAAACCCATGTTCAAACTGTGCGATATCCACTACCTAGGTTCCACACCATGCATGGTTGACCCGCATAGTTGCCAAAATGTGAGCCAACCATGCATGATCCTCTACTAAAACTGAAAAGTTCTCTAAATGGTCATAAACCCCCTCCACCATGGTTTTTAGAACCATTTCAAATGAATAAGGAGGGTGTCATGTTTTCCCCTTGGAGGTGCACCATTTTTCCAAATCATGTGCCCATGTATGCACACCCTGAACATTTTGGTTTTCATCCAATGATGAACCTAAAACCCACTCGAAACCCTGAGGAAAATTATAATCTTCAAAAAAATATAATTTTTTTTTATTAAAATAAACTATTGGAATAATATTCCCATTATCAATAAAATTGGTTTCCAAATCACTATACTCCAAAAAATCAAATGGGTTGAGGATTTCAACCTGCTCCAAAAACCTGGGATGTTACAACCATTTCCATTTTTTTGATTGATGAAATGAATGGAAGGTAAAGAATACATTACCATTCCATAATAATTTTTTTTTCATACAAATCAAATTTTGGTATTTAAACATATCCTTATTACATTACTTTCAAATCATGTATTAAGAATGAATCACATCACATTGTGTGGTGGTAGTCCGCTATACACAATAATGACATCATCATATTCCAATGGAATAGAAATTAAGGAGGTATATGTGGTATAATAAATCCAAAAGCATAAAAATATCTTATATACCATATATAAACATTAAATTCATCATTATATATAGCTTTGGTAGATGGTGATTGAAAATGAATAACATCGGTTCATGAGGCGGTAGTCCCCCATACACACAAATGGTGATTTTGTTTCCTATTTGATGGAAGTGGATATGGTTGTATGTAATTCCCTTAACATAACAAAATATTAGTATATTTATGATATTTAGGTTATTATATAATAATTTTTTAAAAATAATTGAAGGAGGTGGAGGAAGAAATAAAATATAAAGTATTGTTAGGCATTTTACCTCTTCTTCAGACAACTTCTTTTAGTTTGTACCAAAATCCTTCCTAGAAGGTATTTATGGCCCAAATAAGGATTATAGGACTATTTTAGGGAATAAAATAAGTTATTTTGTAAGGTATTGTCCAAAATAATTGGGTTTCTAAGTGTCAATATGAGAGTATAGCGAGAGGCCTTTTATAAGTGGGGTGAGTGGTACACTTGTAATTTTTGAAAAGAAAAAGTTGTACCCATGTTTTTAAAATGAATGAAGCCACAAAAATGGTCCATTATTGAGACTATAATATTTATGGTATAAATATATACATAAAATATGTTTTTGAATTTTTTTTTCATTCTTTAACATTTATCTTTTTAGTTTAACCCTCCAGTAACCCCATTTTAACATTAGCTGCTGGAAATATTTTTTAGTATTTTTCATATTCATTATGGTAAAAAACTAATTTGAAATTATTAGATATTATAAATTAGTATTATTCCAAAAACAGAATATAATATTAAAATTTTCATACACATAATTGAAAATTTTTAATTTAAAATTAATCCCACAGACATGACAAGAAAGCGGGTTGCAAAGACAAAATGTTCAAAAGTTTGAAAATTTTTAATTTGAAAATACATTATAAAAATGAATACAATGAACTAATTTGGATAAAAAATTTACTTTTATGAACATCTTAATAAAATATATATTTTTAAAAAATTTATAAACAGAAAGACAATTCTTTAAAAAATCCAGTTTTTCCAATATTAACTAAAAATTTTATCTTTTCAAAAAATTATAAAAAATTCACACTAAGATACTTTTTGACATGAATATTTTAAAAATTAATTATATTTTTTTAAAAAAAAATCTAATATTGAAAAAAATTATTTTTAAAATAAGTGGGAAAAAATGTGACAATAATATTTTTTAGAAAAATACATTTTTTAAGAATAAAATTTGATTTATTCTTATTTATTTTATAGAAAACACATAAGAAGAATATTAACAATTTGATTGAAGATATAATTATAAATTTTATTAAAATAATTTAAAAAGGATTATTTTTTAATTTATTGAGTCAAAATACCTTTTTTCCTCAAAAAATAGTTTTCTAGAAAAATATTTCCTTGGTTTTCAAGGGGTATTTATTTTCACTTAAAAATATTTTATAAGAAATGATTTAATTTTATATACATGTTTAAAAAATAAATTTTAATAATTTAGTTAATCCAATCTATACCCTCCATTCCAACAACTAGATGATAATCATCATATTAAATAATCCTAATTTAATAGTATGTCACATTTCATTTAAAATCATGGTTGGGTGTGATGACAATTAAAATTAGCATTGAGCATAATGCTAGATAATATGAATGTTTCCTGTATTGAGAAATATCAAAATGAAAAAATTTATTTAGAAAACAAATTTACTAAATCTTAGGGTGTTACAACTCCTTTAGGATTTCAGTGACTATGTGAAATGGAGATCGGAAAGATTATATACTTTAAGACTTGTGACTATTCAGACACCCCTAAGTTGACTTCAAATGTAGTGTATAACTAGGATAAATAATTGAGACTATGTTATCTTTTTGGTACTCAAGGTGTTCATAATTTCTTAAGAGATGATCGAAATAACCTCATGGATCCGTGATGAGATGATTGGAAAGAACCCTTTTGGGTTGAAATTGAGATGACAAGGACCTCTCTGAGTCCCTATATTAGACTATAGAACATATATGAATTTATTTACCTCACACATTGGTTATAGATATTATTGGTGTATGTTGATATTTTATTGTTTTTTCATATCTAAAACATAGTAGTGACCTTTGAAGACATGGTGTTGGTGGATCTTAGTGGTGTTGGTAGTTTATAATAGTGTGTGAAATTCATGTCTGGATCTAGCTAACTATGAGGACTTCAATTTTATTGTTTTCTATTTATCTCCATTTATGGTTCTTGGGAATATAATTTCCAATTTTTTCATTTTATATGATGTAATACTTTTTATTTCATGGATCGTGTAATTTTTCACATAAATTATATGTCATTTTATGTTTTTTTTATCCTTCATACAACATTATTTCAGGTTTTATGATAGATGTTATTTACAAGTAAATTTAGATAAATCATCCCATCTTATGTGATATGCCTATTTGGTGCTAGTAATCAGCCACTAACTTATTAGAGTCAATCTTGGGGAAGAACACATGGATTAATTCCACCCAAGAGGGGTCCTAATGGATCATGTCATGTCATAGTGGCATCAGAGCGGGTTCATCCTTGAGATGGAGTTTGGATTTAGTAGTCATGTGGGAACTACTTTGACAATTTAGACGAACAATGTTAAATGTGTATTGTGTTCAGTTTCCGGACCATGGAGACTAGAGCAGGTACAATGACAGATTTATCATTTCACCAAGAATCTAATAGCCAGGTAGTATACCTATAACTCTAAGAAATGATTTTGTGGTACAAGAAAGTTGTATATGTATCATATATTAGTCAGTTATGGTCTTTAAGATCCCTCCTATGACAGATCATCCAGATATACTTTATTTACTATGGGTTTTTCCAATCAAATGAATAATAATACCCACTGATAGACAACTTTTTTGTGTATTTATGTTTATGAAGTGACCATGCATATAGTTTGGAATCTCTCTATCGGTTAGCGAGTGAAGATTCATTGTCACAAAAACTCAGTTGAGAGATGTACTTAACCTATGTTATGATGCAATTTATCACCCCCTCTGCATAGTGTGGATCTTGTAAAGAAGGTACTAGTTTCCATTGAGTTTTTCAAGAAAACTCATATATTTAGTACATTTTTCATGTTTTGATGAAATAAACCACATTGATTTATGAGGAACATATGATCCTTAAGAGATAATCGATTGGAATGATTTTTAGACTTGAATTCCTTTATAGTTTGGACTTTCACTAACAAGATGATGATTCTTATATTGAGATCCTTACATGGCCTAACGATCTATTAGTAGATGATTTATTTTTGGAACTCATGATAGGATTAATTTATTGTGGTCAGAGTTTGAGCCCTTTTCACAATGGAGTTTTATATAAGGTTTTTAGGGCCCTACTCAGTGCAACATGACTATGAAAGATTATGAATTGAGTCTAACTGACCTCATGAAGTGTTCCCTAGAAATTTTTTGTAGGGTATTGTTTGATTAAACAGGTTTAGTGAGAGACTTTTGGGAAGTATTTTTCAACCGTGGTTGTGTTTTCATAAAACACTACCAATAATAGAGTCCCATGAGAGAAAATTGGATTATTGTGGAATTTTTTTTATAGAGATGCATCCTGAATGTGTGAGTATGATATATTTTCACATGAAGGTAGATGCAATAGTTCTATATATGGACCTCCCTATTTTATATGGTGATGTGATCCGAATCCTCCTTATTGTAACCATTTTTATACTATTGAGGAGTTTTTTGGTGGGGGATTGGGTAGTGAAATAGAAATTAGATCCAAAAGACACATCAATATCCCCCCACAAACACCAAAATGGATAGTTATTATGTATAATAGAGTGCTGAAAGTCAGAGATGTGGGTAGATTCATGAAATGGATAAGTTTGTTCTGGTTTTAATAGGTTCATTTTAGAGTATAAATCTTGTCATTTCTTTATGGTCCCTTTTACTTAGTGGTACAGTGGTGACTAATTATTTCTACATATGATGTCTGATAATTAGAGATTATAGTGGAATCCATAGCTAGGCCATTGTTAGATATAGATTTTTCATGGGTGGTGACTATATTTAACTAATACCTTCTAGTTAAGTAACATAATCCTAATTATAGAAAAATATACTTCAATAAAATAATTCATGGAAGAGTTGTGGTACAGTGGTACCCACATCAGTATGAATTGGTTAACCAATTATTGTATCATGAGGTGTTTAATATTCAGTAAGTGAGGTGATATACACCCCTAATAGTGAGTGGGGTCTCTTTAGGGGTGGTGAGTGGATCCCACCCTCAGAAATATGCAGTTCATTTTCCATCCAACAATATTCCTGAAATTATTCATTGATTTCAAAAATGAGAAACTCACTTCTTAAAAATGTTTTTGAATGAAAAAATTATTTCAATGGATGACCCATGGTTGACCCTTATAATGAATTTTATGTTCAAATCAACATGAATTAGAAGGATTATGTTAAAATATTGGTAATTGGGATGATGAAGTCCCTCGTGGAATTTATGAAGTGCAGAGACTAAATATTCCTTGGTATATTTGGGATGAAAGAGGATGTTCCCTTAATGAGGGGTTGATTATTAATTTCCATTAGAGTTCAAACCTCCATGTAAAAGGAGGTGTGTGGTGGTGGTGGATGTTTTCTATAATGGTTTTCTGTTAATCCCATTGGACCAGTATATACATCTAAGATTAGGGTGATTTAGTTGTTTCTATCTTTTTGGGAAATTATTGTTTCTCCATGTGGTGGTGTTGGATGTTTTCTATATGAGTTTTCTGTTAATCCTAGTATACCAGTGTATACATATTAGAGGAGGGTGATTTTGTTGTTTCTAGGTTTCTAAGAATTTATAATTTCTCTTTTAATCATTAAAATAATTTTATATTTGAACCCTTATTTCTAGTAAAGAAAATAATATACCTGTTTAGTTTACCCAATTATAATAATCCACATTCAATACATGTAAATTAGTATGTATGAAACATGTATTTTTACATGGTTTTTCTTTGATATGGAAATCCTACTCCCTTCTGTGATTGGGTCTCACTAAGTCTAAAATTCTCCACTATAATTTTACAATCAATTACAAGTGGGTTATGGTTGGTAACATTCTCTAATATTCAAACCATATTACATAGGTTCGGGTTCATTATATTACCCATGTGATCAAATACAACATAACATTGTACTTATTTATATTGTAATCTCACCAGTTCTCAAACACCCATCACATGATGAAGTAGATAAAAAATATATCTAGGGATATATATATGCCCAACAAGCTGATCTACTTCCTCACTGAAAGTCTTCAAATGCTTATAAATATTCAAGAACACTCTTCTCAGTTTGGTCCCTATCTTTTTCACAACATCCAGTTCTTCTTCATAATTTTTCAGTAGGACTTCTCAACTCAAAACTCAAGGAACATGATACACACCAGATATTTTTTAGGTACTACTTCATGTATTCCTTACCAACTTTTTTTCATTAGGAAACACAACCTATAAATTCTACCTAATGAGTAAACAAAGAATGCCTTGGGTTTTTTCTTGATATTATGATTTCTATTCTTCTCAACATTATAATCTTGGGGAAAAAATTCAAATTGTTACCACTGTGACTTGAGTCACACATTCTTATTTTTCTTCTCTCCTTATCTTTGTTAGACTTAAATGATATATTGTATCACATGGACTAGTTATATAAACCATCCTTCTCATTATTCTTATTTTTTCTTTAATACCCAAATAGTGTTTCTTATAAGAACACGTTCATCTCTCTTCTTTATCATGGAGAGAGAATATCTTATCTCTCATATCTTCAGAACGATCATACAACACTATCTCATGATCTATTTTTTTTTTGTCCGAAGTGACATGACTTTTCATGAATAGCTACCACAATTTTTCTTGGGGCCATTTTTATATTATTAAAAATGAAGATATTATATGATATATCATAAATCAAACAAACTACAAGTTATGATCAAAAATATTCATATCCCATCTTTTTTTCAATGATTATATTTAGTAAAATTACCATATTACTCCTATTTTTTACATTTTATCCTCATCCAAATAAAGATTGTTTTATTTATATATCATGCTTGACATTTATTCTTCAAAAAGATATACAACTAAAAATATTAAATTAATCATTCCTTAAAGACTATATTAATGAATACAACATCATCTTATAGTGTGGAAAATATCCTTTATTAGGTCAATGGTATGTTTAATTTTTTATATTATTTACATTTTTGTTTTTTCATAGATTTATCAAGTACTAGAGGTCATAAATTATAGTTTTTTAGGAATGAATAATGTGAAAAATCAGCACATGGTTTGTCTAACGATGAGGTTAACTATATAGTGGGTTAGGGAGGGTGATAGCGGGGGTTCACAGGGTCTATAAAATATTAAGAGATCGATGAGTCACTAGGTAACATATCCAAGTCACTTAAAATATGGCACATTACCATTTCATCTATCAAATTTATAACCTTCAGACCTCATTTTTCTTCCCCTATCACATTCATCTCCTCCTTATTGTACTTGAATCTCTCCCCCTCATTTGGTGGTGATTTCTCCTTGGATTCATGGTGGTTTGGATTGAGGTAAATCAATTTTTTATTGGTTTATTATTATTTTCTCCATCCTATTAGTTGTTCCTCCTTTTTAAAGGAGATGGTTAAATCTTGATGGTGGGGACATTTTAACCTAGGGTGTTTATGGGTGGTTTGGTTTTTTTCTTCTCTCTTATGTTTTTGAGGCCTTATTCTTACAATTTGTGTTTGTTTTCACTGAAGGAGACATGTTTTGGAATAAATGTGATGAAAGTATCTCTATTTAATGGTGTTTTACATGGGTTACCTTTAAAATGTGAATCATCTTTCATTTTATTTATTTTATAAAAAATGATTTTTGTTCGATGTTTATCCCATGTTTGATGTGTTTAATGACATTTTTTTTGAAAATTTAGTGTTCAAAGGGGTTTTCAAAATATGTGTGTATTTTATGAACAGAAAGTGTATTATAAAATAGCTCAAATGGGTTTGGGGATTATAAATGGATTTTTAAAATCATTTTTGAAATGATTTTACCTTATGAAAGGTGTTTTGATAAAATGGGATTGTTGTTTATGAAATTACTTATGATATTTATTGTTTGATATGGGAACCTAATTGTGGTTGGGTTGGCATTGAGTAGTAAATGGGTTAAACATGGTGTGACCAAGGGGTTTGTTCAAGGGATCATGTGATATTTCAGTGGGAATACTATGTTGTCTACCATTTTGGTTTCTAGGGGATCATGAGAGACTTTGGGAAGGAATACCATGAGAGAATCAATGTTGTTTTTTGAGACCATATGAGATATCTTGGATTTGGTCTTGAAGAATACCCTAAGAGATTCCATTTTTTAGCCACATAGTACGATTTTTATTCTCACTCATGGTAATCATGATGGTCAGGGCTTTAGATTCTCATTACTCATTATGGATTGTTTTACATTCTTTATGAATTTCATTAGTGTCATTTGGATGTGATATGATATATTATGCCCATTTTTCATTGACGTGGTTACTTATATATAATTCTATGATCAAATTTTTTTACGCCTTATTGGTTATATTGGGATTGTTAAGCCTCTTAATTTTGTTTAAATACTTGATTCGTGTTTGGGTTTTGTTATGGAAAAAGTTTTTTGTTTGAAAAAGGAAAAAGGGATTTCAATAGTTTATATGAAAATTAAATTTTTTTGGAGAGGTTTAGATTTGAAAACTTTTTCACACAATTTATTAGTTTTCATGGTTAAAAGGATGAAATAGATTAATGGTGGAATCCTACTAGGATTTTTACCTCACACCCTGGTTGGGCCATTGGGTGTTTATAGACTTTGTTTTTTGGGACACAGGTAATGGTAAAGGACACATGTACCAAGGTGGATCTTCATAATTATCATTGGTCGTTGGTTGAGGGAGGATACATGGTCTCACCGGGTTAGTTTATGAGGAGTCATTTTGTAATTTTGTATCTACTAGGATGTATGTATAGGATTTTTTTTGTTAGGGTACCTTTATTTTGATAATTGTTCTATGAAATGAGATATAATATATGTATATGACCTTTTGTGGCATGATTTTACGTGGGGGATGTTTTGGTTTTTTAAATCACCCTTTCATATGTTGTGTTTCTCTATATGTTTCTTTATTCTTTTGAGTATAATGATATTTTTATGACCATCTTGTTTCATGGATGGTTCAAGACATTTTACCTTGAAGAAAGCATTCCCAATAGATTTTTGGTTATGGTTGGTGCTTGTCGCCATCCCATGGAGATCGGGAACAAACTTCAGGTCTTGTGTCTAGTTGGATTGGGTGATGAGTTGGATTAAATGACGATGGTTTGTTATAAAATGGTAATATAGTAGGTTATTATTTCATTCATAATCGTATACTTGAGATACAACCATCAAAAATAGATAATTTGGAATGGGGGGAGTGCCAATCCATATCTTCTTCATGTCGAACCACGAGTGGCCATGGTGGGTTTGTGATTGTGGTTATGTTTTTGGCCCAGATGTGGGTTTTTGGATGAGACATAGATGTATTTATTCTTCTAGATTCCAGTTTCTCTTGAAGATAGTGCTTCATGTTAGTTACCAGAATGAGGGTTTCTTTTGGTTCATTTGATGTGTTTGAGGTTGAATTGTGCTTGATGAAGCTTTTGTTTACTGTTTTGTAGAAAATGCCTCCCAAAAGGACCTCATCTTGGAATGGAGAGGGTTCAATAGGGAACAGAACATTGGATAACCCTCCTATGGATTAAAATTTTGCAGATTCAATGATTTTTATGATAAAATATTTAGGTCAATTGGGTGTTTGAGTGTATACATAGATGGTAGACCATGCTAAGGAGTTTATAAGGAAAAATCCATCAATGTTACATAGTGATGAGGGAACCAATGAGTTTGAGGAGTGGTTGAATCATATCAAGTGGATATTTTATTTCATGAAGACACATGAGACATATAATATGGGCTTCACCACATATGTATTGTAAGGAATAAGTAGGAAGTTCTGAGAGTCGATGATTCTCTTGAGGAGGCATATGATATCACATGGAACACTTTCACGGGGGTGTTTTATCAGAAGTTCTACCCGAAGACCTTGAGAGTGGAAAAGGTCCATGAGTTCATGATGTTGGGAAAAGGGGATCATCCACAAATGGAGTATTCCATCTGTTTTACTAACTAAATGCATGTTTTATCATATCAACTTGAAGACAACTACATCAAGGGTCGATATTTTGAGATGGTATTGAGTCTAGAGATCATATAAATGCTAGTTATTCTTTGACTTCTGATATATTAAAAGGTTCTGGATTAGGTAGATATATAAGAGTCAAATTTGATAGATTATATAGGCCTCAATGTTGTTCCTTTAGTGTAAAAAACCAGGATTTCTTCATAAAGGAAGAAGGAGAAGCCGGATGAGTATCATTAAGGTAGTAGCATGGTTGTCCAATAGTGATTATGATCATATCCTGTGGCCTCCAAATGGGATAAAGCATTTTTTTTGTTAGTAGTTTGGGAAGGCTAAGGGCGCCATGATGAATTTATTTGAAACTATGATCCTGTTCCATCAGTGTTGGTAGTTACAAACTCTCCAGTTCTTCTGTAAGTAAGTTTTACTGGGGAGTAGTGTGGAATCCACATTAACAAAAGGGATATTAGGTATAGTTAGATGCTTCCAAGGGTGGAGGATCTGACCCTCATTTTAAGGGATAATCCCATTATAGGGAGAGGAATCTTGAAAGACCTAAGTAGGGGTGTCTTTATGTTGTAGAGGTTATGCCCAATAACTCAGATTTTAGAATTTACACCATTAGGGATACACATTTTATTACTTCTTCCATGGAATCAGTTTTATTTGAAAATGGTGCATCCCATTATTTCATTTCAATGAATATTATTTATTATTTGGGTATCCAATTTGAGTTTATGTCATATATTACGGATTTTATAAAGCTGTTGGGTAGGATAAAAGAGTAAGGTTTCAAGTTCCATGAGTGCTGAGTTGGGGTTGTTGTTGTGTAATTCATATGGGACTTATTGTTTGGGACCTTGATGTTTTATAACTTATTATCATCATAGATTAGTTTATTATCTTCAATGAACTAGTCGACGTTTATTACCATAGAGTCTATTTCCTCTCTATTACCGGGGAATCTCAAGTCTTTTAAGGAGAGTAGGATACACATTCAAGGAGGACATGACCAGTTTCTCCAGAGTTGCAGTTGATTATGTGATAGATATCTTAGTTGTTTCTTGATGCTTTTGAGTATATTTCAGTCGGAAAACTACTAGGGGTCATGGCCATGTACTCATTTCTGTTTTTGGTGGATTTTTTTCTGAATTTTTTCTTTAACGGGAGATCGAGTTTACTATCAATCTACCCCCTTGGATGATCTAGATATCCTTTCCATCATACCAGATGTATTTGACCGAGATAGAAGAGTTTAAGTTCTAACTTGAGAATCTTGAGGGTAATATATTTATCAATCATAGAATATAACTTTTGGATTCTTTAGTGTTATTTTCAAATAAAGAAGACGAGTTCCCACAAGTTTTCATATATTATCATAATCTTAACTAGCTACATATATAAAATGAAAACTTGTTTCTAGGAATTGATGATCTATTTGATCAGATCAGAGGGTCCCATTGGTTTTAAAAGACTGATCTAAGATTAGGGTACCACCAGGTGAGGATCCTGTATGAGGATTTTCTAAATACTTCCTTTTAAATCAAATATGGACCTTTGGATAATTTGGTTATTCCATTGGGTATTTCTAATTATCCCACACTCTTTAATGTAATTAGTGAAATGGATTATCCATCACTTTTTTTACTCCTTCATATTTGTGTTTTTGGATGAAATATTATTGTATTCTAAGATAAAGGAGGATCATTCATTCTATCTGGATGTTTTTTGGGTGTTTTTAGAGGGTAAAATCTTTTTTAAAAAATTTCGATGTGAAATTTTTAAATAAAGGTAGTGATGTTTTTGGGCCTGTAATATCTAAGGCTAGAGTTCTAGTCGATTCAAAGAATGTTTGAGCAGTCATGTATTAGGAGCATCCTAATAGTTTGTTCAAAATCTATAGATTTATGGGATCAGTTGGGTATTATAGACTTTTTCAGGGCATATCCAGGAATGATTATCCCTTAAAGTATTTAACTAAAAATGGGATGACGTTTGATTGGGATATGAAGTGTCAGAGTGTCATTGAGAAGTTGAACACCCATTTTAAATTCACTCATGTCTTGATTATTCCTGATCCTATGAGATATTATGCCATGTTTTTTTCTTTAAGTTTGTTTTTAGTGTGTTTTTAGATGTATTATAACCATGTGGTGGCAAATGGATCCTGAAAACCTCACCCAGATGAGCATAATTATCCTTCTCATGACCGGAAATTAATATCTATTCTACAAACACTAAAGATGTGATGACATTAAATATTTGGGGAGAATTTTACCATTACTTCAGATCACAAGATCTAAAAGTAATTTTTTTAACAAAATGGACCTGAACCTTAGTCAAATATGATTAGTGTAATACCTTCATGATTTTGATTTATATATTTTATATACACGTAGGAAGTGAAATATAGTCACTGATGGATCTATCAGGAAGCTTCTAGTGCATGAATTTAAATAGTTAGCGGATGAGTGGGGCATGATGAGATTTTTTGTTAATATGAAGTTGGAAATTCATGAGGATAGATGGAAAGTGTTAATTTCTATTGTGAAGGATACATTATTTATTATCAATTGGGTTAGGAGTGAGCATACATATAACATTGAGTTCTATAAGATTATCAGTTCGATAAATGGTGTGGATACCTCAGGTGATTAGCCCTGATCTCTTAATGGTTCTCTTATCTTCTATAAGTAGCTGGTTATTCCATTAATCCAATAGTAGGTGGTTATTTATGAGGATAATCATTCCAATTGAGTCATTAAACCTAAGGTGAACTAAATATTCAATACCATGATAGTTCAGTATTAGTTTCCTAGGATGAGATGTGGATTGGTAGACATAATTTCAAGATTCATGGAAATATATAGTAACAAAGCTAAACAGAAAGGACCAATAGGGTTATAAAAGCCACATCATATGCCTATGTGTTAGTGGGATGAGATATTTATAGATGTTTTGATTAGCTACCTCGTACACTAAGTAGTAATGGTTCTATACAGGTTATTGTCAATAGTTTGATTAAATAAACCCACTTTCTTCTCATCATGGAGTGGATGAAGTTATAGGACCTCAGAAACTGTTATATTTGAGAGGCTATTCAAATTCACAGAGTTCCCTCCATAATTCTTTCATACTGGGTTCCTATTTAACATCCCAATTCTTGGAGGGACTCCATGGGGCTTTGGGAACCCATTTGATGTTGAGAACAGTATGTCACCCAGAGATTTATGGATTGTCATAGTGGACCATCTAGACTCTCAAGGATATGTAGTGTTCATGTGTGCTGGATTTTGGCAGTTTATGGGAAAGGGACCTTCCATTGGCTGAGTTTTCATATAACAAAAATTATCAACACATGATCATGATTTCCCTATTTGAAGAATTATATAGGTATCCATTCTAATACTTTTTGTGTTTGGATGATGTTGGTGAATATTGGTTAGTTGGACTGAGTATCATCCAATAGATGATGAAGATAGTTAATCGGTTTAGAAAAGGATTATCTATGGGTCAGAGACATTAGATGTTATATGATGACCATAGTCATTTCTCCTTGCAGTTTCAGGTTGGTGATCTAGAGTGTCTTTAGGAATATATTCAACCGGGACACCATCATTTGAGAAGTCAAAGGAAATTGGCTCCATGTTATGTCGAAGATTTCATGTTTGTAACACCCCAAGATTTTACAAAAAACATTCTTTTTAATTTCATTAATTTCTTGTGTTATACGCTACACCAAAAGGATCTTTCACAACATGCATCTCTGACCTGGCTTGAATTACACGCAATCACGACCTTCCACGATAGCGTGTGTTGTACGCAACACCAAGTTTCGCTAAACAACGATATGCTATTAAAATATTATTAAAACTAGCCGTTATGAATAGTAATAACCACTTTTTGAAATTTTTTAAATTTTATTTTTCAAAATGGACTTCATTTTTGGATTCGGAATATCGAAATTAGCTTAGGGTGAAATTTTGGTAATTTTCGGATAACTTTCATATTTTGATGAATAGTGAAAATTACAAAATTTTAATTAAAAACAACTTTTTCAATCGAAATAATTAATAATGATAAATTATTAATTTGAGTTTTTTTAAAGTATATTTCAAATATATTTTTAAAATTTAATACAATGTTGGTCATTGGATGTAATTCTACATTTAAAACAGACATAAACAAGTGTCAATCTTTTGATAGTTATTATCTGTTAAGAATATGCTATTTGTTTTGACGACGGGAATTAATTTTTAAATTAATTAATGCAACTGATATGATTTGAATTTGGTAAAATAGACATCATTTTTGAGTTCATAATATCAAAAATAGCTTAGGCCTAATTTTTGGTATTTTTCTGGAAACTTTCATTTTTTGATGAATAGTGAAACCACTAAGTGGTAGTTAAAAAAATGAATTTTTCATAAATCTTAATTTTACCGCTTCTGTGAGTGGAATTTTAAAAATCCAAGAGACACGGTTGATGTCAGTAAGTAAAATGTGGGTCAATGAGATTAAAATAATTTTTGGTGAATAGTAACTTTTTACTTTTTTTTTACCACGGTTAAAAGTAAATAGGGTAATTAAGGGTAAAACATTTATTATTATTACCCTAAAACATGTTCTAATTCTATTGGATAAGCGTAATTCGACTAAAAACAACCTTAGGAATAAAATATGACAATTTATCCCAACTTGGATTCGATTAGAACAATTATTATTAATTTATTTAAAGAAGGGTTAAAATAGTTAAAATCATAGTTTAATAAGTATATCATTTTTAATATAGGGTTATACATAATATAAATTCAATTGTAAATATTCATTAGAAATCTAAAAATATTTCCTACAAAATGATATTTTATTTATAATTTTTATACATTAAATAACTTAATTTATTTATGACACAATGATGATGCAGTAATTACCATAATAGTGAAAAATTTGAATAATTGATATTATAAATACCCAAATAAATATAATTTGAGACTTTTAATGAATTAAACTAATTTTCTAGGTTAATATGACATGTTATTATTTCTTTAATTAACTTTTTTCGAACTAATAATTCCGTTATGAGTTTTACAAAAATCAATTACTAAATAGTGTCAAAATAGACATAAAATAGTTTTTAAAAAAAATATTATATTATTAATTGTTATTTTATTCCTAAATATCTAAGGTTCGTCCAAATGACTTAGATAAGGTTATATATATTAATAATAAACAACTTGGGGTTCGTTTGGCTTGTTATAGTAAGTTTATTAACCTTATAGTATACGAACACAAGAAGACATGGTAAAAGTAAAATTATTTAACTAAATGTTAAATCTAAATGATAAGGTTAAAATAGGAACCTAAACTTGTCTAAATTATATTGTATGAGAGTATTTAGACCCCTAGCCACCTTAGATTAGATATAAATCAATTTGGAGCTATTTAAAACCGAATTTTACTTTATAATAAAATAATAGGTTTAGTTATTCCAAAGGTACCCCTCTACTCCCTTATAAAAGGGCACCTCCTACCCCTCTTCCTCACACCACTTTGAGCCTTCAAGCTCAGAAAACCCTGCCAAATTCTCTTCTCCACTTCCCTAACAACATCCTAGAGGTTCTGGTCTTCCTCAAAGACCTATTTTAGTGCCCTAAAAGGAGGTCTCAAAGAGGCGCTTCAAAGAAGAGGTAATGTCCGTTACCGATTCTTTCAACTTTATTTCTTCTTCCACTTCTTCTTCATAGGTTTTTTCATTATGAAGTAATAACATCAGTATCACTCATATACTTATATGTTATTATAAGTATGAACCAACCCTATTTCACCATCTATCCATCCTACGGAAAATGAAATCACCGTGCGTGCGTATGTACGAAATACCGTCTCCACGCCGTGGTGTAATCTATTTTTCACCACCACCTTACTTGGATTGGTATAATGGTGTAAATAATAACTATATATGATTATTTTAAAGTTATATTGATTCTGATATATTCTACATACACTCCAATACAGTCAAATGATCATGAGAACGATATCATCGCTCGTGCGTACGTACGGACTACCGTCTCCACGACGCGATGAGATTCATTCTCCACGTTAACCATTCATGAATGATTATAAAGTATATATAATAAGTAATAATTAAATATATGACATAATAATACTGGATTTATGTATATATATATGTATTTCATCCACTTAATTCCATTCAACTCAATAAGGAAATGAAAACAGCGTTCATGCGTACGTACGACCTACCGTCTCCATGAATGGTGAATTTCTCTCCATTTACTGATCTAGTATATATATATTCTGAATATATATAAATCATGTTTTACATTCTGGATTTACGTAATCATGATCTAAGTAATCATATGAATAATTACAAGTTAAAACACGAATGAAAAATGAGACAATTTTACCCAAAACTCTCATTAACATGGAATTTACAAAAGAACGGGTAATATAAAGTCATAAGTGAGCCATATATGATATCATAACAATTAGTATAATTCTGGAATAAGTCAATGACATTATTTAAATCATTATACAATAGGTTTGGACACTTACGAAGCAAATCAGACCTAAGGTAAGGGAAAATATCACAATCTCATTTTTAGCTGAGATTGTTTATACTTTGGAATTTACTAGGGTGTATTTTATCATCCACATCCATGTTTCCTAAATATGTAATATTTATATCCTTCTACAATAGTTTATATCCAATTTTACCCTTTGGTGAGTTTTTAGTAAAAGATATGAAAGGAATCTTTTGTTGTTTTTCGTACGAGGTACTTTTTGACTTTTTCGACAAAAGTACGAGAAGAGTGTTTTTTTAACTTATACAGCATGAATGGATTTTTAAAACATTATTTCCAAGAAACATCCTTTACAAGTTTTCAAGTTTATTTTTAATCAACTTCTTTTAGTTTAAAATTGTATGACATGTTATGAACGGAAAATGTTTTTGAATTAGAAAGGATATTTTACTCAAGAATGGAATTCAAGTGTTTTATCAAAATTATTTTCCATATAACATAATAAAGGGTTATGTTTCTAACCCTATTGTTACATTGATTTGATTATGTTGTGATGGAATTATTTTTATGAATTATTTTATCTTATATGAATTGTTTTATGATGTCACGATGTTTATGATTCCCATTTTTATTACATGGGTTATGCAATGATGTATGATTTATGATTTTGTGGCACACATAAGAATGATATCATTATGATATGGGTGGGACCTATATCTCCCTCCAATTCATTGGGTAAATATTTTATATCTCATGAGATAGACATGGTTGGATCAGTAGGTTATACCGGTTCAGTGAAACAGGACTGAAACGAGGGGTGAACTCGGTTCAGAAATGGACTTTGTCCACTAAGATAGTCTTGGCAATGAGTCTTGACTAATAAGAAATGATTCTCTATGATTATGTGTGTATGACACAAAGATTCATGTTTTAAGTTATGATTATTGGGATTTCATTTCACTACTATGATTTATCCCATGTTATGATATTATGATCTCTTTTGCAGGTTAAGATTTCCAAAATGTTATGTTCTTATGAATATGATGTGATTTATTTTTCTTTTGTTTACCCTTACTGAGAATTTGAGCTCACCCTTTTATGTTTTCTTTTCCCCAGGATATAAAGAAAGTTTTTAGGTAAGAAAAAAAGGGAAGATCTTTATGGGATATGTTGAAGTTCTTCCACCACGATTGGAAGATTACGTTCCGAGTTTCCAAAGACACTATACTATTACGGTCCTTGTGTGTGTGTTTTTGTTATGTAATAAGTATTCCTCAAAAGTAATGTAATGCCCTTGTACGTTAAGCTTCGGGTCTCTAAAGTTGGTATCAAAGGAAATGTTTAGTCAACCTTTGGAAACTAGGATGCGAAAACGTTAGTGAGATCCCTAGAGATATTTCTAAGGTATGTCTAGGGATGCCCCTAAGGATAAGTATATGTATAGGATACAGTCCTAGAATTATGGTAACGATCTTAGAATTTAACCTAAGATGTTATATATTGAAGTTAATCACCCTTTATTATGATTTTTGCCTCTAACACTATTCTTTTTGGGTTTTAGAAAATGGCTGGAAATAAGATGATTCACGATAATGGAGGATATTATGGACAATGGAATGATATTCTTCATGAGAAACCAAATGAAATGGGATTTGTAAGTCCAACCATCATTATTATGCTGAATTAGAAATCTCATAATATGATCAATAAACTCATATTTGGTAAGTTTCCTGACTCGGATAATAAGAGAAATATGGAGTTTCATGATGATCATAGAGGAAAGAAAGTTCAATTTCCCCTATGTAAATCATGTGGGAAGAGGCATCGAGGAGAATGTTTCAAGGGAACTGGAAGATGCTTTGGGTGTGGAAAAGAAGGACACAAAGAAAGTAAGTGCAAAGGAAAAGGATCAGTTAACACCATGGATGAGGATAATGGTATTGCTACGACATCAACAATGGTTAAATGTTTTAAATGTGGAATGTACGGGCATTATGCAAACCAATGCCCTAAGGGAAAGTCTCATGAAGAGAATCAGTACGACCGTATGAGTAGTATTTATGTTGATGATAATGAAGAGACTGCAAATGATATGTGAGTTGAAAGAATTGTTGAAGCTCAGTCAATGGTTTAAGAAGGTAGTGGAATGATTACATGTTTATCAAGTGTAATGTTGTATAAGTAATCTCATGGTACTATGGAATAAAGAGACATCTAAGGATTGTTACACTGTTGTCTTTCCTTGAGTTTTGAAATTGTATGATTAATGGTACCAGTATCCATTAAAGGGTATTCAAATATTTTTGGAATATAGATGATATGCGCATAATGAAGCGATAAGGAGAAAATTAAATGTTTGATAGTATTCATGAGCTCATGACTGATATAAGGAGAAGGTTATGTAATGGATTGAGTATATAGAATTTTTAGATTTTGGTATGTGGAAAGAGTTAACTTTTGACAGCATTCATGTTTTCACTAAGGTTTAATGGGTATTCATTTTTCAAGAGAATACATGATTAAGGTATTCACATGATTGGAATGTGACCAACAAGATATATGGGGGATAAATGATGGTATTCACATGCTTGGTTAACGATATTTCAAGTAATCGTTTTCTTTATACTATGAGCTTGAACCTAAGTATTTTAGATAAACCTAAAGATTGGAATGGATTATGTTAACCATAAGTTAGTATTGTTTAAGGATAAAAGTTTTTTCGATATTATTTATGGGACGTTATAGTAATGTAGTTTTAGAAAAAGGACAACCTGCATGACGGGCGACAGCCCATCGTGTCGGACAAGGCTGTGGGAACCGAACCCACAACCGAAATGCGACTGGCCTTTATCGCCTACCATTGGCCTACAGAAAGTCCCTGGTTAGTAGAAACTAGTTTTATTTTATTAAGTGGTATGATATATGAAGTATAAGTTCATTTTTGGAACCATATACGATTAATCTAACCATAAGATGAACTTATAACTTTTTCTAACCTTTTGTTTGAAAGAGATGGAATGACCCATCATTCTATCACATGATCTGATATCACATCACGAATAACAAATTCAACTTCATTTCTTTGAGGGATGAAGTGGAAATTTTTCAATTCACAAACAATAGTGAGACTGTACCAAAATCATGTAAGTATTTCTTTTAATTCATCAAATTTAGGGAAATGATATTGAAAACCAAAAAAAATGTTGTCCCAGTTCCCTAATATCCGATAAATCAGATAGTACCCTAGATCATCACAAATTTATGGCTTTGTGATTGCTGGCTTTTCCATAGCCATGTTCTCTACCACTCTCCATCAGAACATGATGGTCATATTTCTCTTCCATATCCATATTTCAACCTATGTGGAAACCGAGTGATTAGTTTATTTGGGTAACTGTGACGTTTCATAATTTTGTTTTTAAAGATTGGTTTTGGTATTCCTTTTTACGATGTGGGTTTTTATTAAAGAAACTTTCTAATAGTAAACCATTTATAACCCCCGACGAATTTTGAGGGTGAAATTCATTTTAAGGGGGGTAGAATGTAACAACCCAAGATTTTTCAAAAAATATTCTTTTTAATTTCATTAATTTCTTGTGTTATACGCTACACCAAAAGGAGCTTTCACAACATGCATCTCTGACCTGGCTTGAATTACACGCAATCGTGACCTTCCACGATAGCGTGTGTCGTACACAACACCAAGTTTCGCTAAACAACGATATGCTATTAAAATATTATTAAAACTAGCCGTTATGAATAGTAATAACCACTTTTTGAAATTTTGTAAATTTTATTTTTCAAAATGGACTTCATTTTTGGATTCGGAATATCGAAATTAGCTTAGGGTGAAATTTTGGTAATTTTCGGATAACCTTCATATTTTGATGAATAGTGAAAATTACAAAGTTTTAATTAAAAACAACTTTTTCAATCGAAATAATTAATAGTGATAAATTATTAATTTGAGTGGTTTTAAAGTATATTTAGAATATATTTTTACAATTTAATACAATGTTGTTTATTTGATGTAATTCTACATTTAAAACAGACATAAACAAGTGTCAATCTTTTGATAGTTATTATCTGTTAAAAACACGCTATTTGTTTTGACGAAGAGAATTAATTTTTAAATTAATTAATGCAATTGATATGTTTTGAATTTGGTAAAATAGAAATCATTTTTGAGTTCATAATATCAAATATATCTTTGGCCTAATTTTTGGTTTTTTTCTGGAAACTTTCATTTTTGATGAATAGTGAAACCACTAAGTGGTAGTTAAAAAAAATGAATTTTTCATAAAACATAATTTTACCGCTTCTGTGAGTGGAATTTCAAAAATCCGAGAGACACGGTTGATGTCAGTAAGTAAAATGTGGTTCAATGAGATGAAAATAATTTTTTGTGAATAGTAACTTTTTACTTTTTTTAACCACGGTTAAAAGTAAATAGGGTAATTAAGGGTAAAATGTTATTATTATTACCCTAAAACATGTCCTAATTCTATTGGATAAGTGTAATTTGACTAAAAACAACCTTAGAAATAAAATATGACCATTTAGGCCCACTTGGATTATATTAGGACATTTATTATTAATTTATTTAAAGAAGGGTTAAAATAGTTAAAATCAAAGTTTAATAAGTATATCATTTTTAATATAGGGTTATACAAAAGATAAATTAGATTGTAAATATTCATTAGAAATATAATATGATTTAACACATAATTATATTTTATTTATAATTTTTAAACATTAAATAATTTAATTTATTTATGACACAATGATGATGCAGTAATTACCATAATAGTGAAACATTAGAATAATTGATATTATAAATACCCAAATAAATATAATTTGAGACTTTTTATGAATTCCACTAATTTTATAGGTTAATATGACATGTTATTATTGATTTAATTAACTATTTTAGAACTAATAATTCTGGTATGATTTTTACAAAAATCAATTACTAAATAGTGTCAAAATTGACAGAAAATAATTTTTAAAACAAATATTATATTATTAATTGTTATTTTATTCCTAAAAATCTAAGGTTCGGCCAAATGACTTAGATAAGGTTATATATATTAATAATAAACAACTTGGGGTTCGTTTGGCTTGTTATAGAATGTTTATTAACCTTATAGTATACGAACACAAGAAGACACGGTAAAAGTAAAATTATTTAACTTAATGTTAAATCTAAATGATAAGGTTAAAATAGGAACCTAAACTTGTCTAAATTCTATTGGATGAGAGGATTTCGACCCCTACCCACCTTAGCTTCTAAATAAATCAATTTGGAGCTATTTAAAACCGAATTCGACTTTATAATAAAATAATAGTTTTAGTTATTCCAAAGGTACCCCTCTCCTCCCTTATAAAAGGGCACCTCCTCCCCCTCTTCCTCACACCACTTTGAGCCTTAAAGCTCGGCCAACCCCTACCAAATCCTCCTCTCCACTTCCCTAGAAACATCCTAGAGGTTCTGTTCTTCCTCAAAGACCTATTTTAGTGCCCTAAAAGGAGGTCTCAAAGAGGCGCTTCAAAGAAGATGTAATGTCCATTACCGATTCTTTCAACTTTATTTCTTCTTCCACTTCTTCTTCATAGGTTGTTTCATTATGAAGTAATAACATCATTATCACTCATATATGGATATTTTATTATAAGTATGAAACAACCTTATTTCACCATCTATCCATCCTATGGAAAATGAAATCACCGCGCGTGCGTACGTACAGAATATCGTCTCCATGCCGTGGTGTAATCTATTTTCCACCACCACCTTACTTGGATGGGTATAATGGTGTAAATAATAAATATATATGATTATTTTAAAGTGATATTGATTCTGAGATAGTATACATACACTCCAATACAGTTACATGATCATGAGGACGATATCCTCGCTCGTGCGTACGTATGGACTACTGTATCCACGACGTGATGAGATTTATTCTCCACGTTAACCATTCATTAATTATTATAAAGTATATATAATAAGTAATCATGAAATATATGACATAATAACACTGGATTTATGTATATATATATGTATTTCATCCACTTAATTCCATTCAACTCAATAAGGAAACGAAAACAGCGTTCATGCGTACGTACGGCCTACCGTCTCCATGAACGGTGTATTTATTTCCATTTACTGATCTAGTATATATATATTATGAATATATATAAATCATGTTTTACATTCTGGATTTAATTAATCATTATCTAAGTAATCATATGAATAATTACAAGTTAATACACGAATGAAAAATGAGACGATTTTACCCAAAACTCTCTTTAACATGGAATTTACAAAAGAACGGGTAAAATAAAGTCATAAGTGAGCCATATATGATATAATAACAATGATTATAATTCTAGAATAAGTCAATGACATTATTTAAATCATTATACAGGAGGTTCGGAAACTTACGAAGCAAATCAGACCTAAGGTAAGGGAAAACATCACAATCTCATTTTTATCCGAGATTGTTTATACTTTGGAATTTACTGGGGTGTATTTTATCATCCACATCCATGTTTCCTCAATTTGTAATATTTATATCCTTCTACAATAGTTTATATCCAATTTTACCCTTTGGTTAGTTTTTAGTAAAAGATATGAAAGGAATCTTTTGTCGATTTTCATACGAGGTACTTTTTGACTTTTCTGACAAAAGTACGAGAAGAGTGTTTTTTAACTTATACGGCATGAATGGATTTTTAAAAAATTATTTACATGAAGCTTCCTTTAAAAGTTTTCAACATTATTTTTAATCAACTTCTTTTAGTTTAAAATTGTATGACATGTTATGAAAGGAAAATGTTTTTGAAGTAGAAAGGATATTTTCCTCAAGATTGGAATTCAAGTGTTTTATCAAAATTATTTTCCATATAAGATAATAAAGGGTTCTGTTTCTATCCCTATTATTAAATTGATTTGATTATGTTGTGATGGAATTATTTTTATGAATTCCTTTATCTTATATGAATTGTTTTATGATGTCACGATGTTTGAGATTCCTATTTTTATTACATGGGTTATGCAATGACGTATGATTTATGATTTTGTGGCACACATAAGAATGGTATCATTATGAGATGGGTGGGACCTATATATCCCTCAAATGCATTGGGTAAAGATTTTATATCTCATGAGATAGACATGTCTGGAATGGTAGGTTATACCGGTTCAGTGAAACAGGACTGAAACGAGGAGTGAACTCGGTTCAGAAATGGACTTTGTCCACTAAGATAGTCTTGGAAAAGAGTCTTGACTAATAAGAAATGATTCTCTATGATTATTTGTGTATGCCAAAAAGTTTCATGTTTTAAGTTATGATTATTGGGATTTCATTTTACTACTATGATTTATCCCATGTTATGATATTATGATCTCTTTTGCAGGTTAAGATTTCCAAAATGTTATGTTCTTATGAATATGATGTGATTTATTTTTCTTTTGTTTACCCTTACTGAGCATTTGAGCTCACCCTTTTATGTTTTCTTTTCCCCAGGATATAAATAAAGGTTTTAGGTAAGAAAAAAAAGGTAAGATCTTCATGGGATATGTTTAAGATCTTTCACCATGATTAGAAGATTACGTTCCGAGTTTCCAAAGACACTAAACTATTACGGTCCTTGTGTGTGTGTTTTTGTTATGTAATAAGTATTCCGCAAAAGTAATGTAATGTCCTTGTACGTTAAGCTTCAGGTCTCTAAAATGTTCTAGGGAGTTTTGGGAAGGTGGCCTATCAGTTGGTGATACTTCCAGGGATGACCTCTATCCATGACCATTGTCATGTTTCCTAGATTGAGATATATAATCTAGAATCATCTCATCTGTTAGAGTGGGATGAGTTTGAGCATGATCCGGATAGCACAATTGTGGAGAATCTAGTTTATATCTTGGATTGTTGTATTTAGGTGATCGATGGTAAATGTAAATTATTTTTCCGTGTAATATGGAATCATGGAGGAGATAGCCTTGATACATGGTAGTGGGAATCTTTAGCGAGGGTGTAGTGGCCTTACCTATTTTCTTTTAGTGAAGACTACGGAATTTGTGGGGGTAAGTGGCATGGTGAGGAGATTATGACACCCACCAAGTCATTGATATATCTAATATAGTGTTTTATTTTATAATGGGTATTTTCTTAGAGTTCCCAAGTGTTAGGTGTTAGAAATGGGAGTTTTTGAATGGAAAAACTAGGGAACTTGGATAACACCCTATTTTTCTTCCCATTCGACTAACCAAGCGATGTGGATATCGAGGGTGATAGTAAGGTTTTTCATGAATTGATTAAGGTTTTTCAAACCATGTGATACCCATGAGTACTCATTTGGTATTTCAAGGTCACATAAAATGTTTATTTTTACCATTTTACCCATGTTAAAATTTTAACCATGGGCACTTATTTTTTCTTTCCAGATTACATGATGCTCCTTCTTTTTGGCCTTGAATATCTCCCTTGCCTTTACCGGTGATTTATCCATGGATTCATGGTGTTTTTTCTTGAGGTAAGACAATTTCTTATTTTTTTCTTACCCCTCCCCACATATTAATTGTTCCTCTATTTTCTTGGAGATGGGTAACCTAATATGGTGGGTTTGTACAAACCTATGGTTTTTATAGAGGATTGGGTTTGTTTACTCAGTATTAGGTGTGTGAGGCCTTCTTCCACCTCTTCTAGGTTTTTGTTTCTAAAGGTGATGGGTTTTGGTCATAATATGAAGTAGGAATCTCTATTTAAGTGTGTTTTCCATGAATTACCATTAAATTTTGAATCTCTTTTGTTGTGATTTTTTAATTTATAAATATTTATTTAAGGTTGATGTTTATACCATGTTTTATGTTTCTAATGCATTTTTTTGGAAATTAGGTGTTAAGATAGGGGTTTTAAATGGGTGTGGATTGTAAGAACACCATATGATTGATAAGATGGTACAATGAGGTTGTTATGAGTCTAAATGGATTTCTAAAATTGGTTAAGAAATGGTTTTAACTTGGTAGAAGTGATTTGATAATATGGGAATGTTGTTTATGAGATTTCTTCTGATATGGATTATTTGATATGGAAACATGATTGTGATTGTGTTGGAATGGATTAACACATGGGTTAACTAGGGTGTGAGAAAGGTGTTTGTTTGAGGGACTGTTTAGGCCTTTAGATGGAAGACGGTGTTATCTTCAATTCTAGTTTTTAGGGGATAGTTATATCCTTTAGGTAGGAACACCATAAAAGATTTTATGTTGGTTTTAGAGAAACCATGAGATCTCTTGCAATTGGGGATGATGAATACCATGAGATATTCCATTTCCATAGCCAGCTTGCATACTTGTTATACTCACTCATGATATTCCTGATGGTTAGAGACCTAGAAGAAAATTACTCATGCTATATTGGTTTATATTCTTTATGCATTTGATTAGTTCTATTTGGATGTGATGAGATATATTATGACCATTTTCCATTAATGTGGTTACATGTTTTGGATGTTATGATCACCATTTATTATGACTTATTTGTTATATTGATCATGTTATGCCAAGTGGTTTTTAAGATACTTGATCCATCTATGAGTTTTTTTCAGTTAAAATTCCTTTTTTAATGTAAAACCAAAGGTATTTCAAGTGTTCATTTTAAAATGGGAATTATTCTAAGTGGTTTAGTTTTGAAAGTGTTTTCAAACTGGATATTTGTTTGTATGGATAAAATCATTAAATAGATTCGTGGTTCTAGCCTACCAAGATTCGTTCCTCACACCCTTCGTGGGCCTTTGTGTGTTTTCAAACTTTTTTTGTAGGACACAAGTATGGGCCGGGAAAAAATGTACTAGGGTGGATCTTCTTGATTACCGTTATCATTTGGTTGATGGAGGATACATGGCATCACTGGGTTAGCTCATGAGGAGTTGGATTATGATTTTTTATCCATTGGGATGTATGTAATCTCATTGTTTGGTCTTCAACCCGTTCTTTGAAGTTTTTTGTTATGGAATTTGATACCATGTATGTGTATGGATTTTTTTGGCATGATCGTATATGAGGGATATTTTGGTTTTTGGTATATTCCTTTTAGAGGATGCAATGATCTAAATTTTTGTTTATTCTTTTGAATTTGATGATATGATGGTGATTATCCTATTAGATTGATGGGTCATTCTAGTTTACCAGGGAGAAACCATTCCCAAGAGATTTTTGGTTATACCTGATGATTGTTGCTAGCTTGTTGAGATCAAGAATATCTTCTGGTCATGTGGCGGGCTGACTTGGGTGACAGGTTGGATTGGCCCGTGTAGTTTCATTACATTTGGGACATCAGATATTACGTAGGGACCAAAATAGACTCTAGATTAAGTTTATTAATTCAAATAGAATCTATGAAAACATATTATTCTCAAACAGTTTGAATTACAAATGATTTTGTGATATTTGAATCCATGAATCATAGATCTGGCATAAATAGATTTTTCATTTCTATATTTTTTTAAATTAAAGTTAATCATTTTAGACTAGATAAATTCCAAGTTTTACATTTAAATACCTATTTATCATATCAAACATGAATTATGGAGTAGATAAGCTTCATGATGTTTAGAACATGAATTAATAACATTAAAATCATCCCATTTATATTTCCCTAAAACTACTTCATCCTTGAAATTTTTGTGGTTTTCTTTTAGTGTTGTATCATGCGAGGAATTGATATCTTATAAAAATAAAACTTACAAGAATGTATCATACTAACTAATAATGTATGACACACATATCTACTTCTTACACTCCTCTATTATCATACAAAAACACGACATCTTATCCATTAGAGGCATCTTATGTGGCTCAGATATCATATATGTTTTCAATATTATTCATAGGAAGTATCTTACACATTTTAATTTCATACACGATTATCCAATATCTTATGGTATTTATTTCATACATGTTGATTTAATCTCATGCACCTTCTTTTATATCCAATGGATGTATCTTACGAGTCTCTCATATCATATGAAAATACTTATATCATATGTAATGGAAACATCTTACAAAAATATTTTTTATTTGATATCATGGTATTTTATGAAACCAAATATCATATTAACATTTCATATGATATGGAACATTACAAAATTCTAGACTCTACATAGGAATTCCATACTTTTACAACTCATCTAAATTATTCTCATGGAATTATTTAAAATAAATTAAATCCACTTTAAATAATCACCAAGCACCTCAATAAACACATAGGAATATATCAAACTTGTATATACATCCTATGTATCATTCCCAATTTCCATTGAAACATATTAATGATCAAGATATAGTATTTCAAGTGGTTTACTGCATTTGTATTTCCATCCTCACTCTATCCACTTTAAACTATAATCTAAGAGATATTAGAAAATATTTTCAGTATCCCAATTTCTTTTTACTCTTAGGATAGTTTCTGTACTACTTAGAAATATTTATTCCTTGAATAATTTTACATCAATGTCTTCACTATTTGGATTCGTACAAATACTAACAAAACTGCTGTAGACATCACTCTAAACCATTAATACTTATATTTAACTTGAGGATTAGCTGAGCGATCATATTATTTAAGGGATCCACATATAGTATTAATCTCATCCAAGTTATTTCTCCTACATAAGAAGGGATCTTCCTTTTCATGTTCTATAATACCCAGCTTTCATACAGGTGTATGAATTTTATGTGAAATTTGAATTTTTAATTTGGTTGATTTTTCATTTAGAGAAACTAGATTCAAATCAATAATTTGAGAGTTCAAGAATCCTAAGGTCATGTTTTTTATATGGTTTAAGGCTCTATTGGTTCTTTATGAGGTCAATAAAATCATGGGAAAATGTGGTCTAATTTCAGATGTTTTAGAGGGTTTCATTCCATGGATCATGGTTTGGTGTGCATGGTTTAAGTAAAACTATATATCACTCTAAATGTGAGGATATTTCAAATTAATTTCTTATAGTACACATATTTATGGAATGGTTTGATCATGGTTGGGAGGAAACCATGTGGATCCTAGAGAAAAATGTGCGAGCTTGATTTTTCCATACTCATGAAACACAATTGGATCATGGATATAGATGAGCTGTGAAAAATGTTACATACCAAGTTAGTTCCAATTTGTATTTTCGGCGCATGGTTTAGTAAACTATGTGAGAGTAATTCACCTGGAAAGTGCCTACACTATGATTATCTCACCATTTGGTAAACATTTTAGTGAAACCATGAATCCCATTATAAATGGGCGAATTAAATCCCCCCCAACCCTTTGAATTAACAATTGTTAATCCCCACTTTTCTTTTATATACCTCATGTGCATTCCCAACCACCTTCTTCCCTTACCCCTCATATTTTCTTCCATGGATCTAAATGATTTTGGGTCTCTTATTTAGTGATTTAATGCGACTATCACCCTTAGTTAGCCTTAGTTCTTATTATTAATTTATTTTCTCTCGATTTAACTTCCCTAGTATTGGGATTTTAATTAAATTTATTATTGGGATGATTCTAGTTTATAGGTATTTCACCCAATATGGTCTCAAGAGCATGGCATGGACCTCCCACTTGCATTTGGTTATAGTTTGGGTGTGATAAGTCCAATCAGTAGATGTTTCATGAATTATTTCGAGTTTTATAATTTATAATTAAACAAAAAAAATTAAATTAAATATTTTTTGTTTTAATTAATTAATTAGGATCCCCAATATTGGACTATATGATCTAGTTATGACTTTAGTTTGGACGATGCATGGTCGAGGATTTATAGTAGCTATTGGGATATGGTTTAAATTGGGAGGAAGGTTTTAATAAGGTAGTTTCTTGATAGAGCTAATATTTTACACAATTTTTGTATGAATTTTAATTATTTGAACCGTCCTAAATTATCAATTTTTGATTATATGGATAAATTTCTGGATTTAGGATGTGTTTTGAGAATAATGGTGAAAAGCGCTTAATTCTGGATTTTTGAAAGATTTTTACATCAATGGTATTTAAGACATTTCATGAAAAGTATAATTCCAAATTGAGTGATTATTTTTTTAGAATACTTGTTTTATTTCCATAAACTTTTTCTTCTAAACCATGTGAATATTCAAGCATCTAGGGGAAATAAAAAATCAATTATGTTGAAGACTTTTCCGGGAGGACAATGTGGACCCCACCACCGCAAGAAAAGTATATCTTGTCTTACACAATTTTAATTTAGATTCTTCGACCTAGAATGGAACAAGGAAACATATAATAACTTCTGAAATTAATTTGATAGAGTTTTGAATCCATTAATGTGGTCATTGAATGACATATTTTTGAAAGAAGCTTCCTGGAACCTGCGTCCGTAAAAAGAAACCACCAATGAAAAATTAATAACTCAAACATATGGTGACCAAAGAAGCTTATATTTTGATAGTTGATGTGTAAGACAATTAAGAACCACTATTATGAATGGGACCATGTGTGAGTCGACCATTTAATGGTTCAAAACCATGTCAAAATCTAGAGGATTGAAATCTTTCTATAAAAGGAGGGGAGCTCCTACCTCTCAAATCATCCCGTTTTCAATCCCATTCCTTCAAGGCACCAAGAAGGAGATATCAACTAAGGGAGGCCAGACGAAAATATTCCCCCTTTCTTTTTAATTAATTTATTTTCTTTATTTTTTTAGTATTCAATTGTAATTTATTTTTTCTAATAAATTCATGCATTGTTTTTATTTCTGTGTCCACCCATCCACCATATTTTATTCTCTATCTTTTCTTCTTATTTTCTAATTTTATTCTTATCATATTATCCAATTTGACCTCTTACGCTAAAAAATGAGGTGTTAACCCAAGACTTGTCCAAGGGGAGGTATGTAGCAATTTCATTTATTATGTTCTTAAATTAGTATGTTTTATTAATTTTGTGATGAGAAAGAGTGACGTGCATGAGTGTGGCGATCATCTATTACAACACTGATCTTAAACTCATTTCTATTTTTTTTAAAAATCATTTTTCTCCCTTATACTTGATATAATATCTTCATTCGATGGAGTTGAGCCATTCAGTGGTTGAAATGGAATAAGATGGAGCTTGGTCTTAGTAGATTTCACACTCTTGATCAAGGTGATCCATCAGCCTTGATTATCAGAGGAGGTAATGTTAAGATCACAAAATGAATTCAAGATTTCACACTAATAAATAAAAGAATAGTAATTATTGAAGGATATCTCAGAATTGAATTATCAAACATAATTTAAACAACAACAAGGAGAGTTATGGAACCCAAAAACCACCTATAATGGCCAATTAATTTCTTTTTTAGTTTCATTTTTTCATTTCATGTTATATTTTTATCTTTTATTAATTTTTATTCTATTATTGGATTAAACAAAAAAATTAAAATTAATTAGTTTAGGTGAATTTGATTAAGAGATTGAATTACTGAAAAATATCCTTAAGAGAGATGGCCCTGATCAACCTCTATACTGCACTAGTAAAACATAAAAATATTCCTTTTTCTACACCCTATGACAAACTTGCATCAAAATTGGTGTCGTTGTCGGGGATCTAATCAGTATTTTTCTTATCTTTTTCATTTTTCAAATTCTAGGATGTTTTTAATTTTTCTATAAAAATAGAAATAAAAGAAAAAGATAAATTTCCATGATGTATCTAAACTACAAATATTATGAATGGAATGATTACTCACAGTTGCAACAACAACAAAAGGATGCAGTTTTATATTATAATAGAGCTCATGTGAATTATCATAAAGAAGACATAAAATAACTAAAGAGTCAAATTGAAAGGATAATAGAATATTTATATACTACACAAGAGAAATCTGACCCTGAGTCGGAGAAAGAACTAGAGGAGGATGAACATCCACCACCATTGCTTGTCACTCTAGCCATGGAAGAGGAGGAATCCATCCAAATTGTATTATGTGAAAAAAAATAAGAAGCCTGAATACCTTCCTCCATCCACTGAGATCCAACTTCAAGAGGCACTTACCACTAAAGAAGTGATTGAACCAAGAGAAAATAAAGGAGATGATTCTTTCTTAAACTCTAAATTTTCTGATTTCATAAAATTAGAATTTAGAATCACTTTGTATGGTTTTGAGTTATCAGATTCGATTAATCCTTGTTTTTCCTTAGAGTAAGAGGAAGAAACTAGACATGAACCTTTTGAGTAACACTTGGAGCTCCCTGAAATTATTGAACATGAATTTAAGGATTCCCATGATGAAGTCCATGAAGATACATTTGAGGAAATAAAGATAGAGACTATTCATTTTGAAAGGGAGAATGTTTTTTATACTTTAAATTTAAATATTATTTAATAAAAATTAATATCTTAATTTCCATTTCAACATTAAATTCATACATCCCATGTTGAGCTAGCACTTAAAAATAAGGCCAAGGTTTCAGAAGAATCAATAAAAGAAGAGGATGATCCATACCTAATCCTACCTCCACCATGCAAGATGTACACCATTGTGAAGGGGGTGGATATGGTGTAATATATCCATGGATATTCCCTCAAGAAAAAATATGAAGCAGAAGATGGGAAAAGCCACATGTGGTCATTTAAATCAAAGAAGCTTCATCCACAATCAGACTTTGGATAACAACTGGTACATCCCTCTGGAGGCTGTAAAAATTCAGGGCCCACTTGGGGGATTGTACCATGACTTATCAATTAATTTATTTTTAGTACTTTAATTTTCAATATTAGGAATTTAAATTTCAAATTCAATATTAGGAAATATTCTAGCATGCGGTCCACTCCTTATTTTCATTTTGAGATTAAATAAAATGATCCTTGTGATTAATTTTGTAAGTTTTCTGTTATAGGGTCCTGATGGAAAAAAGGAATCCTCAATCATTGGAGGAAGAGGACCAAATATTTATTTCAAAATGGAGTTTAATTTTTATTATTATCTTTTAAACTCCTTACATTTTTTGGTCCAAAACTTCTTCTGAGCTTTAATGATAAAAATTTCATGCCCGCATTTAAATTAATGCTTAAATTGAATTATCTAGGAGAGACGAGTTTATTTGGAATCCAGTGATGCCATGTTTTAGATTTAAATGTTAATGAGATTGAATGAGTAAAATAGAAAATAAAATTATTTCAATTAATCATAAATAATGAAATGATGACTCACGATTTAAGGGAATTATTTTATTTATGTAAATTAAATTTCCCACCAATTTTTCATGCTTTGAATATCTAAAGTTTATGGGAATTAATTGGTTATTATTGATCATGCCTTGAGTGATTGTCTAATATAATATGTCTCATTCATGAGAGGATTTATAGACCATGTAATTATTATTTATTCTTGAGTATATTTCATGAGTGATCTTGGGACATGTCACCTACCAGAACTTGCATTTGAACTTTTCAATGATATGACTGTACAAAAAACATATTTAAAATGATTGAGGCATATTTTTAAAAAACCATTATCCTTAAATACCACCTTTACATCAATCCTTATTTAATCCCATAGAGACCATGAATTAACTTTCTAGGGATGATCCATGTTTCAATCCATTTTTATCCATTCCTACCCTTCTATTGGTATTTGTAAGGTATTTTAATGTTGAAGTGTGGGGGTGAAGGGATTCATAGTGGAAGGGATGATTTACTTTGTATGAAAAAGTGTGTGGGTAAAATTTTGGGAATTGTAAAAGGTTTTGGAATCATTACTTCAACTTAATTATTTACCCCTCCTGAATTATAAAAAATGAAAAAAATTACAAAAAGAACAAAAAAAAGAGAAAATGGGTTGTGATTTGCAAGAACCAAAAATCATCATTTTCCATACCGATGATATTCTTCATCTCTTATCCTTATTTTCATCTTTTATTCATCTCATATTATCCACTGTGACATCCTACCCTAAAAAATTATGGGTTATCCTAAGGCCTGTCCAGGGGGAGGTATGTGGAAATTTCGTTTATTCTCTGCTTAAATTCTTATGTTTTACTATGTTTCTGATGAGAAAGAGTGATGTGCATGTGTGTGGCGATCCTCCACCACCACACTAATCTGAAACTAATTTTTAATCTTTTATTAAATATTTTCCCTCCCTTATACTGGATACAAGATCATCATACAATGGATATGAGCCATTTAGTTGTTGAAATGGCATATAATGGAGCTGGGTCTTGGAAGATGTCACACTCTCGATCGAGGGGTACCATCAACCTTGATTATAGGAGGAGGTAAAGTTAAGATTGCTAAATGCATTCAATATTTTACACCAATAATCTACAGAATATTAATTCAGAAATGATATCTCAGAATTGAATTATCAAACTTAATTTAAACACCATCAAGGAGAATGATGAAACCCAAAAACGAACTCATAAAGGCCATGTTATCTCTTTATTAATTTCATTTTGTTATTGCATGTTAGTTTTATCTTTTATGAAATTGAATTCCATTCCTAGATTAAATAAAAACAACAAAAAAGAACTAGTTTAGGTGAATTTGATTAAGTGAGTTAATCCCTGAAAAATATCCTCAAGAGAGACATCCCTGGTCAGCTTCTATGCTCCACTAGAAAAACATAAAAATATGCTTTTTTCAAGCTCTCTAAAAGGTGTGCCTCAGTGCTCTTACATAAATTCACTCTGGTATTTATGAATATTTTTATGTGGAATTTTTTATGTGTTCATTACCTTGCAGGTGGTGGAATTTATTTAATAAAATTATTATCTCAAATGAAATTATTTGTTAGGATACACAGACATCAAGGGCCGAAATTGTCTTTGGAGTTCACTTGATCGCCAAAGTAACTAAAAGAAGAGACATAGATTATAACCTTTCATGCCTATGGAATCCAGACCCCTTGAGGGGTGTGACTTGTGTGAGTGGGACTTAGTTTCCCTCATCATGGATACCATTGAAACCTCTGGGCGGCGGTGTAGTGACTCGGAGAGAGTTCTGGACCAATGTGTTGTAAATGAATTTGGTGTTAGCTTAGAGACCTTGATCCTATTAAAGTGGTCCTTTCTCCATTGGGACATGTTTTATAGATAGTTTGGTTGTGGGTGAGATGAATCAGTTGAGTGAGAAGTCCAACCGAGATGGTCCATGATAGTATATTGAGACTGAGGACCCCATTCACGGTTCCTACCATGTTATATGTCCAACGAGACCAGATTGGGTTCCTTGATGACCAACCAACCCTAATAGGGTGTATCTTGAGACTATTAGAGATGATGAATTTTTTCACAGTAAAACCAATACCTTTCATATGATTTGAGGGGATATGAATAGAGATGATGGGTTTGGGAATTTGACCAACTTGTGTTTTTATTTTTATTCTCTTTTTATTTTTGAGGATTTTTGGTTTCATAGCTTTTTTCTTATATTCTAAATTTTGATGTTGATGCTACGAAATGGAAAAGGCATGTTGGGACAGTGTTTTATTTATATACTAGAAAACACATAAAGGGGAAATATTTTATTTATGTATCAAAAATGTCCTTGGGGAGGTCTTGGATATTGGCTGAGAAAACTCTCATAGGGGAGGACTCTGTTTACTAGGAACTAAAACTCTAGTAGGGGAGGTATATTTTTACTGGCCAAGTAAACACTTGTAGGGGTGGTCTATGTTTACTAGACATGGACATTCTAGTGGGGGTATACGTTACTTGTGTCTTTATGTCCTTTCTATGATAAATCAAATAGAGGAGGTCTATGAAACATATTTAGTACATTGGTGAGACTTAGGTTGTTTTCTGGGCAGTAAATACATCAAAACATCCTCCCATGTTCACTGATGGTATGGTTGATCAAGGACATGAAACTAATTATTGATGATGTTCGTTATCCTTAACACATGTTATAATCATACGCCCTCATGGTGGTGGTGACACTTTGGATATCATGGTCCCCATGAAGTGCTCAAATTCATTATATAATCGAAGTGAATCAAGTTTTGTTGGTGGTTTTTTTATTGAATTATAATATATTTTTACTTTATCAGAGTAGGTCACATTCACATAGCACTACACATTTAGTTATTTATAGCATTTCGGTGGTTCCCTACTAAGTTATGTACTCAAACCATATTTGGGACACTATTTCACTTGGGTACCCAAGAAACCCTCACTTTTTTTAGATTTATTTTAGGAAATGACTCAGTATTTCACAATTGAGTTGGTGCTGATCAGATTGGATTTAGAGTTTGAGATGAGTTTAGGATCAAGTATTTTAGTGGAGCCACCGATAATTTTATTATGGTATTTATTTATTTTTTTATCTCAATTCTATATATGTGATCGACCTTGTGGATGATTGATCAAGTATGATTGTATATATGTATTTGAATTTCATATTATTGTTTTTGGATATTTTATTTATCCTAAATAATCAGATCTTTTTCTTATGCATTTTATGCCCAATAATTTTACCTATTATTTCACACTCTGATACAGCGGGTATAATATCCCCATGTAATCTTCTTAGACCCCTAGTGCTAGTCAACGACCTCTAGAATATGGGAAGGTGTAATTAATTTATAGTAATGAGCATCGGTCTAGAAATTGATTAGTTTCCTAGGGTAGAGGGATGTTACAAGTTCAATTAAAACTACTTTTAATTCTTTAAAACACATTTAATTTCCTTTTTATTAAGAACAAATACAATCATATCTTATCAAATCTTTAAGGCCCATCAATCCAACCCATTGGATTTGTTGTTAACATCAATTTCCCATTAAAATCAATGGACATATCATATACCTTATTGTCAATAAATAAAAAGGAAAAAATATCATTATCCTATTTCTAGACACTATAGGGAAAGATTAAAGTTATTATTATCTCATTTATTAATATCAAAATTTGTACTTTAGGACCATTCTTCAAGATTCATTCAATATTTTTTCAAATAAATGTTCACTTTACTCTATAACATTTACTGTTCTTATTAAATTTTATTTTTCCAAATGCATCATTGAATTTGGGAAGAAGTTGATCAGGTTGTAAATTTATAGACACAAAATACACTTACTACTAGGGTGTAATAAAGGAGTTGTGTATGGTAAAATGTAGAGTGGTCACTAGTCTGAAAGCAACCATTTGAATAAAACCCTTGGAAATGATTCCTTATATTCACTCTTTAGGTTTAGTTTTTACAAATGATAGGTGGTTTGGATTTAATTCAGAAAACTAATATGGTATTGGGGTCAATTTTAGGGATCTTAGGAAAAAGTAACCCCAGATTTAACATAGAATTTTTCTACGCCATAGGTTGTGAAGCGGTGCAAGGGTTGCGAATTATTTTTAGTCATACCAATTAGAACTAAATATGTTTAAACTATCCCATGATTATAGTATAACTAACAACCTAGGTTCATTAAACATAGCTTTTATGAAGAAATCTTCAGAAGCTAATGGTCATAGTCCTTCTCAACTCAAATTTGGTTATGTTCCTTCAATTGAACTTACCATGGTCAATGTTGCAAAAAATAATGTGATAAAAATTTATTATGTACCTAAATAACAACCATTTGGTTACCAAGTTTCTATCTATAGAATCATTAGGCTTATGAGAACCCCAATTCTGGACCCCTAACCTTAGAAGGATTAGCCACACATGGTGGTGTTGATCAAAAGAAAGGAAATAATAAAAATTCAACACATAATCATGAATCAATTGTGAAATAAGAAATCTAGGATTAAAAAAATTATGAATCACGATCAAAAAAATAAAATAAACATATATCAAATAAAAAACACACTGTGTATGATGAAACAATGACTAAAAGTGCATGAATTGATGAAGAACGATAGTCGATGTTCCATTAGACATAAAAAAGAGAAAAATATTCACAATGGATGAAGAATGGATGTAGATTAACAAAAAATGCCTAAGTATTTAATAATAAGGTTAAAATAAATAATTAAAACTAGTATGGATTGAAAATAAGTGAAAATTTTGGGAGAAAATGAAAGTATGTGGAGCTACCTATGTATGAGGCTAGTGTTGGAATATTAATTGGCTCGAGAAGTACATGCTGGGGAAAGAATTCATGTCATGTACTGGCTTAAGTGGCTTCAGTCCCAACATCTTCACATCGTTTAATAAGTCTTCACATCTTGAATTTAATATCCTGAACTTCCTATGAAAAATTGGCTGATATCATTGATCGGGTGGAACTTTGATCCTTTAAGACCATGGAACCTATTCATGTCATGTAGTTCATTAATTTTTAGTGGGAATTTGAACATGTTATTATAAAAATGTGTAATGAATATACACAAAATGCAACATCTTCATTTTATGTACTTTATACATGGGTTGGTCTATGGACTACAAACATGCTGTGAAGGAGAACTACATATTGTGTATGTAACACCCGATGTGTAAAGCCTATTTTTTAATTTTTTAGTATTTCTTCCATAGATTCCATAATTCCTAGTTCCTATCAAAACAAACCAAAAAATAATGAAATATTGAATAAAAAAGAATAATATTTAATTTAATATATCCAATATTTATATATTAATTCATATTATCAATTTACCCCACACATGAACAATTTCTTGTACTTAAGAAAAAGGAATATGAACTGGGATTTAAATGGAAAAAAATTTAAAACAAGAAACATGCATTACAACTACAAAAATAAAACTAAGTGTAAGAATAAAAAGTTTTACCTTCAAAATAAATACTATAGAGAAAATTAGTCATTCCTTATATTTTAGATATTTATCTAGATTTTATATTCTTTTAATTACAGTTTCATTTCTATTCATTAAATGATATACCCATTTTGCAATTTACCTCACAATAAATATTTTGTCACTAGTCAAGGAAAAATATAAATGGAGTTATGATCATAACCTAAATACATGTTCCTAACCATAGGATTTCATAGGTTCTAACATATCCACTTCGTAATGAAAAATAGAAAATAAATCATGAGGGTTTCAACAATATGGTTCATATGACATTGAGGCTTAGGGTGGGTGGGAAAGTGATAAAAATAATTCTCAAAAGAATTATAAGATCTAATGTACAAGGCATAAAAATTATGAATAGTGTAATGAGGTAGCTTCTCCTAAAAAAATTGTCCACACTCCAACGAATCACGTTTGGAATAAGATTATATGATGTAAGTATAAAAAACTTTCCCCATTATTTATATTAATTAATGTTCATTCCAGATCTCACATCCATCACCTAACCACAAATGATCCTACATGGGATTAATCTGGATAGTAATTGTGATTTTTTACCATCCTAAGATGCAACTCGATATCTTCTTTAGTCTCTATTTTTTATATATTTCTTTTTAAAATGGAAGAGTGTAGGAATAAAAAATGCCAAAATTAATCATGTACCATATCATTGAAAATTAGTGAAAGTGCCACAAAACATCACCTCAAAAAACATCCCATTTCCATATGTAGTGAAAATTTCACCACACTTTTTTCAAAAGATAATCATAAATCCTAACAATAGAAGGGTATGAATGGATAATTTCCTTGAAATCGATCTATCATAATAAGTTTATTCATGTCTACTACAGGATACATAAGGATATATTGACAAGTGAATATGAGGAAAATGTGGATCAAAAAAATTATCCCAATAATTTGATAGGTGTATTTTCTCAATCATAGCCTCAATTAGATGTAAATGAAAGTTATGAAATTTTTACATGCCCCATGTTTATCTCAATAAATATGATAAAAAAATAATTTGAAATCATGGGTTTAGAATACCCTTGGGATTTGGAGTTAAATAAAATAACCAAAAATATCTCTAGGCAAAAAAACTACTAATAAATAAATTTAAAAAATTTCAAGAGTCATGAATTTGAATTAAATTACTAAATAGAATAATGATTGTAAATATCCTAAACATGAATAAAAATGGATTTCAACAGTCTTTAGACTAATTTTTTTCTTTTATTTAAAAGGGTGTCATAAGTTTTCAGGCTTAAAGCATGCTTTCACTGAAAAATGTGTCTTAGAATAGTGATAAAAAAACCAAGTGTATCTATATTAATTCTAAAAATAGACTCCCCCACAATTAAAATGAGATACTATCGACACTTATGCAATAATTCCTTTTTATTACATAACTTTTCATCGAATGGTATAAAATAGAGGATCATTTCATGTTTAGTTTTTTGAAAAATGGTACATAATACATGAAAACATAAAACATTCTTCAAAATACACTTGAAATACATATTTATGGGTTCACCCTAAGTTATAATTAATACATTTAATAACCTAGGTACCTACATCAAAGGAAAGTGGTGAGCCCAAAGCCTAGTAAGGGAATAAACAAGAGAGAGATATAACATTTGATCTTGAGACATAATAATAAGAACATAAGGCATAATGATAAGGAATATTAAATTGGTATATAATAATAATATCAATATTAATCATAACATGTAGATGTGGAAACAACATTTAAGTGAGACATTCATAATCATATAACCAATGTTTGTCACCAAGGTTTTGTAAATGACAATTACCTGGTTATTCACCATGGTATCATAAAACATGTCATATATAGAGATTAAATTCATTACACAATGAATTGGAGTGATATCATGGTGAACCCTTCAAATGTATAAACATCATGTGTGACAAATATATCATAATAATGAACAACCTTAATAATCCATGGAGAAACACAATGGGATTATTATAAAAAATATTAACATACAAAAGATCCTTAACAGCATGACCAATACATCATTTTTATAACACAAAAGGAAATGTGAATTTTATATATTTAAATCCTAGAATCAAAATAAATTTTTAAATATAGTTGAATGCCGTTAAAAAATAGGATTGGGTTTTAGAATAAAATTAAAAATATAATTTCTCATCTAAAAGAAGAAAATTTGAGAATAAAAATCAGCAGCATGAAGGGTATAAGACATAGTTTTAAAAAATGGAGAATGGTAGGGTAAAAGGGTTTCCCCATCATAAAATAAACTTATAATATTAATTGGGAAAAATTATGTTTTCAAAAGAACATATTTTTGAAATAGGAGGAAATATAATATAAAAAGAAAACTTGAATGGAAAAGTGAAGTGAAGATTACCCTCACTTTAAAGAGATGCACCTAAAACATGAGGATGGAACCTTGGGGGCTTCAGGACACAGTGGGGGGACTCCATGGGAGGAAAAAACACCATAAACTCGTGGTGTATGTATTTTTAGTGAATGTAAATGGAAAATGGGTAGGTATTTATAGGATAAGTGGATGATTTGTTTAATATCATCCAAATACAGGTATCAAAAAACATGGTTGTGGAAAATGAAAAACCATTGGCTTACCCGTGGTTTTTGCGCATTGTTTTGGAAATTTGGGTCACATTTCTGTTATTTTAATCCATGAAAACCGAAAATCATTTTTAAATACTTCTGTTGACATGGAAAATTATAGATTCCACAATGTAATGTTTTTAAAATTCAATTTTTTCTTTTTATACATTAGAAATTAACTTATAGTTTTAAAAATTGAGTAAAATATATTAAAATAATTAATATTAACAAAATAAAATATTTTATTTCCTAGATTGTGTTTAATTTATTATTACATAATTATGACATAAATATGATTCCATAAATTTTACTGATACCCTAAAACATTATATTTTACAATTCATGAAAAAATAATGTTTTTTAAAAAATTGCCCACAAATTCCTCCTAAACTAATTTTGACACGCTGAATTAAAAATGATATTTTTTAAGAGAGAAATCCTATAAATATGATAATTTGAATTAGAAAAAGCTTATGTATTTAAAAATAATAGTTTTTAAGGAACAATAAAATTTATCACACTTATAAAAAATTTCATATTCCTTTATCAAATTATTTTATCCTTTATTATTAAACTAAAAGTGTTTTAAACTAATATTTCATTCAAAAAAACTATTCATAAAACCTTTTTTTATAAAAAATATTATGTTTTTTCTAGAAATTTTTTTTATTTTATTTACATTGATAAATAAAATTATCAAATTAATCTCAATTAAACAAATATTTTATTATGAAATAATATTCTAAAAATGAATTAGTTGAATAAAAAATTTATTTAAAACATTGACATAGTGGTGATATTAAATAACATGAACATATCTCATAAGTTATTTAATTATTGCTTCAATTCTTGAAGCTGGACTTGGGCATGATCAAGGAAAAAACCCAGTGATGATACATCCCTCCCATGTTCTGAAAAATGGGCTTCAAAGGGAATGGATCTACTGGTTAATGCCATCGATTATTCTTTCTATATAAATTATCCTATATTATTACTACTTATAAACATAAATTATAATTGTAAAATTATATACAAAAGGTATAGTTTCCAATAGTCATATTGAACAACGTTCATATTGACCAACAATTATATAATGATGAAATATCAATTGTCACATATCCCTTTATTCATATAAATTCTACTTCAATATTACACATAAAATTAACTACAATTTATCATCAGATTATATTTTAATTTTCACAAGATTTTGGTTGGTTACAAACATTTTGTTTCATTTCTATAGAATTTATAGTTGTGGTGATGTTTCTAGTAGATTGGGGTGACCCTTACATTCCCAATATATTTGTTCTACTTTATATTCTCTATCTAATTGTAATGTTTTTAATTTGAATTGGTTCCATAGCATACTAATGTAATAATAATTTTTAATGAGATAAAATGATGTTGTTTTATATTTATTTTATAATAAAATATTATTATAGTAAAAACAATTTTATTTCGAAAACAAATATCATTTTTAAATTGTCAGTTATTACATTCTTCCCCCCTTATAAAATTTCATCTTCAGAATTTCAACTCATTTTCAGTATCGAGAAATGTTGTGGGTTCTTCTATCTCATTGTATCCTCTAGTTCCCAAATCACTTATTAATTTTTAGGGTTCCTCCACAACATTGTTATGAGGTGGATATTCTTTTTTTGTACAAACTTATCTTTAGGGATCGATATCTCCTCTGGTTTATCCTCTTAAGAGAGGTTAAATTTAGTGGTACGACTGCCGGATTCAGTATATGTGAGAGTTAAACAATGTACTTTCTCAAGAGAGATAAGTGGAATAAATCATGAATTTGATATAGGTTCGGTGGAACTTCTAGCCAATAGACCAGTGGTCCTATAAAATCTGGAATTTCATAGGAGATAATGTGCCTAGGGATAAGCATCCCTTTCTTCCCAAACCGCATGAATATATTCCATGGTGTTTTTCGAAGGAAAATTGTCCCAAACATCAAACTTCAAGTCCCTTCAATGGTTGTTAGCAATGTCATTCTTATTACTTTGAGTAGCATTTACATGTTTTTGGATGGCATGAACCCTTTCTTTTATCTCTTGCATAGGATCAGGACAAATTAATTTCCTCTCACCAAATTCAGCTTAACAAGTATGAGTTATACATTTATTTATATATAGAGCTTCATATGGTTAAATTTAAATTCTTATGTGGAATATATTGTTGTATAAAAACTCAACTAATGGGAGATGTTGAACTGATCCACCTTCAAATTCAATTGATCGTGTTATCATCATTTCCATGAGTGTCTAAATAGTCTATTCATGTTTCCCATTAGTTTAGGGGGGGTGATAGGCCATGAGTAAATTTAATTCATTATTAATAACATGTTTAATACTTCTCCAATATTTATATGTCAACCAATGATTAGAATAAAAACTAATGTAATGTGACACTCTATGAAACCTCACTACATCATTTACGTATATCATGGAAAGTTGGTCAAGAGACAAATCTTCTAAAATAGTGATGAAATGGATAATTTTGGTTTTATGATCTAATATAAACCATATCACATTTTTCCTTTCTATGTTCATGGGAGACCAATGAAAAAGTCCATAGTGACATTTTCCCTCTTCAAAATTTGTCTAGGTAGTTGTTGTAATATAACTTTAGGAATTTGTCTTTATGCCTTCACTTACTGACATACCAAGGACCTTGTAGTGTAGTATGAAATATACATTTTCAAATTATCCCACCAATAATGATAACAGAGGTACCTATATAATTTAGTTCTTCCAGGATGTATAGAGAATAAAGATCTATGAGCTTCATCCATAAAATCCTTTTTTATCTCTATGATAGATTGTACACAAAGCCTTATATGAAATTTCAATACACCTTCTTGGTCAATAATGAACTCAAGAAACTTCCCATTATTTATATTCTATATCATCCTTTTTAAAAAAGGATCTTATATTTGAGATTTATTCTTATTATCTAGTAATGATGGTTGAGAAATTATTTTGGATAGGGTTGATTCTGTCCTTTCCCTTATTATTCCCATGTCTTGTTTTACTAGGTCCTTCATCCAAGGATCTCCCTAAATCCTCATCATTTCCATCACAATAATGTATTTCCAACTTATTGCATCAATGAATTTTTTTACTCTTCCATGGTGATAATTGATTGAAAAGTCATAGTATTTAAGAAGGTCCAACCATACCCTTTGTCTCTTGTTCAATTCATTTTTCATGAAAATATAATTCAAAATTTGGGGGTATCTGTATATATCAAATTTCTCAACATAAAGATAGTACCTCCATATTTTCAAAGAAAAAATAACTTTAGTTAAACCTAGTTCATGTATAGGATAATTCTACTCACGAGGCATTAATTATCGAGTTGCATAAGCAATCACCTTGTAATTTTCCCTGGGTATTCACCCTAACCACTTAAAATATAAATCACAATAAATAATGAATCCTTCTTTGAAATAGGGTAGAGTTAACACAGGTTTAGTAACCAATATCTTATTTAGTTCATGGAAAAATTCTTCATACTCCTTTGTCGAGATGAACATAAGAACTTTTTGAGTTAACATGGTTAGTGGATTAGAATGTCATGAAAATTTATTCACAAACTTCTGTAAATACCTGATAAACCAAGGAAACTATGAATATCATTTACTTTTCTAGGATGAGGCTACTCCTCTTTAGCCATTTTCTTTATAGGTTCAACTAAGATTCTATTGTATGGTTTTAATGTGACTCGATAATGAAACTTATTATTACCAGAATTCATATTTTCTGAATTTTCCTAATAGCCTCACCTTTCTCAGAGTTCCCAAGATAACCCTTAGATAATCCAGATGCTACTCATAACTTTTAGAGTATATCATAATTTCAGAAATAAAAAGAATACTGAGTTTTTCAAGGTAGTCCTTAAAGAATATATTCATATAATCCATAAATATGTGAGGAGAATTAGTCAAGCTGATGAAAATAACAACAAACTCATAATACCCATATCTTATTTAGAAGGTAGTGTTTGGAATAAATTCTTCTTTCACTCTCAATTGATGATACCCATATTGGAGGTCAATTTTTGAGAGGAAGTTTTCCCTCGAAGCTAGTCAGATAAATCATCAATTTGGGAGAGAGGGTACTTATTATTCATTGTGATCCTGTTAAGTTCTCTATAATCAATGCTTAGTCACATTGATCCATCTTTCTTCTTCCCAAAGATAACAAGTTCTACCCAATGGGACACACTTGGAAAAATATATCCCTCATCCAAAAGATCATGAATTTGTTTATTTAATTCCTATAACAATATTTTTCTATTCTATAAGTGTTCTTCAATATCAGGTTGGGTCTAGGTATGAGTTCAATGGAGACCAATTCCACTCTTTATGGGGGATGTCTAGGAAAATATTTAGGAAGTTTTTCACTGTATTCCTAAACAATTGGGTAATTCTATATCTTTATACTTCATTTCCATCTCCCTCTTCACTGATCATATTTATAAATAATCCTAGAGGATGTGATTTAAGATAATGCTCGGGCTCAGATAACTCTCCATTAAAAATGATGGTAGGTTTTTCATTCAAGAATAATGATATTTCCTTGTTTTTTTAGTAGATAATATCATTATACAATGTGATCCAGTCCATCCCTGGCATAGTGTCAGATTCCACCACGGGAATTACTATTAGATTTGTGATGAGATTGTACTCTCAGAATTTAATAATACTATTCTTATACACTATTGATTAATGATGTTCTGGGATTGATTCTATATTTTTTTGAAAAACATGGACGAAATAAAGGAATGCATAGAACTAGAATCATAGTACTTGGCTGCTTTGAGAGCATAATGAGTGTACCTTCCACCAAAACATTCAGATCCTCCACTTCATCTGTAGTGATAGAACATGATTTACCTTGGTCCCTCTTCCCATGATGAGGTTGATGGTGTTTCTCCTTCATTATCTTTTTATTTCAAAATTGATTATCTATGTTCCCATGATTTCCACCCATAAAGCACTGAACATATGGACGAACCTTCCCTAGCATCCCTTTTTTGTTAGTATTGATAAGTTGAGGATTCATATCACCATGAATTGTTTTTTCTATATGCTTGTCTCATCCACACTTCTAGAAATTTCCACTTCCAAGTAAGTTGTTACCTTAATTATTCTTCCCATATTGGTTTCAAGTAAGAAGTTTCACTTTTTTCCACCTCTTCCTTGATAAATGCTCCTCCCTGAGCGTTGATCCATTGCATTATTATTTTCATTCAACTTATGTGGCCACTATGTTTTTTCAAATTCTAATTCAACCTTTATAACACTCTAAACTTCTCCACAAATCATTCATATTAATGATTTTCTATATTCTTCAATAGATGTAGTCTTAGTTCACCAAAGAATCTATCAACAATTCTTTTATGATCAATAACATAGCTATAGGTGTATTGGGAAAGTCTTATAAAGTTTATTTTATATATGATTACTAATTCATTTTCCTTTTCTTTTAGTTCTAGGAATTCTTTTTCTATTTTTGTTTGCATCGAATGAGTGATGTATTTATTGAAAAAGTTTCCCATGGACTATCCCCACCCCATAACATCAATCTCCCTTTTTAGATTTTTATTTTTAATTAGTGTCCCCCAATTATCATCTTCTTCTTCTATGTGGTACACATACATTGGTAATTTATATTGGTATAAGATAATGGATTATTGAAATTCTCTGTAGATCTTATCTATTGTTTATAAATCAATGGTTCGGTAGATCCACTAAATGAAGGTTATCGTTGGATCATAAAGGACTCAACAGAACGGTGTTCCCTTCAAGGTGAGTCTGATCTCTCAAATTGATTCAAGTTATTTTTCATAATTAAAGTTAGTTCATTCATTATCCTTATGATGTTTTCCATTCCAACTTCTATAATAACATCATCGGTGCATCGTCCGTTGTAGTCATCATTTACGCGGTTCATCAAATTTCATTCCATTTTTCTAAAATAAGAAAAACATAGTGAGAAACATGTTACTTCAACATTTCATATAATTATAATTTTATTTTATGTCTTAAAATATCATTCGTAAAAATACTGTTTCTATCTTCAAATAAAAATTACATCTATATATCCTTCATAATGGTTCATAAAAATCATGTGATTAACCAACCATATCCCCTGGGAGTGTCAAACTAGAAATATAACAAGGATAATTTTAATTAACTAGTTCTTGTTCGAGTCTAGGTCAAAGTAGTGTCTTTCAGTGTTACCCCTAAATACATCTATTCTAGAGCCGCATCCACTTGCTTGTATCCTAGAAGGGATTTCCTTACTGTAAACCAATTACATAATACATCACCAAAATACTAGGATTTATTCCAATATATATACTTTTCATTAGGGTTATTCCTAATTTTTTCAAGTCTTAATTTCCATAAATAAATAAACTGTATTTTGATACCAATTATGGAATCACGCCTTTTTATTTCATAACTTTTCATTGGATGGTATAAAATTGAGGACCTTTTCATGTTTCGTTTCATGGAAAATGGTACATTATATATGAAAACATAAAACATTATTCTAAATCCACTTGAAAGACATATTCATGGGATCACCCTAAGTTATAATTACAGAATCTCATAACCTTGGGACATACATCAATTGAATGGTGTGAGCTTGAAGTATACTAAGGGAATAAACAAGAGAGAGATATAACATGTGATCTTAAGACATAACAATAAGAAAATAAGTCGTAATGGTAAGGCATGAGAAAGAGTAATATCGTAATAACAAGATGATGAATCGTAACATGGAAAAGTGGATAAAATATTTAAATGAGACATTCATAATTATATCACCATGATTTATCCACAAGGTGTCGTAAATGAAAATTACCATGGTTATTCACTACGGTATCATAAAACATATAATCTCTGGAGATTAATTTCATTAACCAATGAATTGGACAACTATAAAAGAAAAAACTTCATATAAATTAATTTTTTTGATCCAAATACATCATAATAAATCATTTTATTAATAACCCATTGAGAATAAAAAATGGGTTTCTTATCAAAAATCTTGACATACAAAAGTTCTTTAAAGACATGACCATTAAATAATTTTTAACCCATGAAAAGAAATGTGAGTTTAATATATGTAAACCACTAATTAAAAATAAACTTTTCAATCTAGTTGAATAAACATTAAAATAAAATACATTTGTGTATTCAAATATATAGAAAACTATAATTTCTCATGTAAAAGTGGAAAATATGAGAAAAAAGTTCAGAAGAATGACAGGAATAATACATGGTTTTTGAAAAGATAAAAATGTGAGGGGATAAACATATACCATTCATAAAATACTCTTAATATATTAATGGGGTAAAAGAAAGTGAGAATAGGAACATAGTTTTGAAATTTTAGGACATACCACATAAAAACGAAACTACAATGGAATTAAGATGTGATGATTTCCCTTACCTTGAAATGATTCTTATAATGGTTGAGGGTGGAACCTTTGGGGCTTGAGGACACCAAGGGGGGATTACATGGGAGGAAACACCCCATAAAATCATGGAGGATAGATTTGGAGTTAATGTAAATGGATCAATGTGTGGTATTTATAGGAGAAGTGGAGGATTTGTTTAATATTTTCCAAGTACAGGACTTGGAAAACTAGGTTGTGGATAATGAAAAACCATTGGCTTAACCATTGTTTATTATATTTGTTTTTGTAAATTTGGGTCAAATTTTAGGTTATTTTAGTCCATTGGAATCGAAATTCATTTTTAAATAATTCTTTTGGATTGCAAAAGTAAATTTTCCACAAATTAATGTTTTTAAAAATAATATTTTCCTTTTTAGACTTTGGGATGTAACATAGAATTTTAAAAATTCAAAAATATATATAAAAATACAACATATTAATAAAATAACATATTTTAGGTCTTATATTGTTCTTAAATAATTATAAAATCATTACAACATTAATATGATGTCATAAAATATACCAAGACCTTAAAACAATATTTTTTAATATTTATGAAAACGTATTTTAGAAATTTCACATAAATTTACACTAACGTATTTTTGGAATGCTCATTTCAAAAATTATTTTTTATTTTTTTTAAAAAAATCTCTAAATATGATAATTTTATCTTTTAAAAATTAAAATCATTTTTTATTTAAAATTGTATTGTTTTTGGTACAATAATTTCTTTTTGACACTTATAAGATATTTGTTATTCCATTATAAAATTATTTTATGATTTATTTTTAAAATAAATGTTTAAAATAGGATATTTAATTAAAAAAAATTCATAATACCTTGGTCTATTATAAAAAATTTATATATTTTCAAGTTAAATACAATTATGTTTTATTTTCATCAAAAAATAAAATTACCAAATTCACCTTAGTTAAACAAATATTTTATTATGGAAGACTATTCTTAAATGGGATTCATAGAATAAATATTTTATTTATAAAAAATAATTTACACTTTACATAACTATGTTCTATACATGTAACCCCTTACTACACATGAATACGCCATGAGGGTAAGGTGTGTGATAGTGTTAGTTTCATGGGGTGTATCGGCTAACATCGACCGAGTGGTAATATCCATTGACTTCAACTTATCTCGCGTAATATTTTGATCAAACATCACTTGTTAAATCTCATCACAGGCATGGAAAAGGATGTACCCCAACGACGATACCTCCATCCCAAGATCTGACAAATGGAATTCAAAATGAATGACTCTACTATTTAAGGCCATCAATTCTCCTATATATATCAATTTTTCTATGTAATTACTACTTATAAATACTAATTATAATGGTAAAATTATCAACCAAGTGTATAGTTTCCAATGGTCATATTGACCAATGGTCACATAATGGTCGAATCCCAATGGTCATATATCCATTTATACATTGTAAATACTACTTCATTATTACACTCAAAATTCAATACAATATCTCTTCTGGAAAAATTTTAATTTTCATAAGATGTTGGTGGGTTTACTAAATTTTATTTCTCTATATTTTTTAGTGGGGATGATGATTCTAGTATATTGGGGTGATCTTTAATTTCCCATTTTATCTTTTCTATTTTATATTCTTTCTCCAGTAGTAATATTTAGAATTTTAATTGGTTTAATAGATGACTAATGTAATGATATTTTTCTAATGAGAAAAAATATTGCTTGTTTCTCTTTATTTTGTACGCATATAATATTATAATGAATAAAAATTTATTCAAGATAAAAATATCATTTTAGAGTTTTGGGTCATTACAACACTGCTTTGGAAAGCATCATGTGAGAGATATGACATAACTCATTGAAAAAAATAAAATAGAAATTAAGAATTGAAACTACAGAATCAATAGCTCCCTATAGTAAATGGCATGCCATTGAGAAAAATTATTGGATGATGATTTGAAATTGGGATACTCGGATAAATTTTTAGAAACAAAATACCTACACCAGATAAAACATTAGTCCACATGGTTGAAACATGATAGAAGAAAAAAAATTGGTAGGCACACACAGTGGATATTAATGAAAATAAACTCAGCGAAATGAAAAAATAGATTATACTGAAATTCAGTTGACCTATAAAAATAAAATACTAGAAAATAAAATTCAAAGTCCTAAAAACCATACTAAAAATAAACAAAACCAAAAAATTTGGTTGTCTCCCATAAATCTCTTACAATATCATATTCAAACAGATGGATCAAAAAAGGGGTTAGTTATTGTCATCCACCAGCTCAAAGGTCCACTACCTCTGACAAGTACTAGTGTTGTTTCAACGAGCTTGCAGGGAAATTTGTTGCTATTAACCACCTTAAGAGTATAACGATAATGAATCTCTTGGAGTAATAATATAATATTTTCTCTTCATGGTTGGAATCCCTATTGAGCATGGATATCTAATGAGATCCCCACAAGTTGTCCCCAAATGTTATCTAGATGCTGAGACATCTGATTAAGGAAGTAATATGGTGCTGTTATAGGTGTATCAATGAAAATAGATGAGGCATAATGGGTACAAATATATAAATTAATTCAGTAAAAAATTAAAATGATCCAACAATAAGTGAAGAAAAAAAACTGTATCCCATGTATACATAGAAGAAATGATAAATCCATGTAAATGGAATACAAGTGTCACAAAAATGGAAACCCAAATAGAGTACAAAAGGAGGGGGCTCAGATAGAACTAATAAGTAAACACAAAGTAAAGGATATCTACATCAAACGTCCCCTCATAAATAGTGGATTTCTACATTTGACCATCCATATCAATATTATAGATGGATGAATGAACTAGAGTATCGACCATTATGGTGGGTGTTATGGTGTTGGAAGCTCTCTTGGTCGAGGAAGTGGGAAGAAAGGTTCCATTCTATATGGTGTATCAATGTCTGGTAGCTATATCTATGAAAGGAACATCTTATGGGGATGGTTGAGTGGGGACTTTTGACTAACGTCCCTTCCCAGTAATAAGATTTTTTGTGTATTGATATCAATCAACATAGGTTGGAGTTCAATAAGAATGATGTGTGGGGTAGTAATGGATGATGGAGTAGGGTCTGTAGAGGGTTGTGGGTGGGTGGATGAAGACACTAATAATGGATTGGGGATGGTGAAATAGAATGGTTCCCCAAAGGGAATTCCAATATTAGGGAACATCGAGAGATGGTTCTCCATAAGAAACTAGATGGTAGGCCATAGTTTAGATGGAGTAGGAGGAGGATAAGCTGGGAAAATGTGTAGGGGTAGTGGTGGTGATGGTGATTCTAACATGAATAGTAGTTGTGGAAGTGACAGCCTTGTAGATATGGTAGAGGAGGTAGCAGGTATGGTAATGGTAGTAATAGTAACACATGTATACAAGGATGGATAATCTACATGATGGGTAGGGGCCTCATATGTATCCTCCATATATGTCATGACCCACCAATAGAAGATTCCACTCTTCATCATTATCCATATTTTATGAAGCATGTGAAAGTCAATCAAATCCATCAGACCTAGGGATGTGAGGGGAAAAGTGACATCAAGGACGTCGAGTTTCCAAGGGAGGTGGGTGATGAATGAGACTCCATCAATGTACCTCTGGTCTTCCTCTCATGTGCCTTGTAATATAAACCATGTTGGTGTGCCATGTTGACGGTTGGGCTTCCCCTGACTGTAGAAAGAAAAAGGATGTCCATTTTTCTTATTCCCCCATCATCCTCTAGGTGAGTGAGCTAGGAATGGGTCAATGCTTAGTGAAGGTTCCAAGTTGCTGCACCTCAAAGCCATGTAGTGTTAAATATTTGAGGATCATGGAAGCTGTGAGGGTTATGGGAGATCAATATCTAAAATATCAGAGAATCCAAATTTCTCATATTGAGTTGTAGATTTAGATATACTGGGGAGGAAACAATGTTTATCAAGTAGAGGTTGCATCTAATACCAAACTTGGTCAGGGTGAGCTCGTGGGGTCTACCTCTATGTCTGAATCAAACATCATTAATGGATACCTCTAAGGTGGCCATAAATTCAAGTAAGAGTTCCCAGAATGTCTCCTCATGCACTCAGGATGTGAGAGAGAGGTGCATATGGTCAATAATGTCAATGACCTCCTAATGAATATGGATCCCCTCAAGTATGTAAATGTTTATGGTCTTATTGTTCCTCATCGTTTTCACCTATATAGACTAACTAGACCTATTGTTTGGGGAAAGACAAGTGAAGAATGGGGTGTAGATGGGGATGGTCAGTTCCATGTGACCCACCAGTGGTTGAATGTGACTCCATAGTAGACAAGGCAGAGAGAAGGTTTATTGTAATGCTTATGTGGATGAAGCGGAGGGTGATGGAGGGTGAGAAGCCATCCAACTCTTGGACATAGGTGGATCCTCATGCTCAGGTGTATTATTGCAGGATGGGTATGACTATTATGCATTCAGTCATTTTTAAAGCCAAAGAAATGAGGAGAGTTAGAGAGACAGATGGAGGATAGGATATACAGGAGGACAAAAATGATCATGGGGAAGGTGGAGGAGAGGCATTTTGAGGTCAAGAGAGCATTTGAGGTGTGATGGTCACAAGAATGGAGGAGCATCGGTTGGGGGTGTATCATGAACCCTAGGATCAAGACATTTGAAGATCCCAAAAATTTAACATCATGTAACACTACGTGACTTGAAATACATAAATTTTAATCTTTTTTAGGTCGTAATTCATACAGATTTGTTAATGAGTACACAATGTGTATGTTTTCATTTTTCACTATTTTTTACAAGGAACTATGTCCTTATCTTACTGTATTTCCAAGGATTTTCTAAACTGTACTATAACTTATTACAAACTATTTCATCTAACATGTTTTTCCTCCCAGTTAGAACATTATTTATTATCCAGAGATATAAATGTTTTGATGTAGACCAATACAACAACAATAGCACACTTCCCATGGAAGGATCCTTAAAACAGAGAGTGAAAATGGGGGGTATGACATTCCTTGTAAGAGGTGCAGTTTAATTCATGGTATTATGAGCACCAGATTACTTTTCAATAGTATTTAGTTTTTTATTTTCATTCTTACTGGCCACATGAGCATCTTTATTATCATTAAGAGATATGTATAGACATTTCAATGACTCGTCTAATTTATTAGCAGCATTCAGCAAGTCGAAGACTACCTATTATCAACCAATGAAAAACAACAATATCACTTGATTAGAGTCAATAAACTTCTTCCCAATAGTGAGAAATTATACTCCTATAAAAAGAGGAATATCTATTTCTTCTTCCTTATAAAGGAAGAGGAAATTAATTTGGAAAATGAATTTTCAAAATTTTATTAATACATCCTCGAGCAATCCAAAAGGATGCTTGAATGAGAGGCAGAAATAATGAGTGCCACCCTTGTTGGTTTTAGTTCACTGAGCCTTAATTATTGTAAACACTCATGGGAATGATATTAATAATTGATCCTAGACCGCACACGGATTTATCAAAAGTACGTATCAGGATAGTGGAATGAATTGAGAAACTTCTGGGGTCCCGCATTTTTTGAGGTAACTTCCTTTGAATAACTATAGAGAAATCTAAATTTATAGAGACAACCTATAAGTTCTCCATTTTCTTTTTTCTAGAATGAATTTCCTTAAATAATCTTTCATAAGTGGTCACTTGAGTAATCACCTATGCAAAGGAAATGTTGATATAAAACTATTTCAAAATCTAATTGTTATATATTCCCCCCCCCCTTTAGATTATTTAATACTTTAAAGAAAAGATAAAGGTATATTGTATACAGGTGGTCCTATATAAGCTTCTTTCTATTCATGATGTTTTTTTGTTGGCGGTTACTCAGTGGGGTATACTTTTATTTTTTTCCCTTGACCATCTTTATTAGATTCTTCAATATTATTTTTCTTAACTAATCATAGATGCTGACAGTAAATATTTCATCCACTTTTAACCATTATAACATTATCCACCTCCCCAATATGAGCTTCAGTATTTATGGGAATATTATATGATAGTCTATAAATCGAAGTCTTATAGATCCACCCCATTTGATGCTTCATGTTGTGTAGTGTAGACTTGGGGTTTTTAATTTCAGTTTCTTGGGATATCATACTTTGGTCTACTTTATTCAGAAAGGTAGTGATCAGGTTTTAAAGATAGGATTAGAGAGGTTGGGCTTGTTGCGGTTGTCTTAGAATATCTTGTTGATATTGATGATTTTTAGTAGTTGGAAACTACTATGGTCTATTAAAAAGTTATTTTAATCATTATTTTAGCCAAGGAGATGGGCCTTGTTGGGTGTACTTATGTGGACCCGAATTCCTTAGTGGAACCTATCCACTTATCTACTAAAAATTACATTGATTTTTCTACTATAACTGCCTATTAAGTCTTTATTGGTAATATTGATGTTGTTGGTACTTACATAGTTTCTATAATTGTTGATTTGGTTTATTTTAATTGACACAATTACATTATTGGTCTTGTGGTTCTTCCATCCCTACCATATAGTTTTGGTAAGAATTCAAGAATCCTCACATCTCACATGATTGAATTTCTATTACAGGAACATGAGGGGGTTGTTGTGTAGTAGGTAACTGAAATGAATCCATCTTCTTTGTCAGGGCTTCAACTTGGTCTTAAAAGTGTGTAGTTTACTCCACGTAGTATAATATACATAGAGGTAATCCTCTATCACTTTTCAAAGGATTGGTATTTTATAAAATTTCATCAAGAGTGGATTCGTCGACTTTTTGAATCTTAACAATTAATCCACCATCAATAGTGATTTCTACCAAAGTATGGGTATAAGGTTAGAATACCTAGTTTGACATCTATAATTGTAACCACATATCTATTCCTTGATGTGGGAACTCATTGGTTAGCTACTTGAATCTATCTCATGCTTCCCTGACTAATTCTCTGTTTTTTTGGGTGAAGTTTTGAATGTCATTATGGGTCTTTCGTATATATATCGTAGGGAGGTATTTGTACAATGACATTTTTGGCTTGTTCTTCCCAAGTCGTGATTTACATGAGATATTGAATTTTTATCCAATCCATAGATCGGTTGGTAACAGATAACAAGAATACATAAAGTTTAATTATATCTAATGATACTCACTTGTTTCAAAAAGTATTGTAAACCTCATGAAAATTTCAAATATGTTCATGGGGTTCTCCACATGGTAGTCCACTGAACTACCCCATGTTCTGGATAATATGAATGACTCCAAGCATGATCTCAAAAGTATGCACATGAATGGGAGGGAACATAATGATGTGCATATCCCCAATAATGGATAGAAAATCATAATCCATAATGGTTCGCTCCTACAACACTGGTTGTTCTTCCAAAATTGGTAGGATATGGATATTTCATTTTTTCAGATTGGGTAGAACATGATTTCTGTGATCATCCATTTTAATGTGACAACGTGAGGTTAAAGACTGATCAATAACAAGATATAACGGAACTGATTCTAGAACTTAAAGGATATTTTAATGATTTAGAGCCACCTAATGCTTTTAGTATCCATGAAGAAGATAGGCAGGATGCTAGTGCACCTAGAGGAAAAAATTTAAAAGGAAAAGGGTAAGGAAACCAAAGAAAGGGAAGGGGTGAGGTAATCTAGGTTTCTATCCAAAGGATATTATTCCTAGGAATCCGTAATCCCCAATAATAATGGAAAATTTTGATTCTCACTTTCATATCATTTAACTTCCATGGTCATTGATCAAATTGGAAATTCATAGTCCCAAAAGACACATACTACTATAATATAGTAAAGTGAAAGTGCGAGGTCAAAACTACAGAGATCATTGGTGGGAAAGTAACCATTCTATGAAATCCCTTGGAAAGTATTACTCATTTTCACTTTTCATGTTTGGTTTTAACGAAATCAAGGTAGTTTGGATTTAATTAAGAAAAAAAATAATGGATAGGGGTCAATTTTAGGGATCTTGGCAAAAGGTGATCCTAGATTTATCTTAGAATAGGCCTTCACCTTAGGATATAATGTAGTGGAAGGGAAACCAATTGGTTTTGGATAAACTAATTGGAACTAACTAAATAACACTATAACATGGTTAGAGAATAGGTTACAGAATAGGTTTATTATGCTCAGATTATATGTAGAAAGCATCTCAAGCTCATGGTTGTTGTCCTAGTCAAATTAAATTAGGTTTAGATAATTAAATTTCACTTTCCATGGTCATGGTAGTGAAAAATAATGTAATAAAAATTTATTATTAACCTAATTACTAGACATGTGGTTACCAAGGTTCAATATATATATTCACTAGGCTCAGAAACACCCCTACTTTTGACCCCTAACCCTGGGCAGATTATCCACACATGGTAGTGTTGATAAAAAGTAGAGAATTACTAAACATGCAACTCATAATTCGAAAATAGTTGATAAATAAAAAATCTAAGATTAATAAAAATAAGAATCCAGATCACACGATTAAAAGAAATGTAAATCCAATAAAAAAATGACTACACATGACAAAATAAAAAATAATGTTGCATGTGTTGATGAAGAAAAATGTTAGATATTGATAAGGATTTCAAAATGGAAATTGAGTTTAAATTTATTTAGAAAAAATGTGTATTAAAAAATAAAACATGTTGATTTAATAAAACGAGAAAAGGAATGAATTAGAATCAGTTTTGAATTAAAACAGATGAAAATGAGAGAATATTTTAGGATGATAATGAAAGTTTGTGGAGCTCCCTATGCGTGCAGTCATCACTAGAATATTACTAGTCTAAAGAAGTGAACAACGTGTAAATAATTCACATCATGTACTAGATTAAGTGGATTCTATCCTGAAATATTAAAATCATGTAATCAGTCTTCACGTCGTGCATTGGTATCCTTAGTTCCCTCCACAAAATCAGCTCGTATCTTTGACTGGGTTGAAACCTTGAACCTTGCACTTCATGTAATCTATGCATGTTATATAATTTATTAATTTTTAGTGGGATTTTGAACAAGAAATTCTCATGATGTGTAATGAATATATATATCATGCAACAACTTCATGTCATGTACTATCTTCATGGGTTGGTATGTGGCATGCTTGCAAGCTGTGAATGAGGACTACACATTGTGTATATAATACATGATTTGTGAAGCCTGTTTTTTCCATTTTTCATCATTTATTCCTTTGAGTCTAAAATTCATAATTTCCATGAAAACAAAACAAAACCTAGTGCATTATAAAATAAAACACAAATAATTATTAATTAAATATGACAATTATGTATATATAAATTCATATTATCAAAATTCCATAAGGTAAGGGTGATACTACACTTTCATTAGAAATTTGACATCAATAAATTGACACTAAGTCAACTTGGTCTAAAAAAGTGTAGAATATAAGAGTGACTAATTTAGATAACAAATCTCTCTATAATCAATCCATTGTGTGATTCTAACTCTATAGCAGACTTCTTTATGGGATAATATAACATCCATGATTTTTAATACACACTTAAAAATATTTTATTACATAAAAACCTTCAATTGATACAATATATAAGATAGAGAGTTCTAGTGTCTTTGGAGCATATGAACAATACATAACAACTTAAAACATTGAAAACACATCATTATTGAAATCTTCTTTTACCTGACAACACAAATTCCTTCATACCTAGCATTGCATGGGATAACATGAGGACATGAATAAGAAAAGAGTGATCTATAAATCCCAGTAAGGGAGTAAACAAGGAATAACATGAAGAATATATTACATGTTAGGTAATAGGAATACTATTAGAGTATAAGAGAAACATGAATATAAAGGCAGGATATATCATGATTATCATAACATGGAAATGTGGAAACAACATTTAACATGATATTAGCATGATCCAAGGCCCATTTCACATGGATAATGATTAAACCCTCATTGCACTTGAATTAGCATGGGTAAACCCTCATTACACTTGATGCATCATGATACTATTCTTTACCCAATGCATTGGAGTGCTATCTGGGCCCACCCTTCTTAATCATTTCATTTCATGTATAAGTGTGCCACATGGATCATATAACATGGATTCATTAAACATAATCATTTATTCTACTATAAAATAATTTGGAATTCATATATAAAACTGTATAACCAATAAGTAAATGTGACTAAAGGTGAATACCATTGATAAAGAAATGGGCATGGTATTTACTACACAATATCTTTGGCTTGGAAAATCACGGATCAATTTCGACTGTATAACGGCATGATATAAAAATTCATAAAAATGGTTGATGAGAGAGAAAGGGATGTCTCGTCATATGTATAATAAATGGAGAGTAAGAGGGTCATATAGATACATGTCCCAATATTTTTAATGGAATTTAGATGCATAATATAAAATAATTTCTTGAATGTAAAAGGGAAGAGAGAAATTAATTATGAAATTTCAGCATAGAAATGGGTGTACATGGGAGGAATTAATGAGATAGAAAGAGGTCTCTCATCATTTAAAACTCATTGGTCACATGTGTAGTAGAAATACTGTAGCGGTACTATAGTAGTGGCGGCACTATAGAAATGACAAGCACTGTAGAGGTGGCAGGACACTATAGCAGTGGCCGAGTACTATAGCAGTAGTAGGTACTATGTGGTAAATGTAGCAGCTGGGTACTGTAGTAGAACTATTCATAGAATGGGCCTTGGGTGAATAAATTTGGGCCTATGGGCCATGTAATATACTATATTCCCACTGGGAATTCATGCTATGTAATGGGTCTCCCTCAACCCAATTTAATAAGGACTTTACTTTGCTTTAAAAATAAAATGAGGCTTCATCCCCAATCTTTTAAAAAATATAATGAAATTGAGACAAAAAAGAGAAAGGAAGAAATCCCTTACTTGGAAGTGTGATCCCAAAGTCTTAGGAGAGGCTTGAGAGAGGCTTATTAGGAGCTTTGAGCACCATGGGAGGATTCTAGAGAGGGGATTTCATTGTTTGGTTGAGCTACAAAGGCTTTGAGTGAAGTGGAAGTGGGAGCTTGGGTGGGTTTATTTAGGAAATGAGAGGGAATTCATTATTAACTCGGTTTTGGACACCACACATTAAACTAATTAAAACCACAAACCATCCCTTGTTTTTTGCCCATGGTTTTTCCAACATGGAGTGGAAAAATATATTTTATAAGTCCAATGGCTGAACTTCCTAAAATATTAGTCTTTCTTAGGTGGAGGTGATTCACACTCTCAAGGAAATCAATTTAAAAAGTTAAAATGTTTTATAAGTCTTGGAGGGTCCACTAAGGATTTGTAAAATAAATCAAATAAACCTAATATCACATTATTTTAATGTTAAAGCATATATTGTCTGAACATACCATTTATAGTATTTTATTACATCACTATTAGGTCATTATAATGTCATAAAACACATTATATAATTAAACGGTTATTAATTTTTCCCAAAAATTTAACTATATTAAAAAATAATGAAAAATTCACCATTGGATAATTTTGACATCCTGATTCCAAAAATAATATTCATTTTATTTAAATAATTTTCTAAATATGTTATTTTTTACTTTAAAATTAAAAAAAAAACATTTATAAAAAATTCATGGGTTTGGAAAAAAACATCTTTCAAGCCTTAATAAAAACCACAATAGTATTCATAAAAATTGTATGGTCATTTATATTTAATAAAAAGTAATTTAGTAATCATAATATTTTGTTAAAATATTATTTAATTCAAAAATCCATTAATTCATCAAAATAGATTTCTTAATTGAATATTAACCAAAAAAATATTTGCGCTTTAGAAACTATTTAAAGGTAACTATAAAATGAATGAATATTCTTTATTATAAAAAAATATAATTCACATAATCATGGTTATAGGGTCTTTTTACATAACCACTTATAACACCCGTATATGAACTGAGGGTAGTGTGTGCGATGGTGAGGGTCTCCTAGGGTGTCTCAGATAACATCGCTCGAGTGGTAGTCTTTATCAACTTCTAATTCTCCCATAGGCACTTCCGTTCGAGTTTAACATGTTGAAGCTCGGATTGGGCATGGTAAAGAGAAAATCCCAATGATGCCCCCTCCTTTCCGAGCTTTGAAAATTGTCTTCATATGGAGAAATTCTGTGGGATGAGGCAATCACTTCCTTTGTCTAAGTAAATTGGATTTGTTAAAGACCTATATTTATAGTAATCATGTGATCACTATTCAACAACTAAATTAGCAATGGTAATAATTCATAATGGTATTTTGAGATCCAAATTCATAGAACCAAATAATTTAATATGTTATAAAACCATTTTACATATTAAGACATTTAATTAAATCAAGAGGAATTTTCATTTATAATAGTTTGGGTCATTATAATCATCCTCCCTTAAGAAATTTCACCCTCAAAATTTCCATTTCCCACACTAAAATAGATGCAGGTAACTCTTATTCATCACTTCCTCCAATTCCCACATTTCTTCTTCAAACATGTGATTTCTCCACAACACTTTCACAAGGGGCATTAAATTTTTTCGTAGAAATTTTTCCCTACGATCAAATATCTTCATCGAATTCTCTTCATAGAAGAGGTGATTTTATAATGGTACCACCTCTAGAGTGAGGACATGCGATGGTTTACGTACGTACTTCCTTAATAATGATACATGAAATACATCATGTACTTTAGATAGGTTCGGTGGGAGAGCTAGTCTATAGTCCACTGCTCCAATGTGATCAAGAATCTCAAAAGGGATGATTTTCCTTGGACTAAGCTTTCCCTTCTTCCCAAATGTCATAACCCTATTCCATGGTGATATTAATAGGAATACCATGTCTCTGAAATCAAACTCTAGGTGTTGTCAGTGATTATCTGCATAGATCTTTTGTTAACTCTGAGCAGCTTTAATGTGCTGCTAGATGGTCTTAGCCTTCTCCACCAATTCTTCAACCATTTCTGGACCTAGGAGATATCACTCCCCAAATTCATCCCAACATGCCGGTGTTCTGCACCTCTTCTCATAGTGTACTTTATAAGGATTCACTTGGATTCTTGAGTTGAAATTATTGTTTTAAGGGAACTCAACTATATGAAGATGTTGATCCCATCCTCCTTTGAATTTTATTGAGAATGCTCTCAACATGTCCTCAAGTTTTTGGATATTCCACTCATATTGGCCATCAATTTGAAGATGATAAGTTGTACTGACATTCATCTCAGTATCCCTAGCATGTTTAAGACTCTTCCAAAACTTATAGGTGAATCTTGGATCTCCATCAGATATAATTGATAGAGTTACTCCATGCAGCCTTACCAATTCTATGATATATATTCGTTCAAGTTGATGTAATGAAAAATCTTCTTGAATTGCAATGAATTATGCAGACTTTGTAAGATGATCCACAATAACCCAGAGAGCATTGTTTCCATTGGATGTCTTTGGAAGTATGGTGACAAAGTCTATGGTGATGTTCTCCCATTTCTATATTTTTATGGGTAGTGGTTGCATCATCCCCTAAACTTATTCCTCCCAGCCTTTACTTGATGACATACCAAGAACATTGATGTATACTTAGGGATATCCTTCTTCAGGTTGTCCCACCAATAATGCTCTCAGATATCTTGATACATCTTTGTGTTTCCAAGGTGAATATAGAAATTTTAACTATGTGAATCATCCAAAATTTCATTCTTTAATTCTAGATTTTATGGAACACATGGTTCTGACCCAAATCTCACAATTCCTTCTTCATTAACATTAAACTCTAAAGATTTCCATTTTTTGATAGTTTCCACTTCCTTCCGAATTCCCACATCATCCTTTTGGGCGTCCTTTAACATTTCCAAAAGAGATGTTTGAGCAATCATTTGTGAAAGGATTTATGATGATCCCTTCTTTATGATTCCCATGTCCATATTAATAAAATCTATAAAAATTGGATCCATTTCAATTCTCATCAATGATTGAATTTGTAGGTCTTTTATACTTTTAGCATCTTCCACCTTGTTCACTTTCCCAGTGTGGTAATGGATTGAGTATTCATAGTCTTTGATTAGATCTAACCATCATTGTAGGTGTATATTCAACTATTTATATGTGAAAATATACATGTGGATTTTTTGATCTATGTATATTTCACACTTCTCCCCCAATAGGTAATTTCGCTAAATTTTTTATGAAAAGATTACTGTAGTCCACTCTAGATCATGTGTTGGATAGTTTTTCATATGAACTTTCAATTTCTTAAAATCATATGCAATGACTTTTCCATTTTTCATCAATACCCAACCCACACCCTTCTTCTAAACATCACTAAATACCACAAAAAGTTATCCACATTTGGGTAATGTGAGAATAGGCACAGTGATAGGCCTCCTTTTCAACTCCTTGAAGCTCTCTTCACATTAATCACTCCAAGAAAACTAGAATCCATTCTGAGTTATCTTGGTAAGAGGGTTTGACAATCGTGAGAAATTTCTCACAAATCATCGATAATATCCAGCTAACCCCAGGATGCTGGGGATATCTGTTATCGATGTAGGCATCGACCATCCCTCAATTGCAACTGTCTTGGAGGGATCCACAGATATCTCGTTGCTTGTGATGATATGACCAAAGAATAAGACTTCCTTAAAATAGAACTAACACTTGATGTACTTTTCATAGAGATTATCCTTTCGAAATGTCTCTAGTATAGTTCTTAGATTCTCTTCATGATCCACCTTGGTTTTGGAGTGTATCAGAATATCGTCTATAAAGTCTACCACAAATTTGTTTAGGTAATATCTGAAGAATATATTAATCAATAACATGAATATTTCTAGAGAATTAGTGAGTCTGAAAGGAATTAACATGAATTCATAGTGCCTGTATCTTGTAAAAAAAGCAGTCTTGGGGATATCCTCCCTCTTCACCCATACTTGGTAATATCTGAATCTCAAATCAACCTTGGATAAGTATTGTGCTCCATGTAGCTAATTGAGAAATTCATCAATTCTTGGTATATGATACTTGTTTTTTATCGTGATTTTGTTGAGATCACAATAATCAATGCAAAGGCTCATTGACCCATCCTTCTTCTTGACAAAGGGGACTAGTGCACCCCTTGGTGAAGCACTTGGTTGTATAAACCCTCTATCCAGAATCTCATGTATTTGTTTCATTAACTCCTTATGCTCCACAAAATACATTATATATGGTGTCTTGGATATTAGAAACACCCTAGGTATGAGATCAATTGGAAATTCAACATCTCTTCTTGGAGGAAGACCAGATAATTCCTCAGGAAACACTTCAGTGAATTACCTTACAATAGGAATGTCTTCATGGATGGTTTCTTCCATGGACTCAATCATCTAAGAAAGATACTCATTCTTATAGGGTAGTAATATCCATGCTTGAGATGATGGTGATAAAGAAGATTCATCATCCTCCTTTCACTTGTACAGAATCGGGGGTCGATTCACCATATGAAAAGTGATTTCCCCCTCATGGAAATTTATGTTGGATTTAAATAAGGAAAGCCAATACATGAAAATAAGTACATAAAATTCCACCAAAGAGAGTAAGAAAATGTTTTCCAGAAAGTTAAATCAAAAAATTATGAGAGGGAAGGATTTATATTCATGGGATGCAACGATTTCCCCATTTTCCATTCTCACCAACATCTTTACTTCCATAACATGTGGTTGTGTTGGGATCATTCAACAAAACTATTAGGATATAAAATAATTCATAAAAATAGAATAAAAAAAGTACATTTTCTATTCATGAATGAATAAGCAGCGTATGTGTCACCACTTTGTTGTCAGGGTTCAATTCAGTGGTAGTGATGGAAAAGGATCACCCTTGTTACCTTGGAGGTTGTTGGTTGCCTCTGAAACCCCTTGTCTTAGAGAACTAGTTTTTAATGTTCTCCGGTTCTTTGTAGATGAAGCAATGAAAAACACAATGTGGGTCGAATGGAGCGTTCCACTCCCCTGTCGCAGCCACAGGTTTTTCTCTTTGAAATTTAATGGCTAGGTTCCCATCTCTTCTGCAATTAAATAATTCCCTCATACTATTCAGGCATTTTTTAGGGTGATTATTTTTACACTTTTGTCTAGTGGGGTGCTGGATTTTCTTAGCAACATTGGATTTATCCATTGGACCCCCAGAATTAACGTCCACCTTACTCTTCTTATTCCCATGATACCCCTGATATTCCTCAACCTCCATTTTGACTTTGAGGTCATATCAGACAATTTTCTCATAGCTCTTGAAGTCACAGATTGGTGTGGATTTTTGTATTCTAGGTTTTATCCCACGAAAGAAGTGGTCAACATTGCATTCAAGTATAAAGACAAAGCTTGAGGCATATCGTTCAACACTTGTGATGTTTTCCTCGTTTGATCTAATAGATTCTTTTCCTTTTCTCTTGAGATAAAGGAAGTCCCTTTCCATCATATGTTATAGGGTGTGAGGAACAATATTTATCGAAAAACCTTTTTTGGAAATCCTTCCATTACAATGCCTTGATCTCCTGCTCAGGGTTCATATTTTTTCTATCAGTTTCCGCCATTGATTAGCTATACCCTCCATATGATAATAAGCAAGAAGAACCTTATCTTTTTCTGAACATTGAAGTATGGAGAATATTTTATCAATAGAGTTCATCCATTGTTTAGAGATTTAAAGACCAGATGATCCAGTAAAAGTAGGAGGCCTTTGCCTCATGAATCTATCGATTGCGACATGTTATTTCTTAGGGGGGTTGAAAGTTCATATTGACCTATTTTTTTATTCAAAACATGAGTTAAATGAGAGATTATCATGTAAAAGTATGAAATTACCAATCCCATCAGATTGAGCATCTCATTAGAACATTCGTCACATTGATCTTTAAATTGGTTGTTAGCCTGAGTCCTCCTATTACCATCCATTTACAGGAATAAAAGGAAAGTTAGGGGTATCACATAAGGGGTAATTCAAAAGAAAAAATGGTTTAATTATAAATTACTTTTATTTCCATAACTTATGAAATTATAGTCTTCAATATATGTAATCCATGATCTGCTTCCCAACATTAATTTTTAAGGGAATTTTTACCTTAATAATGGTTCATACTAAGCTAATGAATTTACAAAATAATATCACCTGGGAGTGTCGTAATCAAGAGTGAATCAAGGCCTATTGTCATGCACCAGTGGTTGTTCAAGTCTAGCTCAAAATAGTGTTTTCGAGTTTTAACCCTAAATACTATGTGCCAAAGCAGCCTCTACCTACTCGTATCCAAAAAGGGATTCATTTTCATGATAAACCACTTACATAATACTCACCAAAAGTTGGGGATGTTTTTTATTATACTTAGTCTTATCCCTAAGTCTTTCACTAGGATTTTATAATCCTAATCCCAAAAATAACTAAACCTGTCCTCTGATACTATCTATAACAAGCCTGCTCATTATTACACACTTAAACATATTTTATTACATAAAAGAATTCACTGAGAAAAAATTTAAGATATAAAGTCCTAGGGTATTTGGGGCTTAGGAACATTACATAACAACTAAAAACATGAAACACATATCTTTATTGAAAACTTCTTTTACATGACCACACACATTGCTTTGTACCAAGAATTTCATTAGATAATTTGAGGACATGCATAAGAAAAGGGTGACCTATAAATCCCAGTAAGGGAGTAAAAAAGGCATAAAATGAAGAATATATTACATGTTAGTCAATAGTAATATCAATGGAGCATAAGAGAAACATGAACATAAAGGCGTGATATAGAATGATTATCATAACATGGAAATGAAAAAACAACATTTAACATGCTATTAGAATGATCCAAGTCCCATTGTAAATGGAGCATGAGTAAACCCTCATTAAAATCGAAATATCATGTTATTATTCCTAACCCAATGCATTAGATCGCTATCAGGGCGCACCCTTCTTAACCATTTCATTTAAGGCATAAGTGTGCCACAGGGTTCATATAACATGGATTCATTAAACATCATCATTTATTCCATGATAAAGGAATTTTGAATTCATACATGAAACTATAAAACCTATAAGTAAATGTGAATAATGGTTAATACCCTTATTGAGAAAGGGTCAGGGAATTCACTACATAATGACTTTGTCTTGGAATATCGTGGTGCAATTTCGGCAGCATAATGACGTGACATAAGAATTCATAAAAATGATTGAGGAGAAAGAAAGGGGTGTATTATAATATCTATATAAAATGTATAGTAATGGTTTATATAGATACATGTCCCAACATATGTAATGGAATTTAGATGCATAATATATAAGAATTTCTTGAATGAAAATGTGAAGAGAGAAATTCCTTACGGAATTTCAATATGGTAACAGGTGTACATGAGAGGCATTGATGAAAGAGAAATAAGCCTCACGTCATTCACAAATATGGAGGGAATTGTGTTACAGGTGACAAATAATACCCCAGTATTTTTAATTGAAAATAAAATTGTATAACAACATAATGAAATTGAGACAAAAAAGAGAAAGGAAGAAATCCCTTACTATGAAGTGTGATCCCAAAGGCATATGAGGGGCTTGAGAGAGGCTTCATGGGAGCATGAGGTGACTTGGGAGGATTATAGAGAGAGGAGTTCAGAAGTTTGTCGAGCTCCAAATACTTTCAGTGAAGAGGAAGTGGGATTTTGGGTGGGTTTATATAGGAAAAGGGAGGGAATTCACTATTATTTTGGTTTTGGACACCACAAAATAAACTAATTAAAACCACAAACCATCCCCTGGTTTTTTCCTAAGGTTTTTTCCAAAAGGGAGTGGAAAAAATTATTCTATAAGGCCAATTTACTAACTTCATAAAATATTAGGCTTTCTTATGTGGAGGTGAGTCAGACTCTCAAGGAAATCAATATAAAAAGTTAAAATGGTGTATAAGTCTTGGAGGGTCCACTAAGGCTTCATAAAATAAATCTAATAAACCTAATATCATATAATTTTAATGATAAAACATATATTGGTTGAAAATACCATTTATAGTATTTTATTACATCACTATTGGGTCATTATTATTTCATAAAACATATTATATAATTAAATGGTATTTAATTTTTACCCAAAAAATCGACTGTCTCAGAAAATTATGAAAATTTACCCTTGGATAAGTTTGACATCCTGATTCAAAAAATAATATTCATTTTATCTAAATATTTTTCTAAATATGTGAATTTTTACTTTTAAAATAAAAACTGACATTTATCGAAAATTCATGGGTTTTGACAAAACAGCATTCTAACCTTAAAAGAATCACAATTGTGTACATAAAAATTATACGATCATTTATATTAAATAACAATTAATTTAGTAATAATAATATTTTATTAAAATGTTATTTAATTAAAAAATAAATTAATTCATAAAAATAGATTTCTTAATTGAATAATAACTAAAAATTATATTTTTGCTTTAAAAACTATTTACAAAGTGACAATAAAATGAATTTATATTATTTATTATATACAAAAAGTAATGCACATATTAATATTGATAGGGTATTGTTACATAAAAACTTATAACACCTGCATATGACCTAAGGTAGGGTGTGAAATGGTTCTAGATTCATGGGGTGGCTCGGATAACATCACTTGAGTGGTAATCTCTATCAAATTACATTTCTCCCGAAGGTAGTTCCATTCGAGTTTAACGTGTTGAAGCTTGGCTTGGGCTTGGTCAAGAGAGAAGACCAATGAATCCACCTAACTTCCGATCTCTAACAGATCAGCTTCATATGGAGAAATTCTACTGGATGAGGCCATCACTTCCTTTGTCTGAGTAAATTGGATTTGTTAAAGCCCTATATATATACTAATCATGTGATCACTATTCAAAGTCTATATTAGCAATGGTAAAAATTCATATTGGTATTTTGAAATCCAAAATCATAAAAACAAATATATTCATTTGTTTTATAACCATTATACATAATAACATATTTAATTAAATCAATAGGAATTTTCATTAATAAATGGTTTGGTCATTACATCTAATCAATTATATTTTCAAGAAATTTTTTAAAAGTGTACTCAAATTCACAAACAAATCAAAAAAATTCATCGAGTAAAATTAGGATTCTTTCAAATTTTGTTTGATATTCCCTCTTTATTGATAACCATATTTAATATAAGCCAAAACAATGTTGGAGATATGAAAATTATACATTTCTCAATACAGTATAGAATTATAGACTTAATTAGAATTGTTACAACTCTAGAAGCTTGAAATTATTTTATTACTCCCCCTTATGGGTCCTTATCTATACTTAGCCATGCTTATTTTTAATCTTGTATGATATCAGTTATTACTTAATACCAATTTTGAGATAAATAACAATGGTAAATTTCATAGTGGATTTATTTCTTTATCTATGTGGGCATAAAAATTTCACTATTTCTTCATTTTTCAGGACACTCATTCAATTTCATCTTCCATAATGAGTAGCCAATATAATATACGAATAACATGGGTCATCCCTAAAATATTTAATGTCAAAAATAAGGATAAGAATTTCATCATAAACTATAAAATCATTTCATCTAAGATCTAAAAATTTCTAGTCCTCTTCATGCTTTCATTTTCATTGTATTTTTAGATCCAAACTTATTTTGGTAGCATGAACTTATTCTTGATTTCAACTTTCTTCTTAGTATGTATAGGATTCTAACCATTAGAAAGAAGGGTTATCTTTTTATGATTACTCTATTATTCTATCCTCTTCCAACTAGGTTAAACATATTGTTAAGAAATCATTTTATATAAATTTCTCCTTATTCATATGTGATGAATAAATTTTTATAGACCCTTTCATGGTACTTAGAGACACATGTTATTTCCATTTTTCTTTATTTTTCCTGGAAAAGAAATAAGACATCTAACACCCATGTATCCTACCTTATTTTACCTTCCACACACCACTTCGATATCCTTTAGGTTTCCTTTCTTTAGAAACCCCTCATGAAGTTTTTATTCTTCTTCTTAGGGGTAAATAACTAAACTAATCCTACTATCCCTTTCATTAACTGATTCCATTTTTTATTTCTAGAATTATCCCATTATGCTTTTGATTCATTTCAATATTACTAGGATACATGGTGAGTACTTTCTTACTATATTATAATAATCTCAACTTTTGTATAATGTACACATTAGCCTTCTTCTTGGGAGAAAATTTCTCAATATTTTTCTTTCTTTTATCCCCTTTATTCCCTTTTTTTATTCCCAAGGTAGACTTGGATTCTATTTAAACCTGATCTTTTTTAAATAGTGTGGTATTTACCTCCCCTTAGTATAATATTTTTGTTGGGATGGAGTATACCATTATTTTTCATAAAAATGACTACATATGTTACAGTAATCAAAGAAACTATAAAAAAAATTTAAATATGTTTTTCATGGATAAATAAATTACCTTCTATGAAGTTTTCTTTATGTCACAAGTTTTCTTCATTCCTTTGAAGCTTATTACCTTGAATTAATAACTTATGAATCGTTGATTTATTGAAATATTATGCCAAAAAATATATGTCTCTATGTCGAAACATCCAAATGTGTGAATATATACCAATTAATATTTTTTTTCTATCTTTGGCAGCAGTCTGTTGAAATTATCTAGAATTTATACCTATACATTTTTGGAAAGAATTAAAACTCTTTTGGGATCCTTTTTTGGAGATAATTTTCTACGAGATTCCTATATTCACCATTTATTATCTTATGATTTTTTTTTATTTTTATTCTTCCACGCTTGTATACTTTTTAATTTGAAATCATTATATATATTGAAAACTGAATTTATTGAAATATAATCAAATGGGTTATGGGTTAGAGTTTTCCTTGATAAGACTATGGTTTTTTCATGAGATGATTTCTTGCTATTTTATACCATTTTTAGTCCTCTTTGGAGAAAGTATGTATTTATAAACTTTTATGGAACCATTTTTTTTCTCAGGTTGTAGGGTAGTTTCAGGTTTAGCTTCATCCATATTTTTCAGTTAGATTTCCAACTCAATACATTTAACATTTCGGATTCCTATATTCACCCCTAATGATGTGATTATTTTTTTTCACCTTATATATTTGTATTGTTTTTAATTTGAAATCTATTCACCCAGTGAAAAAATATTTATTAGAATTAGATTCAACTGGGTTATGGGTTAAATTTTTCCATGATAGGACTATAGGTTTTTTATGAGATGATATCCACCTATTTTTTTATACCCTTTTGACTCCTATTTAGAGAAAGGATCTATTTACAAACATTTATGGGACTATATTTTTTCACACATTTTAAGGAATTTCTAGGTTTATCTTTATCCATATTTTCCATTTTGATTTCCAGCTCAATATATTTCATATTAAATGTGTTCTTTCATCTTCAACAAATCTCAACCTAACTTCTCATTCGTATTTATCATCTAAATTTATTCCTCATACACCTTGATACTTTATATTGGATAATTATCAATATTTTTTTATCTTATTTACTTTACCATTCAAGTTTTCATCATTGACATTCATAGAAACATTATATTGATTTTACAGTCCATGGATCACCTCAGATAAAACAATTATTTCTCTGATACTTCCCTTTTAAATTATTCATAAACTAAATGATTTATTTCATCAAAATGTAAAATAGATTTCTCTTTTTCTTCAACTAGTTTCATGAGTGTGTGGTATCTTCTCACACTCTTAACTAATGAAACTTCCATTACATCAATTTCCAACTCCATCTATGACTTTTCATCATGTAATACAATGATATAAGAAATTATATATAATTGGAAACCTATATAGGAACCATCTTCAAGTAATTCATGAATTCAGAATAAAAATCGCTTACTGGTTCATCGAACACATATTTATCAAAATTTGAGGTTGATTCATCACTTGAGATATCATCATAAATAGATATAGAAATATTCTTACAACTATAATAATTTATATCTAGTGGTTGATCCTATTACTATTTATTATTCTGCCTCAACTTCTTTTATTATCTCCATTTCCAGTTTTTCATGGTCTTGGATGAGACCTTTATTTCAACAACAGGAATATACAATTTTTTTTCCATTATTTTCTCTTATTTGGGAACATAAAATCTAAACATCACAGGTTCTATTAAAAACAACTTGGAATGAAAATTTAAGAAACAATCATATGGAATCTTGTGCTTTGATACCAATTTTTAGTCTTAGTGGACTGGTGCAGAAACCGAAAAGGGGGTGAGTTGGTGTTTCCAACTTTTTACCAATTCTTAATTCCTCTTCTTAACATTAACCCCTACTGGTATTCGAACCTCTATTGTAGTTAAAGAAAATAATGGTTCTGTTTAGTTAACCCCATTCACATAAACAAATTGAAAAAAATAATGAAATAAAGTATGACATGCGTATTTTTATATGGTTCATACATGATGTGGGAAACATAATACTTATTTTGATCAAGTCTCACAAACTTATATATTTTACATTATAATCTTATCATAATTTAAAAGAAGGTTATGGTTTATAACATGACCTAAAATACACACCATATTACACAGTTGTGTGTTCACTACATTACACTAGTGAAAAGATACAATATCCCACTACACTTCTTTGTAATGTCGTCCCACTATTTCTAAAACATCCATCACTTGTTGATGAAAACAAAAAATATGTATAGATATGTCTCTCCACCAAAGAAACCGCATTTTCTTCCTCACTCAAAGTCTTCATATGTTTGTAAATATTCAAGAAAACATCCATCATTTTGGTATTTATTTTCTTCCCAGCTTCTAGTTCTTCAGAATCTATCTGCTATACTTACCAACTCAAAACTAAAGAAACTTCACCGAAATTAGATATTCTATATGAACTCATATATATCATCCCTAATCGTTCATTCTTATTCTTATTTAGAAAACACAGCCCAAAAATTCTATATGGCGGGTGGATAAAGAATTCCTCGAGTCTGTTCTTTCTCAACGTCTATAGATCCTTAAAGGCCCACTTATTCTTTTTAACATTATAAGCATGGGAAAAAATATTTTTAAATTGTTACCACTATGAATTTATGCACTCAATATTATTATTATTCTATTCTTATTCTTATATTTCTCCTAATTTTTCAATACAATATATCACAGAGACAGGTTATGAGAACCAACCTCCTCCTCCTCATTATTATTATCACTCTTTTCATTAAGACCCATTTGTTGTTTATGCTAAGAAAATAATCAATGATCTTCTTCTCCTTCTTCTTATTTGAGAGAACTTCTTCTCTCTTATCTCTTCGACACAATCATATAACACTTTTTAAATATCTATCACTCTTTTCTTGTCTCGAGTGACATTATTTTTCTTGTACAACCACCTCACCTTTTCTTAGGGTCATTTTTTATTCATATAACTCAAAATATTTTAGGAGATAAGAGATATTTTATAAGAAACAAACTATATATAGTGACCCACAACCTCCATAACTTTTCTTTTCCCAACATCTATCTCCAAAAAAATACCTAAGTACCCCTATTTCATTTTCTTTTCATGTTTAACCTAATAAAAATAATCCTTCAATTATTTATGCAATAGGATCATGATTGATTATTCACAAAATATAATACCAAAAATCCTCAATTAATCATTCTTTAAAGTCTATATAAAAATATACAGTAGAAGCTTATGGTGTGGACTAGATACATTGTGGCATGAAAAATTTAGTAAGAACTAGAGAAGACTCCTACTTCAGTACATAAATTTAGATAGAATATCCACACAAATATCCTTACATAGCTTGAATCAAAAATTATTTTATGATATTTAAACCCATGAATCACAGTTCCAACATCTATATATTTTCCATTTATATATATTTTTATCTTGAAGTTCCTATTTTAAGTAAAAATAAATTAATGGCCTTCCATATAAATTCCTCTACATCTTGTTAATCTTATATCATGGTATAATTAAGCTCAGTGAGGTTTAGAACATGAATTAACATGTCTGTAATCATCTCATTACTATTTAACATTAAATACATCACACTAAATTTTATTGGTATTTCAAAAAACCATATATCTTAAAAGAAACATATATCTTAAAAACTTAAATCTTAAGAGAATTTCTCATTCATACAGACTAGGCATAATCTATTTCTCAACTTCTATCTTATGAACTCTTGATATCTTATTAAACAAGCAATAAAATATTACACATTGAAGACATCTTATGTGTCTTAGATGTCTTATGAGTTTTCTATCTTATTCATAGGCATTAACTTATGCATATTCCTTTCATATTTGTAGACTTTATATCATACAAGATTTATTCCATATGAACTAACATTATCTTATGAATATTATTTTATACATGGTGGTGGTATAATATATGTCCCTCATATCATGAAAAACTACATGAATCATATTAAATGGAAAAATATTACAAAACTCATGTTTTATATGGGACCAATCTTTATTTTGAAACCACATATCTTACAATCTTTTCCTAAGATATGATAAAATCCAATTTTTTTCCTCTGCACAGGAATTATAAACTTTCCCATCTCATCTAAATTTTTATGAGGGACTTGTTAAAAACAACTATAAGACCTCTAAAGTCTTCCCCAAACATCTCATAAAACTCTTGCGAATATTTCTAATTCACATTTACTTCTTCAACATCATTCCCAATGTCCTTTTTATCATCGAAATACTAAAGATAGATTTTTTAGAGTGGCTTACTAATTTTTTTATTTTTACCCTCACTCCATCTACCTCAAACATTCATCAAATAGATATTGAACACTATATTTAATAAGAAAATTATTATTATAACTATATATATTCTTCTAAACACATACAAGCTATTTCACAATTAAAACTTGTCTTTATATTAAGGATTAGCTCAACAATAATCAGATGTAAGGGATGCACATATAGTAATAAACTCATCCAAATTACTTTTCCAACATTAGAAGTGATATTCCATTTCATGTATAATGATAACCACTTTTACTTCTTTGAAACATATTGATATTCCTTCATATTGACAAAAAGTAAAATTAAATAATCTCACATCATCAATGACCTTATTTTGTTTTCTGATTTCCCTTGATAAAGATCAAAAATTGTTTTAATTTTCATTAATGAAAAATTTTAATGGTGTGGAGGATTTAGTGACTTGGGTTTTTACTAAATGAAAATTATATTAATTTTCAGATTCCAAGTCCCATGAATTAAATAGAGGTAAAATTGTAAATTTACCTAGAAGAAAAACTTAGAAAAAAATTCTGATTATTCCATTGAACTAGGTTTGCAGTGATTTCCCTTGGGCAGAGCCAATGCAAAATAGTAGGGGCTATAGAGCCTTGAAAATAATATTTTGTTTGATTAAATTTTGGTTTTAATATTATTTATTGTAATTAAAAGTTAATAATTTTTTAACACTAATTTTTTTGAAATTATTTCGTTTTACATATACATATATTAAATATTATTTTAGTATTAATTTTCAACATTTGTTAATTTCTGATATGTTTACAGTTTATTGTTAAATTAATAAAAGTACTTATAATGTATATAAATTACCTTTTTATATATATATATTTGTGTTTATGTATATATATATATATATTAAAAATATTATATGTATATATGTGTGTGTCTGCCTATCTGTGAGCATATTTGAAATGATTAATAAATTTTTAGAATACAAAAAAATAGTCATACACACACAATGTGAACACCTTAATCTATAACATCTTGTAGAGTGAGACAAAAATAAATCATTTTAAGAATCAATGTGAAAACGATAGATCCTTTGACTGATCACATAATCGCTTCATCGCCTCTTTTCACACCCGAAGCTCTCAATGTAGGTATATCTTCCTATTTCACACCACAATGTGTGCACTATCATCCGCATCAGTGTCTTGAACTCCTCTCTGACTCTATATCTATAATGGATTGCTTATGGTATCCACCAACTGCCTAATCGGTGCAACCCCACAATGATTCGAATTCATTTTTACCATGGAATCACCTCATCCATTAGAACATCTCAGCTCTCCCACACATCGTAGGGTTTCACCTGTATCATTATATTCAGGATAGTGCTTCCAACATGACTCTTGCTTCTCTAAACACCATGTGTCCTTATCCTTTATCCAATAGTGTTTAGTTGCTCATCCAGCATCGACAAAACCCCCAAAATGAACATTCCATGAACTAAATTTGATCATACAACATGTTTATATACATATCATGAAGAAGTTTTAATGATATCTTGAATACTCTAGTAAAGATATTGTGAACTACCACTTCTATATATTGTGGGTTTTATAGTACCTACAGCATGTTGTAGAAAACCTACCATAAAGAGGTAGTTTGTACCTACCAAGTGATATTTCCTAACCTTACCCAAAGGTATTTAAGTTACTGATAGATATTTTATATATCTACAATAATTATTTATTCATTAATCTATATCGAATTAATTTTTATAGTTACATCATGAGAATTTTTAGTAACTATGAATTGATTTTTATACTCACTGTGACTATTTTTAAACTGATCAAAAATTCAGTTAAGTTACTCCAATGACATTTAAGTGACCATGACTACTATTTTTTAATGTATAACGACTGTAAATTATCAAAAAATCAATATATCAACTGAAAGACTTATTTATAATATGTTAATTTATTTAATTTCTTTATTATTGAGAAACTTTTTATTTTTTCAGAAGAGCCTTTTTAGTGATATTTTAATAAACTGATTAACTGTGAGTTTATTTAATTTTCTAGGTATTATATTTCTTCACAAAATAATTAAATATTATAAAAACCAAGTTCTAAACTATTGAATATAAATGATTCATATGGAAATAATAATCTTCATATTATTTCATTTATGCTCTATTTTTTTAAGTTATTGATTTACTGAATGTCCATGTGAGTGAATTTTATCATTCTAATTATTTGAATAATTTTTATTTGTTACAATGAATTTATTAGAATTTGTTTGGATAAGATTATTGAAGTAACTAAATCAAATTAGTGTTATTATTGAATATGTGAGAGGTATTAATGTGTATTGATGTATTTAAATGTTTTAAAAATTTATAATTTTTGTAGGGTGGTGATTAGTTTAGGAAAATCCTAGAAAAAGATAATGAAGATGGATGTTGATGATTAGTCAATAAATAGAGACAAAGGTATGTAGTTTGACCAACTATTTTATGTTTGTTTAATACTGGTTAAATTTTTTAATACTTCAAGATAGTAATGATTTTCTTGATACTCATTGAAGTTCTTTCGCGACTATTATTCCATTGTTATGATCAAAAAAGAACTTCTATGTTAAACTCCTTACTACTGAAGTGATCATGGATCATTGAGTTACATCTACTCCAAAAAAATTTGATCTTTCCTTGTTTAATTTGTTTTTATTTCGCTTTATATTATTTGTATTTTATTTTTTTATAATCATTATCATAGGTTTATGCTTTCCAAATAAAAATTAGTCTAGTATTTGGTTATTCTACCACCCAAAAAAGAAGTTCTTAGGTTGTGGACCTTGAATAAGATTCATGGTAAGACTAGGTCATGACTCTAATAAAATGACAAGGTTTCACCACCTTATATTTTAAAAGGAAGTGCCTATAAAATGGTTATCACTCCTTTAAAAGTGAGGTTTCTATGGGGGTATTAATATTCTCCCCATGTAGATAATATTGAAGAGTGTAATAGTATCTTGGTGATCTAAACCACTATAAAAATATTTTCTTCATATTTTTGTTTATACTAAACTATATTATGAACACTAAACTCATTATTTATTCATTAAATAATAAACTCTGACTGATTATTTTTATTAAAATTTTTTATAAAGACTATTAACCCCATCTAGTATTTATTTCCATATATATTGGTCTAAAAGTTGGTATCAAAAGTTGTTCTATTATTAGTTAGAATATTTTATTATTTTAATCTGATACAAAACTATTTTTATTATATTTTTAAATACTTCTTCCAGATAATATAGATCTAATGTTTATTTTTAACTATTTTTCTATCATGAATATCATATAATTAATTGTATAAGTAATAAAAATAAGTTATTGAAGTTGAAATATATAAATTCTAATGATGGATGGATACCTCAAAGCCCCCATTTTTTTATGGAAGTGTCCATGAGTATTGGAAGCACCAATTGGAAGCATAAATGAAATAATTTTTAATACATCATTGGAATATTATGGAGAAGCCATATCAGTTACTCAAAGCTAATCTAGAGAAACTAGTAGGTAAAGTAATTGAATAGTATTTTTTAAATTATAAAGTAAATAATATTATGTACTATGATAAAAGTAGGAGTTTGTATAACCATGTTTCATCATGTATGAAAACCCACAATATATTGAGAATCTTCTAAGTATCCAACTATGGGATATACAAGAATAAAAAAACTGGGATTTCTCTGAATTCAATACTAGGATATTAATATGGGTGATGAAAAATAAATGAAATGGGTTTCCCACCATATTAAAAGAATTAAAAATGTTATGAGTGGTCTTGGTTATATACTGGACACCCCCACATTAGTTAAAAGAGTACTGACAGCTCTACCAAAAAGTTGGCATGTAATGAAAGTGTTGATCATAAAATGTAAGAATTTTAAAGAGTATAATTTAGACGAACTAATTGGTTATTTAATTCAATAATATATATAATTAAAAACATTTCTGATGGGGTGCCTATTGAGAATAAAGGTATTTATTTTAAGTCAATAATGAAAAATAAAGGTTTGAGGAATCATTTCTTATGAAACATTAAAAAAGAATACAATAAATGAAATATTTCTTAGAATAATTATGTTCTATAACTAAGGTGGTATAAGTGCAAGAATAAAGGTAAAATCATTACAGATTAGTCCAAACTAAAACACTCAATACATCAAAAAGATAAAATAATAAAATAAAATCATTATTTTTGGGTGGATGGGATTGTTTAGATTTCTCTAATTTAATATGTGACTTGAGTTGTGAAAAGGAAACAAGTAACATTACTCTAATTGGTGTGCAATAGGAGGTACCTGAGTTATTCTTGAGCCAATTACTAAATACATAAAACATTATCATAACTTTATTATTAAAGATGAAAGATACACTGATTTGGATTCAAGTGGTGATTCTGATTCTATGAATTCTACTGTTAAAAACTACTTAATGAAAATGTGGAATTAAAAAATTATAGTATCAAATTGATTGAAATATATAGAGATGTGAATAGTATAAAAAATAAATTGGTCAAAAAAAATTAATAACTAAGAGAGGAATGTGAGAATAAGAATATTTTTATTTCTAATAATCAGGATTATAAAAATAATTTTTATTTTTAGATGTTGAAACTAAAAGAAGAAGATGATCAACTTAATTAATTTATGACAGTGAATAATAAAAATTAATAAATAATGTTTAATTTAATCTTATATGATTTGATTGAAGTTAATAATGAATTTCATAATCCCAATAATGAAAATAATAAAATTAGAAATATATCTTCTATCTCAAATGATAATGTATATAGTAATTCATACTCTATTCAAAAAGAGAATGTGAATTTTAAAAACGAAGTTTCTAATATTGAAGAAACATTATATTCTTTTGTAGAAGGGAAAGAAAAATATTATAAAATTATTTCTATAATAAAACCAAAATATAACAATAATGATTTTGGTTAAAAAATATTTTCACCAAACATGAATAAGACTACTTTTGTTAAAATCTAAAATTGGATTATTTCTAGTAAAACAATATTTAAATATAGAATTCATGGGAATTATGCTAATGAATTAACTTTTTTATTTAATCAATATTTTCCTCATCCTAAAACTATTTTTTATAAGATTTTATTTTGTGATATACCTAAAAATAGATGTTTGAAATCTATTTAGGTGGCTAAAATATCTACAATCAAATTAGGTGAATCTAAGAAAGAATGAGTACATAAATGATGCAACCAAAATCCTATTACACCTATTCCAGTCACCATGACTACGTAGGTATTTTCTAATTTCCAGTATACATACTACCTACATTTTTAGAAGATAATATCTTGGAATTTATAATATGTAATATGTTTTTTAATTTTAATTTAGTTTCTAGATTTTAGAAATGTACTATATTTTTTTCATTTATTTTTTCAATAAGAAAACATGTTTTAGTTTACATAGTTTAAAATTTTAGTTTCATATATGATTATTATGTGTTTATATACTATATAAAAAGAAATATAATATATAACTATATCTTTTAAGAAGAGTCTTTTTTTAGGGGGAGTTACCCCTTATATGTTAATTCAGTTAACATGTTGAAATATGAGTTTTAATTTATTGCTCAAATAGTTATTATATATAGAATTTTAGTTTTTCTTAATCTGTAAAAAATAATTTTAAATAATAAATTTATTTTTTGGGAATGAAATCATGTTTTTGTATCTTATTTTTATCAACATGATTTTACACAATAATGTTGGGAATTTTTCATTGTCAAATTTGTTAAGCACCTTCAACTTTAAGAGTTTGTGTCTTATAATAGTTCAAATTCAGTTTTGAACACATTTTTTCAAGTTAAGTCTTATAAAAACATCAAAAAAATTCTTTTTTAATTAATATTTAGATTATTTATGTATTTATTTTGAATATGATTAAACATCTATATCTTTTTCATAGTATTGAATTATTTAATCTTATTTATTTTTTCCATGAAATTAAGATAAATTTCATGGATTAAACCATTTATTTTGACTTTTTTAATTTTCATTATTCCTTAAAATGATTCAAATTAGATTGGAAATAATTTTTTTATTAATTGATATTATTTTATTAGAAGCTTTAGTTTTTTAAACTCAGGGTGGTTTAAACCCTTGAAGAAAAAGTTCCATATCATTTTTTATAGTGTGTAAGAAAAATAATGTTTTAATTTTTATCTTTTCAAGGAATTTTTTTTGTTATGTCATGTTATAAATAAAATAAAATTATTTTATTTGATAAATTTTTTTAAAAATGATATATAATCTTATTTTTACAAATTAAATATAAAATTGATTTAATATTATTTAATTTTTTAGCTTTTTGATATATTTCAAATGGGAGAGAAAATTTGGTTTTTTTACATAATATTTAGTATTTTAATTTGAAAAATTGGGGTGATTGTTAGTTTTTTTGTGTTAATAATTTTGTTTTTACCTTATTTGTTTTGATAAATTTCAAATTACTTCATTTAGAAATTATAAATTTAAAATCATTTAATAATTCCATTTGAATAATCTCTTTTCAATATTAGAATTCTATTAAATATTCTCTCTCAACGTTTTATTTGAAAAAATTGGTTCTATACATTTTTTATTCTATTTGAAATAAATATTAGTAATAATTGACGAAATATATTTTTGAATTTATACTAATTTGAAAATATAAATATTAAATTTAGTTTTATTACAAATTTTTTATAGGGGTTAAGGATTGATATGTTTAATATTTTTTGTTAATATAGTAGAAGTATTTAAAGTTTATATAAATTTTCATTATATTTATATATATATATATTAAAATATCATATATATATATATATATATATATATATATATATTTGAAATGTTTCATAGATTTTTGAAATTTACACGCACACATTACACAATGTGCACATACCTTCTCTAGTACCTTGCAATTTTCAAAATTAGTCTAGAAATTTAAGAATCCATGTGAGAGAGAAATATCCCTTGACCCATCACACTCCAGCTTTGTCACCTCCATTCATACCTACAGCTCACAGTGTCAACCTCTCACCCTGTTTTTCACCACCAACCACAGACCTTTATCTGCATCAGCGATTCAAACTACACTCCTACTCTATCCCTACGCCATCTTGTCCATGATATAAACTAGCCTTACTCTCTATGAAACACCACAAAAACTCGACTACATTATCACCTTGGTAGCATGTCAGCCACTAAACCTCCTTGGCACTTCAATAAAAGACAGTAGCGCACCTATGTCTCCATATTCTTGACAATACCTGCAACGTGACTCTAGTTTCTCCGAAAAAACCTCACTATGTTAGGATATATCATCAAATAGTCATCATATGTTCATCCAGTGTTGAAAACACACCCATAGTGAATATACCATGAATAGAATTTGATATTATTACATATTTATATACATTCCATGAAAGAGTTTTAATGCTTCTGTGAAGACACTTTTAAAACTAAAATAAAGAACCTCTTCTACCTATCGTGTGTTTTATAGTACCTACCACATGTTTACAACAACCTACTATGAAGTGGATGTTTTTACCTAATGTGAAGTATCTTACAACATATCATGATGGTATACGAGTTATCATAAGGTATTTTATATAGTTACCATGAGTATTATTTTTTTAAGTTACTGTGAATTAATTATTTTACTTAACGCATGAACTATTTGAGTAACTATGAATTGATTTCTATATCTTCCATGAGAATTTTTAAAATGTCCATAAAAATATTGTGTTCATATTTTTATTTCTACAACACGGTATTCTGAACACAACATTCAATATTGATTCATTCAATAATAAAATTTGATTGATTATCTATATTAAAATTTATTGTAAATACTACTCACCCCCGTCTAATCTATATTTCCAACTATATCTATCCATCATGATTACTATAGAATCACTGTAATTTAATTCCACATCAGGGTTTCATGTTTGAGCTATCATGTGTAGAGAATTCAATGGATAAATTAATTATATTAAGTTATTTATTAATTATTATATCTAACCCTAATTCCACCTATTATTTCATCCTTAAACCCTTATTTCTAGGATTAGATGCTAGGGAACCCTATACGAAGAGGGGGAAGAGGAGGGGATTAATGGATGGATCATGTTCTTCGAAGGCGACATCGACGAATGAAACCTTGAATTTACCGTGGATGAATCAATGATGATTTCCTTTTGATGTAGTATTCATTATTAAATTTTTCTTCCAATTTTCATTGATTTTCAATGGAATATTTATTTATTATTCTTCATTCTTGAATTCAAATGCTAGGGTTGGACTTTTTGTCAATAATCCTATGATTTTGGGTGATGAATTCTTTGGTGGATCAATGTAGTGGTGGACACAAAATTCCTTCTCCCATGGTAGATCTTTGAACCTCCTTGGTGTGACTGAAAGTAACTATTATAGGCTAATAATGATGATGAAGGGAGGATGTTCTTTTAGGGATTATCTAGGGGATGCAGTGGATATTGTAGGGTTCAAGACAATAGTGTTCAATAATGATAGGTCTGTAGCATGATGAGTGGAGTAGGCCACTGTAGATATCTTCAGTGGTGAAAAATGATGTCTAGACCAAATGTATATAGTGACCATGGACTATCCCAGTTTACACAGAGCATTCCCCATAAGATGATCCGAGCAAAAAAAGTAGTAGTCACTAGAAGAAGAGATAACTGGATTGGAAGAATGAGAGGGTATGTAAACCACCATCGGGACCAGACACCATGCATCTTTGTACAAGGAAACGCTATCTGATCATCAATTCAAGGTGGGGTTCTAGGTGATCAATGATGTGGAAGCTATGGAGGGTAATCTCTAGTGAGTTGGGCCAACGGGTCATGTAATGGGCATAGTATGCCTCTGGGCCTTCGGGTCATGTATTGGCCTTCAGGTCGTGTTGGTCCTTGGGAATTGGGCCTACGTGTCATGTAGTGGTTCCCCTTCAACCATTAAAAGGGGTATTATCCATAATAAAAATAAAAAGAAGGCCTTCATGCCATTCGGGTGAGTTCCATAGGTGAAAGACACTATGACACCGATGAATGGGTAGGGAATCTAGGTATTTCCCCACATCCACCCGATATACCTGATATGGGATGCTTACAACTTTCCACATTGTAAGTGGGTGGGAGAACCAAAATGACTATATTGGGATGGGAGGCGTAGGCGGATGCAACATAGGTCCCAGACCAACAATTGATATACAATGAGGGTTAGGCAAAGTAGCATTAGGTCTGGTTTTCCTGAACCAACTTGGGCAGGTAGGTGTGGGCATGTAGCCCTACCCCAATGTTCCAAATGGGTTTCCATAAGGCTACCACATGGATTTCTTTCACCTACATAGAATGTTTTTTTGTTCTCAAAAAGTTTCTATTTCAGACTAGTAATATATCATGAGTATATTTACATGTATATTACAATTATGTGGCCTTTTTAGATATCTGAGTCCTTTTGAGAGAGGGGATAAATATATTTTAAATTTAACTCTGTAGGACCACTAATGAGGTCTAAGTGTCATGACCAGAGTGGTCATGGGCCAGGGTATTTTTTAGTTTTCAACTATTCTGGGGGTTGATTACCGCATAATACTGACGGAGTTAGATTCTATTTCTCTAACCTATTATGTGATACCCTTATTTAGTTTGTTCTTCTTAGGGTGTGATTCTTCTAAAGGGTTTTTATCACCCCTCAATCAATACTTCTCCCTTAGTGTGGTGTGTTCCTCGAACTATGGATCTATATGAGGTTATGTGGGTTTATCCTAGCTTGGGGGCTATGGTGGTAGGGGTTAGTTCTACAAAAACCAACATCTATCCTTGGTGCAGGTTCTCCTAAGGGTTTGTAGAATGATGACGATATTGGTATTTGTGGATAAAATGGTGCAGTAGTTACCCTTGACTAATTCTCATTATTAAATTATGAGTGGGTCCTACATTGTGGTTTCTAGTAGATATATGAATGGATGGTAAGATCAAATACTTTGGGGCTTTTGGATCTCTAAGAATCCCCATGATAACTTCAAGATACATTGCATAAATAGTTTATTGACTATAGAATTTATGGTTTTTCTTATAACCCAGACATTCTTACTAGTTTTTTAGATCACCAGAACAAACTTTCATGGATAGGGGGTCAGATGATCAAAAAAGACCTTCATGGATTATAGTTTAGATGATCTGAAGGAACATTTTTAGATTGGAGCTGAGATGATTGATACCTCTATGAGTCCAGATCTCTGATTATAAAGAATATTTGGATTTATTTTAGACATCATTCCCAAATTACTCATGAATATTAGGGCCTTGAGCTTACTTGTTTGTTCATTTTTTTGGGTGTCCTAATATGTACGTTTACACTCATCATTGCACAAGATTTTTTCCCACATATGTTGTGTTTGTGTAGTCGATGCACATTTCAAAGGTGTAATTGGTGTACATGGAGTTTTTATGAATTACTCGGAGTTGACATCGGGTTATGAACATTTTATACACTGTATTAGCCAACTTTAGTGGTGTAAAGAGTTGATAATAGTGATATTTGTTCATTTTTGGATCCCACTTGGTGTAAGGAATTCAATTCATTCATTTTATATTGATCTCCCTTTCTGGTTAATAGTTCTTTACTTTATCTATTTTTCATTATAGAGTATGTAATATCATACCATTTGTGGATCTTAATGTTAGTATAATGCTTTATATACATTTTATATGGTTTTATTTATTATTTCTATGTTAATACTTCCAATTTGGAGATACACATTGAGTACAGGCACATTAGGATGTGGCCACACATCATGTGTGGTACACCTACTCATTGGAATCCACTAGCCCTGGTTCTATTAGATTCAATTTCTAGGTGACCTACTCATCTTAGTGATGCCCTAGAGGGGTCCTTGGGGGTCAGGTCACATCATGAAAATACTTTTGATACAATATTATTTATTGAAGAGTTGGGAAACATATTTCTAACCATATAAATGGTGAAAATGGAGTGTCTAGTGAATAGTCATGTAGGAAAGAGGATACACATACCCATAAAGCAGAAGCACTTGGGTTTGAAATATAAGGAAAATGGAAAATAAGAAGAAAAAAACTATCACGGAAATCAATAATAAGGGATGTTCTCAAAATCATGATCATGACATTATGCCATGTACAACCATTGTAGAAAATCCATTAACTTCATACGAGATATTCATATATTAATGGTGAATCAAAGAACTCCGGATGGTAAAAAATTAAACAAATGATGTTTTAGTTGTCAATGATGATGAAATTATTGTTTAGAAAAACAATCATGTATATACTACAAGACAAGACTTGACATATGTGATCTACTTAGTCACCTCCTATCACATCACTACCTGATGAGTGTTCTTATCATCTTACACTCGAAGGATTTTTTTGGATGTGTGTGTATGGGAAATGATGATGCATCTAAAATATTTGGTATTAAAAAAAAATTGGAAACAATTATTGGATACATATTATTATTTAAACAAATAAAACATGTTCTTGATATTATCCTCAATATAATAAATACTATAATTCAAGATAATGATGGCTATTTTAGTTCCTTTAGTAATGGAAAATAGAATCTTGAAAATATTAACTTGGTTGTTTCCAAAGGGAAGAAATATTCATATTCCTATGTTATAAAATTCAAACCCTATGGTGGAGAAATCAATACTATATAGATGACTATTTTGACATAGGGAACAAATGACCCGGTTATATGAGTAAAAAATGAATTAGAAAACATTCCAAGAATAATTTTTTTCTAAGAATCAATGGTGCAGATTTTGATACTTGTGTTGATTTCATGATGTGAAAACAACATAATGTATATTTCAATTGTTATTTATCATCTAGAAAAGAATATATTTTATAATTTATACAGACATATGTCTATATTATAAGATAAAATTTTTTTGTAGTGCAATTTAGTTAATCACTTTTATCAATGCTCATTCTAGAATAGTTCATGAAATTTCATTAAAAACATTAGATTACATATATGATGTTTTCAAGAAATTTCATGTTATAGTTAAAAGAGAAACATATATATGATTAGATTTTATGTTTAGAAAATATATTAGAGTATCATGGTCTATTTAAAGAACACTATAGAAGAATGAGCATTAGGTTGGAAAAATTAGTACGAAAGACACCTCAACATAATGGTGTAGCTGAGAGGATTACAAAACAATATTCAGGTGACTATGGTGTGTTATTTGAAATTAAAACTGAAAAAATACATTTGGGGGGAGTAAATGAGTATTTAATATCAACCATTAGTTCTATTGAACCATGAAAAAATAATTTGTTTGGTTATATAAATATTTTTCATCGAAACATTAGATACGTTTTTCTGAATGGAATTTGTGTACATTCAATAAGGTTAAGGGAAAATATGTAGGAAAAGGGAAAACATTGTATATTTTTCTATTCTACTCAGGAAGAGATCAGGTATAGACCCTGGTATCCCATCAATAAGATTATGATCAAAAATAATGAAGTGATCTATCTTGAATATCAAACAATTAAATATTTTTAAAATCCAGAGGAGTCAAAATATACAGATATTTTTGTCAATTTGGAACTGGTCTCAGGGCCACCAATTTCAAATAATGTGGGAGAGGTTCATGAAACTAATTATACATAACTAAAAGGTAATATGTTTCTATATTCAGATATTTATTTATCACATGATATTCCCAAATAGATTCCTTTAAAAGCACAATTTTAGAGATCCCTAAGAGAGTGGTAACTGAGTTGTCAATACCCACTATGCAAGTATGTGATTGTCAGTGATTGTAAAGAACAATAATTTTATAATGATGTAATTATATGCCATTAAAATATATAATGGTGATAAAACCATTCAAGAGGATATTATATCATTGTATAAGAACCACACATTCAATTTGTAGAGTTGTGACATAGAAGAAACCAAAGAACAAGTGTGTATATAGATAAAAAGTGAAGGTGGTTGATCACAACCACCCTATAATGATTGGAATTTTAAGAAGGGATTAAATAAAAATAAATGTATTAAATTTGATGAAAAAAATTCTCTTATTGTAAAAATAATATCTATTAGAGTTTTTCTTAGATTAGCGGATAGCCTCAACCTGGAGGTAAAACAACATGATATAAAAACTACATTGTTATATAGTGATTATGAAGAAGATATTTACATGGGGTATAATAAATGATTTTAAGTAAATGATAATGAAAATATGGCATGTATACTCAAGAAAAGTTTATATTGTTTAAAACAAGCATTGAGATAGTGGATTAAAAATAAGACTCATGCAAGTAGAACAATAAGTATAATAGAAAACATTTTGTTCACTATTTTTTCATGGAAGGGTTTTATGAAGGTGATTTTTTTATTTTATAACATTATGTAGATGATATATTAGTTATTTGAAGAGATATTACGAAAATTAATTGGTTAAAGTTGTTAAATAAGTCCTTTGAAATGAAGGACTTGGGGGAATCCAAACATATTCTTGGTATGATGATTACCTGTGATATGAAGAATAAGTGGATTTGGTTACCTCAAGAATGATATATCATGATGGTTGTTGAAATATTTAACATAATTAATGATAAAAATATCAATACTTTACTTTTGAGTAATTTTAGGCTCATGAAAAGATATATTTTTTCTACTGAATAGATGAAAAATGGGATGGAAAAAATTCCTTATCAGTCAGCAGTTGGAAGTTGCATGCATGGTTTGATGCACTTTAAAGAAAATATAGCTCATGTTTTTTGGGTTGTGATTTGATTTTTATCAAAAACTAGAAATTAAATGGGTAGTATTCAAATATATAATAAGGTATATCCAAGGAATATCTAGACATAGTTTAAGTTTTGGAAATAATGAACCTATTTTTGGAGGATTTATTGATACAGACATTGATTGAGATTTTGAAAAAGGAAAATCTATATCTGAATACTTGAAATCATAAATATAGGGATATTTCTATGGAAAATTACATTTACCTAGATTTTTTTCTCTATCAACCACAAAATAAAAGTATATCAAAATCACTAAAGGTTACAAATATATCATATAAATGATAAAATTTCTAGTTTCTAGAGCTGAAATAGAGAATTTTATTCTCTACTGTGATATATGGAAATCCATTCATCTTTGTAAAACCCAAAATTTCATTAAATATACAAACAAATTGACTTTTGATATCACTAGGTTTATAATGTGTTAAAATAAAAAAAAATTGAATTTGAAAAAGTCCCCAACAATGAAAATGAGGCACTTTGATGTAAAATATTCCACCAAAAGAGAAGATAGAATCTTACAAGGAAACTCCAAGACTTGATTTTACTTAAAATTGGTCCTAAGGGGGGGGGGTTATAGAGATAGATCCTGATTTAGGGATAGAATTATAGGAGGTATATTTAATGTTTAGATTCTAACCATGAATGATTTTATTCAATTTCCAATAACTGGTATGGAATAATTTTAATGTTTGGTATCCTGTTATAATTACCTGAAGAGAAAGAAATATAGTGACTCCCTTTTTCCCATTTTATTTCTCTTTCCATTCATTTTTTTATAATTTTATACCATAAAATTTTTTTGTGAGCATTTGATATTCCAATAAAATATTAATTTATATGATGTATGATATTGGTGGTAGAAATTTTTAGTGTGGAACAAACTATAAATCATTGTTTTTAGTCTCTATATTGAAATCCATCTAGCCTTTTCAATTTTTGGGTGTTTAATTTCATGATTTATAGTAATATTGTTTTATTTATGGGTAATATTGATTGTAATGTTTAAATACTTATTAATAATTAATATATTTCATCATACTTAATCTAAAATCACTATTTTTATTCTTTTAGTCGTCAAAATGGTCTACATGTTTATGTTGTGTGAATCCTTTTCATTTAACATTTTATAAATGATAATATGATTAGTGATGTAGGGTCACTTAGATAAAGAAATACATTATTTTCCATTACTTGTTTTCCATTCACATGTACTAGAGATTTTAATTAAGATTATGATATTTATAAAATATTTTTCTTTGAAAGATCCTTATAATGAGGAGTGGTCCCAAAAAAAATCCCACAAGTGTTAAAAAACTATGCCTAATCCTTTTTCTAAATTTAATTCATTTTCAGACTCCCCACTGAATAATAATTTTTTTTAACTTGAATAATTTTCTTTAAAATGAGTCATTTCTCTTATTTTTTTAGTTTATAAACCTAGGGTTAAAATATTTTATTTTAATTTTATAGGAATAAATAATGATATTGATGGATACCTCATGAAGATTCACTGCATTATCATCCACCATAAAATATCTTTTCTTATATAGATATCATTTGTTTTCCCAATAATTATTTCCACCAATAAAACAATCAATGTTCACCCCTATCAACCCATGTGTTCAACAAGACTGATTAGATAATTTTTGTTATGTAATACCTCCCAAAGTTTATTGAGGGTTCTAAAACGATATTCCCCATGATCATCCACCAATAACCAACTATATATTTTATTTGGTTCATATCATGATTCATGTATAGTTACAAAAAATTCCTAATGTTTTTTCCTCAGTTAATGGTATGCATAGATTTGTGGAATCCCGTATCTGTGCTAAAATTTGGTCTTTAGAATATATTCAACTCCCATATGATGAAGATTTTATTGATACTGAGTCCAAAATATCATATACTACACTCGGTAATTCAAAAAAAGTGTATAAGGAATCCATATAAGATGAATAACAAGAAGAATATATAAAGAATAAGAGTGGAGATAATGTTGTTATAGAGGAGGCCATAGTAGGGAAGCAGAATAGTGAAAGATTATATAGTGAATGAGATGGGAGATATGGAAGTTATAGTGAAGGGTATTTAGGTGACAAAAGATTCAAAAAACTAAACATAGGAATATATGGATGTTTATGATAAAGGATCCCAAGAGACAAAAGTTTAAGAAAAGGAAATTTAAAAAGAGATAGAATTTATATTTAAAGGATCTTAATAGAGAGAAGTTTCATAAAAGGAAACATAATAGATGGAAGTTATAGAGAAGGGATCACAATAAAATGGTAAAAAAGAGAAAGAAACTATATATAAGGTGTCAAAAGAAATAGAAATTATAAAATCCAAGGAAAGTGAAAACTTCAATGCCAAATAAGCTAGTATGGTGGATAAAGAAAAACTACAATAAAAAAAGATGTTTTAATAGAAGAAGTATGCATGGTGGAGGAGATGAAAAAGGAAATTAAAAGTGATGTGATGGGGGATTCTATTCATGATCTATTTTAGTTGACTTGGAACTTCACACAACCAAAGAAGAGGAGGACGATGATGATGAAGTGGAGTGATCTTGTTAACTTTTTATGGATTATTAAGTGTGTTTGTATCATGAATATATAGGAAATAAATTGTTTGGATCATCATAAAAAACAATTTAAAGCTATAAATGAGTAGGCTGAACAAAAGGTTTAGAAGAATTTATCGATTGAAAATAAATTATAAATTTTTTTTATTCTGAAGTCAGTCTTATTCGGTTTATATATAGCCTGTGAAGACATCTTCCTTCATGTGATATTGTTATTTGGAATATATTTGTAATTATATTATTATAATATTATATTTTAAATTCATCCATTATTAATATATGTTTATTAATGATATCAATATTATTATATTGTTGATAATATCATCAATTGGGATAGTCATTTTTTAATAACCTTAATCTTATTATTTATTTTGATCATTTCCTAAACACGATTTTATCATTTACTTGATATGGAATGATATTTGTTTTATTTTCAATCCAAGTGATCTAAACATGAAATGTTTACTTTTATTGAGGGAACACTATACACATTTTTTCTATTATTTAAGCTTTCAATTCAATCCTTTCTGTTTTATAAATTTTGGGAGAAACAATAGATAATTGATATGTTGAAGACGAGTAAAATAAAGGAGAAACAAAACATAAAATAATTTTAATGAGATATTAGAAACATAGATTTATTTTGTTTGGTAATAATCCTTATGTCCTTGTAGAGGCATAATGATTTTAGTTATTTCAATATAATGATTATTGGGTGATTTCAAAAACCCCATAAAACCTAAATTTAATGATATCATAATGAAAAATATTGCTATAATAACCCATGTTTCTATAGTTCAACCAATTGCATAGTAAGTTCACTATGTTATAATAACTTTTGATTGGAATTTTGTAGAGAGAAAATGACCTATCAGTATCTCTATTCCCATGTTGTTATAGTACCCTGTTGAATTCCACACTATTATAGTCTAGGACACTGGTGGTTTCCCCAACATCATCCAGAGACTCCGGCTGGACAATTCCATCAATTTCTTGCGGAGTTAATTTTTATTAGTGGGATTTGTTATAAATATCACTATTAGTGAATACATTGATAATTAATTTACCAATTTCAAATTCATTAGTCATAAAGGATTAATTATCCTGAAATTGTTTTGAAATGAATGATATTTTTTTATTGAGACTTTTTGTGATGCCCTAGGCAAGGTGAGGTCCACTGCGGGAAAATTAGTTGGCATCGGTCCATTTTTTCATTTTCAATAATTTCTTGTGAAATCAAATTCCATTACATATTAGTGTGATTGATCACACTTCTTGACACACACACTTAGGAACACAATAAACAAATGAATTCTCAATATGGAAGTTTTATTACTCAGAATGAATAGTTAATCCTTGATATGTTTCAAACTCACTCGAGACCATAGGATCCACTAAAATAACAATTGTTGATACAAAAAAGTAGAGAATATTAATTACTTGGGATATAAGAATATGTAATTAATATCTCATTATAAAATACATTGATTTCATGTTGTGTGCAGTGTTTTTGTGGTTGTCCACAAGATTTACTAGAATCCTCCAATTTATAACTTGGTGGTTATGAATTGTATTGAAAACTAATTTTATTATTAAAAAATGAGATCAAATAGATTAACAAAATTAGATGAGTGTTATAGAAAAATAAAAAATATTAAAAATATAACATGAGATATAATGTGCTTTGTTTCAAATTGAACCTATGTGACCAATGAGAATAAAACCACTACCATATTTATTACTAAAGGAAACAAGACAAATATAATGTTCGAAAGAAAAAGTATATATACTAAATCAAGTGGAAATGATCAACTCCATCATGTTGGCATCATTATTTTCATTGTCCACAATAAATGATAGAATCCAATGATTTATAATTTAATGGTTATGAATCATATTATAAATTCATTTTATTATTATGAAATAATGAAACATGATAAATTAATAGAATTAGATATGTGTTCTCTCAGAATATAAAAGTATAAATAAAGAACACAATATATAACATGATTAATTTTATGTTGAACCTAAATCAATGGAGATAATACAACTATATTTATTAATAAAATAATGTAGGAAAATACAATAATTAGAAGTAATAAATAGACCAAAGAAACTATCTAAGGAAACAAGTCTTGCTAAACTTGGTAGAGGTGATCAAATTCTTCACATAGAGTTACAACTGGCCTTTCCTGGACAGACTCGTGCAATTCACCTAGAACATAGGAAAGATAGAATAAAGAAATATAAAAAAAATTTAAAAATTATTAAAATGCTATGTATCCTATATATGGACCCAATTAAGACTGGTGAATATGATCATGTTGCCTCTAATGAAGATTCATGAAAATAAAGTCTATGTCCAACATTTTTGTGTCCATAAATATCCACTAGAGGGGGACTCCAATTGTAGGGGAATGAAGCACTGATGAATATGGGTGTCGAGAAGGTCCTATAGATCTAAGATCCTTTTATGAGCATCTAAAATATCTTATAAAAAAAATATATTTTCCTCTCTAACTCACAAAAACCCAAATGAGGGAAAAATTAATTGAATGAAGTGTCTCACAAAATTAAAGCAATGAGGTTATCATTGTGAGCCATAAAAATTGATGAGAATATTGGGGGGGGGTAATGTGGGATGTGTGACATGTGGATGAATATGATGAAACATGTCTTTGAATAACTGAATGTCCAATAACTCATAGGGATATGTGACACTCTATGATAGGCCATGAGATAATGTTGCAGATGCAACACAATATGTGAGACAAACAAAGAACATCACAAAATCTTAGAGAGCCACATGTTACCCCTTTAGATAAAGATTAATAAATAGTGAAAAATCTATCCACAACCCTCTATAGATAAAAATTATATTACAACATAAATACTAATTATTAAATAAATTGTAGGTATATTCAAGACACAACATGCATTCTAGTGCAGGTAAAATATAGTAGCAATGAAATAATATTAATAAAATAACTAGAACTAAAATTTAATTGAAACACTAAAAAACATCGACATATATTAAAATTATCCACATTTAAATTTAAATAATTATACCAATGGTGTTCTCAAAACCAACATTATGGAACTGGGGCAATTCTCATTAAATCGAAAAATGCCTAAACCTTGATAATCACAAGACATTTATCATACTATCAACCGATTTACTAGAAATTTGTATCTTATTAACACACACCATCCCAAATTCATTATTATCACTAAAAAGTGAAGTCTAACATCATTATTATTTATTATACCATGTAAAAAATGATTCCTAGAGAAATGAAAATAGACTAAATATCACAATTTGCCTCTATACTATTTATAGATAATGATAGTTTGTTTATTAACTATCGATTTCATGTTATAATTAAAAACAATAAGTCCACAAAAATCAATAGAAACATATCTAGTAATAGATTTATAAAAATCAACATTTGTAGGAATAGTAAGAATCAAAAAACCCAACAACATCGTCATTATAACTACTTTTATTTCCATACCAAATGGATAAACTAGAAAACAAATACATGTACATGAGGATCCATTTTTATGGATACTAATTTGGTTTAAAAGGTTTTCACATAAACATAATCCCATTACACATAAGACATTAATTATTTGGTCTATAAAAAACCATAACAAATATCAGACTACCAACTATATTAATAAATGGATTATTCTTCATAAATTTTACATCAGCTTTAAATTTGGGGGATTTACTAAGGGGAAACATACAATATAGACCTGAAGAAATGCTAATAGGTTTAATATATTGAAATCAATAACCTTTAAAAACCATTATAACAGAATTTTGATATAATAGATATCAGAATTTAGAATCTTTTCCTTTAATATGTCTAAAATATGTTTTTTCACTTCCAAAATGTTTCATTTCTAAAATATAATTGAGTTATATTTTTACATAGTTAACCTGCCTCATTTTTTTATAAATAAGTCTCATAACATATACATATATGAGAAGGTAAATCATTTCATTCTTATAATTATTAAAAAAAGAACAGGCATTATATTTACTTATATTAAAAACATTTTTATCCAAAAAATAGACAATGCATTTTTTATTTTCCTAGATGACTATTTAAGTCCATATAATGAATTTTTTAAAAGATGAATTTCATTAGGTTTGAAGTATTATAAAAATACCTTAGTCAGCTTCATGTAAATATTTGTACCCATTTTACCATGAAAAAAATACTATTTTAACATCCATTTTTTCAATATTTATATTATATCTAGAACCAAAAGAAAGTTAAATGTACATTGATGAATACTTGACAATAGGGTAAAAAATATAAATATAATCAATTTCTTCACATTGAATGAATCCTTTCATTTCCAACCAATAATAAAATTTATTTTTTTAAATCGTCTCTATTATCCTCCATTATATTAAAAGTTCATAACTAAGCAATTAATTTATCATTTTTAGGTTTTGTTACAAAAATTCAATTATGATTTTTAATAGGGAGTTCATTTTATCTTGAATAGCTTCAGGCCACTACTTATATTCTTTTGATTTCATATATTAATTAATGGTTTTTTGGTTTTCACTATTTATATCCTGATAAATATTAAATTCATAAGTAGACACATTAGCATGAATGAAATGAGAAGGAGGTCTAATAGTCCTCCCAACTCTCTCTTAGTTCAACTCATATCTCTATGATTATCACAAACCTATATATTAGATTTGGAATCTGAATTGGAATCTTTTTGATCTTTAGGGGGAGGATCATTGTAGATTGTCTTAGGATCAGACTAGTCTTCAGTATCTTCGAGAACCTCAATACCCAATGGTTGGGATTCCGATCATTTTTAGGATCAATGTATTTTTTAGGTAAGATAGATTCGTGAAAAAAAAATATCATGATTAATGATGCACTTCTGGTAATAGAGTTTATATATCCATGATCTATAAAATTTATCACCCTCACTAAAACTGATAATGATACACTTGATATCCATAGGTTCGACTTTATCATTCTTATATTGAGGATAATTCATGGATCTAAGAACTCTATGGTGTAAAATGCTAAATTCTATTTCTACCCATAAATCTTTAAGTGTTTTAAAATAATTAGTTATTTAATGGAAACAATTAATAATGTAAGCTTCCATATTGTAAACATCTACCCACTAGGATTGAGGAAAATATGAGTGTGAGGTAATACATCTCAATATATTCAAGACAGTTCTTTTTTATTGTTTAGCTAATACATTTTGTGTAGAGCGCCAAGCCGGATTGACCACTGAGAGGGGTGAGTTAGTGGTTTAATTTTATGAATTATTTTCTTTATAATTCAACCTCTTGAACTTGATATGATTATTTATCCACTCAATAATACCTCACAATCTAACCTCATATGAAGAAATGATAATAAAGAGAATAAAACTTGGTATTTACAAGGTTTGGTACAAAGACATACTAATTGGCATGTTTGTTATACCCCCTAAAATGTAATATCCATTATAATATTATTATCACTTATAGTGGTTCAAGAAGAAACTTTTTATACAACCTAGTAATAGATCATTAATTTTGATCTTAGTTATACTCCCCAATAATCAAACACTTCTTTAACAACTGGTTATACCCCTAACTATCTTCTCTTACTCACAACTCCAATTGAGAGACTTATTCTTCTTATATATCCAACAGAAACACTTACTCAACTCCCAAATCTAACTTATATACTTTTTCCCTTCTTTAGGATTGATCCATTTTAGTATTATCTTTATATCTTCCTCTAAGAATATGAAAGACCTAACTTGATCATGTACACATAATGTACCATCAATAGACACTAATCAGGCTCGTCAGTCTTACAAAATAATTCTAATCACTTAAATATTGTTAGTTTCATTAGTGAAATACTTCTTGGGAAATTATTACTTATATTGATTAATTAAAGACCACAGTAAATTTTTTCAAGTGGTGCACGAAAATTCTTCAACAATTTGTGAAACAATAATCTTACAAATTGTAATTTTATTTTCTTTATTAAATTCTCAGCATAATTAGATCATATGAACTATATTCATGGTTCATGACATGAGGAACCTTCTCAAAATCATTAATTTCTATTATTACTTTATTTTATATCTTCATGTACGTTTCGGGTTACTATATTGGTGTGCATGGGTTTGATGATTACATGCATGGGACTATTTCCTTAGACAAACCATCTTCCTTAAAAAACTCAAATGGGAGTAAGTATATCACGAAATTTCATATATATTAATTTATATATGAATTAATTCATGTAATACTATATACTCTCTTCATCATGTAAATTTTTACTTAATCTCTTACTTCTTTCAGGCAACAAACTTCACAGAAGTATAAGAATGTCCATGATCTAAAATTCACTTCTTATATGGGTATCACACAATATTCCTCCTTACTCCTTGTTCAAGATAACATTTTATATTTGGGAATAACTTATTCATGAAAAATATTCACACAAGTGATGATCAAGAACATTGGTTATCTTTTCCCTTTGTCCTTCATGAAAAATAGTGTGGTTATAAACAATGGTCCTCATTATCTTTAACTTTTTTTTGAAAACCTGGAGGTACTGATAGATAAAGTTATTCATGAATATCTTTGAGGGTGATAAATAGAAGTCAAATTCCCTTAGATTTTACTTATTTGTGAAATCATAGAGTGCTTTTTGGGATTTATCATCATTAAATAAAAGGTATAATGGTGTTTTGTTCATCATTAGAAAAACTAGAACCTCTCTCGAATGGAAACCATAATTATTAGGCCTTGTTATATCTGATTTTATATTCAAGGATCACCACTTCCTTACACCACCTCAACCCAATAATATAATTTCATTTAAATATTTAAGATCTTGTCATTCATATTTTCGAATGTGGATTTCCTTTATTTTCATATTCATGATGTGGAAAATCCATTCACCTTTTCTTAAGGGGAAAAGTTTCTTTCCTAGACTCATGTTCATTATTATTATTACATTATCCTCATAATTAAAAATTCTCAAACTCATCCAATAATTTCAGATGCAGGAATATTTTATCATTTCCATGTGTCATCGTAGAAAATAACTTTTTCATCGAATGGAAACATACATTTATGATACTGATTGCATGAATGGACTCTATTCAATCCCTAATACCTCACTCCCTCGATATGATCATAATAGATGGATGGAGTCACAAATCCTAAATAATGGGGTAAGATTTTTTTTAACACCTCATCATAAGGTTGAAGACAATGAGTGTATTCAATTGTATGGCATAGATCAAATGGATTGAATGACTGAGGTTTTGTCTGTATCTTTTAATGCATATGAATAGTATATAATGTTCCCATTGTCTTGCATAAAACATTCTTTTAGTTAATCTATTCTATATAATAATTATCATTCCATAATTAGCACTAGACGGAAACAATATTAAACACCCAAAACATTTGAACACACTATTCTCACACGGGTCGTGCCACACCATTGTTTAGTTCAAAAACACTTTGTGCACGCCATGAACACACTAGATCGCTCAATCCTACCTATGAAAATTCTACCTATGAATCCACCATCACTACTCTTCTAGAACCATGGCTGGATGAGGGTTGATATTTCCCACCTATGTAGTGTCTATGGAATCCCCTTTTCTAGACATGTGTTTTTCCATTTTTTTAATAAATTCCATCTAAAACACCAATCCAATCCAAAAATAATATATATTCCATATCCCATATAAATCTCTCCACCAAATTCCAAGTCACTTAAATGCCTTAAATCCTTCATAAATTATCATGAAAACTAATATTTTTCATGGTCATTATTTATTCATTCTCTTCATCATCGTGATGTTATCAATATAACCTCGTTGAAACATGTCATGGAACTTAAGACCAGTCTAACAATCATCACAATGAATAATTATAATTTTTCAAGAATTAAATCCAATGAAACTTTTTGAGTCCATAATAATTCTCCAAAATAAACACTTAATATTAAACTCACCAAATACATATTGACACATCACTAACAACAAATGGAATACTTGGGCCCAAAAATCGCCACCTTTGTATTTTTTGTCAATATCTCTTCATATATTGAAAAGTCAATATGTATAATAAAAATTCCCACCCACCCCCTATTAACAACAAAATGAAAAGGTTATGTGGGAAATTATCATCTAATGAATTTTCCAAAACTTATTCTTCAACATTAAATTATTTTTTCTTGAACACTACTAAGAAACGGATGACATCACATGGTATTTCTTTAGAAAAAACCAATAGTTAATCAACTATAATTCTACATGGGATAACCTGATGTAAAAAACAAGAGATATACAAACAATATTCTCTAGGATATCCATAAATTACCATGAATATGAAATCATTCTCATACATCCTAAATTCTCAATTTAGGGGATGTAATTAATCATATTTATCAATTAAATACTAAATCGTGCACACACTTTAAAAACACATCAAAAATTTCAGGTGAAAAAATATAACCCCACCTTTTTCTCATCTCATTATAAACTAAGAAATAAAAAATAATTTATATTATTAAAAAAATAATGAATGAGGGATAAAAATTTGATTCGAGTACCTCATCCATTAGGTTTGAGATCTAACTAGAAATTTTCAAATTCAATTAAAATTTAAAAAAATGATATATTACACTCATGGTTAATCCCCCTTAATGGATGCACTCTTTTCATCAATTTTGTGGAATGAAAAAAAATCCATGAGGTAAAATATTTTCATGTTTTTTGAGTTAAAAAACTCAAAATAATAATTCAATTCTCTTTATGTTAGATCAAAACACATGAAATAATAGAAAATAAGGTGGTACCTTCTTGGTCTTTGGTATTAAAATTCTGGCTGAGACCAATCTCTCATCCTGGGTCATTCTTTACTCCCAATATCAATCAACTTCTCATAAATTTTTGGTGGAATACCATTTTCCACCTTAGTTTCTATGTACACAATAATTAATTTTATTTTATAAGTTTTTTTGGCTTCCACTAATTTCTTATCTAATTTCAGTTGATTTGGACAAAGAACCAGACACTTTTTTATAATATTCTATATCTTCTTCAAATCTTCAGATGAATTTCCATAGTTTTTCTATTAACACATATTACCTTTCAAAACATAGTAAATGTTTCATGGTATTATTTTCATTAATTTCTTAGTTGTGTGACCCTACGAGTTTCATTTACCACAAATCTCTTATAAGGATTAATATATGTTCGGAATAGGTAGCTTGAATGGATTTTTGCTCACTATATTTTTTCTATGAGGACTTATTCTCATATATTTACCAAGATATCCCCTTGATTCAATTATTTATCCTAGAAATGACATGTTATTATATCAAGAGTATTATTTGTGATTATACCTTACACATAACTAGTAAAAACCCATGAACATTGATCGTACACCTTGATAAGAATTCTACCCATGTACTAATTGTTGTTGTACTTCTTCAAACTGAGCCTGATTTTTCTTAGAGACAGTGATTTATTAACTTATTTCTTTCTAAAATTGATGTATGAGAGGATATCTCAATTATCTTCTTACTATAACCAATTTTAGAGTTATTTTAATCACATACAGTAATATAAATAACTGTTTTCATTTGAGACAGATTAGGTGTAAATCTAGCTTTCCTAAATAGCCCCTTTATTTCACTAGTATTAAGAGATTCACCTTTAACCATAGGTGAATTTTTAAAATATTATTTACTTATCTTTTTTATTTCCCCCTAAACAATTTCCTTCCATTATTTTCATGAATTTTCATGTTATATAAAAATGAAAATTCCTTATTTCCAAACATATAGATAAAAAATATCCTATAAATCACTTTATGTTATTTCCCAGTGTACTGAGTGTAGATTTAACATATTGTGAAACAATTTATATTTGTGTGGAAAAAAGTCATTTAAAAAATCATTAGAAACATATCTGCATACATATTTACATATCCACTCTTGATGTGGTGTGTTTATCGGTATTTTTCACCATCCATACTTTGCTAGAGTTTTGTTTAAAACCAATACCAACACTTGAAACCATATTAGTATATAAAATAGTTTTTAGTTTATATAATAACATATTCTTGGATAATGATTACATTTGGATGAAGGTTGATATCATAATCCTTTTGGAGTCATGATCCTCAATAAAATAGTGAGTGTAAACATCTCTTATTCTATCTATTTGGGATGTTCTAGGTTGTTTTGATTCATAATTCTTCAAACTCACCTGAATCTCTAAATACTTCCTATTTAGGGAGTTCTTATCATCCTCAAAACTCTCATCTTTTCTACTCAATACACTTTTATATTCTTTATTTTATCTTCATGTATTTTTCATGATTCTTGCAATGAATTTTCTAGCTCTTTTACCTTGTTTACTTTATCATTTAGTTGATAAACATTGACATCCATAGAATCTTTTTGAAATTGTTCAAATGTATGTAAGGATTTTGAAAATAAAATCTCAAAGAAATATTACATAAAAATTCTTTGTAATTCTTCAACAACTTTATCATATCATTCATTAGAAAGAGAAATTATTTCATTATTTTCTTTCAAAAGTTTTGTGAGAGTGTTGGAATTGAAAAATCTTTTTCCAATGAATCTTCTATAGAATTAGACACTTCTTCGAGCTACAATTTTTCATCCCTAACACCCTTGATTCCACTAATAATACATTTTTGCAATTATTTGGAAATTTTCTTCACATATGGTGAAACATATATAAATATCTATGAACTATGGGGAAATAAAATATATTGAAGTAGAGGTGGTGGAACCCCAATAAATACCAATGAACCAAGGGGGAAAAGGATACTACCATTCTCCATTTTGAGAGGTATATATTTCTATAGAAACAATGAATCTCTACTGAATTATTTTACATGAATGGAATAAGGTACCCTGAATCTCTCTATTTGGATAATGAATTAGGCCCCTACGATATCCTTATGCAAAGGAAAAGAATATTCTATAGGCCATCAAATTTCTTTCACACACTTAAAGATTTGTATGAAGAACAAGTAACATAAATCATCTAGGGGATTGATACTCTTATGTGAATCCAATTGGGTGTGTATGATACCCTTAAAAATTGTTATTGAGATACCATCTACCCTTAAATGAAGATATTAGACTAGAAACTGGGCGATTCATACATATCCATTGAACATAGAAGAACAATGATTACTACGACCATTCTAGTTTTGGTAACGAAGGTTGTTTATCAAAGCCTTGAAAAAATTGAGATACCCAAATATTTTAAGATAATGAAAGTGACGTACTGTGAAGCCTTCTGATTTTTATTTTCTACTTGTGTCATGGATGAGTGTACATTAGAATTTCATAAATTCATTTATCCATATATAATAGTTTAAAAACTTAAAAAAAATTAAGAAACCATGAATAATAGAACATAATATAACAAAAATAATAAATTAGTATGTGATAGGGTCTAAGAATTCAATAATCTCATGAAACACTTTCATGAAGTGAAATTTAGATACTTTTATTCAGAATTTATGAAAATAAAAATACAGGTTATGTAAGTTCAATATTGCATAAAAGTATCATTGAGAAATTATGTGCAGTAACTGTACTTTTTTAAGTGAGGTTGGGAGTTAAAAATCAGAATGAATAATAGATTGAGCATTTTTTTCTAAGGGAAACGATCATACATAGGTGATCAAAGGTTTTTTAGCATTACCAGCTTGTTGTGAAGGTACTTGAAGTATGCACGAGCATGTCAGATCCTGCAATATCATGTATGAAAATAAAAATATCATCTTCTAATAGATAAACATAATAGAATGAAGGTAGTCTATCAGTTGTAGATAGAAATAGATAATTCTTTCAAATGGGGATAAAATCATTAGAAGTCTCTTAGTTTGATCTGGGATTAGAGGGTGTCTTTTAGTTGGATCTATAAGTTGGAAAAAAATCTTGTGTGATTTAGGAGAAGAAGGTCATTTTGGATTCTTGTAAAACAAGGTGATATAGTATAAATCTCACCCTATGTGGATTCAATATTTTTGATATATTATGACTCTTTATGGACCATTTTATTTGTTGAAAATGTTATAGTGTGGCATACATGTTGGGTAACTAACCAAAATAGAAAGGGGGTATTTATACTAAATCATGTTAATCCTTCTGTTTTTTACCTTTTATTTATAATATCATTTGAGGTGAGGCTGAGAAAAATATGATAAGAATATTTAGGAATTAATTGGAAAAATAGGTTTGTTTGAAAAATAAAAATTTATAAAAATAAAAGGGATCACCGATTCAACCCCACACCTCCCTGTGACTTCACATTGATCTGTTCTTTGTAAATGGTATTAGAGATTTCATGATATATAAGCAGTATCAGAATGTGAATGATATATTTTTGAATGAAATACAGAATTTATTGAGTCATGATAGAACTTGTGTTATATACTTATGTGATAAAGAATATTTTACACCGATTTGGGTTTTCATAAAGGATAATATTGCATTCATGAATATGATTTTTCTCATGAACACATGATTGAATAATCACGTGAAAATAAATTAAGGAATATAACCGAATAAAATAATATGAAATGATAATATATAAAAATTTAGTGTTCTAGGAATTACATTATGCACCATAAAATACATCAGGCATGAATGAAGTTCACCTATTGAGATTATGTTGAGAATTCAAGAAGATTCATTGAAATTTTTCAAGAATAATCTTGCATAATATAATCTTGAAGATATTTTATGCATCACTTTCAGGAATTAATTGTAATCTTGAATTAATCTATAAAAGTAATAATTCAATCTAGACCATTTTTGAACTGAGAAAACTGATTGTACTTATGTTATCAAAACTATACGATAAACACCAACAAGATGCAAAGGTATTTGAAGGGTAAATGAGAAAGTCAGATCCTACAGGCTTGTGGAAGAATATAAAGAGTTCGTCCTACATTGGATCAAAATTTTTAGAATATTAGGATGTTTTATTCAATATAAACACACACTTTTGAGGATTCCAGAGTATAAGTGCAATGCGGATTCACATAATACTATTTGAAGTTGTATAAAGATCATCTTGGGTGACTCTAGAATGGGAAGGATAGTATAGAATCTGGTAACAATGTGTGATGTAGTCTAGAAATACTCATGTCTTGTGTTAGAAGATAAGATACTATGTGACTTTGTATCATCTATAGTAATCGATAGGATGATTATAGTGGAGAATCATTGTTGGGAGGACTAACCAACAAGTGAAAGAGTAGGTCTTTATACTAAACCTTATAAATACTTAAGTTCATTTCCTCTGATTTACAATATCTTTTAAGGTGAGGCTCATAGACACAAGAAGAGTGGATCAATATTTTAACTTACCGAAAATGTTTAATTGAGAATGAAAATTTTGTAATAAGAAAACGGTTCATTGATTCACCCCTTCCCCCTCTTAGTGTTCACACAATTATCTGGGCACTACTTGTGGTATCAGAGCACATATAGATCCCTAATCAGTGTGAGATCACTGAGAGGTGGAGAGGGAGAATTAGTGATCAATTTTATTTAGATCAATGGTCATTGAGATGGAAAATTAATGTTTCAGTGAGAAAATAATTCTATAGAAGAGGAATAGGCTCAAAATTTTCATATATCTAACACTCTAACAACACTTATGAAATTAAATGAAGAAAACGTTTATCTTTTCAAGGAAAAATTGGATGAATCTGTTGAATAATTTTAAAATAAATTTTTTTGGGGAAGATATCATTATGATTATTTTGGAATAAGTTTTTCATGAAATTCAAAAATTACAAAACATTTCTATGGATTTTAATGCTACCAAACAATTGTGAATTATGTATCATGACTCTAAGAAGAGTGTGATATCATCCACTAACCAAAAGAAAACATCCTCCAATATATGGTACCCTATAACCCATAATTTATCTTACGTATTAGTGCTATTTCAATTGTTGTTAGGGGTTTTCAAAAAAATTATGGGAATGTGTGAATGGTGAATAATCTGATAATTCCACCACATAGAGGGTGGATTAGAGAATATGTACGAATATATATTCCCCAAGAAGTTTCCAAAATACTAGAAGTTCAACTCAAAAATAAAAAGTTTCATAATCTATGAGATCTTGAGAGGCTACAAAAAAACAGAATGAGATTCATAGTTTATTTTTGTTATTACTAAATTTTTTGGCATAAATAATTTGAATGATGACATAAAATAAAATATCATTGAAAAAAATATCTTCAATTAGGGGGAAAAAGGTAATGAAAATAGGATACATTCACTATAGATGATAAATCCATATAAAACAAAACAATTTATGAATAACATATTTTAAATATTAGAATATTTCAATGAATTATGAAACATAAGTGGTCATTATTATGATTTGTGTGGGTATATACCAATCAAGCACAAATAATTTGATAATGTGAAGAGAATACTATAACAAAACGGAAAGAAGGTAAAACAAGAAGGTGATAATTTAGTCTTGATATGTGAAAAAAAAGAAGCATGTTAAAAAATCTATCACAAAAATAAAAACTTTTTTTACCAAAAATCCATCCAAGTATAAAAAATAAAACATATATGAATGATTAGAAGATTTTTGTGGAAGTTGTAAGAAAGAGTGTCGCATACATGAGAAATGCATTGAAAAACTATCATGTTTTATTCCCTATGTTGTGAAAGGGATGAGGATTTAATAGAGATAAGTCATAAGTCATGTTAATATTTTATGAAGAAAAATAATGTTAAAAAAAGAGTGGATAGTTTTTTAGACCAATCAATTATGATTGTCTATGAATTTCTAGGAAGGTGAAAAACATTCTAAAACTAAAGGAAGTTGAGTGACTATAGAAACTGAGGTGTAAATGGTTTTTCCAAATAAAGAAGATGTTCAAGGTAAGAAATAAGATAATCAATCATATGAGAATAAAAACATAAAAAATAGTCCAAATAAACCTTCCCATTATGATATTTTAGAAAAAGGAATGGCCCAAGATGAGGGTAAGATCTCATCCAAAATGTTATTAATGAGGAACACATATGTCCTTACTTATTTACTCTTATTTTATGTATTTTAACAAATATTAGAGGAATTTGAGGAGAGGTGATAAATGAGATTTTTTTATCTCTCTTCAATAAATTTTTATTACCTAATAGTTAAAAATAGTGTGCACACCATGGTCGACCTCATAGAGGCTACTTACAACACCTTGAATTTGTGTTGTCACTATTATATTATAAAAAATATTATACTATTAAAATAATATATATGGGGGTAGAAATGAATGAAATACAAATATAATATAATCACACAAATGTATAAATATATATATATATATATATATATATGAAAATACAAAAACCAGTGTAAATTAAGTAAAAAACAAAGATGTTAGTGGTAGAAAAATGTTTTTCTTGGGGGTTTGTAGTGGTGTTGTTATTATTTTTAAAAATATATATTAATATTTTACTAAATTTTGAGATAATGACCTATCATTACACAACATCTCATTAAAATGGTATTACCCTACATCGATACCTCTTCATGTATATATACTCTCTTACACACCAATACCTAATCCAAACTCTACTATATGAATAACAGAGATATCAATGATAAGGAAAATGAGTGAATGAGGAGGAAGAATACAGTAATAGATAAACTGGGAAGACCGGTCACCATTTTAATTTTAAACACTATTTAATTTTTATAATAATGTATTAAAAATATAAAGGAACAATAAACTCAAATACCACCACATCCCCCCTCGAACAATAGTGAGGGTTGGATCTCCATAATCATAGAGATAAAAGAAGCATAGTGGGGGAAACACAAAACTGAAAACAAAAGAAAAATTGAAAGAAGTAGAAGAATAGTTGTACTAATAAAAATTTAAAATATGAAATAATATTATAGAAACTAAACTCAAAATTTCCCCCTGAAAATGGATATCCTTTGTTATGGGAGGCGAGACACATATTTATAGGAAAAAGGTGATAAATTTTCTCTACACAATTCGAACTCCAAAATAATTCATGTGGATGACCCATTTATGGGGTGAATTTTACATTTTATTTTCATGAAAGTTGTTCCTTTTTTCCTTCATCATGAACACTAAAAATATATGAATTATTGAAAATCTAATGAAGGTGTTATTGCTATTTGACTCAGGAACATTTAATTTACCCCGGCGACTATTCATATTCCAATGCTCCAACTTCCCAGGCATTAATGAACTTGCATCAGGCCGAATCTAGTGGGAACACAGTAATAAAATTTGTTTCCCAACTACTTATATATCTCTTTATTGAACTTTAGATATTTTGGGTTATCCATTTATGATATATAGGACCATCATAAAAAATATCAAGAGTTCTGCATTGTTCTTAAGGCCTAGATTGTGAGCTGATTTTGAGCCTCTAAATTATGGATTGTGATTTCAATATAGAAGAATAATATGTATCCCAATATTTTTTAATTCATAAAAATAATATTTCACAATTTAAATTAGTGTATAAAAATTTATTCCCAAAAAAATTAAATTGTTTAGTTTCCCAAAAAAAGATGATTTTTGTATTGAATCTCGAAATACCACAAAAACATAAGAATGTGACATTATCCCATAAAATAACAATATGGTGGGTTTATAAAAACTAAATTAAATTATAAATTATGTTAAAATTCTAGATTTATCAATATGATTATGGTTTTCACTTCTAGAAATCATGAAGAGATTGCACTTCGTTGAATCTACTGACTTCCATGAAATGGAAGAAATGAGTGCATCCCTTAAGGGGGGTAACCTTGAGAAGAATATGTCATTTTAATAAATTCTAGAGAATCTAAATATATTGAACAAATTTAAATCATAAATATTAATGTATTCTAATAACACTTTCATCACTCTTTCAAAATTGTATTAATCATATAAATTATGGGGAAGTTCATGTTTAGTGACAATATGAGACAAAGGGGGAGTTATATCTTTTTTAACTAAACTTTATGATATGTTTATTTATGTGTGTGAAATATTAAGCATTGTATTGATAAATATTCTTACTTACATCCACTAAAATGAGAATTCAAAATTTCACTGTATGATTTCATATGCATGGTAGTTTAAAGACAACATAGAAAATCTTTTCTATATCTATTTTTTTAAAGGTGATTCCTTGGCTGAGAATGAATAAATCAAAAAATTTATTAAAAAAAGTTTATAGGATTTGAAAATATGGGATCATATTACAATCATTTTCATGAAAGGAAATGAGATCAGCGGGAAGGTTTGCAAACTAGGAAATGTCTTGATTTACTCCATTGTTGTCGAGGACATTTGTAACCATGTTTTCTTCTTGATAAACATGTGTGATGATATAGTTAATATCTATAAGATAATGATTGAATTCCATCCATTTCATAGTAATCAGTCGTACAAGATGAGTTAATCCATTACAAATCGCTAGAACGATGGTCTTAGAGTTAATTTCAATCCAGAAGTTGTTCGAACCAAAGAGCATGGAAAATGCAATGGCATGTATCAAACTTAGCATCTCAGCTTCAGTGGAAGTGGTAATGCAACAATTACCAATGAAACATCCAAGAGTCTAAACGAGGTTATTCATGAAGACAACACCACACCCTACAGGTCCTGGGATTCCATTAGAGGCACCATAAATGTTTATTTTAATCCATCCTACGAGAGGAGATCTTTATAACACATGTAGAGTGCGATGTGGTTGAAAAAAAATTCTACAATCCATAGATGCTTCAGGATTCCAATGTCATGCACAGTGTTGTGGGAATTTCCCTTTTACAAAAAAGCAGCATCATGTGTGGAAATAAGGATCTGAGTTCGACCTGTATTTAGATTGAGTGAGTATTTGTTATGAATAATTGCATTCTGATCATACCAGATCACATGGTAGAGTTCAAAAACTACAAAAAGAAAAAGGTTCATGATTTGTTGAGATCCTTCCATTTCATCACATATCATTAGTTGAGTTTTGACAGAGTCAAGAATCAACCATCTGTAATTAAAAATTTCAATAATATAGTTCCAAAGAGAAAAAGTAGTAGCACAAGAAAGGAAGAGGTTGTGATAATATTCTCTGTGTTGGATATAGATTTTACACTTAGAGAAAATATGGATTCCAAAATATTGGAGGCAAATATCAGTGGGGACTCTGTTGTGAGCATGATGCCAGATGAGAGTAAATCTTGAAGTTTTAATCCAAGGTTTTTTAAAATGTTTTAGACAGCTATAATCGTTCTCAGGGTTACAGAAATAATTATTGTAGAATTTTTTTGAGCTAAGAATACCATTATGAGATATTTCCCAAATTAAGAAATCAACAGTGTAATTGAAAGAGTAGTTTTCAATGACATTTAGAATAGTATCAGGGAGGTGGTCAAGTTGAGAGTATAAAATATCTCTTATAGTGCTGTTGATATTTTTAAGAGTTTGATCAGAAGTTATTATTATGGATTCATTTAATTACCATGGATTTGAGGGCTGAATAATTATCCATGTAAATGTGAATATTTTTAGACTGAAATTTTGTTTAAATAAATGTATTATTAAGGATGGATCATTGTTTAAATTAATGTTTAGATAATAAGATGAATTGAAAGAAGGCTATAAAAATGTATTTAAATTTTACATAAAGAATATTTGTGTAGGAATCAAATATTGTGAATCATATTTGAGAATCGATTGATTATTTATTCTATACATAGAATTATTATAAGTCTTATTTTTATTTTGGTAAGTTATCAAAGAAATAGCTTAACCATAGAAAGCCACAAGGGCGAGCTCATAAACCTCATAGTGGTTGAATTTCTTAACCATGAAGGATATACAGCTTGAGGGACCCACATGGATGTAGGGGTAAAGTGATAATCTTCACGGGTATGTCGGTGTACAAATAGGTATATAATGTGTGCATAGTACATATAGAGTGAATGTGCCATGGACTGGGGTGAGTGGGTCTACCCACCCCATGTGGTGTGTGAAGTGTTGTGGGTGCCAAACCCCATTGTTATCTCCATTGGTCATTGGAATGTGAGTGTTTATATGGGATCACATAATAACATGAAGGATTAGAGCTAAGGTGTAGTAAGGAAGTGTTTATCCTTTCCTATAAAAGAAGAAGATCCAAGGATAGCGAATTTTTTGTTTTCCATCTTTGAGAGAGATCATAGTTTCCAAAAAAAAGAAATTATCCATGAATGAAAGTTTCATGATGAGGAGTTCTTCAAAGATCTTTTCTTTTGTGAAAAAGGATATCCCATGAGCCTTTGACATATTCTACACACACTCTAAGTGATTCATATAAAACCTATTCTACAATCTATAAAGGTTTATTTTATACACTTTAGTGAAGCCTCATTGGTTTTCCTTAACTACGTGAAGTCAAAAAAAAACCATCCTTTCCTTCATGATGATTCCTCATGTGAAATGAGAAATGTTTTTCATCTTAAATCATTTAACTCTTCCATGAACATGATGATTCAGAAACATCCACTTGCAATTGAATTTTCATTTGGAAATTTTAACTTCATAAAATATCTATACGCATGAAAGATGAAGATTTTAATCATGGAGTTTCATCTATTAATATCCTAAAAAACACCCTCATAAAAATCATGGTGACCTCAGGTTTAATTGATAGTGGTTTAGCTACAAAATCCAGGGAAAAGGAGAATTATCAATAGTAGGGAGGTTGAAGATGCATCTATCAATACTAATTTCCCCGGGTGATCTAAAAGATATCAAAGAAGCGGTGATGAAACCATGATAAATACTAATGAATGGAAGAGGAAAAGGTGGCTACCATTGTCTATAATTAGAGCCCTCATTTTCTATTAAAACAAAGTAAATCTACTTTGTTCTTTCACACAAATGGAAAAAGGTACTATGAATCTCTCTAATTGTGTGAAGAATGAGGACTCCCATGATACCCATATGTGATGGAGAGGAATATTCCACAAGCACCCATCTTGTGTTTCATACACTCAAAGTTATTTTCAATGAACTAGTTCCTCAAAGACTTCCGGATGTGCATGCTACTGTTAAAGAAATCTACTCGGATGTGCCCGATACCCTTATTTATACATAATGAAATACCATATACCCTTATCATTCATTCAATCCACATGTACTCTCCTCCTTCACAAAAGTTGATATTTCAAACCATAATTTTTCATAAAACCTCACTGTCTATGTCATTAATAGTTTTTATTTCTAAATTTTCTAAAGGAATTTATATATTATCTTCTTTAAGAGTTTTAAAATAATTATCTATATAAGGGAAATGATTAATATGGTACACTTCCATAGTGTAAAATTCATCCTATAAAGACCAGGGAAAACTCATGGGTGAGAGAATAAATCTCACTCTCTCCAGGATGGTTCTATTCATATATTTAGATAATACATTTTGTTTATGGGATTCTATAATAGTCCAATTTCTATGGAAATCCTCATAGTAAAAAAATTCTATAAAATCATTAGGTAGATATTGTGACCCATTATTAACTCTAAGAACCTTTAAATTCACACCAGATTGGTTCTCTATACTAGTTTTCCAGTTCTTAAAATCCTGAAAGGTAACAAGATTGTGTTTAAATAAAAAAATCCAAAATTTTTGTGAGTAATTATTAATAAAGGTCACAAAGTAATAGCCTCAACCATGGGAGGCATTCCTAGATGGACCACATAGATCATAGTGGATATACTCAAGAGGGTTTCTAGATTTTTAATAATACTTGTTGAAAATCACATTCTTGGACTTCCCATACACTCAATTATCACATAGGGGAATATTTCAAAGGTTTTTATTAGTTAACACCCCCATTTACTAATTTTATTTAGGTACTTAAATACTCACATGCTAAAGACATTTCTTCTACAACATATTTGTATCTGAAACTATGATATGGGAATCATTTAGTTGATTTAAGTGAGTTTTATAAACTAACACATACAAGCTATTTAGTAGAGTTTAAATTATCACATTGTGGGAGAGACAAAAAATTATTTATCTCCCAGAACCATACTGGAAGGTATAACCATTCTAGTCAAGAATTCCAAGAGAAATGTGATTTCTATTTAATTTGGATACCCATTTAACCACTTATATTGTCGTAACCATCGTAAAAATCATCACCTATCTTGATAAATATTTGATAGATCCAACAATATTGTATTAAAATTAACTATATGATCCTTGAATATAGTTCTAGGGAATAATATAAAATTATATAATCTCATTTTATTATAAATTCTGTTAAATATTTTTTTCATATACAATAGTTCATTTTAGACCAGATCTCATAAGTAGTAGACTCATGAACAACCTATTGAATAAATTTATCACCGACATAAAAGACATAAGGATATAGGCTTTACTAGGGACATAAAGAGAGAAATCATCATAGGTAACAACAGACTGTCCATCGTGGGAAATAGTAGTAACATTCATTTTTAGGTCACCAAGAGAATCAAAGAGCCTTTTGTGATTAAGAGGTATTCAAATATTTATTATCCACTGATTAAAATCATCTTTTCTATTTAATTTATCTACCTTTAATTTCATAGAACCCAATTCTTATAAATCTAATGATTTGACACCAATTTTTATGAGATGTTTTGTTTTGTTTGTGTACAAGAATGATTAGATTCCCCTAATTTAAAATTTTATGGTTATGAATTGTATTGAAATTTTATTTTATTATTACAAAAAAAATATGAAATCGATTAAAAAAATTATATATGAACTCTAGAATAATTAAAAAAGAAAAAATAAATAACATAGGATATAATATTGTTTTGGTTTACCGTGACCCAATATTCATGGATAGAACACCACATCAACTATTTTTATTACTAAAATAATGTAATAAAATAAAATTGTTAAAAATAAAAAAAATGTACTAGAGAAACTATTCATGGAATTAGATCCTACTAAATTAGTTGGTGATGATTACCATAATCATGTGGAGTGAGCACAAACCTTTCCTGTATGGATTATCAAAATGAAACCTGGACACAAAAGAATACAACAAAAAAATATGAATGAATTAGATATTTCTTATAGATCCAAGTCTCATATTTTGAGAACTCGTTAAGATTGTTAAATAAGATCATTTTTCTACTAATGAGGTTTTATGTGAAGAAGGCATAATTCCAACTTTAGTGCATCATATGATCTCTAACATAGGGGTACTTCAATTAAAATGAAGAAAACCGATGAATATGGGAGAAATGTAGGTCCTTAGAATCTAAGATCCCCTTATATGATTATGAAATTTGTTACAAATAACCATATGTTTTCTTCTCTCACTCACTAGAACCCAAACCAAGTGAAAAAAGGAACCGAATAAAGTATCTAATTGAAAAAAAGAGATGAGGCCATCATGATGAGATAGGTGATGTGATGAGTGGGTCATAGGGTTATGTGGGGTGCATGACACATGGAAGGCTAGGATGAATCACACTATTCAAATTAACAGACATGTAATAACTCCTAAGGAATCATGAAACTAAGTAATAATATGTGAGATAATTCTTCAGATCTAGCCAAATTTGTGAGAAAAAGACAACACACCTTGATGTAATAAATAGTTACATACAAAATCATTAAATTAAAATGATCAATAGTAAAAATATAGCCTCAACCTACTATAATGGAAACCAAAATGATGAAATAAATCCAAATAATAAAAAAATATGGATAAAAATAAATTCCATATATAAATACACCATACAAAACATGCATGAATGTATATGTAAAACATAGAAGTGATGCAAGACTAACAATTAAAAAAACCAATATAACAATTTTATTATAACACTAAAAAACAACAACATATATCACATGTCATGTACTAATGAGGCATGGATTATCCCTATCATCTGATTATTATATCTTGACAACATTATAGTGCTCATTCACATCTCATCTATTAAGAACAAGTGTGAATTATTATTCTCTACCGCACATCACAGTTTTTAAGATCACACACAAATTTGTTATGTTTAATCTTTCCCTTCTTATTCATTTTCTACTTAAATTTTTTCAAGTCTCCCCCTATTATTCATGGTTCAAATAAATTTCAAAACACACTTATTCTATCCCTTAAATAATATTCTTGATCATTCTTCTCTTTTACATGACACTATATTAATTTTTTATAGTACACAACACTTCTATTCTCATAAAACCAAAAAAGAATGCATGAAAGTAATATTCCATTAGTCTAACAAATAAAATCAACATTATATTAAAATTTTCATTTCAAATTTTAATTAAAAAACCAATCGTTGATTTATTTTTTAAATTAATTTCATTTTCCCACATCTTATTCTTCTTATTCTTTAATTTCATTCACCGAATCTATCAAGGCATGCATTTATATAAAACAATACATGACTGAAATCTTTATTGTATCAAAAAATATTTTTTCTAAAATATCACCAACTTCTACTTCCTTGGTGATGAAACTACATCTCCATTACATAAACCATCTTTCTCCAGTAGCTTGAATCGGTAACTCCATTTATGATATTTAAACGTTGGTAGACCATCTTAAGTATTGAATAATTTTACAAAACTTTTTAATTATATTTTAATTCCCCTAATGATTCCTCTAAATAAACTACAAATTAATTACAAAAAATTCCTTGTAAACATTTGAAAATACATATTTCTTACAAACTGTAAAGCCACATATAAAGAAAAAAAAATCTTACTGAATTTTTCTTGTAGTATCACACTTTATTATTGATAAAGTAAGAAAAAAACAAATTATCATAAATTTTTTACATATAATGTAATATATATAAAATTTTTGTACCACATATTTTTACATGGAATTTTATAATTTTCAGTGTTCTAGGAGGATATATTATGTATCACATAATATAGATAAAAACTTATGCATCATATATTATAGTGAGGAATTTCCCAATTCATAGTAATATAGAGAATATATTACATATCATTTAATATATATACATAAAAACTTATTCATTCCAGACACAATCAGTTCTTCAACTCCTCGGGTGAGATCTGAAAAATTTATATACTAAATAAAAGCATACATAATAGATTAGGTTTTTTACTTTTCCAATTCCTCACCCCTTGTGAATAAAAAATATACATATCAAATTTGGTTCATTCATTAAATAAATTTTAACCCTTTTCATAAAAACCTTATTTATTAAGTAAGGTTGTTACCAAATTCAATTTCAATAGTCTTAAGCATAAAAACCTTATGTAATCTATACATTTTATGGATGTATTCCCAAAGTAAAAAACATACACATTCCAAACATTTCTAAATTTCAGACTTCATTATGATCAACTGAAAAAAACCTTCAAAATGAATCCAAAAAATTGGAAAATACTTTCATGCTCCATTTATATTTCACCAGACTTAATAAACATCATTTTATCTGATTTTGAATAAGATTTATGTTTTGAAATTAAAATCCAAAACAATAAACATATCCACTATAAATGTTCTTTAAATCATATTCCTTATAAAAACATCATAATTCATTGGGATTCTTATTTAGCATCAAATTATAATAAGCTTCACATACATTTAATCAATCTCCCAATGTCTCAACATCACCAAAAAAATCTCTTAGATTGAACAGACCCGCCCTTTATTTGTTTTGGAAAACAAATATCATAAATCACTTTCAAAATAAATATACCTATAAATGAATCATAATTCAATAATTTTATACATATGTTAGAAAAATAGATGTGGAAAACCAGAACATTGAGCAAAAAAATCATTTTGTTCATCAAAAAAATGGCTTATATCCACTTCATTACAACTCTTTCTCCTCTTAATACCAATTTAAAAATAAAATTTTTTAGGCTTTGATACCACTTCAGATTAACCTCAACTTAATTTTACATACCCCAGAACTATTCATAGAACCTATGAATAACTATCAATATGTTAATACCTATCTAAATAGTCATAATATTTCACAAATCACAAAACATCACACACAAACATTCCAATCTCATATCTTTACCCTTTTAAAAACACTATCTTAATAAATGACCCCCCTATATAAGAGATCTCTACCTCATTTGATAAAATATATAACTTTTGATTCTATCTAAAATTGGTCTACCCTTTATAAATCCATAATTGAGTAGACATAAATATATATATATTATCTCCCCCCCCCCTTTGAAAAAAATCCAAAGAACAAGTGATAGATGTGATTGATTTTTCATTCCATAGTTTTTAATGAATTAATGATGGGAATTATTCTTCAACCTAAAAGATTTGGAATTCAACTACCCCTATAAATGAAAACCTCTTTGATCAACCATCTTCTTCTAAAAATCTCATTTTTGATTTGGAGTAATCATATTCTATTTATTTAATTTAGAAATACAGAATTCCAAAGACTATTTCTTCTTACTAATATTTACTTCATAAAATTTAGATCTTTGACACTATAGTAATGAATGTTAAACAACTTATTTATCTTTATGTATATGAAGTCTTATTCTTAAGCTTTCAATTTCAATCTTATATTTGATTAGACATGTATTTTCACTTTCTTTGGAATCAAAAATCAATAAATTAATCTTATCATCTTAATTATTCTTCTTACAAGTCATCCTTTTATTCACTATTTCACAAACATGAAATAATTTTCCTTGTGTAAATTATCCTCTCATTCCAAAATATCTATCATTTGACATGGATAACACCCCCTCAAACATTTCCTACCATATAATGTATATTTGTAGTAATATTGTTAATTAAACTAAAACCTTATTTCCTAATTCACAAATCCTCCACTATGATAATATAATCTTCAATATTGATACTTTCTTCTAAAAATGAAATGTTATCCATTTTTTCACACATATTATTCTTTCAATTTTTAACCATCATCCTTGGCCCCTTTTTCTAAACCAAAAATACAATAAACATCAATTACTATTCTATTCATACTAAAATTAATTCTTATAAATAAAATACAATTTTTTAAAGATAACTTTTGTCATTATTCAATATTTTATTTTCATTTTACAAGTGAGAAATCTTCAAGATACACTTTTTCAATTCCCTTTTCAATAAGAACTCCATTTCTATTCCTTCTTCACCTTCATGACATTTTCTATCATTACTTATTTTTTTTATTTACCACATTTTCATCATCTTCCCTATATGATTCACCCTATTCAACATCCTCACGATAATAATTTACTTCAAATTTATATAAAAAAATTTCTATTTTTAAATTTTGTGAAATTATTACTTTTCCTTTTATAAGAATACCTTGATGATTTATTCTTAAAATAAATTATTGAATTATCATAATAATATATTCTCTATTCATTTAAATCTTCTTTAAACCACATATAGTTTCCAAATAAATTTAAATAACTCCATCGATGAAACACCTCAAAGATAATTTTCTAGAAAATTTATCTTTTCTTTTTCAGACACTTCTTCAAATGAGTGAAATAAGCATATTAAACATTACATTATAATATTCATATGAGCATGAAATTATAAATCAATCATTATCATATTTCCTAAAATTACAATTCTTTAAATCTTTTAAGGATATTTACTAATCATCCTTGTCATTTTTCTTGAAAAAACATATGTTCAATATTCCTTAAGAAGTCAGAGTACTCAGAAAAGCATATGTTGGAAATTTTCCTAGATCACAATTTTCAAGTACTAAAACCTTCACAAAAACAATCTATAAATATGTGTAGTATCTTTTTAATGGACATTGAAAACAATAATTTACCACCAAAACCACTGATGGTGTTCAAAACCTCATTTACTTTAGTAAAGACGTCATCTACAATTTCATCATATTTCATCTTAAAATATTTATATCTCATTCTCCAAAATTGTAGTTTTTATTTATTAATTTTTTAATTTCCATCATAAATGTTTTATAATTTATCCCCAATGAATTTTTTGTATTCTTACCATTCACCTTGGGATATTAATTTTATGATAGAGATGACAACATATAATTCCAAGAAATACCGTTATTCTATAAGTTCTTACTATATGTTGTTTTCATAGTATTTTTGTTAGAATGATGAATAAAAACATTGTTGGAAGAATAAAAAAAATAAGTAATTATTTCCATCAATAATGTGAATCCCTTTACTGTTAACTAAATTCGAGTTTTCCAAAATTAAAAAAAAACTCAGAGACCAAATTTGCAACATAGAGAGAGTCTTTATTGAAAGAACCCAAACATCAATTGAGTTCAAAACCATTAAATAAAAAAACATAATTCATCTAAATAATTAAAGAAAATATATTTCTCTAATACTAATTATGATGTATCATGAACAGAGAGGTTTATTGTGGGATGAAATAGTGAATAATAGTCCTCTTTTACTTTTTAATTTTTACTTATGAAATGAAATGTTCATATTTATTATAGTAATTGATCTCACATATTAACCCACCCACACATTGAAGAATGGAAAAAAAGAAAGATTTAATATATAAGGTCTACTACTCAGAAGGAGTATCAATTGTTAGCATGATCTAGAATCACCTAAGACCATATTCGCTAATAGAATCACCATCATAGAAAAAAATTAGTAGGCAATATCTTTTACTAATGATATGAGAATATAAAAACCTTTTCTCTTGAAAAAATACAATTTTCTCATGTAAATATGAGGAAAATATTATCTCTCTCCTGTGATGATTCTCTTTCCACAATATTGTAGACTTCCAAAACTTATTCTCTATTAATAAAGGATTTAACTTATTTTTTCACCACAAATCACTTTTTTGAAGATCACACATAAACAAGTCATGTGTACTCTTTCTCCTAATCATCTTCTACATACACTATTGTAAGAATTATTGATGTTCTCTTTTCTATATATATAAATTACACTACATAAAAATACTTCTTATCTTTAAATAATAATCTTCTCAATTATTATTCTCTTCATAGATGCACTATATTTCACCATTACAACAAAAAAACACTTATATTATCAAACAACCACTCCATCATACATAAAAAAACTTTTTCCATTTATCTCACTCACACAGTTATATCATGTTTTAATTTTAATTCCAAAATTAAATTCAAATGGAAAATTTCTCCTCAATATTTCTCTAACTTCTCTTATTTTATCACTTTTTCTTCAATTTCAATTATTGAATTTGTTCTGGTGGACTCTTACATAATAGAATGAGTGAGTGGAAAATTCATTGAATGACCAAACTATTTAATTAAATCTAAAAAAACTTCCAACCTTTATATTGAAATAGTATCTCCATATCACTAATAATAATTCACACAAACTATAAATCCTTACTTTAAATATAAAATCATACCTACTCACATTATCTTGAAGTATCTCACTTGATTTTTGACAAAGTAAAAAATATACACTTCAACATATATATGTTATATATCATGTAATATATATAAATATATACACATATCACCTAATACTGATGATGTTACCAATTCTCAATGTTCTAGAGAATATATTACATATCAGGTAATATGTATAAAAATTTATGCATCACACCTTAAGATAAAGACTTTTGTAACTCTATGTGTTCTAGATATTATAATATGTATCTCGAAATATATATTAAAACTTTTGAATCACTATTTATACCGATTCCCTTTCTAATTCTTAGTGTTCTAGAGAACATAATACATATCACTTAACACACAAAAAAACTAACACATCCCAGAAATAGTGACTTATTTAGCTTTATTTGCCATATATGTAAAATTTACATATTGAATAAAAACTTATGTATTAGATTATTTTTTCATTTTCTCATTATTTACCTGTTATGAAAAAATAACAAACATACAACATGTGATTTATGAATTTTCATAATTTTTAACCCTTATTGTAAAAAACCTTACACATTATGTAAGGTTATTTCCTTAGTGAGAGTATGTTTTCTCTCTTCTAATTCTTCACCACTTATGAATAAAAAAATATGTATCACAAGTGGTTCATGCCATTTGAAAATTTTCAAATCTATATAATAAAAACATTATTCATTATTTATGTCTCTTACATTATTCAGTTTATTAGGTCTTCAAAATAAAAAACTTATGCATTATAGTAAGGAGAACTAATTTGATATATTTAATCTTTTCGTGAAATATTAAAAACCATATGCATTCATGATTTTTCTAAATTTTAGACCTTATTTTCATTTAAACCAAAAATCTTCTGAATGACTCCAAAAAATTCCAAAATACATTCAAAATCCTCTATAGTATTAACCTCACATACTAAATTCATTTTATGTGAGTTTGAATATGAGTTATGTATTAGTAAAAAAAATTCAACATAATAGACACAAACACTCCAAATATTATTATCTAGACAAACACCAAAGTACTAATGGATAATTCATAAACACTATATTATAAAACAATTACTTGGGTATCAATAATCACCCAAAGGCCTCAAAATCCCACAAAAAAAATTCCCTCAAAATCTTTTAATGATTAATTCTTAGGGAAGATATCATTTCATGAAGTCACTTACCATAGAAACCATTTTTCTTTATGAAACCCTTTTTTATTCCAAGGACCATTTAACTTTCGATATCACTATTCATGACACAACATTTCATGGATGAATTTGTTATGTAGAACCACCATTTTTAGTTAATTAGTTATAAAATAGTTATTCATAGAAAAACATTCATCAATTAATATTTCAAGTAACTTAATGTTAATTTGTTTTTCTTGAAGCAATAATTCATGTGATTTCATAGATTACCCTACACATGACCTTTTTCTGGATTCATTCAACAGTTCATCGGTTTTGGTTTTCTTTTCAATTTGTTTTTTATTAATGAATCTTCTATGTTGGCCATTATTTATTGGTCTTCAATTTTATATGTATAGTATATTATTATGGATTACAGATGACATGAGATAAATGGTTATACTATCATTCTTTCTACTAAATTCTGTGATAATCACCATGACTATTCTTAATAAGAGATAAATATGTATGTGGATATGAAGATTATAAAACATATCATTATGTTAAGTATATAAAAAATTAAAAAACCACGAAGTGTGGTTAAATTTTTCATGGAAAAAAAATTCAATCATAATTTTTTTTGAATAATAATGGAAGTACTAAGGTGTGTGCTTAGTGTGACTTCTAATATTGAGTCCTCATGGATTGTTCCCCTCTATCACACAACTCAAGGGAAAGTTGAGAATATTTTTTAACAATACATTTCAAGAAAATTAATCATTTTATAATTGAGTATTTTATTTCTCATCATCAGGATGATAATTTTTCTTTGATATCAGTTGATGTCAAGTCAACCTATAGATTATTCATTTGTTATCGTTCACATTTTCATTTTTTATAATCATAATAAAAATATATCTTTTACTAATATTTTTCTATATGATTTTGAATAATATCTAAAAGTATGGAACTTATGATTGAAAATTGTTATATTAAAATATGGTTTTTAAAAAATTTCTTCATGTAATGAGTCATGTTATATTAAAATAACAACTCATTATTATCCAAAATTTGAAGAATAGAGAAATTGAACTTATAAATTCAAAATGATGAATGGAATACATATGGAATTTAAACATATCATTTTAATTATATAAATTTTTATGCATGAAATATATAGTGTAAATGAAATAATATAGAATACTTTGATGCATCAGTATAAAATTAATAGTATGATAATTAACAAGGAAGAGATTTTGATGATCTATAAACAACACATGTGGGATTAATGCATCAATATTATGTAAAATAATTTAAATATTTCAACTATTACCAGTAAAATAATGCACCGTTTTGAAAAAAATTAATGTTTGAAAATAAAATAATGATGTATAAAATACTGGTAATCATGGTCATTAAGATAACTGGACTATGTTTACAAAGTCTCAAATTCATCACAAGATCAATAATATATGATGAGTTTAAACATATCAATAAATTCAATGACTATATTTTATCCATTTCAACATCACCTAAAATAATTTACTTATCCAAAGAACAAGAAGTTAGAACCTATATAATATTTTTATCTTACCTTGAAGGATATATTCCCCCAAATCCCATATTGTATCGTATAATATTAGAATTCCATAAGATATGACATGCATGGTTCCAAAGGTATATCATATTCCTTGTTCCTATATAGTAAGTCATGATATATTATATAATTCAAGTACCGACAATTTACATTGAAACCCAATGTTAAATTTTTAATGTCAAATTTATTTCCCTAATATATATCATTATTATGAATATTTCATACGATGAAATGTATGATTGGATCAATTCATTCATTTTATGAACACTTGAATTAATGAGGATTTACTCGTGAATTTTTTAATGTATTTGTAAATTCATGGTCTTAGGGAGAGTCTCTAAGTTCATATATATATGAGGTTGAAAGACTTCATATATGTGTAAAAACCTTGGGAAGCTCCTATCCAATTATCCCATTATCCAGATTCCCTCTTCCCCTTCCCCCATTATCATCCAAAAGGCACTAGCATTCCATTGGTGATGAGAGGGTCACACTCCAGGGCTAGGTGATTTGGTTTAACCAAGGGATACACCACGGATAAGGGAGTCCAATGACAACTTTTTCTTAATCTTCATCAAACATAAATGTTCAAGAAAAAAGTATCAGTGCCTATGGAATCTACAATGCAAGGTAAATGTGACATCAGTTTGTTAAATTTATTTATAGCATGGTTTTGGGTTTCAGGCATGGTGATCATGGGGTAAATGTTTTCTAATAGTTTATGTGATCTTGATTAGGTGTTAATCGATTCAAAGAAACCCATCAATAGTATCATATCTTTACCAAGATCTTTAATTATTGAAATCATGATTAAAAGGATAAAAATATGATATTATATTTATATCAAATTATTTTCATGTTCTATAATTCTACAGGAGATTATAATTTTTTCACTTACAATATATGATATTGTAAGCTGAAATAGATTTATTCCATTAGATAAATTATATAATAGCATATGTCATAGTTCAATTACTCTAATTTTTTCATGTAATAACATGTGACATGAGGCAGTAATCGATTTCAATAACACTACAAGGTGTTTTTAAAGTAGATAATCATAGAATAAATATGATATAGTGTATATCAAAATTAATAGCATACTATGTTTTTGGAAGTTTAATGTTATTTGGGATCTATATCGTAAGTTGTGATTATTATTGTGTGTTAATTTTATCCCACACAGAGGCATATTATAGACCATGATTATTAGGTTTAAAATTATAAATTGTAAAATATGATTAATAGCCCTGATGTGTTTTCACATCATGAACTATCTATCAATAGTTTTGACATGCTTATATTTTTAAATACGATATAAAATAATTTTCCAACTATCATAAATTGCATAAAGAAATTGATATATATGGTTTATAAATTGTTTTTAAAATCATTGAAAATGTTATTTTGGGATATTAATTTAATTATAAATATATTTATAAATTAATTAATTAATTAAATTTTTATAAAACATTTCATAAATAATTATTCCATAATATTGATTATTAACATTAAAATTCCATTTAAAAAATTATATGGCATGACTTATAATTTATATATATAATGTTTAAATGTAAATTATAAGTGTAATTTATAAATAATTTAAAAATAAAAAATAATGATAAAATATGAATTTCTTATATTTAAATTTGGAATTATTCATGATTGTTAATTTGATTTTTTTGATTAAATCATTTTTTAACAAATTACTAAAGTCATGTCAAAAGGGGGTTTTAATCAGTGATTTGGTTAATGTTTAAATAATATTAAATATATGATATTTAGATAATGTAAACAATTTATATAATATAATTGAGATATAAAATGTCTATAATTCATGAAATATCATATATTTAAGTTAAATTCCATATAATGAATAATATGAATGATTTAATATTGGATAAAATATAAATAATATATATTTATTTTATTATTGAATGTATAAAATAAATATATAAAAGATAAAATGTATATAGTTGGATTTTATATATATAATGTTTATAAATTGTATATCTCATATTAAAATATATAAATTTTTTAGATATTTAATTTATTCCATTGATTATTCATAATTAAAATTGTAACATTATAAATTTTTACATATTATATACATTAAATTTCAGACCACCATGATAAGTATTAATACATTCCACTTAGGAGTTACATTCTAGCTATGCTAATTGATTTAGATTCCTTCTTCCATGAATTTGTCTTGTACAAAATTACGAGCCTAAATTGAAGGGTTAATTTTAGTTTCTACATATTAGGCACTAGAATCATGATGGGATTAAAATATCTCTTATGTAAAGTATCCCTAGGTAGAGGGACTTTGGTTTGGACTGTTTTTGGCCTGGTGGATTATGTCTTGTCTAGAAAAGTAGGGGTTCATTATCTGTATTGTGGAGATTATGGATTTCATATAATTTCATGACATTACATGAGCAGGTTTTATATTCCTTTTTCATAATATGAATTTTTATATTTCCCAATATATTGGTCATTTATTTTGGGTTTTTAACACAAGATATGAGTTGTGTAAAGAGTTAAACATCAATATGGTATGAACATATTGATTTAGTGTAAGTAATAGAGTTCCAAACTAAATCATTAAAAGAATTCATATATGTAAAAGGAATAAAATGATATAATATAGTGATATTAAACCCCCTTTAAAAATTATTAGAGTTGTATTCCTTCTAAAGTCAACCCTTTTCAAGACCTCAATAATCCAATCAGGTAATCCATGCCATAATTGGGTGCTCCTTGATTATTTGGTGCAAAGAAAACAAGTAATCAGCGACTCTAATAAAATATTTGAATGTTCATGGAATTGTCATCGGGTTACAATTATCTTAGAGACCCAAATATTAATAGGTAACCTTTGGAATGGAGCTTATTTTATTTATATGGTGTATTGGAAAAAGGGTTTTCCACTAAACTATCAAATATTCATGTATGATATAACTGTGATAATTACCTACCTTATAAATGATTGGTACTAAAAAATAAAAAGTATACTCATTTCTTATTGAAATTTGTTTCCTTTCCCTATAATATCTCAAACCCAACTCATTATCTTGGAAGGACCAGAATGCTAATAATATCTGGTGTGTGCCCTGGACACCAAAGGTTAGAAATTAATGCTAGGAGTATACAAAATCATTGGGGGATGATTTACCCTAAGTTGCAATGAAACCAATTGTAATTAAAGGAAATAAAAACTTAAACTAGATTCATTAACCAATAAGTAAAATTCCAATTGAATAAAAACAAAAAAAAATAATCAAAGTTGCAGTGTAAGAAAATTCAACCATAACCGAATGAAAGACCAAAAGACAACGAGGATCCAAAGGTCATGCCACTCCAATCTCCAAGCCGGTACTAAATCCATGCCCTAACCTCCAAAATCCTTGAATACCACTTCGATATTCTATTATAACAAAGTAAACTGCCTTTCCCTTACTTAAATCAGGATAAAAAAATTGTCTTTATACACACTAAAATTAATATACATCACATTAGTATATAAACCAATATGTAATCGACCAGGGATTTCCCCACACTCCACTAAGATAACAATGAGTAATCATACAATAATTTAATACATAAACTGAAGGAATCATGATAACCAGTGAACAAGGTATATGTATATAAAATAATTAGTGTAAATTATTCATGATATTGACCCAAGAACTTCTATATAGAACCCAGGATGTGAACCTAAGGCATCCCTTGTCAAATAGGACTCCTTAAATTGACCAAACTCATTTGTAGAAACTTATTTCCCAAAACCCAAGATGTATCTTATTGAATTAACTTAATTTTAGCTAAATTTGTCATGATAACTATGTCTTCATCAAAATGGTCTCTTACAATTAAATATAAACACACACACAACCCATGTATAGATCACAAGACGAAATCATTCATTAAAGACCCAATAACAAAAGAAGTATATTATAGGGAATTTTTCAATGAAAAATCTGTAACTAAAACAACACAAGACTTATAGTTCTAGATAAATATAGAGTTGGTGGGAAGCCACCTACCACTAATATGGATATCCCACAATATCCAAAGGATGAATCTATGAAGAAACATAATCAACTAGAGTTGCCTCATGTAACACCTAGTTAGAGAGACATAATGAGGCGATGGGCAATGATTTGTTTTTTAGGGAATATTAGTGTCAAAATTGAATTTAGTTAATCCTAAAAATATCAAAAACATTTTCCATTCATGGTTCATAATCCCCCCCTAAGTTTAGAATTCAAATTAGTAATTATAAAAACTGAGGTGATCAACACCCTATCTTTGACTATAGAATAGGGTAAATTCCTTTTCCATTTTCAACTCACCACAGCTTGGACCATGGTATAGGGGATTCTCCTAATTAATTTCTAACACCCACCATATAGGGCTAACCCCACCTAAACATGGTCACTAAATCCACTAATATGGAATGTTTGAATTTCCATTTCCCACAGGGATGCCCTCATTATCACTACCTCCACAAAAATAGGCATCCCCATAGAGTTGTGACATCTTCACTCATGGAGGACTCACTATGCCCATAGTACAATAATGTGGTAGACCATTCCCTTGACCATGGTCAGTCTCATTATGTGGTGAAGCCCAAAAATACCAAACTCCATTTTCAATAAAGAACCCCTCCAAAACTACCAAAACTAAAGTCAACCATTCTATAACTTAAGAAAAACATATTAAAATTGTAATATACCTCAGACCAGGGGTGTCAAATTCTCTACACCATCAGGATTTGTTTCCTAAAAAAGTTGAAGGTTGGTGGTGTATTATAAAATATATGACCATTAATCTCATATTACATTCTCACATTCCTATGCCTCATATAGAATTTGGACATGATTTCATAGAATACCAATTAAAGTGATGTGTATTCCATGAAACAAATTTTATTGTATATCTATAATATGAATAGGGTTGTGAATGATTGAAACATATAGAACAAGAGAAACATAAACCTATATAATCACATCTGATAGATCTGGATTTTACTTATTTAGTTTAGGAATGTGGAAAACATTATCGACCAAACTAAACATTGGTGGTAAATCTATTTAATAATCCAATTCACTAACACCCTCGAGAATTTCAAAAGGCCCCAAATATTTAGTATATAACATTCCCTAATTACCTAAATGATGGTTTCGCAACCTTAGTGATACTCCCTAAAAAATGGTTTCACCCTCTTCAAAATATAAAGGATATAGAAAATGATCTACATTAGATTTATGACATCTTTGGTTCATTTCCATCTTCTTCTTGATAATTTAGATCTTATAAATTATTGAACAGATGATACTAGGTCCAATTAGTGAATTTTTACTAGTATCTTCCCAACAAAGTGGAGATTTACATGGTCGAACATACAATGCTTAAAAAAGATCCATATGTATTAAAACATTATGATTGTTATTATATGGGAAATCCATTAATAGAATATAATCATCCCACTAACCACAAATGTACATCACATGTGTGCTACTAATGTTCTCCAAAGTCATAATAGTACACTCAGATTGGATATCATTTTGTGTGTAGTACACCATGCTCATGGTCAGCTGGTTCAATGGGATTATTTTAGAGACTCCCAAAATTGTGAGAAATATCCATGGTCTCAGTCATATAAAATTGAAACTGATACACCATGAAACCTCACCACCTCATGAACATAGATTTTTGATAACTCATCAATAGAAATTCATTTCTCAAATTGGAATAAAGTATAATTACTTGGTAATTTGGTAAAAAATCTCCCAAATAACATCATTATTCTGATGTGACTTCATCAATATAGAGAATATATCCATATAAATATTCTCTCATTTCTATATTGGTATATGTAGTTATTGATACATGTTGATCGGTCATCAATATTCATCCTTTTCCCAATAATAGGTTAACCATCATCCCACATACCCTATGGTCTTTCACTTTGTAATGGACCACCAAAAATATTCCTTCGTTGCATGATACGTTTTCTGAATACATTGACAAAAAAACCCACATTGAATGATTATAAAAACATTGGACAGGTTCCTAAAAAGAAGTAGGAACTACAATATGATCTTGTAAGGGAAACATATACTTTTCATGTATCGTTTATCCATCCATAAGCTCCCCACCCTTAAGGTTTGACCTAATGGTAAGGAAATTATTATCTAACTATTTAGCTTCATCGAATTTCTCTATCATGTTATGGATAACTATGTCTAGAAATAAAACATGGTCATCCTTTTATTCCATAAACTCTATATACATGTTAGTGATTACCCCCCATTATCATCCACTAATTACAGGATTCTCAGAATAGTTGGTTATAGTATTTACAATGTAACACATCATATATTGAATTTTATTTTATGGGTGTATAAACCGAATCATAATATAGAATTTGGAGGCCCTACATCCAATATAATTTCCTTAGTTTAAAATAACATTTTTAGAAATATGTGCCTCAATATTTTATGATATTTGAATACTGTAAAATTCTCCATAAAGATGTAGTGGTTCCATCTTTCTAATTCATAGATGACGACACCCAATTATTGATCATGAATTGGATATTTTTTCAATTGTTAATTTTTTTTAATTCATATGCTACTTCACGATCTTCCTTCATGATAATGAAATAGAATAATAATTTGGACATGTCCCAATATAACACATAGCCCTCACTTGGTTCTCGAAAAATAAATATGGGTGTTGAAGTAAGATAAGTCTTGAGTTTCTGAAAGTATTACTAACATTCATTGATCTAATGTAAAGGGGTGACCTTCCCAATTAAGGAAGTTATCATAGGAGATAATCATGAAAAATCATGGGAAACGTGGTGATAATAACATGATCACCCAAGAAATCATTATATCTTGAAGATATTCTTAGGCAGTTTCGAATAGATTACAAAATAAATTTTCTTAGGGTCAATTGATAATCCTTTATTAGATATGAAATTTCCCATGAATAAAACTTTTTATATCCATAATTCAAACATAAAGAATATTGAATAGATATGGTGATCTCAAAATTCTCTCATCCCAATCTCTAATTGACATTCATAGTCACATCTAATTTGTGGGTACACCAAAATGTCATCAATAAAAATCCTTGAAAACAAGTCCAAATAACTATAAATGATATTGTATATCATTTCCATAAATACCGATAGTGCATCATAAAACATAAGGGTCTAACTATGCACTCACAGTGGATGTAATGAATCTAAGAAGATGTTTTGGGGATATCCTCTTTCTTAACTCAAAGATTCTGATATTTAGATCATAGAATAATATTAAAGAACCATTTGTCTCCCTTGATTTGAAAAAATAGATCATAAATTTGATAAATAATATATATATTTTCCATAACATGATTTAGTTTATGATAATTGATTCATATTCAAAGAGTACACTCTTTGTTCTTTAAACATAACACTGGAGTACCCCAAGGTGATGTACACGGTCTAATATATCTCTAACATCCCAATTATTCTATCCAAACTATTAGTTTACATAGTTATTCTAGTTCCATTCTATATGAAGGATGTGAAATAATAACCATTCATGGTTGTAGATCGAGGGGAAATTTCACTTATATTTTAAGTGGTATTATTGAAAAATATTTGAGAAATATATTTGGGTAGTGATATAAAATACCAAGAAGATATTTATTTAATATTGCAAAGATAAAACCTAATGTCACAATTGCTAACTGATGTGAGATAGTTATTATTACTATCATTAAAGGACCTAATATTGTATCCTTCATGTCCCATTCCCCTTTATATAGATTAATGAATCTATTAGGAGACATGAAAGAATCACATAAATCATAGAAATAAATAAATGATTTGAATTATTCTAACTATCCCATCCCTAAAATAAGATAATTTTTTTTCATTTCGATGATGGTGAACTCCCATAAAAATTGGGTTTCATCAATGGTGATGGAACATGATGCAAAATTAAATTCCCTATTGTCCTGTTTCCTGAGAGGTTTCTTGATGTTTATTACCTGAGGCCTCATTTTCCCATGAAACCCCATTTTACTCACCCAATGAGAAGAAATAAATGAATGGGAGGTATTGATGTCAAAGGAGATTTTCATTAATGTAGAATTAATAAGAATCATACATTTCACCATTTAGTGGACTGGTATATCATTATCCATGGATTTATTATCTCCATAATGATTTATACCAATCCTTACTAGATTGTTTATTCTCGGATGTGGCAATAGTAAAGGTTGAGATACCAAGGTTTTCCTGGAATCACATTGAAAATGTTGATGTTGATGGTGGGACCATTATTATGAGGTCATATTAGTGGGGAATTCAATTCCTATGTTATATTATAATAACCTCCACTATATTAATTCAGTGGATATGAACATCAATGATTGAGATACCCTAGTTTACCATAGTTTTGAAACTATCAATGTGTTACAACATGTTCCCTATTAAAGTGGTCTGAAGAGCCGCATCCGAAGAAACATAGTTGGTTATTAATTTATGGAGTAAGGTATGCCAACCCTGAAGATTGGTTATCAGATGATTTATTACATTAGGAGTAGATATCTCCCCTATGTTTATTTCCACTATTAGATTTTCCACCTATGTATGTATATAAAAAGGTGGTCATTGTATTAAGATTCTAGCAAATGTCCTTCTTTACCACTATTTTCTTATTCACCATGTTTGTATAATTGTTAATGAAGAACATCACCACTCTATAGTGAATGTATGGTATTAATCCATACATTACCCTATGCACTTTAAGAGATTCACTATATATAACATCTTGTGAAAAGGGTGCTAGAAATATGAATCAATCAATTTATTCCATTACCTAAAGTTCACTTTGGTTAAGATCAATTAAATTCATAATCCTTGATACAGGAGAAGTACATAGATAGAATTTTTTATTAAATAAATCTTCAAATCATTTTAATTTATGGCCTTGTATGACATTATGTTGAAAAATAGGTCCCACCATTGTTATGTGGGGTCTTCAAACATATACACTACTAGATTTACTTTGGGTCTGTAGGGTACTAATTAAATTAAAGATCTAGTTCATCCTATTATACCATGACTTAGTCTGTTCAGGTCACAATTCAGCTTGAAATATTTTTGTGTTCTACCTTTGAAAGTGTAATGAGAGATCACCATATCATTATTCAATCATATGGTTTCCAAATTCAATATCATTAAAAGATTCCATAATAATTTTTAAGAGCTATTTATTAACCTGTGGTATAAGAGAAACCAAAAATTTTGTGGATAACTTTTGTTGGTTTCCTAATATCCTAACTTGTGTAATTTCCCTATATCTATTGTAAAAATGACCACTTATTCATGACACATAATCTAGTCCCTATCTTCACCATATACAGTTTCACATGCAGCAAGATTAATGTCAATATTTTAATCCATTAGCTAGAAAATATCATATGAATGATGAACTCTCAAAGGTAAGTCTATTTACTAATGAAAGAGGCATAACACTCCTTATCCAAGTCCATGATGATGAGATGGTGATATGCCTAGAGGTGTTTAAGAACACATTTTTGTATCCAGAACACCATAGAATCTTTAATATCAGTATAAAGAGGTTAATTATAACTTTTTATACTCTAAATTTAATGTATCGTCATATCATATCTTAATGAATTCCCTATCAAATGACTGACCGTACTAAAATGATACCATTTAAAATATCCCAACCCTAACCCCTTAACTTGTTAGTACCAGAATTCAACTAACCGAACATGCATCCACCAGACACAAAATTTTAGTAATAAATCATGAGGAATGATATAGATTTGAGGGAAAATATAGCATTAGTTTAAATGAAAAATATAGAAATGAAATAAATTGGTAACAAAAAACATGATGAATAGACTAATAAAACTATATCTAATAGAAGAAAAACATAACAAATGAGAGTCACAACATAAAAAATAAAACTAATGTAACACCCTAGTTTTTATCTTGAGGTATAAACCCTTTAAATTTCAGTATGAATAATTATTTTAACCTTATAAATTTATCTAATATTTTAAGGAATGTTTTTGGAGTGTTTGGGGATTTTTTAGAGCCCAGATCTCCAAAAAAATTGAAATCTATATGAGTCTCATTGTTTGAAGATGGTTAGAAGTAACTGTGCAGATCAACAATGAGACCCATATATGAGGGGAAAATGGTTTGATAAACTATATTAGGGAGGGAGAATGTCCATGAAAAAAACTATAGACTTGTTGTAGAGGGGACCTTCATGGGTTTCACACATTTTGGAAAACCATGTGCCTAGCCCACACATGTAGTTCTATTTAGGCAGTATGCCTACACAGTTGGCGTATATTCTGCACAAACAGTGAAACTTCTTATAATTGGGTTAAATTTACCTTTTTTAAAATTTTTTATTACAAATTAAACACCTATTTTGTTCTTCATTCCATGAATTACATCCCTCCATTGTAAAAATTCACCATCTCCTTCTACACTAGACTTTGAATACAATCGTCCATCTGAGCTCTAACTTCTCCATATGTCAAATTATAAGTCTATTAAAAATATCATAAATCCATTTTATTTTATTTTTTTATCCCACCACACTTTGTGTGATCATAAAGAAAACTCTTTTCCCTATTTTTTGGTAGTTTTTAGGTTTTCCAATTTCAACCATTTTAGCACAAATCAGAACCTAATACTAGACGAGGATTGTACTAACACCATATGTATAGTGGTATATACCTTATCCCTAAAATTATTGTCACCTATAAATTTTCATCATTATGCCTCATGGAGGACCTTAAGACTGTTTCCCCTAAATTGAGTAATATATTAAATTAATTTTTTAAATTGAATTCATTGCCCACACAACACCTTTACTTGGTTTAATTTTGTCAACATCAACCTAGAACACCTCCGAGCTGGGTTCATTTAACCACCACTAACTAAAACCAATCCATTGGTTGTGTGACATCGAATTTTTAGTGGGAGCCTAATATAAATTAAATGGGACATTGAAGGGTTTAATAAATCTTTTGAAAGAACATAAATTGAAAAAAAGTGGTTAAATTAATGGTTTAAAATAAGGACATTATAATGAGATGGATGATCTCTTGGATTGTGCCTTTTATACGGATAGTTATACTTGTGCATGGTAACATTCCATTGACCTTTTATAATACATTATTGATATTGGACATCATTGTTTGGCACTATTGATGGTTAATTCTGTATAGAAATGACCCTTATCACTAGTATGGAAATGACATGGGAGATTGAGTTATAAAACCTATAAACCCTATATCTATTCATTTGGATTTTAGTAATCTATGACCAAGGGCCCTACGTTCCTGTCCCATGTTGTTCTGCATTATTATGAGATAACATTTTATGAGTTTCTTGGTCTCAAAAGGGATTCCTTGGTTTGTTACCTTAGGTCTTGACCCATGTAAGTTTGACACTTTATATGATGAGGTTGATGATGAACCTAGTATTTACCTATATATTTCACTTTTATGAGATGAAACTCATCTTTATTAGCCTCCTCTTAGTTATAGATTTTATTTTTTCACTTTTTTATATATGGAATTATTTTCATCGCTTACATGTTATACCTATACAAGATTATTGTTTTTATACACTGGCTAGATTTTTTATGACACTGATGGCAGTGACCTACTGATTACATCTCATGCCCCATTTGGGTCATCTTTTGGTACATGGAAATATTTCATGGATGTAGGTACAGAAAAAGAGAAATCACATGGTCATGGACGCTTATTTTCTACAAATCATGGGAGATTTGGAGAACAAGACTAAGCCTATCAAGAACAAAGCCCAGTTTCTATCCAACCCAACTTCCAACCCAGTTTGCGATAAGGCCTGAAGGGAATTCCCAATCCTCTAGGGGTGGAACAAGTGCTCGATTATCAAATAAAACACCTGGAAATTATTTACCCAAATTTTCCATATTAAAATACACAAAACCCCAATAAAATAGATTTAAAAATTTTAAACATAATGAGGACTTAAATATTTCAATATTCTTTGTTTAAAAACAAGAAAAATAACCAAAAAGGACTACAATAAAAGAGAAAACTAGAACATCACCACAAAACTCCATGCAACAATATGATAAATATCCTCAAACCACCACCACCAAGATACACAACCAGAGCCACTAGAAACCCAATCTTCCAACACTACACACCATTCCTTATCCTAAAACAAATAGGCAATAAGATCTATATACACCCAAGGGTGTATGCAGGGTGTGAGACAAATCCTAGTTGGATTCCACCAAAATATAAAGATTCCATGCTAAAACATTCTAAATATAATCTAGAATTCCCATTTAAATAAAATATTTTAAAAAATTTCTAGGAAATCATTTGTGGGTAAACATTTTAAAGAAAAGAAAATAAACCACATGAAATGGAAACCAATACATAAATAATTTCATGAAATAAAAAGTAATTTATAAAAGTTCACACATAAATACCAAAATCCACACACAAGAGGTTCGCCGTAAGCCGATGGTTGTCACCTTGTCATATAAGGTACAGAATCATGGGAAAATTCATTAGGCCAATCTTCCTCAAGTGGGATTCTAGGAACCTCATATCTCAGTGAAAATTTTTTATAGAAACCACGACCATCTGTATTCTCATTCATGAGAAAATAGTAGGGAACACAACCATAACCTACTAGTCTTTATTCAGCATCCATGTTTAGTTGGTGTCGTAATTGTCAATCCCACTAAGTGAAAGAAGGCCTTATCTACTTTTTTATCACTACCAAGATTGTCTTAGTCCGTCCACCTAGTTACCTATGATTCCATTTTTGTTCTCAATCATGTTTCATATGTCACACTAGAACACTTCCACATTTCATCAATCAAACATGCATCATATATCACAAGAAAAAACTTACACACCCAAAATAAATTCTAAAAAAACACACACACTAAAACCCATTTCGAACATAATTCAAACCTATCACATAATTTAATATATCATTTAAAAAGGTTATAAAAACAATTCCAAGAATCCCCACAAGGCATTACTCCATACACGCAATAAAATTTATCTTTTAAAATTAAACATGAACCAAAACCATTTCACAACATGATTCTCATCCCATTAATAATTTAATAAATCACTTCAATAATTTTTAAAACATTTCTAAATATCCCTAAAAGTGTTTTCACCAATAACACCCTCAATTTCATGAATAAATTCCACTTTAAAACCAAATGCACAATAAAGCTACAATAAAACATTCTTTCCATTTTTCAAATAATTTGCAATTCAAATTTAAAGGTGCACATCAAGGATAAAACATCAAAACAATACATTTTCCCATTTTACACACACAAAACCCACTTAAAAACACTATTCGCACAACTTATGTTACTCATAAAACCAATTGGAACATTACCAGAAAGGCAGATAATAAGTTCAATAATTTTTTTCACGGGCCAACCCCTTCCAAATAAGCACACAAGCCATGTTCCATTTTTGAAACATGTTTCTCATAATTTACACAATTCACACATCACATTTAAATGTGTACAAAAAAACCCAACATACCAAAAAAATGTTCCCATTGAAAATTCTTTATTTGACACACTCTCACCACAAGTTCCTTTGAAAACACAATTTTCACCCAGCGTACAACCATAAAAACACCTTCAAAAAGCACCACAATGATAACTATTTTCATTTGAAAAACCCCCTTTTCACCACATACGCATGTCAAACCACCTCAAAGGTATACTTAGTACCACACAAAAAAATTATAAAACATTTTAAAATAAATTTAACAAAAAAATAAATAATTGATAAATGCTAAGGCAGGGAACCACCTACCTTGGTTGAACAACTTCCTAAAAAAATAGTGTGGAGTCCATATTCACCTATTTCAAGAAATAATGGACCATAACATAATTATTAAACCAAAATCAGGTCAACCTTCATACCCTAAGTATAGTTGAATCCATACCAAGAAACGAGGAAGCCAAAACCCTAATGAAATTGAAGGAGGAGATTGCGAGGAGGGGGAGGGTGTGGTAGCGGGGTTGCATGGGGGGAGCTAGTTGGGGTTGAAGATGTTGGAAGAGAGGGAGGAGGCCACCAGAAGTGGAAGGAGGCACTGCCATAGGTGTGTGCATAGGGGACATGAGCTTGGTATGGCACCACATGAGTATGGTGGGAAGGGGGATAGAAGATTTCCAAAATGGAGGTAGGCCTGGTTCACTAGAGGAAGAGTAGGTGGGGGTCAGTGCACCGTGTAGGGAGGGAGAGAGGTGGGGAAGGGGTCGTAATAGTTGGGAGGGGAGGGGAGAACCCAAAAAACCATAATATAATAATTAATTGATATTAATAATTATAGTAATTTTAATAATTATAATAAATTTAATAATAATAAACTTGATAATGATAATAAACATTATAATTATAATAATTTTCATAATAATAATATTATGATTATTATTATTATTAAATCATTTAGATTTTTTTTTATTTTGTTCTCATTTTATTATTTGATTAATTTGATTAATTTATTTTGAACAACGGGACGATTGAACGGTGGCCTTGGTGAAGCTTTTCAATTTCCAAATCAAGCTCTAATCATGCGCCTGATGCTTCCAAGCCTGGAAAAACTCACTTTTCAATAAAAACTCAAAAATTTAAACCAGGCTTCAACCAGAACATAAAAAAGGATACCCACCACCAAGAAAATTAATATGATAAAATAATTAAAAGGGTTGTGTGTGATAATTCTCCCAACCATAATGTTTTCCACCTCTATAATGAAACAACAAGACTTAACCCAATCATAGAAATCAATACCCCTTCATAGTCCTAGGAGATTCACAATGAGCAACATACAAGAAAATTATAGAAAACTATCAACAAAGGAAGAAACATAGAAATCAAACTCAGGAGACTCAAAATTGACTCCCCACCAAGTGACACTCGCCCCCAAAATATAAGACCCCTCAAGTTGAGAATAAAAAGACAGAGACTCTCACAATGAACCATTCACTGACCTAAGACAAAAATAATCTAAAAATTCCCAAAGAGGCTGACACATTTTTACTAGAAAAAAACTATGAACTCAAATGAGGTAACCATGGCCTTTCTTTATAACACCATTGAGCATTTTTTGACCCCTCAATTTACTCAATAGAGGGGCTTGGGGTTAGATATATCCAAATGAGACTACCTACCACCAAACTAACCCTAGGGAAGATAGTGGATTGTTAACACGGGGAGGCCCGAGTATAATCCACACCATAAGAGGTAGCTAACACCCGATACATAATTGGAATAACCATATAGGGAGACCTGAATAGACTCCAAATCATAAAAAAAAGATAACCTTTATTTACATATAAGGAAATTACAAAATACCCACGATGGGTCTCCCCCACCATAAAGACCAACTAGTATAACTTATTAGCATGGAATGACATAGAAATACCGACATGGGATAACCTGGGAGCTTATAGATTACCAAATCCATAACTGTAAGGGTCCCGATTAACAAAACTATAAACCAACTAGAAGACACTACACTTTTCACCACTCCCATGGCATTACCATTCCCGGATGAGAATAAATCAAGACCAAAATCAAAAAAAAAACTAGTATGGATGACGATACAAATACATCCACATTGAAAGTAACATCCATAATAGAACAACCATAGAGTTTCAAGAGAATGATACAACTACACCTCTTTCTAACCAGAGTGGAACCCTTCCACCCATGCGGTTCATGATGTGGAGATAAAGTAACCATGTATCTTATCACTAAATGCGACCATTAAAATAGAGCTTCCACAACAAAACCTAAAATTTTCTCTACCTCCCATACTAAGGACAGAAGTTAAACCAAGATCATTTAAACCCATGGGGGTTCCTGGGTATGATCCATCTTCACTATGGGACCGACGACTATAGATATGATGGTTTAAGCATCTCCAGCATCATAGTCAGATTCTAAAAACCCCCCGAACAAAAAAAATTCTTCTAGTTTCACAAGAAAGCACACCCCAAACAAAATAGAACCACTAAACACAACACATCATGCTGCCTATGTTACCTCAACATAGAATTTCATAGCGACAAGGACATATAATATGCCCATGGATCATTCCATTCACCTTAAGAAAGAATAAAAAACAAGAACATGAGGAACACACTTCCATCACAATGGGGAAAAATTTAGAATTCCAAAAAGAGAACATGTTTATATTAAAACATAGGTTCTCAAAAAAAATCACGACACAGACCATTTCACTTGAATGATAACATGATGTTGCAAAACATCACCAAATGTGAACATAATAACTTAAAAGGCCTCACAAGAAAAATTAGTTTAAAATGAGTTTCAAACAATGCCTGAATCATGGAAATAGCCACAACTACCTCTTATGAACAGATTCACCACAATGGTGGACTAACATGATCTCTTTCTTAAAAGGAAACCAATGAAATATCAAATACATTTTTAAGACAGTATCCAACACCAACAACCCAAACTACTTTTCTCATTCCCCACTGGAATTACCATTCACCTCTTCCAATAAGGTCATTCTGGCTAACGGGTGTCAAACTTCACCTTTGAAAACCCAAATGAATCAAGGAAACTATTATTTCTTTCATGTCCTTCTGCATCTTCCATTTCACTGTAAGAGGAAACACTTAACCAAAAAGAAGAGAAAAGGATGTAACCCTAAAACCTAAGAAGTATGTTCTTACTTTGTTCAAATGGGGGGTCTTCCATTAGTGGATCACCCATGGCCACACTTCGAATATGTGTCAATTCTTCATGGGGGTTCACACTAGCCAATAAGGGAAATAAAAAGACCCAATCAAACAGGTCCATTAGCCACAACATACTATAATAAACACCAATCACACAAAAAGGGAACCTGCTTAAGGCATCACAAAACATATTTCATAAATATCCACCAACTATTATTTCAAACCACATCAAGTTTCACAACAATCCCCATTTCATCAATAACCTTTTAATTAGAACTCATGTGTTCCCATTTAAAGAATGTTTCCAATGCCATTTTCAAAATAAAATTCCTTTTCCCCAAACCAAAAAAATTCTAATAAACCACAAACATTGATTATGAAAACACAATCTTCTTGGAATCGTTCTCATTTTTTACAAAAAATAATTACGTAAAAGTACTCCCTTTTCAAACCTTATTCAAAAAAATTCCAAAAAACCATTTTCCATCAATTAAATTTAAGTCCATTTTCATTTTAATGTCGAGATTAATTTTTTAGAAACCAAGGATACACAAGACAATGCAATAAGAAATTTGTACAAGTGGGTGACTTGGACATATGGTTGGCATCCATACACAAATAACTCCACCATCACAGAGAGTGTTTTATGATAACATCTTCAGATCAATATGGATTTCCAGTTATTATGAGCTAACTAGGACCATTGACCCAAATACCATTTCATTTACAAAAAATGAATAATAATAAGGATCAAATGAATTAGATAAAACTCAACTTTCCCTGGTAACTTGAGTCATGTCACGAGGTGTACTGTCCAAGCACCTTACTCGTAACCAAATATATGTGTTCCAACAATCCTAGCCCCAATGTACCCAGAAACTTTCTAAATGAAAAATACTCAAAATATAATAACCTCCTTTGAGACCATTTTTTCACGAACCAAGCTGGGTCATCACCCGACCTAGCGCCCAACCCAGTCTGCGGTAAGGCCCGAAGGGCGTTCCCAATTATCATGAGCTGGTATAAGTTCCCATTTAAACCAAATGTTCCATTAACCATTTCTAGATTTTATATTTACCAATTAAGACAAAAAATTACTACAATAAATGGGAAAAGTATAACATTATCACAAACCTCTGTGCGACAAGTGGAGAAATATCCTCAAACTGCCACAACAATGATCCACAACCAAAGCCACTAAAAATCCAATCTTTCAATACTTCACATATTACCTTAACTAGAAAAAAATAGAAAACAAGATTTACATACACCCAAGGGTGTATACATGGTGTGATCGAAAGACCAGTTAGATTCTACACAAATATAAAGAATCCATGCTAGAACATTTTAAATATAATCTTACATGCTCATTTAAATTAAAGATTTTAAAAAAATTATAGGAAATATTTTTGTGAGTAAAATTTTTAAATAATAGTAAAGAAACCACTTAAAACTAATTGAAAATTGTCTTTATTTATTTTGAAAAGAGTTGATACAAAGTCACAACCCCATCAAGGGGGGAGAAAATGGTGTACACCAAGAAAATCCCCTTGAACTATACCCTTACACTCAATTGGGATAGAGTCCAATAAATAACCAATTTCTTGAAAGAAAAAGGAATTTCTAAAATTTCACATACACACAAAAATCTACACACAATAGTTTCACCATATGCTAACATTTGGCACCTAATTGTATAAGGTAGAGCATCATGGGTAAATCCCTAGGGTACAACTAGCTCAAGTGGTATTCTCGGAACATCGAATATCGGTGAAAATGTGGTATAGAAACCACAACCATCAATATTATCATGGATGATCCACTAGTAGGGAGCACGCCCATAACCTAGTGGTCTCCAATAATTATCCATGTTTAGTTAGTGTTGTAATTGTCAATCATGTTAAGTTAAATAGGGTTGCATCCACTTCTGTATCGCTAAAAATCTAGTCCTAGTATGTCCACCTAGTTACCCAAGATTCCCTTGTTGTGCCCAATCAAGTTTCACAGGTCACACCACACCACTTCCACATTTCATCAACCCAACCAAGAATCACATATCACAATCCACCACTTACACACAAAAAATCCATCTAAAAACACACACACACACCAAAACCCTTTCCGAACATAATTCACACCTCTCAAATAATTAAATAAATAATTTAACATGTTTACAAAAACAATTACAAGAAGAACCAAAATGCTTTACAATATACACTCACTCAAAATACCCTTTTAAAATTAAACGTACACCGAATCCATTTGACAAAATGATTCATATCCCATGCGTAATTTATTAAATCACATAACCAATTTATAAAACATTTATGAATATCCATTCAAGGGGTTTCACTAATAACACCCTCAATTTCATGCCAAAATTAATATTTAAAACCAAACACATAACAAAGCCACACTAAAACATGATATCCATTATTTAAACAATTTTTAGTTCAACTTTAATGGTGTGCAACAAGGATAATACATAAAAAACTCCATTTTTCCATTTTATACACACCAAAATTAATTTAAACCCCTTTTTACACAACTTATGTAACTCATAAAACCACATTTTCACATTACCAATAAAGCATATATTATATTCAACATTTTTTTCATGGTTCATCCCCTTACAAATAAACACATGATCCATGTTACCTTTTTAAAACATGTTTCTCATCATTTACACAATTCAAACTTCACCATTAATGGTACATAACAAAACCCAACATACCAAAACAATTCATTTCCCAGTGAAAAATTGTTCTTTAACACATTTTCACCTTAAGTTTCTTTGAAAACACAATTCGAACCCTTCACACAACCATAAAAACACCTTGAAAAAGAACCATAATGAATCAAAAAAACTATTTTCTTTTCAAAAACCCATTATATCCACATAAACATGTCAAACCACCATAATTGTATACTTCGCACCACACAAACAAGGCATAGAACATGTTAAAATAAATTTAACAAACAAATTAAATCATCGATAAATGACAAGTCATAGAACCACATACCTTTTGTGATAAACATTATATAAAATGGTGCTGAGTTCATCTACATGTTAATCGCACTTCATGAAACCCGAAACAGACCCTAACACAAATATTAAACCAAAATTTGTTCAACCATCAAACCCTAGGTCCAGTCGAATCCATACTAGGCGATGGAAAATCCAAAACCCTAATGAAATTGAAGGAGGAGCTTACCCAAAGGGAGAGGGTGTGTCGGCGGGGTCGCATGAGGGAGGGAAGCTGGCTGGGGTTAAAGTCATCAAAATAGAGGGAGGAAGCTAGTGGAAGTGGATGGAGGTTCATATAGAGGTGTGCACATAGGGGAATCATGTGGGGTGGGGCGCTGCACGAGCTAGATCAGAAGGGGGAGAGGGTTTCTCTAGAATGAAGGTCAGCCATGGGTCACCGGAGGAAGAGAATGAGGGGGTCAGTGCACCATGTAGGGTTGGTGAGAGGTGGGGGAAGGTGTTGTGAAGGGTTTGAGGGAAGGGGAGAACCAAAAAACCTAAAAATAATAATATATAATAATAATAATAAACTTTATAAAAATAAACTTAATAATCATAATAAACTAAATAATGATAATATTATCATTCATAATAATATTATTATCATTACTATTATTTTCAAATAAATTTATTTTTATTTTATTTTATACTCATTTTATTATTCATTTGTTTTTATTTATTTATTTTGAACATCGGGCAGGCTGCATGATAACCTTCATGAAACCGTGCGGTTTCCAAACCATGATTTTCTCGTGCTCCCAACACTACCAAGCCCGAAATAACTCATTTTTCAATAAAAAAAACTCAAAAATTTTAATCGATCTCTAACCCAAACCTCAACAAGGATACCTGAAGCCCATAAAATTAATAAAATAAAATAATTAAAAGGCTTGGTTGTGACAAAGCCCTAGCTTGTGATGCTTGGAGAGAGATTTTGGTATTTTTTTCTTTTATTATACATGTACTATATTGAGTGCATGTTGTCATGTATTTTAGTATATTTCTTATAGTATCATGGAATTGACATCATTTTGTATATAGTGTTACCATTATTATTCAATATATTTTCCTAATCTGGATGTTTATTCCTTACGTTGTTCTAGTTGTAAATTTTTATTCATTTTCAAGTACTTTTTTTTTATCATACCACTATAAAACACTCTGATCATGATGGTTTATTATCCCAATAAAACTACTGTAGACCCTCACTTCTATTTAGGAGCCTTTGGAATATGGGAATCCATTCTTTAGGCTAGGTGGCCAACCAAGATTAGTTACTTATAAGTGAACTGAGTTCAGGATGTTACCAATTGGTAGACAAGAGACTAGGAAAGTGTCATAATTTGGTAATGAAATAGTTCTAGTAATATATTACCCACATATGAGGAAAACCCAAATTTCATGGGGTGAGACATTATGTTATGGTTTATTCTTGTTATAGTTTCTTTAATTCCACCTTTGGGTGACACAGTTGATGTTTGGAAAATATCATTATTGTTTTAGAATTTTTACCCTTGTCATAATAAGGAAAATAATTATTTATCATACATCAGTTTAGTCATGTACATATTCACATGTCATTCATATTCCAAGACATGTAGGATGCATTATTTGAATTCTTGATACTTATTGAGCATTCATTCACTGATATATCTATTTTGTAACTAATTTTTCTACAAGAAAATGGAACTGTATAATTGGTTATTTATATTCCTCCATCAACCAAAATGTTTTGTTCACATATATCTTGATTGTGAAATTATAATTAAACAATTATCACATGTTTGAACTATATATATTATGATACATATACTAAAAATTTAGTTGATTTTGAAAAAATGAATACCAATTTGTAATTTAAAGAGTCTGTGTATCTCTATAAATTAAGAATGGTGATCCATCATATCCAATCATCTTATTAACCAATTATATTATAGTATTGGTTTTATAGTTATGGATACTGTTACCTGAGCTACCAATTGTAATTTATAGAGCATGTACTTCTATAAATTGGGAATGGTACTTCATCTAACAGGCTTATACTGTAAAATGAAAGAACTATCATATTTAAATTCAAATATGGTCGTTGTTAAATTGTGATTCCAATTGAAACATAAGTGGTGATTTCCCTTTTAAATTTCCACTACCACACAATATATCGAGACCTTTACCATGGAACAAAGAAATTGACCCTAACTCAACCTTAGTGGTGGGAAGTAGAGAGTGTCTCTTTTGGCCCTTATGGTCTTATTTATATCAACTTGTCTTGGTGTGAGGAGAAATAACGGAGGTGTTTTCCCTTTTATAGGAAACATTGTACCTGTTCTATTCTTATATCTCTAGAATATATATTTTCAATCCTAATATGAGGTGTGTATTTTGAAATTGTAGAATTATTCCACTATGAAGGAATCAACTCATGCACCATTATGGTGGAGATGACCAACCTTCAGAGGTAGTGATCCCTAAGACACTAGTGTTTCCTCCTATTGTTCTTCCCATTGAACCTATTGAAAATCTTAATCTAGTTGTTTATTCTTAGTTTAGAGAGATTTTTATATAATTGGTGTGAAAGATACAAGAAGCTCTGCAACTTTAACCCTCTATAGAAGCATTGACATCACAAATTTAGTAGTATCATTCACCTACTTTATCAAAGGACATTCTCCCCCATGTTATTGACATATGGAATGATTATTTTTTATCTATATTCGAGAATATATAGATACATTTTAATTGAAGCATCAATACCATGATTTATTGCATCGTGGATCTACACAATATTAGTGGGATGTACTAAACCAATAAGATAAACACCCAAAAATTATTTTTAGTGATTTGGATTCTAGAATCTATGACTAATTTTTACTAAATACTTTAAGGGGTGATTGGGATAGAGAGTTTAGGAACCTGGAGCTGGGTATGATTTCTATGAGGAAATATTGAGCTTGTTTTATAGAGGTTTAGTTATTTTCACCAATCTATACCAGTAATGTGCTATCTGAGGAAATATGCATTGAGGATGGGATCTTGTATTATATTTCATCTTATATGAATGATTTTCAATTGATTATTATATCTGGGATAGTAAACTAGGCTTTTAGTACTGAATGTAAGCTAAGGTAAGATGGAGGTATGGATTATATTTTTCTAAATTCTCAACCAAGTGGTGAAGTGTCTGATAGAAGTAAGCACCACTTAGAGACCTAACATGAGGGTTGTACAAATCATATCTTATGTACTATAATTTATATAGTTTGTCACTGGTGTGGAAATACCATACATATGAAACCTCAATTTGAAAGAGACCTCGTTGACTGATGATCCTATGGTTGGATGGGCCATCAAAAGTGATTTTGTTGAACTTTACTTTCATTGACTAGTGATAGATGATCTTCAATCACTCCAGATCTAATATAATGATTAATAGCATTGTATAAGGTAGGAAGATGGATCTCTCTTTTCAAATCATTCTAGGGGGTTGTCATGGCTGAGGGAACTAGACACCAGTTTCACCATGACAGCAGAGTGGAAATGTTTAAGGAAATCATGTTGTGTCTTAGGGACACATAACAGGACATGTATATATTTTAAATGCAATAAAAATGGATTATATTTTAGTACCATTTATGGTTCTAAATATTAACTTAGTAGCTTCTACCTAGGTATCAGTATTATTTTGTAAAGGTGATTCCCATAGATTTATATCTATTATAATTTTGGAATGTCCCAGGGTTTAAATTCTGTTTTTATATGGAATTATAACACTTTATACACTCTTGGGAGTATGGTTACAAATTTTATACTTGTGCAAGGAGTGTTCCCTTGAGATATGAAGTTATCGTTTTTCATGGAACCTCTATATCTTCGTGATGATGGGTGTTGACATCATCCCTAGTATATACCGGTTAGTTCCATAGCAAGAATACATTTATTTCTATTTCCATAGGTTTTACTTCATTTAACCTAAGGGAAGATAGTATATTTTCATGGGTGAATGGGATTTTTAGTCAACTCAATTAGGAATAGAGAATTGTGGGCTGGGATGACTGACAACCCATATTACCAGCCTTTATATAGATGACTAGGGAATGTGTCAGGATGATTTTCCTCTAGTTGTCGATTGGTTCAGGGAAGTCTTCCCGAATGAATTTTCTAGACTACCTCATGAGAGAGAGGTAGAGTTTACTATAGATCTAGTTCCAAGAGTGGCATCAGTATCATTTCCTCCTTGTAAGATGTCTACTACTAAGTTATAAGAGCTCGAGAGGTAGCTAGAGGAATTGGATGAAATGGGATTTATAGGGACTGATACCCCTGTTAGGGTTCAATAGTTCTATTATAAAAAAAGGAATATGGTACCCTTCAGATTTTTCTAGATTATTTTCGATTGAAATTGCTTATGGTAAAGAGTTGGTATCCCTTACCTCACATCAATGACCAATTTGATCAGTTCTAAGGAGCGTGGGTTTTCTCAATGATTTATCTGTTGTCAAGTTATTATCATGTATGAGTTAGGAATTTAGATATACCTAATACAACATTTTGAAGTAGGTATGTCCTTTATGAGTATCTAGTAATTCCATTTAGTCTCATAAATGCACTGACTATTTCTATGGCCCTAATGAATTGGTTTTTCACCATTATCTAGATTCTTTTATGGTAGTATTTATGGATAACATATTAGTGTATTATAATACTTTTCATTATCATTCCAAAATTATTTAGATCATTCTCAATACAAAAATAGAGCACCGTATATTTATTAAGATCACTAAATGCCACTTTTAGATAAATAAGGGACAATTCCTGGGTTACATCATCTTAGTGGCAGGAGTATCCATTGACCCAGAGAAGGTAAGAGTTATATTTACCTAGGAGAAACCTATGAATTTTTTTTGACATATAGAGTTTCTTAGGGTAGTATATCTATTATAGGTTCTTTATTTAATAATTTTCAGAACTAGTAGCACCACTTATGAGTTTTATAGAGAAGGTTTTTAAATTCATATGTTATAAATCCTACAAGATATCCTTTTAGGGGTAGAAAGGGAGATTTAATTAAACATTAATCCATATTCTTACAGAATTGGGAAAAAGTTATATAGATTATTATGGTTCATTGGGGATTGGGAAGGGATAATTCATTATGAAGGAAGAGTGAGTCATGGTGTATGGTTCTCAACAATTGAAGTTACATGAGAGGAATTACCCAATTAACAATCTAAATTTAGAATTTATATTTCAAGCCTTGCATTGCTGGAGGATTTACATACCTGGAGAGATGTTTTGGGGGGTTACATATGACCAAATACATAAATATATTTTCACATATCATTAATTAAATCTCGGGTAGAGAATATGGGTTGAGTACCTATAGTCATTCGACATTGATCTCACCTATATGCCTAATAATTTTATTGTAGTAGCTGATGTAGTGAGTATAAAGATTTAGACACCAATAGTTAAGGATTCTAGTAATTTGTGGGAACTTATGGATTTGTTTTACAAGATACGTGAATTGGTTTAGGTCCATCAAGTGTAGTCAATACTTTCATTGTTTTTAGAAAACTCCTCACTCTTGGATAAAGTGAAGAGGAGGTAGATTTTGTATGCTGAAGGTTTTTTCTTATGGGAATTTTTTTTTGGAATAGACCCACCACTAGAATGGATTACTATTGAGGATATGATACAGTTCATTCATGGAGGTGTCTGGGCTCATGGATACACAAGGGAGGAGATAAAGTAAGAATATCATACCTCTTCTTGGGTGGTATATCCTATTCTCACCAATATGTTTCATGATTTACACCACTAGTAATGGTATTATGTTATGAAAAGATATATTTCTTACTAGGTTACTCATTCTTCCACCTATTAGTAGGCGAAGGTAGAGAAATAGTGTCCTTCAAGCTTGTTATATCACTTTCCTTTCTGAAATCAAAATACGATGATGTTACAATAGATTTTATGACTATAATAGAGATATACACTTAAGGAAATGATATAGTATGGGTGATTGTCAATAGAATGGAGAATTTCAGTAACTTCCTACCTATTAATGATACCTTTTTAGTGGATAATCTTGGAATCCTCCATATATGATAGTCTTCCCAACTTCATAGATTTTCTAATACTATTATATCAGATAGAGAAACTCATCTTACATATCAATTATAGAAAGGGTGGAAAAAAAATTAGGTGCGTAGAAACATTTGAGTAAAACATACCACCCTCAGAACAATAGGTAGTCTGAAGATACTATTTCAGTGTCAGAGGACGTACTGAGAGCATGTGTCCTCAATTTCGTAGTTTCGTGAGAGAAACACATACCTCAATCATATTTCACACATAATAATATCTTTTTGGAGACTATATGAATAGATACTTATGAGGGATTATATGGAAGGTTGTGTTGATCGCCTCTGTGCTAGTTAGATGTAGGGGTGGTAGTGTTACTTGGACCTCATATCAATCTAGATACATTAGAGTAAGTATAGTTTATTTGAAAGTATATGAATGTAGCTCAGTTCAGAAAGTAGTCATATTACCACCATCATTGAAAAAAACTTGATTTTGAAGACGATGACTACGTATTCCTGTATGTTTCACCTAGTCCAGGGAGTAGACGAATTAGTAGGAATGGAATGTTAGCTCTTACATTCATCAGGCCTTTCAATATGTTTGAGAGGGTCACATCTATGGATTATTGTAATGAAATTCATATGATATATCATGTTATTCATGATGTATTTAATTTTTATCAATTATTTCACTATCATTCGGATCCATCACATGTTCTATTACCATAAGAGATCAACTTTTAAATTGATGATTGTTTTGAAGAGTATCCATTTCGGATTGTTTATCGAGACCTGATAGATCTACAGGGTTGGTCAGTACCTTTAGTTTTGGTTGTACACTATCATCGAAACATATAAGATGAGACTTTGGAGATACTGTTTGATTTATGTGCTCATTTTCTAGATCTTTTCTCATACAATACATTAACACCCCCACATGGGTAACTCAAGGATGAATTTTCATAAGTGGTGGAGGCCATAACACCTCGGTTTTTCTCTTGAGGTATGAACCCTATAATTTTTAGTTTAAATAATTCTATTAGCCTTAAAAACAATAGGAGTTTAAGGAAGGGTTTTTGTGCATTCAAGGCTTGTCTGATGCCCGGAGCTGCATTTTTGGGGAAATTGGTATGATAAACACGGTAGGGACATGGTTAGTAGTAACTATGTCGATCAACCATGAGACCCATAGGTAGTTCCATTTAGGAAGTATTCGTGCATGGTTTTCACATATATTTTCCAAACTATGCATCAAAACCATACACCCCCTTTTAAAAAGGGTAAATTTACCTTTTACCCATCTTTAATTATAACTCAGCCAGCTATTTTCTTCTTCTTTCAATATGAAATGACCATCTAGTGTGAGAATTTATCCTCACCTTCCAACCTATTCTTTAAACCAAATCCACCATCCAAGCTACAATTTCATCAAAATCTATCATGTTGGAAGCATACTAGTAAGAGATTCAATATATTTCTTGTCTTCACTTTTTATCTCACCATCCATTATGTGATCTTCAATAAGGCTCTTTTTCCCTATTTTTATGGAGTTTGTAATGTTTTCTAATTTCTTCTATTCTAGACCAAATTAGAAGTAAATATGAGATGAGGGTTCATATAATGCAATATTGTTAGTGATCTATACATTTTACCTAAATTTATTAGCACATATAAATTATCAACTTTGTGTCGCATGTCGTACCTTAAGAATATTTTTACCAAATTGGGTAATATTGTAAATTAATTGTTGAACTTGAATGTGATTCCCACAGAACACCTTGACTAGGTTAGTGGTTGTCCAACTCAACCTGAACCACCTATGAGGTGGGTTCATTTAACTAACCATCATAAAAACAAGCCCTTAGGATGGGTTCTTTCCATTTTTCAGTGGGATAAAAATGTTAATTAAATTAGATATTGAACGGTTGAATAACTATTTTGGAATAACATCAAATGTGAACTAAGTGGTTAAATTAATGGTTTAAAATAAGGAAATGTTAATATGATGGATGATCTCTTATCTTGGTCCTTTTATACGAATATTTATACTAGTTTTGGGAAAATATAATTTCCCTCGACCATTTATATTACTTTCTTGATATTGGACATCTTGGAATGGCACTGATGATGGAAAATTTGATAAGGAAATGATAGGGGAGATCGGGATATAAAACCTACGACACCTATATCTATATATTCAGATATTAGTATTAAATAGCCACGGACCATGGGTTCCTAGTCGATGTAGGTTAGAATTATTCTGATCTCAACTTGGTTGATTTCCTTAGTTTAATAGAGGATTCCATGTTCTTTCACCTTAGGTCCTAACCCATATAGTTCTGACACTTTATACATATGTGGCTCATTTCGAAGATTGGTTTTACCTACATATTTTTCTTTTTTGTGTTGAAACTCATCTTTATTATCCTTCTCTTAGCTGTATTTTTTATTCTTATACTCATTTATATCAAAAATTATTTTCAAAAAATACATGTTATACCTACACCCGGTATAATATTTATATGCTAGCTAGATTTTTTATCATCACCATTAGTGATGACCTAATGAGTATATCTCACACCATATTTGTGCTACCATTTGGTACCCAGATAGACATTATGGATATAGTTAGGGAAAAAGGGAAATATCCAAGTCTTGTATTCCTGATTTGTACATATCATGGGAGATTAAGAGCACTGGACCGAGCATTCAATAGTGATTCTTGGAGATTGATTTTGGTCTTTTTTTATTTTTTTTATACATGTACTATATTGGGTTCCAGATATCACATATTATAGTATCACTTTTTCTATCATCCTGACATTAACATCAATTTCTATATAGTGTGACTATTATTTTTCAGTTTATTTACCTTATCTAGATTTTTATTCCTTATTCTATTCTGGTTGTCAATTGTTATTTTTTCTGCTGCTAATTTTTTATCATATTTTTGTGATATAATATGATCATGAGGGTATTATACCCCCACCAAACCACCATAGAAACTCACTACTATTTGGAAGCCTCTAGCGTGAGGTGAGGCACACTTGTGGCCATGTGTATAAATGGGTTTGGTTAATTATGTGTGAACTAGGTTTGGTAAATTATGACCAATACCATCTAAAATAACAAAATACTATAAAATATGTTGATGTTCCAAATTTTTTATCACCCCATGATCCATACTTTAGCTATCTCCATGATCAAATCTCTAACATCTATGGTTTCCACATTAAGTTTCTCCTCTATAAAAGTAAGATACCTTTCCATAACATGAATTGCGATAGAAAAAATCAATTAATTAACCAAAGTGTTATATAAGGAGTGACTATATAACCTAATAGGTAATATATTGGATTTTTTATATATACACAAGTAGGATACAAATTATTATGATTACAATAATAATATATATAAACAAAAAAATTCAGGACAACCAGTGAACAAGATACAAGTATAGAAAAAAATAGTGGAGTTTACTCTTACTATATACCCAAAACATCCCATGTAGAACCCATGACATGAACCCAATTCATCCCCATCAAATGACACACCCTTAACGTACCAAAATCATGATAGAATCTCGGTTACCCCAAACCCAATTTTTCTCTTGTGGAGTAACCTAATGTGACCCGTCTTTTGCATGATAGGAAAGTCTAGACCAACAAGTCCCCTAACAATTAAAGATAAACATACAAAAAACCCATTCCCATTCCAAGTTCATAATCAAAAACATTTCTTTAATAACTAAATAAGAAATTAATTGGTTCGAGAGAATTTATCAAAGAAAAAGTTGGAACCTAACATCCTAACTCTTTTAGTTCTATATAGAAGTGGATTTTGGGGGAATACACCTACCTATGACATTTCTATCAAAAAATATAATGGATGAAACTTATTATGAATAGAAACAACTATAATATCTTCAAGGAACTCCTAGATTGAGATATAGGTTGGGTGAGGGTGAATGATCATTTTCCAAGATAATATTTTGGTCAAAATTCATATCTAATAGTCCCTAAAATATCACACATTGTTTACATTAATTTTACCCCCAATTTTTGTAGTTTAACAGGCCATTATAAATATTTGGGTGACTAGAACCATGAAATTTACTACAGTGCAGGGTAAATTCTATCATTATTTCCATCCCACCATGTGTTGGACCACGGCATAAGAGATTCTCCGAAGACATTTTCGAACTCCCTAACATAAGTCTAATACTTCTTTAATATGGCGTCCACGCCCACTACTATGTCATGTTGTCTATCCCATTTAGGGGCACAATCATTATCACCATACCCACCAAAATAGGAAGCCCTACGGCATGGTGACTTGTTCGCTCATGTCCAAGTCACCACTCCTATAGTGTTGAAATGTTCTTCACTGTGCTTTCTACCATGGTTAGTGTCATGATAATGTCATTTCTAGAAAGAAAAAACTTCTTCCTTTTTAAACAATAACCCCTCTAAACCATTCTAAATCAAATCAAACAATTCCATAACTTATAAAAAACTAATAAAATTATAACACACCACAAAAAAGGGGTGTAATAGGCCCATTAGAGGATATTATGTGATTCTAAAGGGGTAATAATTTTAGTGAAAAAATATTAAATAGAAGAACCTATTAAATTTGTATAAAATATGATAATCATTTCAAAAAATATTTTGTTATAGATGAATATAATAATCATCATTAAAAATTATCTTCAAGTTCATTCCTAGAAAAGGAGATACTTAATACCCGAAACTTCTTGGATTAATATAGATGTTAATAAGAGATCTTAAGTGAAATATTACTATGTGTTTTAGAAATCGATTCTTGATTAATAAATTATGGTAATATATTAAAAGGGGTATCAATATTCTTGTGAGAATTGTAGAATGGCTCCCTAATGTTTTAAAAGGTATTAGATCCTATACGGCCAAATGAATTTTAATATATTTTCATATGCTCAATATAATTGGGTATGCTAATGAATTGGTGAGATTAGATGATATCTTATTTTATCAAAGTGGTTAGTATAGATAAAATAGGTATTAAATATCTCAATTTTAATACAATATTGATAGTACTAGTGGGTAAAAGTTGAAATTAAAAGAAGTAAATTTAGTTCTAAAATACAAAAAATGTTTCCTTTGGTATCCAATAAAGGTTATTTGAAACATATAATTATTATAAAGGAGTAGTGTTTCTATGTGATTGAATTATCTAATATTCATGAAGGGGTTCGGGAAACTCCATGGAATTCCCATGTCATTTATCGGTGTCATAGAAATTAATTATTCAGTTTTTATAGGTATATGATATTGACCATATGTTTTATAAGTTTTGTATACATACAAGAGTTTAAAATTAATGAAAGGCTTAATGAGTTTTTTAGTTATTTTCAAATAGTGAATCAAAGGGTTGAAGAATAAAAAATTTAATAAAAATAATTTATCATGATCAGATGGATCTAGTTAAAGGATCTGTGTTTTTATATTATTTATCTTATATGACATGAGAATTTTGTTATTAGAAAAGTGTTTTTTTGAATAATATAAAAACATTAATTAAATACAAATGGTTTATGATTAATTGGATTCTATAATATCCTTGAACTGGAGAAAAAGGATAATAAAATTATTGAAATATTTTATATAGATGTTTGTTAAAATATAAAAAATTGAGATTCCACCACCGTCATGGAATATTTTAATTAAAAAAATATTCTTTTAAAAATTACTCTAAAAAAATAGAATACCATATATTATATAGATATAATAATTTTTTTATTAAATATACCTATTAAAAATAAGTAAGTGTTGTTTCTTATAAAATTTAATTTGTGTACTTTAGATTGATATTATAAAAGTAATATAGAGTTCAAGTGGTTAGTGGGAGGATGTTTGGACTTAGTGACGTATAAAGTTAACAAATAAAATATTATTCTAGTCAAAATAAATTGTGAATTTAAATTTATTTCCTAAAAGTTTTACGTTATTTTAGTAAAAGATTAATGTAAATAATTACATTAGTTACCATAAGATTCCATAGAAAATATTTGATGTTAAGGGTTCCAAGAAGGATAATGATAGTCTTAGAAAAAGTTATAAGTAGACAATATAAGTTAATAATGATATAAAATTTTATGTTGTGATGTTAAATAGTTTTAATAATATGTTCAATGTTTATAACATTAATAATACTATTCCTAGTTCTCACAATTTTTTAATCATTATTTAATCCTAAATATTACTAACTAAAAGTTTTTAAAGGTAGATCTTTATCATATGGTCACATAGACATATGGAAGGAATTATATATATATTTAATGAGTTTAAAACCCCATATAATTATTGCCAATAATATGGTCAATATGAAAATCTATCATATTTAATATGATAATACTTGTACTTATGTATGGTTATATTAAAATTATTAAATGAAATTATGAAAAAAATGTATCATGTTATACAAAATTAAATATACATGTTTGAATTCTTTTAAATTTGTTGAATATGTTTTTTCTGTATATATATATATATATATATTGTAAAGTGAAATGATAATTAAAATCTCGAAGTACGACATTGATTTATCCAGGACTAATGTTTTTCATAGAACAATATATTTTATGATGAAATGTTAATGTTAAAATTAGTATGATTCTTGTATCATGATATAAAATATTTTCATGAGGCACTAAATGATTTTTGTGTGATGGATGACCCATGAATTATACCATATGAAGTGTTATACACTATGTATTTGGTATACTAGTATTTCATGGTTTATATTTAGTGTCCCCAATACCGAAGGTTGGTGTGATAATAACCATCGAAACCATTATAATTTGATACCATTCTTATGAATTCCCTGAGATTTTGATATACCTGGGTGTGGTTTGGTATGATGTTGATTATGCCAGTGGTTTGAGCTTAACCATTAAGGGATTTATACTCTTTTATAAGGGATATGACATCTAGACCCTCAATTGAGATAGAATGAGGTAGTTTAAGATGGTACCTAGATAAAACCTATGAAGTTCATTTATATCATGTGAGGTTTAGGTGATGTTATTGAAACACACCAATATTTTATATGTATTACCTTTGAAATAAATCATGACTTATTCGATAGCTTACTTTAAACCCAAAATTGGGTCTAAAGGAACCACGATATAGTATAAATTTATATTCTATATATAGGATTTGAGGGTATGAATATGATTAAACTGATTATGAAATATATGTATAATGTTCTAGGATGATAAATATGTATTTAAAAGTACTCAATTTTAAAAAATCATTTCATGATTAAAATACCTATTTTTTAAAAGAAATTTATTTTTCTACATACTAGGGATTTTTATACATAAAATAATATCAATCATAGTAAAAAAAATATTTTAATGAAAAATATTTATAATTTATTTGAATAATTAAATAATCATCCATATATTAGTTATCTAATGGTTAATAATGAAGATAAAATCATTTAATGAAAAAAGAGTGGTTTTTTCAAAAAATTGTTTTTATATGCACAAAATATTTTATTTTAATAAAATAAATAAATAAATATTTATTAATTATTTTCAGGAAATTTATAGATTATAAATTCAATAAACTATTTTAACATTAAATTTATTGTTTTTTCTAGGCATGGAATGGAAGTAAATTCATTTTTTTTCTAAAATAATCAAATATCTAAAAATGGGTTTCATTGCATTTCACACACTTATTTTAATTTTTCTTTCAAGTTATAGAAATTTAATTTTATAAAATTAATTCTATATTAGGGATCATAATTTTAAAATTTGGTAATGAGGCTACTTTAATTTTTGTTTTTAATTAATAGAAAAAAAAATTACTATGGTTAAAGTTAAAATCAGTTTACTGTGGGGTTAAACTAATATATAAGGGAAATATCGCTAATAGAACTTGTAAAAATACTCTTTGATGAACATATTTAGACAATATATCACCCCATATTCAAATAAAATCCATTTTTGATGCATTTTTCTTGAATTAACGATTAATATAACTTAATCTTTTTGAAAAATTTCAATCGTATCCTCTCCCTCACATACAAAAGGGAACCGCCTCTCATATATTATCTAAAATTAAAGAACCTATTGTCTCTAAAAATACCTTCCAAAATAATTTTATATAATTACACCACATTTTCTATAGTTCCTTGTTTGATCATAATACCATCCTTTAAAGGATTAAGGTGCAATCAGAGGAGGATTCTCAACAAATAGGTGTAACTCTTAAATGAGTAATTTAAAAAACAATAAACATTATATAAACCCATTATATCCATCATAAAATGATTATTAAATCATAATAAATATACCTATATTTTATTAATTTTATTTAATTTTTTTTTCTACTTCCTTTCCATAAAATGGGAAATCAATGTATCATATGTGCATACGTGTCGACTACCGCCTCGACATAGAGATATCATTCATTTTCTATCACCATATTTCATGGATGGTTATAATTAAGGATTTAATTAATATATATGATATTTATAATATAATCATTACTTTTTAATGATAAAATATTATTTACCTTTCTTTCCATAATTTCATTAGAAAATGAAAACTATGTTCAAGCGTACTTATAGACTATCGTCTCCAAGAACAGTGCAACTCATATATATATATACCATTTATGGAGGATTATAAATATATATATATTGAATATATATGATATTTATATAATTATTAACATTATGTAGAATATGTAACCATGATCTTAGTACAAGAACCAAAACTTCTGAATCGAAACATTCATGAAAAACAAAACAATTAACATCCAAAACTAACAATTTAAATAATGAATTTTTAATAAACTGGGGTTGAAATATTATAATTGGACCTTATATTAAATTATAAGTTTTAATATATTTATTTTATAAAATTATAATAAGTTCTAAATTTTTATATATGGTGTTATTTTTCTTACGAAGAAAGTCACACAGAAAGTAAGCATTCTTTATCACGATATTGTTTCATTGAGACATGTTTGATATTATACACCTATTTATGTTTATGAGGTGTATATACTAACCCCTATAAATTTTATTTCATGGATCATTCTTATATAATCTAATTTACTATTTCAATTAAAATTTTTATTTTCATGAGGTTTATGATTTAAACATTAATACAGTAGTAGGGGTTTCTCAAATCTCTTTTATTTCTATAAGACATTTTCCAAAGTCACTACCTATTTCTTTTGTGTGGTGTATATAATACTAGTTAATAAATTTTATGATTTTTTTAGTGATAATTTTGGGTTTTTATAAATATATCTTTGTATATTTTTTTATGATATTTTGATTCAATGATTACAGGAGCTATAAGGGTTTTACAATACAATCTCATTATTTTACTAGGATTATTTATGATTTATTTTGTGATTATTAAATTATATAATCTATCTATCTAAAATATTATTTATTTTATTATAATTTTTTTATTTTTTTATAATTCAACTTTCCTTTCATTTTCCTCTCTTTATATTCTCAATATAATGAAAAAATGTTTTTAAAAAAATCAACTTTATTTCTCTCTTCGTTGAAAAATACTCTTTATTTCTTATCCATTTCTCTGAAAAATTTCCTGAATTTTTTAATAATATAAAATAATTGGTTAATTTTTTTACCCCTGTTTTAATTTAAAAATAATTCTAAAAAAATCTTCATGTAAGTTTTTGAACGCAGTAGTTCTTATTAAAGTTGTGAACAAAATCATCAGTTTAATGATTTTGACATGAACCCAATTTCCTAAAATCATGACCTCTTAAATATTTGAAGAATTATTTACATATTAAATGGTTTTTTTAAATGAAAATTTTTTCTTTAATATTTTGGAAATTTTCATATTTTTAAATAATTTATTTAGAAATTAAAAGTCTATTTTATTCAAGAAATGTTCTGGTGATATTGAAAAGGTATTTTCATAGATAACTATAGATTTGATGTTTCTTATGATTTACTTGGAATATTATGTAATTTTACCATATTTATTCTTTATCTAGACGGTTTATGGTTATGATGATAAAATATTGGTGAAACCTAGTTTCTTTACCATGGGTTAAGTATTGGTGTAAAGAAAAATGACTTCATGATCATGTGTCAAACATATGAATAGATTATGACTATGTTATGGGTGGGTTATTTATATCCCTCTAATTCATTGGGTAAAATTACAATTTTATTAACTTAAATGGTACATGGGAGTTTATCGCAAGCCTCAAAAAAATGTACATGGGAGGTTATCCTTAGACCAAAAAAAGGGTACACATGATGTTATCCCAATCTCGAATTAGGTACATGAGTGGTTTTTCCAAGACAAACTTATAATGAATGTATTGGTGGCTATCCATGTCATAATATTTCTATGATTATGATTATTCAACACTTTATTTTAATCTTTTATAACACGATATTATGGTGAAGTTATACTCTCGTGACTTATGTTCTTTGATTCCTGTATGATTTATGTCTTATAAACACCCAATATTTTTTCCATAACTCATGAAATTGATTTATGAATTATTCGATATTATTTTAAAATTTTAATATTAATTTATCAAACTCTTATTTTCATGTTATGCATAAATGATCATCAACATATCCCTTTTTTACCTTTTCTAATCATTTGATCTAACACTTTATTATGATCTCTTTTCCCCAGTATATGAAGAATAGTTTTATGTATTGTATGTCTAACAAGGGAGATAGTTGTAAAGAACATAGTGGGAGATGATGTAGATATGTTATGTACCAATTGTTTTTGTATCCATGTTTCAAAAGAAACTAAAACTTTATGGTTATTGTGTTGATATCGTAATGATATTTAATGAATATTCATCTAATAAATGTAATATTTATATATGAAATTATTTTGACACCTAAATTGTTAACAATGTAGGGTTTAGTTATTTTAGAAACTAGTAAGTGGAAAATTTAGTGAGAACCTTTAGGAAAATAATAAGTATATGATAAAATCCTAACTTATGGTAAAGAAAAGACGGTGGTTTTCCTAGAAAATAAAACCATTTTTGAATACTATCAAGTGGATGTTGTTGTAAAACATATGAAAAAATGGGTAATAACCCTAAATGGGATAGAATTGGAATTCACTTTCTCATCACCAGTTCACAACGAGTGGGATTAATACTATACACCTAGCTATAAACTCATGGGGGTATGATTGGTTTAATTCACATTTTCTTTACAAACCATTATGAAGTATTTGAATAGATTATAACCATGGAAGTCCTATGAAAAAAAGGTTTTTTAGACTGAAAAAAAGGAGTCATGATTTTGACACCCTATAAAATATTTTCAGGATTATATGGTTTCTCACTATGATTATTAGTTATCGCACTATGTTTTTTAGTTTTAGATAATGGATACGATAGAAAGAAACTATGTTAATACTGAATGTGAGGGAAAATGAAATGATTTCCCACCCGGTCAACCAAATTCTATGGTATATAGAAATAAAAATTTTATTTTTATTCTTATAAAACTTTTTCAGTCCATGAATTATGCTGAGATTTTATCTGATCTAACGAGGGAATAATATTCTATTGATTCCTTCATGAGAAAATATCCAACTTCATTCTGGGGGTCTGTTGAGCCACTTATTTCTGAGAAATTGACACATTACAATGAAAATATAGTTTTCATTCTCTATCACTCAGAGAATGAAAATGAAATTTTAGTTTTTTATCACCTAGAAGACAAAGTGGATAAATGGTGGACTATGATCAAGAATACAAGGAAATAATAAACAATTTACTTTATAGAGTGGGAAGATAATGGAAGGAATTTTTTCAACAATTAATTTCTTCACATTCATCATACAAAAATAGATAAATAATTATTTCATCTAAATTTGAATGATGATAAATCCATTGGTACCTAAGAGGAAAAATTTTATAATAATTATGAGGTAAGATTTTGGTATTATCATTTAACTTGAAAGTAAGATTGATAAATTCTTTAGTGGATTAAAACCAAGAATTAAAACAAAATTATAAAAAATAGCCTTTTTTATATGTGATGAAATCATTCTATGTAATATCAAGGTATAAATAGAGATCAGAGTCACCCATCAATATCTTGGTTTTGATAACAAAGGAGAGATGGAATTCAAAGGAAATTCTAATAATTAAAAACTTATAAGGAAGAATGTGATTATTCCTTTATTCCTGGAAGGAAACATAGAATAAATTATATTAAGGGGACTAGTAAATGATTTATGTCTAGAAAGGAAGTCCATAAGTTAATCAAATATTGATTTTAGGGGAAGAATGTTGATAATGGTGTGAATGGAGAGAAAGCTTCATATAAAACACAAAACACACTTGAGTATTTTGAATGAAAGGACTGTGAGAATGTTGTTATCTAGTGCTCAAATATTATGGGTAATGATGATGATCAATGTCAACGGAATCATAAGACCATATAAAAAGGTAAATCTCATGAAATCACAGTTACTGAAGTCGGGTATGATAATGAAGTGGTTAAAGGTACACTTACCGTCTACTGTAGAACTACTAATGCCTTTTTTTATTCTAGATCTACCCACTCTTCTATATCTGAAGAATTTTCCAAAGATATCACATTACCACCTCTATGATTAGATATTTAATTACCTGAGAAAAATAATAATGGTATGATGATTTTATCTCAATTATATAGCTTCGATCCAATAGAAGTTTTTTTGAAGGTTCAACCCGTAAATCTCAATATTCTTCCTCTAGTTGAATTTGATGTTATTTTTGTGTATTTTTTGAATTTATTAATATAAATCCCATATCACTTACCAAGGAAGGAAAGACATATTTTATATTACAAACCAACCTTTGACCATTTATCCTTATGTGGATTAATAGGGGATTACAATGGAAATTATATCAATTGTAAGAATGTGTAATTCTATTCAAATGGGGATATTTATCGTAGATAATTGGGGAGAAACATAACATCAAACATATTCCCATTGTATGAGAGTTTTTTGATGTATTTTGATAAGATTTTTCCAGTATCCCTCTAAATAATTATATTTATTTTTCAATATAACTCATAAATAGTGTTACGCCTACTTCAAAGACTCCATATAAAATGGCCACAATTTAGTTTTAATAATTGAATAAGAAACTCTAGGAGAATATTTACCCATGATTCATTTATCCAATTGATTTAACATGGGGTGCATATATTATTTTTATTTATAAGAAATATGGATCAAAGTGAATTTTCATTGATTATCATTACCTTAATAAGATCACAATCAACAATAAGTATTCTCTACCTAGTATTAAAGATTTATCCAATCAATTATAATGATATAAAACAAATTCAAGGATTGATCTTTGATCTAGATACTATCAATTGAGTGTCAAAAGTAAATGAATACCCAATAAAACCTTTTTTACAATGTATAAGCACTATGAATTTATAGTTTTTTCATTTTTTCTTACTAATTTCCCCACTATCTTGATAGATTTATTGAATAAAGTCTTCGGATATTACCTTGATTAGTTTTTGGTAGTATTTATTAATGATATTCTTATATACTCAAAGATCAAGGAAGATCATGAAGATCACATAAGGATTATACTAAAGGACCTAGTGAAGGATAATTTCTATATACTATTTACTAATTGTGAATTTTGGCTACCAAAATGTTTCATTTTGGGGTTATATAATCTCAAAGGAGGTTATATCGTTGGATACATCAAAGAAATAATTTATAGAACATTGTACCAGACCAACCAATCTAAATGAGATCCATAGTTTTATTTGATAATCTTGATATTATAAAAACTTTTTGAAAAATTTATCATAGATATCTAATCGAGAAACAAAGTTAACTCGAAATGGAGTCAAGTTCCATTGGACTAATGAGTGTGAATAAAATTTCCCTGAACTAAAGAGAAAGTAAGTCAGTTCACATGTTCTCACACTTCCATACAATGGATATGGTTTTTTTATTTGTAGTGATGCATAAATGAATGGGATACTATGTTTTCTTATGTATAATTACATGGTGATAGATTATATCACTAATAAATTAATGTTTCATGAGTATAATTACTTGACCGATGACTTGGAGTTAGTCATGGTAATGTTTGAATTTATGATATTGAAGAATTATATTTATGGAGAAACATGTGACTTATATACTGATCATAAATTTCTATTGTATATATTCATCTTGAAAGATTTGAATATGTTCTAGAGAATATGTTTCGGGTTGATAAAATATTTTCACTACTCAACACATTATAAACCATATAAAGAGAACAAGGTGGATGATGCTCTGTGTTGGAAGGATCATTCTAACATATCTATTATAAGGATCATAAAAGATCCAATATTTCCGGATTTTTAATGGATAGATCTTAAAATCCTGAATGAAGGGGAGTAATCTTATATTACTAATATGATTTTTCAGCTATATATCCATGTGAATATTAAAGATAAGTATAAGAAATATGTAAAGCTACAGAAGAAGGTATGAAATTTTTTTTAGTTCAACCTTGATTGTGAATGATTGATATGGTCCACGAACCAAGTATGTGTCATGGAATTATAAGGATTGAAGAAGGATATCCAAGAATAATATCAAAAATCATCATTATATATTCGTCTTGAAAGTATGAATATTGAAAGGACCACATATGATATGTGTGATCAATGAGAGGGGAAGGGGTGAATTAGTTAGCTTTCCTTTTTAAATTTTCTTCCATATGAAAGCAAATTCACCTCCTGTTAAAGAGATATGGATATTTTGATCAAACAATCACACAATAAAAATCATAGGAACAAATGAATTTACAAGGTTCACTACTCAATAAGGGAATAATGTTCTTAGAATGGTTTGGAAATGATCGAAACCACACAAACCACTAAAAATAAATCCTTCAAATGTAGTTAGTGGAAGTAGGAAATACCCTTCCACATTTGATGCACTTTACTTGATTTATAGTGCATGTGATTCTCTCATGGGTAAATTATGTAACAAAAATTTTCATAACAACTATAGAATATTAAATAATAGACTTCAGTAATCTATCACTGTGCTGGTTGTATTTATTCACACTAGCTTTTTAAGAAAGTCATTCTTTATTATTCTCTTTATTACCCATTTGTGGGAAAGAACTTTTTCTGTATAATGTATTTGAAAACTCTATCACATAAAATAGATTTATCTACTATTTTATATTATTTTATATATGTACTTCCTTGTTAATCTCATTTCCTTCTCATCCTCGTGTATGTAAGTGAATACATGATCTCTTCTGTATCCTTCAAAGTGTTTCACACATATTCATGTACCTAACTGCATTCACCTATTCTTATTCATGTTTTGTGACTATGAACAAATTCTATTGGGAATATAGTTCTCTCCATGAATATATGTGAAATACTAGATCTAAAGTGAATGAACCTTTTTTGTGGGAATATCATGCATAAGGGTTTTCACTGTCACATATGATCCTCAGAAAAAACTAAAGGGATTCACAAAATGGGTTATTAGGGTTTCTCTTAGAGTTTAAAATACAAGTAGAAGTCCCATTGTTCTTCTCCATGACCTAATATGTTTACAGAAACAATTATTTATAAAACACACCATTCACACTGCTCTGTTTTCTCTAATAAAATGAGGGTTATTCATACAACATTGACAACATCCCTTGGCCTCTATAGTTTTGTATTTATAGGAGAGAAATGATGTTTTTCACTAAATAATTATTTATATTTTAATGAAATGTCAGTTCATAAAAAGTAATTTCATACCAAAACCTTTTAAAATTCTTAAATATTTCACAGATTCTCAAACATATGTTCATAAAATATGGCTTGTTTTATTTCATAATGAACTCCTAATTTCTATGCAATTATTATGGCATGATTCACACATTTTTAATGCCTAGAACCATGTATGTAAACATATAACACACTGCCTTTATAATTCCAACCACTAAATTATATATTTATATTATCACATGGATGCAAGATACCAATTGAATGCATGGAATCATATCAACCGTGAACACATCATCTCTTAAGAATCATCATGGAAGATGGGTGAACTGTTATTTTTCAAAGAATGGATTAAACATCGACCATTTTATATGAGTGATGATGTCTACCTGTGGAGAGAGGTATAATACGATGCACTGGGATTGTTAGACCGTACTAATTGATCTAATATTATAGTTTATGTTATGTTTTTATGTTTTAGATGGAGTAACAATACCTATTAAACATGCATCCCACATAAAATCTTCACATGGATTGGAACCACTATTTCAATGATCTTGTGGCTACTACCGCTCGATACGGCACCAGGGTCATAAATCAGATAAACATTCACACTCCCATATGATACTAGCCAACATGAGAGCACCCAAAAGTGCTAATTCATGCAATATATAGTTGAACTATATTCCCAATTTCACCCTATCCTACCTTTACATGTTCTTAATATTACCTTGTCCAACATTTTTTACCAAGTGCGGCTTGTCTCCCACATTAGATGAGTCCATATCCATATATATGTGGTTGAGGAAGCATCTTTAGGTGCCTTTGGTTGGTACCATTTTTTAAAATAATTAGAATAAAATATAAGAAAAATATTTCATAAATTCTGAAGAAAAATATTATCTCATTCATTAATAGTGCATTTCCTATTTTAGATACAAGAATTCCCACCTTCTTCCATCATGAAAAATGAAATTATTCTTGCCTATATATTTCTTCATTATGCCAAATAATATTTTTAATTGTCTTCTTTAAACTCTTATTTATGAAAATAATATTTCTTCGTGTATTCTTAATTGTTGTAAACAATGTTTTACCATTGAACCAATTTCTTTGAACATAGAACCAGTTCAACATTATTTAGATTTGGTGAAGTGATTTATATACTTAAGAAGGTTAAGTAAAAAAACATTCATAAAAAAAAGAAAAACTTCTATAAAAATTTATTAAATACAAAATCTTAAACAAAATTAGTCCAAAAAATATCCCCCTTTTTAATTTGTTTTCAACCAAGGATTATAAATCATTTGGTCTTTTTAACTCAAGTAATGGATTTCTTATCCAACAATTCTGAGCCAATGTGATAAAATATAGTGTAGAACATAAATATTAATGGACAATAATACCATGTTGTCCACAAGCATCGATTTAAGAAACCTTCCCCTTATACTTCAATATTTAACAACATATTCTTTCAAGAACAAAACGTTCCTACATCCACTGCAATAAACTGGTAAAACAGTGCACATAATAAAATCACATCTTGGCACTTTTAAGAACTTCCCCTAAATAAATTCTACCTCCCAAAAGGTAAAACACATATCAATGGATAGAATTATGTTACAACATTATTCTACCCCTTGAGAACATTATCCAAACACAATATGAGAGAGGGGATAGGATCACATACCATAGCCTTGATGAGAGGAAGGCCGAACACCCATGGCCTACCTCAACTTTTGAAACGGATCATTCAAGAATGGTTTTTTGAAAAAATCTACAACTTTCTCCATTTTAGGAACATACTTCATATTTAGTTCATTAATCTCCACATGATCTATGATTAAGTGATATTTGATATCAATTTTTTTAGAATGAGATATATGCATAAAATTTTTAGTGAAATTTATTTCGCATTGATTATAACATTCCAAGAGAAGGGGAAGCATCGAATCAATAAATAAATAATATAGTTCTATCGTTTTCTAAATACATTGTGTTGTAACATAAGTAATGGAAACATATTCATATTTTGAAATACTGAGAGTCACTGATTTTTTTCTTCATATACCATTGAACACATCTTTCTCCCTAGAAAAAAAATTCACCGTATGTAGATATTAAACCTTCTACACTGACTTCCCAATCAGAATATGTATAACCAAATAGATAAATATTACATTTTCTTTCATATTTTAACCAAAAATAAATTTTTTGTTTTATATATATATGAATTTTTTTCCATCCAAGATATGAGATTCTTATGGAGCACTTTGATACATGGAACATAGAGTAAAAACAAGAAATATATCTGAACATTAAGTCATTAGATATAATAACTCACAACAAACCTTCCAAAATCTATAGGATCTCCCTCTTTTCCTTCAATATATTTGGAAAACATTGCTTCCAGTGCAATAGGTGTGGAAAATTTCTTTGAATCTTCTATGACAAACTCCCTCAATAGTGTCTTAGCATACTTTTCATGAGATAGGAAAAATCTATTTCTTATTTTGAATGATTTGTAATCCAAGAAAGTATTATATTTCTCCCATCATAGACATCCCAACAAAAATAATATCCTTAGAGAACATCTCATAAGTTTCTTTATAATTCCCTAAAAATATTATATCATCTACATAAACAATAATAATGAGATAAATCTCTTGATGTTCCTTTATGTATAGGTTACTATCAACACATTGTTTATTGATATTTATCTTCTGTATGCAAGTATATAATTTATAATACTAGGCTCATAGAGATATTTTTAAACCATGAAAATTCGTATTCAATTTTCATACATGGAATTCATCTTTTCTAGGCAAGATCCATATGGTTGTTCAATATGAAATTATTCATTTAGCACTTCATTATGAAAATTTAAAATGACATACATTTGGAAAATCCTATATCTCTGTTGTGGAGTGATAAGAATATAGATTCTAATAGTTTTTAATATTTCCAATTAATAAGAAGTCTCATAAAAGTCAATTATTTCAATTTTTGAGTAACCATTACAACCAATTCATGCCTTTTTTATTATCACTTCACCATCCCCATTCAACTTGTTTCAGAACACCCAATTTGTACCAGTAACATTTTTTTTATTTTGGTACATGTTCCCAAGTGTCATTATTCTCAATATGATCAATATATTAATTCTTATCATTAAACCACTCTTGATACTAAAATGATTCATCAATATATTTTGGTTTAACTTTTGAACATAAGTCTGAGAAATTGACCTTGAATATTTTTTGGTTTGAACATGTTGATGTTGATCACCAATGATGTTATAAAATTCCACTTTATTACTTAGAAATTAATGATATGAACATAAATATTTCCCATAACGTTATATTTATATTTCAAAATCCTCAACATGAGAATATTCAACATTGTTAAGAACTTTGTCATATTGTTCAACTACAACCACCTCATTTTTTCATTTCTTCTACTACTAGAACCATCTATGGAACTTTTTTATCATACTCTTCAAAAGAATTAATACCTTCCAAGTTAACAAATTTTACTTCTTATTAATTATAACACCTATAATATATCATTAGAAGGTATCACAGAAATAACCCATCAACTCCTATTTGACCAATATTCCTATGATTCTCACCACTGACTTTAAAAATTCAAGTACTACCGAACACCATTTGGTGTTTCAAACAAGGTTTTTATTTGTAATAAATATTGTAATAATCTATATTAATGTTTGGTCTATTAAAGCACTGATTATGAACATAAACAGCTACTCTTATAATTTTTCTCTAGAAATATCAAGAAGTACCAATTTTAATCAATATTGTTCATGACAGCTCCACTAAACATCTATTTTTTCATTTAGTGAAACCATTCATCTATGGTGGGTAATTTTCACTAAAATCTTATTGAATTTCATTATTTTCAATATAATATCTGAATTATAAACATGTATATTTGCAACCAATAACAATTCGAATCATCTTCATAGAGTATCCAGATTCTTTTTCTGCACTTCCCATAAAACTTTTCAACCTTTTTAGAGCCTTTGATTTATATTTCAAGAACATAATTCATGTAATGAGATTAAAGAAATTAATAAAATAAATAAAGTAATTATCTATGTCTGTAAAATTCTCATTCATGGGCCCAAAAATCTCTGAATGAATCTACTCTAAGAGATTAGTGGAATGTATGTCTACTTTCTTACATGCTGAGTTTTCAATATACACATTCTGAAATATAGAACAACACCAATCTCTATTTTCTATGAAATCAAGAATATCATGAATACTTTTATATTTAAAATATTTATTATAATATACTTACACATATTCCCCAATAATTTATTTCATATCTTATTTTCTTCCATCATGGTCATTTAGCATGACCCTTGTGCATATCCAACTAGAAATAAGTTTCATTAGGTATGTTTCCCTTTCATAACAACATTATAAAATTAAATTAAAATAACAATGAAATAATATTTTTTAAATTTCAATTCATTACCATATTCACAAATTTTTTAATCACTCAATACTTTTATTTTAATCCATAAAAAATGATTTTTTATTTTTATTTTAGCATATCTTCCCCAAGGATAGTGGAACCAACTCCTTTGATTTTGAGGGATTTGTCATTTCCAAAATTCATTGCACCATATTTACAATCTTTCACATTCATTAATAGATTTAAATCACCTTGAATTTTCAAATAAAACCTAGTATACAATATCCAGGGTTGTTCCCCTTTTATATCTTTGAGATCATTTTCAACAACTAAGGCCTTTTCTTTTCTTTTTTGTTTCTTCTCATGCATGGTTTTAGATTTATTGTACAAAACTTATTGTGATGAAATCACGGTGAGAAATTATTTTACAAGGTTTCCATGATGGCCACCTATATTAAAAGTTGTTTTCAAGTGTTCAAATTTAATTTCATTCTCCAAATGGATGTTTTATAGTGGACTCATTTGAGTGGGTTGACTCGCCCTCAAATATTTCATCCAGTTTCTCCTAAATTCACTATCACATTGATGATTAAATTAAAAAATATTTTTCATGTACCCAAATCCACCATAATTCTAGAAGTATCCATATAAAGTGTATTTCCCTCTATGAATCACACATTTTCCATATTTCTATACTTTATTAATCACAACTTTCTTACATTCCACTTTTTTTATTTGTGGTACACCATAGTTTTGGTTATCAACAGGAATTTTTATCGTCGGTTTAGATTTATTCACATCCCGGAAAAAATTTCAAATAGTATCAGATTTTTTCTTTTTATCACCGATTGTTTTGTATATATATGTGATTTATAATATTTATTTTTCATCTAAAAATATAAATATTTGTTTGTTTTAAACTTCTGATAACTTTCACAAACTTTTATAACTTATTTTTTGGACTTTGTAATCCCATGTTAATGCATATACTTTTTTGAGAAAGATTTAATTATTATTCCATTTCCATGAATTTTTCTTCAAAATAGACAGTGAAGTTCTTATTTCCATAAAACAACATTTTTATATTATCAATCTCTCTCAATAACTTCTAATTTTTATCAAGAAATAGTTATTGATTGTTTGATGAAATATTTTTTCCCTTCAACTTATCATTCTCTCTTTTAAGCCTTACAATCTTTACAAGGCATTGTTTTAAATTTATTTTTATTGTAAACACCATATAAGTTTCTTCCTCTTCTGAACCATTACTTTCCTCTTGAGTGAATGTTTCATCATTCAATTTTTATATAATATTTTGGTCAGTAGATTCATTACCAATGTTATCATCCTCTTGTTAACTATCATATTCTTTATCACATTTAGAAAAATAGTTTCACATTTTATATTTAGAGAACTTTTTTACCTTTATCTTGTAGTGGGACTTAGTTTTTTCTTCCTTATTACTGATAGATCTTCTTAACTTTATATAATATTTATCACCTCATTAATATTTATTTTATCGAGGAAAATTTTCCTTAAAATGTACAACAACTCCATTAATGAAACTCACCATAGGTAACTCTCGTTTTTTACTTCAATGTGCCTATTTGAAAATTTTTAGAAAATAAAAATATAATTTCATCAACATTTTTAATAACCTATTCTTTAATATCAGAGTCACTTTCTTCTTTCATGAGAACTTTCTTAGACTTTCCTAACCATTTATCTTTGAATGAAATTTCTTGATCGTGACTTTCTTTTTTCTCCATCACCTTTTCTCTTCTCATCTCATAATTAAGAGAGTATTGAGAAAATATTAAAAATATTGAGTCTTAAGATCTCTATATTTTAGGGATGAAACATTGGAATCAATGTTTTTATGAATAATTAGTAGGGTCTTTTAAACTATGGTTTTATCTTCCAATATCTCACTGAGATATATAATAGTTCTTACAATATAATTAACACTTATAAAGAAGTCACCAACAGATTCATTATCACCCATAAAAATATATTCATACTTCAATATTCAGAATTATAACTTTAATATCATCAAATTTATATTTCCTTTATTGACTCTCTTCAAATTATCCTAGATGATTTTAGTTTTTTAAATTATATTGAATCTACGAAACAAACTTTTAGAGGAGGAGTATTATATATAATTTCTAGCTCACAAATCATTCTCTAAATTCTTCTTATCAAAATTTATCAATGGAATGCATTCATCGTGAGGATGGAAACCATATATAACATATTCAAGAACTATATAACCAATGACTAAAAGATAATGTAACATTTTGTATTTCTAGATATGATAGTTCTTCCCATCAGAGACTGGAATCCCCTTACTATTCATCGAGTTTTGAACATCCACAACACCAAATCTTTTCAAAAACCCTTATCAAGGAGTCAATAATGGGTACCTTCCCTCTAATACCACATGAAAGGATCATTTAGGATCTATGTGATAACTACAAGGGTAAGGGGTTAATGAGTTATCTTTTCCTTTTATATTTTCTTTTATAAAAAGAAAAATTTACCTCCAATTAAATAGATATGACTTCACTAATAAAATAATAAAATAAGTGAAACTATAAAAACATTGGAATTTCAAGGTTAATTACTCAGTAAGAGTATATAGACCTTTATATGGTTTTGGAAATGTTCCAAACCACACAAACTAGAAGCAATAAATCCTTTATGTGTGGTTATAGAATGCAGGAAATACCCTTTCACTTTTGATGGAAATTAATCAATTAAAAGTGAATACACTCCTCTAACAAGTAAATTACATAAAAACTATATTTGTAACAAATATATAATATTCACTAATAGAATTTAGTATGTTGTCACTATGATGTCTGTATTTCTTCACACTTGATTGTTAAGTAATCCTTTCTTTATTCTTCACATTAATTATAACAACCCTAACCCTACTATGTAAAGGCCCATAAAATTCAAGGGAAATTTTTTCATAATTTTCTTTGGAATTTTACAAGAGATCGGTTTCAGACGGCACCTAATTCCGAGGCCCGGAGTGCCCGGAATCAATTTCCGAAGTTTGGCTCGGGTACGTTCAGTGAACGAACGAGCGGGAATTTCTAACTTTTGATCCGGTGCTCGGAATTGAAATCCGAGGACACCGATGAACTCGCAGCGCCGATATTCGCTTAAGGAGACCTTTTCCGAAGTTGCGTTTATTGCAGGACGAAAGTTAGTTTTTGGGAGAATTATAAAAAGTTGAATAAAAATGTGGAACACTTTTTATTTTACTTTTGTTGGTTAACTTCTCTCAAAGGAAGTTAGGGGTGGGACACACACCCACTTAACCTCCCTTGAAAGGATTAAGTGTGGTGGGGCCCACACGAACCTAAACCTTCCATCTTCTCTCAAACTCCCTTTAACCCCTCTTTAAATGACATGACAACTTGTTAATTAATTTGGAGTTATTTTATTTGAATTTAAAACCTTTGAAATTCAATTTGTAAAGTTTGTGAATAAAATAAGACTCTATCTTATTTTGTTGGGTTAGAAATCTCTAGCCTTCTTGAGAGCATTTTGGGTTCTTCTCCTTCTTCTTCAAACTTTGACAAAGAACGCTCAATCTTTGACGAAGAACGCTCAAGCTCCGACGAAGAACGTCGATCCTCTCTTCTTCGTCTTCCGTGTCAAAGAAAGGGAACGCCGCTTCCTCCGAGGACTTCCTTCATCGGCATACGAAGATTCTCCAATGACGTACCTCTTCGGACATACCTATTCGTCATCGGATTTGACGAACGACTACCGCGACGCCTGACCTCCGCGACGTTGTCTTCCGCAGGTCGTTGACGATCTTCGAACTTGAACCCAAGGTAGGGATTGTTGTTGATTATTTGTTTATTTATTTATTCTCATTGGTGGTTCTAGCATGGAAAATGTGAGGATATTTAAATATGTGTTATCGTTTAACGTGAGGGGGCCGGACCGCATGAACACGGCCGAACCCCCTCCTTTGTTCTTGTTGATTTATCTTGCGGATGAAACAAGATGGGGTGGTGCCGTCACACCACGCGGATATTCGCACGATTATATTGCGCGGCGCCGTCGCGCCGCGCCGTGGAAGGATCATCAAGAACGCGACGCCGTCGCGCCGCGTCGAATGGAATCAAAGGCGCGGCGGAGGGGCGCGGTGCCGTCGCACCGCGCCGGACGACGAACACCGCGGCCGGTTCCGGTCCGCGGTGGGACGAGAAGACCGTCGGTCGGGCCACCGGCGTCGGAAGCCGGAAAGGGCACCGGTTTTCTGGTCCAGTTGAGGAAAAACCGGCCGACCAGATGGCCGGCCGGAAGGTCAAAGGCCGGGGGAATTTAATTCCCCTGGCCAGTGCTCAAAAGCCCCCCCATTTAATTGGGGGGGGGGGTTCTTTGAGGGGGGCAGGCGGCCCCCCGGTTCTCTTTAAAGAAGGCCCCCCACGAGGGGTGGGGGCAGTTTCCAAAGGCGCGGCTAAAAGTCACACCGACTTTTTGTTGAAGCGGGGGCTTTTCCCTCCGCGCGTGGCGACAAGCGGCGCCAGGCCGCGCCGCCGCCGGCCGGGCCGCGCCATCGGCCGGGCCGGGTCGGACCCGGGTCGGGTCGCCCCGGTTCGGGCCGACCCAGGGGGGGTTGGGCCGGGTAGGCCCGGCCCCGGACCCCCCATTTTCGAGACGAATTCGGTCTTTTGTCCATAACTTGAGCCACGGACCTCCGATTGATGAACCGTCTGTGGAAACGCGATCCTTGGATCGAGACGGTCGTTTCGGTATATCGCACTCAAAGTTTCGGAATACTTTGAGTTCGGCCGGTTTGGTTCGTTCACGAAACCAACCGGGCCTTCGGAGCGGAAACACTCATATCTTGAGCTACGGACGTCCGATTGACTTTCCGTCAGCTTTGTTGTGTTCCTCTTAGTGAGACGGGTCTTTTGGCATACTCCGCCCGAGGTTTGGACGCATGTGGAGTACGGTCGGGTTGGTTTTGCCTTAAAAACCAACCGGGCCCCTGGGACGAAAAAGCCAATAACTCTCAGACCGGGCGTCCGATCGACGCGCCGTCTGTTGCGTTGAGTTCCTGTTGACGATACGGAACTTTTGGATACATCAACTATGGACTTTGTGACAGTTGATGTACCAGCCTCTCGGCTCGTGGAGCGGACCGTCCTGTACGAGCTTGCTGTGTGCGGGAACCCTAGTGTTGGCTGCGACTGTGACTACTACTACTGCTACTGCTACTGTGACTGCGACGACGATAGTACAGAGATCCTGTGTGGATTCGACGACGACGACTACAGCACTCAGCGATCCTACGTGGATCAGTGCTACAGGTCCTGTGTGGGCCCGATCCTGTGTGGGTCTGATCCTGTGTGGGTCTTTGCGCTCAGCGGTCCTGTGTGAACCAGCGCCTACAGGTCCTATGTGGGCCCGATCCTGTGTGGGTCTTTTGCGGGGGTTAGTTACCTATCGATCCTTCGTGGGTCTGATGACTTAGATGGATCAGAGATCATCTTTATCATCTTTCGAAGAAGTATACCTGTGTGAGCTGAATCGTGTTGCTTTCCTGTGTGGATTGTGTTGTGCTATCCTATGTGGATTACGTTTTGCTTTCCTGTGTGGAATACGTTTACTTTCCTGTGTGGACTGAGTTGTACTTGGGCTCGGAGGTTGGAGCGTATTTGAAATTGATGACTTAGGTATATGTATGGGCATATACCTAAGCAGTGTCGGTTGTTACTTCGTGATTGTACCTTTCTTCATGGTTTATCCTTTGTGGATTTTGAGAGACCTTCAGGGGTCTCGGGGTCCCTACTGAGTAGCTTATACTCACCCCTGCACGGGCTTTTCCCGCACTACGTTGTGTTGGTTGCAGATGACGGACAACGTTGATCTTAGCTGAGGCTTGCAGAGCAGGACGGTACCTGGAGGTGGACCACTGGGCGGGACGTGTTCGGAGCGGACGGCGGGACCCGTGGAGCAGTGGAGCTATCTGTACCCACCCTTCAGGTGGGATTTCCAGTGGACAGCTCGGTGTAGCAGCTTTTACTTTTCAGTTGTTGTTTTCCCTTTCGAGTTGTACTTTACTTTCAGTTTGGGTTTGTATACTGGCCCATTTACTTTTCCGCACTTTCAGTTGTACTCTGCTTTTTCTTAGTGTTTACTTTCCGCTTGCTTACTCTGTGGTGTTTGTTTACTTTACGAAGGAAATGCCTTCCCTTTTTACCGGGATTTACACCTCGGTGCTAGTCGCCAGCCCCTGGCCTATGGAATGCGGGCTTGGGGTAGTCACGGCACGGACCCCGAGGGCGGGTCGTGACAAATTGGTATCAAAGGAGTTCGGTTCTACCGTGAACTCTGATCTTTTCTATGTGAAGCAATAATGTTTAGCGTATTGAGTGTGGTTATCAGTCCATGGAGTCCAGTGTTGGTGCGGCGGCTGACGTATCCGTACACCAGGACCCAGACTTCTGATTTCCGACTTAATGCACGAAAACATTGATTGCGTGTGTGTTTCAAGTTTTCTTTGTGATTACTTATATCAGCTCACCAGGTATACTGTTCTGACCGTGGCGCACCTGTTTCCTTTTCAGGATGGCCCCACGACGGCAGCCAGCTAGGGTTCCGATAGTCGAGTGTGACGACAGCCCACCGAGCGACGAGGCCTCGGTGCAGGGCCCTTTGTCAGCAGTGGCACCGGCGGTAGCCCTACCTGCTGAGCCCCCGATGCTTCCAGCGCCAGCCGCTGACGATGCATGTCGCCTCAGCGCACTGCATGAGTTTCAGCACCAGCGACCGCCCAGGTTTTTCGGGGAGACGGATCCCCAGGCAGCCGAGGACTGGCTGAAGGCAGTGGTACGTGTGTTTAGGCTAGTGAGGACACTAGCAGACCTCATGGTGATCCTCGCTGCGAGCCTACTACACGCAGCAGCAGGACGATGGTGGAGCTTGATGCTCCAGGTGCACGATGAGGCATCTCTACTTTGGACGGACTTTGAGAGCCTCTTCCGCTCGGAGTTCGTCCCAGCCACCCTTCGTGCGGTGCGTATCCAGGAGCTTCTTCAGCTGCGGCAGGGTAGCATGACGGTCGCTCAGTACTCGGCGAGATTTACCGATCTCTCACGCTACTTGACCGACATGGTACGGGACCCATTATTCCGGGCCCGGACCTTCGAGCAGGGTTTGAGACATGATATCAGGGCATCGCTGATCTCCCTCAGCATACCGACTCAGACAGGAGTACTGGAGCGGGCCCTTCTGATCGAGAGCTTCCTTGCTGAGTCTACACCAGCGCAGCGACCCACCGCAGGGCGGCACGTGGCAGAGTCATCTGCAGCAGGCAGTCGACGGATGACTCAGGGGTCCAGACAGACCAAACCCTCAGGCAGACGACCTCAGGACACTGGCTCAGCAGTGCGGGGCACACAGCGAGGAGCCAGTCTTTCGAGAGGCAGACAGTGCTACTCGTGCGGCGGGCAGGGCCACATGGCTCGTGACTGCCCGACCCGCCGTGCCGAGGAGCAGCAGTCGGTTGAGGGACCACCGAGCCAGAGGCAGAGGGTCGACCGTGGCGGTCCGCAGGGAGGAGGCGAACGAGGTAGAGGAGCTGGACGAGCAGCCGGTGGTGGGAGACGCTTTGAGGCTCTGCCACCACCACCACCAGGAGGTCCACCCCGACCACAGGGAGCTGGCGGGCAGAGACAGGCACAGCTCCAGGCAGCAGAGGCCTACGACAACGGCGCACCCGAGATGATTCGAGGTACTATCTGTGTCTATTCCACCCCTGCTGCAGTTCTTATAGACACAGGAGCGAGTCACTCTTTCATAGCCGCTGCCCTTTTTCGGAGCTCGGAGATTCCGACAGAGCCGTTGGCTCGATCCTTACGGCTAGAGACTCCTACGGGAGCAGACTCGACGATTACGTACTGGTGCCGGCAGTGTGAGCTCACTGTAGGAGGAGAGAGCTTCAGCTGGGATCTTCTTGTAGCAGCGTCGAGGCCTTACGACGTTATCTTGGGCATGGATTGGCTATCTACGGTCCATACACAGATTGACTGTTTTAGGCTCAAGGTGCATTGTGTACGCACCGACGGGAGTAGATTAACCTTCACCGGCGAGAAGGGAGCCTTAGCAGCACAGGATGGACTTCCGTGGAGGAGAGGACAGCCCATTACTCATCAGTTATCTAGCCTCATCCTTGAAGCAGTTGACGTGCAGAGTCCTGGTTTTCCTGCAGTGTTGGATCAGTTTGCGGACATTTTTCCTGACGACGTTCCAGGGCTACCTCCTCGTAGAGAGGTAGACTTTTATATTGACTTGTACCCCAGGACAGCCCCGATATCCACTCCAGCATATCGGATGGCCCCCGCCGAGCTTCGAGAGCTACGGGTACAGTTGGAGGACTTGCAGGGAAAGGGGGTCATCCGACCCAGTGTTTCACCCTGGGCTTCCCCGATATTGTTCACCAAGAAGGCGGACGGGAGCTTGCGACTTTGTGTTGACTATCGTCACCTGAACCAGGTGACAGTGAGGAACAAGTATCTGCTACCGAGGATTGATGACCTCTTTGATCAGATCAAGGGAGCACGGTGGTTCTCGAAGATAGACCTCAGGTCAGGCTATCATCAGCTCAGAGTCAGAGATGAGGATGTGCAGAAGACGGCCTTCAGATGTCGGTATAGCCACTATGAGTTCTTGGTTATGCCTTTCGGTGTAACCAATGCTCCAGCAGTGTTCATGGATCTCATGAACAGGATCTTTCGGCCATACCTCGATCGGTTTGTCGTGGTCTTCATCGACGACATTATGATTTACTCTACGACTGAGGAGGAGCACGCCTATCACTTGCGAGTTATACTAGACACACTCCGAGAGCACCAGCTTTATGGTAAGCTCTCGAATTTCCAGTTTTGGATACGTGAGGTCCACTTCTTGGGAACCGTTATCTCTGAGGCGGGAGTTGCAGTGGATCCTGCGAAGATTGAGGCTGTGTTAACATGGGAGCCACCCAGGAGCGTGACTGAGGTTCGGAGTTTCTTGGGACTAGCTGGGTACTATCGGAGATTCGTGCCAGACTTCTCTAGAGTTGCGGCACCACTCACAGCTTTGACGAAGAAGGGGAAACCCTTCGTGTGGTCAGACAGATTTCAGCAGAGCTTCCAGGAGGTGAGACAGAGATTAACCAGCGCACCTATATTGAGGTTGCCTGAGGAGGGAGTAGGGAACATAGTTTACTGCGATGCATCAGGGACCGAACTCGGATGTGTTATGATGCAGGAGTGGGCAGTGATCGCCTATGGATCACGTCAGTTGAGGGCGCATGAGCAGAACTACGCTACCCATGACATGAATTTAGCAGCAGTGGTCTTCGCTCTGAAGACATGGCGACACTATCTGATGGGCGAGCGCTTTACAGTCTTTTCCGATCATCAGAGTCTCAGGTATATCTTCTCGTAGAAGGACCTGAACCTGAGACAGCGGCGATGGCTCGAGTTTCTCCAGGACTATGACTTTGAGATAGTTTATACTCCTGGGAAGGGGAACGTAGTAGCCAATGCCCTCAGCAGGAGGACGGGCATTCAGCTACTTGAGGAGGCGGCAGAGCAGCTAGCCTTTTTGCAGATATCCTTCATGGATAGAGATGGAGCAGCCTTCGTCCAGTCTCTCACAGTCACCCCTCCTCTACTACAGCAGGTCAGAGAGGCACAGCGTGAGGACGCTGACTGTGAGACACGGTGTGCACAGATATCCTCAGGACAGGCACCTGATGGTTTCTCCCTTGGAGCAGAGCACGACATCCTTTTCAGAGGACGTACCATGGTACCAATCGCTTTGCGAGAGGAAGTGCTGAGAGAGTTTCACACTTCTCCTTTGGCGGTGCATCCTGGAGTGGCGAAGATGTACCAGGACCTCAGAAGACAGCACTGGTGGCCGGGCATGAAGAAGGCAGTAGCAGAGTTTGTTTCTTGATGCCTCACCTACCAGCAGGTGAAGGCAGAGCATCAGGTACTAGCAGGCTTGGTACAGCCCTTGGAGGTCCCGGAGTGGAAGTGGGACGACATATCTATGGACTTCGTGACTGGACTTCCACGCACTTCTAGAGGTCACGACTCCATCTGGGTGATTGTTGACCGACTCACCAAGTCGGCACACTTCTTACCCATCAGAGAGTAGGGCTCAGTGGAGAGCTTGGGACGTCTCTACGTTCAGGAGATTGTGCGGCTCCACGGTGTGCCATCTTCTATCGTCTCCGATCGAGATGCTCTCTTTACTTCCCGGCTTTGTAAGAGGTTACAGGAGGCGTTCGGGACGCAGCTACGTCTGAGCACAACCTTTCACCCTCAGACGGATGGTCAGACGGAGAGGACCATTCAGACTCTCGAGGACATGCTCTGCGCATGTTTCCTCGACTTTGGTCATAGCTGGGAGGATCACCTACCCTTGGTGGAGTTTGCGTACAACAATAGCTACCACTCCACCATCAGGATGGCACCGTACGAGGCATTGTACGGCCGACCTTGTAGATCTCCTTTGTACTGGACAAACCCTGGGGAGTCAGCACTTGTGGGACCGGAGATGGTTCAGGCCACGACAGAGAAGGTCCAGGTCATCCAGGAGCGGATGAGGACAGCTCAATGCCGGCAGAAGTCATACGCTGACAGGAGGCGGAGGCCACTAGAGTTCGGGGATGGCGACCAAGTCTTCTTGCGGGTCTCACCTCGACGTGGTATTCGGAGATTTGGCCGAGGCGGCAAGTTATCTTTGCGCTTCATCGGACCCTTCCAGGTCCTTAGCAGGATTGGTGAGGTGGCTTATCGCCTGGCTCTACCACCTCAGTTGCACCGGGTGCACAACGTCTTCCACGTGTCTCAGCTGAGGAGATACGTGCACGACCCGACGCACATCATTGACCATGGGGAGCTTGACGTTGACGATGGGGAGACTTTTACGGAGGTCCTAGTGGAGATAGAGGATCGACAGGAGCGGGTCCTACATGGGCGATCGATTCCTCTTGTGCGCATCAGATGGCAGCACAGGAATCTCCAGGAGAGCACATGGGAGCGGGAGGCTCAGATGCGTGCTCAGTACCCTCATTTGTTTCCCTAGTTTTTGATGTATCTTTACGGGGACGTAAATCCCTGAGGTGGGAGTAATGTAAAGACCCGTAAAATTCAAGGGAAATTTTTTCTTAATTTTCTTTGGAATTTTACAAGAGCGCGGTTTCAGACGGCACCTGATTCAGAGGCCCGGAGTGCCCGGAATCAATTTCTGAAGTTTGGCTCGGGTACGTTCAGTGAACGAACGAGCGGGAATTTCTAACTTTTGATCCGGTGCTCGGAATTGAAATCCAAGGACACCGATGAACTCGCAGCGCCGATATTCGCTTAAGGAGACCTTTTCCGAAGTTGCGTTTATTGCGGGACGAAAGTTAGTTTTTCGTAGAATTATAAAAAGTTGAATAAAAATGTGGAACACTTTTTATTTTACTTTTGTTGGTTAACTTCTCTCAAAGGAAGTTAGGGGTGGGACCCACACCCACTTAACCTCCCTTGAAAGGATTAACTGTGGTGGGGCCCACACGAACCTAAACCTTCCATCTTCTCTCAAACTCCCTTTAACCCCTCTTTAAATGACATGACAACTTGTTAATTAATTTGGAGTTATTTTATTTGAATTTCAAACCTTTGAAATTAAATTTGTTAAGTTTGTGAATAAAATAAGACTCTATCTTATTTTGTTGGGTTAGAACTCTCTAGCCTTCTTGAGAGCATTTTGGGTTCTTCTCCTTCTTCTTCAAACTTTGACAAAGAACACTCAAGCTTTGACGAAGAACGCTCAAACTCCGATGAAGAACGCCGCTCCTCTCTTCTTCGTCTTCCGTGTCAACGAAAGGGAACGCCGCTTCCTCCTCGGACTTCCTTCGCCGGCATACGAAGATTCGCCAACGACGTACCTCTTCGGACGTACCTCTTCGTCATCGGATTTGACGAACGACTACCGCGACGCCCGACCTCCGCGACGTTGTCTTCCGCATGTCGTTGACGAAATTCGAACTTGAACCCAAGGTAGGGGTTGTTGTTGATTATTTGTTTATTTATTTATTCTCGTTGGTGGTTCTAGCATGACAAACATGAGGATATTTAAATATGTGTTATCGTTTAACGTGAGGGGGCCGGACCGCATGAACACGGCCGAACCCCCTCCTTTGTTCTTGTTGATTTATCTTGCGGATGAAACAAGATGGCGCGGTGCCGTCGCACCACGCGGATATTCGCACGATTATATTGCACGGCGCCGTCGCGCCGTGCCGTGGAAGGGTCATCAAGAACGCGACGCCGTCGCGCCGTGTCGAAGGGAATCAAAGGCGCGATGGAGGGGCGCGGTGTCGTCGCACCGCGCCGGACGACGAACACCGCGGCCGGTTCCGGGCCGCGGCGGGACGAGAAGACCTCCGGCGTCGGAAGCCGGAAAGGGGACCGGTTTTCCGGTCCCGTTGAAGAAAAGCCGGCCGGCCAGATGGTCGACCGGAAGGTCAAAGGCCGGCGGAATTTAATTCCCCCAGCCAGTGCTCAAAAGCCCCCCCATTTAATTGGGGGGGGGGGAGGTTTCTTTGAGGGGGGCAGGCGGACCCCCGGTTCTCTTTAAAGCAGGCCCCCCACGAGGGGGGGGGGGGGGCGGTTTCCAAAGGCGCGGCTAAAAGCCGCACTGCCTTTTTGTTGAATCGGGGGCTTTGCCCCCCGCGCGTGGCGACAAGTGGCGCCAGGCCGCGCCGCCGCCGGCCGAGCCACGCCACCGCGCCGGACCACGTCGCTGCGCCAGTCCGCTCCGCCGCACCGGACGGCCGCAGGCCGGGCCGGGTCGGCCCGGACCCGAACCCCCCGTTTTCGAGACGGATTCGGTCTTTTGGCCATAACTTGAGTCACGGACCTCCGATTGACGAACCGTCTACGGAAACGCGATCCTTGGATCGAGACGGTCGTTTCGGTATATCGCACACAATGTTTCGGAATACTTTGAGTTCGGCCGGGTTGGTTCGTTCATGAAACCAACCGGGCCTTCGGAGCGGAAACGCTCATATCTTGAGCTACGGACGTCCGATTGACGTGACGTCAGCTTTGTTGTGTTCCTCTTAGTGAGACGGATCTTTTTGCATACTCCGCCCGAGGTTTGGACGCAGGTGGAGTACGGTCCGGTTGGTTTTGCCTTAAAAACCAACCGGGCCCCTGGGACGAAAAAGCCAATAACTCTCAGACCGGGGGTCTGATCGACGCGCCGTCTATTGCGTTGAGTTCCTGTTGACGATACGGAACTTTTGGATACATCAACTCTGGACTTTGTGACAGTTGATGTATCAGCCTCTCGGCTCGTGGAGCGGACCCTCCTGTACGAGCTTGCTGTGTGCGGGAACCCTAGTGTTGGCTGCGACTGTGACTACTGCTACTGCTACTGCTACTGTGACTGCGACGACGACAGTACAGAGATCCTGTGTGGATTCGACGACGACGACTACAGCACTCAGCGATCCAACGTGGATCAGTGCTACAGGTCCTGTGTGGGCCCGATCCTGTGTGGGTCTGATCCTGTGTGGGTCTTTGCGCTCAGCGGTCCTATGTGAACCAGCGCCTACAGGTCCTATGTGGGCCCGATCCTGTGTGGGTTTTTTGCGGGGGTTAGTTACCTATCGTTCCTTCGTGGGTCCGACGACTTAGATGGATCAGAGATCATCTTTATCATCTTTCGAAGAAGTATACCTGTGTGAGATGAATCCTGTTGCTGTCCTGTGTGGATTGTGTTGTGCTATCCTGTGTGGATTAAGTTTTGCTTTCCTGTGTGGAATACGTTTACTTTCCTGTGTGGACTGAGTTGTACTTGGGCTCGGAAGTTGGAGCGTATTTGAAATTGATGACTTAGGTATATGTATGGGCATATACCTAAGAAGTGTCGGTTGTTACTTCGTGATTGTACCTTTCTTCGTGGTTTATCCTTTGTGGATTTTGAGAGACCTTCAGGGGTCTCGGGGTCCCTACTGAGTAGCTTATACTCACCCCTGCACGGGCTTTGCCCACACTACGTTGTGTTGGTTGCAGACGACGGACAACATTGATCTTAGCTTAGGCTTGCAGAGCAGGACGGTACCTGGAGGTGGACCACTGGGCGGGACGTGCTCGGAGCGGACGGTGGGACCCGTGGAGCAGTGGAGCTATCTGTACCCACCCTTCAGGTGGGATTTCCAGTGGACAGCTCGGTGTAGCGGCTTTTAATTTTCAGTTGTTGTTTTCCCTTTCGAGTTGTACTTTACTTTCAGTTTGGGTTTGTATACTGGCCCATTTACTTTTCCGCACTTTCAGTTGTACTCTGCTTTTGCTTAGTGTTTACTTTCCGCTTGCTTACTCTGTGGTGTTTGTTTACTTTACAAAGGCAATGCCTTCCCTTTTTACCGGGATTTACGCCTTGGTGCTAGTCGCCAGCCCCTGGCCTATGGAAGGCGGGCTTGGGGTAGTCACGGCACGAACCCCGAGGGCGGGTCGTGACTTACTATCACAGATTTAGTTGTCATTTTATTAAAACAGCATAGATACAATAGATCACATCACCAAGGATCGATCAGTTTAGTAGACTTTAATAAACTAGATACATACATTGTTCCCCTATTACATTGGAAATTAAAAATAGAACATAACCAAAGAAAATAAACTACTTCATTCACGAATTAAAAGGTTTCATCTTCATATCCTGGAGAAGGGAAAAAATGAAAGAGTTCTCTCAAATGCTCAATAAGGGTTACATGAATCAATAATAAGTTAATCAATTTCAATAAGGTGTGATCATAATGGGATGGTAGATAACTACAAAACACATTCCATCAATAAACTAAGAATGAAAATACATCCACAGATTTTATTTTAGTGTAAATCTCATGGAATGTAATTAATTAATACTATATGAATAGAAGGAATTCATGTATCTGGAACATGAACCATTTTACAATCAAAACAGTTTAATTATATGGGTAAAACCCCATCTGATTCTTCATGGAAATAAACGTGAATTGATTATTGACATATATTCTATATTATGATATTTGTCAGTATATCAAGGGGATATCTATAATTGGTACCCACCCATCACTATAATTCCAAATCATTCTTCACACATAGATTCATTTCATGAATAATATGTCATATCAAAATTTGCATAATGTGTAGATGATATGGATTCATCAATATTTCCCTAATTCAAGCATCATTCAAAAAAACACCATATGCAAAAATTCTACATGGATAAGGATATAATAATATCCATAATACAATTAAAATATATATTTAATGAAATATTCAATGAATTATGGTAAAAAATTAAATGGAAGTATACCTGTAAGACACACAAGGAATAAGTGGTGAATAAGGAATTACCAAAGGGAATATATTAATAGTTTCCTTGAAAGAATGGATTTAAATCTTATTTGGACATTGATAATGGAAAATAAGCCTAAATTATTATAAGTTATGTCCAACTGATGGAAAAAATGTAAAAGGAGAATTTAAAAAACATTAAAATGATCCTCTTAAGTATGGTTTAAGGAAAATATTAAAGATTTTTTAAAATGGAAAAATGAATAATTGTTTTCAAAAAATCATAATTTAAAAGGACAATTTTTCATGATAAAATGAGTGATTTAATAAAAGTATTGGTAGCTTCAAAAATTATATGTATGGGACTAGAAAATCGGTAAGAGAATTGGAAAGTTCTCGTAAATTGTTCTTGCATATCAGGAGGAATGGAAAAGGGAACCTTATAAAACATGTATTTAGCCATCAAAGAAAATATAATTGAGCATGGTAAATAATTTTGGAACATAAAAAGAAGAATTTAGGATGTGTAGATAATAATAATTAATGATTTAATTAGGGTAAATATAGAGAATGAGCAACCTGAATGAAAAATAGAGATTCAGGGAGAATCCCTTGCCTTATATCCAAAAGCGTTCCACACTTACACGTAAAGTCATGGAAAATAAAATTACATCCATTAATTTATTATTTAAGAACCTTATATACATGTATTTTATTTATTATAATTTTATTGAGTTCATTATTGGCCTTTTTGATGAGTTACAAGATAAAATTTTATTATTTGAGAGAATTGTTTTCAATGGTTTTCATGATCAGTTTACATGACTATAATTATGGTAATTCATGTAAAATGGAAGAAAAAAATCTAGAAGTGAAATTATTTAATATTAATGATCATATAGAATATTAAATGGTCTTATAAATCATTTTTTTTATATGTAATGAGTATTATTCCATAGGTAAAATCTTAATGATAATTGTAAGTTGATTTTTGTAAAATTTTGATTATTGCAAAATAGTTTTATTTTATTATTTAATATTATTTATATATACTAGTTCCAGGAAATTATATGGCTTATAATATGTATTATAAAAATATTTCTATACATAATAATTTTTTTATGACCGTACATGAAGGTGTAAACGGAAAATGAAAATACATCATCCATGATGGCGGTAAATCGGCACATCACAAACAATATTTTAATTTTTAAAATAAAAGGGAGAGGATAATGGAATTGGTGATGAGTTCTACATTATCATAATAAAATTCTAGTATATATAAGATAATGTATTTATCATTAATTTTTTGATACATGAGGTTAGGGAAGTATATTAAAAGATATGAAATTGAAAGGAAAATAAAGGAAAACTAAAGTGGATTTTTTCACTTGAATTTCTTCTTCATGAGAACTTTTTTAAGGGGCTTGTGATTTGTATTTTGGTGAGACCAATGGATCCTAGAAATTGGTAAGAGACATGGGAAGAGTACTAGTCATAAATTGGACAGTATTAGAATCTTAATAGGTGTGAGTGGAAGAGGGGTGAGGGTGATATTTATAGTGGAGGAGATGGGTGTTTTCTCATTATTTTATTTATTGGTTTATTATTTTTCATAAAGACTGTAAATAGTTTGAGAATTATAACTGAATGTATTAAAATAATTAAGTATTGTTCAAGATTATGGTTCTTACATCTTCCATTACTCATGGAATATTGTATTTAATTTATAATGTATATATATTGTAAATTATTGTATTTTATTATTCACCAAAACTTCATGTATTTTAGAAAATTATCAAAAAATATACCCCTAAAAATTTATCAATGTGTAAAATTCAAAAATAAAATCAATTTTAAGAAAATAGTTTTATAAATATGAGAAAATTAATTTTTAAATATAATCATCATTTACTTGAAAAATACATATTTTAAAATTATAACTGATTTTATAACACTTTGAAAAATTAATTAATATATCATAATATTATATTATAATAATAAGTCAACAAAATATTATTTTATGAACAGATTTTATGAAAATAAATTTTCTTTTAAATCATTATATTAATCATAAAATTGAAAATAAACATTTATGTTTATAAAAAATTTGAACAATTAATTAGTAATTTATTAAATATTTATTTACTAATTCTATGATATAATTATATCATATTACAATTTATAAGATGCTTACATTTTATTAATACATTAATAGGTGAAGTTACTATCCTATTATCCTAATTACTATTCCTAAAGGTCACATTACAATTCCAAAGGTCAAGTTACTATTTCATTGATATATGTTCCTTAATTTCTTAAAAAAATATCTTGTTTCATTCATTTTTCATATATAAATTTTTTTGTGTTCTCTAGGTGATTTTATATAATTTATACTACAAGTAATAATTTTCTATGAAATTTAATCTAACAAATGAATTGAATTTTTTAATAGTATACATGTTTTTGTATTTTGGTTTATTATATTATTCCCTCCCTCAAAAATTTTTTCATTAAAATTTCTCATGAATATTTCCCTCCAACCTGATGTGGGTGGTTATTCTTCATAACATCGTTATGTTCTCGTGTTTCTTATTCCATTTTACAGTTTCTCAAAACACCCTTTACTAGTAGATTTGTAAAATTTCTCAATGTTTTATCTCTTGTGTCAACAATCTTGATAGGCTATTCATAGTAAGATAAGTCAAGTTCTAGTTATATTTCTTAATAGGTGAGTACATGAGTTGGGTTTAGCAGGTACTTCTTTTACAATGATACATGGAACCCATCATGAACATTAGATAGACTTGGAGGAACTTCTAAATGATAAGTTACATCTCCAATTCTTTCCCAAATATTAAATGGTCCAATGTACCTAGTGCTTAGTTTCCCTTTCTTACCAAACCTTATAACACCCTTCCAAGTGTATACTTTCAGAAATACATGATCTCTAACATTAAATTAAAAATACCTTCTTTTGTTGTTAGCATATCTCTTTTTTATACATTGAGTTGATTTAATGTGATCTTGAATAGTCTTTACCTTTTTCATTGTTTCTTCAATAAGTTTTGGTCCAATAATTTTCATTTCACTAACTTCATTGCAACTAGTTGGAGTACGACATCTCTTTCCAGATAGTGCTTCATCTGGATCCATTTGAATAATAAAATGGAAATTATTAATGTTGGAAAATTAAAAAAAAGGTAAATACTTATCCCATGTACCTTGAAATTCATCTGAGCATGATATAAACATGTCTTCCTATGTCTGAATAGTCTATTTATACAAGTTATCGGTTTGAGGGTTATAAGCAGTGCTCATATGAAGCTTAGTACCACAACCTTTTGAATAGTATTCTAGAATTTATATGTAAATCAAGGATCTGGACCAGACAGAATTGATAGAGGTGCACCGTGAATTCTTACAACTTCATTAGTATGGAGTCTCTCTAGGTTCTCATGAAGTAAATCCTCCCTTATATCAAGAAAAGGTTCCAACTTTGTAAGACGACCAATAGTAACCAACACTAAATCATTCCTTCTAGGTGTCTTTGGCAGCCCTAAGACAAATTCCATTTTAATTTTATCCCATTTACATATAAGAATAGGTAGAGATTTCATTACTCCTCTAGGATGATGTCTCTCAGCCTTCACATGTTGAAAAACATGACACCTTAACACATATTCAGTAATCTCCCGCTTCATATTATCCAACAAAAAGTATTACTTCAGATCTCGATACATCTTGGTAATACCAGGGTGTATAGGAAAGTATTATTTATGAGAATAATCAAATACTTCTCTTTTTAGGTCATTTATTGATGGTAAACATACCCTATTCCTAAATTTCATAACTCTATCCTCATAAACAAAGTTTTCCAATCTCCTATCGTTAATGGATTTAACTTTATTTTGTAAATTCTCATCATCACATTGAGATATTTTTATCTTCATTATTAAGGAAGGTTTAGCAATAATTTGAAAAATAGTGATGTTTTTCTTTCCTTAACTATTCTTATATCTATCTTTAAAAAATCAATGAATATAAAATGTTTCTAAATCCTCATTCAGGTTAGAAGTCCATGGTATTTCATGATTAATGCATCTTCCACCTTATTTTATTTTTCTGGGTGATAGTGTTTTGAGTAATCATGATCTTTGAGTAACTAAATCTATAACATTTTCATCATGTTGTGTTCCTTTTTTTAATGATGTATTTCAAACTCTTCTGATTCATATATATCTCAAATATTTTACAATTAAGGTAGTGTCACCATATCATCAGAGAAAATATTGTGGATTCTAACTCGAGATCATTAGTTAGATAATTTTTTTCATAATTCTTCAACCATATTGATTCATATTCAGTAACTTTATCATTTTTTATAAGGACACAACCCATTAAATTCTTAGATGCATCATTTTATATAAAAAACCCATAATTTATAAATAAAAGGATCAAAATTATAGCATTGGACAATATTCTCTTCAATTCATAAAAACATTCTATACATTATTTTTTCTGAATTAACCTCAGCCATTTATGTGTGAGCTTGGTTAATAGGTTATCCAGTTAGGAGAATTATGAATGAAACATTGATAGTAACCTCCTAGACCAACAAAACTACATACCATAGTTATGTTTGTTGGATTGGTCCATTCTTTTATTTCCTTGGTCAATATAGGATCAACTGAGATTCCACCCTTAGAAAAAATATAACCTTGAAAATAAATTTTTTGAAACTAAAATTCACATATTCTATGTTTACAACATAATTATTTTTCTCTCATAGTTTTCATAATAATATAAAAGTGATTTACACAGTCCTCATTTATTTTTTATTAAACCAATATATCATCAATAAACCCCACAAAAAATCATCACAATATTTCATGAATACACTATTCATTATATCCATAAAGACATAGGGTGAATTAGTCAGAAAAAATGTAATTACTATAAACTCGTAATGTTCATACCTGGTTCAAAATGTTACCCTTGTAATATCTTCCTTCTTTACAAGAAATTTATGATATTCAGAAAAAAGTTAAATCTTTAAAAAAATATTGTGCTCTAGGAAGTTGATCAAATAAATCATAAATATGATATGTATGATAATTTTTTTTATTTTAATCACATTTCTTCCCCTATAGTCAATTCACAACCTCAAGGATCCTTTTTTCTTCATAAGATAGACAACATGATCTCCCTATGGAGAAACACTAGGGTGAATAAATACGTTATTACTAAAATCCCCTAGTTTTTTCATTAACTCCACTAATACCAAAATTTTTATTCAATAAGGATTATTTGATATTGATCTAGAATCAAGGATTAAAAAAATGATAAACTAAACATCACACTCTTGTGATCCCTGAGTAATTCCTCCTAAAATGCATCAATATATTTGTATATAATTCATAAAACCTCAATTCAAATATCCCATTCCCCATCCCTTGATATTTTGTCCACTTTCTCCCCCAATAATTTTATTCAGTAGAGCTATTGGGGTGGATCTAAATAAGAATCAGATGATGAGGATTCTTCTCTAAATATAATGGATTCTACATCTCTCACAAATCATAATTTCCTTATTCTTTCACTAAATATTCATATAATATTTTGAAATCCTATCCATACCAAGAATTATATGAAATTCAACCATGGGTATGATGATAATTACAACAAGTAAATCATGTTCATGTGTCACAATGGGGACTGAACAACACATGTTTGTCACAATAAGACTTCCATTAGAAGTTTTGACTATCAACCACCTTATTTTATCAAAAGGTAAATGTATAATTTTCTTCTAAAATTGGGTAGATATAAAAGAGTATGATGATCCAAAAGCAAATAAAGCATTTACTAGATTTGAAGATAGGATTAATGTTTATTCCACCACATCATTGTGTACTACTTCAAATGTGGTGATTACAAAATCCTGGAAATCTCCACTTGGCCTCTTCTATGGAAGATTCCCCTAAAGCTTGGAAAATTAATTTAAATAATACCCCATTTTATTACAATATAAACATTGAATATCATTTATGTATTTCTTCCCCTTACAGTCATTAGCTTAATTGACTTTTTCTAAACACATATAGAAAACTCCCATTCCATTCAAGAATTACCTGTAAGATTCATTCCATAGTTCACAAATAATAGAGATTCTTTCATTCCCTTCCTATTCTTTGACACTTCACATTTTCCATGGTTATTATAAGACCTATTCTTCTCTTTATTTCTTTTTAACATATAGGATCTATCAAATTCCTTCTCCATTTCTATGGCACTTAAAACTTTTTCATCATATGATGAATTTTTTTGAGAATCCAATAAAATTCAGCAGCATGGCCTAAGACCATCAAATAAATGATCAATATCGTCTTCTGAATTACATATTTAATCTATACCATACCTAGATAGTCTATTAAAGGTATCCTTGTACTCTTCAACATTATCTTTATCCATTTTTTAGGCCAATGAATTTTTTATTCATTTTTATTCATTACTCACAAGGGTAGTATTTGTCAAAAAAATGTTTCATTAAGAGTTATTCATTCTATGTCTTCTATTTCATCTTCGTCATTAGTATTTTGGATCAATGGCCACCATTAATTAGCATATCCATTGATACAATATACTTACAGTACAACCATTTCATTTTCATTGTATCCCAATTCAAGAAATATCTTTTCATGGGACTTGATCCACTACTCAGGTTCCACTGGATTAATAGTCCCACTAATAGATTGGGGTTTTACACATGAAATTATCCAACATAGGAATAGTATTTTTATTTTTCATAACCTATTTTAGCTATCCTAATATGGACATGACCTTCTCACCCCCATCACTAACTATGTTGACATGCTCTATAGATAAATCCAAAAGTTGACTGCAAGTATTGATTCCTCTCCTTCTGTTAGGTGTTGTCACTAAATAATGGTACAAAATAAGTTAGATCATAATCATCATAAGTATTGAACCATGAATTAACTACAAGGAGTAATTATAATTCGCATGTTTATTTGACATCTAGTTCAAAAGGTTTCTACTAAACATTCTCTAATACCAACTATAACAACCCTGACCTCCGTAATCGAGAGTCGGAGGTTGTTTTATTACAATGGAATAGATACAATAGATCACATCACCAAGGATCTATAATTTTAGTAGTCTTGAAGAAACTAGATATATACATTGTTCATTTATTACATTGGTAATTAAACATATAACATAAAAAAATATACCGCTTCATGTCACTTATTCAAAGGTTTCATCTTCATAACCAAGGGAAGGAAAATAATAAAAGGGTGAGATCAAAAGATTAGTAAGGGTTGCATGAATCAATGATAATTGAAGCAATTTAATTAAGTCAAAATCATAATGGCAAGGTAAAAAACATCAAAACACATTCCATCAATAAACTGAAAATTAAAATTCATACATGTATTTTATCATAGTGAAAATCTCATGAAATGTAAAAAACATAATATTGAATGAAGAGAATGCTTAATTTGGACCTCATGTATCAGTAACATGAACCATTATAACATCAGGACGGTTTAACTAAATGTGTAAAAACCTGTCTGATTCTGATTGGAAATAAACATGAAGGGTTTGTCACCATCTATTTTGTCCCATGAGACATATCAATGCATCAAGGGGATATCTATAATCGAGCCAGAACCATCACTAAAAGTCCAATTAATTCTTCATACATAGATTCAATTCATGAATAATATTATTTATAAAAATATTTTTATTTAATAGATGTTACATATTCATCAATATTTCCACAATTAAAAGACCATTCAAAGAATACACCATATGGAAAAAAGGTACATGACTATGGAAATAATAATATCCATGATATAAGAAATGTCTATATTTAATAGAAAATATTTAATGAATTATGATCAAAAATGAAAGAAAAGTATACATATACCACACATAAAAATAATTAGAGAATATGGAAAAACCAAAGCGAATATCACAATGGATTCAATGAAATAATGGAATTGAGTTTTGATAGGCTCACAACATTAGGCTGAAGTCTATGGAAACATACTCCAATGTCATTCAAGGTTCAATACAAGGGATGATCTATGTACCATGGAATATAAATTATAATAAACATAGATACAAAATTCCTTTTTACCCATGGGTGGATATCAATCATATGTGGTGTGTTTGGAACAATGTGGAATATTTTCTGGCTTCAAGGGAATCTAACAAAGATAAAATATTTCTATTTTCTAGGATGGATTCCCTTTTCCAAACATGCAGTAGTTTTTCTAGGTTGGATTATATTGCACTACATTATTTTATACCACAATAAGATTTTTTTCTAAGATAATTAGCTGATACTGTGATTAAAAATTTCAATGTTAGTTGTTGTACTGTAGTTTAAGGAAAATATTAAAGAGTATTTAAATCATAAAAATGAATAAATATTTTTAAAAAATCAGAAATTAACAAATATAGTCTTTCATGATAAAATGAATGATTTTACAAAATTATTTCTTACATAAAATATATTTTTTATTGTACATGAAAATGGGTAAGAATATTGGAAAGTTCCCTTAAATCGGGCTTGCTTATTGGGAGTAATTGAAAAGAGAATCGTAAAAAAAGTATTTATCCATCAAAGAAAGTATAATTGAGATTGGTAAATATTTTTTGAACATAAACACATTATTTATATGGTGTAAATAAGAATAATTAATAATTACATTGGGGTAAAGAGAGAGAAAGGGTAACCTGAATGAAAATGGAGATTTAAGGAGAATCCCTAACATTATGTCCAAAAGTGTTCTGTACTTGCACTTAACATCCAAGATAATCTGATTAACTCATTTAGTTAATTAATTAAATACCTTTTCTAAATTTATTAGATTTATAATAATTTTATTTAGTTAATTCATTAACTTTTTGAGGAGTTATAAGATATAATTTTATCATTTGGGAGCGTCCATTTCCTCAGTTTTCATGATCCGTTTACTTGCGTATAATTATGGGAATTCATATAAAATTAAAGAAAACTCCAGTAGTGAAATTATTTAATATTAATGATCTTATATAATTTAAATGGTCTTGAAAATCATTTTTTATGTAATTAGGATGATTCATTAGATAAAATTTTAATGATAGCTGTTAGTTTTTTTTGGTGAAATTTCAATTGTCACAAACAACTTTTTTATTATTATTTAATATTATGTATATATACTGGTTCTTAGAAATTATATTAGTTATAATATGTATTATAAAATATTATTTAAATATAATAATGGTTTTATGATCATCCTTTATGACGGTAATGGAATATTAAAATACATCATCCATGATGGCAGTAAATTGGAACATCAAAAACAATATCTTCATTTTTAGAATAAAAGGAAGAGGGGAAGGGAATTGATGATAGATTTTACATTATGAAAATAAAATTATAATATATATAAGATAATAGATTTATCATTCATGTTTTTATATAGTAGGTTAGGTAAGGATAATAAAATAAATTAAATTTAAAAGAAAATAAATGAAAACAAAAGAGGATTTTACCTCTCAAATTTCTTCTTCTTGAGAACCTCTTTAAGGGGATTGGGATCGGCATTTTGGTGAGAAAAAATTATCTTGGATGTGGGGGATACTTGGGAAGATTATTGGGTAGAAATTGGAAAAGATTAATGGCTTACATGGTGTGAGTAGAAGAGGTGGTGAGGGGTGGTATTTTTTGTTGAGGAGAGGGGTGTTTTCTCATCATTTTATTCATTAGTTTATTATATTGCCTCTATATTTTTAACACATTGAGAATTACCACTATATATATTAAATTAATTATATTTATTTCAATATTATGGATCTTAAATCCACCATGACTCAAGGAATAGTTTATTTAATTTACAATGTATATATATACCATATTTTACCATATTTTACTTTCGCCCAAAATTCAAGTATATGAGGAAATTCCCAAAAATTTACCCTAAACATTTTTTGATGTGTAGAATAAAAAAATGATCTCCATTTTAAGAAAATATTTCTCTAAATATTCTAAATTTAATTATTAATTAAAATAATTATTTACTTTGAAAATACCAATTTTAAAATTATAACAGATTTTAAAACACTTTTAAAAATTCATTAATGTCACTTAAAATTATCTTATAATTATAATAAAACAAAATATTAGTTTATTAATACATTTTATGAAAACAAATTTTCTTCTATATCTTTATATTAATCATAAAATTGAAAACAAATATTTGTGTTTATAAAAATATCAAAACGTAATTAGTAATTTATAAAAGATTTATTTACTTATATTATGATATAATTATATCATATTAACATTTATAATATGCCTAGATTTTATTTATACCTTCATAGGTGAGGTTACTATCCTGTTGTACTAATTACTATCCCTAAAGGACACATTACTATTTCAAAGGTCAAATCACCATTTCATCATTATATGTTCCTTAATTTTCCAAAAAAATGATCTTATTTTTTTCAATCTTCATATATAAAGATTTTTGTGTGTTATATAGGTGATTTTATATGATTTATACTATATAAAATAATTTTTTGTGCAATTTAAGTAAACAAATGAATTGAATTTATTTAATATGAGATATACTGTAAATTTTTGTGGTGTTATATTCTTTCCCAGTAGTAGGACATAACTATCTTATATATGAAGTCTTCATAAAATCTATCACATGAAAATATATTTATCAATTATTTTATGTTATTTTGTTAACTATCCTTTTTAATCTCACTACCTTCTCAACCTCATATATTTAATAGAATAAAATATATATTCTATATCCTTCAAATTGTTTCACACAAATTCATGTGCATGAGTTCATGAACATGTTGTTATTTATGTTTGTGTGACTATGAAAAAATCCTATTGGGCATCTAATTCTCTTATCACAAGGATGTGTGACACATGATCTCAAGTAAATGAGCTATTTTTTGGGGTAATATCATGCACATCCAAAAGGATTCATGCATGTCACGAACCGTCCTCGGGGCCCGTGTCGTGACTACCACAAGCCCGCCTTCCATAGGCCAGGGGCTGGCGACTAGCACCAAGGCGTAAATCCTAGAAAAAGGGAAGGCATTGCCTTTGAAAAGCAAACAAGCACCACAGAGTAAGAAAGTGGAAAAGTAAACACTAAGTAAAAACTGTAACAAGATGTGCTGAAAGTAAAAGGGGCCGGAAATACAAGCCCAACTGTAAAGTACAACTGAAAGGTGAAAACAGAAACTGAAAAGAAAAGCTGCAGCGTCGAGCCGTCCTCTAGAATTCCCACCTGAAGGGTTGGTACAGATAGCCTCCACTGCTCCTCGGGTCCACCTGACCGCTCCGAGTACGTCCCGCCTAGTGGTCCACCTCAAGGTACCGTCCTGCTCTGCAAGCCCCCAACACGATCAGCGGTATCCGTCGTCTGCAACCAACACAACGTAGTGCGGGCATAGCCCATTCAGGGGTGAGTATAAGCTACTCAGTAGGGACCCCAAGACCCCCAAAGGTCTCCCAGAATCCACAAGGGATAATCCACAAAGGAAAGATACAATCACGAAGTAACATCCGACACTGATTAGGTATATGCTCATACATATACCTAAGTCATCAATTCCTGTTTGGCTCCAACACCCGAGCCAAAGCACAACCCAGTCCACACAGGAAATCAAAACGTAAATCCACACAGGATAGCACAACACAATCCACAAGCGAATGTAACACAGGATTCAGCTCACACAGGTATACTTCTTCAAATGACGATAGAGATGATCAGATGTAGCCACTGATTCATTTAATCCATCGGACCCACAAAGGATCGGAAGGTACTAACCCCCGCAATGACCCACATAGGATCGATCATGAAGTTGGACCCAAAGCTATTGGGAAACTCCTTCTCCATCAAGTACAGTGGTTATGCCGCTACAACCAAGCGCTTCCCTCTTACCTTGGACTCCTATAGTACTCCACCTATCGGGTACTGTGGGCCTGCTACTACAACCAAGCGCTCCCCTGTGCCGCTACAACCACGCGCTCCTCCGTCGTGGGACTCCCGCTACAACCAAGTGCTCCCATGTGCCGCTTCAACAAAGCGCACCTCTGTCGTGGGTCTGCCGCTACAACCAAGCGCTCCCTTGTGCCGCTACAACCAAGCGCACATCTGTCGTGGGTCTGCCACTACAACCAAGCGCTCCCCTGTGCCGCTACAAACAAGCGCACCTCTGTCGTGGGTCTGCCGCTACAACCAAGTGCTCCCTTGTGCCGCTACAACCAAGCGCACCTCTGTCGTGGGTCTGCCGCTACAACCAAGCTCTCCCATGTGCCGCTACAACCAAACACACCTCTGTCCTGGGTCTGCCGCTACAACCAAGAGCTCCCTTGTTCTGCTACAACCAAGCGCACCTCTGTCGTGGATCTACCGCTACAACCAAGAACTCCCCACTGGGCTATCCGTAACACACTGAGTCTTTCGATCAGCAGTCGTCAAATCTCAACCGGCTCTAGGGTTTCCGCACACAGTATGCTCATTCTGGGTGGGTCCACTCCATGAGCTGAGATTCTAATACATCAAATGCCACCTAGTCCAGAGTTGATGTATCCAAAAGTTCTGTATCGCCAACAAGAACTCAACGTCGCAGACGGCGCGTCAATCAGACACCCGGTCTGAGAGTTATCGGTTTTTTCATTCCAGAGGCCCGGTTGATTTTTAAGGCAAAACTAACCCGATCGTACTCCACCTACGTCCAAACCTCGTGCGGAGTAAGCCAAAAGATCCGTCTCACTTAGAGGAATTCAACAAAGATGACGGCACGTCAATCAGACGTCCGGAACTCAAGATATGAGCGTTTCCTCTCCGAGGGCCCGGTTGGTTTCGTGTACGAACCAAACCGGCTGAACCCAAAGTATCCCGAAACTTTGAGTGAAGTATACCGAAACGACCGTCTCAATCCAAGGATTGTGTTGCCGCTGACAGTGCGTCGTTCGGAGGCTCGTAGCTCAAGTTACGGGAAAAATACCGAAAACGGTCTGAAGACGGGGGGTCTGGGCCCAGGCCGACCCGGCCCGACCCCCTGGGTCGGCCGAACCAGGTCAAACCGACCCGGTCCAACCCGACTGGACCCGGTCCGGTCCGGCTAGGGCGCAGCCCGGCTCGGCTCGGCCGAGCGGCCGAGCAAACGCTGGGGGCATGCTGCCCCCGCGTGACAACCCCGCGGCCCTCGCGGGGGGGGGGGGGGGGCGCCCTGGTCAACGGACACGGCGATGCCACGTCCCGAGTGCGTCGTACCCGCGCGGCCATGGGTCCTCTGGCGCGGCTGCGGCTTCAGCCGTGACGGCTTCTTCCGGCGACCCGCGCCGCCGGTGGCCTCCGCGGGCCGCCGGAGTTGCTCCGGTGGTCTGATTCCCTTCCCGCCTGCGCCGCTGTTCATCTCGGGATCCGTTCTTCACTACGGAATCATCAAAATGCCTCTGCGGCACGCTTTTTTGTCACCCTCCAAATCCGCACAACAACGAAGAACGGCGGAGGGTTGTTGGGCCGTGTTTGTTTGGCCCGCACCCTCTGCGTTAGGCGATAACAATCGGGAAGAATAATCAATATATCAAACAACAATTTTAATCAATTAAAATTGTTCTTATGAAACCGGGTTCTTTATTTTAAAAGAAACGATCACGGGAAATATAAATTATTTCACAACAAACCCCTACCACGTCAAGTCGTTGCACGCGCGTTATTCGCGGAATTGACCATCGCCGAACAAGTGGAGCGTCGCGTTGCGGAAGGGCGTCGCGTCGTCGCGTTGACGATCTCCGAGGATCAAGAAACAACATATTTAATTAATAATAATTAAATCCATGATGTTGTTATAACCCACAAAGAGATTTAAAAGAAGCGCAACCCCCTACCTTTTCGTTGTTGATCGAAGGTTGTCGCGGGGTTGGATTGTCATGGAAGAACGTCGCGGAAGAAGAACCGTTGGTGTCGCGGTACTTGGCGTCGCGTCGTCGATCTCCAAGGGCTCGGCGTTCTTCGTCTCCCTTCGTCGAAGGCTGGCGTTCTTCACGTTCTTCGTGAAGAAGGATGAAGAACTTGAGGTTTGTCAAATCCTCTCAACGAACAACACTTAAGGAGAAAAGCGTTGGTCTTATTTTATTAACATGCCAACAAACGAAAAAGAGACAAGTAACGACCCATTAATTCATAGAATTAATTCAACGAATAAAACCGCCCAATTAAATGGTGCGTTAAGAATTTAAGAAAACGCGTCAGTTGACATTCATAAAAACAGGTTTTCGCGGGTGCGTTACTTAGGGGAAAAGAAATGGTGGGGCTCGTGCGGGCCCCACCTCACAAATATCCTACCAAGAGGGTAGTATATTTTTTGATAGCACCCTATCTGCATCAACTCAGCTTAAACAGCTTGAAGTGGTCTTTAAGCGGCTTTAAGTGAAATAAAAAATAAATTCGCACAACTTTATTTTATTTCTTAACATAAAACCCAAAAATTAAAAACCACAACCGGGAAAACGCAACTCCGGAAGAGGCGTTTCTAAGCAAATACCGGCGCTGCGATTCCATCGGTGCCCTCGGAATTCGATTCCGAGCACCGGTTCAAAAGTTAAAAAAACCCGCTCGTTCGTTCACTGAACGTACCCGAGACAAACTTCGGAAAATGATTCCGGGCACACCGGGCCTCGGAATCAAGTGCCGTTAGAAGATGCGTTCTTGTAAAATTCCAAAGAAAATTAAGAAAAAAAAATTTCCTTGAAATTTACAGGTCTTTACAATGCAAGGGTTTGTAACTTTGTATAAGATCATCACACATAGTCAATGGGATTCATGTAACTGGTTCTTCACATTTCTCTTTGAGTATGAAACACAAGTCAAAGGCCCATGAAACCTATCCTTGATGACCTAAGAATCTCCTAGAAAATCATCATCAAGAAACACACTTTTCATGTTACTTTTTTTCTCACCAATAAAATGATATCTCTTCACCGAAGATTGAAAACATCCCCTGACATCTGTACATAAATATTTAAAAGTAAGAATTAATCCCTCTCACCAAGACATTCTTCAACTTTTCATTCCACGTCAGATCTTAAAAAATAATTTTAGGTCACACCCTTTTAAAAATTCTCAAATCTTTCATCATTTATCAAACATATACGGATAACATGGACTGTTTTTCTTCACAACAAACTCCTCATTTCTACACTATTTTCATCACATGCTTCACACCTTTTATAATCTCAAACTAATGTTTGTAAGACTATCACTCTTTACCAATACAATTCCCTTAGACTAATAATATCTTAATATTATCTCATTCATGATATAAACCATTTTTTATGGACTTTGATCAACATCAAACAACTCATTACTTCGACATCATCCTAGAATATGGTCAGAGTAGTGTTCATCGAACACTAGATTCTCTATTGAACACTAGGTATGTGTGATGACAAAAACCTTTGGTGAGATTTAGGAGATGATATAGTGGGTTGATCATATGGTATATATTGATCGAATGGGACTAAATGTATTATGTTTGTATGTATTGAGTGGGGTGAAATTATCTTCTCTGCATGCATCCCACATTGAATCTCTAAATGATTGAGAAAACCTGTATTAATGATTATGTGAATTTTATCTCTCAAATCGATACCAGGGACATCACTCGAATACAACTACCATATGGGGTTTGCTGGATCGCTAGCCCCCACAAAGTCAATGTACAAACTATACTTGCAGATTATGCTCCAAATCAATCATTAGTCTGCCTATGTAGGCACTTGATATTACCTATTTAGACATGGTTTCCCTTGCATGATCTGGATCCTATGTGGGTTTATCCTTGATCCCCATATATATGGTTGAGCTGGCCTATTTAGGTTGCTTTTTTTGGCCCCTTTTTTCAATGATTAGAATAAAATCTAAGTGAAATATTCCATAAATGAAAGACTAAAATATTATATCATGCATTCATAGTGCATGTTCTCTTTTAAATAAATGCATGGATACTTTATTCACTTAAGAAAACATAAATTATTCATGTCCTTATCTTTCTTCATTTTTTAAAATAATAATTATCATTATATTATTTAAACTCTTATTTATTAAAATGATATTTTTCTCATATTATTCATTTTTTAAACAATATATTACCATTGACACAAGTTATTTGAACCTAGAACTAGTTCAAAAATCATCAAAGTTATTGTATTGATTTATGTACATAACAAAGTTACATAGATAACATTGATTAACAAAAGAAAAAACCACTAGAAACCTTTCTTTGAAACAACATAATCAACAAAGTTTTTCCTGAAAATCTCCCCATTTATATTTTTTTGTCATCCAAGGAATGTAAATCCCTAGCCTTCTGAAACTCAAGCAATGGATTATTTATCCAACAATTAGAAGGCTACGTGGGTAAACTCGGTGTTAGAAAGGATAATTAGTGTACAAAAATACCATTTTATCCCTATGTGGGGATTTAAGAAACCATCCATAAAAACAATATCTTTATACTTCAAACTTTCACAACATTGTCCTACAAGAACAAAACGTTTTCTACATCAAATGAAAATAGTTCTCAAGTTTTAATCAATTCTTACCCATTATAATAACTCTCGATAAATAAATGATATCCCTCAAAAGTTAAAATACATACTAACGGATATATTTATGGTAAAAAATTATTCTTCCCCTTGAAAACACTTCCAAAGACAATATGAGAGAGTGGGTAGAATAACATACATTATCCTTAAAGAGAGGAAGTTTGAAAAATGATGATCATCCTTAACTTTTGAAATGGATCTATCATAAATGGTTTTGTAAAGATGTTAGAAACTTTATCTATTGTAGGAACATACTCCTACTTTAGTTAATTATTCTCCAAATTCTCTTTGATGAATTGAAATTTGATATCAATATTCTTAGAAAAAGTGTGCTACACTAAATTTTTAGTTATATTTATTTCAAATTTGTTATCACATCCCAAGAAAAGAGAAAACATCACTTCAACAAACCAATCTTCCAATCGTGTCTTCATCCATATAATTTGTGTTGTAGCTTGAGTGGTAGAAACATAATTATATACTTATGAACTAACGCTCATTGAATTTTTTTATTTTTATACCAGATAACACATTTTTTCCTTAAAATAACACCCCACCAAATGTGGATTCTCTATCATCTACACATCCATACCAATTAGTATCTATAAACCCAAATAGATCAATAATTTCTATGTTTTCATATTCCAGCCCAAATTTGTTGTGTGTTTCATATATATAAGAATTATTTTTCCAACCATGAGATGAGATTCCTTTGTAAAACACTAATACCTAGAAAATAGAGTAATAGAAACAAGTATATTTGTACTTGAATCCATTAGATAAAACAATCTCCCAAGAATTTTTTTAAATTATTTAGGGTAAACATCCTTTCCTTCACAATACTTGGAAAAACAATCCCACATAAATAGGTGTGGAATCTATAAAAATTAATCAATAGTTATTTAACATAATTTTCTTGAGTTAGGAAAATGTATTTATTCTTTTTAGATATTTTTAATCCAAGAAAGTATTTTAATCATCCAATCATAAACATATCAAAAAAAAGCATCACCATAATGAACTTCTCACAGTTTTTCATAATTCCAAACAAATATGATATCATCAACATAAATAATCACTATAATAGAAATCTATTGATATTAATTTATGTTGAGGTTACTATAAACTCTTACTTTATTGAATCTTAGCTTCAATAAGTACGTATCAAATTTTGAATGCCAAACTCTTGAATCTTTCTTTAACCCATATAAAGGTTTTCTCAGTTTTCACACATCGCCTTCATCTTTTCCAATCATGAATCCACATAGTTTTCTAATATAAACTTCTTCATTGAGTTATCCATTAAAAAAATATAACTTAACATCCATCTGGAAAATCTTTTATATCTATCATGAACCATTAAAAAGAATTATTCTGATAGTTTCTAATCTTACCACTGGAAAAAAGGTATCATAAAATTCAATACATTCAATTTGTGAGTAACCTTTATAAAAAATTCATTCATTGTTTCTTATCACATTACTATTCTAAATAAACTTTTTTTATCACCCAATTTGTACCAATAACATTCTTATTGTTTTTTAAGGGTACATGTTCCCAAGTATAATTCTTCGCAATATGATCCAGATCGTCATTCATAGCGTCAACCCAGTATTGATGCTAAATAGCTTCATCAACATATTTTATCTCAACATTTGAATATAAAAAAGTATGAGAAACGAAAATTTAAGATCTAATGCTTTGAACCTATTTATGGTGATCAACAATTTTGTTTGGAACTTCCACTTTCATCCTCATCCTGGGATGAGCTGAATATAAATTTTCCACATACCTAGATATTTTTTATCTAGAATCCTCATCTCAAGAAGCTTAAACATTTTCAATAACTTAATCAAATTTTTTAACTATAAACACGTTGTCATCCATTTCTTTTACATCTATAACCCTGTGTAAAAATTCATTTTAAGAGTATTCAAGAATTTTCACATCTACCGAGTCAAAAATATTTATTGATTCATTATTATAACACCAATATCATATACCATTAGGGGGAATTCAAGAAATATTTAATAAAATTTTATTTGATCAAACATCTTGGGATTCTCACCCTTGAGTTTTATAATGAAATAAATTCCTAACACCCTTAGGTGTTTTAAACTTGAAATTGCTTTGTAATAAATCTCATAAGAAGTCATAGTATAGATTTTCTTATAAAAACATTTATTCTGAACATAAAATGCTTCTTTGATAGATCACCTCAAAAAATATGGAGATTTACCATTTTCAGTCAACATTGTTCGTTCCATCTCCACCAAACAAATATTTTTTTCTTTTAGTGACACTATTCTGATGTGGTTTGTATGGTGACCTAAATTCAAGATGAATTCTATGCTTTTCTAGATAATATCTAAATTCTGCACTTGTAAATATTTCACCATTATTAGTTTGAATCTTCTTCGTAAAATATCAACATTTCTTTTATTTACTTCTCTTAAAATTATTAATCATTTTGAGAGCCTCAAATTTATGTTTCAAAAATATGATGTATGAAATTTGAGTAATGTTATTAATAAAATAAATAAAGTAATTATCTTCTTATGTGGATGGATTACTCAAGGGCCCAAAAATTTCTGAATTAATGGGTTCCATGGGATGAGAGGAATGTATCTCAAATCTAGTATGTGTTGAGTTTCTGATCTTCCCTTTCTGACAAATAGAACTACACCAATCCGATTAATCTTTCCAAGTCAATAATATCATGAATGATTTTTCTATTTGTAATATTCCTCATATTCCTTTGAAATATATTCACATACCTTTTATGAAATACCTAATTTTATTCCATCATGTTTAGATTTTATGTACTTTATTCATCACCAACATGAACCAAGATTCCTTTGGTCTATTTTCCTTTAATAATTTATTCCCATATTTAATTCATGTAAAAAAGAAACCATCTATTCTAAATAAAAAATCATTACTATCATCACAACATTATGACACACTGAATAAATTATGTTTCAATCCACCAAAAAACAAGGAATATTTGGATTTTAACATATCTTCCCCAATGATAGCAGAATCAACACCTTTGATTCTAAGAGATTTATCATTTCTAAATGTTATTTTACATTGTTTATGACATTTAAAATTATTAAATATCCTTAAATATGTTATAACGTGTGAAGAACATCCACTATAAAATATCTAAGTTCATTATCCTTTTGTATCTTTAAGCGATGTTCCAACAACTAAGGCATGTTCTTCTCTTTTTTCTTTTATCTCTTGCATATTTTTATATTTTTTTAAAAAAATGTTGTATCGGAATCATAATAATACATTATTTTAAAAGATTTCCAAGAAAAACACATATTTAAAAATTAGTTTTCAAGGGTTGGAATCTATTTTCAATCTTCATACTAGCTTTATTTGGTTGTCTCTTTTCAGTAGGTTGAATCCACCTGAAATAGTGCATCAAGTTTCTATTGAAATTACTATAACAATGATGATGAAATCATAGAATATTTTTTGTGTTCCCAAATCCTACACAATTTTGTCTATTTTCATTGATGTTTTATTTCCCTTTGTTAATTTCACACAACCCAGAGTGTTGTACTTTCATACTAAAAACATCTTTACCTTCCACATTGGTTATTTGTGAAACACCAGTGTTTTTTTATCACCTTGAATTTTATTCTACGGTTTATATTTCTTCTCAACCACAATAAAATTTATAGTAGTGGTATATTTTTTCTTTTCATATCTAATTGTTTTCCTACATGTTTGGTCCTATAAGACTAATTTTTAAACTTAACATCTTCATATTTCATAGTTTTAAACTTCTTAGGACATCCACTAAATTCTATGACTTATTTTTGTAAAAATGTTATCCCTTATTAATATATTGAAAATTTTTGTTGAGAAATATTTAACTCTGCCTCCATTACCATTAAATTTTCTTCAATACTTATATTGAAGTTATTATTTAAATCAACTAACTTTTTCATATGATAAATTTCTCTCAAAAACCTTTACTTTTCATCACTAATTAGTAATTTATTTTTTCTGATGGATTATCATTCATCGACTTCTTTTTTTCTCTATCAAGTCTTAAAACATTTGTAATAAATTCATATAACTTTTTCCTCAGTATCAAATCCATCTTTATTTCTTATTCTTCTAAATTAATTCTTTCCTTGTGGGTTAATTTTTCATCATTAAATTTTTCTATAAGAAGCTTCTCAATAGTATCATCATTGATGTTATCAGCCTCTTCTTCACTATCATCAACGTCATTATATTAAGAAAGATATTTTCTCCTAAAATATTTATATATATTTTTATCATTTCCCTTAGAATAATACTTGTATTTTTCTACCTTATTCCTAATTGGTCTGCTTAACTTTATATCATCATCATAAATTTATAAATATTTCTTTTTTTAGGATAGTTTTTCTTTAAAATATCCATCAACTACACAAACAAAACAGTTTAGATGTTACTTTCATTTTTACTTTCCTCTACCCATTTGTACATTTTTAGAAATCAAATAAATAATTTCATAATTTTTTTTAACCTATTATTTTCTATTAGAGTCACTAACTTCTTCCTCAATAACTTTATTATTATTTCCTTTCTTAGAATAATTAAATGAAATTTCTCATTCTGGATTTTATTTTTTATTCATCACATTTTCTATTCTCATCTCTTAAGTGGTGATAATGATAAAAAATAATCTAGATATATCATCTTAGGATCTCTATCCTCTAGGGATAAAACGTTGGCATGAAATTTATCAAGAATAATTCATAGGATATTTTCATCTATCTTCATATCTTCCAAATTCTCATTGATACATATAATAGTGAATAAAATTTCATTAAAACATGTAATGAAGTTTACAACAGAGTCATTATTACCCATCTTAAGATCTTCATACATAAATATTCATATTTTTAACATTAATTTATTTATCTTTTTATTTAATTTATAGATATTATTTAATTTATTACAAAGGAATATAGTTTTTGAAAATCCATTGACTCTGAGAAACTCACTTTCATAGCATGAGGAATGTATAGAATTTCTAGATCAATCATAATTCTCTACATTTTTATTATCATCATCTTTCAATGGAGATATTTCTATAAGAGGAGGGAAACCATCTTTAATAGCTTCAAGACCTTTATATCCATTAAATAAATGATAAGACAACATTCTATATTTCTTGATATTATATTTATTCCCATCAAAGACAGGAATCCCCTTATTTTCTATTTAGTTCTAAACATCCATGGTATCTATTATTTTCAAAGACCTTTATTAAAGAGTTACTGAAGGGTACATTCCCTATGGTACCACATGAAAGCTCCAGTCCGGATCAGTGTGATTACTAAGAGTGGTAAGGGTGAATCAGTGACTACTTATTTTTATATTTTATTCCATATTAAACAACTTTTTCCTCCTATTAAATAGATATGATTTCTCCATCAAACAAGAACAACATAGGGACACAATAATTTACAAGTTTCAATACTCAATAATAATAACTAGTCCTTAGCATGGATTAGAAATGATCTAAAAAACACAAACCACTAGAAATAAATCATTTATGAGTGGTTACTAAAAGTAGGAAATACCCTTGCACTTGTGGTTCTCTTTAATAAACAAACAGAGCATGTGATATTTGCAAAGGTAAATTATGTAACAAATATTTTCTCAACAACTATAGAATCTTCACAAATAGAATTCAGTAAGCTATCATTATGCTTCTCGTATTTCATCACCCTTTCATTATAATAAATTCATTGTTTCTTCTTTGATTTATTTCCCATTATTAGGCACATGCTTTCTTCTATACGATGTCTTTGTAAAAATTACCATATAACAATATAATAATCTGTTATTTTATGTGATTTTATTATCTGTAATTCCTTTCTAATCTCAATTCCTTCCCTACCACATGTATATTAGTGAATAAAAGATATTTTATGCATCATAGAAAGTATTTTACAAATATTCTTGTGAATGAGTGTAAGAACATATTCTTATTCATATTTATGTGACTATACATAAATTTTATTGGGAATTCAATTCTCTTTGTGAAAGTATACAAAAAATTGGATCCAAAGTGCTTGGTATTTTTTTTGCATGAATATCAAAAACATATAAAAGGATTTTTGTAATGGTTTTAACCTTAATGTAATATCCTCACACATACCTAAAGGGCTTCATGAAATTAGTTCTTAAACTTGGCCTTCTTGTGTGAAACACAAGTCAAAGGACCATGGAACATCTCTTTCATGACCTGAGAGGCCCATATAAAATACCCTCCATGAAATACACTTTTCTCACTACTCTGTTTTTGTATAATAAAATTATATTTCTTCACATAATATCAATAATATTCCTCATCCTCTATAATTTGGTAACAATATTAAATAAATGCTGCTTTTCCCTAACTCATTCTTCCCATTTTCATGTCGCATTGGATCTTTGCAAGTAATTTAATTTCACTTCCATTTAAAAAATCCCAAATCTTTCAACATTTTTAAAATATACGCTAATCATTGTGTGATTTATTTTTTGATAAAATCCTCATTTATATTCCATTATGAATACACAATTAGAAAATTTTAAACACTTTCACTTGAATATGTCTGAATAACACATTGCACCTTTTTAATTTCTTCAACCTAAGAATATCTTCATATTATTTCATACATGAAAACACAGATTTCATGCATGGATATAGATTAACCCTAGACATAGCATCCCTTTAACTTCATCAAATTTCATGGTTGGAGTATTAGTTGTGAAAAACTTTATTTTTTGTTAAATTATGGATATGAGCATTAAAGAAAACCATCAGTGAGAAGTAGAAGATGATATAAAGGGATGATCAGATAATCTCGATGGATCGAGTTAGATAGTGTGTGTTATGTCTATATGTTTTAACTCGAGTAACAATATCCTTTATGAATGCATCCCATGTCGAATATCTACATAGTTGGGAATAACTATATCAATGATATTGTAACCACTTCCTATCAGGCCATCACTGGGGTCATCACCCGGATTTTCATGCGCACACCCATATTGGGTTGGCTAGCCCACTATCCCCCACAAGCCACAATGCGTGCAGTATGTGGGTGTGATTGGAAACCACTCACACCATAGCCTACCTATGAACCCCTAGATATTACCTCTTCTACCATGGTTTCCCATGCATGTGATGTCTCCCACATGGGTTGATACTTGCTACACATATATGTGGTTGAGCTATCCTCCCTGTGTGAATTGGGTTAGCCCCATTATTTTTCAAATGATGGAATAAAACCTAAGTGAAATATTTTATAAATCAGAAAACAAAATATAATCGCAAGCATTCATTTTGCATGGAACCTTTAAAATACATGCATGGCCACCTCTACCATCATGAAAAATGAAATTGTGCATGGACTTATATTTATTCATTATGAAAAAGAATATTTTTTATTATACTCTTTAAACTCTTCTTCATGTAAATCATATTTCTTATCATCTTCTTCATTGTTGTAATAAATGTTTCACTACTGTCACAATTTCTTTGAACTTATAATGAGTTCAATAATCATCATATTTAGAGAATTTATTTATGTACTTAACAAAGTTAATTAAATAATTTTTATTAAACAAGAAACACCTCTAGGAATCATTCTTACAACCATAATATTCAGAAAACATGGTCTCAAAAAATGATTTATAGAGAGCTGAAATAGTTTTTTAGTGGGACAAAATGAAATAGGATATTGTGGAGTATGTATCATGATTCATGGTTTGTATGAAATTAATGGTTGAGAGGTATAATACTATGGGGATTTTATAACCATTACCCATAGTAGATTGGAAATTGGGAAACACCACTATGGATTTTTCCATGAGACTCCCCAAACCATCTAAAGGCCAAAATTGTTTTTGGGTTATTATCAAAAACCTAACATAGTTTAAAAATTTAGTTGATATTATATAATATTCATATATTTATTTTATTTCTATAATATATATAATGGAGAGTTAATATTTTATGGAGTACAATATTTAATTATATCTGATTGAGATCCAAGGTTTAACTTGATGTTTTGGAAAGGTATTTAGTAATCTATGGATACAGAGTTATGTTTCACTACTGCCAATAATCCTCAAATAAATGGTTAGTATAAGAGGACCAATTAATCCCTGGAGGATATATTTAAATCCCATAGTCTGGATTTCAAATTTTTTGGTATTAAAACCATACTCTTGTTGAAATCTCTTAAAATAATAACTTTCACTCAAGAATTCATATAATTCCTTATGAATTACTATTTAGAAATAAGTGTATAAAACCATCATGATGAGATAAATTCTTAGGAATAAAACTATTAGGATCTAAGTAACCTGATAAAATGACAGATAAGGTTAGATTCATTCAATAACACATCAAGGAAACTCAGATTTGACAGAAGAGTTATGCTGGGAATCATCTATGAAATTTAGAATTCAAATTTGTAGAGAAGGTATTCCTGTGGATTAATTCATTTAAGAAGGCTAAGAGATTAAAAAATAATGGAGGTTTGATCCCTAGTTATATTGGTCCCTTTGATATTCTTGATCTAATATGGACTATATCTTATCTCTTGATGCTTCCACTAAACCTTTCTCATATTTATTATGTATTCCATGTATCTCACCCAAGGAAGTAAATACCTGATCCTTCACATGTGCTGAACATAGAAGTTGTAAAAATGGAGAATTATCTTTAGAATGAAGAGAAACTAGTTGAGATCTTGTATAATAAAAATAAAATTCTACAGAACAAGATTAATCGCCAAGTTAAAGTTCTCTGGAGGAATCATAAATTTTGGGAAGCTATAGGGGAACCCCAGGATGTGATGAAGTAGAGATATCAACATTTTTTATTTCAAAGATATTAAAAGTTGAGGGAAAATTTAATTTTATGTGAGTATAATGTGATATTCCATGTTTATATATATATATATATATATATTCTTTGAAATAAAATTTTTATTATTCGTTGGGTTCCTTTACACGCAACCCATAGTCTAAATAGACCATGATATGGTATACATTTATAACAAAATCATTAGATTGGAAGGTATGGATATTATTAAAAATATTATAAAATATATTTAGAATGGTTTCGGGTGATAAAAATGTATTTACACGAACTGAATTTTAAAAAAATTATGTAATGATTAAAATACCTTTTTTAAAGAAAATTATTTTTCTACTTATTATGTATTTTCATAAAAAAAATATATTGATCACTATTGAAAAATTATTTTAATCGATTGAATTGATAATTAATATGAATAATTGAATAATTATCAATAAATATTTTACATAGTGGTATTTAATGAGGATAAAATAATTTAAAGAAAAAATAATTATTTTTGAAAAAAAAAATTTATAAGCACAAAGTGTATTTATTTTAAAAATTTTAATATGTAATTATTTATTAATAGTTTTAATGAAATTTATAGATTATATATTCAATAAAATATTTTAATAATCATTTTATTATTTTTACTACGAAATGAAGGAAATTAAATTCACTTTTTTCTTAAAATTTTGATTGTCTAGAAATGGGTTTTCATTGTATTTCCATGCGTATTTTAAAATTAATGTATTCTACTTGTAGAAATTTAATTTTATAAAAATATATTCCATATTTAAAATATTCATTTCCTAATTTATTAATGATTCCACTTTCATTTTTTGTTCTTAATAAAGGTTAAAAATATTAAAAATTTGTTACCACAGTTATGGTTAAAACGAGTAACTGGTGGGTGACTAAGAGATATGGGTCATATTACCCCATGATCTGGACAAAATCCTATTTTATGGAAATATTTCTACACTATATCATCACCTCTTCAAATATGAGTCATTTTGGATCCATTTGGATTAAATAATACATTAAGATATTCTAGTTTTAAAAACTTCATAGTGTGTACTCTCCCTAAATTATAAAAAGAAACCCACTCTCCTCTCATTTAAATATTAAAATATCATGTTATCTCATCCAATACCTATGAAAATACTTCCCTAGAATCCCTAACCATGTCTAAATATTCCTATTTTTATCATAATATCATCTTTTCCAGACTTAATGTGTAATCTAAAATATTTTTTTTAATAAAAAGGTATAACTATTAACCGAGTACTTTTAATTTAATTTCTTATTCCACATTTTAAAAACCTATTATGTCCATAATAACTTTATGAATTGATTATAATAAATAATCTGAGATGTTATTAAGATGATTTTATATCATTTTACACCTCCTTTCCATCAAATTGGATATGAAAGTATCACTCGTGTGTGTGCGTGCACTAACCCCTTGACATGATAGTATGATTCATTTTCCAACATAATATTTCATGGTTAGTTATAATTATGGATTTAAATTGTATATATGATATAATTATTATTTTTTATTTATAAAATATTTTTTATTTTTTTTATTTTTTGTTAGAAAATGAAAACAATATACATGCATATGTATAAAACACTATCTCCATGAATGTTGTAATTCATTTTTATATATAAAACATTTATAGGTGGTTATAAACATGTATATAATGAATATATATTAAATTTATATTATTATTAATATTATTAATATTATTTAATCCTTATCGATGTAAAAGGATATGAACTTCCAAACTAAAACATTTTGGAAAATTGCAACTGTGATCAACAAAAAATGTAATTTTTAAAAAAGAATGATTAAACAATAGGTGTTGAAATATTATATGATGATCTTATATGTTATTATAAATATAAATATGTCTATTTTATATAATTATAATACATTTATTTTATTATAAATCATTTTAGAGTGATTATGATGAAAGTCAAACTTGAGGTAAGGGTTCATTGTCTCGATACTATTTCATTGTGACATGTTTGAGGTTATTCACCAATTTATTTTTTATGAGGTTTATTAAATTAAAAATTCACATATTATATCATGAATCCTTATTAATTAATGTTATTTAAAATTACAATTCAAATTACTTACTTAATTGGTGTTATGATTTAAAAGTTACTAAAGTTGTAAGGATTTATTGTCACGCTTTTATTTCTATGAGACATATGTCATATTAGAAAATCATTCCTTTTTTGGGTCTATGAACTACACATGAATATATTTTCCGATTATTTTCATAAAAATTATGGGTTTCTACAAATCTAAATAAGGATACTTATTTCTTGATATTTTGATTCAATGATTACTGAAGTCATAAGGGTCTTACGTTACAATCTCTTTTTTAGAGGGATTATTTTTTTTAAAATTTAAAATGATGAAATTATATGATATATATCTAAATAATATTATTAATTTTCATCACATTTATTTATTTCTATATAATTCTTTTTTTTCATTTAGTTTTCCCTCTTTAAGTACTCAAGAGACTGAATGTACGTTTTTTAAGGAAAACCAACTTTATTTCTATTTACAATTGGAAATAATTTTTCATTCATATCAATGATTTCAAAAAATTTATACAGAATGGTTTTAGAAATATTGAATTATTTTTAATGTCATTTTTATCAATGTTTAAATTTTTATGAAATTTTTTAAAAAGCATCTTCTTATCATTTTCACAATGAGGTAATTTTTACAGATGTTATGAAAAAATAATTTTTTTAATGATTATGGCATAAATGTAATTTCTCAAAATCCTAAAAAAAATTATCTGAATATTATTTTATAATTTTCCATGGTTATTTTCATATAAATTATTTTACTTAATATTTTGGAACATTTTTTATTCTTCGATTAGTTATTTCAAAATGTAACGGGTATTTTCCCTGAGAAATGGTTCAGTGTACTTTTAAATTCATTTTGAACTATGAAAATATCCTTTGACATTTCTTATGAATTATTGAGAATATGATTCACTGATACCATATGTATTATTTTTTTTATGTTTTATGATTATGGTGATGAAATACTAATGAAACTAATTTTTTACCATTGGTTTAGCTTTGTTGAAATGATAAATATTATCATGATCACGTGGAATTCATATGAATGGATTAAACATATGTGATAGGTGGTTCCATTATATCCCTTCAATGTATTGGGTAAATATTAATTTTCTATGATCTTAAAAATAACTTTAAAGGTTATCCCATACCCATAAATAGTGTATACGGGTGGTTATCACAAGCCCAAAAACTGTACATGGGTTGTTAGCCCAAGCCTAACATGTGATAAATATCTTGGTGTGTGGACATGACATAAGATAACTATGATTATTATTAGGCCATTATTTTATGATTTGAAATTACGCCAATGTTATACTATCTAAGCTTATATTATGTTATCCCTTTATGATTCATGTCTTATGAACTACCATGCTTTATTCCATGACTCAGGATGATGATCTATGAATTGTTCGTTGTGGTTTTCAAAAGTTAATCTTCTATAATCATACCCTTATGATCATTTTATGATTAAATTATCATTTTTATATCGCTTTTTTACCCTTAATTTGGATCTGACCTCACCTTTTATTATGTTTCTTTTTCCCCGGGATATGAATATTGTTTTTAAGTATGATATGTCTAAGAAGGGTGCTAGTTCTGAGGAACATAGTGAGAGATAATCTAGATATTTTATGTACAAGTTTTTCTTGTATCCATGTTTCCAAATATACTAAACTATTATGGTTTTTAATGAATCATAATAATATATAATGAATATTCATCTAATATAATATAATATTTTTGTATGAAATTCTTGGGTTTCCTTAGTTACCATCTATAAGATAAATAAATTGTGATTTATTCACTAACATGTTTAGTTTAAACTCTAATAACTGGGAATGTATGAGTTAGATATGTGGTATTAACATAATCTATATCCCATGTTCACTCGATGTCTTGGAAAAAGGCACTATATAAAAATTATTGCTAGGATATGATATAGTTGGTGGATATTAGTATATAGATGCATGTGTTTGATAGATATTACACCTGATTGATTTGTAACTTGAGTAACAATAATTCTTTGATAGAGATAAATCCTTTCTTTAATTAATGAATCCAAGAATTTCTATTTTTTTACCAATGATGGAAATGCCCATAGAGATTCACATTGTGGATGACTTAATGAGGATTGAGTTTCACTAATAGATATTCTCTATAATCAATTTTTTGTTTATCAAAAAGGATTTTTTGATGGATTTCCCTAAGGTATTTCATATGATGTGATAAATTGGGAAGTTGATAGATTTCCAAAATTGTAATAGAATATATTCAAAAGGTGTTTGGGATATGGTTTCACAAGTTATTATATATGATCCAATATAAGATGAAATAGTGAAATGTCTATTATACTTTACTGAAATTGAGAGATCGAAGTAGATATTCCCTAAAGGCTATATTGTATCATTTGATATGATCATCTCATAAGATTATACATTCGCATTTCCAAATTTATATTGTATGATTTGTTTCTATGTCGTATGGTTTGGATTATGATATCATGCCACTACCCACAACTCACATAGAAACAGAATGTTAAATTGGTAACATTCTAATTTCATCCACCAATAAATATCATTATTGTGGACATTTAATAATATAGTATTCATGAGTGTATTAATGAGTTCGATTGAAAAATTCAGGAAAGGATGAGTCCTTAATCATTCCTTTTTTAATGAATGTGTAAGTTCATGGGCTAAGGGTGAGTCTTTCAATGATTATATAATTTAGGAAGAAGGGAATGCTTACTGGGTGAACCTTGGGAAGCTCCTTGATGATTTTAACCTTATCAAAATTCACTATTTATCATCCTCCATTAAAATGTGATAGGTACTATCATGCCATGGGTGATGAGAGAGTCTTCCTTGATCACTAAGTGATTTGGTTAAACCCACAGACACACTATAGAGAACGGAGTCTAATGGATATATTTTAGTTATCTTCATCAACCACCAATACTAAATAACATGGATAAGTGTCTATGAAATATATGGTGAACGGTATGTATAACTATATTTTTTTAATGTCATATACATCATAGTTTAGTGTTATATTCATGTTAATATTTATAATAAGGGTCTCCAACCATTTCTATTATCTTTATTTAGTGTCAATAGATCCTAGGAAACCTATAAAACACATATTTTGACGTGTTAGTCTAACATATATCAACTCTCCCAACAAATATATTTTTCCAATGTTTATTTCTGGAAAACCAATTAATGATACTTGAGATATAATTTAGAAAATAATTACAGGTTGGGGTGGATGAGAATATTGAATCAGAAATTTATTTCACCCATGTTATACTCATGTTATTTATTTTCTTAGTTATCTTTATGATGTGTTTTGGAAATAATATTACCAAAGTCTTTTTCAAGACATAACTAGAGTTTAAACATGGTTTATCATTTATATGTACCATTTCTTGGGATAATTGATCATTATTTTTTCTATCAGGGTTTAAGTAAACCCTGATTTCACTTTGAAATTATGATACTTTATTTCTGGGGATAAGGATTGGATCATCTATTCTAGGGATAAGATTTATAGGCCCTTTCGGATAATGAAATCTTATAAATTTTCATTCTTACTTTGTTGAAACATTGATATGATGTTTAATGAAATCTGGTTACATATCATGTGGGCCATGGACCTCTATTTATTCTTATGTGTTTATTTAGCATATTATATTTCATTATTTCATGCATCAACCAAAAGGTATTTAAATATCTATATTTTATATTCCAATTATATTTTTCACTCACCATTACTTAAATAGTTATATTATTATATTTACAAAATTATCTATTTATTTTCATAAAACTAAATGATATATCACAATCAATAAATAACTTTTATTTTTTGAAAATATTCAAAAGGTCTATCTAGACACATTTAAATCATTTATCTATTTTATTTTTTTATGTATAACACCTTGTACTTTATAACTCCCTTCTAAAAACTCACTTATAAAACTATGAAGCAACATTTAAAAACAAGTAACACCCAAATCGATATCTTAATGAGGGAACCATACTCCAATGTTTAACTCCAAGTCAACTTAACTACAGTATAACTTATGGAACACACATACATAAAACAGAATAACAAATGGATTTATGTAGTTTGGTTTTATTCTGACTCTGTAGGAGAAATATTGTCTCTTAAATTCAGCATGGAAGATAAGAGAATGATTATAATATTATAATCACTTTTTTGAATAAGTTTACACCCCCACTGTTTATAGTAGGGACTAGACATTTGAACAAGATCAACTTCCTTTTGATCATCATGAGTATCCCTCCATATGGTCAATGATATGGTTGTCTCACCACCTCAACTTATAATTCCTATTAAATAGTGGAAGTTGTTTATTTTATTCTTATGTATACCTTTGAATAATCTTATGTTTCCTTTTAAAACATCCAATCTATTTTTACATATATTTTAATTTAATCCTACATGATCCATTTACTTTTTTTACATATCTATATTATGGATTTATATGTCTCCATTGCTTCCACTAATATAACTTTTACATGTTATTAAAATTACACTATTATCCTTTCTTAGTTATACTATGATGCGATCATCCAATTTTAGAACATATTTTTCATAATCAATGGTTTGGGATGATGTATTTCCTTTTATAAAAAATATTTATCACCGCTAAATTAAAAGTTGTAATGAACCGCTTATTTCTATTGGATTGAGAGTAAAATGAGTCATTACATGGCCTTAAGAGACTTCCCAAAGATTCCAAAGGCTGGAAATAAATTTTTAAGGGTTTTAAATACATGTGGGGGATGATTTACCATTTATTAAATAAAACCACAAACCAAAAAAACCACAACTAAATAACTCACTCTATTATGCATGAACAAATTAAATATAACTCAACAACTTCATATATGTCAAAACAACATCAAAGTGTGAAATAGTGGAAGACCAAACAATTATCAATGTAAATATAAGAAGAACAACTAATGACTCCTAAATGGCCATAAGACTCCATGATCCAAAATCTCCAAGCTCAAAAATCACTGAAAATCCCAAGTATCATTAGGTGGTGATAAAAACATGTGATACATTACCTTTGTCCATGTCTCGGATGATGGCATTGGCAAAAGAACCAAAGTGCCCAATTAGATGTGAGTATAAAACTCAGTAGGCTTTCCCGTAATGACTTCCCCACTCACACCCCAAGGATATAAGAGATAGAGACATTTCCATAAAATAGTTTATAATTAATAATTTCTCAAAACAGTTTATAACTACATATAAAAAGGTTCGCAAAATATTTTATAACCCAAATCAAACAAGTGAAATTGAAACTAATTTTCCGACAAGTTATTTTTTTATAAAAAAACAAAAAAACGAATTCAAACCATTTAGGAATATACTGTTGTCATACTCAATCCATTCTATACATCCACACAACCAACCATGTTTTCCACGCGATGATAGTTCCATACTTGTGAGAGGTTTCTCGTCGATCTACCAAGTAGTCACAAGTTAATTATATTCCATGTTCCATTGACCCTTTATCATTGATAACCAGGTTATATTTCAACCATTCCCTATATACGAAATATTAAGCCACACACTAATATGCCTAAGGCTGATGTCGGAAAACCCATTCAATAAAAACACTTTTTTATTGAAAACCATTTCCATAAAAACCATTTCATTTCCAAACCATTTGAATAAAAAAAACTTTTTATTGAAAAAAATTACATCAAACCATTTTTTAATTCCATGAAATATTTTATTTAATATCACAATTTTAAAATCAAGAAACTTAATCACTTTTCACAATAATTCACCAAGATTACACAATTTCACCCAAAAACATAAATCCTCACTAGAGAAGATTTATTCCATGATTTTCATAATACATTTCATTTAAATAAACTAATTTTAAAGTAATACAATCAATTATATTAAAAGAATATGAGATTGAATCCACCTACCTTGATGATTTTGGTGAAAACGACAACGGATGAAGAATGCTCACATAACTGGGTTGAAAATCCCCAAAAACGGACTTATATCTCTTCTCCTACCATCAATGAACCCATATATCATCATATTTTGCATTCCAAATATAGATATACCCATGAAAAGAATAAATCTGAAAAATAAACATCATTGGAGAAGTAGATCTATGTAGATCAAAGAATCAAGACAAGAATAATGAAGAAATATCACAAACATCAAGAATCCTGCTTCGAAACACAAAGTGAATCCTTAAGATGGACTCTAAATTGATTGGAAGAAGTTATCCAACCTTCAAGGAAGATAAATCCCGAGTTAGGACCACTTAGAAGCAATGGAGAGTGGTTTAGAGGAAAAAATGTGTGAGATCCACTTTTTAAGATCTCACTTTAACCCTGTGCATGGTTTTCCCGTGCGATTAGACAAATTGTGTGCTAATAGTGAGTTAGATATTACCTTATGGAAACCCCTACATATACCCCTTGAACATTCTCCCTAACCATTCTCAAATTAGGCTGAAGCTACTACCTCAAAAGTGAAACTGCGTATGGTTTAGACAAACCATGTGCAGCCCATGTGCATCTACTTTAGCCGCAAAAACATATTTAGATTTCACCCAACTCTCCCATCCTTCACACTTAAACTTTATAACCATGAAAAATCATCAATTAATGGTTACATACCAGAAATAGATGGTACTAAATTCTCCCCACCATTGATTCTTCCATCCTCGAAAAGTAGAAAACCATTACTTCCCTAAAAGAGTTCCAGACATTTCTCTTTCAAATCATTCTCATGTTCCCACGTCTCTTCCTGAATGTGACCATGTATCCATAAAACCCACACTAGGATGATGCTTTTTTCAGGAAAGGCATTCTCTTTCCTATTAACAATTCACACCGAGATTTGTATCAATGAAGCATTCGGATCATGGTCAACACGATCCCATCTCATCACATGGTCAGTATCAGGCTGCTGCATCTTCAATTGAGATAAATGGGACAAATTATATACTAAAATGAACCTTGGTGGAAATAAAATCTAATATTACACCTATCCAACCCATTCTAGTATCTTGAAAGGGCCAATTCATCGAGGATATAACATTCCCTATTTTCCAAAACGATGGTGTCTATGTCTTGGAGAGATACTCAAGAACACATGATCTCTCACTGCGAATGACAATGGTCTTTGAAGATGTTTCACAAATTATTTCTAACAACTCTAATCCATATCCAACCTCTTTCAGATCAGTTGGATCTTCTTTGTTATTTCTTGGACAAGACTGGTCCCAACTAGTGAAGCCTCGCCTTTTTACACCTAGCATAGTGAAGAACAACATGGGATCCCATTCAACGGTTCAAACAGAGCCATATGTATCAAGGCCTGATAGAATTTTTTGTATCAGAACTCCACTAAGGTTACAATATCCTCCCATGAGCCACCAAAATTCATTACACAATCCCACAATATATCTTCCAACATTTGTATCATCCTCTCAGACTGGATGTCTGTCTGAGGTTGATATGTCGTGCTCATAGTCAACTAAGTACCAAGGGATTTCTGTGAGGAATCCAAAAATGAGATGTGAACCTAGAATATCTATATTACATGATCAAAAATAGTATTCTTTGATCTTTACCACCTCTTGGATATTGATTTTCAACATAACCTCCACAATATGAGATTTATGAATGGGAATGAAATCAACTTACTTGGTAAGCTGATCCACTATCATCTATATGGCATCGTGTTTTTGAACCATTCTTGGGATACCTATAAAAAATACATCGCTATATACTCTCATTTCCCCACTGGGATAGGTATATACTACAACATAACCATGATCACTGATACTCAGCATTAACTTTCATACAAGTTAAGCACCGTGAGGGAAACTCGTACACCTTCCTTTTCAAGTCTCTCTACCAAAAATGTACCTTCAACGCCTTATAAATATTCTATGTTCCTGTATTTATATCCCATATTGAATGGTGGTAATCATGGATTTATTCTTGACAAGCCACAGGTATAACCATCTGATCTCTGAAACAGAAAACTAAACTCCCATAAATTTTCCAGTCCTCAATTGTCTCCCAACCATTGAGTTTTAAACACATAACCAGGTATTCTGCGTCATATTTTTGTGCTTCTTTGACTATATTTACCAAATCAGAAGAATGAATAACTAAAAAGAAAACTGAAACATCACCTCAGTCTTCCCATTCCACTTGCATGTCATCTAGGACCGACATCAACTACCATTCATCTGAAGCTTCCTTTTCCAACTGAGTGTATGACTTTCTATTAATGAATCAGCCACCAAATAACCTTTTCCCAGTGCATACATCATTTCAACATAAAAAATATATAGATAATCCATCCATCTCCTTTTACTTGGATTCAAATTTTTCTATGGTAAAAAAATCAATATTTTTTATCCGTAAATATAGTGAATTTCTCACCGAATAGATAATGTCTCCAAGTCTTTAAAGCATGGATGACTACAGCTAACTCCAAAACATGGGTCGGGTAATAATTATCATGAAACCTCATCTTCCTTGAACCATAAGCCAATACATGGCCTCCTTGCATGCGAACAAAGCCTAACCCTGATCCAAAATCATCACAGTACACCACATATCCCTATCCTGATTCTGGAAAAATCAAGATAGGTGCTGATATAAGACAAACATTCAACTCTTGAGAAGAATTCTACTATTCCTTAGTCCTTTTTAATTGAGCATTATTATTTGTTAGATATGTCATTGGAGTATCTAATCATGACAAGCCGCACACAAAGCATTGTTAGTAGCCAGCTAGACAAAGAGAACATTATATTTCCAAGACATTATTCAGTGGTTTCCATGAGATAACAGCCTCTATATTCTATGGATCCACTAAAACAACCATTTCATAAATTAAATGGACAATAAATCTTACATGTTGTATAAAAAAGTCACACTTAGACAATTTTTCATACAAACAATGGTCTCTCAAGATTCCCAACACCTTGATCAACTATTTCACATACTCAGCCCTTGTCCTTGAATACACTAATATGTCATCTACAAACCCCACAAAAAAATAATCTAGGTATCTATGAAATATATGATTCATCAATCCAATAAATATTGTTGATGCATTTATAAGACCAAAAGGCATTATTAAATATTTGTATTGGCAATATATACTTCTGAAAGTTGTCTTCATAATATATTCCTTATGAACTCACAATTGATGATATCCTAGTCGAAAATAAATTTTAGACAACCAATGAGATACCCTCAATTGATCTAGCATATGATCAATGTGTGGAAGTGGATAGAGATTATTTAATATAATTTGGTTAATCTTATGATAATCCATACATAGCCTTAGAGTTCCATATTCTTTCTACAAGAACCATACCAGTGCTTCCAACAGAGATGTTCATGGCTGAATGAAACCATTTCTTTCCTGTTCCTCCAACTGCACTTTCAATTCCCATAATTTTAGTGGTCTATAAGAAGGAATTGAAATATTACTGGTCCCTGGAAGGAGATCAATCATAAAATATACTTCCTTTCTTGGTGGTAACCCTGAGAAGTTCTTGGGAAAGACATCCAAAAATTGATCCAAAAATTATGGAAAAATATCTTCCTAGATCTCTTCCATTGATTCCAAAGTCAACGCTACTAACTGATAAGAGATTGTTCACACTATTGGTTCCAACAAGCCAACTACACCTTTATTTACAACCTTCTCTCCTTTGAAATGATGCTCGATGCCATCCTCAGTCATGAAACTAGATATACTCCTATAACAATCAATTTGAGCCTCAAACATTGTCATCCAATCCATAACTAGGATTGCATCATATACATCCATCTCCAACACTGAGAAGTACCACTTTAGGTCAGATCCATCAACAGTTAGAGAAAAATATCTATACACGAAGGCTTGACATTCTATTTAACCAAGAGGAGTTGGAGTTTTAACACATAAGGAATCAATTCCAGTTTTAAAAATAGAAAATCAATAGCATGATATGAAATGAATGAATTTGATCCACCAGTATCAAAAAGAACATTCCCAAGGTAAAATTCAAAAATAATCGTACCTCTCACTCTAGGTGGCCTAGCCTGATCATCGATAATCATTAAATGAACTCTGTAAAACTACTTCATCTCTACACTCTACTCCTTATTTCCTTGATGAGATTTCCCTTACTGATGAGTCATGGAATTTCAAGGATCACCATGGATAGTTCTTTCCTACTAGAAATTCTAATTCTACTATCCTCACCCTTTCAAAGTATATGATGCTTACGACACCTGATAAGTATCTCAAGCACCAATCCTCAGAGCACTGTGAAAATAGCACTAAATATGACCCATCTTGTGGAAATTATGGACTTCCCTTGGTTGTTTTCTACACTCCAGCTTCATGTGGTCAAGTGGGCCACATTGGAAATATATATGTTTTCTCTTGGGTCATGGAGGAAAGTTCACTAATCTAGCTGTCTGATTTTGAGTCCCACTCCCACCTTGGAAATAGGTGTCCCTCTTGTGCTTGATCCCAACATTTGAGTTCCCACCATTTCTTATAGATATCATCATACTTCCTCCTCCCATGGATCCTAAGATTTACCATTCATACATTGTTGCTCTGTTCACCATCACTGTATAATCCGTAATGCATATCACCACACTCTTATATTGATTTTTTTATCATATCCCTGATTCAAAGATATGTGCCTGAAAGTCTTCACTTTCTACAACTTTGGGTGAAAAAATGTACTAAATGCATGGATTTTGCCACATATTCTATGATATAAATATTATACTACTTCAAGATAAATATGTATGTCATCCTATGAATATTGAATGTGTGAGGATATATTTTTTTGTTAAAATATTCCTTAAAATCCTCCCATCTAAGACTATGATCCAATTAATCCTGCACTGCCAAATCCCACCACATCCATGTGAGATCCTTGAGCATATAAGTCTCTAGATTTACTTTCAAAAATAATGGTTTTCCAATGAAGTTAAATATACGATTTATCCTATTCATCCACACCTTCACCTTTTTGGGTTTAGAATCACCCCAAAATATGGGTGGATTCAACTTCAGAAACTAGATGGAATGATCCACATGCCTTGTGTAAAGACCTGGTTTTTCCATGTAATTTTTTTTAATAATATGTAATTATTACGAGTCAACGAAAATTTATGGCGCATGAATCTGAGGACCGGTCTGCCCGTAATGAAGTTCTAAACTTTTTTCGGGTATGTTCAGTAAATGCGTGAGTGGAATTTTCTAACTTTTGAACTGCTACTCAGATTAAAAATATGAGGGCACCGTTGAATCCACAGTGTCGGTATTTTCTTAAGGAAGGATTTACTTTGACCGAAGTAAGTCCGGAGAAAAAGTTATGTTTTGTGACTCTTTAAAAGAAATCAAATAAAATAGTTTTATTATTTTATTTCATATCCTCCAATGGAAAAACAAAGGGGTGGGGCCTGCAATGTGTCAAGACAATAAATGGCTTGACCTACTAACACTAAGTAATGACATCATTGTGGAATTAGGAAGGTTCCTAATTAATGAGCCCCAATAAATTACAACATCGTTAGTCACCCTCCCCCTCTCTTATATATATAGAGCTTGGGGAGGGGTATCATCACAAATTTTCCAAGAAACAAAGTTCTGAAGGAGCACCATGATGCCAGACCCTTAGAGGATGGAGCCGAACCTAGATGGAGGTGGCAGATGACATCGAACATTGAACTGAAGGACGACATATGAGTGGAGTTGTTGGGAACCGGTTGCGGAAATGTAGAATACGGTCCTCCTTCAGGTGCGGACTCTCTCCAATTGGTTTTTAAGGTAGGGGTTTTATTCGTTTATGTTTTTTAAATTTTTTCCTCTTCCCTGTTCTTGAACAATATGAAGAACTTGGACCAACCAACTGATGGGTTGATCCGTGATTTATTCATTTTTGTGGGAGGTTGTTGTGTTGTATCTTTGGAGAGTTTTAACAGTTGTTTAATTCAATTGATTATTAAACCCTTAACCCCCCCCCCCCCCCCTCATGTTTTCGAGAAAACACAGAGGGCACAGGCCTAACTACCCCTGCATGAACCCTCCGCTATCTTGCTATCCTTACGCCACCATGGATGACCTCCAGCATGGCGACACCGACCAGCTACGTTGGGAATAGCGCGTTGACGCACGCTGCAATAGGAGGTGGAGGCACAAAGCCTCGATGGTCATCGAAGTGGCCGGCACCGTCCGGCCATGGAGGAGGTGTGGCGCACTGTCGTGTGCCGCTGATTAATAAAAGAGCCCATGGCTCATCAACCGCGATGACCGAAGGAAGGAGGAAAGCATAGAGGCCGACCATGAGGGACGATGCGGCGCGCCGTCGCGCACCCTTGGAGAGGTCATCTACCATGTCGGATGGCCGCAACAGAACCGACAAGGGTGGGGAACACCCTCGATGGCACACCCATGTGGTAGCAGCTCTGTGGCATACGTTGGCCGCAGCGGGAGAAAGGGGCTGCCGGATATAACGGAGGTCGGGGGATGGGGCGTCCACCAGTGGCACGCCAGGCGTAAGAGTCGTGGCCCGTCATCCACTGTACGAAGGACCTGAAGTGCCATGTGGCACCTTGTTGGGTCAACCCCCATGGGTTGACCCACTGATGTGGCTCCGCACTGTGTCTGGGTATCCCTAGCAGCCCGCACCGCCAGGTGGGTGGCACCACCGGGTCAACCTAGCGGACCGACCCGCTGCCTAGTGGGCCGAATCATGGCCCAACAGCCTGACACGCATCCCATTTGGGTCAGGCCGGGCCCCTCAGGCCGAGTTAAACTAGGCTAGGTCAGACCCGAGTCAGTCCGGGTCGATCCGGGTCGGCCCATGCCGAACCAGGTCGGCCCGGTCCGACCAAGGCGGACCGAACCCGGTCCCATTACTGACCAGTTACACAAAACAAGCCCTAACTTCTTAACCAGGTGTCCGTTTGACGAAAATTCTATGGTGTTTGGATCCTTGGAATTGCATATTCCTTTTGACTCACTCTATTAGTGTTTTTCGGAAACTTGGAGTATGGCCGTGTTGGATCGCATCCGAATCCAACCGGGCCCTCGCCACTGAAATGCCAATAATGCACATACCCGACATCCAATTTATGCATCTTCTATTCCGTTAGAACCCTTATGACATGACGGATCAATGGGTTACTTTTTTTGAGACTTTGTTCTTATTGAAATATGACTGATGGATTGGGGAACGGTTCCCCCAAGAACACTACGTATGGAACTCTATGACTGGCTGAGACTTGATGACTGCTGATCTTTCGACTTGGAGTGACTCGACGGCCCAGTAAGGAGTGCCTTTGTGTGACGGGAAAGACCCATAGTGGGGAGCACCTCTATGTGACATGGTAGACCCATGGTACTCGACAGAAATAGTACCTTGGCAGGCCACGAGGGGGAGCACCTCTGTGTGATGGGGCAGACCCATGGTGGGGAGTGCCTCTCTGTGACATGGAAAACGCATGGTACTCAATAGAAGGAGTACCTCAGTAGTCCAAGGTTAGTGGTAAGTTCCTCTGTGTGACACGGTATGTCCACTGTACTCGTTAAAGGAGGAGTTCTCCAACAGACAAGGTGTTCTACATTGTGACTGGCAATGTTACTTATTACTAGGACTATAGAATCTATTCCTAGCTATCATCATTCATAGAAATCCTGTCTGTTTCAACATCATAATCATGTTTCTGAGAGTTCTATACCTGGTTTGAGCTAAGACTATAATTGATATGTGTTTATTGCTTTGTGGTTTGTGATTGAAATCATGCTTTGTGGTTTTACTTGTGGAATTTTGAGAGACCTTCAGGGGTCTCGGGGTCCCTACTGAGTTTCGTTATACTCACCCCTACACATGCTATGACTGCATCTTATTGTACCTTGTGTAGATGATGAGTAGCTGGGCTGAGGTTTAAGGGAGCTAGGACTAGGTGGTACACGGAGGAGACAGGTTGACGTGGAGTTCTAAGGAGGCGATCTGTACCAACCCTTCAGGTTGGATCCCCGGAGGATGACTGAGTAGCGTTATTCCCTTTTTCAGTTGTATTTGTACTTTTTAGTTGTACTATTACTTTCATATGGGCTTGTATTCTGGCCACTTTACTTTTAGCACTCTTTTTAAAATAGTAGTTTACTTATAGGTTGCTTCTTATTGCATTCTACACCGTGTGTTTGTATAGGATTAAAGGTAATGCCTTCCCATTTTAGGGATACACCATTCCAGTTCTAGTTGCCAGCCTCTGGCCTAAGGAAGGTAGGTGTGGGGTAGTCACAGCATGGGCCACGGGGGTGGGCCGTGACAATGTGGTATCAGTGGTAGGTTTGGTTCTACTGAAGAACTACAACTCTGATCTTTTCTATTTGGAAATAGTCTTAAGTGTTGTGAGTGTGGTTTTTAGTTTGGGGAATCCAGTTTTGGAGCGTTGGATGATGTATCCATACACTAGGACACTAAAATCTGATTTCTGACTCAGTGCATGAAAATATTGATTGCATGTATTTTGAAAAGTTTTCATTTTGATCTCCTGAGTCTTCTCACCAGGTATAACATATTGATCATGGAACAGCTGTCTTCTTTTTGGATTTCGCCACGTAGACAGCCAGTCAGGATTCCTGGGAGAGTATGTGATGACGGCCCCCCGAGCGATGAGGCCTCAGTGCAGGGCCCTCTTACTGTGTTAGCACCTTTTGGTGGTGTACCAGAAGCACCACTACCCATTGGATAGATGTTTCCACCAGCCGCACCAGCAGAGGGTGCACGCCAACTGAGCGTGTTGCATAAGTTCCAGCAGTAGAGGCCTCCGACGTTCTGAGGGGTGACAGATCTGCAGGCGGCTGAGGACTGGTTGGAAGCTGTGGTCATAGTTTTTCTCTTAGTTGGGACACCAACTGATTTTATGGTGATCCTAGCAGCCAGCCTTTTTCAAGCAGCAATAGGGAGATTGTGGAGCCTGATGCTCCAGATACACGATGATGTGAACCTCATCTGGGTGGACTTTGAGGCCCATTTTAGGGGATAGTTCATCCCAGTGACCTTACGCTCTGTGTGTATATAGGATCTAAGGCACATACAGTAGGGAAGCATGATAGTGGCCCAGTACTCCGTGAGGTTCACTGATCTCTCACGCTACTCCAACAACAATATATGAGAACCTTTCTTTAGGGATTGGAGATTTGAGAAGGGTCTCCGATGGGAGATCATATCATCAATGGTATCTCTCATCATACTAACTCAGGCTGGGGTGCAAGAGCGGGTGATTTTGGTGGAGAGCTTCATAGATGAGCAGGCACAGACAGCGAGTCCCACCACTGGGAAACACGTGATAGAGTCATCTACAGTTGGTAGTAAGAAGATGACACAGAGGTCCAAGATTACCATACCTTCTGGTGGACAGCCCCGGGATGTAGGGTCGGAGGTGCGGAGATCGCGAGGCAGAGGAGGTCAGGCGAGGGACAAGAAGTGTTACAAGTGCGGTGGACAGGGTCACATGGATCGCGATTGCCTAACCCACCATACGGATGACTAGAAAACTATTGAGGGACTTCCAATGCAGAGAAAAATGTTCAAGCAAGCAGGTCCATAGGCAGTAGGTGGACGTGGAAGAGGAGCTGGTCATGTAGCAGGTGGAGGGAGACATTTCCAGTTCTACCACCACCGCCACCAGGTGGTCCACCCTAACCACTAGGAGTGGGAGGAAAGGGATGACCTCAGCTCCAGGCAGCTGAGGCCTACGACCATGGCACTCTGAAGATGATTAAAGGTATGATCTGTGTCTACACCACCTTAGCTACAGTACTTATAGACACAGGTTACAATCACTCTATTATTTCCATGACCCTTATTCAGAGCTCTGAGATTCCAGTGGAGCCATGGGCTTGATCCTTACAGCTAGAGACTCTTACAAGAGTAGATTTGATGATTAAACACTAGTTATGGTAGTGTGACCTTACTCTAGGAGGAAAGAGCTTCAAATGGGATCTCCGGGTAGCAACATTAAGGCCTTACGATGTCATCTTGGGTATGGTATGGTTATCTATAGTCCTTGCTCAATTTGACTATATTAGGTGAAAAGTGTGGTGTGTCCACATGGATGGGACCAAGTTTTCCTTCACCAGCGAGAATGTATTCTTTTCAGCACATGAATGACTTACCTAGATGAGGGTGTAGCCGATTACTCATCATTTGGATAGCCTTACCCTTGGAGTAGCTGATGTTGAGAGTCTGAGATATCTTGTAGTGGTGGACCAGTATGCCAATGTCTTTCCTGATGATATTCTGAGACTACCTCCATGTAGAGAGGTAGACTTTAATATCAACTTGTACCTCAAGATGACACTAATATCTACCCCATCATATCATATGTCTCCCGTAGAGCTTCATGAGTTATGAGTATAGTTGGGGTACTTGTAGGGAAATGGGTTTGTAGGACCCAGTGCTTCTCCGTGGTCAGCCCCGATTTTGTTCACCAAGAAGGCAGATGGGAGTTTGAGACTCTATGTGGACTACCATCACCTAAACCAGGAGACTGTTAAGAACAATTATCCACTTCAGTGGATTGATGATCTTTTTGATCAGCTGAAGAGAGCTTGTTGGTTTTCAAAGATAGACCTCAGATCAGGCTATCATCAACTCAGTATACAAGATGAGGATGTGTATAGGACGGCCTTCAGGTGTCGGTATGGCAATTATGAGTTCTTGGTTATGCCTTATGGTGTGACCAAAGCCCCAATAGTGTTCATGGGACTCATGAACTAGATCCTTCATCCATACCTTGATCACTTCGTGGTGGTGTTCAATGATGACATATTGGTGTACTCACCGACAGAGGAGGAGCATGCCTATCATCTGCCGAGAGTTCTGGATACACTCTAAGAGCACCATCTTTATGGTAAGCTCTCGAAGTTCCAGTTCTGGATATGAGAGATCCACTTTCTGGGACAAGTTATCTCAAAGGATAGAGTTTTTGTGGATCCAGTAAAGATAGAGGTTGTACTTTCTTGGGATCCACCCAGGAGTGTGACTGAGGTGTAGAGTTTCCTGGGGTTGGATGGATACTACCGTAGATTCGTGACTGACTTTTCCAAAGTGGTGGAACCCATGTCAGTTATGATGAAGAAGGGGAAGCCCTTCGTATGGATGGAGAGATTCCAGTAGAGTTTTGAGGAGATGAGGTAGAGACTGACGAGTGCCCCATCATTAGGATACTAGAAGAGGTAGTTGGGTATATAGTCTACTACGACGCATCAGGGATCAGACTTGGGTATGTCCTGATGCAGGAGTAAGTAGTGATCGCCTATTGCTCATGGCAGATGAGACAGCATGAGCAGAACTATTCTACACACGACCTGGAGTTAGAAGTGGTGGTATTCATCATGAAGATGTGGCGAAATTACTTGATGGGAGAACATTTTACAGACTACTTTGATCACAAGAGTCTCAGGTATATCTTATCTTAGAAGAAACTGAACCTGAGACAGCGGCAATGGCTAGAGTTCCTCCAGGACTATGACTTTGAGATAGTCTATACTCCTAGGAAGGGGAACGTGGTAGTAGATGAACTCAGTAGTAGGTCTGGTCTACAGTTTCTGAGTGAGGTGACAGAGCAGCTAGCCGCGTTGGAGATATCATTCATGGATAGAGATGGAGTAGCATACCTACAGTCTATGATAGTCACTCCTCCACTCCTTCAGAGAGTTAGGGAGGCACATCTTGGGGACACTGACTGCGAGACTCAATGTGCTCAGATATCCTCTAGACAAGAACCTTATGGATTTTCTGAAGGTGGGGAGCATGTCATCCTCTTCGAGGATGTACCATGGTGCCTGTGGCGCTACAGGAGGAGGTGTTGAAGGAGTTCCATACATCCCCTCTATAATTACATCCTGGTGTGGCGAAGATGTACCAGGACCTCTGGAATCAGCACTGGTGTCCAGGGATGAAGAAGGCAGTGGCAGAATTTTTTTCTGGATGCCTCACTTGTCAGCAAGTGAAGGCCAAGCATCAGGATCTAGTAGGATTAGCTCAACCAATAGAGGTTCCGGAGTGGAAGTAGGATGGGATCTTCATTGAATTTGTGAAAGGTCTTCCATGTATGTCCAGAGGACATGATTCCATTTGGGTGATCATTGACCGACTAACCATTTCGTCCCACTTACTACTTATCTAAGAGCAGGGATCAGTAGACGGCTTGGGATGCCTCTACCTACAGGAGATTGTGTGACTTAAAGGGGTGCAATCAACGATCATATCTGACCGTGACACACGTTTCACATCCCAGTAGTGGAAGGGACTGTAGGAGGCATTTAGGACTTAGTTGTGTTTGAGCACCACCTATCATCCTCAAATAGATAGTCAGACAGAGAGGACCATTCAGACATTGGAGTACATGCTTCATGCATGTATCCTAGATTTTGGACACAATTGGGAGGATCACTTTACCTTGCTGGAATTCACTTAAAATAACAATTATCACTCCACCATCAGGATGGCACCATTTGAAGCCTTGTATGATCGACCCTACAGATCACCTCTATGTTGGACAGACCTAGGGGAGTCAGCAGTCATGGGTCCAGAGTTGGTATGGTCTACCACTGAGAAGGTGCAGACCATCCATGACTGGATGAAGACTACAAAAAGTAGACAGAAGTCATATGCCGATAGGAGATGGAGACCTCTGGAGTTCCAGGAGGGAGACTACATTTTCTTGTGAGTCTCTCCTCAATGGGGACTACGAAGATTTTACCAAGGTGGAAAGTTATCATCGAGGTTTATCGGGCCATTTATGATACTTCGGAGGATAGGTGAGGTGGCATACTGCTCGTAACTTCCACCGTAGTTGGAGAAGTTTCACGACATCTTCCATGTATCCTAGCTAAGGAGAAATGTGCACGACGCATCTCACATTATCGACCATGGTGAGATAGACTTAGATGATGGGGAGATGTTTACGGAGGTTCCAGTAGAGAATGAGGATCGACCGGAGTAGGTCCTTTATGGGCGGTTGATATCTCCGGTGCACGTTCACTGGAAGAACGATAACCTCTAGGAGATCACATGGGAGTGGGAGGCTCACATTCGTGCTCAGTACCCCCCCCCCCAATTTGTTTTCTTAGTCTATGTTGTGGCTTTCAGGAATGAAAAGCCCTAATGTGGGGAGAATGTAATGAACTGTATTTTTCATGTATTTTTTTAATTATATGGAATTTTTGCGAGCCTTCGAAAATTGACAGCATGTGAATCTGAGGCCCGGAGTGCCCGAAATGAATTTCTGAACATTTTTTCAGGTATGTTCAGTAAATGCTTGAGTGGTGTTTACTAACTATGGAACCATTTATCGGATTAAAAATATGAGGGCACCGTTGAATCCTCAACGCTGTGATTATCTTAAGGTAGGATTTACTTTGACCGCAGTAGGTCCGGAGAAAAATTTATGTTTTGCGACTCTTTAAAAGAAATGAAATAAATTAATTTTATTATTTTATTTCATATCCTCCAATGGAAAAGAAAAAGGGTGGGTCCAGCGATGTGTCAAGCCAATAAATTGTTGGAACTTCCAACCCTAAGTAACAACGTCATTGGGGAATTAGGAAGCTTCCTAATTGATGAGCCCCAATAAATTCCATTGTCGTTACTTACCCTCACCCTCTCTTATATATATAGAGCTTGAGGAGGGGTATCAGCACAGCCTCTCAAAGCAATGAAGTGTTGAAGAGCACCATGATTCAAGACCCTTAGAGGATGGAGCCAAACCCAGTGGGAGGTGACGTATGACACCGAACCACGAACCAAAGGATGACGTATGGGTGGCGTCATTGGGAACCAGTTGCAGGAACATAAAACATGGTCCACCTTCAGGCACAGACGCTCTCCAATGGGTTTATGAGGTAGGGGGTTTATTCTTTTATGCTTTTTAAATGTTCTCCTCTTCCCCTTTCTTGAACAATACGATGAACGCAGACCGACAGACTAATGGGTAGATCCGCGATTCATTCGTTTTTGTGGGTGGTTGTTGTGGGGTATCTTGGCAGGGTTTTCATTTTTTTTAATTCAATGTATTACTAAATACTTAACCCCCACCCCCACACCCCTCATGTCTTTGGGCTAACACAGTGGGCTTGGGCCTAATGAACCCATCCTGAACCCTCCGATATCTTGATATCCTTGCGCCTCCATGGAAGATAGCCAGCACAGCGACACCGACCGACTACGTTGGGAATTGCGCATCGATGCACGCCGCAAGAGGAGGTCGTGGCACAAAGCAGTGGTGGCCATTGGAGCGGCCAGAACTGGTCAGCCACGGATGAGGCGTGGTGCTCCATCGCGCATCACTAATAATCAAAGGAGGCCATGGCCTTTCAACCGCGATGACTGGAGGAAGGTTTCTAGACCACCGACTGGTCACGGGTGACGGTGCGGCGCACCGTTGCGCACCCCTGGAGAGGTCAGATGGCATGCCGACCGACCGCGATGGAATCGGTAGGGGTGGGGCACACCTTCAGCGGTCAACCCATGCAGCAGTAGGGTCGTGGCCTGCATTGTCCATGGCTAGAGCTGGGGGCTGTCAGGTCAATCGGAGGCCGGTGGACGGGGCGCGAGCCAGCAGTACACCTGGCAGCAGAGTTGTGGCCCGTCGGTCGCGGCACGGAGGACCCGCGAGATGACCTGCTGGCGTGGATACGCTCCCCGTCAGCCCTACCCAAACGTGCCATGTCTGGGAATCCCTATTATCATGCACCTCTAGGCGGGTGGCACCGCCGGGTCGACCCCGCGGACCAACCCGCCGCCCAGCGGGCCGACCCACGACCAAGTAGCTTGACCTGCGGCCCAGCCGGGTTGGGCCATGCCCATCTTGCCGGGTGGACCCGGTTCATGTCAAACCCGAGTTGGGATGGGTCAATCCGGGTCAGCCCATGCCAAACCAGGTCAGGGCGGGCCAACTGAGGTTGACCGTACCCAGACCCAGTACCGACTAGTTACACAAAATGAGCCCTAACATCTAAACCGGACGTCTGTTTGATGAACCGTCTGCAGCGTCAGGATCCTTATAGTGAGATGGTCCTTTTGACTTACTCTGTGAGAGTTTTGGAGAAACTTGGAGTATGTCCTGGTTGGATTGCATTCAAATCCAACCAAGCCCTTGGCACTAAAATGTCAATAACACACAGACCGGGTGTCTGATTGATGTGTTGTCTATTGCGTTATAACCCTTATTACACGACAGATTATAGGGTTACTTCTTTGTGAGACTTGGTGGGGTTTTAAAAAAAAATTGATGGATTGGGGAGTGGTTCTCCCAAGCGCGCTACGTATGGAACCCTTCGACTGGGTGAGACTTGACAACTTCAAACTTTCAACTCAGAGTGACTCGATGGCCTAGTGGGGAGTGCCTCTGTGTGACGTGGTAGACCCATGGTGGGGAGAGCCTCTGTGTGACACGACAGACCCATTGTACTCGATATGAGGAGTAACTCAGTAGGCCATGAGGGGGAGCGCCTCTATGTGATGCGGTAGACCCAGGGTGGAGAGCACCCTTGTGTGACGTGGCAGACCCATGGTACTCAACATGAGGAGTACCTCAGTAGTCCAAGGTTAGTGGGAAGTGCCTCTGTTTGACGGAACATGCCCATTGTACTCGTTAGCGTGGGAGTTCTCCAACATCCGAGGAGTTTGATGATGTGATAAGGAATGTTACTTGTTCCTAGGCCTAGTGAATTTGTGGCTGGCTATCTGCATTCATAGAAATCATGTGTGGGTTAGCATCATAATCCAGTTCCTCAAAGTTGTATACTTCGTTTGAGATGAGACTCTAATTGAGCTACGTCTATTTCTTTGTGCATTGTGGTTGAGATAATTCATTGTGGTTTTCCCTGTGGAATTATGAGAGACCTTCAGGGGTCTCAGGGTCCCTACTGAGTATCGTTATACTCACCCCTGTATAGGCTATGCTCGCACCTTGTTGTGTCTTATGCAGATGATGAGCACCTGGGCCGAGGTTTGAGGGAGCTAGGACTAGGCAGTACACGGAGGAGACAGGCGAATGTGGAGTGTTGAGGAGGTGATCAGTACCTACCCTTCAGATAGGATCCCTGGAGGATGACTCATTAGTTGTTTTCCCTATTTCAGTTGTATTTGTACTTTTCAGTTGTACTTGTACTTTCAGTTGGGTTTGTATTTTGGTCCCTTTACTTTCAGCACTCCTTTTACTAAAACATTTTACTTAGTGGTTGCTTCTTTTTGTGTTATACTCTGTGTGTTTGTACAATTTTAAAGGAAATGGCTTCTTGTTTTAGGGATACACCTTTCCAGTGCAAGTCGCCAGCCCCTGGTCTATGGAAGGCGGGCGTGGTGTAGTCACAGCACGGGCCCTGGGGGACGGGTCGTGACACCTTGGATCATCCCTTCTATATATAATATCCACATCCTAAAATTATTTAACGATACTATGAACTCTAATTTCACACGTGGCTCAGGTGAAACCATGTTCTCTATAGCTTTTTCCAGTTGGTTTCTACGATGCGTATATGATGACATTTTCTAAACAAACAACAACTCGGTAAGTCCCACTCCCTATAAACTGGTAGCTTAGCATTTAAAATTCTATCACATCAACTACCACATCATTGTTTTCCAAACACAACCTCTTCAAAATTCAACCATTTTTGAAAAACCATGTTTTTTATGATGAACCCATTTTCAAAATACATCAATCATGGACTTTTTCAAAGGGGTTCACTTGAAAATAATTTTTTCATTTTTCCAAAATTTAGACATTTTCACATATCATAAATCATTGCTCCTAATGAAATATGGAATTCTAGTGGGAATTCATTCCTATACAATGAAAGTCATGCTTGTATCATTATCTAGACCCATGGTAATGAGATTATGATATCCTATAAGAGTCTCCAAAATACTTATGTTCCCAACTCCTTGTTAACTTGTAGTTTAACATAAATGGGTTAGCTACATCATTTTATGCTATATATTTCAAGTCATGACAATCATACTCCTTTATAAGATCACAACCCAAGGAATATACCCAAATGAATTCAACTCCAAAACCAATAAACTGAATAATACTCGTCAGGCAAAGTCGGAACAAGCTGATACCATTTGTAACAGCCAAGTCCAACCCACGATCATGGTATTGTACCCTTTTGGATGATCCCACATGGTTTTGCTTTTCCATAGGCTCTGGCCCTAAGGAATTCCCCATGAAAAGGCCTCATGATGGGAGGGGAATCCACACCCACTTATAAAGGGTGGATTCATGCTCCTCCTCCTTCGATGTGGGATTTCCATAATCCACCCTCTCTGTAAGGGCCCAATGTCCTCACTGGAACATCATATTAACACTGTCTATGATACAATTTATAATTAAATTCTTATTCCCACTGTCTTGAGAGTACAACAAGTCATTATATAGGCTTACGTGACCTCCCTAAGACACAAAAGGATGGAAATAAATTTCGAATGTTTTGAAATACAAGTGGGGGAAGATTTACCCTTTAGGAACTAAAACCACAAACCAAAAAAACTACAACCAAACAGCTCACTCTATGATGCATGAACAAATGAAAGACAACTCCATAATTTCATAGATCTCAAAACCACATCAAAGTCTGAAACAAATGAAGACCAAAAAATTATCAAATTAAATAAGGGAATTAAACTAAAGACTCCAAAAATAAGAAAATACCCCATGCTCCACAGGCTCCAAGCTCTACAATCACTGAACAACCCAAGTATCATGAGGTGGTGATAAAACATGTGACACTTTACCTTTTCCCATGTCTCAAAGATGGAATCTACTAATGCACTGAAGTTCCAAAGTAGGGATGAGTATAAAACTCAATAGTATTCCCCAATTACTTCCCTACTCATTCCACTGGGATAGAAGAGTTAGAAACATTTAAATTAAATAGTTTATAGTCAACAATTTCTCAAAATAGTTTATAACTACATATAGACAAGTTTCCCAAACCATTTATAACCAAAAGAAAGCAAGTGAAATTGAAACCATTTTTCTAGAATGTTATTTTTATAAAGAAATAACTAAAAAATATTTTAATCCATTTCTCAATATTCCTTTGGCATACGCAATCCATTCCACACATCCCCACAACCAACCATGCATGCTATGCGATGACATTTCCATACTCATGAGCAGTTCTTTATCGATCTACCAAGTCATCAAAAGGTAATTATATCTCATGTTCAATTTGACCCATTATAACCAATCACAAGTTCATATTTCAACCAAGCCTTATATAAGAAATATGAACTGACACACGAATATTCCCAAGGATCATGCCAAAAAAACCCTTTCAATAAAAATAGCTTTTTATAGAAAACTATTTACATAAAAACCATTTTAATACCAAACTATTTCAATAAAACAACCTTTTTATTGAAAACCCCTTTTATAACAATTATTTTTCAATTACAGCAAATACATAATTTAAAACCACCATTTTAAATTCAAGAAACTGCATCACTTTGCACAACAATTCACCAAGATCACACAATTTCACCCAAAACCAAAAATCATCGCTAGAGAAGATTTATTACATGATTTTAACAATAAATTCAATTAAAATAATAAAATTTGAAACTAATACAATCAATTATAGCAAGATGATCTGAGATTGAATCCACCTACGTTGAAGGTTTAGGAGAAAACTGACAACGGACGAAGAATGCTCATGCAACCTGGTTGAAACTCCCCAAAACAGCCTTTGATCTCTTCTGCTATCATAAAAGAACCCAAATATAATCATATTTGGAATCCCCAAACATATATATACCCATAATAGATGTAGATCTGAAAAATAAAGAGGACAGAATAATTATATCAAAGTATATATATGAAATGAGACAATAACGATGAAGAATGATCACATAACTCAAGAATCTGTCTTGGAAACACTAAGGGAAGACTTCATATGGACTCCAAATTGTTTTTTAGTGGTTATACAACCTTAAAGGAAGATAAATATTGAGTTAGGGTTGTTTAAGAGAAAAAACTAGGGGTTTATGGGAAAAAACATGTGAGATTCACTTTTTCAGTATCTCACATTAACCCTCAGCATGGTTAGTTCGCATGGTTAGACAAAATATGTGCTAACCATATGTTATATACTACCTTAAATAAAACTCTAAATATCCTCCCCACACAGTCAACCTAAACATGTTCAAATCATGCTGAGGCTACTACCTCCAACTGCAAATGTGCACGGTTTCTCCTAGGATATATGCACGATTTAGAAAAACTGTGTGCAGCCCGTGTGCATTTACTTTAACCCCAAAAACATATTTTGAGTGCACCTAACTATCCCATCCTTCAACCATACATGTTAAAACCACAAACTGCATCAAGTAAGGGTTACATACCAAATATTGGGGGTGTGAAAAAAATATCACACTTGATAATTTTTTTCTCATCATTCACCACCAATCCCTTTAGACCACCTAAGAAATTCAATCATTCCTTCCCAAAAAAACAGTCAGTAATACTTCTTTCCTTATTTCATATTAGCTACCCAATTCCCCCTAAGTAATAAAATCACATGAAATTTTCCAATAATATTACCTTTTTTAACATATTATCCAAAATTTTAATTCCTCATTTCTTTTATAAATTCAACACACCATCTTCCAAAAAACTTTGATAAAGTTATACATCAGCAAGATGTGTTTTTTCGTGAATTAAACACTGGATTATTTTCATGATAGATCACGCTTTGACTTTCACAAAATAATATTTTGTTACCTTTCATACTTCTAAGTTCTTAAAACAAACCCTTCAATATTATTATATCATTCTTTACTTTTTTTCATCAATGTACTCTACATACATGGTTAACAGTGGAACTACCAACTTTATTCTTGATATAAAACTTATGAAAATTATTCTACAGGTAAAAATAAATGTCTTATTAATTCTACTTCAATATGAATCATCTCCAAATTCTGTATAAACATAACTTCATAATTGATATTTCGTTTTGAAACATATGACAAATGACTTCTATCCTTTGACATGCCAAAGTATCCACTTTACTATTTCTCAGTGATCCTTTACCAAATGCTCCATGAGTCCTATAATAACTCCTAATGAATGAGAAATTTTTGACAACCTATAAGTTAGGGAATACATTAAACTTCCAAGCGCTAATTCATAATGAACCTTTTCTATGTAATTATCCTCATCTTCCATTCATGGTTCAATCTCTTTGGATTGAATGAAATTTCAAGATAATAATATAGAGATAGGTTTTTATTTTAACACTGAAAATATTTCCAATATATTTCAGATGTACTCTGACTATGAAAACATCAATTATATATGATTCAATTCCATCCAGATGCCCATCCAAAAAATATGTTTACTTTCCCTAAGATCCTTCATCTCAAACCATCTTGATAACCAATCATTTTTTTGTTTAATTAATTAATTTGTATAGACCTACAAAGACCATTTCATCCACATAGAAGATAATTATGATAAATAAACCATCATAAAACACATTTCAGTTCAAGTAATGATCCAAATTTCACCAAATGATCTTATACTCTTCCATAAAAGGAATAAATTTCTAGTTCCACCACCAGGTTTCTTTATTTATCATATATAAACATTATTTGATATTACACAACAAATTTATTCTATATTATTTGAATTAATATATATACTCCATGAAAATTTCTATAAAGTAAATTTTTATTCACATTCAATTTTTCTAGATATAGAATTTATTTAAAAACTATTATAAGACCATCTAAATTATAAGGTACATAAAAACTAGAGATAAAATTTCTTTAAATTTCCCTTATTATATTTAAGAAATAATTTCAAAACAAACATTTTCATGTATTACTTTCTACCATTCACTTATTCCTTTAAATGTAAGGCATGTTTATTCGTTGAAATTTTTTTTCCCAATAGAAGTTCTCAAAAATCACTTTTTTTAGAGGTATGAAAGGAGTATATCTCCTCCTTCATCATAAAATCCTACTATTATGAATCACTAAGACTTAATATTTCTTTTAGGATTTTTTTTCTCCACTGTCTATAAGAACAATATAGGGTAATTCAAATCCAAACATTTGTACACATATTCAAACTTTGGTAGATCAACAGAACTAATTTTCTTATTCTAGAATTTCATTTTCCAAAAATCATCCATGAGCATCTATAATCTATGATGTTTTTGGGTAATTTGGTATGTTTCTATACTATAGAAATCAAAAAACCATCTGAAAATACACCTCTCATACTGTTAAGTTATTTTAGAATGTGACTTATTCATGAATAGTTTGGACATTCCAAACATCCATTCAGATCAACCTTGACATTCTTTCTTGGTTCATTTTTCTCAATTACATCTTTATTTAGAATCAAATATTTCTATAGGATCCCTTCGTAGAAGTGAATTTTTTTACATTTTATGAAATTTAAATGATCTTTATCCCACAGTTTAAATATAATTTTTTCATTATTCTAACCCACATAAAAACAATCTTAGGAATTTTCTTCCAGTTTTTTACTTTTCTTGACATCAACATGGATATAGGAAATGCATCTAAAGACTTTTATATAGGAAACATCGGAATTTTCTAGTTTGAAAATCTTTTATAAGATCCTACCCTAGTGGTGATGGGGTTTTAAGGATCTAATGACACTTATTAAATGAAAAAATAATTAATTGAATCCTAAAATCCTATGACCACTATATATAAAACCTAAAACCATGATTTATAAATATCACTCAAAGGAAACCATAAAATTCCATCCTTTTTGGTGTATTCAAGGGTTGATATGAATCACCTAACACTTTGGTGGGATCTTCCTCACATCCATAATAATCTATTACCTCGTAATGATAAGGTTAAAGAAAGATAAGATCTTTAAAAGTTGATAGAATCAAAAATTATCTTAGGAATGATTTTAACAACACCATCTCAACGAATACTACACATATATATATTCTTTGGTATATTTATATTCCACCCACAATATTTAGTTAAATTTTAAATAATGTTTAAGTAAAAAATAGCTTATGAACAATTCATAACTTTTGATTGAATCAACCCCCATGTGTTTCATTATATGAATTATTTTAATTGATTATAGCAAATGTTTAATATTTCTAAATGATAGCACTTATCATTCAGAAAACCAATAGATCATAGTATGTGAGGTTGACCATATAATACAATACATCATACAATATTTCATTTATAATATAGCCAAATCATATATTATGATTATTTTAAAGAAGTGACATGATATCTTATATCATGAATTATTATATACCCAAAATAAGGCATATTATGTACCATGGATTAATTCATGTTTAACCACATAGGATTATAGTATCTTACATTATTATATAATCAAAACAAATCATATGTATAAAGGATTTGGGGAATATCTCCATCAATATATAACTTGAACTAATGACTCAAGGACTTATTTTCATTTATCCTTATATTAAATCATATATAATAACTTGTGATCTCATATCCAAAAATCATTTTAGAAATTTACAAACTAGTAGGAAATATACCATTAAATTCACTATATACCACATCTTATTCAATTCCTTGTGAATATCCATTCAGACCCTATTTTAGATAAGCTCTAAAACACTATTAAATCTAATCACTGAGTAATAATCAACCCCTATTCATTTTACCATAATGTGTGACCCCATTAGCCTTTATAAAATTGACTCAAAATATGAATTCTGAAATTCGTAAATGTAAGCAAAGAGAGGCCTCTAAAAAAGTATAAATGTTACTCAATATAAAAAGGAATCAGGTGTGTTATCTATAAATATTAGTATCTATATAACCATGTCCACTAGTTGTAACATATACAAGAATTAATTTTTCATATGATCCCTTTATCCAATATTTTATGTAACCCCAAGACATGGAGTATCTAAATCCTACATAACTACTCATATGTACCCAATTTTATAAGTGTTTATTTACCTGGTGGATGAATACATAACATACATGTCATTCGAATAGATAACTTCTTCACATGTATTATCCAGTTATGGTCATACACTCCTTAATTCTATCTCAATCAAGGGTCCAAATGTCATATTTTATATATAAGAGGAAAAATATCATAATGGTTAATCTATAACCAATTACATGATTAGAAATATACCCAACCACCCATAATCATCTCAAACTCATGGATTTCCTAAAAAATGTTTCAATGTATAAAGATTCCAATTCTAGTTATCCTACCAACATCAGGGGTGGACAAATTCAAATATGAAACATGAACTACTAGAAAACCAAATACATAATGTATGATAATCCATGTGGTATAAATATTGGCATATCTATCAAAAAAATTGTTTTGAACCTCACAAGAATATTTTTTATCTATATAAGAAATCCTACTCAAACTAAAGTTAACATTTTATAAAAAATTATAATACCTTGTATTCAACCTCGGTTATGGATAACTTGAAGTCACACATTAAGAGTTCAATTATCATTTCACTTCATGAGTATTGAAGCCAATATTAAAGAATGATTAAGTGGAGACTTCCTTTTTCATAACAAGATATATTTTATATCCTTAAATTATTTTAAAGATACTAAAAAACCCATATATAAGTTCTCATCTCATCATATCACATATGATAGACTTCCATATTATCCTTATAAGATACTCACTTTTGGAGAATTTTTAAACTCATTATATCTCTATATTTTGATGAACTACCCTATTAAGAACCCCTACTAGGTTTGTAATAAACATAATAGTGACCCCTAAATCCCACCTCCAATAGAAAATAGACTGTTAATTATCACTAAGGGTATAATCATGCATGTATGGAAGTCATTTCCCTCATAATCCCATGAACATATATGGAAAACCCCTAATAAAATCTATAATATAAAATAAAATTTAATATCCTACAATGAATATAATTTTAAAACATATACAGAATATCCAAAATAAAATACTAAAAGGAAACTCCTTTGATAACGATTCTAACAATAGCTCTAGTCCTTGAGCTAGTAATGTCCCTCAATATCACTCAATCCCCCATGGAAATTTGAATAGTTTATTTACATATATGAGGGATCATAAACGAATAATCATTAGGATACTATTCAACTCCTTTCATGTTAATGTGGAAGAAGAATACTAATACCTTGGTGAAAAAGCATCATAACCAAAATTAATCTACTATAAGTCAATTATCCCCCAACCTCTTCAAGACTCACTACCCCAATATTACATCTATGTATAGTGACATAGTATCAAAATAATATAGTATTAAGTTACTTCATATCCACTTCCACATAGGTTTGTCACTCTCATGCCCAAACCAAAAACACAATGAGCTTCAATCCCTTACATATCCACATATTTATATACCAACATACCATATAATATCCATATACATACATCCAAATCCATAACCACATATCTTAATACCAAATATATATCACATTACCATCACAATAGTGTAACATGAACATAAAGGAAATCAATTTCAAGCCATCCTCCTACCATGCTTTACTCCATGATATAACTATATCACAACCACATAATAATGTCAACTAGTATGTACAAACTCCAACGATTATCCATTTTAGTCCATATAAATATTCCCACCTTAATCCATCACATCTCATACTACGTCTATAGGGAGAGTGGGGAAGAGGGAGTAGTCAGCTGTATATTCCCTCACCAGCATGGTATTTGGAAAAAACACCTAGAACTAAGAAAATTTGGGTATTGGTAAGGATATATGACTCAAGTGGTTGTGTGTAATAAATCACAATTAAATAAAACACATATTTAACACCCCTATATTTTTATAAATATTTCTCTTTAAATAATTTTAATTCTTCAATAGCTTGTGTTACACATAACTGTGAGTTTAAATGAACCACGTAATATTATATGTCAGTTATAACCATGTCGTTAAATTGGAGGGAAAAAATAAGAATAAATAATTAGTGAAATAAATATAAATTTATAAATCAATATGAGTTTATGGGTATGTTCATAGAAAATGATCACACGGTTTTTAGTAATGTTACTTTATTCTTCATAAAAAAATATACAGTTTCATCAAAAATGTGTTTTTATTATTTTTACTAAAATTATTTTTTTAGAAGTTATACAAAATGTATTTGAAAAAACAAATTTATTTTTTGAATTTATTATGAAAAAAAGTATTTAAAATTATTTTTTTATAATTTTCTAAAAACATTTATTTTTTAGGAATCGTGAAAATACTAAATTTTTTTACTCTATTCTCTTTTAAAGCCTTTATGTAGCCATATAATTTTTTGGTTTAGTTTCAAATTTTAATTATTTAATTTTTATTTAAAATAATCCAATTATGGTTTTTGAAAAGTATTTTATACCAAATTTTATTATAAAAACATTTTATGTTTTAAAATAGAATTTTTTCTAAAAAATGTTTATCATGGAATTTTACCTGTTTTATTTTTAATTTCATTATAATACTTCTGTTTTAATAAATTTAAAAAATTTAAACCAAAGTAAGATTAATATGGTCCAAATTTATTTAATATATCCCTTTTATTTTTTGGCCAATATAAATTGTAACCATGATAAATTTTGTTACCATGATAAAGGGTAAATTGAGTAATTTAGTTTAAAAATAAAATGTTAAGCACTATAAGATGACCCAAACACGTGAAAAAAAAATATTTTCTAAATAAAATTATACCTTTAATACCTATAGTTCAAAATTAATTAGTTTAATAGACACATTTACATAAAAATTTCTTATATATTATTTAAATCAATGAAAGTCCCAAAATGTCACTTTCTTTGTCTTAAATATACCTTATGTGTCTATATGGGTAAAAAGGTAGGTTATGAACGAATATAAACATAAATTTTTAACTTAATAAACATATTTTAATTATAGAAATTTATTTTTTACTTTTTGGGCCACTTAGATGAGGTTATGATGTTTTTAATATTTTATTTAATAAAAATCCAAAGATTTCACATTCAAGTTTTAAACATTATATAATTTTTATTATAGTATTACCCAAAATATGTATTATACTATAGATATTATTTTTAAATATAGAATATTTATATTAATCATGGTATTTTATTTTCAATTTTTAGTAAAGATATAAGTACATGTGATAACTACACAAAATTGATATGGTAATTATTTTATTAATGGAAATATCAGATAAATGATACACAAAATATTAAAATAAGTATAATTTTAGAAAATTAATGTTAATAATTCAGTATATTGGTGATTTTGACCATTTACGGATATAAAAAAATACTTTTCTTGATGTTAACTTTATATATTGGCATTTTTAGAAGTCCAAGTAATGAATAGTGTCAAAATTGACACTAATGACATTTTATCAAAATAATATTTTATTAAATTATTTAGAAATCATAAAACATATTTAAAAAATAAAAAATAATTATAATATGGTCGAAATTTTCTGCAATTTTCATTTATGGTCTAATTAACCTTACCTAAGTAAAAATTACACCATTTTAATATTGAAAAATTGGTTACCATAAATAAAATTAAAATAGGTTAACTAAGGGTTAATCAAAATGATAAGGTTTAAAATAAAATAAAAATATTTTAAAATATATTGGTTGATTAGATTACAAAATTATTTCATATTATATTCAAATCCATTTCTTTTACTGGTATTTGTATTGAGATTTAATTTATTATAAATTAATATTTTGATAAATTCCAAAAAGGCTCCTCACATCAATAATTAAAGGGAACCTCATTCGTCACATATTCACATATCATTGAGCCTTAATGATTAGAAAACCCTTATAATTTTTCTTCTAAACTTCTCTATATACATTATATGGGATATTTTATTTTCAAAATACCAACCCTAGTGTCCCTAAGAGGTTACCGAAAGGAATTTTGCAGAAGAAGAGGTAATCGTCTTTACTGAGTCTTTAAAGTTTACTTATTCTTATACTTCCTATTCATGTTTTGTTCAATTATAAAGTAATATATCCATTATAAATTCATATTCTAGTATTTTATTATTGTTATGGGACAATTATATTCCACCTTTTATCCATCCTATAAACAACAAAATCACCATTAGTGCATATGTATGGCTTATCATCTCCACATTGTGGTGTAATATGTTTTTCATCACTAATTTACTTGGATGGGTATAATGATGAAAATAATATATATATATATATATATATAATTGTAAAATGAAATTAATTCTGAAAAAATAAATATATCATCCACTTCCTTACCCTTTCACCATTAAGGGAATGAAATCATTGCTTGTGCGCATGTATGGTCTACCATCTCCACGACACAATGCGATTCATTTTCCATATTCACCATTCAATAATTTTTATCTAATTGAAAAAATTGAATAAATATGATATATATTAACTTAATATAATTCTTTATAAAACATAACTATATTCTTTGAGCAAGAAAAATGACTTATACGATAAAACAGGCATAGGAAAGTGAAGAAGTTAACACTAGAATGAAGGGTAATAACAAAATATTATTAATAATAGGGTGATAATATGATATAATAATATCATATATGACATAATAAATATGAATATGTTTTTTTATAAATTAATAACAATCTTTAAACCATTATACCTAAGTTTTACACACATATGAAGGAAATCAAACCCAAGATTACGGTTAATTTCAAAATCTTATTATTAATGGGATTTATTATATATAAGTATCTACTAGGGAATATTTAACATCCATTCCAATGTTTCCCAGAATTTTTTTCCATAATCTTTTTACTATTCTTATAAACAGAATTTAAACACATTTTTATACATACCTGAATTGTTACTAAATGGTTTGAAAAGAATCTTTTTTTTCAAATGAGGTATTTTGTTAATTTTCCAAAAAAAATATCAAAATAATGTTTTTCATATTATATGGAATGAAACAATTTTTTCAATTCATGATGAATTAATTTATTGAATCTTCCTTTAAAATATTACAATGTTATTTTCAAACAATATGTTCTTTTCTGTAATTTTTGGGCTATATAATTTATTTTTCAAAAGAGAAATGATATTTTCCCTAAGAATTATTTCAAGTGATATTTCAAAATAATTATCCATCTCAAAAAATATTTTCCAATGTTACTAATTCTTTAGTAGTGATATGATCATATTATTCCATTATTATTATTTCTCTTAATGGTTTATGTTAATGATTAATTGATATGTTTGAAAAAAATTTCGATTCCATGAGTTATGTAATGATGAATTGTTTATGAAACCCATTTATTTTTATGGGTTATGATACGATGAAAAAAAAATTCTTATAGAAAACACACACTTACACACACATTTATATATATATATATATATATATATCTGTGTGGTTTTCTTTATGTGAGGGGTGGGACCTATATCTATTTATAATTAATTTGGTAAAAACTTATATCTCATGATATAGACAACACTAGAATGGAAAGTGAACCTATTTTAGTAATATAGGACTATAATAGAATGTAAAACTTGTTCAGTAATACAGAACAGGAATGAGGAGTGAACTCATTTCAGTAAGGGACTTTTTATACTATGATGGTCTTAGCAGTGATCCTTAACTAATATAAAAATTATTTTCTATGCTTATGACTAAAACAATATTTCATGTCTTCTGTCATACTCCCTTTAATTATGTTTTTTATAATTTATACCTTATGAAATTTGATGATTTAGTCTAAAAATCAGAGTCACGATCCTTAATATGTAGGATATAATTATCAAATTTTATGTTCATGTTCCTTTTCACTTATTCTTATGTTATCTCCTTGATTACCCTTACTAACCATATAATAATACTTATTTCTTATGTTTATTTTCCCTAGTATATGAACAAATATATTATGTATAATATGTAAAAAAAGGTTCTACTAATGAAGGAATAAAAAGGATATAATGTCGATGTATTATGAATTAGTTGTTTATATTTTCAAGTTTCAAAAGACACTAATCCTATACAGTTCTGGAGTGGTTTTGTTATGTTATGTAATAAATATTTTTATATTTAGATTTATTATCTATGTATGAAAATTATAGGTCATTATAATTGGTATCAGATTCAGGTTTAGATAACCTTTTCAAACTAGGATGAGAAAACAATAGTAATAACCCTAATGATAATTCTAAGTATTGGATACACTCATAGAGTTTTTTTGATGATCATAAATAACCTGGGATAAAAACTAAGGTTTCTTGAATTGAAATATTATATGTACTTATTCATTATTTGAATTTCCCACTATGATTTGTGTTTCTCAAAATATTCTATTTGGTTTTAGTCAATGGTTATAACCTAAAATAACCATGTTAATGAAGAATGTAATAGTAAATACAATGATTTTACTCCAGAGAAACCAAATTTTATGGGATCAAGAATGAATAATATTGTTTCTATTCTCAGAAAACTTTCTCAAAATATGAATAATGAAGGAAAAGACAATTAGAAAAGAAAGGAAGAACATTGTGTTGAGCCCTTCCTGATTCATCGTCCACCTTCTTTCAGTGGATCTTCTAATCCACTGGTTGTTGAGAAATGGATCAGTGTCACTAAAATGATATTTTCAGTTCTCCAATGTTCATAACATGATAAATTCATTTTGGCAGTCTATCATTTGGATGGAGAAGCAGATCATTGGTGGAATATTATTAAGAATACAAGTAAATGAGATGAAACTGACCCTATGGAATAGGATGGGTTCAAGAAATTATTTTTTAATAAGTACATTCCTTGTATTATTCCTAAAAATATGGAGGAGTTCCTTAAGTTTTATAGAAATGATAATGAATATGTTGGTACCTATAAAGAAAATTTTACCAGACTATTAGAGTACACTTATGGAATTATCATTCAACTTAAAAGTAAGGTTGATTGATATTTTGATGATTTAAAACAAATTCTTCAAATGGTGTTAGCCAAAAGTTCCTTTGGTAGCTCTGATGAAATCATTCGATGTGCTCTTAGGTTTTGGATGGGGATTAGATTTACCCATAAATCTTATGGTTTTGACAAGAAGAGAGAATGGAATTCAAGGTAATGTCTAAAAAATATATTGAAAAGAAGATGATATTTCCTTTAGTTTTAAAGTGTGGAAAGAAACATGGAGTAGACTATATTAATGGTACTAGTTAATATTTAATGTGTGGAAAAGAAGGTCATCACAGCAATTGACTAATTAAGTGATGGGAAAAAGATAACTACTAATGAAAAAAAACAAAAATGCTACATATAATTCACCTCCCACACTTTTATGATTCAAGTGCAAGAAAAATGGTCATTATCCTAACCAATTCCCAAATCTAATAGCTATCAGTGATGATCGAGGTCAAAAACCTCTTAAGGCCGAAGAAAAATGAAAATCACATGCTATTATTATTGGTGATGTGGATTATGAAAATGAAGTGGAGAAAGGTGCACTTACCATCCGCTCTGAATTAGCTAATATTTTATTTGATTTTGGACAATCAAATCTTTTATTTATAAATAATTTTATAATTTTATCAACATATTACCTCAAAAATTAGATGTTGAGTTAGCTATGAAAAATCCTAATGGCACAATGGTCACATCATATGTTTATAATTCTTCATCGGTTGAAGTTTGTGGGAATGTGCTTCATGAAAATCTTGTGATCCTTCCTTTAGTTGAATTTGATAAAATTCTTGTAATATATTATCTTTCTATATATGTATATTATATCAATTTCCAAGAAAGGTATGTCACATTTGATATTTTTATTGAATCTATGATCAAATATCTATGCAAGGATTAATATGAACTTCCAATGTAAATTACTTTCATCTTGTGGGTCTCAATTTCTATAAATGAAGGTCATTTATCTCATATGGTTAGGAAGAAACTCACAATTAAGGATACACCTATTGTATGGGAGTTTTTTATGTCTTTTTGGTATAATTTCTAATTCTTCCACTGAATCATGAAATTGAGTTTTTAATTGAACTCATTATAGGTTCTATGACTATTTCAAATACTACTTATAGAATATCCCCAATTGAGTTGCAAGAATTTAATAAGAAACGCCAAGAAAATATTGACAATGGATTTATATTCTAGTGCATATACTTGGGGAATTATGTTCTATTTATTAAGAATAAAGATGGATTAATGAGACTCTACATTGATTATTGAGAACATAAGAATATCACTATTAATAACAAATATCCTCCTCAATGTATTGATGAATTATTAGATCAACTACGTAGATATCAATACTTTTCTAAGATTGATCTCTGATTTGGATATCATTAACTGAGACTCAAGAAAGAGGATATACCAAAGATAGAATTCCGTAAAAGTTATGTACACTATGAATATATAGTGATGTATTTTGGTCTTACTAATTCCCTCACTATCATCATGGTTTTAATTACTAGAATCTTTAGAGGCTATCTTTATTAGTTTTTGGTATTCATTATAGATGATATATTGTATATTCAGATAGAAATGAATAACATGAAGATCACTTAGCGAATATACTAAATACCCTAATAAAGGAGAATCTTTTTAAAAAAATAACCATGTGAGAATTTTGGCTTTATAAAGTTTTATTTTTGCGTTACATAATCTCAAGATATGGTATATGTTTAGATCCAATAAAGATAGAAATTATTGAATGTTTTACTAGACAAAAAATGATAAATTAGATCCAAATGTTTCCTATTTTATCTATATATTATCAATGTTTTATAAAATATTTCTCATAATTATCTAATACACTCCCCAAGTTGACTTGGAAAGTAGTTAAGTTCATATGGATGGAGGATTGTAAATAGAATTTCAAGGATTTCAAAAGAAGGTTAGTCAGTTCACAAATGCTCACACTACCCTATAGTGGAGAAAGTTTTGTCATCTATAATGATGAATCAATGAAATCTCTGGGATTTATTCTTATGAAAAATTATTTGGTGATAGCTTATTCCTCATGAAAATGGAACATCAATGAGAAAAATTACTCAACTCGTGATTTGGAGTTCACTGCGGTATTTTTTGTATTAAAGATATGGAGACATTATCTTTATGAAGAAAGGTGTGACATAAATACTGATCAAAAAAATTAATATATAGTTTCACTCAAATGATAAAAATATGATCCAAATAATATGGTTAGAGTTTATTAAATATTACGACTACTTAATACATTACCACCCCGAGAAGTGAACAAGGTGGAAGATGCTTTGAGTAGAAAGAACCATAATTTCCTATATATGATAAGGATCACAAAATATAAAATATTTATGGATTTAAAAAGGATAAATATAGAAATTTTAAAGGAATGGGATAAATATTATACAGATCAAATGAATATGAAACCACCTATAAAAATTAAGGTTAATGAGGTGTATAATGAAGGTATAGAGCTAAAAAAGAAGGTGAGAAATGTTCTTATGTTAAACTTTGATTTTGATATATTAATAAGGTTCGGGAACAATGTTTGTATCCCTAACACGCAAGAATTAAATATAGATCTATTGTATGAGGCTCATAGTTCATTATTATCTATTCATCTTGGAAGAAAAAATATTTATAAGGACTCAAAAGAGTATTTATGATTGGGTGGAATGAAGAAACATATTCTATAATATTTTTCTCAATGTTTTGTTTGTCATAAAGTTATGTTTTTGAGATATAAGTCTAAGAGGATGTTACAAAAATTAACCATACGATAATATAAATAGGAAAAATCATCATGGATTTTTTCATTCGACTTCCCAAAATATATAAAGGTCATAATTATATATGGGTTATGGTTAGCCAACTTAAGAATTTAGCACACTTCATTGGTAGTAAAGAAGATTTAACTCTTTATCACCTTACATAATATATATTAAAGAAGTTGTGAGATTTCATGGAGTACCAATTTCCATTATATATGATCAGGATCTGTGGTTTACCTTGATGTTCTGGCGAATACATTAGTAGTCTCTCGATATAGAGTTGTGTTTCATCATTTCTGATCATCCGTAGATAGGTGGTCAATATGAGAGGATAATTTATACTCTAGATAAAATGTTGAGTTCCTTGTCTATGGATTTAAAATATTGTTGAGACTAACACCTACCATTGGATAAATTTTCTTAAAACAATAGATTTCACTCTAGTATTCAGATGGATCCTTATGAACCCCTCTATGGTAAGTCGTGCAAAACACCATCATACTGGAATGAATATAGGGAATGAAATCTATTGGTACCTAATATAGATTATGAAATTTAATATGTGGTTAGATATATTCAATAGTATATATGAGAATCTCAGAGTCGATATAAAATATATGCGGACAACCGAAAAAAATACCAAGTGTTTGAAGTGGGTGACAATGTATTTCTACAAATATATCCCTAGAATATAGTGATGATATTGGGAAATAAGGGAAAACTAAGGCCTTTATATATTGACCGTTTTTTAATTCTTGATAATGTTGTAAAGGTTGTTTATATATTGGTTCTTCCACTGAATCTCTCTCAAGTTCATGATTTCTTTCATATATCTCTCCTGAGAAATTACATACTTGATCCATCACATATACTAATATCTAAAGTGATACAACTAGGAAAATATATTTCTTAATATAAAAAACCAATATAGATTCTGGATCGTGGAGAAATTTTTCTTTCAAACAATACTACTCGATCTGTTAATGTTTTATGGTGAAACCATCAATTGGGGGAGGATATGTGGGAACCAGAGGATGTGATGACACAGAGGTACCCCCATATATTTTTATAAGAGTGAAAAATTTTCAGGGAGAAATTATTTTTAAGGGGTTATAATGTAACACCCCAATATTTTAATAAATATTTCTCTTTAAAATATTTTAATTTTTCAATAGCTTGTGCTGCACACAACCATGAGTTTAATGGAACTGCATAATATTACATGTTCGTTATAACCTAGCCATTCAATTTGTGAGAATAAATATGAATAACTAATTTATGAAATAAATATAAATTTACAACTCAATATGAATTTATTGGTATGTTCTTATAAAATGATCCCACAATTTTTAGTAATGTCCTTTTATTCTTCAAAAATATATTTGTTTTCATAATAAATGAGTTTTCCTTATTTTTATGAAAATTAACATTAATAATTTATAGAAAATGGATTTGAAAAAATGAATTTATTTTTTTAATTTTCATGTCAAAATTATCTTAAAATTATTTTTTTTAATTTCTGAAAGCATTTATTATTTTGGAATAGTGTAAATACTGATTTTATTGAAAACTGCATTATATTTTAATGTCTTTATATGGTAAAAAAAATTTGTTTATTTTGAAATTTTAATTAGTTAATCTGAATTTAAAAATTTACAACAATGTTTTATAAATGTATTTTATACATGAATTTTTTATAAAAACATTTTATGTTTCAAAATTGAATTTTTTAGAAATACTATTCTTCTTAGTGTTTTATCTATTTTATATTAAAATTAATTAAGAAAATTATATTTTTTCAAGCTGAAAAAATTAATACCAAATTAATTTTTAGAAGTTATAAATTTTTTCATTATTTCCCTTTTTGTTTTTGTCCAATGTGAATAGTAACCTTGGTAAATATTGTTTCCACGGTAAAGTGTAATTTGGGTAATTTGGGTTAAAAATAAAATGATAAAGACTATAAAATTACCCTAACACATGAAAATTTTTATTAGATTAATATAAGTCTATCTATAAAACCTACGGATATATATTAAATTTTTTTTATGGACACATGTCCATAAAAATGACTTATATAATATTCAAATAAAAAAATGTCACTTTCATTATCTTAAATATCCCTTATGTGTTAACATGGGGAAAAAGTTAGGTTAATAACGAATATAAATATTAATTTTTAACTTAATAAGTGTATTTTCATGATATAATTTTATTTTTAAACTTTTGGGCCACTTATATGAAATTATAATTTTTAAAATATCTTATTTAATAAAAATTCAAAGATGTCACATTCATGTTTTAAATTAAATATCATTTTTAATATAGGGATACAAAGAAGATATATTTGACTAAAAATATTATGATGAAATATATAATATTTATCTTAATTATGGTATTTTATTTTTAATTTTTAGTAAATAAATATGTATATTAAATAATTACACAACACAGATATAATATTTGTTTTATTAACTGAAATATCAAATAAATATTGCTGAAAATATTATAATAAATATAATTTCAGATAATTGATATGATAAATAAATTTTATATAATCCCATGAACTCTTATGGATATTATAAAATATAATTTTTCTAATTTAATTTGTTATCTTGATATTTTTAAAATTCCAAGTAATGAATAATGTCACAATTGACACTAATGATATTTTATCAAAATAATATTTTATTAAATTATTTTAAAGTAATAAAACTTTTTCAAAAAATAATAAATAATTTAAATATGGTTAAAATTATTTGAAAAAATTCATTTAAGGCCTATTTTACATGACATAATAAAAAAATCACAACCTTCTATTATTGAAAAATTTGTTACCTTCGTTAAAATTTAAAAAGGCTAACTAAGGTTTAATCAAAACGATATGTTTAAGAATAGTACCCAAACTTGTATAAAATATATTGGTTGATGATACAAATTTTTTTTTATCATATTATATTATAATACATGTATTTTTTGATGTATTTGGATTGAGATTAAATTTATTTTAAATTAATATTTTATAAAATTCCCAAAGTTCCCCTCACATCAATTATAAAAGGGAACTTCCTCACTAACTTCTTCTCATCAAATTGAACCTTCGAGATCATCCATACCCTTCCAATTTCTCTTATAAATTTCCCAATCCATATTCTAAATGTTATGGTATTTTCAAATGACCAACCCTAGTGTACCAAATAGGATATCTAAATGAAGTTTTCCGAAGAAGAGGTAGTCATCTTTGCTAACTCATTCATGTTTATTTCTTCTTATACTTCATCATAATGTGTTGTTTCCATTATAAATTAATAAATCTAGTATAATTTATATTATGATACTTTATTATGATTATGGTACCACCATACTCCAACTTTTATCCATCCTATGAAAAACGAATGCATCGTGCGTGTGTACTTACAGCTTACCGTCTTCATGTCTTGGTGTAATATTTTTTAATCACTAATTTACATGGATGGGTATAAATAGGTATATAATATATATATATATATATATAATTATAAAATGATATTTATTCTTTAAAAAAATTTCCATCCATTTACATAACCTTTCACTGTTAAGGGAAAGACACCATTGCTCGTGCATACGTATGACTCATTGTCTCCACGATACGATGTGATTTATTTTCCATATTCACTATTAAATAATAGTTATATATGTTTATATAATGAATATATATTATATTTATTAACTTAATATAATTCTATAAATTATGAAACTATATCCTATGTGCAATAATCCTGAATTATACGACAAAATATGCATATGAAAATAAAGTTATTAACGCATGAAAGAAGGGTAAAATGGGTCATAATATGGTATAATAGGATCATATATGATATAATAAATATTAATATGGTTATATTATAATTTAATAAATTATTTATACCATTATACTGGGGGTTCATATATGTATGAAGGAAATCCGACCTAAGGTAAGGATTAATTTAACAATGATATTATTATTTGGGATTTTTTATAGGTAAGTATATGTTGGGTAATATTTCTCTTCCATGTCCATGTTTCATAAAAAGGTTTTTAAAAATATTTTTACTATTATTATACAATTTTTTTAATTTTATTTTAACACATGCTTGAATTTTTACTAAACGGTTTGAAAGGAATCGTTTTGTCATTTTCTAAACATGGTTTTTTGTGAATTTTTTGTAAAAAGTAAAAAAAATTATGTTTTCTAACTTATAATTCATGAATTGATTTTTCTACTTTCATGACTCCTTAATTTCTAGAAGTTTCATTTATAAGATTAAAATGTTCTTTTTAAAGAAAATGTTTTCTCTTATAATTGTGTGTCAATAAAAAAATGTTTTCAAAATTAAAATTTTATTTTTCGAGAAGAATTATTTCAGGTGTGCTTTAAATATCATTTTCCATCTAAGAAAACATTATTGTATACTAATTATGTTTTTCTGAGGATATTATTATGTTATACCTTTCTTATTCTTTCTCTAGATGGTTTCTTTTTATGGAATAATACTTATGAATTTTATTTCTTTTCAATGAGTTATGTTATGATTAAATGTTTATAAAACCCATTTCTTCTTATGTGTTCTAGTATGAATAATTATTATTTTTTCTTGTGGAGCACATATGTATGCTTTTCATTATGTGGTGGGTGGGACATATAACTCTCTCCAATTCATTAGTGAAATATTTAAATCTCATGAGATAGACAGGGATGGAATGGGAAATGAACCCAGTTTAGTAATATGGGCCTGGAATATGAAGTAAACATGGTTCAGTAATACTGTGCTGGAATGTGGAGTGAACTCAGTTCAAAAAGGAACTTTTTCTACTATGATGGTCTTGGTAGTGATCCCTTAATAAAATTAAAATTATTTTCCCTTCTCATGTGTATTCCACGATTTCATGTCTTATGTTATACTCCTATGAATTATGTTCTTTATAATTCAGGTCTTATTAAATTCCATGAATTATTCTATAACTCAATTTCCCGATCCTTGATATGTAGGATTTAATTTTAAAATGTTATTTTATGCCCTTATACTTATGTCATCTCTCTTTATTACCCTTACTGGGCATCAAACCTCACCCTTTTCATATGTTTCTTTTCCCCAGGATAGGAAAAATTATACTAAGTATGATATCTCAAAAAGGGTTCTAGTTGTGAATGAATAAGTGGGAGATGATGTAGATGTTTTGTGAATGAGTTTTTTATGTTTTCAATTTTAAAAAAAAACTAAACCTATACGGTTCTATCATGGTTTTTTATATTATGTAATGAAAATTTTTCTATTTAGATTTAATATCTATATATGGAAATTATGGTCAATTATATATATCATAGCAATATAAAATCCGAAACTAAGGGTTCATATTAAAACAACACTACCAATTCCCATAATGGACACTGCAATATCACTACCACTTTATAACGACCATTTCCACCACTATTCCACAAACCAACCCCACAAGACAAGTCACTGACACACAATACAACATCATCTTCCCATTTAATCGTGACATTTATCTATTACTAGATTTACTAGTTTTATAACCACATTACATTGATTTATCCATATTTATTGTCAAACCACTCGTTAGTCATAAACCAAGTCAATATCAACTCTTAACCTTTCATTTCATCCATTAATAGTTCATTAACCTCCCACTGCATATTAAATTTCATCCCACAACCCATCAACATATTCATTAATTACGACCATATTCCAAGAAACTGAAAAAATATAACATGACCCCAAAACAACCAAACAATAATCATATGAACTCACTTAAAATATATTCCAAAAACCCCCCACATCATCCATATAAAAATTTACTTGACACAAAATTATCCATTCCACCATTTCTAAACCACATAGCAACCCATATATTACTACATCATTAATCATCACACCTCATCATCATAACCATCCACAATAACCATCCATAATCACAAGCCATAATAACCCCCAACTGAGACCACACTAATCACAAGAAGGGAAACACAACTAACATCAATAAACAACATCAAAACCAATATCAAATCAGATAAATCAATCATTGTTTAAACGTTATTTTCATATAAATTGTCCATAGAAAACCAAAAAATTATTACCATCATTATAGATTTCTAAGAAATACTTTAATTAACATATGTAAATTATTATTCTTTAATAAGAGGTGATTCAAACAAGTCATCGGTAATAAACAAGGTCTCTATATAGAATCCACATAAATCAAGGGTTGAAAGCATATATCAGCAATAATAATTACCATAAAACTTATGTGATTATCCACTTTCCACCTCTAATTTCATTAATTTCTTTATTATCATTATTGGGTTTTTTATGTAGGGATTTGAATAAATATAATAACACTTATTAGAAGTAGTGAAACAATTTAAATCCCATAGTTGAGGATATCTATCCAAGATATATAAAAAATACATATATATAAGAAAAAATGATGAATGCTAAAAAATAGTGTACCCTTTACAAAATAACATACCAAAACATGTCAACAAACACATGATGATTTTGATATAGATCTCATAGTTGAATATAAATGCCTCCCTCTCTAAGAGGTATCCACATACCAGCTAAATCAAAGGTCACACATGTAGGACTCCCCATCCTCCACGATGTGCTCGTATCTCATGATGTAAAGGAGGTAGGTAAAAGTGTTATTTGTGTTAGGGAGTATCATCCAAACATAATGTAAGATCATAGTATACCATAATAATGAAATTATGTATGTAAATCCTTTAAGGGTTATCCTTTTGGGATACTTTCATTTACTCATGGGTTATAACACATGAGTAAATACTTCAGGCAACCCATGAAACCCTTTCAAATATATAAGTCCTCAAACTTTTCATCTTATTAGATGGATTGGTAAATTTTATCTTATATTGATAATAGATCAATGTTGTAGGTATTGGGAAATGATATACCCATAAGTCATGAAAATCATATTTTGTATACAAAACAACACAAATTAATTATGTTATATACATATAAGGCCTTAGGAGATATCTCTTTAAATCTCCCTCATTCACTAAATACTTATAGACTTTAAATAATTTAACCTTATATTTTATCATATAAGATAACATATGTTCCATATTCAAAACAATTTTGGAGATCATCCAATACACTTTTTAAAAAAAACATTAATTTCACCATGTATCACATTATACTAAATTACTTGTGAATATCCACCAAAAACACCTTTTTATAAACTCTAAAACACTTTTTGAGTATCTATATTAGTAAAACACAATCCCTTTTCCATAAATGTGTGTCCCCATAGGGCCATTGTAATGTATCCATTAAATATAAACCACCAGATTAATAAGTATAAGAAAAGAGATTCCTCTAGAAAAGCATTAGTGCTACTCAATATACAAAGGGATAATGTGTAAACTCCCTCAAATACATGTATCTCTATAGAAGTTTCCTCTTGATTGAATTGTATGAAAATTTTCATTCTCATATTTTAATTTTCTCCAATACATCTAGTGACTATGTGACATAGAAATTCTAATCCCATATACCCAACACATTCATTCTTGATTCTCAGAGTATAAATTGGATTGGTTTGTGAATACATCACATGTCATTCACCATTATGGATATTTAGATCACATACCCATTATCTGAATATATAAGAACTTATTATGTTCTATTTATGCATGGTTATAAAATTATTGGTCTATATCAATTGGGGGGTGTAAATATCTTAATCTTCATACATCGGGAAAAATCCCATCTCAATTTAAGCTCCAACCGATGACATGATCAATAATATACCCACCCACCCCCATATTAGCTAAGTCAATATATATAATTTCAAAATAAGGGTATCCAATTATGAAGGTTCTCATTATAGGTATCTTTTTTTCCTCAGGTAGTGGGAAATCAAATATGTTCCATGCACCCCTAGTATACCAAATACTTATATATGAAACCCCATGTGGTATACTTCATAGGTCATCTGGGCACAAAAATAATCATATTCTTTATTCCCTACCTCATGAGAATATTTCATATCTTTGTATAAGAATCCTAATCATTATAACCTTAAAATTTATCCATAACCTATAATAATTCATGAAATATATCTATTATAGATTATTAAATTTTGTACTTTGAGAGGTTAATTATCGTTACACTTCACAAAATTCATATCTATATAAACATTTATGTATCCAATGTGAAATAATGATAAAATATTGATTTCCTTAAATATGAAACATATTAATATTCCTTTAATAATACTTAACAAACACAAAATAACCACCCTTCTATCATAAAATAAATAATAAAATACCAGATCATCTTTATGTATGCTACACTTTCTAGGGTTTTGTTAACTCATTACATCATATGTAATTCCTATCACATATCTATGTGTCCATTTGATAAAACCCACCCAAAAATATCTTTTAAAGAGTAATATATATAATTTAATACAATTATAATAATTTTAAGATTTAGGAATCATATTTATAATGTTCAACTACTCGAACATATTAAAACTCTATAACTTCATAACATCAAATGTTATGATGTCAAATTAGTTTTTCTACTTATAACTCAATATAAGTGAATCATCATTGTTATTAGAACCCAATTCAATCAAAAAAATTCCTTGAAAAAATGTAAATAATTGGATTATTTTTTATCAATACATCATAAACTATTTTTCTATAGAGTAAAATTTACTTTGTTATGGAAACTAAAGTAACTCTTAAAATTTATTTTTACACTTATATCCTAAACTCTTTTAAGATAAAAAGAGTACATTACTTTTTAATTTGACTAGTATAATACTATATAAAACATTGATATTCACTTTTTATGATAAATAAATGTAAATATTTACATTTTTATTTTCATCAAATTTGTGAAAACATTTTAGGATATTAAGAGAAATATCATTTTAGGTTTTAAACTAGTAAACTTCTTTTGGAAGTATTGATATCCACTTTCTATGGTAACTAAATATAAAAATAAGTTTTTCATTTACCATAACACATCCTAAACTATAAAAATCCACCCTTTTCATACATAAATATTACATCTTAGTAGATGAATATTAATTATAAAACCTAATGATCCAGTTCAAAATCGTTTAGATATAGTGCCTTCAGAAGCTTGGAAAAATAAAAAATGGGTAATAGGTGAACTACATATGATCCAAATAATTTCTTTATAACTACCACCCTTCAAAATATTTATCATATATAAAACCTTTCTTCATAACCTAGGGAAGAAAACATAAAAAATGGTGATCTCAGATACTCGGTAAGGGTAAAAAATTGACAATGCTCACATAAAATTAACATGAGAATAAGGGTATGCGAACATGATATTAACATTTAGAAAGCATACCTAACATATCATATATCATAAAAAAATTTATGGAATTTTTTTTGTAGTTTATAAGAAATAAATCATAAAGGAATCAAAGTATATTGTCCATAAAAGCAGAACATTTTCATAAGACAAATATTTGTGGCATACACACCAGCATATAAAATCATTTCCTTAGTAGTCAGGGCTAATTTCCAAAGATATCATTGTGGAATGGTTTCACTCTCAAAACCCTCATAGTATTAATAGTTCACTCCCAAGATTATCATAGTGTAAAAATTCCTTTACCAAGCTGGGTTCACCCCCCATTCTAGTCCTATTTATCTGATGTGTTGTCAATATTTACCTAATACATTGGATAGATATATAGGTCCCACCTATCACATAATGAAAATAATACATACATGTGCCACAGGATCATAAAACAGTCATCATATAAGAACCCATGAAAGGAAATTGGTTTCATTAAACATTTATCATATTAGAACCCATGAAAATAAACAGTTTTCAAAAACATTTCATCATATCATAACCCAAGGAAAATAAATGGGATTCATAAACATCATTTCTTAATAAAAATAAACAATCAAGAGAAATAATATAGATTCAATAATCGGATCATATCCCTAGTAAATATTATGTAACATAAAAGGATGTCATCTTAGATAGAAAATTATTTTGAAAATAATATCTCTTGGGACATTTATTGAGGAAAAATAATCTTTCATTGAAAATATTGTGAAAACTAAAAAATAATGTTTTTAAAACCAGAAATTCATAAAATGTTGTGAAATAACTTTCTTTGAAAATAAAAATGAAAACATATAAATTAATCTTCTAATAGAATAATGTTTGTGATGACAGGATGTTCTTCTCAATCTGTATACACTAAAATAATGATTCATTTTACATTTTTTATAAAAATAAAAAATACCATATTTGGAAGATGACAAGAGGATTCCTTTAAATTAATTTTCAAAAATAAAAACATGGGTAAAAATTTTCAATTAAGATATATTATTATAATATTAAAAACATCTTTTAAAACATTTTTTAAAACATGGACATGGAAGAAAAAGGATTTTCCATAGAAGAGATAATTAAATTCTAATATTCTTAAAAATCATTTGAAATATTGAATCCATAAATATTGTAAAATAATATAATATTATTTATTTTAATTACATAACCATAGGGTATTAAAATTCAAGAGATTTTTGAGAGATAGTTCATAATATTTCATCTTAAAAAACTTAATCATAAATAATCTTGATAGACATTGAGATTTTAACTTAAAACATTTACTACTTTTATATATTTTGAACCATAATCCCCATGAAATAAATAAAATTATACAGATATATATATCATATTATTTAAGGATTATAATCATAAAATACATTCATTACCATTATATACACCACACAAAAGAAACGAGTGGTGAATATTTCATATTTCCCACAAAAATAAAAGTGAAATGAAAATCCCTTACCACTTTGGTAACATTTGAACCGTAATCTGTGTGAAATAGATAAATTAAAATGGATATTTAAATAAAAATAATTTTAAGAAGAATAATAATAAAATAAATTCAGGGTAAATATATACACCATATAAAATAAACTCATGGAGAATATGTCATGTGTCTCATAGAAAATAAAAGTGAGATTAAAATCTCTTACCTTAAATATCAACTTCCTTCATACACATGAAAACCTATTGTATAACAAATTTTGGTTTGTTATACTTCTATTATATAATAATATTCATATTTATAAAACCATATATTATTTACCTATAACTTTTTGTTACCCATTTATTAAAAATTCCATGTTAAAATCAGATTTCGTAAAATAACTTATTATTTTTTCATGTATGTTTTCATTTGGTACTTTCAGTCTTCTAACTTTTATCAGGGTTAAATAATATATATAATTTAATGAATGGTTTTAATATAAAATATATTCCTTATATATATATATAGTAGTCCAAAAATGATATATATAGAAAATAAATTACACCGTTCATAGAGACGGAAGATCATACGTATGCATGAAAATTGTCTCTGTTTTCTGAAAGGATGAAATGAATGAAAGGTAAATAGTATGTTACTTTTAAAGAATAATTTTTATTCCATATCTATCTCATATATGCATTAAAATTATATTTATTATCTACCATGTAAAGCATAATTGAAAAATAAATCACATCGTCTCACGAAGAGGTAGTCCGTCGCACGAGCGAGTGATGTTATCGTATTCCCATATAATGGAAAGTAAAAAGGTATATGTGATATCATAATTCCATAAGTGTATTTATGTTTTAAACATCATATATAAAAATTAAATCCATCATTATATTCATCCATGATATGTTCTTTTGGAATATTAATTACTTCGGTTCCCTAGGTAGTAATCTATCATACACATGATAGATGGTTTCATTTCTCATTTGATGGAAGAAGAGATATATGTCGGAAATGAAATTAACATAATTAAATTACATAATATGAATGATAAGTTTTTATTATATTATCATAGTTGTATAATATTTTAAGGAGGTGGAGGATGAAATAAAACAAAAACACATGTCTAAGAATTCTACCTCTTCTTCGAATAACCTCTTTAGGTTTATACCTAAATATTTTTAGGAGGATTTAATAATCAAAATATGTCCACTGAGTTGTGTTGAGGGAAATAAGTATTGTATTTGGATATTTTATTTCTGAAATAAAAATCTTTTTTTATTTGTGAATAAGAGAGCATAGTGGGTGGCTTTTTATAAGTGGAGGAGAGAACACACTTGGAATGTTTAAAAAGAATAAGGTGTACCCATGTTTTTCACATGCCATAATTTACCAAAATGCATAATTATCAATAGTTATAGGTTATAAAATCAACATATGTCTATAAAAAGGTACCTATAGAAGTTTTTAGGTCATTTTACCTTTTATATTTTTAGTTTAACCCCACCATAAACCTGTTTTAACCTTAACCGTGAAAATTATTTTTTACTATTTTTACTAGTGATTTTGAAAAAAAAATAATTTAACCTATTATATAATATTTATTATTTAGATTAAAAATATTGAAACAATTTTTCCAAATTAATTTCACAAAATATAAAACATTTACTTTAAAATTAAACCCACTGATGTGATGAAAAAGAAGGTTTCTAAAGAGGAAATTTTCATATGTTGAGGAATTTTAAAATCAAAATTCAATATGAATCTGATTCAAATAACCCAAATTTTATTAATAAATATATAATTAAAATAATTTTATTTTAAAAACTTTTTAAAAAAATATTTAACTTTTTAAATTCTTTAAAATAAAAAGGCAGTTTTTTTATAAATGTTAGTATTTTCTTCCTATTCATCAAAAAATTAATCTTATTAGAAAATTATCAAAAATTCACTCAAAGGTAATTTCAACTTGTTGATTTAAAAAAATAATTTTATTTTTTCAATGAAATTTTCTAAAAGTAGAAAACTTTTCTTTTTTTGTTTTTTTACAAAATGTAATAATTGTTTTTTAAGAAAATAATATTTTTGAAACATATAAATAATTTACTAAAAAGTAATTTATTTTTTATCAATATGATTTATTTATTTGAAAAAATTATATTTAATTTTAAAAAAAATTATTCATATTCATACAAACAATTGTAACAACTAGTTTATAAATTTATTGTTTACATGATAATACTAATAGTATAACACAGATCGTTAAAACTTGTTTTTGTGTGTAATACAAGTTATCAATGAAATAAAATTTATTCACAGAAAATACTTCATAAAATCTCAAGGTGTTACATTATAACCCCCTTAAAATTTATTTCACCCTTGAAATTTGGTCTCTTTGGTATAAACAACTGAATATAATTCTACCTCATTACATCCTCTGGTTTCCACATAGCTTCCTCATGCTTGTGATTTAGACACAAAACTTTAACTAGGTCAGTGGCCTTGTTTCATAGAACATTTTCTATATGATCAAGAATATCCACCAATTGTTCCTCATAAGAAATATCATGCTCTAATAGTATGGACTCTGAGTTTATAATATGTGGTGGATCCTGTATGTACATATTCATGAGAGTTACATGGAACACATCATGAATCCGAGAGAGGTTCAGAAGAATCTTTAATCGATAATCCACTAGCCTGATACTATCAAGAATTTAAAATGGATTGATATAATGGGGGATTAGTTTTCCACTCCTAAATCTCGTTAAATTCTTCCTTGGAGAAACTTCTGAAAACACCTTCTCACCGAATTCAAAGTCCAGATTGTTTTATTGATTTTCAACATATATTTCCTACTGACTTTATTATACTCTTATGAGTTGTTTAATGGATCTAACCCCCTATACCATTTATTTAGATAACATAGGTCCCAATAACATTCCCTCTCCAGCTACATCACAGTACATTGGTGTTCCACACTTATTTCTATATAGGTCATCGAATAAATCAATATGAATGAATGAGTAAAATTTATTATTCTGTGAAAACTCAACTAGAGGAAGTTATTGATCCCATAAACTTTGAAATCCATATAAAAATATCTCATCATATCCTATAAGTTATTAATGGTTCTCTTAGCCAGACTATCTATCAAAGGATGATTCATAGTGATAAAACTCAACTCCATATCAAGTGCCTTCTAAAGACATCACCAAAAATATGAGGTAAACCTCAAAACCTAATCAGATACAATTAAATTTGGTACTCCATGAAACCTTACCACTACATGTATAGTCTAGAAAGTGGATCCTAATATAAATACTCTCTTATATCATTGAAGTGTGTTTATTATTTAAATAGATATACTACATCCCATATAGAATTATGGAACATAGATGTTTTGGGGGAGTCCAATGAAAAAATCAGTGGTGATGGTTTTCCATTTCCATTCTAGTATGGGTCATTATTTTACCATCCCATTTGAGCTTTTTACCTCAGCCTTAACTTTTTGACTTACTAAGAATAGAGATACGAACTCTTAAATACCTATCTACATGTCATCACATTATAAATAATTTTTTAGGTATCTATACATCTTTATACTTCTAGGATGAATAGATAATGAAGAACTATTATATTCCTCTAACAACTATTTCTTCAGATCTAGTTTTTATAGAATAGATACATGGTTCATAAACCCAATGATTTCATTAAAATCAATGTTAAACTTAGTAAAATTTTTCACCTTCACTTGTATCTCCATATCATCCTTCTATGCATATTTTATTCTCACATGGATAGATGGTTGAACTCATATTTAAGGAAGAAAATATTTCCCCCATTCCTCCAATATTTAAAGATCCATCCCCTATAAATCCATAAATATTGGATCATTTGATATCGTTATAATTGATAATCTTACAAGATCCATTCCACTCAAAGAATTGACCACCTTATTCTCTTTCCCAGGGTGGTAATCTATTGAGTAGTCATAATCTTTACTCAAATCTAACAATATTCTCTTGTTCATATTCAACACCATCTATATTAATATATACTTTAAAATTTTATGGTTCATATATTTATATATACCACTTTTTCTATAAATATAATCCTTCTATATCTTTAAGGAAAAAATTACCATAACTAACTCAAGATGATGAGTTGGGTAATTTTTCTCATGACCGTCAATATTCATGGGTTATAAGCTATAAATTTTACATGTTTCATTAGGATACATCCCAATACCTTCTTGGATTCATGATTATATATTAAAATCCCTTCTCCACTTTAGGGTAATGTAACAGTAGTTTTGTTGAATAATATTCTCTTTAGTTCCTTGAAATTTTCCACAAATGCATCTATTCAGAGTAACATGGTTCCCTTTCGAGTTAACTAGGTGATTGAATTAGATAGTCATGAGAACTTCACCATAAATCATCAAAAATATCCATCAAAACCAAGAAAACATTGGATATGATTCAAATTTATTGGTTTAGACCAATGTTCAATATCCTTCACCTTTGATGGATCCACCAATACACTGTATATTTAGAATATATGATCAAAAAATGAAACCCTTTGAAGAAAAAAACAAGACTTTGTAAATTTTTCATAAATCATATCCTTTATTAGGGTTTTTAGTACAATTATCAAGTGATAGTCATGCTCTTACTATCACATTTATTAAATGAAAATATAAACTATAAGGACTACCAAAAACTGATCAAGGTAATCTCTGAAGACTTTATTCATTAAATCAATAAAGATATCAATGGAAATAGTAAGTTAAAATGGAAAAAATATATACTCATAGTGTCCATACCATGTGTGGATAACTATATTGGGTATATCCTCCTTATTTAACCATAGTTTATGTTATTAAGAATGATGTTCAATATTTGGACAGTATTGAGCTCCACACAGTTGATCAAACAGGCTGTCAATATGAGGTGTACGACACTTTTTCTTGATAATGATCTTGTTTAGATCTTGATAATACATATATATTCACATCAATACATCTTTATTCTTAAAAAGATTTTAGGTGCACCCCATAGTTGAAATTTTTTCAAAATTATTACCTTTTCAAGGTTCTCATATTGTTTCTTCTTCAATTCCTATAACTCCATTGGGGATATTCTACAGGGAGTCTGTTAAATAGGTGTGGAACCATGTATGAGTTCTATTGAGAACTCAACCTCACATTTCAGTGGAAGACTAACCAAATATTATATAAATAATTTAAAAAAATATTTTACAACAAGTATATCATTAATATTGATTTTCTCCCCAACCATCTGAGATAAACACCCCTTTTGAATAGGAATCAAGACCTATATAATGGATGTGATCTCCATCTAAATTTCATATTTATCATCACACTGAGAGATGATAATTTGTTTTTTAGAATATCAAATATCAATTCCCTTTATCAGTAATGGATGAGGGATTTATATAGAGAAATCTATTCCAAGCCTAAGATAATATCAAGTTCAACTATAGGGAGAATAACAATATTTGAAGGGAGAACATTCCCACAAACTTTAACTGGATATCAATCATATACTTGATATGAGATCATTGTACCATTATGTCTTTTCAATACTAATTCAAAATCTAATCATTGGGGTGGAATTTTTTTACCCTTATCAAATTATTCATATAGAAAATAGTGGGTATATCCAAATTAAAATAAGATATTATCAGTTTTAGAGTGGATGGTAAGTGTACCTTTCACCACATCATTTTCTCTCTCCTCGTTTGAAATAGAGATCGCATGAGATTTCCCATTTTCTTTCAACTTAAGAGGTTTTTAACAATGATCATCATCATTAAAATTAATATTTGGGAACTAGTTAGTAAAATTCTCATACTCCTTGAATTTAAAACATTGGAGTGTGGGTGGATAATTTTGTAAAGCATTCTCTCTATTAGCCTCATTAACTAAATTTTTACCATCAATTTCGAAATAAATTACTTAATGACCATTATTCTCTCCCTTAAAACATTTACCATTATTCTTAAGACAATTTATACCATGTTTACTTCTAAAATTTGATCATGAAGGAAATCTAATATTATTTTATATATGGTTTTTATATTATACTTTGAATGAAATATTTATTTTCTTATCAAAACCATGTGATGATGGGTAACCCCAATCTCCATTTTCAGTTGGATATCACAATGAATTAATTCTTAATATCTACTGATGTCCCTTATGGCCAACACCCTTTTGAGACTAGGTTTTAAGCCACTAAATAATTGATCAAACATACTTTAAGGTTGGACAATAATACTAGAAACATACCTCATAAGTCTTGTAAAATATGCATCATAGGTACTAATAGATTCATCATCCTTCTTCTTTAACTCAAGTAACACCTTAGCCATTTTTTCAAGGAATATGTGTAAAGTAATTCTTGAATAATATTTTTTTTAACAAATCAAATTTCATGGATTAAAATTAATTTGTTGACTCATGTTCTTGATAAGATCCCGCCATTTATCCTCTTCACTTTCCAAATGATAGATAAAAAAATGATTTCTTCATGTTCTATACACAGGATAATGGTAAATATATTTTCAATGGTATATCCATTACTCAAAAAATAGAGGACCAATATAAAAACTAAAATATTGTGTATCTTTACTTATTAAGGATACAATAGAATTATGTTCCCTAATTTTATAATTTGGAAGTTCATCCTAATTCATAGATTGATAATTGTTTATGATCTTAGAAATGAGATATTACATTATAGCCACCATAACATTTTGTTTCTTAGGAGGAAAATCACTACATTCCACATTTCACATAGCATTTACATGGTTCCTTTAGGTTCTACCCATTGAATAAAAACAAAATTAAGAGTGTAAGAAGAAAATAATCATATAGGGGAACTACATAATCATGAAAAATCACTTATAGGATGTCTAAATCAAGACACATTCATTTAAATCTATGGAAAATTAGGCTCTACCTAGGTCATCAATCAAATTAGTCATGATGGTTCATAAAGAGAATTTGAATTAACTAAATAATTTCCCCCATTAGTGTCAAACCAAGTGCACTGTAAGACTCATTGTTGGGTACTAGGTAATGCTTGAGTCAAGACCAATATGCCTTTTTCATACTTATTACCCCACATTACATCTACTCCAGATCCATTTTCACTTTTAATCTCCAAATAGAGATGTAGTTCTTGGAAAACACACTAATTTTTTACCATAACTTAGTATGTTATCCTATACATAGGATTATTCTATGGTATCTCACTAATTTTTTCTCATCTTATTTTCCAAATGATTAACTAAACCTTGATCTAATTTCCACTATAGTTACCCAAAATTTTTATACATAAATATTATATCTTAATAGATAAATATTAATTACATAATTTAATGATCTATTCCAAAACCATTTAGGTCTAGTGCCTCTGGAAATATTGGAACCTAAACAACTGGTTCATAGGTAAACTATATCTTCTCCCACTAATTCCTTCATATATATAACCCTTTTTAGACTAATCATACATAAAAAATTTCAACATAAACTGTGGAATAATCCATAATATAGGGTGATCTCATATTCTTTGTAAGGATAAGAAACAGAGATATCAATGATCACATCAGAATAACATGAGCATAAGGGTATGAGAACATGGTCTTAACATTTGAATACCATACCCTGTTTGTCGTTTATCATAAAGATGATTCATGTAACAAATCATAACAATTCATAAGACATAAATCATAAAGGAATCAAATTACATAATCCATGAGAGTATAAAATTTTTATAAGACACAGATTTGTGACATACTCATAAGCATATAAAATAATTTCCTTAGATTTCATGGATCATTTCTAAAATAATCAAAGTCTTATTGGTTCACTCCATAAATAATCATAGTAGTAAAGGTTCAGTCCCAAGACTATCATTGTTGAAAAATACCATTATATAACTAGTTTCACTCCCCTTTCATTACTATTTATCTCATGATATATCAATATTTACCCATTGAATTAGAGAGAGATATAGGTCACATCCATTACATAATGAAAATCATACATATGTTTTCCAAAATATCATAAAATATTCATAATATTACAACCCATAAAGATAAATGGGATTTATAAAACAGTAATCATATCATAACCCATGAAAATAAATGGGTTTCAAAAAAATCCATTATAGCATAACACATATAAAAGTAATAGGTTTCATTAATATCTTGTCTTTATAAACACAAACCATCTAAAGAAAAAATAGATATGGTATCATTAGAACATATCCCCAGTAAATCTTAAGTAACATAAAATTATTTCATCTTATAAGTAAAATTATTTTGAAAATAATATCACTTAAAAATAACCATTCTTTTAAAATAAACATTTAAAAATATAAATTCATAAAATAATGTGGAAACCCTATTATTTGAAAATAAAATTGAAAACATATAAAAGAGTCTTAAAAAAATAATTTCCATGATGGTGAGAAGTTCCATTCATTCCATAAAAATTAAAAAATTATTCCTTCTACATTTCTAGTAAAAGTCCAAAGTACCCCATTCAGAAAACGTATAGAATACTCCTTTAAAATAATAATCTAAAAATTAAAACATGGGTAAAAATTTATATAAAAAATCATTGTATAATATTAAAAAATTTATTTAAAATAACTTTACAATATTTAAAACTTTCTCTAAAACATTTTTAGGAAACATGAACCTGGAAGAAAAATGATTTTCAGCTGTAGAGAGAACTAAAGTCAATTTTTTTTAAAAAAATAATCATTTGAAATATTTTATACTTAAAGATAATAAAATTAATGAAGTATATTTATTTTTCGGACATAACTATATGAGAATAAAATTAATGAATTTTTTTAGTATAGTTCATAATATTCATCTATCAGAAACATAATCCTAAACAATCTCCATAAACAATGAAATTTTAACATAAAACACTTACCATTGTGGTATCTTTTAAATAATAAGTCACATTAAAAAATAAAATTATATGGTTATTTAGATCCCATAATTTTATGATAAGAATCATAAAATATAATCATGATAATTATATACACCAGAAAAAATAAACAAGTGGGGAAAATGGTATGTATCCCACATAAATAAAAGTGAGATAAAAATCTCTTACTAATTTAGTTACATTTGAACCATAAACCCCATGAAAGAGAGATCCTAAAATGTATATTTAAATCCCCATAATTTTCAGGTTAATATTTATAAAATACATTCATGGGTAGTATATACACCACATAAAGTAAACACATGCTGAATATGGAATGTGTCTCACCTAAAAAAGGTGATAAGGAAATCACTTACCTTAAGTCTTGAATTCCTTCATACACACCTGAAACAGCATATATAATGAATATACTATTATTATAAATCTATTAATGAACAATATTCATATGAATGATATCATATATGATTAACCTATAACATTTTATTTCACATTTATTAATAATTCTATGTTAAAATCATGTTTCAGGTAATAAATGCTTTGTTTTTCATGTATGTTTTGATTTGAACTTTCGGGTCCTCTAAATTTTATCATGGTTAAATAATATCAATAATTTTAACGATGATATAAATATCTTATATATTAATTAAATATATATATATATATAGTAGTCTAAAAAATATTGAGATTGAAAATGAATGACATCATTCATGGAGACGGTAAACCGTGCATAATCATAAATGTTCTTTCCATTTTCTCGATGGATGAAAAAAAAGAAATATAAATAATATATTAAATTTTAAATATAATTTTTATTTCATATATATATAGCACATGTTTTCATTTAACCTATCCTTATAAATTTCCATGTAAAGGATAAGTGAAAAATGAATCTCATCTCTTCATGAGGCGGTAGTCTACTCTACATGTGAGTGAAATTATTGTATTCCCATAGAATGGAAATTAAAAAAGGAATATATTATATAAGAATTAGATAAGTATAATTTTTTCATGAATATCATATTTAAAAAATTAAGTCCATCGTTATATTCAGTCGTGATATGTGGTGATTGAAAACGAATGACATTAGTTCACGAAGAGGTAGTCCATCGAACACACGATTAATAGTTTCATGTCATATTTGATAGAATATGATATATATGTATGTCATTTGTAAGAACCCGGATCTTCTTTCAGGTACATTTTTCCTTTTTCTGGAGTTTTTGAGAAAAATGGATTTTCTGGAAATTTCATAAGTACACGCCGTGTACTTTCTGAGTACACACCGTGTACTCTTCCCCGGCTCAAAGCCGTGTGATGTCCATGTCCAGGCCACACACACGGTGTGTAAGGCTGAGGTGGAGGCCGGTTATTTTGGAGTACAGAAAATTGAAGTACATGTCGTGTACTTTCTTTTTTTTCATTAAACGGACTGGGGTCGCGTCTAACCCCCGGATTCGTCTTCTTCTCCAGATTTTGACCGTTCGGAAGCGACCGTATGACCGAATATTCTCCGAGCTCCTTCCCCGTCATTCGTTCTCTGATTCAAGCATGGTAGATTGTGTTGGAATCATAGAGGTGAGTTCTCCCTTATCCTTTAGCTTTGTTTCTTGTTTTTCCCTCGTTTCCATGTTATCGTGGGATGAATGTTTTGTGCATTTTCTCATATCTACGTAGTTCTACGGGGAATCTGTCATCGAGGTTCACGTATATCGATCTCCTAGGATCGAGGTAGGTGGTTTGTGCCTTTCCGTAGAAAGTTGATGAATATTATGTGCAAATTCCACCAATACCCTTGAACGGGGTATTGCGTGTTTCCTATTTTTACCTTATTGGTTTCCTGCTTTTCTTGATTGCTTTAGTATAGGTTATTTCTTGTGATTTGTGTAATTTATTTTTTTCTCGGGTTGTATTTCCATTCTTGTTTTTCCTGTTGGGAGTTTTTCTAGTTTCCATACCTTATTGTTGGATAGTGCAACTTTATCTTTTGATGTGTTTCTGAGCCTTACTTGATAGCCAAGTAGTTCTTGAGGTTTACTTGGACGATATACGCGCGTTGTGCATGTTTAGTTATACTCAGGACTGTGGGAACCTAGAGTAGTAGACCAAAGGGAGAATTGATGGAAGGGCTTCTCCAAAGTGTCTTTTAATTACAACTCAGGCCACAGGGGGAATTGACGTTGAGTGATTCCCCAGAGAGCCTTTAGCACGATATGAGACCATAGAGGGAATTGAAGGAGAGTGCTTCCCCAAAGAGTCTGCTTAATTACGTAGCTGAACTAGAGGGGTGAGACTGTTTGTTCCTCCTAGAGGGTTGCTAGTACTTATAGGTTGAACCATAGGGGTTAGACTGTGAGAGCTACCCAGAGGGTTACCTGTTTTCTTCTTATTGCTGACTACTTTCTTGTGTGTGTTACTTGTTAGAACTATGGATTGTAGCTGCTTGTACTTTTCTGTTACTACTTCTTATTTTATTACTGTCATGTATTCATTTACTGTTAGGCACAAATCTTTGGGTTATTGCCTACTGGGATTGTATCTCACACCCTATTTGGTCCATGCTTTTGGGCCCAAGCTGACTATGTTGCTGCAGGTATAGACAAGGGCAAGCGCCCTTCAACTTCAAGATCTTGATTGCACCAGGATCTAGGGAGCATGGGACCGAGTCGTGGCTCGTGATGCTGAGGAGCGTACTTTGTTTTCTTTTGCACTTGGTTTCAGTTGTCTTTCAGCACGTTGTTGTGTTTGCTGTTTCCCTTAGATACTTGTACCTGTTACGTTATCGTCGTCTTAGTTATATATCTATATTTCATCCGTTGTTTGGTTTCTGCTGTTATGCATGTTGTTTAATGCTTTCACTGTTTATTGTTGTTTCCTTACCTTTTATACCTTACTGAATGAGGGAATATTTTACCCACCGACTCACCAAGGCCCTTGCTGCTAGTCGGAAATCTATGGCGTTCGGGGAAACGCACTTGAGGTCATGTGGCGAACCGGGTACGGGGCACCAATGGAGGGGTTCTGGACTCGGGACGTTACAAAGTTGTATCAAATGAGTTCTTTTCTATTGCCTTACTATTTGGAGACTTTATCTAGGGATAGGACAGATTCGGTACTTGGAATTAAGCTATGCTCGGGAGTAGCTAACCCGTGTATAGAGATAAGCTATACTACCTCGTTAATTATAGTTTTTACAGGTTTTGAGTTTTATGGTTGATATGTTTTCACCTAGAGTGATTCGCATGACTTGTACGGTTATTGTTTTGATATTTAGGTTCTATTTCTATCAAAACCAGATGAGATGAGGGTATGTCGTCTCATGCATCATATAGACGCTTGTAGGAATCACATGCCATGCATTCTTGCCATGCCATCTAGGGTGCATTTGCAATTATATGCTGTTGTGATAGACTTTTTGTAGATTATGCATGCTGTTGTGATATTTTCATGATAGATTCTATGTTGGTATGTTATAATGTTGTTTGTTTTGTTCCTTGTTTAAAGTGAATGCCAAAAATTTGGTTCTTGAGGTGTTATGGGCCCTCACGGATCGGAATTTGGCACTTTTCTCCTTGTTTTTAGTTTTTCTGGAATTCTGCACAGTTTCTGAGCTACTACCCAGAAAAACCCAGAATACACGGAGTGTACCTTTTAGATACATGACGTGTAGTTTTCAGGCCGTGTCACTGACCATGTGAGCATAACACGGTGTCGTGGGAGTAACTTCAGGAACATGTCATGTACCATTGGTACACGCCGTGTGAGTTCGGAGCCGTGTACCCAGCCGTGTCACTAACAACACGGGCCGGGGAAGCTCGGGTAGAACACGCCGTGTCCTTAGGGAACACGCCGTGTAGTCCTGTCTAGGTACCCGACCGTGTCACGAATAACACGGGCCAGCGTTACCTTCTTTTCCTCACGCCGTGTTTGTTCGGAACATGCCGTGTAGTCTTGTCCAGGTACCCGGCCGTGTCACGAACAACACGGGCCGGCGTTTCCTTCCTTTCCACACGCCGTGTTGTTCAGAACATGTCGTGTAGTCTTTCCCAGGTACCTGGCCATGTCACGAACAACACGGGACGGCGTTGCCTTCCTTTCCATACTCTGTGTTGTTGGGAACATGTCGTGTAGTCTTTCCTAGGTACCCGGCCGTGTCACGAACAACACAGGATGGTGTCGCCTTCGCCTACGCGCGTCGTGTGAGGTCTAGCCATGTAGACGGTCGTGTACTCAACAACACATACCGCCGAAGCCTTGTCTAGTGCACGCCGTGTTTGTTTCGAACACGTCGTGTAGTCTCAGGTTGAGTCGGACCGTGTGGGTTAGCCGTGTAAGGAGACTCGGGTAGAGGGATAGTTTTAACATACACGCCATGTGTGGGGGTCAACACGCAGTGTAGTTTGAAGTGTACACGACTTGAAGGGTGAGAGTACACGCCCATTTCAGTGGTTTAAGAAGAAATGTCGTGAAGTTTTATACACGCCGTATAGTCGTGTTTTGCAATCTTGGGTGTTTTTATTCCCCTGTTTCCGTTTTTTACTCTTGTGTTCTCTGTCCTTGTTTTCCTGATATAAGGTGTGCTTTTGATCTTTCAGAGCTATGCCTATGAGATGTCCTCGGGTCATACATCTGTCATCAGGCAGTGATCAGACGCAAGACAGGGCTGATCATGGACTTCCTGTTGATCCCCCAGCCGATCCAGCCTTGGCACCAGTTGTTGTACCAGTTGTGGGCGTGGATGCATAGTTCAGGGAAGGTTTCATGAGGATGATGCAGGCCTTTCAGGTAGCACCGCCTATTGCATCATCTATGGTAGACTTGATGCGGGTTTTCCAGCAGTAGCATCCTCCCACGTTCTCGGGGGAGGGAGGACCTCAGGCTGCAGAGTCATGGCTGGAAGCCATGCTGACTATCTTCGAGCATATGGAGATTCCTCCAGAGAGGTGGGTCAAGCTCACCACTTAATTCTCCGAGACTCTACCAAGAGGTGGTGGGACGTGGTCTCATACGTAGGTCAACAGCAGGCTATGACTTGGGGGGAGTTCCACCGCGTATTCTACGATACTTCTACCCGAAGACCCTGAGGGCCAATCGAGCCCCGGAGTTCATGAGCTTAGAGTAGGGTACTCTATCTGTCATGGATTATTCCTCTCGTTTCACTGATCTGTATCGTTTTACACCCCTTCGGGATGGGAGTGGGGTGTTCTTGGTGAGGAAGTTTGAGGATGGACTCAGGCGGGAGATCCGCTCACAGGTGAACATCTTCCAACTGACTTACATTACTTCCATCGTTAATCAGGCACTGATTGCGTAGCACAATCTGAGAGACTCTAGAGCTGTGAGTCAGGGTGGTTATACTTCCAGAGTTATCTTTCCTCCAGATGACAGTAAGAAGTGTCGTAGGGAGCCCACACATGGTGATTCGAGGAAGCGAGACGCATCATCAGGCAGTCGGGTGACATGCTATCAGTGTGGCCGGACAGGGCACACGAGGTTGCAGTGCCAGAGGGACCACATGGAGTGCCGATCTTGTAGCAAGTTGGGTCACCTTCAGCATTTCTGCCAGGTTTTCTCACCAGCAGCAGGTGACCGGGGTTCTTCCATGAGTCCTTATTCAGGAGCATCCCCACCAGTTTCTCACCAGTCGGAAAACTGGATTTCTTCCGGCCATTTGGGTCGAGGTGGAGGTCGAGGACATGGCAGTCAGCCACCAGTTTCTTAGCACAAGTAGGGAGGTTCTACTCAGAGTGGTCATCCAGGGTCGCAGGGCCGCGGCATGGGCCAATCTTTTGATGTGGAGCAGACTTATCATGAGCAGGATCCCAGCCCTTCTACTGTTCGAGTTACGATTTTAGTAGCCTCGGTTTTATCTTCATACCTTTTCGATACTGGTCCTATGTATAGTTTTATCTCTGTTTCTGTTGTGGAGAGCCTTGGACTCTGCATCTTTTCTTCTTCTGACTCGTTGACACTATACACACCTTTGGGAACGAGGACATCTAGTGTACGCCGGTGTAGAGAGTTCCCTCTCAAGATTGCAGGGTATCGCTTCTTATGGGATCTCTATGTCCTAGAGATGACAGGATATGATGTCATCATTAGCATGGACTGGTTGATTCCCTTCTGGGCAGTCGTCGACTTCTATCGCTGCAGAGTGAGTTTCGTCTCACTAGAGGGTGGATCTTTTCTTCATAGAGGCGAATGGGACGTTTGGGCGAGTCGGGCGGGACTCAAGAATATTGGGCTAAGAGGAGTGACGACCCAGATTACTAGTCTTTATCTGGATGATCAGGGGACTCCGCAGTTGGACTTTCCTCCAGTGGTGGATCACTACAGGGATGTCTTTCCAGGGGACTTTTCAGGTTTCCCTCTAGAGCGTGAGGTAGACTTTTCCATTTATCTCATTCCAGGAGCGGCACCGGTGTCCATTCCTCCATATAGGATGGCCACACCTAAGTTGCAGGAGCTCAAGAAGCAGTTGGAGGAGCTACAGGCTAAGGGTTTCATCCAACCCAGTACCTCTCCTTGGGGTTCACCTATTCTATTTGCAAAGAAGGCAGACGATACACTTCATCTTTGTGTAGATTATCGGAAGCTGAACCAGTTGACGGTCAAGAACCGATATCCCTTTCAATGGATTGATGACCTTTTCGATCAGCTTCGAGGAGCCCGGGTGTTCTCAAAGATCAACTTGAGGTCCGATTATCATCAGTTGCGCATTAGAGCATCAGATATACCTCTAACAGCCTTCAAGATAAGGTATGGTTTATAGGAGTATACAGTCATGTCGTTTGGTCTCATGAACGCGCCTGTAGTTTTCATGGAACTGATGAACTGAGTGTTCCATCCTTACCTGGATTCCTTCATCGTGGTCTTTGTGGACGATATCTTGGTGTACTCTCACACTCAACACGACCATTCCACACATCCTGAGATTGTTCTGAGTACACTGAGAGAGCATCGGCTTTATGCTAAACTCTCGAAGTTCCACTTCTAGATGGATCAGATGCACTTCTTGGGTCAGGTCATCTAAGAGGCAGGAGTATCTATGGACCCAAATAAAGTGAGAGCTGTAGTTTCCTGGGAGAAACCGAAGAATGTCTTTGAGGTACAGAGTTTCCTAGGGCTGGTTGGATACTACAGACGCTTCATTTAGGACTTTTCTCATTTAGCATCACCTTTGACAGGTCTAACCAATAAGGGGGAAAAGTTCTTATGGTCAAATTCTTGTGAGTCATCCTTTCAGGAGATGAAAGGGAGGTTGACATCAGCACCGATACTAGTCTTTCCAGATCTAGGCAAGAGGTACAATGTTTACTGTGATGCTTCAAGTATCAGGCTAGGAGCAGTGCATATGCAGGGAGATGGAGTTGTTGCATATAGGTCTCGGAAGTTGAGGCCACATGAGAGGAACTACCCTACGCACGATCTGGAGTTGGAAGTTGTTGTTCATGCCTTGCGCTATTGGAGACACTATCTTTTGGGATAGCACTTTGTGGTCTTCACTAACCACAAGTGTCTCAAGTATATCTTCACTCAGCGTGATCTGAATTTGAGGCAGCGCAGGTGGGTAGAGTATCTATAGTATTTTGATTTCGATCTTTCCTATATGCCGGGAAAGGGAAACACCGTGGAAGATGCGTTGAGAAGGAGAACTCAGATTCAGGCAGTTCAGGAGGCCATTAGTGAGTGGCAGCTGATGGCTCTGTTCTCTGAGAAGCATCTGAAGGTGCACGACAGATGGGGACAAATTATTCTATCTCCTATATATGTTACCTCCACGCTACTTGATCGGGTACGGATGAGGCAGCTATCAGACTCAGAAGGCTTATTCCTGCAGGAGAGTGTGTCAGGAGAGGACCCTCTTCCTGGATGGATAGTGGTCGAGGATGAGATCTTTTGTTTCCAAGGATGTGTATGGGTGCCAGCATACATACGTGAAGAGTTGATGCGGGACTTCCATTACTCTGTTTGGGAAGTTTATCCTGGCATCACCAAGATGTATCGAGATCTTCATTACCAATACTGGTGGCCAGGTATGAAGAAGGATGTTGCTGGTTTTTTCATGAGATGTACTACTTGTCAGCAGGTGAAAGCAGAGCATCAGTGAATAGCAGGCCTTTTACAATAGTTACCCATTCTGGAGTGGAAGTGGAATGATGTGGAGATGGACTTCGTAACCGGGTTGCCGAGATCGCCTCGCGGAAACGATGTTGTTTGGGTCGTCGTCGACAGGCTTACGAAGGTTGCTCACTTCTTTCCGATCAAGGAGGACTTCAGTGTCGATGATCTGGGACGACTTTGCATCAAAGAGATCGTTCGTCTACATGGTGTTCCACACTTCATTGTTTCAGACAGGGATGCACGCTTTACCTCTCGGTTCTTGCAGGGACTTCAGAAGGCCTTGGGTACATAGGTACTTTTGAGTACAGCTTACCATCCATAGACTGATGGCCAGTCCGAGCACACGATCCAGGTGCTTGAGGATATGCTCCGAGCTTGCATTCTAGACTTTGGTGGTTCTCGGGAGAAGAATATCCCTCTCGTGGAGTTCTCCTACAACAACAGTTTTTAGGCGACCATTCAGATGGCACCATATGAGGCTTTGTACGGTTGGCCATACTGATCACCCTTATGCTGGCTGGAGGCAGGAGAGGCAGCTTTGCTGGGACCTCGTCTTGTACAGGAGACTTCAGAGCAGATAGAGCTGATTCGGAAGAGGATGGATACAACACAGTCTCGGCAGAAGTCTTATGCTGATCAGCGGAGATGACCTATGGAGTTCGAGGTCGGTGATCAAGTTTTCCTACGTGTCGCACTGAGGTTGGGACACAAAAGGATTCGGAGACCGGGTAAGCTTTCACCACAGTACGTCGGGCCGTTTGAGGTCTTGGAGAGTGTGGGGCTGGTCGCCTATCGGTTGCAGCTACCTCAGAGGTATCGGGCCATGCATGACGTCTTCCACGTCTCTCAGCTCCGACGTTACTTTTCAGACCCATCTCACGTCTTTCAGCCTAAAGAATTCGAGCTTGAAGCGGATGAATCATTCGAGGAGAATCCTATTCAGATTGTTTATTGTAGTACGAAGGTTCTCCGTGGGCGGTCTGTTCCTCTGGTACGAGTGCTATGGCAGCACGGGCGAGTACAGGATGAGACCTGGGAGAGGGAGGCCGATGTACGATCGCAGTGGCCGGAGCTGTTCGGTGTTTCTTCTCCTCCACCTCGTTAGGGAAATTTGGGGACGAATTTCTTTAAGGGGGGAAGTTTTTAAGAACTCGGATCTTCTTTTCAGGTACGTTTTTTCTTTTTCTGGAGTTTTTGAGAAAAATGAATTTTCTGGAAATTTCAGAAGTACACGTCATGTACTTTCTGAGTACACGTCATGTACTTTATGAGTACATGCCGTGTACTCTTCCCCGGCTTGAAGCCGTGTGCTGGTCGTGTCCTGGCTATACACATGGTGTGGAAGGCTGAGGTGGAGGCCGGTTATTTTGGAGTATGGAAAATTGAAGTACACACCGTGTACTCAATAAGTACACACCGTGTACTTTTATTTTTTTCATTAAACAGACTGGGGTCGCGTCTAACCCCTAGATTCATCTTCTTCTCCAGATTTCGACCATCCAGAAGTGATCATATGGCCGAATCTTCTCCGAGCTCCCGCCCTGCCATCCATTCTCCGATTTGAGTACGTTCGATTGTGTTGGAATCGCAGCGATGAGTTCTACCTTCTGCTTTATCCTTGTTTCTTGTGTTTCCCTCATTTCCAAGTTATTGAGGGATGAATGTTTTGTTCTTTTTCCCAGATCTACATCATTCTAAGGGGAATATGTCGTCGAGGATCACGTATATCGATCTCCTAGGATCTAGGTAGGTGGTTTGTGCCTTTCTGTAGAAAGATGATGAATATTATGTGAAAATTCCACAAATACCCGTGAACGGGGTATTGCGTGTTTCTTGTTTTTCCCTTATTGGTTGCCTTCTTTGCTGGATTGCTTTAGTAGAGGTTATTGCTTGTGAGTAGTGTAATTTATTTTGTTCTCAGGTTGCTTTTCCATGCTTTTTTTTCCTGTTGGGCGTTTTTCCAGTTGCCATACCATTTTGTAGGATAGTGGAACTGTCTCTTTTGATATGCCGTTGAGCCTTAGTTGATAGCCAGGTAGTTATTGAGGTTTACTAGGAAGATATACGTGCGCTGATCATTTTAGTTATACTCAAGACTGTGGGAACCTAGAGTAGTAGACCAAAGGGAGAATTGATAGAAGGGCATCTCCAGTGTGTCTTTTAATCACGATGTGAGACCAAAGGGAGAATTGACAAAAGGGATTCTACATAGTGTCTTTAAATTACGACGCGGGCCACAGGGGGAATTGACATTGAGTGCTTCCCCGGAGATCCTTTAGCATGATACGAGACTATAGGGGGAATTGACTGTGAGTGCTTCCCCAGAGATTCTTCTTAATTACGTAGCTGAACCAGAGGGGTGAGACTGTGTGTGCCTCCTAGAGGGTTCCTAGTACTTATAGGTTGAACCATAGGGGTTAGACTGTGAGATCTACCTAGTGGGTTGCCTGTTTTGTTCTTGTTGCTGACTTCTTACTTGTGTGCATTACTTGTTAGATCTGTGGATTGTAGCTGCTTGTACTTTTCTGTTACTACTTCTTGTTTTATTACTGCCATGTATTCATTGACTATTAGGCACAAATCTTTGGGTGATTTCCTACTAGTATTGTATCTCACACCAAGTTTGGTCCATGCTTTTGGGCCCAAGAAGACTATGTTGCTGCAGGTATAGACAAGGGAAAGCTCCCTTCAACATCAGGATCTTGATTGCACTAGGAGCTGGGGAGCATGGGACCGAGCCATGGCTCGCGATGCTGAGGAGCTTACTTTGTTTTCTTTTTCACTTGGTTTCAGTTGTATTTTAGCACGTTTTTGTGTTTTCTGTTTTCCTTAGATACTTTTACTTGCTGCATCATCGTCATCTTAGTTATATATCTACATTGCTTCTGCTGTTTGGTTTCTGCTGTTATGCATGTTGTGTACTGCTTCCGCTGTACATTTTTGTTTCCTTACCTTGTATAACTTACCGAATAAGGTCATAGTTTCCCCACTGACTAACCAAGGCCCTCGTTACTAGTCAGCAGCCTCTGGCGTTCGGGGAAACGCGCTTGAGTTCATGTGGCGAACCGGGTACGGGGCACCAGTGGAGGGGCTCCGGACTCGGGACGTTACATCATTACACTAACATAATAACATATTAGTGTATCTTATATACTGGTGTTACTATATTATCATAGTTAAATAACATTTGAAGTAGGTGGAGGAATAAGTAAAACAAAAACACAATTTTAATAATTTTACCTCTTCTTTATAGAAACTTGTTAGTTTTATATATAATTCCTTATTATGTGGTTTTTATAATAATAAATTTCTTCTATGATGTGGGTATTTAGTTAAAGAATGTATTTTTTATATGTATTTTCTGATCCAAATTATTTTTAATGTCTTAATTGGAGTGGAGATGGTGTGTTCTTCTATAAGTGAGGGAGAGGACACACTTGAAATTTTTGAAATGAATAAAGTGTACCCATGTTTTTCACATGAAAAATGGAAAAAAATTGTCTATTATCAAAAATAATAGTTAATAAGGTCTAATAGTGGACATCCAATGGGATATTTTCATGTTTATATGTCATTTTACCCATTATAGTTTTAGTTTAACCCTCATGAAAACTATTGTAACCTTAATCGCAGTAATTAAATTTTAAGGTTTTCAGTATTCATTTTGGAAGAAAATTAATTTTCCATTATTATATAAAATTAATGATCATTATTCAAAGTATGGAATAAATTTTACTAAATTCCATTTACATTTTTGGGAAATTTTATTTTAAAATTAATCTTATAGGCATGACGAAAAATTGGTTTTCCAATGAGAAAAATATCATAAGTAGAGACATTTTTTATATAAAAAATAAACATGAAATTGATTTCAATAACATAAACCATATTAAGAAATTTATTATTTAAATAATTCTACTTTTAAAAAATTAAACAATATATAGCATTGTAAATTATTTAAATGAAATGTCATTTTTTAAATAAAAGTTCGTATTTTTTACTATTCGTCAAAAAATTATCATTTCAAAAAATTCACAAAAAAGAACTAAAATATAATTCTGAAATATATATTTTAAAAATGAATTTTATTTTCTCTAATACATTTTTGAAAATTCAAAAAAACTACTTTTATTATTTTTTCTCAAAATACCATAAAAATCTTTGATAAAATAGTAGTTTTGAAATATAAAAATTCTTTATGAAAAATTAAGTACTTGTTTATCTGTGTGTTTTATTTTTATAAAACCATTATGTTTAATATTTAAAAATTAATTATTCCCATTCATACCAAAAATTTTAACAAATAGGTTATAAATATATTTTTTAAATGTTAATATTAATAGTATATCACATATTGTTAAAACTTGGTGTTACGAGTAATGAAATCTATCAAAGAAATTAATTTTTTTTAAAACAAATATCAAAAAATATCAAAGTTTTATATAAAATCCTTCATTTTTAAGTATAAATCACTCTAAATTTAGATTATATTAATCTTATATTTGTTAACTTTTAACTTTTCAGAGTCTAATCATACTCCCACATACCTCTTAATCCCTATATTCTTTTCAGGCTATCTTGATAATATATACAAACAACAATGTATTTAGGGAATAAAATTTATTACCATCAATTGTTAATATTAAAAGTTAAACTATTTTATCAACATCATATATGGTATTCTACATGTGTGGATAATTTTATTTCAAAAAAATAGTATTCATTAAAATACCCTACTGATGGGAATGAATCACATTCAATAATATTTTAAAAAATAAATAGATAATCACTTTATATTGGATAAAAACTTTTAACCTTATATTCTTCTCAAAATAATTTATATATTTTGATGAGTCATAAACCATGTGTACACAATAAATCATCTCATTTTATTCGAAACAATTATTTATTAACTAACCACTTTTCTTATCATATAAGAGAAATGAGATGATGATACACATCATTTAAAAATATTCTTAGGATCTTGACACATTATTTCACATTCAAATCTTTTCTGTATGAACTTTATGTTTCGTTATTTAAATTAGAAATACAATCTTCATCATTTATTCCCTTGATTTTGAACCGTGATATATTTACAACACATGTAAAATATATCTCTGGTATCACCTACCCCCAAAAATTAATGAACATATTTCTATATCATATATTCCTAACATGGGAATTACATATAGATTCATAAAACTCTTTAAGTTAACTTGATAATCCAATATATATAATTATTACTTATCCCTGACAAACCTTGGTTTCAATAACATTGACTATATTTCTGAGGAAAAATTTTTATACTTTAAAAAAATTGTTCATATTTTGATTTGAACTTTTTTCAACTATTACTAAACCTAAAACTCTCATAAAATAGACTTCATATACCCATTTTATCTATTATCAACACATAGAGAATATCAATTAAATATTTATTTAATTCTATAATATTGTTAAAACATTTCCAAGAATGAAAATATGATGAATCCCAAAAACCTAAACAATTCATTTTAGTCTTCCTTAAGGATTTTTATATAATTAAAAAATCCAAAACTACAAGTATTAAAAAAACACATCTTATTTAATTAAAAAATAATTCTTTACATGTACTTATCTAGAGAAAAATGAGATCAAAAATACACATATTATGATAATATAATATAATATTTATGCATCAATGTTATCAATGAAATTATTCCTTTGCTTCATTATTTGAAGTGAAATTTCAAGCTTTAATTGTTTTCATAGCTTCTTACCTCCTATATATTTACAAAATTTTTGTAAAACATACTATTGAATTAATATATCTTTCAAAATAATATAATTAAATTCTATAACAAAAAACAAATTTTAAGGAAACAATTTTTCCTATAGATTCGTTAACATAGTCGATCATATTGAATATCAGTTGGAATACCCAATGAAATTGAGTATATTAGACTAAAATTCCATAAATTATTTATATACCCAGTCATATTGAGTACATGTGTGGAGACTAAGGTTACTTCGGTCATTTCACATATTATTCCATTGAAACACTAATTAAATCACTTTATTCTTCCAAACACATCTTGATTCACTTGGTGAATGATTTAAATATTTTGTTACTTAGGAACATGTTGTTCTAACACAAAGATTATTTCTCTTCCTTAATATCTTTTCATAAGTAACCAATCATTCTTTATAACTTTTCTTAAACTGCCAACCTTAATAGTACTTACATTAATATTAAACTTCCAAGGCTTTATCTCAATGTCTAGTTTTATGATGAAGCTATTCACCTATGAAAAAATATTTTATCTGATGAGTATCATTTTTTATTATAACCATTTAAAAAATACTTCTATTAAATGTGATCCAACTAAAATGATGACCCCAGTTTGAAATTCATCATACCTATTAGTGGGCTAAGATCCATATTTCACTCACAATTGAGTCCGATATGGATTTTCTTTCACCAAATATTTGTTTTGGTAGGGAATCATCCCAATCATATATTATATGAATCTTGGATAGATGATTGGGGAACCATTTGTCCAATCCATCACATGGATAGACTCAACTCTATTCCTATAATAGACTAATCTTATTTGAGTCTCTCAGTTAGTGTAACCCAAAATTACTACCAATAACAGGATAAAAAATCACAATATAGTGGAATTAAGTTGATCAATAACCTACACAATTATGGTATAGTGTCACCCATCCTTTCTTGCCTTATACAAAACAATCCAGGGGCACCCAGCAATTACATAACCTACCCGGTCATATAATCTATGTCTTGAGAAGTACCACTTTGTAAGGAATCAAACACTTGGTATTTGAAATGGGATTTAATATCACCATCTTATCTCATTTTAGTCCTATTTATATTTGAATTAATCTAGTTATTTAGTTTAGAATCTAATTCCAATACACAAAACTAATATGTACAAACCATATTTATGTGTAACACTTTAGACAACCCAAAAGTTTTTGTTACTCTCCCAAAAAATGAATCCAAGCATATTCATAAAAATACAAATTCATCGTATGTATAAAGTGAATGAACACTTAATATAAAGTTGTAGAGTTTTATGGGACTAAGGATCTCCATATGAGTAATCTTAGAGTGACAAATAATCAACCACATTCACATTTATAGACAAGTAATAAGCATCTAGACCGGTTGGTTCTCTCAACCTGGGGATACTTTACATAAGATAGATTTCAATTCAAAATAAATATAGCACATAATATGCACAAAATATTTCCACAAACTAAATTCACACTTCAAACTTCAATTACAAACTGAGGTCAAGGTAGATAAAAAAGTAAATTCATTTTCATACATAGCATATAATGCATGGATTTATTTCCTAGAATCTAATTTAAAATTTAAACTATAGAATACATGCTTCAAAATATAAATAGTTTATAATTATGAATAAAATATATAATAACTATTAAATAAATAAACAATTAAAATATTTAAACAATCCATAACTATTTGTGAATAATTAATAAATCAAATAAAAATATAAGAATTTTATAATTTTTATTATAATTATGGAAATTCGGTAATTTTGAATAAAAATACTTTATATTAACTTTCAATATGAACTCTTTCATATTCTTCATTGTCGGGAATTTTATTTTAAATATATGGTATTTTATGAATTAGAAAAAAAACTAGTCTAATTTATATTATGAAACCTTTTACACAATCTAAATATCACATATTTAATATTATTTAAACAATTATCACATCAATCATTAAAAACATTTTTTATGTGGATTAAATAATATCCCAAATAAGGCCCTTTTAATTTCAACAATTCAAATTAACTATTTATTAGTAATCTATAATTTATAAAGTAAATATTTTATATTTTGGATACATTTATGAAATTTATAACTCTTTATAAATGACCCCTTATGGTTTATGAATAAATTTTTTTATTCTAGGTAAAAAGATATGCCATGTAATTTTTTTAAAAGGAATTTCAAATATGGAAATTTAATATTTAAGGAAAATTTAATAATAAATATTTAATAAACATTAATTAATTAATTATAAACCATTTATGATATATTAGTTAATAAATATTTTTTTAATAAATTAATATCACCAAAAATATCTTTTATTATAATATATATACAATTTATACATTATTATCAAACGTAACAAAATAAAAAAAATTATGCTTTTCTTTACCCATATATAGAAGGGGTAACCTTAATAAATGTAATAAGTGCTTTCCTTTATGTAGAACCATCTACGTAAGGGTAAGTGTAGATGACCCATATTCAGAACCCTTATTACGAGTAAGGTTAATCACCTTGAATTTTATATAGAAAATTCTACTGTGTAAGGGTTAGTTACAAGGACCTTTATACAAAACCATCTGTATAAAGGTAACAAGAGATTTTCTTTACTTAGGTATTTATGTGTAATGGTAGACTGTGTCTACATTTATACAGTCCCTCTACACAAAGGTAGATTTGTATAACCTTTACATAGACCCTATACATAAAGGTAATCTAGGATGAACATTATAAAGACAACATAACCATTGTAAAATTCCATCTAATTTACCTTTATATAGATCTACGTAAAGGTAAATCTTTTCAAATAGATTTTCAATGACACTAAAACATGGTTCCTTTTTTTATGTTTTCTTCATTTTAAATTTATGAATTCACAAATCTAAAATCACAGAATGATCTGATGGCATTGAAACGTATAAAAAGAATCTAATAATATTTACTACAAGCAGTAGTAAAAATTTAATACATTACCCAAGGTAATCTATGAACAAAATATGTGAACTGCATAAATATAATTATAAATAAATAACACAGTAAAACTGTATTCCATTCACTGAAGAATCTACAACAACTTATTGATCTTCATATGATTAGTTTTATAAAGATCACATTGTAGCATATAATGGCTCCCCGCATCTAGAGGTATCCATGGTTCAGCTTTATCAAATGTCATACATGTTAGAACCCCCAACTTCCATGATGTTCTAGCATCTCCTTGTGCAAATAAGGATAAGGAGATATTTTGATTAGGGAGTATCAGTCAAACAACAACTAAGAACACATCATACCATTTCATATAAGTGACTTATATAAAACCTTTAAGGATGATCCTTTTGTAATACTTATATTTACTCATCGGTCTTAATGCATGAGGTAATGCTTCATCCATCTCATGAAACCCTTACATAGATATTACTCCTCAAATATTTCTACTTATAATACTATTTATTAAATGACAGATTATATAGATTATTTACCAAAGACATAGGTAATGTAAAATTATATACTCATAGTGCACGAAAATCATAATTTAGTTGAAAAAAATTATATATATCATATACGTATAATTCATAAGGTCATATCAATTTCAAATTCGTACTATCCACTAAATGAAAAAAAAGTGTAGTGACTCGAACACAGATAACCCAGAGCCGGTGTTAGTTATTATTACATTAGCATGATTACAAGGAATAAAATCCTGAAGGATCGAGAGTTTAGAAGTCTTGGTAAACCAGATACATACATCATTCTTTTATTACAAATTAATACACTGATTAAAACATAATTTTTCTATTAATTAATAAATAAATAACTTCGATAATAAATTTATTCCATATAGTATATACCTGTATATCTTTCATATTACGCTTCTTAGATTCCTAGGAAAAGGAACATAATAATGGTGAGATCAAATACTCAGTAAGGGAAAAATATAGTGGAAGAAATAATGAATCAATTATAATAGTCAATATGTCAAGGTAAATAACAAAACACGCATGCCATGTAATCAATAAACTGAATGGAAGTGCATAAAAAATGTGGAAATGTAACAACTAGAAACAAATTCCATTCAAATAAATAGATAAAGAAAAATAAATATGGAAAGGTAAGAAAACATAATCACTTTCCATTTAATCAATGAATTAAAATGAAATGTATCCATATAAATGTCGACGCAAAATCTCATGGATGATTAATAACTAAAAAACAATTAGGTTAATTCTTTCTTAATTGAAGTCATTTTTGAGGCACATGAAAACCTATACCATCAAGACCTTTCACAATAGGGTTTAAATTAAGGATAGAAACCTAAAACATTTTCACAACTAGTTTGTCTCACGATAACCTATAGATTCATTAAGGAGATATATAATGTCTTGGATCCTCCCATAATTTTCTGTCCAAATCATTCCTCATATCAAGTAATTGAAATAAGTCATATTCCTTAACAAATATTCTTATTGAATAAAGAAAATATAATGATCAATATTTCTATCATGTCCCGTCCCCCAGGGCCTGTGTCGTTACTACCCCAAGCCCGCCTTCCATCGGCTAGGGGTTGGAGAGTAGCATAAGAAAGACATATCCCAAAAAAAAGGAAGGCATTTCCTCAAAACCCATACACACACAGATAGGACACACTGCGTACAAGTATAACACAATAGAAGAAGAAAGGTACAACCACAACTAAAAACCTCAACTGAGTGTAAAAGTAAGTACTGAAAGTAAAAATTGGCCAAAATACAAGCACAACTGAAATAGAAGTACAGGTAAAAGAAAAACATCTCTTGAGGTCGCCCACCAAGGATCCTACCTCAAGGGTCGGTATAGCTCGTCATTGTGGCTCTCCACATCAACTGATCACCTTCATACACTATCAATTTCTGGCTCCCCGAGCCTCAATCAAAGCTACACATTGTCTGCACAAGACACAACAAGGTGTGGACGAAGCTCGTGCAAGGGTGAGTATAACAATACTCAATAGGGGCCCTGAGACCCTCGATGGTCTCTCGGAATTCCACAAAGGAATAACCACAAAGCTTGTTCTCAAACACAAAGAAAAAATAAAAAGACAACTCACACCAATTATATAACTTAAGTACAGAAGTACAGATGATTAGTCATAAATATAGATCATCTTATTCTGTTGAGAGTCACTATTGCTTACCCACACAATATTGATAGATATTGACCCACACATGATTGCTAGGTGCTGGCCCACAGAGTATCATTGAGCGTTGACCCACACAAGATCTATAGATGATGACCCACATAGGATCATTGAGCACTGACCCACACAGGATTGATAGGTACTAACCCACACAGGATCACTGAGTGATGACCCATGGATGATCACTGAGTGTTGACCCACTGAGATTCTCTTAGTGTTGACCCACTGAGGATCGATATACCATCATCACATTACAACCAGCCACTGGATTCTCTCACTTAGCACGCTTGATTCTAGGTGGATCCATTCCTCAAGAAATTGATCATACCTCAACCTCCATGATGTCCTATGATGAATTAACCTGATTAGCCTCCATGTCATAAGGGTTACAACACAACAGACGGTGTGTTAATTGAATGCTCAGTTTGTAAGTTATAGGTATCTTAGTGCAGGGGGGGTGTGGTTGGATTCATGTCTGATCCAACCCGGCCACACTCCAACTTTCTATAAAACCCAAGTGGAGTATCTCAAAAGAACTTTCTCATCCTAAGGGTTCCATCGCCATAGACGGTTCATCAAACAGACGTCTGGTTTTGGAGAGATGCCCATTTAAGAGAAATTGGGCCTAAAAGGGTTTGTGTCCGTTCCGAACTGGTCGGACCGACCTGACCCATCCCGCTGGGCCTACCTCAAAGGGGCTGGGATTGGCATGGTTTGGCTGGGCCTAGTCCATCCAACTAGGCCACGGGCTACGCCCACTAGGTAGCAGGTTCAGTCCGGCACACCCAACTGGGCGCAGCCTATCGAGCTACGGAACTGCCCAGCCTGCTAGCTAGAAGTATCTCGCCAGTTGGGTGTGGGTATGCTCCCCTAATGAATGGCCAAGCCATTTGGGCTTCATCAACCAGTGGCACCAGTTGGTGCTGCTCTACCTGGCTGGTTTTTAAGATTGATCACTTGCAGATCCCACGGACTGCAAGTCTGCCCTCCACCGTGGTTCGAAGCTACGACCCTCCTCCGTAGCGCGCCAACCAGCTCCAATGTGTTTTACGCAAGCTAGCCACCCCCTTTGTCTGTCATGGAACCTTCAGGCACTGCCACCTTCTCGCGGTCAGTGGTTGTCGGTTGCCGCCTCCTTCGGTCGTCGGCACCGCCAAACCAGCGATGCTTCCGCGGGCCACCGGTGAAGCTCCAGTGATCCTATTTCATTCTTGTCTCTGCCTATAGGCCTCTCAAGACGGAGTCGACACTGCACAACCCTTGGTTTCACCTTTCCTCCATATTTTATGGTCACTCATGAAGAACACATCAAATAGTGATATCAGCAGAGGGTTCATGCCTTGTTTGTTCGGCTCGTTCCCTCTACGATATCATTATAACATGGATGTAATTCAATCATCAACAAGAGTAGAAGAATTATAAAATTCTTGAATAAAACCCCTACTTTGAACACATTTTTAGACAGTTCGTATGAGTAATATGGGTCCGCATTCGTAACGTGTTTGTTGGCATTCATCGAACACCGGATTGAATCCTCTAAGGCGTAGAAGCTCTATTCTACGTTGGAGGATGCCATCATCAGCACTTCATCAGAGATTCCTCTCACGAGTGCGCCATACCCATGCCCAATATTTTTTTAAAATAGATGAATAGATGAGTTTAACTCACCGCACAATTAATGAGGTTCATTAATGAATTCAAATTATAAACCCATTAATTCCCCAACAGTGCAATTACACAAGGAAGTGTAACCGGACATTAAATGGTCTGACAACACCGCGGTCCCACCACTATCACTCATCAGTTACAAAGAAATAAATAAAATAACTCGTTGAGTTATTTTATGATTTTTTTTAATGTCACAAAATTAACATTTTTACCTGACCCTAGCCTATCGAAGTTAAGCTTCGCCTAGGAGAATCTCGGCGCTGCGAATTCAACGATGCCCTTAGATTTTTAATCCAAGCACTGGTTCAAAAGATAGAAATTGCCACCTACATGTTTACCGAGCATACCTTGAAAAAGTTACAAATTACGTTCTAGGCTCTCTAAGCCTCGGAATCACGTGTCATAAATTTTTGTAGACTCATAATAATCCCAAATAATTTTAAAAAAATTATATGGAAAAACATGGGTCTTTACATCCTCCCCAAATTAGGGATTTTTGTCCCCAAAAGCCACAACAAAACTAGGGAAACAAGTGGGGGTACTGATCACGTATCTGAGCCTCCCTCTCCAATGTTATATCCTAGAGGTTCATGTGCTTCTACTGAACACACACTAGAGGAATGGACAGCCCATAAAAAAACTGCTCCTATCAATCCTCTATATCTAATGGGAACTCCATGAATATAACCCCATCATCAATGTCCATCTCTCCCCAGTCGATAATGTGTGATGGATCAGGAACCTTTCTCCTCATTTTCGATACATGGAAAACATTATGTACCTGGTGCATCTGTGGGGGAAGATCCAGATAGTACACCACCTCGCCTACTCTACTGAGGATCTGAAAAGGTCCGATGATCCTCAAAGATAGCTTTCCTCCCCAGCCAAATTTCTGAAAACCTCGTCGAGGTGAGACCCGTAGGAAGACGTGGCCTCCCTCCTAGAAATCCAAGGGTCTATGTCTCCAATCTGCATAAGATTTCTTCTAGGTCTATGAAATCTCCATCGACTACAAGATGATCTACACCTTCTATGTGGTAGCCCATACCAACTTTGGACCCATAAGTGCTGACTCCCCTGGGTCTGTCCATCATAGAGGTGATCTACATCGTCTCCCATACAAGGCCTCATACGGTGCCATGTTGATGGTGGAGTTGATAACTATTGTTGTATGCGAACTCCACCAGAGGAAGGTGGTCCTCCCAACTATGACCAAAATCTAGTATGCAAGAACGAAGCCTGTCCTCAAGCATCTGTATGGTTCGCTTCATCTGACCATCTTTCTGAGGATGAAAGGTGGTGCTCAAACGTAGTTGATTCTCAAATTCCTCATACAATCATTTCCTAAAACAGGATGAAAAATAATCTTCATGATCTGAAACGATCGTTGATGGCACCCCGTGATGCCATATAATCTCCTAAACTTAGAGGCCTCCCAAGCCCTCTACTAGTCCCTTCTCTCATATAGATAGGAAGTGGACATACTTGGTGAGTCGTTCAATGATCTCCTAGCTGGAATAGTGGCCCCTTGACATATGTGGTAGCCCTATCACAAAGTCCATAGAGATGTTGTTCCACTTCTACTCTAGAACCTCAAGTTGATGAGTCCAGCCTGCTAGAACCTGGTGCTCATCCTTCACTTGCTGACAAGTGGGGAATCATGAAATGAACTTTGCCACAAGTTTCTTCATCCCTGGTCACCAGTACTGACACCGGAGGTCCTGATACATCTTCTCCACACCTGGATGTACCGTCAAAGGGGATGTGTCGAACTCCCTCAACACCTCCTCTCATAGCGTCAAAGGTACTATGGTGCATCCTCTGAAAAGGATAACATGCTACCCACCTTCAGAAAATCCTTTAGGAGCCCATCCTGAGGATATCTGAGCACGTTGGGCCTTACAGACAATGTTCACATGTTGTGCCTCTCATACTCATTGAAGGAGTAGGGGAGTGAAATTCATGGAATGGAGGTATGCTACTCCATCTCTATCCATTAAGGATAACTGCAATGCGGCTAGCTGCTCTATATCCTCACTTAGAAACTGTAACCTAGACCTCCTACTGAGTGTGTCTTCGACCACATTCCCCTTCCCATTTGTATAGACTATCTCAAATCCATGGTCCTAGAGTAAATCCCACCATCACCACTATCTCAAGTTCTGGTCCTTCTGTGAGAAGATATACCTGAGACTCTTGTGATCGGTTTAGACAATAAACCATTCTCACATCATGTAGTGTCGCCACATCTTCAAGGAAAATACCACTACTGCTAACTCCAGTTCATGGATAGCATAGTTCTACTCATGTTTTATCAACTATCATGAGCCATATGCAAACACCACTTGATCCTGGATCAGGACACATCCTACTCTGGTCCCTGATGTGTCGCAGTAGACTACATACCCAACGCCCTCTTTTGGTAGCCTCAAGATGGGGGCACTCTTCAGTCTCCCCCTCTACTCCTGGAAACTCTACTAGCATCTCTATATCCACAAGAATGGGTTTCCCTTCATTGTCAAAGCTAATAAGGGTTCTACTACTCTAGAAAGGTCAGTTACGAATCTCAAGTAGTACCCAGACAACCCCAGGAAACTCTACACCTCATTCACACTCTTGGGTGGATCCCAAGCTAGTATTGCATCTATCTTCACTGGATCCACCGCAACTCTGGCCTCTGAGATAACTTATCCCAAAAATTGGACCTTCTGTATCCATAACGGGAACTTCGAGAGATTTTCATAAAGTTGGTTCTCTCCGAGTGTATCCAGAACCATCTACAGATGAGTAGTGTGCTCCTCCTCTGACACCGACTATATCAAGATGTCGTTAATAAAAACCACCATGAAGCAGTCGAGGTAAGGCTGGAAGATCATGTTGATGAGTCTCATGAACACATCCAGAGCAATGGTTACGCCGAAAGGCATCACTAAAAACTCGTAATATCCATACTGAAATCTGAAGGTTGTCTTCGGTACATCCTCACCCCGTACCCTAAACTGATGATATCCTAATCTGAGGTCTATCTTCAAAAACCAATGTGCTTCCTTCATCTAGTTGAAGAGATCATCAATCCTTGGGAGTGGATACTTGTTCTTCACGGTCACCTGGTTGAGGTTTCGATAGTCCATGTGAAGCCTCAAACTTTCATCTGACTTCTTAGAAAATAAAATCAGGGCTTCCCATGGAGAAACACTCAGCCTTATGAACCCTTTACCCAGTAAGTCTTTCAGCTATACCCTCAACTCACGAAGCTCCACGGGAGCCATCCAATATGTTGGTGTAGATATCAGTGTCATCCTAGGGTACATGTTAATGTAGAAGTCTACCTCTCTACAAGGAGGTAGTCTCAGAACATCATCATGAAAGACATCAGCATACTAGTCCATCACTATAGGATAACTCAGACTCCTCTTGTCAACTACACTGAGGGCGAGACTAGCCAACTTATTAGTGATTGGTTGCACCCTCATATGAGAAATTCCATCATGAGCTGCAAAGATCCCCTTCTCATCATTGAAGGAAAACCCGGTTCCATCCTCACAGTCACACTACAATTTTCACCTAAAATAGTTGATCTGATCAAGGATTGTGGATAACCAGTCTATACCCAAGATGACGTCATAAGGCCTCGACGCTGCTACTAGGAGATCCCAGCCAAATCTCTCACATCCTAGAGTAATCTCACACTGTCGGAAGTAGTGCGTAATATTTTAATCCTCTATTTTAGGATTCTCTAATCATAAAAATTGAGGCAATGGCACCATAATTATATCAGAGCTCCGAATGAGTGTTGTGGAAATAAAAGAGTGATTGGAACTTGTGTCTATAAGAACTATAGTTAGGGTGGAGTTGACACAGATCGTACCTCGAATCATCTTTGGAGCACAATGGTCGTATGTCTCAGCTTCCTAAAGCTGAGCTCGTCCTATTCCACCAGCTCCCTAAGGTCGGGGTGGACCACCTGAAGGTGGTGGCAGTAGAACCTTAACCCATCGCCCATCGCCTGCTGCACGGCATGTTCCTCTGCCATTTCTCCCACCCAGTGGACCTCCCCACTCGAATATCTACCTCTTCCTCAATGGTCCCTCGACCATCTGCTGATCTTTGGTGCGGCAGGTTGGGAATTCGCGAGCCATGTGACCCTGATCATCGCACGTGTAGTACAATCTTATCCTCTGTTGACCCCCTCTATCTTGTGAGCTCCGTACCTCCAACCCTGCATCCTATGGTAACCTTCGGGAATGTCTAGCCCACCTGGACCTCTATGTCATCTACCTACTACCTGCTGTAGATGACTCAGCTACCTATCATCAGGTGGTGTCTCTCTCTATCGGTTCCGAATCATCTAGAAATCCCTCCACCAATAGTGCTTACTCAAGAACTCCAGCCTGCGTTGGGATATTGAGCGACATCATCGACGCTCATATCTTATGTCGAAGGCCTTGATTAAAGTTTTGAGACCTGAAGAAAGGGTCTCATACCATGTAGGTAGAGTAGCGAGAGAGGTTAGTGAATCTTTTTGAGTAATGGGATATTGTCAGGCTGCCCTAGTGTAATTAGAGTAGCTCCAGAATATGCACATAGCATAGAGTCACTAGAACAAACTCTGCCCTGGAGAGTCTCTCGAAGTACGACCAGGTGTGGGTCACCTCATCGTGCATTTGGAGTGTCAGGCTCTACCATATCCCTATCATGCCCTGGAATAGACTAGTGTCTAGGATCACCATCTAGTCTGTTGGTGTCCCAACTAGGAGGAAAACTCTAGAAACTACCTCCAGCCAGTCCTCAGCTGTCTGGGTATCCTTCGTTCCTAGAATCCTTGGAGTCCCCTATTACTAGAACTCGTTCAGGGCACTATGTCAGCATGAACCATCCACTGGTGGGGCTGGTGGCAACTACTTCCCTATGAGTAGTGGGGCTGCTGGTACTCCACCTAAAGGTACCGTCTCCGTAAGAGGGTGATGCACCAAAGCTTCATTGCTCAGTGGGCCGCCATCGCTAACTCCCTCTAGAATTCTGGCTAGCTATCTATGTAGAGGCATACTGAACAAAATAATTCCACCATGGTTAATAAGTTATTCCTGATGAACTATCTCAAAATATATCAAAAAGAAAACAACATTTTCAAAACACCCGCAACTAGTGTTTTCTTGTACCAAGTCGGAAGTCATAATTCAGAGTCCTGGTGTATGAATACGTCGGCCGCCACACCAACACTAGACTCCCCAAACATAAACTTGAACTCAATACAATTAACACTATTTCTCAATTGAAAACAAATACTCTTAGTTATTCTGGTAGAACTGACCTCCCTCTGATACCACTTGGTTACGACCCATCACTCAGGGACCGTGTTGTGACTACCCCAAGCCCACATTACATAATCCAAGAGTTAGTGACTATAATTAGAAATGTGTATCACTAAAAAGGGAAGACATTGCCTCAAAACATATACACACACAGATAGGGAACACTGCACACAAGTATAAAACAACGGAAGAAGAAAAGTACACCCACAACTAAAAACCTCAACTGAGTGTAAAAGTAAGTACTAAATGTAAAAAGGGGCTAGAATACAAGCCCAACTAAAATGGAAGTACATGTAAAATAAAAAAAATATCCTAAGGTCACCCGCCAAGGATCCTACCTAAAGGGTAGGTACAACTCATCACTGCGGCTCTCCACATCAACCGGTCACCTTTGTACACCATCAAGTCCTGGCTCCCTGAGTCTTAGTCAAAGCTGCATGTCGTCTGGACAAGACACAACATGGTACAGTTGAAGCTTGTGCAAGGGTGAGTATAACAATACTCAATAGGGAACTCGAGACTTCCGAAGGTATCCGAGAATTCCAAAAAGGAATAACCACAATTCATGATCTCAAACACAAAGAACAAATCAAAAGATAGCTCAAACTAGGTATATTACTTAAGTACAGAAGTACAGATGATTATTCGTAAAGCTAGATCATATTATTATGTTGACAGGATCTAATTCTGACCCACACATGATCGATAGATGCTGACCCACATAGGATCACTAGGTGCTGACCCACATAGGATCGCTCAGCGCTGACCCACATAGGATCGATAGATACTAACGCACATAAGATCGCTGAGCACTGACCCACATAGGATTGATAGATATTGACCCACACAGGATCGCATAGTGTTGACCCATAGAGGATCACTGAGTTCTGATCCACTGGGAATCGCTAAGTGATGACCCACTAAGGATCGCTTTACCTTCATCACTTCATAGCCATCCATTGGATTTCCGCACTTAGCACACTTTATTCTGGGAGGATCCACTCCTAAATCCATTAGTCATACCTAAACATCCACTAAGTCCAACAACGAAGTAACTTAATGAACCAATATGTCATAAGGGTTCTAAACCAAAAGACGGCGCGTTAATCGGACGCTCGGTCTGTAAGTTTTAGGCATTTTAGTGTCAGCAGCCTAGTTGGATTTAAGTCTGATCCAACCCAGACACACTCCAACATTATAAAAAACCCAAGTGGAGTATCACAAAAGAACGATCTCATCCTAAGGGTTCTGGTGCCATAGACAGTTCATCAAACGGACATTCGGTTTTGGATAGATATCCATTTAAAATAAACTGCGCCTAAAAGGGTCCAGGTCCAGATCTACCCGGCCGGATGGGCTCGGCCCGGTATGGCTAGGCCCAGCCCACTTTGACTGGGCCCGTTCTGGATTAATGGGCCGCGAATTTAGCTCGGCCCACCCGCCTGGGCATGGCCCGCCATCTGGGAGCAAGTCTGCGCTCCTCCCGAATGGCCATGTCATTCGGGCTTCATCAATCAGCAACACCGGTTAGTGCCACTCCACCAGGCCGGTCCACTGTACTGGTCACCTACAGAACCTGCGGACCATGGGTCTGCCCTCCACCGCAGCTCGAATCCATGGCCCTCCTCTGTGGTGAACCACTGCAGCACGTCGCCTAGGTCCAATGCAGTTGGTTCTTTCCAGCCGCCCCCTTTTTCTGATACAGTGCCTTCGAGAACTACCACCTCACACAACCGATCGTTGCCGACCGCCGCCTCTTCTGGTCATCGATGCCACCACGCCGACGATGCTTCGGCAGGCCACTGGTAATGATCTAGTGGTCTGATTTATTTCTCTCCTGCACCTACTGGCCTCCCGGGATGGCTCCTACACTACACGGCCCTTAGTTTTACCTTACCGCCATATTTTTTGTTCACCCAAGAAGAACGCAACCAATACTGAGATCAGCAGAGGGTTTGGGCCTTGTTTGTTCGGCCCACTCCCTCCGCATTAGCATTATAACATGGAAGCAATTCAATCATCAAAAAGAGTAGAAGAATTATAAAATTCTTGAATAAAACCCCTACCCTGAACACATTCGTCGACGATGCAGATGAGGAAGATGGGTATGCATTCGTAGCATGTTCATCGGCATTCATTGAACTCTAGATTGAATCCTCTAAGTCTTCGAAGTTCCATTCTACATTGGAGGAATTCATAGCCGGCACTTCTTAATAGGTTCCTCTCATGATTGCACAAGACCCACGCCCAAGTATTGTTTAAATATATGAAGAGAGAAGTTTAACTCGCTGCACAATTAATGAGGTTCATTAATGAATTCAATTTATGAACCCATTAATCTCTTGGTGGTGAGGTTACACAATAAAGTGTAACTGACCATTAAATTGTTTTACAACCCAGTGGTCCCACCATCATCACTCATCGGTTACAAGGAAAGAAATAAAATAACTCATTGAGTTATTTTAATAATTGTTTTTTAAAGTCCAAAAATTATCTTTTTACGTCTGAATCTTTCCAGTCAATGTTATGCTTCGCCTGAGAGAATCCTGGCACTGAAAATTCAATGGTTCCATAATATTTTTAATCTGATAACCAGTTCATAAGATATTAATCACCACCCGCATGTTTATTTAATTTTAATTAAAAAAATTTCAAAATTCTGTTCTGGGATCTCCAGGCCTCATAATCATGTGATGTCAATTTTCACAGACTCTTAATGATCCCAAATAATTTAAAAAAATTAATATGGAAAAAATTGGGGTCTTTAAAATTTAACAAAATAATCAAATAACTATCAAATTATACACCGTATGTAAAATGGTATATGGTTCAAGAAATAGTAATTTCCTTGAAAACTGAAATGTATAATTTGGGGGAATTCAATGTTTGATGTCATAGGATATTGAACATTGCAAGCGGACTAACAAATGAATAAAAGAAGTGATTGTAAATATTATTCTTATCCATATCAATAATAACCCTTCTAGAGGAAAAATAAGTATTGTATTAATATAATAAATCCCAAGTGGACTAAAAATAAAGGGTTGTTTTTTTATGAATATAAATACTATACAGAGATATTTTAAAAAAATTATTGAAGAAAATATCCTTTTGTTTTGAAAAACCATTTGAAAACCCATTTCTTTGAAATTAAATTTAAAAAAAAATATTTAAAAGGTAACATTTTAAACATTCAAAGTAAGATTCAAATAAATGACGTCGATTAAATCTACATGTATCGTGACAAAACATTTCTTTTTCATGGTTAAAATGTTGGAAAATTCCTTTTTCTGGAAAGTGACAAGAAGATTACATGGGAAACATTGGTAAAATAAAAAAAAGGTTAAAATTTTCTTTACCAAATAATTTTAATAACATTTTTCAAAACATTTATTAAAACATGGTTTGTATAAGAAAATGAGTTCTTTGGCTAAAGAGATAAATGAATGTGGGTTTTCTAAAAAACATTTTCTAAAACATGTTGAGTACCCAAGAGTGGTAAAATGGTACTAATACATGAAATATGTAATGAATAACTAGAGGATAGTAAAAAGAATGGTTTTATTGAATAATGGATAAATAATTTATTCAAATGAAAATACCATTAAAATGTTATTAAAATTATTGTTGAGGAAAATAATCATTAAACATTCCAAAGTGTCTTATACCACTTTAAAACAATTTAAATAATAAAACTCGCGATGGAATAATATTAAATTAAATTTTGAAATACCATGAATATAAAGTAATTCATTATATAACATATAAAATTGGGCAGTAGATACACCACACAAAATAATTAAGTATTGAACATGACATTTATCTCATATAACTAAAAAGTGAGATGAAAATACCTTAACTTGCATCTGAATTGTCTCGTGTGTCTTTATATTACATAATAACAAAATCATATAAATTATTTACTTGATTGAGAACCTTTTTCATGTTTATCATTGCTTTTATTTTACATATTACCATGTTGTATACAAATACATAAACAAATAAGTTTATGTCTGGTGTTTTGACAACGTTCGGTTTATGTGTCGAAAACAACTTTGGTAGGTCAACTATAGTCAAAGGGGTCATTATATACCATCTGTAGAATAATAATAATGAAATCATTACATTATAATAATAAAATCAATTATTAAATATTATTATGAAAAATGAACCAGTGTTACACTCATGGAGATGGTAGGTCGTACGTACGCATGAGTAATGTTCCAATTTTTCAATGATCATTATGGAAAGATGGTAAGTAATAATATATCTTTCAAAAATTAAAATTATATCATAAATAACATATTATTTAATCATATATGCTTATTTTTATAATTATCTTGTTTTAAAATGAATGGCATCGTGTCGATGAGGCGGTAAGCCACATTTCCACGAACAATGTTATCACTTTGTGTGTGAAAGTGTAACAAAGAAAATGATATATGTGTGTGTATATATATATATATATATATACTTTCCATAAATCTAATTATTTCATGAATTTAAAATACATTATTTTTTATGGATCATATTTTTAATTATAATCATCCTTTATATATTCCATGTATCGTGTGAACGAATCACATCGTTTGAAGGGGGGTAGTCCACTCTTCCTCAAACGATGTTATTGTATTAATGAAAAATAGATAGTTTTAAATTTATGAGTTATAAAATATTTAAATAAGTTTAAATACATAATATATATAATATATATCATAGATAAAAAGAGTGTACATAATAATGGCTACCATGAGAGGTGGTAAAGGAAAAATAAACAATCATCATTTCCTGTGGCAGCAGTTCACCGTACACAGAAAAAATATGTTCGTAACCCATTAGATGGAAGTGTGAGTAATATTAGGTAGATCCCTTAATAAAACAAAATCTTAGTATATTTAGAATAATTTTTTTATTATATGAACATGTAACAATAATACTTTTGGTGGTGGAAAAGTAAATGAGAGAAAATAGATAGTTGGAAATAGTTACCATAAAAACCAAGTAACTCCTTTTGGTTTATATTAATGGACATCCTTGGAAGGATTTCTGCCAAAAGATAGGATTATATGTAAATAGAAGGGATATTTTGAACTATTTGAGGAGATATTTTTCATACATAAGTGTATTTAGAGGTGTGAGTAATGGGGAGAAGTTGTGGCCTTTTATAGTGGAAGAGGAGTGGTACTCTTGTAATATTTTAACAAAGGAATTGCTACCACATTTTTCATGTTGAAATTGGATCCAATAGTGGTCCAATTTCTATAAAAGAGATGATATGGTAGAAATATTTCCATAACATATCTCTTGTAAAATAATATTGGTCATTTTGGGCCTTAAGGTTAAGTTTTATTCCCTTACTAATATTTATTTAACCTTAATCGTTGTAGTTAATTTTAATCACATTCACTAATATTTTTTATCAGAAACAAATTTGGTATAATAAAAAATTATAAATTATTATTATTTCAAATATTTAATCTATTTTTTCAAAATTACAATAATATAATTTTCATGAATTTATTTAAATTTAATCCCACAAGCAGGATGGCAATACGGGTTTTTAAAGTAAAAACGTCTAAAAGTTTGTAATGTTTATATAGTAAATTCCAAAGTGAAATTGATTCCAATGACCTAAATTGTATTAATTGAAAAAAATATATGATCTATTTAAACCTAGAAATTAGTTTAAAATAATATTTAACTTTATAAATAAATTATATGAAACAGTAGTTTTTAACTAAAATTCGGTTTTTTTAACTGATTCATTTAAAATGATACGTTTCTGAAAAATATCAAAAAACTAACCTAAAATAATTTTTATGTTTCTATTTAAAATATTAATTTTATTTTGAAACTTTGAATTAATTAAAGTGTAAAAATTCATATTTAAAAGGGGTTCTCCGTTTAATGGTTGTAAATTTTCATTTAACAAATATAGTTTTTTATGTGTTAAATTTGGTTTCTTCTAATCTTATGTCTATCAAACATAATGGATGAATATAAAAAAAATATTCAATATAGAACATATATATTTCATTAAAATATGTAAATAATTAAAATTTAATTATTATTATTAATACAAAACTCATTTGGAAGCATACAAATAATAATATTTCTCTTTATATTCAATTGGTTCTTATTTTCATTTCTCATAATTGGTGACAAATTAATTCATTTTTTATTTATATAAACCTTATATTTCTATAAGTTATTTAATAATATTAATAACCTCTAACATAAAGTCTCGGTAATATCATATTATAATGAATAATAATATTTTAATAATACATTGTTATTTGGTGAAACACGGTATTGTGTGTAACATAAGATATCGATGAATGTCTCTCTTGCATGTAACACAAGATAACCCGGTTTATTTTGAATTAAATGATATATAATATATTATATTTATTTAACATTTTAATTTATTGGGTTAATATATTAGCTTTTCATATTTGGTGTTGTGTTTCACAAACACTATTGAATACAAAGTTGTACTTTAGAATTTTAAGCCGTCACATTCTCCCCCACCTTAATTAAATTGAATCCTTGAAATTTAAACTCGTTCTTGGTAATATATATTTTTTATATTTCCTACATTGGAATCCCACATTATTATAATGTTTCCTAAAATATCCACTAAAAAAGAGACAATGGGAAGTATAAAGTTCACATGGACAAACATATAACGAGGTCTCTAAGTAGATCATTAGTGAAAAGTGAAAATGATTATATAGAGGAAAAGCATAAATATTTATAGGGAGTGAATGAGGTCATCAATAAAAAATTATTTAATGATAAATATAAATCTGAGGACCTAAAATATATAAATCATTGATGTTTTAAGAGACCATTGGTTCAACAAAAATTAAAGTATTAGGACAAAATTTTACTTCGAAGTCATTTTCCTAATTTTTGTTAATTCTTTTACTGACCAAAAATATAATTAAATATTATTAATTTATTGGTTTAAATTTCATATGAACAATACCAAATTTTGGTTTCACTTCAATCAAATTCTAATCCATCCCTTTAATCCTAGAAATTAATTACCAATAATGAATTTTTTTATGACTGAATTCCTAAAAGACACTTTTAAAGGATCGTAAGGCCGATAAAAAAGTGAAAAGTCTGATTTTTTGTCTCTAACTATCTTCCAAAACCAATATGGTCAAAAGATTAATATCTAATCCTAAAAAAGTGATATTAATGTTCCGTCATTAACATTTATTTATTAAACCGTTTAACAAAAAAATAATGGAAAATTAACCTGGACATTACATTGGTCAGTGGTTGGAATGGAAACCTTACCATCCTTTGGTCATGGGTTCAAGACCCATGACCTTTCCAAACTTGATAGGTTGTCACTCTTCATACAGGTTTTCCTTTTCTAAAACCATATTAATATAATTCTTAAAATAAATCTGATAAAAATCCTTGAAATAAGTTTAATTACCAAATATCTATTTAAATAAAGTTTTTAATAAAACCATAATACATAAATACTTCATCTATTTTATTTTAAAATAGGTTCTTACTTGGTCTAATGTTTTTCCATAATATCATCTTTGGGATTTCTAAATCACTACTTCATATTTATAATATAAAAAACCTAAGGTTTAACCTAGGGTATTCATTTTAATTATCTATTCAAATTCATCATATTGGTTTGTAAAGAAAACATGGATTATCCTAAGAATATCCCTCAGGAGTGTCAAACCAGGTGTGTATTAAGGCTCATTGTTGGGTACCAGGTTACCCTAAGTCATCCTAGTAACACCTTGTTAATGTTATTACTAATATTTACATCTGTTCCAAACCCACATCCACTTATAATATCTATAAAGGAATGTAACCCAAGAAAGACCCACATAATCTCTACCTTAACAAAATTCTAGGACGTTCTACTATACATATCCTCAAATTCTACCTTATGGTTATGTTCTATATTATATTTTTCATAAATCTAGTTCCAAATGATGATATTAAACATCCTTTGATACAAACTATATCGACCTGACCCCAGATAGCTCGGAGGTGGTATCTGCTACTATTATTTTGGTACGATTATAAGGAATAAAATCTTGAGGTACCAATAGTTTAGTATTCTTGGTAAACTATATATATACATTATTCTTTCATTAAAAATTAATACACTAATTAAAACATAGATTTTTTCTAAATGAATAAATAACTATATTCAAGAATAACTTTACTACATCTAGTATATCCCTGCATATCCTTCATAGTAGGATTCTTGGAATCATGGGGAAAGGAACATAATAAGGGTGAATCAGATTCTCATGAAGGGAAAAATATAGTGGAAAAAAATATTAAATCAATGATAATAGTCAATATGGAAAGGTAAATAACTAAACACACATTCCATGTAATCAAAAAACTATATGGAAGTGCACAAAAATTATGGAAAGGTAATAACTATAAATTTATGACATTAAAATAACTAGATAAGTAAAAATAAATATAATAATATAAGAAAACCGAATCACCTTCCATTTAATCAATGAAAGGAAAATAAAATGTATCTACAGATATGTCAACACAAAATATCATGGATGATGAATAACTGAAACTAAATGAGGGTAATGACTTTATAATGGACGTCATGTGTGATGCACATGAAAACTTATACTATCAAGGACTTTCACAAGATGGTTTAAATTAGGGGTAGACACCCAATAAATTTTAATAACTAGTTTTTCTCATGAGAACTTATTGATTCCCCGAGGATATATATAAATTTTTGTCTCCTCCCATCATTTCCCATCCAAATAATTTCTCATATCGGATAATCGAAATAAATAATGTTCCTTATAAAACATCAATATTGAATAAAGAATATGGAATTATCATAATTTCCCCAAATAATCAGATAACTTTAAAAGTACTCTCCATATGTAACATGTTATATGGTTTAGTCAATTGTAATATCCCTGAAAAATGAAATGGATAATTAGGTGAAATTCAATGTTCGGTGATCATAAGAGATTAAATATTTCAAGCAGACTAAAAAATAAATCAAGGAAGTGAATTTGAATAATATTCTTTAAAAAAATAAACCATCTAGAGGAATAATAAGGATGGTATTAATACATAAAATCCCAAGTTGATTAAAAATAAAGGGTTGTTTTTTTTATGAATAGAAATACTATAAAAAAATCTTTTAAAAACATTATGTAGTAAAATATAAATTTGTTTTCAAAAAAAAAAATTAAAACCAATTATTTGAAATTATGTTTTAAAAAAAAATAATTAAAATTTATCATTTTAAACATTCAAAATAACCTTCTATGAAATGATGGAGATTAATTCTCTACTTATCGTAAGAGAAAATTCCTTTTTCACGGTAAGAAGGTTATAAAAATTCATTCTTTTAAAAGAGACACGAATATTCCATTGAAATCATTGGTGAAAGAGAAAAATTGTAAAAATTTATATACTAAAAAATTTAAAAAAATAAAACATTTTATTAAAACATGGTTTTTAAAAGAAAATAGGTTCTCCAACAAAAGAGAGAAATGAAGTCTGGTTTTCTTAAAAACATTTTCAAAAATAACTTGAGTACCAAAGAGTGGGAAAATGGTACTAATAAGTTAAATAGGTCATTAATAAATAGGGGATAGGAAAATTAAAGGTTTTATTGAACAATTTTTATATAATTCCCTCAAACATAAGTAAAATTGAAATATCATTATTTTTATTATTGAGGAAAATAATCTTTAAACATTCCAAAGTTTCGGATTCCACTTTGAATCATTTTAAATCATAAACCTCATGAAGGAATAATATTAAATTAAAGTTTTAAATACCATGAATATAAATTAATTCATGATATAATATATAAAAATGGGCACTATATACACAATACAAAATAATTAAGTGGTGAACATGACATTTATAAAACATAAGTAAAAGGTGATATGAAAATCCCTTACCATGCGTCTAAATTGTCTAGTGTGTAATTATATTCCTGAATAAAAAACGTTTTTTTATTATTTAATTTCATGATAAAATATATAATTTTTATCATTTATTTTATTTTACTTACTACCAAATTGTATACAATTACTTATACAATTAAATTTGTATCAGTTGTTTTGACAATTTTTGGTTTATGTGTTGAAAACAACTTTGGTGGGTCAACTATGGTAAAAGGGGTCATTGTATAACATCTATATAATAATAATCATTATATAATTATCATATTTATAAATCAATTATACTTTTAAAATCAATCATTAAATATAGATATGGAAAATGAACCAACATTGCACTCACGTAAATGGTAGGTTGTACGTACGCATGAGTAACATTCCCATTTTTCAATAATCATTAAGTAATGAAGGTAAATAATAATATATATTTATCGAATAATAATTTTATTTTAATACCATGTTATTTAATCATATATACTTATATATATAACTCTTCTGATGTAAAAGGAATCACATCATGTTAAGGAGGTGGTAATCCACACATCCACAAACAATGTCATCACTTTGTGTGTGATAGGATAATAAAGAAAATGATATATATATATATATAATACTTCAAGAAATTTAATTATTTCATGAATATAAAATATATTATTTTTTATATTACATATTTTTAATTAAAACCTTTATTTATACATTCCATGTATCATGTGAACAAATCACATTGCTTTGAGGGGCGGTAGTCCACAGTTCCTCAAATGATGTTATCCTATTAACGTAAAATATAAAGTATTAAAGGTATGTGTTATAAAAGGATTATAGAAGTTTAAATACCTAATAGATATCATATATATCATATATAAGAATTATTTTCATCATAATTTCCACCATGAGAGGTGGTAAGGAAAAAATGAACAATCATCGTTTTGTCAGACAATAGTTCGATGTACATATAAACAGTATGTTCACTACCCATTAGATGAAACTGTGTATAAGTGTATGTCAAACCCTTAATATAAAAATAACTAAGTATTTTTATGATACAGTTTTTATTATATGAATGAGTAAGAAGAATCTTTGAAGTGGTGAAAAGGTAAATCAAAGAAAATAGATTGTCAGAAAGCGTTACATTAAAAATCGGATAACTCCTTTTGGTTTATACCAAAGGGATTCCTTGGAAGGATTTATGCCCAAAGTTAGGATTCAATGATTGGGGGAGGGATTTTGGGAATCAATTTGGGTAGATATTGGCAGAACCTAAGTGGTTTGATATGTATGATTAATGGGGAGAATTGTTGGACTTTTATAGTGGAGGAGGAGTGGCACTCTTGTAATATTTAGAAAAATTAATTCCTACCACATTTTTCATATTTCATGTGGATCCAATAATGATACAATTTAGATCCAATATAGGATATAGTTGAAATATTTCCATAAAATATCTATTGGACAAGTGTATAGGTCGTTTTGGTCCTTAGGGTTAAGGTTTAGTCCCTCATTAATCTTAATTTAACCTTAATCGTTCTAATTAATTTTATCTTTGATGTGTGGGGTCTTCAAGATCGTGTAACATTCTTCCATATGTATAATTGACATATTATGGTTCATTTTTCATCTGAATAGTATTTGATTCTATCTTGTTCCACTTACCTCAGATCTAAAATGGCCTCAATTTCTTCATGTTCAAGTGGTCCTACAATTTTCACATGAACCATGACTCACTTACGATAGCCATTTGGGTATGTTTTCCTAAGATTCCCCTTCTGTTTCAAAATCCCACAATAATTCTAACTCTTGGGAACCGTATGGGTTAGTAATTATACTCTGATAGTCATACTCGTGTTGTTATCCGTCTTATTTCTCCAAGAATTTGTGTCAAGGTTGACGTATCCCGATTGCTAGTTGACATTTTCTAGATTTTAGTTGGAGAAGAGTTTCATTTCAAACAACCTATTCTCTTTGAGAATTTGGTAAATTTATGATCTACCTACAAGTGACTTGGTCACCTGAAGGTAGTTTTTAGGCATGAAATCTAGCTACAGAAGGTGAACGTGGGTCTTTCGGGCCCTGGAGACAATGTCCATGAGCTAGTGGATGATGATGGTATGAAGGATATTGACAACTTCATGGAGATAATGGGTTCTATTCAAAAGGAATTTAAATTGTGGTAGATTAATCCAGAAGTTCTATATGTTTTTAAACAATTGAAGAAGGATTTGGTGATTCCATTCATGCAGACCAAGCCTGGGTAAGGGGGTGCTTCTTTAGGCCATTCTTCTTATCATGAGGTTGTGTGTTCTGGAAAGGATCTGAATGATACCCAATAGCCTATAGAAGTTATGTTAGGGAAGAGGATTTAAAATGATGATAAGTATTATGGAGATGTGGACCATATATTTCCTGATTGTTCTAAAGGGGGAAGTGAGCACAATGCTATATTAGAACCTAAAATAGAGGAAGGCCCCAAGGTCATGGGTTTCTCTTATGCTATGGTGGTGAGTCCTACGAATGGTACCAGTGAAAATGGGTAGGCAGATGATACTATGTAACCAAGGTAGTTCCAACAAGGGATATTAGATGATTCAAATAGATTATTGGATATTGGGCGTAATCATATAAAGCTAGTGGGACATTGAGTCATAGCCTAGTGTCAGAGACAAGAGGCCATCCAAATATGAAACCACTTTGTAGTTTTGGAGGGACTGGTCTAAGAACAAGAGAAGTTAATTGAAGCTAAAATAATAGGAGGGATATGTATGGATGAGGTTCCCCCCAGCTAGGATTTTAGAGATATCATCTTGACTACATGGAAGAAAAACAAAGGGTGCAAGGATTACCCGCACCCTCTAAAGCCAATAGAGACTAGGTCAAGTAAGAAAACTAAATACTTGGAATTGAAATCTATGCCTATATCCATTGTTAATATGCATTGGAGCCACGTTTCCCACTCTTTACTTGTATGTTCAAAAGAAGAAATGGTGGAGGAGTTTCTATACATCAACGCTACACAAGAAGAGGCAGACAAAATGATGGGTAGGGCGCTTTAGGTGGATGTCAGTAGTGAGAAGGATGAATGGGGGTACAATAAGGACCTCATTATAATAAGGGGTTTCAATGAAGGTAATATAATTACAGAAAAAGTATTCTCAAACCTGGTATAAGCTGGCTAATCACTTTGAATATTTCATTATCCAAAAGGAAGATGGAGAGCTGCACTCTATCTCCTAGAAACTATTTAGTGAGGTATTATCTAATAGGCTTAAGTTTTGTTTCAATAACCTTGTGATTTATTATGAGGGTTTTCCTCCTAGTTGAACTATGTGGTTTCACACTTTTCCTTAAAGGCGTTTGAAAATAAAAAATTTAATTTTCAATCAGTATTTTAAATTATTCATAAAAAAGGATGTGTTTCTAAAAAATAACAAAAATTTCCCCTAAATTAGTTGTTATGTTTCCTTTTCAAATATGAAGTTTATTCTGATATATTAAATTAATCAGAGTGTCAAAATTCATATTTAAAATGGGTTACCCATTAGATGGTAGTAAAATTGCCTTTCTAAAAATATTGGTTTTTATGTGTGAAATTTGGGTTGTTATTATCTTATTCCTAACAAACCTAATGGATAAATATAAAAAATATTTGATTGAATATATAAAATATATATATCATTAAAATATTTAACTAATTACAATTAATTATTTTTATTAAGAAAAAACTCTGTTGGAATCATAAATAATAATATTTATTTTTATATCCAATTGGTTTTTATTTTCATTTCTCATTAACTAGTATCCAATGAATTCATCTTATATTTATATAAACTAAAAATTTTCAAAAGTTAGTTAATATTTTTCATAAATTCTAACATAATGGCTAGGTTTTATAATATTATAATAAATAATAAGATTTTAATAATAAATTTTTATTTGGTGAAACTTTGTCTTCTGTATAATGCAAGATATTGAGGAAGGTCACTTTTGTGTGTAATACTGGATAACTCGGTGTCGCGTTAATTACATGATATAGAATATATTTTAATTTTTTAACATTGTAATGTATCAATTTAATATATTCCCTTTTTACACATTTTTCATGTCATAAACACTATTGAATAAAACGGTGTACTTCTGATTTTGAGGTGTTATAAAAAGCATGATAATTTCATATTTTCATATAAATAAAATAAAGATAGGTATTTAATCCCCAATCTAAACTGAAACTTCACAATTCCTATGTTTAATAATGAATAAACTCCCATCCCAAACCACGTAACACATGAATCTCAACCATATGGTCAATGCTTGACCATTACCAATTGAAATCTCCATACAATACCACCAAAAATGAATCAGAATTACTAACATAGATAATACAAGAAATAAATATATATTAAGATCTAAGAAGGCTAAAAGATCAATTTCATTGGATCAATAAGAGGTTGATCCCTTGAATCTGGGAGTCAAATCCAATTAAAATGGTACATAAAGGTCTCCATGGCAGAAGCTTTAGCCACTAGTATTTCTAGGAAAAGTGATAGAATCTAAAATAATTCTAATGGTCTATGGAATTTATATTAAAATATTAATTTTAATGAATGATGGTGTGATAGATCCTGATCATGTTATAAGGGGGATAAATCAAACACACCTATAGAAACAAAATATGATCTCCCTTATCTTTACTTGAATCTAATTGTCAAAACCACCTTATTATCATGCATCAAAGTAAGCAAAAAAATTAAACCAATGTGTCTATATCATATTTTAAGATTCTATAAAAAAACATAGTGCAACCCCAAACCCAGCCATGGCATAACTAGAGCACCATGATTCAATGATACCGAAAAAAGAAGAATAAAAAAATTATCCACCCATAACTCCATGATGTAGTGTATAATTCATGTTATAATGGAATCATACAAAATTACCTTAAATATTATAAATTACATTTCTATGGTAAAGGAATACATAAAGGTTACCATTAGTGTAACCCTTATGAATCATCTTCTAAACCTTACATAATAATTATTTGGGAGTCTCCACACCACAACCAATACCCCTCAAATTTGAACCATGATTCCAACTTAATACAACATGATACTAAAATCCCTTGTCTTACTCCCCAAAATGAGACACAATTTCACAAAACAACTGAAATTTCCTACCAACCACTCATGAATAAAGTTAAACAATCACATATATACACACCACTCTAGTTAAATCCATAAATCTAGAAACACATCTCTTCCTCTAACCTACCCCTGATGCCTATAGCACTCAAAAGATGAAAATTATTAGTCTGAGAAGGAATAAGCTATTAAATATGTAATTATTTCCATATATCTATGTGACCCTATAATAAAATCCCTATCATTAAATTCCTTATTGAGTAACGTCTATTAATAAATTATATCTGAATAATTTTGATACTTAAGAATCATATTATAAATTTTCAAATATTTGAAAAAGTATTCAAATTTCATTAATTCAAAATATAACATTTTGTGATGCTAATAGCCTATTTTTTCTACTTTGTACATTTATTTGTTCATAATAATCATCAGTATTGGAATATTTTTTTGTTAAACTGTATCACTTATAACCATTTTGGTAAAAAAAAATTAACTCTTTAAATTTAACTTTTACTAATATACACTTAACTATTTTAGGATATGTTAAAATTTTAACTTCTATTACTTAAACCATACTAAAAAAAGACTCATAGAAACTATATTATCATCATAATATCATACTAAGATACACATACTCTTTTTTATGAAATAAAACATATTTACTTTTGGTGGAAAAATGTATCAAATGAACTATTAATGTCCATATATTATAAGGTTTTTTATTTTTATTCATAGTTATTCATAAAATAGGTCTTTTCCTTTAAAATATATTACTTATGGGTGGTGGAATCCAAATTCCTTATATAATAAAAAATATAAAGTGTAACACCCCAAGATTTCATAGTGTGTTATTTCTTCAAAATAATACAATAACTTGCACTACACGCAACACCGAGTTCAAGCACACCATGACTTACCAAACAATCCATTCAAAAGAGGTTATGAATAGTATTAACTAAATTTTAAACTTTATATAATCTTTATAATTTTAGAATCCATATTATGAGTTTCTTAGACATAATGTAAGAAAAAATTCATTTTCCGTATTGCACTTCTACCAACTTTTAATAGTGAACCCTTTTTAAATACAATATTTTAAATTTTTTGACTAAATGGGGACATCCAAAAAAATTAAAATGAAACATCCCAAGCTTCCACGGTACGCTTTCCTTTGAATAATACAGTAGCGTGTGTTGTACGCAACTTCGAGTTCTAACACACACCACAACCAATCAAACTAGCTGTTATGAATAGTAATACCTACTTTTTGAAATTATATAAATTTTATATTTCAAAATGGACATCATTTTTGGATTTGGAGTATTGAATATAGCCTAAGGTGATATTTTGGTACTTTTCGGATAACTTTAATATTTTGATGAATAGTGAAAATTACTAAATTTTAATTAAAAAGAACTTTTTTAATCAAAATAATTAATGGTGATAGATTATGAATTTGAGTGGTTTTAAAGTATAATTAGAATATATTTTTACCATTTTATCCAATGGTTTTCATTATAATTAATTTCACTTCGAAATTGGACCTAAACAATTGTCAATCTTTTGATATATATTGTTTCTTAAAAACACGCTATTTGTTGTGATAGCGGGAATTAATTATAAAATTAATTAATGCAACTTATATGTTTGGAATTTTGTAAAATAAATGTAATTTTTGAATTTGTAATATCAATTATATCTTAGGGTGAAATTTTGGCATTGTTCTGAAAAACATCAATTTTTGATAAATAGTGAAACTACTAAGTGGTAGTTAAAAAAACTGATTTTTTCATAAAACTTAATTTTACTGCTTCTGTGAATGGAATTTCGAAAATCCGAGAGACACGGTTAATATCAAGAAGTAAAATATGGTTCAATGAGATGAAAATAATTTTTGGTGAATAGTAACTTTTTACTTTTATTTACCACGGTTAAAAGTAAATAGGGTAATTAAGGGTAAAAATGATATTAATATTACCCTAACACATGTCCTAATTCTATTGGACAAGTGTATCTCGACCAAAACCAACCTTAGGAATAAAATATTATCATTTAGGTCCACTTTGATTAGATTAGGACATTTATTATTATTTAGTTCAAAGAAGAGTTAAAAGAGTTAAAATCAAAGTTTATTTACAAAAACATTTTTAATATATGGTTATACATAATATAAATTCGATTGTAAATATTCATTAGAAAGCTAAAAATATTTCCTACATGTGGATAGTTTATTCATAATTTTCAGAATTTAAATAATTTAATTTACTTATGACACAATGATGATGCAGTAATTACCATGATAGTGAAAAATTAAAATAATTGATATTATAAATACACGAATAAATATAGTTTGAGACTTTTTAGGAATTACACTAATTTTATAGGTAAATATGACATGTTAGGATTGATTAAATTAACCTTTTTCTAAGTAATCATTCTGTTATGATTTTTAAAAAAATAAATTATTGAATAGTGTCAAAATTGACATAAAAGAGTCTTTAAAACAAATATTATATTATTAATTGATATTAAATTCCTAAAAATCTAAGGTTCGGACAAGAGACTTATATAATGATAGTTGAATCATTAATGGGCCACTTGGGGGTCTCTTGTATGTATATGGTAAGTTTACTAACCATAAAATATAAAAATACAAAGAGACATTATAAAAGTGAAACTAATTAACTTAGAGTTAATACCTAAAGATAAGGTTAATATAATGACCCAAACCTGTCTAAATTCTATTGGTTGAGTGGTTTTAGACCTATCCCCACCTTAATATTTAAATAATAAACATTGGAGCCATTAGAAACCGAATATTAATTTATTATAAATTAATATTTCTAGCTTTTCCAAAGGTGCCCCTCACCCCTCTTATAAAAGGGCACTCCTCCTTCTCATTTATTCACACCTTCAAAGCCTTTTAGTTTGGCCAAAATCTGCCCAAATACTCTCCCAACTTCACTCACTACAACCTAGAGGCCTTAGTTTGATCAGAAAGCCAACCTAATGAGCCCTTTTGATCAAATCAAAAGGAAGAACCTGAAGAAAAGGTAATGTTTTCACCACCCCTTTTCAAGTTCCTTTCTTCTTCCACTTCTTCTTTATTTGTTATTACCATTATAAAATAATAAATCCAGTATCTTATATATACTGTGATGTTATTATAAATATGGTACAACCATATTCAGTATTCTATCCACCCTTTGAATAACATGTCACCATACGTGCGTACGTACGACTTACCGTCTCCACGTCGTGGTGTAATTGTTATTCAATATATTATTATTTGGATGGGTATAATAATGATGTTTAACTCATGTAAATAATAAATATAACATGTTAATGGTTCTGTATATATGATATACCATCCATTTATATATTATTTTAATAACAAAAGAATGATATTGTCGCTCGTGCGTACGTACGGACTACCGTCTCCACGAACGCGATGAGATTCATTCTCCATCGTATCCATTAAAGGATAATTATCATTTGATGATTTAAAAATGATGTTTAAGGACTTGATATCATTTTGGATATTAATAAGACACAACCTATCCATAACAAACACGTCTTATGTAACAAAACATATAAAAGAAAATGAGTAAGTTAACACCTGAAACGACGATAATTCAAAGATATTATTAACAAATCAATGTTAAAAGATCATATATGATATCATATTAATATATATGATTCTTGTATAATTTAATAACAATTATTTCACCATTATACAGGAGGTTAACCTACCCTAACCAAGGAAAAGTACAAGGTAAGGGTTATTTCACAATCTATTCATTATCCGAGGTTGTTTATACGTAATAATCTACTAGGATCTCTTTATCATCCACATCCATGTTTCTTAAAAATGAATTTCAAAACATTTTAACTATTTAAAATAATATGGTTTAAAGTCATTTATACCCTTGTTTGACTTTTTATAAGAGTTTTATAAAGGAATATTTTCTTCGTTTTCCAAACAAGGTGCTTTTAACCTTTTCGACAGAATTAAGGTAAGAATGTTTTTTTTAACTTATACGGTGGGTGCGGTTATTTTCTGCCGTTATAAAATTGTCGAAGCTTCCCTTACAAGATTATAAGAATATTTTCAAAGAAAATGTTTTATTTTATAAATATATGACTCTTAAATGATTTCAAAATAGAAAGAGATATTTCTCTAATGAGAGTTTTGATTTCATCTATGTCAACATCCTTTGATGGATTTTACGCTTATTTGAAGTTGATTTATTATGATACAAAACTTCTATATTGTATTGAAGGTTTTGTGATATGTTTGACTGTGGATGTGGTATTTTTATACCATTCATATTTTATGGTGAAAGTATTGACATTTCGTATGCTAGTTTTAATACGCATGTTTATGTTATGTTTAAACCTTTTCATATGGGAATGCATTGGACTTAATATGTGACGGGTGGAGCCCGCTATAGCTCCTAGATGCATCAGTAGGTCTCATGAGACAAACTATTGTCTTGGCACAAGGCCTTGACAGAATCTTATTTGTAGTCTTGGCACAAGGCCTTGGCTATGTGGTTTTGATAGTCTGGCATTATGCATTCCATCATTATGAAAGTGGTTATTTATATTTCATGTGATTATTCGATTAGTAGAATATCCATGTGAATAAGTAAATGGAATTATTTCATTTTTATTTTTCCATACTATGTTTAAGTTCAAGTTTAAAAGGCTTTTGTTTTAGTTATACATTGCCTTAAAAGTTTATGCTTATTCTTTAAAGTTTCCGCTATATTGTTATCCTTACTGGGCATTTGAGCTCACCCCTTTTCTATGTTTTATTTTTCCCAGGATGTGAAGAAGTAAGTTATGAATGACCTGCAGGGATATTATGTGCAGATATGAGTGTGGAATATGGAGACTATGTTGTTGTAGTAGTTTTTCACTTTGTGATATAATGTAAAACTTTATGAATATATCTATTGTTTCCAAGGCTACTAAACCAATCGGTCTTTCGACATTTGATCTTTCTTGTGATCATGAAAATGTAATGTAATAATGCACCAACTCTGGGTAACTAGGGTTGGGGCGTTACAGTTGGTATCAGAGGAAATTTAGTACAAACCTTGGAAGCTAGATTTAGATAAACTCTGATTAGAGCACATAGATTTAAGATGGACTTTGAGGATTAGTATAGAAGAACTTCCTAGAATTTTGGTATTGTAGAGATTTTGTGAGTTTTCTGAGAAATACATCCATGTCTGGATACGAGCAGGTAGAGGCGGCTCTGGCACAGATGTACCTAAGGGGTAAAACCCGAAAACACCGCTTTGAGCTAGAATCGAACGGGAACTGGTGCACGACAACGGGCCTTGCTGCACTCTTGGTTACGACACTCCCAGGGGATATGCTTAGGATAATTCTCATTTTCTTTAAAAACCATTATGAAGGTTTTATGTGGATTTAATTCCTCAAAGGAGAAATTTTTATGATTATGGATTAAATCCATAAACTATTTAATTTATGTTATGTGTCTTACAAGTTTGGGATTAGGTATTGTTATTCATAAACTAATCTAGTGTATGTCATTGTTTAGAAATGGCTCCCAGTAGAAGGAATGAGAACTCCAGCAATGCACATGATCCAAAGAGAAAGAAGGATCATATCTTTCATGGTCTTAAGCCAGAATTTATAAGAGAAATGGTCTCCCATGTATTATCATCATATGAAGAAATAATATCATGTTTCGATAAGATAAGTAAATATTTTACTGAGTCTTATGGATTTGAAGGTAAGTAAGAGAAGAAAAGGATGGAAGAGAGAACGATGGATAAAGGGAAAAGGGAAAATAAGAATTTTCCCATATGTGATAACTGTGGGAAGAAACACCCTGGAACTTGTCTGAAAGGAATGGGAGTTTGTTATAAGTGTGGAGGAAAAGGGCACAAAATACGTGACTGCAAGGGTAAGAAAATGGTTTCAAATGTACAATGCTTCATTTGCAAGGAGTTTGGACACTACGCAAACCTATGTCCCAGTCATAAGACTATGCCACAAATGATGCTATTGGATAATAATCAAGTTTTGATACTACCACAGATGAAGAGGAATGATTAGAGTTCTTATGTTGATTATGTCATTTGAGTGTTGTATCAACAATATACTTGTTATAATAATTATGGAGTATATAAGGATTTTACTGTAGTACTATTTCATTAAGGACTTGAGATTGTGTGGAACAAAGAAAAGTGACTCAATAGCAGTTTAAATTTTTGGAAAATATATGGTTGAGAGAAAGATAAACCATAATATGGTTCTGATACCGAGGTAGTGATTTTAGAATAATACATGATTGATTTAGATAAATTATATTGGATATTCATGACTACCTTGAAGCTGATTAATGATTTGTATATTCCATCATTATTGGGGTTTAAAACATTTTTGGATTGATGAAGTATATCCAGCATTCTATATGGAATAAGGGAGCATGAATGTAATCAATAAGTATTATGGTAATTCAGGATGTTTCAGTGTTTTAAAAGAATACATGATGAAGGTATTAATAAGCTATTACGGGGTAAAAAGGATCTACATTAAGTTTACCTTCCTTATAAATGTTGGACTGTGAGTTTGGACAGAAGTATTTTGGGTAAATTCTAGTTTGAGATTAATTTTTGATTTCCATAAAAGGACAACCCAGAGCTCGGGCGACAACCCGTCGCGACCGGCAAGGCCGCGAGACATGAACCCGCAACCGAAGGGCGACAAGGGTGTATCACCTACCACTGGCCTACGAGTTGTCCTGGATTAAATAATGTAGTTTTTTTAAAGATCTGGTAGATGAATTATAAATTCGTTTATTTTGGAACCCTGTACGAATAGTATAAATAGAATTTTTTTATGAGTGAAAGATGAGTTTGTGGTAGAAATTTATTAATGGATAAAACTCTAATTATAAAGTAAGTATATCTCCTTATGATCTTAGCCAATATCATAAATAAATTCCTCAACATTAAGAAAAGGAACTTAGAACAAATATGTTGTCCTAGATGGTACCTTAAATCATCACTAATTTATGGCTTTGGGATTGTTGGCCTTTTCATAGCCATGTTCTCTACCACTCTCCATCAGATAATTGATGGTTATATTTCTCTTCCATATCCATATTTTCCTACATGGAACCCTAGTATGTGTTATTTTCGGTAATCTTCATACTTTCCACTCTTTATTTTAAATAGAGGCCTCATTAATTCATTTTTCGATGTGGGATTTCAACTAAGATATTTTGAAATGTCAAAAATGTGTTATCCTAATACCTTATGTTTTGTTGAATCGATGATATTTGAAATCATCATAGATTGATGAATTTAAGGACCTAAATTTTAAACTTGTTTGTGATTGATGACCTCAATCACTACCTATAAATATTTACATTTTTCCTCCAATAATAAGTCTATAATTGCCACCAATGTTCTCCTAATCGAGATCATAATTTGGTGGTGACCCTTTCATTTCTCTTTTCCTCATATTAAGACTAAATTTTAGTAACCCAATTTCCGATGTGGGTTTCCCACAAAGATATTTTTTATTTTCAACCTTTTATTTTCGAAGAACAATTTCAAATTGAGAGGACGCAATTTATTGAAGGAGGGGAGAATGTAACACCCCAAGATTTCATAGTGTGTTATTTCTTCAAAATAATACAATAACTTGCACTACACGCAACACCGAGTTCAAGCACACCATGACTTACCAAACAAGCCATTCAAAAGAGGTTATGAATGGTATTAACTAAATTTTAAACTTTATATAATCCATATAATTTTATAATCCATATTATGAGTTTCTTAGACATAATGTAAGAACAAATTCATTTTCATTATTGCACTTTTACCAACTTTTAATAGTGAACCCTTTTTAAATACAATATTTTAAACTTTTTGACTAAATGGGGACATAAAAAATTTTAAAATGAAACATCCCAAGCTTCCACGGTACGCTTTCCTTTGAATAATACAGTAGCGTGTGTTGTACGCAACTTCGAGTTCTAACACACACCACAACCAATCAAACTAGCCGTTATGACTAGTAATACCTACTTTTTGAAATTATATATATTTTATATTTCAAAATGGACTTCATTTTTGTATTCGGAGTATTTAATTTATCCTAAGGTGAAATTTTGGTACTTTTCGGATAACTTTAATATTTTGATGAATAGTGAAAATTACTAAATTTTAATTAAAAACAACTTTTTTAATCAAAATAATTAATGGTGATAAATAATGAATTTCAGTGGTTTTAAAGTATAATTAGAATATATTTTTATCATTTTATCCAATGGTGTTCATTATAATTAATTTCACTTCGAAATTGGACCTAAACAATTGTCAATCTTTTGATATATATTGTTTCTTAAAAACACGCTATTTGTTGTGACAGCGGGAATTAATTATAAAATTAATTAATACAACTTATATGTTTGGAATTTTGTAAAATAAATATCATTTTTTAATTTGGAATATCAATTATAGCTTAGGGTGAAATTTTGGCATTGTTCTGAAAAACTTCAATTTTTGAAGAATAGTGAAACTACTAAGTGGTAGTTAAAAAAACAGAATTTTTCATAAAACTTAATTTTACCACTTCTGTGAATGGAATTTCGAAAATCCGAGAGACACGGTTAATATCAAGAAGTAAAATGTGGTTCAATGAGATGAAAATAATTTTTTTGTGAATAGTAACTTTTTACTTTTATTTACCACTGTTAAAAGTAAATAGGGTAATTAAGGGTAAAAATGATATTAATATTACCCTAACACATGTCCTAATTCTATTGGACAAGTGTATCTCGACCAAAAACAACCTTAGGAATAAAATATTATCATTTAGGTCCACTTGGATTAGATTAGGACATTTATTATTATTTAATTCAAAGAAGAGTTAAAAGAGTTAAAATCAAAGTTTATTTACTAAAAAAAAATTAATATAGGGTTATACATAATATAAATTCGATTGTAAATATTCATTAGAAATATAAAAAGATTTCCTACATAAGGATAGTTTGTTCATAATTTTTAGACTTTAAATAATTTAATTTAATTATGATACAATGATGATGCAGTAATTACCATAATAGTGAAAAATTAAAATAATTGATATTATAAATACACAAATAAATATAATTTGAGTATTTTTAGTAATTAAAATAATTTTCTAGGTTAAAATGACATGTTATGATTGATTCAATTAACTTTGTTCAATGTAATCATTCTGTTATGATTTTTACAAAAAACAATTATAGAATAGTGTCAAAATTGACATAATAGAGTTTTTAAAACAAATATTATATTATTAATTGATATTAAATTCCTAAAAATATAAGGTTCGTCCAAGAGACTTATATAATGATAGGTGCATAATTAATGGACCACTTGGGGGTCTCTTAGATGTATATTCTATGTTTACTAACCATATAATATAAAAATACAAAGAGACATTGTAAAAGTGAAACTAATTAACTTAGAGTTAATACTTAAAGATAAGGTTAATATAATGACCCAAACCTGTCTAAATTCTATTGGTTGAGTGGTTTTCGACCTATCCCCACCTTAATATTTAAATAATCAACTTTTGAGCCATTATAAACCGAATATTAATTTATTATCAATTAATATTTCTAGCTTTTCCAAAGGTGCCCCTCACCCCTCTTATAAAAGGGCACTCCTTCTTCTCATTTCTTCACACCTTCAAAGCCTTTTAGTTAGGCCAAACTCTGCACAAATACTCTCCCAACTTCCCTCACTACAACCTAGAGGCCTTAGTTTGATCCGAAAGCCAACCTAAGGAGCCCTTTTGATAAAATCAAAAGGAAGAACCCGAAGAAAAGGTAATGTTTTCGCCACCCCCTTTTCAAGTTCCTTTCTTCTTCCACTTCTTCTTTCTTTGTTATTACCATTATAAAATTATAACTCCAGTATCTTATATATAATTTGATGTTATTATAAATATGTTACAACCATATTCAGTATTCTATCCACCCTTTGAATAACATGTCACCATACGTGCGTACGTACGGCTTACCGTCTCCACGTCGTGGTGTAATTGTTATTCAATATATTATTATTTGGATGGGTATAATAATGATGTGTAACTCATGTAAATAATAAATATAACATGTTAATGATTCTGTATATGTGATATACCATCCATTTATATATTATTTTAATATCAAAAGAATGATATTGTCGCTCGTGCGTGCGTACAGACTACCGTCTCCACGAACGCGATGAGATTCATTCTCCATCGTATCAATTAAAGAATAATTATCATTTGATGATTTAAAAATGATGTTTAAGGACTTGATATCATTATGGATATGAATAAGATACAACCTATTCATAACAAACACGTCTTATGTAACAAACATATAAAAGAAAATGAGTAAGTTAACACCCGAAACGACGATAAATCAAAGATATTATTAACAAATCAATGTTAAAAGATCATATATGATATCATATTAATATATATGATTCTTGTATAATTTAATAACAATTATTTCACCATTATACAAGAGGTTAACCTACCCCAACCAAGGAAAAGTACAAGGTAAGGGTTATTTCACAAAACTGGGCAAGGCCTGCGCCCCCCTTTATCAGTGCTAACAAAGCGCTGATAAAGTTTGTATTTATTAGCGCTTTTCATTTTAGCACTGATAAATACGCCCTTTATCAGCACTTTTTACTAGCACTGATAAAGGGTCCCGCGGATTTGTTAAAAACCCGCGGGTCCTCTTCCTCCTCCCCGCACACAATCAAGCTCTCGCGGAAGCCCTCGTCTGCGCCGCTGCCGCCGCCTCCTCCTCCTCCTCCGCCGTGGCCGCCACCTCCTCCTCTGCTTCTGCTCCTCCTCCTCCTCCTCCACTGACCTCATCCTCCTCCTACTTCGGTGCCTCCGGTGCCTCCGCCCTGCCTCAGCCCTGCCTCCGTGCCGCTGCCGCCGGTGCCTCCTCCTCCACCGCGGCCTCCTCCTCCTCCGTCGGTGTCTCCTCCTCCTCCGCCGGTGCCTCCTCCTCTACCGCGACCTCCTCCTCCACCGCAGCCTCCTCCTCCTCCGCCGGTGCCTCCGCGGCCTCCTCCTCCTCCACGACCTCCTCCTCCTCCATTGTGCGGTATTCTATGCCCAATAATTGTAATTTTCTTTGTTTTTTTTGTTCTATATTTCAACTATCATGATTTGTGTGAATCAATTTTATTTGAAGTGGGGGGGGGTGCAGGTGATGCGGGGGTGTAGTGGGTGGGGGTGTGCAGGTGGGGGTGTTTAGGTGGGGGAGATGTGCAGTGGGTGAACATGTGTAGGTGGGGCGTATAATGGGGGGTCTATTGGGTGTGAGGTGGGGGGTGTACAGGTTGGGGGTGGGGGTCTAGGTAGGTGGGATTCTGTTGGTGGGTGAGGTTGGGGGTGTACAAGTGGGGGGTGTGAAGGTGGGGGTGGGGGAGGGGGTTGTGCAAGTGGGGGGGTGTAGTGGGTGGATGAGAGGGGGGATGTGCAGGAGTCTGCTGGGGGAGATATGGGGAGGGGGGATGTGCATGTGGGAAGTCGAAACTTCTATAGTTTTCCAATAAGCACTGGGAAGTCATCACTTCTAGAGATTTGGATAGGCCTGAGGCCTCTTAGGTTTTGGTTCTTGTCTATTTATCTTGATGAGTAAGGAATCATATGATCTAAAAGTGACATCAACTATATATGATTAATTCTTTCTCCCACAAAACAATTTTCTAGAAATAATATATCTTTGGAAGGTGAGGGAGCCTTTTAGAATTCTTTCATATAGAGACCAGTCAAGGAAAGTATCCATATATATCCACCTAGAGTAGGGACCTCTGCGGCCGCCGCCTCCTCCTCCTTCGCTGCGGCCGCCGCCTCCTCCTCTGCTCCTGCTCCTCCTCCTCCTCCTCCACCGGCCTCATCCTCCTCCTCCTCCGCTGCCTCCACCGATGCCTCCTCCTCCTCCGCCGGTGTCGCCGGTGCCTCCGCGGCCTCCTCCTACTCCGCCGGTGCCTCCGCGGCCTCCTCCTCCTCCGCCATCACGCCGCGGTCAAGCAGCGGTCACGCCACGGTCACGCCGCGGTCACGCCGCGGTCACGCCGCGGTCACGCCGCGGTCACGCCGGTGCCTCCGCGGCCGCCGCCTCCTCCTCCTCCGCCGCGGCCACCGCCTCCTCCTCTGCTCCTGCTCCTCCTCCTTCTCCTCCACTGGCCTCATCCTCCTCCTCCTCCGCTGCCTCCGCTGCCTCCGCCCTGCCTCCGGCCTGCCTCTGCACTGACGCCGGTGCCTCCTCCTCCACCGCGGCCTCCTCCTCCTCCACCGCAGCCTCCTCCTCCTCCTCTACTACCTCTGCTGCCTCCTCCTCCTCCGTCGTGGTCGCCGCCTCCTCCTCTGCTCCTGCTCCTCCTCCCCTCCATCGGCCTCATCCTCCTCCTCCTCCGCTACCTTCGCTGCCTCCGCCCTACCTCTGCCCTGCCTCTGCGCTGCCGCCGGTGCCTCCTCCTCCACCGCGGCTCCTCCTCCTCCGCCGATGCCTCCTCCTCCTCTGCCGGTGCCGCCAGTGCCTCCGCATCTCCTCCTCCTCCGCGGTCATGCCGCGGTCACGCTGCGGTCATGCTGCGGTCACGTCGCGGTCACACCGCGATCACACCGGTGCCTCCGCGGCCGACTCCTCCTCCTCCTCCACCGCGGCCGCCACCTCATCCTCTACTCATGTTCCTCCTCCTCCTCCTCCACCAGCCTCATCCTCCTCCTCCTCCGCTACCTCCGCTGCCTCCGCTGCCTCCGCCCTGCCTCCGCCATGTCTCTGCGCTACCACCGGTGCCTCCTCCTCCACCGCGGCCTCCCCCTCCTCCGTTGATGCCTCCTCCTCCTCCGCCGGTGCCGCCGGTGCCTCCGCGGCCGCCTCCTCCTCCGCGGTCACGCCACGGTCACGCCGTGGTCCCACTGGTGCCTCTGCGGCCGCCGCCTCCTCTTCCTCCGCTGCGGCCGCCGCCTCCTCCTCTGCTCCTACTCCTCCTCCTCCTCCTCCACTTACCTCATCCTCCTCCTCCACCGGCCTCATCCTCCTCCTCCTCCGCTGCCTCCGTTGCCTCCACTGCCTCCGCCCTGCCTCCGTCGTGCCTCTGCGCTGCCACCGGTGCCTCCTCCTCCACCGCGGCCTCCTCCTCCTCCACCGCGGCCTCCTCCTCCTCCTCCGCTGCCTCCGCTGCCTCCTCCTCCTCTGCCGCGGCCACCGCCTCCTCCTCTGCTCCTGCTCCTCCTCCCCTCCACCGGCCTCATCCTCCTCCTCCTCCACTGCCTTCGCTGCCTCCGCCCTACCTCCGCCCTGCCTTCGCGCTGCCGTTGGTGCCTCCGGTGCCTCCTCCTCCACCGCGGCCTCCTCCTCCGCCGCCGATGCCTCCTACTCCTCCGTCGGTGCCGCCGGTGCCTCCACGTCTCATCCTCCTCCGCGGTCACGCCGCGGTCACGCCGGTGCCTCTGCGGTCGCCGCCTCCTCCTCCTCCATTGCGGCCGCCGCCTCCTCCTCTGCTCCTGCTCCTCCTCCTCCTCCACCGGCCTCATCCTCCTCCTCCTTCGCTGCCTCCACTGACTCCGCCCTGCCTTCGCCCTGCCTCTGCGCTGCCGCTGGTGCCTCCTCCACCACCGCGGCCTCCTCCTCCTCTGTTGATGCCTCCTCCTCCTCTGCCGGTGCCGCCGGTGCCTCCGCGGCTGCCTCCTCCTCCGCGGTCACGCCGCGGTCATGCCGCGGTCACGCCGCGGTCACGTCGCGGTCACGCCGCGGTCACGCCGCGCCACGCCGTAGTCACGTCGCGGTCACGCCGGTGCCTCTGCGGCCGCCTCCTCCTCCTCTTCTCCTGCTCCTCCTCCTCCTCCTCCTCCACCGGCCTCATCCTCCTACTCCTCTGCTGCCTCCGCCGATGCCTCCTCCTCCTCCGCCGGTGCCACCGGTGCCTCCACGGCCTCCTCCTCCTCCGCCGTCACGCCGCGGTCAAGCCGCGGTCAGGCCGTGGTCACGCCGCGGTCACGCCGCGGTCACGCCGCGGTCACGCTGCGGTCACGCCGCGGTCCCGCCGCGGTCACGTCGCGGTAAAGCCACGGTCACGCCGCGGTCACACCGCAGTCACGCCGGTGCCTCCGCGGCTGCCGCCTCCTCCTCCTCTGCCGCGGTCGCCGCCTCCTCCTCTGCTCCTGCTCCTCCTCCTCCTCCTCCACCGGCCTCATCCTCCTCCTCCTCTTCTGCCTCCACCGATGCCTCCTCCTCCTCCACCGGTGCCTCCGTGGCCTCCTCCTCTTCCACCGGTGCCTCTACGGCCTCCTCCTCCTCCGTCGTCACGCCGCGGTCACGCCGCGGTCACGTCGCGGTCACACCGCGGTCACGCTGTGGTCATGCCGCGGTCACACCGCGTTTTACAATATATAGGAGGAGTACTCCGATAATCTAGAGGTTGTTTTTGGTGTTTTTAGAGATCTTTGTCTTTATTAAAATATTATAAATTCCCCATATTTTTTTTAATAAGTATTGTTTCATGGTCACATTATTTCCTTGGAAGGAGTTTTAGGTTATCCAGAAAAGGTTTGAGAAGTCATTTCTCCAAATCAGTCAGAGAATGTATTCAAGATCCACAACATTCTAGACTTAGTCATTTCATGGTCACATTATTTCCTTGAAGTATCTTGTTTAATAACTAAATTATACTCATATTCCTTCTCCTATAACCCATATACTCATCCTATGGATTTCAAATAGGATGAATATAAATAAATAATGGATGAATGGCAATCGGTTGACAAAACAGTATGAAGAAGGTGTGAAAGAGTTTATCATGTTTGCAAAAGATCATGCATGTCACTCTTCTGAAATCCTTTGTCCGTGTTTACGCTATTGTTATTCAAAACAAATTATTCCACATGAGTTGGAAGAACACTTGATCTATCATGGAATAGATCAAAGTTATACATTTTGGAATAAACACGGGGAAACAACGAATGTAGGTAGTGACTGGGGTGACACTGCGTTTTATGGATCATCTGATATGATTACAAACATGAACAATGAAGATGACCGTATGGAGGATGTGATTACAGATGTGAATGATGATGAAGATCATATTGAGGAAATGACAAGGACCTTCGAAGATGAACTTCGTGATTTCCCAAAATTGTTTGAGAAGTTAAATAGTTGTGCAAAGACGCCATTGTATGCTGGTTGCACTAAATATACAGCATTGTCAGCCGTACTGAAGCTGTATAATTTGAAAGTAGATAACGGGTGGAGTGATGATAGTTTTACGAAACTACTTTCCCTCTTGAATGACATGCTCCTAGAAGACAATGAGCTCCCGAGCCGAACATACGATGTCAAACGAATGCTACGCTCTATGGGTATGATCTCTGAAAGAATACATGCCTGCCTGAATGACTGTATATTGTTTCTCAAGGACCACAAATCACTAAAAAATGCCCAATGTGTGGTGCTTCTCAATACAAGAAAGATGAATCCAGCCCTACTAAAGTTGTATGGTACTTTCCAATCATTCCAAGGTTTAGACGCCGATATGGAAGTGAGGAGACTGCAGAACAATTAACATGGCATGCGGATACAAGAATTAAAGATGGGATACTATGTCAGCCGGAAGACTCTCCTCAGTGGAAGAGAATCGATCACGAGTATCCTGAATTTGGAAACGAGTTGAGAAACCTTCGTCTTGCGTTATCTACAGATGGAGTGAATCCTTTTGGTTTTCAAAGCAACAGTCACAGTACATGGCCGGTTATGTTGCTAAATTATAACTTACCATCGTGGTTATGCATGAAACGAAAATACATCATGTTCTCTCTTCTTATATCATGACCAAAACAACCGGGTAATGATATTGATGTTTATTTAGCTCCATTGATCGAAGATTTGAAATTATTGTGGGATTCAGGTGTTACATTGTATGATGATTACAGAAAGGAAGATTTCACTTTGAGAGTCATGTTGTACGGGACGATAAATGACTTCCCTACTTATGGAAATTTTTCAGGATATAGCATTAATGGAACTCAAGGTTATCCCGTTTGCGAAGAAGGTACACAATCAATTAGGTTGAAACATTCATTGAAAACTTTGTTTCTAGGACATCTCAGATTTATACCGCGACAACATAAGTACCGTTCTTGGAAGACATCATTCGATGGAAGTTCAGAAGAACATACAGCACCGTCTCCACTAACAGGCAATCAATTGTTTGAGAAAGTTAAAAATGTGGACACTACTTTTGGTAAACCGGTTTCGAAATACCTTACAAAAATCAGTTGGAAAAAGAGATCAGTTTTTTTTGAATTACAATACTGGAATTGTCTGTATGTAAGAAATTTTATTGATGTTATGCATGTAAAAAAAGGGAGTTCAATAATAAGTTTATTGATTTTTATTGTAATATAGATTGTGTTACATTATGTTATTATCTGTTTGCTGCTGCTTTTATGTGATCTAAATTAAATTTTAAACCAGTTCTGTAGAAAATGACTTCTTCACCTACTGATGCACCCAATGAAAGACAATAGGTCTCTCAACCTGTTGCAGCTGGTCCCACTACTGACGTACAACAGGTCTCTCAACCTGTTGCAGCTGGTGTCAGTGCCGATGCTAGCGCTTCGGAGATACATAATGATGACGCAGAAACTGAGGAAATGGTAGGCGATGAAACCCTAGTGACACAAAAAAACAGGTGCGCCGTAGTTTGATAGTTTTAGCAAAAATCCTCAAGGAAAAAGCAAAAGGCATCAAATATGAGGTGGGATGGAATAAACGAGTCCAGCATGTAAATCCCAACAAAGCCATGTTTAGTAGCTACGTTGGAATCGTCACTCGACAACACGTGCCGATTGACGTAGAGTCGTGGCACCATGTTGTCAGCGGGTTGAAAACATTAATGTGGGAAGAGATTATGGTAATATTACGATATCATCTATTTAATTTATTAAAATAAAATAAAATATTGAAATATTGACTAACCCTTCATCATCTCTTGTAGAGTGCATTTATAGTAGATGTTTCGCACAAATAATATGTTTTAAGACTGGCAGGAAGGATTCATAGAGGCTTTCGCACCATTTTAACGAAACATCATCTGAAAGATGCCGAAGGGAAAATCAAGCCGCACCTGCCTCCTCTTTATGCACACTTGATATCCCAAGGAACGTGGGATGCGTTTTGCAACCGTCGTATAGAACAGAATTTTCAGGTACATTGTGTTTGGTTACACGTTGTGTAACGTTGCTTGTATTCATCACGTTGATTGATAGGTTTTTATTTATGAAATAGCAACTGAGTGCTGAAAATAAGGAATGGGCAGCAAAACTGGCGTACCCCTACCATAAATCAAGGTTGGGGTACGCTTCAATTGAAAAACAATTGGTATGTATTTTAAAAGTACTGTAATAATTTTATGTGACATAAAACAACACTGTAACCATGTTTCTCTGTTTATATGTAGATTGATGAAGAAAAATATCAAGTCACTTCCATTCCACGCCATGTGCTATGGAAGGAGGCTCGTGTTAGTAAAGAGGGGAAACTGATAGATGAAAACACACAAAAAGTGTGGGAAACATGTGTAAGTATGACATAATATAAACTTGTTTTGCTTTAAATAACTATTACATAACAATGCTTACTTATTTTTTCATATTTTCTATTTTACATAGTCACAAGAATCAACAAAACCCGCACCGGATGCAGACATACTTTCAACGGCCTTGAAACAGGCAGAACAGTATGGTTGCGTCAGAGGTGTGGGTTTTGGGGTGTCACCCCGGGAATATTGTAAGAAAAAAACAGAAGAGGATGATAAAACTAAAGAATTGCATGTAATGAGAGATAAAGTAGCTACCCTTGAATAACTAATCCAAACTCAGGGAGAGATTCTAAATAGTTTGATGGAGGAAAGGCGAAGAGAACAAACAACTCAGGAACAACCCCCGCGAGAAGATCCACCCCTCACCAGCTTTGAGGCGAGCCATTCCCCTCAAAGACCAGACTTAACCGAGGTAATCAATGTTATAATATTCGTTTTTGTGAGATGTGAATCACATAGACACTGATGCCTTTCATGTAATGATATTATGCAGGGTGAAAATGACTGTGATTTATATCTGTCAACTCCCACCCATCGCCTTGTAGCGAGGGCTACGGTGTTCAAGATGCAGAATGACACACTACACTCCAGACCACTTCCAAGCAGTCATGTCAAAGTGTCTATTAACGTAGCTCATGAGCCGAGTGCCGAGATACCCATTCCAAATGACGATGACGACATTCATACAGTGGAAAAAGTTTTTGGAACATTCGTTGCATGGTCGTCGAATATTTTAAAAAACATGTCGAGCAGGAGGTATTCATTTTCAGTTCATTTTTCAAGCAGAACCTTTAACATTAAATCAGAAAATGGCTGAACCGATGATTTTTTTTACAGAAGGATAAAATGGAGAAGCTAAAATGAAAGAGCGGCTCCAACATTGGATCAACCAACTGATCAAAACGATCTACTGAGAGCGCGTTCACCCCGCCCGTTCTATATCCACATTTAATAGCATTGCAAGCTCATGTGGATACGAAAATGAAAGACGGCAAGAGTCATGCAATTGTTTGTAAAAAAGATATGTACGGAGAGGAAACATTAGATTTCGTTAGTGAAGATGCTGTTTCTGAGATCATCACATACGACTGGCTAGGCGCCTCAGTTATAAATGTATACATGAGTGTTGTTTTCATGATTTGATTTTACATAAGCTGATATACTTTGATAATTATGGATAAATACATCTCATATTTTTCACAGGCATATATATGAAAAACAATTGAAGGGATTTGCCCATAAATACAAATTTGGACTCGTTAGTCCTCACACCATTTCTACACAATGAAGAGAAGTATATTCTAATGTTCAGGCTGAATTGATGTCAAATCTGCTCAGAACGTTTCAAAGAAGAATTACGACTGACGTGCTATTTTTAATACCAACAATGCAAGGGTAAAACTATACATTTTAATCATATCAATTATATTTTCATTTATATCAGCACTTATTTCCTTTTGTGTTTTTAGGGAACATTGGACGCTCATTGCAGTCAATTTGGATACTCCAAAGATTTATTTTCTGGATTCACTGCATGGATATCCAACTAACCGGCCACACATGATGGCGATTGTCAATTTGTAATACACTAGATCCAACATTTTAGAACTAAATATCTAGTTATATAATTTATATTATATTTTAATGAGGATTTTGTTATGATAGGGCGGTGTATGAATATCGTCTAAAGGCTAGAATGAATCCAGGGCATAAGGACGACAATGCCCAAAAGATCTAAAAATGGAGAAGTATCTGGGTATATATAATTATATTTCACTATCCAAATACATATCAAAATAGATTGCTTGTTTTTCTCGATGTTTCTACAGTGTCCGAAATAAACAAATGACAAGGACTGCGGTTATTATGTTTGTAAATTTATGAAAGAGATCATATTTCATGAACAAACTAGCATCCCTGAAGAGGTATTTTTGAAAATAATTACTAATTTATTTAAAATAATTATTAATCCTTTGTGTATTTATATTTTTTCCGTACTACTATGACTGTCACAAAAACTCCTATTCAGAAGATGATATAAATGTCTTTAGAAATGAATGGGCAGCGTACCTGATGGAAGAATGTAAACAAATAGGAAAATGAAGGTGAATTCCTAATACTTATGTTATCTTTATATGGTCATTGATATCTCTCTTTACACTTATTGAGCATCTATGACGTGTACGAATCGACCGCACCTCAATCCGACGCACGGTGTGACCGGTATGGCTAAAAGTGTCTGTTATCAGTTGGAAAATGACATAAACTTTAGAAAACAACACCAATGACATACGGAATACTAAGAAAACGCGTTTGGATTGTTTTGAAACTTTAGGACAATGATCCACGAGTCATTTGTGACGTGTACGAATCGACCGCACCTCAATCCGACACACAGTGTGACCGATATGGCTAAAAGTGTCTATTATCAGTTGGAAAATGACATAAACTTTAGAAAACAACACCAATGACATACGGAATACCGAGAAAATGCATTCGGATTGTTTTGATATTTTAGGACAACGATCGACGAGTCATTTTTGACGTGTACGAATCGACCACACCTCAATCCGACACACGATGTGACCGGTATGGATAAAAGTGTATGATATCAGTTTCAAATTGAGATAAACATTGGAAAACAACACCAATGACATACAGAAAACCGAGAAAACGAGTTCAGATTGTTTTGATACTTTAGGAAAATGATCAACGAGTCATTTTTGACGTGTACGAATAGACTGCACCTCAATCCGATGCACGGTGTGACCGGTATGGCTCAAAGTTTCTGATATCAGTTTTAAAATGACATAATATTTAGAAAACAACACTACTGACACATGGAATACCGAGAAAACGCGTTCGGATTGTTTTGAAACTTTAGAAAAACGATCCACGAGTCAATTGTGATGTGTACGAATTGACCTCACCTCAATCCGACGCATGGTGTGACCCGTATGGCTCAAAGTGTTTTATATCAGTTTCAAAATGACATAAACTTTGGAAAACAGCACTACTGACATACGGAATACCGAGAAAAAGCGTTTGGATTGTTTTGAAAATTTAGGAAAATGGTCCACGAGTCATTTGTGATGTGTAAGAATTGACCGCACCTCAATCTGACGCACGGTGTGACCGGTATGGCTAAAAGTTTCTGTTATCAGTTGGAAAATGAAATAAACTTTAGAAAACAACAACAATGACATACGGAATACCGAGCAGACTCATTCGTATTGTTTTGAAACTTTAGGACAATGATCCACGAGTCATTTGTGACGTGTACGAATTGACCGCACCTCAATCTGATGCACGGTGTGACCAGTATGGCTAAAAGTGTCTGTTATCAGTTGGAAAATGACATAAACTTTGGAAAACAACACCAATGACATACGTCAAACCGAGAAAACGCGTTCAGATTGTTTTGATACTTTAGGACAACGATCCACGAGTCATTTTTGATGTGTGCGAATTGACCGCACCTTAATCTGACGCACTGTGTGACAGGTATGGCTAAAAGTGTCTGATATAAATTTTAAAATGACATAAACTTTAGAAAACAACACTACTGACACACGGAATACCGATCAAACGCATTCGGATTATTTTGAAACTTTAGAACAATGATCCACGAGTCAATTGTGACGTGTACGAATCGACCACACCTCAATCTGATGCACGGTGTGAACGGTATGGCTAAAAGTGTATGATATCAGTTTCAAATTGAGATAAACTTTGGAAAACAACACCAATGACATACGAAAAACCGAGCAAACGCGTTTGGATTGTTTTGATACTTTAGGAAAACGATCCACGAGTCATTTGTGACATGTACGAATCGACTTCACCTCAATCCGATGCATGGTGTGACCGGTATGTCTCAAAGTGTCTGATATCAGTTTTAAAATGACATAAACTTTAGAAAACAACACTAGTGACACACGGAATACCGAGAAAACGCGTTTAGATTGTTTTGAAACTTTAGAAAAACGATCCATGAGTCAATTGTGACGTGTACGAATCGACCGCACCTCAATCCGACGCACGGTGTGACCCGTATGGCTCAAAGTGTTTTATATCAGTTTCAAAATGACATAAACTTTGGAAAACAACACTACTTACATACGGAATACTGAGCAAACGCATTTGGATTGTTTTGAAAATTTGGTACAATGATCCAAGAGTAATTTGTGACGTGTACGAATCGACCGCACCTCAATCCGACGCACGGTGTGATTGGTATGGATAAAAGTGTCTGTTATCAGTTGGAAAATGACATAAACTTTAGAAAACAACACCAATGACATATGGAATACCGAGAAAACGCGTTCGGATTGTTTTGAAACTTTAGGAAAATTATCCAGGATTCATTTGTGACGTGTAAGAATCGACCGCACCTCAATTCGACGCACGACATGACCGGTATGAATAAAAGTGTTTGATATCAGTTTCAAATTGAGACAGACTTTGGAAAACAACACCAATGACATACTCCAAAACGAGCAAACACGTTCGGATTGTTTTGATACATTAGGACAACGATCCACGAGTCATTTGTGATGTGTACGAATCAACCGAACCTCAATCTGACGCATGTCGTGACCGGTATGGCTAAAAGTGTCTGATATCAGTTTCAAATTGAGATAAACTTTGGAAAAAAACACAATTGACATACGCAAAACCGATCAAACGCGTTCGGATTGTTTTGATACTTTTGTATAACGATCCACGAGTCATTTGTGACATGTGCGAATCGACCGCACCTCAATCCGACGCACGGTGTGACCAGTATGGCTAAAAGTGTCTGATATCAGTTTCAAATTGAGATAAACTTTGGAAAACAACACCAATGACATACGCCAAACTGAGCAAACGCGTTTGGATTGTTTTGATACTTTAGGACAATGATCCACGAGCCATTTGAGACGTGTACGAATCGACCACACCTCAATCTGACGCACGACATGACCGGTGTGACTAAAAGTGTCTGATATCAGTTTCAAATTGAGATAAACATTGGAAACCAACACCAATGACATATGCCAAACATATTGATTTTACATTATTCCCTTTCATTGTTATGAAAATGAAATCTTTTGAGTTTAAAATTTCATATTTTAGTTTCACATTTCCATATTAATGAATTCTTTCATATTACTATTTTAATTTCTTTCATTATTGCGTTACTAACATAATATTTGTTTTCTTAAATAGGTGAATTTTTTTCCTTGAGTTCGGATGATTTGTTCAGCAACAAATACCGTCGAGAGCGGATCACAGATATCAAAGGATGAAACATGAATGTTTATAACTGTTGTTGAATAATTGTAAATGTAACCATGTAAAACAATGTTTGAAATGTATATAGCAATGCGTTTTTTTGTATTCATGATGTTAAGTAAATGTATATACCATTGTCGGTAAAAATATTGGGTGCGGGTGCTATGGTGTGCAGGTGTACATGTGCTATTTTGTGCAGGTATTCAAGTGTGAAGGTGTGCAGGTACTGTTTTTTTGGTGCAGGCGATGGGGCCTTTATCAGCGCTTTTTTAGCACTAATAAAGGACACCTTTAACAGTGCTAGAGGAGTGCTGATAAAGGAACCCTTTATCAGTGCTCCGTCAAGCTCCGATATATGAGTCCTTTATCAGCTCTAAAAGAAGCGCTGATAAAGGGGTCCTTTATCGGCGCTCCGAGAAGCGCTGATATAGGGGACCTTTATCAACGCTAAGAGAAGCGCTGATAAAGGTGGTCCTTTATCAGTGCTTTTGTTAGCGCTGATAAAGGTCCCATATATGAGCGCTTCTCGGAGCGCTGATAAAGGGGAACCCCCTTTATCTACACCAGAATTAACAATGCTTTTCTAGCGCTGTTATTGCTGGTTTTTAGCGCTGATAAAGGCCCAGGTTGTAGTAGCATAGGCTTAATTCATTAAATATTTAAAAAAAATGTTTATGGGCGTTACCGGGCTTTAAAACAAGTCAATTTACGCAAAAAGGAGCACCATTGTAAAGACCCCATGGTGGGGGGATAGGCGAGAGCCACCTATAGCCAAGCTACCGTTAGGCTGCAGCCACCGGTAGACCGAGCTACCGGAAGGCTGTAGTGACCGGTAGACCGAGCTACCTATAGACTGAGCAAATGCATTCCGATTGTTTTGATACTTTAGGACAAAGATCCACGAGTCATTTGTGATGTGTATGCATCGACCGCACCTCAATTCGACGCACGGTGTGACTGGTATGGCTAAATGTGTCTGATATCAGTTTTAAAATGACATAAACTTTATAAAACAACACTACTGACACACGGAATACCGAGCAAACACGTTCGGATTGTTTTGAAACATTATAACAACGATCCACAAGTCAATTGTGACGTGTACGAATCGACCGCACCTCAATCCGACGCACGGTGTGACCGGTATGGCTAAAAGTGTATGATATCAGTTTCAAATTGAGATAAACTTTGGAAAACAAAACCAATGACATACGGAAAACTTCAAAAACGCATTCGGATTGTTTTGATACTTTAGGAAAACGATCCACAAGTCATTTTTGACGTGTACGAATCGACCGCACCTCAATCTGACGCACGGTGTGACCCGTATAGCTCAAAGTGTTTGATATCGGTTTCTAAATGACATAAACTTTAGAAAACAACACTACTGACATACGGAATACTGAGCAAACGCATTTGTATTATTTTGAAACTTTAGGAAAATGATCCACGAGTCAATTGTGACGTGTACGAATTGACCGCACCTCAATCCGACGCACGGTGTGACCCGTATGGCTCAAAGTGTTTTATATCAGTTTCAAAATGACATAAACTTTAGAAAACAACACTACTGACATACGGAATACTGAGAAAACGTGTTCGGATTGTTTTAAAACTTTAGGACAATAATCCACGAGTCATTTTTGACGTTTACGAATCGACCTCACCTCAATCCGACGCACGGTGTGACCGGTATGGCTAAAAGTGTCTGATATCAGTTTCAAATTGAGATAAACTTTGGAAAACAACACCAATGACATACGGAAAGCTAACAAAAATGCATTCGGATTGTTTTGATACTTTAGGAAAATGATCCACGAGTCATTTGTGACGTGTACGAATCGACCACACCTCAATCCGACGCACGGTGTGACCCGTATGGCTCAAAGTGTTTGATATTAGTTTCAAAATGACATAAACTTTAGAAAACAACACTACTGACATACGTAATACCGAGAAAACGCGTTCGGATTGTTTTGAAACTTTAGTAAAATGATCCACAAGTCATTTGTGACGTGTATGAATTGACCGCACCTCAATCCGACGCACGGTGTGACCGGTATGGCTAAAAGTGTCTGAAATCAGTTTCAAATTGAGATAAACTTTGGAAAACAACACCAATGACATACGGAAAACCGAGCAAACGCGTTCGGATTGTTTTGATACTTTAGTAAAACGATCCACGAGTCATTTGTGACATGTACGAATTGACCACATCTCAATCTGACGCACGGTGTGACCCGTATGGCTCAAAGTGTTTTATATCAGTTTAAAAATGACATAAACTTTAGAAAACAACACTACTGACATACGTAATACCAAGCAAACACGTTCGGATTGTTTTGAAACTTTAGTACAATGATCCACGAGTCATTTGTGATGTGTACGAATCGACCGCACCTCAATCCGACGCACGGTGTGACCGTTATGGCTAAAAGTGTCTGTTATCAGTTGGAAAATGACATAAACTTTAGAAAACAACACCAATGACATACGGAATACCGAGCAAACACGTTCGGATTGTTTTGAAACTTTAGTACAATGATCCATGAGTGATTTGTGACGTGTACGAATCGACCGCACCTCAATCCGACGCACGGTGTGACCGGTATGGCTAAAAGTGTTTGATATTAGTTTCAAATTGAGATAAACTTTGGAAAACAACACCAATGACATACGGAAAACCGAGAAAACGTGTTCGGATTGTTTTAATACTTTAGGACAACGATCCACGAGTCATTTTTGATGTGTACGAATCGACCGCACCTCAATCTGACCGACGCACGGTGTGACTGGTAAGTCTTTTTATTAGATAAAGAATCAGTATATATTAAATGAGATAAATCAATCAAAAACATATTAATTTTACATTATTCCCTTTCATTGTTTTGAAAATGAAAACATTTGAGTTTAAAATTTTATATTTTAGTTTCACATTTCCATATTAATGTATTCTTTCATATTACTGTTTTAATTTCTTTCATTATTGCATTACTAACATAATATTTGTTTTCTTATATAGGTGAATTTTTTTCCTTGAGTTCGGATGATTTTTTCGGCAACAAATACCATCGAGAGCGGATCACGGATATCAAAGGATGAAAAATGAATGTTTATAACTGTTGTTGAATAATTGTAATTGTAACCATGTAAAACAATGTTTGAAATGTATATAGAAATGCATTTTTTTGTATTCATGATGTTAAGTAAATGTATATACCATTTTCGGTCAAAATATTGTGTGCGGTTTCTAGGGTGTGCAGGTGTGCATGTGCTACTTTGTGCAGGTATTCTAGTGTACAGGTGTGTAGGTCCTATTTTGTAGGTGCAGGCGATGGGGCCTTTATCAGCGCTTTTTTAGCGCTGATAAAGGACACATTTAACAGTGCTAGAGGAGCGCTGATAAAGGAAGACTTTATCAGTGCTCTGTTAAGCGCCGATAGAGGGGACCTTTATCAGCGCTAAAAGAAGCGCTGATAAAGGTCCCCCTTTATCAGTGCTTCTCAGAGCACTGATAAAGGGGACCCCCCCCCCCCCTATATCTATGCCGGCACTAACAGCGCTTTTCTAGTGCTGTTAATGCTGGTTTTTAGCGCTGATAAAGGTGCAGTTTGTAGTAGTGTATTCATTATCCGAGGTTGTTTATACGTAATAATCTACTGGGATCACTTTATCATCTACATCCATGTTTCTTAAAAATGTATTTCAAAACATTTTTACTATTTAAAAGAATATGGGTTAAAGTCATTTATACCCTTGTTTGACTTTTTATAAGAGTTTTATAAAGGAATCTTTTCGTCGTTTTCCAAACAAGGTGCTTTTAACCTTTTCGACAGAATTAAGGTAAGAATGTTTTTTTTAACTTATATGGTGGGTGCGGTTATTTTCCGCCGTTATAAAATCGTCGAAGCTTCCCTTACAATCTTATAAGAATATTTTCAATGAAAATGTTTTATTTTATAAATATATGACTCTTAAATGATTTGAAAATAGAAAGAGATATTTCTCTAAAAAGAGTTTTGATTTCATCTATGTCAACATCCTTTGATGGATTTTACGCTTATTTGAAGTTGATTTATTATGATACAAAACTTCTATATTGTATTGAAAGTTTTGTGATATGTTTGACTGTGGATGTGCTATTTTTATACCATTCATAGTTTATGGTGAAAGTATTGACATTTCGTATGCTATTTTTAATACGAATGTTTATGTTATGTTTAAACCTTTTCATATGGGAATGCATTGGACTTAATATGTGACGGGTGGAGCCCGCTATAACTCCTCGATGCATCGGTAGGTCTCATGAGACAAACTAGTGTCTTGGCACAAGGCCTTGACAAAATCTTATTTGTAGTCTTGGCAAGAGGCCTTGGCTATGTGGTTATGATAGTCTGGCATTATGAATTCCATCTTTATGAAAGTGGTTATTGATATTGCATGTGATTATTCGATTAGTAGAATATCCATGTGAATAAGTAAATGGAATTATTTCATTTTTATTTTTCCATACTATGTTTAAGTTCAAGTTTAAAAGGATTTTGTTTTAGTTATACATTGCCTTAAAAGTTTATGCTTATTTTTTAAATTTTCCGCTATATTGTTATCCTTACTGGGCATTTGAGATCACCCCTTTTCTATGTTTTATTTTTCCCAGGATGTGAAGAAGTAAGTTATGAATGACCTGCAGAGATAGTATGTGAGGATATGAGTGTGGAATATGGATACTATGTTGTTGTAGTAGTTTTTCACTCTGTGATGTAATGTAAATCTTTATGAATGTATCTATTGTTTCCAAGGCTACTAAACCAATCGGTCTTTCGAGATTTGATCTTTATTGTGATCATGCCAATGTAATGTAATAATGCACCGACTCTGGGTAACTAGGGTCGGGGCATTACATAAAGGATACTCTATTTATCCTAGATAAAAATATTTTTACCCTTATCTTTTTTTTAGTATGATATAAAATCTGTTGAACTATAAACTATGTATACTAAATCCACCATCTTGTATTTTTTATAATAACTCCTTAAAAAAATATTCTCTAATCATATAAGATAAATAAAATGATGACACAAATCCTTTATATAGATCTTTTGGAGGTTAATATTTTCCTTTTTATTAAACTATATGATTTATAAACCCTTTTCTTTATAAGGATAAAAAACCTTTTCTTCATTACATCAATAAACACTATCTGTTTGATCAACTATTTACTTGATTTTTAAATATTTTTTATTTACATACATATTAAAATATAAATTTGGTTTCTTATACACTTCAAAATTGAATAATTGATTCTATAGCACTAATACCTGACATTGTGTCTCTATAGAGTTTCTAAAACGTATTTAGGTATCCTGGATAATTCACTATCATGGAAATATTAACCCTCTCTTAGAAACCAATTTTAGGTTTAAATGACCTTGACTTTCAAATTAAATAAAAATTGTTATATTTCCCAACTAACCTTTTTTCTTTTAGTTTTAAATTTTACCCATTTATACCATAAACACATCCCCAGAACCTTTACTTCTCCTTCCCAATTCATCTATCCTAAGCATATCATGAAAATAGGGTAAACTTTTAATTTTACTCTATAGTTTTTTGTAACATTTCCAATTATTATAATATAATTAATTCCACATCTAAAATAATCCTTAAAAGAAATATCTGGTGTTATCAATTCATTATCACACTAATACACATTGAGTATATGAATAGAGACTAAAGTTCCATAGGGTCATTTTTTTAAAATTCATTTGAAGCCTTAGGTGGATTCATCTATGATTATCATAGACATCTAAATTCACTTGTTGAATAAACTCCGAACTACTTACTTATAAATGTATTACTTTAACACATTAATTTTCTTCTTGATTGAGAACAATTCTTAATTTTCTATACCTGTCTAAAAAATTGATTACACTGAGATCCTCATTTTAAAAAATGGAACTCAAATTATTGTTTCAATATGAGGATAAAAACTATCTATAATATAATCTTTTATTAAATGAGTAGCATGTTTAACGTTAATCTGTGTATTTTTATTAAATATTATTCTACTAAAAATAATGACCCCTTTTAGAACCATAATATCTATTAGTGGGAAAATATCTAGATTTCACTATTTAATTAGTCTATTTTGGAATTTATCTAACCAATTATTTATTTATTTAGGTCATCATTCCAGTCATGTCATATATGAATATTTTATTATTAATAAGAAAACACATCACATAATCCATTATGTGGATAAACTCTACATTATTCCTCAAGTATCCTAACCAATAGGGTTTCCCATCTATGTGTAACCTAATTCAAATTAAAAAATGAGGCACAAAAATCTTAGAGTCACCTCATTAATTTATTTTCATACACAAGATAATATAGGGCCACCCAGTTTTAGAAAAATTAACCCAGCTGGATGATCATGGTCTTGAAAAATATTTTCTTTAGAAGGAATATAACACTTAGTATTTTTAGGGGGGTTTAATATCACCATATTGTCTCATCTATTCACTTTACATAGTTTCTTTCTTCAAATTATATAGTTCAGAATCATATTCCTTCCACCAAATTAATATGTTTAAAATAAATTTAGGTGTAACTCTTTACACAACTCAAATATTGTCTTATTAAATTCAATTAAAATGAATCTATATTTATACATATACATATGCATCTTATAAAAAATTATATGAAACACTTTAATTTAAATGATTATAATTACTTGAAAATATTATTCTTGGAGAAACAAATAGCTAACCACCACTTTTCTAGAAAATGCATAAGCCTCTATACCAATCAGAAATCTGACCCAAAGTCCCTTTACCCAAGGTTACTTTACTCAATAGAGACCTCAATTCCATCAAAATACTAATTGTCACTAAATATAAATTTTAATTAATTTCATAATTAAATCCCATAACCGAGTATAAGACAAGTTAATTCTATAGGGAAACTAAATCTATTATCACGCCCTGCTATTAAATCTATATATGTATTTATGGAATTTTAAAGAAGTGGTTTAACTCATTAAATGGAATCACATATTCATTCAGAATATATGAACTATATCCATTACTAACAATGAAATAAACTAAATAAATGAAAAATTAAAATATTTAAACATGATATAAATAATTTATGAAAAAATTATATATATATATATATATAGAGAAATTATAACAACTTTATCATTTATCCATGCATTATGGGCAATCTATTATTAAATTAATACAGATACTTCATATTTACTCCCAATATGAACTCCTTTTAATTATTATTTATAAGGAACTCGGTTTAAATATATGTTAATAAATGAAATATAAACATTTTATATTCTAATTATATTATGTAAAAAATTTATATTATCAAAATATTAGGTATTTAACATCATTTAAAAATTCATCATATCAATTATCAAAACTTCTTTTGATATGGTTTAAATAATTTTTCAAATGAGGCTCTTTTAATTTGAACAATTTAAATTATGTAATTATGAAAAAATCATAATATAATATAAAATCCTTTATTTTTAACCTTATTTTACAATTCATAAACACTTTTTAAATTACACTTATAATTTCTATATAAAAATTTTATATCTAAATTATAAGTCATGTTATATAAATTGAAATGGTATTTAATATAAATATTTAATATTGTAGAAATTTATTTGATAAATGTTTCATAAGATTTTAATAATTAGTTATAAAAAAATTATAATTAATTAAATAAATAAATATCATATTATATATTTAATAAATATCCAAAAATACGTTTTTTATGATTTATAAATTATTTATAATTTATTTAAATCAATTCAGAATTGAAGTTTAAGAAAAATATCATTTTTTCATGATTTAATATTTTACATTATATACTATATTATAATTTTTTATAAGCCTTTTTATCAATCATATTTTACACTAGATTATTCTTAGCTTATGATATAACCTTTTATGCATAAGGTTTTGTATCATACGATATCTCCTATATCAAAAAGGTGATGCGAAGCTCTTTTTACATGTGAATAGTGGTGCTATTATATCTTACAACTTATTATATCATATGTTATGATATGTTAAAAATGAATGATTAGCACTATGTATCCACTATAATATCATATATCATATAACATGACCATATCATACCTTATGACATCACATATCTTATGATCATTCGTACAAAACATTTCCCATCATTTTTAATGATATGAAATATGAATCCAATATGATATCATATTTATTCATTTTAACCAAGATTTAAATAATCATTTGAATCATGGAATGTATATAATACCACTAATTGGTTTATAGGGATCGAACAATACCGGTTTAACACCATAAATCAATTTGAAACCTAAAATTCCAAGATCACATTGCATGAACACTAAAACCGTGTATATACATAATATAAGTGACATTGTGTGTACCTTACACCATATATGGTCGAACCTACATATTCAATTAAATTATTGATAAATATCACTCAAAGGACACTATCAAACTGCCTCCTCCATGGTGTACCCTTAGGTTGATATGAATCACCCAATACTTAGAGGGGATCTTTCTCACATCCATGGTATGTTAGTACCTCACCTGGAAAAGGATGAAGGAAGAATAGAGATTCATAATATTAGAGAATCAGTAAGAGGATTATGCAAGTTTTAACCCACATTGCCTCAATTGATACTCTCCTATATATATATTTTCTTAGAGACATTCTCAATCCTCCCGTGATATTTACTCAAACTTTACATAATGTTCAAGTAAAATTTTTTGGTTATGAATAATTCATAATATTTGAATGAATAAACTCCCATGTATTTCATTATATAAAACATATAAATTTATGATAGACATTGTAGAATATTACAAAATTATATTTTTTATCTTTTGACTGCACAATGAGATATAGGATGCAAGGTGTATCATACAATATGATATATTATACAATTTTATCTATATGATATTTCCAAATCATACATTATGATTGAATTCAGTTAGTGACATAATATCTTACTTGTAAGAAAACAACCTTTTCTGGAGTTTTCTTCAGCTCATTTAAAAGTATTATTTTTCCTTTTATTGAGTATATTTTGTTTGGGTTTTATTTTTGGAGTGTTTGTGTAACAACTGGAATTGTTATAAATAAAATTCCCCTTGCAATTTAATTAAATGTCTTATTATTTATTATGGTTATAGATAACACATGCACTTATTTGGTTTTATTATATCCTTTTGGATTTAAAATACCATAAAATATCATTACCATTGATAATATAGTAGTTCAACAATGATAACATGATTAGTATAAAAATAGGTTTTTAACAACTCTAATTGAAATAAACAAAGGAAGTGATAGAGTCAAATAGTATGAGCATACCCTATGAAGACCATTTATAGGAGATTATGATGGAGATAGAATCTCTAGTTTTTTATATTGACCAAACCCAAGATGATATCAAACAACTTAAGCACGAGAAAAATCCATTTATGGGAGAAGTTTAAGCTCATTGATATCACGACCCAAACCATGTTTGTCAAACCACCTCATAAAAGTCTCACCATCTCACACCTTACTCTTTGGTTGTTTTTTGTTGTAATAAATGGATATGTATCAAGAAGGTAATAATATGAATATGTATACTATATAGAATAATTAATATATTTTCATTTAATAAATGAGTTTTATTTTTATTCAATAAAAAAAATTGTATTTTCAGGTAATATTGAAATTTAATTAAGTCATTTCATTTCCTGAATTAATGGATTTTTGAAATAAATAATATTTTAATAAAATATTATTATTAAATAATTTTTATTGAAGATAAATGATTATATAATTTGTATGAAGTCAAATGTAATTTTTATAAGGGTTCAAAAACAGTTATTGTCAAAAAAAACCCAACATTTCTCAATAAATGTCGATTATTATTTTAAAAGCTAAAATGAACATATTAATAAAATTATTTAGATAAAATGAATTTTCTTTCTTGAATCATAACTTAAAAAAATTCCAATCATGAATTTTTCATAATTATCTGAAGGTCAAATTTTTGGGTAAAAAATTAAATACTGTATTAATATACTGTGTGTATTATGACATAATAATGACCCAAAATTGATGTAAAAAATAATATAAATGGGTTATAGGACTAAATATATGTTTTCCATTTAATATAATGTGATTTTATGATTATATTATTAATTTTATAAATCCTTTATGAATCCTCCAAACCCATTAATATGTTTTAAGGTTTCAAAATTATTTCTTTAAGAGTATGACTCACATCTACATCAAAAAGGGTATTATTTAATTAAATTTGGAACTTTGACTAATAAAATATTGAAAAAAATCCCCTTTGGTATAAACCCATTGGAAGGTTTGCCGTTTTGGTAATTTTATTATAGATCCAAAAACCTATGTTTGAGAAATAATAATGAACTCCCCTGTTGTTTTTATATAAAATCACCCAAGCTCGTGTTTCCCTTCAATAAAAGCCCATTTTCCATGTCCATACTCTTACCTATCCTATATAAAGTCATCCCAGGGTTCCCCAAGCTCTCAAGAAGCTCCTCCCAAGAATTTTGAGTTATGCTCTCAAGGTAAGAGATCCTCCCTTTCTCCCCTTTATTCAATAATCTTATACATGTTATGCCCTTTTATTTTCAATTCCTAATGTTGCGGTGTTTTTTTAAACATTCTGCATACTTTATGCATTATTTATAAATTATTATATACCCATTTAAATCTCATTAATCCCTCCCATGATTATTTATGTTCCCCTGTTTTTCTATTGAAATTTTACTATGGGATTTCGTGCCAAAAAATGTGTAGTGAATACCCCTAACTAATTTCTATCAAGCGTATTCACCTTTATGCACTTACTATTTTTTGATAAGGTAATTACATATAATTATTACACAATACTTTATGATGGAATAAATTATTATAATTAATAAATCCATGTTTCATGATCTATTTGGCACACTTAAGCATGAGAATGATATTAATGTGACGGGTGCGCCCAGAATTATTTAACACTCCAATGAATTGGGTAATGTTTAGTCTCGTGAGACTTCATGTTGGGAAAGGGTGAAAACCTGATTCCTTTATGATAATTTTTACATCATTATTTCTTGGATTTTATCCTTGACCTATGTTTATGATGCATTATTTTATGTTATTTCCACTTTCTTATTGTTGCCTTTATGATTATCATGTTATATACTGCCACATTGTTCATGTTTATGATTATCACCCCTTTTATGAACCCATTGATATGCCTATTATCTATCATATATTACCTTCTTCATGTTATGATATTTTTATTCCCTTATTGGAATCTATATCTCACCTCATTCTTATTAATGTCCCCAAGTTATCCCATATAGTTTTAAGTATGATCATGTTAAATAAGTTTTAAATAAAGTTGTTATTTTTATGATTTTAAGTTGTTATGTAATGTACCAAATTCTCAAATACACTAGACTTCACAATATTCTGGGTTGTATTATGTGTAAACTTATGTAATAAATCATGAATTAATGTTTATTATAAAGATGGTTTATTATAGTTTGTATCAAAGGAAAATTTTAGTTATTTTTGGGAGTAAGATTAAAAAACTCTAGTGAAATCCTTAGTGATAATACTATATATAAAAAACATTACTAGATTTTTTTATGTATATATTAAGTGTTTTATCAAGAACATAAATCCATGTTTGGATACTACATGTGGAATTGGATCTGGAATATATATACGTAGGGGTAAAACCAGAAAACAGCACGTCGAGCTAGACTCAACCGAGAACTGGTGCACGACAACGGGACTTGTTGTACACCTTGAATGACACTCCCATGGGATATGATTTGGTAAATTCATAAGATCATTTCAAATCTTTATTAATGTAATAAAAAATTCCCAAAAGAGTATATATTTGAAAATAGATCATGGATAACATAGTTTCAAGGCTATAAATTCATAAGTTGGTGAAATACATATAATTTATAAGTTATGTCATTAATGTCATTGGTTTCCTATTTATTTGTTCAATAGTTTAAAAATACTCATCCATAGTTTTCCCTTTATTGTATCCAATGTTCCGAAATAGGAGGAATCAGGTAAAAAATCAATTTGATGGGAAACACGATGACTTCCCCAGGGAGATTCTCAACCCGATGGGAGTGGGAATCACAATATTCATAATGATACTCTCTCAGATAACTCAGTTTCTGGATAGAAACATGTATCAGGAAGAGCACCAGAATCCCCCTAAGATAGAATAGGTTGGGATTGATACCTTAATGTGAAAAACATCTCCAACTTTCAATGGATCATCTAATACCATAATCACGGAATAATAGATGTACTCTATTGAGAAAATATTATCCATCCTTAAATATTCTAATAAAGAGAAGCTTCTACTATCTATTTATCATATGGGGGAGAATATGATCAGTAGTGGACATTGATCAGGAATACTAATCCCAAGGAAGATATCAAAGTAGTGGGTTGGAAGGAATTTTGGAAACTATTTTTTGATAAATATATTTCTTCAAACTCTCCGACTTAATATGGAAAGGTATTTACTTTCCCTTAATCAAAATGGGGATGAATCTATTAGGTTGTATGAGGAAAACTTCACAATACTTGCACAATATGCCTCCACCTTTGTCGTTACCCCCAAATGCATGGTTGACCTCTTCTTTGGTGAGATAAAACCTAGTCTATGAAAACATCTGGAGATCTTAAACTTTGATAGCTATGAGAAAATTGTTCAATGTTCACTAAAATTCATAATGGAGATCAGAAAACCGAAAAGGAATCATGGGGATAAGAAGAAGAAACTGGAGTTTAATTCTAGTGGTTCAATGGAGAAACCTAATGGTTATAAGAAATTTTAACATCCCACTTTGTCAGAGGTGTGGAAATAATAACCCCAAAAATTTCATAAGGGGAATGAGGAAATTCACTAGGTGTGGGATGGAAGGACATATAGCTATCAATTGAAGATAGGAGAAACCCACTAATTGAATAGAGTAAAGAAACACTCTGGTCAACCCTCAGTGCATTGTTCATTACATAAATTCATGGAACAAAGGAACTTGTCAAACCAATGCACTAAGCTGAGGGTTTTCAGAGATAACCAAAAATCGCCACTGAAATAAGGGTGATATTTTCCCATCACAAATGCTTAGGTGGATCCTAAAAATGAAGTGGTGATAGGTACACTAGTTATTCATTCTATAATTTTGAATAATATTTTTATTCTGGTTCTATGCATTCCTTAATATCAGAAAAGTTTAGTATAACAATTCAAAAAACACCAAAAATCATGGAAGTAAAACTATTAGTGAAAATGTAAAATGGGGCAATTATTGTATCCCAAGTATATAACTCTACCTCGTAAATTGTTTGGTATGAACCTCCCAATGAACCTTGACATACTCCCTTTAGTGGAATTTGATGTAATTTTGTGTATGGATTGGATTTATTTGTATAGAACCAACATAAATTTCCATGAGAAGTAAATCAATATATGTATTTAAAATCGTCCTATGATTGTGTACAAGTGCATGGTGGAGGATGAATATTCTTTTTCACTAACATCTCATGCAAGGATATTATTTCTATTTGATCAAGGTTGTCTAGCTTAAATGATTGAGTATAAGGAAATAGTCATCCTTGAATACATGCACATTCTGAGGGAATAAACTGATGTGTTTCCTGAATAATTTTCTAGTCTTCCTCCAAGATGAGAGGTTGAATTTTTAATTGAGATTATACCTGGGGTGTTTCCATTATCCAATACTTCATATTGAATGGTTGTTGTGGAACTTTAAGAGACAAAGAAACAACCACATGATAATTTTGATAAAGGGTTCATAGGTCTAATTTCTTCACCATGGGTTTCACTAGTCCTATTTTTCAATAAGAAGGATAGGTCAATTCACCTTTACATTGATTATAATGACCTTAACAAGATCATGAAAAAGAAAAAGTATCATCTTCCATATATTGATGAATTTTTTTATCAGCTATGTGGATAAAAATACTTCTCCAAGGTTGATCTACGATTGGTTATTACCAAGTTAGGGTGAAGAAGTAGGATATCCCCAGGACTTATTTTCATATAAGGTATGAGAATTATGAGTTTATAGTAATTCCATTAAAACTCCATAATTATATATAAATATTTATAGAATTTATGAATAGAGTCTTTAGAGTTCACCTTCACAAATTTTTAGTAGTATTTTTAGATGATATTCTAATATACTCCAAAAGAAAGGAGGATCATGAGGAGAATCTGAGCAGTGTTATAAATACCCTAATAAAGGATAATATTTATCATAGGTATATAAATTATGAGTTTTGGTTGAATGAAGTCTCATTCTTATAGAATATCATCATAATAAATGGGATATCTATAGACACTTCAACGAAATCAATTAAAAGATGGGTGAGGAAAAAATCTATGACAGATATACATAGTTTTCTTGGATTAGCTCTATATTATTGTTGATTTGGGAGAAATTTATCATGATTTTAAAACCCTCTAACCAAGATAACTCAGAATGGATTCAAGATTTCTTGGAATGCTAAATGTAGAGAGAGCTTCAAGGAATTTAGAAGGATGATTATCACTATAATTTTACTCACACTACTCAGAAGTGGAGAACTTTTCGGGGTGTCCAATGATGCTTCGAATAATGGATTGGGATGTGTGTTAATGAATAATGAAAAAGTGATATTCAATGCTTCAAGTAAGTTGAAGTTTCATGAATATAACTACCAAAATCATGATCTGGATTTTGCTAAAGTGATCTTTTATTTGAATATATTACAGCATTATATATTTTTGTAGTTGTGTGAAATATATATGGATCACAAAATCATCAAGTATATATATTAACATAGAAAGAGATTAATATGTTCCAATGAAGATGGTTAGATCTGATCATGGACTATGACTGTTCAATCCACTACCATCCTGGTAAATTGAATAAAGTGGAAGGCTCTCTATGTAGAAAGGATCCATAAATTCTATTATTAATGATAATTTAGAGGGATCCAATATTCTTAGATTTGGAAAATATGGAAATGGGAAACATAAAGTAAGGAACATCATAAATCCTTTCACAAATGATTCCACAACCGTCCCTTCTAGAAAAGATTGAGGGTGCGCAAAGAGAAGATGTAGGAATTCAGAAGAATGTGGAAACTATAAGAAAAGGGAAATTATCAAATCTTAATGTTAATGAAGAGGGATTTCTATTATTTGGGTTATGATTATGAATACCAAAAAACCCTGAGTTAAAGAATAAGTTTTTGGATGATTCACATTGCTCAACCTTCTCCATCCATCTAGGGATCACAAATATGTATCAAGATATCTAAGACAACTATTTGCGGGATAATATAAATAAGTAGGTCATATAGTATACATCAAGTTGTATTATATTCTATAAAGTGAAATAATAAAAGGAAAAATTCAATGGGATGTTGAAACCATCACCCATACCTACATGGAAATCGGAAAACAACATCATGAACGTTTTCACTAGACTTCCAAAGGCATCAAGAGGAAATAATTTTATCTGGGTTGTGTTGAATCATCTTATGAAGACTACTCACTTCATTGTTATTTGAGAGGACATAAAAATTGTTCAAATTGAAAGGATATAAATTAGAGAAGTGTTGAGGCTCTATATAACATCACTATCTATTGTATCCAATTAAGATTCAAGATTTATCTCTAGGTTATGAAAGAGTCTCCAACATTCTATAAATACTAAGTTGAACCTCATCCCAGCTTATCACCCACAACTGATGGACAATCCTAACGGACTATCCAGACACTTGAGGAAATGTTGACATAATTATCAATTAACTTTAAAGGATGAAGGGACTAACATCTTCATATGGTTGAGTTATCATATAATAATAGTATTTTCTCAAGCATCCAAATGGATCCCTACGAATATCTTTATGGAAAGAGGTGAAAAACACCTACATGTTGGGATGAAGTTGGGGAATCAAAACTACTAGAGCCCGAAATGGTCAAGGAAATGGTGTAAGATTTCAAGACCATTCAGTATCACATCATGGATGATCAGTGTTGAAAAAGGAACTATTTTAATGATCATTGATCAAATGTAGAGTTTGATGTTGGAGACATGGAATTCCTCTGCATATCACGATGGATGAAAATCATGAGATTAGGAAATAAGGGAAATATTATTCCAAGATTCATCTGTCCCTTTGAGATCATTTATCGTATCAAAGTTGTGTCATATCAACTAGAAATCCCACATGACCTATCTCAAGTGCATGATGTATTCCATTTATCCCTCTTAATAATGTATATACCAGACCCCTCACATGTACTCAATACAAAGGTGGTACCATTGGTGAATAATCTCTCATGTGAGGAGTAGTCAGTAAATATCTTAGATCATAGAGACCAAGTTCTATGAAATAAGAAAATGAACCAAGAGAAATTGTTGTGTAGAAACCACATGTTTGAAGAAGCAAGGTGGGAACCATAGGGGGTGATGAAACAAAGTTAACCTAATCTATTTTATTGTGGGAAAAAAATATTGGGGGAGAAATTTATGAGTGGGGGAATATTTTAATGACCTGAACAATTATAAATAAATTACCCTTGAAATTTAATTAAATGTCTTGTTATGTATTATGGTTATAGAAAACACATTCACTTATTTGGTTCTATTATTTCCATTTGATTTAAAATAACATTAAGTATCATTACTATTGGTAATATAGTTATTGAACATTGACAAAATTATTATTTTAAAAATAGTGTTGTAAAAAATCAAATTGACATAGTCAAAGGAATTGATGGTCTCAACCAATAGGATAATAGCCTATGAAGCCCATTTATCAGAGCTTCTGAGGGATATAGAATCTATGGAATTTTTCCTTAACCAATCCCAAGATGTGATCCAAAAAATTAAACATGATAGAAATAATTTATAGGAGAATTCCAAGCTCAATGAGATCACAACACAAACCATGTATGTCAAACAACCCTACGAATGTCTCATCATCATGCACCTTAAAGTAAAGGAGCTCACTGGTGTATTAATGAGATATGTATCAGGACCTTAATAAAATTAATATGTATATTTTATAAAATAATTAATATATTTTAATTTTATAAATGTTTTTTATTTTTATTGAATAAAACTAAAATCATATTTTTGGGTCATATTAAAATTAGTTTAAGGAATTTATATTCATCAATTAATGGATTTTTTTAATGGATAATATTTTAAAAAAATATTATTATAAAATATTCTATATTAAATAATAATGATCATGTAATTTTTATGAATTAAAAGGTAAATTTTATAAGGGTTCGAAAACCGTTGTTGTTGGAAAACCTAACAATTCTCAATAAATGTCAATTCTTATTTTAAAAGTGAAAATGAACCTATTTAGATATTGTTTTTCATAAAATGAATATTATTTTTGGAAGAAAAATTTCTTAATTATCCTATGGTGAATGTTTTATAGTTTTATTAGATATTCAAAAGTTTGGGTAAAAAATTAAATATTATATAAAAATAAAATGTATATTATGACATTATAATGACACAAAATTGATATGATAAGTAATATAAATGTGATCCAATAAAAAATATATGTTTTAAATTTAAAATAATTTTATTTTATATTTATTTTATTAATTTTATAAATCATTTATTAATCCTCCAAAACCATTAATATATTTCAAGGTTTTCAATTCATTTCTTTAAGATTATGACCCACTTCCACAAAAAGAAGGTTATTATTTTATTGTGTCCCAACCATGGCCTTATAATATTATTAAACATACTCCCCTTTGGTGGAAACCATGGGAAAATCATGGGATGTTTTGTGGTTTTGGTTATTTTATTATATAGACTCCAAAACCAATGTTTGATAAATGATAAACAATTCCCCTCTCTTTTACTATATAAACCCCCTCAAGATCTCATTTTTCATCACTAAAATACCTTGGATAACTTCATTACTCTTCTGTACCCTCTCCATGTTCCTCTAAATGTTCCCCTAAGATCTCAAAAAGAACCTACCAATCATTTTGTATCACTCTCTAAAAGTAACATATCCTCTCTTTGTCCCCTTTATTTAAGAATCTTGTTCATTTTATGCCCTTTTATTTTAAATTACTATGGTTGGGTGTTTGTTTTCACATTACCAATACATCCCATAATATTTATAAATGATGAGACACCAATTTACATCTCATTAATTCCTCCCATGAATATTTATGTTCCCCCATTATCCTGTCAAAATTTCACTTCGGGATTCCATGACAAAAATTGTGTAGTGAATGCCCATACCCAATTTTTATCAATGGTATTCACCTTTATGCACTTATAAAATTTTTATTGGGTAATTACATGTCAAAATTCCAAAATCCTTGATCACGGAATAAATTATGATGATGAATGAATCCATTTTGTATGATATGTTTGGCACACTTAAACATGAGAATGAAATTAAAGTGATGGGTGCACGTGAAATTATATAATGTTCCAATGCATTGGGTAATGTTTACTCTCATGAGATTTTATGTTGGGATAGTGATTAATCATGATTAATTTATGGTAATTTTTTCATCAAGATATATTGGTAATTATCCTTGACCTATGTTTATGATGTATTGTTTTAATTTGTTTCTAGATTTTCCATGTTGTCTTTATGATTATCATGTTATATCATGACTCATTATTCATGTTTAAGATTCTCACATGTTTTATGCTCCACTAATATTTCTATTTTCTAACATGTATTAATTTATTTATTTTATCCCATGTTTATTCCCTCACAGGGATTTATATATTACCCATTTCTTATGTATATCCCCAGGTTATCCCATGTAGTTTTAAGTACAATCATGTTAATGAAGTTCCCAATAAGGACAATGTTTTCCATATTTTATGTTTTTATGTAATGTAAAAAATACCCAAAGAAAATATACTTCTATATCTTATGAGTTTTATTATTTTTAATATTATTTTATAATTCATGAATCAATATGTTTTAAATATAAGTTTCATTATAGTTTTCATGGAAATTGGATGTTTTTTAGGGCAATGGGGAAATGCATAGTTGGTGCCCAATTGGTGCACAGTTTCCCCAAACCGTGCACCCTGTCCATAAAACTATGAACCCTTGAGACTGTGGGGTTTTTAGGATTGTTTCATGGATTGAAAAACTATTATCCCTCTTAGGAGAACCTATGAAACACCCTTATGTGAGGCGCATGGTTAGGGTGCACGTTTAGGGGAAACCGTGTACCCCATTTAGGAAATTGTGCATGAAGAAATTAAATCCCACATTAAATAGTTTTAAAATCCCAAACCCCATAGTATTGATCCCCATTCACCAATAATCAAACCTAAATTCATTCATATGATTTTTTATAGGCTCTATGAGGGATTCCAAGCCCTCACAACCTTCATTCTTGATGATTTGAAGCTCAGATCGAAGATCTACACCTCTCTCGATAAGGGATTTTTATCCCATGTTGTTCCATCCCTATTTCCCATTATTATCCCACAATTTGAATTTAAATTTTTTCCCTATTAGTATTACATCAGGATCTAGGTTTTATGGATCCTGATCTTTTTTCTATTATTTGATTCAAGATCTCATTCATTATCGTGGGTTTGACATTTTTGTTTAAATTTTGGGAACTTTTTATTGGGTGTTCACTCATCACTGATTTGAGGTACGTCATCTATTATTCAAATATAATAGTGCTTATTTAAATTATGTGTACATAATTTTAGAATTTCTATTGAATGTTTAGCAATTTAATTTCTTTAATTGAATTAATTCATTTCTTCAATTAATTAATTAAGGGATTTGATTGAATATTGGGGTTATAGAATTGGTCAATTAATGGGTTCCTGTAATTTTTTAATATGTGGAATGGGATTAATTAATTAGTGAATTAAATAAGGTGATTTTAGATTAGTTTAATTTTTTTAATTAATTGTTGAATTGATTAATGGGGTGATTTTGATTATGAAATTGATGGAATTGTGTTAATTAATTGTTATATTAGTCAATGGGATTATTATGATTTATAAATTGATGGAATTGGATTAATTAATCATTAAATTAATTAATATTATAGTTATGATTATGAAATTGGTTTAATTTTATTAATTTATTGTTGAATTAATTAATGGGATTATTGTGTTATGCAATTGAATGAATTGAATTAATTGATTTTTGAATTAATTAATGGATTATTTTGATTATGAAATGTGATAAGATGATTATTTTTTATTAACCCTGATTGATGTGATATTTTGATTCATGTGATATTGTGATACATGTGATATTTTGAAAAATGTGATTGTGTGATATTCATGTGTGGGATATGGTCTGCTACATCAAAATCCAATAGTGATACAAATGTGTGTCAGATAAGGTCTACTGCACCAAAGCCTATAGTGATAAATGAGTGTGGGACAAGGTTTATTGCATCAAAATCCCACCTGCATGATTGAGTGATAATTGAGTGTGGGAAATAAATGTCTATTTAAAAATCCCACTTGTGTGATTGGTTGATAAATGGGTTCTAGGTCACATAATGCTGCTTCAAATACTCATAGGGTCCTAAGCATGGTGATCTAGACCCAAAATGATGACAATGGACTATGGTTATAGTTATATGTAATATCAATTGGATTGATATGAAATGGATAATGAAACCCCATGTGTTATAATGATTCATGAATTAAATCTGTTATATGGTTTCGACTCTATCATGGTCTGAAGAATGTATTGAGAGTTCAAGTGTCCTCAAGAATCAAATATTTTTGTAGCTAAATAAATAGTAATTGAATAAATGTAAAGTATTTAATTTATTACTTTTATTTTATTCTTTATACAACTGCACACACTATTATTGATTGGGTTTTGTTTTAGATGCTATTTGTGGTGGCCGACTAAGTTGTACTCACACCATGCTCGGGCTACCTGATCAGTACCCGAATAGATTTCATGATTTTAGTACTGGTTAAGAGAAACGTCCCTTTTTTAAATGGATGATATGGGATGGAGAAAGGATGAGGGGTCTAGACATGGTTTCGAGACCCTCTTGGGTGTTTTTACTGTCTTTGTTTATTTTGGGTTTTCATATTGACATTGGACACTCATTTGGAATGACATATCTACTATTTTCTATTGGATATTGTATTTCTTATTTTGGTCATCATGTGATTCCGGTATTGCTTTGGTTTTGTTTATATTATTTGGTTATTCTTAGTTATTTATGTTTTTGTGATACTTTGATAAAGAGGTTATATTCTTCCCATTATTGATATTAGATCGTCGGTACTAGTCGATAGCCTCTGGCGTACGGAGAGGCACACTTGAGGTCATATGACAAAGTGGCTCGGGTCACCTGTGTGTAGAACCTAGTCAGGAAGTTACATTATATCATGACTTACAATATAACCAAAATAAATAATATGATATACCTTAGATTCATGCATTTCATACCATACGACATTCCAATATCCTATACTATGGTATAATCAAAACAAAACATTTACATAAATGCTTTATAATATATATCCATCAAGGGGTTATGCCATAGAATTTATATCCTCAACCCAAAAGTCCATGGTAAACCTGAAATATATTCTATTTCACATGGATTTCCTTCATAGCATCTAATTCATCTGCTCTACAACACCATTTTTCGGTGTTTTGGGAACCATATTCTCAAAATTCATTCCTTTATTTTATAAAAAACATCCAAACTACCGACGTCTATATTACCCACCATTATCAAACCTCAATCAATTTCACTTCAAACTATCCTACCTTTATCCCATATATCTCCATCAAATGAAGATTTCAAAAAAAAATGATTTGTTATTGAGAAATAAAACTCACACTTCCATGTTGCATAATTGACGAATGTAAGAAGGAATAATGAATCTCTATGAGACTGAACCAATGATAGTCCCCATACATCAATATATACCAACACCATATTTGGGTTATTTTGTGTCTTGCCTTATGTATTGAAGGAAACCCTCTACTACTTCCAAATTATAAACTCTTCACATGTTACTAAATTGAATATTCCCTCAATCCATATGAAACCATATGGTATAATACAGTATGTCTAGATTATGACATACATATGCAATAAGTATTATTATAATATTTTGGTGTATGTCATATTTTACAATATAATGATATCATATACACAATGCCTTAGTCATTCATACTATAAGATAAGGTAAATAATAGTATCATGAATCATAATGTATTATTTATTGGTAACTTATTAAATTCACCAAAGGTAGTGGAGTGTTAGCGAGTTAACATCACATATCCAATATATTATCTATCATTTATTATCCATTTCATATGGTGAAATTAATAAGAGTCTTAGCATAGATTAGGGTTTTAATTGATGCATGTATTAACTCATAATGTATGAGTTAATACAATTTCACTCATGGAGAACCCCCAATGGATTTATGAAGGGTTATTCATGATTATATAGTGATTATAAAAGCCTAACCAATCCTTTAAAAAATATATCCTTCACATAGATATCATGTCCTACCTCATTTACATTACAAGAAACTAGTTTTTCGTAGAGGGTGGAAGAATCCAAATATTATGATAGGTTATTCAGCTCAAACCATGGATACTACTGTAGGAGGGATGTCATTAATTTCCATATCATGTTATATTTATCAAGAACATGATATAAATACAAATTTAGTGTCTAACTTTTGTGAAAGGCATGCAGGTTTCTTCATTTTTAACATGCATGATTTTGATTTATTTCATGGTCAATCTTGTATTTAGGTTCATATTTGTCTTATACTAAATTTAATGAGTTTCATTATATCCTTTTAAATCTATTAGAAATATTTGATCATTAATATTATTTTGTTTCCTGAAATCACGCGGAAAATGAATTTTTGTTTTTGAAATTGTAATGATCATTATATTTTATAACATTAAATAAAAGTTATTATTTTATTCTACCTGATTCAGTGATGAATTAAAATATGGTATATCATATAAAGTTACTTAGTATAAATCAATTAAATTTGTTTTAGTGATAGTTTACTATAACAACATCTCATATCAAATGATGGTGATGTGTCACAGATTCAAAACAAAGCTTCATATGACCTTAGATATATTGATATGAATCGTAAAATATGATTGATACATAAGGTTCTTTATACTAATACATAAGCTTTATTGCATTTCCACCCGATATAAATATGTTTCTCATATGCCACAAAATTATAAAAAACATACATAGGCTGCTTATTGTAAGTGATGATTATAGCATATCCAGCCTAGTTCACACCATAATTACAAGACCGGGGGGTTACATGGTTGTAGGTGTGCCTCCCCATAAACCATAGGATTTTGACAAGTAATGAGGTTCTTTGATGATACCTTGGAGGATATTATATCCTCATATCATAGTAGGAAATAACAATAGAAATAATGAAAATCACTTAAATCACTATAAATAAAAGATAATATACAACACAAAAAGTAACAATAAAAAATAAATATAACCCATGTTATATAAAAATTAATATTATACATGGTATAAAAATTATAAACACCAATACAAGATCCCTCATAGGTAGATTTTATATATCAAAACCAAACCCAAAAGGAAAAGTTCCCAAATCGGGTCTTGAGTCCTAGACTATCCCTTTGAACCTAGATCTATCCTAGCCATGTCAGGTTAGCCATCAATTATAGGGCCTTTACCCTTATCCAACCTTATAACCATGAAGTCCACATGGGTACCCATGGTAGCTGATGAGGATGTGATTACAAATCAGTAGGTATCCACCAATAACATACATAAACAATCTATTCTGGAATGGATGTTAATGTACCATAATAAATAAATGAATGCATGATAAATAAATCATCATTGATCCATAGGTTTTAAAGTTACTCACAAGATCAAACATAATTTCTTTGTCCAATGTTATATTTCTCTGAACTGAATATTATCATTAGGATCCTAGGGGTATACATTCTCACTACCCTTGAAATATAATTCACTTCATATAAAACATGAGGGAACACATTCTCCATTACCAAGAATCATAATTCACATCATCTGGAATGTGGGGGGGACACACACTTCCCACCCAAGGATTTTAATTGACATCAACTAGAACCTAGGGGCACAGAAGCTACTCACCCAATAAATATGAGTTAGATTATCTAGAACATGGGTGTACACATGCTCCGCACACAATAAAAATGAGTCGCACCAACTTGACACTAGGGGTACATGCATGACCCCCCCATGAAATATAAACCACAACATCTGAAACCCTAGGTCACACATTCTTCCTACCCAAGAAACATAAGTCACATCATCTAAAACATAGGGTAACACACACTCCCCACCCATAAAACATAATTCTCATCATCTAGAACCTATGAGAACACACTATCCCTATCCAGGAAGCATAAGTAACATCATCTATATCATGAGGGCACAAACTCTTACAACCTAAGAAACATAATTTACATCATGAATTTCATTGAAATTTTAACATTTAAAATTATATATTTCCAAAATACATTTATAAGTAAATTCATATATGTTCCTAACATAAATATTTAGTTTTCCCTTCCAGAGGGTCACTAACCTATATTGGGCCTCCACTCTGACTATTTAGGGATACTGTTAACCAAGATGATATAAATCATTCTTTACATACAATTTATCATCCTAGGAAATCATCATTCCATTATTCTTAACATAAAGTCACCTCCCGTATATTACCATTCATTAATTCCGGACATTCAACCATTTGTGGAAAAAGGTATTATATTTTCATTTATTAATGGACTTCCCATATCCCAAAAAATGTAATTTTTCACAAGGAAACAAAAAAAATTATTTTGTTTTTCGATAAAACCCCATTAGGTTAGTGAAATAACACATAATATTCCCAAGAAAATAGAAGTATACTTATGGATATATTAGTGACTTCCTAACTTAATCTTAATGAATCTCACCCACAAAGACACACTCCTAGATTTACACCCAATCCTCTAGGACCCTCAAAACATTTCTAACCATATCAGTTTAAGGTTTCATAATAGAATTCAATGAAATAGAGAAAGGAGGGATCATATTGGGATTACATGGACTCAAAATTATGAGAAGACAATCACAGGAACAAATGTCACAATCAATGGAAATGGAAGATGGAGAAGGGTCTAATAATACTAAGGATATAACCAAATGTTAGAGATTGTTTCCTAAAACAAACTAACTTTTTAACTTCAATTACATGTATATTAACAGAGTGAATATTAATACATATATTATCATATGATGAGTGTTGTTTTTGTATAACGTTAATGAGATAATGTCCTTAGAGTATAGTTGTATCTTAGAGTCATCAAAGTCCCCCCTATAATGTGAAACATGAAGTTTTATAATTATATTCTTTAAATATTTGTTCAATGGTCAAATGAAATCTATCAAACAGGTCAAAGATGATTTTTTTATTAGTTTTAGTGGGATGATAAGACATTGATACTTTTTTTCAAGAATTTATCCCATGGTAGTCTCAAAAATTAGATGTTATGTGAACAAACCTTCTAGTAGGTATTATATATGTTTCATTGTATATTTCTATTTTTCAATTTTTATGTAAGCTATTATACTTTATATTATTATTAATGTTTATCATGAATCATATACTTTGATTTATTAAATAAAATCCTAACGATATTTACTATGCAATGGGATACATTGGGTGAGTCATAAGTGATATGACATTAATGAATAAGTTAAGAAAGGTTTTTTACCTTTCAATTTAATGGAAGCATATATTTATATCCCTTTGATTGAAATATAACTATTTTATTAAGTCCATCACCATATTTTTTTTTATCGATGAGTTTATTTTATAAAGTCAAAGAAAGATATATTAATCATGTAGGTTTATGAAATAAGTAATAAAACCCACATGATGATATATCAATACAAATGTAATATATTACAAGGTGACAATTTATATGAGGTTTTTTTCATTATAACATTAACTACTTTATCAATGGGTTCATTGATGTGTTTCTAGACATTGATCTTAGAATTTAGGGCATCTCACCTAATAACACTAAGAAATATCCCTAGAGGGTCACACACTAAGTGAATCCATAACCTCCACAAAATTTTATTTGAATTTAATATTAGAATAAATATTATTCTCAAATTATGAGGAATAATAATTATTTTATTTATGATGATCACATAGATTCAATCACAAGTTATTAGAAAGAATATATATGTGAGTTGAACATTAAATAAATATTTATTTACTAGTTAGTGAATAAATTATTTATTTTTTGAATTAATTAAGAATACCATGATATTTATTTATTTAAATAAATATTTATTATTAAATATTCAATAAATGATAATGAGGATTGATGCGTTGAGTTAGGGGTCCAAATAAAATGTTATATTTTATTTAATATCATTTTAATAAATATAAATTTATTTATTTTTTATATGATATTTAAATATACATGATTTTTGTGCATGAAAAGGAAATATTATTAAAAATATTATACATATTTTATGTGGGGTTTACCTAGAATTAAGAGATTAGTTAAGGGACTTTTTGAAATAACCAATTATCTAACCTAAGTATATAACCCATATTATGTCATTTCTAGGGTTATGGATTATTTTGCACAAAACATTCTATTGAAAAAAAAATTCTAAATCCCAATAGGGTAATAATTCATGAATGTGTCAAGAAAAAGATACAATGATCCTCCTCCTCCCACTCAATACCAAGAGGCCTCGATAGAATTCTTCAATACCGGATGGTATTCTTATTACCATCAATGAATAATGAAACAAGCGGTTTGGTTTTTCCTCTATAGCACCCAGAGTTCCAATGATATTGTTTTTAGGTTCATGGATAATGTGTGGACACTAATAGAGGGATCATACCGTTGGATCCTTCATTACAATTATGGAATGACAAGAAAGGTAAACTAATTCGACAATGAAGAAAAAATCTATTCAAATCGGTTTCTTGTGTATATAAATAAATTATATATTTATGTTAAAAGAACATCTCAAGAATATTTCAGGTTACAAATTATATATTTCTTAGGATTTATATAGATAAATATATGAAAACTTGTTATTGGGAATGGGCCTAATAACTTCTAATTCACCATAGAACCTTCAAGTAGTATTAGACCAGTCATATATTAATTTATAATTATTTTTTATTTGTTGATCAATTATGAATTTGGTTGTTATTTTTCATTATTAAATTATAAATTCAATATGTTATGATCATTAAATTTCATATGACCATGAATATTCCATGAACTATTAAAAAATTCTAAAAGATCACATCTAAAGGTGTAACTTATGATTGCAACATGACATTGATACACAACATGTAATGGAAATGTACACATAGTGTACCCATGGTCAACCACACAAGGATGGTATATAGAAATAACATCATGTCAGGTGGGGGAATAGTATAATAAATCATAAAATATATTATATTTTTCAGAAATTGGAATGTGGTATGAAAAAACTACATGAAATAAATTTCGAATATATGTCGTGTAACCCCACACAGTTTTGACCCCTTGTAAGTCACATAATCCTTATGGTCAAAATACACAACCTATAATTCATATATTCCGTGTAAGGAATTCTTGATGGATAACAATTAAATCATGAATACATAATGTGTAGAGGTCTATACACATCATATCATATATGCAATACACATCAATTCCCTCTACATGTATTATATGTGTCCAGTAAATAATCACATGTTGTGTAGCTAGTTTTACACATCGTTTAATTCAAGCTAACTCATGAATGGTATACACTAATGTTGGTATGTCATGTGAGTCATCTCTTGGAAATAAAATTAATTAAATTTTTTAAACTGAAATATATAGTATGTAACTAGTTGTACACACTGTGTGGTAGGGTTTTGAATAGATTACACATCATGAGATTTTAGGCGGGTCATGTGCAATATTAAATTCTTAATTAAATATTTTTTTCATAAATCTATAGATAAATGATGTGTATAGTTTTTGTATATCCTGTGTACTTCATGGTCATTTCCATCGGTACATGTCTCTTACATTCAAGTTGTGTTGTGTAGTCATACATGCCATGAAAATTTTTTAGCTTGACGCATGGAACAACACACCATATATTTCATGAAACACAATGTAGGTATAAATACTATGTAAGTACACTATACAATTTACATGACAAGGACCATATATAGTATTAATCATACATTTTATATTGTGATAGTACACATTGTGTAATAATTAAACTCCAAAAAATGTGATTACACAGAAGTAGATGGTTACAAGTCATTTCACCTCCATTACATGTCATGTACTTAAATAATTTTAATTAAAATAATTAATTTAAAATTACAATGGACGAGATTATAAAGGAATATTTATATTGATAAGTAAGATAAATGAATCACTAAATTTATTAGAAAATTACTTAATAATTCATGGAAAATATATCTCAATAAGTAATATATTGAAATGAATTCTATATAGCTTTAAATGTGTATTCATTTCATTAATTAATGATTATAATCTAGAAAGAACTATATATGTGATGGTTTTTTATTTAATTTAATTACTTTTTATATGTGGTTTGTGGTAAAATTATTAATAAATTAAATATGATGACATGAATATCATCCCTTTTTTCTTCTTATGTATGGGCCTTGTTACACCCCGATTCCAATTCCCTAGATCGAGGGGTTATTTTATTACAATGGTATAATAAAAATAGATCACATTTTATAACACCTATAAGTTTAGAAATATTAGTAACTAGATAAAAAATTAACATTAAATTACATTGAATAATTAGGATACATCAACTTAATACATGAATAATTATTGTTTTTTCTCATAGATATATATTACATACATAGTAATCTTTATAATTTCCTTGGGAAATGGGATACAAAATAAAGTGGTGAGATCATATGCTCAGTTAGGGCTACCATAAAAAAAATATATCATAACATAAATTGAGCATAAATTAATAGTGTAAGAATAATTAAATGTAATAATTCCATGTAAAAAACATGTGGTATTGAAATAAATCCATGGACGAAATAATAATATAAATAATATCATAGAAAATGATGAATGATTTATTTATGATGGAATTCATAATGTCAAACATCTTAATTTTACTATTAAGGACTCATCCAAGGAAACTTTTATACTATCTAGGCCTCAACCAAGTCATCCTAATTTCCATAATGGCCCCATTAAATACATTATTAATAAATGGGTAGGCATACACAAAACACTCAAACTAGTTTGTCTTATAAGTCCTATCAATGTATAGAGGGGATATGTCACACTGAGCCCCATCAATCAATTAATTAAGTCTAATGCTTTCACTATATGATGGAAGGGATAAATAGTACATATCTTAAGGTTCCCTAAGAAACCTCTTACATAATCATGACTAAGTAATAAATATTCATTCATATATAAATGGAATATATATATATATATATTATCAATACATCCCAATTAAATGGAAAATATTTCTAACTAGGTGAATATATAACTATAGGAATAATCATGAAACAATAAGAAGTATCCTTATCAAGGGAATCTTTACAATGTAGTAATGAGTAGTAATTACATGGAATAATGATGTCAATGGGAAATAAACCTTAATTATGGTTTGTAAAGAAGAATGTGAAATATATAAATCATATCTCCCAAGATTTTAAAACTAGATTTATAGGTAATATCATTAGTTGTGAACCAAGTGAAAATCTAGTTATTACCCAATAAACATTTTTTTTGGGTTATTACCCCATCATTCATCTGATATAAATTTGAAATCCGCTTTTTTATATCCTATTATAGATATCCTTCCTAGAAAATCACTACTTTTTATTTTACCAAAATATGAATGGGGATATTGATAATAAATATTGGACATAATGGGGAAAATTATAAAAGTTAATAATTCCCTTACGAATTTGGTAACTTTTCAATTAAATCCTCTAGAAGGAGATAACTTGAAAATGAACTTTAAATTCCCTTAATATAAGTATATTCATGCTATAATATGATAAATATGCACTATATACACCCTAAAAAATAAAATGGGTGCATAATATGAAACATATCCAAAAGAAAGAAATTATTTAGATGGGAATACCTTACCTTAACTTTCAACATCCATAAAAGAAAATTAACATCCATTATAATAAACATAACCATTTAAATAACTCATTTAATAAACTTATTCATATTTATTTCCTTTTAAATTTTTTAATTATAATCATTCATTATGAATTCATTAACTAGTTACTCTTTATTTTCAACATCAAATGTTAATTTCAGAACACGGAGATTTTAAGAGAAAATTGTTTTTAATAGAATATGTGGCTTGAAACACTAAGCTTAAACAACCCAAAAAATATATTTCTTTAAATTTAATATCTTTGGTAGCTTGTGAAACACGCAACCCCAAGTCAAAATGAACCATAATATAGTATATCATTATTAACTAATAGTTAATTTTGTGGGTATGAAATTTAATAAATAAATTACGAAAATTATTATTATCTATTGATTATAAATAAAATATTAATAACTTAAAATAAAAAATAAATGATTTTCATAAAATTATATTTTTTCTAAAATATAGTTTGGTTACACATTAAACACATAATTTAGAATTAAGTTTTACAACATTTTGAAAAAACATTTGAAAAATAAACTTTATTTTTATATTATTATATCAAAATTATCTTAGGGTGAATTTTTGTTATTTTTCTAAAAAAATCATGAATATTGAGAAATAATGAATTTTAATTGAAATATGTCTTTTTGTTTAAATTATTTATAATGTAAAATTATATTATATATTTTTTTAAAGTAAACTTATTAAAATTATAAATCTACTAATTCAATTTGGATAATTCAAATAATTCTCATACTTAATTTTGATATAAAAACGTTATAGACTTTTGAACATTTTTCTCATTGAAAACATGCTTTCTCCTCGCGTCTGCATGATTAATTTCTATTTAAATTTTTTCACTTCTATGAATGGAATTTATAAAATTGGATTAAATATTTGATATCATAATAATTTATATTATATAATAAGGTAAAATTGAGTTTTAACTAAAATTAAGAGTGAAAATAATAAAACACTTTTAACGCGATTATGGTAAAAATGGATTTACTTGGAATTAAACATAGAAGATAAGTGTTAAAAATGGCCTAAAACTTGTAAAAATAAAATTTTATGTAAATATTTCTATATTATCCTTAAAAATGTAGAATATAGGGTTATTTTTTTACCTATTTTGTTATGTTATTTACTTTACCGTTTTGGATTATTTTGAGAAATTCCCTTGTTATTTCCAACAGGATTCCATTTCCCCACTTATAAAAAGGCACTCACTTCCTTCACTTATTCACACATCCAAAGCCATTTTTATCAAAAAAACAATTCCTAATTCTTTTATAAATATAATTATTCACATTATAGGTATGGTTTTCCACCCAAAATATTATCCCTAGTGTCCTTAAGAGAAGATCCAAAGAATTTTTACTTTAGAGACGGTAATTATCATAACAAAAGTCTTTCATTTTCATTCTTCATTTTCCAAATTATTTTATGCCTAAACACGTCAAATATAATATAACCAGTATATATCATATATTTATTTTTTATTTTTTTTATTTCATAATAATTATCCATCTCTACTTACATCAAATGGGAAACTGAATCATCAATCGTGCGTATGGTGACCTACCGCCACATGAACCGATGTAGTTTGTTTTCCCTAACCATCTTTCAAGGATGGATATAATGAAAAAGTTACAGTATTTATATGATATTTATGATATTATTATACTTATATAATTTTAATTTCACAGATACCTTTTTATGTTCTATTCTATTTCAAATATGATAACACCACTTGTGTGTATTGCGGACTACCACGTTGCGAAGCGATGTGATTCATTTTTCACTTATGCTTTACATGTAATATAATAAGGATAATATTTATCAATATATATTATATATATAAGATTATATTGATTCTGTAAAATGAATATATCACTCATTTTCTTAATCTTTCACTCGTTAACGGAATGATATCATTGCTCATGTGTACGTACGGTTTACCATCTCCATGAAGTGTTGCAACTCATTTTCATTCCCAACTTTTAAGAATTACTAGAATAAAGTATATAGTGATTAAATATTACATTTAATACATTATTATAATTATGGATATTATTTAATTATATACTATGTATAAGAACTAAAACCTTCATTACAAAACTCTCATGATAAAATAAGGAAATTAACACCCGAAACAATGAAAATATTGAAATATTATTAACAAGAGAGTGGTAAAATGTTGTAAGAGGATAATATAATATAATATATTATTATTATTATTATTATTAATGTTATTTTATAAATTAAAAACATTCTTAGAACCATTATATAAGAGGTTAAATGATGTTCAATAAAAGGAAATCTTAAGGTAATGGACTTTATCTCAATTTCCCTTCATTGAGGCATATTTTAATTTTATTCACCACATTTATTTTATATAGTGAATATATTCACCATTTGAGATTTAATATAATGATTAATTAATAATTCAGGTTATTTTAAGTCTCATTTGGAACTATTTCATCTATGGTTATTTTACTTGAAATTTACCTAGTGGTAATGAATTTAATAACTAAATTTCCTTTCCTTGGGTTATATTACCTCTTTATTTACTTTGTTGTCAAATGATTATATGTGTATTAAATTTTGAATATATTATGTTTTATATACACTTATTTTATGTTTATTTACATTTTAAACACATAATCTATTCATTTTTGAATTCTCACTTAAATGTTATGATCTTTGTAAGGGTTTATTTCCTAATATCCTTCTAATTAAGATTGTTTATACTGGAATTTACTTTGAAAGAAATTATTTAATAATTGTTTAAAAAATTTACATTTTATTTTCCTATGGTTATTCATTAACATTTTTTAGTAATAGTGTCATGTTTACACTCGTTATTACTTAAAATGATTGAGAAACTATTTTTAAGAAAATCTAACTTCATTTCTATATTTAATTAAAAATATGTTTTCTTCCAAAACCATGGTTTCTAAAAATGTTTCTAAAAATGTTATTAAAAATTTCCAAATTATTTTATATATAATTTTTTACCCATTTTTACTTTTTACAAAAAAAATCGAAAGGAAACATTATGTTTTTTTTTCAAAACAATACCCATTTGGAATTTACCAAAAAGTGAAAGGAATATTTGTTTTAACATGTAGGGAATGAAAAGAATTTTCATCCAACATGACCACTCAAATTTTTTAAAAATTCCTTTATATGTTTCAAATATTATTTTGAAATAAAATTATTTTCAAAATCATTTGTGAACTTTTAGTTTTAAAAGTTATTTTCAAATTGAAAAGGATATTTTCCTCGATATTGTTTTTTAAGGATCTTTTTTTGTATTTTTCTTCATCAATGACACATCAATTTTTTTATATATAATCCATGAGTTATTTATTTATTTATACCATAATTAATATTTCTATGTATTGTTTATGAGAATTTTTTCCAAGTAAAGTATTGACATTCAATTTATTGATTCATTTTTGTAGTCATCAACTTTCTCTTCAAATGGCCACTTTCCTATGATAATTAGACATTAAATTTCCCTTAGATATCAATATTATTTATCATGGATATTTTTATTTCTTAAAAATATATATCATTTATACATAAATTTTTCTACAATGAAAGTTATTTGTCTATCTAGGGAAATATTGATAAATTTTTATTCCTCACTCAATACGTGTATTTGATGATAAGACACATTTTTCATGAATTAAATCGATTAATTGATATATAAGGGATGAATTGTATATGCAGTGATGGGTGGGGACTAGAATTATATATCCCCTAATTGATTTTTAGTTTTATGAGGCAAATAATTAATCAATAATTATACAAGTTTCAACATGTAATTTTACACTATATTATTAAAGGTCGTAGTGGTAGAGGTATCATGATACCTGGAATCATGAAAAAACAAATTAACTATTCCCTTCATTAACAATTCATTTATTATTATTCCTGATATTTTCATAATGATATTTTCTCTAGATGCATTTCATTTTGATTTTACTGATTAAATGAAATGTTTTTTAGTTATTTGCATTTCCACATTGATTATGCCTTATCTTATCATGATAGTCAAGTTGTTTAAATAGAATATGTGTATAGTTATTTACCATTCCATGTTGATCATGCTTATGGATTCATGGTTTCTTTTTTTGTACTGAACCCTTGATGATCATTTGAGATCACTCTTATTGTTTTCCTTTCCCTAGGATTCAATTAAGTGTACTATGAACGATATGATGATATATTCTAGATAGAATAATGATATTCTCAAAAAAAATTATGTTTTAATTTATGTTTTCAAATGTAATGAAAGACTTAAGAATGTATCTAGTTTACCAAGACTACTAGACTATTTGTCCATTTGGGATGTGATTCTTTGTATCTTATTCCAATGTAATAAAGCATACTCCGGCTCTTGTATTCTAGGTCAGGATCATAGTAGTTTTTAATAGAGTAAGTTTAGTAGAAACCATGAGAATTAGATTTTGGAAAACATAGATAAACGATCATAACCCTATGTAGACCTTGAGGAAAAGTATAGAAGAACGTCCTGAACTTTTGGTATATTATAGATTATGTGTTTTTACAAGAAATGTCTTCTTTTATAGACACTAAAAGGGGAAGTGGTTTTATCATATATGTACCTAGGGGTAATAAATATAAAAAGGGTGCATTGGTCTTGATCTGATTATCACCTAGTGCATGAAAATAGGTCTTATTGTGCACCAAGTTTGACACTCCTGAGGGTTACACTTTGAATAATTCACATTTTCATTATAAACTATTATGAAATACTTCAATATATAATGATAATTAATGGACTAGGTAAATACTAAGGCGAATTATATGTAAAAGAAGGTGTATCAAAGGAATGAAAAAATGTTTTATGTGTAAAAAAGAAGGGAATAAAGTAATGAATTTCAGAGGGAAATCAAAGAGTATGATGGAAGAAATAAATATCATATTAGGGATCCATTTATAGTTTTTTATAAATGTGGATAACCTGATAACGATTCGATTTAGTGACCACTTTTAATGGTTTAACCCAAGACCAAGGATATACCTATATGGAAATAAAACTAAAGAAGTATTTATGTATTGGGATTTAAGAATTAAATTGTAGAAATATTTTACAAATGGTTTTTTTATAAGAATAGTGAAACATCTATGGGTTGTGTAAAATTTTAGAAGAATATATGTATTCATTAACTTTAGAGTTATGGATATCACCATAGGTTTATGAGTTTAATATTGATCATAATTTCAAATTCTTAAACACACATTTTAGGTAATATGTAATGTGAGTCTACCAACATTATGGATATTTTGGGATAAATTAATGGAAATAAAACCGATTGTTTTAGTATATGTTTAGGTGAAAAAATTATTTGGGGAATAATTCCTGTAAAATTTATAAAAATAAGTTTACAGGAATTTATAACCATTAGGGTTTATATGATCATTAATAAAATTTTAAAAAAAGTCAAATAAGATTTTTTGAGTTTTTGAAAAAAAAACATTATATTGAAAACTATAGTAAAAAAATGTTATTTAATTATTAATTTTATATCAAGTATGTCCATAACATTTTTTAGGAATGATATAGAAAATAAATTAATACAGTTTTAGAAAAATGACAACCCACATGATGAGTGACAAATCATTATTTCTGGAAAGGCTGTAGGGCTTGAATCCATGACCGAATAATGATAACGGTTTAGCGTCTACCAATAGCCTATGTTATTTACTAGTTATTATGTTATTTCTATTAGTTAAACGATTTGATGAATAAATATTAATGATGAACTAGTGGTTTTATAATTAGATTTATATATTAATATACTAAATTGAATAACATGTTCCAACCATATTGGTTTTGAAAAATATTTAGAGATATATGGAAAGAATTTTCACTCTTTTATTAATATTACAATCCATTAAAACTTAATTTTATTGACTCAATAATTAAAAATTAATTTTTTGATATTAATTTCTTCTGGTAATCAATTAATTGGAAATAGATCAAGGAACTACCAAATGATGAAATTGTTATTATAAAAGAAAAATATATCAAGAAAGTATATTTCCTTATATTATTATAGAGTAAATGAAATCCTCAACATATGGAAAAGGATCTTAAAAAATAATATTATCCCATTACCTTCATATACAATGAATCAAATGTTATTTTAAATCATCATAGATGTATGGTTTTGTGGTCCTTAGTGTTCCATTGATTATTAACATTATTATGATCAATGACCTCTATAACTCTCTGTAATAATCTACACTTTACTTACATGTCCATATCTTAAACTTTACCCCAATGTTCTCTTATATGGAAACCTATTTATGTTTTATTCCATATGAATTTTTTACTTCCCCTTCTCTCTTATAAAGAGGATATTTTGATAACCATTTTATGATTTAGGTTTTTCAATAATGGAATTTTCAAATGTCAAACCCATGATTACCAATATAAAGTTTAAATTATGGGGATGAAATTTATTTAAGGTTGGAAGAATTTAACTCCAAGAGATTTAAAAAAAATTCTACAGCATACGTGACATGAAACACCAATCTTAAAAAAAACAATATATATATTTATATTAAATTCAATCTCTTTGATAGCTTTTGAAAAATGAAATCCCGAGTGAAAAACAACTATAATATAGTATATTATTATACCCAAATATTTAAATGGGTTTGTATGAATATTACCAAAAAAAATTAGAAAAAATATGGTTATCAGTTGATTATAAATAAAATAATAATCATTTAAAAGAAAAAAAAATGTCTTCTCAGAAACTGTATTTTTTCTAAAAGATTACACGCTTTACTCAGATAATTTAAAATTTAATTTTACCATATTTATAAAAATTATTATATAAAATAAAAATAATTTTTGAACTAACAATATAAAAATTATCTTAGGTTTAATTTTTGAGATTTTTCTAAAACGTTTCATTTTTTTGATAAATAGTGCAAAATACTGATTTTTAATTAAAAATTTCCTTTTAATTTAAATTATCTATAATGAAAAATTATATTATGAATTGGATTTGAAGTAAAATTAGTTCAATTATATATATATATATATATATATTAATTATTTGTTTTATTATAATCATTTTCATGTATTATTTTGATATAAAAACTTTGTAAACCTTTGAACACTTTTCTCTTTGAAAACTCATTTTCTCGACACATTTGCAGGTTTAATTTTAAATTAAAATTTTTCACTTATATGAATTAAATTTGGAAAAATGGATTAAATTTTTTATATCAGAATATTTTATATTATCTAACAAGGTAGATATATTTTTTGACCAAGATTAATTTTGAAAAAAGTAAATATTATTTACCTTGGTTAAGGTAAAAGTGGATTTATCGGGGGTTAAACTAACAAGATAATGGTTAAAAATAACCTAAATACTTATAAAAAATATATTTTCTAGAAATTTTACACCTTATAATTCATAATTTTTAATCTAGGGTCATTTTGGAAACTTTTTTCTTGTGAAGCACTTGATCATTTTGCATTATTTTTTTCAAATTTTCAAGTAATTTACACGAGCTCTCTCTTTTCATACTTATAAAAGGGAACTCACTCCCTTTACTTATTACCACCTCCCAATAACATTGTCTTGAACAAATCCTTACAATTTATCTCCCCAAAATCCTTAGTCACATTCTAGATCTACTTTTCATCACCAAATACCATCTCTAGGGACCTTAAGAGGAGATCCAAAGGTGTTTTCTCTTAGAGAAAATATTTATCTGAACAATGCTCTTTCAGTTTATTTCTTATTTTTCCTGATTAAATTATGTATTAAAACATAAAATATAAAAAAACCATTATCTAAAATATTATGAGATTTTATTATGTTTATATAATAATTATTATATATCTCTACTTCCATCGAATGGGAAATGAAATCATTGATCATGTGTATAACAGACTCCTGCCTCACAACTGATGTAGTTAATATTCAATGAAAAACTTTCATGGATGGATATAATGGTGTATTTATAAAATTTATATGATATTTATTATATTATTATAATTAATTAATTTTAATATCACACAAACCTTTTTATGTTCCTTTCCATTTCAAATATGATAATGTCACTCGTGTGTACAGTAGACTACTTCCTCGTGAATTGATGTGATTAGTTTTTTACTTATAATTTAAATATAATGTAATAAGGATAAAATTAATGAATATATTTGATATATATGATAGGTTATTTATTTTTAAAATTAATATATCACCCAATTCCTTACCCTTTCACTCATTAAGGGAATGATATCATTACTTGTACGTATGTACATCATATCATCTCCAGAAGTGATGCAGGACATTTTCCATGAAAAAATTTTAATAATGATAAAAATAATGTATAAAATAATTAAATATTAAATTTATAACATTATTATAACATTTTATATGATTTAATTGTATCCTATGTACAAAAAACGAAATTTTCATCACAAAAGGCACGTGAAAAAACAATGTGTTTAACACTGGAAACAATGAAAATAATGAAATATTATTGTCATGTTGCTGGTAAAATGTATTAATAGGATACTATATGATATTATAAGTATTAATATGGTTATTTAATAAATTAATAACATGCTTAAACCATTATAAATGATTTTAAATCATGTTCAACTAAAGGGAAGCATGAGATAAGGGACATGGCCTCAATTTTCCTTCATTGTGGCATATTGTAATGTCATACACCTAATTTATATTACATGGTGTATATAATAACCATTTGACATGTAATTTCATGATTCAATAATAATTAATTATTTTTTAAGTTTCAATTTGATTTATTTCATCAATTTTCATTTGATTTTAAAATTACAAAGTGGTAAAAAAATCATAATTTATTTTCATTGAGTTATATTACTTATACATTTTAATTGATATTATATTATTATGTGCGTACGTAATTTCTAATATATTATGTTTTATATCAACTTATTTTATGAGAATTTAAATTTTACACACATAATTGATTCATTAATTAATTATCACCTCAATGTTATGATCCCTTTAAGGGTTTATTTAATAATCTCATATTAATTAGGATTTTCTGTACTTGAATTTACATTAAAGGAAATTATTTAATAATTGTTTAATAAACACTTTAATATTATTATCCTCTAGTTATTAATGAACTTTTTCAAATAATAGTAAAAAATTTACACACTTTGTTACTTAAAATAACTGAGAATTTTTTTTAATAAAATCCAACTTCATTTCTCCCTTTAGTCAAAAATTTGTTTTCTTCTAAAAACAAATATTATGAATATGTTTTCAAAAAAATTAATCTCTAAAAATTTATCTATTAAAGAATTTTTTACCCATTTTTACTTTTTTTAAAAAATTAAAGGAACATTCATGTCATTTTCAAAAAAAATATATTTTTTTAAAAAGTGAAAAAAAATCTTTTTTTAATGTGTATGGCATGAAAGGAATTTCTAGCCATAATGAACACTCAAATGTTTTAAAACATGCTTTATAAATTTAAAATATTATTTTTAATGAAAATTATTTTCAAAAAAAATTATGAACTTTTAGTTTTAAAAAGTGTTTTTTAAAATGAAAAGTATATTTTCTGCAAGTGTATTTTTTAAGGAATTTTTTTTGGTATTTCTATTCATCAACGACAAAGAAATTTTATTTTACATATAATCCACTGGCAATTTTTTGTATTAATACCATAATTATTCTTCTTATAGATTTTTTATCATAATTTTGAAATAGTAAAGTATTGATATTCACTTTCTTGATTCATTTTTGTAGTCATCAACTTTCCCTTGAAATATTCAATTTTCCATTGTCGTTGGACATTAAATTTCATCTAAATATCCATATTTTTTATCATGGATATTTTTTTTATTAAACTGTATATCATTTCTATATATGGTGTTATACAATGATGGTTATTTGTATATATACAAATATATTGATAAATCTATATTCCTTACTCAATATGGATATTTGATGATAAGGCACATTATTCATTAATGAAATCGATTATTTGATATATAAGGGATTCATTAGACATGAAATGATATGTGGTGAAATGAATTATATATCCCCTTGATGAATTGGTATTCTCAAGAGTTGAATTAATAAGATATAATTGAATGGGTTTCTACCTGTACTTTTAAATAGTTTTTTGGAAGGTCCAATCAGTAGATGTATTATGATGCCTGGGATCATGACATCCAATAATTAATAATTTATTTCATTAATAATTCAGTTTTTATTTTATATGATATTTCACAATTATATTATCTATATATGAATTTAATTCTCATATTATTGATTAAATGACTTTTGTTTTCAGTTATTTACCTAGCCACAATGATTATTCCTTATCTCATCATGATAGTCAAGTTTTTTAAATGGAATTTGAGTTCATTTATTTACCTTTAAATATTGATTATTTTTATCAATTCTTGATAGATTCATTTGTATTAACCCTAATTGGTCATTTGATCTCACCATTATTTTGTTTCATTCCCCCTAGATTCCATAAAGACTACTATGAATTACATGTAAGGATATGCTAATGGGATTAATGAGTTCTTGAAACAAATTATGTTTTAATTTGTGTTTTCAAATATAATTTAAGTCTCAATTATGTATATAGTTTACTAATATGGCTAAAATATTTTGTTCATCAAGATGGGATTCGTTGTATATTATTTCTATGTAATAAAGAAGACATCAAATATGGGCTACTAGTGTGGGGGTCGCTATATTAGTAGACTTGATTATTTTATGCAAGTTTTGTAATGTCAATATTGATCATCCTTATTTGGTACTAATTTAATTATCAATATATTATTCATGTTATTGGAATAAAATTTCCCTAATTATTTAAATATTATAATTCCATTCCATGAGAGTTTTATTTATGATTCATGAAGACGAAATCAATAAAGAGCTATTTTGGTTATTTTTTATGAATAAAAATAGTATATTAATAATCAATTTAAATATTAATATCATATTTATAGAAAAAAACCATTATTTTATTACTAATATCCAATATTAAAGGTAATTAAGTTTATATATTCATCCATGATGGACATTTATAGCACCATTCATTCAGGTGGTTAAACTAACCCAAACTAGAATATGTTATAATCTACGGGTGAGTATGGTTATAAAAGTGATTATTTTCTTATAATATCATTAAAATAAAAGAATAATTATATTATTTATATTTTATTAATTTAATTAATTAAATTTTATGATAGGTGGAAGATATTATAAATGAATAATAATAATAATATGTTATTAGTTATAAAGAAGAAATCATTTTTCCTCTTAGTATGATTGGTTTAGTTGACTAAATTTGATTCTAATATTATTAATATAATGTATGATTTATCTTTCTATAAGCTTAATAATATAATAAATATCATTTTTACTCATTAAATACACTCGTATAACCTTCTATGTAAGGTATTCATGAATAATTAAGTAGGTCATTCATAGATGTGGTAGTTTTCACATTACAGAGATGATGTTTTCATTTTCCAATGAATGAGAAAGAGATAGAGGATAGTAGTTACATAACTATAGTAAAATTTAATTATAATATTGATACTAATTTCATTATATTATTATAGTTTTAATATTTTTGGAGGAAAAAGATATATATTAAAAGGTTTAGGAGTGGATAATACTCACATTGAGGACTTGAATTTTCTCTTAAAGGACCTATAAGAAATGGAGGAATTGAGATAATTTCTTATAAATAGGGGATACTAAAAATAGAATAGGGATAAAGGAAAAGAAAAATAGGAAAGGTTTTTGGATATTTTATAAGGATATGTGTGGCCTGAAGTGGTTGTAAGTTATCTCCTTATATATATGAAAAAGAGTGTCATTTCATTGGAAATAAAAGTTAAGTAAGGGGTAAGGATGAAATTTTGTTATATTTAGAAAAGTTAGATAATTAAGGGTTGGTGAGACATGTGGGTATGAATTTATAACCTAAAAATGGTCTTATAGAAGTTATATGTGTCATGTTAATTTACTATATTTCAATAATCTTTAAGTAACCCATTTTAACCCCTATTAACATTCATTAAATTTTTACCATGGTAATTATGTTTTTAATAATAATATAATGTTATATATCCTTCCTAATTATCAATTGATGGATCTAAATTTTAAATGAATTTAATCTAATTTAATATTTAAACATGATAAATTTAACTTTTAAATTAAGACAGAGGATTTAGAAAAAAAATAATTTTAATGAACTTTTTTTATAAAATATTTGTTTTATTCTTATTTTAGATCAATTACTAATTAAATTATTATCAATATTTTTTATTTTTAAACAACATATTATATTTATTATTCTAAAAAATTAGTTTTTTAGATAAAAACATGAAAAAATAAACTTATGTAAATTTTGATATTCGAAATCCAAAAATGATATTTATTTTATCAAATAAGAAATATAAATTTTAAATATATGTATAAATAAAATATATTTCAATTATAATATAATGATGAGGTAATATAATGTGTGTTGTGTGATATTTTTAGGGGTATATTGTTTAACTTCTGTATAATATTTTCATGTCTTACATTTTCTCACCGTAAATATTTTAATCCTCAAAATTTTTTATATATGTTCACTCATAAAAAATGTGGGTAGTTCTTAATAACTTCTTCTTTAAGTTACCTTGTTTCTTTCTCTAAATTTTTATTCCAAGATATTATATTCACTAAATAAGTTTTATGATTTTGAAATACATTTTTTATAGTGTCAAGAATCTTGAAAATCTCTTCATTATAAGACAAGTCTAGTTCCAGCTCTATTGTCCGAGATGTAATAACATGTGTTGGGTCTAGCATGTAATTACTAAAAAATAAAATATGTAAGTTTTTGTACACTTTAAAATGTTTTTTATCATCTCCAAATGTTAAATGAGAACACCAATTTTTTTTAGAATTTATAAAGTTCCAATATACCTTGGGTTGAGCTTACCTTTCTTACAAAACCATATAAGTCCCTTCTATAGGGATACTTTCCAGAATAAATGTTTCCCACAAGTAATTAAAAATAATTACATTGATTATTTGTAGATATTTTATATCTTATTTGAGATATATTTATATGATTCTCAATATCTCACACGTTATTTGTTGTCTCCTCAATGAGTTCTAGGCCAACTGGCTTCCTTTCCCCAACATCATCCAAATAGGTTAGAGTATGATGTTATTTTACATACAAGGTATAATATGGTGAAATTTTATTTCTTGAATAAAATATTTTTTTTATACAATTCTACCATAGGTAACTACTAGTCCAATGTTCCTTGGACTTTATTTGAGTATGACCTCAATATAACCTCTTAAGTTTAGATAATCGTTTCAGACTACTCATCTATTTCAAAATGATAGACAATGCTCCAACATGCCTCAATGTTCAAATCCTTTTAAATACACCTAATTTTTTTTTTATATTAATCTAGTTTAATCATTAGATATATTATATAATGGTGTTCCATGAATCCTAAAAAATTCAATGTTATAGATTCGTGCAAGGCATTCAAGAGGTATATCCTCCATTATTTATAGGAAGTGCACTGAATTTGTGAGTCAATCCATAATGAACAATATATAATTATTCTTATTATATTTCATAGGTTGTCAAATGAAAAAATATATAGTGATATTTCTCCACTTCCATATTGATATATGGAGTGGTTTCATAACACCCTTTAGAAATTATCTTTAAATATTTACTGGTTAGAATACAAAGAATCTTGATACCTAGTTTTTAAATTTCCCATATAATGTGTTCCCACTATAAATACACCCTTAAGACCCTATACATCTTGGGGGTACCAAGGCATATGGAGAAATTAAATATATGATTTTTAACCATCAATTCCATCTTCATCACAAGTAATGATGGTATACATAGTCCACAATTTCTTTCTTCATGTTTTCCTATAATAAGTTCTCCCTTAAGACAGTATATGTCTTGGTTCTACTAGGGTGTATAGAGAAACTTAATATATGTGTTTCATTTAGAAATTAACCCTTAATCTAAAGTACTTATGGTATACATAGTCTCTTTCCAATATACAATACACAATATTCATAGGTGAAGTATTTCAAACTCTCATATTCAATTTCTATTATCTTCTTTTTTAAACCCTTGTCATCCTTTTGTGGATTATTTGTCTTCTCTAGAAAAGATTATTTGGAAATTAATTAGAAAATGAATGATGTCTTCCATTATGAATTCCATATTATTAATTTAATAAATCCGTGAATATGGGATCCTTTCACATTCTCATCGTAGATAGGACTTTGTGATCTTTCCTAATTTTGTAATCTTCCACCTTGTTTACCTTCCCATGGTGGTATTGTATTGAACAATAATAGTCCTTGAGTAGTTATAGCCAATAGTAACCATTTTTTTGAATATATACTTATTTATTTTTTTATCTGTATATATGTCACATCCCTCCCCATATATATAGTGCCTCTATATTTTCAATCCAAATACTATATTTTCTTGACCAAGATCAAGAGTTGTATATTTTTTCTCATAAGAAATTAATTGGATAGATTCATAAGAAACAACTCTATCATTTTACATAATACTACATCTTATTCCATTTTTTTATCTACCATTATATATGAAAAATCATATCTTTTTAATCATAAGGTAAATACTGATCCATTTATCCATCATTTATTTAATTCCTCAAATATTTCTTCACACTCTTTAGACTATGTAACTTTAACCCCCTTATGATTAAACTTTTTTTACATGTTTTATAATTAAGAAAAAATATCAATAAATACTATTATATTCATTGACTTGGGACATTATTTACTAACCTTTTTTTGGGTCAAAATATATTCTATCTTTAGAGACAATATAGCTAATAAATGATAATTTACACAAATAAAATTCACACTTATTGAATTTACAATATAGATCCTTCTTCTATATAGTGTCAAGGATGATTCATAAATGGCCATCCTAATACTCATTGATCAATATATCATCAATAAAAATCAAAAAAAATAATGATAATCCTTAAATACTCTATTCATTAGATCCAACAACACATAGGGTGCATTAGTTAACCCAAAAGGTATTACTGTGAACTCAAAATTACAATGACATGTTTGGAAAGACATATTTGGTATTTTATCCTTCATAACTATTAATTTATGAAATTAAAAAAAGAGATAAATATTTGATAAGTATTGATCCCAATGTAACTGATCAAAAAACATGAATATGAGGTAAATGTTACTTATTCTTAATAGTAATGATATTGATTTCCCAATAGTGGATGAATACCCATCCCTTTTATTATCAAAAGAAGATAGGTTCTTGCCGATGTGGAACACTAGGGTATATAAATCCCTCATCACACATCTCTTATATTTGTTTCTTAAATTCCAACAATTATGTAGTATATATTCTATATGGATGCTTATAAATGATATTATCATCATGGATGTAATTGAAAGGCAATTCAAAATCACAGTTAGGTGGATATATGGGTAATTTCATAATAAATTCAATAATATAATCCCTTAAAAATGATACGTTATCAATTATAAGGATATAATTCTAATATTTTTATTCATATACTAAAAAAATCATTAATATGTGCCACTGGAGGTGGTTCAAAAAATGAATGTGGTGATGGAGTCTATTATTTGAAAATAAATTATCCCAATCTTTATCCATATATTATAATTTCATTCTCTTAAAATAATTTTTTTCATTATACTTTATGAGTTAATCTATGCCAAGAATTATGTCATAGTCAACCATTGGTATAAAAAGTAGGTTTTAAAATAAAGAAACCTCATGCATTTTAAAAGAGACTAAATATATACTTACATTTTTAGAAGATTTCCACAATTATTTTTAATTTAAGACTCATTACTTAGTGTATCAAGGGTGATACAATATTCCTAGAAAACATTAAATATATGAATGAATTCATAGGAAAAAATCAAATAATTAATTGTCTAAATTTTTCTTGTGATCAAAGTGCATATTATGACATAATTTGTGAACTCAACTTCAATTTTTGTGATTTTATAAGCCCAACCTTTCTCTTTAAGCTTGTTATGGGGTGTATTCCCATAATTCTTAGCACATAGATTATAATAGTGACCCATCACATTTGAATTGAATCATTGAAAGTTTTTGGATTATTTCAATCTATTTCATTAATGAAACTAAAGGCCTATATATCTACACTTATAGAATAATCATGCTCCCTTCAAGAAATGCCTAGTTTGTTTCTTTCTACAATTGTTTCATAATGGTAATTTTACCCCTATGTTATTTGTGAAATTAATTTCAATATAGAACTCAACCACCCTTTTCCACTATTGATTCTATTTAAATATTAAAAATTATAAAAAAACCTTCTCGATCTTTATAGAACTTATTACAATCTCCTCATAAGATAATAATTATAGATATACTAAATATCTTTTAATTATTGACTTTAATACATCAAATAATTTATTGATCTTGTATTTAGGATTTTATACATGACCCATATCATATATTTCTAACCTTGTCAAGTTATCCTCATACTCATAAACAACTTCCTCTTACATTTCTCTTAGATTCAAAAATTTCCTTTCTAAATAAATAAATTTCTCCTGAGTAATTTACTTTTCAAATAATATCACCTTAAAAAGAATTCTATCCAATATCCTTTTTCCCCTTTTCATTCTTAGTGTTTTTAATTAATGACCACCATTGATCATTATCCAACTTTATGTTTAATATATCCATGATAAAATTCTCCATTTCACTATATCCTAGGGAAAATAATACATTATCTATATATTTTATCCATTTTTTGGATACAAATGGATTTTTGGTTCCATCAAGGGTTGTAGGTTACTACCTCATGAGGTGGCCTAACATTATTACACCATGATTTAGAGAAATAAGTGTTTCCTTATAGCCAATTTTATTTTTCATAACCTAAGTTAACTTCCCTAATATATTCATAATATACTCAATTCTTAATCTAGCTCCATTTAATTGATCATGTAAGAAATACATATATTTATTATGGGTTTTGATTTAGAAAATGATCCTTCCATTATGCACCATTTCTAGACAATACAATTTACTTAATAAGTTCGTGAATAATACTATTAATCATATAATTCCTATGAATTTATTAAAAATTCATGTAATTTTATCTAGAAATATTTCTAGGATATCCTAAGGTTTTTTTATAGGGTTATGCTCTCTAATAGTGTTCTTCTAAATCTAGTTCCTAAGGTTTATACTAACATTTCTCAGATACCAACTATAAAATCCCAACATCAGTACCTTTGAGTCATAAGTAATTTTAATAAAATGGTACAATATACGTATATCACATTTCATAGGATCCAATAGTTTAGCAGCCTTAGGAACAATATTTTTAAATGAACATTACATTACATTGATTAATATAGATACATCCACTAAATACATTAATATTTATTTTAAATCCTTGTAAATCCATATTAAATATATAGTAATCATCATGGTTTCATATGGAAATGGGAAAATATATAAAGGGATGAGTTTATATTATCAATAAAGGGAAGTATACAATGGAATCTATCATTGTATGTACAAGGCATAAATCAATATGTAATGAATAATTATATCGAATAAAGTCATATAACTAATCACATGATCTTGAAGTAAATCAATGTTATAAGAAACCAATAAAAATAAACATTTTGAAAATAATAACTGATTACATTCTAATGAAATGAATAGTTACGAACATATTAATATTACTATCAAGGCCTCAACCAAGACATTTTACATATCATCAAGACCTCTTTTAAGAAATCCTACATACCATCAATGAATAAAACAATAAATTATTAATATATAGGTATCAATGCATAAAATACACAAAATAAATTATCTCATGAAACCTACTGATAAATAGAGGGTATATGTAATTATGTACCCCACCAGTTACTTAATTATGTCTAATGCATTCACTATATGAATAAATTGCTAAATAACAAATATCTTAATGTTCCCTAAGGAACCTCACACATAATCATGGATAATAAATAAATTTTTAGACATGTAGAAATTGAAAATATAATAATTATCAACATGTCCAAATCCATTGGATTAAAGTGGATAACTATTTCAATATACAACTATTGGAATATTCACAATGTAATACAAATTACCCTTATCAAAGGTATTCTAACAAGGTAATAGTTAGGACTAATTTCATTGTGTAGGGATATCAGTAAGAAATAATCCTTCATTATGGTTTATAAATAAATGTGTGAAATACCCAAAGAATATCCCTAGGGTGTGTCAAAATAGGTCCGCATATAATCTCATTAGTTGTATAATGAGTGAATACCAAGTTATTACTCAATCAAAATTTTTATTGTAATTACCCCTAAGTGAATCTAAGCTAAAGCCTCCATCCACTTATTTGTATCCAAATAGGGATTTCCTTTCTAGTATATCATTACTCTTTACCAAAATATTAATAGGGGTCTCAATAATTAAGAACATAGATAATGGTAGGAAAATTATACAATTGGAGAATGTTAAAATGATCAAAACTCAATGAAATGTAAATCAGTTATGAATTATCTTTAAGATTCAGTAAAATTTAAATTAAATTCTATTGAAAGATATAAATTGAAATAAAACTTTAAATACCATTAATAAAAATAGATTAATGATATAAAAATCTAAATAGGTAGCATATTCACCATATAAAATAAAATATATGCATAATATGAATCATGACCCAAAGAAAGAAATTGTTAACATGAGATACACTTACCATAAATTTTGACTTCCACAAAAGTGATTTAAAATAACATTTAATAAACATAAAAATATTAAGAACTAATTTAATAATTTTATTCATATTTATTACGTTTTCTATACTTAAACTATAATCATTCAATATATATTTATTAACTAGTTATTTTTTATTTTCATCATTGTATATTAGTACACTTGATTATTTCATAAAAGTTTCATAATGTAAATTTCGATCATCATTATTTGATACTAATTTCCTAATTAATATATAATTCAAGGTATTTTAATAAATTTTTCATAATTATTTATAATTATATAACTTCTTTTTATGATATTTATTGTTACAATTCATGAAGATGAAATCAGTGATGAGTTAGACTCAATTATTTTTAATGAATAAAAGGTATAAAATAAATAACAAGTTTAGATATTAATATTACCTTAATAGAAAAAAAAAATTATTTTCTTATTTATATCCATAATTAATAGTAATTAAGTTTCAATATTCTTCCAATACGTAAATTTATTTCATTTTTTATGTTACTCCTTAGACCAACCCAAAAAAACATGTTATAATCTAGGGGTGGGTATGATTATGGAAGTGAATATTTTATTACAATATCATTATAAAAGAATTATAATGGTATTATTTAGGTGTTATTAAGGTAATTAATCATATTAGATGAGATTTTTATGAATAATATAAATGAAGAATAATAATAATAAACTATTACTTACAAATAAGAAATTGTGTTTCCTCCTACCATGCTCGATTTACATTGAAAAAAAATTAATATTATTACTATAATGATTAATTTAACATTAATTAATCTTAATAATATCATAAATAAACTTTTTATTCATTAAATGCATTCTTTGAACCATCCATGTAATGCGGTGATGAAAATGAAGTAGGTCATTCTTAGAGGTGATATTCTACACATAACACGGGTGATGTTTTATTTTTCCAATGAATGGGATGGATTTAGATGATGGTTTTTCCACAAATATAGAAATATTTTATTACAAAAAAGATAAATATTTCATTATATTAGTATGGTAAGAATAGTTTTCAAGGAGATGGATATAGAAAAAAAAATTATAAGGTGGATGATACTCATGTCGAAGACTTGAATCTTCTCTTGGAGGACCTCCTAGAAATGGAGGAATTGGGAAAATTTCTTGTATATAGTAGCTACCAAACATGGAAGAGGGATATATGATAATTAAAATGGATAGGGGTTAAATATAATTTCAGAGTTAATGTTTTTTTAAGTGGGTGTAAGTGAGATATTTTAATAGAGTAAAATAGGGACATTTCCTTAGAAAAAAAGTTATGTAAGGGGAAATGGTAGAATTACATGGGATTTAGGTGAGTTAGGTGAGGAAAGGCATGTGAGAAATGTTTGTATGGATTTATAACCTAAAAAAGTTATTCTATAAATTATATGTGGTTATCTAATGTACTTAAATTTAAGTCAATTTATGTTACCCACTTTAACCCTTATTAACCTTGATTAAATTATATATATGGTAATTAGTTTTTACTAAAAATATTTGATAACAAACCCTTCCTAATTTTGATGTGATGAATCAAAATATAGACTCCATTTAATATAATTTAATTTCCAAATCTAATATAATTAACTTTTAAATTTTAATATAAGATATATAAAAAGAATTTTAATATAAAAATGTTTTTATAGATTAAATTTTTTTATTCTTATTTCCAATAATTTAACAATTAAATGAGGGTTAATATTTTATATGTTTAAACATCATATTAGATTCGTTATTTTATATATTTTATCAGTTTATATAAAAATACTAAAAATTCATCTTAAGATATTTTTTATATTTGAAATCCAAAAATGTTGTTTGTTTTATCAAATTAGAAATATAAATTTTAAATATATTTATGAATTAAATGTATTTTTATTGTAGTATAATTATGAGGTAATGGAATGTGTGTTGTGCAATGTTTCTAGGGGTAAATTGATTCCCTTTAATAGAGGAATATTAGGTCTTAGAAGCCTTTATGTCCATAGTTTATTATATGTAACACCAAACACTCTGTTCCCTTCACCTGTGAGTGAGTTAGAATATGTAAATGAAGGAGATCCTAAGAAAGATCAAATATTTTCCAAACATAATAAGTTGAAACCAACCAAATGAGATATATAGTTTGAAAGGGGTAATGTTATAACTAGATCCCAACTAAACTAAATGATTTATTCTCCTTGGTCCAAGAGTTAGTTTAATAAGTACCCGATAAACCAACAAGTAGTTAAGTCTCATAATCATGAAAATTATTTATTTTGGTTTTTTAATGAAGGTTTATTTATTTATTTGATGCATATCTATTTAAGCAGAGTCACATAAATTAAAAAAATAAACTAGAATTCGAGATAAAATAAAATAAATAGATTATGCATAAATTATTTAATTATACATGGTTAATTAATTATGTAAAATCCACATAATATTAAAAAAAATTACACATAATATAAAAAACCTCAAGTAAATATCAATTCATAAATCATCTTCCATATTCTACATTAATATACAAACAGAGTTAAAGTGTTGATCCATCCATATTTGACGGGAATTTAAATTGTTAGAGAGTCTTAATAGTGACAATGGTTTGACATAACCAAATTTTTATTAAGTGTAATGTAAATAGTATTTTAAATATAATTTGTATGATGGCTTTGTAGAAATACTATCGAGTAATTTTGGATTGGGGGTCCACTTAATAGAATATGAATCTATCAGTTTATGCATTTGGAAAACCATCTTCCTTGATACATTCCCATAATTTTCATGGACATAGTCTAGGTTATGAGAATAGAATATGGATCACTCACACTAAAATATCCAAAATATAGGGTATTCCCAATCCAATGGTTAGGGTTATTTATATTTGATAAAATTATGGATGATTAAAAAATAAAGTTTATTATTTCACACTTTTAATCAAGATAAATTGTTAAGATATTATTTTATTTATCTTAGAAAATAATAATAAAATCCGTAAGAACATTGTGATCATTTATAGACTTAGAAAATTCACAAAGTGGATAAAATTTACCAGAAAGTTATATCCTTATATACACTGCACTAATGTAAGAAAAACAATTCTAAGAGATGGAATCCCCTATTTTTATTCGTCCACCCCACTGAGTTAGTAGTGGTGAAAGGGATGCCTAAATGAGATTCATAGAGGATTATTATTATTTTTGTTGCATCATTTTATCATCTATATCTAGAGATATTATGATTCAAAATGATGATATGGACGCTTACACCCTGAGAAACTCATCTCCTTTAACTTAAAAAACCAAATGAGAGACTTAAGATACATGTCATTAGCGCTACACTATACCTGCATAAAATGGAAGATACAGACTTAGATAGTGAATATGCCTTCAAAATATTGAAGTATATTGGTCAATTAGTGATGTTATGATTCTATTTGGATAATAAAATATCCATTAATCTTGTTGTATTTTCTTTATCGCTTAGATATTCCGTATTCATAAAATATAATAGTATGGGATATATGGAGAATTAATTCAAGAATATTTTCACTATACTTCACTAGAAAATTAGGGAAAGGTGGGAACTTAGTACCTGAATACTTATGTAGGGTGATATGAAAGATTGAGTTGAAAATGTCCTTCCCAACTCAAATTCAACAATGTCATTACAATTTCTTTCAAAGAGATAAACAATTCATAGGTAATTTGGTGAATTGGAATTTATTTTCTCGTCAAGTGGAAATGAAGTTCATTATTGGAGGAAGTTTAATCATATAAATATTAATATAGTAAAATATTATTCTTTATGAATATTCATCATTGCATTTAATATTTTTTCTTAACTTCTTGTGTATTATATACAGTATTTATATCATATTCTTTTATTCAAATACAAGAACAAAGGAAGTTCAAAAACATTATAGTATGTATGGTAAAATATCTATGTTGATGATAAAGGGTGGTTCCTAATTTATATAAGATGAGGAAACAACTTTATATTTCTTTATGTATTGAGTCTAGTTAAACTACTATTTCAAACATTGAAAACATTCATCTTGGATTGATACACCAAAGAGGGGAGGGCCATTTTATCATTCCTTTGGAAATCATAATCATGCCTAAAATCCAATCATTGATTCTATTATATGTAAAGGTATACATGGTTTAAATTCATTTTTATTTCCATTTTATAGAATATTTCATATTTCAATACATAGGTTGTGACACCCTAACCCAAATCATCAGGATTGGGATATCATGCTCACTGCCCTATATGTAAGTGATATCCAACTAGCAGTGAGGGCATGAAAGGTTACATGGGGAGAGTAAAACCTTATTAATGATAGTCAAACATTAGGAACATATCAATACATAAATATATAACATCATATCTTCATAGATGAAATTAAATAATAATATCATAATGTAAAAAATGGAATACAATTCATAAAAGATAAACTAAAAAAACCTCCAATAGGGTAGGTCAACCAATTTATGAAGACAAAATAAAATAAATTCAGACACTTTATTAAAATATTGATGTCTATCCTGACATAAAATCTATTCTCTATGATCTACCTGCTCATCTATCGGAATCAGGGTCATTACCCTTAGTTGGATCCCTGGCCATGAAATCGTAATGCACATTGGGATGACCATGTAGGGTGTGAGTATAAACCTTGAAGGAAACCACCAATGTGTCCTTAAAAATGCTCAAAAATATATATAATTTCATGTTATTAAAATAATTTAGTTAACTAATAAAAAATCATATGTAATATCATCATGCGATAACTAGGCTGCCACAAAACTTATCCCTGCCTACTTCATATACATGCTATAAGGGAGTCATAAATAGTCTTTGTGTGACTAAACCATGACCAATAGTCCCAAATATTCCTCAAAATACTATGTTTTTTTGTTACTTACATGCATCCCCCATTTAAAGAACAAACAACTGACCCACCTTTAAGGAAAACCATGGTGTCCACATATCGATCCAATTCACCTCTCTAGGTCATGTTTCACTACCACATGTCAATTCCATGTCCATATTTGGTGAAATCCATGTTCACACATGTCGACCCAATATCCTGATCTAGGGAAATCCACACCACCACATGTAATACATGAAGGTGAAATCATAATATTCCAATCACAGCAGCATCACTCCCCTTCTAAGGGGCTAACTAATTGATTTAGATCAACCTGATAGCTTTAAACCAATCACAGAGAATCCATATATGCATCTAGACTCAATAAAATTTATAATAATTAATAATCATGTAATGTAGAGAAATTCCTCACTACCACACACACACCCACATGTGAATCATTTCGAGTAAGGGTCTCATGGCTACACATACACCCACATGTATATAATGTCAAGAAAGGGTCCAACGGGCTACACACACACCCAAATGAATATTATATAACTAAAGTGTCTCACGAGATACATACACACACCAACATACATATCATATCATACAAATTCCTAATGAGTCCCTACATGGTAATGATTTCCTACCTCCAGAGTATTAATTCCCAAATATAATAATTTTAATCTGCAACATGAATGCACCCCAATGATCCATAAAACCATCACCAATTCATTACATGGGCATTTTAGAATCAAGATCCAAGAAAATGAATGCACTAAGGGAAATAATTCAAATAGGATTACCCAATTAGAACCACCACTACCAACAAATATTTTATTAATCAAGAGAAAGATAAAAATTATATAGATCTAGCTACTTATCCATTGACAACTAAATAATTCCCCATTAGATCATACTATAATCCATATATCATATTAAGAAATCCCATATATATAATTTATACTAAAAGAAAAAGGAGTTGTAGTCTATAATGGATTTAACAATCAATATGGAAGACACTACATTGAGAAAATCATAAAAAGATGAAGAGATGAGTAGAAGGAAGCCAAATTCTCTTTAGAGAATCCATTTTATTCAATATTAATGAATTATGGTTCGTTAAACAAAGGATATGTCATATATAGGTTTTAGAGGGGGAATTTTGGGTCAGCCCTGATATAAAACTTTTTTATTTGCAGCTCTCTGAATGGATGGTAGCTCCAAGCAGAGATTGGGGCTACTAACGCTGCCACCAAATGGCTGATAGATCCCTAGGTTGTTCCTAGGATCCTTCTACCACCACTATTTAGCTGATGAATTTCTATAAACTAGCCAGTGGTTCCCTAGAAACTCAAAAGATGCAAGATGGTTTTCATTCCTTCTTAATTTTCTAATTTGCGGTCCTTAGATGCCTTTAACACATCATAACTACTGAATAAAAGGATACCAATATATCTAAAAAATAAAGTACAACATATGATGAAATTTTAGGTGTTTAAAAATCTCCCCATATAATGACTTATCATCCTTGATAAGTGTCTCTAGAGGTATGTGTAATGAACTAACCCAGGTTGACCTAACCCGTCAACCGAGTTGGCTAACCACATGGCCCGAAGCACGTTCCATATTTTCATGGACTAGTAACAAGCCATCGAGAATAACCAACTATCACATTGGAATAGTTTCACCACTGGTAAATATGCATGACATGTCCATAAAAACATAATAGTCTACTAATAATATATGATTCAACATCCTAGTATAAAAAAAATACCATAAACCATAACATACATCAAACAAAAGACATTCCATAACTGAATATATACATGGTATCTCAAGATAAAAACCCAAAACACAATATAAAGTGTTACAATTCAAAACAATTCCAATTACAACCCAAAAAGTAAAAAATACTAACAACTCTACATGAGTCCATCCTTATGACACCGTGCCTCCTCAAAAAAACATAGGACAATGGTAATCAAGAAGATCCACATTGGAACATGGTGCCCTTTATTTTACATATTTATTACAAAATGGAATATAAAAATTCCAAAAAAGGGATCAAGAAGGGTTTGAGGTAAGAATCTCAATAGGATACACCATGAAAATATTTAAGGATTTTAGCCATGAAACAAATAAAAATTATTGAAAACATTTTCAAAACTAAATCACTTTAAAAACAAACCATTTATAAATAAACCTTTAAAATCCCTTTGGATTTATTTTTGAAAATAAATATGGTTTTAAAAAACTATTTTCAAACATGGATCAAATAGATAAACAATACCATAAGGCACACTATCCTCAAAGGTAAACCAAAGGTATAATAAAGGTGATCATAACATAATCATCATATAACCATATATATATAAAATTAACAATGGGAATAATACATATAATCACATAAAATAGAACTAGTGAAATATATAAACCATATAAACCAATCTGGTATGACTAATGGGAGCCCTGGGGATATAACAATACGGCCTATCATGAGTGAGTAAATAGGTATTATGGATTGTTGAGTAATGGAAGCTCTCACAGTATTCCTTAGCCCTAACTCCAAGAGCAGACATAGTCTCTTGGTAAGAAACATGGAAGTTCACACTCTCTTTATACCCAAAGGCTCACTCAGCCCCTTAGAACAAATGGAGGCTAACATGGCCCTCCCTCAAAAGTCCCTCATAATCCCTCAAACAACCCTATCACTTACACTCTAGTTAACCCATATGTTTCTTCATGCCAACACATCATAAGAAAGTTATCATATCAATCAATCCATAAAAAATTCTTAAGAAACCATGAAATATTTAACAAATCACCATTTTCAAGGTAAAACATAATTTCTATAACCACTTTATAAATCCTTTTAAAACCACAAAAACCACTTTGATCCATTTTATTAAACACTTGGTGGACATAAAAGCCACACCCATTTGAAAAAACCAACTTTAAACACCAAAATTGTCAATATAATCCATGAAATAAATTAAACATGGAATAAACATAAATAATAAATAATTTAAATGGAAATAAAAATAGAAAACCAAGGAGGAATAGAAATACAATTGTATTCCTTGGAAAAATACTTAAATAAAAACACATCCTTCATATTTGATTCAAATGTCATCACCTCCACTAACAACCACTCAGATAAGGTAGAATAAGAAAACACACACACTAGTGCAGAAAACGTTTTTTACGTCACCATTTTTTACGTTGGTTATATAAAACCGACGTCATAATATGTAAAACGAGGTTTTTTACGTCGGTTATTTAATAACCGACGTAAAACCCTGTGTTTAGTACACCTTTAACGTCGGTTATTTTGATAAACGACGTTATTAATCGCGCGGCTTCGTTTTTTACGTCGGTTATACATTAACCGCCGTAAAAAATAGAAGCGGGGGGCGTTTGTTACGTCGGTTATTGAATAACCGACGTAACAAATGCGGTTTTTGAAGGCCTTTTTACGTCGGTTATTTTATAACCGACGTAAAAAAATAATCCGCAGATGTTTTTGACGTCGGTTCTGGAATAACTGACGTAATAAAACGCGGATTTTGAGCCCTTTATAACGTCGGTTATAGAATAAACGACGTAAAAAAAGAATCGGAGGAAGGTTTTTACGTCGGTTATTGAATAACCGACGTTATAAATGTTTTAAAAAAAATTATAACGTCGGTTATTGAATAACCGACGTGATAAATCATTTAAAAATTTACCCTGACCCGTGGATTTTCATTCGCGAGTTTACCTTCGACAGTCGCGACTCGTCTCTCTCGCGCGTAAACCCGAATCGGATCATCCATTTCGTTGGTTTGGATTCGTTTTGCGATCATCGTTTCTCATATTTAATCTCCTGGGATCAATCATCTAAACTCGCAGCACTCAGGTAATCCTCCCACTCGTTCGTTTTTTTTCGCGGATAGTATATATATATGTGTTGTGATTTTTTTTGTTGAAACTAGCTAAGATTCTTCGATTGCGAACCCTTTTAACTCGTTTTGGCACCATAATCTTATTTATCATCCCTAGATCTATTAGTTCGACTTGCAATATTGACTAATTTTATGATTTCACTAATTTTTCATCGTTTTCTATAAATCCCCGAGAGGGTTGGGGCGTGTCCATTTGGATGGGTTTCCCTTTTACAGTTGTTACTACTTTATTCAGTGATTCCAGGGGGGGTGGGAGGGCTATCAAGAGGGTTGGGGGGTGTCCAGGGGGGTGTCCAAGTGGGTAGGGTGTGGGGGGTGGTGTCCAGGAGGGGTGGGGGGCTGTCCAGAGGGGTCGGGGGGTGTCCAGGGGGGTTTACAAGGGGGTGGGTGGGTGTGGGGGGCTGTCCAAGGGTGTGGGTGGGTGTTGGGGGGTGTCCAGGGGGGTGTCCAAGGGGGTAGGGGGTGGGGGTGGTGTTTAAGAGGGGTGGGGGGCTGTCCAGAGGGTTGGGGTGTCCAGGGGGTGTCCAAGCAGGTCGGGGGTGGGGGGTTGTGTCCAGGAGGGGTGGGGGTGCTTTCTAGAGGGGTCGGGGGCTGTCCAGAGGGGTCGGGGGTGTCCAGGGTGGTGTCCAAGGGGATGGGTGGGTGTGGGGGGCTGTCCAAGGGGGTGGCGGCCTGTCCAGAGGGGTCGGTGGGGTGTCCAGGGGGGGGGTCCAAGGGGTTGGATGGGTGTGGGGGGATGTCCAAGTGGGTGGCGGCCTCTCCAGAGGGTATTTGGGGTTGTCCGGGTGGGTGGGGGGGCTGTCCAGAGGGTTGGGGGATGTCCAGGGGGGTGTCCAAGGGGGTAGGGGTGGGGGGTGGTGTCCAGGAGGGGCGGGGGGCTGTCCAGAGGGGTCGGGGGGTGTCCAGGGGGGTTTACAAGGGGGTGGGTGGGTGTGGGGGGGCTGTCCAAGGGTGTGGGTGGGTGTTGGGGGGTGTCCAGGGGGGTGTCCAGGGGGGTAGGGGGTGGGGGTGGTGTTTAGGAGGGGTGGGGGGTGTCCAGAGGGTTGGGGGGTGTCCAGGGGGGTGTCCAAGCAGGTCGGGGGTGGAGGGTTGTGTCCATGAGGGGTGGGGGTGCTTTCTAGAGGGGTCGGGGGCTGTCCAGAGGGGTCGGGGGTGTCGAGGGTGGTGTCCAAGGGGATGGGTGGGTGTGGGGGGCTGTCCAAGGGGGTGGCGGCCTGTCCAGAGGGGTCGGTGGGGTGTCCAGGGGGGTGTCCAAGGGGTTGGATGGGTGTGGGGGGCTGTCCAAGTGGGTGGAGGCCTCTCCAAAGGGTATTTGGGGTTGTCCGGGTGGGTGGGGGGGCTGTCCAGAGGGTTGGGGGATGTCCAGGGGTGTCCAAGGGGTTAGGGGGTGGGGGGTGGTGTCCAGGAGGGGCGGGGGGCTGTCCAGAGGGGTCGGGGGGTGTCCAGGGGGGGTTATATCTTACTATATTTTGTTTAAAAAATAATATTCAAGCATATTTTTTTAAATACACATCGATTTGTTTTATATTTCAAAATTGTTTACATTCAAATTATGATTTTTTTCATATAAACATATATTTGTCTTATCTAAAAAATATATATATTTTTTCTATTTGTTATAGGTAATAATGAGTCGAAGTTGGATTACGGCACATCGAATGAGCAATGAATATGAGGAAGGTGTTGATGCCTTTTTGGAATTTGCTAAACGAAATGTTCCAAGTAGTGACATTTTTTTCTGTCCATGCCTGAAATGTCTGAATATGAAGAAGTTGAAAAGTAGAGAGATAAAAGATCATCTGATTTGTCATGGTTTCAATCCGAGTTACAACCCTTGGATTTGGCATGGCGAAACTGGACAGAATGTCACTGATGATAATGAATCGCAAGATGGTAACTCCAATGGAATTGAAGAAATGATTCGCGATATTGTAGCAGAACAAATTGAGATAGAACCGACAGTTGCACGTCTATATGGTGATGCCGAAAAACCATTATATCCTGGTTGTACAGATTTTACGGCTTTGTCGGCGGTGTTAAGATTGATTAACCTGAAGGTGAAACATGGATGGAGTGACAGAATTTTTACAGAGATGCTACAATTGATGAAAGACATTCTTCCAAAAGATAACGATCTTCCAGATTCACATTATAAGGCCAAAAAAATATTATGCCCGATGGGATTGGGATACAGGAAAATACATGCCTGTCCGAATGACTGCATTATATATAGGAAGGAATATGAATTTCTGAAAGAGTTTCCTAAATGTGGGACATCACGGTATAAGGTGAAAGAAAAATCACAAGCTGATGTAGAGATTATAAAGCTCCCTTCAAAGGTATTTTGGTATCTTTCTATAATTCCTCGTTTCAAACGTTTATTTGCTAATTCACATGATGCAAAAAGGTTAAGATGGCATGCTGATGAGCGGGTATGTGATGGAAAAATACGTCATCCAGCTAATTGTCCACAATGGAAGAAAATTGATGCCCAGTACCCTACATTTGGAAATGAAATTAGAAATCTGAGACTAGGCTTGTGCACAGATGGAATGAATCCATATCGAACCCTCAGTAGCACACATAGTTCATGGCCTGTTTTATTGGTAATTTAAAACCTCTCTCCTGAAGTTTGTATGAAGCGCAAATATGTCATGTTGAGTATCATGATCTCTGGTCCAAAGCAACCCGGCAATGATATTGATGTATACTTGTCACCGCTGATTGATGATTTGAAACTGTTATGGGCTGATGGTATTAGGGTGTATGATTCTTATAAAATGGAATATTTTCAACTGCATGCAGTGCTTCTATTCACTATAAATGACTTCCCAGCATATGGAAATTTGTCTGGATACAGTGTTAAAGGGCATAAAGCATGTCCAATTTGCGAACAACAGACGTCATATTCTCAATTGCATCATGGGAGGAAAACAGTGTACATGGGTCATCGAAAGTTTTTGCCTATGGATCACCCTTATAGAAGACTAAAAAAGGCATTCAATGGCTCACAAGAATTTGATACTGCTCCAAAACCTTTATCCCCAGATTTGTATTTTGAGAGGGTGAAAAACCTTGATGTGACATTGGGAAAGACACAGAAATCTGGTAATGATAGACATATTTGGAAGAAAAGGTCAATATTTTTTGAGCTACCATATTGGAGGTATCATGAAGTCAAACATAATATTGATGTCATGCACGTGGAGAAGAATATCTGTGATTCTTTGATCGGAACATTGCTAGATATTAAAGGAAAGACAAAAGATGGGTTGAATGCAAGGTTAGACCTACTATCAATGGGAATACGTTTGGAGTTAGCTCCCACTCCTAAAGGAAGACGAACATTTCTTCCCCCGGCTTGTCATACATTATCGAAGAGGGAGAAAAGTAGCTTCTGTCAGTGTCTTCATGATATCAAAGTGCCTCAAGGTTATTCTTCAAATGTAAAAAATTTTGTCTCATTGAAAGACTTGAAGTTGATAGGTATGAAATCACATGATTGTCACGTCATGATGCAACAAATTCTACCAGTTGCACTGCGTGGAATATTGCCCATCCGTGTCAGAAAGACTATAATGAGGTTGTGTTATTTTTTCAATTCAATTTGTAATAAGGCGATTGATGTGAATGCTTTGAACATTTTGGAAAAGGATGCAGTTTTTATACTTTGTCATTTGGAAATGTATTTTCCTCCAACTTTTTTTGATATGATGGTGCATTTAATGATTCATCTGGTTCGAGAAATAAAGCTTTGTGGACCTGTATATCTTCGTTGGATGTATCCTTTTGAAAGGTATATGAAAATATTAAAGGGATATGTTAAAAATCCATATCGACCTGAAGCCTCCATTATTGAAAAGTATATTTCTGAGGAGGTAGCAGAGTTTTGTACAAGCTACTTGGCTACGGCGCAACACATAGGTTTGTCTCCATCTCTCCATGAACGGGTTAATAATGAGGGAAAGGGGATTCGTGGCTTGAAAGTCAAATCACTGTCAGCTGAACATATGAAGAAGTTAGAATCATACATCTTGAATAACATAGCTGATGTTCAACCGTATATCACATTGCATATTAATGAGTTGAAACAATGTCATCCAAAGAAGAAAGAAATGTGGATTTTGAATGAGCACAACAAAACTTTTTTTCCATGGTTTAAAAAGACCTTGCTTGGTAGATCAGATGTATCAGAGACATTAAAATGGATAGTGGGTGGTCCATCTTTAAATGTGATAACATGGTCCGCTTATGACATTAATGGCTATACATTTCATACGAAAGCTCAGGACAACAGAAGTGCAGTTCAGAATAGTGGTGTATTGGTGTTTGCAGAAGCAATGCATTTTTCGAGTGCTAAGGACAGAAACCCAATTTCGGCATCAAGTGCATATTATGGAGTGATTGAAGACATATGGGAGGCTGATTACTTTAAAATTAAAGTTCATGTTTTTAACTGTAAATGGTTTATCGGTAACAACAGTGTCAGACACGATGAATTTGGAATGACACTTGTTAATCTGAATAGATTGGAAGACACAGTTGATTCTTTTATAATGGCAACACATGCCAAGCAAATTTTCTATGTAGTAGATCAATCAGATATGCAGTGGGCTGTTGTTTTACAAGGGAAAAAACAATATGTTGGTGAGGATGAATTTGATGAAGATGATGATTTATGTGAGATCCCTACTTCCATGGAAAGATTAACAGAACATAATGATGAGTATGTTGAAGACATGGTTTGTGCCATAAGGAACGATCACGACGAAGGAATTTGGGAAAACAATCCAACTGTACATTCCTAAAATTACAGGTAACACATGTTTATTTCTTGTTTACATTTAGTTTTTTCATATAATGTTAGATATTGTAAATTTTTTACTTATTAAAACATGTATCAAACCAAAACGATAAAACAATAAAAACCGTAAAGAGGAGAAGTCCTGGGCGCACCGGATGGCCGGTGGTGGATCACCGGTTGGCCGGTGGTCCAGAGAAAAGCTCTGTCTGGTCCACCGGTCGGCCGGTGATGAGCCAGCTGCCGGCCGGTGGTCCAGACAGAGAGGAAGGCTCTCTGTCTGGTCCACCGGCCGGCCGGTGGTGAGCCAGCGGCCGGCCGGTGGTCCAGACAGAGAGGAAGGCTCTCTGTCTGGTCCACCGGCCGGCCGGTGGTGATCCAGCGGCCGGCCGGTGGTCCAGACAGAGGAAGGCTCTCTGTCTGGTCCACAGGCCGGCTGGTGGTGATCCAGCGGCCGGCCGGTGGTCCAGACAGAGCAAGGCTCTGGTCCACCGGCCGGCCGGTGGTGAGCCAGCGGCCGGCCGGTGGCACCAGGCAGTGGGCAAGTCTACTTCCTGGGTCCTCCAGCTGGCCGGTGAGCTCACACCGGCTGACCAGTGGACTCAGTGAGTCTACTTTTCAGCTTTCTTGGGCCAACTCCTTGGAAACCTTTTGCCTGAGTTTACCATGTTTATCATTGTTTAACATGCTTACCATATTACCAATGTTTACTATTATGTAATTTAGTACACTTTTCTATTTTCTGATTAAGTAGTACTACAATATTTGAATTTGTATATTTGTGAACTAATGTTTGTTTTTTTGATTTGAAGGAAAATGACAGATCAATCAGTTGATCAGCCACATGATTCTGGAGATGAGCATATTGGTCATACATCTGGGGAGGAACATTCAAATGCTCTTATTACGAAAAAGAGTTCAAAGGTTGGTAAGAGTGGGTGCACACGTTTACCAAAATTATCACTTGCCCGTACGAAGGAGGAGAGGATAGTCGTGGAGTTTGATGATGATGATCTTCCTAGAGGTCAAAATGCTAAATATTTTAAGGGTTTTGTAGCAACTCAAGCTAAGAGAAAAGTAAGCATTCTTTATGATGATTGGAGAAGTGTGGATAAGGCGATAATTTCTCAGCTGTGGGAGACCATTTTGGTAAGATCTTTTGCTATTGTTTGACTATTCTTTAAATGTTTCTAGTATATATAATATTTTTAACCTCTTTTTTATCAGATGACATTTGATATTCCTGACACTGGAGGAGTCAGGAAGAAATGCTTATTGTTCGCTGCTAGGAGATGGAGGGATTTCAAATCAACCCTCTCATCTGATTTCATTTATGGTCATAGGAGTCGTGAGAATCCATGTCGTATATATCCTTTTATAGATGAAGACACATGGAGACAATTTTTTGAAAGTAGAAGAAAAGAATCATTTTTGGTAAGGGCAATGTAAACTTTTATAAGATTTCTTATATAAATGATCTTATTATTGTTTTGTTAATGATTACTTATTCTTAATTTACAGCAAACAAGGAAAGCTCATCAAGAGATCCAATCTAAAAATGTATACCCTCATAGTTTATCTCGGGGAGGATATGAATTATTGGAAGAACAAATGATGGCAGAAAAATTTCAACAACTAAGAGCTGAGTCTTCAAGCTCTGGAGAGGTGGCCCCTCCATCCCCTCCATCTAGATATGAGAAATGGAAAAGAGCTCGGAAGGGCAAAAAAGGACAATATCTTTCGGAAGAATCGAGACTCGTAGTTGAGAGGATTGTAAGATATCTATTTTATTTATTTATGTTTACTATTTTCATCATATATTTCCAATCATTATAGAAATGTTCAATTAATTATTACAGGACTCTCTTGAGGATCAGAGTTCACAGGGGACATTTACACCATCTGGGAGGGAAGATATTTTATCTGTGGCATTGGGAAAGCCCGAACATCCTGGCCGTGTAAGAGGATATCTGGCAGGTGTATCGGTAAGAAAAGTGTTGCCACGTTCCTCAACTTCTAACGTTGAGGGAGTTTATAAAAAAAATAGAATCCTTGGAGGCTGAAGTCCATAATATTAATGCGACAATGGAGGACAAGATTAGAGCATCGGTGCAGTTTATGTTTGCAGACTTGCAAAGACAATTTCAGGGTGCAGCTCCCACTCCACCTCTCCCAGTAGCTCCCACTCCCCCACCTCAGCCTGCGGACCCCATTTTTTATCCTCCTCCTCCGCCGCAGCTACCTAATTATTGTGAGTTGTATGTTGATGATCCTCAACATCATATAGTTGCATATGGGATGGTATATTGTATAGGAGATACAGTTCATCATCAACAGTTAGAGGTTGAGAATCAGAGGGTCACTGTACAGGATATTATAGATAGATCAGCTCGGATACCATTACCTACAGATGAGGTGACGACAGTTGGACATAGTATCGGCCATTTTTTACTTTGGCCATACAGACTTCTTCGACTCATTACCATAGAGGTATGGATGTTATATCTTTTATTTTATATTTTTATTAATGTTTTATCATTTGGAAACTAATATATTTTTCAATTTATTTTTACAGGAATACTTCAAAGGTAAAGAAATACTGTATAGACAACAACAAAGACAGATAGCTATGACATCAGATGCAGATACTAGCAGTCTTGACAAATTGTCAAGATATTCAAATTTGTTGTTGGATCATTATGACTTTACAATGGAAGCTCATGTTTGTGGACGTGAACTAAGTGTGGGGATTATGAAAACTGATATCATGGAGTTTGTCACTGGAGATAAGTTGGGCATCAACGTGGTGCAAATTTTTATCATGTAAGTCTTAACACCTTTTCCTTGCGTTATATTTATTAAAAATGTATACTTATGTCTGCTTTGTATTAGGTATCTGTATAAAATTTGTGAGAGGAATGAGCTGACAGATGTATATGGATTCACGGACCCACAATTGATTTCCCCTGAAGCATGTGCATTGGATGAGGAACAAATAATGCTTTATATTGCTGATAGATTTGAAAAGAATGTAATCACACAGTGTTGGATGATGCCTTTTTGTGGGAGGTATGAAACACATCCCTCTCAAAGAGTTAATTATCTTTTAACATAAAAAACCACTAACGTTAAATTTCCTTTTATCAGGGATCATTGGATGTTAGGGGTTTTTTGCCCTAGGGAGAAAACACTTTATTGGATATGCTCTCTCCATGATGATGTGCGAGAAAGTTTTAAGAATATATTGGAAACGTAAGTTTCAATTTCACAATAGTTTTATATATTATAATGAATTTTAAATTTACCCCATTCGTATTATTTTCTAACAGGGCATGGGTCCACTTTCGAAAAAGCGCAATGAAAAGGAATTTCAAGATCAAATATGTACATGTGAAGGTAAATATCCATTTATAATTTGTACATTTTGATTTATTACATAAAAATAATATATTGAATTTACACTCATTCAAACAGAAATGTCATGAGCAACAAGGCATCATCGAATGCGGATATTACATTTTAAGATTTATGTATGAAATAATAACAACTGGGACAGTTCTAAGTTTTGACCTGGTAAGATTTCCTCTTTCTCATAATATTTCAATTTGATTTATTCATTATACACGTTGACTACTATCCTTTTCCTTTGTAGCTTTTTGATGACCCTCAACCCTTTACTGCTGAAGATATCAAACACTTACAAGTGGAGTGGTCAAATTATTTTACAGGTTTGATTGACTTTTAGTTGTTTGTAATGTAAAATGTAATTTTGAATATTGTCAATGTAATTGTGTATTTCGTAGTCGTTTAGGTTGGATTTAGTTTTTTTTGAAGTTGACAGTGTAAGTTTTGAATGTTATATAAGTGAATGTTTAATTTTTCTCTACTTCTTGTTTTGGTCTACTGTTGATGGTTTTTCTGGTCTGGATTTTGGTATGGGGGGAGAGGTTCCAAGGGGGTGGGTGGGTGTTTGGGGGGTCTCCAAGGGATACGGGAGGGGTGTCCAAGGTGTGTTTGGGGCTGTCCTAGGGGTCGGGGGGGTGTAAACACTACTGGAAAATGTACCTATCCCCACGGTTTTCACCAAAACCATGGTGATAGACCCCCCCTATACCCACGGTTTTGGAAAAATGTGGGTATAGGTGAATTTTCATGACCTATACCCACGGTTTGCCAAAACCGTGAAAAGTCACCTATACCCACGGTTTCCCAAAACTGTGGGTATAGGGGGGGTCTATCCCCACGTTTTTGGTGAAAACTGTGGGGATAGGTCTGGGATAAAATACATATACCCACGGTTATGAAAAACCGTAGGTATAGGTCAATTTTGTGTGCGCGGGAAATTTTTTTTTCCGCGGGAAGGAATTTTTTTTTTGGCGGGAACCCTATACCCACGGTTCTTCCCTCTATACCCACGGTTTTTATAAATATATTTAACTAAATATATATATATATACATATATGTGTAGTTAGTGTAGTGGTTAGACGTGGTGTTTGCAGCGAAGAGGTTGCGGGATCGAAACTCGGCGCCTGCATTATTTTAGGACCTATACCCACGGTTTTGAAACCGTGGGTAAAAGCCGTTGACACCGTGGAAATTGTCATTGTTTCGGTGACATGGTGGCAGGACACCTATACCCACGGTTTTCCAAAACCGTGGGTATAGGCTGGGGACCTATACCGACGGCGTTCCAGCCCACGGTTCCCAAAACCGTGGGTATAGGCTATACCCACGGTTTTGGGGGCTATACCCACGGTTTTGAACCGTGGGTATAGGCCGTTTTTTCAGTAGTGAAATGAGGGTGGGGGGGTGTCCAAGGGGTGGGGGGTGTCCAAGGGATATGGGAGGGGTGTCCAAGGTGTGTTTGGGGCTGTCCAAGGAGTCGGTTGGGTGTAAATGAGGGTGGGGGGCTGTCCAAGGGGTGGGGGGGTGTCCAAGTGGTGGGGGTGTCCAAGGGATATAGGAGGGGTGTCCAAGGGGTGTTTGGGGCTGTCCAAGGGGATGGGGGGGTTTCCAAGGGGTAGGGGGGTTTCCAAGGGGTCGGGGGGGTGTCCAGGGGGTGGGGGGGCTGTCCAAGGGGTGGGGGGAGTCCAAGGGGTGGGGGGGTGTCCAAGGGATATGGGAGGGGTGTCCAAGGGGTGTTTGGGGCTGTCCTAGTGTTCGGGGGGTGTAAATGAGGGTGGGGGGCTGTCGAAGGGGTGGGGGGTGTCCAAGGGGTGGGGGGTGTCCAAGGGATATGGGAGTGGTGTCCAAGGTGTCTGGGAGTTCTGTCCAAGGGGCCGGTTGGGTGTAAATGAGGGTGGGGGGGCTGTCCAAGGGGTGGGGGTGTCCAAGGGGTGGGGGGTGTCCAAGGGATATGGGAGGGGTGTCCAAGGTGTGTTTGGGGCTTTCCTAGGGGTCGGGGGGGTGTCCAGGGGTCGGGGGGTGTCCAAGGGGTCTGGGAGGGCTTTCAAGGTGTGGGGGGGTGTCCAATGGGTGTTTGAGGCTGTACTAGGGGTCTTGGGGGTGTAAATGAGGGTGGGGGGGCTGTCCAAGGGGTGGGGGTGTCCAAGGGATATGGGAGGGGTGTCCAATGGGTGTTTGAGGTTGTACTAGGGGTCGTGGGGGTGTAAATGAGGGTGGGGGGGCTGTCCAAGGGGTGGGGGTGTCCAAGGGTTGTGGTGGGGCTCCAATGTGGTGGGAGAGGGCTGGCCAGGTTGTTAGGTGGGTATAGATGAGGGTGGCGTTCAGTTGGGGCTTGGGGGAGGGCTGGCATGGTTATTTTTGTTTGGTTTCTGGTTGCTTTTTGGTGAGAGCAGTGCAATTATTTTAAAAAAAATATCACTTTCACGTCGGTTATTTTATAACCGACGTGGTAAATAAATCGGTAGGGGTTTATCACGTCGGTTTTTTCGAGAACTGACGTGATAAACCGTTCCCGGGCCTTTTATCACGTCGGTTCTTAATATAACCGACGTGCTAAAAGGCCTGGGAATCGATTTACCACGTCGGTTATTGGATAACTGACGTGCTAAAACGTTTCCCAGGCCTTTTTATCACGTCGGTTATTTAAGAAACCGACGTGATAATAGGCCCGGGGAAGGGTTAATCACGTCGGTTATGTCATAACCGACGTGATAAATGATATCCCAGGCGTTTTATCACGTCGGTTTAGAAAATAACCGACGTGATAAACCCCCCCCCCCCCCCCCCCGCGCATATTTATCACGTCGGTTATTAATGAACCGACGTGATAAACACCGTGATGTTAGGGATGTTACGTCGGGTTTTAAATAACCGATGTAAAAAACGTTATTTATAACGTCGTCCGTATTAACGTCGCCTAAAAACCGACGTAAATAATGAAAAATAACCGACGTAAAAAATGTTTTCTGCACTAGTGACACCTAAACCATAAGAAATAAAACAAAAAAGTCAATTAAAACCCCTATATTCATCCAACACCACCCCTAGTGTTACACACTTCCCCAAAAATGGAAAAACATGGCTTGTGGTGGGGGAAATATGAGGAAAACATAAAATAATCAACTTACCTCAAACCAAGACACCAAGAATCTGAGATAAAATCCACCAACAAGGAGATGGATGAGTTCAATATCTAATGAGGAGAGGCTTCACATGTGGGTGAATTAAAATGATCCATAAAATATCAATATTGTTATTTTTGTAAAAATAAATTTTTAATAAGCTGGAAAGGGCCACACTATTTAGCCACATGTTTAAGAAAATTGTGTTCCAACTATGAGGGTTTAATTGTACACCCTAAATAGGATACATGGTTTTATAAAGGGTTTTATAATATTTAAAAAAACCATGATCATCCCATGTAAAACCACACTATCAAAAGCAGTATCACCCCTCGCACGGTTGTTGACTAGTTTTGAAAAACTGTTCACAAACTATGTTCCCTATTATTTCTCCCCAAAAAATCTTTGTTTTATCCCACGACACCCTAAAAACTACAATAAAACACTCAAGGACAAATAAAAATCAAAATAATACATACTAGTGACCCAAAAGTTGTCACAAACTTCCCACCATGACACTTTATTCCCCCAAAATGATATCAATATTCTCTAGAAGAGAACAAGTGTGGCCACTTCTACCTCACCCATCCTTCCCAATCCAAAGTCTTGTGGCTATCACCACCATACTTCCAAATAAAATGGGCCAAAAAAATCAATTTTTAATTGAGAACATTGTTTTTAGAATCCAAGGCATCAATAAGCTACTCCACAAACATGGCATCTTATTCTAACTCTAGACCTTCCTAGTCAAGTACATGAGAAGGGTCTAGGTGGTACCTCTTTATCTAGGAGATTTGGATGAAATCATGGATCAAGACAGGTTGAGGTGGTATCTCCAACAAGTAGGATACCTTCTAAAGACACTCCACAACATTCAATGGCCCGACATAACATAGAACCAACTTCCCCTTCTTTACTAAGAGACATAAACCCTACTGAACTAATAATTAGAGAAACACTTGATCACTAACCAAAAAGTCCAAAATACAATTAAGAATTTATTAATATGAGTTCTAGATACTATTAACAATTGTTACCCATTTCTAAATTAGCCGCACTATCTCAGTTTTACCCTAGAAAATTCTCAATATAACTAAAGAACACTCACCCACCATGGCCCATAATAATTGGGATTTGAAAGGTTTCATGTAAAATTCATCAAACAGGGACATCCTAATCAATGCCTGATATCTACTATTATATGAAAACATGGCCAACAGATGGTCCCTTTCCCAAAAAACAATTAAATCAAGAACACTCACCCACAAAATATCCTTAAGAGTCTAGATGGTCCACTAAAACTGTCATTCCATCTACGGTTCATATGTGTTACTCAACCACAACTGGTTTCCCAAAGCCTCATTGATTCCCTTCCAAAAAATGAGATATACAATAGGCATCTCAGTCTAATACTATCACTGAGGGAACTCCTTGAAGCTGAATAACCTCTCAAACATATAGACATCAGAGGTCCTCTACCTTTATAGACTCCCTGATGGGTAGAAAATGGGTTGATTTCATCAAAATATTGAAAATAATCCATAAATAATCTTTCCCACTCAGAGTATGAGGTATCCCAATCACAAAAACTATAGAGATCTCATCCGACTTCCACACTAGAATTGGAAGTGGATGAAACTACTTGGCTGGTCTATGATGCTCAACTTTGACCCTTGTTCATGATAAGAATCTAGAAAAATAGTCCACCAAAGCACATCTCATACCGATCCAAAAAACCGACCTATAAAATTATTGAACATAATGGTTGTCCCAAGGTGAACAACTGAACTAGAATGATGCACCTCATGATCAAAGGAAATTCCATCCACTTCAATAAGAGAAGAAAACCATCAAGAGACCAAACCAATCACTAATGGTCTCCCCACTATTTAAATCATTGATAATATACTAGAAAATAGTGACATATGTCTTCTCATTTCTCACCTAATTGATGAGATATTGTGTAATATATGAACTAGACAATAATATATTCCCTCCATCCTCTTTCACATCCAGTATCAGATCAATAAACAATCTAATCACACCCCAATCATCCACTGATTCCTAAACTTTTTACACTAGAAGAATCCTTCTCAAAGTGTCGGTGACCACGTTCACCTTTCTAGGAATATACAAATTATTGAAATCAAAATTATGAAGATACTCCAATTAGTTCCTCTGTATTAGGTTTACGTTCCTTGGAGTGAAAATTTACTTCAAGCTATAATGGTCTGAATACACTATAAAATTATCCCTAAAGAGGTAATGTTTTCACATCTTTAGTACATGTATAGAAGCTTCCAATTATAGTTCATGGGTTGTATAATTTATCTCATATGCTCATAGCTTCAATGATCCATAGGACCCTACATGATCATAATGCATCATCATAAACCCCTAAACCACATTGGAAGCATTATAATACACTGCATAAACTCTCTTAGGCTCAGGTAGAATAGAAAAAGGTATAGATATTATATGGGTCTTCTACTTGCTAAAAGAACTATAGTACCTCTCATCCCACTTAAACATCACCGCTTTCCAAGTCAAATCCATCAAGTGAGAATATAACATTGATATTTCTTGATGAAAACATATATAATACACTACCAATACTATAAAGATATAGATCTTGAACACATTCATGGGCTTCTCCCGAGACATGACTGCTTAAACCTTCTTGGGATCCACTGAGAGTCTTACCTCAAAAATCTTGTGACACATAAAATTCAGTTTTTGAATCCAAAAATAGAACTTGGAAAATTTTTAATATAGAAAGTTCTCTCTAAAAACACTCAAAATAACTTTTATATTGTAAGCATTTTCCCCCTCCATCTTGGAATACACCAAGATGTTTCCATTGAACAACACTATAAAGGAGTCCTAAAAGCAACAAAAGATCTGGTTCATTAGTTCCATGAAAATAAGTATAAAATTTGTAATCCCAAATGGAATAACTAAATACTTGAAATATATATACCTACTTCAAAAGGCATTATTTAGAACATCCTCTTCCCAAACCCTCAATGATGTCAGGTACATTTTCAAAAACCAATGAGCCCCTCTGAGGTGATTAACCAAATAATCAATCCTTGGTTACAGATATTTATTATTTATCATCACCTTGATATGATTACAATATTCTATAAAAAAAATTGAGGCTAACATCCTCCTTCTTTTCAAATAGAAATGGTTAAGCCCATAATGACACTCTAAGTTGAATAAAATCATTTCCCTAAGGATTTTTTATCGGAAAATTCATCTTCTTCTAATTGGATTGATCCTTAAATATGATCAACCAATCCATATTGATAATGAGGACGAACACATTCTTATCTAAAACAAGTAAGTCCCAAGAGACTTCCACACCAACTACCATGAAATGGGACTTAGGAAACTTAAAACCTTACTCCATTTTCCTACCCAATGGGGTCAGCATATCCATTAAATATAGCATCAACTATGCCAACAAAACCAAGGAATCAATAATATTATATGAAATGAAATAAATGGATGCAGATGTGTTAAATAAAACCAATTCCATATAATAATAAATAAACATCACACCTAGAGTGTTGGTTATTCTGGAATACTTGTCTTGAACTACACTATATGGAGTCACCCTGGCTCAGAACTACTCTAAGTCTCCTTTCCCATGTAAGAATCCCCCTTTTCCATGAGGATGAGATCCTCAACCCTTGGAACCCTCTAACTACACCTGAACCTACATAAAACTCATCATACACCACTCCCATGAAAATAGAACTGAGAAAACTGATAGACATTCCCAAACTTCCCACACTAGTGGAACATCCTTGGAGTCTCAGGGAAATTTAGCCTAGTTTGTCTGGCCTTTCTAAACTGATAAAAAATAACTGGTCTATACCCCATAGGATCCACAGAATTTTATCCCAATGACTCATGGACACTCTTGACACTTCTTTTCTAAGACTCTCCCCACTTATACTTATATCTTAGAGAAAAAATTTGTATACCTCCCACTAAATGAACACCATTGATACCATTATTTTTATTTAAATCTACCACTTTCATTGATTCCTTGTCTATAACCTCTAAATAGGTCAGTCGACATAGAATAATAAGCATATATCTTATCTTTAGCCTCAATCCCATCTCAAAACACCCATATTTAAGCTAATAATGTGTGAAGAGATATAGAGATACATGGAATAACTCATTAAATATAGTGTTATACTCCATAACTGAATGATCACTTTGATCCATCTATAGAAACTTGTGAGCCTTCACCCCTAAAATTGAATCTTGTTAGAACATTCAATTAAACTCCACTTTGAATGTGATCCACTTGAGAACATTGTTCTTCCCTGAAAGCGCAATTGAATCCCACCACTTCCTAACCATTTATTCTAACATGTATGTGGAAACTCCAATTTTCAATGTCTCAGTGGTCTTCAAAAACGTGAAGATTTTCTCAAAACAATTCAACCACTCCTTAGGCTCAATTGGTTCCTTTTCATCACGAAACACTAGTGGACTACCTCAAAAAATATTGACCATGGTCTATGGTCTATGTATTCTCACAACCACCTACTTGATCCAAGTTTTAGATAATATGAATCATTGACTACACTAAATCTGGATCAACTAGAGGGTTCACCTACAGGGTATTATTTGCCACACTATCTTTACACCTGGATGAGGTCATTCTAGGAGGTACTATCTACAAGACACAAAGAACAAGTATAGACAAGCATAATTCATCATTAACCGATAAAAAACTACCAATATAAAACCCCCAACATGGGAATAATAAGAATCTTCCAAGAATAATAAGTGAAAAAATCATAAAAAAAAACCCATAATTGGGCTCAAAACATGACCACAAACCAAAAAACCCATTGAAGTTTGATGTTTGACATGAAGAATAGCTGGACAAGAACTCTGTAATTCCTACTGCTAAATTATTGATGGTCCTAGATCTAAACTACCACTAACTCCCAAATAATAATATCTTTATTTGATACCATTTTTTAATGATCCAACCTGGGTTGACCTAAAGTACATTTTAAAAGCATGTTCTCTATCACCATGGGATTTCTATAAGCATAGGGAATAACCAACTATCACTTGGGAATGGTCTAGAAACAAGTAAATGGTCATGAACCATCCAAAAAATAGTAAATTAATACCAATAACACTATAGTAAACATCATGGGAAAAAAGATACCATAAACAATGGAATACATCAAACACAAGCCATGGCATAATTGAACATATACATGTTATCTCAAGAGAAAAACCCAAAACTCAAAATAATAGGGTAAAATTTCAAACAAGTCCAACGTACAAACCAACATGTTCAAAATACCAACAAAACATCCACATGATTCCATCTTTGTGTGACCATGTCTCCTCTAAAAAACACCAGACGATGGTAAAATTGGTATAACTATATTATAAAATAATATAATAGAAAAAATAAAAATTCAATATTACTTCATACTAAATGAGTAAATGATGTGCCGGTAAAAAGTAATTCAAATAGTTATATTATTTCAAGGAAAATGTTTGATTTCATAATGGTTCCAAGGATTATTATGTTAAACTTAGAAATAGTTCTTTGTAGATGAATATAAGTTGAAATTATAATATTAGATGTTGTGAAGTTAAGGAGTTTGAAAAGGTTCAAGGAGTTAAAACTTAAGGATATGATTCTTAAATCTCACCATTATTCAAACATTATTACTTTATAAATGTTTTCCACTAAAGAATTTAGTGGGTGTGTTTTATCAAATGGTCACGTAGAGATGTGATAGGAAATATATATTTATGTAATGAGTTAATTTAACTCCAAAAAGTGAAGTAAACAAAATTTTGATCTAATTGTATTATATATATGATATGGTATAAAGGTGATAGTGTTGGGTTTTGTTATGTATTATTAAAATATTTTTAAGAATATAAAATGTATCATAAAAAATATAGTCTCAATTTTATCATTCATTCAAGTTGGTTTTATAAAAGTATATATATATATATATATATATTTCATAAAATGTAATGATAATTTTCCTCTCAATGTATTACTTTGAGTGTATAACTAATAAATGTTTATTAGATATTTCTATATTTTATTATGAAATATTAATGTTAAAATGATTAGGATTCTTTTATGATATATAAAATATTCTCAAGAGGCACAAAAAGTTTTTTTGTGCACTGGATGACCCATTCGGTATACAAAATGGAGTGTCATACAATATGTATATGGTATAATATGGGTGCATAGATCATATAAGATTCGTCGTTACTTGAGGTTGAAAAGATACTTAGAATGATAAAATTAATTCTTTAATAACTTTATTACACAATTCATTGTATTTTAGATAATATATCTACTCTTTTTACTACTTTTCAACATGAAATTATAGCATGGTTTTGAGGAATAGCAGTAACACCCAGATATTTTTTGAAAAAATATTGAATTAATTTAAATTTTTTGATACTTTTAATTTAATGAAACACTTAATATAGATTGTGTTATATAAAAGAACCAAGTTATTCTTTCTTTATTATGCAACACCAAGTTGATATTGTTCTACACACAACACATAGATTATCTTTCAGTTCATGTAACACACTATTTGGATTATGTTACACACAATTTCAATTTCCCTTGATAGCTTGCATTACATGTAAGGCATAGTTTTACCAAACAAAAATTTAATATTAATATTATTCTTAAAATATTATTATAGATATCACCTAGAAAATTTAATGTATGTCGTTAATAATATTAAACAAATTATTATAATATGTTTTACACATGTATATAATAAAAATTATTTTTTGACCAATTAACTAGAAATGAAAATAAACCCCTTTTTGAAAATATAGGAATTCATTTACTGAGAAACTATATTTATCCTATGGATTCAAACTCAATAAATTAATTAAAAAAATTATGATAAATTATTTTAATTAAATATATAAAATATATTAATATAACTATTTAACTTTTATCTTATTTATTTTTTATACAAGAGATAAGAATAAATGCAATTTTATGAATAAGAATATGTAGTTTTCAAAAAGGTAATTTTACCACCTTTTAATATCGAACCAATATTAAATATAATTTTTGACACATTTATAATATTTATTTAACAAAATGAAATTATTTTTTGAAATTTTAATATCAAAATTTTCATTGGGTGAATTTTTTGTATTTTTCTGAGAAGTTTCATTTTTAATGAATAGTGGAAAATACTGAATTTCAATTGAATATTGATTTTTCATCTAATTTAATTTTGTTGTTAAATTATATTTTTTATTGTTTTTAATGTTAATTCCGATAAATTTTTATCAATTATTCCAATTTAGTTTATTTGAATCAATTTCACATTGAAATTGGATATAAAAACAATTCAAACTTTTAAACATTTTCACTTTAAAAACTCGTTGTTTTGTCCCATCTGTGGGATTATTTTTAAATTAATTTCTATAACTCATGTTTTTTGAATTTGAAAAAATATATTCCATATTTTTATTCATAATAATTTATAATTTATAATAAGTTCAATTTAATTTTTTACCAAAAATATTAGTGAAAGTAATTAAAAGTAATTACAGCGATTAAGAAAAAAAATGAGTTTACTTAGTGGTTAAACATCAACTTAAGGAGTCAAATACCCTATAAAAATGTCCAAAATATGTTTTATGGCCATATTTATAACATATAACACCTTTTATTAGGAATTTAAAAATTATTGGAGGGAGTTGATGTATGGAAGGCCTCCCAATAGTGTTTACATTTTTCTGTTTACAAGAATGCCAATCCTCCACTATAAAAGGGAATTAACCCCCCCCCCCCCCCCCCACACACACACACACATATTAATATCTATTAATACTTTTGACCAATCCAAAAACATAGAAAATAATATCCAAAAAAACATACTCTAATTATAGAATCCTAACTTTGTGAATAAATCAAACCAAAGAAGCCCTTTCGTGCAAACAAAGAGGAGTTACCCAAAGAAGAGGTTACATCCTTCCGCAAGCTCTTTTGTATTATTTTCATTACCCATCCCCCTAAAATATTATTGTTATAAGATTATATAATAACCATAGTATCTTAAATATTCTAATATTTTTTATGTTAAGGTTTATACCTAAAATCACACACTTTTATCAAATGGCATACACAATCATCGTTCGTGTGTACAACGGGATACCGCCTCATAAACCGATGTCACTCGTTCTTCCATTTCCACCTTTATAGGTTGGAAATAATGATGTAAATTATATTTTTTTATGATATATATGATATTTATGATTAATTTATTCTCTGGGGAATGTTATATTAAATATACCATCTTGCTTTCCATTTTTTGTAAATATGATAACTTCGTTTGTGGACGTATGGACTACCACCTCCTCAAAGCGATGCGATTCGATAAAACTTTGCATGGAATGTATTAAGGATGGTTTTAGTGAATTTATATTATATTTATCAAATAATAATTATATTTTAATAATATATATATATACATATATGTCATTTACTTTCTTTCTTTCAATGTGACAAGAAAACGGAAATAGTGTTCATGTGTACATATGGTCTATCGTCTCTGTGAATGCTGTATTTCATTTAATTTTTCTATATTTTATAGAGTATTATAAATATTCATATTAATATATATATATATATACATTATTTAAATAATTAAATAATCATCTAAGTAATAGTTTCAATAATTACAAGTCAAAACATATATGAAAAACAAAGCGGATATTACCCAAAAGATAACATTAGCATGGAATTGTTAATAAAAGGGTAATATAAAGTCATAATAAAATAATATAAGGTATTAGATATAATAATATGGTTCTATGGTATATTTATAATAACTTATATTTATTATAAGAGTTTTGAACTTGTATGAAGAAATTCAAGACTTAAGGTAAGGGTTTTCTTATCTCACTTTTTATTTCTATGAGATACATGCCATATTCACCACACACTTCTTTTGTGTGGTGTATATACAACCCTATGACATGTTATATCATGAATTTACTCTATTTAATTATATTAAAAGTTTCAATTGGTGTTATTATTTCATGTACCTCGTGATTAAAAAGTTACTCAAGTAGAAAATGAATTTCATCCCACTTTCTTATATTTGTGAGACACATGCCATATGTAACATCCCGGATCTGGTACATTACAAAGTGGTATCAGAGGATTTTTTTTCTTTGACTTACTATTTGGAGCCTTAGTCAGGGATGGGACAGAAATGGTAGTTGGTAATAAGTTGTGCCCGAGAGTAGCTAACCCATGTACAGGGAAAAGCCAGTCTACCTCGTATTTTTTCAATTATTCTGATTTTGAAAATTTTACAGTTGATTTCATTTTCACCATTGGGTGATGCACTTGTGATTGTGTTGTTTAAATGTTATCCATGGGTTCTATTTAGTTACAACCTGATGAGATGAGGGTATTCCATCTCGTGCATCATTTAGGCACATGCTAGAAATCACATGCCATGCATAGTTCCATGCCATGTAGGCATATTAGAAATTGCATGTTTTTGTGATAGTTGTTGTGCTAGAAAAGCATGATGTTTTGATAGCTAATTTGATAAATACCTGATATGTTATAGGGTTTTTTTGTGAGCCTGTTGATAGGATGGACGCCAAACTTTGGTTTTTGGGGAGTATGGGCCCTCAATGACCAGAATTTGGTGGATCATCGACTTGTTTACTTGTGTATAACATGTATAAGATGCCAAAATTTGATTCTCGGGGAGTATGGGCCCTCACGGATCGGAATTTGGAACTTGGGTGTTGTTTTTCAGTATTTAATAGGTTTCGGAGTATTTTCAGAGGCTTACTGTTCGGAAAACCTAGGATACACGTCGTGTAGATCCTCAGACACACGTTGTGTGTTTTTCTATTTGGGAAGAAATGAAAACTTTTTGAGTACACGCCGTGTACCCTCAGTACACATCATGTATTCTCTTCCCGTGTCATAAACTGTGTGGGAGGGGAAACGGGGTAGGGAAAGGCTTGGGAAAAACATGTCGTGTACCAGATGTACACGTCGTGTAGTGTTGATCTGGAGTCTGCCCGTGTAACTAACAACACGGATGGAGACCTTGAGACATACATGTCGTTTCCACCATGGAACATACCGTATAGTCTGACCTGGGGACCCAGTCATGTAGCTAACAAACATGGGTCAGTGTTACCTCTTCTTTAACACGCCGTGTACCTGAGGGACATGTCGTGTAGTCCTTACCGATGGGAGATAGTGTGGACTGGTTGTGTGGCTGGGGAAACAGGGTGTTGTACACGCCATGTGCTGGTGTAACACGTCGTGTAGTGTCATCCGAGTAGTCGGTCGTGTCACGAATGACACTGGAAGTTGGAAATTAAACCATACACACCGTGTAGATGATATACACACTGTGTAGTCTTGTTTAAAGTGATTCATGTGGCTTATACATGTAGACGGACTCAGTTAGGGAAGGAGGATTCAAGTACACGCCATGTATTTAGAAGACACGCCGTGTATTTGGGGTGTTACACAGCCAGTTTAAGCTAGAGTACACGCCCATGTGAACGGTTGTGAGAACATGCCATGTAGTATTTATACACAACGTGTAGTCAAGTTTTGTAAAATTTGAAAACATTCATTATCTGTCTCCTTGTTTCAGTCTTTGATAATATTGATCTAAGGTGTGTGTTTGACCTTATAGAGTCATGCTGCCGAGATGACCACGCATTGTTCACCAAGATAACGGAAATGATAATACTCCCAAGATGGTAATCCATGGGCTACCAATGGATCCTCCAGCAGAGCCAGATGCAGCGCTAGCCGTTATACTGGTCACAGGCGCGGATGCACAGTTTTGTGAAGGCTTCATGTGGTTCATGCAGACCTTTCAGGGAGCACCACTAGCTGCCACATCTATGGCTGAGATGACTCGTATCTTTCAGTAGCAGAATCTGCCTATGCTTTCAGGGGATGGTAGACCACAGGATGCGGAGTCTTTGCTGGATGCATTACAGACTATTTTAGATCATCTTGAGATGCCTTTGGGCGGAGGGTCAAGCTCATGACTTATATGATACATGATTCTTCCAAGAGGTGGTGGGATGTTATCACTCAGACATAGCATCACAGAGACATGGAGTGGGAAGATTTTCAGACAGATTTCTATGACTTCTTCTTCCCAGAGATGTTGAGGGAAGATAGAGCTTGAGAGTTCATGAATCTGCAGCAAGGTGCTATGTCTGTGATGGATTATTCTGCTCGCATCACCGAGCTTCATTATTTTTCACCCGTTCTGGTGGTTAATGAGATGTTGAGGGCTAGACGCTTTGAGGATTGTCTTCGATATGACATCCGTGCACTGGTGAATGTTTTCAAGTTGCCTACTGTACATGATATTGTGAACCAGACACTGATTACCGAGAGGATCCTGCGAGAATCTAGTGGTGTGGGCCAGGGTAGTTCGACACTAGTTTCTAGTACTATTTATACCAGTAAAAGGAAGAGACGGATGGATTTCTCTCACTGTGGTAGTACCATCCAGAGGAATGCTTCGGGTGGCCCGATCATGTGCTGCCAGTGTGGTAGAGAGGGGAACATGAGACTGCAGTGTCTACGTGACCCAGTGGAGTGTTGAGCTTGCGGAAAGATGGGTCATCTCCAACGTTATTGCAGGGAATTTCCACCAGTGGCTAGTGAGAGGGGTTCTGTGCAGACTCCGAATGTGGGAGCAGGACCAGCAGCTTCTTACCAGTCAGGAAACTCGAATACGTCAGGGCGTGCCGGAAGAGATGGTGGTCATGGTCGTGGTATCTAGACACCAGGATCTCAGATACTGTAGGGCAGGATAGCTTAGGGTAGTCAGGCTGTGTCGCAGGGCCGCGGTACTGGGCAGGCATATGCAGTGCAACAGACCCAACAGGGGCAGGATCCCAGACCTTCTACAGTCAAAGGTACTATTCTAGTAGCTTCTGTCTTATCTTCAGTACTTTTTGATATGGGTGATACACATATCTTTGTATCTATGACTGTTTTGGAGAGCCTTGGGCTCTGTGTTTCTTCTTATTCTGATGTTATGATGCTAGACACTCTATTGGGGACTAGAACGGCTGGTGTGCATCAGTGCAGGGAGTTCCCCCTTGAGTTTGGTGGGTGTCACTTCCTTTGGGACCTCTATGTCTTGGAGATGATGAACTATGATTTCATTCTCGGGATGGACTAGATGGTTCTCTTTCGAGCCTTTGTAGACTACTATCATCACAAGGTTTGTTTCACATCACCAGAGGGCGAAGAGTTTCTATACAAGGGAGAATGGGATGTTAAGGCAAGTTGAGCTGGACCAGAGCATCATGGGAGAGGTGGATTCATAGCCCAGATAGTGAGTTTATATCTGGATGATCAAGGGACTTTTCAGAAGGATTTCCCTCCAGTGGTTGATCATTTCAGTGATGTCTTCTTGGATAACTTTTTAGGTATACCTCTATAGCGTGATGTGGATTTCTCTATTGAGCTTGTTCCAGGAGTGGAACTGGTATCCATTCCTCCTTATCGGATGGCTACACCCGAGTTATAGAAGCTCAAGAGACAGTTAGAGGAGTTATAGTCAAAGGGTTTTATCTGACCCAGTACTTCTCCTTGGGGTTCTCTGGTCCTTTTTGCAAAGAAGGAGGACGGTACCCTCAGACTCTGTGTGGATTATCGGAAGCTGAACCAGCTGACAGTTAAGAACTGATATCCCTTACCAAGGATTGATGATATTTTTGATCAACTTTGAGGTGCATGAGTGTTCTAGAAGATTGACTTGAGATCCAGATATCATTAGTTGTGAGTTAGACCATCTGATATACCTCTCACAACCTTCAGGAGTAGGTATGGTCTATATGAGTACTTGGTTATGCCGTTCGGACTCACGAACGCACCAGCAGTTTTCATGCTCTGATAAATCGTGTGTTCCATCCTTATCTGGATTCTTTTATGGCAGTATTCGTGGACGATATCTTGTTGTACTCCCACACTCAACACGACCATTCCACCCATCTTGAAATCATGCTGAGTACACTAAGAGAGGCATCTTCTATATACTAAGATCTCAAAGTGCCACTTTTGGATGGACCAGATTCATTTACTAGGTCATATCATTTCAGAGGCATGAGTTGCAGTAGACTGAGAGAAGGTGGGAGTAGTAGTTTCCTAGGAGAATCCTAAGAACGTGTTTGAGATGAACAGTTTCTTAGGGATGGCTGGTTACTACAGGTGATTTATATAGGACATCTCCCGATTAGCACCGCCATTGACGGGTTTGACTGAGAAGGTTGTGAAGTTCAATTGGTCAGACGCTTGTGAGACAGCCTTTCAGGAACTGAAGGGAAGGTTGAAATCAGCACCAATCCTAATACTCCCAGATCTAGGAAGAGTTATACAGTTTACTGTGATGCATCAGGTATTGGGTTTGATCTGTGTTAATGCAGGGGGATCGAGGTTGTTGTGTACGGGGTGTCAGCAGTTGAGGCCACATGAGAGGAATTACCCGACGCATGACCTCGAGTTGGCTGCAGTTGTTCATGCATTAAGATGTTGGAGACATTATCTCCTGGGAGAGAATTTTTTGGTTTTCACCGACCAGAAAAGTCTCAAATATATATTTACTCAGTGTGACTTGAATCTGAGACAGTGAAGGTGGGTTGAGTACCTACATTCCTTCGATTTTGAGCTTTCCTATACACCAGGTAAGGGTAACACAGTTGCTGATGCAGTGAGCAGGAAGAATCAGATACAAGCAATTCATGAGGCTAGTGGTGAGTGGAGGCTATGGCTTTGTTCTCTGAGATGCATTTGAAGGTGCACAATAGTCAGGGAAAACTTATCTTTCATCTTTTGCTGTGACTTCTACCCTCCTGGATAGAGTGAGGATGAGACATCTATCTGATTCAGAAGGCCTAGTTCTACGGGAGTTGGTGGCAAGTAAGGACCCTCCTCCTAGTTGGATGATAGGAGATGATGAGGTACTGTGTTTCCATGGACAAGTGTGGGTTCCATGGGATGTACGCGGAGGAGCTGATGTGGGAGTTTCATGATTCAGCTTGGGCAGTTCAATCCCGGAGTGACCAAGATGTACCGTGACTTGATACATCAGTATTGGTGGCCGAGTATGAAGAGCTAAGTAGCTAGTTTTGTTATGAGATGTTCCACCTGTCAGCAGGTGAAGGCGGAGCATCAGAGGCCAGACGGACTGTTATAGGAGTTACCCATTATGGAGTGGAAATGGGATGATGTCACGATGGACTTCGTGACATGGTTGTCAAGGTCACCTTGAGGAAATGATGTCGTGTGGGTTGTTGTGGATAGACTCACAAAGGTAGCTCACTTTTTTCCAATCAAGGAGACCTTCGGAGTTGATGAGCTTGGTATATTTTATATCCAAGAGGTCGTACATCTTCATGGGGTCCCTCATTCTATCATTTCAGATAGGGACGCCCGTTTTATGTCTTATTTCTGGCAGAGTTTTCAGAGGGAATTGGGTACACAAGTTCTTCTAAGCACAGATTACCACCCTCAGACCGATGGTCAGTCAGATAATACGAATAGGTGCTAGAGGAAATGCTACATGCATGCATCCCAGACTTTGGGGCTCCTGGGAGAAACATATACCCCTAGTCAAGTTTTCCTATAATAATAGTTTTCAAGAAACTATTCAGATGGAACCTTACGAGGCTTTATATGGTAGGTCATGTTGATCACCCTTGTGCTAGATGGAGGCAGGTCAGGAAGATTTACTGGGACCACGTCTCATGTAGGAGACTTTAGAGAATGTCCAGTTGATTCAGAAGCAGATGGATACCGCACAGTCTCGTCAGAAATCTTATGTTGATCACTGCATATGACCAGTGGAGTTCGTGGTCGAGGATCAGGTTTTCTTGCATGTTTCACCAAGGTTTTGGACATAGGCAGATCAGGGGACAAGGTAAAATTTCACCGAGGTATTGGGGACATTTGAGATTCTGGAGAGAGTCAGGTCGGTCGCCTATCGGTTGAAGTAACCAAAGAGGTATCAGGCCATGCACGATGCCTTCCATGTATCTCAGTTGCGCTGTTATTATTCAGACTTGTCTCACGTCTTACAGCCCAAGGAGGTTGAGCTTCATGTCGATGCATCCTTTGAGGAGAATCGGATTCGTATCGTTGATAGGAGCACGAAGGTTCTCTGAGGCTGGTCAGTTCCTCTCGTACGGGTGCTATGGCAGCATGGCCGAGTGCAGGATGAAACCTTTGGAGTGGGAGACTGACATAAGTGATCAGTGGCCAGAGTTGTTCTGAGCTTTATCTTCACCACCCTTGGAAGGGAAATTCGGGGATGAATTGCTTTAAGGGGGGAAGTTTGTAAGAGAACGGTTTTTATTCTTGAGGTATGGGTTTCTTCTTTTCTCTTTTCCTTAAGTGTTTTTGAGAAAATAAGAGAAAAGTGGAAAAATCACAAACTTTGTGGGTACATGTCATGTACTTGTCTACATACCGTGTACTTTAGGTTTTGTGGATGAGTACACAAGAAGTGTAGCCATGATGGTGATTTAAGGTGTAAAAACCGACTACACGCTGTGTAGTGGGGTATTTACACATCGTGTAGTCAGTCAGCAAGAAAATAGTAAGGTGATGGCCAGCTGAGCAATAGTACACACCATGTACTCAGGTATTACATGTCGTGTACTCGTGTTGATAGATAAACAGTGCTGCACTGGCGAGAAGCCACCAGCGGAACAGTTAAAAATGAAAAGTACACATAGTGTACCCAATAGTACACGCTGTGTAGTCTGTTTTTTCGCTTAAAAGGGCATTAGCCTCCTTTGTTCATAGAGTAAGCTTAGAACCAGAGGAGAGCTTGGGAGAGATGGTCGGAGCTTGGAGGACCTCCCGACCGCACACTGGTAACCCGTTTTTCTATACCGTCGATCTCCTTGGAACCGCACGGGTGAGTTCTTCCTCCTCCTTGCATAGTTCTTGTCAATTATTCCTCTAAGGGAAGTTATTTGAGTTTGAAAAAGGTTATGTTCACCTCATATCTACGTCTTTCTCAGGCGTTTCAAGTAGCGTCGTTCACGTATACCGATCAGGGGTGATCGAGGTAGGTGGTCTGGTGTTTAATTTCCAACTAATGTGTGTTTTTGTGTACCATTGTGCTACGAACCCATGTTGGGGTGTAATATAGCTGAGGCCTTGGCTGTTTAAATACCTATTATTACATAGTTAATTTAATGTAAGTATAAAACTACTATTTGGGATCACTGCTTGGATCCAGGACCACCCCAGGGGTGTTTTCCTCTATTTAGCCATTATCCCGGATACCCGAGGGTTTGACATGTTTAGTTTGAGAATTACTTTTTCCATTAAAGGAATTGTATGTCAAATTTCTTGTTATGATTTGGGCTTGGCCCGATTACTTGAACCCGAGGGTAGTGTTTTACTTTATCCTGAGGGCGTTGTTTTCTTAGACCCAGGGCAAAAATTGTTTAGCCTGAGGGCAACGTTTCTTATACCTGAGGTCAATAGATTTCGTGACTGAGGGAAATATTCGGTATTCCTGAGGGTGAGATTCCATACGCCTGAGGGCACTATTTGTTATGCATGAGGGAAAGCCTGAGGGCGTGGTTATATTAGCCTGAGGGCAAGGTTCTGATTAGCCTGAGGGATTAGTTCTGAGGAACATTTAATATTATTAAATTGAACTACTAAATTAATATTTAAATGGAAATTAAACTGGTAAAGATAGATAGTTTTGAGTGCTTACTAGTTTACTACATTTATTGCACACTATTGTTGCACATTTTTCACTGACAGTTGGGCACGGACCTTTAGTGGGTGCCTACTAGGATTTGTTTCTCACACCCTGTTTGGGTCATGTCTTCGGCCCAAAGAGAATATATTCCTACAGGTGTGGATAAGGGAAAGGGTCCCTATACAGGTACTTGAGTGTTGCTGAGGTGTAGGGGAGCATGAGACTGAGCCCAGGCTAGTGATGCTGCCGGCTATTCTGTTTTATTCTATTGTACCTGTACTTTCCATTATATCGTATTGTACTGTTGTGTAACATGTTCTGGCTATTTTCTTAGGACTAGAGACATGTTTCACCATTATCTATATAGCAGTTGGTTATATTTTACTTCAGTTGTCCATTTCAGTTGAATATTGTTTACTAGTTCCACTATTGTATGTTTATATGATCCCGTTGTGCTACACTTTAACAAATGATGGAATATTTTCCCCACTATCAGTCCT